>JAIUSX010000121.1:10000000-14800000 GCA_026573805.1 Hesperophylax magnus
ATATTATATTGATGTTGCATTGGAAATTCACTGTCGTCATAGTTTCTGATACCAACCCTGATGCATGGCAGTTACTAATTATTTTATAGATTTACTAGACTAAGACAAAATCTTAAAACTAGATTTTGACAGCAAGAACTCTGTAACCGCCGCAAAATTATGATAAATTATTGTTTATCGATAACCCGAAACTAATAACCCCCAAATTCACAATGTTTTCTTGGCTTGAAATAGTATTGCAAATTATTAGTGCTAAGGTCCTTACAATATAGTATTATATTGGTCAACGAGAAATTCAATCTCTTCCGAGCTTTTAGATATGCACTGCACGTGAAAATACTACAAATCAAATCATAGACGTCCCACGGAATATCCAACAGTCACATTTAATAACATCCTGGTCAGATATATTATGACAAAGCTTGCAAAATATCATATTAGGATGGGTGCCTTCGAACTTGGACTTGGGGGTTGGGGTGACCACAAATAATATGAGAACCAGCGGAACAGTGAGGCGAGATTCCACCCTCGCGATACAGTCGCAAGATGCTGCTAAGGACCAGGGTTGGGGCTGTAATAAGAAGCGATATGAGAGGTCCGAAGGTATCTTTTGATATTAATATGAAGGAACGTGATCGTGTTACATAATGCTAGGATTCAAACCCAACATCCCAAACAAACCCTACACAACCATCAAACAAACAAATTTAAGCCACCACACCAAAAAATTCAAACCATTTTTAAGACACGCTTAAAAGTTTTATCCAAATACTATACTTTTTTGTCTTTAAGTTGTGATTGGTAATATCTTTGTTCAGATTCCGGACTTAGGGGTTGGGTCGGGGAGGGGAACAGTTTGGCACACAACCCCAAGTGGACACCCAGACCACTTACATAAGATAATATTGTAAGCAAATTTTGAGAGATAAAGCTTCAAACTGACCGTCAGATGGCGCCGCAGAACGCATCACGGCTTTGGAATTTAATTTCGCTGAAACTTATTGAAAATTTTGACTGAAAATTTTACAAGACCCAAGAAGTTTTAAAGATATTTTCCAGTTTAAAATGGGTGTAGGTTTTGAGTAATCATATCATATCAATCTAAAACGCAAAATTTTAATATAATACAGAAAATCTGTTTATACGGCAAAAAAACTCATTTTTGGGATAAACAGGGGTTGCTGAAAAACTGAAAATTTCGATAAATATATTTTATATATTGGCAATAATTAGACGAGATAACGTGTTCAAAAGTGAAAGATTCAAAGTTTTTTTTCTGATTCTAATCATTATGCTAAACAACGTGTAATTTTAATATTGTCATATATGTATAATTATTGATTTGAAAAACCACACATCCCGAAACGGTTCCAATTGGCAACATCGTTATTATGACATAGACAACGCCACTGAATGGAAAGACAGCTGTAACCGACGTTGCCCGGCGTGACGTCAACGCCGGCGTATGTAACATGAACATGTCGTTTTGGCAGTAGAAAATGGCACATTTTAAATCCTTGTAGAAAATTTATTCGTTGCTATAAAAAAAAAATATATATATGTACCTTCATTATCCTTAAAAGAGTGTAAGTACCCTTCATATAGACATGTCGATTCCTCAACCTAGTTAAAAAAAAACGTAAAAACTCGTGAAGCCACGTAGTAATTTCTAGTATTTTAATAAAATAAGTAAAATCAAAGTACAATGAAGGATAACTAGTTATCGTTGCAAAAAAATAAACAAGACAAGCATCTTGTAAGGTTTGCCAATAAAATTTTATAACCATCCCAGAATGTTGGTTCCCAAAGACATAACGTCATATAGAAAGGTTTTCTGTATGGATTCTGTCTCCTAAGATTTGCATGGTCACATATTTCTTAAATCGTCCCGAGTCTGTGTTATTTATAGGAGTATTAACGTCAGCAAAAGCTACCTCTTGTTTGCGTTATCTACTCGGACATAACCATTTGCGGATATTGTTAAATTATACAAGAATCAGATGTTTTATTTTTAAAGTTACCTAAGGGTGTATTATTGTTAAATTATTTGGGTTTGTATTTTTAAATTTGGACCTGTGTGTATCTAACATCTCTAAAATAAGGCCAATCAATAGATCTATTTAAAAAATAATAAATTGTTTCTGGGATTTGTTTTTTTTTTTTTTACATTCACTTTAAAACGGAATATATCTAATAGGCTATCAAAAAATATACAAAAATAAAAAATTTAAGCTGATGAATATAAAATAATATTAGTTAAGCATGTAACAGTAACATAAAATATTATAGAAACTAGAACAGTACCACGTATAATACAAATCACTAAAACTACATTACCTACGCTACTCTAATTTGTAGGATTCGACAAAGTGCCGTTATAGATTACGATTAGTTCTATAAATGGAGTCAATAAATATATCAATAGTACCCCCATACTTGTTGCCCAGATCATGCATCCTATTGGTCAGTGAGTGCGTCTGATATTTAGTTGTGTATGTATTGCAGAAGAATGTTATATTTTGTCTTGTATCCCTAGTGGGCACATGAAATGTAATATTGGCAACGATGGCAGGACTGTCAATTAAGTTGTTATTGATTCAATGTAACATTACCACATACGTCATAATTTATATAGTACCCAGTAATAAATCCAATGTATGTCTTAATGGTAAAAACTTGGCTTATATCATTACGCCACTTTTTTCAAAAACAATAGGACATAACTAACTAATAATAAACTTTCATCTATTTATATTTCCGGTTTTCAAAATAAATCTTTCAAAAAAATTCATATTAATCACGAAACAAAAAACTCCTCTTGCATTTTAATACATGACTATTCAAGGTTCACAGAAAACTTATTAATCCCAAAATCAAACAAAGCTATATTTCAAAAAGGACCACACTACATGGCCATTAAAGTATATAACAACCTTCCACGTAGCATCAAACTAATAACCGATATACTTAAATTTAAATCATCACTAAAAACATTTCTTTTATACAAATGTCACTACACCTTAAATGAATACCTTACATAAATTAAATACCTCTGTTTTTTATTTATTTTTTACATACATTTGTTAACATGTATTTGTAGGGTTATGTAATATAATTTGTATTTGTTGGGTTAGCTGGAAGAAATAGGATGTAACCTATAAGCTTATACCCTCTGTATTTTTGTGCAATAAATATTTTTTTGAATTTTGAATTTTTGAATTTTGAATAGTATCCAAATATATTAGTGTACCTATATTATATAAGCTTGACAATCAGAATCTTGTGTTTGATTTCAGCAAAGAGGGAGATCAATGACTGTCTGGTGTAAAATTTGATAGAGGCACCCTCCCCAATAAAGACTCCATTGAGATGCTTGAAGTAAGTATATTAGACCGGCTCAAGTACAGGGGTTCTATAGAGGCAGTTAATATTGATACCCGGTTCACCGGTGCACATTGCACGTGCGTGAAACTCGACGTACACGAGCGGAACAACCGTTCACAGCTGATGTTGGCTTCATGAGAACGGGCCGCTTCTTTGACTCGTTTTTGCGTAAGATGCCTGAATGTGGAACGAGCTACCGGCATCTGTTTTTCCCCCTTCATATATTCCGGGCCTCTTAAATATCCGCTGCAATAAATCTCTTCTTACAGCCCCTACCTTGACCCGCCTCATAACGCTGCCCAACCGGGTGACGAAATAGTTCCCCTGTCTTTTCACTATACAAATAGGCGAGCTCTTAGGAAGTGTCAAATAACAAATTAAAAAAATTAAATGTTATATTTTTAAATTTTTCAATGTTCGTGCTAATCAGCTAAACAATATAATGTTTATCTCAGTGCAAGACCTTCACTTGTCGTTTAGTATTTAATGTGAACTTCTTTACCGCTGGTATAAAAGCAGGTTGAAACAAGTATTCTCTTTAACAACTATCCCCTATAAATTATTTACAAATTACCTACATTCTAATATATCGCTTCAAGTGCACCACGACATGGGCAGGAACTGAGATGGTTCCTACGTATATACTAATGCTAATACACTTGGTTGATAATATATTTGCCCTTTCCACCTCTGTCGGATGTTTTGCATAAACCATATCCCCTCAGATGCCATAAAGTACTAAATGACCAGTCCAAGGAATCAAGGAATCGCCATCTCATGGAGATAATCCAGCATCTACACGTATATAGTCTATACGCAACCTGGTATCACATGGGCATCTGACTACCAATATCCTAATATGCCCGCATACAAATCATTGTTTTTCTTTAAATTTCCCCACAAATCTTGATCGGAGATCTAGACGAAGGTACCTAATGCCTTGCTAGGGACAACAACTAAATTATGCTAAGTAAGATTAGTTAAGTAAACTAGATAGTTTAATGTAGATATTACATGAATAAGACGAGAGGGTAGGTAGGTATCACTAGGCAATGAATTTGTGAAACTTCAGATAGGTACATAGAATTTGATTTGGAAAAAAATGCCTACACAGAGAAAACTAACTGATATGAAATATGGTTAATTTATTAAAAATCTGGACAAATGTTTTGGAACAGGACTTTAAACGAATGATTTGACAAAGTTCATAACAAACTATGAGTATAGCACGAATACATTATGAGGAAGTCGGAAAACGTGTTCTTCATAATAATGATAATATATTCTGAATGACTAATATTTTATTAGGAAATGGTCATGCAGTCACATTTTAGCATTATCTTGTAAAAAGCCGTACTCGTTCTTCTCCGTGTAATAATGATGTAGTAATTAATGGCCTTCTCGAAACTCGTTGTATCGCATCATACATGGGCGTCGGAAGGGAGTGTGGGGCGGCGGGGAAAGGGAGCAGGAGGGAGAGGGGTGACTGTAATAATTCATATTCTACTTCCTTCACCAACACCACATACCTACACCAATTGGGAATACAACGGAAAAAATTTTGCCGTTTCTTTGTAAGAGTTAAATATAACTAATTTTCCACCCCTTTCGTCTCGTCACTTATCCAATAGGGGATGCCATAGTTCCACAGGTTCCGTGGTTATTGAGGAATTGGGACTAATATATGTTATCCGCAATTCTTTTCGAAGACTTTTTTTATATCAATTCAGGTAATCTATTGGAAAAAAAACATCACAATAAAAAGTTTAATTAAACACCGACAATATTTTGAAAGAAATCCAACACATAATAAATTATTTTCATTATTTGGTTAGTAAGGTCGTATTAATTAAGACATATCGACAGATGGCACTGATTACTACATTTTCTGGCCGTCGCAATTTACTCTGAAAAGCTCTGCCTATTAAGACACTAACACAGAGGAGTCATCGCTTGAATACGCACACAGCACACATGTACATATTTTGTATACTATAAAGTTAACATCGAATACTCTGATGAGAGTGACATTTGGAAAGCTTAGATTCTGCTTTTGACACGCCATCGGTGGGCGCGGGCGGCGCTGTGATACATAGTTTAGATTCATAGCCCGCAATTTTAAATATTTTTCTCCGCACATTCCGGAATAAACACACATTATTATTATGCGAGTAAGGTAAGGTAGGCAGTGCTTATATGCCAATATGGAATTTCGTGGTAAAACTTAATCAGGTCCAGGCAAAAACCAACTCAAATACACAAATAGAAGCATTTTTCATTGATTAAAAACTTTCTTGCTTAGGCCAACCAAGGTAAGTGTGTAGACGTTTTCTTACAAACTAGTTGATTACCTACATATAAACTAAAAAAAACTTTCAAAATACTCTTGGCTTTCGATTCAACTTAATAACAAAAATTTACAAACGCCAAGTGTTTCTGGCTTCTGATTTTTCTATTATTTTTTTTACGCCTAATCCATTGTAGATCTGAAAATCTATCATTGATCCCATACATATCTTAGTATGAGCAAATCCCGTATTTATTGTTCTTGGCATACATATATAGGATCAGCACGTGAGTATCTCAGTCCTAGCAACGAGTGTAGGTACTAGGTAATATAGCTCGGCCGACACTAAGCATGGCCATTGGCACCCAGAGGAACGGCACTTTTCACACACTTATCTTGATGGCAAATTAAATGCTCCGGCTTATTTATACGGAGATGGTTAGCATGATCTCCGCCACCTCCTTATGGCATGAAATATTCGCCCATTGTGCGCGCGAGATGCTGCATCTCGGCCTAGAGATACGCGGCATTACTCTCGCGGGCATGTACTCCTAATGCATTTTTGCCCGGGTAGGGCGGGCTCTTGGGCGGAGGCTGGGCGGGGGCGGCAGATAGCGATGAGCGATTAACGAGACTATCGCTGCGGGATGGATCTACAATAATTCACCGTTTCGAGCAATGCACGAGGCATCGCGCTTTTAATGTGTATCTCCACCATCTGCATTACACAAATGCGTGTTCGCGATAATGTGTAAATTATCATCTGATCTAGATCATTGTTGTTATTTTCTTCAGAAGAATGCTCAATTATTACCATTTGTTTCATCCTTAAACATGCGTCATTGTTCGTGGTACTATATTCCTTGGTTGTGTTTTTATCTGTCTTATTAAAAAAATAACTTCCATACAGAATATACTCAAACGACACGGAATATTATGAACATGAACCGACCGTTCTGCTGCGAATTTATACGGAAACGATCTCATCAGAATCACTGGTTAAACATTATTAAAACCAAAACTATTCCTGATTTACGTTTGTATAAATGTTTAACGGTTATTTTAAGATTTTCACGGCCAAAAGTATAGTAGTGATTATATTTATTTTTGGGGTATTTTGCCGTGTTGCGCTACCTCCTTCTCAAGCCAACGTTTCGAACAGCATCATAGTGTCCATCATCGGGGCAGATGTGTATAGATTTAGGTGAAGTGTGTGCTTATGTATGTAGATATGATACCGTTCCAATCCTCTAAGAGCTGGTAGTACATTATAATGCACATCTACCCTGATTATGGACACTGTAATGCTATCTGAAACGTTGGCTAAAGGAGTTAGCGCGACACGGCATAATACCCCAAAAGAAAATCACTATAATTTAACCGTTATTACTTATGAAGGCGTTTATGTACGCGGCACACACAGCACGCAACTACACTGGAATAAAACTTATTCTAATGGATCTCTCTTTTCACTCTTATGATTTTAGGATTCCATTCAAATAGAAATCTGACATTTCGGAGAGATTACCATTCCACGACAATTGCTCTCTTCACAGATTTACCAAATCAAATAGAAACTTTTATAATAGTACCATACCGATCCACCACCCAACTGCACACACGAGCGTATGTACCTATCTTTTTTTGCTCATAACACTTTTATGTGATTTCAATTCTACATAATGTTTTTCAAACTTATTGGCTTTCGAATCAACGACGCCTAGATACCTACTGCCTAATCGCTCCATGCTTCGTATCAAAGTTCCACATTTACAATCCCATTTATAACAGAAATCTCCAACACTTAGCCCGTACACCTCCCACCGCAACCCTCAGCGTTAACCATGATGGCGATCCCAATCTGTATTAGCGATAGGCCCACACCGCCAAAGCGAACAGACTGCATTCATATTTGTAATTGAACTTAAAGTTATGTCCATTTATTTAGCTCCAATAACTATTTCCTACGATTGGAATTGTTTAAGCATCGGAAGATTTATAGACTTAGCTCGTGATGGTCACAGCCCATATTATCTACATATATCTACTGGCTCTGAGCCTGCGCTAGTGGTTAATAGTGGTCATTGGAGGTTGCTGGTGGTTTCTGGTGGTAGTGGTCATGCTCATTGCTCATTTGTCTGTTGTGACCACGGCGGCTTGCTTTGCTTCCCATCAAGATTGGAGCGTCTATTCCCAATTACCGAACATTTTGAATTATAATGTGATATCAATAATGAATTGATGACCCCGATAGCGAAGTGGTTAGCCCGGCAATGGTACCTAACTCGAGCAAAACTTATCAGATTCTTGAAGTAAAATCATAAAAATGCTAAAAATATAATTGAAACAATTTCACAGGGGTTCTCTTCTTTTTAAAGGATATAGAAAAACACTATCAAAATTTATTATTTTATTAACGAAAATAATATTGTAAATTGCATGTTTATAATATTTTTGCGGTCTGTCCTGACTCCTGACTCAAAAAAGGACGAAGATGATTTCAAAGTGAGGGTACGTTATTTGGTATTTGTATTTATTTATTAATAAATTGTTGTATAATAATTAGTTTAACAATGAGTTATTGTGTATCTTGTGTTTTATTATTCTATTCTATTTTCTTCAAGAAGAGAGCAGAATAAAAAAATAAATATTTTACTGACATTTGATAAAGATCCCAGTAAAATAATACATAATAATGCAAACATTGTTTTGGTAATGATTAAGGATTAAGGATTTAAAAAAAGATATATGTATAGTCTTGGTTACATCGTAAACATTATTTGAGGTGATATCTCACAAAAGCGGCGCTATACAAATTGCCCAATTAATTAATTAATTAATTAATGGAATTAAATAACAAACATGCTTACGTATTTAGAGAGAAAAAAATATTGTGCAGGATGATTAGAAAATTACAGAACGATTTGTTTGAACAATTAGTTTTTGGTTCATGATTTTTCTAAAATATTTTTGATAAATTTTATTATTTGTATTTTATTGCTTCTGATTTCATCTGGTGGTACTAATTTTATATAGAGAAAGCACGGAAATATTTTTTTAAAAAAGAGAGTTTAATTAATAGGCATAAGCGAAAATATTTTATAAAGCTTCATTTATTTAGAACTAACTGTACCGCCACTCGTTGCTGTAGAGAAACAATAGCGCTTGTTGTTTTACGTCCAACAGATAGCGCTCTTTAAAAAATTAAACAATCTTTTTACCTGTCCCAGGTGACATCTATATTATATAGGTATATAAAAACACACGCGTATTTGAATTCAACGTTGTGTCAAAATTTCAAAGCAATCGGTGAAGAACTTTCGGAGACTTAAGGTTTTTAACAAATGAATATTTAAATTTTCTTAAGTAACATCTATGAAAATTTTCTCTACATGACCAAACTATCTAAGCGTCCCTTTCTTAATCTTACTCATTACGCCTACATCAGTCTTGCATTCTTTGCGGATCTCCACATTTCTCACTCACGATCATACATGGTTATCATATATACGATTAGCATTAGGTCTACATTCATCCTTCCTCTGCCAGTTTCATGCCTCACTGTCATATATCAGGGTAGGTACTAGCACTCCATTGTGGACTGCTAACTTCTCTTCCCTGGATTTGTGTTACTGCCTACGGCGTTCAGTCCTCCATTAATGGAGTTACCTGCATTTACCCTTCTAAAGATTCATACAATTACCCTTTCAACTCGGCATATCTAGATTATCATAAAAAATAACATATTTTTCTGAATGTGATAAAACTTGTTCAATGAAATGATGTTACATTTCGGTATAAATTTAAATATCGACTATCGTATTATTTAAGCATGTGGTTAAGAATGATTTTTATAAAATTAATAAAATGGTTATGTACGGTAACCGGATAAATCATCAAAATGATAATTCATCACATCTTTAAAAAGTTATATAAAGTCATGGAAAGTGATGAAACAAAAACTTTATTAACTGGGTTATGTAGGTTAGGTTAGGTTAGGTTAGGTTAAAAATTTTTTTTTTTTTCATCGTTTCTAATGACTTTATATCACTTTTTAAAGGTGTGTTGAATTGTCACTGTGTTGAGTTATCATGGAACCGTTATGTACATATTACGTAGTATACAAGTATATAGATATGTTACAGTCATAGTGATTAAATAGCTATAATACATAATGACTGGTCATTATATACAATAACAAAATTGTTTAGACAGTGTGATAAATTAATCACTTTATCCGGATATTATTCATAGTAATAATCAAAGTAATAAATGCGGTCTAACTGACTTGTTACCCCTCTATCCTAACCTAACTTACAATAACCCAACCAAACCTAACCTAACCTATCATAACCCAACCTAACCTAACCTATCCTAACCTAACCTAACCTAACCCAACCTATCATAACCCAACCTAACCTAACCGAAGTTATAATAACCCAACCTATCATAACCCAACCTAACCTAACCTAGTTATTTTTTCGGAATAACTTTATTGAGTAAAACCGCAAATTGTAATATTTAAATATTGAAGACAATATTAGTTTCTTCTAAACGAAAATCTGAAACAGAAAAATCAAAAAAATCGAAATCTGATTTTTCTGTTTCAGATTTTCGTTTAGAAATCACTAATATTGTCTTCAATATTTAACCTAACCTAAGTTATAATAACCCAACCTAGTTTAAATTTACTTTATAAAAAAAAGGCAAATTGAAATATAATTTTATAATGTTTACCCATACCTATTTGTCTGATTACTTTATCCAAGTCTTCGTAGATATTATAATATAAAATTGCTAATTGATGTGATTAATTCTGTGTCAATTATCACTTTGTCTAAATTGGGTAGACATAATAAATAATGGCTGGATAGATACACCAAAGCGTGCACTACTTTCTAGGGCCAATGCAGAAGTAACCAATGGAAACAAAAATGTAAATTTAAAAAACCGTTAATCCCGATCGCATCTAAATCTTCATTTAAAAAACACAGAACAAAAATTTTCAATATTTGAATATGAATTCAAATTCGGTAACATTACATACAATTTTGTTTATTTTTGATAAATAAGTTAATTGTAACGTGTGCGCAAAGTAAATACCATTTTATCTGTCTGTCAATCACATTATTCACTCCATGCAAATATCAAATAATGTAGCCGTCGCATTTAATATTTACATATAGAACTGATATCCACATATAACGCGCGTATTTGCTTTTTGGCAATCGTTATTTCTGCAAACATGCATATTTATAAGGTGAACTTTTAAATGTTTGACTTTTTATAGCTGTAACATAGTTCCATTGCTGTTACCTACTGCGTAGTGCGTACACATGATTTTATACAATACCATTGTAGGCACCTATGTGCTTCTGTAAAGAGATGCCAACTTTAACAATGTAACAGATATATTCCATTGCGACTTTGTAGGTGTAGGTACAACATAAAGAATAAAACACAAGAAGTACCTTTGCCTAGTCGAGGCTTAAATTTTTAATTCAAATTTGTTGACAAAATTCAAATGGGATGAAGATCAACGATGTCTGGCGATTGTGAGTGAGACGCAGCGCTGGGCTATTGGGCTAAATGGAAAATTTTCTAGAGTTATTCTTTATACTATGGTATACAAGGACAATAATTATTAAAGGCAATATTAAAATTAGGTCAGTTTGTAAAGCGTTTTGAGCAATTGTAAAAAAATGTTTCGATGAAATATTGTCGAAAATAGGGAAAGTCGTGTAGAAAAGATTCTTCTAAATCAAAGTTAATTTTAAAATTCTTTTCAAGTTCTGTTATTATTTCATTTCAGTAAAGTAACTGGCCTATAATGATATAATAACAGAACTTGAATAGAACGTTTAATTTTGATGAATTTTTCAAATTCTGTGAAACGATCCATCCTAATATTGAAATTTCCATCAAAAATCATTCTTTTAAAATTGTCATGGAAAAAATCTGGAAATTCGTAAAATTTTTAACCAATGAAAATGCCGCATTTAACTTTTGTTGACGCAAAGCGACGGTAAAGAAAAGTTCGCGATAACTTTCCCTACTTAGTTTAGTGTCAGATCCGTGGAAAGCTGGCTGCACCATGTGACGTCAGGTTTTGTTTGCTCTGGGCTAATTTGAATAGGGAATTGCATATTCATGAGCCAGGGCATTGTATTACACGGGGCGGCTCGTTTCACCACCACCGCACTGTATGTCCCTTGCAGCGAAACCGAGGATAACAAATAACAAAAATAACAAGGCTTATTTGACTTATTCGTGCAACTGCTTCTCGTTCATTGTTAGAAGCGTCAAACACAAATGTTTACACAGACAATGCGCACCTCTGAGGGTCCACAACGCCAGCCTATCGAGGTTTTGACACTCGTCACCGTGAGCTTATTCTAATGCCGATTTTCATAAATATTCAGGATGCCGCTGGATGACTCAGTCAGATTTCGATCCAGCTTGTTTGACTCCGAAATGATCTGTCAAGAATGCAAGAAGAAGAAAAAAATGTCCCAACCAGATTTACATAAGAGGCAGATAGTATTAAATTCCATTTATATTTTATGGCATTATTATGACAATAGCTCTGTTTAGTACCTAGGTTAGGTACGATAGGTATACCAAACCTTGAAATAAATCACTTTTTGGCTAGATACATGGAGTCAAGTCATTTAAGGCGATGCACTACGTCGTGTAATATTTTAAATTGAGCCGCTATCAATAACAACCCTTACGTATATGGCGATAAGGTTTAAATTCCTGCTTAACACCATCCGCCTGTTTTGATTTATGCAAGAAAAAAAAATGGCCAAAAAGTGCCTTTTATTTTATTTTGTGGATGTTCAGGCATAAATTAATTATTTTTTTTCGATCATTATATAAATGACTTAATTTGCCACATTATACAATAAAATCATAAGCGAAAATGGGTTCGTAAGAAGGATATTTTGAACTTTAAAGCAGTTTTCATAGGCCTTATACATTATTTTTTTCTTGGCTTATAAAAAGACTTATCTAAAAAATACTCGATTGTTTCAAAGGCCAAGATGTATTCTACTTGCAGTATTTAATTAAACCATCTGAAACATTTCTAGGCGACCAAATTTTCAAACCAAAAACACATGATTTTGCATTACTACGTATGGCATCGCCTTAAGGGATATGCATTTGATAGTTTATTCCAGTGCAGTGCGATTTGCTGTAATAATCACCGCCATTACGCCATTTTTATGAAAAATCAGCTCAAAGCAAATATTTACAAATGCTCAGTTAGAGACTTCTTGCACCATGCCGATATTTTACAAATAATTGAGACCTCTAAAAAGTATGAAAGTATGCTAATAATATGTCGCATATAAAGAAATTTACGTGTTTTAATTATGGTGAGCCACAAAGGAAAATTTTTTCAAATGTGTTGGTATATCCACTTTTTCAAAGATAATCATACAAATTAATTTAAACATTGATTATTCGAACAAATTTTGAGCGATGTGCTCAGAATTTCACTTACAAGGATACAATGTGTAATTGATAAATAAACTAAAATAAAAAATACGTATTCCCAACCAAAAACCTATGTTTATAACTCACTTTTGCCCAAAAAAGACATCCAAGTCAATATTTTATTACACACTTAGGTAACAAGTTACAATTCACTTAAGATAGTGGTAATTTAAAAGTTTAATTAAAATAAAAGTTGTCCCGTTGTAACAAAGCTAGAAACATAACAGACACAATGTCTCTATCCCAGCTAAACAATATTTAAAAATGCAGGCATACCCAAAGGCGAAAAAACGTAAAAAAAAAATTAAACACCATTCTGTCGACCTAAAAGTAACTAATAAAAAATCTTAGGTATTCTAACATCAAGCCTTATTGATCAATAAAACATTTTTTTCTCTCCCAATTGTGTTTGCTCAATGGTCATCAATATGGATGCTTTTTGTTTGCTAAGTAGGGCCTCTAAAAAACGGGTCTGCCCCGAGACAATTCATAAGTCTACCACCTGTCCTGACATGCTGCTTAATGCACTCAGAATCGATACAAGGCCGTGATCGGCATTGCGATGATCGATATTTTAGCGTATTTGTATTGTGTTGGAACAGACTCATGATTGCCCATCACAGCACCTGAGCATGATGGAATAACAAGGGTGCATGACTTGCACTTGTTCGGGGTTCAGGCCCTACTCCTTGCTGTGGATTGCATTTGGTCATCCCTCCCACTGCCTTGTCTTCGAGAATGCAGGTCGAATGCATTCGTGCCAACGCTGACGTGCAAATTAAACCTTCTTTTAAATAACTCCATTCAAAAACTTTGAATGGTTAGGAATCACTAATGTGTTATTTCAAGTAAGATATCAAACATCTTTAGTTATTTGCAAGTATTGAAAAGGGCGTAACTGAAAATTGCATCTCAATGTTCAATGATCAGTGCTTGGTTTTGCTCATAAAAAGATTAGAGTTGAACTGTCAAATAATACAATCAGTGATCATTTCAACCATCCGAAAATTTAAATGTGAAATTTTTTTATTGAAAATTCTTTTTTAACATGCCTAACTTTTCTGATTACACTCGGTAATACTACGGCCATTTTATTCATAATGTGTCCCTACAGCCGTAAGATTTGTAAGAAATGCAATGATGAATTTTCTATATTTCATGATTACGTATGTTTTTTGGTCTGTTGAATAATTCGTATTTAGCCACATACAATATATAACGAAATAAATAAAAAAAAAACAAAAATTGAAATCAAGGAATTACAAGATCTAACAAGAAGTAATAAGAAAGAACAAGAAATAACAAGAAATAACAAGGAATAACAACAAATAACATCAAATAACAATAAAAACCAAGAAATAACACAACAATCAACAGCTCGGAGCAGATTAAATATGAAAACGATGTACATAATGTCACCTTAAATCTAATTTATAATATGATGTACTTAAACCAAATTTGTCAACTTTACAGGAGAAAGAATAAACTGATCAATCTTAAATATGATCAATCTTAATCTAAATTTTGGAAAAAAAATCGTCAGTCGCGTTGTTACCTTAATTATAATAGAACCTAACTAATAACTTTGTAATGTCATTAATGTAATTCTTTTTTTTTTCAATTCATTAATATGATTGATCAGTTTTTCCTACATTTATAAATTTGACAAAATTAACTTTCTTTCTACTAGTTTTAAGGTGATAAAGTGATAAGTCCTTCCCACACACCTGCAAAAAATAATATACTGTTCGTCGCAAACGTTTAGTACACCTTTTTTAAACTAAATTTGACAGTTTTATAGTATAATAATATCGTTTATATAATGATCCTTTGCTCGACTTTAAATGAAATTATTTAAAAAATAATGGAATTATTGATATTTTTAAATACAAAAGTGATTTGCGCGTTACCAGTTAGCCGCGGTGCATTACCAAGCCTTCGTGGTTATCGCGAAATCAACGTATTAAAATATATACGACTTCATCGTGTATCCTTGTCGCACTTTGGAATGGGTGTAAAGGCGCGAGGGAAGGAGAGCACACCTCGGGTCATGCCAATAATGTACGGGGCGTTGCCGTGGCAATTCATCACACAGGTGTATTGCAAAGAATCTCAATATTTTTGATAATCGTGGAATGAATGCACCTTTCTTTATTTAAGATTCTCAAAATGTTTGTAAAGCTAAATCTTTTTAAATACATCTCTTTTAATTTTAATTTTGTTTTCATGAATAAATGAATACAAATCTTGAAAGTGGAAATTAACCCACTTCCCGACAACCGATCTAGCTGAAACTCGGCAGGTAGAATCGTTGTCGATGACAGTGCGTTCCACGGACTATCAATCCCGCGGACAGACGCGGACATACACGCATTTCTCTGAAGTTGGATGACATTATGGAAGTTAATATACGAAACAAATGTCGATCCCACCCAATCAGGATTTGCGTCATTTGTTAGCGCGGTTGACTCCACTCTCTGGGAGGAAGGTTCAATCCTTAGTCAAACCTAAATAAAATAATTACGTATTTCAATTTGCATCTATTAATAAAAATAGATGTATTATGTAAAAAAAAATTAAAAAGTCGTATAAAGAAGATTGTCTGTGGCGGGGGGCGTTTGTTTGATTTTTTCATGGATGGATTCTTGAGATCGCTAAGGTCTTAAAAGCGAGAGACTTTCGTTGATCAATAATTCGACGTGATATAGATGGTGATAAAACAGAACAATGACAAAAAAGAACATGATTACGGACAACGTTTGATTAGGATAGGTTAGGTTAAGTTAGGTTAGGTTTGTTTGTTTGTTCACTTTTCTTCAATGTTATGGAACGCTACTTAATATAGGTAAAAATGGGCCCCGGGCGATAAGGCATCAAGTAATCGCAGTTGTTAGTAAATGGCTTCCCAAATATGACTTCTCCCGAAGTGACCTGGCCCTATTACGCTAGTGAGAGTAATAATTGCATGATCACTGAGTGCAATACCATTAATTTCAAGCCGAAAAAATCTTCAAAAAATGTGTTCAACACGAAAATTCTCCCATTTGAAACATGTATAAATACGGGTTACTTTGGAATGAATGATGAATAATTACTTATCATAATCTGACGCTTGCGGGTTCGTGATCTGAGTTCGCGAATTGCATCTACTCCAGGCCTTGTAATTTGGCAGACCGCCGCCTAAGTATGTTGCCCGCCGACTAAACGTTATAAATATTCATGTTTTATCACTCCAGAGTAGATTGATTTCCCTCCGAATGTTATTTATATCGAGTTAAGCGATGCAACATTTAACTGAAATATAATAGTGATAAAACGCTTCGCAAATTATTATGGGATACTCGGAGCTTCCGACAAGCAACAATGCAACAATGGTTTATTGAATCCATTACCTTATGAACATGTTAGTAAATAATACTATATTCTCTTACGAAGTCTGCAAGCGAGTAGGTAGGTAAGTACTGAGCAAAAGAGCCGTGTGTATTTATAAATCTAATCCACCAACTTAGTTAATCAGTCATCAGTTATCAGAAGGTTGAAGAAACTAATGCTTCAGCTTCAGGCTAGACTCGAAGTCCGAAGCACACGGCGCAGTCTTTCAATGGACTACCACCATAGACTAAATGACTACCACCAAAATTGAAAGTGACAATTTTCAATTTTGTTCAACTTATGTTATTATTAGTATTTTTTCATGTTTTGTTTTCTTTATGGTTTATTGGACAGACCAGCAACCTTTTACAGTTACTGAAATCCGCAAATATAATTTTCCAAGAATATTTAGTAGGAAATCGAATGGACATTTTTTCTAAGCTTTGAGCAATACTCGATCTTTTTGTTCTACTCTATTTTCGCTACACATTTTTAGACAGTAATAAATAACAAAACATATTCAATTCAAGATTCCATCAGAAAAATACTTAACTTATAGTAACATAAGCTTAGAATATTTAACAGAAAAATTCTGGAACCTATCACTATCCATACATAGATGTGACCTTTTGAAGGAACAAAAAAAAACTGCAGGTGCGTTCGATATTTCGATTCTCGTCTTTGCATTCAGTAATCACCATCCGTAAAAAAGTCTACTATTATTTAAAGCTCTACGCAACATGTCAAAATCTATGAATTTATCCCATTGCCACAGAAACCATAATTTACCTGCGAATTCGAATATCTAAAAAAATAGGAACATAAAAAGCACACATTCTTTGCTTGGGCGTAAATTAAAACCAAAATATTGAGTCGAACTTTTTGACTCCGAGCTTTTAATTTCCTCTCTCTTTCGCCGTGATCTGGTAGTGGTCCATCCCAGCGCGCCCCGGGGGTATAACTAAACGGTGCATTAGCGCTGCTAATAGTCTCGCCGCACTGTCATTATTCCAGCCCCGCCGATGATTGCTAATCCTATCGAGGAAATTGTTTTCATCTGTCTGCGATTACCGAATCATCGATGGATGGCCGATACTGGATACAGTGGATACTGGACAGGGATTGGCTTACAGCGTTTGGCGTTTTCAGATATAGTGTATTTATGGCAAGATGTGAAAGGTTCTAGATAAATTCTCATATCAGTGGCGTCTGGTGATTGTGAGTTGGCTTTTGTATGTAAATACTGTACAAGAGTTTCGACTGCTCCTATCCGCAGCCAATGGAAGTCTGGCATCCCAAATTGGGGAATGTTATTTGGCTGACGGTAGTGAAAAGGGGAAGGAGGCGGAGAATAGCAAGGTTGGTTACCAAAATTCATTTCAAGCAGCATTTCGGTTCCAAATGGTGGTCTTTCACCAGGGCGATATTGAGAGTATCTACCACTTCCGTATCTGCTGTTATCCTTGTTTTTCGTAAGTATTTTTTTGAGCGTTTATGAGAAATCTAAAAAGTTTAAAGAATATATAATTTTATCGTCAAAAACAAGAAAATTATTTTACTACGACAGAATGCAGCTGCAGGCAGCATTTTTTTTGTTCAATTGTAATAATAATGTTCAATTTCCTGATTGGCAAACATTTAAAACGACTTAAAACTTTCAGGGAATCTCAAGTAGTGCTTCAAATGGGTTAATATGGACATTTTCTTTAAATCAACGCCATTAATATATCGCATATTGGTGATGAATTTTTGGTTAACTTCTTGTTACCAATCAGTTCATCCCACTATAACCGAGAAAAGACCAAGGGCGGTTCTTCCCTTAGGTCAATTGGTTTTTGATCCACCAAAATCATAAGAAAACAATAATAATAAATTTTGTCCATGAAAACAATTAGTCTTATTCTTAATTTATTTGAAATGAACCGCGAAATAGCAGAGCTGCGAGCTGCGGCGGCGGCGAATGACGAGCAGTGACATCTATTGTCTCTAATAGAAGCTTTTATTCACAAGTACATACGATTCGCTAGGTCAATTTAAAGAATGTCCACGGCTTTGGTATCTTCTGTCGAGATGGAACTATGTCTTTCGTCTAATTAAAAATTAGGTACCGAAGAAAGCTTAGGGACGCTTAGGTTATGGCCGTGGGGGAGACAGAACGATGAATATTATATGTTTTAAAGAGATATACGCTCGTTGTTTATAGAACAATGGATATTTTTTAATTAGACAGTTCGGTAAAGGTTTGGAATAATTCTTTATGTTATTATCGATGTAGAATGAAGCTGAAGAATGAAACAAAACAAAAAAAACTAATAAGATCATTGTCAAATAGAATTTAAGTCTAAATTTAAATGGATCGGTAAACGTCGCACCATAGAACCACCATACTATTAGCTTCACACCCTGCGGACGGGCTTTTCGAACCTTTTTTTTTTAAATTTAATCGTGTGCAAAACTACATTAAAACGTATCCCGTGTAAAATAATTAGCCGTAAGTACAAGGATTGTGTAGTTATTTCCATTTTACTAATTTGTATTTTGAGTTGCGGATTCATGACGTACTTACCTACAAATTGAAATAGATAACATTATATTGGCATTTTCCATAACATCAAATTAAGATTATTCACACGTTCTTTTCATGACCTACCACGCCTGGATCCCTAGAGCCACCTCTGGAAAAGACAGTTTGAGAATGTTCTTAAAAGCCAATACAGCTGTCACAATAATAAAAACTAATAAAACGATGGCAGACCTTAATAATAACATTATTAAATTTTATTTAAACAAAATTTTGAGAATTAAGGAGTTCTACGAATCATTAAACACAATGACAACAATTAATAGCGATTACATTACACATTAACTTAACCTAACCTAACCTAACCTAAGATGAATCTGGGCACGTGGCTCGCGCATTCGATCCCTAAATCGCTCAGATAAAATTAATAGCATTTATAAAATTTAAATTAATAGTTTGTATAATTCCACAAGTAAAATTACATGTATGTCGGAATGGTAAAAATAATTCATGTGAAAAATTGAGAAATATTAAAATAGGAGTATTTTTCATTAACTCCTTTTTTACGGCCCTTCGCGATACAACGTATTTTTGAAAGATAATAAACAGTAGGATTCTTGCCGAGTTTGGTCCACGGCTCATTTATCTGCAAGTATTTACTGTTTGATGAGTTCACCGCCTTTGTTTTTATATATTTTTTATTCCTACCAACATTGCAAATTATTGGGATTTCTGCTTTCTCCTTGCCGTCGACCCTGTTGGTGTATTATCGTTTAAATCTTATCCATATCCTTCTACAATATTTGTTTTTCAACTAACTAACTAACTAACCATTACGCCGTTTCCCCGCAGTGGTAGGCAAAGAGGATGGACCGCCCAAACAACTCGGTCTTGGCACACACTCCTCGCCTCATTCACATTCATACATCGTCTTTAAATTATTTATTCAAATTTATGCTAAATTATGAAATTAAAAATACTAATTTTGGTTACGCCTCCGGTTCAACGAACTCTAGAACTTATTTTTGAATGTAAGCTTTGTTTTCAACATTTGAAATGTTTATTTGGAGAATCCAAATAAATTATGTCTACCATCATTTTAAACCAAAAAAATATTCGAATGCTATTTTAAAATCTGGAACGGATTTGTTCTGAATTCAGACATTCCCCGTTGATGAGATACCAAGCGAAAAAATCGGTTCCTTTTTTGCCTCCAATTAGTCCAATTTGGCCTTAAGCACCTAACGGCCGGAAACTACTAAAGCCTGTGCACGCGCACATTTCGACGAGATATTTCTAGAGATACTGAAGCTGGAAATAGTGTCACGCGTACGGTAATATGGCGAATGAATATCAAGCTGTAGTGCAGCGTGGTTCGCTACGCGACGCGCACGAGGACCATCGGTCCAGCTCGTCATCGCTACGTCGTCGGTCAACCGACCGTAAGCGTGATACTATTTCCACCCTAATACCCCAAAACTAATCCACCAAAATACAAGTATTAATTAATAATCTCATTACCTTCTTTGATGGCCCTTACATATAGTTATTTGCTTTTTTGGATTTTCTTTATAATCAAACAATAATACGAAGAAGGCCATATAGCGATTACAACACAATACATTTAACGGCTCTCGCTAAAGGGCCGTGGATGGGACGTACCAATATGTTGAAGCAATTATCGATGTTCCCCGCAGGAGGAAGGACGAGGGAAGAGAAGGAGGGGAGGAACTCCGCGCCGACTCCTCTCTACAATTAGCCACAGAGGTCAGGAATGGCGGATTGTTAATTACTAAACCGTGTTATAAAAGTTATATCCTTTTCATGGTCGTGCAAGATTATCCCCCCCAACAGCCGTCGATGGAATCGCAATATCTTTCCGACATTATTATGACATTCTTTTTTATAATTAATTGTGGTGTATTATTTACCAATCTGAGCAAATAAAAACAATATTAAGGCCCCGTAGTGAGCGTTCAAAGATGGTTTGAAAGAGAGATATGTAAATACGAATGTTAGAGGGAGCGCTCTAATATTAAAAACGATAACAATTAAGCGAAAATGGTGAAAATATTTAATAAAACACGACTCGTTTTAAATATAACAAAAATCTTGCTACACATACTTGCGTTACATTTAAAGATACACTGTGAATTTTTTCATGCCCATAACATATTAGATAACAGAAAAAAAACGTGTTTTTAATAATTTTCGGAGCTTACTTTGCTATTTTTCTATCGAGGGAATTTCATATAATTAACGTTGCGATATAACAAATGGATAGATATTATCTTAAAAAATAACACACATATTTTTGGGATTTCAAAGCTTTAAGAGTTACCGAGAAACTTGTTATAAATCGGTAGAAATTGGGTATGCAAGGGTTTAATAATTTGCACACACGGAGAAAAATGATCCTATTAAAAAAGTGACAGCATGCGAACTTCCTGATAAAACATTAGTAATTCAGAATATATCGAGATTACGTGTTCACTTCCTAATAAAGTATATCAATATATATAATAGTCTGTCTCGACACAGGTTTACCCTAGTGAGACAGGCATCGAAAAATCACTTGTAAAAAACTTTATATAGATAAAATAAAAAAAAAAAATAAAAAAATATCAGTATATGTTCCGCCGTCATCTCAAAACGCTTTTGACTGATTCTTTGTTATGAATTCTTTCAACTCATTCGATATTGGCCCGCATTACCATTTTTAACATGAAAACAAATAATTTGCCCAGATTTTTAATAAATTAACAGAATTTCATATCAGTTAGTTTTCTCGGTGTAACATGTAATATTTCATTCAATTCGATTTCAAGAACTCTCTTTCAAGGTAAGAATCGGGGCTGCCTTATCAGGCAAAAGAACTCCTCTCTTCTGATAAGGTACGTATAAATGACTAATACATATTTTTTAATGTGAATACCGCTATTGAGATCTGGTCACCAAACAGGCTAAATCCATTTTAATTCTGAATGGTGGTATTACACCCGGCTATACTGAGAGTAACTTCCACTCTGGAACGTCCCGCAAGCATACAATATATTATTTTTAATGAATAAATCATGAAATAACACAATATTAATCAAAAAAAATTTACTTGCGCACACCTGGATTTGAAGCCGCGATCTCCGGTTTGCAAATCGAGAGCCTTACCCATGGAGTTAAGAAGGCCTCCATGGCATTATCCCGCAACCACGGAGGCTGTCAGAATGCAATAAATAAAATAAAATAAAAAACTGCAGTGTATTTAATGTGCTTCATCGCGGAAGAATGCATAATTTGGATTTTAAATAGCCTTACCTTCTTGCTAGATTTTTAAAACGTGAATTTTTTTTATCCAAAATGGCTTTGAATGCTAACATAATATGTGTAAAAACAACTGTATTGTGTATGTCAATCTTTCTTTTTTTGTAAAGTAGATTATTACTGATATAAATATCATGCTCGAAAAACTTCTAGACTACTTTATAGCAAAGCTTTATATAAAATCGCCTCTACCCCCTTTCACTATTGCATCTCTCCTTTTATCTCAATTCTGAAGTATAAATCGCCTTTACCCTCTTTCAGTATTGCATCTCTCCTTTTGTCTCAATTCTTAAGTATAAATCGCCTTTACCCTGTTTCAGTATGGCACCTCTCCCCTTTGTTTCACTTCTAAAGTATAAATCTCATAAAATCTTTAATGAAATAAAACATAAGTCTTCCAATAGATACCAAAGGAAAACCTAAAAATATACAAGAGCTCATAGATTAAAAAAAAATCGAACCTTTTTCAATTGAAATACCAGAATTAATATAATTACGAATTAAAACATCACCACTCCAACAAATAATACATAAAACCAATTTCAAAAAAAAACTGTTATTTTTATGGGTTCATCTGAGATGGTGCGGTTCGTGAAACGGTATGTCTGGTAAGGTTGGTCCGCTGGCTGGCGAGGTTAGGGGATGCTGTGAGGAGTGAGGAAGTGTTGGGGAGGGAAAGGAGAGAGGGAAAGGTCTGCCATTAGTCCGGCTAATAACAGAGCGGCGCCTCTCAGTTTCACACCTCAGTCCAGACCGGTGCAGAGGCGGCACGAGATATTTACACATTTATATGTTAATATTAAAATTAAGAATATTTTTTTTTAATTTATTTAAAGTTTGCGTATAAAAAATTACTAATATACAAAAGATTAGTATTGTTCAAATTTTACAACAATTTATACAAACCACCAATAGGATGATTTAATTACGATCAAATTAATGTTACAAAAGGATTATTTTTGGTTATAAAATGAAATAAAAAAGTTAAAATCGCTGTCAGAAATCAAATATAAAGTCGAGTTATTTTAGGAGGGACGGAAAGTCAACTTTTAAAGAAAAAGAAAAAATCGGGTAAAGTTTATTATTTTATGAAAATACAAGTTTTTTTGGATTGAATCACCGATACAATATTGTATTTTTATGCCTTTCTTGGAAGAATTGAGTAATAATAATAATAATACGTACGAAACTATTTATTCATATTCATATTACGTAGGTATATACAGATAAAAAAAAAATTCGTCTTAATACTTTAAA
Organism: Hesperophylax magnus; assembly: GCA_026573805.1. Taxonomy (NCBI): domain Eukaryota; kingdom Metazoa; phylum Arthropoda; class Insecta; order Trichoptera; family Limnephilidae; genus Hesperophylax; species Hesperophylax magnus. The sequence continues at coordinate 10,023,643 of JAIUSX010000121.1, forward strand.
ACATAACTTGCAAAAAGTGTATTTTCATTAAATAGTTTGCTATGAACGCGTTTGATCATAACGTACTTTCTGAAGTAAGTACCTACAAGTTATAATATTTTTTTAATTTTATGGACAATAGATTACCGACTATTCGGATTAAATTTCTTAAGTTATGGATTTTCTTTGAACAAACTTCAGGTTTGTTTGATGATCAAATCAATCAACGACTGCTTAAATAATTCTTTAAAGTAAAAAATTCCTTTTTAATTTTTGATCAGTCATCAAGCATAACGGTCATACAATTTTACGTTTCTTGCAAGAACGATGCTACAAAGATTTATCCACTTAACGAACGGAAAAGTGCAAGAGAATGCAGTGATTGTAAGCCAATGTGGTAAGCCAGGCGTCAAGTGTTGCCTTGTAAAAAGGGTTTCCAGTGAAGAAACAATGTAAATATGATTCCTTGGGTAGGGATGCGGGCCGGTCACTATATATAATTTATAACAAACAAAACAGTCGCAATGAAATTTGATTTATCATTTGAAATGTTGCTATGTAAAATCAAATTCAATTTCAATCTTGTTTCCAATTTTTGCCACAAATAGGTAAGTAATACCGGAACTCTGTTTTTACTTGTTTTTAAAACTCCTACCAACTTACTTATATAAATATATCGAGGTGATTTAAATTTAAAACTTTGTTGCACCTTAAATACGTTTTTTTATAGTTTTATGGTATGTCTCGCAATATACAAGTATGTAAATTATCAACTTATGGTAATGACAGTTATTACAACGATATAAATTATATATTTTCTTCCCAGCTACTAGATACAAGCTACAAGTTAAAGCGACCAATGTAAGGTGGCTGCAAGATTAATTATAGAATATTATATTTCGCCTTACAAAACAACAAACACGAGGAAATAATTCATTGGTTCTAAATTCTTAAATCTATTACAAACTTCATCACATCCATCGGCGGCGGCGAGTCGCACCAAAGACAAATCACCAAAAATGCTGTGAAATGTATTGTAATTTACACTGTACGGGAGCCGGGGCTTAATTAGTTTCCTCAAAAAAATATGCCCGGAGTGAAATTGAACGTGTGAATAAATCGTACACGAGCCGCCTTTGCCCCGGGCTGATGTAATTAGTCTGTCCGTGTAATTATCAGCGGCGGGGCCCGTAAATAAAAGGAGGTCCAGCCCAGGGACGGCACGGATTTATTTTTAAATCGATTATCATTAATAATGTATTCCCGGGAACTATTGTCTGAAATTCGTAACGTTATGCATAATTAGCCGCTCATTTTTGTTGAATTTTTAATGTTTTGTTTCTCCATCCTATTTTGTATTTTGCATGAAGTTTCGTGCCGCGAGTGTTAACGGCGCAAACGCAAGTGCTCCTGGACATGTTTAAATATTATTTTGATGGTGTGTGTCTACTCGTGTAGTCGCGGGACATGGGTGTCGAAGAGGTTAACATTATGGGACAGAAATATGCAGCGCTTCTTTTGTAAAATCATCTCAACATTTCGAAATAATTTTATGGGAACATCGAATGAATAAATTTGTTCCAATTTATTCTCAAAATTAAGCTCGTAACGTCTAAATTATTGATAATTTTGCTGTTTATATGCATATTACTAGTAATTTCGCCCGAGTCGGAAAATACCTCATCCGCAAACATTTATACATTTAAAAAAATTGACTTATCCAAACTATGTAAGTAATAACTTTTTCAGAGTAAAAAACATTCATTGACAAACTTTAATTACTAAAAAGTAGTTTATTGGGATTTTTCTCTTTTGTTACATATTATATTTGTTTTCTACAGGATTTTCCAATAAGAGGTGTTATTTTGATATTCAATCGTAAAAGATCAACGGTTTCGTTGCTTGTGTGGCACGTATCGCCGTTTTGTTGAAAGTAAACGTTGTCTAGATCAATACCATCCAATTCCGGTCAAAAAAATCATTAATCATCTCTCGATAGGACAATCCATTCATTCATTAACTGTTGCTCCAGCCTCATTTTCGAAAAAGTAAGGTCCAATGACTCCCCTGGACCATAAACCGCACCAAACAGTCACACGTTGAGAATATAGAGGCTTTTCAACAATAACTCTTGGGTTTTCCGAGCCCCAAATGCGACAATTTTGCTTGTTGACGAAGCCACCGAGGTGGAAATGGGCCTCATCACTCAAGATGATTTGCATTTTAGTCACTTAAGTGAATTTAAATTATTTCAATGCGTTGTTGAAGCGTGAATCGTTCCATTTTTATTAATGGCGTAGTTTCTACTTGTCTAGTGTCAAAAAATGACAGCTTCTAAAGTAATATTTACCGAAATAGCGGGCTTTCAAAATAACACCTCTTATTGGAAAACCCTGTACAGTGCTTTTATAAAAGGTTATGTAAATAAAATAAGATAAAAATTATTCCTATCGAATTAAAATCGAATTTTAAAAAGTTGCTGGGTTTTAAAAAATATGAGTTTCTTTCGACGATTAAATGGAAATTACAAGCTTACATGAGCTGAAAGTAAGTTAATAAGTTCTAGTAAAAGAGTACGACTTATACTAACTTTTCTTACTAACCGGTGCCAGTGGGACTATGGCATCCCCAATTTGTGTATGTTGTGAGGCTGAAAGAGGTGGGGAGTTGGGAAGGGGAAAGAGTAATATGAAGAAATAACTGGATGTTCAGATCTAGTCACCAAACACGGCAAAAGCCAATTCCAACAATGTTTCTATTCAGAACTGTGGTTTTCACGAGGGCAATACTGGTAGTGTTTTTTTACCTTTTCACCACTACGCCATGGGGGCTGTCTCCATTGCGTAATATAATAATGAACGTAATTATTGATAAATTAATCTCAGGATGCGATACAGTTAATATAAGTGCATTTGCAAAAAGCGCAGCAGAACGGAAACACCTCTCACAATATAAAATCATTTGACAGATTCGATCTAAATAATTCGACTTCTCACGTCCTTTAATTTAAAACACCTATAATATAATTAATATCCACGGTTCGATCTGTTCGCCCGTAAACATTTCTTATAATGCAATTAGGCGATAAGTTAACCTCTATAAAAATCAATCAATTTTTTTTTCAGCTAATGACAACCTCCGGGTGCCGGGAGAGGAAGATTGGTGGGGAGCGGGGGGCGGGGGAGGGGCGTGCCACCCTTTGTCGGCCATCTATCTCTCGTTTCTGAAAATTGCTCACCTATCCACCGATACGAGGCGGCACGGCTTTAAAAACTGCAGATGTAACAATTGGATAAGTTATTTTAGTGAGTAAAAACTTACTCTCTTATATTGTAAACATGAAAGTAATTTCCACAATGATATGTAAAATGTAATTTCTCCGATGATATGAATTTATTGTTATGTATTAGTGTTTCATTACCTACTTCATATGAACTAAGCCAATCAATTTTATTGTCCTGAAACGGGAAATCTTCCCAGTTGGACAGTCAAAGTCATTTTGTAATCGTATTTAATTGAAAGTATCTAATAAATAAATAAATTGCGTGTAGTCCTATTTCATTTTGATGTGTTATCTACTACTAGTTTCTACCCGGCTTTGCTAGGTTTTAAGCAGTCTTTTCCACAAATCACCTGACGGGAATAAGCAATAGATATATGGCGTATTTTATCTATTTTAAATTATATTTTAAAGCACCATGGCTCATGATGGAAATTACATTAAGAGCAGAAAATGGTGGGGTGAAGATACCTATCTAAAAACAGCAGTACGCCATAGCTAACGAGTTTTCGAAGAGACTTTCAAATAGACTATGGGGCTGACAGATTAAGTTATACGCATCATGGATTGGCCTATTTCAGCATATCATTCGCCATATAATCCCAATAGGAATGTAATCCCGCTGAAATAGGCCAAGTCACGAGAGTGTAGCGTGGTCTGTCACAGGCTTTATAGTCAATATAAAATATAAGTACATAAATACTGTATGTTACTATACAAAATACTATTAGTTAAGTAAGTATTTAGCTCAGTATTTAGATTTGTTTTTTTTATATTTTAAATCGAATAGGTACCTGCCTACCTATTTACTTATCTCGACAAAGTTTTTTTTACTACAATACGATACATCATTTAAAAAAATGGTTTTAATGGGGATTGAATCTTCCTACCCAGGTACTGGAGTCGACAACTATACCATCCTCGCCAAATGCCGATCGGATAGGACCGACATTTATTTCGTATATTAACTGCTCTAATGCCATCCGATTGACGTATATGTCGGCGTATGGGTATGCGATTACCTTTATTATAATGCATTTTCATCGACAAGGAACCCACCTGCTGAGTTTCAGATCGATCGGATGCCGGCACCTAGGTTACTTTTCGCTTCCAAGATTAGCATTCATTCATTACCGAGATCAATAGTGAAATTCTAATAGATGCACAGGATTTTCCAATAAGAGGTGTTATTTTGAATAGCCCACTATTTCGGTAGATGTTACTTTTGAAGCTGTCATTTTTTAACATTTGCCAAGTAGAAACTACGCCATTAATAAAAATGGAACGATACACGCTTGAACAACCCATTGAAATTATTAAAATTCACTTGAGTGAATCAAATGCAAATCATCTTGAGTGATGAGGCCCATTTCCACCTCGGTGGCTTCGTCAACAAGCAAAATCGTCGCATCTGGGGCTCGGAAAACCCAAAAGTTATTGTTAAGCCTCTCTATCCTCAACGTTTGTGCGTTAATGACTGTTTGGTGCGTTTTATGGTCCGGCGGAGTCATTGGACCTTTCTTTTTTTAAAATGAGGCTGGAGCAACAGTTACGGTGAATGGATTGCGCTATCGAGAGATGATTAATGATTTTTTATGGCGAAAATTAGATTGTATTGATCTGGACAGCGTTTACTTTTAACCAAGTGCCACACAAGTAACGAAACCATTGATATTTTACGATTGAATATCAAAATAACACCTCTTATTGGAAAACCTTGTATATAAAAATATTTCAAGCTGGTAGATACCTACTATAAATTATGTATCTAAGACTTTCCATGAACTTTCATTAGAAGAATATAAGATAAGATTTTTACCTGTACTTTTTACCCGCATCTAAAAATCGTGGTCGATTCGATTCCAAAGCCTGACCAGCGCCCAAGCGATGTGATAAGTTATTGGTTTCTTTCCGCGGCGGGCACTAATATCCTCTAATATGGGGAAGCTAAAACACAAGCCCGCCGCATCAAATCAAAGCGAACCACCGCCACAGCCTCCGATCACAACCACCCGCCTACAACCAAGCCACAACCGTCCTTAACCCACCTGAAAATAAGAATCATTTGATCGAGACAGGTGGGCTGAGTTAGGTTGAAATTAATTGAGTTTTTAAAGCGTGAAGTTGTAAAGAAAAAACGAAGATCACAAATCATTGGAGATGAGAACGAAACAACTCTGAGCGATTTTGAGCGGCTAGGCGCGGTGTCGAAATCATTACCTGGGTGTAAACTGTTCCAGAGCGGTAATTAGCCGCGGGAGAGGCAACCGCTACCGGCCCCACACCTCGGTAGTTAGGTACCTACAATCCCTACTATCGCTACCCACTACAAACTATGAACCATCACTAGGATCTACTCGACTCGACTATTAGCCCATTGTTTCGTATGCATAGAGAATTAATTATATTCATCACATTTACTGAATATATGAATAATGTTTCAAAAATATTCATTTCTACAGTCGTCACACGGGTTGGTAAGGAATCGACAAAAACAAGTGCTGTAAAGACGCGGGAAATTCTGCGCGATGTATGTTGCATGACCTCTGCACAGGGCAGATTTTAGCCCAGTAAACTGTCGGTATTGCAGATTTCTGTTTTCATATTTACCACTGTCACGCCAATGTCACTATCTAATTAGCTTTAAATTGACTCACGTGTACTATTGCAATAGATAATTTAATATATCAATATATATGTAATTTGTCAAAAGTCTGATTACAATATATATTGATGTATTAAAAATTGATTTTTTTATGAAGTTATCGTTGTGCCTAATTAATAATTAATATATATTTCATCAAATAAATTCATTTTTTTTAATTTTAATTATCGAGCGCTCACCCCCGACCTGTTCGCACTGTTTGCAGCCCCCAATATAATGATTTTTGTGGATCTTAACCGACCCGTGGGACGACTGTCTTACTTAAATTGTTTGCTTGTGTTTTCTAATTTTAGTAGAACTACTGGGAACCTAGCACGGTTGATCGATAAAAATCTGTCAATACTATATTGATTAAATCCGTCATATATGGACAGTTGGCTAAATTTGCAAGCGTCAATAATTGATAAGAAATGTTCCGACTGCTGCTAGACAAATTTTAGCGCGGCCTCCAAGTTTTTTTTTACCAGACCGCGAGGAAAAAATCCCTCGGGGACCATGTCATCTTTTGGAATGCTGTGTGCAGGGTCTTGTTAAGGAATTGAAGAAGAAGAAATTCTGGGAAGGAAAAAGGTATGAGAGGTGGCAGGAATCTGGGGGTCAATGTATCCAGGAGTCACGGACGTATGAATCTATCCCTCCCACTGCGGTGCAAGGCGATGGGTAGAGAGAGTCCGGCTGGAGAGGTCAAAGGGTCTCCCTCAACCAGTCACTCTTGATTCGGCCCGAGTAGGCGGGCAAACGCATCCGCCGCCGAGTCCAAGACAAAACTCACCCCATGAACCCGGGCTCCACTGCTAAGTCACCAAACGCAGCGAACCACTGCATTTCATCGGTGTGTGTCAATATGCACATATTTTTAAGTAACGTGGTTCATTATGCAAAATTACTGACATATTAATGAACGGAGGTGAACTAACGAAGCTTTTAGAAATGAAAGAAATCGTACACGAGATCAATTGAATCCGTTCGGCTTGGAGAAACTAAAGTTATTCAAATGAAACAAGTTGTGGCTAAATACCTCATTAACTCAAGAACTTTATTTTTAATGTCAAAAAGTATACTCGGACTGCCGATGCATATTAAAGTTAGTATTTCAATTCGGTGTTGTCAATTTATTTTTATTTTTACGTCACCTTTTAACGTTTGACGTTCAGGAATGTTGGACCATAGACAATACCCACCAGTGTTGCCATCGTAAAATGATTTATTTTTGATTTGGTATGGCTATCGGCAGCGCAACCGTGCTCGGGAAATCGATAGAAAATCGTCGGACGTCTATCCATCCGATGTTGTTAAATTATCAATTTGACCGTGCTAGACCCCATATGTGTAATTGTGGGCATCGTAACTAAGATATGGTGGACACAAAATAGTATGTAATTAGTTGTAGATCAGACTAGAATTATAATAAAGTTTAATGTTCCAGAGATTCCATATGAAGAGAGACGTGCTGTCGTATGAACCTATTTTTTTCTTTAGATGTGACTCTAGAGTCTACGAAGAGTCCTAGATGCCCGAAGTTAGAGCAACTATGACGCACTCTTTTTTAAATTATCTTATTGAGCCTCAAGTAATTTGTCCTTTTTATCAAATCGTATACGATTAATTTGGGACAAAAAAGACCAAAAGTAAGGCATATTTTTTATTTATCAAAACGTTTCAAAAATTCACTCAGAACAGTATATAAAATCGTAAAGCAAATGTAATATTTACATTGTACTTTTTTTATCTGGGATTTGTGGTTTGACGTCATTTTTGAAAATAATCACCCCAAGGGCTTTGTACTTCTGCAGCCAGTTCATATAAATTTTATTCCATACTCCAGATTATCAAAAGTTATTTGGCACCTTAATTTTGCTATTTACCTAAGGTTCGTGATGAAAAATAATTGCTCGCAAAGAAGGAATAGCTACTAAAATTTGTTTAGAGTCCCGTACTTTTGTAAATTACGTGACACTGGCATGCACCAAAAGGGACGAATGCGACTAGCGAGCTACGGTTGGCGACCCCTGTTATAGGGATGATTGTACGGAGAAAACTTACCAACAAAAAATATTCCTAATTTATTAAGAATATCAAATTATTCGTAATCCGGTTAAAAACGTAATTGCTGGCCATTAACGAATGAATTGATAGGTTTCCTGATAAACTTTTAGTAAATTACCAATGAAACACGTGTTCATATAAATCTTAGTATGTATGCATTTCGTCATTATATATTGTTGATAAAAACGCAGGAGCATGAACACGTATTTCGATATTATTGCGAATTTAATAAAATTTTATCAGAAAGCGACCTGCAATCCGGTTTTTAACTGGATTACCTTAAGAGATTTTTTAATAAATCAACAATATTATTTTTTTTTGAGGGTAAATAATAAAAGGTACGATTTAGTAGATACGAATTTAATTCTGAAAAATAGCATTTCGAAGTGCACTCGGGTGATTTTTTTACAAAATAGCATTAAAAAAATATTCAAGTAAAAATAAAAACTGTTTATGATAGAAGTATAAATAAATTAAATGAAAAAAAAATTAAATGCATTAAATAGTGTATTAAATATGGTGAAATTATAAGGTAGTTTATTTTCGATAACCCTATTTTTTTAAATTACGTTAACATAAAGCATACGTTGCTTTATGAAAACAAAAAGGAATTATTTATATAAGAATTATTTACATAGCGCCGTTTTTGTGAAATATCATTTGGTCCTTCCGATAGAGATAGTTTCAGAAAAGTTTCAGGAATTATTAACAATTATTAATTAAGGAAAATTTATTATTTCGTGTGTGCCTTTGAGATGGTTCCTCGAAACGGTGATCTTAATTTTATAATATTAAACTGGAACGATCAATTTCAGAGACTATACAAATTATCAATATTGAAAAAAATATATTTTAACCCCAGTATAAATCCTCAACTTCTCATCAACTTTCGGCCAACAATCAAAAACAAGAAACAATATGAATAAATTTAAGGAAATCAATTTACTTCTTAATTTAGTTTCTTCGCGTCTTGTAAGGTTGAATAATTACTTTTTCTATTAGTAGTCACCCATCACTTTCACCTGCCGCGGGGCTTTTTCAATTATTTTCCAAACAAGCGAAAAGTGAATTTTAATTACTTTGCTACTATTTTCAACGTGTTTAATGCTGTATTCTCAAAATGAGCCAAACGCGTATTTAAATTAACATCTTGCTACTCTTTTTCTAAAGGAAATGCACGAGACTTTATCTGTACATAACACTATCTGATTAAATGTGTAAATATTCGAGTACCTACCACAAAACTGTCAAACGCCTCGAGATAAATTAACAAATTATACAATTTCTTGCTTCACACAGCCAAAATATTCTTTAATGGAGGTAGTAAGCTGTACAGTCGACCTAAAGGGGGAAAATACGTTTATTGTGTTATTATACTAAAATGTTAAAGATGTTTCTGGATCAATCTATTCTAAAGAGTCGTGATAATATCATTGTTCTATATTTAAAAAAAAACAGTAATAGTACCAACGGGGTACCTACTAACTAGGTGTACTTTCACATACGTACCTAAATTTGGTTTAGGTATTTTTATTCCGTTTAAAATATAAAAGTAAACATCAGCAGAAATTGACTTAAGATTAATAACTTTAATCGCTTCCGATTTTCACCAAGACTATTTTTATTCCCATGGCCTGAATTAGACACTTACTTATTGGTCACTGTTGAATGTAGAAGTAGGAATAGGTAGGTTACTCAAAGCGGTGTAAAATCCATTATACCTCCACTAAGTAGTACATTTAAAAAAAATGTACGTGGTGAAAATGAGAAAGATATAAGATGAAGAAAGAGAAGTCCTAAAACGGCCAAATCTTTTTAGGATTTTTTTCTTCTTTTGTTTCAAAAACACTTTCCTATTTTTCGGCAACTAAAGGGTTAAGAGAAATGGAATCGTGCCTACGCTTCGATGCATTTTAAAAGACGTTAAACAGCTGATACTAACCCTCAACGACCGATTTTTTTTTAATTGTTCCCAAAAATTCCAAATTCGGACACGACTTACTCGAAAACGAAAACGAAAACTCAAATTTGACCGGTCGGTGGCCGAGTTGACATCGCGCTTTGGTCCCACTCGGGCGTAGTGTGTTCAATTCCTCGGCTGGCTAAGTCCTCCATCACAACACAAGCAACATTTTCAGCTTACTGTAGTGGTATTAGAAGATTTTAAAATATTGTCAGGTTATTCGTAACCCGAGTATGTTTGTCTTTCTTTTTAAAAAAATAAAAAATTAAAAATTAAAAAATTTCAATGAATGAAATTGACTCCACATGTGATGTAGATTCACCAGTTTCCCTGTTTGTACTACGAGTTTACGGACACCGTGTACAGGTACCTAACCTAAATTGATTTCTGAATAGAACAAACTCACAAATACGTACCTACATAAGATTCCGAAAAATGCATATTTAGCTTTTTGCAGTCAAAGATTTCATTTGCACCTCTCCACGGATTCGGAGTAGGTACGTGTGACCTTTGCTTTGATAAATTCGGGCTCCGGCCCCCCGCAGCCCGGGCCCCCCTAAACAAACTGAGACTGCGGGGCGCCCCCTGCGCCACAATACCACATCAAACCCTCCCCTTCCCCTTTCGCTTCCCCTCCCCAAGCTACACAAAGAATACATTCCCCACATAATTGATATCTAACGCTTGTTAAACTTAGCGGACTTTTGACGGATGGGATTATTCAATAAATAACACGAAGAATGCGTGTAGTGCTTTTTTTATTGGAATACCTACGGGGAATGTAAATACGATGTAATTTTTCTTGTGGTTATTAGGTATCTATCATGACCCATCTATCCAGGGTTGGAGAAATGATTAGGCAAGACAATAATTATTTATTGCGTTCGTTCTCAGAACGGAATTTACGAATGTACCTTGTGCCTTATCTGCAATTAATGCTGAACCAGGCTCCACCAAAGGGGGTTTCCTAAGAAAATATAATTGTATTCGATAAGTGGTAACATAAAGTTAAGTGCACTTATTTATGTATCTTCTCTAATGTATAAAGTGTGTCATTGGTTGAGTTTGTTTTTTTATAAAAATCTACACTTTTATTCCGAGAATGAAAGAATTTTTTTAAAACCTTCAAAGCAAGGGGAAAGTCACTGTCTACTTTTCCCATAACACTTTAAAGCCGAATTTTTATACTTCCTGATGAATTTTGCACATAAGGCGATGCCATACGTAGTAATGCAAAATCATGTGTTTTTGGTTTGAAAATTTGGTCGCCTAGAAATGTTTCAGATGCTTTAATTAAATACTGCGAGTAGAATACATCTTGGCCTTTGAAATAATCGAGTATTTTTTAGATAAATCTTTTTATAAGCCCAGAAAAAATAATGTATAAGGCCTATGAAAACTGCTTTAGAGTTCAAAATCTCCTACTTACGAACCCATTTTCGGTTATGATTTTATTGTATAATGTGGCAAATTAAGTAATTTATAAAATGATCGAATTTTTTTTTAATATTTATGCCTGAACATCCACAAAATAAAATAAAAGGCACTTTTGGCCATATTTTTTTCATGCATAAATCAAAACAGGCGGATGGTGTTAAGCGGGAATTTAAACCTTATCGCCATCTAACTAAAGGTTATTATTGATAGCAGCTTAATTTAACATATTACACGATGTAGTGCATCGCCTTAAGAGGAAAATTACAGTTCATTTAGGAACATTTTTTTTTGTTTTTGTTTTATCTTCATTTGTGTTTATACTTTGAATTAGTAAATATTATAAATAATAAATGGAGGCACACATTTATAAAAAAATATATTGCTTTCGGCCCCTAATGGTCCATTCCGGCCCTGCTTCTATCTCATCATTCCCGTGTCTTGAATTGATTCATAATGCCTAAGAATTTATAATGAGTATCTAATATACATTTAAAACTTACTAGTGAAAGAATGTACCCAACTAGGTAAGTACTTATCACTAACAAAATTTTGCATAAAAAACCTTATTTCTGAAGTCATTATACAGGTATCTATTACAAAATACCCAGGTATCATTTTTTTTAAATTTCCCCATTAAAACCCGCGCTTTAGAAGTTATCCATAACATACGTTATTCTTATTATTTTACTGTAAGGAATACACGGAGTAAAATAAGTACGTACGACGTTTTTTTTATCAAGATACCGTTAAAAATGTGACTGCATGATCATTTCCCAATATAAAATAGACATTTGGAATATATCTGAACACGTCTTTACGCAGGCGCCCTTGTCCGAATAAATATAATGGACGAGATGCGAAACTATTATTATTTTCAAGAACAAGTGTTCCGACCTCATCATAATATATTCGTCCTTTCCTCATAGTTCGTTTTTAAATTTGTCAAATCATTCGTCATAGGTCTCTGTAAGTAGGTAAATACGTACCAATACTGCCATATAACAATTATACTCGTGGGAGATCCCATGCACTCTTATATGCTCCGAAAGCGAGGACTTCTGCCTATCAGAACGCGCCAATACACAGAGCGACTCAACTGCTTAACGATTCTGCATTAGCCATCGACATTTTCAATGTCACCTACAGACAATTCAGTAACTATCTTTTAAAATATGTCACAAAATAGTAAAACTGCTATGTGAACTTTTTAATTTGTAATCTTCTCCATGATATATTGGTGTATAACCGTTTGATGGAGAACACGAAAAAAAAAAATAAATAATATAATACAGTTTGTGACTCAAAAATAAAATTTTTGATTCTGTTAGATTTGTCGTTTCAAGCACTATTGTTGACACTAACATAAGTAAATAAGCTAAATATTATGTTAAAATTACTCAATTTTGGTCCAAATGGAGAGACATAAACCTTGTGGGGGGGTAAACTTTGAATATGGAAAAAAATCACTTCATCGTTCATTACAAAAAAACATAATTGGATTAATTCACCGATACAGCATTTTATTTGTATGCCTTGCTTGAAAGAATAGAGTCTTTATACGGACAAACCTATTTATTCATAATCGTATTGCATATGTACTGGCGCAAACAAATAATTCGTTTAGTATTTTAAAGCATAACTTGAAAAACGTGTATTTAAATAAAATTATTTAATTACGCCATCTATGAAAGAGTAGATTATGTCCGAAAATTATAACTTTATTACTTTTGAGGGAGAACTAAAAACTTTTTATCAACTTGATAATTTTAATTTCCAAAAAAGATTTTTTCGATACAACTTACTGAATAATGTCCATGTTATTACTATTTGCAGTAACAGATGTAACCCTTCGATAGCTTTTGGATAATGTGTTTAGGAACATTGTTTGCCAATTTTTGTAATACTTGTGTGCTCTGAATCTCTTTAAAAATACAAATCACAGCGTAAGTACTTTACTATATATGATGTTTGACCCTATTTAATAAATTCATGGATTGCATAACTAGTTTATAGATTATTTTTAATTAGGATAATTTCCACTCTAATAATTTATGAGAGTTCTGAATTCAGCTGACGAAATAATATACACATTTGGATTCAGTCCTGAAGATTATCACATTTAAAATAAACTTGTTTAAATAAAGTTTAGAGTTGTTAGGTACCTATTTCAATTGTTTTTAAATATTACGTTTTACGTAAAAATAATGTAACTTTTTAGAATTAAATTAAACTAACTAAACAACAGTGAAAACAGATTCATTCACACAAAATTATAATGATGTATTTAAAAGCTAGTGGTGAAATAAAAAATAAAATATAATTTTATAAGTTCTACAAGTATGAAGTCTCCTAGAAAATTTTGTTTTTTCTTCGTACTAATTTAAAATTTGAGCGGTCAAAAATGTTTATTGTAATGCCATCTCTCCGACAGCGCTCAAAGCTGTACTCTTAGTAGTTAGTGAGGCGTTTGTCAATCAGCGACATCTAGGTATTTTTTACGCAACAAATAAGAAAATCGTAATGTCATTACGATTCGTTGGATAATAAAAGTACTCTTTAAATCCGAAAGATGGAAGTCATATTTTACCTATAAATAAAAATAAAATAACTACTCGATCCGAGAAGTGTAGGGTAGAGGTGGGTCCTGTGAGTACGTTTCGTCGCTGGGTACAACAGGTACAAAAATACCTGTTAAAAATACCGGTTACAAAATACTCACAAGTACTTTTAAACCTACCTGGGGATTATAGTATCTGGGGACTGGGGATAGAGAGTATTTATTTATCTCCGTCCCTAGTCCCAGTATAAAGTACCTATGAGTATTTTGTAACCGGTATTTTTAACAGGTATTTTTTGTACCTGCACTCACTGTACTCAGACAATTTCTGCCCACAACGATTCCCACAAATTTTAAATTTTCTACTTAAAATTGATTCCCCCCTATAATTAATTGAATCCATAGGGGGGGAGGGGGTTGTTAACAATTTCTATGACAATTAATTCCCCACAATAATTTTCGATGCATGATTCCCCACAATACTCGCAAGAAGCGCAATAAAAGACAAAGACTAAGTACGAAAATATCTTTGAGATATCTGTTCAAGTATATTTAGTATATATACATATGCTAAAACACTTATTTTTCCCTTTTCCCCATACAACTTTTTAACAGACCAGAGAGAGAAGTCAGTAGTATTTTAAAGTACAAAGAATTTCAATACTTTTGATATTTACAAATACTTAGGAACCAGTTATTTTGGAGATTTGTCACAAGTACAAAGTACCACATGAAAATACCCATTACTTTTGCTGGGTACGATAAATACGCCTCTCCTCTAGTGTAGGGTATTGGTAGGGTAGGGCCAACTATTGAAATAATATTCCTAGGTCAGATTTTTATTTTATTTTATAACAGTATCTCCACACAGGAAGCCTTAATAAGAAATAAGTTCCTTTGAGGCAAAATTCCTCTTTATCGGTGCTATGAAAATGGTACACATTATTAAGGTCATAAAAAATTATACATCAAATTTTCCATAGGGGCCTAATGTCGGAGGGGTGTTTGGCTGGGTGCCAAAATGGTACATATTGAAGACACAGAACCATGAAAAAATATTTCTCATTTTAATATAGGCGGAAAATGTTGCTTGCGCAATGGATGGAGGACTTGGCAAGGAGGTCTTTGAACCTGCAGCGCTTTTGGCGTGTATTTTTTAATGCAATCATTCATATTCCACTCCTTTCAAACACATGTCACTTACCCCAATTGGAGACACCGTGAAGCTGGCGACGACCCTGTACCTTTCTGTTTTCTAAGGTCATTCGTTAGTCAAATTCACGCCATGGGGCGGTAAGGAATCTACTTGAACCAGGTGTTGAAGACTCTGCGCAGAAAAGTTCCACAATGGTCTGTACTGCAGATTGTTTGTAAACTTTATTTTTCTGCGCAGGGTCTTACAGCACTCAGTTTATGTCAATTCCTTACCGACCCATGGAACGACGGCTTAACATTGTTTCATAGTGTCATGAAAGTTATTTCATGTCATAATAATTTGGAGGGTTTGGGTAAGGGTTTGATAAATGTAAAAGTCCACATAGATTGAATAAATAAAATGTTTTTATTTAGAAACAAAACATTAAAAACAAGTATACGTTTATAGAATGTGTTGAAAAACAAAAAGTAGGTATTTTAATAGTTTATACAAAATGTTCAGTCCAGAGAAAGAATACAAAAAATACATTTTTTTAAATATACTCACAGTGCCTTAAATACTAAAATTTTATATTTAACAAAATCAGCTGCTCTGCTTGAATTCGTTTTAAAAAATCACAAAATTCATTGTATGTATATAATATTCATTGTTCAAGTATTCCAAATAATGAGATTTATAAATATTTTGTTGGAAAAAAGATAAAGTCATTAAAATTTTATATTTCAAGCTCAAAAGCTAATAAAATTTAATAAATAAAAAATATTTGGAAAATTTTAATACTATAAATTTGTTAAATAAATAATATTTGCCACAAACTATAGGTTAATTATATATTTGTATGAAAAAAGAATAATAAAAAATGATAGTATACTGTTTGTACTAATAATTAAAGGGCATCATTTAAACCCCTTCGGTGTACAAACGTAAGTTGCTTATCTCTACTAGATTTGTTTATAGTCAATGGACTCTAACTATCTATAATATATTAGCTTTTAAACCTAGATGGCAAAAATCAGCACTCATAATTTTATTATTTATTTTAAAATATGATTCTACATAATATATTACATAAAACATATATTTCCATAGCAACATAAGTGAACAAAATATTATAAGTTTATTTGGCAGGATATTAAAATCATTAAAAGCTTTGACAATCACAAACACTATTCAAGTAGCAAACAATGATATACTTTGGACTTGTTTTTCGTTAATAAAAACATTACATATTACATCACGACATTAACACCTCTGTGTTAGAAATTCATGCAAAAATTACTCACCTAGCTAGTAAATTGCCTTCTGATTGTATGAAAAGAGAGAAAACTAGTCTGAATCTCCATAATGTATACATATCATTTTTATAAATATTACATAATATAACTATGGTAATAATAAATAAGTGTTTAATTTATCAGTGAACCCCGTTCCCATGGTTGATCATAAAACTGGCTTGTGGTTGGACGTTGAATGCAAGGAATCCATCAACATCAGTCAACTCTTTGGAGACAAACTTGGCCGCAATGGTGTGCCGACCCGACCACGGGGGAATGAACTTCACAGAGACTGTGGCAAAGGCTCCTGGTGCAATGTTCTGCAAGCAAACAAAGATTACATTTTTTATTAAAACACAAATAACTTAGTTTACATCACTTTATTTCACCTCGATAAAGATAAAGATACGTACACTGATATTGTCATACATAATTCATCAAATCATCCATTTTCTCAAAAAGTCGCAGCTTTCCATTCTATGCTTAATAGATTAATTTCGATTCCTTTGTCGGATCCTAATTATACCTCAGAATTAAATATCATAAAACAAATAGCATCTAATAACGGCTATCCTTATAAATTGATAGTTGAAATACTAAATAAAGAAATTAAACATAAACTCTTTAAACTTTATATTTATCCTATTTATAAAGATACAAACAAACAATGGCGTAGAATTCTATTTGTAGATAATGATACTTCCAAAATTATAAATAAAAACATCCCCTTCACTATTCAACCGGCGTTTTATACGGATAACAAATTAAAAAAATATATTCTTAATAATAAAGATATTGATAGTCAAACTAAAAAATCAGGTGTTTATAAACTCAACTGTAATGATTGTAATTCCTTTTATATAGGAAAAACTAATAGAAACTTTGAGATCAGAATTAAAGAACATCTTAGGGCTTTAAAGGGAAACTGTGAATCAGAATTTGCGGATCATTTATTAAATAACGACCATACTTTCGATATTAATTCAGGTTTTAAAATACTACATTCTGGTTACAAGGTATCTCAAATCAATAATTTTGAAATCTTAGAAATAAGAAAACACGTGAATATGAAAGCAGATATTATTAATAAACAAAAAATTTTTATAAACCCCATTTTAAATATTTTCCCAATTACCCGGTTTTTCCCGTCTAATGACATTTTAATTCCTACTTTGAATAACCCTCCCCTACTCTTACCCCTCCCCGCTCCTTCTACCTCTTCTTTCTAGACCTAATTTTAATTATAACTTTAGTATACTTGTGCTCCTGATGATGTGAACTTGGTTCACGAAACATGTTGAGATTTTGTATCGAAATAAAGTGATGTAAACTAAGTTATTTGTGTTTTAATAAAAAATAAATAATGCCATCACAAAGTGAAAAGCAGTTAGAAGAAGTTTTCTTCGAAAAATTAAAGATTACATTATTATATTAGTTAAATAAATTTAAAGCAGTATAGCCAATATACCTGTAGCGGTTACGTCACCGCTCCTAGGGTCATCATATCATAACCAGACTGCACGAGTTAAAAAGCTGAATTAACAATCACGTCTTCATCAGTACCGAACACGCCCACGAGTCCGGTCTCCATCAACGCGGTGTCGACTCACTGACCCTCATCTCGACCATTCCACCGCAGTCATTGCCGTCTACGCCTAGTATCATCATAATCGGTCCAGAGCCATCTCCCAACTGCACAATTATACTGACTCGCAATAAATGCCGTGACACCACACAACATCATATTTCATTGTCTTACTACCAAGTCCCCATAGACTTACTGTGTCAGATTTACCAATATGCTGAATAATAAGCTAAGCTTATAAGCCCTTGTAGATTCCCAACTACAGGGTTATGTTTACAAGCTGATCCACGGGCCGATCCTTTACAATGCTGACCTTTTCAAAGTAATCTATCGCATCACGCATCACGTTTTGACACAGAGTAGGCGTTTTATTAAAACTTCATGAATCATGTGTCATGGATCAACTCTGCGGTTAGCCGCTGATGGATCACATATGCCCGAAATATTTCAGTTGCTCATTATGCTCGGTAAGAGAAATATTTACTTCCATCGAGTTGCTTTTTGGCAGGAACCTTGGGAAGATATGCCTAGTTACCCCATTACTAAATTTATTGTAACTGATATATGTACATATGCAATATAAGCTTACATAGGTTCATGAAAAGCTTGTCGGACAAAGGTAAAGGTTAATCCTCACTGCTCGCCAGTGAAAACTATGGTTAAAGGAACTATCTTCATCTCGCACTAGAGTAAGCAGCGTCTACATGTTGTAAATCACAAAATCTAGGATAACAGCAAAACTAGAAAAAAATATATTTCATACCTCATCCAGCTTAATTTGCAATTGTCTCTCTAGGCCACACCCTTCCAATAGGAATACGCTCTTCTTCAGGGGCATGGGAAGTGGGTTCTGCAGCTTGATGACGGCCACAAACTCCTGCCCCGTGGTTGGTGTTCCCTGGATGGATATTTTGATGTCGGGCTTCCTCACTCTGAAGTCATCCTGGGCAAAGTATTCAAATTCGGTATCCACCACTGTTACTAAGCAGGCAATGTTGAATGCACACTGAAAGAATAACAAATAATTTTAATTTAAAATAGGTACATACAGCAACACTGGATTGACCTTTGAAATCTAGTTTTATAAAACTTCTCACTATTTTAGCAAAACTCAACATTATTTTAAATTATTTTATTAATTTCTACAATCGTGAGCCTGAATTAAAATCATATTTTAAACACGTAACTAGATTTGAGTAACATCTTTTTACAGTTCATTGGCAGCTTTGTAAGCCATGTTTAATTTTAAAAATATTTATACGGCTATTCAAACATCAATAAGGATCACTTTTTAGGCATATAAAAATTCTTCAATTTTGCACGTTTTATTTTCAAAAGATTGCAATGACGTCGAAAATGAGGTTGTAAATCACAAAATACATGAATGTCTTAGAAATCCTTCCTGAATAAATAATTTTTTAAAACATTGGTACATTTATATATATACCTGTTCAACCAGCCGTGAATAATATTCATCAAATGTGACATCCAATCTGACTTCCTCTGTGGCTAGCGGCTTAATAACTTTGTTGAAAGCAAAGAGTTTGACAGGTTGTCCAACTTTGCCAGTGTAATGGACTGTGTCCACCCTCAGGTTGCCATTGATGGTGTGCTCTTTGCTCTTTGAGCGGTTCTTGGCAATAAGAACTACGCTGAATGGCTCCCCGATCTTGATATCGTCTCTGAGGGCAAAGTTGAAATGGATGTCATTGAACTCCTCATTGAGATAGTACCGAGAGAACAGGCTCTCTGACATCTTCAGCGCGTTCAGCATAGCATCCCTCTCTTCTTTGGTTTCCTCTTGAAATTTGTAGTTGTCTGTTATATCCTGAAAAGTAATAACCAATTTAATCAGATTCATTCTCTCGTGGTGAAGGCTCGATGAGATTGAGTGGTACACGGTGCAAGCAGGATTCTGAAACCGAAACGCTAGTTGTCTACAAGCCTTAGCCGGTACTAATGACTAGTTTGCCCAATAGTTTGTGTATGGTTTTTGAGAAAACGTTTGAGAAGATATCAAACAATAGGCCTGACTTAAAAAGGACGGTAGGATGGCCGAGCCTTTCGATGTGGTGGCTTCAGTGAGTTTGTGTGCCGGCCAATGTAAAGCTTGTAAACTTTTTAAAATATAAGTATTGCGTGCAACTCTTTATTTAATAATTATTACATTATTTAATAATTTTTATCTAAAATTTATCAATATCCACAGTGTTGTGTCCCAAAACTTATGCTTCTACCTTCCATTTCTAATAATATATCACATTAGAACATTAGGTTGCTTACATTTTTACTGTGCTTTCAGCGTATTATGTTGAACTGTGAATTTATTTAAAAAAAAAAAAAATATATATATATATATATATATATATATATATATATATATAACTTCAACAACATATATATATATTCAAATTGGAGTAGTATAATTACCTCTCTTTCCCACAATCCAACAGCTTTGGTTGAAATAGATTTTCCAACGGTAGTTGTATCCTTTTGAAGTAATTTAAGGGGTTGTGTAGGTCCAGCATATCTCCAAAATACCTAGAAATATAAAAAGACTATCAACACTTGAACAAAAATACATTTGATGACTAGTCTGGGCATACTGTTGTAAAATTTCCTACCCATGGTAATATTGAGGAACCATTGGTACAACATTAGAGAACATCGGCAACATTAAAAAATGTATTTACCTTATCAGCATTGACTTCAGCATAGAGGAAAGTGTTGTCATACGGTTTCTGGATCTCTCCAAGCTTGACAGCGGCTACAGAAGCCGGCCCACACCTGAAGATGCTATCGGAGAGTTCTTGAGGAGTGGAGTCTATCGCCTGCCAACCGTTGTAAGCATCACCGAGATCTGACCGCTTCATCCATACCTAAGGGGGATTCATTTATCGATTAGAGAAACAAAGTTGATGTAGCAAAAAATGGCAAATGCCAAAGTAAACATTTTAACATTTTTCTTATTACCTACCATATTATCCTATTATGATTACATTGTTAAACATAATATGTATATACTATAAAATGCTGATTATAATAATCTAAAGATTAAATTATGTACTAATGTACAAATATTTTATTGAACCATGCTGATTGCTGATTCTAATATGTGTTAAGATTAATACATTTTCAACTTATTCCTTATTTATTTATTGGATTTATCACTCCCTCCCAACCGTATATGGATTGATAAATAATAATAAATAAATTATACCTCATTCCACACGTGGTAGTTCCAAATGGAATCCAAATTCAGTTCTTCCATGACTGAACCTTTCTGGTCAACAAAATAATCCACAGTCAAACTGCCCTGGGTGTCGTGGGCTGAAGAATATGTGGTGACGACACGGCATGGTAGTCCAATGGCTCTGCAAACTAGAGATTATGCCGTATTAGTAATCTAATTTTATGTTTTAACAAGTACAACAAGAATAAGGTTGGAAACACAATACATAATTAATTTAGAACAGCTCATACCTTAAATAGTGAGAAGAAACATTATTAAATTATATTCTTTGTGCTTTGCATAAAAAACACTGTCTTGTAAACATAAGTTCATCTTTAACCAATAAAAAAATTATAATGATTCATAAAGTTTGTCAGGGTCATTGAAAATAAATTGACAACAATGATAAATTTAATTCCTGCATTGTTTTATGTTTGAATATTTAAAATAATGTAAATAAAATAACGACAATAATTAATTAAATATGTTAGAAATTGACTCATTTTGTTTAAACCTATTATTAAATGGATCTACATCAATACATGTTAATGTTTTTTTATCGTTATGTTTCAATTGGAATTTGACCATGAATCGACAATTTAAAAATAGAGTTTTTGATTAGTGTTTCTTTGTAGGTACTAACCAGTAGCTAAAACACCTGCAAACACCCAGCACTGTCCATACTTCACTGGCTTTTTCTTCTTGTAGAATTGCTGCAAGATGTTCATGGATCCAACCCACTTGGTGGGAGGGGTGCCGCCTCCAAAGTCATCGCTCCAGTTTCCCATTAGTGCTCCTTCATCATCGGGGGAGTTGATGGCAGCGGATATAGCCCTTGATACCTGGATTGCATCACCTCTAGCATTTCCTCTAACCTAAAAACAAATTTTAGACATTTTTGGTTAACAAATTAGGGAAATCTTTGAACGTGAATCAATGAGCAGCAAGCTTTGATTATTCGTTTACCTAATAATTATAAACAATAATTAGTCGCTTGAAATATCAATACAAATTAAAAATATCTCCCGAGTAAAAATAAATGCCGCCAACGGGAATTGAACCCGTACCTTCTGATGTCCGGTCAGGTGCTCTGAAACCACTGGCTATGTCGGCTTATTTCCAACCCGCCAAATGATTCAATATGTACTAGTACCTCAATCAACTGCTTATTATATTTTTTCCACCTGTAAACAACCAACTTTATTTTTGTAGGAAAGGCTTTGTTAGTGCTAAATTTCTCACTAGATGGCGTCGAGACATATTATATCTTCATTTATTGGTGAAATATTTTTGACTTGTCAAATATTATTATATTTTAATCTTATTTTAATGATAAACTAGTGTTTATAAGACTATATTATAAACATTAGTTTATCATCAAAAAATAATAATTCATTTACCTTTCCAACTTCTGAGATCAGGTATAGAGAGCAATCTAGAATGTCTTTCTCGAACTGTGAATATTTCCAAATGGACGGTCTGAGGCGATTGTGGGAACCTCTCCAAATAAGACCAGTATCCTGCTGAACGTATTCCTCTCTAAGAGCTTCACCTACAAATAACAGTATAATGTTAGTATTATAGGAATGTAAATAAGTTAAAAAATGATCAATTAAATATTTTGTAATTCGAAATACAATTTTTTCCACTTTGTCATGGAAAACTGTTCAGAACAGAAGAAAGTGCCTACCTAACGTTCGATAATGTAATTTAATACGGGTATAACTTCGGTTGTCCCTTCACAATAGCGACGAAATTCTTATAAAAGTAGGGATTGTATTTAGTCATTGGTATTACCTACGAAATCTATGATTCAATCGAAGTTCTGGTCCTCAATTCTTGACGAAGTCATTCTACTCGAACAACGAGTGGGTCGAACCACTCGCTGTTTTAGTAGAATGACTTTTGAAGTTTGGCGTATGTAAGTTTGTACCTTCGACGAAACTCAAAAACAAGAATGTCGACCAATGTATGTCTTTTCGACTGCGATTGCGAGCGCCCTGGATTGGAGAATCGATACCTTGAGCTATACCTAGCGTTTTCATTTTTGTATGATTTATAGCTCAAATCTTCGGTATATCAGATTTCGTAGACGCTTTTATAAGAATTTTGTATTATTTGAAAATTTTTTTATTTTTTTTTGGATGCTCGAAGTGTGTGACACACAATAATTAAACCGGCAGTAACACTGGAAGATAAATATTTCTGCATTTTTTCTTTAAATGTATTATCTCAATGATTGAATGAAAACACTTGATCATTTTTACAATAGCAAACAGAATATGATAATAGAATATGTTATGTTTGCTATCATTTTTTTTAAATGTTCTGTTTTGTCATGGAACCTTTATTTTATATTTAACAGTTTCCGCCAAGAACAAACCTATTGTTTGAGGGGGTTATACCTAAAGTAACATTACATAAAGGTAATTAAATTATTTCGATTTACCTTCAAGATAAACATCATCCTGTGGACACCACGGGTTAAAGATCAAATAGAAGCCTAGGGGGTGTGTATAGTTGACTGCTCCATTTCCAATCAGCTTGGTGTCTATGTCGATCTTCCACTGGGCCACTACACTGGAGGGAGAGGTGTAGATCTTTACTGTGAGGTGGTTGTCACACTGGTTCTCGATGTAAGCACTCCACCCGCCGGTCACCTCTGGAGGCTTGTCTAATAGAGGCACAGCCACCAAAGTTCCATGGCCGTAGTTTGGTTTATCAGTGTCTGGAAAAAGCATAAATATTATTATGATTTTAAGAACAAGACGAATTTCTAACGAAGCAGATGAAAAAAGGAACCTGTGAAAGTGAATAAAATACTAACACTTATGTATAAGAGTACTGTTATATTACTCTGTGCTTTTTCAAGCCAAGAGACGATCCAAAAATTACTCAGAATCAGATTGCATGCAAAATCAGGATATATATATACATTAAAAAAAATTAATTGATATAATTCCCTGTAGAAGGCACACCTTGGTTCGAAATCAAAACCATTTTAAAACTCTAATCAAAAAAGATGTAGGTACCTCTACAAGAAGCCAATTTTTTGTAATCTTTTACAATATCTAATATTTTATTACCTACCTAGTTTATCAAAATATCATAAATTTATTGTTAATTTGTTCATTTTATGACTTCCGATTTTATTATGTCGATAAAGAAATCGCTTTATTGGCTTATTTTAGCATTCTTTAAAGAAATGCCTACCAAGTCCCCCACCAGGGTAGTATGATAATACTTTGCTGATCATTCTTGTTCTCTTTGATGACCATAAGTGGCTGTTCAACTGACTATATTTGCCGGCAGAAAACATTTTTAAGCTGATCAAAGCCTTAAATTATGATGACCATTTAAATGATACGAACCACCGCTTGTCAAATTTGTAAATGTGGAGACAATTAATATTATTCCAAAGCATTACCGATCACACCACAACGACGTAACTACCAAAGATAAATTATTTTACTCGTCACACTCAAGCCACAGAGAGATGTGGAAAAATTGTAACAGAAGCCACAGCTGCTGTTTGTGGACCTTTGAGGCGGTTTGATTTACAATAACGAGATTAGAATCACGAAACTTTGTGCAGCAAAATGCAGTACTTGTGTTTTATTTTGCATTTATTATTATTTATTAATTTTATTTCAAGCAATGTTTCAATTCTGAATGATGGTCCATTTGTACATCAAAGTTCACAAATGTCTAATTTATTATTAATATTTTTTTATTTCATTTTCTTTTGATTAATATGGCTCCTAAAATCCTGCTTGAATCTATCAATTGGTGCAGATTTCATTGTTTCTGGCCGTGCGTTATAATTTTGGATTCCTTTGCATAGTAAACTATTTTGTGTATTGGCTTTGTCCTTTCTTGATAGACTAATTTCATCGCACGTTCTTGTGTTACGTCTGTGAATGTCTTAGTTATATATAATTTAGTATGAAAAGTATTTGGTAATATATTTTGTATTATGTATCTATAAATATCATCATTATAAGCTGATGAGAAAAATTAAGAAAAAAAAATCGCTTTTGTAGGAGTACAAGAATTGTCTATACCGAATTGAAAATTATAGTTTTGAATAAATTGTTAATATATATATATTACATCTTTTCTAACTGTACCGATTTAGAAATTTTGAAAAAAAATCACCCCGCGCTACAAAACAGGTAGGTATTAAAGTAACTCAGGCAAGATCACCATCTGAATAATAGTCTTAACGTTTTCAACATCATACATATAAATAATAAGGTTGTAGGTATTACCTGCTACGGTGAAAATAAAGGACACTGCGTCCTTCTCGGGGTTGAAGGGCCTCGACAGGGTCATATCCAGAACGAATGGCGCCCCTCTCCTTACCACCAGCGAGGGTTCCCTCTCTCGGGTCATCAGCTCGAACCTGTCAGTGTGGTGCTCGATGCCGTTGGCTGCGAGGCAGAAGTCCAGGTTGCGAACTGCTATGACTTTGCCAGCATCTGGGGCATCTGGAAAGATTAATCAACGGTTAGTAAAGGAAATTTGAATTTTAAAAAGTTTGAAGATTAGATTGTGGAAAACAGTTTAAACTCATTTGTAGGTACAAAGCTAATAAAAACAACAGAGATGGGCCGTGAAACTTTTTTTATTAATTTGTTGTTCTAACATTGTTTTTTATTTACATATTGCAATATGTTTTGAATTGTGTTTTCGCGACTACATACTAGGCTTATGCCCTTATCGTGGTAGTCGTACATAATGTTGATTATAATTAACAACTAGAAAAGACAATGTTTTGTAGAAAAGAAAATTAAAACATATTTAAAGAGAAAAAAAAACAAAATATTACATAAACCATAGTAAGAATTAAAATTAAACTGAATTAAAAAAAAAGATATTTTAAAGAAAATTGAAATAAAAATTACAATATTTCAATAACAAATAAGATTAAAATGTATTTAAAAGATAGGTACGTATTCAAAAGAGTAAATGTTAATGGGTACACTGTCACAACCAAAATAGTGATATGAAAGAAATTTGAAAAAAGATAGAAAGATAGATAGTGTTAGGAACATTTATTATTAGAAAAAGAACGTGTGTATCACCCATTCGACTGCAAATACCCGCCCTTGTTTTTACCTACACACTTAATTTTCATTGGCTCCGCCGCTTTGATAGTCAGTTTAGTCATAGCTCGGCAACAAATCACCCTTTGTTTCTAATATCTATTATAGTTGGTGCACTTTGCTATGCAGAACTAAGATCAACACGTTGAAAGTGAATAAAATTATTGTTTATTCTAAAAACACCAATCAAAGACTACAGAACAGGTTATTATTTATCTAGTAAAGTGGGTAGGTAGTGCCATCCTGATTTTCTACGCTACGTTTATATATTATTATCTGAATACATTTATTATTAATTTATTGGATAACCTACCTACACTCATATTTTATTTCCTTTTTCCCCATAGGTTAGACCAGTTTACGAAATGTAATGCCAAATTTAATTTTCCTTTGTTATCGTAACAAAATTCAATTTCTCTGATGATCCGCTGATTTTTAAGGTCCAGAAGCACGCCTACGTTACAAAAATGCAATTAAAAGCTACAATTAGAAACCATGCAATAAAAAAACATTTTTATAGTTTTATTTTCCTAATATTTTACACCTCTGCACTTGTTCTATTCAGGCAGACTAATCACTTCGTTGGAGAAATATCCTTGAAATAATATTAGCGAAAATACTTGGCTAAGTAACCTTGACTGAAGTGGAATATTATGCAAAAAACTTAAAAAAATCTTTAAAAAAGTATATGACAAATTTCGCATCATCGATAAGAATTCATCAACTAAGATGAAATTTACGATTCAAGCGCTCGATATTCAATAGAAATTATTCATTAGCGAATTAATCAATTAATTTATAGAACACATATTTTGACAAACATTATAAATAATTATAAAATTAATTATTAATTTTATTTTAGCCATTTGTACACCCAAGTTTATGCATAAATTATTACATTTTATTTTGATTAATATGGCTCTTACAATCGAGTTTGAATCTATCAACTGGGTAATTAACTATAATAATAACACAACAGTACTTTCACAGATATCTTAGATGTGTTCAACTGCACGGAATATAGTTTGTAAAAGCCCGTATGAGCGTATAACATAAAAACAAACGTTTTTTATTGAAAAAAATAGTTCACGAATTTAAAAAACTAAAGTTCCCTTTTACTGCTGAAAATTTCAAAAACATTCGTAAACTGAGTTTAAATAACAATTTAGTGTACTGTACACTAATATCAAATAATAAAATATCTTTTACTTTCAGTAAAATAATTTAAAATATACAGTATTTACGATACAAGATCCAAGAAAACAATTTATTTATTACTAGCTGTATCCCATCACCAGTTGCTGTGGCTCAGTCTGTGTGTGCAGATAGAGAAACAATAGCGCGTTTTGCTTTTACGTCCAACAGATGGTGCCGTTTAAAAAAAAACATGTCTTTACCAGGTGACATCTATACTATAATATAGGCACATAAATCACAAGTGTATTTGAATGCAAAATTGTGTTAAAATTTCAAAGCAATCGGTGAAGAACTTTCTAAGATTGAAAATTTTGAACAAACGAACATTTACATTTTTTATTTATGTAGATAGATAGGTGGGAAAAATACAAATCCTTAACTCTAACCTTGAAGTTTCCAATTTTCACAATCTTGCAAATCTTGGAATAAATTCTATTATTCTGGACTCCAGATTTTGAGCGAATACTTCAAATAATAGTGTATGGACGTGAAGCTAACTGTGCTTGTTTAACGACTAAAGCTTTCGGTCTATATTTTTAGAAATGCTTTGGTAAAATGTACAAGAATTATTCTGAAGTCAATAACGTAGTCAATGTAATGTTTTCACGTGCAGAATGGAATGTTTCCACAGACAGAACCTTTTTAATGTAAAAATCTTTGCACAATAATTCTTGTAATGTTGCATGATTTCGACAAAGTTAATTACGAGTTTGAAAATAATAACAATCCCTCACAACAACAAAGCGTAGGAAGTACTTAACCTAAGTCTACCCACAATCAATACACAAATAGAGACCAAACAATGTTTGTAGAGTTATGATTTGAGATTTTCACGACCAAAAATATTATTGCGATTATTTTTGGGGTATTATGCCGTATCGTAACACGTGTTAGAAGATTTCGTAATTAACAGATATTATGTTTTTAATTTGATGACCAGCCAAATTTCTACGTGGATTCACATCAAAATGATCTAAATGATTGATTGATCTTATAAAAATAAAACTTTATTTTCTTTGATTTAAACTTGAATATCTTTCATGTTTTGTCTAATAAAAATCAAAGCATTTATTATTTGTTCGTTTTTGTTTAAACATCATTTTGGAAATTAAATTCTAAATAAAATAATTAGTAATATTCAATGGATGAAAACAATATTAGCG
Organism: Hesperophylax magnus; assembly: GCA_026573805.1. Classification (NCBI taxonomy): domain Eukaryota; kingdom Metazoa; phylum Arthropoda; class Insecta; order Trichoptera; family Limnephilidae; genus Hesperophylax; species Hesperophylax magnus. The sequence goes on from JAIUSX010000121.1 coordinate 10,052,285, forward strand.
ATTCTTAAACGAATTTTAGTTTGAGAATCGCTAATATTTTCTTCATTAATTAAATATTACAAATTGAGATTTTACTCATTAGGTTATTCCAAAAATAAATATAATTAGTGTCTATCATGTCATGACTTTTTTTATAGAATTCCGTTTTACTGATATGCATATGTATATTATTAGGACTATTGCATGCATGGGTGTTGGTGGTGGGAGTGGACTACCTATATTGTAAAAATGGTTAAAACTCACTTGGTCGAAAAGAATACGAATTAAAAACTGGAACTCGATGCGTCCTCCCGACATGATCCACCCAGTACCGATATACGTAAGGGATGCTCATTTTCTAACAATTTTCTTGACGCGAATAAAAAAACTCATTCACAAAACACTTGCTGAGAAGTGTCGAAGAACCGAAGAAAATTCTTTGAACTGCAAACTATTTTATAGTTTGAAGTTGAGTTTGGTATTGATTTAGGCGTTGGATGCAAGAGACTTCTTTACTATGCAACGATCACTACCGAACTGACTACATGTGGAATACGTATTGTGTGTAGGCAGCCACTGCATCCAAGAAGTACCTATTTATCGCTTCATATCCTCAACCCCCAGTTCCTCACCGCTTCTATTTACCATGCTACCCACACCAGGTAAATCAGGTAAGATATCAGGTCTGACCAACAATTGGTGTTTTAATATCTAGAAATAATTGAGTTGCCCACGCATGTTCATCTAGCAATACCCGACCCTGAGTTTAATGGCGTCTGGAGCAGTTTGAAGTTTTGAGCTATTTCCATGTGCATATAGAAGATAAAAACCTCGTTAAATCGGGTCCACACGAAAAATTTCGGGCTTTGAAAACTGTGCAATATGCATGAATATAGTCTTACTGTTCTATTCGTGCAATCGGTAGGTAAATACGAGAGGAGCTGAGGTACTGGCTAGTGCCTCCGAGCCTACGAAATTGAGTCCAAATTGTAACAAATTAATACGGATTCTCAGTCATTGACGTTTAGCCAGTCTTTTTGCCTAGGTGGACACAAAAAGCTCTAAGTGCCGAAGATCTAAATAATTTCTTATGAAACTTAAACATATTAAGTAAGGGGAATTCAATCACATTAAACTCTTCCTTGTCAATAATAAAGAGTCAAAGGAACGGCGTTGTTTCTTTTTACACTTGTTCTGAACGAGGCTTTTATGATAGCAAAACGGTTAACCACTCCCATTCCAAGTCCTTTCATAAATGATTCAATATTACCATGCTCGATCAGGCCATATTTATGTATTTCATTTTCATAGGCAAGGACGAACAAAATATGGAGTAAGCATTCAATTGTGTTTTGCATTTAAACGTCTGAAGACTGTTTGCGTTTACATAACATTGTGTGACAGAACGGTTTTACGCATAACCCATAAACAAAACACGCAAATAGTATAATAGTAGGTCACCCATTTATAATTTGGCATTAGGTAGGTCCACCAGGTGGAGCATATGACATACCACGAGTATTAGGAAATTTTTCAAATTCGTAATGCTATCCCTTTTTCGTACGATACAATATTCTATCATCTCACTTAACTAGTTATATGCTTATCCTGGTACTCCAGGAACCACTGTATATTTTTGAACCTTTGAACTTGGAAATCGTTCTCTAAGAATGAGAAGATGGTTAAAGTATATGGTCAATCATACACAGCAACCAAAAAGCTATTTTCACTCCCACAAGATGAAAATCTCATTGTATATTATTATCGATCAAATATCTCAACAAGGATAACAATGCAATAAGTAGATAATGGGTAAAAACCTGACATATATGGCATTCTTATTGAATTTGGCTGATGAGAATATTTAAATTTTTTGTATTTATTTACTAGCTGTACCCTACCACGCGTTGCTGTGGCTCAGTCTGTCTGTGCAGATAGAGAAATAATAGCTTGTCCAACAGATGGCGCTGTTTTTTTTTAAAAAGCATGTTTAAAGAGAGATGGCACTGTTGTTCAAAAAAGCATGTTTTTACCTGTCACGGGTGACATATATGTATATTATATGCGTATATAAAAAAACACACGTATTCGAATGCAGCGTTGTGTCAAAATTTCAAAGCAATCGGTGAAGAACTTTCGGAGATTTAAGATTTTGAACAAACGAACATTAACATTTTTTATTTACACACTAATACAGCCATTAGTTTAACTACAAATATATATTATGACAATGTAGGAAATAAGTTTAATACTCAATATTATTGTCTTGATTTTCTAACGTCTTGTAAGGGTTATACTGTTTCCGGGAAGGACAACAGTTGGCTTTGCTATGATCTTATGTGTCCTTGAAAATCTGTTTTTTTTGAGGTAGTTATTGATACATATTTACATGACTACATGACATTTTAATTATCTCCAAATCATTTATCTGTTTCCTGAAACAACAGAACATTTCCTGAGCATAAGTTAACACGTACTTTTAACGTGAGTTTTATGATTTCTAAATTGAAAACCTTGTCTTAAGGATGTTTATTTTACGAAAAGTGGTTTGTTTATATTGAAACGACAAATGTAAACATGTAAGTAATACAGTACTCACTTACAATCAGATTCACATTATAATATATTCGATTAAGACTCAAAATAATAACGTAAGAAGTGCAAACATGCATATTATTATTGAGATTGATGGACACGCGTACTGCAGTAGATTTTTTTTTTTTTTTTAATAACCTGTTAAGTTATAGAAGTGGGGCAAAAGTAATGTCATTGTGAATGTCCACAATTTTTTTAAATGGCGTCAAATTTGCTTTGACATTTATGATGTAGCAGATAGAGAATTATTTGACAACAAGCAATGGAGCGATACGCACCTGAAGAACGCGGAATTATTGTTACAGCTTATTTGACCAATTTCCGGTCTGTGTTTTTAACGTAGCGCGAATTTCGTTTTTGTTTTCCTCGTCTTCTTGCACCATGTGCGCGAGCAATTAACAGGAACCTACAAGCCAAAAATGTGTATATTCTTGATATACCTTATATCGTAGGTAATAGGCATTACAATCGCTTGACAAACGGAGTCTATAAACGTTCGATATCAAGCACAAAACTGGTTTTTCACATTATGACATTACTTTTGCCCATCTTATATTATGAACTACCAACGTACATTATATTACATGGTCAATCTTTGAATGAATAGTTATCCTAGTAAATTAGGCATTCTAGAGTTAATACGAATGATGACATTGGATTTTACTTATAAGGAGACCAGCCAGACACCAATCGCCAATATTGGAAAATTGGCATCTTTTAAAGGAATCTTGTTTTTTCAATAAAAAATAACCTACCTACCTAAACAGAATAAAATCTCATTCCAACATAGTTTAAGAGTTTGTAATGAAGCTATTATATTCTAAAATACCTGCTTAGAAGAACAATGCATGTATTAGGTGTATCTTAAATGAAATACAAACCTGACTTTGTTTCATTTTGTCAATTTATTTTTCCATTTAGTCCTAAGATAAATATTTTTTTCTTTTAGATTATATTGATAACTTCATCCACTGTAGATTACAACTGTTTATTAATAATTCCACGAGTCATTCATTCAGTGGCGTGCTATTTTAATAAAACTCATTTTGAAATCGATAAATAATATTATTTTTATTTACTTTGTCATAAAAGTGATGAATGTTTGTTCATCATAGTTTCGCTTAATTGTTCCTAAATGGTTGCAACCATCAGTCAAAGCAATTTATACACGTGATACTATCGGATAAATCTGTGAACTTGTCAATCCTTATTTGTTAGAACAATAATTGTTTTTTTATGTAAATGCTTGCAATGCCCGTATTTCATTATTATAAATAATAACAAATACGACGAGTAAGGGCATCATCAAAGCTAGCTAGGTACTCCCACTAACTTCCTTCAATTGTATTGTAATATCAACATACATTTTCAATATAAATATAAACACATAAATTTGTTTTGAACTGAACCATTTTAGTTAACACATAAATTTGTGTGTAACCGCTTTAAATAAAGTGCTTTAAAACAAATTTATATATTTTGATGTAATAATGTCAAGCCATACAAAGTAAAGTCGCCTTTTAAAAAACATAAATTTAGACAAGAAAGCAGTAAACTCTTTTCAAAGCACTATTTAAAAAATATATATCTACATGTTTCAGAACATCAACATATAAAGTTGATTTGATATAAATGGTGGTTTAAACAAATTTAATTATTTTTGTATAATTAATGATGCCATAAAGTGAATTGTCATTAATTATTAGGCATGCGACACATTACGCTATAAGCATCACGGCTTAGCCTATTGGCCACTAACAATGACAATGTATGGCGAGCGATATGATGAAATAGTCCAAGCAATGATGCGTATAGCGTAATGTGTCGCCTACATTATGGAAGAAGTGATTTAATTGATAAGTAATACGTTTAAAAAAATGAGGAGTAAGATCAATAGATTTGATGTAAGAAAGATTATTCATTTTAAATGTACCCTCAAAGTTTATCACAATATTAATAGCATTAAACTAGTTTTACTGCTCTGTATCGTTCGTGATTTGTATTCCACTATAGGAAGGTAGGTACCTACATACATATTATATTAATTTCATTTAACCTTGTATGTTAAAAATAACAACACAAAAAATTTTCTGTTGCGCTATTTTTCAGCTGATGATGATAATAATAATGATATTAATTTGATAATTTTTGAAAAATGTCAACAAATAACCTCAAGAGCGCTGTACAGATACGATGGCAACAAGGCAGAAGAAGACGAGCACATTTCAAGTAGCCATAGCTTAACGTTGGAGAGTTTTAGTGAGGCACACAATCAAACTGCAAGGTAACTCAAAAAAGTTGAAAGGTATGGTCTTGGGTACTCGAATGTATTTTAGCCGGAATTAGCTGATTTTAAAGTCTGGTCCTTTTATCGATACCACGAACAGTCGTTGATGTTTTAATAGGTCGTAAAGATTGCGAAATGAGTTCTCGGGTTTACAAACTTCTCGTCCGCAGAGACCCGGGACCGTAGGAGCATTATCATATCGCGAAGCTATCGGGCTGTTTGTTACGCAATTCAAAAATTTAAAGAAAAACTTATCTAACAAAGTTAAGACTCCTAAAAAAATCTTTTGTCCATTACGAATTTTTGACAAAATATTAACAAAAATTCTATTGTTTTATTTTGTAACAGCAGTTGTCGACATATACTTCAAAGCTCTATAATTTCTAGTTGAAAATAGTTTAATTTGTCTATAAATTCCAGAAGCAAAACAGAATAAGAGAATTTCATTTATTCACATAAATTTCTGCTTTAACAGTTTTTCTTTATTTTAATATATTTTAAAATTTTTGAAATGTCAAAAATTTTCATTCACATTAAAGCATATAATACGCTTTGTTTTGATCATAGACATATGAATATTAGTAGACCTGCCCTAAGTGATTAAAAGCGTATTATCCCCACTCCCCATACCGGTTCCATTGAGCCGGCTGGGCTCGCGTATGGCCTCAAATGAAATTTGAAAACGTGACGTCATCATTCTTGTGCGAACTATGGTCGAGGCATCATCGGTTCATTTTACTAAATAACACGGCAAAATTTTGACTTGTACTATGTTTTCATACTGGTAAAAATAGATGTGAAAAAAGAGAATAAACCCAATTGTCGTATTACATTCCATATATAAGCATTATTTTACTTTATTTTAAGCATATTCACATCGTATAATATGAATCAGTTGTTACTATCACATCGAGAAACGTCTGGACGCGAAACACAAAGCTGGTTGGTTGCTGGGAAGTAAATTATGAACATTTATAAAAGTGTCTTAACTAAATACTCTGAAACTAACTACGACTCTGAAAATAGAAGCTGCCTTACTTTGCCGAATTTGGACTTCGCAAATTTGTTCATAACGTGGCGAGTAATTTGCGCTCCCATGTAAAAATGTCTATTCATTCAAAGCAGATTTTACTTTTAAGAAGTAAATGGTGATATTATAATGCGAGATGCCTATTTACTGTCAGATTGATTTATTGACGAATCACAGTCAGCTTCACTCCCTTCGTTCTTCAACAGTTGATTTTACCCCTCGCCCATATCTTCTCGTATATTAATTCCTATGTCTGTGGTTTTGATAGTTATTGCCTCATTGAAGTATTATGCTAATCTGTGTATTTTTTTCCAGCTGTGGGCAGGTCTCTGATACCAGTGGAGGTGCTGCACGTTACCTTCTTCGCCGACTGTGGCCGCAGGGCATGGCTACTCTCCAATCTCCTCATGAAGTTTGAGGGGGAGGAACACTTCCACAAGACTAGGGAGGAGTTCACTCCTGAGGTCAGGATGGTTCCTTTATTTGCATCTCTAGAATCTAGCATAAAATCCAGACTTAAATTGTCTACACCAAGTTGCATCTTAGTCCTTATAAAAGCATACCCACATTTCCGGAAATAATTAATTTTCTCTGTATACTTACCTAATCGAGGAGGTCACTTGTATCATGGAATAATTTTTAACCACATTCAACAGACGGATTTTCTGCTTTATGCATGATTTGGAGTAAAGTTTTGAGGTTGTGAATTCTACTGTACATGAAAACTGTGTGGTTTCTTAAGGTGGAAATAATATTATTAAAAAGTATAAAAGTATAAAAAGTATAAAAGTATAAAAATAACTTTTTTAAGTATTTTATTTACTTGATCGTGTCATATCTTATTTAGGCGTCTTTATACCCTTTCATCGTTCATCACATACGCTTTATTCTACGACACGTAATTATTTGATTTCTGTCTTCTTCGGGCGTCCCTGACTGCTTCTACCATTCAAAATACTCTCTAAACGCTTCTGGCACTAACAATAACAAACCATAAAATTTTCTTATTTAGTTAGAGATAAATGAGTAATAACTTAATAACCATTAATCAGTGGATAGTGTTGTCTGTTACTTGTTTATATTTAGTAAATGAAATAGGTACCTACTTGTATAGTAACAACAAAATGGTATCTAACTTCATTAGCATTCCTTCGCAACCTCTTGTGAAAAATGATTTAAAAATCTAAAAGGACAAAGTTTTCTCACGGCACTACTATAGAGATACTAACTGGAATTATTAGCCACAACGTGACCGCAGGCACTTAAATTAAAAAAATTATCACTTCTAATCAAATCTAGATGATAACGTATAACGTTAAGGATTTTACTAAACCAACGTACGTGGAACGAGATATGCCATTTTCCCAACAAATATATCCTCACATCAATAAAATCAAGCCACAGTAAAAAATAAAATAAATAAATTTTTATGAAAATTATTAGCAACTCTATGAAATAATAACTAATTAGAGGAGATTTATTATTAAAAAATCAGAAAAAACTACCAAATTAATTATCAACTCGGCGGATAGCTGTTTTGGATTGCATTTTGATGAAAAGTCACAACAATCGATACAGCGAAATGCACCGGTACATTCAAATAATGATTTGTGATAATTTATTGCACACACATTGAAGAGTTAACATCTCACGTAAATATTCTGAGATCACATTTTTTTATAAAGAGAAGGACACAGGATATTTACTTTCAATCATTAACGATGCTGGAGATGCGAAATAAAGACAGATTGTATTGCAAATAAAATTGAACACCGGAAATCATATTTCAAAAACTGAAAAATGTGCCAAGAAAAATATTAAATTAAAGTCAACAACAATTACTGACAACAAATAACTTAATCGAATGCTTATCTGTTTTGCAAAAATAACGATTTGGATAATTTATACGGCACATCGTTATTGAAATATCTTCTCAAGACAGTTTCATAAAGCTATAAAAATATCAACGTCAGTTCTAACTTATAATAATTATAATAATATTTGGCTAATTTAGATAGCGCAGTTTTCGTGAAAAATCACCTCAACTTCTCTTGTACATACATACAGCTCTTGTACGTACTGTAACTTCTCTTGTACGTACATACATCTCTTGTACATACTTAGGACGGGTTGTTTCGGAGAATTTGAACAATTCTTCGAATTTCAAAGTTAATTTTCAAGTTCTGTGAAAGATTTTTTCAAGTTCTGTTATTACTTCAGTTCTGTCAAGCAATTAGCCTATAATGATATAATAACAGAACTCGAATAGGACTTTCACAGAACCTACAAATGAACTTTTAAATTTGATGATTTGTCAAATTCTCCGAAACAACCCGTAATTAGCCTTGTACGTACTAATTTATGTATTAAAACAAGGCTTAGAAAATAAATTTATATAATATTAGATATTTCGAGAATGATACAGATTATTTTTGTAAAATAAACTTTTCAACGAGTAGGTAGGTAAGTACGTGGATTTTTTAAATGAATTTGAGAATTCAAATTAATTTAAGTGATTTTAGAGTATGCCTGAGAAGCGACAGAATTGAGATGAATAGAATTAATAACTCCGTCCTGACTCCACGAGGCGTGCGACGCATGACCTAAACCAATGAGAGTAAGTATCAAGCACGAGCATTAATTTAGTTTGCCATTTTGGATGCTAAAGAAATATTTGTTGTTTGGGAATTGCACTGGTTGGGAGCGCGATGTGTGGACAGGAATCACGAATGCATCTATGACGCATGGGAAATGATTTAGTCTATTCTTATAGTGTTTGTTTCTACTGAGGATGTTCTTCAATGACGTCATCACTTCATAAAAAATAACACTGCATTAAGTACATTCATTTTGTTTACTCTTACTTTTGTTTAATAGGATGTGTATTATTATTATTAATCTAGATTGATTCATCGATAAAATACGTAAGCCGTAAATAGTAGATGAATATCAAACTGTCAAAATTGTCTGAAACCAGCGAAGTCCTGTTTTAACTTTTAACTCTACAGTTTGGTATTTCCTCTGTCTGTGAATGTGTTTGAGTATTCCGTTTTCAAAAATCTGCTGCATCCACTTTATATTTTTCAAGCAAGCCTTACTTTGACTAGATGGCTATCTCTGACTAGGTGACTAACTATGATTAAGGTTCAATAAAAATTCTAATTTCAAATATGAAATCGTCGGGTTTATTTGGAATTAGGTTTGGGTATTCGAATTTTTTCAAGAGCAGCTAGGTACTTAACTGAAACAGTTGAATCTATCAACTATTTTTATTGATAGATTATCCATTTTATTGATAGATTATTTAAAAATCACTGTGAGTTTTGAACGTTCCTCCCCAGGGACTGACTAAAATGAGTGAACCGCGTTATGACTTAAGCCAAATCTTTATTTACAGCAGTAAATACATACTGCTGTAATTTTTTATAATGTCGTCCAATTTCTGGGAAATGCGTGTGTATGAGCGTATGTGTGTGCTTGATTACATCCTAATTGGGTAAATAGACATTTATTTCGTATATTAACAGCTGTAATGTCATTCAATGTCAAAGTTGATAGAATGCATTGTCTTTGAACAATTTAAACAATTTTCTATTTCAATATTATATTTTATTTTTTAAATGTAACTTTAATAAATTTATGGTTTATAATTAAGTATTTAAGTAAGTAAATATTTTCAAATCTACTGATTTCAGAAGAAATTTCAGTTTTGATTTATTAAATGAGAGAAAATTAAAATCGCACTTTTTTGGACTTCAACGGTTCTGTTCACAGAAATACTAGTATAAATAATTTAGGTAGCTAAAGGAAGTGGTAAACAATGATATGTATACAATCGCAATAAAAGTCAATTATCACGCAACATTTAACTAACCACCACATTGATTGACATTACTGAACTTTTGAGTGAGTCATTGATAAGGAAGTGATCATTGATGAATTCACTCCACTGTCTGATACGTGTACTTTGAACGACTCCTGGCCCTAATAGGCACTTCTTCGTGATGATAACAATATCGTTGGATCATTAGACACCCGTAATTTAATATTGTGTAACGGATCCCAAAACGGATCATTAATGCTGCTGCGTAACAGATTACGCTATGCACATCATGGCTTGGCCTATTTCAGCATGTCTTTCGACATACAATCTGAATGGGAATGTATGGCGAGCAATATGCTGAAATAGGCCAAGCCACGAGAATATAGCGCTCTCTTAGCGTGGTCTGTCACCGGCCTTAAGCTCTGTATGCTGCGTATACATTTGTGAGCCGAGCCTCCAATTATAGGAAAGGAACGAAGCAACAGCAAATGGCGCGAAACCCCGTTCCTTTCCCATGCAAACAAATAAATTGTACAAAAGTAGAGAGCGTCGTCTGTTTCTCTAAGCCTTCACATAAACGAGAGAAGATGGCATTTCATAAAAAAATGGCTTAACATTTCATCGCTATATTCAAGAATTGTCATAATGTGTTCATTCCGCAAATTCATCTGCGTGTGATCAAAATCAACGAATAAACTGAGAACAATTCGTCGAGCTCAATAAAAGATTGTTTTCAAGTACATCATGTATTGTGGCTTGGGTGGGAACGCCACGAGCGAAAAGAGTTGCCTACAGTGAAGGTACCATGTATTTAAAGCACGAATACATAATTCCGTTGAATAGATAATACACACTAGAAATTATGCCTTCCGTGTAGATTTTAATGTAAACCAAAGTCACCACTAACATAGTACCTTTTGTTTCTAGCCTATTTAGCACGCTCCAATTGCGCCCACACAGGGCCGACCCTATGTGGGCGCAATTGCAGCAGTCCGCTCCGGGCGCCGAATTGTCTAGGCGCCAAGGCGCTGATAACACCTAACAGTCCTAACACAAATCACTTGAGATTTTTTTCCCATAACAACGACTATACACAATAATACAAATCAACCGAATATTATTGATTACAGTGATCATCTTGGCGTCCACTGGTTTTTGCAAGGGGCGCCAAAATTTTATTCGTTGTTTGGACCGGGGTCTCTCAGGGCAGGCCTCAGGGTCTCTTTTACACTTGCATGACATCGTACATATATCGCCATCCTACTTTAATTTCATAATGAATGTGAAACACAGTTTTGTATTGAAACTTTAAGAAAATAATGGTCTGACTTTTGGATCACGAAACACGCACATGTCACATTTCTTGTGTTGTTCATAATTCTCTGCACAGTTTTTCGAAATCAGATGTAGACCGCGACCTTCCTCTTCTATTGGAGGTCAAATGTACGAAATTTCATCAAACTCGGAATAAAACTGTAGATTTATATAAAAATCAAATCCACGTCGCTCGCCCGCCCGCCATAAACACTATCTTTTATACACATATTCTATAGATATATACATGATAAAGATGGACCGAAAACGAGTTTAGACGAAGGTCGTTCGCATTCGGATATCTTTTGAGCTGTTCCTTGTTTATGTTTACAACCCGACTTCGCCTGATTTTCAAAATCCTTTTAAATATTTATTTTTAATTGCAGAACTGAGAAATATGCAAAAAAACAATACAAGTATTATTAATTATTATAATATCTTCTTATCTTACATTTCTACATTATAAACTACAATGAATCATAAAATCTATAAAGATCTAGAAAGAAACAACAATCATTTTGAATTTTAGGCCAACGAGTCCACGTTCAGCGCTAAATGTGGATATATTTCAAAACATCATATCAAATTGGAAATGACGTAGCGAGCTAGATTATAATTTCCAGGCAATGCTAATTTCATAACGTGATCGTTGTCGAGAGTTTTGTATATTGTTTTTTGTCGGATGTTTTCAAAACCTTTTTGTCGGATCCTTTGAAAACATTTTGTCGGATGTTTTCAAAACCTTCTTGTCGGATCTTTTCAAAACATTTTGTCGGATGTTTTCGAAACCTTTTTGTCGGATGTTTTCAAAACATTTTGTCGCGGGAGATGCTCCATTACAAACACACAAACGATCAAATGCTCTGCTTCGTAGTTAAGATACTGGACACTTAAAAAGTATAAATAGGTACCTGGTATTAGATATGTAGATACCTACCTAATACATATTTATGATATGTTATTATGGAAGTTATGTTGTATTGTTGTAACAACACACAATGATAGCGTAGTAAGTATTCCAAGGTTCTCGCAACCAAAATCAAAGATTTCGTTTGGTTCGCTTTGGTTCAACAGTGCCTACCAGAGTCAAGGTCGTTTGGTAAAAGGCTGAATCATTAAGTTAATCCTTATACAATGAATGTAGGCAGATAACGCTATTGACTCTTGACGAAATGCCAAAGTAAATACCTAAGAGATTGCGGTAGTGGGAGCCTGCTGACATAATTTCCAACATGAATGAATATTTTCGCAAGCGTATAATTTTCTTCCTCACACAATTTGCACGGTTGATCGAAGCGACTACTCGTGAAAGTAAGATATATAACGTACCTAACCACATAATAAAATGCTATCTTAACTAACTGCATTCCGCCATTTTTTAACTAAATAACTTGAAGGGCATTAAAATAAATATTTGTTTGTCGAGACGTCTGAAACACTATAAACGGTGAGCTGTGGCGTGATGAAATTCATTCAACTATTTCATTATATATATTTACATTTTATAGATAATCAACTTTTTATAGCTAGAAATTCTAAGAAAACATCATGGGCTATGGATTTATCAAACTGTCTACATTTAAGATAAGGCATTATTATGTGAGTTCCAATTTTTTTACTGTAAACTAGCTGACGTGTACCCGGCATTGCTCGAGGTTATTGTAAACTAGCTGACGTGTACCCGGCATTGCTCGAGGTTATTGTAAACTAGCTGACCTGTACCCGGCATTGCTCGAGGTTATTGTAAACTAGCTGACGTGTTCCCGGCATTGCTCGAGGTTATTGTAAATTAGCTGACGTGTTCCCGGCATTGCTCGAGGTTATTGTAAACTAGCTGACCTGTACCCGGCATTGCTCGAGGTTATTGTAAACTAGCTGATGTGTTCCCGGCATTGCTTGAGGTTATTGTAAACTAGCTGACGTGTACCCGGCATTGCTCGAAGTTATGAACGATTTGGAGTAAAGTTTAAGGTTGTGAATTCTAGGATAAACATCGACTTTTCTCTACTTTTTAGAAATAAAATGCATGTATTTCATATATAAACCTTCCGGAAGAAATTCGCCAAATGATAGTAAAAACCCTATCAAAATCCGTTGCCTAGTTTAGAAGAACTAAGTGCACAAACAGACTTTATCTTATACTATTAAGAAATTCCCTCAAAAAGTTTTAAAACTCGGGCGAAGCCGGTTAGTAGAACTAGTACTTAATCTAATAAAAATAATTATATAATTTATCAAATAGGTAGATAATACCATGTGGGAACAAACAATGCACGCTACATAGTAGGTACCTACCTTAATCATTTCTACAATAGCATTACTGTTAAATGAAACTCTACAAACAACACGCTTCAATAATAAAACTATATTTTATTGCCTATGCGGAGCTCGGTATGAATGACTGGAATTAAACATTATTTTCATATTCTTTGGGCCACGACATCTCTATAAACCTATAAAGCAGAAAATAAGTTGGTTTGGCCTCAACAAAAAGAAATAATCTCGTGCGAGTCATGAAATTCTATCTGAAATTTATAAGTCATCTTATTATGTCCATGCATTCGGAATTTCTACAGATTTATAACATACTTGCTGAAGAGTACCCGGCGTTGCTGGGGCTTATTCTTAGATAATGCTTATTAAATATTTTCACAAATTTCGTTTAATTATCACAGTTATTTTTTTTAATATAAGCGCGCTCCCTCTAAGATTCTTATTTACATATATCCCTTTCAAACCATCTTCTTCTTCATTTTGCCAGATAGTAACAACTAGGTCTCTATTGCGAGCTTTGTGATAATCATAAAAATAGACAAGATATCATATTGTTTCGATATTTTTGATTGTTGAATGAGTAAAAATATTTCGAAAAATGGACGTTACTCGAGTAAGGCCGGGTAAAAGTACCTACTCTTTAATGTGCAGATCAAGTAATTAAAGATTACATCGAGTGTCTAAAAACCACAACCAGTTTCGTGTATTTATTGACATTTAAAAATAATAAAAAAAGATCGCGACCGTGAATACGTATGGCGTCTTCTTATAAATTAAGTAGTGACTCATACACGATTGTATTCTAGTCTGTTACGATATTATCAAGTGCAGTTGATCTGCAATTTTCAACCTCGTAGTTATCGTTCAAAAAATTCTCATCTGTCATCGAATGGATATTACTTTTTTATTTATTGATTTTATTTTAGTAATTTGTACATTTAAGATTACAAATGACTAATTAATTATTACATTTAAATATACTATGTTTTTTTTTTTTTCTTTCTTGATATGGCTCCTACACAACATCTTAAACTTTTCAATTGGGGCAGACTTAAGGTTTTCCGGCAGCGCGTTATAGTATTTCATCCCTTTATAAAATATACTATTCTGGGTATTCGCTTTGTCCTTCTTTGGTAGCCTGATTTCATTGCACGTCCTAGTTTTATGTTGGTGTATGTCCTTGTTGTATACAATTTGATTCGAAAAATATTTGGGTAGCAGGTTGTTTACTATTTTGTGTAAAAATATCATCGTGTTCAAGGTCAACATCTGTTTCACCGTTAGCCAATTTAGTTCACCCGGTTTGGAGTAAAGTTTAAGGTTGTGAATTCTAGGATAAACATCAAACTAACACTCTACCCACATACGTTTTTTAAATAAACCGAAATCATTATCAATTGAGAACCAATAAAATGTAACCGATGATTCACCGTGCAAAGTGCATAATTGAAAGAATTAATATTCATATTATTGATAAAGTCAATTTAAATAAATTAATTTTCTATAGAAAATCCCATCGTATTTTGAATTCTCTGGAATATTTGTTCGATAAACTAATTTTTGCAGTCAGCCAAAGCATGTATTTAATCTGACGTTTTTTGTATTTGAAAAATTTTAGCTGACGACCCAAAGATAAAAATGTCGAGTTGAAATCTTATCTGTAATTCTGTAATTCAGGAAATCTTTGTGCTGATGCAGCAATATCTCTCAAACTGTAATCTTATGAAATTTCTACAGCTTTACTGTATGGAATTTTGAGGACAAGCCAACTATTACGTTTTAGTCTTTACGCTACGTCGTTTCTATCACCATGAGCTATGGAGCTTTGACATATTAATTTTAACATTAAAAAGAGATGACGCATTATTGTGTTTCTTCCGTTCAATAAAAAAATAATTGTTGTAAATTAGAGTTAAGTGCACTTGAAACTCGTGCAAAGCCGGGTGGAAAAACTTGGACTTTCCTAATACACGGGCATATTGAAACAATGTCACTTTGTCTGAACAACTATATATTCATTATTTATATCAGGTGTATATTTTGAACCGAAGTATGAACGGTTGTTCCGAAACCAGTCGATCTTTTTAAAAAAAATATATAGTGTTTCAAACAAATTTATATTGCTTCATTTATTTATAATGGATATCCACAAAGTTAAATCTAATTTTAAAACTATAATCAAGTAATAATTTATTTATTTATTCATTCATGTCTCTAAGGTTTTTACAGGTAGATACATTATCATAAAAATGTATACAATGGAAAGGAGTAGGTATTAAGTAAGCACCATGCAAGTAGTCACAGCACAATGTAAGTAAGTTTGTTATTATTTTTTTTTTAATCATGAACAATTATTGTAAATAAGGCAGGCCCTGAAACAAAAGGCGTTTGGCGCAACTTACATTTTGGCGCCCCTTGTCAAAACAATATTTGGATGGTTTGTGTTTTCGTGTACGCCGTTTTTATGAAACATAATCTCAAGAGAGATGTGTTAGATAAGGTATTATCAGCACCTTGAAGCCTTAACAATTCGGCACCCGGAGCGGACCGCTCCAATTGCGCCCGCGTATGGCCGGCCCTGGTTGTAAAGCATTATACAGAACATTAGATAATAAATACAACGATAAAGGTGCACACGAAAAACTTTGTAAACTATTGAAATAAACTGATTGTTAGTTTGGACACAACGCCTTAACGGTAAACATCAAATATTATCGAGCCATACTTATTATCTACTAAGTCTGTGCAGCATTGTCATAATAATTATTTGCAGACGTAGGAACATTACATGGATCCGTTGCATCGTCTGTCGTCTATCATAGATTTAGTTCATTTTGCTAATTCGAAATATTCGAAAAATTTTCATTTTTTGATAGTTTTATAAAAATACAGCTGTTGGTAAACAAACATTGATACAACTGCCAACTCAAGGAGAGTGAGAAGTAGAATGACTATCAGCAGGCAGGTACCACTCTATACACTATTTCTACTACACATATTACTCAGTAACCTACAATATACTTGGTAATATAATTTATAATTTACCGTGAATATTCTGCTGACCCACGCTACTCACCGGGTCGACAACCTTTGGCTTATTTAGATTTTATCTTTGAACTAGTTTCGCGAATCTTGAACGTGGATTTTAATTGCACGCGATGTTCGAAGATGCAAAGAGGAAATTTGGCCAGCTGTTATACGCCTCTAGTATACTTTTTTCCTCAAAGAAAAAATTAGAACCGCACGATATCTGTTTCATAAAACAAATTACTACCCTATTTCACCTTATTTTTGAACACTTATATTATTTATTTATTTTTTAATTTCACGCCCGGCTTGGCTTTTTATCACAAAAACAAATGACTCTACAGTGCAAGACGACTATACAATAAATCATGAATATTAGAATAAAATAAGTTGAAGCAGTTAATTAACGAATATTTTAACGCTCCTTAGCTCATGATGGAAATGCGTTTCGATTTGAAAATATTTACCTTGACCTAGGATTTCTAAATGGCAAAAGTTGTGCGGAATTCTTGACTCCAAAACCACACAATTTAAATTTCTATTTTAATGTTATGGTTAGTGACTTGAATCATTGAGAATCCGCAATCCAATGATACATCTTACAGATGCAAATAAGGATAATAATACATAATATGTTTCAACTAAATTAAACTGCATGAAACACATTAAAAAAATAAAAGATGATCAACGACTGGCTCCGCTCATTCAAATTGCCATTCAAAGGTGCGTACACCGATAACCTTAGCACCAATCAAATGTTATGTCACGGTTGTTTCTGGAGATTTCAGAATCAAACATTTCATTGATCTTATTAAAGACCACTTACTTACTACAAGACCAATATTATAATTTGTTTTCAAACTTAGTAACTAACAGGTAGGAAGAGAGGACAGACAGCCAAACAACCCGATCTTGGCACATACTCCTTTCCTCATTCACATTCATACATCATCTCATACATACTCTTCTATTATTTTGACTATTATTATTATTTGGCATGGTCCAACTCCAGTATCTAATTCATTTGATCGTGCCATATCTTCCTCGAGCGTCCCTGGCTTCTTCTACACTTCTTCTCCATGCCCAAACTATCTGACCGTCCCTTTCTTAATCTTATTCTTTACACCTTGCATTCTTTGCAGATCTCAACATTTCTCACATGATCGTACATGGTTTTACCACACATACGCCTAAGGGATCTTATTTCTACAGCATTCAGTCTACTTTCATCCATCCTCTGCCAGTTCCATACCTCACTGCCATGCATCAAGGTTCGCTTCTTTGGACAGTTTTTTGTTAGCGCCAACCGCGTAACATTGTGTACAATACTTGTATTTGTATTGCTCTACATAAGATATGGATCTAACCTAACATAACCTAACGTAACCTAATATTATTACACTTGCATTGCAATAGAAGTTAAGGATCGATTATTTCGTTTGATGTAATGAAAACATAACAAAATAATTTTAATGCAAGAAATACTAAGGTATTATAATGCAGTATCTTGCTTAAACGTGGGTAGAAATTTTGAATTCAAGAAATAATTATTTCTGACTGATGTTTACTTAAGAAATACATTTCCTATTGCTTCTACGACGCTTTGTTCGCTATGCATAATCAATGTGTTGTGCAGCATTACATCTTCATGTTAATAAACGTTGTGGATTGTTGAAAACATTGTCCGAAAACAGCAGATTAGGACTAGATATTGAACATTGAAAACAAACAAATTGGATAAAACACTGTGGAATTTAATATTTGAACAATGAATTAAAAATTGAAAGCACCCAAATCGGACAACATTTTGTGGAATGTTGAAAAACATCTCTCATTAGAACTACTTATGAATTGATTATAGAAAACACGGTTCCATGATAACTCAACATTGTGTTGTCAATTGTTGATAATTCAACACACTTTTAAAAAGTGATATGGAGTCATTCGAAACGAGGAAAAAAAAATTGTTTAACCTAACCTAACCTAACCTACTTAACCCAGTTAATAAAGTTTTTGTTTCATCACTTTCCATGACTTTATAAAACTTTTTAAAGATGTGATGAATTATCATTGTGATGATTTATCCGGTCACCAGAAAACACACAACTTCGATAAAACATTGTTAATGTTGGTAAATATCTAATATTTAAACTATGAATTGTGAATTGAAACCTCACAAGTTGGACAAAAGGTAATGGAATGTTGAAAAACATCTCTCATTTGAACTACTTATCAATTAAAATTGAAAAAACACGAATTGAACAAAATATTGTGAATGTTGGAAAACATCTCTCAGTTGTACTATGAAATTGAATGAAACCACACAAATTTAATTAAAAACATACCTAGGCTGGGCTTTTTACCTTCTTCAGGCGGATTGGCAGGTTTGGGGAGCACTGAATCATTAATTGGTTCTTCAGGTTTCCAAACTTTCCTGAAGAAACTGCACCCTTTGCACTTGCCGCAACAGCTCATGGAGTTACCCATATCGTTAAATCACTTCACCGACCGAACAACTTCAACAATCAAACAAAACTGTCGATCTAATCAAATAATTGTTTTACAACTTGCACAGTAATAGCGTAAACACACTTGGGAGCGTTGTGTATAATAAATTTCACGTTTTTAATAATTTAATTCAGTTCCCGCGTTGCTACTTGGGATCGTAAAGCGTATTTTTTATGTCTGTAAACAAGGTTTCGCGTCGAGCGGCACTGGTGTGTTCTGTCTGGACTTTCGCTGTGAACTGGTCGTATGCCGGTCTGGGACGGCATCTTGTACTAATGTAGTCTTGTCAGACCCGGTCGCCGACGCCCACTGCAGATGACGTCACATATTCGTCAATCCTTCAGGACTCCCGTCACTCCCGTCACAAGTTCGTCACGAGTCACCGCATCCCCGTGATTTGATAGGAATTTAGGTCGGTACATTGAACCAGTTGCGGGAAGTCCCTGAAAAAATGTGCTGTCCGAATTGGGAGTGTGTAATTATTGCGAAATTGTTATTGATAAGGATTTGTGATTTGTGTCCGGCAGGAAGCAAAGGTCATTTCTTGCGATCGGATGCCATGCAACGTGCGGATGTAAAGGTGGAAAATAATTGATGAAACGTTATAATAACACAATAATATTTACTTGGTAAGTAATAGCATACTTTATGTTGTTACGTCTACCAAATCTGCACTACCTTTGTTAATTAACATTTATTTGTCATTAACATTTAATTATTATTACTAGCTGAAGTACCCGGCGATGCCCTGGATTTATTCCGCTTTAAGGGGTGGGGAAAGTGAATGGGGGTGGTTTTTCGAAATTTCATATAAACATAAGCCATTGTCTAGTCCAAATGCCGGTCTCTCACTAATGCAATACTGGCACTAGGTACATTCTACTAAGGAACGAGATATAACCATACTACCACAACCCCGGTATAAACATCGTATTTTATTACTTGCTCTGGTTTATTTATGCTTGCTCTTACCGAGTTATGAACCCGCGACCTCTGAGCTCAGAGTCAATGTGCTTACCATTTTGCCACCGACGTCATCGTTATTGACTACAGATTTAAACAAAATTAGGCAAGTGTTGCGCTGTAGAATCATCTTTGGCAGTATTTTTAGATATTACGTACCCGTATTCGTGCACTCTTCAACTTTGAATTGTGCAATATTAAGAAATAGACCCATCGGTTTACGCACATGTACAACAGGCAGGGCTGGACTTAACTCTTCAACAAGATAAGCACATGCTTTAGGGCATCATGGAATCGAAGACGCACAGAATGTTTGCATTATCGGCTTTAGCATAGATCATATTCTAGAAAACTGCAACTGAACCAGGTTTCACGAAGGAGGAATTTCCATTATAAATCCATCGGTTAATACCTAAGTCAAAAAATGGTTTCCTCACAGGTGGGTACATTTATTCTGCTTTATATCGTTGCACAAGACACATTCTCCGTTTATAATTACTGTAAGACAGAAGTTTTTTCCAATATTGCCAGGTTATTCGTACCCGAGATGTATTTATTTTCATTAAAAAAAATAAGGCCCTGTTCAATATTAAAATGACATGGTAATAGAGCTATTTAAAAAGAAAACATTGTATTTTCCTTGGTAACTGGATAACTCAACACACCTAAGCACTTAAAAAGTGAAATTAAGTTAAGAAAAGCGATGAATAAAAACTTAGCTAAGTAGGTCAGTTTTTTTCATCGCTTTTAATGACTTTATATCACTTTTCAAATGTGTTTTAAATTATCATTGGGTTGAGTAATCATGGAACCATTTTCTTGCATTAATTGTTATATTTCGTTTGTTACAACTATTTGATTACGTCCCCCATAACTTGCACATTTTAGCTGAAATATCACAAAACTGCGCTGTGGAAATACAACATTATTATTATTAGAAAGGAATAACTATAGCACAGTGGGCAAAAAAATACACCAAAAATGTCCAACAACCTTAATTCTAGTATTAAATAGAATAAAATTGTAACAATTATTTTACAAGCAATAATTATTCGCCTGAAACACTCATCCACATTGAAAAATCTCCTGATAAAAGATACATGACGCCAACGGGACTCGAACCCGTGTCCCTTCGAAAAATAATAATTAATATTTGACAAGTTCAAGTATTTCACCTAAAAATGTAGACAATTTGTCTCGACGCCATCTAGTGAGAGAGTTAGCACTTACAATGCCTTTCTCATATAAAATAAAGTTGGTTGTTTTCAGGTGAAAAAATGTAACAAGCAGTAATTGTTGAATGAAACACTAGTATATATAGAATTATTTCGCGGATAAGAGATAAGCCGCCATAGCTCAGTGGTCAGAGCTGTCGACCGGAAATCGAAGGGACACGGGTTCGAGTCCCGTTGGCGTCATGTATCTTTTATCAGGAGACTTTTCAATGTGGATGAGTGTTTCAGGCGAATAATTATTGCTTGTAAAATAATTGTTACCCTTTGTGCTATGCATAAAAAATCTTGTCTTAAACATTAGTTTACCAAAAAAAAAATAATAAGAATAAAATTGTTTTATGTGGGCACTAAATCTTTGTTTGGGTCATATAAAAGTCTTAATGCGACCCTGAAAACAAAACATTATTGTGGCGAGTACTAAAATACCCAAGCGAGCATAGCAACTTAATGAATGAATAGTAATAATACCGGTCGAATATTCTGTCTGCTGTCAGATTTAAAATCTGAACCCGAAAGGTGAAAAAGAAACATGGATTCTTGACCCTTCGATAAAATAGAGAATCTAATTTAACAAGGAATGTGTTTTAAAATTATAATTGAGAGGCACTTGCTATGTGGTACTGGGTATTTGTAATTATTTTAATTGATTTTGCCAGCCATATGCAATCCTGAATATCAAACCTATATTGATCGTATTGAAAACATCAAAATAATTACTTCTAAAAGGGATCGAAATGACAATCTAGTCTTGTTCGTCGGAATCAATCATCCCAACATGTCTTCCATTGTTAAGCTCGGTGTAACTCTAAGTGACCAGCTCAGGCACGAGGTCTCCATCGAAGCCAGAGTCAAGTTAGCCTCTCGGAAGCTGGGCGTACTGTACACTGTATAGGGCCTGCAGATACTTTAATAGTACATAACTGCTATTCCTGTACAAATAGCAAGTGCCCGCCACTGTTGAATTTGGCAGCCACCTCTGGAGCTCCAAAATACCTGAAAAAATACTCTTGACTCTGTTCAGAAACAGGCGGTCCGTTTGATAGATTCCCTTATCTTAACAAACGTCTTAGCTGTCCTTATTCTACCGGTATTACAATGAAAGGTGTTCCGAGTAACTAGCGTCATGTATCCCTTCAGCACCGGTGCATAATCGTGTAATAAGCCAAACGCGCGCCCAACATATGCACACTGTTATTTGTCACAAGAGAACGGGACACTTTTACAACTCGTTCTTGAATTCAACAGCATGGCGGCGGCACAACCACTTCCACTTCAATCCACTTCCCCAAAGATGACATAGGCCCCGAGGGAAATTATTTTCCATCGGAGGAATGTAAAAAAAAAATGATACATTAGTTTTATACGAAATCGTGAACTGTCCATAATGTCTGATTCCATTTCATTGCCGTGACGCCACACCAGATCGAATAATTTATCCAGTTTAAGTATTCCGTATTATTATGAATTATTATTTTAACGTATCTGTAAAACACTATACGAGATGTAGACATTTAAAACTGCACCTTGAAAACAAAGACAAACTATCGGAATCTGTCACAGCTGATGAGAAAATTTAATTATAATTTTTACTGTTTTTATAACATAGAAGGTATTGTTTATTTTACTTGTTTTATTTTTTTACTTTGTGTAGTATGTGTAATTGATTATATATCTGGATAATTAATGAAACTTCATTGGTTTATTACTATGCTCATTTTTAATATGATTAGTAACTTATAAATAACCGTTTGTTTTGTAAATACAGAGTGCGTTTTACGTACCAGGATGATTTTGTTTGGCCGCCATTTTGGTTTGGATGACATTTGTCAGTTGTCAGACATATGAATATTAATAGACGAGAAGTTAAGGACGAGGGGTTAAAACAAGAGTTGCGGGACGCAGAGAGGAAGGCTGACTGTGATTCGTCAATAAATCAATCTGACAGTAAATAGGCATCTCGCATTATAATATCACCATTTAGTTCTTAAAAGTAAAATCTGCTTTTGAATGAATAGAAATTTTTACATGGGAGCGCAAATTACTCGCCACGTTATGAACAACTTTGCGAAGTCCAAATTCGGCAAAATAAATTTCTTCTATTTTCAGAGTCGAATATTTCGTTTATGTATTTAGTTAAGACACTTTTATAAATGTTCATAATTTACTTCCCAGCACCCAACCAACTTTGTGTTTCGCGTCCAGACGTATTTTTTATTTATTTTATTTTTATTTAGTATATTATATAAAGCATTGTACTCCCAGGAGTTAATAAACTCATTGCGGGATCTCGATATGATAGAATATGTTTCTACAACTGATCCATATTATGCGATGTGAATATGCTTAAAATAAAGTAAAATAATGCTTATATATGGAATGTAATACGACAATTGGGTTTATTCTCTTTTTCACATCTATTTTTACAAGTTTTCATAGCACAAGTCACCATTTTGCCGTGTTATTTCGTAAAATGAACCGATGATGCCTCGACCATAGTTCGCACAAGAATGATGACGTCACGTTTTCTAAATTCACTTGAGGCCATACGCGAGCACAGCCGGCTCCAATGGAACCGGTATGGGGAGTGGGGAATAATACGCTTTTAATCACTTAGGGCAGGTCTACTAATATTCATATGTCTATGGTCAGTTGGCATTTAACTGGTTTATTTATGCATTTAACAGTTGTAGTCAATTTAACAATTATTAATACAATTTTTTATCGAACATCTAACGTCAATAACGTCAACAACGTGTTGAAATTATTTAAATTTGCGTGGAGTGAATAGTTTTAAAATTTGACCCATCCCGATTTTTCTTCCTATGAGGGTATTTGAAGTAAAAGGTATACAACAATAGACCAACCACAACCTCGATGCTTAAGGACAATATTTGAAACGACATTGCTGAAATAACGCCAGAAGTGTGTGGAAATCGCCTTTTCGCCACGGCCAGAGACGGCTACTGGACCGGCGTCATATTTCATATTAAAGATCATATAATCAATCAAATAAATATAATTTTTAAAAATGTATTTCATTTAAAAGTTATTAAAAAAACATCGACATGGTACAGAAAACGCACCCTGTATAATAAAATTAAAATCTATTTATGTAAAGAATAGTGTCGGCGTGGCTTTGGTATTTATACAAATCTACAGTTTTATTCAGAAAACTATGATATTTATCTGTTTATTTAGGCCGTCCCTAAACGGACGCGATTGGAGCACTACGCTCCGAGCGCCGAATTGTCACACCTAACAGTCCTAACACATTGCTCTTGAGATTATTTTTCACAAGAACTGCAAATACAAGTCACTCTAATATTTTTTTATTACAGTGATCAGCTACCTAGGCGCCTACTGGTTTTAAAAAGGTGCTTAAAAATTTTACTAGCGCCAGTCGTCGTTTGGCTCAGAGCCAGCCCTGCCTATTCCCATCCTATCTGCCTCTTCATTCTTCTCTCCCTTTACCTTCTTAGAAGTTTTATTTTACATTAAACTATATTAGCTTGCGAACCATTTCAGGCTTAACTCTACTTCACCTCCTACATAATGTAATAAAACTTGTTTGATTCTTCCAAATAAACAAGTAAACACTATTCGGTTACCTTGACTATTGACATGACTCTATTAATATATTTATTTAATATTTCGTACCGGTCATGGTTAGATTATGTAGGAATGTTTTAAAACTGTAACAATACCGCAGTAATCAAATTGCTGGACTTCCTTCGTTGTCATTTTATATTGAATGTGTCAATAATAGGAAATTACTGTTAAAGCGTGATTCGACAGGAAATACCTTAAAAGGAGATAAAATTTTAAATATTCACGGCCAAAGGAATTTTATAGTGATTTATGTTTGGGGTATTATTCCGTGTTGCACATCAGGACAGATGCCCTGATAATGGACATTGTAATGAAACGTTAGCTAAATAAGGAGACAGCACAACACGGCATAATACCCCAAAAATAAATCACTTTACTCAAAAAGGAGTTCATTTCTGTGATGTAGATATAATTTAACACATGTGAATGTTTTTGTGATGGAGTTATAATGTTCCTAACAGCCGTAAGTGATCAATCTCTTATCTGCTAGTTAGTAAGAATTACAGAAAAAAATATTTCCTAATTTTCTTAGGACGGGTTGTTTCGGAGAATTTGAACAATTCTTCAGATTTCAACTTTCATTTTCGGGTTCTGTGAAAGTCCCATTCAAGTTCTGTTATTATATCTTTTTGGGCTAGCTGATTGAAAGAACCGCAATAATAACAGAACTTGAAAAATCTTTCACAGAACTTGAAAATTAACTTTGAAATTTGTAGAAGTGTTCAAATTCTCAGAAACAACCTGTCCTCAATCTTTTATACATTTCAATGAAATTCTATCCTTCTATGGGATGCTTTCATTCAGCATTACCCACTTTCATCGGTTCCTTTTCCTTCAGCTGACCTTAGGTCAAAGTAGTTTATTTCCGAAACATTACATAACAAAGCGTCCTAAAGAAATAAAGGTATTTTTTATACTTTGTAACGATTAATTATACCGTTCTGTGCGAGGAAGGCGGATTTAGAACAGGTGTGCGGAAAATGAGGTGAAAAACTCGCATTTCAGAAACAGAATTAGACAGATATGAGCACATATTGTACTTAGCTCTCATCAACCATTGTGAACGGGATCAGTGACGCTGCAACCTGCCGCCCTGGCAATTGGGCAAGACTTTAGTTTGTTAAATACTTTGTAGATATTACTAAAGAGACAAACTATTTCTTCTTTCTTATCTGTATTTTATGTGTTTATGTATTTACGCCAGTAACATAAAACACAAATATTTATTATTTTTAAACATTTCATAATAAAACATAGTGATTTGATATAAGACTACAGCAATTACATAAAATTACAAAAGTAACAAAAAACTTCTCACAGGAAAATTCAGCGATTAAAATGATTTATTTTTTATAACACGATAAAAGTAAATTACTTTCGCAGAATTTAAAGAAAGATCACAAAATAAATATTATTTTTATTAATAAAAACAATTACTTTTTTATAATTTAATCTAGGTAAGTACCAATGAAAATATAGGTTTGATATAATATTACAGCAGCACTAGGCAGTATACTTAATTAGAACTTTTTTTTTTTAATTGTGGCTGAGTTGGCATCGCGTCTGGGTCCCACTCACTGAATTCAATTCCTGGACTGGCTATGTCCTCCATTTACGACAAAAGTAACATTTTCCGCTTATTGTGGTGGTATTAGGAGATTTTCAAATCATTGTCAGGTTATTCATAACCCGGGAATGTTTATCTTTCTTTTTAAAAAATCTCGAATATATACAAAATATCTTATTTTTACGTAAAATCAAAAATATATTTATAGTTGTGAGTTGGTCTACCCATAATAATTTTCCGAATGCATTTATTGCTAGTTGAAATATTCCTTGAATTTTGTCCAGTGGTTTGTGAAAAAAAGCATTAATAGTAAAAAGTGGTCGCCGGTTTCTAGGCTTGTTATTACGCCACTGAAATGATTGAACACATTCATTTTCCATAGCTTCACGGACTAGCTATAATTAACTGAATGTACATATGGACAAGTATGTCGTATTCCTAAAAGAGTAATACCATCTGCCAGGAATAATGATTGAGGCATTTAAGAACTGCCAATAATTGATGCGTACAGTATGCAATAATTACTAATTGTTTTTGTTATACTATTATTAAAACAGTTATTTTTTATACATCGTAAACGTACAATAGAATTTGTAACTTGAATGAAGTATTATGTTTCTTTTTGTAATCATTTGTGGTTACTGTTTAATTGGATATGTAGGTTTATAATACTGTTTCTCTTATTTGTAAAGCTACTCATCTCGACACAGGAACAGGACTGCCCTAGTGAGATGAGTGGCTTATGTGTTTTTTTATATTCTTTAGGAAATAACCTCATTACCAATAAAAGTGTAGACAAGTAAAAAAATACATTCCACTGTTATTGACCAACACACATTTTCGTGCCATGGCGTTTTTTGATGTAAGCCTAATGATTGAAATTAAGAGAGAGACGCTTGGATGGTTTGGACATGTAGAGCGAATGAACAAATGTGAATAGTAGAAGAAGTCAGAGACGCCCGAGGAAGACATGGCACGATCAAATGAATCAGATACTTGACTCGGGCCATGTCAACAGTCAGAATAATAGAAGAGAATGTGTGAGACAATGTTTGAGGCAAGGAGTGTGGGCCAAAACCGAGTGGTTTGGCGGTCCGTCTTCTCTGCCTACACCTGCAGGGAAACGACGTGATGGTTAGTTAGTTATATTTGAAAATCTCCTACTAAAATCCTTGAAAGCATTTTAGGAATATGATTATTTATATATAAACACTGGGGTTAGTCTTGGGCGATTGATTCATTCCTTTAGTTGAGAATTGAGTTTACTATTCAGATCAAATATGTGTATATTAAATGAAACGCCTCACCCGAATATATTCGTATAATGGGCTCTCTGTAAATATTTCAACAACATTGATACTGCCAAGAGATCACAACAAGTGCGCAACACTAGATACGGTTTTTCTTTGATCTATCAGCCGGTGAGTACCAGAACATCCTTTGGACAATCGAGTTTTTTTTTATAAAGTTCCGTTGCTTTATAATGTTCTAAATGAAAAAGTATAATAATTATAGGGTCGTTAAATGTATTCAAGAAAATGGCCAAAAATCCCATACTAGCTGAGGGTGGTGATTTTGGATTACCAATATTGAAGCTTTTGTCATAAATCACCTTAGAAACCCCATATTCGATATAATCCATCTATGTATGTACTTTACTTATTTTATTACATATAATTGTAAAGATACTCATCTCGAAACACAAATTCCCTAGTGAAATGAGCAGCGCAGGATTCTAACAAAATAAATAATTTTTAACAATTATCTACCTCAGGGCTTCCCTAACTGTGAGTCGCGACGCCCCGGGGCGCCGCGGGATCATCCCGGGGGCGTCGTGAGACAATCTTTATAGCTAGAATATCGTTCCATCAGCACTGCAGCGTTAAGGGTTTTATTACCGTTTGCGACATCATACTTGTGTGAGACAGGTTTCTCTGCAGTTGGAGTAATTAAGAATAAGTACAGATCAAAAATAAATTTAGAGGCAGAGACGAGAGTGGCGATTTCGAAACTTCAACCTCGTTTTGAGAAACTATGCTCAGAAAAGCAAGCACATCCTTCTCATTAATACCAAAGAAAAAAAAATGCTTTTTTATCTTTTTTGTTTGCTTCCATTTTTGTTTTTATGTTGTGTTCTTTATTTTCTAATAAAAAAATTAGATACTATTTGGAGTTTTTCTGACAAATTGTTATTAGGTAACGTACCCATACTACGTGACCCGTTCAGGGGGGGGGCTTCAAAATACTACGCTTGGTACAAATGAGCGGCGGGGGGCTTAGATTTTTAGTCACCGGGGGGGGGGGCGTCGCAAAAGTATGGCAACTTCCCAAGGGCGTCGCAGTTGAAAAAAGTTTGGGAAGCCCTGGTCTACCTAATAATAAATAAACGTGAATTATATATACATATATGTATATTATATATGTGTAATAAGATATATTATCTGGTAAACAAAAAACAATTGCAAATATATATTTTTTATTTGGACATTGGAGTAAAACTCATCAATCGTAATTTTGGCGCTGTTCCGCGTACTTTCGGTCGGAACTCAAGGGTTTCTGGAAATTTCTGCTGTGGCTTTCCGCACTAAACTTGGTAATGTTCCATTTTTTCAATTTTCGTCATCAACCGTGGTTGTTCGTTGGTAAAATAAATTAATAATTTCTCTTAGAAAAACAGATGGATTTTATGTCATTTCTAAACAAAACAATGAATTGTTGAAAGAATTTAACATTTAAAATGTCTACACAGGGCCGGCCCTGAGCCAAAAAAAAATATGTTGTCTCCCTCTGTCAAAACCAGTAGATGCCTAGGTAGGTGTATCAATGTAATCGATAATATTGAGATGATTTGTATTTTTTTGTAGCGCCGTTTTGAAAAATAATTTCAAGGGTAATGTGTTAGGACTGTTAGATGTTAGGTATTATCAGCGCATTGGCGCCTTGTCAATTCGGACTGCTCCAATATTCCTATGCATAGGCCCTATGGCCGGCCCTGTGTTTACAATTTGGCCTTTGGTATTTCGACGTCAAACTATACAGACGTTACGCGTCGGCTCGCAGCGTTTTTTGATAACGATAACATGTTATGGTTACGGTTACAGTTGTCAGTTGAGTGGATTCGACAAAAACCGAGTTCTGTTAGACCCTGCGCATAAAAGTCCCACAATGGACTGCGCTGCAGGCCCGTTACCTTAATTTTACTAGGGTCTTATTGTACTCGGTTTATGTCGATTCCTTACCGACCCATGGCAAGACGGGCTTACACAGTTAAAATAAATTGTACATTTGATACAGAAAAACTTAGGTAATTAATTTATTAGGCCAAATAATATAATAGGATATTGGATACGTGCACAAGACATGTAATAAAATTAAAAGTACAATGTATGTTAAGAATAAGCTGCCATACAGGCGTGAATACATTATGGCCCGGTCAACATTAGTTATTTTAAATAATTTAATTTATTAATTGAATTTTATTTTTATATTTGTTTTTTTTTTCTCTTGTTGATTCCTACTTCAATTAGTTTTATTTCCTTTATATTTATTACCTTTCTTGTTTATTTTAAAATTGTATTACCTTCCACTTATGTTTAAAATAAGTTTTATATCTCAGAGGGATTTCTATGTAGGGGTAAATAAAAAATACAAAAAATCTTCCAGCATTTCATAAGTTCACTCCCGTCTTTAACATCTGCATAATCTTTAATTTGTAAGAAAAACGTGGATCGAGTGGAATATATTTCTCAAATATTTATCTAAGCTGATAAAGATAAATAAACTAATTAAAAGGAAATAATGTCACTACGCAGGTTGCGTTTAATTATTTATAAATAGATAATGAAATAGCAGAAAATACCATAATAGAACGGCACGCTATTTCACACCCAGGGCTACAAATGACCTTATTTTAATCAATTAAAAGAGGATATTAGCGTTAGTACATAGATCTACAGGGCTGGATTAAGGAATTTAAGGTCCTATGTTATAAACAATACTTGAAAATGTTACCCCATATTTATTGGTCAACATAATGTTATATAGACAACAAAATGGTAAAAATATAAATCAAATCTTACAACAAAATAGAACATAATAAGTACTAATTTTTTTAACATTAACTATTCTTTATAAGAACCTACCTAGATATAATAATTATAAAAAAGGGTTAACAAGTTGTGCTGCCAGGAGAAAAATGATCCTGTTAAAAAAATTGCAAGCCTATTCCCTGATAAAATATAAGTCATTCAGAATATATCGAGAACACGTGTTGTTTTCCTAATAAATATCATGACGGAATGCGACAATATCAGGTTCAATATTTGTAAGAACACGTGTTCTGCCGTCCGCATAAAACAATCGCTTTTTAAATAAAACTTTGTTAGAAACTCTGTCAATTCATTCGTTAAAGGCCTACTGTCCCGTTTTTAACGGGAAAACGAATAATTTAATCAGATTTATAATAAATTAAGAGTATTTTATATAAGTATGTTTTCTCCGTGTAAGTAATTATTACTAAGCGTGACAGATATTTCACCTTCTGAAGGCATTACCAACCATTTCGTACCGAAGAAAAGCTTACCTTTAAAATGGAGTCGTACAAATTAAACTTCACAACAATAATTTTTTTTTTAAGTTGTTCATTCTGATGAAGGCGAAAAACTTTTTGGAATTATTTTTCATCGCCTTCGAGTAGAGCTTACATTTTACAATTTAATTGTTTTAGCTTGTTAATAAGTCGATCAGACCTGCTTATTCTAGGAAGCGGCATGACGTAGAAATGTTAATAATTATGACAAATTATACAAGGTTCACAGCAAAACGTACGTAGTATATAATATTGCATACAAATATAGCCACTGAAGACAATTCATAATTGATATCAGACGTGACAACCCACATATTTTTACGATGTGAAATAATTATTAATAATAATATTTGGATGATTTGTATGGCGCCGATTTTGTGCAAAATCACCTCAAGGGCGCTGTACAAATATATGGAGATAATATACAGTACAATACTTACCTGGTAGGTCACTTGAGATTAACACTTAATTAACATTAACTAATTGTTTATTAGGGAAACTTAGATACAGGATTTTGGACACACATAATTGGAAAATTGGATATTTCTCTCAGAAATGGTATATTTAATTTAAGGTTATGACAGCTTAAAACGGTAAGTTTTTAGTTTAGACCTGAATTCTGTTGGACTTGTTATGGATCTTAGTTCCTGAGGGAGTTTATTTAAAGCCTTCGGTCCTGATATTCCGAAAGCGCGATCACCAAACTTGCGAACCGGTGCTTACAGCCCTATTTATTTGACTTTTGAATAATTATTTGAATAGTTAAAATACTATTCCAGTTTACTATGATTTTATCACTTGTGATAAATCGATAAATTTACTTGACGGGTTGTTTCACAGAATTTGGAACAATTCATCAAAGTAAATTTTCAAGTTCTGTGAAGGTTCCATTCAAGTTCTGTTATTATTTGAGTTTTGTGAAACCACTGGCCAATAATTATATATTAACAGAATTTGAAAATAACGTTTACTGAAATTGAACATTAACTTTGATGACTATATTATTCCATTTGACTTTATTCATTTATTTATTCATGTTCTCCATAAAAAGGTTATGCACCAATATGGTACGGAGAAGATTACAAATTTGAGGTACATTTAAGTATAAAAAGTCATGTGGGCAGTTTTACTATTTTGTGCACGCGTCAAAAGTTATGTTATTTTGAATAGCCCGCTATTTCGGTAGATGTTACTTTTGAAGCTGTCATTTTTTGACATTTGACAATTAGAAACTACGCCATTAATAAAAATGGAACGATACACGCTTCAACAACGCATTGAAATGATTAAAATTCACTTGAATGAATCAAATACAAATCATCTTGAGTGATGAGGCCCATTTCCACCTCAGAGGGTTCGTTAACAAGCAAAATTGTCACATCTGGGGCTCGGAAAACCCAAGAATTATTGTTGAAAATCCTCTCTATCCTCAACGTGTGACTGTTTGGTGCGGTTTATGGTTCGGCGGAGTAATTGGACCTTACTTTTTCGATAATGAGGCTGGAGCAACAGTTACGGTGAATGGATTGCGCTATCGAGAGATGATTAATGATTTTTTATGGCCGGAATTGGATGGTATTGATCTGAACAACGTTTGCTTTCAACAAGGCGGCGCTACGTGCCACATAAGCAACGAAACTTAACACCCTGTATATCTGCTTAGACTTTGTCCATTTTGACATTTTCCTGTCTAGAATTGGTACATTTGAATATTTACTATTATCTCTACATCTTCTTCCCCTCTCCACTTCCTTCGGCTTCAAAACATAGTAGTCACATCCATTCCATGTTTAATTTTAAGCTATGGAAATATTTCGAAAACACCTTCTTTTAGATACACTTTATCAGAATTGTTTATCTTATATAATGTTAAAGTTTTATTTCAATATTTTATTTTGGTCACAAATTTGGAATGTCGATATGGTCAATGATATAAAAATTCCTAACACTGTCCAATATATAAATGTAAAAACACTGCTAATAAAGCAAATAAATTAAATAAAATTGGTTCCACTCTTGAAGCGACTCTATAGAATATTCACAAAAAAATATTATCGACTAATCAAAATCGACGTCGTAACTATCTGTACTAATAATTCGAAACATCTCATTATCAAAATATTTCATCATCTTGCCTACTAGATTAAAATGGCACCAACATTCTACAATTAGATGTGAACCACGCTGGGGATTACCCTAATTTAAAAATATATATTTCAACTAATTTTCAACATATATATACAAAATAAACAAAGGCGTAAACAAAGTTGAAAATAAATAAAAATTCTAATTATCATAAAGCTAATTTAATAAATATAACATTTCGTTCGCCACTCCTAGATAATATGTCCATAATATAAGATAGTATAATTCGGCAAGAAAAACCCCACCCTCCTTTCAAATTATGAATTTGGAAACACAAATAACCCCACTTTACTCAAATTTAAACAATTCAATAACATAACATTTAAGTAAGAAAATTTTATAGGAATAACCATCCGAAAAATTCCTCGAAAGTAAATCAGGACACTGATAATAAAAATAAAAGTAATTTATTAAAAAAATTGTAAACAACTAATACAGAGAAATAATAAAATGGCTTCACCACAGTTTGTTAATGTCTTACAAGGCGATACAGCCGTCACGCGTAATAATAACAATTTCGCGGCATATCTTGTTCAATAAACCGTTTTTTTTTCAAATTGAATAAAAATAATATCAAATTATTTAAATATAACAGTTTTTAAATTTAAAAAAATAAAATGAATAACAGTAAATAAAAATTACCCTAATATAATATTTATGTATTGCATTACCTAGCTGTGTCCTCATCACGAATCACTCGTAAGGTCATTAAGTCATTAGTCATGATTGAATAAAAATAATACGTTCTGGTCTCAATTATTATCGACGCCGCATGACCGGAAACTGTGAAGGCCGGAAGAACCGCTTTGGATTGACTGACGCAACTCTAGGATTCCCGCCAAAATATAACGCTTCCCGCCAAAACAGAATTCCCCACAAAACAAGTTCATAATTGTCGTGTTCCCTATGACCCGTGATTTGTGGTCCAGACATATATTATCAGCGCTCGTGACTTGGTTTCAATGCGTAATGTCAGATGTATGCATATGTATACCAGTACGTTACCACGTACTATCTTTTAATGGAGATAATTCATTTTCGTGCATGTTTTACGAGATAAATGAAGAGTAGACTAATTTTACGGGATTTTAGGAGGGATAAAAAGAGTTTGACCGCACGATGCAGGCAGATGTATTGCAAAAAATCCACAAAACATATAAATGTTCAGGTATATTCATAGCTGAAAGCACATAATGAAATTCGATATTATCAAATACCGATAATGACTAATAAATTCTAACACATCTTCTATCTTCTAACTTTGATTTCATAAACAAGTTCACACTGGATCCGTGCCAACTTTGCAACGGGGAGCTCCTTCAGATCGACAGAGCGGGGACTTTTCTGCGGATGACAAAGAGTTTCCTTATACATGTGAATTTGTATACCTACATCGATATTAATTTGTAACGCGTTTCTAATTATTAATAGTGTGGTCTCTGTAGATAGTTGATTTATGGGTCTCTGTACTAACTCAATATTGTGGTCTCAATACTATCAAATTCATATGAGGAATATTGAATACAGCACAATTTTTACAATTGCTTTTTTTTTTTTTTTTTACATTAATACCGCACAAGAGTCCCAACTGCTCCCGTCTGGAGCCAGTGAGACTATGGCATCCCCAATTGGGGTATGTTGTGAGGCTGAGGGTATTGGGGAGGGGAGGGAGATGGGGAAGAGGAAGGTGGGGAAGTACCTGGCTATTCAGATCTGGTCACCAAACACGGCTAAAGCCATTTCAAGCAACGTTTCAATTCTGAATGGTGGTCTTACACCAGGGCGATACTGAGAGTATCTTCCACTCTGGAACGTGCCGCAAATATACTATACTATATATTATTTTTAATTAATTAATTGTGAAATAACACAAATTAATCAAATAAAATTTATTTGCGCACGCCGGGTTCGAACCCGCGACCTTCGGATCTGTAGTCAAAAGCGTATACCACTAGACCACGCCGGCCGTCAAACATCACGTACCTATTTTGTTTTTAAACAAAGACACATTCCCGGGTGAACAAATAACCTGACAACATTTTAAAATCGCCAACTACCAGTTCTACCACCATAATAAACGTAAAATGTTGCTTGTGTTGTGATGGAGGACTTGCCAGCCGAGAAATTGAATATAATATATAATATAATATAATTGAATATAATATATAATATAACCCAAACTCTATGCCACATCAGCCACTGACCGATCAACCGATTCAACATATAAACTATACATTCTTACTAAACACGCTCTAACTATAAACCCTAGAAAATAGAAGGCTGTGAACTCCTGCATTTCATCGGCTTTATGAGTAAGCTACAAGCCAAAAATGTGTATATTCGTTCTATGCCTTATACCGTCACGAATATAGGTAATCGGAATTAAAATCACTTGACAAACTGAGTCTAGAAGAGTCTTTGAAGCACAAAATTGTTTTTTAATTTTTATTTATTTTGTAAACAATTTTATAAAAAAAGTACCAAATTAATCAAAGGACCAAGGGACAAGGGAATTGTCACAGATAATATTGGCTATAATATTGTATTTTTTTAAGAAGTTTCTTTTATGCGTTCATACATTTCTAATGAAAAAATATTTTTGTTAGTAGTTTACATTAATATTTTTTATTGAGTAATTACATTTTTATTTGTATTCTACTCAAGGGAAACGATAGGAAAACCTTCAATTTATTTAGCATTTTGGTATTCATAATCAAAACCAATTTGTAATAAATATTAATCGAAAATAGTGATTTAACATTAGCTTCGCCTTAAAGTACCAAATCGAGCAACTACGAAAAATTATTAGGTTACAAAAAGTTCAGGTCTAAATGTTACACACACACACCTATACCTCACCTTCATACACTTAGAAACAAATTTACCTCAAATATCGAGTTTACCAGTATATAAGATATACCTGAATGATGTTATCCGGGTAGTAACTAATTATGTGAATTTGAGATTAAAGATGAAAGGCACGTCTCATCCTTAATGCGCACAAATTATTAAAAAAATCCTTGGTATCAGTTTAATTCTTATATATATGTAACATTTTTATGTTATTATTTAGGAGCATCGCATATATGAGCGATTACATTTTTTCTTCATATTCATCTTATTGTGAATCAACTGTATTCACTTGTAAATTACGTATTATGAACTATTTATTTATGTATTATTTTACTTTATTTTTTGCCATTTGCACTTTTAAAACAGGTTTTTCTCTTTTCTTATAATATGTGTATATAATGAAGAAAAAAAATACCGTGTGTTCATTTATTAAGTTTTTGTTATTTAAAGATCAAAAAACTCCTATTGTCACAATCCTGTAAAATTTATATTATCCCATCAGAGCGTTAAAACTTATTAAAATAAAATAAAATGATTGTGCATCAAAGCCTATATTGAAAATACTACTTAAGATTGGTTCCTAAGCACATGAGTCACATGTTTAATTAATATATGGGATGTTTTACTAACCGTGAAGCAAATCCTTGTAGGCATGTATAATTGGCTGCATTCCTTTCAAGTAATGCAGTCTGCATTCAGAGTGTATAAGCTTGGAGCGCTAAAATCATTAAAACTGGAATAGTAATTTAACACAACCGATTCAAATTATTATTGCACGTTGCAAAAACGCGTAGGTTGACACGTCTGTCATCAATAATGAAGTATTTTCTTCAGAGATACAATTATGTGAATTTAATTTTACCTATATCTTCCGTGCATAATGTAATGTTTTGAAAATGGTATAATTTCTGTGTCACGCGCGCGGCTTCCTAGAA
Organism: Hesperophylax magnus; assembly: GCA_026573805.1. NCBI lineage: Eukaryota > Metazoa > Arthropoda > Insecta > Trichoptera > Limnephilidae > Hesperophylax > Hesperophylax magnus. Next base: position 10,089,017 of record JAIUSX010000121.1, read on the forward strand.
TTAATGGGATTAATCGACTTGGAGTGATTAAATGTACTATCATGTCGGTGACGAAAATTGCATACTTTTTTAAAATTTTTCTTATTCTTTCGTATGGTAGGGCGGGTCAGATGTGTACATCTAGGTCTGCGAGCCAATCTAGGGTTTACGGGACTTCAATTGGCATACAGGTTGAGGTGTTGAGATATTATATACCTCAATTTGTTTTTAATTATTGGTACAATCGACGATATTTTGGCTTATGTTCAGTTCATCATTATTATCACAAATCCAAAGTTTCAGTGAATTTGGTCTAATAGAGCCAGAGAAAACGACATGAATAGCTGTGCTAAGTCTGGCATCTTACGGACTAGTAAATTGTATACATGATTTAATCATTTTTACATGTCGACATTTTCGGTATTCAAAGTTTCAGTTGATTTGGTTCTATATAGCCTGAGACAACGGCTTTTTTCAAAAATTTCGTTCCGAAGCCTCGCACTGTTCCAGTACATTTGATGTTTTTTACTTGTTATAAATCGTTGATATTTTCATTGAATCATGTTTCTATAATTGTTAGGACACACCTAAAGTTTCCATTTAGGTCCCGTAACCTGAGAAAACAGCCGTTAGTCTGTTAACAAACGCCTCGCATGTTACTGGAAAATTTTATTGACTGAGCGTAGCGTCCTGTTTTAACTCGACCGTATTGCATTTTGTCCGTCTGTAAATTTATTTGGGCATTCACTTTACTATTCAATCAAGCCTTACTTTGACTAGATGGCTATCTTTGACTATGGTTCAGTAAAGATTACATTTTCGAATCTGAAATCGTCATGTTTATTTAGACTTTCTTATTAGAATTTTTCAATCTTATGGTAGGAATTGTCATTGAGAGTGACGTTTCTTCGGACAAGTTGTATAATTCCTTATTTCAAATTTTAAAAATGTCTTATAAAATATTATATGGTTTATGAATTAATTTTAAAATATTTTTGGAAGTGAATCGTGAAGTTTGTTTATGGTATTTCAGGCTTTTTTGGTAAGTATTAAATAGTATTTCTGGCTTTCTTTGGTAAGTAATAAATGTTACTTCGGGCTTTCTTTGGAAAGTATTATATAGTACTTCAGTCTTTCTTTGGTAAGTAATAAAGTACTTCAGGATTTTTTGGTGAGTAATAAATAGTACTTAAGACTTTCTTTGGAAAGCAATAAATAGTACTTCAGGCTTTCTTTGGAAAGCAATAAATAGTATTTCAGGCTTTCTTTGGAAAGTAATATATGGTACTTCAGGCTTTCTGTTGAAAGTATTAAATATTACTTCAGGATTTCTTTGTAAAGTATCAAATAGTACTTCAGTCTTTCTTTGGTACCTAAGTAATATATGGTACTTTAGGATTTTTTGGTGAGTAATAAATAGTACTTCAGGCTTTCTTTGGAAAGCAATAAATAGTACATCAGGCTTTCTTTGGTAAGTAATAAATGGTACTTCAGGCTTTATTTGGTGAGTAATAAATGGTACTACAGGATTTCCTTTGTAAGTAATAAATAATGCTTCAGGCTTTCTTTGGTAAGTAATAAATTGCACTTCAGGCTTTCTGTAGTAAGTAATAAATAGAGATTATTTTAGTATTCTGAATAAAACTAAGCTTTAAGGTTACAGAAAATAAATGTATTTATTAATTGTTTTCAGGATCCCAAAAATAACACAAACACATAACAGAGTGCAATAATCGTAACATAATAAAATAAGTAAATATGAAAAATATTACATACATAAATAATAGTACAATAAAGTTGGAATAACCTCACTCATTTTGTATGGGAAAAAGTTATTACAACAGTATTTGAAACACAATAGGCAATATTATAAATATAAATGTTTACATATTATATATTAGGCAGTTAATATGGCACATATTATTCAACGGGCTTAAATCCAGATTATAATTAAAACGTATCGGATAAAATAATATAATAGGTATTAAAAAGTTAAAATAATCATACAATATATAACTTATATTAAAATGTATCCTTTGGTTGCTTGCGTATGAAATGAGTGTTTTTTATGGTAGTTGCAAAGTGGTGCGTTTTTATGTTTTGAACTTTTCAGTGCGATTTTCGGAGCATGCATTAAAAAACAAAATAAATCAAAAAGACAATAAACTTAACACTTAATCAATCTGCGGTTCCTGAATCATTGCTAAGTCGTCACTTAAGGAATAATAATATCAAATTCGTTCAAGATTTCAACACTGACTGTTCACGCTTTGATGATAAAATTGATAATTACTGAAAATTAAACAAATATATTATAACATTATAGATACATGTTTATACCTAATCTACTATATTAAAATGGCAGCTGGTTCTGTGTATTCAAAGTGGATATAGAGATCCACAATCTACAAGTACTTTAATACATTGGAATTTTGTGAACCTGAATCCGATGTTAATATTTACAAAGTTATTCAATCTATCTAACTAAACAAAACTGTTCTCAGTAAAGACGATCGTGTTTATTGATCCATTTTTAGAGATCATCGTAAGTTTTTAGTGCTGTGAAATTAAAATCATTGTCGATCACATTGAGAAGGCTTGGGTCATCTTGGAAGATCTATGATATTCGTGGAAGAATCTAACCGCGCACGTTGACCGTGGTGGATCCATTGATCTCATCCAACTGGCGAGAGGAGAATGATGCCACGATCTTGCGCTCTCCATTACGTCTGGGCAGGAACTTGTCGCTGTAGGTGACAAATTCACCTGGCTTCACGTCTCTGTAGCGGATCTGCGAAACAAAAGCAAATAAATATTGTAAATTTAATCGAGAAGTAGTAGGTAGAGTAAATGAAGGACAAAATTGAATGATTTATTGAATGCCATAAGATAAGAGAAAGAGATATCAAATATGATATGGCTTGACGTACTTGTCTTGGCCTCTGAAGACCGGGTCCTTCAAATGTAAAGAAGCAATCAGTAAGAGCTGTGGTCAATGGGTTCTGGAAGCTGAATGTCACGTGGCATTCTTGGTTCACGCAAGGCTGACCTCGTACCTGTGGAAAGAGAATAGTATTTATAGTCGTCGCCAGTTATAATAATTCATAATAGTATCATAATATAAATATTTGTTTTATTTTCGTACCTGCACTTGCATCCTAGGCTTGTGCAGAGGGAAGTCGTCTTCCTCGGACCAAGTCTGACGAGTCTGCTTGACGAACGCCATGGCGTAGATCTTGATGTGAGAGTGATCCACCAGCTTGTCCATGTAGTCCTGAGGAGTCACGTGCACCTTCAAGACTTCACGTTGACCGGCTCTGATGACGAAGTCACCTTGGACGCGCTTCAGACGAGAGGCGATGGCTCCAGTGTAGTAGCTGGAGTTGGCTGTCAATACAGCGCTGATGGTACGCTCCTCGTGTGATTTGTTCTGAAGAAACATAAATAATTATAATTAGTACCTATAATATATTACCAAAGCATACGAGTCTTAAGTCCTTGGGTTAAGAAATACAGTGAGTAATTGTTACTCACGTGAATGTTGACGACCACGTCGAAAGGCTGGCCGAATGGTACAATGTCAATGTCAACCAGATCGAAGAAGACATCTTCTGTCTCCCTGTTCGGGAATTCGTAGTACTGCTGGGCGCGAGTGAAGCCACGACAAGCGTTGAATATGGAGAGCCTCTCCGTGGCGGAGTTGTCTGGTGTCTTGTACTCATGAGTCACTTCCAGCATGTCACTGTCTCCCTCATCATCATCCCTGTTGGGGTTCTTGGTCACCAGCTTGCGACCAACCCTGTAAAATTATCGTTAAAATTTATTATTGTAAAACATTTACAGAAAATGAAGCAGAAATCTTTATATTGTTAGTGGGTAACTCACGAGTATTGGTTTGTGGCCATCCTGGAGAAGCCCCACTCGGAATTCTCATCTTCCTGGAAGTGGCACATGTCAGCGTTGACCTCGGAGTATACGAATGGTGTATCGTATTGGAAGCCTACTTCACCGCGACGCACAGCCTCTAAACTGGCTGGACCACAGCGGTACACGCTCTCGGACTCTTCTTGGGGAGTGGCGTCGATGATCTGCCATCCACCATATCCTGATCAAGAAACAAATATTAATAAAGTTATATTACAACAATTACTCTAAGTAAAAAATTAACGGCCAAATGGTCAGTGAGAAAGAAGTCATACCACAAAAATGACAAAGTGGAGATAATATGGTTCAAACCTTGAGGTAGGTCAGGTCTGGTCATCCAAACATCATTCCACACGTGGAAGTTCCAACAAGAGTCGAAGCAGTCTTCATCAGGTCCGTTGGGGATCTCGTTACCCTCCTTGTCGAAGAACTTATCCACAGTCAAGGTACGGTTAGTATCATGAGCGGACACGTAGTTGGTCACGGATCGGCAAGGAATACCTGCGTATAAGAAAATTTGTGTAAGAACAATGACGATGTAGGATATTTAGAGAATATTTCACTAACTAGTCCGTGTATTTTTTTATACCTAGAGCTCTGCAGATGGTAACGACCACTGCGGAGAACACCCAACACTGCCCATATTCTACCGGGCGACCACCGTCACTGAGGTAACGCTCCATGATGGCCACACTGCCGGTCCAAGCGTGAGGAGCAACTCCTTCCTTGTACTCGCTGTCCCAACGTCCAACCATCAGGCCTTCGTCGTCATTGGCATTAACCTGTTTGCAGAAGTAATGATGCAATTAATTAATAAAGACATTAGTAAAAGCATCTACATTTTTTTAAGAAATTATTTATAAAATTACATACCATAGCCGAAATTGCGCGAACCATCTGGATAGGGTTGCCTCTGTCGGGATGAGAAATTCCACTGCGTTCCAGCAAGTACATGATAGCAGGAAGAATGACATCATCGTATTGTCCATAAATCCAGCGGCGTCCCTTGGGCTGCCTGTACGATCCACACCACACCTTTCCAGTATCGTTCATGATGTACTCCTTGCGCAACGCCTCGTTGTCCATGTAGACGGGGTCCTCGCGGCACCAAGGGTTGAACAGCACATAGATGTCTTCCTCGCACTTGTAGTCGTAACGGTTGTCTCGCTGACCCTGTCTGTTGGTCTGAACCCAGCAGTGCCATTGTCCAACCTGGGCAGAAGCCGGGATGTGCACTTGGAAGGTGACTGTATTGGCATCTTGACGTTGAATGCTAATCTCCCAACGATCCATTTCGTGAGCAAGAGCTGACAAATTCTGCATGGACCCATGACGAGATCCATAGCCAGGTCTGCTGTGCTGTCCGCTACCAAGTCGTTCCATTCGGTCCATGGGGCCGTGTGGGCTAAGGGGACTATGCTGAGGAATGGGCTCGTTAGAGAAAGATCCACGGCGAATTCCATATCCTGGAACACTGGTGCTTTGAATTCCAGAAATTCCAGATATTCCAGAAATTCCAGACATCCCAATATTCCCAGTAATACCAGACATGCCTTGAACTCCTGGCATATCGCGGCTATGCTGTAAGTTTCCGTATTGACTAGACCAGTTGACAGGCAATACGACTCGGGTTCCCTTGGTGACGGATGGTTTGGGTCCTATAAGAATGAGTTATTTTCATTAGCAATTTTTAAACTATATAAAAATAGGTACACTAATTATGATACCAAATCAATCATCTTACCAAATCCGAATACGATTCTGATAATGTCTTGCTGCTTATCCCATGTCCGGTCGAAGCGAACAGCGAAGAAAAAGTTCTGCCCCCTACGTAGGACCGGGGTTGGCAATACGGTATCATTGACCAATTCATACTGATCGGTGTGATGGTCCTTGGAGTTGTCCCTGGCGTAGAACTCGGTAAGTTCCACCTTCAGGGGCTGCTGGGAGTAATAACTCTGCGGCTGGGTCTCAAAGTTTTCCTGGCGACGACGACGCTCGTTCTGATCAGCCATGCGGGAGATCATATTGTGGGAGAACTGGGTATTGGGGCTGTTGCGCGTGGAGAAGTTCATGCGGTGGTTGGCTCCGGCAGAGCGAGAGCGGCCAGGGCGGGGCTGCGCCGTGGGGCCGGGCCTCTGGTTCGGAGGCCTCCTGCTGAGGCCGGGGCGCTGCTGGAAGCTGGAGACGTTGTAGGAACCCGACATCCCCGGGGTGTAGTTGGAGGCCATACCCCCGATGTTGAGGTTCTGCATGTCCCCGCGCAGACAGCCCATGCCAGACATACTGGAGATGCCACCGAGGCCGCTCATGCCGGTCATGCTGGAGGTCATGCTGGACGACATCCTGTCCATCCTCGATGAAGGTTGAGTCATTTTAAATCTAAATAATTAATACGAATTATGTGAAAGTCTTTATTCTTAATGTAAGAACAGAAGATATATTATTATTAGTTATGTAATGTAATAATATTAGTGATTTATTAAACTACCTATACAAAATGGAATGCAATTAATGTCACCATTCATTTGTGTCGTGGGGAACATATTGTCGGCTTTAATTTCGAATATTTAAATTAGTTTTATCTTTGAACCATTATTTAATTTAGTAGATATTTGTACATAAATAAATGCATTTTTAACACTTTTTTAACAATGAACTCAGTTTCATTTTATAGCTTCGAAAACTTTGTACTGAGTGTTGGTATTTTGCGCAAGATTTATGAACGCATTATTGTTATAATTCTGTAAATATTCAGAAGTGATGTCAAATGGTAATAAAACTTTCAACTTACCTTTAAAATGAGCGGTCACCGAAAACTTGAAGAAACTGTTAGCTTTGCGAAAAACAGAGAGTTCCAAGAGGAAGGAATGACTCCGGATTGCTGCTGTAGCAAACTGGTAATGATTTCCCGGAGCCGAGGGCTTTTATACTCCGGAGGACGTAGGCTCCTGAAGGAGTATGCCTCCCACCACCTCGCTCCTTTTCCATGAGGATATCAGGTAACATGGCCTATTGTGTCGCTGAAAGTAAACCTGAAATTTGAACCTTCCCACTAGGACACTGAGACCCTCAGAAGCAGGTTGCTGACCGAACAGACCCTTTTGTCTTGTTACTCGTATCTACAAATACAAGTCTTTGGGGCGCCTGCTTTTCACCCAAAACACTTTTTTCATAATTTATCTGTAAACGAAAAGGCAACCTATCGAAGAGTAAGTATGAGTAACCAATTCTAACAGATGGTTTCATTTAGAACTTTATAATTTCTACCAGAGAAGATATTCAATAATATAGGTACTTATTATGTATGTTATCATTACTCAACCCGACACTTATTTGGTGGAAAACGCTTCAAATAAATCCGACCTCTAGGTAAAGTTAAGGATTGGTAGGTACATTGAATTTGGGAGGCGGGATGGGTACCGCAGCCCCGGGAACAATTAATAGGATAACCAACACTTTTACCAAAGGTCACCCCAAGTGGTTCGCTACGTTTGGTGACTTAGCAGGGGTACCCAGGTTTATGTTCAGATCTTTTTACCTCTCCATCAGGACTATCTCGACCCATCGCCTTGCACCATTGTGGGAGGGATGGATTCAAACGTCCGTCACTCCTGGACACACCGACCCCCAGATTTCTACTCACCCATTATACCTTTTTCCTTCCCAGATCTTCCTCAACTTCCTTTCCTTAAAAAAACCATCCACGCAGCATTTCCAAAGATGACATAAGCCCTAAGGGAAATTATTTTCCTCAGGGCCTCTTGTGTGGAGCTAATGTTAAAAAGGTACCTACTTGTAAAGTATTATTTTTTAGTGAAATAACTTATTGATTGAGTAAAACCTCAAATTGTAATATTGAATTATTGAATATGATATTAACAACTTTACTCTCAAACGAAAAATGTGAACTTTCTTATTCGAATTTTTCAATACTTTAGTACCTACCTGCATAAAGAAGTTTTGAAAAAATAATTGTCATGGAGATACGTTCTTTGAACACATTGTATAATTCCTAATTATTTTTAATTTAAATAACGTTGCTTAAATTTTAAACTTATATTTCAAAAAAAAATTCAGAAACATACTTTTTTGACGCGAGGTCAACTGTTTTTTCACAGAACTACTAATAGTTACAAATAATTAATTACACTCTAATAATTCCCGGTATTTTTACTAGAGTGCGTCCATAGGTACAAGTCATTTGTTGTTCGGTGTTGTATCATACTCGTATCAATATCTTTCGGAAAATAAATGCCAACGTATTGATTCATCACACGAGCTACCTACTAACTAACTAACTAACCATCACGCTGCTTCCCGAAGGAGTAGGCAGAGAGGACGGACCGCCAAACAACTCAGTATTGGCTCACACTCCTTGCCTCATTCACGTTCACACATCGTCTCACGCAAACTCTCATTTTTTAAGATAATCTAGACAACGATGAAGTAAAATCATATTTTTAACGGAAAATTATGTTGTTTTCCATTTGTAACTGATTTTTCAGGAATTCAGACCATTCCCATCCATGTATTATATTTAGATGGGACCGAAGTGAAAAAAATTGTTCTACTTTTTTACCTTGACTTTCTAGTTAACCTCCAACATGCCTCCAACGCTCCCGCGCGCAATACTCGCCTGATAGTGCAACATGTTTCGACAAGACATTAGTACGCCATAGCGCGTTTATGACAATCCCGTTATTTTCACATGTCTGCGCTAGTTATTCGAGTATACAATCTTTATTTGATGATTCCGTAAGACCGTACTTTATCGCTTGTCTGGATTTGAAACGATTTTTTTAAACAATTTGGTAATTAGTAATTATTTATACATCACATACAACCGTATTTTTTTTCCCGAAACATTGACAGCAAATCTTTCAAATTAACTTACATTTAATAATAAGAAAAACATCTGTTCCAATTATGAACTTGTATGTTATTTTATTATGAGATTTGTTGAGGAGAGGTGGGAGGGGTGGGGGATGGATATAGGTTTAGGATAAATAGACAAAGGATGGGAGTAGAGTAGGTACGTAGCACTGCCAGTGGCATATTGGCTGAAAAACTGTGCCTTAGCGTAACCAAAGAAAATCGAACCATTGCGATTAAAAGAAGGTAGAAAAAATCCGCCAGTAAAGTTTTTTTACTGTAATACCTTCATCTGTTTCAAATGAAATACTGTATTACCTTCATCTGTTTCTATTGTAATACCTTCATCTGTTTCAAATGCAATACTGTATTACCTTCATCTGTTTCTATTGTAATATTGTAATACCTTCATCTGTTTCAAATGTAATACTGTATTACCTTCATCTGTTTCTATTGTAATACTGTAATACCTTCATCTGTTTCAAATGTAATACTGTATTACCTTCATCTGTTTCTATTGTAATACTGTAATACCTTCATCTGTTTCAAATGTAATACTGTATTACCTTCATCTGTTTCTATTGTAATACTGTAATACCTTCATCTGTTTAACGTCTTTCAAAACTAAAAAAATGGTTTGACTGAGTATTGAACCTTCCTAACAGAACCTGGAGTCGACAAATCTCCCAACCTCGCCTAATGCCGATCAGGCAGGACCGACATGTATTTCGTATATTAACTGCTGTAATGTCACCCGATTTCAGAGAAAATCGTATATGTCCGCGAGTGTGTACTTGATCGCCATCGAAAGTTGATAGAGATTTTCATCTTGGTCAGATTGTCGGGAAGTGGGTTAATTTCCCCTTCCAAGATTTTCATTCATTCACAAAAATAAAAGTGAAATTAGAAATATAGGTATTTACAAATTATAGAAAAAGATCGAAATGTACTTATTCCGTGGAATTTTGTAAGGAACTTATGAGCTCGCTTATGTTGGCCACAATAATCAGAGGAAAAAGATTAAATGACCATTTTCAAATCTTCAATAAACAATAAAGTTTTACTATTCATATCCGAATTTGAAAACTATATAGAGCCAACGCACGCCTATGGAATATGGTCATTTACTCGTATGACAGAAAAACATGAATTTTAGATAACCTATTAAAAAAACATTACTTCCAAAGTAGGTAGATATTATGTACTTTTTGCAATATCTATGTAATAACCTACCTGCAAGCAAAATACAACAGGTCTTGTAATTGATACCACCCTTATGTGGTTAAAAATGTTAAATGGGACATTGTTGGTTAAATGGTAACTCCCCACATCTACATCCTATAAAGTCATTGTCTTGGTCGTCATGCCGTGACCGGCTTCACATAGGTACCTACTTTACTTGGCTTGGCTCCTTCATTACTGTTCCAACGAGCAGGGGTTATAGTGCAGGTGCCCGTTGCCTAAAATACGAGGAAACGCAACACGGCATAATAACCCAAAAAGTAATAACGACAAAACCAACAGTCTATTCTCAACAGCAACAGCGTCCAGTAAGTAATATCATATATTGATTACCTATATTATTATATATTATTTAGATTCATTTTTTGAAAATAAATTTCAAGTGAATATCATCTCTTTTATTTTATTTACATTATAAACATGTTTTAAATTGTACACAACTGTTAAATTAAACCATTTTATGGTAAATGGTTATTTATTACTTGTGTAAAATTTAAAACAATTTTATTACTGCAGGGCATTTGCGGGGGGAATACGTATATCAATATTATAGGTGGAAGGTCTGCGCTCTCTCTTCCTCTCTGGGTAGTATCCAGGAGAACAGTTGAGGAAAATAAAATTATGATTACATTTAAGTAGGTACCTACCTGATCATATTATTTATTGAGTGAATTGTGTTTTTATGTTGGTAATTTCACAGTAGTTTGTTGCCTAGCAACTGACAAGTCAATAAACAAACAAAACATTTTAGAATGACAACAATGTGCCTTGTCGTGTTGCGAATGAATTTTTAAAAACTTTAAAAGATAATCTTATAAATAATATTAATAAGATGGTACTCTTTGAAGTGTTTAGTTATAATACGTCAATTAAGTACAAAAGTACCCTGTGCTCCAAGGCGACATTTTTTATAATTCTTTCAACTTTGATTGCAATAGTATTCCCCATTATTATTGCGTACAGAAGTAGAGGTACTTATGTAAATTCTATTATCAAATAGAATCTTTTAATGTAAATTACCTAAAAATAATTGTTATTAATTAATATTATTAGCAGTAGGTATTCAGAGCTAGTTCAGTGACTCCCTGTTTTAAACATGCACAAAATCGGTTTTTAGGTTCTTAGTTTGGGTTATTTTAATAATTTATGCATATTTTCTAACCGTCAAACTTAACTTAGGACAAACATAAGATTCAGTCAGATTTGTTAACTGTCAACACATGTGAAATCTTGAACATTTAAAAAAAATCTTTTACCATCTCCCCAGATATAAAAAGAATAGTAGTAATTTCTCATATTACATAAAAAGTAGTACTCATAGTAACCAAGTGTTATCTTATAATTTTTTTGCATATTAAGCGTGTAGCGGAGTAATGCTTTACCAATAGAATGTGGTTGAATTTCTCATAAATTACCGATGTGTTACATTTTCTAGGTTTTTGGATAAAGAATGATGTATATTTTGAACAGCCTAATGTGCATTTCAAATATCAGTACATCCTCTTAGCAGAAACTGAAGAGATTGAGCATGTCATCAGCTGCAATAACATCCCCACCATTACCAGGTTTGACGCTAATCCAATCGGCGAGGATTGTTACTTCCTAAAGGTAGAGTAAGGATCATTTAAATTAGATTTTCTTAACAAAGCAAATCAGCTCATTCATCATTAAATCAGTTTCCTTTTAGTTCTACCAGTGAGCTAGAAGATTTAATTTATTTATAAATATCATTAGGTAGTTCAGTGGCGGTTCTTCACAGGGGGACGGTGGGGACAGACACCTCCAGATATTTTCGAACCCTTTGTCTACACCAAAATGTATTATAAAAATAAGTAAATGAATTCTATAAACATAAAAGCAATTAAAATTTGCAGAAATATGTATTCCAGATCATTTTAAGTGACAGTTGCCCATTCCAAACCACGTCTTGAAGCTTACTAACTAGTCCATTGATACATTGTTGCATGATGCATCAGTGTGCCGAACCTTCAGGCATTTGGGTACATTCTTTGCGTTTCTTTCTCAGTTGTAAGCAATCCTCGAAAACGCACATGCGCATTTGTTTGTGAATTTCAAATACCATGGGGATAGTCCATTAAATCTCCTCACGCTAAATGATACAGAAAAAGTAGAAAAAAAGTTTATCTGAAAGCTAGGACTACATTGTCTAGATGTTAGGAGAAAAATTGAAATGGTGTTAGTGGCACATTTGCAGCTTAAAGAACACACTTCTGGAACGCATTACGTTTTAGGTCCCCGATAACTTTACCAGAGCTAGGCAGCACAGGCTTTTTATTTTTCCAAGAGGAAAGCCAGCCTACCAAAGATCATGCCTCTGGGGAAAATGACTATGTATGCTACTAAACCACCTTTTATCCGAGACATTTTTGAGTCAAACCTCAATGAATTCAAGATTAGAATAAGTATTTTATTTTTTAGAGACAAGCTTAATATGCAAATTTTATTTAAAAAATACTTTGTAGTAGTTAGATAATAATGAGAAGTAAGTATTTCTGTTTCCGGAAGTGGAAAATAATGCATTCTAATAGTTATTTCAAACGTCAAATTTTCAGTTTTTTTTACGAAATAGCCACTAAAATAAATTATTTTCCATTTTCGGAAACTGAAATACTTACTTCTCATTGTTATCTAACTGATACACAGTGGTTTTTCTATTAAAATTGCATATTAACCATGTCACTGTTTTCTGTTTATTTACATTATTGTTAACACGAGGCTGTATCGCAACTGATATAATTAATATACGTAATTGATTAAAGTACTTGTATGTAGGTTATTAATTGTAAATATTGTGAAAGCTTAACAGAATCATTGTTTTTCGCAATAAACAATTAATACATTTAGTTCAAGAAAGTTACGTAGCTTCGGGCGGGAATCGTGAGCATTCAAATATTGCATTATTTTTATTATGCTATGTTATGAATTGGTATACAATTTCAACTTTCTATTATTCTATTATTTTATCATTTTATTCTATTTTATTTTCCATTTATTGTTTTCTTTTCTTTGTTTTTCTGTTCTATCTTTTTGTTTTTGATTATATATTTTGTTGTATCTATATGGAATGTGTGGGTCTGCACTAACCTCCCCACATACCGGAATAAAGACCTTATTATTATTATTATTATATATGGAAATTTTAATTTATTTTGTGTTCTGATATCTATTCATCAACATTTTTGTTTGGAAATTTTTACTATTATATTCTCTGGGTAGTGAGATTTCATACACATCTAAAAAATGTTGGTCCCCACCATCAAAGAATTGCTCGAGCCGCCACTGAGGTAGGTAATAAAATTTGTAAAAATGTTAGGATCAAAGCTTTATAACTAATTAGTGGACCCCACAATGCTTCGCTATTGCTAATGTCTTCTCAGGCTTCTCCGACTTGTTCCACCATTCTCTACTGTATACCACAATGTTAGTGTTAAAAAAACTACAACATTACATCAACTTTAATTCAACTCTGTATCTCATTCCGGTGCAGAGATATTGTGTTAAGTATTCCTCGGGCGTCCCTGACTTTTTCTACCATTCTCTAAACACTCCTGGTACTAATAAGAACAAACTATGATATTTTCAGCAATATCGTTTGACTGCTTTTCGAGTTTTGCGAGCACAAACACACGCAGGCTGAATTTTTATATATGAAGATTAATCATGTCATCCTGTTAATTTGTTTCTAGGTTAATGAAGAGGACTACAATAATGATAACAAAATCGATGAAATACACTTTTCAGCCAAAATAAGTAATCCACTTGGAAAAAATGTACACTCTATAAAATTATTTTTACTTCTTGATTACAGGCTTCATGTAAGACTTTTTGCACCTAGTGCTTATTCACAACCCATCAATTTTTTTATTTATTTTTATATTTCGCCTGACACAATCATTTATTCATTTTCATCTGCTTAATCTTTTGGCCATCTCAACAGTTGATGTGTAATTGAGACTCGGCCGTATCAACCCTTGATACAGCAACTTTGGCTGATGATAATACTCCGCATACTGAAAAACCTGAGCTAGCTAACACAGCCAAAAGGTTAATTATAAACTAGAGCAGTGCGGCCACAGCATCCTGAGATTGTAGATTTTTTTCTGGTTAAAATGCAAAGTACAAGAAAATCATTTTAAAGAGTGCACTTTGAAAGTATTTGTGCACACCGATAATATTCGAACTGTACATTAAACTTGTTTGAATTAGTTTGTAACACCCGCCCGCAGTTCCCCTAACCTCGCAATAGTTCCACGGTACAATACATCACCACACAAGCAAGAATCTCTTACAAATCATGTGCTTGTATCTACTTCCAGTATTTTGTACACCTTAAAATTTATTCATTTTCAGGACCCTTGTTTACTGCAAATGGAGAGCCTGGTCGCTTTTGAGAAGACCTTTGGTTTTCCAATGTCCCAGCTTTTTGTCACAGCCAGCCTTCAGCTGACCCAGGCGTTTCCTCTTCCTTGCTGGTACAACCATAGAGACGTCAGATTTAATTATTCTGTGTTCCCGGAAGATGTTCAATCTAACGACTGGATGGAAAAGTTTTTGTACGGTTATTCCAGGAGAAATGGCAAGTTTTGTGACTATATACAGTACTCTCTCACTAATCAGCCCCCAGTTTTTGTACGGTTATTCCAGGAGAAATGGCAAGTTTTGTGACTATATACAGTACTCTCTCACTAATCAGCCCCCAGTTTTTGTACGGTTATTCCAGGAGAAATGGCAAGTTTTGTGACTATATACAGTACTCTCTCACTAATCAGCACCCAATTTTTTTGGTTTCATGTTTACACTTGCGAGAAGACTCCGTTATTCCAAAAAAAAACTTGGCAGAACGAAATGCATGGAACAGTTGCTAGAATACACAGAGGACTGACCGAAATGTCCTAAAATCAAGAATAATTAACCCTGGTGACTGGTAAAATGATCAGAGTAAGCAAGTTAGACGGTGGCGTAGATACTGAGTGCGTAAGAGTCCGATAACCCAATCCGTTGATGTTCAAATTGGCAGAGTCTAGGCATGCGGCCGACTTCTAGGCCGAATACCGGTGAATTATTTGATTTTGTTCTTTCAACTAGTCAAAATAACGGCAGATTATAGTAGTTGTTGGATAATCGAGTGGCTGATTACCGTGATGTAAATGGTCTGCTTTACTGTATTTTAGCCAATTGTTAAAAACTCACTTAACACGGGTAAAAAAATACAGTACATATATAGGTTCGATTATATGAAATTGACTTCATGATTTAAAAAAAACACAGTATTGTTTTTTCCTACACATAGGGGTAGTGCATATAGGGGGTGAGAAAAATCTAGATTTCTAACAAGAACGGATATTATCATTACACTTTGGTGACCGTGTTTTTGCAAAATCGTGTAAAATAAGATCAGACTATGTGTCTAACCCACAAATGAATTTTCCTTTTTCTAGTTTCAACAAAATTAACAAATGTTTACACAAACACCAAATATGGCTCTACGAGAGAGTTGGAAATATCAGTGTCCATCGCCATACCGGAAAACGCCATCCGCTACAAACCAGGAATATGGCAGGAACTGAAACATGCTTGGGTGCAGTATTTGGCCATCGCAGTATTATTTTACTGGGCCTTACTAAAAATTAAAATATATGTTTTTACACACCGTATTTTGCCTTCATGGGTAAGCGTACCGTGGAAAGACAGTTTTAAAAAGTTGTAACACTATTTAGTGTGCTTTTGTAATAAATAAATACTAATAAATTTTTGTACAGCATTGATATGGTAAGAAATTGTTTTTGATTCATGTAATAAAGAGAATATTTTTATTTACAGTTCAACAGCTATTTACATATTATGTATATACAAGTTTCTGATTAAAAATTGTAATTTCATCCATAAATATTTTTATTAAAACCTGAAATTAAGATGTTGCTTGTAGCTTGTTAAAATTAAATTAATATCTGAACGAGGATTGCTTAGTAGAAAGCAAAAAAATCGAAATCAAAGAGAGTAGCCATTATGAATTCACAAATTGTAACAATGTGTACCCCGGTGGGAAATATTAACTATCTAAAGAACTATGTCTAAATAACAGACTAAATGATGAAGACTAGAAGAAATTATTATTTTCATGATTTTTATTTTATTTTACAAACTATTTTATGCTCAAAATGACTGAAATGTAATATATGAAATTTTATGATACAAAAAACTAAATGAAAAATTACTAAAATCTATTATATCGGTGTCTGTCCAATACCGCAGAAAAGAACCATTTGTAAAAATGTTCAGGAGAGAGAGAAAAAACTAGCTAAGGATATACGGGCTCTTGTTTGCTATGTACTAGGGATGGTACATTCGCAGTATTGACTTTAACCGAGAACAAGCAGTTGTTCGCTCAATTTCAATATTTAAAAGCACAAATCAATGCGGCTTGTGCTGTTCAACTGAAAACGCCAAAAAACGTATTTTGAAATTATTGGCTCATATGCGGTATTGAACTTACATAGACCATTTAATATTTGGAGCCAAGTAACAAGTGCTCGACCATCACCATCTTGAGTAGTCTTTATTATAGTCCGTTGGAGGCAGTCAGTTGTTTACATGAGGCTGGGAAGAGGCTGCAGTGCCTCGGCAGTAAATGGTTTCATGTCAATTGAAGATCGGTTGTCTTCTATAATTATAACCCTCTTGGAATAGTCGTTTAGCTGTACAAAGAGATAACGGTACTCGTAATTTCCACTGACCTGAAAAATAAGAACAATAAATTAGTTCATTGAAGTAAATACCTTATGTAATTCATTTTTAAATACAGAAACTTATTGGCATCTTTATATAAATATACACATATATATATATACTATATACTCATTTTAATTTTTAACACCTCGCATGTGTAGCGAGCTACCAATATTTGTCTTTCCTCCCTCATTTGAAAACATGTATGATATTAATATTTGAGATATTAACAATTGAGATAAAAATATATAATTACCTCATATATTTTTGTTGTTTGTTTTTGGGGTGTTATGCCGTGTTGCGCTAACTCCTTCTTTAGCCGACGTTTCGGACATCGTTGCAGTGTCCATCATCAGGGCAGATCCGGTAGATCCGAAGATGTAGAGTTAGCGCAATACGGAGAAGGAGTTAGCGCAACACGGCATAACACCCCAAAAACAAACAACAAAAATGCTTTTGGCCGTGAAAATCTAAAAACTTACCTTACCTCATATAAATTAAAATTTATAGGTATATGTTGAAAAAAAATATTATTCTATGGAAACATGTGAGATACATAAAAATGAGAACCTCTTTCATATCCAAATGTACAGTGGCTTCATTCCTTGTTCCCCTGATGTAGAATTGCATCCTAAGGCAGTTAACGCCATCACGCTGGTAAAAGGCATGGCTGACACGAGTTCTGCGCCTCCTGGATGTTTCTTCTCCAAATCCTTTGATAGGTGCTCCGAGGGAATCAGATACATAAGGGTCCTGGGAAAAGATTGAGACTTATACTGGAAGTTGCTAGTAAAAATACAGCAGGTAGGTAATCTTCATGAATACCTAATAAAAGATTTAATACCTAAATAATACCACAGCAAGTATGGCAGTTGTGCAAATCAACCAATGTACATAGTTGTATTATATTTATAATATGCTGTCTAGATCTAGTAGAAATTAAACGAATAATTACTAAACCTGTTACAATTCTTTTTAGCATGGCGTCGATAAACCTCGTATTTAATGTGTATATAAAACAAGGTGCTCACCTCAATGCATTTTTCCAATGCAGCAGAATAAATGCTGTTTGGACTTTTACTAGAGAATAGCTCTCTAAACACGTAGTAGAATATGATTCCAGTTACACCAACTCCAACTAGGATAACGCCCATGTATGAAGCTGTTTTAGTTGTCTCCTTAATCTTCTCTCCCAAGGGTCGGACATCTGTGGACACATCTGATGAAGGGTTTGCTTTGGACACGGCAGATTCAGTTTTTCTTGCGGAAAATTCCCGCTTTATAATTACAGAAAATCCGGGACTAATAATCTTGCTTTCAAACAAGAATCTTTGCTGGCATCTTAACAAAGGAACTAATTTGGATATAGTTGACATGCTGTTGAAAAAACGATTAATATTATGTGAGCTAATATTAACAATAATAGAGAAGATCATAGGAGAAGAGACCGGTTAATTATTTCGCAACGTTCAGAAGTTTTTTTAAATTGACAGCTAGGCAGTTCTAACCTAAATTCGACGATCTAAAAAGAATCTTATAAAAAATTTATTTTATACTATCTACGAAACAAGAGTTTTCAGTAAGGTGAATACAGTGTTGAAAGTAAATTCAAACTATTAAATAAAATAATATAAGTTTGCATACCTTATTTATTTATCGTTCATTCGCATCAAACAAAACAATATATTATTATTTATTGGAAGCGTTTTAAAAACAATAAAATTCTTTAAAGACCGAGCGATCTTTTACAAACGAACAAAAAATGTTCAGAGTTACCAAATGATAATGACTAGAATACTACTTGTAATTTTTCGTTAAAATATATATTTTTGATTTTGAAACTTTGGCTTTGGCTTCTAATTTTGGCTTTTTACACAAATTTCAAAAGTTTTGCGATCACGATACGTTCACACTTTGGTTTTGATTAGATTTAATTTATTTTTTCTACGAAGCATTTTTTCTAAGCTATTTGAAAAACATGAAGTTAGTGTTAATTCCAAACAGCTGTTTACATGTTGTCCAACAAAACATCGTTTAAACACCCATCTGACAACTTAATAAGTACATCAATTGTGGTGGTGACATTTCTAATTTCAATCAATTGTCAATTAGGGTCAATGTTTTTCAAAACACAGTGAAAATGTTATTGATAAGTTTGTCAAGCAACATATCAAGTAATCGCAAAAGTGTAAGGCTACTTGGATAGCGAATTTTGGACTATATAGTGATGGATTGGATAATATCTGACGAGCTGGGCCTCACGGTGGGCCATCTGGTGGGATGGGGTGCAGCCGGTGCTATGGTTATAGGGGGAGTCACTCCATATATCCCCCAATATAGACAGATAAAACAAACTCAGGATGCTGAAGGATTTTCCTTGTATGTGTGCCTTTCCCTTCTCGTAGCGAACACTTTGAGGATATTGTTTTGGTAAGATATAACAATAAATATTAAATCATTACTGGGAATGTAAACAAACCACTTGTGTTAACTAATTATATTGCAATCTAATAATTTCATTTCTCATGCTTGTAATAATGCAATGTCCATTTTTTGTATAATTTGCCATCTTACAGGCTTTTCAAAAAGATATTTTGTCTTTAAAAATTTGTACAAATATTAACTTAAGATAGATAATGAATGTCAATATAAGGAAGTATTCAGTTAGTATGGTGAGAACATCTGCACAAATATTTGCTTCTCACACTTTGCTCCTAATGAGTTACTACCATTCTTTATAATATGTTGGGACTATTGCAAACTAGTTTGGCTTCAATACTGATAAGGTTATTCTCTTATCGTCATGTCTAATCATTATTAACATTTTACCCATTAATATTTATAAAATTATCACACATTTTACTTTTTTTAACACAATATATGCTTCTACAATCAACTGTGTTAAAAAAATTATCAATCTCATAAATAAAGATTGTAGCGCAGCTTTAAAAAATTCTGTTTAGTTACATATTTTTTTTCATTTTACACCAACTTATTAAACTTGGCTTACTAATGTTAAGCGCACAATGAAACAGACATATCTTTTGTGACTTGTCTACGAGAATTTCTGACATTAGGTAAAATGCAAGCTTTTTTTTATCACACATCCAATTCCAGGTTCGGAAAACGCTATGAAATACCTCTTTTGGTACAAAGCGTCATAATGAATATAACAATGTTTGCAATGATACACCTGTGTGTTTCTGTCAAGAAAAAGAACCAGATAATTCGAGCCCGGGAGAGAATATTCACAGGTACGAAACAGTTTAACTATTGGATGGTTTTCTCTACTGCCGCTTATAAGTGTATATAATATTACCTCTTGTCTTCTTACTTTGTAACCCACCTACTATATAATACTGATGTACCGATTGTACTGATACTTTGATGTGACCTACTTTGTATTCTAAATGATATTGATTATCGGATGTTCAGCGCAATCGGAAGATGTGGCTCGGTGGCTGAATGAAAGGAGAGAGAATGGGCCGCCTATCGGGCAAAATGCTCATCGCTTCTACGGTGAGACCTCTCTCTGACCACCCTATAATACTACTACAATTATATAATATCATTTTTTTAACTTTTCCGCTTTGTTCGTAACAAACAACCTTTTATGTTCCATGTTTTTTCATTGTGGATGTGTACCCCTTTCTTCTACTGCCGATGAAGATGATAGAGATATTGTAAAGTGTTCCAATATATGTAATCACCTTTGTAGTCATCCTATACAAAACATCACACATACTTGGCACAACACCGACCCTTTCAAATTATTCCTACGTCTCTGATACGTCCTTCAGATCTTCATTTTTTGTCACATGGGTGTGAAAATCTTAGCAACATGTGAATTAATTTAAATATAATTAACTCCGTTGTTATAAAACTCATCAACAATATAATACTCATTTGATTGCTCTCACTTCCTAATTAACAATACTCTTTTGAAATGAAGAAAACAAATTATTTAATTTGGTCCTACCATAATAATTTAACTATGTAAAAGGATGACTTGGTCGTACGCATGCTTTTGCTGTGTTTCTGCATGGTTATTATTATGTTGTTTCTAGGACTAAACCCTTCAAAAATATACAATAATATTTATAATATGATATTATATTAAAGTGTTGTCTCATTAATGTTACCATAAAATGTACAACTTGCCTGCTTTGAATATATTGTATGCTATTTATGCAAGTACTATAAAGATATGAATCCGTTTATATTTTTATAGTCAGTGATATTTACA
This sequence comes from Hesperophylax magnus, assembly GCA_026573805.1. NCBI lineage: Eukaryota > Metazoa > Arthropoda > Insecta > Trichoptera > Limnephilidae > Hesperophylax > Hesperophylax magnus. The sequence goes on from JAIUSX010000121.1 coordinate 10,110,030, forward strand.
TATAACCTTTTACCTTGTGTTTGTAAATTTGTTTCAAGGACAGTTAAGAAATTTTTGTTGTTTGTTTTTGGGGTGTTATGCCGTGTTGCGCTAACTCCTTCTTTAGCCGACGTTTCGGACAGCGTTGCAGTGTCCATCATCAAGATGTGTAATAATGTTACACATCTTCGGATCTACCGGATCTGCCCTGATGATGGACACTGCAACGCTGTCCGAAACGTCGGCTAAAGAAGGAGTTAGCGCAACACGGCATAACACCCCAAAAACAAACAATAAAAATGCTTTTGGCCGTGAGAATCTAAAAACTTACAGTTAAGATATTGTCTGGTTTGGTGAAATTTGTTTCCCCTATTAATGCTCGATTGTGATTTTATTGTAATTTGTTCAGTGTACATACATATTGTATGCATACTTTATTATTTAATCCTTAAAATCCCACCTTGAATATTCTGTATCAGAGTGAGAAAGTGATCACCTAATGTGTGATTTTTAATTTGCCCGCATGAATGTCAGTTGAGTGTTCGGCCTACCGAGTTGACATTCTTATTCCACTTCCACTTGACCCCATATACTATATTTGTTATCAACACGAACCTCGAAAAACAACTGTAAAATTAGTAAGCAAATAAAACATTCAACACTTTTCAACGACCTTAAATATTTAGAATTTGGGGATAAGTAATAATTATATTTCTGTAATAAAAACCGAAATATGATCTCGTTTTTGAAATGATTGGGCCATTATTACAACTATCCGCATAAGAATGGGGCCATTTTGTTGCCAGAGTACCCCTGCTGACACTAACATTTCCATAATAAGTGACCCCTGTTAGAATGCTTCGCATGACATTCTGACAGTTTTTCCCCCGTACAATTCAACGCCTGTTAAAGCTTTTGTGTGAGATTGTTATTCATGTTGAAGCATGTATGTGTTTATTATTCCTGGAGCTTGCCACCAACACTTTGAAGAACTGCTTTTGTGGTTTTAACACTGCATCTTTATATATATACATATTATATATTTATGAAATGTAAATACTGTACTAAATGTTATTTATTAATAAAAATTGCTAATATTATATAAATGTTTAATATGTTTTTAAAATATAATATTCATTGGTTTGATTTGAATGTTTTATGTTTATTGAAGGTTCCCTTTTAATCCTTATCTTATGTACAAATTATTATGCTTATCACTATTAAAAATAATGTTATGTAACTGATAAAGTGAAGGTGTCACGGTATCACTATGACTCCTAAAATAAAAGAAAACGAATTATGATTTTTTTTTCAAAATTTCAATTCTATCATATTTTTAGCTTTGCTTACCAATTATTGTCACTTTTTAAACAATAATTTAATGCTATTATCAGAATAATGAATGATTTATTTATTTTTGGGCATCTTTCTACATCCATCTTTGTTTTCAGATTTGGAGAGAAAATATTTTTGGGCTTGGACGGACTTTCAAAGCTATGTGGATTGTGTTTTGGTGTTTTCATTAATTGGCGCTGGAATAACATATTTGCTGATCAATGTATCGGCCTTCGTAGAGACCATTGGTTTCTTAGCAGTCTTCACTGAAGCTATGATTGGTGCCCCACAGATTTCCAAAAATCACCAAAATAAAAGCACTGAAGGGATGAGGTGAACATAATTTTAGTTTGATCTTTAGCACTGCTACTGGAATCCAACCCGCCATCTCTCAAAATATGCTCAGGAGGAAGATGTAAAAAATAACCTCCTTTAATAACATACATGCAAAAGTCGTCAACACACATACACAAGTTTTGAGATATCTGAATTTGAATGTTAGAGAAATAATTAATTTAAAAAATAATGTATAAGAAATGTTTATTGTATTCGTCACAGTTATTATATTGTGAAAGTAAAATTATGTCAGTAAGGCAGTTGTACATAATACAGGCTCTCTGTAAATTTTTCAACAAAATTGATGCTGCCAAAAGATCACAACAAGTGCGCAACGCTATAGTGGGTTCTTCTTTAATGTATCAGCCGTTGAGTACCAGAACATCCTTTACACAAAGGAGTTTTTCTTATAAAGCTGCATTGCTTTATAATATGCTCAGTAAAAATATAAAAACTATAGGGTCGTTAAATCTGTTCAAGAACATGGTCAATAATTCCATACTAGCTGAGAGTGGTGATTTTGGATTACTCATATCGTAGATTCTGTCATAAATCACCTTAGAAAGCACGTATTCTATATAATCCATCCATGTATTATGTAAGTTACTTATTTGATTAAGTATGATTAAAAACCTGCTCATCTCGACACAAGAATTCCCTAGTGAGATGAGCAGCGGAGGAAAAAAATAATAATAAAAAAATCTTATTGTAATGCTTTTAATTTTTTTTTTCTATTATTAAGCGGGTACATAATACATAGTTTAAAATTTCCATAATTTTTTAAAAACTGTATTTCAGCTTTTTTAAATTTGCAGTATCTCAAAAATGTGTGTTGTGGCTTGGTGACTTTTGGCTGAAGGGCGACGATATAACGTATAACAGATAACCCCGATTATGTATAAGTTATCACTCGTTATGGATAGTTTCCTATTAAACAATTTTTAGATATTCTTCCTTTACTGCAAGTAGTGTCTGATGGCTTTGCTTTGCGATGATATGAAGGTCATCAAATTCAAATGGAATTTTTAATTTTCAATCTATATGAGCAATATTTTTAACACATTTTTATTTTCAACTAGTAGTTTACGGTAATTTACTGACAAACAACTTTTTGTTTTTTTTTAGCCTCACAATGGTGATTATGTGGCTCTGTGGAGATGTGTTTAAGACTGTTTATTTTCTACTGAGAGATGCGCCGCCACAATTCTGGGTCTGTGGTGGATTGCAGGTTTCATTAGACACAGTTATATTAATACAGGTAACAATCCTAATGATTATCTGTTATATTATTAACAACATGCCTAACTGCTTTAAAGTACTTGACTATTTCCTAACTTCCTTCTTCCTTTTCATCTTCACTCCCTCTTCATCCAGCATTCATACGAGGATAATATAGGCTCCAGGCATCTGGAACTGTGACTTTATGTAATTGAACCTACAACTTTAATGCTAGTTCCACAATAAAAAATAAAGAAAACTTTAATTGCTCTTGTAATATCAAATTCTACTTTAAATAAAACACATCTCTCTCTTTCTCTCTCTCTCTCTCTCTCTCTCTGCCCTATTGCGGACTTTAAAGCAGACAGGCGCAAAACACTGAATGTCAAGAAAGTTAGCCCTATTGCGGACATTACAGCAGACAGGCGCAATACACAAAATAACCCTAATAAAAATTTAAGTTCTGTTATTTTATTTTTTTTTTATCTTCCACCTGCCCTTTTATAGCCAGATATTGATTTTATTACAATATTATGTATCATCCAACTTCACCATCAGCCACTTCTTTGTGTCCAGTATTAGACCTACCCTTGATGTCTTTCCTCAGCAGGGTTCTTGTTGCCTATTGATTTTGTCTGTTGAGGTGTTGACGAAATGCACTGTTGCTAATGTGGGTCCCATTTGTTTGCAGGTTTGGCTGTACCGCCACAAGACAGCGGCAGCCCGGAGAGCGCGCCGCGGGGACTAGCAGTGGACTGAGACAGGCTTATAGCAGACAACATCATTCTTTCTAATTCCTTTTTACCCATTTGTCATAATACCTTCTTTCTTTCCAATTATTTTAGACCTGTTTATCAATTTAGCGACGTTGAATTCTGACTGGCTGTCTCATAAAATTGTTGCTGTGACCCGTACAATAGTTTGCTCGTAAATTCCTTCACATATCTAATGAAGTTGAAATTTTTGAAATAATGGCAGTTACGTAATTTTTTTTTATTTTAAAATTGTGTGTATCAATTGTTTATTGCTGTGCAATCAAGTTTTGTAAAAAATATTGTTGAACATTATATTGATGGTGGTTGTGAAATGTGTATAAATCAAGCATCTTTTTAGTTTGGAGTGAGGAGTACCGTAGATGGAGTCGATACCTTCTGTGAGTTAGATCGAAAAAATGTTATGTTAGAAATAAATCGATTTGAGTAAAATTAATTTTTAAATGTTAGATGTACGAACGAGGATGAAGACTTTTAATATTACTTTATCAATGATTTTACAGACATTTGTTTCTCTTTTGTATCAGGAGATTTGTTCAAAACTTGCGCATTAAAAGATAATTTAGTAGTGTTAAAAAATATATAGTACACGCAATAATAAAACAATGATCTGAAATTAAATAAAATTAAACATAATATGGCCGGATGCTGTAAGTACTATCACTGTCAATTAAAAAAATCAGTAATTTTAATTAATATCATTAGATTGTAATGTTTTACATTTCCCGTCATTACAGTTTACCAAAAGAACTGATTTTTGAATCTTGAATGGTGATAATTGGATTTCAAATCGTTTATGAATGAATCAGTTTCAAATGAACAAATGAACAGGGGGGAGAATTCTAAATTAGGCAAGGGTGCTTTATGCGAACAGAGTAATCATTTTTTTTCAAGTTTTGACTTGTTTTTGGATAGTAAAAAAATATATCGAAATTTCAGATCTGTGGCATCATATAAAAATATATCGAAATTTCAGATGTGTGGCATCATATAAAAATATATCGAAATTTCAGATGTGTGGCATTATATAAAAATATATCGAAATTTCAGATGTGTGGCATAAAAAAATATATCGAAATTTCAGATTTGTGGCATCATAAAAAATATATCGAAATTTCAGATGTGTGGCATCATATAAAAATATATCGAAATTTCAGATGTGTGGCATCATATAGAAATATATCGAAATTTCAGATGTGTGGCATCATATAAAAATATATCGAAATTTCAGATGTGTGGCATCATATAAAAATATATCGAAATTTCAGATGTGTGGCATCATATAAAAATATATCGAAATTTCAGATGTGTTGCATCATATAAAAATATATCGAAATTTCAGATGTGTGGCATCATATAAAAATATTTGCCGCACACAAAAATGGTGGCTTTCTGCTGCACAAATGTATTTTTTCTAACGGACATTACGGTTACAGTGAATTGGTGTGTAAATAATAGTAATTTACTATTATTTGGCTTGCTTTCAAACATTAATTCGTATTAATGTTAAAAATGTGCTGTTTATATTTAAAACTTCGTACTGTGCAACAGGGTCGGTAAATTTTATATGGAAGTAAAAAATGTGCTCGAAGATTCTATTTCCTTATAAGAAAAATAATACTATGAATTAAGGAATGCTTATACTAATTTTAGTAAAAAAAATACGTCTGACCAAAGAATCTTGATAGACTCCTCTTTCTTAAAAATATACAATTTATCTTCAGCACATTTGTAGATATGTATTATCGAAAAACCTTCCAAGTTTATTTACCATTTGATTTTATTCACAAATAGATATAACGTACATTTATATTGTGTACTTTCTGTAGTTTCTTGTCTCTAAATCTTAACTGACTTGTCGTGATACTTCCCCTGTTAATTGTTGTGAAAGGACATTAGGAACTAAATGAATATGACTAATGTAGTAGCTGTTAGTAAATATTTGTTTAATGTTAGTATCATATCAAAAACAGTTGTTTTTTAAATGCATATCATCTCGATGTATTCATGTGAAACGGTCTTCTCTCATTCCAATTAGTAATGTCGGATACCAAAAATGCTTTTTAAAATTAATGAATGCATCAACGAAAAACCATAAGGCGTTGTCAATGTTTTATTTTATAATAATTTAGTTGCATTCATTCATGATACATGTGTGATATTATATTTTAAATCATTGTCTAAAACTCAAAGATTCTGTTGTTTTAAATAAAGGACCCATGCTTTTCTTACAGAATTTTCAAAGATTCTGCTGTTTTAAATAACGGACTCATGCTTTTCTAACACAATGTTCATAAAGATTCTGCTGTTTTAAATAAAGGACCCATGCTTTTCTAACACAATGTTCGTAAAGATTCTGCTGTTTTAAATAAAGGACTCATGCTTTTCTAACACAATGGTCATAAAGATTCTGCTGTTTTAAATAAAGGACCCATGCTTCTCTAACACAATGTTCACAAATTTTGCAGTGATTTTTCTTTCATTCATTCCAGAAATAAAATAACAAAAGATGCTTTTCATAAAATTTTTGAGGTTAGTAATTATGTTAAATAAATAATATTTTTATATGAATATTCTTTTAAAATACGATTCTTCCTAGTGTTAGATAATTTGTATGTACAGGAAATTCTGAAAATATTATCACTTTTTAATGCGGAAAATTGCTTTATCTTCTTTTAAATCATATACATAATAGGTCGTACATACCCACCCATCTTTTCCACTTTATTTATTCTTTTTAATTTGTATATTATTTCATAATTATTGACATTGTCAGGTTGCATGATGGTTTACTGAATATGAAATTTATTAGTATTTATTGTTCTAAAATAATATATGTATACATATTGATGTGGTCTGTGAAAGTATCTACTGATCTGTTATTTTACAGATTTGAACTTGAGTCTTTATTATGTAGTTTTGTTACAATTCAAAGAAATTTTTATTTAATATTTTTAGAATTTGCCATACTAGTTTAAAAATATATATTTTGTATAAATCTTGACAAATCTCTAAAAGTAGCTTCTTAGTCAGTTTTGTAGAGTAACAGATTTCATACAGTGCTTAGTGTTATACTCAACCGATGATTTGCACGAGCAGCTGTCCGAAAATTGATCATTTTTGTGCACAAGCTAATTCTGGTGCCCGTCGCTAATGTCGCAGTCTGAATAAAAATATAATGCATAAATATTAGTGCACTAAATGTGTATAAAAATGATTGTAGCTTATTGACTACGCAAGTTATGTGCCAGTACATTGGCGGCTCTCCACAAGGGATGATGGGGACAGACCCCTCCAGATATTCCCGAAACCTGCTAAAAAAAAAAACATTCAATGCATTGTCTAACATAAAATCAATTAACATTTGCCGAAATATGTATAGTATAATAATTACTTCCGGAGCGTTTTAACGGATAGGCGTCTGTCTGCTCCGCTCCACGTCTTGAAGCTTACTAAGCGACTAGTGACCAGCCACGTGAATCGAATCCTTTGATGCATTTATCAGTGCGCAGGACATTACGCACAGATAGGGGACAAACTGAGATGTCTCTTCAGGCATTTGGGTACATTTTTTGGTTTCTTTCTCGATCGTAAAGCAATCTTCGAATCTGCAGATTCGTAATTATATGTGAATTTCAAATTCCATGGGGACAACTGATGAAATCCCCTCGTGCCAAGTAAGTTAAATGGTTTCATGTGGGAATCGCGTTCTATCAAATTAAGTTTGATGACAATCTTGCAAGTTATTGCGTTATTTTTATTATACTATGTTATAAATTGGAACATACCTATATAAATTTTATTCAGACATAACCACGAACATTTTGTTTGAAGATTTTTATATTATATTATCCAGGTAGTAAGATTTCCGTACACTACATGTAAAAAATGTCAGTCCCCACCATCGAAGAAGTGCTCTTGCCGCCACTGTGACAGGCAATTTAGTATAGAATTATATGGGTGAAAATGAAGAATCAAAAAAAATTCCGATTTATCGGAAATTTGTAAAATTGATTTATTTCAATAATAAATAAATTTTATTCCTTGACAGTCAAAAACATTATAAGATGCACAGATACTAAATAATCTAATATTTTGTACTTACTTTTTTGGCAAATTTTTTTAAATTTTCTAAAAACCCTGGTGGCAATAATTTGAAATACATTCGCCAATAAGAATGCTCCATTCAACAGGTCATATCCCTGAACCAATTATAATTGAGAATGAAAAGTCCTCTTCCAAACAATCGATGAAATCTTGTATAGGACTAAAGTCGAGCTTGCGCACTCAACGGAGTAAATTTTAAAGTTACGCTCAAACCATGGATTCATTTTGTTTTTACACAGGGTACCGGGTGTTGAGGGCAACAGAATACCATTTAAAAAAATTCAGTAGTACATTATGTATTGAAAAATGTAAGAATATAAGAACGTTCATTTCCATTACAATTTTTTGACCACATTATATCAAAAACGTGTAAAAACAGGATTGACTGCAGGTCGATGCTTAGCTTTTTCCAACATTTTGTGAGGTCAAATAGTGGGAAACTGTAAATCATATTTAGTATTACCACTTGCCACGTGTTTTCAGTATGGTGACAATATTGTTGTGTATATTTTGGTGCCTTACCTAAAAGACATTAATTATTATTTATCGAAACATTGTTTTTCTTCGTTCAGAACTTTGCTGCAATAATGCAAGTATCTCAAGGGAAGTCAAATGTTTGTCGCGGGTATGAATAATTATGATAATAATAAGGAACTCCAGTAATTTTTTTTGTCAACCTTATAATTTTCTACGCCTTTTTCCAAGCCTTCTGACTTGAATACCAGTATTTTTTTTTATAATTAAAATAATTTTCAAAGTTTGCCAAAATGATTGAATTCTGGCTAGGTAGGTACATGACGTCTTGCATACCTTTTTTTTTTTCCAGTTAGCAGTAAGGCCATTCTCACACGGGTCGGTATAAAATCAACAAATCCAAAAATAATTAATAATTTAAAAAACAGTACTACTTTTCAAATAATTTGTATATCGCATTAGTGACCGGCGTGCATGTCCATGCAGGGCGACATCGTGCAAAATTGCACGCATTCTTAATTCACGCGGCTGACTGACACTGAGGAAGTGGCCTAAATTCTGTAAGAACCCATCGACAGTAATTATTTAAAATAATATTTATATAGTATTCAGAATCAGCATTTGATGATCTTTAAAAAAATATATATATGTATTGAAGGCATAATATCTTCCACTGAAGTTCCGTTTTATTTTATGATATCTGCATAGAATTTATTTTACACTAGGATATTAATTATTTTAATATAAAAAAATGCATGTTTTATTATAATTTATTTCTTAATTATTGTGCCATACATCATTTGAATGTTTATCCGAATTTATGTTACTAATTTTTATGACATGAAGAGACTCGTACCGAAAACATCAGTGTTACAATTTTTTTCTAATTTTTATACGATAATTTAAAAAAATTATATTTTTTTGACTTCATTTTGGAAAATGGAAAATGAAAACTTTCAAAGCTTCTCTTATGGATTATGAATTTATATGCGCTTTTATATAATGAAAGGCTACCATTATCATTTATTATCTCATGAATAATTGTTGTTTTACATGCATACCCGTTGTCATAAAAAATAACATTTCTTTTTAATTTGTGCCGTCAGAATTTAACATTGTAGAATGTTGCATCACAAAGCTGATGGTAATCTATTTAAGAAACTTTGTAAACGAAAAGAATCGTTGTCACCAACGATTTTCAAGCATACTTACATCTTAATTTTTATTTACTCAATATAATAATTTTTCTGAATCTGTATTAAATGAACCAATCACATCACAGCTAAATGCGAACATTAATTATTTAATATTCAGGTAATCAGCTGTTTATTAATGTCATTTTGTATTATAAATTGTGATGACCAAGTTTTATAATATATTTACTACTATTAATTTTGTGTGTATTAAAACATTTTCAAATATATTTTTTTATTGTCACTAAAAAATATATTCATATAAAATAATTACAACAACATAGCTTTTCAATCACTTCATTTTTATAAATAATACAAGTATTATGATTCTTTTGTTTATAAACTTTTACAAACAAAAAAAGGAATGTATGTATATTATACAGGGTGTCCGGAAACTCGTAGTACAAGCGGGAAACTGGTGAATCTACATCACATTTGGAGTCGATTTTGTAGTATACTTTTTTTTTTTGAGCTTTCGTTATCGAGTAAATCGAGTTTGAAGTTGATTTTTTTATTTTATTTTTTTTTTTTTTTTTAATCAAATTCTTATAAATTATTACTGAAAATCAAAGTACCCAACTAATTAAAACTATTTGAAAGTAAAACAAATGAAGAAACTCGGATTTGAAGCATTATTTTGAAATCACCCTTCATTTAACCCGGTGTAATCATAAAATATTTCTGCTCTGCAGGGTTAAAACATCTGTTATTCAACCCTAAACACCAGAAAAAACTTTAACCCTAAAATAGCCGAAAAATATTTTTTTTTGGTTTTTTTTTTTTTTTTTTTGAAAATGCTCAAATCAAAAAACTTTATGTTTTTTTGGGTTCCCCATGTGGTGTAGATTCTCCAGTTTCCCGCTTGTACTACGAGTTTCCGGACACCGTGTATATGTATTATGAGTATATTTATGTTTAATATACATATACTCCTCTTCATTTATTGCAATTTCTTGTCTGTTTTATGTATGTGTTCTACATATTTTATTCTACATATTTACATATATTTTTCTTGAAATATAAGAATGAATAAAATTAGGGAAAATGTACAGGATCTACAATTAATTTGGTGCACGTTTTATGTGCTTATGTACAAATAATGAAAATCCAATCAACGTGTTAATGTAAAATTTATGTACATAATGAAATTAATTTATTCTATGAGCTTCTGTTTAAATCTTCCAAGTAAAACTGAAATTAAGTATTTAACTACATAATATCATATTACATATATCAATTTTTATTTGGTCTTGACATCATTTGTGTTGCATAGTACATATGTATTATGTCTTGTACATGCATATATGTACATTTGTTACCATTAATTCATATTTCATACAATCTATATTTGTACTAGTCTTCTGTTTATTTTCCACTAGCTAAAATAAGTTAATAAAATTGATGATGTGTACCATATTAGTTTTTATTTATTTCTGGTGTAGGTTGTCAGGTTGAAATAATAATTACTATACTGGAGATTACAAACGACAATACGATTTTAGAATAATATCACAACATAACAAACATTATAATGGAATAAAATTTCTTCTTGGAAACACTTTAATGTCTTTTCACTGACCACATTTTTAAAAACTTTTTTTCTGAAAATCCATTCATACAAAATCAAAATTTGAATGAATCTAATTAGTATTAGTTTTTTGCTCTCAACTAGTAGTTGTTTTAGAATCCTAAGTTGTCCCCTTTGTGTGCAACCAAACTTCAGGTTCAGAAACTAGAGCACGTTCCATTGGCAAACAACACGGAAAGAGAGTGGGCTTATCGTTTTTAGTTCTGACTTTAACAAATTTATAATTTAATTTAGATCTCCGATTTTACTATGCATCCCTAATTTTTCAATCATTGTGAAAGTACCGATTAAACAGGTGTATCATGAATCACTGTTGTGCTTTCTGAACATGTTGCCAAAATAAGGTCATTGAGGGTTTATTTTTTTTCTTTATTCAATACTAGCTGAAGTCCTCAGCCATGCCCGGGCTTTACGCAGAGTTCAAATCAGATGGAGATAGTATTATTTTGAACGTCAAGTGTGCAAAATTTCATCATGAAGTATCAGAATTCTGCTTTCAGGGTCTTGTCTCATGTAGACAGCGAACTTTCTCTTGTTTTGAAGGTCAACTGAGAAAACTTTCTTTAATCTCGGAGTAAAACTGTTGATTTGTATAAAAATAGAATCCACGCCGCCCGCCATAGAAGTTCTTCTTTATATAAAAAAGATTTTAAACTGCTCTCTTTTTTTTCTTCAGAAAAAATCGTGATCCATCCATTGAATATTGTCTGAGTAAGGAAATTAATGAATTTTAGAATGTGTTCTTTTTCCTGCATAATTTATTTTCACATAATATTTACAGTAATTCAAACAATGCTTGATAATAATTTCCTTTGGATAATTTTGAAGTAACCTCACGATTGTGGCACCTTAAGACCTTAGCCTAGAGTTTGCGTGGCACGTCGTTGTTTGTGATGCAATTTTCAAAGGTAAAAAACGGAAAACTCAATCTCAAACGTTACGCGAAAACTAAAATCGATTGAACCAAATTTAAATTGCTCTATCTAAAATTTTGCCATTCACAAACAGACTTCGTTACGCTTATTATAATACATTCTTTAGAATGTTATACAATTATTATTGACGAATTACTTTTTACTATAATATTTCATCATTCTATATTTTCCTGTCCAGTCTTTTGTCAAAGGAGACAGTCAAATTGTAGCGCGTAAAAGAGACATTGCTTTTCAGAAATCTTCCAGTCCACCGAAACGATTCCCTTTTCGAGGAAAATGTTGTCTACGCCTGGCCCCTTGAATGAGCTTTCGGGTGGGAGCGCTTGTCCTACAGCGGTACAGCGTACAGCCCGGGTGGATCGATCCCGGGTCCCCCCCGGCCGGGCTACGGGCACGGGCTAGCGCATTTCCCGCCAAAAACATCTGCCAGTTTTCCGGCACCTAACCAAAATACATCACCAATACACTGACGATGTTTTTAAGAAGGGTTTTAATGTTTTTCTTTGTCGCTCGGTGCCGTCGTTCTCCCAGCCGGGATGGAGGCTTGCGTGCCGCTGCTCGGAGTTTAGTCAGTTTAGTATTCCTCGCATCAGATCAGTCAGTGTTTGGCCGCCGTTGGAGTTCTTTGTCTAGCTCAGCGTTCGATTAGCGGTGCGCCGAGCAGCGTGCGCGTAGCGACGTATCGAGAATAACAAAAGTTGTGTTTTCAAAATATTGAAAGTTGTTTACCGCTCAAAAGCAAGTTCATTGTTTGAAATAAATAAAATTGCTCCGGAAACCATCGTGCTTAGCATTGACTGCCGTTAGAGACTCCTTACATAAAAGTAAGTACAACCTCATTATTTTATTTGAATAATCATAGTTTAATTGGTGTTGTGTCGACGTTTTATTGATTTGATAAACAATGTGTAAGAAAATATGCATGTCTTAATGTAGGCCTTGCCCAAATCGGATGTTTTGATTGTTGTTTACATATAATATAATGTTATGGTATTTACATTGTTGACTTCTGATTTTTATCTCGTGTTACGATGGTCAATTTTCCTATCTTACGTTTTAGAAACGGAATGTTCGTATCTGAATCTACTTGCTCAAAGATTCTATATTAATTCATTCGATATGCTCCTCTCGCTGTGGCCTATGATTGTATACCGCCCGCACGAAATGTAGACTACAAATAATTTATTCAATGAAAGTGTAGTTGCATAATTTCTTTCAGCGCTGGGAATGAATCATCTGATTTGGGTTTGAATACAAAAGAGTCTAGCCTCGGAGAAATCTGTTTTCCATAAAAATTGACCTATTTTTCATTCGTTCAACCATTTACTTACCTACCACCTTTTCAAAATGACGCTCCTGAAAACGAATGAAAAGAGTGCTTCATCGCATATTTAATAAATTTATCCCATCGTAAATCAATCTAAACGTGACATGATTAGCCCAGCATCTTTCAGTCCACTCATAAAACCTTGCAGTTTCCCTTTATTTCCGTTCTTGTGAAATTTGTTTCGAGTCAGGACGTGAACGACTTATCAATGAGAACAGATCTTTGTGTGTCAATAATAGGTACAATACAATATTATCGCGTTAGTGTTATAGCTTAGTTTCTTCGTGATTTGATTGCGTCCATTTAGCTTCGTTTGCACAACTTTCAATTACTAGGTCATTTGCCTTTCCCTCGGTATTTGCAGGCACTGCACACATGACTTTACTTTGCATTCTGCGTCCATATCGTGAGTACAATCATGGCGTCTAGTCTGGCTATAAATACTTTATTTGTATTTGTACATAAAGCTTATCGGATTCAACTCGATTTCCTTGTTCTGACCAGATTTCCGCGAATGAGACATCTGTCTGATCTGGTTTGTAGTTGTAGACGGAGAAACCCTAGTATTTATTATGAATTTACTATGGAAGTGTTTAAATATTGACTTGTTTTAATGCTCACCAGATTCTGTGCATTCGTTTATCCGGTTCCATGATAACTCATCAAAATGACAATTCAACACACCTATAAAAAGTGTTAAAGTTAAAAAAAAACTAGGTTACATATCAGCCCTTCTCCAAGCTAAAGGCGTGTAACCCTCGTAACTATTTAACCTTGTTTTGTTTCATCACTTTTAACGACTTTATAACACTTTTTTATAGATGTGTTAAATTGTCATTTTGATGAGTTATCTGGTCACCAGTTTATTCTGTATTAATGTTCGGAAATGACAAAAAAACACAAAACCTATAGGTAATCCTTAAGGCGAAGCACTACAAAGTAATGTTAAATTATGTGTTTTTTGTTTAAAAATTTGATCGCTTCGAAATATGTTAGATGCTTTAATTAAATAATCTTAGTAAAATACATCTTGGCCTTGGAAATAATCAAGCCTTTTTTCCATAAGTCTTTTTATAAGCCCAGAAAAAAATAAAGTATCAGGCTTATAAAATTTTCTTTAAAGTTCTACCACTCGTTCTCTACTTTTACTTACGAACCCCTTTTCGGTTATGGTTTTATTGTATAATGTGAAAAATTAAGTTCTTTAGAAAATGATCGTAAAACATTTAAATATTTGTATCTGAAGTTCGCAAAATAAAATAAAAGACACTTTTTTGTGATGTGTTTTTCATGCATAAAAATCAAAACAGGCGGCTGGTGGTAAGCGGGAATTTAAACCTTATATATTACCTTATTTATACCCTATCTGTACAAGGAGTGCTATTGTCAGCGGCCCAATTCCAAATATTACACGACGTGGTGCATCGTCTTAAAAGGACGAAGATTAATGATAAATTTTACTTCCTCAGAAAATATTTTTTAAACTTTTTTTTTTGTTTTCTTTTACTTTCGTTTGAGTACCTCAGTGGCAGAGCGGCATGCTCATTGACTCTGGACCCAGAAGTCACTGGTTCAAAACTCGGTGTGGGCATATTACTCTGTATTTATTGTTATTGTGTCTAATTCGTAGACCCAATTTATTTTTATTATTATAAAGTAGTAACATTATACATATATTAAAATTGATTTACTTTAAATAAAAAAAGAGACCAAAAAATATTTGGCTTTATCCTTATGCGGAATTTAGTCAATTAATTCTGAATGTCGTGAATTTGTTATTTTCATTAAAATCTCATCCTCTTCCAATTAAGTTAGCACAATGTACGTCACTGCTTTGTGTTGTATATCCTTTACTTATAAGGCGTATGTAAAATACATACTGCCTTGATTGGAGTTAAACTTACCTGTGATTAAAATTAGAATTCATTGAAGACGCTGAAAAACAAAATGCCTGCAAGAAAGAAAATGCAAAAGCAAATTACAATAAATATTTATTTCTTGTGAAATTTATTACAATTATTATATGAAACAAATAATATTGCAACTTCTTCCACTGTTTAAGATTAAGCGGATGTTTCAAAGTTCCATAGCTCATGGTGGAACTAAAGTTGCGAGCTGTGAAAGATTGCGTTGACCTAGAAATTTCAATTTGAATACCTTGTGCAAAGTTTCATGACAAAACGTTTACTGTTTCAGTTATAACTCGATCAGTGCGGAGAATAGAAATAGAATGGAAATAGAATTGAATACACTGAATATAATAAAAATAGCTAAATCCATCGGAAAATTGAAAAAAAAAAATTCTCATAAAAGTCAACCTCACTAGGGCTAAATACTAGCTATCTAAATAACTAACTAACTAGCCTGTTTCGAAAAATTTACATTTGACTGAACAAAACATAGAGTAATCACAAACATAAAGTAATACTACATAAAAACACAAAATATTTCAAAAATATGTACGAGTTGAGTTACCAGATTTGTAATTTGACAGTATACTGTAACAATATTTGAACCATAACTCATTATTTCAAAGAAGAAGAAAAAAATTGGACAATAAAGACTACTAGGGTGACATTCAGTTTTTAGCAAAAAGGACTTATATAAAATCTTAACATTTAAGAAAGTACAAGGATGAAAAAACATTGAGACAATCGTCTGACAATACAAACATCTTAACTAACTTTTTAAATATAAGGAATTGGTAGACTTAAATGTGCTTTGGAAGAATATTAAACATGGATGGTGCCTGATATAAATAGTTTCATTGACCAAAATAAATTTTAGTATGTACGGCCACAATATATGTATAGTATTATTGTGGCCAAAATATTGAACTATATTACTAAACAAAACTATAGTTTATCTACAGATTCTGACAAATCTCTGCAGGTAATATACTACACTGAATTTTGGTAAACCACTAGC
Organism: Hesperophylax magnus; assembly: GCA_026573805.1. Taxonomy (NCBI): domain Eukaryota; kingdom Metazoa; phylum Arthropoda; class Insecta; order Trichoptera; family Limnephilidae; genus Hesperophylax; species Hesperophylax magnus. Next base: position 10,126,223 of record JAIUSX010000121.1, read on the forward strand.
AATTAAATTATTTTTAATCTTGTTCTATCTTGTACAGCATGCAGCAATACAATATTTTTAATAAATATATTGCTTATAATAGCTTGCTGCAGTATTTTGCTGGGTATTGTTTTTCTAGTCAAGGACAAACAGGGCATAATATATTTGTAATTTAATTATATCCCACAAATTCAAGATCCGGTTGAAGATTTATTAACAAGATTGAACTATATTACACTATTATCATAAGTTAAACCCACATAAAATCTTGTTTTGTCTAAAATCAAAACAATAATATACGTATATTATTGACTAGCGTGAATTTCACTGGATATTGTAATTGTAGGATTTGTAAAGCTAAATGCATTTATATTACAAAAAATATTTACCTCGGGATCATTGCCTTTCAAAAGAATAAATTTACATTTAGAATGTTAATAAACTAGAAAAATTACGTAATAAAGTAAAAATGGTATGTCCACTGGACCTAGTTCAGTGAAACCACGCACATTATCTCAGTAACGTATGTTCACTCTATTAATTCATTTAAACATCTGATACGCATTTCGAACAACACATTATTAATTCGTAAAATAATTTTGGTACCTACTTTATCGCTTGTCTAATATGATAAGTTGTTTTGTAATTTTGAAACTTAAAAGTTCGTTGAACTTGAATATTGTTATGCATTACGCAGTAATATTTTACATTACCTACTTACCCATGTACCAACACCGAAATTAGTTTAATATATTAGTATGTTATACTAGTTGTTTAGCTGTTAAAAAAAATTAAATGTACCTACTTAACTTGTCTTGCCAAGATGCAAACTGGGAAATTGTGGGTTTCTGTTCCACGGAAAAGCTTTTTGTCACAGATCTACTTTATGGACGAAAGAATACGTCAGGTGAGATATCGACTCTATTAGAAATCAAATTTCTCAGTTTGGCAAGGCAAGTTAAATTGTAGCTAATAATTTGATCATTTTCTTAACAAATAGATCGATTCAAATTTAGAAAATATAACACGCGTACACTCAAGGATTCGTATTGTTTAATTATGTAATTATTATTGTTTGACGTCAACGATTAGCCTTGTTTGGATTTCCGTATTTCCTGAATAAACACTTTGTAATAAAGCATTCAGTTCACTTAATTGGTCAAGGCCCTTAGATCATAAATTATCTTAGTTCTACGTGATTAGTAGGTAGGTACCTACTAACAGAATTCAGAGTGTAACTCGAAACTAATCACTTCAAAAAGTCGTGTCCAAATGGGTAATTGAGTTGAAAACCGTATATTAGAAATGTCCCGTAAATTTTATGAGTTACCTATGTAAATTTTAAAATGCTAAATTTAACTATTTTCTTATATTTAAAGTTTCAATATCCTTTAACTGTAGCCATGTACCATCCCAAATAATTTTTCACAGAAACTAAATCAAATATTTTCCAACAACCCTAATTTATGCCATCATCCCAAAAATTCAAAAAGTCGGGTCGGTCAGCGAAAGAAAGAAAATTCAAAAAATTTAGAGTGTTTGACGTTTGTTGTAAAACTCTCTTCATTTTTCTCTTTTCCCTCCATCGCGAAATCATGACAGCACTTTAAACTAATCTCAATGAACTGTCTCTTCTGCATGTGCTCACTCACAACTCTTCAATAAGTTGCTCAGCCGAGTAATAAAGCCAGTGATTCGGCCTTAACTCTCGATGTAATTTCTGTTGATGTTTTAAAGTACTCGGCGTTTAATCGCGAGGCAGGTACTAATTATTAAAGTCCGGATTAACTAGTCAACCTTCAGTTGAGACTCGTAGAATGTCCTACCGTTGTTGGTGTTGTACCGGAAGGCTGACCAAAAGTAACAAGTGCCGACTTATCTGCCTACCGCCGCTGTCAATGCTCTAATAAATTTGATACATTTTATTCACGTTCAAATATAACAAGTAAGTATAAGTTACTTGTAGGTATATAAAAACCGAGAAATATCTTCTAGATTTGGCTGATAAAAGAAACGGTTCCATGACGAAACAGATCACTGAAGAAAAATAATACTTACACCAGAGCCTAACCTAACATAAACTACCAAGTTATCGTACTATATGATGTAGTGTTTGTTTTTAAAATAATTTCCTTGTAAAATTTGATAATATGAAGCAGAGGTGCTGCTTGTGTTTCCCACTACACTAATACAAATTATCTTAAAGTATGTAACGCTTTGGTTAAACCAAAACAAACTTAAATTGAATGTTATGAAAACAACATTTCTGATTGTTAATAGCCAAGGTGAAAACGAGCAGGCAGTACTTAAAATAACATAAATAAACAAAGCGTCCTTAGAATACATATCTAAGAAAATTGCTACAAAGGTTGGATTCTTGAAAAGTATCAGAAATAACTCGAATCGACTTGTATGCAATTTTATTTTAACTCCGTTTTTAAATTATTCTTCTATTTACTTTATTCAAGTAGCAAAAGTCCGGGACGCCCGAGGAAGACATGGCACGATCGAGTGAATCAGATACTTGAGTCGAGCCATCTCAATAGTCAGAATAATAGAAGAGTATGTATGAGACGATGTATGAATTTAATTGAGGCAAGGACTGTGTGCCAAAACCGAGTTGTTTGGCGGTCCGTCCTCTCTGCCTACCCCTGCGGTGAAACGGCGTGATGGTTAGTTTTATTTTCATGTAATGAAGCCCATAATAATAAACTACGCACTTGAAGTGAAATAACACAAAACTGCGCTGTATAAATATTATGCTATTGTTATTATTACAGGACATACATAATAAAGGGATGATTTTGAAACACAATATTTTTATTAGAGTTAAAATTATGTTTGAATATGATGAACAATAAGTTTAGAACTACAAAATTTACAAACTCAAAATTAACATACTTCCTAATTATCTACAAACTAATATTATGTACCATGAAAATGTTCACAATTATTGTATAAGGAGTTGTGAAGATTTTAGTCTTCCAAAAACAAAACAGCGTGTTTTGTAAAGGACAAAAAATTTTATAATAACGTACCAAAAGCCTTAAGGCCCCGTAGTAAGCATTAAAAAATGGTTTGAAAGGGAGATATATAAAAACGAATGTTAGAGGGAGCGCGCTAATATTAAAACGATTATAATTAGCGAAAATGGTGAAAATATTGTATAAAATATTTTATATAAAATATAATGCTAAAACACGGCTCGTTTGAAATACAGCAAAAATCTCTCGTCAAATGCTTTAGTTGCATTTAAAGATATTCTGTGAATTTTGTTCATGCCTATACCATATTAAATAATCGAACAAAACGTTTTTTTTTATAATTTTCGGAGCTTACTTTGCGTTTTTTTCTATCCAGGGAATTTCATATAATTAACGTTTCGGCATAACAAATGTTTAGATATTATCTTCAAAAATAACTTTTTTTTTGGAACTAAAAAACTTAAAGAGTTGACGAGAAACTTGTTATAAATCGGTAGAATTTGGGTATGCGAGAGCTTAGAGGAAGTCACAAGTCTTGGCATTTTTCGTAGGATATGTGTAAAATACGTGAAAAAAAATTATGAAATGGATACATATATGTTTTACTTACTTTTTACTATGTATTTTTAGTAGGTATATTACGTATTTTCCTTATAAATAAAGATTCATTAACAAACAAACTAAAAACCCACGAAAAGTGTACTCTGTTAATGTGAATGCAGTTGTTTTTTTTATATGTATAATATTATGTGTTATACAAAATTAAAAACTAACGACCGAAACCAATATTAAAAAAAATACAGCTCACTTAGCTATTGGAAAATAGATTCATATTTTTATAGAACCACTTGAGTTATGCTCCTTGGGTGCCTTAAAAACAGTTTTTTTCAGACGATATATGGAAGTACCGCATTTTTGTCTGACGAAATAATTCATTTGCGATGCTGAGTATAATTTTATACAGCCATACTGGTTATCAGTACATCGGTAGAACCGACAGATAAATCTAAAGGCTGATATTATATTAATGCTTTCTCCTATAGCAATAGAGCAGAAGTGAAATGCTGTTTATAGTAGTATTTCTATCCTTGTCCGGGTTCGAAAATATTGATCACACTGACTGTATTTGGTTAAACCTGGAATTTTACTGTTACATTATTCTTGGTAAGTATATTTGGTTAGCAGAGAAATCATACTGACTGTATTTGGTTAAGCCTGGAATTTTACTGTCACATTTACATCATTCTTGGCAAGTATATTTGGATAGCAGAGAAATCATACCGACTGTATTTGGTTAAACCTGGAATTTTACTGTTGTTGGATTGTAGAGAAATCTATATTTATGAATATTTTAATTCTGCACACAAAATGTCTACATGCGTGACCTTGCTTAGGCATAAAAATACCTTTTTTACGTTTTTAAAATATAGTTTTTATACATAAATAATAATTTGTAGTTTTATTGAGACAATTATAATTATTAAGTGATATCATTTGGTTTGTTATCTTCAATAACACCCCACACTATTTATGTCTGCGGTTAATGCATATCATATAATACCAGAGGCCTGCATTGCTTTTCAATGACTGATTTAAAATATCTACATAATATCTAATTATTTTGTGAAAATTTATAAACTAATTTAACACTTGACCATATCCAGGGGACCGTTTAGTTTGCTTGAAGGTTTTTATCTAAAGACTATTAAGCTATTTAAAAAAAATACAAAGAAAATAGAATAAAGAGTACGTCACTTATCGATAATCAACTAAGCTTCATAGGTAATATATTTTATTTTTATAATAAAGAAAATGTAAAATAATATAGATTGTTGGAATAAATCATGCAAGGAAATCGGAAAGAAATTGAATTAAATGTCGTTTCTTTGTTTTTTTTTAGTTTGTTTTGTGATGTAAAACTGATAAAATTGAACCTTATTTTTACAGAGCAACACAATTATTTTATCAATCAATCAAATTAAAGGAATTATCTGGTTTACTTATATATATTTCAATTAATCGTAAATAAACACTTTTGTTTTGAACCAAAGTTATCAATTTTTATATTTTGATTGGACTGTTTTTTTCATTTATTTTTATTTTGGTACAATATCTTACATTTCTTAGTACAGTTTAGTAATGTTGGCCTCACTGGGTGGCTTACCCGTGCTGATGCCTTCTATTTAAAATACAAAAATTGTATTCATAACACATTTAAGGAAAATATATAAAATGTTGGTGTAGAAAAAAAAAACACGTTTTCATGGTCATTAGCCGCTAAGCAATGGAACCGCGTAAATACATGTTTTCAAGATATTCAATTTATTAAAAATCACAAATCAGTTAGAAAATGGAATTAACTTAATTAAAGGTGCGGTAGATAGTTTCTAAATTTATTCATTCTTCGTTTGCAGAATCCTGAACGCTTATTTCATTGATTCTGGAGATTTCAATAAGTTTAAAACTTCCGTTGGTAACACATTACTTTTACTTGGTCTGTTCACCCGAAAATGGCCCATGAGAGTATTTGAGAAGATAAGTAGCGTATGGACTAGATCCTCCATTGTCTCTCTTCTTGAACATCTCCGTAATTTAATGCTCTCTGTATCTTTTACTTTCTCTATTTCGGATTTCCTGAGCTACCTATGAGAGAAGGCCGATAGCATACCAATTTCTTGATAAAATATTAATGATTCAGAATATATCGAGAACACTTGCTCTTTTCCGAATTAGTATCATGACGGAATGCGAAAATATTGATATTTATAAAATGAAGGTATCTTCAGACACAAAGTTAAATGAAATGCTTGTAACTTTACGACACGGAGGCTATCAAATCCTTGTTCTAGTGAAACAGTATGTAGCGTCGATGTATGAACGATCGTTGATTACCCGCCATAAAGTTAAATTCCAAATTAAATAAAATCAATTGGTAACTAAATGCACCAATTCACTGTAACATTCATTATTGGATACAATGAATATAAATATATTGAACAACCTGTAATTTGCGTGAAAAGCCAAAATACACCGGGAAAAGGATAGACGATAGGGGTCACCTGTGGTAATTTAAATTGGTATTGTAGAATTAATTTGTTAGAGCAAATTATGGGTTAAGACTTTAAATAATATCTTTATTTATTGAAAATTAGATCTTAAAATGTTTTATTATTTTTTTAATGTGTGTTCACTCACCGCTTTTAAACTTAACTGCACGTCATTGCTGTTATATTATACCGGAAAACGTTAATACGTTCATTTTTAATACATTTTATGATAATAATATGTACCTACGCAAACCTTGCGTTTATACGATGTTACGATCATATCATGTCCGTTATGCTTTTTATTAGCCTTTATGTATTATTGCTCTCAGGGCCGGAAGAATATCTAGGTAGGTACCTACCTATCTATAGTGTTAAAAGTAAACTGATCTAAGCTGATCATGAAATAGATCAACGCTTAACTTTTATGTTATGCGAAACCGCACACGAGTCCCAACTGCTCCCAACCGTCTGGAGCCAGTGAGATTATGGCACCCCCAATAGGAGTATGTTGTGAGGCTGAAGAGGCAGCTGAGATTTTATTATTATTTAAGTTTTAATCCAGCAGGACTGGGAGGATAGTGCAATCCCAGTCTGCCATATTACATGAAATGCAGTAAAACAGGGAAACAATAAAATAAAGTAAAAAAATATAAAAAATGGAAATAAGATAAAACAAAGAGAAAAAAAATTATATACTAGGCAGGTACCTAAACATAAAATTAAATTAGTTATATAAATAGGTAATACAATAAAAACAATTAGATTAAATTAAATTAAACCGTCCATCAGGGAGGTCGCCGCATCATCTGCATCCATCGCTCATTGAGTGGGGAACTGAGCCACTCGGGTGCAGCCACAACGATGATGTTGGTTGACTTCCGAGTCCTACCCCAGAAGCTGGCTAGTCGGTGGCGAAGTAAGGCGGGCAATGAGTGCACCCTCCCTTCAGTAAACATTGTGGAGGCACTGCAGAACCTCGGTAGTTGCATGAGCTGCCTGTATGCATTATTGTAGCACACCCTCAGCCTGTCCCATTGCGCTGCTGGGTATTGTGTCCACAGCTCAGATGTGTACAGTGCAGTGCAAAATGCCTTGAAAAGTAATTTTCTGACATCATCGCTACAGTGCTAGAACCGCCTTGAGAGCATTCCGGCCCGATTTGAAGAGGAAGGTGGGGGAGTACCTGGCTATTCAGATCTGGTCACCAAACACGGCCAAAGCCATTTCAATCAACGTTTCATTTTTTAATGGTGGTTGTCTTACACCAGGGCGATACTGAGAGTATCTTCCACTCTGGAACGTGCCGCAAATATAAATTGTTTTAAATGAGTGACTTGTGAAATAACACAAAATTTGATTTGAACCCATGACCTCCAGCTTGCTAGTCGAGAGCCATACCTCTACTACTAGGTACTAAAACTACTTTAATTGTCTTTATACACACTCACAAGTTAGAAATAACCGCATATAACCCAACCTTTATAGTTGATTGCTGAAGTGGACGCGCGGCAAAGAATAAATGTACAAATATGGAGTACTTGATACTCGGTACGTGTGATTTATAAATTTCCCCTGCTCACGAAGACTAGAGGCAGCCCAGCCTCGAACAGCCCGTCACGTATCTACCCCATAAAATAATAAATTATAATGCAGCACACTCGTAAGTTGATCGAACGTAAATAAACCACTCCGCAATTATAGCATTTCGCCCTCGGGCTCGGCCGAGAAAAGAGTAAAGCTGGTCACACACAAGAGATATAACCTCATAATATATATGTGGGCTTGACCTGTGCAAATTCTGAATGCCCTCCCCCCATATCAACATGGTACACATTGAGGACACTGGACTAGGAAAATAATATATCAAATTCGTTACACAATGATACAAATATAGGATACAAGTCATGGTAAAAATATTTCACATTTTTATGTAAGCGGAAAATGTTGCCGGTGCAATGATGGGGGACTTGGCTAAGTGATTTGAATCTGACGCATTTGCCCACTCGGCTACTAGCCGGTTAAGGTGATATGTTATAATGGTTTCCGTTTTAAACAACACAAAAATATTTTCGTTTAAGAAAGTAGGTACTAAATGTCGTTGGAATACTGACAATACGAAAAATATAAATTGTAAGAATTTATTGGTTTGCGCTTCGACAAAGAAAAAAAATGAAGAAGCTTTTTCAAAGTGTTTGTAAATGTAATAATTCATATACCACTCCCTCCACCCACCACACATCCCCGACGGCCCCTTGATTATGTAGTTAAAAAGTCATGTAGAAGTGCAGTCCTACTCCAGGTATGCCCAATTTGCAATAGGTTAACTTCAGATAATTTATGGAACCAACACAGAAACTTATGACAGCACCACGATGAATGTAGCCCAAATCGACGACCTATACAAAAACATTGTACAAGCATTGAGTAACTCAGCTATATCTGCGTTTAACATAGGGAGAAGGCCAAAAAATGGGAGAAAATGGAAGGCTACAGCGGGTTGGAATGAGCAGGTTGCCTTATATTATGAAGCGTCTAGAAATGCACATATAAATTGGCTGCAGAATGGACGACCTACTGAAGGTCCCATCATGGAAGCTAGAAAAGAAACCAGATTGCTTTTTAAGAAAACATATAAGAATTGTCAAAGAAGCTTTGAGCAGAACAAAATGGACAAAATAGCGAACAGCTTTGAATGCAAGAATTTTTCATCTTTCTGGAATAAAACCAATGCCGTATTGAAAGCGAAATACACCGCACCGAGCCAGATTGATGGAAAATCTGTAAATAAAGATATTGCTGAAGTTTTCAGAAATACATTCTGCTCCGCACCAGATCAACCGCAAATAATGGTTAAAGAGATTGAGACAACAACGCATCAACCAGAACAACAGCCGTCCATCGTCATATTACCTGAGATGATCCAGCGAGCAATACGCAACATGGCAGGAGGTAAATCTGCAGGTCACGATGGACTAGTGATAGAACATGTAAAGCATGCGGGGGAGTATTTAACAATACTGCTTGCCTCTCTCTTCACTGCCATGATCGGCCTCGGACACATTCCGAAAGAGCTGTCCAAAACAATAATAATACCGATCCCAAAAAGCCGCCAGTTGAACTAGACATCATCTGTTAATTACAGACCCATATCTCTTGCCACAATAATTGCAAGAATCTTCGAAAAGGTCATCTTAAATTTAACGGAAGACAAGCTCAATACAGAGGACTCTCAAATGGGCTTCAAAGCTGGATGCTCTACTGATACGGCCATATATAGCATGAAACAAACAATCGAATACTATAAACCCAGAAAAACAACGGTGTACGCATGCTTCCTAGACTTAAGCAAAGCCTTTGACAGGGTTTGTCATAATGCGTTGTGGAAAAAAACTGACCGAACGACAAGTTCCACCACAAATTGTCAATATATTGAGAACATGGTACAACCAACAGGAAAACTTTGTCAGATGGAATGAAAGCCTATCAGAAGCAGCCAAATTAAAGTGCGGCGTTAGACAAGGAGGCTCAATGTCGCCCGTGCTTTTCAACGTATATATGGATGAACTTAGTAAAACACTGAATACAACAAGAATCGGATGCCATATTGCCGGGGTATGTATGAACAATATTAGCTATGCAGACGACATGGTCATACTAGCTCCATCGATAAGAGCGATGAGAAAACTTCTGGCAATATGCGAAGCTTACGTTGATAGTCACGGGCTGATGTACAATGCTAAAAAGTCATCCCTGCTGATATTTAAAGCAAATACTGGTCCCACTGTCATTCCACCCATACGTCTCGACGGGGCCAACCTGACAATTTGCAGCGAAATCAAATATTTGGGGCATGTCATCACCGATGACCTAAATGATAAAAAAGACATAGAACGTCAAAGAAGAGTACTGAGTGTGCGAGCTAACATGCTTGCCAGGAGATTCAACAAATGCAGTCCTCCGGTGAAGAAGCAACTTTTCCAAACATATTGTATGAGCTTCTACACTAGCGAGCTATGGACGACATACACACAAGGCGTCATGAACACACTCCGAGTACAGTACAACCACGCATACAGAGCCCTATTTGGCCTCCCCTGGCGATGCAGCGCCTCACAGATGTTCACCGAAGGAAGGGTGCATGGGTTCGCTGCTTTGATGCGCCACAGAATAGCCGGGACGAGGCAGCGCTACCAGAGATCGGACAACACTCTTGTCCAGGCCGTTGCCCAGTGGCAGGGAGCGCCTCTACACCGGAGATGGAGAATTTCACTCAATCCACCATAAAGACCTAATGTGCACATCAATGTATTGATTTTTTATTTATTATTTTTATTTTTATTTATTTCTTTATTCATTTTATTTTTATGTATTAACTTAAATGTAAACTTTTATGGCAGGCAGAGCATTGCACACACCGCTCTGTCCAGCTGAAATAAACATTATTATTATTATTATTATTATTATTATTATTATTATTATTATTATTATTATTATTATTATTATTATTATGTTTTCTGTCTTTTGAGTCTTAGATCCGCCTCTGACCAGCATATCGTTCGCCATGCAATCCCATACATTCCCATTGGGAAAGTATGACGAGTGATATGGTGATAATATATGATGAGGTTATATCTCTCATAATATATTATCACCATATCATTATTATTTAATGTGTATATATACGATATTCACAAATGTTTTTTACATGCTAATTACCTAGCATATGCAGATGATAAAAAAACATACTTAGTTATTAAATCAATCAACGACTGCATTAAACTTCAAGAGGACCTCGATCGTCTTTTTGTCTATTGCGAATTAAACAAACTTGTTATGAACATCGCAAAATGCAATAAATTAACATTTACACGTAATAAAAATAAAATATCTTTTGTATCCACACTAAACGGCACACACATCAATGAAGTAAAATATATCAGGGACCTTGGGGTAACACTGGATGTTAAATTAAACTTTATCCAACACACTGATGACATCATTAACAAAGCCAATAAAATGCTGGGATTTGTAATTCGCATAGCAAAACCCTTCCACAACATAAACACTCTATATTCCCTTTACACCTCATATATTCGCCCGCACCTGGAACACTGTATACCGATCTAGACTCCTTTATACCAAGCCCATATCGAAAAAATAAAAATAAAAATTTATACACATAAATTATAAACTAAACTTAAACTTCTCAAATTATACCGAATCCATTAAATTTCATAATTTTAACTCCCTCCAAACACGACGTCTAATTTTTTATCAAATCTTATTGTTTAAAATTCTAAATAATGGTCTGGACTCACCAGAACTTACCAATTTAATAAATCTTCATATTGCGTCTAGATCAAACCGACAATCTGATTTATTTTATCTACCCTCGTATAGAACAAACATTCGAAAAAAATCTCCAATTCCTCGTTTATGTGCACAATATAATACAAAATTTTACAGCATTTACATTTTTGGTAATAACCTAAAGAAATATCGATATGAAGTAATGCGTACGATCGATTATTAATATGAGAGTATGGAATGTAAAGGATGAAAATTTAATTTGTGTTAGTAAAATTATTGATCTAGGCAGTATGTTCGACAGTAAACTCACTATCAACAAGGCCCTAAAGACTCTTGGCTTTGTTTTGAGAGCTGCAAAAGATTTCAATAATTTAGGAACATTTATTATGTTATATAAAACCCTTGTCAGATGCCAACTTGAGTATAACTCTACGTTATGGTATCCATTTTTCAATATTCATTCAGATAACATTGAAAAGATTAAACGGAAGTTTCTAAGGTTTGTAAATTATAAATTGCATATTCCTATACAAAACATAAATTACAATTACCTCTTCGATAAAATGTCTCTATTGAAACTTTCAGAAAGAAGAATAAGCACAGATTTAATACTGTTACAAAGAATACTACATTTTAAAATTGACCGTCCCGAATTACTTCAATGTATCAATATCCATGTTCCCAAAAAATCATGCCGACATTTCTTACCTTTTTACTTCAATAACACCAGGACACTAGCTTACCAAAATTCTCCGATTCCGAGACTTCACAATCTCGGAAACAAATACTCTGATCTGGGTGATATATTTCATTTGAAAACTAATCAGTATAAATGTTGTATATTCTATCACTTTTATTCTTCTAGACACAAATAGAACTATGTACCCATATAACTTCTCCGCTTCTACTATTTTGTTTTTTTGAATCTTTTAAACTCAATTATATGCGTGAGGATTCATTTTTGCCATTATGTTTACATTCTTCTTTATTGTATTAATTTTTAAGTGTTTACTCTGATACAAAATGCTTGTATTTTTTTTAAAGAAAAGCCCACTAGGGCGTGTAATAAATAAATTTCCAATGAACTTTAGCATAAGAAAGTTCTGTGGTTTGACTTCAGTTAAGTTGTATATTTATATCTATCATTGTATATTATGTAAAAGCTGTTTGTTTCTTACAAAAAAAATAAATAAATCTCTCATGTTTGACTAGCTTAATTTGTAAAAGCAAATGATGATAAAATTTCTGCGTCATATTAAATAAGGTAAACACTTTTATCTTTGTACAAGTTAATGATGATTCGACCGTACGCGTGGGACGTCAGAACAAATCTATTTATATATTACGAAGGTATCTATTGCTTATTTCTTGCATGTTTGTAATAGCTTTTATTTTCACTTCAAGATTGTAGAGGTAGCTATTGGATAACATTGTTTTGTTTTCTAAAACTAATGTGTCAAGTTTCAGATGTTTTACTCCGAAATATTGGAGTGGGCAGGTACAACAACACGTCGAGTTTTCTGTAATATCTCTTTTCGGCAAATCTAAGTTTTCGACCCAAGGTAAAGAAGATTGTACAACTTTTGTATATTATCTCCATGTAAAGTTTAAGATTTTCAATGGAAGAATTATGTTCTATCGAAAATAACATACAAGAGAGGCTTAAGATTTTAAAATATTTATGAATTTAAAAAAAAACTATAACTCTCTTTCACTTTTTATATAAAAATCACATTAAGATGGAATTACATCACGAATGGTTTCAAAATTATCTTTGAATTTTACTTTTTTTTAAATGAATGAAGTGGAAATTAACCCACTTTCCGACATCCGATCCAGCTGAAACTCGGCATATAGACTCGTTATCGATGACAATGCATTCTATCAAATCTGTTTGGTGGCTATCACGCATACACAGCGCGGTTGACTCCAGAACTGGGAAGGAAGAAGGAAGGATTTTATTAAATACACTTTTAATAAAAATAGATGATTTATAAAAAATAACGTTTTTAATGGGTTGATTATTTCATATGAACTGTTAAGATTGATTGAGTAAACGGCATTTTAGCGGTGACAGAATATAAAATTATTCTTTCCTCTAGTCCTGTCACAAATACAGTTCTGTGTTATTTGATGGCTGCGTATTCTAAAATACAGACCGGTGTTATTTGATGGCTGCGTATTCTAAAATACAGACCGGTGTTATTTGATGGATGCGTATTCTAAAATACAAACCGGTGTTATTTGATGGCTGCGTATTCTAAAATACAGTCCGATGTTATTTTATGGCTGCGAATTCTAAAAAAAACAATTTTTATCATAAACAGATACATCGCGTTTACCAAAATTTGAAAGCGCAGTGAATTATACATTAAACAATTAAACTGTGTTAATTTTGGTAATTTAATAATTGTAATAATGAATCATATTGTCTATATTAATTTGTAGTCGCTCCCCTAACCCCTAACCCCTAATCCCCAACTATCAAAGTTTCAATCTGCGCCCTTGGAGGGAATTTTCCTCTTAACATTTCACCCCCTAAAGCTGCTGCCTCCGCCCATAAACCAACACCCACATATGCCCGGCCCTCTTACCAACCATTCTCTACTTAATGAGATCACATTTCTCAACTCTTAACTAACCCTCTCTGGGTTTTGTCTTCCTTCCTAATAATTTTAAATAATATTTTTTTCTTCTTTCCAAATACAACAATTTATATGGATATTAATTTCTTAATTATTTTTTTTACTTTGTAACCATAACCTTAATATAACATAAATCTTAAATTGAAACTTTGTTAATTATTTCACCATAAATAGAAAACAGAAGCTATGTATAACCTGAATCGTAATATTATGTTTAAAACTTTCATTAATAAAAAAATTAAAAAATACTTGTCGCCCATTAGACAATAGGTACAAAATATGGTTAGCAAAAATTACTTCTCTTCACAATATTTCTTAACGACCGTCTGCTCTTCTTTCCTCCCAACGTTTATCTCAGAAATGGATGCATAATTTGATAACATTTTTATTCAAGGTTTTTTTACGAAAGGTTTTTTGAAAATATTTCGTATATATTCGTATACGCAGCGTATTTTAGACATCATGCTTTGTATCTGGTAACGTTGTCTTGAAATCTTTTTCCGTAAGTGTTTTATTTTTGCCGAGCATTGATTTATTCATGGTTTTATAAAAAAGTGTTTTTTAAGGTCTGCGCGGCTCTTAAACAGTTTTTGCAAGTTCTGTGAAATAGTATCAAAACAACTTTAAATCGGCAATAAACAAGTACTTTGTTAACATAATTACGTCCTGAATAAAACAGTAGTGTCGAGAAGTTTTGGGTTTATATTCAAGATGTATTTTTATTAGCTTGAATTTTAGACTTGTGGATTCTTGGTGTTCTCACGCTGGTTCAGAGTGGATCTCGTTTGACGAAGGGATATTCGCCCCTTTCTACCCGTCAGCAGAGATTACTGAATTGAGGTCAAGGATAAATCCTTTAAATCACACTGACTAATCATCCAAGCGTTTTACCGCATGAGTACTTTGTGAACAGTTCCTGCAGAAAAGCTGTTTTTCTCATGTGCGATAATATATATATATATTTTTTTTTAATTAATTAAGTTATTTAATCGTCATTCATTATACAAAAAAAAAACTGTGAACGCTTTTCTATTATTCCTGAACAAGTTGATAGAAATAAGTATTTTCGTTTAGGTGTAGTTAAACAAGGGACTTCTCTTCTGTTCGGGATAAATCACTTTCCGTTAGATAGTTTTATCACTTTATGCCTCCGCTAGATAATTTTATCACTTCATTGCTCCCCTAGATAGTTTTATCACTTCATGCCTCCGCTAGATAGTTTTATCACTTCATGCCTCCGCTAGATAGTTTTATTACTTCATGCCTCCGCTAGATAGTTTTATTACTTCATGCCTCCGCTAGATAGTTTTATCACTTCATTCCTCCGCTAGATAGTTTTATCACTTCATGCTTCCGCTAGATATTTATATCTCGAATTTTCAACTTTCGTCACAGGACTTCGTTATTATATTGATATCATAAACATCCAAATCTAAAGACCCGAAAATGAAATCTGGGTACCATTTCGACGAGCTGGAGGCAAACCACGTAACCGTATTTTTGGCACCAGCATGAGTGTCGGAGAATGCTTTGAATAAACTACGACACCTGTACACTGACTGCCGAAGAGCGTACATTGAAATAACCAGATCCTGTACAAAAAAGAAGAGTAACGCAAAGGGTTGCAGCGCAGTACCCACATTATGGGACTTTTCTACGGAGGATCTGAATGTCCGTTTTAAACGAACCGCCTGGCGTCGGACGTTAAAAATAGTGAGGTTGGTAAATTCTAACACATTTATAAAAGTGCCTAACTAACTATTGTATCAAAATATTCAATTTTAGAAACAAGCCCGAACTTTTGTTGATTTGATTTGGAAATACACTGGTATTTGGGAATTACACCGGTGCAGAAATATTATAATATTACGAGTATCAAGTAAATAGTATTAATTGATGATTCTGATAATAGAAGAACACATTGTCGTACAATAATTACACTTGTTAAAGTGCATAAACATCCTGTGATAATTCACGAACGATATAGTGTCCTTGGCACCATTAATTTTCATTTTAATATGTGCGCAAGTGTAAAATACCAGCAGTGTGTAGTTTGACGTTAATCGAAAATTTGATGACGCTTTTCTCATTTAACATCCCAGCCTGCCTGCATAACCATAAATTAATTTTCTGGTACCGATTATTAAAATTTTATATTTTTGGTGTGAAATAAGTTTTAAGAGGTTTTTCAAATTATATACAGCCAGAGTGCAAACTATATACAGCCAAAGTGCAAACTATGTACAGCCAGAGTGCAAAATGTTATTATTTTTTCAACCAATATTTTTATTTTACCTTTTTTTACAAAAAAATTAATCCGATAAAAAAATGTAATTCAATAATATTTTATGTCCACAAGTTCAGTGATGAGATTTAATGTTAACCTTGCCCGGAGACAACAATGAGGATTAGTATGCCGTGAAGTGAGCCAAATGCTTCATTATTCACAGGGGATGCTTCGCGTTATGAAAAATTCATAATTCTCAATTGACTGCTTCGATCCTTCAACCTTTTTGATAAACGAGGTACCTACATGGAATAAAATGAAGTTAAATGTTTGCCAAAAAGCTGTTCAAACCAATAAAAAAATTAACATGTCAAAATGAGTGACACTAATTTTGAAGGCTTCGCAATACCTTTTACTTATATTTGTTGTAACGTTATATTCATTTTTGGCATAAATTTATTCCGTATTTCACATCAATAATTTTATCTCTGCAATAGTCCCAACTGCTTTCCACCGTCTGGAGCCAGTGGGACTATGACATCCCAAATCGTGGTGCACGGAGATAAATTAGTATTGCGAATCTCTTCAAATTATTTTTAATCCGGTTAAAAACGAGATTGCATTCCCTTGACGAATGAATTAATAGTGTTCGCGCAATATATAGGGGATTGTTAGGTATGCATCCACAGGCTTAATGGACAAGTGTAATGTCAATACAAAATCCTGCAAATGTCCTACCTACCCTTTTACCCATCCCAAAATGTCACCATGATAAAAATATTGTTGCGACATGTAAAATCTGACAAGTGGTGTCAGTTGCTTATCAGAGTTCGGAGTGATAATTAATATCAGACAGGGCGATTAAACGTATATTTTGTGAAGTTAAATCAACAAATACTCCTGGAGACGTGTGATAGTCATCAACGGGTGAGTCCATCTTTCCTGCTTTCCAATCTGGGCTTATCTTGTGCTCCAGAAGCCCAGATTTATACCTTTGATTATTGCACTGTCCATCGGGTTTGTTGGATGCATAAATCGTCCCATAACCTATCATTCGGAGTAGTTTGGGACTGGTCCTTTGGGCGTGTGGCATATCACACCACCTCTAAAATATATAGTGGAGTCGCAGCTTCGCGACACCATTTTTGGTTCTTTCGAGCCGGATTACCAACGGGGTATTTAAAATTAACATATTTAAAGTTATAAATAAATATTATTTCCTCTTTATACTTTGTTAATTTGTATGTACTAGGTTGCATTTGTAATTATTGTTGTGTTTAAATTCCTACATACAATTAATCATGGCGACTAGCGATAGTACTCAGGATATTAAAATCAAGTTAGTAGAATCGAAGATTAATTTGATGCATAATCGTGTTAATGAATTATACGAGAAAGCGAAAAGTATTGCGGACAGGGAGACGAGAAGTTCGGAGGATTTTCTTAAACAAACGGTTAATATAGCTACATATTATGCACAATTTAACACATTTTGTGATGAATTTCATACACTTCAGTTGAAAAAGGATTCAAATTACAATATGAATTTCGATTTATGGAGTAAATTCGAAAATAAGTACTGTTTTGTAGTTTCTATACGCGAAAGCATTATAGCAAAGCAAGATTCATCACGTGATCGACAGAAGTTAAATAATTTACCATTAATTAAGCTCCCACCGATCGAGATGCCATCGTTCGATGGTAATCAAGAGAATTGGTCGATATTTTATGAAGCTTTTAAATTAAACATTCACTCAAATGAAAATTTGAATACGTCGCAGAAGATGCAATATCTGATAGGGAAACTCCAAGGAAAGGCGTTATCAGTTTTTGCGGGAATACTTCCGAACGAACAAAATTATTTTTTAATTTGGGAAGCTCTCGAAAAGAAATATCAGGACAAACGCGTGCTAGGTACCTTTTATCTGAACAATATTTTGAATTTAAAATTATTGGCACCTAGTAACCCAAATGAGTTAAATAATTTTATTGAACGGTTTGCGTCTTCCATAGCTGCACTCAAGGAATTAGGTATTGATGACCTAACCGATTTTATAATATTACATATTGCACTGAAAAAATTAGATATACAGTTGGTGCAAAATTTCGAAATGTCTATACGGGAGAAAGCTATACCTACATATAGCGATTTAATAGAATACATTCGGTCGCATGTCAAAATCCTAGAACGAACTGGGCAAAATGATAATAAAGTTGTTAATAATAAAAACAAAGTTACGCATTCATTCGCTGTGGTCGAACCGAAGTCAAGTAATAATAATCGTAACAGGTGCCGGAAATGTAATCATTCTGATCATGTTGAATTGTTTAAATGTGAACAATTTAACGAATTAAGACCAAATGCTCGCTTTCAGTTTGTGAAATTAAATAATTTATGTGTAAACTGCTTAAGCGATAAACATAAAACTGTGAAATGTCCATCTAAATCGGATTGTAGAATTTGTAAAAAACGACATCACACCGCTCTGCATTTTGAGAGCACGGTGAATACTGAAAGTCAATCGAAAAACGAAGCCATTACATTAATAGCGCGTAGTCATAAACATCATAATAATTTTTCTGCGGGTAATATAGCTACGAATGTACTACTGTCAACCGCGCAGTTATTTGCTTATGACAATAAAAATAATCAAGTAAGCGTAAGGTGTTTAATTGATTGCGCATCGCAACAAAATTTAATCAGTTTAAACACTTGTAATGAATTAAATCTTAAAATATTTCCTTTAAATAATTCAGTAGTTAAAAGTGTTGGTTCAGTAGAGACACCAATATTGGGACACGTTGCGTTAAAAATTAAATCCCGCGTTTCAGAAGATACTTATAAAATTAGTCTATTAGTTGTCGATAAAATAACTGATAAGCTTCCTACACAACATGTTGACACAAAGTCATGTGAGCATTTAGTGGGTTTAAACTTAGCGGATGAATCCTGGAACGTTCCATCCGATGTTGATATCTTATTAGGTGCACAGTTATTTCCATATATTCTGCTGGGGAATAAGGTTTTATCTAAACAAGATACGAATGCACCACCGGCTATACAGACAGTATTCGGGTATATTGTAATGGGTGAAATACCTACGTGTACGCCGGAGGTTTCGTGGACGTTCGGCCCCATAACCAATGTAGATTTATATAATGCGTTATCCAAGTTTTGGACGATGGAAGACATGCCTATTAAGTCGTTGATGAGTGCTGAAGATGCAGAATGTGAGAAAATGTACCTCGAGTCAGTCCAACGGGATGAATCGGGAAGGTATATTGTATCTTTACCGTTTAAGATAGATCCTAATAATTTAGGTGATTCGCGCCGTGTCGCGCAGCGTCGATATGAATATTTAGAACGGAAATTTAATACTTCGCCAGAATTGCATTGCAGTTATAATGAAGTAGTTTCTGAATATCTGGAAAAGGGATATATGAGGGTTGATGTTCCGTCTTCATCTAATATTGATGAGGGATATTTCATTCCTCATCACGCAGTAATTCGTAAAGATAAATCAACAACTAAAACTCGTGTTGTATTAGATGCAAGTACAAAGACCAGTTCAGGGTTGTCACTTAATGATACTTTGTATACAGGTCCAAATTTGCAATCTAATTTATTTACACTTTTAATTAAATTTCGCTTATTCGCTGTAGCATTAACCGCAGATGTTAAGCAAATGTATCTACGTATAATGGTAACGGAAAGCCATCGTAAATATCAAAAAATTCTTTATAGATTTCACGAAGATGAACAAATTGGAGTTTATCAATTTAATTCACTCGCGTTTGGTTTGAACTGTTCACCATTCCTAGCAATGCGAACTATACGGCAGCTAGCGAGCGATGAAAGAAATCGTTATCCGAAAGCGGCGGAAGTTGCAATTAATGATTTATATATGGACGATTTTGTATATTCTGTAAATACTATAAGTGAAGGCATCACTTTGGCTACAGATTTAATGGCGATGTTCAAGTGTGGAGGATTTGAATTAGTCAAATGGTCGAGTAATTCTCCTCATTTACTGGCCCAATTACCAGAGTCGCACCGCGCGACAATGGATTTTTCGGATAAATGTAGCATTTTAGGATTAAAATGGGATCCGATATCTGATTGTTTTCGATTTATGATATGTCCGACGGAGGAAAAAACTATATGTAAAAGATCAATTCTTTCCACAATAGCTCGTTTATTCGATGTATTAGGTTTGGTTGCTCCGGTAATTTTATATGCCAAATTACTTTTACAAGAGCTGTGGTTAGAGAAAGTAGGATGGGACGAGGAACTACCCCAAAGTATTGTTAATAGATATGTCAAATTCAAGGAAGAATTACCGATGCTTTCTAATTTAAATTTACCTCGATATTTGGGAGTAAAGGAGGACTGCACGATAAATATTATCGCCTTCGCAGATGCGAGTATGAAAGCATACGGTTGTGTAATATATCTTCATGTCACGGATAAGGGTGGCAACACTACAATGAATTTGATATGTTCTAAATCCAAGGTGGCCCCTCTGAAAACAGTGTCGCTCGCTCGATTGGAATTATGCGCTGCGCTTATTTTATCTAGACTCGTTAGATCTATTATAGATACTTATAGAAATCGCGTTTCGATAAACGATATATTTGCTTTTTCAGATTCAAAAATAGCACTTTCTTGGATTCACTCGTCCCCGCACCGGTGGCAAACTTTTGTAGCTAATCGAGTTAGTGAAATTCAGGAAAATTTACCCGCGAAACATTTTTATCACATAGATGGCGTTACCAATCCTAGTGATTGTTTATCACGAGGACTACTGCCTGCTCAGCTGGTCGATCATTCTCTTTGGTGGCACGGTCCGCCCTGGGCTGCGAACCCAGTATCCGAGTGGCCTGTCGAAAGATTTTCCCCCTCACGAGAGGAGGAGAATGCTTTGGAATTGAAAAAATCGCATACATTTACAATAACGTCAATAGAGGAAAATTCTCCGATATATAATCTCGCTTTAAAAATTTCCTCATGGCCAAAACTGCTGAGAATTGTGGTATATATTTTACGATTTATGCGAAAGTTATCACGCTCAACAGTTATAAATTCCACGGAATTAAACATTGCTGAAATGAATGTATTAAAAGCTTTACAGAATAGGTATTTTAGTGCCGATATACAATTAATACAGAGGGATAAATTATGCTCACCTTCAATCCGAAAACTAAACCCGTTCCTAGATCATAATGGCTTGTTACGTATAGGTGGTAGATTAATAAACGCGAATATACCTTTTGAAAACAAACATCCAGTACTTCTGCCAAGACAGGATCATATTGTCGATATAATTATAGACTTTCACCATCGTGTGAATTGTCATACTGGTGCACATCTCCTTATGTCAATAATTAGACAGCGTTATTGGATCTTATCGGGGAGAAATCTAATACGCAAAAGAGTACATGCTTGTAATTTCTGTTTTAAAACTGCACCTTCCAATATTATACCGCTAATGGCAGATTTACCTACAGCTAGAGTTCAGGAAGCAAAGGCATATACACATACGGGTGTAGATTTTGCCGGACCAATAAATATAACCCTTTCTAGGCGTCGTGGGGTAAAAAGTCAAAAGGCATATATATGTCTATTTATTTGTTTAACAACGAAGGCTATACATATGGAAGTGGTATCAGATCTAAGCACGGACAATTTTTTAAACGCATTTAAGCGTTTTCTATCCAGACGCGGACCGGTTTCGTGTATGTACAGTGACAATGCGACAAATTTCATAGGCGCAAAGAATTGTCTGGATGACAATAATTGTCTATGATTTGACTCAATAGCCGTTTTTGACAGCTCCGTAAATAATATCAATATAGTGTCAATAAAACAACCTAATAACATAACCCGCTTAAAAAAAACAATATATAGTGATACGCTAGACAAAGTGGCAGTATTTGTGACGGTGGCAGTGAAATTAAACATTTGTAAATTGAAGTGCAAAAAGAGTATTGTCATTGTAACCCAAAATCAACTTTGGTGAAAACATACAATAACCATAGACAATACAAAACTATTTCGCCATAGACAATTTACATAAATTAATACATACTTAGGGGCATTTTTGCTCCAACATTAATAAAAATATAATTAATAAACCAAAAAAAAAAAAAAAAAATAGAAAATGGCAAATACAAGAGGAAAGGGAGTTATAACGGAAACCGAAGAAAAATTTAACATTGATAAAATTATACAGATTATTGAAAAAAAATTTGAATCCATGAAAAAAGAAATTATATCAAAAATTGAAAAACAAACCCAGGACACTCAAAAAAGCATTGATTTTATGAGTAGTCAGTACGATGAACTTATAAAAAAACTAGAAATAACAATTCTACAAAATAAAAAAATTGAAAATGATTTTGAAAACATAAAAAAGGAACACCAGGAAAAGAATATCATTATTAAACAACTTGAAATAAAAATTTCAGACCTCGAATACAAATCTCGGTCTAATTTCTTAGAAATAGCGGGCATTCCCCAAAAAAATGGAGAGCAGCAGATGGAGATAGTAAAAAGAGTTGCGGCGGCGGCAGGAATGGAAATCCAGCACAATGATATAATTGATATAAAAAGGACACATGATAGAAGGAACAATGCGCCACCGAAACTGCTAGTGGAATTTGCGGAAAAAAAGACAAGAGACAATCTTCTTTCTAAAAGGAAAAATATTAATTATGCAGCTATAAAAGATATCTCCACCGAACCAATCTATATTGCAGAGGAATTGAGCCCATATCAAAGGGAACTACTCTGGAAAACGAAAAAATCTGCCAATGAAAAAATGTACTCCTACGTTTGGTTCAAAGATGGAAAAATAATGACGCGAAGAATGCCAACCGAAAAAATAATTTATATAAAACATGTAGATGATATAAAAAATATTGTATAACAAAAGGGCACAAAAACGATTACGAAAAAAATATAAAAATGGCTGACATTATATTAACCTCGGAACCAAATGATCTATTGAATTTAAATAACAACTCTTTCAATATACTACACAAAAACATAAGAAGCATAAGAAAAAATTTTGATGAATTTCAAATTTTATTGAAATATTTAAAAGTTAATTTTCAAATAATAATACTTACTGAATGTTGGATAAATCATAAATACATGAAATTGGAAATTGCTGGATATACAACCTACTCAAGTTTGAATAACAAAAAACAAAACGACGGTGTAATTATATACATTAAAAACGAAATAAAAGCCGAAGTTGAAGAAATTATTATCACAAATGCCAATTGTTTAAAAATTAAAATCAGTAAAGAAAAAGCTATATTAGCAATCTATCGATCGCCCTCAACAAGAAACATCGACCCATTCCTTAAATCCGTAGACAAGGAACTCTGCCTTCTTAAAGAAACGAAAAACATATTTATTATTGGAGATGTAAATATAAATATTTTAGAAAATGGACACCCTAAGCGAATTCAATATCTGCAGATGCTAGCATCCCATGGACTGGAAAGCTTAATAAATGTTCCTACTCGAAAAGTGGACAACAGTGAAAGTTGCATAGACCATATAATGAGTAAAACAAAAGACATTACTCAAACTGTTGTATTTAATTCAACTATAACCGATCATTATACAACTATGCTTTCAATAAAAATAAACAAGTCAAATAAAATGAAGAAAAAACCATTAACAACAGAAAAAACAGAAATCAACTGGAACATCATTAAACATAATCTACAATGTACCGATTGGAAAAAACTGCAAAGTATGAACAATACAAATGATGCATGGAATTATTTCATAGAACTTCTTCAGAATAACATACTAGCTAATACCACAAAAATTAATAAGAAAATCTCACACAAAAATGTACATATTAAACCATGGATTACACAGAATGTTATAAACTGCATAAGAAAAAGAGACGAGTTACACAAGAAACTTAAAAAAATTCCATACGATATACACATGTTAAGATACTACAAAAGATACAGAAACATTTGCAAAAAAGTTATTATGTGTACAAAAGAAACCTACTATAAGAAAAAAATTGCAGATTGTAAACAAAATCCCAGGAAAATGTGGCAAATAATAAATGAAATAACCAGTTCTAAATCTGCCAACGTTACATCAATTGACGTGCTGAATATAAACAATGTTCCCAGGACATACGCTGATAATCCTGACCAAATACTTGAATACGTCAATAATTTTTTCATAAATATAGGATCAAATCTAGCAAAGCAAGTTACAAAATGTAATGAAGATGTACAAATAAACGAACCACCTGAGCAAGGAAATCAGCTCAATTTTAAACAAATTACAGCTGACGATATCAAAAACACAATTTCTTCTTTAAAATCAAATATTTCTTCAGGGGAGGACACAATCTCAACCAACGCAATAAAATATCTCTGTAAAGAACTTATCGAACCACTTACATACTTAGTCAACATGTCTATAACGAATAGCATATTCCCTACAGCCCTCAAAAAAGCGATTGTTATACCAATATTTAAACAAGGATGTAAAAATGACATAAACAATTACCGACCAATAAGCCTACTAAATACATTTTCAAAAATATTGGAAAGAATACTAAAAAAACAACTCTTATCCTACTTAGAAGACAATAAAAAATTATCAAAAACTCAGTATGGATTTAGGGAGAACTTAAGTACTAGTGACGCCATAGAAAAAATTACCGATATGATCACTAAAAGTTTAGACAGTGGAGAAAAAACTTTGGCAATCTTCATAGACTTACAAAAGGCTTTTGACACAATAGATCACAAAATACTTTTTTCAAAACTTTCAAAAATTGGTATGTCATGTACAACACTAAACTTACTAAAAAGCTATATGACGGAGCGTACACAGAGCGTCCAAATTAATAAGAGAAAAAGCAAACCTCTCCTAATCAACCATGGAGTACCACAAGGAAGCGTACTAGGTCCGATATTATTTTTAATATACATTAATGATATCTGTAACCTAGAAACAAGAGGAAAAATCATTAGTTTTGCTGATGACACAGTAATTTTATTTAAAGAAAAAGATTGGATAAATACCTACAAAGAAGCTGAACACGGACTTGGTCTCCTGCAAAACTGGCTTAAAAGAAACTCCCTGACGCTTAATGTCAATAAAACAAAATATCTGACATTTTCTAAAACAGCCAGAGGGCAGCCGTCAGAGGACCTTAATCTCAAATTACATTCATGCCAAGGAATTTATCAAAAAAATCAATCCTTATCATGCCCATGTCCCACTATAGCACACTCCAAAAGCATCAAATATCTTGGAATTGAAATTGATGATAATCTCCGTTGGAACTCACATATAGATGTAATTACAAAAAAACTAACCAGGTACATATACTTCTTTAGAAACATTCGCAATATCCTCAATATAAACGATATTAAAAAAGTATACTATGCTTTGTGTCAATCACAAATAGAGTACGGAATAACTGGATGGGGGTCTGCCTTGAGCACTCACACAGAGCGGCTCAATATAGCACAAAAAGGAGTATTAAAGACTATACTGAAAGTTCCGCTTAGAACTCCGACAGAAGAAATATTCAAAAACTTCAATGTTTACAATGTACAGAAACTATATTCAAAAAATATTTTATTTAAACTGAAAAAAAACATATCCGAATACTCCACTGCCCAACATAAATACACAACCAGGGCAAAAAGCGAAAATATCCTGATTACTCCCAGTTTGAACACATCCTTTGGACAGAGAAATAATAAATTCCATGCTATAAAATTGTTCAATGCTCTACCAAATGAAACCAAAAAAATAAACGAAATGAATATATTTAAAACAAAAGTCAAAACATGGCTTAGAGATCAAAGTAATAATCAACTTACAAACATTATGAAGACAATGTAAAGACAATTCAAAACTAAATACAAAAATTTAAGAAAAACTACAGGCCGCCTCAGAACAGGAAACCCTAGTGAGGAGGACTGTGAAAAAAATACAAAAAATATACTTATATTATACTTTAAACCTACATATTGTACAAATTTTGCTATTGATATTAATAAAAAAAAAAAAAAAAAAAAAAAATTTTTTAGAGGCAAATTCAACAAAAGAAGTTCTTCGCAATGAATTTAACATTCGGAGAATTGAATGGAAGACGATTCCACCCCGCGCTCCTCACTTTGGAGGATTATGGGAGTCAAATATTAAATGCATTAAATCGCATCTGTATAGGGTTGTGGGTACTCAACTTTTATGTTATGAAGAGCTTCTCACAGTTCTGACACAAATAGAGGCTGTACTTAATTCACGGCCATTATGTTTATTAAGCAGTTCTCATTATCCAGAAGCTCTTACTCCGGCTCATTTTCTGATGTCTACCCCGATTCAGCATCTACCTGCTTATGATTTGACTAATGAACGCATTAGTCTACTGAAAAGGAAAGAGCTTTTGGACCACCTCGTTCAATCTTATTGGAAGAAGTGGCATATAGAGTATCTTCACTCTCTGCAGATGAGAAAAAAATGGAATAGTCCCGCGAATAACATTCTAGTAGGTACCATAGTATTGGTGCATCAAGAGGATGCGCCTCCACTTTATTGGCCGGTGGGCGTTGTTGAGGAGGTGTTCCCTGGTAAAGACGGAGTGGTTCGTGTCGCACGCGTAAGGACCCCTTCCGGGAACTTTAAAAGACCAGTCGTAAAATTGTGTCCTTTGCCTACACAATAATTATTATTTCATTATTTTTTTTAATTTTCGTTTTAACTTTGTAATTTTAATAGCGTATTGATAAGAATATTTATATTTCATCTTACTTCGTTTTACATTTAATTCTTTACTTTATTTGAAAGTACTTAAAATTTCGGAAGGTACTTTCAACGCCGGGAGAATGTTCGCGCAATATATAGGGGATTGTTAGGTATGCATCCACAGGCTTAATGGACAAGTGTAATGTCAATACAAAATCCTGCAAATGTCCTACCTACCCTTTTACCCATCCCAAAATGTCACCATGATAAAAATATTGTTGCGACATGTAAAATCTGACAAGTGGTGTCAGTTGCTTATCAGAGTTCGGAGTGATAATTAATATCAGACAGGGCGATTAAACGTATATTTTGTGAAGTTAAATCAACAAATACTCCTGGAGACGTGTGATAGTCATCAACGGGTGAGTCCATCTTTCCTGCTTTCCAATCTGGGCTTATCTTGTGCTCCAGAAGCCCAGATTTATACCTTTGATTATTGCACTGTCCATCGGGTTTGTTGGATGCATAAATCGTCCCATAACCTATCATTCGGAGTAGTTTGGGACTGGTCCTTTGGGCGTGTGGCATATCACACCACCTCTAAAATATATAGTGGAGTCGCAGCTTCGCGACACCAAATAGGTTTCCTTTAGGAAAAATACGAATATAAGTGTTCATAAAAATCCTAATATTTTCGCATTTAATCATTATATTATTAATGCTAATGCAGGTCCATGAACACATGTTCCGACATATTTGGAATTTACTAAAAGGTTTATCTGGAAACGGTCTGCAATCCCGTATTTAACCGGATTAGCAATAATTTGAAAAGATTCTTAATAAGTTAACAATACTCATTTTTCTCCGTGTATGCTGGTGAGGCTGAAGATAGTGGGGAGGGCAAGGATATAGAAAAGTGGAAGGTGGGGAAGTACCTGACTAGATCTTGTCACTAACACTTCAGCCATTTGAAGAAACTAGTATTTTGGAGAAATTTTCCATTTATAATACCGTACTATTTTTCACACTTTTAGGCATCTCATCACTTTAAGGCATCTCACCACTTTTAGGCATCTCATCAATTTTAGTCATCTTTTCACTTTTAGGCATCTCATCACTTTTAGGCATCTCATCACTTTTAGGCATCTCATCACTTTTAGGCATCTCATCAAACTTATATTTTCAGACCTCTAGAAGGTACGCAATAATTTCTAAGCTGACCTTGTTACGTAGATATATTATTTTATTTCTATATTTCCATGGTATTGAATGAAGTCAATCTAAACTAGGCATATTTGCATTTACATAATATTATAACCGAAGTAAGAATTTCCAAGTTCGAGAAATATGATCTTATCTTTTTCATTAACATGCAACGTTTGGCCCTGTGCGCAGTCCAAGATCCAACTTATGATTTTGGGTACAATTTTTTAAATTATATTTTACCTCTTGGCCTGATTTGATTTCATACAGTAGGTACCTAATCCAAAAACAATTTCAATTATTCAGCTAATGTTATACTACCTTCGTGCACAATATACATTATGTATACCTTAAGCTTATACCTTGGCTTAAGACTGCACGCATATGTATACATCAACACTAATAAATTCGTTAAATTTAATATTATACTTATTCTAAAATTATAAATAATCACCAAACCAACAGCCTATCTAAAATATTCAGAATAATTCTAAAACACATTGCAGATAATGTATGTATGAAGAGTAAAAAAAAGGTTCCGAAAATGAATTGATTACACGAAATTACGTGCAATAAAAAAAACCAGTATTGTTTAATGGGGGGGAGGGGGTTTAAGGCCTAGCCCAGAAGTTGGCCGGCCGGCAGAAATTGTGTATTGCCCCATAAGAACATCTTGTTTAGAAAAGAAATCAGCTTTCGAATTTTGAAGTGCGACTGCTTATCTTGACAAACCTAGAAACTCCCTGGGTATAAAAAAAATCGAAGAAAAAAGAACATTCATCTAAATTTCATAGTCATGCTATTTAAAATTTATTCGTGTAGAGTGGGAGGAGGGGGGCATAATGACTCTTGGAATGTTATAAAGTATCGAATTTTTTCGCATTTTCGGACTCGGAATTTTGGTCAACAGTTGAATTTACGGATTCTCCGCAGATACCGAAAAATTCCAATTTTCTACTTCTATTTTCACTGTTTTTTATTATTAAAAAAAAAATAGGAAATAATACTATAGTGAAGTTGTTTTTATTTTATTTTAATTTTTTAATTTTCTACAACGATTTAAAATGTGCTATTTTAGATTTGCCGCCGAAACGATATGTTCGTTTTTTTTCACGAATTCGGCGGCGCCGGCGTTGACGTCACACCGTATGACGTTGGTGACAGCCGTCTTACCAGACATTGGCATTTTCTATCATAATGACGTTGTGGCCAGTTGGAACCTTTACTCGATAGTGCCTGTCTTCCTCGGGCGTCCCCGAATTCTTCCGCCATTCAGATTTTCGTCATATCCTTACACTAATTTCTAATATTTTTAGTATGATAATCATAATCAGAAAAACAGACTTTTTACTGTTGTTCGTAGTTTGTGAAAATACTCACTTATTTATGCCTTTTCACGTAGCCATCCACACGTTTGGTTGACTTTTGTCCAGCCTATGTCGTATAGAATGCAGAAGGGGGAGGGCCCAGCGATCAGTTCTGCTTTTCCGGGTCAAAGGGTCAAAACTTGTCCAGCTTGTGCGAACTGGGCAAACCAGTCCTGAGAATCAGCTTATAGACTTAGCACAGAGTTACGTTATATCACGTAGTGAGGGCGGAGTGAAGCAACATTAACATAAGAACGTAATTAAAAAGGGTTCAAAATATTTAATATATAAATACGATGCAATTATCATACAACTCGGGCCTACTAGCTTTCTGCCTCTATAAATAAGCATTTAGCGCCGTATCCACACACTAATAGTTGCGTAGTCTATTAAATCTATTAAATAATCAAGTCGTTTCTCTCTTTCTGTCCTTGGGCGGGAATTTCACTTGCTGTCCTGTCCCAAGGGCGGCCAGTTTTTGTTGGAAGTTCAAATCAGAACAAAGCGGGATAATTTGTCGGGGACGGTCGGTGGGCGGCTGGCAGGCTGCCCGGACTACAGCGGGGCAGGGCGGGGAGGGCGGCAGAGCTGGGGCGGGACTAACTGCCTTATTTACTACCGAACCAGTAACGTTTATCTCAACCGCGGAATGACTACAGAGGTGCTGCACAGTGAAGAGGTTTTAAACAAAATGAACCTGGATAGAAATCGGACAGATTACCGGAATTAACTTAATAACTAGCTGAAGTCCCCGGCGTTGCCCAGGCTTTGATTTTGTTTTTTAACTCAGATGTAGACATTGACCTTCCTTTTGTTTTAAAAGTCAATTGTGCAAAATTTCATCAGTCTTGATATAAAACTGAAGATATGCATACAAATCAAATCCATCCCCCCGCCCGGTATCCAACCGCCCGCCACAGACACTCTTCTTTACAAAAAGACACTTGTGGATCCCCCGCAATACTTCGCTATTGCTAATGTCTTTCTCGGGCGCCTCTGATTTCTTCCACCATTCACTGCTGTTAAATATTAAAAAAATAATACCTGCTTGAAATCGTCGTCCAATCCCAGAGTGGAAGATACTCTGAGTATCGCCACAATCTCAGCTTCCTCTTCAGCCTCACAACATATTCCAATTGGGGTGCCATAGTCTCACTGGCTCCAGACGGTTGCTAGCAGTTAGGACTCTTGTGCGGTTTCACATGACATAAAAGTTAAACGTGGATTTTTTAATGACCAGTGATCAGTTTTGAGGTCTTTTAACACGATACATAGGTCTCCTTCATCTCCTTCCCCTCCCCACTCCCTTCAGCCGCAAAGCATCACCTCAATTGGAGATGCCATAGTCTTACTGACTCCAGACTCTAGGTAGCAGTTGGACTCCTGTGCTGTTTCATATTAAAAATAAAATTTTTAAAATCCGTGAAAGATGAAGCCGTGGGATTTAAGTACAAAATTTGGAATGTTTTCGGCAAAGGTACCTAGATTATAGATGATTTTCAGTAAAACAAGTAGGTTGGTACACATATCTATTAGTTTATTTACATTTATTTCTTTGTTCAGCTTTCCCTAATGTTTCATTATCATTAGTTGTCTCTGAAAATATATTCACGGACCCACTTGATTGGAAAATCAATTCAGATTTTTCATAAAAAACCTTAACTAACTCGTGACGTGAACTGAGACAAGAGACAAAAGAGGCGGAAATAGTGTTAAAAATGTGAGACAGATTAATATGAACATTTCGTGTCACTATAGCGAGCCCGGATAAATGGCACAAGGATTTTAAACCAGGTCGATATACTAATAATAATGCATTCATCATGATTGATTGTGAACTTAACGGCAGATCCCATTGTGTTAGTTCTGCAAACATTTTTTAATATTGCTTATATCTATTATATTTATGGTTTTCCAACAAAAAAAATTTGAAGGCGAACAGCAGTTACAAGGGCATTTTTTCAACAATGCTATATATTAATATAAGTAAATTTTTGTAGGTATAAATAGTACACGGACAAAATTAGTATTGCTAATTTACTAAGAATCTCTTAAAATTATTCGTATTCCGGTTAAAACGTAATTGTAGGCCCTTAACGAATGAATTGATGATTTTCTGTTAAACTTTTAGTAAACTACAAATGTATTTTCATTGTGTCGGAACACGTGTTCATAAAAGTTCTAATATTTTCATATTTCGTCATTATATATTATCATGGCAAATGCAGGTGCATGAACACGTGTTCCGATTTACATATTAGGCAATCACTAAAAGTTTATCAGGAAACGGCCTGCAACGGTTATTAATATACCTAAACCAGATTCTAGAATGGTTACCTTCATCAGGACTGGACTACACTGTAACTAGAAACAACTCGTTTATTCCATCAAAGCCATTTTCAGAAATCATATTGCTGATGTATGTTTTTGTGCAATTTGTAATTACTGCCATTTTCTTCTTTAATTTATAGTATTCCTTGGTTAATGTGAAGTAATGTGCTGTGTACTGCTATTATTAGACTTATAATAAAGAATAAAACTGTAAACAAGTGCAAAATATATAAAATTGGGTACGTTTTTACCATAGACATCCAAATTAATAGACGAGCCAATCGGGGAAAGGGGACCAAACCAACTAGCGCGAAGTGCGGGAGCCGGCTTGCCAGTGCCACTTTCGGTCATTTGTCAATAAATAAATCTAACAGTAGGTACTCAGGCAACTAGCATTGAAATTACCATTCGGTTCTCGAAAATAAAACAATATTAAACCTATCCCAAATTGGGTAAAAAAAAAATTCCGGCGCTGTTTCCATTTTGGCATTTTGTTACATTATTTAGTTTGACACTTTTACAAGTGTGTTATAATTTACCCACCTCACTCAATTTAGCGT
Source organism: Hesperophylax magnus (assembly GCA_026573805.1). Lineage (NCBI taxonomy): Eukaryota > Metazoa > Arthropoda > Insecta > Trichoptera > Limnephilidae > Hesperophylax > Hesperophylax magnus. The sequence goes on from JAIUSX010000121.1 coordinate 10,158,626, forward strand.
CGCTACGTCAAGCGATTCGTTTAAGAACAAACATCAGATCCTGCGCAGAAAAGTCCCACGAGAACGACGCTCCAAACCTTTGCCTTGCTCGCCGAATGATACCCAGATTTCATGTTAAGGCAAATCTATTGATTTGACTGTCTATGGTTTTTACCAGTAATTTAATAATATTTCAAAAATACATTGCTCTCAAACCTTATATGTTTATTTATGAGCGCCATTGACAGTTTACGCTTTTTTTTAAATTCCTTTCCTTTAAACTTGTGGAAACCCGCACTTTTTTAAATTGACAATTATTTGGCCTTAACCTAATGAGAAACATCTGTGCATCGATATTAATGTATAAAAAATAATAACACCATCTGTAAATATTTTCTAAATTCTGCATACAAATTATGAAACAAATTAATAACGTTCGTTCTTTTAGGTGATGTAGTACGAGTAAATATTTGCAAAAAGTACATGAATACCTGCTGTAAATAATACAAAATTAATCAATTGTATTCTTATAATTTTGCTCATATGATTTAAAACGTTACAGTTTTAAAAAGAAGAAGACATTATTTACAGGCGTAGTGTGTTAAATTCCTCGGTTGGCTAACTTCTTCATCACAACACAAGCAACATTAGGAGTAGTAAGAGATTTTCAAATATTGTCAGTTTATTCGTAACACGGGAATTGTAATCTTATATAATCAATACCTATTCGTAAATACAATACATTTATTCTTATAACTTTGTTTCTCTTATTAAAATCATAAATTTGCAGAACCTAAACGATAACAATCGCAATGTAACAGTTATTGGGCGGCATGAAATAAAACTACCTTTTTAAGCTCCATACTAAAACTTAATGCTTCCACTATTTGTTTCGTTCAAACAGAAGAAATCTAAAGGTCAAGTTCACCCCCTCCCCTAACGATATTATTTTCCATTCTGAATTAATCTACCTTACTGATATATATTCTACCATTCTTAATATAATCCACCTTACTATTGTACAGTGCGCATATAATCCATCGAATCGATTAGAAAACGCGATTCGGACTTGTGGTTACCTATCAGCCACATTACAGCTAATTGAAATCGATACATGTAATGATTAATTGATCCGTGATACGGCGATTCGTAACAGAGTTCGTGATTCTGACATTAATCTTTCATATTGCCAGGATAAAGAAGGTTTTATTTTTGCTAAAATGTAATTTAGAAAGATTTTCCTGTTTTCCGGAAAAATGATAAATGAAAATATGTCTCGTCGATATAAAATGACTTTTATTGAGCGGTCTCGCATTAATAATCTACTTCATACGAGTATATAGCGGTCCCCGTATTGTGTATTATTTTTACTGATTTTCCAACTAGGATTCGCTCCCGTGATTTAAATTGAAAAAGATGGAGCGAAACACTTTATATAGCGCCCTTGAGGTGATTTTTGACGAAAATAGCGCAAAAAAATTTGACTAATTATTATTTTTATAACAAATTATCATAAGCATTAATTACTGGCCTGACAATTGCTGACAAACTGCTTTGGCAGTTTAGCGGGTGTTTCGATAGCTCTTGAAAAACTTAAGCGTCTGTGTCGGGTGCAAATTGATCGATATGGGAAAAATAACGGGAATGGGAATTTGAGGATGCCACCAGAATTAAAGGAAAGTCCTACCTTGTACTGGTATCTCCTTACAGCTTCCGTGATGGCACCAATCTCACACAGTATTAATCTATTTCCGTCACTAGGTATCGACCACGAAAGAAATGTCCATTGAAATGTGACCCGAGACGCGTATCCGTAGGTGGTAGAAATTGTACTAGCGAGCGCCGGGGACCAAATCCCTATATCCCGATGGCAAGGTGGGAACAACAAGGATGTAGGTAATAAATAATTATAATTTCTTCGCATTATGCCCGAACATATACCGCCCGCCAAAATTAACAATTTTTCAATACCCATCGAAACTGGTCGAACCCGAAAAAAAAAAATAAAAACAAATAAGCTACATGAAAACAGTAGGTAAATGAAAAGAAACTTAATCCTAACAGTTAGTCTATTACTTACAAACTAGATGCACGCGAAACTAAAATTACACGTGCAAAAATACAAAAAATATATATATACGAACGTTACTATTTAGTCTATGGGTAATAGGCAAAGTTTTGTCACAGGCCGTAGATATACCCCGTCGTTAGTTTGAACTGAGGCTACTCTAACGACCCCGTCCGAACCCGGTTTCACCTCTCTTATCCTGCCGAGCGGCCATTTTAAAGGAGGACTCCTGGTATCCTTAATGACTACCAGGTCATTTACTTGGAGGTTACGTGTAGCCTTGTACCATTTAACGCGATTTTGTAACTCTTGTAAGTACTCGGTATTCCAGCGCTGCCAAAAATGTTGCGTGATTTTCTGCAGGTGTTCCCAGCGATTGAGTCGGTTGGTCTTAACCTCGGAATAATTATATTCGGGAATTGAAATTAGCGGTTCACCTATTAAGAAATGACCTGGAGTGAGAGCTTGAATGTCTTCAGGGTCTGATGATAAGGAACACAGCGGTCGCGAGTTTAGTATGGCCTCAATCTTGGTTAAAATAGTAGTAAACTCCTCGTACGTTAACGAACTATCTCCTAATACCCTCTTTAAATGATTTTTTACCACTCTTATGTTACCTTCCCATAGTCCCCCGAAGTGGGGACTGGAAGGAGGATTAAAATTCCATACTATTCCCCTTTCCGAACATGTGCGCATTATAAGTTCATCATCACGACATTTATTTAAGAATTTTTGTGCTCCAATCAAATGGCGTTTAGCCCCAACGAAATTTGTACCACAATCAGAATAAATGGCTTGACAGATACCCCGTCTTGAAACGAATCTATTAAGTGTAGCGATAAAGGCCTCAGACGAAAGATCCGAGAGTACCTCGAGATGTATCGCCTTCGTTGACATGCAAACAAAAATCGCAAAGTAAGCCTTGTATGTTTTAGCCCCTCTGCGTTTTCCTTCCTTTATGGTATATGGGCCCGCTAAATCCACCCCTACACAACTGAATACGCGACTCGGTGTGACACGAGCTTCTGGCAAACTGGCCATGAGAGGAGTTGTTGGTAAGGCTCGCAATCGTGCGCATCTCACACATTTTGAGACTAAATTCTTTATTTTATTGCGGGCAAATATAATCCAGTAATTTTGCTGAATCAGGAACTGCAAGGTTCGTGATCCGGCATGCAAATATATATTATGGTAATATAATATAAGAAGCTCAGCTATTTTACTATTCTTCGCAAGGATTATTGGAAACTTAGTATTGTAATTTAAACGAGAATTGCAGAGCCGCCCGCCAACGCGAAGTAAATTCTCGTTGTCAATGAAAACATTTAATTTTTGAAAAGACACTGTGGTCACCCCATCTCCTTTGAGCTTTCGGAATTCAGCAGGAAAATGAAACTGTTGATCGCATTTTAACAAGACCATAGTCGCGTGGTTTATTTCTGAGCAGGTTAGAATTCCACGCTTACAACCGCTCTTGCTCTGTTGCCTAGCATTGTTTATGAATCTGAGGGACCAAGCAACCACGTTCACGAGACGTGTCCACGATGAAAACCGGAAAAATCCTAGGCCCTTAAAATAGTCATGCGGCTCATAAACCGTTGAGACGTGAGACTTTACCTCTGGCAATTGTTCAACCCTTAATGTTTCCGGTAAAGCTAACGGCCACTTCTGTAACGACTGAACTAGCCACGGAGGGCCTTGAAACCATAATTCATTATCTATTATTTGAGGCGGATATAAACCGCGAGAAGCTAAATCTGCTGGATTCTCCTTTGAAACAACGTGATACCACTTTGCGTCCTCGACTAGATCGAGTATTTTAATTACGCGGTTCGCGACAAATGTTTTTAAGGTATGAGGAGGTGCCTTAATCCATGATAAAACAATTGTAGAATCCGAAAATAATATTATATCTGTAATTGGTATAAGAGTTTCAATCGACGATTTCGTCATTTTTATCAGTTTCGAAAGCAGATGAGCTCCCAGGAGCTCAAGGCGCGGTATTGACAATGTCTTCAGTGGCGCAACTTTAGATTTACTAGTAAGTAATGTCACTTTAGGGTGTGCTTCCTTCGTAACCAAATATACACAAGCAGCATAACCCAACTCACTAGCATCTGAAAATCCTACTAAAATACAGTTTGACTGTTTAATTGTATTGCAATGTCTAGGTATTTGTAAAAAACGTAACGATGGTAATCCATTTAAGAAATTTTGCCACAAAATGATAATATTTTCAGGGAGCGAGTCATCCCAACCTATCTTGATTTTCCATATTTCTTGCAAAAGGCATTTTACTTTGAAAACCACAGGGGTTATTAATCCAATAGGATCGAATATGCGAGCAACACAGCTTAGTATTGCACGCTTTGAAAATACCGTTAACTTTTCTTCCACGGAGTATGAAAAGGTATCCTTTTCTGGATCCCAAATTAAGCCTAAAATTTTTAACGAACCAGATGTTTCATCATTAAATACAACCTGACTACTTGAGTGGATCCGATGTTCACTCGGGATGTCCTTTAATACCGGCAGCGAATTAGTCATCCATTTTCTTAATTGAAAGCCTCCTTTCGCAAGTAGTTCTTTCAGCTCCCTCTGAAGCTGAAAGGCGCTGTCTGGCTCCCAATCACCAGTAACAATATCGTCTACGTATGTATCCGACAACAGTGCCTTGGAAGCTTTTGGGAATTGTGCACCCTCATCCTGCACTAGCTGATGTAAAGTTCTGATTGCCAAATAGGGCGAAGAAGTCACACCAAACGTGACTGTGCTAAGTGTGTATTGCCCTACCGGCTGCAAAGGAGAAAAACGCCAAAGAATCCTTTGATAGCTAGTGTCTTCTTCTCTTATTCGAATTTGCAAAAACATTTTTTGAATATCCGTAGTAAATACTACCGGGTATATACGAAACTTTAATAAAATTTGTCCTATCTCATTTTGTAATTTGGGACCTGAATATAAACAATCGTTTAAAGAAATTTGTCGGTCTGATTTACAGGAAGCGTCAAAAACCACTCGAATTTTAATATCATTACTAATTTTTTGCACGACCGGATGATGGGGAATGTAATTGGTATTCCGTATCTCAGTCGATTGGGTAACTCTTGACATGAAGCCTTGATCTATAAAATCCTTCATATATTTACGATAATGTTCCGCTAAGGTTGGATTTAACGACAAACGTTTTTCCAAATTATATAATCTCTTAAGAGCGATATCATATGTACTTCCTAAATTTACTTCCGATTTATTTTTAAAAGGTAGCGCTACTACATATCTGCCACAAATATCCCGTTTAACCGTTGCCTTAAATATCTTTTCGCATTCACTATCATCTTTATTGTGAATAATTTCGTTAGAAATCTCTTCGACTTCCCAGAAACGTCTTACCGCGTAATTTAAGTCGTTGTTTTCGACTGCAGTTAAAGCTGACGTCACAAAAGCCTGTGTGTCATCTTTCATTTGTGCTACACATGAACCCATGACTACGTATCCGAATATTGTATTCACGGCCAGCAAATTACATTTACGGCTTGAAATACATCCTGGTCTCCATATTTTTGATATCAAGTCAGTTCCCACTAAGAAGTCGATATCGCCTGGAAATTGAAAATCTGGATCCGCCAGCTTCAACTGTTTGAATTCTTCAAACGGTTCATGCATATTAACGGGCGGAAGCTTGGACGTAATATTTGAAATAACTATCGCTTGTCCTGACACAAAAGAGTGATTCTGAATGGGATATATTTTACAAGTAACTAAACCTTGCACATTGTTGACTATTGCATTATTGACCCCAGTGACAGTACCTAACCATTTCTTCGATTTTAATCCCAAAGCATTATATAATTTTTCAGACATGAACGAAATCTCACTGCCCGAGTCAATTAATATCCTGGCGCGTTTTCTGCGTCCTGAAATGTCAAGGAATTCTGCCAGCGCGGTAGGTAAAATAGAGCGTTTTGTCACTGTGTACGCAGCATTACAGTTTGCTGAGTTTTCGTTTTCAGAATCGCGGTTCGGTGAAGGTGACCTTTCGTCACTATGTAAAAGGGTATTGTGTGACTTGTTACAACTTCTACATCGAAATTTAGATCGGCAATTTTTAATTAGATGTGGATTTAAACAATTGAAACATAATCTTTCTCTTTTGACGAAGTCCCTCCTACTGTCTACTTGTAATCCAAGAAATATTTTACATTTTGTAATGTGGTGATCGGCTTTGCAATGATTGCAAATAATTTTCTTCGTGTAATCATTTTTAACAAATAGAACCCGTTTAGACTTACGATTTTCTTTTAAATCTGAAAGCATATTTACGCGGTTTTGCGTTGCCAAGAATTCAATTAATTTTTCGACATTCGGAATTTCATCCTTATCAATCCTAGATTCAAAGGATCGCCGCGTATTCAAATCTATTTTTTGTAAAACAAAATGGCAAATAAATTCCTCGAATAATTTGTGTCGTTTTAGTTCGTATAGACCGGAAAGATTTTCACGTAAACCATTTAATATCTCCACATTGCTAGTGAAATCGCAATTTAAAATAGAGTTTGCATAGTGTATAAATAATGCTCTCGACTCCGAAAATTGATTTAATAATGTTTCCCAGGCTAATTCATAGTTTTCTCGTATTATTGGAATTGTTTTAACCAGGGATAATGCTGTGCCCTTCAAAGAACTTAGTAGGTAGTGAAATTTTTCAATATTAGTGAGAACTGTACTTTCGTGAACGAGACTCCTAAATAAATTAAAAAACGGAGGCCAATCTCTAATGTGGCCACTGAAAGATGGTATTTTTATTTCTGGGGCCAGAAAACTTCGTCCCGGGCGCTGTAATTCCTCGCCTGATGAGTCATTATGACCATTCTTATTCGCCTCGAGAGTGTCACGCGCCGACGTGACCTCGAAGTACAGTTCATCAAAAACACGGGAAACTTCCAAAATATCATTTTTTGACTCAAATTCGGGAAGTGAAACCAGGTCCGCCAGTTCGCATTGTATGCTTTGAAATTCCTCATATGTCGACTCGATTTTATCCATTCTAGCCTTGAATTGACATAACTTTGCACTTATACTTAAATCTTTAATAAGATCATATGCGGCCTGTATACGCCCAAATAATCTTTGCCTTTTTAACTTTAAAGAACCAATCTTGGATTCATTCTTGTCCATTTTAAATATGTACTGAAATTACTACCCACCTATGAAATGCAACCGCGGCGCGCGGTAAGAAATAATTACTACTTGAAATAATCTTTTAATCGTACGATTATTGAACCATTTACTATTTGAATACAATTCCTACGCAAATCTTATCCGGCTGAAGACCAATGTTTCGATAGCTCTTGAAAAACTTAAGCGTCTGTGTCGGGTGCAAATTGATCGATATGGGAAAAATAACGGGAATGGGAATTTGAGGATGCCACCAGAATTAAAGGAAAGTCCTACCTTGTACTGGTATCTCCTTACAGCTTCCGTGATGGCACCAATCTCACACAGTATTAATCTATTTCCGTCACTAGGTATCGACCACGAAAGAAATGTCCATTGAAATGTGACCCGAGACGCGTATCCGTAGGTGGTAGAAATTGTACTAGCGAGCGCCGGGGACCAAATCCCTATATCCCGATGGCAAGGTGGGAACAACAAGGATGTAGGTAATAAATAATTATAATTTCTTCGCATTATGCCCGAACAGCGGGTATAAATAATAATAAAAAAAAAAAAATAAATAAAAAATATCCATAAAAATTGAAAAAATCTCCCGTAAAAATAAATGCTGCCGACGGGAATTGAACCCGCACCTTCTGATGCCCGTTCAGGTGCTCTGGATCACTGAGCTACGTCGGCTTATAAACATTAGTTTATCATTTAAAAAAATATATATTATTATTATTATGGTGATTTTTGATAAATTACGATGATCGTCAAGATTCTATGAAATTTTCAAAATGCCAGAGCCCATCGTTCGGGAGGTTTGGTTATTCGTAGTTAAGCTCCATGATTAACGCCTCATTGTCAGTGGCGGCTCGTGACTTTTTTGTGTACTCAAGTGCTAATATTACAAAGAATGGCATCATTGATATTGATTGAGAGAATTGTCTATGGTCATATCATAAATCGCACGTCAAAAATCGCTCCACTAAAATCATCTAAATACGTTGCTAATAATACATAAAATCAAAAAATTCTTCGGTTTGTGTTTACCTGATAGATGTTTAAATAAACTATCTAATTAAGTCAAGTGTAAACGACCTGGTAATGGTAATTTTAAGTGATAAAAATCTGTGAAGTGATAGTGATTGGTGTCGCAAATTCAATCTAACAATTTACTACAATAAGAATAAACGTACCTGTTCTCAGACAATTAATATTATAATGTTCGCAGACAAGTAATAATAAAATTATTTGACACTAGGTCTCACAGGAGCGGTGGTCCTGTGGTGAGAGTGCTCGCTTGACATTCGGAGAGAACCAGTTCGAATCTCACCCATTCTAAAAAAAAAAAAAAAACTCTCTGTTTTTCTTTTTTTCTCAACACATATTAAAGTAATTTTAAATAAATTCTTAAAAATCCCAAGTGCTGACACTATTATTATAATAATTTATTATTTGACGGTATAACAACAGTGGAATTTGGACTAGAGGCGAACGCGTTAGCGCCGAGTTTCGAAGAACGACAGTTCGAACCCCATTAACTCCAAATAAATAATTACCGTTTTTTTTTTATTTATTATTATTTTTTTTTTTTTTCCATAAATATTAATAAATATAAAAATAAATATACAAGTGAAAAAAAACAGGACATTACAATAAATACAATACAAGTCTTAGTGACATGTAAACATTAAAATAAACTTTAAATGGCAGATCCCCCGTGTACCCCCCCAGGGGCTAAAGATCCTTTTAAAAAATCGGGAACCACGCCGAGGTCACCGATAATCCGGAGCAGTAGCAGTCCAGAACTAGTTAAGTTCCCAAGACAAACCCGAGCCGATAGCAGAAAAGTTGTGGATAAACGACAAAAGAAGGAAATTAAGACTAATAAACAAGCGTCAATCCCCACTAACACCAACTCTGCTCTTTCTACCACCACCGCAACAACATTCTCCTCTACTACAAGATCCTCACCAATAACACACGAGTCCAGTCCAGCGCTTCTATCTATCAACGAAGACAAAATTCCTCCTCTCAAAACCAAACCGATTCTGACTTCTGCTGAAATCCCCCAATATACTTCTCTCCAGAAAACGAAACAGTCCGAGACAGCCATGAATATTGTCCAAATTGCCACTCTGGCACTGAAAGCAGCCGAGCCTCTCAAAAATAACATAACCAAAGAAGTCCGCGACACAATAATCTCATCTTTACTGGAGATAATTGAGAAAGGAGCCACACTGGGAAAACAACTTCATGCTCTGGAAGTCGAATTACTTGAAACCAAGGTGCAGAATGCAGAATGTCAACTGAAGATGGAAGAAAGACACTGTAGGGAAATGTCAGCTTTCTGCGCCAACGCTCAAAAAGAACCCGTACTCAGTTACGCCTCGGCAGTAGGGAATCGAGGAGATCGCACCAGACATGCAGTAATAGTGTCGTCATCAGACCAAGAAGCGACGTCAGAATCCATCACCTCAACAATAAAGGATATTATCAAGCCAGCCGACCTCAGAGTGGGTGTAAGTGGTATGTCAAAGGCCAAAAATAACAAGGTCATAATTACCTGCCCTAAAAAGTCAGATGCACAGAAGATCCTAACAGCAATTCCAGGGCTGACCAATGGTAACTTGGTTGCTCATGAGGGCAAACGTCTTAGACCTAATGTTATCTTGAAGGGGATCGAAAAAGAAACACAAGATTCTGAAATATTAGACATGATCTTGCAACAAAATGATACTATCTACGAAGCCACTGGAAATGATAAGGAAGCTATTAAAATTCTAAGATTCACAAACAACAGGAAAAATGATAGGCTACGAAATGTTATTCTGATCGTCAAAAAAGAAGTACATTCAGCTATGTTAAAACAAGAAAGAATAAATATAGGTTTCCAGCGAGTCCGAGTCGAAGACAGCTGCCCAATCATGCAGTGCTATAAATGCATGGGATACGGTCACTCCGCCGCGAGATGTACTGAATCAAAAGATCGTTGTCTACACTGTGCTGGTGAACACAAATCATCTGACTGCACAAAAAAGGAACAAAAAGAAGAATTCCGTTGCTGGAACTGCTTTAAAATGGCCAAAGGCAAAATTGAGGCACCAAAACACAGATCAAACGATAGGGACTGCCCCTACCGTACCATGATGATGTCACGCACAATGGAAAGAGTTGACTATGGCTAACTCAACTGTAACTACAGCATCCGGGACCCAGGCCAGTATAAATGAATACAAATATGAGAAAATTGAAGACTATAAGCCAATAAAAAATAGCCTTCGAATAATGTATCTTAACGCGAGAAGTATCAAAAATAAAATTGACGAGATTGAAGAAACTTTAAAGAGCATCAAACCCACTGTACACGTACTTGCAATATCCGAAACCTGGTTGGAAGATGGTGAGGAGTGCTTCTTCAACATCGACGGCTACCAAAGTACATTTGCGTCTCGCACCAATGAAAGAGGAGGAGGGGTGATTCTCTACACGCACCATTCACTAAATGCTACAACTATCGAAAAACATTGTAGTGAAAATTCTTTCTTAGGAATTAATATCCGTAATAGAAATTTTAAACCGTTAAATATTTATGTTATATACAGAAAGCCTACCTCAAACATTAACGAATTCTTAATGTATCTTGAATCTATTTTAAATAACTGTAGAAATGATACCCTTATCTTTGGTGATTTCAACATTGACATTCTTCAAAAAAATAATACATCTCTTAAGTACATCAACACGCTAGACTCATACAACTGTTTCATATGTAACACATCCTATCCTACACGAGTAACAGATACCTCTACTTCTCTAATAGACCATATCATCTCAAACAGACAAAATATTTCCTCAACTACTGCAAATATAGATGCCTGCCTAAGTGATCATAACATTTTGATATTAGATTACCAAAACAGCTTGAAACATCACACTAATAATAGAATACATTCATTTTCAAACAACACCAAAACCGATAAAAACATGTTAAAAACATATGTAGAATCCCACAACTTTCCACACGAAACCACCAGTAATGCCAATGAAAACTATAATAATTTTAATGAATACATCAAAACAGCAATAAAATCATCCCAACATAAATCTGAGTTACGCATAGGAGACCAACGGAGGGGTAATACTCCATGGTTTGATGCAAAATTAAATGCACTTATCAAACAGCGCAACAATGCGTTTAAAATCTGGAAAAAAATCAGCAAAGTGATACATTCACAGCACTGAGAAATAAAACAAGAAATCAAGTTACCAACTATAGAAGATATGCTAAAACCAAATACTACACGACTATATTTAAAGAAAACCTGCGTAATCCGCGACAGACATGGAAAATAATAAATGCAATTCTAACAAATAGCTCGACACCCCAGAAAGATGAAATTGAATGTCTTCTCATTAAGAATGAAGAAATAACATGCCCAACACAGATAGCTTCAACTTTTAACAACTTCTTTATATCAGTTGGGGAAAACTTAGCAGCTACAATTGCATCATATCCAGATGATTCTATCACTATAAACACGGATCAAAAAGCAATCCAGTCCTTATACATGGCCAAAACTAATAAAACAGAAGTTCTCAGTATCATCTATCAACTAAAGTCTAATGCATCTCCAGGTTTAGATGGAATTACACCAGTGTACCTGAACTTTTGCAAAGATATATTAGCTGACCACCTTGTTTTTCTTATTAATCAATCCCTTGATAGTGGAATCTTCCCAGATCAACTAAAGATAGCAAAAATAATTCCGATTCACAAAGATGATTGCAAAAAAAATCCTTCTAATTACCGTCCTATATCCATCCTCTCTGTTGTCTCTAAAGTTTTTGAAAAGGTTATTAAGCTTAGGCTCACTAAATATCTCCTATCAAACAATTTACTCGCATCCCAACAGTATGGATTCAGAAACCAATCTAACACAAAATGTGCTGCCTTCGATTTTGTATACGCCCTCCAAAAGCATATAGACCAGGGTAAGCATGCTGCAGGCTTATTTATAGATTTAAAAAAGGCTTTCGATACGGTTGACCATGGGATACTACTAAAGAAGCTAGAACACCTAGGCATAGTAGGCACTCCCCTGAAGTTACTGTGTAGCTACCTCTCTAACCGACACTGTCAGACCTTTGTTGGAAAAGGGACAAGCAGCATGGGAACGATAAAATGTGGCGTGCCTCAGGGCTCCGTACTTGGACCATTACTATTTTTAATATATATAAATGATATTGCTAAATGGGGACTTAAGGGTACAATACAACTCTATGCAGATGACACAGTGATTCTTTATCACAATAATGATTTAAACGAACTTGAAAAGGAAATGGAAAGGGATGTAGCTTGCCTGGCAAACTGGCTGCGATTAAACAAACTTAGCCTAAACATAAAAAAAACACATTACATACTGTTTGCAAATAAAACAAATGTAAGTCTTAATATAAGTCTTGATAATAACCGCCTTGAAAGGGCTGATGTTACAAAATATCTTGGCCTTTTCATTGATTCACAACTCACATGGAATCACCAATTTAAACATGTTCTATCCAAAATTACTCCTATAACTGGTGTTTTATATAGACTTCGCGGGTTACTTCCTCCCTCTCTATTAAAATCGATTTACCATGCTATGATTCACTCACATCTAATATATCTCGCCGGAATCTGGGGATTTGCTACAAAAAAAATGATTTCAGAAGTCCAAGTCGTCCAAAATAGAGCCCTGCGAAATATTTTCAGTTTACCCTGGGACACACATGTCAAAGACATCTACAGAAACACCCAAATACTTCCTTTTAATACCATTCCTACTTTTGAAATAACGAAAACTATATTACAAGTAATTCAACACTCGGCACATTCCAACACTACACTCTATTACAATTACGACGTACACCAACACAACACAAGAAATCACAACAAACTACATATACCAAAAATAAAATCAACAAAATATGGACTAAGATCCCTAGAATACATAGCTCACACAAAATATAATCAACTACCCAACGAGATCAAATGTGCAAGTCAATGTAAAAAGACCCAAACTAACATGCTCAAACTTCATCTTATTAATGACTATCTGAAATAATAATGTTGTGTATGTCCCATCATATGTCCATTTAATACATACAGCTATATGTTTCATGTAATGCGTATCATTCCCGCAATGAGTTTATTAACTCCTGGGAGTACAATGCTTTATATAATATACTATATTCTGTATTGTATACTTTGAATAAAATAAAAAAAAAAAAAAAATAAAAAAAAATTGATATTGTTGTAGCCGAAAACGTGATCTATTTTTTTTGGAACATTTTATTTTTTGTATGAAGATTTTCAGAAAATGAAATGAATTCACGGCCCAACTGAAATTTCCTGAAAATTTTCATATAAAAAATCGAATTTTCGAAAAAATAATTGTTTTGGTCTAAGCAACATCAAAAATGTCGAAGTTTTCAAACATAGAGAATATAATAGAAACTCTATCGCACTCAAAATACACCAGCCGCCACTGCTCAGGGTAAACCTATTTCTTTTGCCATGAAAACTAGGTTGAAATAAAAATATAGATACATATTATAATATAGTTCAATCCAAATATTTAAGTTTGTAAAGTTGTTCATCTGTGTCTTTGTAGCGTTACCATATTTGATATTTAGGTTTAAAGATTTTTTATCTTGTTTCTTTTAGTCTCGAACTCGCAAATACATTTAAAAAAACCTTTTATTTCCCTATTTCCCACTGACAAATTAAATAGTATAATAAAAGCGAAATGAATTTTAATGAACGGTACATCCTTCATTATTTTAAGTAATATGTGTTTTTTTGTAAATGTTTTAATTTGATACTGTGGCCTTGCGCAGTAATTGAAGCTAACATTAACGTATAAGCTAAACCCCAGCTTAATCTTTATTTAACATAATTTGCATTAAAACCTTCAGTTAATGAATTAATTATGATAATATTTTATTATTACTTTAAAAACATCTTATTTTTTGAACGAACCATTGTTTGAAGTTTTCTTCATTCCTTCTTAATCTGTTCGTAAAAAATGTAAACTGCCATTTGGATCTGAAACGGTCGCCTATTTAAAAGAGGAACATGACGTCAGATGATAGATGACAGCTCAGATAAGTAAGATAAACCTAAGCAATCGCTTCTTTCTCTCTTTTCTTCTCTCTCAAACAAAACATAGATAAAAAGGAAAACTGGTCACAACATTGAGATGAAAATAACTTTGTAGATGAATATCTATACTCTACTGCTACACACATTTATTTTTAGAGGCTGGTGACTCATCGCTTGATAGGACTCTTCCGTTTTCTACTTTTTTCCCTCCAAAACCTACTTAAATGCTTTGCACAGTGACCGGATAAATCATCAAAATGATAATTCATCACATCTTTAAAAAGTTATATAAAGTCATGGAAAGTGATGAAACAAAAACTTTATTAACTGGGTTAAGTAGGTTAGGTTAGGTTAGGTTTAAATTTTTTTTTCAAATCAATTTTTAAATGTGTTTTGAATAGTCACTGTGTTGAGTTATCATCGAACCGCTTTGCACATTGACCGTTACCTTGGTAGAAATATATACAGTGTAAACATTACAAAATTTATTTTTCACTAGCTGTACCCTGCCATCCATTGCTGTGGCTCAGTCTGTCAGTGCAGATAGAGAAATAATAGAGCGTGTTGCTTTTACGTCCAACAGATGGCGCTGTATTAAAAAAGCATGTTTTACCTGTCGCAGGTGACATCTATATAATATAAAAACACACGCGTATTTAAATGAAACGTTGTGTTAAAATTTAAAAGCAATCGGTGAAGAACTTTCGGAGATTTAAGATTTTGAACCAACGATAGTTTACATTTTTATAGATATGGATGGATGGATTGTTCGTAATTTGAAAGTTTTACCAAACATTATACCTAATATATAATATCTGCATAACTAACCTCAACATGAAGATCGCGATTTCCCACTAGAATGATTTCTGAACTGAACACGGTGGAATACCGATAGAACACCCCTACGGAAAACTTATCCTTTATTACATTTGCTTTTCTTCTACCCTTAGATATTAAAAAAAAAACAACGTTGGTAGTTAAACCCGACTTCACAAAACTTCACCCCAGTTCTTTTGTTCTGTTGAACAATTTATTGAAAAATATTGTACAAACCAAAAGGCGTCTTGCCTTATTTTTATAGTTTTATAAATGCTTTAGAGCACCATATCTCACGACGTGGATGACATAGAAAATAGATGTATTTACATAAAAATACAGAAGTCATATTTTTAACCTTAGATAACTAATCGCTCGTCGAGGCGACGACGCGCTACTCGGCGAAATTCGAAATCAACTACTTCCCCCCGTTCCCCGACCTTGACTCTTTCATTACCTTCCTAATTTGAGTAAACAGTGCAGCACGTGACGCGATTGCGGCCACACACATACTAGGACGTGCGCCCTATGACCATCTCGTCGTCCGCTGGACGAAAGTTTAGTTATAACAACAATTTTTATTTTTAAAGAACGTACATTCATATATTCTTATATTTATTGTTAATGTTGGCAAATCTTCTACAATAGAAGCTACGGTTCCATCTACGTCAAACGTGCGTAAAATTTGCTACCTGTGTCCATCCAAGGCCCGGAGGATGACCAAACACCGTTGCACCAGATGTAGAGGGGCTATTTGTGGTCCACATAATGTTGACATGTGACCTGTGTAGACTGATATTTTGATATTAATTTGTACTTAATTTGTTCATTATAAACCTTTCTTTTGTGTCATGTAACAAGTTCCTATCTTAATTAAATATTTTTGATTTATTTCTAGTGTTTTATTGCGTAGTCCACTAGACTAAAGTGTAGTTACAATGAAACAATGAAAAAAGTTTAGTTATCTAGGGCTAAAAAAATTCATGACGCCAGGGCTCACCGTTTTTGATGCTTCATCATACAATTTTCCTGCTTTATAATAAGTTTTATTGAACTAAAAATAACACTCATTACAGCATGGCCGCTTGGAAAAACGCGTTTTCCCTAAAGCCCAATATACGGTACCCCGACCTTCATTGTAGTTACATCACAGTAAGAAGCGTCTTGTATTCTCGGCTGACTTTTATTTATAAAGCCTTTGAAAGTGAAACATAAGAATTACACACGAAAATAAACCTAGCCACAAATAAACGCTGCAGCCATAAATTATGGGTGAAGAGAAAATCCCTTAAATAAATACTTTTATTTAAATATAAACGCTATGACGATATTCTCTTAAGTTTATTCATGCTGGAAGAATGTGCTTAATATTACGTAGGTACGTGAGAACTGTTATCATTATTTATATTTATCAAATTAAATGTACAGTGGAAACCGTTTAAGACGAAAACGCTTAACATGATTAATCAGTTAACACGACTAACATCCGAGCAACACGACGTCACCAAATTTACGTTATACTTAAGAACTCCCGAAGTGAACTCTTTTAAATAAATATTTCTGTTAATGAAATGAGAATATTCAATGGACACCGTTTAAGACGAAATAGTTTAACATGATACATCGATTAACACGAACGAATAGCTCGATCACCGCGTCATCGCCAAATTCTTAAACCCTTGCTGTTCCGAATCTATGTTAATGATATAACACAAAGTGGGGTATTAAATGAACTCTACAGCTTTATGGTTGAAGGTGAGGTTTAAACGGAAATTAATGTTAATGTTTCCCATCTCACAAGCTGGTTGCGAATAAAGAAACTGACCCTTAACGTAAAAAAACGCATTATATACTTGTCGGCCTCAAGAAATATTTCAGTCTCAATATCAAAATTGGTGACAACCGTCTCGAAAAGAAAACGAGCGCAAAATGTTTGGGCCTGATTATAGATTACCAGCTATCTTGGGATCTCCATATAAATCATGTGAAGGAGAAAATTACCCCCACAACTGGTGTAATATATAGGCTTCAAGGATTACTACCCATTCATCTACTAACTTTGGTGTATTGTGCAATGGTACGTTCACACCTATCCTATATATGCTGCTTTGCCTATCTGTTGCTTTGCCTTAAAGAATCTGATATATGACCTACAGATTGTCCAAAACCGAGCTCTCAGACATGTTATTGGTCTTCCAGGGGACACATATGTGAAGGACATCTTTTCAGTTTCTGGTATCCTTCCAATCACAGTTCTTCCTAAACTTGAAATCACGAGCACCATCTTACAAATTACCCATCAATCAACCTACACTAATATCAATCCACTTTACAATCCAGACATCCACAACCACATACTCGTAATAATAATAATAAGTCATCAGTCTGATTTCATTTTACATTTGGATTATACATGTAACCATTTATACCAAGCTCGGATTAAAATACAATGACTCTGACGTCTAGTGCACCATATACGTGAATATAAAACGCGAACGTTTGTCGCGAGCGAGTTAATGAATAAATTAACTCTTTTCAGCTGCATAAATAATCTGTACATATCAATGCATTGCATGAACCCACATATTTCAGGGTAAATATGAAATCTATTGTAGGCATTACGGTAAATTTTGAATCGGATGCAGCTCACAAACTTGTTTTGTGACTTCTTTTGTGAAAAAAATACATGGTTTCATTTTGTGTTTAGGTTTCGGTTTTTTAATATTCAAAATACTTACCAATATAATACATTCAAATGTATGTACCTGAATATATATGTTTATATATGTATAAAAAAAAATTGCCAATAAAAAAAAAAAACTCACCTTTTGAACCCTTTTGGCTAATAACAATAAGTAGTCGTAAACAAGAGGCTTTTTTCATAAAGAACGTATCAAAAAACTCACATTGGCCTTTTTAAAAGCAAAGCTGACAAACTGCTTTGGCAGTTTAGCGGGTATAATTTTTTAAAAAAGTCACCAGTCGTATTATAAGCCGGACCTCTTCAAGACCCGCATTGCAAAATCTCTTGCAAGAGACCTTACCTTGACGCGACTCACCTTGCTGCTCAACCGGGTGGCGATTAGTTCCCCTGCCTTTACACCGTGCAGACAGGGACGCTCGTGTGAGGTGTAACATTAAAAAATACACACATTCCTAGTATGTTTGTTTTGTTCGCCTCATCACTCACAATGCGACCCTCAATAAAAATTGCCCTAACAACACAAAAACCAATATCCAGTACCCTATTCATTAAGGACTCTTCGGATTCCTAAACTGCATTATAAATAGGAGTTCTAATTAAAGTTTCAAGAACGAAGCTATTTGTATGTTGTTATGGAGGTCTAGCACGTACGATCGATAAAACCTTATGTCAATACGGTATTGACGAAATCCGTCATCTATGGTCAGTTAGCGATATTTGAGAGCCCGGTTAAAGTATGATTCCGACAGTTGGTAGACAAAAGCCGCTGCTTTTGGCGCTCCAGCCTGGAGAAATAAAGGTAGTTAATTATGACTAAAGACCCCGTGAACTAATTAACTCCCTTTTTAGTGTCAAAAAGTACATGCGGACTGTATAGTTCACATAAGTTAATAAAATTATATGATAAATATAATACGCATAATGAATATGACAAAGATGTTTTTATCTTTCATCGTTTCGTCATTCGGTCTCATATCTCTTTCATTGTTCGCTGTAATTTATTGCACAATGTAATCTTCCGGGAAATGTTTGAACAATAAATAGAGGAGCAATATTTTGCTTGCGCGGAATCATAAACTAATTAAAATGATCTAATTCCTTCGGTAAACAATGAAGCGAGTAACTTACAACTAACATAAAAAGGAATATCTGCGGTTAGGCCTGGGTCAAGGTGACATTATTTTACACACGAGGAGGGCAGTGAAAGTTGGCAAGTTCGTTCTCTTTGTTCACTAAAACCAATCGCTTACTACTGTGTACTCTCATACCCACAACCATATAATAAAGAAGAACACAAGAAAAGCGACGTGGGCGTGTTTCGTGATCCAAAGGTCTAACCATTCTTTGCTTAATTTCAATTCATCATCATCATTTCAAACCGATGTCTTTCATTTGTCAGAAAAAAATCCCCATGTTCACGTACATGTACGCAGTGCACAGTACAATACAAAATTTCACTATACAGAAATTCTTGGCGATAACCTTCAGAAAAATCGTACAGTCATAAATTGATACTTGAGTATGAAATGTACCGGAAGCATCTCCTATCCTTATCCTATATTCCTCTCCCTCTCCCCGTTACCTACTAATTAGTTTTAAGCATAAGAAAACTTTTGGCTTAACTTTAATCAAGTGCATTTTTTTGTCTGAAACCGCACAAGAGTCCCAACTGTTCCCAGTCGTCTGGAGCCAGTGAGACTATTAAATCCCCAATCGGGGTATGTTGTGAGGCTGAATGTGGTAGGGAGGGGAGGGAGATGGAAAGGAAGAAGATGGGAAAGTACCTGGCCATTCAGCGACCTCCAGCTTACTAGTCGATTGCCTTGCCCCTCGACCACGGAGGCCGTTTATTCTATATTTGTATTATTTAAGCCGTTTGTTTCTAAATGAGCTAGAACAAAAAAGTGCATTCAATTCTACTTGGAAGACATTTCTAGTGTGCATTATCTATTCAGTGCCCACAATACTTTTAATAGTCTCTGCCACACGTCCACTTCGGAGCGACGGTACCACGCGCCACTTCAGGCCGCCGCGCAGAAAAGTATCACAATGGACTGCGCTGTAAACCGTTACCTTACTTTCGGACTTTACTTTTCTGAGCGGCAGCCAGGAGTGGCGCGTGGTACCGCCGGTCCGAAGTTTACGTGTGACAGAGCCTAATGTCTTCATGTTAGATCAAAGGTTTCAAAACTCTCGTGTTGCGAACTTATCCGGGTATTTCATAAAAAATATTTATAGAAGTTGTAATTAGTGAATAATATTATGTATTATTAAGTTGAAATTTTTTCAGTTCGAGACTTATTATGAATCATGAAAGAAGTACGGGGTTATAGTTATTAAATTCAAGATTTTTGCATATTTGACTGCTTCGAAAAATGTTGATATATGCAATATAATTTTATATATAAACAAAACGATCACCCCTGGGCAACCATAAAAAAATAGGCACATATAGGTAACACAAACAGCTGTTTGTAAAGAAATTTGTTGTATTGGATATTTCTTGATGAATGTGTATTTTATTAATCAAACCTTATGGCATCGGTTTGATGGTGAGGAATATATTTTTTACAAAGAAAATTTTTTCGAGGAAATGGAAATTATAATTCATATGTGGGAAACCGTTAAAATGATATTTCTATCATTTCATTTTTCAAGGAACACAATTTGGGAGGCAGGAAACCATTTATTAGGTATAACATCTCTGCCACTCCAGATGGGTCGCAACGTTTGGTGACTTAACTGGGGTTCATGGTGTGAATAGTTTGTCTAGGTCTTGGTGGGGGATGCAGCTGCCCTCCTACTGTGTGGCAGGCTGGACCAGGAGAAACTGGTTGAGAGAGACTTTTCGACCACTCAAATAGGACCCATCTTCTTGCCCCGCAGGGAGGGATAGATTCATGCGACCGTCACTCCTGGTCACCCTGACCCCCGGATCCTACCCACACCTTATACTTTTTTCCTTCTCTGAACTTCCTCCCTTTGCTTTTCTTAAAAATACCTTCCACACAGCATCCCTAAATATGACATAGGCCCTGGGGGAAATAATGTCTGACGATAGAATAGAAGTTCTGAGAAGGAAAAAGGCATGAGGATAGAAGATACGAACAGATGGATAGAGTCAATCTAGGTGGGTTGTTAAACTTATTTCTTTCTTGAAAGTGGAAATAGTTTGAGAACCCCTCGGATTGGTACACATTAACTCGATGTGAAAACAAGATTAAAAACTTTGCGTTCAAATGACAGTCTGATTCACTTAGTTCTTTTATCTTTGTTTTCTTTTTATTTCTCCCCAGTGCCCCATCGATCTTCGTTTGTTTATCACCTCCTAACAAAACTGTTGATATATTTTACTCTCATCTGAAAAACAATCTTGTTTATTTATTATTAGTTATTGAAAATCTATGTAGGTACATAGATTTGTAATGTAATGTACATAACAATTCATGTGAAATAAATTTAATGGGGTATAACACATAGTTACCTTAATTTAAGTGCAAATTTCCGTATGTAAACATTGTTTACTTTAATAAATTGATCAACAGACTACTTGTGTACAAGTACTTAAATTTCTATATTTATTATTTTTTATAGATTTTCTATCAGCCATCCTCAAAATCTCTGTTTAGTTCAATCTCGTCCGACTTTTTGTAATGTACCTAGTTCAACTTTTCGTGCACAAAGCTTTCGCCTCACTCGTTATTCATGTTGGTATCGCTCCGCTTTTCACTTATTCAACTGCCGCTATTGGAAACTATTGAATTATTTACGTACGGTGGTCAATTGGTCGACCGCTTAAATGTTAATTCCGTCCTAAAATTAATGTCTCTTCGAATTTATGGGTTTTGAAATACACACGTTCACTTTATTGGATCCCTTTAAGGCGATGCCATACGTAGTAATGCAAAATCATGTGTTTTTGGTTTGAAAATTTGGTCGCCTAGAAATGTTTCAGATGCTTTAATTAAATACTGCGAGTAGAATACATCTTGGCCTTTGAAATAATCGAGTATTTTTTGATAAGTCTTTTTATAAGCCCAGAAAAAAATAATGTAAAGGCCTATGACAACTGCTTTAATGTTCAAAATCTCCTACTTACGAACCCATTTTCGGTTATGACTTTATTGTATAATGTGGAAAATTAAGTTATTTATAAAATGATCGAAAAAAATTTAAATGTTTATGCCTGAACATCCACAAAATAAAATAAAAGGCACTTTTTCGCCATGTTTTTTTCTTGCATAAATCAAAACAGGCGGATGGTGTTAAGCGGGAATTTAAGCCTTGTCGCCATCTACGTAAGGGTTGTTATTGATAGCGGCTCAATTTAAAATATTACACGTAGTGCATCGCCTTAACATGATCGGTTTTGAAAAGCAGTAAAATATTTTGTTTTTGTTTTTGGACAACATTCACGATCGCGTGTGATTCACTGGAATCTATTGATTGAAGTGTACCTACGTGCAAGACATGCATTCACGAGAAGATAATGTATCATGTCTTCCTTTGTCTTCGAAATGCTTATCTTTCTATTTAATTCTTTACACAAAGTATTGTTTACAAACGTTCCAGAGTTCTTCTTGTCATATTGACGTCTTTACGTGATATGAATACGTATTGTCATCTTTTGTCTACTGTTTTCCTGGCAGTAAACACGCGTTTCGTCACAGTATAGCGGCATTGTTGGGATCATCAAACTCCCGAATAAAAGATTTTATGATTCAAACGAAAATATCAATTAGTATAAATGCATTTCGCACTCCGTCGCACGCAATTTCAGGGAAACTCGTCATTATAATGTTTACGTTCCTATAAGACAAAACAAACAAGCATTCCGTTTTATTACTAGTCAGTAGTTGGTAGGAGATAACAGATAAAAATAAATATTCTAGCACTCAAACAACCTCTAATCGTAGAATGAGATTCTGTAAGGTCGTTATTCATCGGAATATTCCTTTGTTTATGCTTAGTTTCAAATAATAATGTACTAAAGTTACATATTTCCGAGAAGCACCTAAAGTATGACGTAAACTTGGGAAGCATACAGCCTATGCCTAATGCCTATCTTTCCCTAGTGATATTATATTGTTTTTGCCAACTCAACGAAACTTCTAATAATATCACAAATATAGGATTGAATCGTTTTTAAGCCACTTTACCCTGAATTTCGATTTGATGAGAGCAATTTGGGAATCGTCAGTGGGTGACATCCCAGTAAAAGTCCAAATGTTCCAGGAAAATACAAAAGTTAGGTCGCTGCACGTCCAAGGCGTACTTTCTCAATATAGTTTCTCCATTTCGTGATACCATTATATGAAAACAAATTCGTGTTAGGTTCCTTTTGAACAGAAATCGGGTTCTCTGGGGATATTGAAATATTGTAATAAACGTGTTTCTACCCAGCCTTGCTCCGGGCGTAAACCAGAAAGGATTAAACAAAGTTGAACTTTAATTTCCCTCGAGTTGTAAATACGTCATTGACAGTAGTTTCCATTAGTAGGATGCTTATTAGGTACGCAGTTACCTACTTGTCAATAGAAAATTCATCCTATTTATACCTGTCCTCCACAATATGTCAAATCGGGTATCGGGTAAATAAGGTATCTTTACATTAAGCTTATTGCTAAGAAATATGAAAAAACTGAGAACATTTTATACATTAAATATATATACTCGTATATTGCGTGATGCTTCAGTAATCGAAGTTTTGTTTATTTCCATATTAAAACTAAAATATACATAGGTACAAACTATAAACATTATTAATTAGTGGTTTATTAAATTAAACCTTTCCTAAGGGTAAACGGGATGTTCGGTTTAATTTACGTGTTCATAGATGGCGTTAATTTAATTATTTTATTAAAATACACTTTTTGCAAGTTATGCGTTACAATATTAAAACGAATTATTTGTTTGAATATGAATAAATAGTTTTGTACCTATAAAACCTCACTTCTTTCAAGAGAGGTATACAAATATAATATTGGATTGAATCACCAATATAATGTTGTATTTGTATGCCTTTCTTAAAGGAATTGAGTTTTTATACGAACAAAATTATTTATTCGTGTTCATATTCATAAATAACAAATATTGTGTATCTATATTGTACAGCATAACTTGCAAAAAGCTTATTAAAAAAAAATTAACGCCATCTATGAATACGTACATTATAACGAGCCTCGCATTTAATCTTAAATCCTCTTTTTGCAAACAATACATTCCAGAAAGTTAACCCGAGCTCCTACGCAGTTTTATTTGGTTTGTGCTGATATGAGTGCGACACGAAAATCCAATTAGTTTCATTCCAATCCTTTAGTAAGTAAATAATCTTGTGAAGCATGGAATAAAACAAATTGAGATCACGATTAAGACAACTTCCTAAAGCATTTGGAAGTTCGTATCTCACGGGGGTGCTCAGCGAGGTGAGATACTAAATACTAACTCTAACTCGATCCAGTAACTGTCCGCCCTCTTCAGGAAATACTAAACTGCGTATAGGTACTGGGCACACTAGCTAAGTCTATTTCATCGGCAGCTGGAGAGCCTCTGAAATACTTTGTTCCACCCTTCAACTACGAACTTTTTTCTTAGTCACGGAGCAAATAGATTTCTCGAAACAATACCAATGTTATTTTCTCGGGTGGAATAAACAACGATATAACTATATGATAATGTTATTTCAGGAATTGGAAACTCATCCACGAAGAGAAAATCTTGTTTAGTTTTATAACTCTCAGAAAAAATATATTAACGAGAGGATGCTTCTAAGAATAATTTACATCGACTCGAACCAAAATGATATTATTTTCCTCTGTATGTACAAAGGTGGGGAGGTAATGATGTGTATTTTCCAACAAGGTACTTGCAAAGAAAATTTAATACAGTTTATGTAAGGTTATGTTAGGTAACCAAAACCATTTCGATCTCAGACAATCTTTCGGTTGAGTTGATGACGTAGTGTCTAGCCACTGCGATTCTGAAAATAGATAGATGTCTTACCTATATTCTTATGGGTGTAAATATCATGATAGTTTAGAAACTTTAATTAGCACATTTTTTTAACTTCGCCGGTTTTTGAACCCGAAACCTCCGGAGCTCAAAGCTTTTATCGTTTTTTTTTGTATTAGGCAATTCACCCTAAAAAGAGTGCTATAAAGCTACAATCATTGTTACAAACCGGGTGGTTTTTTTGTTTGTTTTACCACACCTTGTTTAGGTAGCCTCCTACGAGAATATAGCTCTGCGTATAAATACGATACAATTTCCACGAGCCGAGCCATGAATTATAGGAAAAAAAATAATATTCAAGCTAAAACGATAAATATGATATTTATTGAATTCTATATCTGTGGTTTAAACTAATTTTTTATGTTAATAGCAACTGCTCCCAAACTTCCGGAGGACTATAGCATCTCCGTTTGGGGTATGTCGTGAGGCTGAAGGTAGTGTGGCGGGGAAGGAGACGAGGAGAGGAAGATAGGGAAGTACCTGGTTTTTCACATCTGGTCAGCAAAAACGGCTAAATTTTCAATTCTTACTGGTGGTCTTATACCAGCGTGATACTGAGAGTATCTTCCGCTCTGAAACGTGCCGCAAAAATACTATAATATTATTTTTAATGAATATATTGAGAAAAATCACAAATTAATCTAATCAAATTTATTTGCGCACGCCGGGATTTGATCCCGTGACCTCCGGATCACTATTCGAAAGCCTTACCGCTCTATCACGGTGACATCTATGCATCCATTCCATTTACACCATCAGTCAGCCCTTCGCTTTTTTTTACGTTCATAGGTTTTATTGTAGACAATCATACAATCAGACAATCAAGTAATATTTTATTTTACGACTCGGAATTATTTAGTTTTATTTGTTTGACATCCATATTGCTGGATTAGCCCAAGATTAGCCTATCGGGGAAAGAGGAATAAACCGAGTTGCGAGGGGCGGGGAGGTGACTTGACCGTTTCTCTTTGTGTGATTTTTGAACAAGTGAATCAGACGGTACACAGGCAACTTGCATTGTAATATCACTATTTAGTCCGCGAAAATAAAATCTGCTTACTAAACTAAACTACTAGTCCTTTTTACAATGGCGCGCAAATTATTGCCTGCGTAAAAAAACTTAATTACCATTCCCAAATCGGGTAAACAAAAGGTCGGACTTGTTTCCAAAATATTATATTTTGTTTACTCTATTTGGTTAAATACTAAATATTTTGATAGAAAAAATTTATACAAATAATAATGTGTAATAATTTACACACTTCACACATTTTAAGCGTCGCTATGCTAATCGGTTCGGTTAAAAACGAAGATTCAGATCCGGCGCAGAAAAGTCCCACAATGGACTGCGCTGCAATCCGTCGCCTTACTTTACTTTTCTACACAGTGTCTGGTTATTTCAATGTGCGCTCTTTGGAGGTCAATGTACTACTAATGTCGTAGTTTCGTCAAAACTTTCTCTAATCCTTCTGGTGCCAAATTATGGTCACGTGGTTTGCCTCCAGGCCGTCGAGATGATACCCAGATTTTATTTTGGGCAAGTCTATCAATTTTAATGTCTATGGGTTAATGAATATTTGAATATTAATATCTTATCTGGCCGAAAATTTGTGCCTTCGAAATGAGAACGTTTCGATACTACCATTATTTTATCAGCATAACCTTGTGTTATTAATATCACGAAAACAAGTGCACACCAGTGTTCCTGCAATATAAATTATGGTAACCTTGCTACCTTGTGAATAACAATGTGAAGTTATAAATTATTATTGTGCTGCCACTAGTTTAATACCAGTGATACCATATCTACTATTATAACCCTTCGAGCCATATTTTTTGGGAATGTTATCTTTCAGTCGTTTCATTTAGAATAGTATTCAAAATACAACATGGTAAAGTAATTTTTTCTAATTAAGGCATTTTAGAAACTAAAAAACCGTATTGTAATATTTTATATCAAAATTTTAAATAACAAATAACCACATTCATGCAAAATAATTTTTATTATTCTACAGCAACATGTAAAGAATAATAATTTTTCTTATAAACTAAACCATAGCTTTTAGATATTTTAACAATGTTTTTTTTATATGTTTCCAATGTTTTTCATTATAGTAGTTACGATTCTGGCTTAAGTAACTTGCACCATAAGCAATATCTGGTCTTGTCAATACAGATAGGTACATAAGACTCCCTATTAACTGTTGGTATGGATATTTTATAATATCATCATTATTTATTTTGCATATTTCTCTAATTTTAAATTAACTTCCATAGGGGTATCTGGAGAATGACACTCTGACACATTGAATTGATGAAATGCTCTTGGTCATCAGAAATACAATCTTTCTGAAAATTCTCTCTCATTCCTAGACACTGGTTTAATCTGACCTAAATCTTTTATCTTAAATTAATTGGTAAGTTCAATTTTTATCTGTTCATAATAGTTTTCTGAATTATAGAATACAAAGAAATCATCCACAAATAATGCAACAGATATTTTAACATTATTATAACTTTTTTTATAAAAAGACAAGGTTCACGTTTGAATTTTTTGTGGCTTAAGTCCAACAACGCTTCGACGGCCGGCATAGTCCAGTGGTAACGCATTGGACTGCCATTCCGAAGGTCGCGGGTTCGAACCCGGCGTGCGCAAATAAATTTTATTTGATTAATTTGTGTTATTTCACAATTAATTAATTAAAATAATATATAGTATATTTGCGGCACGTTCCAGAGTGGAAGATACTACCAGTATCGCCCTGGTGTAAGACCACCATTCAGAATTGAAACGTTGCTCCAAATGGCTTTAGCCGTGTTTAGTGACTAGATCTGAATAGCCAGGTACTTCCCCACCTTCCTCTTTCCCTTCCCCACTTACCTTCAGCCTCACAACATCCCCCAATTGGGGATGCCATAGTCTCACTGGCTCCAGACGGGAGCAGTTGGGACTCTTGTGAGGTATTCACTATAAAAAAAAAATAAAAAAAAACATTCTTTTAATCTTAATATACCAAGTTCTAGGTACATATAAAACATTGTTTACATTTATTTCACACTGCTTGTTTCCTGCTGTAGTCGTAATTTGTAAGTCTCCGGAACATAAAACTTGTACACTGGTTTGATTTGCTACTGTTATCTCGTTTGAATGAAATATTTGACCACATATTTACATTTGACACTAAATGAATACTGGCACCAGAGTCAATGAACCAATCATTTTGACTGATTTCATTTGTTATAAAAACTGCACTGAATGCATTCTTATCTTTCTATGTAGAACAGTGGTTTTTATAATAACCAACCTGTTTAAATTTGAAGTAACGAATTGTTTTGATATTTGGGTTGACAGAAGGTTGACAATACTTTCGTTGTTATTGCCGCGATCCTTTGGAAATTTACTGCCACGCCGACTCGTTTCTGAGAATTTTTAGTAATGTATGAATGCACCTTCCGATTTAACTTTTAAAATCTGTACTCATGTCCAAAAACTTAGTTTTAATAGA
Source organism: Hesperophylax magnus (assembly GCA_026573805.1). Lineage (NCBI taxonomy): Eukaryota > Metazoa > Arthropoda > Insecta > Trichoptera > Limnephilidae > Hesperophylax > Hesperophylax magnus. The sequence continues at coordinate 10,187,020 of JAIUSX010000121.1, forward strand.
ATCTGCACTTATGTTTATCCCAGAATGGTCGATAACCATTATCATCAGCATAAAATTTTCTTGAAGTCCAGCTAGCAGCAATGAACCAATCGACTCATCGTTTATCTCGAAACCTGTACCTTTTAACTTTTATTCTGTTTCTACTAATTGCGCGACGTAACTAATCAAACAATCGCAAGTCTCCAAGCGAATTGATATTAAATTCCTTAGTAAACTAATCTTGCTTGTGAAATCGGAGTCGGCAAACAAACATTTCAATTTCTTCCATACGCTTTGCACTTTATTTTCCTTTAATATGGACGTAAAGAGATAGGTCATTTGTCATTATCAACTTCGCTCTTGTTTTTCTGTTTTCTGTTCATCTAGAATTTGCGCGCTACTTAAATCGACGCTTTCCAGGATGAGGAATTTTTTCACTGCAAAAGCCCAATCATCAAAATTCTCCCGTCCTTTCAGCTTAGGAACATTAACTGAGTAATTTGACAACATTTTTACATACCGTGCACTATTAAAAACTTTTAAAAAATGGACTGGGCCCATAACCTAAAAGACGATAAGGCGGCTGGCTATAGACTAACGTTTATTGCAAGAATATAGTTACATCATATGTTATATTCTAACAAGATTTTTTTTTATCGTTTCCTTTCCACGCGTCTAGGTTGCTCCTGACTCATTTTTCAAATAACTAGTATTTTACCCGAGAAATAATTGTATCTCTCTCGAAAAAGAAGTTATGTTCGATTTAAATCAAATGCACAAATATCTTTGTTTAAATTATAACACACAGATACTTGAGCAGTGCAATGTGTGAAGAGTCAGGTCTCACACTGACAAAAGGTCGCATTCGGGGCACTAAACAGTATTAATGTGCATTGCGATAGGGTTTGAGTGAACTTCAACATCAAAAACAAAAAGGTTCAAAGTGTCACCAAGAGAACTAGATTTATAACACAGCTGCCTAGATCGCACCTACTAATAACTTATTATGTATGGTTTACTTCATTACTGGCGCTTTCCGGACCATGTTAATCTGACATAAGATCTTTTCAATTTCATTTGTTACGTAATCCAAATATATTACAATTGTTTGTATTTCAGTCGGACATTACCATAATATCACAGAAAGGACCGCTCTACAGAACACTTGTTTTATTGTTCATTATTGTTTATGTTTTGGATTGTTTTATTTTTCAGTCGGTTTTTATTCAATACATTTCAGAGGAGTGTCCTATGTTCGTACACGGATTATGTGGATAGATTTTGTATAAGAGACAATACTAGCCAAGAAGAGGCGAGAAGTTTCAAGAAGAGTCAAGAAGATTTGTCAATTCATTCGACTTGAAGAGACAAGAAGGGCGGTAAGACGTAAGCACATAGAGACAAGAAGGGCGGTAAGACGTAAGCACATAGAGACAAGAAGAGAAAAGACAAGCCAAGAAGGGGTGAGAAGATGCAAGAAGACCCAAGTCGAGGCGAAAAGAACCAAGAGAAACTATAAGAATTATGAAGAGACAGGGTGAACCAGGAAGAGCCGAAAAGAAGGAAGGAAATGTAAGATGAAACAAGAAGGAAGATAACGCTCAATCAATTCCTTTATTCCTGCCCACGCGGAGAAAAATGAGAACGGCTTTTTGTATCAATATACCGTAAAAAATGTGACTACATGACCATTTCCTAGTAAAATATTAGTCATTCAGAATATATCTGAACACGTGTTCACGCAGGTGACCTTGTCCAAATAAATATAATGGACAAGACGTGAAAATATTATAATTTCTCAGAACACGTGTTCCGACTGTTTACTGGTATTGGTGCTTTACTAGCTTGTTATGAAATTTGTCAATTCATTCTTTGTAGGTCTCCAGTCCCGTTATTAACAGGAAAACGAATAAATTGACAATATCAGTAAGTTTTCTACGTGCATCCTAAATTCCAATATTGGCTTATTAGGTTGCCATTTAAACCGGTAGATTAAAGCCAACCTCCTTCCAATCCTCAGAGCACGTATTCCAAGTCTATCAAATCACTGCGTCCTGGTGCAACGGTCGCACCGGGACAGGAGTGCTCCTGACTGGGATGGTACAATCGTATAGTATCGTATCGTATCCTGTACATTTTTCAGTTTGTTGCTTGAAGGGTTTTACCAAACCACAGTCGAAATCTTTTCATGTCTATGACATTAATTTGCCACTTTTAAACTCTTATTTTTTGTATCAATGAGTCAAACTACATTATGTAACTTAGCGCCTCTTTTTTTTGTTTTTTTTTTTGTTTTACTACGATCATGAAATAATTTATTGTAAGGCGAGACTAATACGTGACGTAATAAATCAAATTTTATTTCCGTACATTATTTTTGCTTTGTTCAAAAAAAAAATCACGAACAATACAAATCAAACTCTTGCTTTTATTAAAATAAATGGCATTTTTTGTATATTATTTTAACGATTTTGCTTCGCGTTATCTTTGTTTACATTGAAATTCATTAACCGCATTACTCATCGTGACCACAATAAAAAGTCAGCAGAATCGAAACAATAAATACGAAAATAGATTAACGCTCTGTTTTTTCCAGTTTTTCGAGCTTTTTATTCAGAATTTTTTTTTTAATTTTGAGGAAAAAGGGCAAAAAATCAGAGGCGTGCATCACTCTTTGACCATGGCTGAGCTGTGGTTTTTATGGTGGATTCGAAGAATTCATAATATTCAGGTCATGAATTTTCAAACTACGGTCTAATATTTAGTTTCGTAGGAAAATAATTGGTAAAATAAACAGCAGGTAAGGGTCAATGGATGAGTTTCATTGTAAGTGTAGGAAGAAAGAGGTTTTATTCTTGAAAAAAACAGTGCTACGTTTACAATATTTAAATTTGTTTATCATCCCGTAAAATTCTCCTAAACATGATTTATCACTTTTATCAGCAGTTTTTCGAAAAGCATTTTTATGTTCGAGTTTCTTGCGGTATGCTTTTCCACATTTATGTGATTCTTTTGTAAAAATCACACACAGAATAATTGCAAATTGCCATTATATTGTAAAATTATGAGAATGGGGTTAGTATTGGTAATTATTTTCCAACATTGATGGGGGGGGGGGAGCTTTGAATCCAAAAACATCGCGTTAACATTGTAAATGTTCCAAACGGGATGTAAATGTAATTAATCTTCCGAAACATTTCGAGTAGAATTCATTGGAATGAATATAATATATATCACGACCCTTGAACCGGCGTTTCCACGACAAACAGTGCGAGCGATGGCAGACTGTAAACTCGGAGGTCTGACAAATTCCCTTGGTCCTACTCAATTCCCCGGAATTCCCCAACTTGGCGTTTATTTAGTGGAATAAAATTCATTTTGAAATTGGCTGGCGTGATTCCTGAGACAGAATTTAATGGCCGCTGGGAATAACGAGTATTAAAGTCGTGAGCGCTTTTGCTTATCTTGTTAAAAGCTTTTCACACCTGAGTACCTACTCTTATAACATTCCTACATTTTGCAAAAATGTAAATATTTTTTTAAAAAGCCAGCAATCAAAATAGATTGGACGTTACAATAATTATACCACAAACTGAATTCTGTTTACCTCCTTTTGATGTTTTGCTTTAATTAACATTTCGACCAAAATCGGAGGCAATTATTTCAGAAAAAAAACAACACGGAAGCTGTTGTTCGCTTTTAGTTTAATTTACCATTTTTAATTGCTTGGATTGGATTCATTTAAGATTCTAGCTAATTTGAATTAATTTGATGAATTCTGAAGCTAGGCGTGACGTATTCAGAAGTTGCATTGAACCGAGCAGCCTTTGGTAGAACCTGATTGTATCGATGACGTCAACGTCAACAACAACGTTATAATATAGGTACATTATCAAGACCTCGTTGACCTTATCAAGAAACATCGTTTTAAAAGTCAATGTGAAATGTGAACAAACTCAAGCGATGTGACCTGGAGAGATGTTCCTAGATCTGAGGAAAAAAAGGATAAACAGACTTTTTTCGGTCATTTGAGGTTTCGTGACAATGTTTTATGGTTGAATACTTTCTACTTAACTAATATTAAAAAATTTGAATGCATTGACGGCTGAAAATAACGTAACTACACAGGGAGTACTTATTTACTGAACAATGAAAATAACGTAACTACAAAGGGAGTACTTATTTACTGAATAATGAAAATAACGCAACTACACAGGGAGTACTTATTTACTAAATAACGTAACTACACAGGGAGTACTTATTTACTGAATAATGAATCCCATTGAAAAAAATTACGATGTCGAATCTGATTACATTAAGTCATAAACATGATTTATGTATATATTTAAGTACAATACATTAAATAATAAATGTGAAACCGCACAAGACTCCCAACTGCTCCCAATCGTCTGGAGCCAGTGAGACTACAATTGAGGTATGTTTTGAAACTGAAGGTGGGTAAGGTAAGAAGATGGGGAAGAGAAAAGTGGAGAAGTACCTGTCTATTCAGATCTGATCACCAAAGCCATTTCAAGCAACGTTTCGATTTTGAATGGTGGTCTTACACCAGGACGATACTGAGAGAATCTTCCATTCTAGAACGTGCCACAAATATACTAGATATTATTTTAAATTAGTTATTTGTAATTTATCACATATTATATTATATATTATATGCCATAATCATATTTATTAGTGACAAGAAGCTCTATCTCGTACAAGAGACACAGCTGGGCATATGAACATTCCAATCTTTATTTGAATTTATCTCAAAACTATGTTCTTGTGGGTAGGCCCCTGTGATACTAAATCCCCGCTTTACATTTCGAAGTGGACCCATTTTCTGCACATAGTAATCGAAATATGTTCTATGATGGGACTGTGTTTTAAATTTAGAATATCTACGATCTATAAAAAAATTGCACCATATGCACTATACACTGGAATAAATTGGTCAGCATTCCTTCACTACCTATGTTAGGGAGGTCGTGCGTGTCATTAATGAATGTAAGTAAGGATGAGAAATAAATAATACAATCGTTATTTTTCTAATGCCGGATGTGAGCGTGCTCAGGCGGTGTTGCCAGCTGCCGGTGTCTGCCTCAAATTTAATGAATTTAGGTATAAATACAGAATAATATTTCAAAAATAGCATTGCGCAAGGTGGTTCGAGTAGTTTGATTTACATAAGTAGCATAATTAACGTATAATTTCGCTATCAAAATAATCTTTTAAACAGAGAATATATCATTGAAGAAGAAGATAATTCTAACAAATCTAAAAAAAAGGTGAAACGAACTGGATCGACATATGACTTTAATAATTAGGTAGCAATGGTCGAGTGATTAAAACGCTGTCCCGGTAAGACAAGAGATCCTGGGTTCGATTCCTAGTTGTCACCGTTATCTTTTTATTTTCTTTGTCTTGTTTTGTTTCATTTTTCGTTCAGATTTCTTAGTATTTATTATCTTCTTCAATAATATATTAAATTCATGGGTATAACCTTTAAAAGTTAAATAAAAGTTGTTAATCCAATAAAAAAATAATATATAATTAAAAGTAAAATATACAGGGTGATAATGGATGTACTTGACTTACTTTAACCAGTGATTCCCGACACTATTAGGAGCTCAGTCTAGTAACCGACCAACTCCTCGACCCGATCCGGAATGTCCAATACCAAAGATATTAGAAGAACGAGATATGCTATGTTGGCCGCCGGACCGTAGCCGGAGTACTACCTAATTAGGGTACTTTGAACGGTATCGGGACGTGTACGCACAGAAATCTATTCTATGTATTAGTGCGGATACCTTAGCGATGCCTTAGCGTAAGCGAAGGTGTGCAGTAGTATTGGTGAACAAAACCGGCGACACTCGGCAAAACAATTCCACTCAGTACGAACTGCGCATAGCACATCTCGTTCTTCTAATATCTTTGTCCAATACCGACTGAATTTTTATGTTTAAAGTTGAAAAAAAAAACATCAAAAAGTCACCGGAATCCAAAATTTCATTTAATATTTTTTTAATCCAAATATTTTCACGAATTACTGGTTAAAATTAGTCAAGTACGCCCCTTAACACCCTGTATAAATAAAATAAACAACTGGCGTTGGTATACTTCAGTTAGATAATTTAATGCCTTCTTATTTTTGCAGTTTTCAAAAAATATTATTGCTGAGTTATTACTATTGCTAAGAAAAATGAGTATTGCTTATTTATTAAAATCCTGTTAAAAACGGGATTGGGGGCCGTTTCCTAATAAACTTTTTGTATATTCATAATATAACGGAAGACGTGTTCATGCACCTTCTTTTGTCCTGATAATATATAAAGACGAAATGCGAAAAATTTTTACATAAACTTGTTACAAAACATTCGTGTTTTACTGAAAGTTTATTAGAAAACCAGTCATTCATTAAAAGCCTGCAATCCCTTTTTTAACCGGATTACGATCAATTTGAAGAAATGTTTAATAAATTAACAATATTTAATATCAATAAATTTTCTCCGTGTGCGAATCATAAGGTTCCTTAAGTGCGCTCATCAGGGCCAAAATTTATTATGTTTAAATAAAGTTTTTTTGTTGACAATCTCTTTGAAGACTTGCCTCGACCCACACGTGTTGTGTTTTATACCAAACTAACAGAAAGTAAATTAGACAGTTACAAAAATGTTGCATATGACATCTTTTCCTTATTGGACTATTACAAAAATGTTGAATATGGCATTTTTTTCCGTATTGGACGGTTACAAAAATGTTGAATATGGCATCTTTTTCTTTTTGCACAGTTACAAAAATGTTGAATATGGAATCTTTTCCTTATTGCACTGTTACAAAAATGTTGAATATGTCATCTTTTCCTTATTGGCACCTTTCTTATTTTTCGACATTAAATTGCTGTTTAAATGTTCTATAACTCATGGTAGATGTCACCTAAAAGTTGACAAAGCTGTCCAAACAATTTGGATGTCTAGGCCCAAACATACTTTTCGATAGATTTTTATTCTACGTACAATTTTCTGCTCTTAATGTTGACATTCTATTAAATATTTTATTCCTTAACAGTATTTTCTACATGATCGATTATTATTTATTACTTACTATAATTGTAGGATTTGTGGCAAATATTGTCGATTTTATTTATAAATGCCTAATTACATTTTTGGTAATTATTCGGGATCGCTATCCAAATAATACTTGCTTAACACGATTTTTTATAAATAAAACTTTTCTCTTAATTCACCTTAATTACTATAAATAGTAACCTTCTTCATTTGCTAAATTTTTAATTTTGACAACCTAATTTTCAATTAAGTAAAATGTAAATTCGCTTTCGTTGTATATGGGATGACAGCTATTTAAAATTTCTGTCCATGACATTTTCTTATGTTGGTATTCCTGATACTATACGAGTGGCTAGAAGAGACGTTAAAACCATTTAATCCACGCATATTAGGTAGGTACTATTTTGACGAAACTCTGAAAATAAATAAGTAAAATAAAATAATAAGTTTAAAAAAAATATGATTAGGTTAGACAAGGTTAGGTTATGTTAAATAAAATAATAATAATACCTAAATAAATAATGTATGTAAAAATTTAAAAATTTAGGCGTATTAGATCTATCAAAAAATTTATATATAAAAATGCAAAAATCAGTCATTTTAAATACATGTAGGATAACCAAAGATATTAGAAGAACGAGATATGCTATGTTGGCCGCCGGACCGTAGGCGGAGTACTACCTAATTAGGGTACTTTGAACGGTATCGGGACGTGTACGCACAGAAATCTGTTCTATGTATTAGTGCGGATACCTTAGCGGAAGCGAAAATGTGCAGTGGTATTGGTGAACAAAACCGGCGACATTCGGCAAAACAATTCCACACAGTATGAACTGCTCATAGCACATCTCGTTCTTCTAATATCTTTGAGGATAACGAAAGATTTTTTTAATATTTATGTTGAGGGATCAGTAGGATTTATAGGCCCTTTATCAAAATATCTGGAGTCGGTGATTTTCCCATTTGATCTCTGGTGATTTGACGTGTTATTCTTGTATTGTTTTGTATTTATTTTGCTTATATAGTGCACTTGCATAATGTTGATTGACTAGAGACTAGATGATCATTTGTGGAAAAGTGTGTGGAAGGGTTTAGTTTTTCCGATAGGCATTATTTAGGCGGACCTCTCAACGGAAAATAAATAATATTAAATTATATTCAAGTCGTCCATGATCTAGCCACTCGTGTAGAATCAGGAATACCACCATAAGAAAATATCATGAACATGGATTATTGTAAACTGCTGTCATTCCATACAACGAAAGCGATTTTTCATTTTATATAATTAAAATTTAGAATGTTATAATTAAAAAGATTCCTACTGCAGATAGTAGTAGCCTTTTATAGTAATTAAGATGAATCAAAAGGTTTTATTTAAAAAAAATCGTACTAAGCGTGGCCAGCGATCCCGAATATTTACCATATTTTTTGTAAATAATTACAGAGACGACCTTTCGAATGAACTCCGTATTATTAGTGATTCAGATTTAGAACTGCCGAATTTTGACAGATATATAAATCTGTCAAAAATTTACACGATAGAAGTAGGCACACATTTCAAATAAATTTTTTTAATTAATCAAATGATTTCGGTACCTACTTTATCGATTGTCTGATATGATTTATACTTTTCAGCTCCAATTTTGAAAATTCAAAGTTTATTGAACATGAATAATTTTACCCATTAGGCAGGAACATTATTACACATCAAGCATGCACCCAAGCACCGATAACCGAAATTAGTATATATTATCTTATTTTGTGTTTCCATAAAACTTTTCCAGAATTTTTTTCCAAAAATAAATAAAGGGAACAGTAGATGATCTTAAAAAAGTTATTTTATCTTTGGTTCAATAACACCAAGAAGAGTTTGATTTTTTAACTTTGGTTAGTGTAGGTACCTACTGATAAATACGACCTTTTTTATCCTCAAGGATATGTCTACAAATAATTATAAATAATAAAACTATAAAAACTTTATGGTCAATATTGTTTCGTATATAAAAACTTATGGTCAATATTGTTTCGTTTCCATAAAAACTTTATGGTCAATATTGTTTCGTTGACCATGTGGAAGTCAATAATTCTTAACCCGTGAGTAATAACATCACAGAGACGCCATTCGGACGTTGGAAGTGATGCAGTTTGCCTCGAAACTCTGGTAAACTGAATAAGTTCTACACTTAATTCACTCGTTAATAATATTTACGACTACTTAAATTATACCTATGTGATAATCAAAACGTATTTAATTAGCATATAGTGTATCTTCGTAACAATCACCATATATATTTATATATCACTGGAATCAAATAACCTATTTTGTTTATAACTCCCCCCTCACAAGTAATTTTTTTTAAATATATTAAATTATAAATGTTCACCCTGTAACTTAAATACAAATGACTTTGTTCAAAATACCAATGTTTATTTTGCCAAAAACAAATATTTTCCATAGAAGAATATTTATTATCCCATACACACAATTCAACTTTTTTTACCATAAAACATTGAAATTTCTAAAAAATATATTTTCTTTTTTTCTTTTTGTATCGTCTAGAATCCCCCCCCCCATTTTACGCACTTTTACCCCCGGACACCCTGTATAATAATGTGGCACGCGGTGATCGGATTTTTGTCTCATAGCAATACGGCCAAAACCGCATCAAATCGATAGATACGATTATCCTGAACTCGAAAATACCAATATCAGACATTTTCCGCGTAGCGTTTGATCTGACCGAATTTTCAAAATTGTCAAAGAATTTTACCGAACTGCATCATAGCAATATATCTGATTTGCAGACTGTAGTTGAATGATAGTTCTGAGATACCGGAAACATATTTTTCAGACGTTAGTGGTGTAGCGCAAACCCGTAAAATCACTTAAAAAAATTAAAAATGAGACAAAAAAAATGTCTCATAGCAATACGTCTGAAAATCTTTTTTATTAGTAAATTTTGGTTATTTGATGCGAACAAAACAATTTTCAGACGGAAATGTGAACGCATTAAATTTTGAGACCGTTTTGAAAATGTTAACAAATTTTACCGATCGGTATCATAGCAATATGTCTGAAAATTGTTGGACATGATAAAATAAGTTGTCCACATGTGCAAAAAATTTATATCAGACAAATTAAGTGTAGCACCTTCTCTATCAGACAACTTTTCGATACGTTTGGAGCAGCTGGCGAGTGAGCTGTATAATAGTAAGAAAGGGGCAGGAGCGTAACAAGCGCTGAGGCTGTTGAAATTAAATACTGATTGATTTGATAGTTTTGGTTTTATTTAAAGCACACTTGAGTAACTTTTACAAAAGAAATAAGTAATGACATCTGTCATCTGTCAAAGTACATATAATAGACAAGGGAGATTCTTGAATATCTATGAAGGCTGTAAATTAAAAAAAAACATTTAACAGAGGCGTCGGCCAGGCGACTCCGAAACGTTATTTTCGTTTTTGGGAGTATATGCTACACTTAAAGTGTCTGAAAACAGGTTTTTGGTAATCATGGCAGCAATACGAAAAGTTGAAAAAAAAAATTATCCGTATTGCTATGATGCAGGTCGGCTAAATTTGTTGACATTTTCAAAAATGCGCTCAGGCTATATGCTACGTGCAAAATGTCTGAAAACAAACTTTTTCGTAATACAATTATAAAATCTATGTACATTTTCACTATCAGACGTATTGCTATAATACCGACTGTCTTTTTTTTTGACACAGCAGAAATGGCCTCCCACGCAGTTGCTACACTTTCGACCGTTACTACACACCTAGTCGGGTTCAGAATCATACAATCTAACGATTTTATAGGGTTTTTGCCGTATTGCTATGAGACATGGTTTTGGTCGTGGGCTCTCGTACTATCATCAAAATGATAATTCATCACATCGTTAAAAAGTTATATAAAGTCGTGGAAAGTGATGAAAAAAAAACTTTATTAACTGGGTTAAGTAGGTTAGGTTAGGTTAGGTTTAAATTATTTTTTTATCATCGTTTCTCATGATTTTATATCACTTTTAAAAAGTGTGTTGAATTGTCACTGTGTTGAGTTATAATGGAAACTATTTTTTATGTTATTATTATGTAAATTGTAATACGCTAATGTAATTAAGACTTATTTTGTTGTTAAAGAGTAAATAAATAAACTTAAATCAGTTTTAGAAATTAATGTAAGGCCAGATTTGCCAGACTTTTGGATCACGAAACACGCCCACATTCCATTTCTTGTTTTCTTTTTGTTCCATGAGAGAAACATTTACACACATAACATTAAGGAATGTCAATGTGGTATGCACTGGCTATAGCTGCTGCCGCCTTTGGACCACCAGTGGAAGTTGAAAAACCTTACTCGGTGTATTTATAGAACCTCGTTCGCTACTCTCTAGTCGGTACCTTCCACTGAGTGTTCCACTCTTATACTCAGGGCCGTACGCTGGAAACTTCTTCTCAGGGCCGCATGCTTCCACTGAGCTTTGCACATTTCAACTCAGGGATGCACAAATGCATAAGCTTCTGTAAAACATGCATGGTACGTACTTTTATACAAATCGGTGAATGGCTCAATGGATGCACCTGATTCGAAAAGGCTGATAAGTGATAACCTTCTGAGTACTAAATCGTAACACAAGACTTCCATAGTTGTTCTTTGTAATTCTTCAAATAAAAAATTCAGTCATTCCTTTATTCATAAATAAATTCAGTTCTGTTGATATTTTCATTTATACTTTACTAGAATTCTAACACGTTTTTTCGTCAATATAATAATTATATGTTAGTTATTTAACTGCTATGGCGGGGTTATCAGGAGATTTTTCAATGTGGATGAGTGTTTCAGGCTAATAATTATTGCTTATAAAATAATTGTTACCCTTTGTGCTATGCATAAAAAATCTTGTCTTAAAACATTAGTTTACCAAAAAAATAATAATTAATATTTGACAAGTTCTAGTATTTTCACCAAAAAATGTAGACAATTTGTCTCGACGCCATCTAGTGAGAGAGTTAGCACTTACAATGCCTTTCTCATATAAAAATAAAGATGGTTGTTTCAGGTGAAAAAATGTAACAAGCAGTAATTGTTGAATGAAACACTAGTATATATTGAATTATTTCGCGGATAAGAGATAAGCCGCCATAGCTCAGTGGTCAGAGCTGTCGACCGGAAATCGAATGGAATAATTGTTACCCTTTGTGCTATGCATAAAAAAATCTTGTCTTAAAACATTAGTTTACCAAAAAAATAATAATTTATATGTTAGTTATTTACTTTTTATTTTAACGTTGATTTTTGTTATTTACTATTGGCAGTTATAGTAAAAACTTTTCTCTTCTCTTTTCTCTATATTTGAAGTATCTACATAAATTCTATTTTTTTCCGTTTTATTTATATATTTTATCGTTTGCTATAGTTCCAATATGGATAATTTGAATTGCATATTATCCCATTCACGTAGCTGGGATTAAATTATTATTATGTTAATTTTAATGCACTAATGTAATCAAATAAGACTTGTTTTATGTGAAAACCCTGAGGGTGTAAACAAATATATAAATAAATAAATAATTCCACTCAGCACAATTTAATCGAAAGTGTGGCTAGAGGATTGATCGAAGGCGAAGCTTCTATAGATGTGTTCTGTGTTCTGTTCGTACTACCTTGGGTTCGTAGATTTAATTATTTTTTTCAATTTTCTATTTGCTATGCGAGTGTGTAATTCACAACCCTCTGTATTATAGACATGCATAACATTTACATCGTGAGTAAAATTATTTAGACTAAAACAAAATAAAATTAACTAAAATCTTCAGTATTTAAAAAAAAGTACAATAATAATAATGATAAAAAAAATATTTTTTACTTTCATGTTGTGCAGTCATCATGTAAATGCTGACTGTTAATAGAACCAGTTTCTGTTTTAGCTGAGTTTTTTTCCTTAAGTCGTGTCTTATGACTCAATATTCAAAATCATGAGTGACTCAATACTCAATGCAGTATCGAAATGCCTATGGAAAAAATCAGCCGAATGTTAAGGATGACATAAAAGCACTGACATAAATATACCTTTATTATATCGACGCATAATATTGATAATCCGTTACAAAGCCTGTAGACCGCTGAATTGTTGACATTTGGCGGAATGTATATAACTTTTATGGGTGACACCTGTCAACTTCACTCCACCAACGAAATGCGGGTATACTAACATTAATGCTTGTAGATTATTTCGTAATGCTCTAAATCTATGTCACAATTTCTTTACATGTTTAAAACGAAGCTAAACATTTATGTGAGAATATTTAGTGAGTAGAGTGTGATAAATTGGATTATTTCGTCTGACTGGTTTTGTGCGTTTCCCTTCTGGTATGTACAAATCTGCTTCACTCAACTTCATTGTTCGTGAAGTAGGTATAAACTTTCTGGCGTATTAACTTTCATTCTTTCAAACGGTGCGAAGCGACACATCACGAAGGGATGTTTCTGCCCATGCAAATAAATCATTTTAAATTACATATAATCGGTATACTCTTCGGAACTCCGAATCAGTATCTTAACCAACAAGACGACCTACTTTGTGTAAGCCCCTATCGATGAGAGCCTTGCTTATTTGCTTACACAATATGATCTGGCATTGGAGGCAGAGTACAGGGTATTCGCGAAGTAGATTAATCTTGAATAAGTTTGATGACGAAACTTGTATAGATACTCATTAATGCTCTCCTTATATTGGTCTTAAGCATTGCGGTGCTATGGAAAAAAAGGTATTTGGCTTTTAATAATTGTGTATAGTAGTGATAATTTAATTTTAGGGAGGCAAAACTATAAAACGGTGTTAAAGGCGAAGTGAAATCACAATTGTCGATTAATCTTTACTAATAATCAGTTAACATTATGAATAACAAACACTACGCGTCGGATAAATTTTTCCCACAGTTTGATAGGAATTAATAATATTTTTATGTTAAAAAAATTAAATAATTTTTTGTTAAAAAAATATTAGTGTAAGCTACAAAATAATTTATTTTTTAAAAAATACCTTTTTATGGCTAAGATTATTTGTCATCGTTTCCCTTGAATATCTTTTTTTTCCAATTCACAAAATAAACTGCTTTTGCACATCGACCTAAACTTCGCTTGACAATCATTTTTTTACTATTACCTGTATTCGTGGTGATATAAGACACACTAATGGACATATTTTTGGCTTGTGTGTTGATGGCTTCATCCGTCGGAGGTGTGCGATGCAACGAATGAGCTAAACAGGTTGCAAGCAATAGTTATTAATAATAATGGTAATGTCCAAATTTTTTATTAGTTTTATAAATGATTTCATTGATGGTTGAGAATGTGTGTTGTGAGCTGTGTGAACCGTCTGGACGAAGCTATTGAAATAGGTTTTGTGATCAAGGTTTGCAGAACGAACCACCCTATACCAGCGGATCTTTATTAACCCAGGAGCTGTACTTGTTATCTGAAATAAATAACAAAACTGAAGAGATATTTCGATGAAATTTAGTTCTGGGCTTGCTTGGTGTGCCGGAAGCAGTAATGGTATGGACAATTTTTTTTATTCCCTATATTTCTGGCAGAAATTTCCTTAGATTTCAGAATGGGTTTTTATGAAGTTTTCTCGATTGCTCAGTACTGCATTCCCCATAATAATTTTTCGAATCCACGAGAAGGGGGGGTCATACATTTCTGGCCTATTGGTATCCTTTAATACACAGTGAAGAAAATTTATCAAAGCTTTGCGGTCTCGGTGTCGATTGGTCTGGTCGTATGCGAATTAATTAGTAAATCATATTTCTTAGGTTTACCTATCTGTTTAGTACATAAATATAATGAAGTATAAAATTAATTACAACAGTAACTTTATTTTATCACATCCTGACTAACCTTGGCTACACAAACCTGGAACCGTCGGAAATAAACTGTTTTATTTACTTACTTTTTAAGACGGTTCCTAATGGTTGAGGTTCGTGACCTCCACTTCGATTTCCTTGATGGACAAGGCTCCCCCACTCTTTTCTTCTGCGGTTCTGTGCTGCGTGTATAGCTGCGGATACCCACGCACTGGACAACACTGATTCTCAGTCACTACAGCGCATATTGGTGACCTTACTCTGTTCCACCTGGCTTTCACTTTGCCAGTGACTATGAGTTTTTCAGGAGTCCTCAGTTCACCAAGCAACGTGTCCAAAGTATCTAATAATTAATATACGTTATATAGGCAGACATAGTTTAAAGCCTATTGTGGAACTCTTCAAGAATGGCCAGATTAGTGGATCTGACTGTCCATAGAATCCTGAGAATTTTCATCAGCACCACATTTGTTGGAGGTCCGTCCGCTTTCTTTCACTGAATCTGTCCATATTTCCACTTTAATTCTACTTTTTTATAATATCACACCACCAAATGTCCGCATTCTATGAAAATGCAAGTTTCTAAAAAATATTTTGTACCTTACCGATCATTAAATTAAATAAAAAAATTTCTTGGCATTTATTATTTTCATCTTTACTCAATTGACACATCGAAAGTAAGATTAATTCGCGTTTACAAAATATGGCATAACCCTGTCCGGAATGCACCGCGCGAGTCATCGAACCGGACACCGCCGCTACAGTCATCTCCCTACCTCGCATTATACTGTATGTTTCTGTTACCCGCCAACTCCTTCACTATAATATCTTATTATGGTTATACTTGGGTACTTATTTACAGTTCATATCCCCGGTCGGTCGGACCTCATGCCATTTTTATGTGCAGAATGCAGCCTGTGTCCGGCCAAACGATCTCGCGAACGTCGCTGTTCTTAGTTGTTAAAGTTGTAATAATCAGTGTTGTATCGTTAAACCAGACGTGTTGATATAAATAAGTTGAAAGGGTTAAACGAGTCTTACTGTCTGAAAGGTGGACAGGTACTTTTTTTCAATAATTTTGTCAATTACTTTACAGTGTGAATCCTCAATGTTTAAACTTTTTTCAGATTTTTTTTTACTTCTTTCAGTAAGTTCATAGTTGAAAAATACGAACCAGGTAATAAATAAGTTTTATATATGTGACATTTAAACGAATCTTATAAAACTCCATAGATATTGATGGAGTTTATATTAAGCGCTAAGAATAGATATGTTGATCTACAAAATCCAGACAGATGAAGATGAGCAAATTTCATGACGCCAGACCTCTGAGATCAAGATTTTTTTTTTGTGAATGCCGTAAAAGAGTCCCAACCGCCTGGAGCCAGTGAAACTGGCAACCCCATTTGGGGTATGTTATGAGACTGAAGGTAGCGAGAAGGAGAAGGAGATGGCGAAGAGGATGGTGACCTGGCTATTCAGATCTGGTCACCAAACACGGCTGAAGCCATTTCAAGCAACGTTTCGATTCTGAATGGTTTTCTTACATCAGAGTGATAATGAGAGTATATTCCACGTTGGAACCTTTTATTTTTTTAAATTTATTAAATTGTAAAATATCAAAAATCAGTAAAATGAAATTTACATGCGCACGCCGGGATTTGAACTCGTCACCTCCGGATTGCTAGTCGAGAGCCTTACCCCTCGACGATGGAGGCCGTCAATAAAAATATTATCTAATTTCATGACGCCAGAGCTCCGAGAGATTTGGTCGCTTCAATAATAAGATTGCCTACTTTAGGTAAAGTTAAGAATATTATTCCTGAAGAATCGTTTAATTTTTTTCCATGTGTTAGCTTATTTCGAAACTAACTAGAACGAGTTAACGTTTTTTGTTCTTTTGTACATTTATTGGGAAATTGTGTTGATTTACAAAAAACATTTCTAAGAAAGGTAACTTTCCACGCAGTAAACACTTTTGATAACGGTTTAACCCAATATTCAGCCAATTAAGTGGATTCGGACAGCGAATTTTTTATTCAACAGATTCCCGATAATAATACGCTGATCTAGTTACTTTATACATCAAATTCAACGGTTTTATACATATAGTCTTATTTAAAATTTATTAAAAAATATACTGCTTTATCAATTTAAAAATACGCACATCTTTTTAAGAACGAATTAGCACTAGAGCCTTAAAGGTACGTTTACATTTGCAAACCGAAACGCGAACCGTACCACGAATTACGGGAAGGAACGAATCAACACTGCAAGCGGCGTTTCGCGCCATTTGCGTTGCTTCGTTTCTTTCCCATAAGTTGAGGTTCAGTTCGGCAGTTCGGCTCGTGGATTTATACGTAACATAATACAGTCACATGTTAAATCTTTTAACATCCCAGTTTGTTAAACCTCTTATAGGCATATATTTTTTAAATACAATGCTATAAAGCTTTTCAATTCTCTACCTACTGACATTAGAAGCACGCAAAGCAAAAGTTCCTTTAAAAGTATATTCATTGATTACCTCCAATAAACATATCCATTAGGAGTATTTCATAACATATTTATATTTGTGCCTACTGTGTATATATATATGTATACTATATACTACATGTTTGTACATTTGACTAAAGTTTCATCTGCTTTTTTCTTATCATTTATCACTCTGCCTTTTTGTCGAACTCAAATTAATTACGTCAAAATTATTCTCGCTTCGTCTTAATCTTCTACACTCATACTTGAATTGTATAGTTTAAAAAAAATGATTATCTAATTTTATTTTATCTGTCATTTTCTTAATACTGAGCAAACAAAAACTTTGCTAACAACCACTCTGTAAATTATACGTCATTACTGTAATTAAATGTAATATTCAAAAGAAATATATATTTATATAATATATATTCTCGTAGATCTGCATTGACCATTGCATTTTCAAGGTCACTTACTGACAGTATGTCACAAAATAGTAAAACTGCCCCCTAGACCTTTTCATACTTTAATGTACCAGTGTGTATTTTAAACAATGAGGTATATTATAGACAGAGTCAGCTTTGGCGTTCGAAGTATGGGCCACGCATATAGGATCATTGTCCGGTGTGAGATATCTCTAGAATTAGTCGGTTGCAAGCGCTCGGCGGGCACAGGACTCCTGCGATAACTTCAAAATGCCGACATGCAGGCTGAGGTATTGTACAACTCGTACTAGAAAATAAAGGGAAAGCAATCGTAAAACCTTTCATCGGTAAGTAGGGTTTTACTATAGTCAGTAGTCGTGTAAATTGACTTAATAATGTTAAAAACTCGTGGAGCATTTACGTGGCCGCCGGTCACCTTCCACTAGTTCGTTGAGTTCGTTCGCGGTCGGAAGGATTCGGGCGACATCAACAGCCGCCACACCCCCCTGTCTTACTTCCCGCACGTGAACAATATTTCACACTGGCAGAAATATAAACTCTATTTATATATAACTCGATCATTTTGAATGCGAAATCTTCCCTGTAATATATTGACGTGTAATCATTTTATTGAGACAATAAACAAAATAATAAAGTAACACACAGGAGTCCTAAATGCTTCCAAATCTCTGGAGCCAGTATGTTGTGAGGCTGAAGATAGTGCGGAGGGCAAGGATATGGGGAAGAGGAAGGCGGGAAAATATCTGGCTATTCCGATCTGGTCACCAAACACAACCAAAGTCATTTCAAGCAACTTTCAATTCTAAATAGTGTTCTTATACCAGGGCGATACTGAGAGTATCTTCCACTCTGGAACGTGCTACAAATGTAATATATATATATTATACTAAATGAATAAATTGTGAAATAATTTTTGTATTAAATTAAATTTGGCTCTTCGGGTTGCTAGTCCACAACCTTAGTCCTCGACCACAGTTAAAGTAGCTTAAATTCACTTACAATTACTACTAGTAAGGTTACTGTCATTAGTAGTAATGACGGAACATATTTGTAATTGTAATTGTTAGGCGTAAATAAATAAACTGTACTAAAAATCAGGAATATTCAGGATGTCGCGTATCTAAGGTTTATAGATCCTGTCAGTATATTCAGATCAGATTTCATAGAATGTGTCGAGTATAATACATGGACATTTACATGGAAACTTCTCCGTAATATCAACGCATGTAGTTTTAGAGAGTAGCGAATTAATAAATCATCCGTCCTCCCTAATTACATTCGTAGATTCTAGGCAATAAAACGAAGTAACTTCTGTTCTTTCAGACGTTTCTCAATCTCTTATTAAACAAGCTTTTTTTACGTTTTGTCGTAATAACTCACAAGCATATGTATTTTATGGGTTGGTCTGCAAAAAAACATTCGCCCAAAAATTGTCTAAAATACATTTTTCAAAGGTCAAAAGAACGCTGTTTTCGCGTAGAGAAGAATATATTTGTTTCATGAAGCACCTATTATTTATGCAAAGTATTCCTTTTTGTTCTGAAGTTAGATTATACGATTCCATGTATGAATTATTAAAACTTATGTATGTATCTACATATAAAACATTCTATGTTCGTTACGTAATATTATTTTCATAGCATCCTCATAAATTTATTTCGACAGTATGTTTCTTTTCAAAATACAAAATATTTTGAGTATATCTCCTCCATATACACGTACATGTACAGTGATTTTATAAAATTATACATTTGCAAAAGCACATAGTAGAGCACTCGATTTATATCGAATTCATACCAAACGTACGCGGGACAGAAGGGCTTAGATAAGCTTAAGCTTGGTTGCGAATGTGTGTAAAGTGCCCTTGACGTATTTTTTTAAATAAACGGAGCTATGAAATTTATCCACAATTATTTAGATTCAAAAGATTGCGAGTTCCTTTCGATTTTTTCCTAGAATATGCCTGTGAGTGCCACCGGCAAAGTAAACATGTGCAAAAATCAAGCACATTATTTACCTACTTTTATTCTCAAAGTATAATGGTCCATTAAAAGTTAAGTATACATTTAAAAATTCTCCTTTTCTATTTTGTAAAGAAATTTCTCTAAATTTTAATGACAATAAAAATGTTGAGAAGTGAATGCTTCTATTTAAGGTCGCGAGCGTATCTTTGCTGGCAGATGAAAATATTATTGAAAAATAAAATCTTGAGTAATCATTTGAGGCATACGATATAATTATAAGAAGCTGAGTCGAAACCTAGAATACATTTACTTGACAAAAAGCTAGTATAAAAAATCACAATACACCATACGATTTTCTCTTCTCAGTCAAAGCTGTGATTAACTTTTTTCTCCAAAATGTATTAAATATTGTTATTGTTTCCTGTTTCAGAAAATTTGATCGGCAGTTTCTAGAAAAAGGTTAGTACCTCCTTTTTACTTAAAATGAACAAAATTATTTGGGAATAAGTAGGTAATAATATTCTTCAATAAAAAAAAAAATTAAATTAAATAAAAAACTTGATGTATTTATATTCACCAACAAAAAACCATATGTATGTACGTAGGGAGGAACGCAGCATTCTCTGAAATCTAGGTATAGCCCTGCTGAAAATGGATGTTATAGAAGTCTATTTGTTCCAATACTCATTGATCAGAACCAAAGATATTAGAAGAACGAGATGTGCTATGCGCAGTTCGTACTGAGTGGAATTGTTTTGCCGAGTGTCGCCGGTTTTGTTCACCAATACTACTGCACACCTTCGCTCACGCTAAGGCATCGCTAAGGTATCCGCACTAATACATAGAACAGATTTCTGTGCGTACACGTCCCGATACCGTTCAAAGTACCCTAATTAGGTAGTACTCCGGCTACGGTCCGGCGGCCAACATAGCATATCTCGTTCTTCTAATATCTTTGATCAGAACCATTCCTTTTGCAACGCTATGCCGTGATAGAGCATATATTGTATCATAGTGGTATCCTGAAGGGCCATGGCGTGTAGTTATCGTAAATATTTCATTAGAGAACCAATGATACCTATAATTAAGAAGAATTAAGATTACTAGGGCAGCTATTCAACTAGCTTTTAGGCTCAACGAGTTCATTTAATTTATATCTAGTGTATTCATGATATTATGTGGAGTTTCATTGGATCGCAAATATACCCAAAAAAGGTTTTGTTAATATTCTCCGGCATATTTCCGTAGTTTTGTTGGATCAAAGTTTATAGACCAATAGCGTATTTCAGCTGGCTTCTAATGATTCCAGGGAACATGGCCTCAATGCTTCCAGGTTGTTGAACTATTTATAATAAACCCTAGGAGTTTATAGACCAATAGCATATTTCAGATTGCTTCTAATGATTCCAGGGAACATGGCCTCAATGCTTCCAGGTTGTCTACTATTTATAAAAAGTTATAATAAACCCTAGAAGTTTATAGCAAGCTCGAGCGAGCTGCAATTGGTACATACGTCTTACCTTTGCATATTATTTTTCCTCTTCTCAGGTAACACGGAACGAAATGTTTAATGAATGCGAAGCGAACAAATGAACAAAAGCATTGCTAACGTTCTCAACAATTAATTAAATGTCTAGGAAGAAAGCTCTGCGCTTTTTACCAATTAAAACGAACGCGTTCGGTTCTTATTTCTTGTTACTCGTTAGTTTTTAGTTCTTAGCGCAAAGTGATATAGAAGTGATTTAAAAATAGCTTAGCTGGGGTTGCGGTAAGTCCGTTGACGTCACATTTTAACAACTTTCAGGAAATAATCACCCTCTTGACATTTCTGTAGTTTGTGGGTCCGTGAGGTCGCAGTCGTATTAAAGATCTCGTTCCTTAAGTAAAATATTTTTATATAATGTAGAAACCCTGTGAAATCTATTACGTTTACGTGGAGAGGAAGAAAACTGCTTTATACAGAGTATTAAAGTATTGAGTTGACATCGCTGGCTAAGTCCTCCATCACAACACAAGCAACATTTTCAGCTTGGTGGAAGTAGGAGATTTTCAAATATTGTCAGATTATTCGTAACCCGGGAATATTTGTTTTTCTTTTTAAAAAATTTAAATTAAATTAATATTCATAGGTATTCGTGGTACCTACAATGTACAGTGAAACTATGTACAGAGACCTTATACACTTGTGTACAAGTTCGGTATCTATTATTTTTGTATTATAAAACTAATCTCTGTGACGCCTCTCAAGTTAGAGCCATTATTTTTATTATCACTAAAAACGTATTTTTTATTTCGGTTATAAAAATACGGTCAAACCTAGTTGTTAACCTTCTTTAAGTTTACTGAGCTAGGAAAACCGTCGTAAAATACAAATATATACTTTAGTGGGTGGTTATATACTTTGATGTTTTAATTTGTTTTGCTATTTATTGATATTTTTGATGGAATGTTTCATGTATGTGAAAAATAATTTTCCTCCATAATTACAACTTAATGACTAGATAGGATTTCAGTCTCATCAATAGTAATTACCAATAATGTATTTTACAAAAAACACGAAGTATAAGCGGTAAACAGGTGATTTTAGAGAAGGATCCCAAAACACCTTTTTCCCATGCAAGTATTTTTAGTTTAAAAAAATATTTTTTTCGGCAACTAAAAAGTAAAAAAAAAATTGGTGTTCGGTCTTCGCTTCGATGCATTTTAAGATATTAAACAGCTGATATTAACACCTAAAGACTGATTTTTTTTCTAATTCGACCTAAAAAATTCTAAATTCGTACTCGATTTTCTCCAAAACAAAAGCTCAAATCAAAAAGTTATAATCCAAAATCGACCCCAATGTGATGCAATTCGCCAGTTTCCCGCTTGTACGACAAGTTTCCGAATTATGTAAGAATAATTTATTACGATTAAGGTAGACATAAGAATCTCTCCTATAATATATTCAATCATTTACGGCATTCTAGGATAGTGTGGTGCGCACGCATTTATCAAGCCTTTACAAATAACATTATAAAAGAGAACATTTTCGACTGACTTATTAAACAAAGAAACTAAATTATTTATCCTGCAAACCATAAAATATGTTTTTGAAAAATACGATATTTTAGAAAAAAAATAAAACGAACGTAAAAAATTAAATATAAAAATCAAAATTATTAAAAAGTATATAATAAATAGAATGGTTTATAAGTTATTAGTATTAGGTTTTGAATAAGTTTAGAGTTTAATTGTTCCATTTGTATAAAAAGTTTATTCCTATACTTATTTTACTATCAATTTTGTATACTGCCCACGCACAGGCAATGCCTTTGTGGGTTCCCTTAACTTAGTTATTTCAACATTTTATGCGTATGTAATTTTTTTATTCTAAAAATGTGTATTATGTGAAAAAAATTACTGGAAAAAAAACATATTTCATGATTTATTAGATTCTGTCTTTGGAAAAAATGTTCTACAAAATACGTAGATTGGCACCTATAGTAAAAATTTCTTTCGTCCTTTGGGTAGTAATTTATTACTGTAATTGACATCTACATCCTCCAATTATCAATAAGTGATTGAACGTGTCAAACAGTCCACCCATGACGACACATGCCCGAGCTGTATCGATTCAGGGGGAGAGCAGTCACATCCCTACAGATCACAACACCCGCCCCTTTACCACCACCCCCTGCCCCTGACCATCCACGCCACCCCCTATCCACCGCCCGTCCACCCCCCTCCCAACACGCTCGTGCGGGATGGGGCTCATCACCGGCTTTACGGCTGTTTACGTTTCTTCTTAAGAATTTATTAACTTATATTTTCATCTAACTGACATGACATGAGTCCCTTTTGATGTATAATTTCAAAGATAAACAAATATCAAAATTCGCCAAACAGGATAAGTGAAAATTAAAATCAAAGTGAGACATACCTACAATTTGTAAGCGTTTCCGGATAGCAGGTTAACTTTTATATGTATTCATCAATATTTTAATGTATTACTTGTTACTTGTTACCAATAAGTAATATGTATTATGGTAATATTGAATAGGTAATATTCGTCAGTAATTTAATTTAAATTTAATATATTTTGGAGGACTTATGGGTGATTGTTAATGCAAGGTCGTTATTTTTAGAGATATTGGCACTTTTATCAAGTTGAAAATCAACATGTTAGGTCAGTTTATCGAGTGCCATAGCTACAAAATTCTACATTCTAAGTTCATATTTTTTACTCCACAGCTCTGAACAGCAAACTAACACTATGTGACAATACATAAATGTCGCAGGAGGTGCAAGACAAATCAAAAGTCCTTTTTTAAGATGCCGCACTTGCAAGAGTTTGGTGGCAGGCAATTTGAACACCTGCTTTGATTTTTATTTGTGTTTGTGAAGTTTTAAATAAATACTTTACTTTAATTCGAATTCTTTATTACTATAATTTCATCCTGAGCCCGATTTGCAGCAAAATAGTAATATGTCTTTTTAAGAGTAAAACATATCAATTTCCCTCAGGGCTTATGTTATCTTTGTCATGTCATCTTTTTGGATGCTGTGTGGAGGGTCTTTAGGCGGGGGGGGGAGAAAATGAAGCAGAGGAAATTCTTGAAAGGTAAATGGTATGAGGGTTGGATAGGAATCTAGGGATCAATGTGTCTGGGAGTGACGTACATATTGTGAATATATCCCCAGTTGGAGAGGTCAAAGGGTCTCCCCAAACCAGCATCTCCCGATCTGACACGCCAGAGGTGGGCTGGCGCATCCTGAAAATACCTCGCCCAAGGTATCGAACCTCTTGGGGTTACCCTTGACAGAGGTGTTAGTTATCCAATAATTGGATAACTAACACCTAATAATTGGATCCTGGGTACCCATTCCCGCCTCCCAGATTCCATAGTACCATTAGTACTATTTTAAAAACTGCACTAATTGCTCTTTTTTTTACATAACTTGTCAGGTTAGTGTGGTACAAAGTTTTTAATTTAAAAAAAATTAACGTTAAAAATGTTGTTATTTTCCAAATGCATAGGCATTTTTAGTTTTACTTTGGACTGTGATCAATAACAGGGCTATTCAGGATTGTGTAATAAAACTTAGAAAATGGAATTTTGTAACTGTGACATTCGAAAAACTAACCTAAGGTCACGAAGGTGTCGATATTCATGAGATTCATAAAAATGTTAATATCTCGAAAACATGTTTAGTTATTCTGGTCAATCGTGAGTTTGCATATCAGCCCTCTAAAGGATAAAGATGAGTTTTGGAACAACCTGTATAACAGTGTTTATGTTTATCTACACATTGAACATTACAATTTATTATTATGCAGGTAAGTATTAATATTTCCATCCTACTCAAGAAATTTTCAGGCTTGGGTTTGACTCAGTTATGTATTTGTACCTACACGCAATTGCACGTATTATCGAACATCATTTTAGTTTGAACTTCAATTAAATTTGATGTAATTGAAGAGAATTATTATTTTTTTTTTGAACATAAATATTTTGTATTTATGGTCGTAAATAATTTATTACAATTATAACTCAAATTCCAGTAGTACAATTGCACTGGAGTACCTACTAGTAATTGTTCGTTGACATACCGTTCGCAATTGGATAACACCACTAGTAGATAAAACTTATGTTGGAATGCCATCACGTCGATTTATTTGACAGTTGAATGAATTTCACTAATCCGGCAAAAACGTGGTAAATGTGGTAAACTTGCTTATGTAAAAGCGTCTTATACATGAAAATACGTAAGTATGTAAGTAGCGTGGTATATGTGTAGCATGGTACGCCGACTCTACATACGCGAGCCGAACTGCCGAACTGAACCTCAACTTATGGGAAAGGAACAAAGCAACCGCAAATGGCGCGAAACGTCGCTTGCAGCTGCTTCGTTCCTTTTTTGTAATTCGTGGCTCGGCTCGTGTTTAAGTTCTCAAATGTATACGTACCATGAACGAAGCAACTGCAAGCGGCGTTTCGCGCCTTTTGCGGTTGCTTTGTTCCTTTCCCATATGTTGAGGTTCAGTTCGGCAGTTCGGATCGCGTATGTATACGTAGCATTAGCTCCATTGTGTTAACTGTAAGTTAGTATTTAATACTATGCATTATAAAGGAAATGTTGTGTATTGTTAAGGTCGGGCTTAATAATTATTAATCACTTCAAAGTTAACAGCATAGTGCCCACCCAAGGGACAGTTTATCACGTGGAACTCTATTTGTGTACTAAGCTGTGTGATGTACCTACTATTTATAGTCTCACTTATATGAATCTATGTGATGTATATTATATATTTATATGTCCTTTTAGACTATGAAGAAAGGGTGAAGGGCTCAAGGGTTGTTCCACTCAAGTATTGCCCCCTCGGGGCTTCAATCATTTATTAGATTTTGGGTAAAATATGAAAACAGGCCCTCTCCCTGAGGGAAGTATTTTGATCGAAATCATCTGCATTCATTAATAATATAAAGTTTAGACAATAAATCTTTTTTGGTATTTTAAGCAAATTAAAATAGCTATAGTGTTTTTCTAAAGGGTGGGTAAGTAAATGTAAATGAATTATTGTGGTTAGAAAACAGGTACCAAGTAAAATCAAAGTAACTAAGATTTTGGCTATGATGGGTTTTTCCCGGCAGATATATAACATGTATTGAATAAAAACATATCTTGAATACGACGCTCCCACACAACTAAGTCTTGTTTTTTTTTTTTTTTATCTAAAACGTTAAAATTATGTTTTATGTATGAAATAACTCTCTAAAATTCTCGCTACTCGCATATGTAAAATTGACGGAGTTCTTGAAAAAAAAACAATTTATTCTGATTACGAAGATTTCGGATATCTAGAATATTGTGTACTTACTGTGAATTACTTTTACATTGAGTAGGTACTCTCTAAGGTGAGTATTTTCTAATAAATTCGATATCTCTTTGAGATGAGAGGTTTCCTATGCGAATAATCTATGTATATATCTACATCTGGATTCATGTATCCCCTTTTTTAAGCAACTTAAGCTTCTGACACATATATATTTATATAAACGAAATTGTAAAATACCTGGAAGATAATAATATCATATAGGATAAAAAATATGGATTTCGAGAAAAAAAGAGTCACAAAAGAAGCATTGGCATCCATCATAGATTGTATACATACCATCCGAGATCAAGGACATAGATGCATAGTAATATATCTAGATTTAGCTAAAGCCTTTGATCCGATCAAAAATCCTATAAAAAAATTGAAAACATGAGTATCAAAGGCAAGGAACCCCAATTATGAAAATTTATATGAGTAACAGAACTCAGCAAGTTAAAATTAATCACCATACTGGGAAGCCACTGCGGATCACATATGGAGTTCCACAAGGAAGCATACTGGGGCCCGTTCTATTTACTATTACATAAATTATCTATGCAACATGGAAATTGTTATTTATGCTAAAGATTGAACTAAGGTGTACAATATAGCGGAATTATGAATCACGCAAGTGATTAGACACAAAACTACTTACACTAAACATATAGAAAACAAAATTCACAACCTACAGTATAAATACAGAGGACAGCCAAAAAATAAGACAAACACCATAAAACACATTAATACATAGACACCAACATCTGCGTTTGCCCTATTCTAGAAAAAACTAACCAAATAAAATATATAGGAATCACAATATACAATAACCTCAGATGGACAAATAAACTCCTCAAAATAATGCACATTTTCCTGAACATAAGAAACATATTTAAACTGGAACGATATATTATGCACTCCGCCGATCCACTATAGAATAAGTTATATTCAAACGATGAGGTTCATTCACATGCGATTGAAAGAATCCAAAATAAATTTTTAAGATATGTTAATTTTAAAATTTGACTGGCCTAAAACAGAATCCATTCCTAGTTGGCTGGTCAAAGTTTCCGCATGTTTTATTGTATGATTCTTATGTGAAATAAATTTATTATTATTATCAAAAATGGGCATTCCTAGAGAATGCCTAAATTACTATAACGTACTTTGTTCATTAAATTTAATAAAATTATCTGATCGTAGAATCATTTCCGATTTAACCTGTTTGTATAAAATCATTAATTCAATGTTTGATACCCCTGATTTATTATCTATAATATCTTTTCATACTCCAAGCAGGTCAGTTACAAGACAGTACCTACCGTATTATTGTAGCGATTTTACATCAATGTCCCACAATACTACACTCCTATGCGACGGATTCAACAGCTAGGAAACAAATACTACGATGTTGTTGATATATTTAGTACATCAATTTCAATACATAAGCATACCTTATTGAAGTTTTTTTCATCAGGTAGTGGAATAATTTAACAAAGGTATTTAATTTGACTAACACAATAATTTTGTCGACAAAGAAAAATAAATATTTTGGATTTTTTTATGTTTTGTGCCTGCTTGCTGTGTGGATCAAGTTTAGTGATGTTTTGTCTTTCAATTTATTTCTGTCCAATTGTTTAAAATAGTCGTTTCCTGCACTATTTGCGTGTACAATTTCGTAAATATTATATATATTTATGTAAAAGCCTTAATAGGCGTGAAATAAATAATTGCTTGGGGAGGACCAAGAAACTCTATAGGTCATATGGAAATTACACAGAAAACTATCATAAAGGTAATACTTAAATAAAAACACAGAAATATGACTGACAGTGACCGAATATTAAAGATGTTTGACGTACTAGAAATACGCCAAACATATAAAAAAAACACTACTAAAGTACATCTTTGAACTAAAAAACTAAATTTCGACAAACACAAACTAACAGACGAGCGTACATACAAATCATCAAAACTCCGTCAATAAGCACAAGCTTTGAACAAAGACACTATAAATACCGTGCAATAAAAGGATTTAACAATCTTACACTCGACACAAAAATGATTCAAACAAAAAACATTTCACAAATAAAATTAAGAAATGGATTAAAGAACAAAAAAGGATGTATTACAAAAAAAAATCTTAAAAGAACACAAAGTTAACACAACACACAACCCCGACTAATAATTACACACGTATTGCTTAGTTTTTATAACTACCTTATTTATTTTAATTTCATTCATGTATTTTATTTTTTAAATTTATTTTTTTTCTTAATGTTTCATTTAAATTCGTTTAATTTAACACAATTTCAATACAATTGATTTTTATTTATCACATAAAATTGTTAAATGGGGGCCTCTGCCAAAACCTCCTAGATCACAAGGCCGGGACACTGAATCAAATCAGCCTCCTAACTTGTATGAGAAACTGAAAAAAAGGTTTATTTATAAATTTTTTTTTAAATTAACTAAAACATTTTTCAATTAATAAGAATTAATTAAAAAAATAAATAAAACGAAATAATTTGCAGAATCTCATACAAGTTATACAAGGCATTGTTATGTAGGAGAATTTGATTCAGAACGGGTAACCACCCATTGAGGCTCACATTATCAAATAATATTTTTTTATTAAATACTTCTATTGTACCAATAATAAAAATGAAAAATTTCACCAAACCTTAAACGAATACTTTGCATGAATTAAATACCTCTGTTTCTATTTGTATGTTTAAACTGTGTAATAATATAATATGTTCTCTACTTCTTGTCGATTGACTTAGTTTGTGAGAAAATGGATGTACCTATGTGCTAACCCTTATACGTACTGTCTTTATACGTGTTCGATAATTTTTTTTAGAATTTGAATTTAAATAATATATTTATAACAATATTATAGATACAATTTCATGTCGTAGGAATTCACAATTCCGGGATATAGGCGAGCACTGCGGACTTGTTCAATTACCTCAAAATCAATTTAAAAAATCCAAAGCCTTATCGAAAAATGAATTCTAATAAGCTTCAGTGGAAGGGAAAATTCAATTCCGATAAAATTCAAAGGCCAAATTTCCTCGGTTGAAATGGGTAACTTTGCCCGGACTGTACTTTACGTAATTCGTTTACAGAAAATTTTTATCATGTACAATTATGAAAAGGAATACCAGTGAGTGTACTTTATGTAGTTTTTAACTGAATAGAAATTCCCTAGAAGTGTAATTTAAACAATTTGATTTCCAAATGTCGTTAAGTTTGACTATCCGCTTTAGAAAAAATTTCAGTATTTGAAAATGTTTGATCAATTTCACTCGAAATAAGCTAAAATTTACCTTACTTCTGGCACACAGATACGCTTTTATAGGATTATCTATTCATTTAATCTACAAAGCAAAATCTGTTTACATGTCATACAAAAAAACAGTAGTGAACTTTGCCCAGCTTTTTTCTGTCTTTTATAGTGCTTTCACACAAACGAAGTATTGATTTCCGCAAGTCTAAACTTAAACTTTAGGGTGCACAGTTTACACCCGCGCTGTGCAAGCGGGTTCCTTACAGAGCATCGGACCATCCTTGCTCCAAAAGCAACTATTTTTAACTTGTTACCAAATTTTCATGACGAGCTATGGATCTTCGAACAATGTATTGAATTGTTTAAATAAAAATCCCAAATGAATAGCACTTATTAAATAATGGAACTCTTTTTTTGTCAATTACACTGATTTGTCAACGTCCGTTTCTTTTATAATAATTAAAACACAAGCTGTTTATTTTAGAGTTACAATAATTTTTGCTGCGGTCAAATACCCTATAATGTTAATTACACCTCCAACTTCTGACATTACGCACACATTCAGATGGCAACATTCTACACTAGCGCCTCCTAGCGGTATGTGTTGTGCACCTTGGTATTCTTTCATACGTTTTAATGGATTTTATGTAAAATATAATATTTTAAATTTACGATGGTAATATATATAAATCTAAAAATACATATTTCCATTAGGTAACCAACATCCGACGTTACTGCTTTTCTTTGCTCATACATAAAAATATCAATGTGGCTATTAACCCTTTGATGGTTTGGGTAATAAAATACTTATATAATTACACCATAAATAAACCACTCACGTAAACACAGAATGTTACAAGAAACTAACACAGCTTTGCTGAATTAACCTTCATTTTTTTATAATTATATTTTTCATGGTATAATCCAATTTTTATGTAATATAGAACATTTATCAATATTGATAAAAATACAAATTAGAAAGTGAAAAACACCGCAACCAAGTACTAAATAAATTCAGTTTGCCACCATTGAAAGGAATGTAAAAGTCAATATGATACACTAGCGTCTCTAGAGGCTTGAGTTGTTGATATTGCCATTATTTCACTGGGGTTGAATGTATTATTAATATTATAAATAATTATAAGCAATAATTAGTCGCCTGAAATATCAATACAAATTGAAAATATCTCCCGAGTAAAAATAATATGATATAATATGTCTCGACGCCATCTAGTGAGAAATTCACCACTAAAAAGCCTTTCCTACAAAAATAAAGTTGGTTGTTTACAGGTGGAAAAAATATAATAAGCATTAATTGTTGATTGAGGTACTAGTACATATTGAATTATTTGGCGGGTTGGAATTAAGCCGACATAGCTCAGTGGTTTCAGAGCACCTGACCGGACATCAGAAGGCACGGGTTCAATTCCCGTTGGCGGCATTTATTTTTACTAGAGAAATATTTTCAATTTGTATTGATATTTCAGGCGACTAATTATTGCTTATAATTATTTGTTATCCTTTATGCTATGCATAAAACCTTGTCTTATAAACATTAGTTTATAATTAAAAAAATATATTAACATTATAGCTGACGTGTACCCGGCGTTGCTGGGGGTTATTCTTAGGATGTAGATATAAACCATCGCTGACTTTTCTGTATTCCTTTTCAAGATATATAATTTCGTAGAACATTATTTTGACTTATCTCATAAGGCTTAGCCAGCGTTAACAATGTAGTGCCAGAAAATATATTTTTACGTCTTGATTATAAAACATCGACTTTTCTCTCCTTTTTATAAATATAATATGGATGTTTTATTTATGTAAATCTTCCGGAAGAAATTTTCTAAATGATAATGAAATCCTTATCAAAATCCGATCGTAGTTTTGAATAAGTCAGCGCACAAACGACAGCGAAAGATAGCGACTTTATTTTATACTATTAAGAGATTTGCTGGGGTAAAGGAGAAATCTATTAATGTTGCTCTAGTGACAAATGGAAGAAACTAGTGACTGTGGAAAAGAAGGAATCTATTATTATTGTTCTAATGATAAATTAAAGTTG
Source organism: Hesperophylax magnus (assembly GCA_026573805.1). Classification (NCBI taxonomy): domain Eukaryota; kingdom Metazoa; phylum Arthropoda; class Insecta; order Trichoptera; family Limnephilidae; genus Hesperophylax; species Hesperophylax magnus. The sequence goes on from JAIUSX010000121.1 coordinate 10,219,039, forward strand.
GAGAGACATCAATAGCACTATATGCGTCTTAATTAATGTACTCATTTTTCATTTTATTTTAAAAAAAAATATGCCTACATATAAGTAAATAAGTTTTATGTCTGCTCTTTTAATAATAAAAATCACACAAACTTTACACCGCCAACTCTAAAATCTTCACCCTAAATTAAAAAGTTTATCTTTGTTAGAGGGGTTTTAAAATTAATTGGTTAAGAAAATTTCTTCGAGATTTTCTTTTCTCTTCTTAATAAAGATTTGTAATTACCGTTTTTGGTCACAATTTTAACTTTCTTTTTTAAGCAGATTGTGGACTTTTTTGCACCTCGCTACACCAATATAAAAGTATTTCCATCGTAGTTTCCTCTGTTGGCTTTTAGATTAATTGTTATAAGTTTTGTAATCGGATAACTGACAAATGGTCATTAGATGGTTTGAAAGGGAGATATCTAAATACGAATGTTAGAGGGAGCGCGCTAATATTAAAAACGATAATAATTAAGCGAAAATGGAGCAAATATTTAATAAAACATTACTCGTTTATAGCAAGTAGGTACTGCAAAAATCTCTCGAAAAATGCTTCAGTTGCATTTAAAGATACCCTGAATATTTCCATACCTAAAACATATTAAATAAGAGAACAAAACAAAATATTTTTTTTTTACAATTTATTGCTTTTAGAAAGTTAAATCTCATTTTCAACGTGTGTTACCCGTTTATATTTGGTGGTAGCCTGTTTTATATATTTTATTAATGAATATGTTATTACCAATCGGAATACATATATTGATCAAGTAATGAAACATCCATCAAACAATTTTTTACATAATAATATTATGCTACTTGCCGAGAGACGGACTAAGAAAAGGGGGAAAAGGGTAAAAGTGTTAAGACACTATAGCCCGGTATATCAGTCGGTCCGTATCTACATTTCCCACTTAAATTTAAACGGGCTAAATCGGCCGCTTAAGCCTTGGTAAGCTGCAGAATGTTCATATTTTAGACGTCGAGGCGCTAGAAGTACCAAATGCAATAAAAATGATTATTACGTAACACCGAAATACACATAAAATGCCTGGTTTTACCAGTACCGACTATTATGTTCATCGAGCGAAGAGGGAAATCATCTAATTGAAATGGGAAATTTTATCAAAAAATCAACTCGCAAATTAATCCCGCCTAAAACATTTGACATTTTGAAAGCTCTCGATCTCCGGATGACAAATAGAGCACATATGTACCACTCACGTGGACAGTAATTTGGTTTTACATAGAACAATTAAGCATGTTCCTTTATTCAAATCAAAGCCAACACGTGTAATATTACTGATTTCTAGGCTTCCGACCTAAATACGGATTATGTTCTAAGCCGCGCTAAGCTCTAGATTCCAACGAAGCCCAGCTTTTAATCAACTGATATACCGGACCTATCTCACTATTTTCTAATTCGACTAGCTCCGAGCCAGATTTATCCTATAGCTACCGGGAACGTTATTAGAAGTCTTGTAATACATGTGATGTTAATGTTTGCATAGTTCCACTACGAGATTTCTACTTCAAAATAGCAAACTTCGAGAATTTGTTGGGACTACTATGATACATTGTGACAAGGCGAGATGATTCTAAGTGGATCAGCAAAGTTATTGCAACTTTTCAATAGGTGGGAACTGCCTAACTCCCTACATACGAGTTCGTACCAAACTGACACACAACAAATATTGATTCATTAATCGCTTTGAGTGTCGTTCTGCAGAATGAAGTATTCACCATTTCAACAGTCTTAAAAAAGAGTTTACAAATAAACTCTTTCAGAAACATAATTTTTATTTTTAATGACATAAAAACATTGAAGTCAAACATTTTTTGTAAAAATGCATGCATTTTTTTGGAAGCATGATATTCGGAACTTTCTGGCCTGGTGACTGAACATCGAATCCGTATGTCTTTGAATGCGTCTATCGTATAAATTGGGTTAGTGAAAATTCTAGTACCATGGTTTTAATAAGTCGATTTTTCACTATAAATCTTTCTATAAATATTTTCTTGTGAAATTTTTTTACCTATGATCAAATAATCACTTCCCCCTTTCACTTCGCCAATCAACCATTTACCCTATATTAATGGTTGTTATCTATTCGTAAGACAGTGCATTTCAGTACTGACATGTTGATGGTTCATTTAGCGATATTTTTTAAGACATGTAATTATCTAAATCTGGCACAATAGCTTTTTTATTGTATAACTTCAGATAATAGAACGGCACTCAATTATAACTTAATATCATTGAAATTTAAGTAAATACTTGCACCAATATCCTTTGACCCAATTCATGCAAAACAAATAACCCGAACAAGAACTGTAATTGAAACACAGGCGCATAACGGCTTAAGCAAGGGCGAAAATTTATTTTCTACCCAATATTATTTATAGATAGGCGTAATAACAAGTATTGACCAAAAATAATATTATTTACTATTTTAAAGCAATAATTATTAGCCTATTTAGACTAAAAAAAATTCCGAGAAACATAAAATGCCGCCGACGGGAATTCTGATTGTCTCTTAAACATTTGTTTATCATTAAAAATAATCATTATTATTGTTTTTTTTTTTCAAAATTCGTTTTAGAATTTTTTGTATGTGGGTTATAGAAAATTCCTGTTTGTTCCGATAAAAAATCTATTGTTTCTTGATTTTGTCTTATTGCAAAACACTCGTATGGATGTTTACTTTAAAACTTTTTATTTCTGTTTCTAAAAAATTTAGTAAGGTATCTAAAGGTATGTAACTGTTGTTGCCGTTGGTCTTTGTTTTAGGTACTTCTTAGAAAAAGAACTTTGAATAAAAATGGTATTACATTGAAAGTTTGAGAGCCTTAAACAGTAGAGGGGGTGTAATTTGTTCCACTCGGAAAATTATTAATTTGACGAAGGTTTACAAACCTTATGGGAAATGGAAATGTAGAAAGTTTATTACATTATAAGATTAATGAAGGGGACAAACCCACTACATATATATATATATATATTATACTATATGCAAACACGAGTAACGTCGATACTGCACATCTAAAAAATTGAGGTATGTCGCTACTGCAGATAATCGAATGCAGGTTTAACATATTGTTATTTTGTTAATTATTTCTTCTTTTGTAAAGGTTTAAATAGCGTTTTGGTGTGCTCCTTCGCCCGACCTAAAACGAATTATTGTAAAGGCCCTGGACGGACGACTTGTATCAGCTTTCACAGGGTGTCGGGAAGGAAATAGTTGAGCGAGTTCGCAGGTTTGATTAATTGTCTTTCCCAACGAGTGCCGAACAGCCCACTTCCTCCCCCTCCCTTCCCATCTCTCCTCCACCCGCTGCCCACTAGGCCATTCATCAGGGCCGGCCTGACGCGTCTGTATTATTAACCATTGTTTGAAAGAATTAAAAAAGTGCTGAAACATTTTCAGAGTTGTCGCTTTTGAAAGCGCTCATTTGTTTTACGGACGATGCAAATTTGGTTAGGTACAAAACAAACAGTTTTTGTAAAAACGGACTTTTTTTCGTTAAGCAATAAACATTACAATTTGTCTTGCGGGTGTTCGTCCTGATAAGCGATTTCAACTGTCAACATCAACATTATTGCCCTTTTTGCTCAATCTAATTGCTTTTCAATATGACGTAGGTTAGAAGTGAATATCTTATGGTTAGTAGTCATTATGATAAAAGCAAAAATTACACCTAATTTGTTGATAAGTACGACAGTTCATTAGGATTTTTGTCTTCTTACTTTTGATATACATTGTGTATAAAATATATTTCTGATAACTATCAGAAATATATTTTATACACAAATGATCCACCAAATCAATTAAAACAAAATAAGTATTTTTCTACCTCTTTTTTACATTATAGAAGGACAAATGATAGTTTCAAAGTCTGTATTCCAGAGAAATAAAATTTGTGTACCATATTATTAAATCTTGACCTAAGACCATAGATATTAAATAACACAGGCACCACTTTAACATCTCTTCTATATTCCGAAATATGGGATTCGAGAAGACATTACCACACTCACCGCAAACCCTTGCGGATAATCGAATTGCCTACATGGTCAAGTGAAAATCCAATAAATCTCGAGCTAATCTGGAAGTAAGAAATAAACCCGAGGCGGGTCCGACAGCACATCGTTTGGTAAATCCTGCCCTTATCCCTTGGGAAAGTTCAGTCAACTGGAAATCAATCGCGTGAAGCATGTGACGAGTTTCCGCTTCGAAGGTATTCTAACCCCAACTGAATCTTTTGTACCAAGTAGGGAGAGAACACCCATGAACTGGACACTTTTTTTCTCAATGCTCTTAATTCCAACCTACTACTCTCTCAATTAATTTGAATACTGAGTCCTTTAATTTCTTTCATTGTATTCTAATGTCTATACTTTCATTTTTTTAATAATTTTATTTAAAGCATGCATTTGACCCCTTTGAAATAAAGTGTCCATTTCACGGCAATGTGGCTGGTCACCATTATCCATGATGTAGCCACTTTTTTCGCAATGCTCTAATTTCCAACCTTTTCCTTTCTCAATTAAAGTTTATTTATTTCGTTATTTTCCAATTACTTTCAATGCTTACATATCTTATTATTTTAATTTAATCAAAATTATAACTCCTATAAAAAGTGTCCTTTTCATGGAAATATGGCCGATGAACTGTTCGTCGTTACACTTGAAAGGGATATCCTCACCTTATACCATACTCTTGTAGTTCCCTGTGATTATTCGATCAAATAAGATGCTAGATATGTTCCAAAAATCATATCTGACATTTCATTATCCATAATTTAAGCTTTGGGCAGTGATGCGAAAAACACAATTATTTTGAAAACTGTTGCCTCTGATGCAAGGCTAAGAGAAGTATGGAATATTATCACATACATTATTTATACATTATTATTCATGGAAAGGAAACATTTTTTTTAAATATAACAATAGTATTATATCATTTTTCAGCTAGCTAATCAAGATTAAGAAGAGTTAAATTTAATGAAATATTTTACACTGTACACATGCTTCAAGAAGAGTTAAATTTAATTAAATATTTAGCACTGTACACATGCTTCGATTGTATTTACATTAGAAAGCATACAACACATTAATTTACTTTCTGTAACTGATTTCCATTTATGTTCTCTGTCAGCAAAGTAACTGTCAATCAAAAATTCATGGACATATCGGTACTGATAACAACGCTTAAAAATGTGATAACAATATTAGTGTCCACTTCAGGGACCGTCCTTTTTATGGGAGCTCTCCCCTACCGACACTGTTACATAACGTCCCCCACTGGGATTCTTCAGAATTCTAAGCAAGATTAATCCTGGAAATCGTTAAATTTTATAAAGTTTCCACAAACTTTTATACTGTCTCCTTTAAATTAAAATGAAAACTTAAACTTTTAGACAATCTCTTTTCCTCTCAACAACCCCAAGTTAAGATATTTATTTTCTTCCTGGCTACGGAGGAAATTAACTATTGACTGTGCCTGGGGGAAAGAATGACAAAGTGACCTCCGCGCGAGTTCTACAAATAAATTTATTAATAATTCTACCCATAAAATATGCATTTGGGTCTACGGTTGACCGGAATATGATGTACGACTTGCTACGGAATTTAATAAGTGAAACGTCATCTCGATTAGGACACCGGCTAGATTTACATAATAGGTATGCCCGAGTTCCGAATTGACGACCCCTCCTTGGGTTAAAATGCCATTAAGGTGAGGCATGATAATATTATAGTCATGAAATTAATGTACTTGAGCTTTCAAGTTACTGAGCGATTTAATGTACAAATCTTAATTATAAAGCAGAAAACACGAAGTATGTATCAACAAATATATATATACAGGGTTTTCCAATAAGAGGTGTTATTTTGAATAGCCCGCTATTTCGGTAGATGTTACTTTTGAAGCTGTCATTTTTTGACATTTGACAAGTAGAAACTACGCCATTAATAATAATGGAACGATTCACCCTTCAAAAACGCATTGAAATTATTAAAATTCACTTGAGTGAATCAAATGCAAATCATCTTGAGTGATGAGGCCCATTTCCACCTCGGTGGCTTCGTCAACAAGTAAAATTGTCGCATCTGGGGCTCGGAAAACCCAAGAGTTATTGTTGAAAAGCCTCTTTATCCTCAACGTGTGACTGTTTGGTACGGTTTATGGTCCGGCGGAGTCATTGGACCTTACTTTTTCGAAAATGAGGCTGGAGCAACAGTTACGGTGAATGGATTGCGCTATCGAGAGATGATTTATGATTTTTTGTGGCCGGAATTGGATGGTATTGATCTGGACAACGTTTACTTTCAACAAGACGGCGCTACGTACCACACACACAACGAAACCATTGATCTTTTACGATTGAATATCAAAATAACACCTCTTATTGGAAAACCCTGTACTACTCGTAGCTGTACTCCACCATGGGTTGTTGTGGCTCAGTCTGTCTGTGCAGATAGAAAACGCGCGATGTGCTTGTACGTCCAACGTAAATGGTGCTGTTTAAAACAAAACAAAAACATGTTTTTACCTGTCACAAGTGACATCTATATAATATAGGTATAAAAAAACACACGTATTTGTATTTGAATGCAACGTTGTGACAAAATTTCAAAGGATTCCGTGAAGAACTTTCAGAGATTTAAGATTTAGAAAAACGACAATTTTTATTTATACAAATTTCGGAAAACAGTTAGCATGCTCAAGCGAATCGGCGTAAAAAACATACAAAATTATAATGCACGTATTTTGAATTTTCGGTTTTCTTTCGAAAATAATTATTTTTTGGTTTGTCTGAGGACTGAACCATCCTCCCCAAGGACTGGAGTCACCCCCGCTAACATATGCGCCAAATCCCTATTGGGTAGGACTGACATGTATTTCGTAAATTAACTGCTGTAATGTCATCCAAGTCCACGAGTGTACGCGTTATTGCAAGACAAAAGTTGACAGAATCATTGTCGTCGACAAAAATCGGATATCGGGAAGAAGTTTAATATTCATCTCCAAGATTTGCATTTATTAAAATTGAAATTCAAATAGATGTATTTGAAAATAAGACAAATCACTGTTTTGTTCGTTTTATATTTGTTACCTGTTCAGTAAATAAGTTTTAAAAAAACACTGAGAGTGTCACTTACAAAGTTGGGTTGTAAGGCTAGTAAATTATTTCATATTTTTTAATAATAGTCTTTTAATGTTAAAATGTTGCTTGTGTCGTGGAGAACTTAGACAACCGAGGAATTGAATGCAGGACGCCTTGGTTGGGAACCAGACACGATTCCAACTCAGCCACTAACGGACCATTAATTATAACCACAATTATATCACATAATTATATTGATGCTTATAAAATAAGTTGTGTTATTTGACAGTGTTTTCGGTTTCACTCAAAGATATTGGTTTCACTCGACTACATGGAGAAAAATAAGTACGGCTGATTTATTAAAGTTCTGTTAAAAACTTCTGTTAAAAATGGCAAGCCATTTCCTAATAAAATATTAGTCCATTAAGAATATAATGGAACACGCTTTTCATGTTAAATATAACGACGAAGTGTGACAATATTAGAAATTTTATGATGACTTGTTCCAACATTCTCATAACACATTCGTGTTTTACATCAGTACGTTTAAATAAGACCAGATTATTAATAAATTAGCAATATATTATGTTTTTACGTTTTCTCCGTGTAACCAATAACGTCCCTCTAACCTTTCATTTGATTATTCCAACAATCTTTTTAAAGATTTACTCACAATTCATAGAAATATTTTCACAAAACTTGTGATTGCCATCCAGAAATTCGCTAGTGTGTTGAAACAACATTGTTTTAAAGTCATGCCAAACAAAATACGGTACACGTTAACGGTGGCAAAGTTTCCTAAAACCTGAAACTTAAATTTACTTTATACGTTCATGCAAATATGTTCTTACTTCTAATTGAAAAGTTTTATAAGTACGTGCTTTACAAAACACTGTGCTTATCTCAGACTAATTCCAGAAATTATTACTTCAATATTCCTTCATTTTCTGCCTCAAATAAGCTTTGGAGATTGCGCATAGGAATATCTACTTAATATAATATACACGTGCTTGTTTTCTTTGTACGCAGGTCACTTAAAATCACTGTGTATCATCTCTTGGCTGACCTACTGCTACGACCCTCGGTTGAGGCGCAGTAAATAAAAACTTAACTCTGTACGGCGAGCGGTTGTCGAGAAGTTCTCTTCGTGGTTGATATATAATTTGGAGATCTGGACACTGAGGATGTGTATGTAAGATCTGCAGGTGTAAGTGTGTAAGTATCTCGGAGTGATACAAGTTCCAGTGTGTAAGTATCTTGAGGTGAATATATGGATTCCACACAATAACAACTTTATAGATTTAGTTGAATTACTTTATTTAGATAGAAGTACACTTATTTACTTAATTAAATGATAAGTACATTAATTAAATGACAATGACAATAATGCGTAGAGGTGCAGCGTGTAAGCAGCACAAGTGATGTTAATTGTGAACTTAGGGGAACAGCTTGTTCCTGTTTATATAGTATTCCGGGTCTCTGGGACCGTGAGAGCTTTGTGGACTTTAATCCCTAAGATGCAAAAAAGGGTCATGTGACTAATTTGAATATTGCATCATCGATTGGTTTCCCAAAATAATAGGGTTCCTTTTAAAAGTGCCGAAGAAATGAATGTTTGCCATTATAGCTTACTTTTGGGGCACCGGCTAAGATTAACAGTAATATTAAGATGTAGAAAGAAATAAAGGTTGACTTTAATTACTTAGATTTATAGCATAGGCTGGGATTATAACATATCTCCCCCCTTAAAATGAAAGCAACGGTTTTTTAAGTTTAGTTGCTGTAATTATACTTCAAATTATTTTCACTTGAAGATAGATCTTGAAGAGGTACATCTTCGTTTTCCAGATTTGTTAAATTTCTGAATGTCATACTTGGTTGGATCCTTGTAGTGGATCGTCTAGGATTGTTACATTGATTATATATCCTGACACAACATTTATTATCGTCGTCATTATTTAAAAAGTAAGAATTAATTATTCTAAAGAATTTACAACATTTCAATAGTTTGTAAACAATAAAAATAGTTAGCATAGCAGATAACGTATAGATAACAATTTGAAATTTTGTTGAATGTTTAATAATGAGTGGCTTTGAATTATATGATTTAAGATCGTCATTGAATTGGTCGATTTTATGAGATGCCAAATTAATGTCATCGTGTTGCAAGTTAATTAAATTTATCGGTTCAAGTTCATTTAAAGTTTCATTATATTTTTTCATATTACAGCAATTGTCATCGACAATATTTAAAGTTGGAATAGGGTTAACATATTCTGTGATGAGATTACTTTTTGCAATTAATTGTGTGAGACCTGCATAGGCTCTACAACTTGAATTTAAAGTTAATATTCCAGTATGGAATAGTTTGATATCAAAAATATTATTTCTATCTTTACAGTCGATAGTTATTTTAGAAGGATGAGAATAAGTAAAAATCCATTTATTATTTTTTATAGGCTGCCATAAGATTATGTTGCCTTTGATGATCCTACTAAAACATTCATTAGGTATTTCATTAATATAAGCAGACAATAAAATTGTCTCGCATATTGGATCGGAGAGAGTGGATAACACATCTAGATCCTTACATACAAAATTTTCATTGGTAATAGTTTTACAATTATTCTTAAAATTATCAAGGTACACATAAAAAGATTTGTCCTTTGTGATTGCTAAATATTTATGGTTAGGAATAATTAAGGAGAAGGTATTAGGGATATCAATATTTGGAACAGGTAGAGGAACTACATGAAATAGGTTATATTCCTGCGAAGTTACTAAAGGTATTTTTGTTATGAAGATGAGTTTATCATCAATATAATAAGCAATTAAATCTGATACATCAATTAAAGAATGAATATTTTCGAGTTTTAAACTTAAGGGGAATTCTTTTCCGCTTGGTAAATGTTTAATATTAGAGTTTAGTTCGAAGTAAAGTTGTTGAGGAGTAATTATGTCTGGATGTAAAATTCCTTGTTTAGAAAATAAAATAGCATTGATTAAGGAATCAATTTGTTCATAAAAGTATTCGGTTGTTTCGAATAAAGAGCTTGTTTGCGAGATAAGTATATTTTTAATTTCTTGCATATTCATTTTATCGTGGTCTTCCTTAAAATAGTTATTTATTTTTATAATATTTTTATTCATAGTATATTCGTCATAGTTAAGTTTAGTAAGGGTAGAATTGAAATTTATGAGAGTCGATTTAGTGACTTGTAATTGATCTTCCATCAGATTATAAATATGTTTGTCATCTGACATGACGCGTTCAATCGCATCGTCATAATATTGCGCATCTTCGGAGTCGAGGGTTCCGAAAACAGCTTTAAATATTTTTCCAACACCATCGATTAAACCGCGTTTTGTGCGTTGGTTAGAAACGAGGTGTGTAATTGATTCATATTTAGTTTTACATTTTTTAATAGTATTAAAAACAGGTTTTAAAAGATCTTTGCAATTGTCGTTAGGTACGTATGATAAATATTTGGAACATGTGCTTTTAGTTAAGGCATAATTATCTTCTAAAATTCGTATTTGTCTAGGGAAGGTACTAATATTTAAGTAGGTAATAACTTTCCAATCATCATTATAAACTTTTAATTTTCCAATTTGATCGAAGAAGAGTCCATTTCCAGTGGTTATTGGTTGGACGTCTTGGGAAAGAATTAAAATAGTCTTGAAGGACCTGGAACAGGAGAGAAAGCGCGATATGGCTTAATTCTGTTAACATGGAATCTTTTTAATGAATTATTTTCCATTCTTATGGTAACATTATGATTATTATGAACCTGTACAATCTTGTACGGTCCTTTCCAATTAGGAATAAGTTTCTTGCTTAATGATTTAGGTTTATTAGTATTTTTTATTAATATTAAGTCGTTAATTTTATAAATATTATTCGATACATTTCTATCGTAATATTTTTTGGATGTCTCTTTGGCATGTCCGATTCTTTCACGGGCAAGTGATCTGGTAATGGCGAATTTATACTTCAATTGGTTAAGATAACTTTCGTAAGTTGGGTTTGAATCTGGGTTTTCTAAAGAGCTTGGTAAAATAGGTTTATGTCCAAAGACAAGTTCGTAAGGAGTGAATTTAGTTGTACAGTGAGTACTTGTATTATATGAAAACATAGCTAGAGGGATATAGTCGTCCCAATTTGTTTGGTCGCTATCTATATAATGAGTAAGATAATCCTTTAAAGTAGAATGAGAGCGTTCTAGTGCTCCATTTGTTTGTGGGTGATAAACGGTAGTTTTCAAATGTTTTATTTTAAATAGGTTGGTAAGATGTTTCATTAAATTACTAGTAAATTGAACACCTTGATCTGTGAGGATTGACTTAGGTATTCCATAGTGAGAAAAGAATTTAACGAGGCAATCAGCTACAGTTTCTGTTTCTGTAGAGTTAACTGCATAAGCTTGAGAAAACTTTGTAAGATCGTCTTGAAATGTGACGATGTATTTATTATTATTGACAGTTTCGTTAAGTGGTCCGACTATGTCGACCGCAATTCTTTCAAAAGCTTCCGTGGAAGTGGTAGTGATTTCCATTGGAGCTTTATATGCTCTTCTGTCAGTTTTATTTTTCTGACAGTGGATACAATTTTTCACATAATTTTCTATGTCATCTTTCATTTTTTCCCATCGGTATCTTTCTTTGATCCGACTGTAGGTTCTGAAGAAACCTGGATGTCCGGCCATAGGGCTATCGTGACATTCTTTTAATATTACGGGAATTTGCGAAGTTGAAGGATTAATGATTTTATTGTGATTAATATTGATTTTAATTTTTAAGTTCCTAAAAAGATATTGGATAATTTCCTTTATTTTTATAAAGGGAATGGAATCAAATAAGTTTTGGAAGTTCGGTAACGTAATTTCAGTTACACGTTTTTCAATAAGTTTAGATCTTAAATTTTTAAGTGTTAGGAAAATATCTTTAGGAGTTGCTTTGTCGAAGTAATGAGTTTTAGTAAAGCAATGAAAGTAAGTTTTCTTATTATCTGTTGATTTTGATTCATGAATACCATATAAATTTTTTGGTATTTCTAAAAGTTCGTCAGTGTCTGAACAATTGGGTAATATTTCAGCACAGAAAGGGTTTTGATCATCTAGATCGATAGAAGTTGGGTATGCCATATATTTTGACATATTATTTATAAAGAATGAATCTTGTTCATTAAAACTAAAAATAGTTGGTTCATTTTTATTAGAATAAAATTTCACGTAATTTTCGTAAGTATCATTATTTATATTATTTTCTAAAGGTATTGGTGATAGAGTATCATCTATTTCTAAATTATTTGTAGGTAAATTATTAAGATAAGTTTCTAAATCATCGACATTTATTTCGTCGAGACATGGTTCGTTTAAAAGATCAATAATATCTTGAGAAGGTGAATTTTCATCTTCTGTTACAATGTTTATTGGAATACGAGACAAACAATCGGCATTAGAATTTATTCTGCCTGGTTTGTATTCTATTTCGTATTCGTATTCTTCGAGTTTTAATCGCCAACGTAACAATTTGCTACTGGGATTGGTAACATTCATTAACCATTTTAATGGTCTGTGATCAGTGTAAATTTTAAATTTTCTTCCGAAAAGGTAAGGACGGAAATGTCCTACAGCCCAAACAATGGCTAAAAGTTCTTTTTCAGAGGTACTATAATTACCTTCTGCTTTATTTAAAGTTCTGGACGCATAAGATATTGGTAAATCTTCTCCAACTTTTCCTTGGCTCAAAATTGCACCTATTGCATAATTTGAGGCGTCAGTAGTTAAAACAAAATCTCTAGTGAAATCTGGATATTGTAATATAGGATAAGAAGTTAATTTTTCTTTCAATGTATCGAAAGCATTTTGCTGTTCGTTTTTCCAGTCAAATTTAATATCTTTCTTTAGAAGACAAGTTAAGGGTTTCGTAATTTTACTGAAGTTTTCAATAAATCTTCGGTAATAACCAGCTAGACCTAAGAATGATTTAATTTCTTTAGGATTCCTGGGAATAGGAAATTCAGAGACTGCTTTGATTTTATCGGGGTTAGGAGTAACACCGTCGTTTGAAATTAAATGACCTAAATAAGTTACTTCTTTTCGCATGAAATGACACTTATCTGGTTGAATCTTCAGATTATTATCGGCAAGTCTTTGAAATATAGCTGTGAGTTTTTTAGAGTGATCTTCTATAGAATTTGCGTATATGACAATGTCATCTAAATAGACGAAACAATATAATCCTTGTAAGCCGATTAATGCGTTATTCATTAACCGTTGAAACGTTGCTGGAGCAGTCTTAAGACCGAAAGGCATACGTGTATATTCAAAATGTCCATTGGGAGTAGAAAAAGCAGTTTTTGGAATATCATCTTCGTGCATAGGGATTTGATGAAATCCGCTAACAAGATCTAGTGTTGTGAAGTATCTACAATGACCTAATTGATCTAAGATATCTACAATGTGAGGTAATGGAAAGGCGTCTCCGACAGACACGTCGTTGAGTTTCCTATAGTCTACGACTATTCTCCATTTAGGTTTTCCTGAGGAGTCATTTTTCTTTGGTACAACCCATATAGGAGCTGACCATGGTGAAACACTAGGTTGAATAATACCATCTTCTAACATTTTATCTATTTGTTTATTTACTTCTTCTTTATGTACTTCAGGGTATCTATAATTTTTCGTATGTATTGGACTTTGAGTATTTGTTATAATTCGATGTTTAATAGCATCGGTTGCTGTAAGTTTGTCGCCTTCGAGATAAAATATGGAATTATAATTGTCGCAAATATCTAATAAGGAATTAATTTCTTCCGAATTTAAATGATCTATACAAATTTGATCACGAATTAATTTTTTACGTTTTTTACCATCATTATTAGAATTTTGATTAAAATGGTAAACATTTTCTGGGATAGGTTTTAAGTAAATTTTCATGATATTAATGTCAACATATTCGTCTGTTGAATTCAAAATAGTACAATACGATTTATTATTCGCATCTACTTTAGTTATAGCATTTGCTAAATATACACCTTCAATAGGTATTTTTACGTCGATAATCCCTTCTTTAATTTCAGGGTTTAAAATATCGATTTTAATAAGAGTTTCTGATCTAGGGGATAAAGTAAATATAGGAGTCAAATGCTCATTAGGATCAGAAATATGTAACTTTAAAGAGTAATCGTTAATACGTATTACGTTATTTTTATAATCAATTTTCGCATTTTTGTTTTCAAAAAAGTCGTTCCCTAAAATTCCGTCATAACCAAGGTTTAAAAAGTCACTATCCACCGCGTGGAGATCATGAATAATAGTTTCATTGCCGAAACTTAATTTAATTTGAACGATTCCAATAGATTCAATCGATTTTTTCGATCTACTTATGCCATTAATCTCTATAATTTTGCCCGAATTTACGGAAGTACCTTCGCCAAGACAGTGAGTCTTGATGAGGGATACGGCTGCTCCTGTGTCGACAAGAAAATGTCTTTTAAAAATAATACCATTTGTAGGTATTTGAAGAACCACATGACGCAACGTATCTGAATGAGATGGCGAATAATTTATATAATTTTTATTAATTAAATTTTTATTAGATGTTAACATGGAACGTTTGAATACTCTTGAGCCTAGCTCGCGACTTACAGTAGATCGGCTCGAGATTCTACTGCAGATCTGGAGTTTAAATGATTTACCTTTGAATCATTTTTCCTTGGTAGGGAAGACGAATTAAGAGTTGCAGAGTTGTTGGGATTTGGATTTTCATTTTTATATTTTAATACTCTGCACTCATCTATTATGTGACCAGGTTTTTTACAGTACCTGCACATTTTATTATTATAATTTTGTCCCGAATTTGGACTAAAAATTTTATTATAGTTATTATTATAACTTGATCCCGAATTTGGGTTATAAGATTTATTAAATTTATTATTATTATTTTTTACGAACATAACTTTACGTGTATTAAAGTTCGAATTATTGCTTTGATTTTTATTTTTATAACAATTGAAATTGTTATGTCCCGATTTACCGCAAATCGTACATGATTTATTATTAATGTTATTAGTTTTAGAGGAATTCAGTAATTTATTTATTCTCTCTTCCTCTAGTGATATTGTAAATGCTTCATTGAGGTCTTTCGGATTGCGCGATCTCAATATTGTAGCTATGGAAGGGTTAGTTCCATACATAAATGTTTGCATACCGAGTTCTTGGATGCTGGCTGTTCTGCCTAACATTTCTGCGGGATTATTATTATTTTGATTAATTGAGACTAAGAGGTTTTTTATGCAATTTTCTATCCGTAAAATATATTGAGATACGTTCTCATTATGAAATTGTTTGCAATTTTGCAATTCCAATAATAGGTGTGCGTAGTGTTTACGTTCACCGAATGATCTTTTTAATAGATCTTTTAATTCTGACCAATTATTGAGAACGTGATTGGCACAGATGACTTCTGCTTGGCCTTCTAATGAAGTTAATATATATGAAAGGAGCGTATTCTGTTGATTAGGCTGAGCTAGTACTACAGCCCGGTCGCAATTAGTTAAGAAGGCACAGAGTTTATCTCTGTTTCCATCGTAAGATTTGATAAATTTAAATAAAACAGGTAATGGTAAAGTCATTTCCTGGGATTCCTGAGAGGACGAAGTAGGTTTATCGTTCATTTTGAGTATTTATTATTATTAAAGAAATTAACTGAATTTAACGCGAATTATTTTAAGAGGTTTTTATTCAATTTTAATTATTTTACGAAATTTATTATTACGCGTTGAAGAAAGAAAAAGAAATATAAGAGTTTCACTAATACACGGTTCACGGTGTATAAGCGAGAAGAAATGCATTAATTGTCAATAAGGGAATTGGGAAAATACAGTGTAAAAATTTCTACAGGACAAAAATTTTTATGGACTTACAGTAGAAGAAGGACGAGTCGCCAGTTCATACTGCTTGTAGAAGTGAAGGTCTCGATGCTCGTGGTTTAGAGTTGACAGGATTGGATTCTTGGCTGCTTGAAGAACTGAAGTTCACCGTAGATGTTGTCTCCGCGATCTACGTTGTTGCCGTTTTCTTCTCTTCTCCAGGGTCACGTCGATGAGTTAGGTTGATTTCAGGGAGAGCCGTCCCTGCCTTCGAAAAGGGTTTCTCCGAGGAGAGTATCTGCCAGACTTGTCGTCGTTGTTCCGGTGAAGTGATGAGGTAGGAGTCTTCCGTCGTCACAGAAGGTCCTTTGGGAATGTCTTTGCAATCCCGCTTCTGACACCAATTTGCTACGACCCTCGGTTGAGGCGCAGTAAATAAAAACTTAACTCTGTACGGCGAGCGGTTGTCGAGAAGTTCTCTTCGTGGTTGATATATAATTTGGAGATCTGGACACTGAGGATGTGTATGTAAGATCTGCAGGTGTAAGTGTGTAAGTATCTCGGAGTGATACAAGTTCCAGTGTGTAAGTATCTTGAGGTGAATATATGGATTCCACACAATAACAACTTTATAGATTTAGTTGAATTACTTTATTTAGATAGAAGTACACTTATTTACTTAATTAAATGATAAGTACATTAATTAAATGACAATGACAATAATGCGTAGAGGTGCAGCGTGTAAGCAGCACAAGTGATGTTAATTGTGAACTTAGGGGAACAGCTTGTTCCTGTTTATATAGTATTCCGGGTCTCTGGGACCGTGAGAGCTTTGTGGACTTTAATCCCTAAGATGCAAAAAAGGGTCATGTGACTAATTTGAATATTGCATCATCGATTGGTTTCCCAAAATAATAGGGTTCCTTTTAAAAGTGCCGAAGAAATGAATGTTTGCCATTATAGCTTACTTTTGGGGCACCGGCTAAGATTAACAGTAATATTAAGATGTAGAAAGAAATAAAGGTTGACTTTAATTACTTAGATTTATAGCATAGGCTGGGATTATAACACTACCTAATGTAAAATTTACCGTGAAGTGTACCTATAGCCTGTATTTCATAACCATTTAAGTGACCTTTTCAGTAAGCGTAACAGTAGGTAATCAAAGTACATTACTATTTAATCTCTGGGAGAAATTAATTTAATAATAAGCGGGTATGTGATTACATTAAGCGCGTCTATTGCATAGATTACGTAATTTCAAGCGTTTAAACGGAATGGATAATTTCATAATTAGTAAGAGTGTTCATTATCTGGTTTGCCTAGAAATAGGGCTTCAAATTCAGCGTACTATTGGTTGCGGTTATTTTTACGCACAAGCAACCGGTTCTGACTATTTTGACACGACCCAAAGAATTTGATTAACTCGATAATGCGAGGTCTTCTTGGGATTTACCGAATTCTGCTATACACTCCTGACTCTATTTTCTCCGTCCATTCCCTAAGCTTAGGTTTTCCACTAATATACTTATAAATGAACCATGTGAATACCAGCATTAATTTTTCAATCTTGTTCATTATACTGAAATCGACCTTGCTTACGTATCTTCTCAATCGATATTCGGTCGATGGTTTTATACACAGGCTCCAATTTCTACGGAATTCAGTTCACTCTATTTCTTCCAGCCGTTTCCACGCCTCACTGCATTAGGCCAGTTGCAGAACTGTTAATCTCGCTTCCAACAACTATTAATTAGCGGTGTCCACCAAGAGCCAACATCCTTAACAGCCCTCCCATTCCTCGCTAGCTACTAGGTAGCTACTATTACGTATTGCCTACACTTATTTTAAATATGAAGTAATTAACAGGGTCTAATTTATTTTGCATTCAGTCCACTCTCTTTCTCACAGTTAGTTTCACTGACGTTTCTTCTCTATGGTAAATTCATGCCTCCCTATCATACATTAGAGTTGATCGCAGTATTGGTTGTCATCCGAGTAAAAGTAACCGGTTAACCGGTATTAACCGGTTAGTAATCCCTATTTGTATTGCTATACGAAGGAAAATAATATAATCCCTAGTACCTATAATGCATAATGTGTGCCTGGGTGTGTGGGTATAGTTTGTCAGGACGTGACTAGAATCCCAGGCGCCACTCCGCTCTCTATGAAATATTAATGTGTCCGTGTATATTCTGCCCAACAACTCTAAAGCTGTTATCTGCCTTGTCACACGACGTTCATTGTACCCCGAGGAGTTTTGTGCCTTATTAATTCTGTCTGTCGAAATGCTTATTTAATTACGCGCGAACTCATTGTAATTGGCGTTGATTGTTTCCCTGTGAAATATTTCCCAATAATTCCCAACGTTCTGGTGCAATTCGCTTGTTTACATGAATATTTCGACTTAAGTGTGTCGTGAGAAAAGTTCAAGGATTACCCTAAACTGACAGATCAAAATTAAACACTGAAATGATACTAGACATTCATAAATTTAATTTATTATAATATTTTACTTTTGTGGTATTGAGCCGTGTTTGCGCTTTCTCCCCCTTATTGAGCCAACGTGTCCGACAGACCTGCAATGTCCAACATCAGGCGACCTCTACAGCAGAGGGGTGAAGTTCGACTGAAGTGCGCTCGACCTCACTCCAAAGACGGAATCCCATTGTAACACTGGTTCTGGGCAGTTGAGACTCTACATTAAAAAATGTATTACACAAGTACGTAAGTAAGTATTATATTGTTATAAATTTAATGCCATCAATCGTAGGTCGGACTCTGAGCGCATCGCTGCATATTATTAAATGGTTAAATATGTTTTATTCCTGCCAACAAACGTTAATACAAATAATAGGTATATGTATAAAGAGATCGCATGAATAATGTAACATTGAAAATATCCGATTTGCATTACAAACAACAACCACAAGTATCAGTTGTGTTGTTTTCTTCAAAATAATGTATTCGTGTGTTTAACTTGAGCTTGGTCGTGGCTAGGGTTGCCATCCGTCCTGATATATCCGGACCCTCACCGTTATCGAGCCCTCTGTCCCGTCAAGACCTAAAATGTCCCGACAAAACTGTATACGAGCACGATGCAGCAATGCTGTTTAAGAGAAAGCTACAAGCCAAAAATGTGTATTTTCTTGGTATACCTTATATTGTAGGTAATGGGCATTAAAATCGCTTGACAAACGGAGACTAGAATCGTTCGATTTCAAGCACAAAACTGGTTTTTATTTATTTTGTAAATAATTTTATAAGAAAGCAAAAAAGTTAATCAAGTGAAACTGTCATAGATAATCTTAACTATAATACTGTATTTTGAAAGTTGTTTCCTTTACGCGTTCATACATTTCTATTGAAAAAATGTTTTTATTAGTAGTTTACATTTATAATTTTTATTGAGTAATTTATTATTTTATTTGTATTCTACTCAAGCGAAGCGATAGGAAAACCTTCAATTTATCTAAAGCATATTTTTTGGTATTCATAATGTACACCAATTTGTTATAAAGATTAATTACTTCTTGTACTTCATGCTTATGACTTATTTTAAGTTTATAACCCCCCCCCCCATGTCGATAGTTGTTGCCCCTGTTTCATCTCCTATTTTGGTATTTTACTAAGATCACTTACTCCCCTCATCCCTCCCCGCCCCCTTCCCGACGAGACCCTCGCCACTTATGGCAACCCTAGTCGTGTCTAGAGTTGGATGTAATGTGTTAATGTATTAGTGGGAACTGTGTTATTATGTGAGTTGTGTGACGTTCCATCCTCTCTGTGTATGTACACGATTAATTTATTGGTGTGATACTAAGGGGTGATTTAACCCACGTCACTATTTTTGTCCTCCGAATTGCGCCATTATTTTGATATTTTGACATTTGAACAGTACCCATCAAATATTCTCAGTATATTTTAAACATAATATTCGGAGTTCGAAATATTATGTTATGCTGTGTTACGGTTAATCACAATTTCATCAAAAGCTGAAACGGGTCCGTTTAGCAAGTTTATATGTTAATATTATAAATTTTGCTGATTGTCGATTTGACCGACACTCAAATGTGACGGAGGTTGAAACAACCCAGCCTTAGTTAAATTAGTAAGGTAGAAATACCGACGAGTATCTGCAATAGAAAATGTACGAATGTGGAGTGCGTACGAAGAGTTTTGCGGCGGTCGATTCTCTCTACTAACCCATACGATGAAATTACGTGACGGTAAGCTCGTTAGGTAGTTATTAACGTTGAATATGGGTAATACGTTATTCATATCCATGGCGCCAAATCGATCGTATTCTACTCAGTTAAGATGGACTGAGAGATTAGGTATTTTACGCCTATAGTTATATAAATGTAGCTACTCTCATAGTCCCGAGTCGCGAGCAGCGTCTTCCCAGAGATCTTTTCTCCACCTCCTTTCCTTCCCCCAACCTAGCGATGACATCAATGCCGCGGAAATTTTCTTTTATGGTGTATTTACTTCAGAGGATGCTTCTAGATTTATTAGTCTTTATTTTTTATCTCCGTCGTCATGTTTGCTGTCTAATATATTCCCCCGAAAAAGCTGGAAACATCTTGAGTAAAATAAATATTTTTTGAAGAACTCGATTACCGATCAAAATTTGGGTACCTAATAATGTTAAAGCTCGATTTTAAAAAGCGGAAAGCTTGACCCAATCGAGCAATACTAGATTTGCCAAAATACCTATCCTACAATTATAAAATAGATGAATATTTTGGAAAAAAATCAAATTATCTTGAAATACAGTCATAAGTTTTCTCTGGGACAGAGCTGTGTAATATCTGCTTACCACAATTCGGCTAGCGAGAAACTAGTTTTCTCTATACTTTTCTATTTTTTTTTTTTATTTTCCAAAATGAACTGTTGTATAATTGACTGAGCATAGCTCAATAAATCCTATTTTAATTTGAGTATTCCGTTTCCTGTTTAAGATGGTGGCCGTATTAGATACAACCTTTTTACACCGTCAAAGTTCGCATCAGCATGGATCCTAGCGGTCAAATACGGAATAAACCATATTATGGTTCCTACCTGCAAGAAAAAAAATTTATCGACAGAAATTCATATAATTACTTTTCTACTGTATATATTAATTATTATTGTTTTTTGAAGAGCTTAAAAACTTAAAGTGTTTCATTGTACTCTAGCCACAATAAAATCAAGTTGCCCACCCCGGCTCCAGAAGCTACAGTTTTTCATCCGTTCTTATCCTTGGTTTATGTATGAATTATTTATTACGAAATTATCATTACGATTTAAATTTTAAATTTCGGCGTCGGTTCGTACGGGAATCGGATTTGCAAATAATATGCTTCGTTTAATTTCTAATTTATACATCGTTTTTTTATGCCGAGGGACCGTTTTCTGAACAAATACTATACAATATGGCTATTTATCATCCTGATGCCGCCATTAGCGCTGTGTAACCTGTAACCTGACCGTAACAGGGTTGCCCAAACAGCTGTTCTGGCGGGATGATGAATCTGCTTCATCGTGCAGCTATGAAGTGCTTCACCGGGAAGCTAAGTGCTTCATCAAACTAATGGCGCTCCATGAAACTAGTTTCATGGTATTTTGTACTTTTATGTTTAACGACTCTACCGGAATTGAATGCCATTAAACACTAGAGTGTTAAATGTGTGTCTGCGAGTATATGAAAAAGTTGTAATTGAAAATCAAACTTCTATTCTAAGACGTTTAAAGTGTGTAGGGGAGAGTGGGGCACAGAGGACGCCGGGGAACAACTGCGTGGTCTTTTTGACACAAAGCTTAAATTTGTATTTGAGGCCAAAATACTCAAACAAACTGAATAATAATTTTTTTAATCCAAAAGTTTAGCAAATATTTAGTACGAAAATGGGTTTTTTATGTATTTGGGTTTTAAAAATTTAGGCCATTAAATGATTGTGATATAAAGGCCAATAAAGAATTATTATATATGGGCCATCAAAGAATTATGACATATAGGCCATTAAAAAAATATGATATATAGGCCAGTCAAGAATTATTATATATAGGCCATTAAAGAATATGATATATAGGCCGTTAAAGAATTATGATATATGCGTCATTAAAGAATTCAATTTGACATGATTTTAGCCCCTCAGGCCCATTCGTTCGCTTTTTGGAAACTCATAAGTTTCATTGAAATCGTATAGTCTCCCTTACTGTATTTGTGACAAATATTAGATATATAAGAGTTAAGGCTCTCGACTAGCAAGCTGGAGGTCGCGGGTTAAATCCCGGCGTGCGCAAGTAAATTTTATTTGATTAATTTATGTTCTTTGATAAATTACTCATTTTTAATAATACATATAGGTAGTATATTTGTGGCACGTTTTAAGTGGAAGATACTCTCAGTATCGCCCTGGTGTAGACCACTATTCAGCTGGTTTTGGTCTTGTTTGGTAACCAGATCTGAATACCCAGGTACCCACCTTCCTCATTCCCATCTCCTTCCCCTCCCAACTACCACCAGCCTCACAACATACTCCGACTGAGGATGCCATAGTATCACCAGCTCCAGACGGTTGGAAGCAGTTAAGACTCTTGTGCGGTTTCACATTACCGGTTTTTTTCCCCAAATTTAGCAGCGAGGTGGTTTATTTAATCTTCAGAAGAGTTGATAAGGGTGGTGTTATCTGCATATCGGAGATTTGAAAATTTATGGCCACCGATGTTTATTCCAGCTTTACATCCATCGAGAACCTTTTTCGCATTATGTATTCACCATATGTATTAAATAATATTAGTGAAAAGATGCATCCTTGACATACGCCTGTGTTCACATAAAAATATAATTTATTGAAGATAATATAATTAACACATAGATTCACAACGGACCATGGCCCAGCTACCCGTTTCTATGTGCCCCATGCCGTCTTAATAAATACATTAACGACACGTGCACCTATTTGCCCTGATTACGAACTACAGTAAAATACAACTACGAAAAACACATCTCATACGTTATAAATCAGGATAAAAAATCTAATGTATACCAACTCCATTATAAACGAACAAGTTTTTTTTTTAAATTTTTACATAACGTTCGTTTGAAATCAATTATTTATCATTTTCGGGGAAAAGGGTGCGCGCGCTGCTTTTTGTGACTCAACTGGCAACACTGCACTTACTTAGCAAACAAAAAAGTGACGGAAAGTACCTAGTGGTACATATTGATGGTGCTGCTCGTCTGTGCCCTCCCCTGCAAGGTAGGTTTATAATGAAATTAGGACTGTTTACCATATATGTATTATTAAAATAAAGCACAACACAATAATTAAGGAAAGCAAATGATTTCTTGCCTTTTTTAACCCTATTCGATGAATTGTAATAATTCTACCGCTCCAAATAACAAATATATGTATTCCTCGAATCCAAATAGCAGGAATCTACATTCCACGAATTCAGAAACTATTTAAACGAGAAACTATTTTCTATGAGATCAATAACAAGGAACTTTTTTCCACGAATTCAGATAACAAGAAATGTTTGTTATTACAAATTATATGAAAGCATTGTGATTACTTCTTCTAAAATCCTTTTTGACTGGGCGTAGCGAAGTCTTTTTTTTACATTAACTCCACACAGGATGTTCTGAAGAAAATAATATTACTATGTCATCTTTGGGGATGCTGTGTGGAATCCTGTTTTAACTATGCAATCTGTCCGTGAATTTGTTTGTATAAATCTCCTGCATCCACTTTATTATTCAAGCAAGCCTTACTTTTAATAGATTGCTAACTTTGACTAGGTGACTAACTTTGACTAAGCTTTTCAGTATTATAGTACCCATCTGTCTGAAGAAAGTTTTAAAAAGAAATGTCTTTGGATAAATTGTATAATTCCTTATTTGAAATTGAAACAAATGTAACACACTAAAAATATTATTTGGTATATAATTTAGTAGGCAGGTATTTAAGTACCTACATACAAAACTTATGATTTTAGAGGAAATTTTGGTTTTGATAAGAGAATGTTAGAAACATACTTTTTTGGACGGGAAGTCTACAGTTCACACTTCACAGAATTACTTGTTTTGTTATAAGAGTATAACAACCGAAAAACAGTACAACAAATGAAAAAAATTGTTATTGTTTAACAATTGATTGTTGTGATTTTCTTTTAATAATTTTTTTAAATAAACTATTGTATTTTTTTTCATCCATGGATATTTTTTTCAGAATCTGTAGATTCCTAAGTATGTTTAGTTTTAGGAATCATTAGTAAAGTTTTTTTCCAACGTCACCGAGTGAGATCATCCTTCAAGGTGATTGATTAATTTATGAAACTTTTTACGGGTATCTTCAAGTGTGAAGGCACTTTATTTCAGAACTACTAGATAAAAAAAAAAATTTAGATGTAGTATCTACTCGGTGAATCATTCAATTTAGATAATTGGATTTTGTTTCATAATTTCCTAGTGCACCGACCTTGATCCAAATCGTTTTTGTAGGTTCCGTCAGAAACTGACTAAGTACAATATATTTGCTTACAGATCTTTATTGGAATACCTCTAAAACAGTCTGCTTTTAGATTTTCATACGTTTTTTGTTGCATCATTTTACGCGGAAGTTATAACATTTTTTTTTTACTAGCTGAAGTATCCGGCGTTGCCCGGGCTGTACGTGGAGTGAAGAATCTTTATTTAGGGTTATGGTGGTATTTTTTTCGAAATCTCAGGTAGACAGTAATTTTACTCTTATATTGGACGTCAAGTGTGCAAAATTTCATCAAGATGAAAAAAATCTGCTTTAAGCGGTGGGAAAAGGGGATGGAGGGTAGTTGTTAGAAATCTCGTTCAGTTCTATTCTCGTTTCACTAAGACAATATATGAATTATTAATCACCCAATTTTCAGAGCACGCTTCTCTTAATGCCTGGTTAGCAAATATTAATTATAATCGTTATTTCATTTTGGGCCACACGATGCATAATGTTATTTCGAAATTTAATCCATTAGCAAAACGTGTGAAATCCCACAAACTATTTCCAAGCTGCTGCAATACGTGTTCACCCATAAATATTCATTATGGCTGCAAAATTATTGTGTTTTCTTTATTAAACCATACTAGTATTTATTTAGTACCCATATTAAGTTTCCTTCTTTGTGCAACTGTACAAGCCCGCATACCTGCACCTACTGACTCTTTTTGTGTAAGCCCGTATACCTATTCTCTTTGATATTTCAATTTCTTGCCAATCTAAAATAAAACTAATCGTACCTACTTACCCACACCACAATATATATGTAAAAGTTCTAAGTACCCACCTACATACACCATAGTACATGTAAAAGTTCTACATAGTACTTACACTTACCTAATTATCCAAATTTTCATCACCTGCTGCGTAAGATCAACAACAAATAAAGTAAGGAAGGCTTGAGGAAGTTTGCTATATTTGCAATTTTTTTTAATGTTTTGTATTATACTGCCACTAACTGCAAAGTTAATTGAATTGATCTGTATACGTATACATAGTAGACCCCAGCAATCATCGATGAAGATTTTTCCTCTTTATATCACACGTCTTTTATGAAAACGAAGAAGACAGAAAATACCAGAATATAGAATTTCTATCAAATATACTTACTTACCTGCGTAGATAGAAATTGAAGAACTAGTAGACTTTCTAAAACGCACTCCTTTCTTGTGTCCAACAAAAAAAATAGATGTATGAACAATTATTGGCTATCAATTACAAAGAAATAGCACAGAAAACGATCTTAAAGGTAATACTAAAAAAACATAGACTGACTGATACATACCAAATATTTAATAGCTGTGACGTACTAGATATACGCCAATTATACGTTAAAACACTACTAAACTACATTTTTGACAACAAAAAAAAACAAATTTCAATATACACAAAATATCACTAACCAGTTAGACAAGCGTACAAAGAAAACATAAAAACTCCGACAGTAAATTCAAGCTTTGGACAAAGACACTACCAATACCATGCTATAAAAGCTTTCAACTGTGTAAAACTTGAAATTAAAATTGAGGATAGCAAAAATAAATTCAAACACAAAATTAAAAAATGGATTAAAAAACAAAAAAGACAATATTACCAAAATTTCATAATATTAAATAAAAAAAACCTACACGTAACACACAAAACCAATATAAAACACACATCACTCACACAAACAAACACACAAGATTATATTTTAAATGTATTATTTTCTTTTTAAATGTATTATGTAGATTATATTTTTATATTATAAAATTAAAGCCTCATCACGGGTAAGCCACCCAGTGAGGCCAACATTACTGGATATCCTTGAAATGTAAAAAATTATAAACCAAAATAAAAAAATAAATATTTTGATCGCTGTTAAGAATAATTATTGTTTACGGCTCTCCACACCAATGACCAAATTCTTGAAACAATTTCACGAAATTTGAGATTCAGTTCAGTAGAAGTCGATAGAGAGACAATCAATATTTAAAAATGCTTTGGGGGGCATTTTAATATGATTTTGGACAACAGGCAACTTCGTGATCTTTATTTTAAACGTATATAGTTCAGCGCTTTTTGTAAAGATCTGTGTGTGATTCAAATTAAAGGTTTGTTTTCATAAAATTCCAAATGAGTTCGAGATTGCTTTTTACATATATATGTTTTAATAAATTCATATTATATTATACCAGTAAGTTTTCTCCGTGTGTGTGCACATATTTTTACAATCTACATGTGCAATCATGTAGATTGTAAAAATATGTAAAAGCCCAATAGTAAATAAATAAATCCGTGAGTATATGTTGACGTGGATTATAAATATGATATATTGCAGGTATAACGCGTCAGATGACATGATGGCTGATAGGTAATATTGCTGTAAGCTCGAGTTACGTCAGGCAATCAATTTAGATGACAAGGCGATGGCGGCGGTTGTTGGAGGTGGTGTGAACCTGACACTATTGGAATGACATTTTAGCTCGTATTGATTTAGGGGAAATCAAAATATGTAAACACGTAGTGGGGCGTGCGACTGGTATTTCTTATAGAGGTGTCAAAAATACGTATCAGTGATAATTATTGCATTATGACAAAATAATTACTTCTCTACGGTCAATTACAGTCAACAACACGGGCATTAGCCTAGTGTGATAGTCAAAAGAAAATGTACTGCATCATCGTGTAAATATTTATTAAAAATAAATTACGGTCAACAACACGGGCATTAGCCTAGTGTGATAGTCAAAAGAAAATGTACTGCATCATCGTGTAAATATTTATTAAAAATAAGTTACGGTCAACAACACGGGCATTAGGCTAGTGTGATAGTCAAAAGAAAATGTCCTGCATCATCGTGTAAATATTTATTAAAAATAAAAATAGAAATGTAACAATTATTATTAAGATTAATATGTAGAGATTTTTAACAAATTAGCAATATTTTTTATCAGGAAGTTTTCTATGAACAAAAACCTTGTCTTGAAAACATTAGTTCATCGTTAAAAAATAATGATTATGAATATTAATTAGGTAGATACCCACAGGTAAGTGATTTGTTTTATAGTTTTAACGCCCAGTTTTGTCGGAGATTTTGATTAAAATTATATGATATATTTAATATGGGCCAATCAATTTAGCGTTGTTTTCAGTGAACTGGAAAATGTTTTTTTCAAAGCTCCGTGGCACGTGATGGAATTAAGATTTCAAGCTGAAAATAGTTGCATAATCCCAAACAGAAAAACCTGTAAAAACTTCATGACCCCAAGGTTCACCGTTCTAGCGTTTTTTTTCTATTTGATTTAGTTTTAATTTAATTTAATTTATTTACGTTCTATATAAAGAAAACATTTTCAATGGCTTGGGTTAATAGCGAAGAAAGTTGCCCTAGAAGACTTTAATACAAAATGTAATTTAATACAATGTTAAACACTAAATACAAAAACAAAGTGAACAAACATGTCTCAGTCTGTATGTTAATAAAGGTACACACAATGTAATGTTCTGTAAGTTAATCGATTTTTTCCGATCTCAATCACCAAAGACAAATAAATTGAAACACGTAGCTCTAATAGCACGGACTTAAGCCCTGGACGGAGCATTTCTACAACAGTTTGAAGCCGTGGGGTGAGGAGGAAGATGTATTGAAATGTCAAAATTTACTTAAGTTTTTTAATGACGTATTCAATTATTTGCGTCATCAAATGCACCAAAAATTATAAGCCTATATGAATGCATTAATAAAACGAAAATAAATTAATAATAGTTAATATACAATAAATTAATAATAGATCGAACGATTTATTTAGAATACCACATTGTAAATCCAAATACGCGCAAAACTCTGTAATAGTACGTATCTGTGAAACTCACAATGCCCTACGAGATGTAGACATTTTCAACCATAACTTGATATCATATAAAATTCAGCTTAATAAATTAATAAATTAAAATACTTTTATTTTTTTCGATTTTTTTTGTTGTAAAAATTACATTATTATCACCCGTAGTGAATAGTATAGCTATGCGAAAAGTTGTATTTTTTCTATTTGTTTTTAATTTTATGTATTTCTTTATTATGTTTATTTTTTTGCCATTTAATATGTTGTGTAGATAAAAAATACTAAATCAACATTTAACTCAATGGAACTTAATTGGTCTAGAACATATGAATGTTTATTGTTATAATTTTTTACTCTACGACTGTTTGCTTCCTAAATAAAAAGAAATTAAAAAAAAAATACATACAAGATGTCTGCCAGTCAATTTCCCCTCACCTTAGATTTGGCTTCAATGCCATTCCTACAAAATCGCACTAATGCTCTCTCCAGGGCTTTTTAGGTCCATGTCTAATAGTAGTTGAATTGTCTATGTTCTATGCAAATATTATCTATCTACGTCCACTTAAATTAATGCCGTTCGTGTGCTGCCGTTTTCAATTAGTAGGTTGGTATCTTTGCTATTTACCTAGCAGTGGTGTACCTTAATATTTTCTTACTATTTTCACGATTTCACCGGCCACAAAATGTTTTCGGACGGGGATTTTATAGCCGAAAGGTTCTTTTCATATCTCAACTTCATATTTTATTGAAAAATTCAAAAACCGGGTTCGTCTTTTAAAAATTATCTCTAATGCACTTGATATACTATTATAAGTACAGTAGATGCTCCAGTACACATTGGTAATTGGAATTTATAATGCTCGTACCCTCGATAGAAGTAGATATATAGTTGAAGTCCGTAAGCTCGAATTAAGCTCATTTTTTTCTGAAAATTATCATATAATTCAAATATTGAACTTCTTTCTTTAACAGCCAAACAATTTCTGTGTTTTGTGAAAGTCTAAGGACTAGGAGTGGAAACGCCTTTGTGTAAATTTCCGACATCAGTTTTCGATAAAGATCACATTTCTAGCAGTTATTAATTTGTTCAGTACTTACATCGAATGAAAAGTTTCCTGTAAAAAAATACTAACCACAAAATGTCAACAAAAACTTACATTGAGAAAAGTTATGGCGCGACACTGGTACAATCGTAGGAGTTAGTTTGATTTGAATTAATCTTGATCATACATAATGAAAACATATTATATTTGATTATAGTAATTTAGGGAATTACTACTACATAACAGTGGAAAAAATAGAGTAGGTTCCTAAAAAAATGGTTCCTTTCACCGAACAGCCAATACATAATATACGGTAACCGGGCAACTCAAGACGGTGGCAATTCAACACACTCGTGAAAAGTGATAATAAAAAAATTAGGTAGGTTAGGTTTAAAAACTAATTCACTTTTAGTAACTGCATCACTTATAAAAATTGTGTTAAATTGCCACTGTCCTGAGTTGCCATGGAACCATAATAGACACATATACAGACCTTTTCCCGAGTTGCCATAAAACCATAATCTACACATATCCAGACCTTTTCCTGAGTTGCCGTGGAACCATAATATACACATACGAGAATACATACCCTTTCCTGAGTACTCTCGAAGCAAAAATAATTACTTCTAAATATATCTGATGTGTATTTCTATTTGTGTAATGTGTATTAACTAACTTGATTACCTACTCCCATTGTACTTTATATTCTTCGACATGTATTATATTATTTATCAACGGTATAAATATACCATAAACAATAAATCATACACAATAACATAAGAAAGTATAAAATTAAGAGAGACTCTAGAGCCTAGACGGATATAAAAGTAAGAGTTACAAGTACACGCAAAACTTATAAGTAGAGGTTAAATTAATAATACATATTGATTTAAAAGCTATGATAGTATAACCTTATTGTACCTACAATTCATGCACTTAAATATATCCGCTACATCTACGTATCTATTACTAACTTCATGTAATCTAGGAACAAGCGGGTGTTTGAAATGCTCAGTCCTTGTTACAAACATTTAGGACGGGTTGTTTCGGAGAATCTGAACAAATCATCAAATTTCAACGTTCATTTTCAAGTTCTGTGAAAGATTTTTTCAAGTTCTGTTTTTATTTCAGTTTTGTCAAGCAACTAGCCTACAATGATATAAAAACAGAACTTGAATAGGTATTTCACAGAACCCGAAAATGAACGTTGAAATTTGATGAATTGTTCAAATTCTCCGAAACAACCCGTCCTTAAACATGATTTTGGAACGAGTAGGTCTGGTAAAAATTCAATGAGGTCAAGTAAATCCGGGCTGTCTATACTAGTCTAAGTCGGATATATCGATCTGAGACTTTAAATAAATTTAATTATTTCATCAAATAATTATAGTTTATGCTTTCAATGGGAATACCAAGTTTAAAATTAATGTGTCTTAGGAATTTATTTTAAAACGGGGGGACCAAATCAAAGTCCTGTGGGCGTTCAATAAATCTATACAAATAAAAATGTTAATGTCCGTTTGTTAAAAATCTTAAATCTCAGAAAGTTCTTCACCGATTGCTTTGAAATTTTGACACAAAGTTGCATCGTAAGTTTTTATATAGGTACCTAAATTATATAGATGTGACAGGTAAAACAAATAATGCAGAATTCTCCTCCGAGCAGCAATAATTGAGTTCGCTCGTGCATTAATTTTTAACGACATGGCTGGCTAACTGTATTCCATTGTATGAGGTTGTTGGCAAAGAATATTGTTTTTTTATGAGAAAAAATTGTGTTTTCTTTGCCTTATTTGTCTAATATCAATCTCACAATTTGTAATAAACAACATATTGACGCAGAAAAGGCAAAATGATGTAAGCGACAATTTAATTAAAAATGAGTTAATCATACAGTTTTGATTAGAATTTTTGCCTAATCAAAACAGTCAGCTTAACAATTTTTGACTAAATTTTCGCTAACGGCCTTTTGCCTTTCCGGCGTCGATATATAGTCTTAACTCGTAACTCATCTCATAACTTATAAAGTATCTGTTATGATAACCGACGTTGTATTGTTAATACCGCTCGAAATACAAAATAAATAATTTATTTTGTTTTAATCAAACTGTTATGTACAGTAAATTTATGTTGACTACGTTTGAGATTTTAATGAACTTTTCTAAGAAATTTAAAATTGAAAAAGCAATGTAGAAAAAGATTCACTTATATTATCAAATATATTATTTTTTCTTGAGCTTTCTGGCGTCCAAATTTAGACTTAGAGCTCCTTAAAATTTCTCCAGTTTTTGCCGTTTCTTGGCGACCCAATTTTTAGAATAATATTATTTCATTATTAATAAAGTATATATAGTACATGAAAAATTAGTTTTCATTTGAGATTTTATTCGTTTTCTCTATATCACAGTCTCCGTGTCGAGGGTTTAAAACCCGGCTTGTGCAAGTTAATTTAATTTAATTGTTTTGTGTTATTTCACAATTTAATCATTCAAAATAATAAAAAGTATGTTTGCGGCACGTTCCAGTTGAAGATACTCTCAGTATCGCCCTGGTGTAAGACCATCATTCAGAATTGAAAATTTTCCTTGAAGTTACTTTAGCCTATTTGGTGTATACCATATCTGAATAACCAGGTACTTCTCCAACTTCCTCTCTCCCATCCCTCTCCCCTCCACACTACCTTCAACCTCACAACATACCCCGATTGGGAATGTCGTAGTCTCACATTGCTCCAGGCGGTTGGGACTCTTGTGCGGTATTAAAATAAAAATATACATATATCTTCCACGGTTACACTCTAGTCATTGATATTAATTGATTACAATCTACAAGGTCTTGAAGAAGGTGAACTATATTGGATGCGAGGGTGTTCAAGTGAGAAAATACCTTTAGTTTTCCACTTGACGATTCGGCAATCAAGGGCCGGCCAGGCCGCCACACTCAATGTACAATATCATATTTACTTTGTGCCGCGATATAACACTGGCATTATGGTGTATACATGTCACAATACATAACAGAGACGTATGCGTAGCTTTATTAGCATATCTGTTTAATATTTGATCTAATGCTCTAACAAAGGCCTGTGATGTGGCGTGTAGTAATACATAGTGATAAAGGATGTCTGCAATGGCGGAGTATTGAACAAAACATTGAGTACACTTTGAAAATGGGTCAAGTCTCGCTGAACTCGCAACGGCAACTATATATATATCTCCATTCAAAGTGCTACACACCACACAGCGCCACTGCACTCAGTGCACACTGCCAACATGGATCGTCGCAAGCCGCAAGTCAACACATCACACACAAACATGCTGCATGCACTTGCGCATATTCCCATATGACACAGATGCATGTTGCACACCAGTGACGTGCGATTTTCTGGATCAGAAAATTTTGGCTTGGCGTTTTACGTTTGAAAAGACTTTTGCTTCCTGGAGATTAAAAAAGGATTTGAAAAGACTTTTTGAGTAGAAGAAGATTCTCTGACCCGAAGCTAATCTTTAAAACTACTATATTCCCTGAAACAAGTTGGATTTTATTAAAATATCCTGTCGCGCATAATATTATACGTATTTTAAATAGCGTAGAAATTTGGTTAAGTAAGAGGTTCCACATTTTGTTTGCGGATATAAGTAAAAATCAGAAAACGGGCCGTCCATATTGCACATTTAATTATATTTTTATTTAAATTTTTTTAGCTAGATTTCCATGTAGGAGAAAAACAAGCTTTTAATTTTGGAGCCGAACTTAAACTCAATTTAAACTGTTGACATTTTAATCTTAGTTGGGAACACCATGGGAAGTCTGTAAATCTCTTTCCGCTTTTGCATTATATTTATTTACCTCTGCAAACAATGTGAACATACTAGAAGCTACAAGACACCGCAATCTGATTGTAGGGGGCAATGACACAAGCCCGTAGATGTGTCACAAGTACATACGGCTCAGCAAATGCCCACAACTTCTGGTCGAGTCATTCTCCTTTCAGTTAGCTATGCACAAAATCAAAATCACAGGCGAACTAATCTATTATGCTGCATATAAATTTTCGAGCCGAGCCTTTAATTATGGGAGAGGAACGAAAATGAATTCGCGGCATAATAGCCGCAGGTTGCCGACCCACACCCACCAGCTGCACTACTATTGCACACAATGAACGCAATACATATGTATGTATTGCACATGCCAACTATTATTAGAGTGAAGTGCGAGAGGTGTTGCCAGTGATTGTGTCAGCTTTATGACAAATGACAGGGTGTTTCTGCTGGTAGCTGTTGCGCTTATCAGAATTTCCCCCGTCGTAGTACGGGATATTAATAATTCTTAATTGCTACTAATGTTAAAATTTACGGATTAGTTCCACTTACACAAAGCCCTTGGGAAATTTTGGGAAAAATTCTTCACAGACAATAAACAACCATAAAGTCTTTCTGAGAAATATACCATCCTGACACGGTCTCATAAAAGTTATGCTATTTCAGTTGGCATAACGGTAAGAAGTATGAAGTTAAGTGTTAGAAAGAGAAAATACCGCGCCGTCAGTTTGCATTAATAAAGTTACCGTAAAATGCTCCGGAAAAATTCAAAACAATTCTATGAAACAACGTTCAGCATTTGAAAAATATTAAATAGTACCTTTGTTAAATTAAATATATTTTAGTTTCAAGTAAAGTAGTAATTACAGTTTACATGATAAAAAAACATCGGTAAGTGATTTTAAATACTTTATCTTGGTTCGCGTTCAAAATTTTAATATTTTCAATTGCATACGTTGATTTGTAATACTAAAGTCTGCAAGAGACTCTTTTATCTGCTTTCAAGAACAGTATTTTATTTTTAAATACCTTCAAAAACAGCGAATTTATCTGAAATAGAATGTAATCTGAAAATATTTTCCGCGCAATCTGCATTCTACAGTTTTCATATGAGACATTGTAAATTCTTAAGGGGTTACATAAGGCTTGGTGGATAAAGATGAGTGCTGTAAATAAAGCAGTAATATTTTACCCGAGATGAAGTGTTATAAAAATTGTCCCTTACCCAATGATAACCCACATGAAAAAGGTTCCCGTTATTCCAATATTATCTCTTTGTGTTTTATCTTGCTATTATTTTAATTACTCTCCAACAATAGTTACTTAAGGAAAAATCCTACCTTGTTTAATATCACCCAATAAAAAATAATCACTGGAATCTTAATAATGTTATTAATTTATCCCATTAGCAATTCAGTTGAAAATAATTTAATTAATAAGCTGGTTATTTTTTAAATATCGAGTTTCGTAGTTACCTACTTTACGACTGAATTTAACATTATTTCTTTCTGAACTTGCTTTGGCGTCTGTTCCATATTTAAACCCACTTTTGTTTTATAAACATTGTCTATTGAACACTATTGATGTATTTGAAAAGCTGTTTGAGTACCTAATTAAAAGTGAATTATCTTTGTTCGCAGAGTTGTATAAGAACGAGTTGCAGCGCTCGCCGAAGACCTACAGACTGCAGTACAACGCTTTGCTGAACCAGTCTTCAGAACTCGTCTGCACTCTCCCACTTCGTCTACGGCGCAGGGGGGCATTTCGCATAGAACCAAAAAGCTGGCGTCCACCACACACATACTAGACGGTGACAGTAGGCAGCAGGCGCAGCAAAGTACACACACTGCAAACAGCGCAAACCCGAGCAGCGAATATCACGCTTGGCGGATCACGAAAAATCAACTCAACTTGCAAAAAAAATTAATACAACCGCGAGTGCTCCTGTTATTTCCCGGTGTGATGTGAGAGTGAAATAGAAAACTTCCTGAGTGCTAGGTATTTGATATTTGATATAAGTAATAACAAAACCTAGCTAGTTCGTTTAGACGGGTTTTGTATTGTAGTTTCGCGCTTGTTCGGTTTGGCGGCTATGACGTCACGCTCGAAGGAAAAGTTCGCGGCAGCTTTCCGGAAGCTGTTCCGCTCGTCGGAGAAGATCGGAGAGGGGGAAGGCTCGGGGGCGGCGGGAGGGGGGCCCAGCGGCTCCCCCGCGCGGCGCGGCATCCTAAGGCACGGGTACCACAGGTAATTACATCTGCATACATGTTATATTATGCACCACTAAACACCCCCATACAACCATTTAAACAACCTTTTACCACACATTAATGGCTGTGCATCAGTCAAAAAGTGTAAAATTTAATACACGGCAATTAGTTTTTTTTTTTTTATTTATTTTTTTTTTTTTTTTATTTTCTAGATTCTTATATTCCATGAAGTGGTGAATCATTTAAATTTACTGAATTTAAAGTTAATGTTCTTTATACAAATAGAACGGCGTCATATGCGCCTCACAATTTTTACCTCATATGGGTTTATTCAAATATTACCTGGCTTTTATAGACTTAGAGGCCTTGTATTTTCTCGGTAGGGAAAAAATTTGTTACCTAAAAACCCTACTAAAATTGCATGTTTTCATCCAGCATCAGCACCACCGGCGACCGACAGCGGCCATATACTACATACGTGTCTGTTTGTGTTGTGTTGGGAATGGGGGGAGGAAATTTCGGCTGCGCCCTATTGTTGGGTTCCTTCCGCATTTGCCGTTGGGAGTAAGGAAAATCGCAGAAAACCTTACCCGGAAGGAGCGGCCGAACGTCAACTTGAAACGTATACGGCCTTCAGTAACATCGGTATATGATGTCCTGCATTTTTGAGATGTGTGTGTGTGTGTCTGATTTTATGTTAATATATACTTATGGGAGGATAGAAAATAAACATACATATACATACAAATTATAAAATATTATATAAATATATAAATAGATATATAAACATTATATATTTAGGAGGAAAGTCGGGAGTTTAGGAAATACCTACTGCTCGCTATTCGTCCGCGTCTGATTCTGGTATGTGCCATATGTGGTCATGGTCCATGAGGATGTGTTTAGGTAGTCTGTGTGTGTATTTGAATGTCAGGTCGCTCGGAGCATTGTATTGTCCTATGTCTCGTATTAGTGGATTTTTACTAAGTGTGAGTGATTTGTAAAAGCGTGCAGTCAGTCTGTGTGTGAATTCGTATAGTGTTGGAATTTGTTCTCGTTCGTGTAATCTCTTCAAGTTTGTTCTGAGTCTCGTGTTGTATGTGATTTTAATGCAGAGATTTTGAAGTGTCTGTAGTTTCTTGTGGTCTGTGTGTGAGATGCTGCTCCATACGGGAATCGCATACGAGAGTACCGGACGAATGAGCGAGTAGTAGACGAGGAGTTTGGTTTTGGGAAGTAGCGGACTCCGTCTATTGAAAATTGGCTTCATCATGCCGATCGCTTTTCGCGTGCGCGCGTGCATCTTTGCTTGGTGAGATTTCCAGTTGAGGCGGGAGTCCATGGTCAGGCCGAGATATGTAACTTCATCTTTCCATTCAATGCTGTGTCCTCCCATTTCGATGTTGAAGTCAGGTGTTCTATTTATACGTTTTCTCGTGAACATGATGGCTTCGGTTTTCGCCTCGTTCAGTTTCAGGCGCCATTTCTTGTAGTACTCTACGAGCGCGTCGAGCGCCCTCTGTAGGTAAATCGCGGCCATGTTCGCTTTCAGCGAGGAAACGTATAGTTTGACGTCATCTGCGTAGATAGACAGATTGCATCTCTCGTCTCGGGGGATGTCGTAGGTGAACAGAATGAAGAGAAATGGTCCCAGTAAACTTCCTTGAGGCACGCCTTTTGGAATCTCACGCATTGAAGATAACACGTTCCTTATGAACACTCTGAACGATCTATTCTTTAGGTATTCCTGTATCAGTCTCGTTAGGTATATGGGCGTGTTGGTGCGGTGCAACTTATGCACGAGCCCGTCTATCCATACGGTGTCGAATGCCTTCTCTAGGTCGATGAGCGCAGCAGCGGTGAAGCGATGTTCGTTAAATTTTCTTGCGATGAATTCCGCTACTCTGGTGAGTTGATGGGTCGTGGAGTGCCTCTTTCTGAAGCCGAACTGCTCGTCTGGCAAAGTCTTGTGTTCGTCGTGGTGTGGGACAAGCCTGTTTAGTATAATTTGTTCAAATACCTTGCTCAACGTAGATAGTAGGCTAATCGGCCGGTAGCTTGTCGGTTGCGTTCTATCTTTATTCGGCTTTGCGAATGGCAGCACGGTCGCCGATTTCCAAATCTGGGGAAAATGCCCAGTCATGAGGCAGGCATTGAACAATTTTGTAGTGTATATGATGGCTTTTTGAGGGAGATGTTTGAGTAAAATGTTGTGAATTTGATCGCTTCCCGGCGCCTTGTTCGTTCTGAGTCGCTTGATTGTGACCGCAATCTCGCTCGGCGTTGTGAAATGAATATCTTCAGCGTTTGTCTGCTCTGCTTCGTTCAAATCTCGTAGAGAGTCAGCTACGATCCGGTCCGTAGCCGGGTCGGAAAGGCCGTCTGTAGCGGCGTAGGCTCTCTCGAAGCCGTCGGCGAGTGTGTCAGCTTTTTCTTGTAGCGACAAAGCCGTCCCAGGGCCGTTCAATTTCTGTAGCGGGGGGATAGTGAAATCTTTATGTCTCAGCGCGCTAGCCATTTTCCATAATGAATTATCCTTCGGCGTGAGCGACGCGACTTTTTTGTCCCAAAGTTCGCGCTTGAGTTCTGCGATTTCGGTCTTGATTTCCCTCTGCAGGCAGTTGTACGCTGTCTTGAAGTATTCGTCACGCGTGCGGTGGTACATGCGTCGCAGGCGATTTTTGTCCTTGATGAGCGATAAAACGTGCTCGGGAAGCTTGATCGTGTATGAATGTACTTCTTTGAGAGGAATGTGTGTATCTTGTGCTGTTTGAAGAATCTCTGTGAGAGTGCTTGTAGCTGCGTCGATTTCTTGTGGCGAGCGCAGAGTTCCCGAAGTGAGATGAATTCGTTCGTTGACTTCCTTTTTAAATCCTTCCCAGTCCGCATCCTTATAATTGCGCTGTTTTCTGGGGGTCCTTGAAGTTGTGCCGCCTATAGTAAAGCACACGGGCAGATGGTCCGAAGACAGCTCGTCTAATGTGCGCAGTGGAGATATTGTCTTAACATTTTTCTCGAGTACTATATCCAAAGTACTCGGATATCTAGAGCGTTGCGAGTAGTACGTAGGTCTGTCGGGCGCCATTATCGAATAGGTATTTGTCTGCATGTGTGTAAAGAGCGTATTTCCGTTCGCATTACCTCTGTAGTTATTCCAGTAGTTGTGTTTGGCGTTCAAATCGCCTCCTATCACAACGATTGGTCCCAGATTGAGCAATTTATTGAGATCTTCTCTCACTAGGTTACTTTGGGTGCAGTATACGGAGATGATGGTATGCGCTCTACCCTCTATGGTGACTTCGATAATCGTGGCTTCAGCGTGCTTCAACTTCGGAGTGGGAATTCTTGTGGACGTCATTGATTGTCGAACGAATATTGCGGTTCCTCCGCCTGATCTTCCCTGTCGGTCGTCTCGGTAAATCTCGAAGCCTTGCACTCTCAGCGGTACGCTTGGATTCAAGTGGGATTCTGATAAGAGAATTATGTCTGTGTTTAATTCATTTGCCAAAGCGAGCAGTTCGTCTGTCTTGTTGCGCACGCTAAATGCGTTCCATACGAGGACTCTCACCTTCTCGGGATTAGACATCGAGGGTGGTCGTGAGGAGCTCCATCAGGACGACGAGCTTCTCTGCTCTTGATGTGCAGCGGGCGAGCTGCGATCGCATCCTCAGGAGGCCTTGGAGCAGGGCCATGATGTCCAGGTCGTCCTCTGTAGTGGTGGGCGCGCGCACGGGCTCCTGCTGTGAGCGGGGCTGGGGGCGGGGGGGCTGTGGGGGCGGCGCGGTCTCGCGCTGCTCTTGGGCGGGGGCGGTGCCTCCGGCTACGTTGGCCCATGTGCGTCCATCCGTCCTCGGCTGAGGAGGTGGCCTGCTCGGGTTCTGTTCTGCCGGAGGGGGTTGGGGCCTTCTGGCAGGTCGCTGCTGGATTGAGGCGACGTACGCTACCCGCTTGGGGCAGCCTCTGTAGTTGGCGGGATGCGGGCCTGAGCAGTTACAGCATGCGGCGGGCTCGTCTCTCGTCTTCTTGGGGCATTCTGCCGAAGCATGCTCCAGTAAGCATTTTACACACCTTGCTGTGTGCGAACAGTTTCGGGACCCATGTCCGAAGTCTTGACATCTGTAGCACTGGGTGCCGTGCTGAAGGTGATTACTCCTGTGCTTCTGACGGCAATTAGTAAACTCCTAAGTCGGTACCTTTTTTATGTGAATACCGTGTTGCAACTGCTCCCAACCCTCTGGGGCCAGCGACACTATAGCTTTCCCAATTGGGGTATGTTGTGGGGGGAGGGGAGGGAGATGGGTAGAGGAAGGTGGGGTAGTACCTGGCTATTCAGAGCTGGTCACCAAACACAACTAAAGCCATTTGAGTAGTAGTATCTTCCTCTCCGAGAAAGTAAAAGTTATAAACCTACCTTTATAACTTTTTCTCGATTTTCTGTTTTGTTTTATCGGTACTCTACTGTGACGCTGTAAAGAATGTTAAATGCTAGATTAGTTTCACCTCTACCAAGTCCGGACCATTTGTAGAGCTTTAACATTGTAGAAAAGAAATCTTTTTCAATTCTTTTTCAAACTCTTTCAATTAAAAAAATAATTCTGGGATGGGTCAATTAGTGGCACACAGGGAAGTAGGTACCCAACTACATAATATTTATACTACTTACTAAAAAAAAAATTGTGAAAATTTTATTCTATTGAAAAATGACCGTGTATGTGAAACCTTTTACAGCCGTTTTTTATAGCCAATTTGTTCAAAAAGGTTTCAAATCAGCCTAAAAAGGCATTGCGTCTTGTATTTTAGATGACACCTCTATCCAAATAAATAATATTATTCTTACATAAAACTCCAGTAAACAACTTTTGAGAAACCGCTGCGAAGCATTTTCTACAATTTTTGTCATTCGCGTATTTTCTCTTATTTTATTGACAAACTTTTACCTACTCTCAAAAGTGTACCTTATCCAAATTCCTAATTTCCCTCTATCAGCAAACTTTTTTTTCGTTTTTGCAGAGCATTAGTGTTATTGTCATTGTTTTAGTTTGATATATATTTTTTTATTTCGTACAAAAAGTAAGCTTTGTTAAAGTCACTGTACTCCAGGGACTTCGTCAGCTTCCAAGCAAAGGGGGGCTGCTTAAATTTTTGTTGAGCTTACGGGAAGGAACAAGGAAGTAGTTAGAATAAGCCAAAAATATTTACATACAAGCTGACATGTAACCTTAACATGTGAAAAGGATAATTGGCACATTATGACTGTTTATTAAAATGTTTTTGCAAAATGGCAAAATGTGCCAAAAAATCACTCCAGTGGCACTCAATTATACTATTGTAAATCTATAGAAATTAAATTATTTTTATTCAATTAGTTAACTACCAATACACAATATGGATCAAAGAGCTCACCAACTATAATACCGTGACAAAACAGACAAGTACTAGGTACCTACTAAGTATAACGCCTTATTATTATTAACGATTTCAAATGTCTCCCCATGTAGGTAACAGCCCAGCTACACTACTCGCGAAGTTGATCGAAGTTGACCGAATACGATAGTGTGGGCACGAACTTCACTTCGCTTCGGGCAACTTCGCTTCGCTTCGCCCGACTTCCGATTGTTGTCGGTAAATGCGCCCGAGTCAAAGGACTCGAAGCGTCCCGAAGTTCGAACACATAAATAAACCAATCACGACTGAGTTGGACTGAGTTACTCGCGAAGTTGCACGAGTGTGTGGGCACGCACTTCGAACTTCTGCTAACTTCGTCGAGGACTTCGTCGAAGCGTCGAAGCGAGTAGTGTAGCGGCCGCTTAACACATTCAAATCAAATAACGAGTAACGAGTGGGCTCACTTCGAACTGTTCAAATTTCAATAATTGACGAGGTATATTATTATTATGACAGAAACACGACCTCTGTAAGATCTATTCTTTATTTATTTATATAAACAATATTGTTATTTTTATCGTATTTTCTATTTCTAATATACGCCCGTGAAAAACTTGCATCGCAATTAAAGTGACTACTTGATAGTATCTTTTATCGCGGAATAGTACAATTACCTACACATCTTTTAACAAATTAACGACTATTTTTTGCTTTCATTCTATAAATTTTTTTCCCCATTTGTCAAACCTTGTTTTTTTAATAATTAACAATACATTATAATAATTATATTCCTTCTAATATTGTCTCTAAAAGTGTAATAATAATAATCACCTCGATTTGAAATAAATATCGCTTATTCCATTTTAAGTTATTAATGAAATATTTCGGGCCTTACTAATAAACGTGTTTTAAATTTTACACAACTTATTGATTCATTTACGTAAATAGTATTTATAATCATTCATTTACGGTAAATAGTTATTTATCAGTTATGTAAATTTTACACAACTTATTGACAAGCAATCATTAATTTATAGTAAATGGTTGTTTATCAGTTGTGTAAAATTTAAAACCTAATAGCTACTTTTGTTTTTAAAACAAATGGTTTCATACAATAACATTCTCTTACTATTTCCCACTTACTCACACACTTTCACCATCAAGAAATTACTTGTATCTGTACTAAGAATTTTAATGTTGACACGCTGTAACAATTTTTAATGAATAATCCATGATTAGTTATGCCCAAGAGCAACTCTAATAAAATGTAAATCAAATATGGATTGCGTGTATTCTGAAATAAAAACATATTCAATCAACTGTAAATTAAAGAAGGATGAGTTTAACAAATAATCGTTTATTCAGAATGGAGGCTAGCACAATATAAGGTTAATTAAATAAATGAAGTAGCAAGAGACTCTATTTTAAACTAAAGGATTCTCAGGGCCGTGTGCAGGACTCGAAGAGCATCTGCATGTTGAATTTTATAAATGAAAGTCATCATAAAAGTTAAGAGGTGAATTTATAAAGGGCGCCATTTATTTCTTCTAGAAATAAAAAGATTTAAAGGGATAAAGATAACCCGTATAACTATCTAAAGTTAAATGATGATTTACGTGAAAGTTTCTTCCAACCCGCCATGTTGTGGTACTGGTCGCCGATGGTTCCGCAAGTCACAAGTAGTCTGCTCCGCTCCCAAAATCTGACTGGCTGGAGAAATTAATGATTCTCCTCTTCTCTGCGCAATCTACTGCGCAGCTCACCGGTAGCAATAAAGATGTCTCTCATCGATCGATATCTTGAAGAATCGATCTCAGTCCGGGGTTTGTAGTTTTCTCCGTTACATTACCCCTCCAC
Source organism: Hesperophylax magnus (assembly GCA_026573805.1). NCBI lineage: Eukaryota > Metazoa > Arthropoda > Insecta > Trichoptera > Limnephilidae > Hesperophylax > Hesperophylax magnus. The sequence goes on from JAIUSX010000121.1 coordinate 10,261,701, forward strand.
CAAAGAAAAGAACGGACCACCTGGCTCCGAAGCACATGACTGCATTAGATTTCTTCCTGGTGTTGGAGGTGTAGAGGAACCCTCAGGCGTCATAGTTTTGCTTCAATAGATGTGTATAATTACAAATGTTGAGATTTCCATCCTCCAAATTGAAGCAGTTAAACTAGTAGACCATCTACGATGAAAACAGGGAATATTAGCTTGAAATTCTTCTGTAAGCAGCAGCAGCAGTCCCAAACCATGAAGACTTCCAAAGATGATGGTGAAAATATAAAAATCTTGTCTTGTTAGCAGATATTTTTGAGCAGCCAGTTCCGCTTCTTCAGGGTGAGCGAGTCAATTTCTTTTCCCTACATAATTATCTACCTAACGGGTTAACCAACAAAAAACAAGATTATACAGAAAAAAAAATTTCATAAAATGTTGAAAACCGAAAAGCCTTTCAAAAGGAAAACACAGCAGCCCTTTTACTATAATGTAGCAAAATGACAAAAATTCTAGTAACAGAATGTAAACCTGGAGAAACAATATTTTTAAGTTTTTTTTTTTTTTTTTTTTTAAAATGAAATTCAAAAGAAAATTTATTTATTAAAATGTTTTGTTAGAATTAACACCATCTAGTGAATTATCCTGCAAGCATATTGATATCAAGGACCCAAACCCAATCAATAGATCTAAGACAAAACCGATTGAAAAATAAATAAATCGATATTAAATAACAACTTTTAAAAACATCCGATAGATGTCAGCTCTGTAAAAATTCGGAAGAATTTAATAAAATATTACTAGTACTTGTGTTTTAAAACCAAACAAAAGTTCAAATAGAATAAACTATTTTAAGAATTTAAGATATTTGTGTAGATATCCAAAACAAAATTCAATGCGAAAAAAAAAAAAACCCCCATAAAACAACAAACTAATTCATTATGCAAATATCAGAATTGTGATATTTGCAGAAGGAGTTAAATGAACGCACAACATATAACATTCAACAAAAACATTAATTTACTCAGGTACAAGATTATTAATTTGCGATGCAAAATTAATACAAAAAACTAAGTACCGTTTATTTCGCCAACTTGTTAAAACATCCCCGAAGGTTAACAGTTAATACGAAAAACAAAATTACTTTTTGGTAATCAGAAAATTACTCGGAAAGTCTGATTAATTTAGTATTGATGGTTTTGTACCTCAGATCCTCATAAAGAGAAGGTAAACCTAATCAATATAAAAAAAATACAACGTGACGTTCGTATTTAGTACGCGCATATGAACGTAAATAAAACTTCTACCAAGATTTCACACTATCAAATAGTATCAAAAACAATATCAAATAGTACATGGCCTCCCCGTAACCTCAAAACTCTTCAGTGACAGGGTCCCCATGGACTAATGATAAAAAAGACAGGAATCAAACCTGAAAGTACAATATCGTACTATCGCATATCAACAATGCATACTAAACAAAGCCTATCACAAGACTCGTGTATATGTGGGATAATAACAGTTCTCAGCGGTTGTAACAACATGTAACTGTTCCCACTAGATTGACAAAACATGACAGTACATGACATTAACATGACATCACAAAACAAACACAAATGGAGGATGGACAGTTCCCATTCATGGCGGCAAATAGAAATGTCGTCCACCAAAAACATAAAGTGAATTTAAAGATAAAAAGAATCTTTTCATGCAACAATGACATGAAAATTTTGCACCCAACAACCATGTGTTGCAAGTGACCTCATGCGTATTAGCATGATACGTTTGAAAATAAGTGACAAGATAATGTCCTTAATAGTGCCTGAGAATAAGGTACTCTGTGCCAATTATAAGAATAATATCAAAGAAATTATTGTTTCTTAAAATGATCAAATTTGTAGTAATTTTCTACATTTAAAACGATATTTACGGATAACGTTAAAACTAAATTTATGATAATTATAGTCATGTGGAAGTTAATGAAATAAATTCTTTTCAAATAGTATCTATTGAATAAGAACAAATTACACGGCAATAAACTTAAGCTAAATGTAAAGATTAAAACGATTGCAAAGTATATCGTATAAACAATATTGAATATAAAAAAATCCAAAACCCAAATTACAAAGAAAAAGGTAAACAAAAGGGTAAAACCTTCTGTAAAATATCTTGTTTAACGAATGTTTAGAATGGAAATTCCTGTAGAACTTATAGATTTGATATTTTAAATTAATTAAGGTCATAAAAATTGTATTATACGCCTTAACACAATGACTATTAACCTGTAAAAACTAATTTTCCTGGACAAGCATACAAAAACTAAAAAAATATGGTCGTACGTGAAAATTATGTTTTGTTTAATAATTAATTAAAAACAGAACCTTGTATGAATTGAAAGAATGGAAATTCAGAATTACTTGAAAACAATTGCCGACAAATAAAAATTAACCTATAAAAAATTTAGTTCCAACTGAGCTCGTTGAAAAAAAGATTTAAAACATTCCCTGTTTGTTGAAAACCCTTTTCCCATAATAAACAAAATATGAGCATTGAATATTAATGGTCCTATCTTGTATATTAAAAGTTAAAACTAAATAAATTATAAAAGAAAACCTTCAAAAAGCAATTTGCCGACAGCAAAGGAAAACGCAGATCAGGCAGGTGTGACGTCTCGCTCCTAGTCCTGAAGCATTTATCCAATGTTGAAACAGCATTTACTCTGAAAAGCATGTTTTGTGTATTTCATTATTGAGTAAAAACAAATGCAACATTTTAATTTTAAAATACAGTAATTAGAAAAAATATATTTTGTTAAAGTATATTGAAAGTGACAATAAAATTCCAAATTTAAAAATCATAAATCTTTGTAACTATATTTTTATAATTTAAGAACACAATAATATGTGTAAATGGTTTTAATAAGAGTTGAACACTTTTATGTAACAATCATCCACATGACAAACGTAATATTAACTTTATAAGGTAAAAAAAGGTTATTATTGAAAGGAAATTACGGATCAATAAGGTTGCTATAATATTTCGAAATAATACAATTACGGAAATTAAGGAACCTATAATATAGTTTCATTCACTGAAATTCAAAGAAAAATTAACAATCGCATGATGTTAAAGTTATAGTAGAGGTTAAATAAATAACTTACTCCGTATTTTTTTTTTTTAAATGAGATGCGAAGAACTACTGTCCGCATCATGATCATTTCTAGCGCCATTCGTGAACGATGAAATATGTACCTAAATACTCTGTTAGGACAAAATAAAACAAATTAGCACACAATAACCATTATCTCGTTAGGATTTTAAAAAGCTACGTATAAAACGTGGTAAATAATGAGTAAATACTCAAGATATAGCTAGCGGCACACAGGATGAGTTCAGATTTGAAAGCGGGAACCAAAATAAAATAAATTTTAAACTAAGAAGAAGAAAAAAAGTGTGAACTTACGAAATCATCGGTGAACCAAACCACAACGTTGAAAAAAACTTTAAACACGACCAAAATGATATTGACCACACGTGTCAAAAAAAAATTCTACCTACTGGGGTGAAAAAGATGACATTCAAAATGAAAAATTTACAAAAAAAAATTCAACCGATATACACACGTTGCAGGCGCCATTGTAACAATTTTTAATGAAACATTCATGATTAATGTAAATCAAATATGGATAGCGTGTATTCTGAAATAAAAACATATTCAATCAACTGTAAATTAAAGAAGGATGAGTTTAACAAATAATCGTTTATTCAGAATGGAGGCTAGCACAATATAAGGTTAATTAAATAAATGAAGTAGCAAGAGACTCTATTTTAAACTAAAGGATTCTCAGGGCCGTGTGCAGGACTCGAAGAGCATCTGCATGTTGAATTTTATAAATGAAAGTCATCATAAAAGTTAAGAGGTGAATTTATAAAGGGCGCCATTTATTTCTTCTAGAAATAAAAAGATTTAAAGGGATAAAGATAACCCGTATAACTATCTAAAGTTAAATGATGATTTACGTGAAAGTTTCTTCCAACCCGCCATGTTGTGGTACTGGTCGCCGATGGTTCCGCAAGTCACAAGTAGTCTGCTCCGCTCCCAAAATCTGACTGGCTGGAGAAATTAATGATTCTCCTCTTCTCTGCGCAATCTACTGCGCAGCTCACCGGTAGCAATAAAGATGTCTCTCATCGATCGATATCTTGAAGAATCGATCTCAGTCCGGGGTTTGTAGTTTTCTCCGTTACAACGCGTTTTATCAAAGTTAATAATGGCATTGTTGAAAAATAATCATAATTATATCACGAACAGCCTCAGGCGAGTTGACGACCTCTAAACCATAACAATCTATTTTAATGTACACAACATCAATTTTACATCCATATAAAATTATTAATATTATGCAATTCTGATTAATACATAAGGAATGTTATTTGTAAACTAAATATTCATAAATTAATAGTAGGTAATAATATTAAATTTAATTAGTTACCTTTCTATTTCTGTGCAATTTGTTGTTTGATTGCAAATAATTCATAATATTTATTAACACACTAGTTCATCAATACATATTTTATTTATCTATATATATAATAATTATTTATTATTATTTTTTTGGTAAACTAATGTTTTAAGACAAGATTTCACGTTGTCCCGTTGGCGTCATGTATCTTATATCAGGAGCTTTTTCAATGTGGATGAGTGTTTTAGGCTAATAATTATTGCTTATAAAAATAATTATTTATTTTCTAACAGACCATGTCCAATTACAACACATTACATATTACACAAAGTTAATACAAGGAGAAATGTTACAATACAGGATAATTAAAATATTACAGCTTTGACAAAAATAGTAGGTACACACAAAAACAATAAAGATAATGTTAAGTCAAGACAGGAACAAGAAACAAATTATCAATATATAAATGAATTGATAATCTATTTATGTATATTATGTTCAAGCATATGTGATGTTCCTGTTTTATTTTATTTACAGATTGATTTGAAATATTATATGTTTTTTTTAAATTTCTTAATATTGTAATTTTGTTGTTATTTACATTGAAAATGTGCAATATGTATGTAATAGATTATTTTATTAGTAAATATGTTTAGATAGGACAATGATTTCTATTGCACTAGGACTAGGAGAGTTCAATAAAATAATCTTGTATTATTATTACTCAGTACAAAACACTGTCAGTATATATTATCAGGTGGTGATACAAAAACTACACATACTATGTAAGAACCGCATAATTAAAAAAAAAACCCCAAAGACTTTTCCATTAAAAAAGGCATTTTGTTCTTCCAGAGATGGTGTTCGTCCAGCAGAGGGCCCGGCCAGCCTGCCCGGCAGCCCCGCGGGAGCCACCCTGAAGCAGAAGGGGGCCAGCGGGGCTTCAACCGGTGCGGGGGCATCGCTCGCCGCCTCGGTGAGGACTCGCCGCCTCATGAAGGAGTTCAAGGAGATGCAGCGCCTACAACAGAGCAGAGCTGAGCCTATTTTTACGGTTTGTTCAGTTCGTTAGTCAGTTTGTAATAATCATCATCCCTCTACAATATTAAAAGCTCACCTCTTATGAATTTCACAGATATACTGTAGGTAGTTCCAGTTTCACCCGGCGAGGTTACGCAAGATAATTTGTCCCATTACTGACTCGATTGTATTTGACAGAGTATTTTCCATTCCAGGTGGACTTAGTGAATGACAATCTGTTTGAGTGGCATGTGCGACTGCACCGCGTGGACCCAGAGAGCGAGCTAGCGGGAGACCTGCGCGAGCTGCGCATCCCCTGCATCTTGCTACACCTCGCCTTCCCCGACAACTTCCCTTTTGCGCCGCCTTTTATGAGGGTCATCGAGCCGCGGATAGAGAAGGGCTTCGTGATGGAGGGCGGCGCCATCTGCATGGAGCTGCTCACACCCCGCGGCTGGGCCAGCGCCTACACTGTGGAGGCCGTGCTCATGCAGTTCGCCGCCTCGCTGGTCAAGGGCCACGGCCGCGTCTCCAGGAAGACCAAGGGAGCCAAAGACTTTAGTAAAAGAACTGCCGAGGAGTCCTTCAGATCGCTGGTCAAAACGCACGAGAAGTATGGCTGGGTCACGCCCTCCCTCAGCGATGGTTGAACAACTGGTAAGTGTTTTCATCACTCGAAAGTGAGAGCGAAAGATAATGATTTTCTAATTCCGACTTTATGTCCGGGTTAAATCTTCCCCATAGGAAAAACTAAATCCTTCCACACACTTTTCCATAAATGATCATCTAGTCAATCAACATTATGCAAGTGCATTATATAAGCAAAATAAATACAAGAATAACACGTCAACTCATCAGAGATCAAATGGGAAAATAATTCACCGACTCCAGATATTTTCATATCAGAGGGTTCGGCTCGGTAGAACTTCTAACAGGGCCTATAAATCCTACTGATCCCTCAACATAAATATTTAAAAATCTTTCGTAATCGTACATGTATTTAAAATGACTGATTTTTGCATTTTTACATATAAATATTTTGATAGATCTAATACGCCTAAATTTTTATTGAGAGAGCTAGGTATAATGCCAGTAGCCGAAATGACAAATGGTAATATTTTTATAGTCTGAGAATGCCAAATTCTTTATATCTCATTTCCTAAATCTGTGTATTTTTTCATTAACAGATTTTTGAATATTACAGGAATTTGGAATAGTGACATCAATGATATAAGTTATTTTTTAAATTTTGTCATGTCAAACTATATCGGGTATATTATGACTAATCGTGCGATCTGTTAGTATAGTTTTAAATATATTATTATAATATATTTTACATATATTATCCATTAGCTGAAAATATTGCTTTTGAAATACTTTTAATAACTATTTACCAGGAAGGAATCATTTTCAAAATACATTTAAAAAAAAAACTTACTACACTGTGATGTGCCTACATATTATTTTATCATAACATAATTGTTTCCAAAAGTGTCTCTGATACTTTATTCTTCATCGAACATCCATCCTGCATTGGTGCTCAGGTTCAGTCATCTCAATTATTACGTATTGTAACACTCGTTATCTTGTACAGGCAGGCGCCAGTGTTCAATAATAGTGTGCGTAAATAAACCACTCACATAGTGTGTAAATCTGCATATAACTGTTTATCGGTGATTCAAACACAAGTTGACATAACAGGCAGTTCGGTTATGTGTTTCCTTCCGTGTTGCCATTGCCACCGGAATCCCTTCCTCTCCTTCTATTTCTGCTAGGTTGCTAATTGCGCTCCATTGCTGGCCACGCATATGAATAAATGGGTGTTACTTTATTTTATTTATTTTGTATTAATGAAATACAGGCAAATCATTTTAATATATTGTGCACACTGATAGTGATTTAGACTGGTTCCGAAATATTTTGGAACACCCCACCACAGTAGTTCTCCAATACAGTACGACTGTATCTTAACAAGAATCTCTTTAATTTGATTCTACTTTACTTAACTATTCCACATTTTGAAAGAGACTAATCTATTGAAGAATACCAATCTAATACTATTTGTTTGTTTGTCCACAGATATAAAGGATTCCCATGATTAGAAGATCAGCAGAGCTACCTGCATTATTTTACTGATAAATTGTTATATTTTTTTAAGTTAACCGATTGTTTTATTTCCCGTTTCATATTAAATGTAAATCGGCAAGATCGTGCAATATTTTTAAACAATGAAGTAAATGCAAATTTAACGAAAAGATTTGCTACTTTATATTATTTGTATGTACATTTTTAGTGAGAAAAATTAATCACTGATAACCGCCTTTTAAACATGTTAATTAAGTTGAAATTTATTGAATTTGAACCTTTATTAATGTGCAATTTCTAATCATGTCACTGTTAAACATTTGTTATTCACGTTTCCGTCCTAGTTCAAGGATATACATACTTACCTACATAAAAAAAAATATTTTTTAGAAAATAGTGGTGCGGAAACATAAAATATATACCACATAGTATGAAGGAAATTGTTATTCGCAACATTTTATGATAAATAATGTTTTAGCAAAATACTCAATTATATTTATGTACGTTTTAAGGTAAATGTAAATCCATGTAAATAAAAAAATATATATTATTACACCATTTCACATACAGTAGACTCTCGAACATCCAGGTCTTATTAACCGGCTCTAGGATTAATTGGTATGGTAAAAAGATTTCAAACATTTTTCATAACAATGATTTATCAAATAAAGACGTAACAAAAAACTTATTAATCGTTACAATAAAACTGTCGACATGTTCAGGCAAGTAAACTGAATTTTTTGATAAAAAGGTTAATGCAATTTATAAACATAATTTTACATTCAACTGCAGAAACATAATAACCAGGGAATGTAAAATATGCATTAAAACATGAAATATTAATGCAAATATGTTCCAAGATAGTGGAACACACGCTAATAAAATGAAGTTTAAATTTTCAGTTTAAATTTTGATTGTTTGACTGGGACGATATGCAATATCTATTCCCTAATAAGCATAATACATTTTTGTAACTCATCGAACAGGCTGAGTCATCAGTAAAAAAAAATTTGACAAATTTTAAATCTGCATTAATTTTTCTACCGGATCAATCAGGGAGTCTACTGTATATGTTCTAGCTCCACACATGAAATCCATATTCTCCTTTACAGAACCGGAATGTAATGTACGAGATTAAGCTGTGTAAGTTTAGGTACTTATTATTTAGTTGTGATGTATGATGAGGTAATGAGCTAGCGAACTCGAGGGTAATGAATGGCCTCCGCCAAGAGAGAGAGACTGAGCTACTCTAAGCAGCTGGTCCTGTATCCGTAGAGATATTAGAGATTTAAAACCTAGAATCTCTCAACTAACACTTTGTGAAACATGATTGATGCATCATTCTAAAATACTCTTTCAAGATTTCAATCTATATAATCTTCTAGATAGTATTTAATCTAATGATAATTTGCGACTCATGAATATACTAATATGCTTTGTTGTAATGTAAGTACATAATACGTTGCGAGGATGAGAAGAATGGGACACGCGGAGGTGCCTTTAGGTAGCGATGGCCGATGAAGGGAAGCGTTGTATTTCAAAGGTGGTGATATTGTAAACCAGTCTTGGTAAACTAAATGTGTTTGTGTTCCAAAATCTTTGACTTATCTGTTCAGTGACTCAAAATCGTATAAATGGCATTCCAGTCTATATATCTTTAATTTGTTAATTGAATTTCTATCTTGTATCTATTAATATTATTACAATGTATTGATTTGGATAATAATCTTTCTAGTAAGCATGCAACATTACATTGCCATGTGTTGTATGTAAGCATGCAATATTACATTGCTCTGCGTTGTGTAAGCATGCAACATTACATTGCTCTGCATTGTGTGTAAGCATGCAACATTACATTGCTCTGCATTGTGTGTAAGCATGCAACATTACATTGCTGTGTTGTGTGTAAGCATGCAACATCACATCGTTCTGCATTAGGAGTAAACATGTAACATAACATTGTTCTATGTTGTGCGTAAGCATGCAACATTACATTGCTATGCGTTGTGTGTAAGCATGTAACATTACATCGCAATGTGTTGTGTGTAAACATCAAGCATTTATTCTAGTCATACCCAAAGATGTGTGTGAGAATGTTACGGAGAATTTGAAATTCATTTTCAATCTTTACAAAGAGGTTCTTTAAAAAGAAATGACATCTTTTTTTCTTCAACCCTAATCAATTATCTTAACAAAAGCCCATGTAATTTTATAAAAGTCTGGTGCAAATTAAAACACATTCCTGAATATGAAATAATGTTGTGATGTATTAGATTTATTTTAACAATACGTTAAGTACCTAGAATACAATTAAAACAATTTTAAATGTAATTATTAAAATATAATGTGTGTGTAAATGATGTTGTAACAAAAAGTGATAATAAATTGCTCCAAACTAAAAAAAAAATCATTTTTGGCTATTTCTATCCATATTACTTCATCTGCATTGAAAGGCAAATTTACAATCATATAATCCATTTCTTCAGCTTCAGCAAGTTTAAAAAGGTTACATAAAATAAACCATATTTTGTACTACATTACATTGTTAACACAGCCAGTCCAGAAACAGATTTTTGTACAAAATTTTAACTCAATAAAAACAACTTTAAATTTTATTGAATACAACAATTATTTAGTTTTGAGGTAAGTAATAAATCAATAAACATTAGTGGTTGATTTAGCATACAAGCTAATGGAGACCAGGGACCGGATATGGAAAAGAAGAAAAGTTGATGCAAAATTAATTGAAAAATTTATTCTCCAAAATGAGTATTATCATGGAAAAGACTTTTGCTGGATTTTATAAATCTTTATTTTAAATTAAAAAATAAAACAAAATAAGCATAGTGTTAAATTATGGAAATAAATGTTATTTAAAGGAGTTCATCGGAGATCATTTTCCACCTCTCAGCGCCAAAACTAAATGCAGGACCGAGCCACCTTGTACCTTGTAGTCCTGGGCGGTCTTCTCGTCATTCCTGGAAAACAACATAAAGCTTAACAATAACAAAGAAATCTTATTTCCTAACTTATCATCTTCTCATATACAAAATTTGGCCAAATTTTTGAAGACAAAAAACTACGCTTTTCAAATGTCAATGACCTCTTTTTTAACCCTAGATAGTTAATGTTTGTCAAAACTACCGGTCTCTTGAATTCTACTGAGAGTATAGCCGTCAAGTGTCAACTTAGTCATAGCTAGACTCGTAGTTAGCTAGACGGTTGCGTTTAGTCGGTAAGTTCTTTTGTTTTTGAGTTCAATGGTTTTGGTGATTTTAATGGTTTTGTCCAACTTGGGCCAAATAAGTATAAGTATTCTTGTTGATTTATGTCTTTTCTCATCACAATATTAAATAAAAAAGACATTTTTTCCCAATTACAGTTATCTGTATTTAGTGTAGAAAGGTGAAAATTATCTCAAAAAAGTAGTACATATCATTTAGATATGTGAATTAGTACTTAAAACTTGAATAAAGATACATTTTTTTTATAGTGTTTTTTTTTTTAAATTTATATCCTCATCATTATTTATTTTACTACATAAAATAAAGGTAATAAAAATGTAATTTAAAAAAAATATGTCTTCAAAGAATGTACGGTCAAAAAGTCAAATGGTTAGCTTATTGATTTACAATAACAACGATAGCTATCCTAGGGTTAATAAAAGGTTTAAAAAAAGTGCTATAATTATGAAAATGCTTCTGTAACTCTTTTCAAATATAAGAAACTGTATTGTATTGCAACTATTTTGGTTGGGCCATGTTTAGACACAATTAAGTTTTCAAGTGTTTACACAAGTCACAAATACGAAGAAAAAGAGTTAAGTAGATATAAATCAACAATATAAAGAACATTATTAACTCCTCACATCTCTGCCATATTTTGACATAAGGTCGGAGTATTTCTGCTTTGCAATAAAATCCAAATAAATGGAATATTTCTGAATGCATTCGAAAACTAAAAACTGATTTTGAAAGGTGATAAAATATGATTTATATTAGTAAAAATATAAATGTTTATTTGTTCATAATCTAAATCTCCGATAGTGTGTATTATACCTATATTATATAGATGTCACCTGTAAGGTAAAAACATGCTTTTTTTAACAGTGCCATCTGTTGAACATAAAATCAATTTGCGCTATTGTTTCTCTATCTGTACAAACAGACTGAGCCACAGCAACATGTGGCGCGGGATACAGCTACTTATACATAAAAATATGATTTTTGATATATTAAAATTTTTAATGCGAACATAAAAAATATATTTAAAATGGTATTGGTATTTAGTTAAGTTTTTTTAAAACTAAAATTAATGATAATGAAAAAATACATAAAAACACATATTTTATTAGACAACCGTTATTCCAAACGTTACTGTAACCTCGCTTTTTGTCGTTTCATATGAAAATAATAAATAAAAAATTCACAAAGTTACACAATTTTCTTCTCAAATTGCGTTCGGAACCTTTGGTTACATAAATCTGCATATTTTAATTCTTCTGTGTTTAGCTTCTTGATTTAAATACAAACCGATAGTCTACAATACACTTTTTGGGTTTGAAAAACTGGTAAATTTATCAGCAGGGAGTATATGGACAACATAAAAAGATTAAGGGCCTTACTAATAAATGTGTTTTAAATTTTAAACAACCATTTACAATATTACATTAATGGTTGTGTATCAGTAATGTAAAATTTAAAACATGTTTATTAGTAAGGAGAAAAGTCTACAACAAAAGATGAATATGTAAATATAATTACATACATCTGTTTTCCAGAGAAAATAAGCCTCTGTTGTTGGGGAGGAATTCCTTCCTTTTCTTCCACTCTTTCCTTGATTCTTTCAACCTTGTCCGTTGGTTCAATGTCAATTTCTATTTCCTTTCCGGTAAGAGTCTGAAAATAAGAGAAACTTAATTGCAATAAAAAATAATAATATACATTTCATTCCACAATCCAAATTGATAGACTTGCCCTAACATGAAATGTGTGTATCATATCGGCGATCTGGAGGCAAACCATGTGACCATATATTTGGCACCAGAAGGGTTCGGGAATGCTTTGAACAAATGTACGACATCAGTCGTACATTGACCGCCGAAGAGCGCAAGTTGAAATAACCAGATCCTGTACAAGTAAAGTTCACTAAAGTAAGGCAAAGGTCTGCAGCGCAGTATATCGTGAGACTTCTCTACGCAGGATCTGAATGTTCATTTTTGTACCGCCTGACAATTTAGCAACGCTAAAAATGAGTAAGTTGGGTAAATTATAATATATTTATAAAAGTGTCCAACTTAATAGTGCAACAAAATATTCAATTTTGGAAACAAGCCAGAACTTTTGATAAACCAATTTGGGATTTGTGGTTTTTTATAAGATTGCAAGTTTTACGCTGTTTGGCAATTTGCGTGACATTGAAAAGAGGATTACAAATTCATAAGCAGATTTTATTTTTGAGGACTGAATAGTGATATTACAATGCGAGTTGCCTGTAACTGTCGGATTCATTTATTGACAAATTACAGAAAGGGAGACTTCGCGCTACTTGGTGTGTTACCTTTCCCTGATTGGCTGGTCGGAAATTATTTACTTAACCGTCGCACTTTTAAGCGCAGATAATGGAAATTAAATTAAATTTCAAGAATTACTACAAGAAACAACAATTTACATGCTCAAAATATGTTATTAGGTTCTTAGTTTGGTAAGTCAGTCGACGCGGCACTGCACAGGTTGGTGTACAAACTGGAGTAGGCACAAATGACCGGGGAAGTGGCAATAGGGCTTTTCCTAGATATAGAGAAAGGCTGCCCAACCTTTTTAGCAGTTGGGCGAAATTGACGATTTTGAATCACTGGCGGGCCACTGAATACCTGACGGTTCCTATTTCCATGGGGGAGGGGGGGGGGTTGTTAGAGAATTTCTATAAAACATAATTCCCCGCAAAAAAAAATCTAAATAAGTGCTCCCCACAAAATATTTGAAATCCATGGGGGGGGGGTTGTTACGGAACTTCGCTGAGAAAAAATTCCCACAGCAATTTTTCGAATTCCATGGGGGGGGGGGAGGTGGCTACAGGATTCCATTTCGACGCAAAGAATATTATGTCGAAAACCGGTGTATTTTTGTTTCAAAAGTAAGTTCAACAGGTTAGATTTTTTCGTCGCTGATTCTCATTCTGAGTAGCCTAAATAGCAATAAATCGCCGTCGTTGGCAACACTGGTGACCGCGCGCAAGCTGCATTGTTTGTTTTACCGCGGGCCCGCGACACTTTTTCAAATTGGCGGATTGCGGGTTTTTTGAAAATGTTTCACGCGGGCCACTTATAATTCGTTCGCGGGCCACATTGTGGCCCGCGGGCCTGGGGTTGGGCAGCCTTGATATAGAGGGAACATCCAACCGCACCACTATTAAAACCATCGATGAAGCGGCAAAACGACATGAACTCAATAAAACCACCAGAACCAATAGGTGGCTGAAGAACATCCTCTCAAGACGGATACTTACGGTGACAGGGGGGTGAGGTGAACATCAGAGTATTGGTGACACGAGGGTATCCACAAGGAGAGGTCTTATCCCCCTTGCTGTGGAGCCTAGTGGTGGATAACCTCATCTTAAAGCTCAACAACAGGGTCCTACAAGGGTATGCAGATGACATTGTAACCATAAGGTGTTGGGATACAATCAGAGGTCTTATACAGTCAACACTAGCAACAGTGGAAGAATGGTGAGAAGAAACAGGGCTGTCAGAAAGGCCTGTTCTCTAATGTGGGCAACTAAGAGAATCTGCGGCAGAACGTCTCGAACGGTCTCAAGCCTAAAATGATGCGATGGCTGAACACAACCTTCGGAAAACCAAAAATCATGACTTATATGCAGAGAAATCACAGGAACCACGCGAACCACTGCAATACATACTAGCCATGGGAGTGCTATGGCTACTATTGAAGCCATCTTAGCCTGCGCACAGGAGAATGTATGCATGGAGTCTGCAGTCAACGAGATTGTGTCTTTGGCCAATACCAACGGTATGGATGTTATGGAGAAGAGTTAGTGGTTGAGGAGGAAGTAGCAAAAATCTGGCACGATAAAAGACATGCTGAAAGCATGACAAACTGTTGCATCATACACTGAGAAGCATTACACTAATAAGGAGGTGGCTATGTGTTCTACAAATTTATTCAACGATAATGCTGTCACATTTTCAACAAATTTTGAAAAAACAAATGTCTCTAGACAGCTTTCTAGCAAAAAATTATGAATTATTTGTCACAAATTCATAGTTATTTCGATTTTTTAATTGTTTTTTGCAAATGAAATCGTATTCCACATTGTTACGCTCGTCAACAATTTAAAAGTATGTAATTTAATTTGAACATTAAAAAAAAATTAGTATTTTTTTGGCATGGCATTATATATTTAACATGAATATGGAAAAAATTGTTTTGCTTAACGAGGGTTTCACAAAACAAGTAAGATTCCGGAACGAATTAATCTCGTAATGAGAGGTACCACTGTATATATTATAGATGATCATGACATATATAATATCAGGAGTCTTATGGTGAGGTGGTGCCATTATTGTCAAGCTCCCCAAAGATGACAACACAAAGAAATTATTTACCTCAAGGCCTCATGTGTGGGTAAAGTAAAAAAAAAGCTGTTTTATAATGAAATCCAAGTGTTGACATGGGCATTTTTTCTAGACTTTTCGGTCAAACAAAATTCTTAAAAATCAATAAGTTATCACAATAATAAAGCATAGATTTTTAAATATTTTTTCATACTAAAAATTAAAGCTAACAATGATTAAAATAATATTCTGCCAACAAAATGTGTAATTGTACAATACTGTAGCTTTTAGAAAAACATCGTAACTTTGAGGTCGTGCTTTATATTCAAGGTTGAATTTTACTCAGATTAAAAATATTTTAGTGAATTTTCTTTATAATCTTTATAAAGTGTTCAAATTGAAAAAAATAAAACAAATGCGAATGACTAACATTACATTCACGGAACATTTTCTAACCTTAAATGGATGATGATACAACAGAAATAAAATTAAGTTCTCAACTTACTTTTACTTTGATAAGCATTGTGAATAGATTAGACTGTTACAATAATATCTTTAAAACGTTTTAAAATGAACAAATTGTTCACAAATGGTAAATACTAAAATGAAAAATCAAGGTGCCGGACAACCAAACCACCATAGACAAATAATAGTACAAATTTGACAGGAGACAGGACAGGATAAGCATTTGATAAGGATGGGGGAAACATAATCGGTATTGACTATCGAATTTTTGGCTGCGTTCATGAAAAAATAGTTTATAAAGTGTTCCACACACGATTATTTTTGTTACGTCCATGTATCATTCGTCTATGGTAGTATGGTATTAACGTGAGTAGAAATTCTATGCACTTACCATATTTTGTTTCTATGGAGAGCTCATGTCCTTGTTCCTTGTGTCAAAAAAAACAATAACAACTGGGAGAAGCTAGCGGGATTTAAAAAAGATAATTTATTATTTACAATAAACCCAAGGACCCTATACTTTAATATAATTACAGAAATGGAGCGGCTCTTAACAGAAGCTTTGAGTTGCCTTACTGGAACAAGAGGTAATATACATTTATATTATGATCTTTAAAATAAATGTTTTTACACTTACATAAACCTGTGATCAAGATTTTATATTTTGTAGGTAGCACAGTTGATGTTGTCACAGTGCTGAATGAGAATATATTGGATTGTTTGAATAAACTAAACATAACATTTTACGATATTACTGAAAGTTCTCATTTATCGAGGTTATGTTTTCAAGTCTCTGAATCAAATGATGTGCATTGGAAATTTGTTTGCACTTCCTGTCATCTTCTCTTGTGTTTGAAAGATTCTGTAAAAGATCACGCTGAACATTTATCAAGTTTATGCCAGCAAAAGAATATCAGATCTCTTTTACAATGTATTGTAACATTTGGCATGCAACCTTCCCTCATTCCCGGAATTGGCATTCCCAAAGACAAAAGAAATCAGAACAACTCTATCAATAGCCCGCCTGAAGTATTAACAGAATTAGAAAAGTATACCCGACTTGGAGCTGTATGCAGGTGTCTCTATGAACTCTCCTCATTAGTAGATTTGAAAACTATAATTTTTACACATTTCCTGGGAGACTATCTGGGTGCATTGCTTCAACTATGTTATGCACCAATAGCAAAACCCAATACCACAATTACTTTTGTCAGTGGAACATTTACAATGACTCCAGAAATATGGTTGAAGCTTCAAACTGAAAGAAAAGAATTTCAATCACATCTCAGTGATATATTGTTGAATACTTACCAGCCGAGTATAATTAAAGAGTTAGTAATTCTTCAGGGAAATGTGGATCCCGCCCCTCCTAACTTTATGAAGAAAGCATTGGTCAAGCACCTGAGTACTTGCTTGCTCTCTCCTAACGGCCTGAAATCCACTATGAAGTGCTTTTTAGATTCTACAACTGTGGACACAGGTGGTCAGTGGAGGCACGTGGATTTAATTACCCGATTAATAGCAGTAAAGCATGGCGCAATATCAGAAGAAGAATATGTAATAAATATTTGCAATCAAATCGGAAATCTTATATTGGAGAATCCTAATGATGATTACATGGTGGTCGGAGCAGCTTGTGTCTCGAGTTTATACCAGAAATACACTTCAGTTAAATGCGTAAATGAATTGATTAAATCAATAATTGCACCACTTTTGTTGGAGGAGGCTCTTCCGGGATCAACCTTATCAGCTTCTGAAGTCAACAAATTAATAAACACTCTTGATTTGTGTTTCACTCATCCAAAATTGCGGCTGCCATCGAATTTACTCACACCGATAATCTATCCACTTTTTTGTATGAGAATTGTATCAAAAAACAATCGGCTTTTGTCAAATAAACTGAATAATTTAATTATTAACCATTTTCTAGCGCAATCGTGTAAAACAGATAATTGGTTTTCATCTATTATCTTTGGAAAATCCAACGAAGAAATTACTTTAACTCAAAAAAATGTGGTATTTGAAAGTTGTTTAGAAGGAATTAATGTAAAGGTTACATTTGGAACTACTAACACCCCTTCCGTTGAAAGTTCCATAAACTCCCTCTTGGATATGATTGTAGATTTTCAAGACAGCAATACTTTGGCTTGTAATCTTTTTGTTTTTCTTCTCAATATTATAAGCAAATCAAAACATCACATCAATTCTGGGCTCAATAAAGATTCCCAATTGCTTGAAAGCGAAAACATTATCGATGAGGTATCAGAAAATTACTTAATATTTAGCAAAGCATTAGAAACCTTAGCAAATATGGAATGTGTCTTAAAAAGCTTTAAACATGATCCAAGTTTCATAGTTAAATTTATCGTACAATATTTGGAAGAGTGCACCATAAATATTGAAGATGACGTTGAAGATTCTAATAATGATGAATGTGTTAACATTTGCTTGATATTGCTTGCAACTTTACTGGCGGAAAACATTCACAATGATGTATTGAAGGCATATCTAAAAAGAATCGAGACCTTTTCCTCCAAACTGCTTAATAAATCAAGTCACCTAGATGTACAACTACTAAGTAAAGAAGTGAATGATTTGCTATGTGTAAAGTCTTCCAAGCAACATCTCAATAAATCAAGATTTGACGAAGCTATTTCGGAAGTTTGTGACGCTCTTTTGCCAGTCAGAGCCCATGGATTGATGCAGTTGATCAAATTGATAGAAGAAAAAGATCCAGAGACGGTATCCAAAAAACATTATGTCCTGTGCATCTTCCAAGTAAGTTCTTTCCGAAATTCTTATTATTACATAGAATACTTTTTCTGTAAATTAATATTAATTATTCTTCTATTGCCTCCCCAGGAAAATTTGAGAGATGAAGACTCTTATGTTTACCTTACGGCCATCAATGGATTAGCGTCTCTGGCTAAGTACTGTCCAGATGACGTGTTGGAAATAATGTCTAAGGAATACGTAAATGTTAACACCAAATCAAGTTCCTGTGAAGAAGATGAAAATTCAATAAAATTACGAATGAAAATCGGTGAAATACTGGTTAAAATAACATCAAATTTAGGTGTGTCGTGTTCTTACATTCAGAAATACTTAGATTGATAGTTTGAAGCAATCTTTAACCAATTTTTAATTTTTGTAGGAGAAATGGCTGAAGTTCATAAAACAATCCTCCTCAACACTTTTCTTTGTGGATGTCGTGATCCAGATGATTTGATCAGAGCTTCTTCCCTGTCAAACTTGGCGGAGCTGGCTCGGGTGCTGTCATATAAACTTGGATCCATAATATTTGAGGTTGTTGCATCATATATTTTTTTGTTTCTATGTTATCTCTGCCGGACGCAAATTAGGGATTATGGGAAGCTATTATTTATTTTATTTTATTAGAAGTTAAATTATTTTATGGGAAGTCAAAGTTCAGTTCTACTACCCAAGAGAATACCCATGTCACCAATATTAAAATCCGCATGTCTAAGTCAGCAATATTCAAATGCACCTTGTTCTTCTTCATGTGGTGGAGGAGAGTCAGTGGAGGTCAAATTGGGATTCTAAGGTTATTTAGCCAGTCGACGGCATCGGGAATTACTGAATTCGGCACAGATGTGCCTCTAAGAAGCTGATGGAGGGGATATTTTTCTGCTTTGTGTTCTATACTTAGTTCATATTTGTTCACAATGTGAATGTGGATTGTACAGATTGTTCTGAAAAGCAATAACTGCAGCCTGCAACAATGACAAAGGACAACACCTTCTCTTTGTCCATAACACTTTGTAATTTACGATTCATACAAACTTTTTCAGTATTACACTAACTAACCTAAAGTAGATCGCCCTATAGGTTTATTAATCAAGTTTCATTTTATTGCAGATTTTAAATTGCATTCATACTATAATACAGACAGACAAGTCCCCTGAATGCCGCCGTGCTTCAGTTATGGTGATATCCAGTTTAATAAAGGGTCTCGGAACGGAGTCGTTATTCTTCCTGAAGGAAGCTCTTCTCCCCATGTACCGAACACTCAAGCAACTCTACAGTGATGAGAAGGAGGATGACGCAGTCCGATTGCATGCGCAGATAGCATTGGAAGAGTTAAACAGTATCATGAAAGAGCTCATGGCACCTTACTTAAAGTAAATCATAAAGTTCTTTGATATAAATTAGAACTAATAACTTAATTGTTGTTGAATGATAAACAAATAATATTTTTATGAAACTTTTTTTATTTCTTTGGTCACTATAAATAATTATTAAATATATATTATGGAGTTTCCATGTCAGTTTATCACATACATTGTTTAAATAATCACGCATCCACTTGCTTACTGTAATCCAATGGGTAACATGAACTAAATTAAATAAAATGATAAAATTATTGTCCCTGTGGTCAAAGGAGGAATGCTAGTCATCTAATGTGAATTCAGTACACTCTTAGTAATCCGCCACTCGATTATCCAACAATTACTATAATCGGCCGCTATTTTTACTAATTGTATTCACAAAAGCTCTATAATTTGCCGGTATTCTTATGTCAAATTCAGCAGTTTTTTTGTTTGCATAAGTTTACAAAATGGACTTTTCTCGCAAGCATAAACATAATTTCAACTTCAATATATGGAAATTTTATGAAAGACCAATAAATAATGTTTGCCGGTTTTTGGGGTAGCGGTTTAGTGAGAGAGTACTGTACCTATTTTTTAAATTACAATATTGACAATAATAAAATTGTTAGCGTTCAATTTTGCAGTTTTTTCAATCTAAGTATTTGCATACCTATTATTTCACATAACATCTCTGTGTAATTATAGCAAACTATTCATACATATGTACCAGTGCATGCTTAAATATGAGCTGTAACTTGATATTAATTCAACTAGACAATACATATTAAACATTTTGGCTTCAGCCATTTTCCAGCATAAAAAAACGTAATAATTGTTAATTTCACAAATGAATATATTCGCATGACAAAAGGTTCCTCTAATGGACTTTCCTTGTTTCACAATGTTTCCTATGTCATGATTTTTTGTATTATACGTCAATGTTGGCGCCGACAGATTGGCTTTTAGCACAGTCTAGGTACACCGAAAGATCGGGGCTCCGAGGCTAAGAGGGTTAAGCTTGCATTTATTATCGAGTTTATGGCTGAGTTACGTAAAATAAAGTAAGTACTAATATTGTACCATCTACATCAATAGTTTTTTTACATTAAGCTTCAGAAGTATTGTCTAGGTCAGTTTCTTGCTTGCTGTTGTCTCCACAGTGACCACATTCAGAGAGAGAAATGGAGTAGATTGAGGCCGTATCTGACTGGTTGTCCAAGGCCTGGATGGTGTTCCTGGATGCAGATGATTCGTAAGATGCAACGGATATTGTGTCCGAATCATTCTTGGATCCGGGAATGACTCTCCAGACTAGTAAAGCTACTCCGGCTAGTCCTGCCATTACCAGGATTACCATTAGAACAGCTTGCGCTGTATTTCCTGAAAAACAATATATTTGATTAAATTCTTGTATCTATTTTAGAAGATATTGTGTAGAAATCAATGGCTAAAGCAGAAAACAAGAATATAATATCGACGGTCCTGAAGAACAATGTCGGATATGCAAGACGTGGAGTTTTGCAGTAGACCTGTTTAAAGTTTCGTTTCTGAATTTCTACAATTTTGTAATATATTTCTCCAATTAAATAAATAGTGGTGGATGCAAAATATTAAACAACACTATATTTCTTAATCTAAAAAAACAGTAAAAATGCAGAAACTAAACTTAAGAGAGCTATACTGCAAGACTACAAATTTGCATATCCAACATTGTTCTTCGGGACCTTCGATATATTCACAGTTGAACGCCAGACTAAGTAAAAGGTAACTGAGCTCTTTTTCATTAAATTTGGGTAACGTTTTATCTGTCACAAAATTGGCCATTATCAGAAGATGTTTTTCAGCTCGATTGAAATTCTTCACACATTTTTTTTTTTAAATATTCATTTTAGTTATCAACATTATTTTTTTTGACTTAGCGAAAACACCTGGTGCAGTGGTGCCAGGCAGACATAAAATATATTAAATAATTATACAAAAGTTTGCATGATCGAAATGATTGTTTCTGAAGTGTTATTAATAATTTCACCCACCAATTTCCCGCGGAAACACTCAAAGTATTTCACACATTTTCTGATGTAATGAAGTTTTAAATAAGGGATATTCATGGAATACTTCTCTAAACAAATCCCTTTTAAATTTGTATATCTGTTACTTTTTGTACTTCTTCCCATGAGGGTATTTTTGTAAAATCTAATGGAAATAAATTTGCACTTAGGGATACAATCGGCTTAGTGTAACCTTTTTGATGAGGCATTTCTGAAAATGGGACATTTTGGCATCCCAAAGCTTTCTTCAGGGACGATGGGACAGAGTACTGAAAAACAGGTCGGTCCCGTTCAAAACAGAACATATGAGTAGGTTAAGTATGCTGGGCATGTAGAAAGGCGAACAGATTGTTGGAAATCCAGTATCATCAGATAGAATTGTTATTTAGAAAAAAATATGAGATTGGTTGACGCTCTGAGGAGATTGGATCAGATTCCAATGAGTGAGAGTTGTCAAGAATCAGTAAAACTGGAGATATTTGAGGGAGGGCTAAGTCCAAAGCTGTATGCCAGATGGCTCATGAAAAAGAAGAATGTTTCAATGTAAAACGTACCTGTGGATTGCTCAGCAACTCTAGCTGCCAGCCTTGCTGGTTGAACTTCATTAATTGCATCGTCTTGGATATCATATGGCTCGGCTTTTCCTGATTGTGGACGGTAAAATTTCACATGTGGGTTTGCTCCGTTAGATGGCAAATTGATGCCAGCCCGAATTGTGAGGGTTTCCGGTTTATACGAACATAGCACCAAGAATCTATAACAAAAATTCATTGAAACAAATTAATATTTTCGACAGATTATTTTGGATCAAAGGAATGCCAAAAATAAATATTGTAAAAGAAAGAAGCTTATGAGATGAATATATGTTCATACCTCCTCGTACTGTGAGTGAGAATGGGTAGATTCTCCTGCACGGTAACAAAGGTGGCCACTGTAGTATCGTTGACCTCGCTGCCACACTCCTCGTGGTCTATGCGCAGCGTATAGGTGTCCCGGCCGCTATTGGGGTCCCCCTGCACGGCGCAGCGCTCCCCATCCGCAGCCTCCACGGCGATGCGGCCCCCGAAGTGGGGGCCCGTTGAGACTTCCACTTCGCTGGCGTGCGGGAGGCATTGTGTTGCTCGGGCAGAAACTGTTATGGAAATGTAAATATATTATTGATATGCATACAGCATGAAGTTATTCTGGGTTGAATTTACTAATTTCTGATACCAGATTTCTGTAGGTAGGTACATATTCAATTAGTAATCATTGCAAAATCTATTTAGTTTTACTTTTTAGGTGGCTCGAAGACTTAAATCAATATGTACTTACCAATTCCAATGTTGGTCTAATAAATAATATATTACATGGAGTTGATAATGCGAAAGTTGTTAACCAGTGATATATCCACAACAAGAAAGTAGTAACACCAACAATAACTATTTTATGAAAGACCTCCTCAGTAGGTATCCAGTTACTACCCGGCTTTGCAAAATGTTTTTATTTTTATTAATGATTTAAAAGCTCCATAGCTCATGATGTAAATAATGTTGCTAGCTGAAAATATTGTTATGGTTGCGTTAATCTGTAAAATCTAGTCATCAGAAAGATCAGCGCTCACCATCCAACAATTATTGGTGCTTTGTTACTGAATCGTCAACTTGATTTCATCTTCATATTGAATGATTTTAGAGCTCATCTTTTTCATACAAAACTTAAATTAGGATTTGTGTCCAAAATACGTAACCAAACTGAATAATTTAAAAAAAAAAAAATAGGTGCATCAAATGTCTAGTACGGATATGTGCTATTTTATTTAGTTGTGCTTTAAATTATGAAATATAAGCCATTAAAGAAATTAATTTTTCTTGATTTTAAAGTTATGTCGTATGTTAACTGCCTAAATTTTTATAATGTAATTGGATTCAATTTCAGGGAAACGCGTGGGTGTGAGTTGATGGCAATGAATGCTTTCAACTTTTGGTGGTACTCACGCACACATACAAATGTACACACGCATTTCCCTGAAATTAGATTCCATTAGAAAAATTTAGGACCGGTAACATACGAAATAACTTTTTTAAAATTGATTTCTTGTCTATTTTGTAACTTAGAACACAAACAAATATAGAAATAGTAGCAAATATCCGCACTAGATATTAGCCATACCTAATCTAGTTTGTTTGGGTATTTCCATTGATGTATCATACTATTAGTCTATGGATATTTCATTATTAAAATGCAAATTTAAGTTTTGTACGAAAAAGGCCGCGCATTCATTCCCTTTAAGAGGCACGTATTTGCTGTGAAAATGTCAGAAATATACATATTATTAGTAGGTATAACTAGCGGAATGCAATTATGACACACATCTAATACTCACATCCTTTAGTAGGCACAATGATAGACTTGGCGGGCAGGTCCGCCTTGGCAGTGCGCGTCCTAGCGGCCCCGTGCAGCGGGCGCACCTCGAAGGAGTAGGTAGTGGCCATGCGCAGCCCGTTGATGCGTGTCGAATAGGAGCGCCCCCAGCGGCCCTTGCGGTGCGAGGTGACCAGCCCGTGTAAGCCCGACACTTGGTTGTTTATCTCGTCTGAGTCTTCAACCACCTTGAATTAGCGATTGAAATACTAAATTTTAAAAATAACATAGCATGATCTTGAATTTTGAACATTGAACCTTGAACCTTTAATTTGAACACTAATTATTTGAAACTTGTAATTTTAACTTTTCCATATTTACCTTCTAAGTAGGTACCTCGAATAGTAGGTATTACTCTACAACTCGGTCTTTGATCCTTGAACATTGTAAAAATTAAAAAAATAAAGAATGTGTGTTATGCGTAATGAAAGAATGAAAACTAAAACAAACAATTTTTTGTTTGTTGATATTTAAATACAACTTCCTTGTTGTTCCTTAAACCTAGGGGGCCCCTGGGCACACTGAGTTTGGCCCCCCTACTCATTTTCGTATAAGTTTTTATCAAAGATATTAGAAGAACGAGATATGCTATGTTGGCCGCCGGACCGTAGCCGGAGTACTACCTAATTAGGGTACTTTGAACGGTATCGGGACGTGTACGCACAGAAATCTGTTCTATGTATTAGTGCAGATACCTTAGCGATGCCTTAGCGTAAGCGAAGGTGTGCAGTAGTATTGGTGAACAAAACCGGCGACACTCGGCAAAACAATTCCACTCAGTACGAACTGCGCATAGCACATCTCGTTCTTCTAATATCTTTGGTTTTTATCCTGCACTGAGTTTGGGGGCTCTCCACTAAGTTTGGGGGCCCTTTTGAAAGCCAAAAACTACAGGAATATGGCAAAAATATGTTCCTTGGCTCGTGTCCTTAGGGTAAAGACTGAACTGACCTTGATCATTGAACCTTGCACCTTGAATTTTGAACCTTGTACCTTGTGAATAAATGTTGAAGTATGTGAGCAAGAAAACTTACAATATTTCTGCAGCGGTGAGGCCCCCAAGCCTGCAGCTCGCAGTAGTGTATTTGGAAGGTCCTGGGCAGAAGGGGCTCCGACAGGTCCCCCTGCTCTTCTTCTATAGGCGAGAGGTCGTAATCCCAGCGGAGAGAAACATCCCGAAAGTCTGGTTCTCCGATCAAGTGCTTCACATCTGGAAAAAAACATCATATTCCGATATAAATGATCAAACGAAAAATAAGTCCCAGTTTTTTCGGCAAACCAATTAAACGTCTTTAAAGTGTTACGTACTCGTATATAGATACCTATGCATTTAGAATAAATTTATATTTTTTTGTGATGATGAATGATGCAGGACCGGCCCTGGGCGATCACAATTTGAGCAATCCACTCCGAGTGCCGACATAACAAATCGCCAAAGAGCCAAGGAACAAAGGGGCTTCTAATACCTAACACCTAATACAGCGCCCCACAGTGGGCTGAAAATCGCCTTTCATAGACACGTAAAGCATTTAAGCATTAAAATGAATCATCAACATTAAAAAGTGTTTTTTTCATCTTTGAGGATTTGAATCGCAAGTTGCGCCACAATACGAAGTATGTCAAAAAATACAAATAAATAGTAGTATATCTGTATGTAAGGATATAATGGCCAACCTTATGATTCCAAAGATAACCTCATTTTTAATGTCAGTGCCATACAATTTTTTCTTAAAAAAATGATAACTCCTTCATTTGTACACGCAATTGCTTCATACGAATGAATCAAACGCATAGTAATGATCAGCAGAATCCATTTCTAGGCAAAAAAAATACCCTTGAAAATTCAAGTCTCTATGTCTATAAAAGGCGATTTTCAGCCCACTGTGCGCCCTTGAGGTTTTTAGTAGCTCCAGGCGCCGTTTGGCTCAGTGCCGGCCCTGAAATGATGACTAATCATTTTTCAAATTCCCCAACTCCCTAATCATTTTTCACCCGTTACAGATAAAGTATAACCTACGAATTATTGGAACACTACATAATAAAATATTGGTTTTCCTTTGTGTTCACTGCACGAAGCACATACTGTGAGTAGTAGCTTTAGGTGCTGTCATAAAATAAATGGTAATGCGTGCGTCTCTGCCGATAGATGAGGTTAATGGAAAAATAAATATCACTTTTACATGTTTCTTTTGTGTAAAATAGAGTAAATAATATGCTACACGCAGTCGCATCGTAACCCCATTATCATATGTCGTATCATTACCCCACGCTGTAGGTACTACATTATATTATATTGTTGCAGCTGATTTAAATACAGTCCTTTTTTCGAGGTCTTGAATATTATCCAATATTATGCTCTATTTCTAATTGTTGAACAGATTTATAAATAAATGAAATCTGATCTATTTTTTGGACAATGATGTGCTGTTGGGTATTTCTCATACTGCGGAGTCCTATCGATAAAAAAGTTAAAATTAAAACTACAAGTTGGCAGTTGTAGTCGGGTATAGTTTTGAGAAAATGTGAAAATTTCGACTCCCCGACCACACCCGATCGACATTTTTCCGATATTAGGTATTTAGATTTAGAAAATTTAATGTTTTTGGTATGTGTTTTGCACTTTCTACCATAGCGGAAGATACAGTAAGTAGGTATCACATTATTGAGAGAAGCAATAAAGTGTACAATGCTAAATATGTCGATTATGATATCCATTTATCCAAGCAATTATTCGATTCAACAGGATTACTCTCGAAACTCCAAGTGTGGATTATTTATATTATTTATGATACAATACTATCCGTGCTTCATCTCAGCAAGCCTTCCATTTTACAAGAAATACTAAACTTGTCTACAATGTAGCCAATCGTCTTATATACGATTACGTTCATTATAGACACACTATGTAACGGAACATGTCTCGATAAATCTTGAAGCCCGAGTAATCAACAAAGTAAAACGGCTAGTCTATTGCTCTGATTGGCATCATGACTTACTTTTCACGGGATTTTAAGAATAGTCGTGCATGCGCGACAAACCTCCGAGATCTCTACTCAAATCCACTCAGTTGATTACGACGTTTAGCTTTCAACGAAAAGATATAGAATAAAAACACATTTAAACGCAGGCCAGTGCTTTACGTCGGAATTTTTGAATTGTTTAACGGGAATGTAATCTTTATCTGTACATAAGTATCTAAATTTTATCACTTGCGTAATATTTTTGAGGAACTATATGGTAACATTTAAACTTCGAAGAAGCTGTAATAAGCTCATTTTGATGAACAACTAAATTACGATAGTATGTGAGTATTTTCGTAGGCACGTAAAAAAATATTTTACAATCGATAGTTCGGTGGGTAGGACGCTCCGTTTATGGTCCAAATGCTAGTTGAGCGTCTGTTACAGATTTACACACTTTTCAATAGGAGTTATGTTTGGTGAAAAGTAGATAGGTACTTATACATCTTAATCTGAACACAAACGACAGAGCCAACGAGCTCCGCTTGATATTCGGTGAGTCCAAAATCCAGTTTGTAGCGAATCCCCGAGCCAATAGATCACCGGCTCTGCTGTGTGCGTGCGATCCTCGAGCTTAAGGCGGACCACAGACAGCTGCGCACGGCTACGTCCACTACGAGCTGCCATACATATCTACTCATATCGGGCCACGGGCACCCTACGCACGGCTGCGTGGGTATGTGACGTCATAGGCACACGCGTGGGCTGCAGCGGACGCGCCGGTCGAGCGTATCTTGCGGGGCCCTCGCACTTAGAGCGTTTTCGTGGCGTAGCACATCTAGCAATATGTGACCAAATCGCTGTATCAAGCCACGCAGCTTTCGCGTCAATCGCGGCCGAGCTATTTGTGGCCCGCTTAAATCCGTTCAGTTCATACAAATTCAGACCTCGAGTCGTACCTACGGCTTCTTCAAGAGGACGTGATTTTGTTTTGTATGATTATGATATGATGATGATAATATAAACCTATTTTATGTATCTACTGACATTATTTAATTTTAAATAAACTTGAATGTTTGTGAAAAAAAAAAACTATTTTATGTGTTACCCATGTACGAAGTTTGATTTGTTCACTCGATGGTGACGTATATCAAAACGTCAAGGCTCGGATTCGACCAAGTGGCTCAGAATCAAATGATTGCCGTGTGTGTCCAGCTAGGGTTATAACTAATTTAAAATAAAAATACCCAAGAAAATAGTGCAAATTTAAAAAATTGGCGTCATTTTTAGGTAGGTGCATACGTATGTAGATTTCATCGTTACATATTTTATATAATATGTTCGGATTTTAATCGTGAAAATAGTGATTAAATCATAATTATAAAATCTGCCTAACTTTAGGGTAAGTTTGACTGGTATTTATGACATCCAATTCGATCCGTTTTCTCGACATGTTCGGGTGGTCAATTGCCAATTGACCGAGAACATCTATTTCCTATACCTTGTGTCATTTTTGTATATTTTATAAAACAGTTTTAATCGTTAATAATAATAAGCAATTGATCTTGTATTATAAGCTGATATTGCTTTTTTTTAAATTCGAACGTATGTGGGTCAGTTGTAGCTACTTATTTTTTTTTTTAAATCTACGGGGGTAACATTTAATTGAATAAAATGAATATTAAAAAGAACCATGGACCAAGGATAAGAGCTGGAAATAGATGCATTAAAAATAAATGACCAATGCAAAATGCTGTGCAATTTTAATGACGTCGGAGCCCACTATTTGAGAGTGTTTGCTGCTTCGTTCAATTCCTTTAGGGTTTACGCTATACACATCAAAATGTCTTATATAACACCATATCGCTCGCATAATCATAATCCCATACAGACCTGTCACACCTGACAGATGATGTGTTATAAGTGTGGGCGTTGCGACGATGATACGCCGTGATCTGCTAGCCAGGCGATTATATTTTTTTTTATCAGAAACGGATCAATTTGCGGAGCGCCGTGATTATGCGGCAGTCGTCTGTCAAGGAGACAGATCCCATACAGCAAAATGATATTCCGCGGCAGTTCCGCAGTTGATCTGACCCCCTCTCCTGAGGAAAATTATAGCGTAGTGACCTCAACATATAATCTGCATAGGTCTCTGTCAAATAAGTGTTTATGTGTATAGTGTTACCAGGGATAATATAAATTTTGGCGCTCCTTTTCAAAACCAGTAGTTGTCCTAGGTAGGTGATACTGTAATAAATCATATTCCAATGATTTGTATTGTTTTGTTGCGTCATTTTTTATGAAAAATAATCTCAAGGGCGATGTGTAAGGACTGTTAGGTGGTAGGTATTATGAGCGCCTTGGAAAATCTGCGCCCGGAGCGGGCTGCACCAATTCCCCACATAGGGCCGGCCCTGAGCGTAATGTGTCTTAGGCTTTAATATAGGGATGATAGCTATTTCGCCTTACAAACAAAGTACATTCGAATACTTCGTAAAGTCACTGTCCCCGGAGAGCAGAAGTTAAGTATAGGCATGTCTCGTGATATAGTATCTCTTGGCCAGTATCTTGTAACTGAGAGGCACTTCCTGTCAGCGAGCCGCCGGGCGTGCTCTGTGTGCCATATCGAGCGATATTATCGGATTAGAGCCGAACCCCCTCAACTCCCTGCGTTCCATGGTTACAATGCTAGACACCCAATTCAACGCACAACTGTTACTCGTGCCCAAGGCGTACCATGTAAACTGGTCCTCTGATATCTGCTGCAGTACCATTAATCTGCAATGTATCCGTGTAATACAGGAACACAGCGGTAGGTTGGTACGTAGTGCTACCGGAGATTTGATAAAATAGGAAATAGTGGAAATATTGATGAATAATATTATAATAGGGCCTTCACTAATTTTATATTGCTGCCTTTAATTTTAAGCTGATGCATAACATATTGAGTTTCCACGGAGATTACATTGCTAACGCTGGCTAAAACTTATGAGATACATAAAAATAATGTACTACAGAATTGTATTATTTAAAAAAACCTCACCTTTACAACCTCAAAACTTTACCCCAAACCATTTATAAGTCCCTGAGCAACAGCTAGTATTGCATAAATATTTATTGTCATTTTGACAAAATATTCTCCCACAAGACAACAAGATGAGGAAAACTTGTATCATATGTTTTTACGCGTTTACATTTTTATAGTTGGGACCAAAGATATTAGAAGAACGAGATATGCTATGTTGGCCGCCGGACCGTAGGCGGAGTACTACCTAATTAGGGTACTTTGAACGGTATCGGGACGTGTACGCACAGAAATCTGTTCTATGTATTAGTGCGGATACCTTAGCGTAAGCGAAGGTGTGCAGTAGTATTGGTGAACAAAACCGGCGACACTCGGCAAAGCAATTCCACACAGTATGAACTGCTCATAGCACATCTCGTTCTTCTAATATCTTTGGTTGGGACCTTTACAAGCAGATTGACAACGTTGGTATAAGCTATATATTATATTTATATAAATAAGGGTGTCTGTGGATTTGATTTGTATTGATTTATTCCGAGATCGATTAAGTTTTGCACACTTAATCTTCAAAACAAGAGGATGGTCATTGTCTACATAAGATTTAGATAAACCACCCAATCCCCATTTCTCTCACCTTAATGCAGAATTTTGATACTTCTTGGTGAAATGAGGAAAATTAGTATTAGTCATAAAAATATCCATTAACAACGCCTTTCCCGCCATTAAAGTAGGATCGGTTTAAAAGGTAGGAACTACATAAACTAACACCTAGAACTACCTTTTCCGCCGGAACTGTGTTCAACTTGTTTTATTTAAAATTATTAAAAAATGAAGCACTTCATTAAGATAATGCATTGAAATCTACATAGTCATTAACTCCACAGCTTATTAATTACCAGTATTATCACGTTTTTTAAAGATTTAGACAATGATTTTTAGAGTTTGGTATAACTTAATTGTAATACGTACAGCAAATTAGCAAAATTGAATTAGGTAAACGGTCTAAACACATTTTTTAAGATGCTCAATGTCTTGTGTAGACGGGAAGGCAAACGAACAATGATTTACAAAGAATACGTTTTAAAACATTACTGTAAAAATTATATTGCCATACAATAAATGGGTCAGGTACCTATCTATGTCGTGCGGAAACTGTTTACTTCAAAACTGAAAAATAAAAATTAGTATAATGCAAACTGAGTAGGTACTTCGTTGGTACCACAAACCTAAATGACATTAGAAGATTAATGTCATATCGTGTGAAAAATAAAATTATGGAGACAATGATTTTTACATACCTATTATAATATAAATGACCTACCTTTGCCGGCTGTGATGAGAAGTTTTCATTATTATATTAAACTAGTGGACCCGTACCCGGCGTTACTCGGGGACTTATAAATGGTTTGGGATAATGTTTTGAGGACGTGAGGCTTTTTTGAGGTATACAAATCTGTGGTATATTATTTGTAGGTATCTCATAAGGTTTAGCTAGCGTTGGCAATGTAAACGCCCGAAAATATATTTTTACGACTTTATTTCAAAACATCAACTTTTCTCTACTTTCTTTAAATATAATATGCATGTATTTTATATTTATTCCTTTAGCAAGAGATTCTCTAAATGATAGTGAAAACTCTATCAACATCCGTTGCAAAAACTATGCGCACAAACAGACAGACGCGGATAGCGACTTTGTTATATACAGGGTTTTCCAATAAGAGGTGTTATTATGATATTCAATCGTAAAAGATCAATGGTTTAGTTGCTTGTGTGGCACGTAGCGCCGTCTTGTTGAACGAAAACGTTGTCCAAAACAATACCATCCAATTCCGGCCATAAAAAATCATGAATAATCTCTCGATAGCGCAATCCATTCACCGTAACTGTTGCTTCAGCCTCATTTTCGAAAAAGTAAGGTACAATGACTCCGCTGGACCATAAACCGCACCAAACAGTCACCCGTTGAGAATATAGAGGCTTTTCAACAATAACTCTTAAGTTTTCCGAGCCCCAGATGCGACAATTTTGCTTGTTGACGAAGCCACCGAGGTGGAAATGGGCCTCATCACTCAAGATGATTTGCATTTGATTCACTCAAGTGAATTTTAATAATTTTAATGCGTTGTTGAAGCGTATATCGTTTCATTTTTATTAATGGCGTAGTTTCTACTTGTCAAATGTTAAAAAATGACAGCTTCAAAAATAACATCTACCGAAATAGCGGGCTATTCAAAATAACACCTCTTATTGGAAAACCCTGTACTACTAGCTGACGTGTACCCGGCGTTGCTGAGAGTTATCCTTAGGAGATAGACAAATAGCGATGGGGATTTTTATGTAGGCCGTTTTAAGATATACAATTCCGTACTACATTATTTTGATGTATCTCATAAGTTTTAGTCAGCGTTGGCAATGTAAGCGCCCAAAAGTATTTTTATCGTGACTTGATTTCAAAACTTTCAAG
Source organism: Hesperophylax magnus (assembly GCA_026573805.1). NCBI lineage: Eukaryota > Metazoa > Arthropoda > Insecta > Trichoptera > Limnephilidae > Hesperophylax > Hesperophylax magnus. The sequence goes on from JAIUSX010000121.1 coordinate 10,294,310, forward strand.
ACTTTTCTTTACTTTCTATAAATGTAATTGTGTATATTATATATACAAACCTTCCGGAATAATTTATCTAAATTGTAGTAAACACTCTATGAAAATCCGTTGCGTAGTTTAAAAGAACCAAGCGCAGAACAGACAGACGCGGATAGCGACTTTGTTTTATACTATTTATAGATTATTGAAAATAAAAACAACTGATTTCATGGTTCATCAGATATCATGGTTTGACTCCTACCATAATTTTATCTTAGGTCTGATATCATAAAAAAATAATTGCATCTCTGGGAAATATTATAATGAAGAAAGTATTATTTGGTACGGCTGCGCGCCCTTTTTCATACTCATCTTAATTTTGGATATAACCTCAAAATACCAAAATATATGATATTTTTAAAAACAAAATGTAAAGCAATATCTAGTACGGATATGTGTTACTGTATTTATTTGTGCCCTAAATTATAAAAAAATAGGCCATTAAAGAAATTGACTTTTCATGAATGGCATATATTTTATAATTGAAAACAAATATAAATAAAGTAGCACGTACCCACTAGATATATGCAATATATTTGGATTATTGGCCTCAAATCCAAAATTCAGTCTTGTATGAAAAAGGCCGCGCAGCGGATAAACAACAAAAATATATCTTTTTACGTTTGATCAAGTACTTTTTTGGCTATAAATTATTGAACGAAAAGCTCCGAAATCATGAAATTTTCTGTCTAGAATTTCCAGGTAAATTTTCCTAAAATATTAATAGAATTATGTGTATAAAAAAAGGACAAAACGTCTGATCTGGAGACTTCGAAAAAAGATTATCGAAAAATTCGGGTAGTTTTAACCTGCTAGTCTCTCATAGGAGGAATGGAGTCATTAAGATCAACCTTGCTAATGGTAATCTAATAAACAGTTTCGGCCACGATCTGTAATTCCATCTTTCCGCCACACTCCACACTCGGCATCTGAGAACGAATCCACTAACGGTTAAGTGTGTCTTCACCCAGATACGGGCAAAAAGAATGCATTAAATGGAGGTGCCCACCCGTGGTAAACTAGATCGAGGAGCAAGTACTAATAGGTATTTATAGGCAGTAGCTAGTGCCGATAGTAAGTAGGAGGAAGGAACGCACCACGCAGCGTAGAGATTGAAGAATGGACCTTATTGCTGACTGCGAACTAGACAAACGTGTTATTAGAAAATACAGACTGGATTCTGATAAGTCGTGTGCTGAGTTTTAGAAGTTTGTAATGAAAGGGAATAGAAAATGCTAATGATAACATCGTTCCCAATCGGAGCACTTAAAAAATACGTACTCAAAATAAGCATTCAAAATAAATTAATACCTATTTCAAAATAAATGGTTTGAGAAAACCTCTAAAAATCGTAAGGCACAGTTTTCCTTACTCATTTAGGTTTTTAGTTTTAGGGATAAAATATGACATTCCGAATGTTTTATAAGAATGACGCGTAAAATAAAAATTTATCGCATTTTTTCTGAAAGTAAGTACCTATTTCAAATAGTTTTCGAATTCATAATTAGTTTAAAACGCTTTTAATACATAAGATTCGCCTAGCTTCTCTTCATTTATGTTAAAAGTATTTATCACTTATAAATATTGTCTGTCCACTTTCAATAGAGTGCTCTCCACGTGAAACGCTACCTGCACTTTTTAAGGCCCCGTAGTGAGCGTTCAAAGATGATTTGAAAGGGAAATGTGTAAATACGAATGTTAGAGGTAGCGCTAATATTAAAAAAACGATAATAATTAAGCGAAAATTATGAAAATATTTAATAAAACGCAACTCGTTAGAAATAGCGCAAAAATATCTTTACAAATGCTTTAGTTGTATTTAAAGATAAACTGTGATTTTTTTCATGCCTATAACATATTAGATAACAGAACAAAACGTGTTTTTAATAATTTTCGGAGCTTACTTTGCGATTTTTTTCTTGCGAGGGTAATTTCATATAATTATTGTTTCAGCATAACAATATATATATATATATATATATGTATATATATATATATATATATATATATATATATATATATATATATATATATATATATATATATTTATGATATAAAGGGTGTATCGGCAAGTACCCGACAAACTTTAACCAGCTATTCCTCAGCACATTTGGAGTAAAAAATGTAATGTGCGCCTTGCTGTCCGGTAACATTTTTTTTCCATTAAAAACAAAAAATAAATAAAAAATCCACACTCCGTCACTGTCATTTGCATTGAATCTCGTGTTTAACAGCTGTTAGCAAGTGTGTCAAAAAGTGTCCTCGCTCTTTCGTACACACTAAATAATAATAGTTAAAAATGAGACGAATGGTGCCGTGCCATTTCGTTGTGATTGTAAAAGCGCGCCAACGTAGGTACGTACGTACATTATTCAACGAAACTCGAACAAAATATTGCCAGACAGGTTTTCAAACTTTGACAAAGGATAAAACATTGGTGACATGTGGTGAAAATATGAATTATAAATTTTTTATTAAAAAAAAATGTTACCGGACAGCAAAGTGCCCATAACATTTTTTACTCCAAATGTGCTAAGGAATAGCTGGTTAAAGTTTGTCGGGTACGTGCCGATACACCCTGTATATTTATCTTCAAAAATATCTTGTATTTTTTGGAACTTGAAAGTTAACGAGAAACTTGTTATAATCTGTAGATATTGGGTATGCGGGGCTGAAAATTTCATTAAATAATGGATTTATTTGAGAAAATGTAATTGGTAAATGTTCTTGATGATAAATTAATGTAGTAGTTTTTCTAAAGCGGGATGTGAACTGTTAGCGTGAGCCCGTGTTCACCGTGTAAAGTGGAAATGAATATCCTATGTAAACGTGTATTTTACAAATGACCATACGAAGTTTAATGGCCTACAGCGCCTACGCAATACCAACGCAATTCACCATGAGTCGAAGTTCCGAGTTCAGTTCCTGCTGTAGCGCAAAAGTACTTAGATAGATAGGGAAATACACATGTTTTTTATGACTTCATATTTGCGCTATTAGTCTGGTTAATGTGATGTTAGTTGTTAAGTTTGATGGATCTTTAAAAGAAATGCGAGTGTCCCAAGGAACTTGGGTGAAGTTATTGAGAAATGTTTAGGAAAGATGCGTGGATGAATTCTGGGAATATATTCACGTTTTAAAATTGCATGCCATTTTTTTGTAGATGATATATCGAAAGAATAGAAAGAGAAAAATGATCCAGTTAAAAAAAGTGACAGCATGCGAACTTCCTGATAAAATATTAATCATTCAGTATATATAGAGAACACGTGTTCTTTTCCTAATAGAAATCATGACGGACTGCTATAATATATGTATGTCAGTATCAATATCAGTATTTGTATGAATACATACTACGCCGTCCTCACAAAACCTTTGCTTTTGACCTATTCTTTGTTAGGAACTCTTTCAACTTGTTCGTTACAGGCCCGCAATACCATTTATAACAGGAAAACCAATAATTTGACCAGATTATTAACAAGTTAACAGTATTTCATATCAATAAGTTTTCTCAGTGCATGGGTTTTTTATGGATTTACAACGAAGTAGATAGAATATGTAATTAATAATTATTATTACTATGTTAAATACCTCGTAAAAATTTACTCTTTGGAACTCTACTAATTATTCTTGGGTTTGTTCTTCATTGTTGAGGATGTGACCCCCACTCCAATTCCCATGGTGCACAAGGTTCCTTCACTCCTTGCGAACCTTAATAGCTTGCTGTTTTTTAAAAGTTTTGGAACATGACGCACCCTTCCGTAAAATGATTGATGGATGGAGTAATGAGGTATGCAGGTAGGTACCTACTGAAGAAGGTTGGAAACGTCACAGACCGGGAGGACGGGTGGTGGGTTATAACAGGCAGCTAGGTAAGTACCAGGGCAGACGACCAGGAAATGACGGTCGCTTTCGTTATTATTTCCCACGTAAAACCGGTGGTAAATAATGGCCATTGTTTATTGCTTGGGCCAAATGTGGCACGCAGGAAGGACGCTCGTTGCCACTTTGCCACCAATTTTTTTGTCATTTAACTAAATTTCGAAAACGAAAGTATTTTTAGGTATTAAAATGTAATCAGAAAGATGTTTATCTTTGGGTAAAGATTAGCTTGATTGAGAATGGAGTTTAAATAGGTAGGTACCTACCGAAATTATAAAGATTTTGTACTATTTTAGTAAGTACAACACACTCGTTATGTCCACCCTTGACATTCAGAATGGAAATATTGCGCATTGCTAGAAATAGCTGTCGTTCATTGACCAGATCTGAATAACCCAGCTCTTCACAATCTCTTTCTTCTTCCCTAATCCACTCCCTTCAACCAATCCCCAATTGGAGACTCTGTGAGATGTACGGTAAGAATTTTGCATTGTGCCACAATAAAAAAACATTTTCAGAAGACATCGAAACATTTCAGTTAACCCCTAAAGCCTCAGACGTTTTTCTATGTATTTCTCTTATCGCGGAAAATATTTTCGCATTACATTTGATTCTTGATAAATTCACCGTTTTTGAATATATTTAAAAATAAAATACTGTTCTTGAATGCAGATGAAATTAGATTCTTTTAGATTTTAGTATTATAAACCGAAAAATGTAATTGAAAATATTAAAAATTTGAAAGCAAACAAAGATAAAGTCGATTACCGATGGTTTTTATTGCGGAAACTACAATTACTACTTTAAACGAAACTAAAAAAAAAAACATATTAAACAAAGGTATTATAAAGTTATTCTAACTTCACTTTTTTGGTTAACCTAAAAATAATTGTTTAAAATTTTGTACATGATAAATGTTGATTCATTGAATTATTCCAAAATTTTCAGCAGCGTTTGTGTTAATTTTTTTAACACAAACTGAAAACGCTTTATTCTCTTTTTCTAACACTGTTTATATATATAAACAGTGTTTATATACATATAAACAGTGTATTTATATATACATACTCGTATATATACCGGGATATATATATACAAAATTGCCCACGGGGTTAATGTGGTTTTCTGTAATTAAAAAAAATAAGTTAAATTGTTTGCGATAGCAACGCATTTTTCAATTATCTGGTAGGTAATTGAAAATACTCGTGTACGTAAATATTATTATTTTAATTTTATTGGAATAGCTTTTCTTTTTAATAAATTTTGAAGGTAATACCTATCAATGTAATATATCATTGAAGAACAGAACAAGACACAGACAAGTTAAAAAGCTAACCCAGGCTATCTGTCTTACCGGTACAACGCCTTTAACTACTCGGATATTGGGATCTATTTATTTTACGTCATTTTTGTAGATTTCACATTTTAAAAAAATAGTTGAAGATAATATTGTTAATTCTGAATTTAAGGTCCAATTATTTTTTACGCGTTCGCGCTCGATAGATAATCTGATTACGGTTTATTGCAAGTTTTGATAATTTGTGTAACTAATTAACTGTGACTTACCTACAGATAGTTGATGCAGCTCTCTAGCGCTTTCGTTTTACAATAATTATTTCATTTGCTGTTCCGAAAATGCGTTGGGATAACATTTTTAATTGGTAAAATAAATCTAATTTGACACTGTTTGGACACATGCCTGTTTACATGGCGGAAGTATGCATTTTACGGTTGTATGCACTATGCAGCCTATGCACTAATTGAGTTTGCATTAGTGAACAAGCCCGGAATCAACAAACTGCACTGCTACTCTGCCAATGCTTCTCCCATATACATATAAGCTTATATACGAAAACATTATAATTTTCTACAACCGAGCTGATATTTTAACGTTTTTCAAATTCGGGTGAAAAAAAAGAATATCTCGTTTTTTACAGTAGAGTGGTTATTTCATAGCTCACGATGGAAATAACGGCGAAAACTTAAAATAGTTCTGTTGATGCAAATTTTACGACTATGAAGCTCATTGTTGGACAGTTTTTGCTGCTTTAGTTAGAGAAACAGCTGTTTTGTATTATCGTTAAGTTACCTTCATTTTCTGTTCAGAAGCAGTTTCTGAAAAAGAAACTTTTATGTAACGTTAAATCATAATTTTTAACGTCTTATAAAAAGAATGACATTAATAAAATTAATTTTATTACTTTAAAATATTAGTTTTGAGTGGCTATAATAAATGTTTTTTTCTGATCTGCTTCTGAAATGAAAATTTCAGCCTAAAAATCAAACATGTGATATAATTTTAAAAATCCGAAAATCTTGTTTAATAGACACACTGAAATCGACGCCTAGTTGAAGTTGATCGCGAATAAAGTTATGACATCTCTTCAAGCAACTGAGATGTTGGGTTAACAGAGTTACGACGGAGGAAGATATTATCATACATAGATGTGCGCAATTCCAGGAATGAGTAGATATAATTCATGCTAATATTTGTGTGCTGTATCTATGCATATAATGCAGTTCATATAAATGATACCCAGTTACCGAGCAATGTAATTGACACCCGCGCGCCTCCTCTCCACTAACACAGTGACTTTTTGGTGTCATTCTGAATATACTCGTATTACGCTAGGGCTTTTACTAACGACTAAAGAAAATACCCTAAATTCCTTTTTCAATGGCTTTAGCAATAATTTAAATTTAAAATATTCATCTTCAATTCATTTTGTGACTAGATACTCTCTTATCGTGTTCCAATGTCAGTAATGAATATAAAGTAAAATAATTAAAAAAATATAAGTCATACACAATACCAATACAATACAAACATCATTAATAAAACTTTATCACCGCCTTTATTATTGTATTTTTTTTTATTTCATCTTAGTTTTATTATATTTTAATTTACTTGTTCACATTATTTTTTTATTGAATTGTAAAATTGGTGCCTCAGCATGGGTAAAGCACCCAGTGAGCCTCACATTATCAAATAATGTTTTAAAATATGTAAAGTTATTGTGTGTAGTAAAATAATAAAAATAAAATTCATTGAAATTGATATACCGACGTGCTAACGTGAGATTTTTTTTTACAAAAGTGATTATTCGACTCGCAAGATTTTTCTGCACATCACAAAATTCCGTATATATTTTTTTTGAATGCTCGCTTTTTGGACAGCATAATATATAATATAAACCCGCATAACACCGCTTACAAGGATTCCACGTACTATCGTGATTTTTTCCCTCTCCTGAACAATTTGCTTTAGGTCACCATTGATGTATTGCAGATCTATGTAGGTCACATTAATTTTTCATTCAGCCTCTTAGAAGTCTTATATACAATTGATTTTAAAAAATATGGAAAATTAAATTAATATTAAGTATGACGCATAATGTGACGCGAATGAATGATATTTGTTTTAATTCTCAACGCGTACGAATATGTACGTACTTGTGCAATTGCGCATGTACGAAATGGGTAAAACCATTCTTCTGTAAGTTATTAATTAGGCAAATTTGCTATTAAAATAATTAAAAGAATCTTGAATGGAGAAGAAGCGTTCGAAGTGTGGAAGACTCTTGTTTGTTTTATTTACTCAGCCCTGGTGCAGAATATAACTACATATTATAAATTTGCAGTTAATGAATCCACCATCCATAGTACTTCAGGCACCGGTGTTCCAGTTCTATAAAATCTCATTTAGATTTATTATAAGGAAATGATTGTGTACCCGTTAGCAGCCACATGCAACTCTTAGCTCTTAATGCTATCATCTACCTTGCGATTTACTAAGGCAATTTACACTTGGAACAGGATTACACGGAATAATCGTGTACTCTGTCTTAAATTTATAATTTTAAATATCCCTTATCAGGACAGTCTCCGTGGTCGAAGGGTGAGGCTCTCGACTAGCAATCCGAAGGTCGAGGTTTAATTCTTATCAGTTAAATTTTATTTCATGATTTTGCGTTATTTGCATAATTTATTAATCAAAAATAATATATAGTATTCTTGCGGCACGTTACAGAGTGGGAGATACTCTCAGTATCACACTGGTATAGGACCACCATTCAGAATTGAAACGTTACTTGAAATGGCTTTAGTGTTTGGTGACCAGATCTGAATAACCAGCTACTCTTGCGCCTTTCTCTTTCCCATCTCCTTCTCCTCCCAACTACCTTCAGCCTCATTACATACCCCATTGGGGATTACATAGTATCACTGGTTCCAGACGGTTGGAAGCAGTTGGGACTCTAAAAAATTCTATGAAGAATTAAAAATTAAAATCTATTTCTATCTGTTCGTTTCATTTTTAATGTTATGTCACGATTCTATATATTTGTTATTTTTTCTATATATTCTATCAAAAGCAGTTTTCAAATGATTAAAAATACAAAGGAAATGAAACGTGGGGTAAATATTTTCAGGAAATTTCCCGAAGTTCCCAACGCGAAAGTGGAACGAATGCAGTACTGCTATCTCTATAGATCCCACAATACCTATCAGGGAATTTCCCGAAGTTCCTAACGGGAAAGTGGAACGAATGTAGTACTGTTATCTCTATAGATCCGAAAATACCTATCAGGAAATTTTCCGAAGTTCCCAACGAGAAAGTGGAACGAATGCAGTACTGTTTTCTCTATAGATCTCACAATATCTATCAGGAAATCTGCCATTTCATTAAAAAAATAATAATTTCGCTTGTCGGAAATGTTTTATGTTAAAAACAGTAGGTACACAATTTATATTAATATGTTTTTGTTAGAAACTCGCCGTTATGGAATTGACGAAATACTGTTTGCTACATTAATATTGTGGAGAATGATTTGAGGAATGAACGAGAGGCTATGGAATTCTCATATGATTGTACATACTCTTATCTTAAACTAATGTTTGTAGGAGTGTTACATGCCATTAGTTTGTAGGAGGTCATTGATTACGCCTTTACAAAGTTCGCGTATGGAATGCAGGAATTATAATGCCATACCAGGTATGGCATACCTATAACCCTTTAAAAGGAACGGCCGCACGGCCTTCTTCATACAAAATTTTGGATTTGAGGCCAAAATACCCAACCAAACTTTTTTTTTAAGTCAAAAGATAAAATGCATGTTTATGAATTATTTTATTTATTTATGTTTTAAATATGGTCCATTAAAGATTTTTCGTGATTTTAGAGGAAACTATGGAAATTATTTATGAGTTAACGGTAATTTTATTATTAAAAATCTAATTTTGCCTCCTTCATACATGTCGCCATATTCACTTACTTAAATTTTATTTTTCATTATATTGGCATAGTAAAATGGGCATGATTGTTTTTATAGTATTTAATAATAATCTACGCATTCATAAATGGCGTGAATTTAATTATTATCTGAATATAACCTTTTTGCAAATTATGCTTTAAAATATGAATGTTTGCGCTCGTACATACGAAAAATCAATAAACATTTTGTCCGTGTAAATACTCAATTCTTTCAAGAAAGGCATACAAATACAATATTGCATAGGAAATTCAATCCAATATTGTATTTGCATGCAAAGAAATTTGCTTTCGTGAAAGAACTGAGTTTTGCATGAAAAAAACTATTTATTCATATTCGTTATATGCATGTTCGGGTGCAAACAATAATAATTTCTTAATATTTTATAGCATAACTTGTAAAAGTTTATTTTCATAAAATAATTAAATTAACGCCATCTATGAACTCGTAGATTATAAAGTACGTTACGTTTACCCTTAACTCACAAAATGCCGAAGTTGCCTCTAGAATATCCTTACTACCTATTTTTGATGGACATTTTTTTTATCTCCTCAGACTAATTTGTTCGGCTTTGGAAGCAGAGAACTATTGGAATTATATTAGTAGAATCGATTTGTTCGCTTTTTGGAACAGCTCGCATACGACCATACGTCCATTGTCTTATAGAAATCGTTGTGTCTCCTTTGCCATCATGGTTAGAAATATGAACTAAACGGTGTTAGAAAGAGAAGACACAAAGCTTTATATTAAAATACGGAAGTTACCCACAGAATAATTAAAATGTACACCTCTATGAAACCAAAAGTTCCGACTGCTATTTGAGAAAAATTTATGAAACTAGAGAATTTTTTACCAATTATTTTTTATATGAAATGACAAAAGTGAGGAGGTAATGTTTATAATACATTTGCATACTAAAATATGTTTTTTTTCGTTATCAGTAATTCAGTGTTTAGATCAAAAAACGTAAGGTGAGCTATTTTTAAATTTTTTAATGTTTTATTTCCTCAAAAAGTATATGTTTATTTATAATAATAAATTTTGAAAGCGTCTCAAACTTCACCTTTTTCTCAAACCAGTTTTTGGTTTTTGAATACAGAAGCGGAAATACACACAAATTCTTCAAATTTCTTACAGCATCTTTATGAAATAAAACGGTCAATATATCAGAGGCCTGAAGGGTTAAATTATTCAATTTAGTGGGTACTTTGGCCTCAATTACAAAATTAATTTTTGTTAATTGTTTTAAGTTCGTTAGCTTAGTTTGCAAGTTTTTAGAAAAGGCTTCCTGTTTTTTTGAGCATGGTTTTCTTCTTGGGTATAATTTTCTGACAACAAAATTGAAACTTAAGGAATGTGGAAAACGTAGGTCGAAAGCCCTTTACTCATTTGGCAAGAAATCAAAAAGAATACTTATTGAAAAAGCGATATTGCTAATCGTAGAAAAAATATGGAATATACGATGTTTATTATATTACCCAGACAAGGTTTCTCCTTGTTTATGTTAACAGTAAAATTTCTTGCAAAAAATCAAAGACATGGCGGCGCATTTGTCGATGTATAAAAATCATTTGACCGAGGAGATATTGCAAGACTACGAAAGGTGTAACCCCGTGTATGGGCAGACTCTTATAGAGGCAATCGCATCTTTTTACGATGGAAGCGCTTCAAGCTGCGTTAGAATGAACGGTGAATTTACGGGGTAGTTTAGTATCACAAAAGGTTAAACGAGGCTGTGTTCTGTCCCCGCCGTTGTACAATCTGTACATGGCTAACTATATGCAAGAACTAAAAGGCATAAAGGCGAAGAATTAATTATCTGAAAGCCATTCTAGGCATGCTGATGGTGCAGTAATGCTTATTTCTTATTGCTTTAGGTGAAAGAAGTTTCTATGTTAAATCATTGTGATAACTCTTGAAGAAATAAATAAGATTGCTAGTAAGATACAAGAACACGACGCAAATTACATACATTTTTTTTAAAGAAAGATATATAGAAAAACATACCCGGGTTACGAATAATCTTTCATTATTTGAAAAACTCCTACTATCATCATTATAAGCCGCAGATGTTGGTTGGGCAGTGGTGAAGGACTTAACTAGGAGAGAAATTGAACCCACTATGCCAGATTAGAAACCAGACGCATTTTCAACTCATATATTTTAGTCATTTTTGGTATATTTTTCCCATGTTTGTTGTATTTTACTCATTTTTGGTGCATTTTAATAATTCTTCGTGAATTTTACTCACTTTTGGTGCAAGCTATTTGATTGATACGATACTTGATTTACATGACGTATCGATCTGAAATCCGTCGCGTTTACCTATTAATTTCAAACGGATAAAAATTAGTATTGCTAATTTATTAAGACTCTCTTCAAATTATTGGTAATCCGGTTAAAGGGGGGATTGCAGGAATTACGAATGAATTAACAGGTTTCCTGATAAACTTTTAGTAAGTTACCAATAAATTATATACAGCGCCCTTGAAGTGATTTGTCACAAAAACGGCGTAAATCCAATTATTTTTATATTTTCACGATGTCGGAACAAGTAATTAATCAAGAGATTCCTGAAAAAAAAGCAATACTCTTTTTTCTCCGTGCATGCAGAAGAACACATGCAAAATTCATACCATTTCGTCAAATGGTATGACATTTCTACTCAAATGGTGCATAGGAAAGAATAACCATTAAATAAATAAATTTACTTCTGTAGGCACTATCGAGCTTAAAGCATAAAGAGCAAAAACAATTTCTTGAAGTTGAACGGTATTATTTGGTTGCCATCAAACGGGATCCGTTGGTCACTGTATCGAATTTGTATGTAACCAAAGCAATTAAGTTGTTATTACGAATCAAATCTAATTGCTCAACTTTTATTGCGGCATTTAAAAAATGCCTAACGGGGTTTTGTTTTAGTCATTCATTAAAATTAAAAAAAAAACAACGATTTTACAGTAGATACTTACAATAATTGAATAATACTAATTAATTGATTATTATAATATGAATAGAAAAGTGTTTGTATCTTGTTAAAGAAGAACATTATTTAAAAAAAAATCTGTTCGCATGCTGTGCTCAAAGATTACCGAATGACTCATCAAAATGGAAATTCAAAACACCTTTTAAAAGTGATATAAAGTCACGAAAAGTGATGAAATAAAACTAGGTTAAATTGGTTGCGTAGTTAATGTTTATAGATTAGTTTTTTTTTCATCGCTTTTAATGACCATATCTCTCTCGTTCTGTGAGCGTTATAAAATACAGCAAGCATCCGATATTGATATTTATCGTAATATAAAATAAATTTCTTGTAAAAAAAAAATCATCGAATCCAATGACTACATAATAAATAAAAATACATAAATATAAACATACATAAAAAACTCAGTAATTTAAAAAAAGGTTGAATAATTCAGTCGGTATTGTTTGTTTTTCACCTACACAGCTCGAGTTCCGCATTTTAGAGGTGAATCATTGATGCAAAACATGGGAAAGTTATGCATTATTCATTTTTAATGTGTCACCAGTCAGTTTTCCAAAGCCTGTATGAGAGTATATGACACAATCTATTATTTAACACTTTAACAGCACTCATTTTAATTACTGTAACACTTTGTCAGCCGTTCACGAGCCCCACTCGTGACGTTTTTTCCTGGAAGAAGCTGATCACGGATAGGTAACACTCGTGATCGAGTTTAGTTAGTTTAAGAAGACTCTAATAACGGGGTTTTGCTCGAGGCTTTTTAAATAATTTTGACGAATTCCAACTATAAAATTAGTGATAAGGACCAGATTTTATTTTATTTTTCTTTATGAATTAGTAACTGTTAATATTATGATATAAATTAGGTTCTGAATGAAACAATGTGCTTGGCTAGACTGACAAAACGGAAAAGGTTTTATTTCTTATAATAGACAAGTTTACACCGTTAGAGACAAGTACCTAAAGACATGGTATTTTGAGCATATTATAACAGTAACTTCTGGGGGTATTCAGTTAGAAACTTCTGAGATTTTGGCGATACGTTTGTTAGAATTAATTAAAATAAACCCCTCGGAAAGGTGGCCAATTCGAACGTAGGTCCCCATGCAACATGCCAGGCTGCGCGCCGAACATTTTTGTACATGCCTTCTTCACTTGTTAAGATTCCCACTTTACTTTCTAGGGTAAAATCGACCATAGGTCCGTCCAATACACCGGTGTCGCGCGTCTCATATTTGTATACACGCCTTCTTTGCTTACGTCGTCTTTATTTTAGGGTATTGTGCTTCTTAAAATCTCAAGCTCTTTTCATGAGCTGCGTTATCGGAAATTGTAGATGAATGTGTTGCCCACCGTCAGAAATGACGGAAATACATAAAGCGAACAATATAAATGTAACATAAGGCAAACCGATACAATGTTTGTTTTTTTCTCACTTATTGTAAGAAAAAAGACCGTTGAAACTATGGTCGCAGAGAGTCACTGCTAGTTTGTCATAATTAGAGACTCTGCTACAATTGTGTTAATTTCTTTAATTACAGAACCTTCTTTCGAGTAGGTACATCCGGTAATGAAGTAGAGGTTTCGCAAAACATTTCGTTATCAGAGACAGTAATAACGTAGTGATGACAAATGATGCGCTCATCCAGAACATCAAATTTAATGTCAGCAATCAGACATCATTTTTTTCAATCAAAGAAGAATAATTATACGTATTAAATACATTGAAGGTATTATGAAATATTACGTATAACGGTGAAGTTTTTATGGCCAACACGACGTAGTTTAATATTCAGTTGTGACATCTGCCCTGATGTTAGACACTGAAAACATGTTCGAAACGTTGGTCATTTATGTTAGACAAATAACACTGGTTGTGAAGTGATGTGTTAAGGCGATATAAGGCTCTAATAACGGATGTTTACTCGACGCTCACATTTTAATTATTTCTAATAAATGTATTACTAAAATGTCAAATGTTTCTAGAGGGATTCCTACAGGTGTAAATTATTTATATTAAAGATTAATAAAAAGAGTACCTTACCATTAAAATATTGAATGTAAAACGGTTTGAAAATTTTTATGTCGTTTTTCAACTGTAAAATTAGCGGTAAGCACCAGTTTTTAATTTTTTGACCCTCTAGAAACATTTGAGACTTTAGTAATACGTTCATCATAAATTCGTTCATTCAGAAATAATTTAAATAAGCCCCAAGGAAATGTCGTTTTTCTAGGCCTGCTAGGGCTATGTCGACTATAGGTCCGTCCATTACACTGCAGCACTGGGCCGTTTGTCGTGTTTTTACACGACATTCTTTCGAAGATTCCCACTTTATTTTATAGATTTGATGCGACAAACTCAACCGTCTCATCACAATATATCAGGGTCGCGCGTCGCATATATTTCTGCACGACTGCTTCACTTACGTCGTTATGATTCTGATTTTATTTTAGGGTGTTGTCTCGTCTTAATAATAGTAATTGGATCATTTCTATAGCGCCGTTTTCGTGAGACAATCACTTCAAGGGAAAATGTGGCCGATAGCCGATTGGTACAACTCTAGGATAGCGGTCGCTCGGATGAAATCAATGCTCCATATATATCATTATGGAAATGACGTTGTGAGCTTGTTGTGACTCCAGAACTCACAATTACTGATACAGTAGCATGTCAGCTTTGCACATAGAAAAGCATTTCAAATAAGGAAACAAAACATATTTCGAAAACACAACAGTTGTTGTACCTTGTTTTTTAAATCTTCTTCGTTCTTCTTTTTGCAGACTTTCTCAGGCTGTTATTAAATACTAGCTGAAGTCCCCGGCGTCATGCGGGTATAACGAAAAATATTTCGAAATCAGATTTAGACAGTGACCTTATTTTGAAAGTCAAGAGAACAAAATTTCATCACACGAAATAAATAAATTAGGAATAAAACTGTATCTGATCATAGTAAAAAATAAATCCACACCGCCCGATCTATGTCCGCATGCACTCTTCTTTATATAAATAGATGTATTGGTAATTCAAACCATTTATTCTTATTTATATACTGTATGTACGGGTGCAAAAAAAAACAATTCATTTTGATATTTTGAAGCATAACAAAAAAGTGTTTTACCTAAAATAATTATATTAGCGCCATTTATGAACGAGCAGTTATGAATAATTTTAAGTTTACCCTAAAAGTCGACAAGATTCTGCTTTCATACGTTTCGTGCCCCGGGGAATAACAGTTTACTGTATATCTACCTATTTCTAAATATCTTGCAACTGACTAGGTATATTTTACAAAGGTAATTCATCTTGACACGTTATGCAGCACCCGTGGGAGAATACTTCCTTCTCGACAGCAAAACCAAGAAACAAAAATGCATATTATCACCCCGTAAAGGAAAAGTCTGTCGCTAAAGATAGGAAATACCAAGCAGGAAGGAAACCCGTCCGTGTAATGGGAAGCAAAAAGCGGAAATCTCAACTGCATTCTAGCATTCTGGCAGAGGCGCCGCGTCGTTATGTGCAATGTGTGCAACGCACACAGGCGGCATAACAAAGTAGTGCCCTCTTGAATTCACCTTTCCATAGAACCGTTTCCGCGTACGGATGCATTTAGCTTAGTGTGACTAATATTATTACCTATTCTGAAAAGTCACCGCTCATACGAGTGACAGTATTTACAAAATGTAAGTTAAATATCAAATCTCTCATATATCAATGCACTGTTACAGATCACTACGCTACTATCACCTCTCTTTGCCATGAAATTTAAAAAAATACCATTACCCACCCTACCACTAAATAAAATCTCGTATGACACTCTCTTCAAACTGGTTTCCAAGGAAAACTGGTCAAATTTCTATAAACTTAGTGATCCGAACTTAGCGTGCAAATCTCTCATCGAAACCCTTCATATTTTATTTTACTTCATATCTGAAAACTGTCACTTCCAACACAAACAATAAACAAAGTAATCTTAAAATAAAATAAAAATAACTACTGGAATTTTACACTGTATCCGTAAGCGTGAGAAGCTTCACAAATATTGTAAAAACAATCCTAATGATCACGAATCTTTCCTATTCTATAAACGATACAGATATGCTTGTAAAAAAATAGCTTCCACATCCAGAAAAGATTACTATAGGAAGTAAATAGATGAAGCTGCTGATGACAATAAACAAATTTGCAATACAATCAAAGAAATATGCTAAACCGAAAAAATGAGCACACCCATAAATATAATCACCATTGCAAATACAACACTAAATGCAACTGAAAATCCAGAAAAAATCGCAAATCACTTCAACAAATTCTTCTCAACAATCGGATCAGACCTAGCAAATAATATCTTAAAAAGAAATAGAATGTCAGAAAATAATCTCACTCGTTTATCTCAGATATACATCTTTTAAACTTACTCCAACAACAGAACAACAAATTACTGAAATCATCACGTCACTCAAAAATACACACTCCACGGGAATTGACAATATACCCACAAAACTAATCAAACATCTCAAACCAATCATCGCTAAACTTATTGAACATATCACAAATCTAAGTTTTCAAACTGGCCTTTTTCCAAACAAACTAAAACATTCAACGATTATTCCTATATTTAAATCAGAGGACAGATCATCCGTAAATAACTATAAACCAATATCCTTGCTGAGTCCGATCTCTAAAATAATTGAAAAAACGGCAAAACGAAGGCTCTATAAATTTGTTGAAGAAAATGAAATCCTGTTAAGTAGTCAGTACGGCTTCCGTAAAGGTCGTAGAGCCTCAGATGCAATTGCAGCTTTTATTAAATTAGTCTCTGATAATCTTGATAAACGCCGCAAAACCCTTGCTGTTTTCTTGGATCTTGCTAAAGCCTTTGATACTGTATCTCACTGCACACTTCTGAAAAAACTCTTGCAGATTGGAATTAAAGGTATTCCCCTTAAATGGTTTGAGAGCTATCTAACAAAAAGGTCCCAAAGTCAACTATCATCAACTCCGCCAAAGAGCATAAAAGTACTAGTTTACCAATCACCTATGATGTTCCCCAAGGCAGTGTTTTAGGCCCACTTCTCTTTGTAATATATATTAACAAACTATGCAATTTAGATACTGGTGGCACTATACTATCATTTGCCGATGATACGGTTATCGTGTTTGAAGTTGAAAATTGGAATTCAACCATTGAAAAAGCAAACTATGGCATAAATAATACAGGCATGTGCCTAGTATGGTGGCTGTAGAAAACAAAAATCTGTAATCATTTAAATTTTTATGAATTAAGAAACACCAAAAAAAAGTTCAATCAGCGCTGTAACAAGCACTGAAACACCTACCAATTTGTGATTTAAATACGAATTGTATTCATGGCTGGCCCTGTGCGTTCGCAATCGGAACAATCCGCTTAAGGCGCTGATTATCTAATAATACCTAACACCTAACAGACCTAACACACCGCCCTTGAGATTATTTTTATGAAAACAGCTAACAAACCTAACCTAACCTAACCTAACACACCGCCCTTGAGATTATTTTTCATGAAAACAGCGCTAAACAAAAATAGAAATAATAATAATATGGCCGGTCCTGGCTGATGGCACCAGAATAATATGTATTATTTTTTGAGCAGTCTGAAATATATCACAAAAGCCATATAATATTATATTGTTACCCGTTTTTAATTCGCACCTGCTACTCATCTACTCGTATTAAGTGGTTTTGCTTGAGCGTTTTCATAGGGCTGCAAATTTCCCTTGCGGCGGCCCTGCATTATAGCAACCATGAAAGGCCCAAACAAAGGACATTGTACAGTTAATGCGGTTGCGTAATTGACATACGATAGTTTTGTACAGCTTAAAGTAACAGATCATTGTCTCCGTCCTCGAGGGAAGGTAACTTTAATCAACACAGCATTTAATTAACAACTTATTTTTAATGGGAAACAGTGTGATAATTTTTCAAGGCGGCATTAGAATAAAACAGGACTAATTCCTGTGGTAAATTTTATTCAGAATTAGCTTCTTTCATCACGCAACTACGTATTTTAACGTCTTTGAGGTGATTTTCCCACGAAAACGGTGCTATATAAATTATCCAATAATAATTACTATAACGTAACTGTAGTTGAATTTCTTTCATCTCTGTCGTGAACGGGGTCACGGGTTCGAATTCCAACACAGACACATAAGAAACAAATCGTTTTTGTATTTTTTTCAAGCAGAATTTGAATATAGTTGTAGAATATTTCCCTCTCATTCTAGAGCAGAAGATTCTCCAAGTATCGTCTTGCTGATAAATTACAATTCAAGATCAAAACGAGGCTTTAGCTAAGTTTGGTTACGAGTCACGAGATCAGCGTATATGGTTAGGCAAGTGAATCCCAAACTATACTTCAGTCTTCCAACATCTACCAACATATGAAGATGTCATAGATCTACCTGCCCCGGGCAGTTGGGACTCTTGTAAAATGAGAGGAAAATCACATTGTCACTAGTTAATAAATATGGACAAATAGATTAAAAAAAATCCATTTCGTTTTGTGCGTGTTTTGTGATACAAAAGTCTGTCCAATCGGGCCTTAAATTTCAAATTAAGAAATTTGGTCTCTGGGTACAAATTCAAAATCAAATGCAATGGCGATATACGATGTCAGGTCAGATTTTTGTATTGCTGTCTCAATTAAAAGCACTATGTCCGTGCTGACAATGATTTCCATTAAAATCTAATTGGAAGGCATTTCTATTTGAAGGTATGTGTATATTATCAATTTAGTGGTAGTGGCAATACAACGTAATTATAAATATGTACCCTCGTAAACCTGTATTACCTGTTTATCATGTTCTTTTTAAACTGCGATTTTTTTCAAAATTTGTCAATTCTACTTAAAATGAGCCTGCGGACTATTTATTTTCATTAATTCAAGGTCGCAGGTATTCGGATTGCGAAGTTTTCTAATAAAATCAAATTATTACGTAATTACACTAATTTAATTTTTTGGGAAAGAAAACCTATTTTTCGTACTATACATCTAATAATTTAATATTGTTGCTGCCTATCATAGTAACTACCTGGCAACAACTAACAAATATTTTTACAACTTGACTCCTAAAATGGTGACCCCTACGTTAGACCCGGAAGATCAGAAATGACCAGAATTTTGCAAAAATAACTATTACGCCACAGATAGTTGAGGTAAATTTTATTTATTCTATTTTTTTAACAAATAAGTAGCCACAATTTGAGATTAGAATAATATTGTATAAAACAAGCAACATCGCCAGTTGAATTTGTGCAGTCGTCGAAACAGTATATCGCACGCTCTAACAGAATATATCTTTTTTTAACTTAACAATTGCCTACAGGAAACATATGAAATATATTAGGAATTTTTAATTAAGGATATCATATAAACAAATTAGATTTTTTGGTGGGTCTAACCGTATCCACCACAGGCGTATGTATTTTGTTTTGACCCACCGGAATAACCCAACGTGGTTTAAACACTCACGGGACATGATATAAAACAACGACCTACACAATGAACACGTGATTTGAACACCGAAGCAATTATCAAATAATAACCTAAATCATAACAAAATAATCCTTTACCGTTTGAAGTTGTACATTTAACTGTCAACACAACAAACAACAATGACTAGGTATATCATTAAAGTATTGACACGTCGATAATACTCGATCACATGTTTTAATTTTAATATAGAACACTCGTATGTCGCCGTAAACAAATGCAGCAATAATGTAAACACGTTGTATAATTTTATTAGTCTTGTAATCGCATTTGGCGCCGATAGAGTCACGCTACAGTAATCCTACAGGATATGCGATCCAGTGACAATATCGTACTGGCGAAAATAACAATGCTTTGAATCACCATACAAAATATAAAACACATTCAGCATGTGCGTCGTTGACCAAAATACATACAGGTAAACGTAAATTCAGTCTATGTTGAAACGCCAAAATTGTAATTCGTGTGATGGTATAACTGATTATTTATGAACAAATGGCCTTTGTATCAAAAATTGCGTTCAAGTAAATTAATTCGTGAAAAACGTTAATAAGGCATAATAAAATGAAAATAAATTATAGTTGTTATGGCCTATGACTTTGTGATGTATTTTACGAAATGATTTCCGATGAATAAAGACGATTATTGACATCGCTAAAGTAGAACCCCTAGAGAGTTTTATGATTTTGTTTCCTTTTTTTCATTTTAATGCAACTTGGGGTGAGGGTTTCCCTTCCACCTTCATCTACCCCATCTCCTTCCCCTCCCCTATACCTTCAGCCCCACTGCATATCCCAATTGGTGAGGCCCTCTTTTCACTGGCTCCAGCCGGTTGGGAACAGTGGGGAACATTGCGCGGTATTAGCATATTAAAATTTTCATAATGTGACATCAAACAAAAGTCCTCTGATCGTGAAAATATGGCATCCCTGATCGGGAATCGTTGTGAGGCGGAAGGAAATGTGCACAGAGAAAACGTAAGGATTTAAAATATTGCAAATTTATTAAGAATCTCTACAAATTATTCATAATCCGGTTAAAAACAGGATTGCATGCCCTTAACGAAAGAATTGATAGGTTTCCTATTCAACTTTTAGTAAAAGAGGAATTTATTAACACGATGTTATTTTCGCATTTCGTCATTTTATATTATCAAGGGATGGTGCTGGTGCATAAACACGTGCTCTGATATATTAAGATTATACTAAAATTTTATCAGAAAATGGCCTGCAATCCCGTTTTTAATTGGAAATAATTAAATGTAATTTTACGAAAATTTTGAAGAGATTTTTTGATAAATCAGCAAAACTCATTTTTCTCCGTGTGGGCAGATTAGTAAAAAGGAACAGGGTCTGTTACCAAAAATTGCTAAATCCATTTCAGGACTTTGTGATTCCGATTTTTCAAGTCTCTTGCCGCAGTGCTACTGATCTTAAGCTATAAAGCAGGAATCTGGAATTCGGCAAACTCTTGACATACCAAATCTGCACAGTTTTGTCAGTTTTTGATATTTCAACATAATTTAAACTATTTTCAGCGTACAATAACATGAGTTATGAAATGTCTTGGTTTTCAACCTCTTGGCCCCAATACAAAGATTGCAATGATACAATGTATTCCATTACAGCTAGTGTGTGAACCCAAATTTAAGAGGAACCATTATGTGACTTTCGTAATTCAACAATGATTCCCATTTCTAAATAATAATGTGTTCTAAGCTGATTCATTTCACTCCTCGCTCATGCATTGTTCCCCGGACGACTTATGCGATAGCTGGTGGTTGCCATCGCGGTTTTCCATTTAGCATAGGTACTAAATTTGTTAGCAGCAATGTTTGTTCTACATCGGCACAATTTGTTTTCGTGTCGTGCGTCCTTTGTGCGCTGTAGCCGCTCGGGCTGTGTCAAATAGACTACAATGATCCGAAAGCTTTGTTGGTAAATCTGTCTAACACGCGAACTCTGGCGCAACGAATAACGATACAACTACACACAAACTTTTGAAGTAAAGTCTGTTAACTGTTTCGTGAGTCAGGTCATGCACAGAGCGGTGGAGCCATCTTTAACAAACGTTTGAGCTTCACGAGAGTAAAGTTTCAAAATGAATTGGCGCAATACATCGGATGTACGGAGAAAAGAATACGAGGAAAGTAAATGGTAGAAGAATTGCGGAACCCCCGTGGAAGACATGACATGATCACGAGTCGGGCTTTATCAGAATGACAAAAGAAAGAGATGCGTTGCCGTCCATCCTCTCTGCATTTCCAAGCAGGAAAACGGAAGTGATGGTTATTCAAAATTTATTCAAAACATTTGGGAAGGTACTTACGTGAAAGTATGCAACACACTAGTAGCTCATTTAAACATTGTTAAAATTAAAATAAAACGGAATATTCAAAAATTAATCGTTTATATTAAAGATAATAAAAAAAAAGTTTATTTTTTCATCGTAATATTGAACAATCGCAAACCATGGAGTATTATTTTGAATCAACTATGGTAAACTGTCAACACTCAAGATGGAAATGGAGTTGGGAGCCCAAATAAGCTTTGCAAGTTTCATAACGCCCTGTATTCTATCCGGTGGCAAAGAACTGATCTAAAAGAATGTCCTCGTTGCTTTATAAAAATTTTGGCTGTCTAAAAAACCTATCCCGAAAGTCGGAAGAGCGAACCATGACGAACGTGATATAAAAATAACCTTGTGCTGGTGTTATTGGGAGGCTGTATTGTATAGTCGACCTTGAGCTCTGTATTGACCGAGAGTTTTACAAAATTCAGCAAAAACGTACTTGCTACAGGAGTTGCTCTTATATCTTTCACTTTATATTAGCTCGATGTAGATTTGTGATAAATAGTATTATGCCCGTCCATTATTAAATAAATATTTTTATTATTACCGTTACTTGTAAAAATATCCAAATATAATAATTACACAATACATGTTCCAGAGAGATTCTACTATCAGAGGTGAGATGATTTATTAGGCATTCATCCAAATAATGAATCGTTAATTAGAATTACTATCTTAACTGTGGAAAGCTAAATGTTTAAACTCTACCCTAAATGGGAAGAAACATAAATATTTTGTTTTTTGGAATAACCTAATAAGTAAAACCTCAAATATTAATATTTAATTATTGAACACAATATTAGCGATTCTTGACGAAAATTTAAAACAGAAAAAAATACGGTCACATCTAGGACGTGAACCCAGAATCCTTCCTTGCCTTGTCGATATTTTTTTCTGATTTTTCTGTTTCAAATTTTCGTTTAGGAATCGCTAATATTGACTTCTTTTTAAAATTTAAGAATTTTGCATTTTCCGTATGTTATTTTATTATATTTTATTTCACTAGTTAGGATGTGTTCTACAGGTTTTTTGTATTTCTTGATATTTAAAATTTTACAATGCAATTCTAAAAGCCTACATGGTTTGTTTAGATTAAACTTAAATAAATACTTTGCTTTCAAAATAAGCAACCCAGAAGATGAATTATCGAACTTCCACATAGTAATCCGACTATGCGACTGTCCGTCATTAGAAAGGGTCAACCACATATCTTGGTATCTTAAATGGATAGAATACATACACTGTAGAACTAATAAATTTTAATAACTTACATACTTTTTAAAATAATCAGAAACGTTTGACAAAAGAGAACTCATTAGAATCTAATCAATATGGCCAAATGTCAATCATTATTAGAATGTGGAATAATTGAATGGGGAAATGCAAATATCGGTACTTTAAAACTCTAATCTTGAAAATACTAATCAAAGTACCTATGGGAACTTGCTGTGACCAAATATTCAATAATCTAAATTTCATGTCACTTAAATAACTCTATGCCAAAACCGTAAACCGTACTTATTTATACTCGCAAAACTAATTCACTTGGTTTTAACCAATATACCAAACACAATCACTAGATCCTTCAATCAAAGATACATAAAACTAACACAACATTTGAACAAAGAAATTTCGTTTTCTATTATGGCAAAAAACTTAACAGATTTCCACTCTCCTACAAAAAAACTTACAAATATCAATATATTCAAAACAATCACAATGGATCTGGGAAACAGGGAGACACGAAATTCATATAATATTGCAACGAAACATACATTGATTGAAGTGTAATTATAAGTTTAATCAAAACAAACTATGTAGGCTTTTAGAATTACATTATAAAATGTTAAACATTAAGAAATACAAAAAATGTAGCACACATCCTAACTAGTGTAAAAAATTTAAAAAAAATACGGGAATTGCAAAATTCTTAATTTTTTTTAAATAAGATTTTAAAAAGAAAGACAAACATTCCCATGTTACGAATAACCTGACAATATTTCAAAATCTCCTAATACCACCACAGTAAGCGGAAAATGTTGCTTGTTTTGTGATGGAGGACATAGCTAGCCGAGGAATTGAACACTCCTGGGTAGGACCCAAACGCGATGTCAACTTAGCCACAGACCGGTCAATATTCCCTGTACGGGAAATCCCAGCGGGGAAAACATTATGAAATATACTTATGTCAATACGAATATAGTAAAAAGTTAATAAAATTGCAATTTATTGTCATTAAAGCACCCTTGAAGTCGTAATCAAAGTAATTATTAAATAACCAAGGGATGCAAAATGAAGTGTATGAAATCATGAAAAGAGGAAATATTGCAAATGACTTATAATCTGATGATTTCGTCATCGCATTTTTCACTCTTTTTATATAATTTCTTAACTTAAAGGCGTAGCCAGCTATGCATGCACGAATTTAATGTATCATCACAAGATCTTCATTACAACACACACTACCAACTTACAACTAAAACGACTCATGGACAAATATTTCTCTATATAATTATTATACCCCCTCTTTCAATAAAAAAAAAACATTAAAAAATAACCGGCTTTAAAAGAAGTATTAAGATATGTATTATGTAAACAGGAAGGGAGAATACAGATACAATTTCGCAACCTAACAAAGATTAACTAAAAATTAAAATTATTTAAAAAAATAAATCTACTTTATCGTTGAATCCTTTATCGGTCGACCATGCTAGCTAGAGTGGGCACCTCGATATTTGTAGGCAGGTACCTATACGTTTTAGAGTGTCTGGATTGTGTCGTTTTGAATTAACGCCATTAATTCAAATCCATCGCATAATTTACTTCATCAAATAAATTATTTTGAATAGTGGTTTTACTCGCTGCCGATGAAGTGCTCTCTGTACTGCACCATTGATAATTGTAAATAAATATAAACCTTAAATTTCAATTTATAATGAGAAACGATTGCAAATTGTTTTAAATACTGTGAAATGTTATTAATTTAAGTTCTGAATATGTATTTAATTACGATGTGGAATATTGATGATAAAAAACTGTAAACTTAAATTAAATAATAAAATATTTCTCTGACGGTTTGTGAATAATGTTTATGTCTCTATTATTTATATCTCTATTATAACTAACTAACCATCACGCCGTTTCCCCGCAGGGGTAGGCAGAGAAGACGGACCGCCAAACAACTCGGTCTTGGCACACACTCCTTGCCTCATTCACATTCATACATCTCTATTATGATTTGATTTATATCTACCACCTCTATCCATAGCTATAAATGTTTTGTTTTGAAAATTTTTCGTTTTATATAATCTTTTGTTTTGTATAATTTTTTTAATTCATATTCCTTTCTCACAAATTTAAATAACTTATTCCTTATTATGCTGTCTCAGTTAAAGTAACAAGGAGGAAATCCATAATTAGTTTTATTTTACTATATAATACTTATAACTGTCGATTTCCCAAAAATGAATAAATAAATAAATAAAGTAGGTTGATCAAATATCTATTTATTTATTTATTACAAGATAATACATTACAAAATAATAAGTTATAATGTATTATTCTCAGTGAGTTTACAAAACTCATTTCGGGAAAGACAACAATATATTAAAGACAAGACAACATAGATATATTAAAATAAATAAACGCAGAAGTTATTTTGGAGTTCCAAAGAAAGAATGTGTCAGTCACTAATAAAACTGCTGAGGAAATAGCTTTTAAGAGCTTTTGCCAGTGTTTTTTTGTTCGTTGCCGGAAGTTTTAGATTACTAGGTAATGCGTTATTTTGCTTATGTGCAATGTATTGTAAGGAGTTATTCCAAATGTAGTCGTGTAAGTAGATGACGATAAGTGTATTTGATTTTGTGATCGTGTTTTGTGCTGGTGAATGTCGGAATTAAAGACTGGTTTAGTGTTGGTGTGTGAGGAGTGTTGAATTATCTAGTTAAATGCGTTTAAATTTTTCTTTCTACAATGGGAGGCCCTGAGGATTTTTCCATCAATTTACCTCAGGGTCTACGTTTTTTTTGGGGATGCTGTTTGGAGGGTCTTTTTAAGGAAAGTAAGGAGAGGAAGATCTGGGAAGGAAAAAAGAATGAGGGATGGGTAAGAAGGAGATGATCGAGAGAGTCTGGCAGCAGAGGTTAAATGGTCTCCCTCAACCGTCTCTACCGATAAGACCGACCATGCAGCTGGTGGGCATACTCGTACACACCCGCCGCCGAGACCTGCGGCGGAACCTTACCCTATCAACCCGGTCACCCATACTAAATCGCTAAAGGCGACATAAGGCTCTAATAACGTGGGTTTGCGCGACGCTCACATTTTAATTATTTCTGATAAAATTGTAACAAAAACCTCAAATTTTGCTAGAGAGATCCCTATAGATGCAATTTATTTATATTTAATAATAATAAAAACAGGACCTTACCATTAAAATATTTTGTGTAAAACGGTTTGAAAATGTTATAAAACGTTATTCAACTATAAAGTTGGCTGTAAGCACCAGATTTTATTTTGCTGGACGATGAATTAGTAACTTCCCGAGAGATCCTTTTTGAAACATTTGAGATATTAGGAATAAGTTCATCAGAAATAATTAAAATAAACCCCACGGAAAGATCGATTTTCTATACCTGCTAGGGCAAAGTCGACAGTAGACCTATCCATTACGCCGGGCCGCGCACTGAATATAGTTTTTACAAGAGTTCATCGCTTATGTCGTTAAGATTCTCACTTTATTTTACAGATTTGATTAGGCAAATTTAACCGCATGTCTGTCCAATACACAGTGCCACGCATCGCATATTTTTGTGCACGACTGCTTCCCTTACGTCGTTAAGGTTCTGGGTTTATTTTAGGATATTGTAACGTAGCTTGGGCTCTTGGGATGACTTATGGCTAACCACTTTTAAATTTATAAAAATATAATTCACATCGTTCAAATACTTATTTTACCATAAAATGCGCCAAAAAAATGTAAAATTATACAGGTATAGAAAAACATTACTTACAGGATTGACGAATATATTTGTTGTGCTGTATCCACCAATATCAGGTACTAATAATATAGATTCTATAGAGCTAGTCCCCATGTGAATACACCATACAAAACGCATGTATTTTGAGCATCTGTATCGAATTACTTATTTAGGTCCCATGGCAATCAATAATACCATTTGGCATTATAAGATGTGGTCGAATTTATAAAAAAACAAACACAACCATTTTTTGTGCTAAGTATAGCACAAAAATTAATATTAAAAACAATTCTACTTAAACCGTATACATACATACATATATAAGATTTAAGTAGAATTCATCAGAACTTCTGTTAAAAAAAATTAAGTCAGAAAACTAAATGCATTATACTTGTACCATGCAACATTACAAATTTACAAAGATAAATTTACTCTACCACCATTTTAAATTAATAAAAAAACTCAGACAAACATAAATTCTTCCAACTCCAAATTGTTAAAAAACAATGGGGCAGTTCAAAAATAAATATTTTGAAGTAAATTTTTTTAATATATTATTATAAAATATCAGAAATATTAACAACAATTGATCAAATTAATTAAATATCTCCTTAAAAAAGACACTTAAAATATAAACTAAATACTTTCACATATAAATATTGAAACAACGAACATAAAAACACATCCCCCACAAACACAAGCCTATCTTTATTATGATGGTACATCTTATATTTAACATTGAAATGATTACTATTTACATTGCAACCGCAAATGAGTCCTAACAGTGAGGAGCCTGTGAGACTATGACATTCCCAATTGGAGTATGTTATGAGGCTGAAGGTAATAGTGGGGACGCGGAGGAGGTGGGGAAGGGTAAGATTGGGGAGTATCTGGCTATTCAGATCTGGTCACCAAATACGGCCAAAGCCATTCCAAGCAATGTTTCAATTCTGAATGGTGGTCTTAAACCAGGGCGATACTGAGAGTATCTTCCATTCTGGAACTTGCCACAGATATATATATATATAAATATATATATATATATATATTCTATATATTGTTTTAATTAAGTAATAAAATTAAAGTGAAATAACACAAATTAATCCAA
This sequence comes from Hesperophylax magnus, assembly GCA_026573805.1. Classification (NCBI taxonomy): domain Eukaryota; kingdom Metazoa; phylum Arthropoda; class Insecta; order Trichoptera; family Limnephilidae; genus Hesperophylax; species Hesperophylax magnus. The sequence goes on from JAIUSX010000121.1 coordinate 10,322,449, forward strand.
TAACATTACTTGTACACACCGGGATTTGAATACGCGACCTCCAGCTTGCAAGTCGAGAGCATTATTTTAACATTATTTTATGAAAACGTAGATAATTTTATGTTTTATCGAGTTTAAAGGTTTCAGAAAATATCAAATGCACTAAGGCGTGCAATATTTTAAATCAAGCCGCTATCAATAACACCCCTTACGTAGATGGCGATAAGGTTTAAATTCCCGTTTAACACCATCCGCCTGTTTTGATTTATGAAAGAAAAAAACATGACCAAAAATGCCTTTTATTTTATTTTGTGAATGTTCAGGCATAAATATATAATTTTTTTCCGATCATTTCATAAATAACTTAATTTGCCACATTATGCAATAAAATTATAACCGAAAATGGGTTCGTAAGTAGGAGATTTATAGTCCTTTACATTATTTTTTTCTGGGCTTATAAAAAGACTTATCTAAAAAATACTCGATTATTTCAAAGGCCAAGATGTATTCTACTTGCAGTATTTAATTAAAGCATCTGAAATATTTCAAGGCGACCAAATTTTCAACCAAAAACACATGATTTTGCATTACTACGTAGTGCATCGCCTTAAAAGCTTTATGAACTGCGTTAATTAATAACATTTCCGATCTCCCTAACATAAATGATATCAATAAACGGATTCGTATATTAAACGAGACTATCCCGCTTAGCAAAGTGTGAAGAATTTTTAATTCTCGTTGTGAGAGATGCTAATCAAGTAAATAACAACCGACCAGAATGCAGTAATTATAATTTCATATTGAAATTTACGATGCATAATATAATAATAACATTAATAGCCTACACTCAGGCAAATTGAAATGAAAAAATGTGCCTTAGCGCTCATTGTGTAGAAGAAGTAAAGCCTCCAAGGCATAGCTGTACAACTCATTTAATATATTATTTATTTATTTATTACCGTAGCGGCCTAAAAGCACATAACTGGCCATGTCATATTGAATTCATAATCAAGTGCCAATTGAACGTGTCAAGTTCAATCAAAAGGCTGTTATTTTAATAAGATCCACATTCTTTCTTTTATCTGCGAATGGTAGAAAACTTTTAGCTTACTTTTGCAATCGGAACGGTTTAAATTGAGATTTGTGAATTTATTCATGAACTTTAAGCCTACTTTAAATTGGTGTTATTTTATTTTTGGAAAGTAGAAGAATAAAAACTTTATATTTTAATATAAACTTTGTATTACATGTATGATTAAGAATAAATTTATATTTTTAACGCACCAGGGTTTCCTGTTTTGAGGCGTTCGGTACTTGTATATAACTTTTATTTAGTTTCTACTAGAAAATGGCGGCTCGTGACTCTTCAGTGTTTTAGAGTAAGTTCGAAAAATTCGACATTATTAAGGTTGTTTAAAAAAAAAAGATATTTAATATTTTTTTAGAAAATTCGGTTTTCGTATGAAGGTTTTCAGGAAATTTCAGTTTGTGCACTGCACCAATTTTCTGAAAATCTTCATACAAAAAACCTATTTTTGAAAAAAAAACGTTTTCGGCTTCAAAGACATCAATAATGCTATTTATTAAATGTTAAAACTCAAAACACAACCAAAAGTCACGAGCCTAGACTATAACTTAAAAAAAACTTATGAAGTTGTTTGCATAAACTATGTATTCCATCTTCAGAAATCATCTTACTGATATATGTTTTTGTGCACTTTGTCATTGCTATATTCAGGTCTAGTTAGTTTGTAGGTACGTACCATTTTCATAATAATAATAATAATAATAATAATTGGATAATTTGTAGAGCGCCGTTTTTGTGAAAAATCACCTCAAGGGCGCTGTACAATTTATTTCCTAGGATCTACATTTGTTATTTAGAAAAGATACCAAAACATACTTACCTGGCAAGTCACTTCCGACAAACACACTTATTTAAAAAGTTTATGCTTATAAAAGATAAAGCTGGACGCAGAGGACACTATATCAAAAAACACTGGTCATCGCTTGACCTTAGGTCTGCTATAGTTTTTTTTTTTATTATTTTAATTTTACTGTATTTTAACTGTCTTAAAAAGCCTGCAAATTGTTAGTTGTTATCATTTTTATTTATTTATTTTGAATTATTATTTATTTTATTTTTAATTTATATGTATATATTTTTTTTGCATTTTGTTAATTTAAATTGCCGTCGACTGTGAAAGTGGAGGTTTTCCGAAATTATGGATACGACTGTCTGAAAAGGTGTGTTTTAAGTTTAGACCTAAATTCTGTCGGGTCTGCGATCATTCTCAAATCATGTGGCACTCCATTCCAGGCTTTAGGTCCTGACACGGCGAAAGCACGCTCACCGAACTTAGTATCTGGTGTGCGCTTTGGTTCTTTCAACCTTCCGATAGCTGATGACGTTGCTGACCTAAGGGTTGACTGTCGGGAATTTGAATCTTCTGGAATACACAATTCTGATAAGCCGGAGCCATTCCGTTAAGTGACTTAAATACCATCCAGCATACCTTGAACTGGATTCTTTCAGGACATTTGAGCCAGTGTAGATTTTTGAGATGCTCTGAAATGTGGGAGTATTTAGATACTCCGGTGATAAGCCTTGCCGCGGCGTTGAAAACGGATTGTAATTTGTTGATTTGACATTTGGGGAGACTTGCATATATTCCGTTGCAATAATCTAGACGTGAAACAACATAGGAATTGACTAGCAATTTAGTCGCCTCTGTTGGCAGGTTTCTCCGCACTGCTTTAATTTGCCTTAATTGAAAGAACCCCGTGCTTACAGTTCTGTTCACCTGAGTTTTAAGGGAAAAATTAGCGTCCAGATTGACACCCAGTAATTTGATGCACGTTTTTGGAGTGATGTCACTTCCTGAAATGGTTATTGGGGAGTTTTCAATGTTATGCTGACGTCTGCTTGTAGCAGTCCACAGAAACTCAGTCTTTGTGGGATTCAGTTTCAATCTATTTGAGGTCATCCAGCGAGTAATTGCTTCTATACACTCAGTTATACGAATTTTTAGACTGTTTATTTCTTCTGGTAAGCAGTAAAAATAAACTTGCTGGTCATCAGCGTAGCAGTGAGATAGAAGGCCAAATGATTCGATTATTTTAGCGACATCATTTGTGAAGAGGATGAAGAGTAGTGGGCCCAGAACGGACCCCTGGGGTACTCCAGATGAAAGGGTTGCATAATTTGATTGTTTCATATTTCATTTCTACTGTTTCTCGGTTTGTGTTATAGTATATGTTATGTTATTATTGGATAAAAAAATGTAAAAATTAACACATAGTTGAAAATGACCATTTTGATAACTTACTAATTGGTGTAAATTTGTCATATGACAAATTTTATCAACGTAAATGATTTTATCATTTAAAAACATTGACAAATTTATTAGAAAAACATTTAATCAATTTTCATGTCATTTCTTTTCTTCGTTTTTCCCATGTTTATGTTCTGACTCTTGAAATGTACAATAGCAAATTGTAACAATAAATCAGATAATCTGCAAGAACTCTCGAACGGTGAGCCCACAAAATTGTATACAGTTTATACAGCTGTGTTTGAATCTGCAATTTCTAGATCTACGCACCCATTTTAGCTTGCATCGCCATTTCCACTTTGAGCTATGGAGTTTTTAAATATCTGTATAGCTCTCGATAAATACGTAAAGGCCCCACCTACCGTTTGCTTCAAATTATTTTCACATTAATTGTACAACAAACACTGTTAGTTAACACAAAAAAGTCAAGATAAAAAAATTAAAAAAAATTGTCTTTGATTTAATACTATATATTTATTCACACCAGTAAAGTAAGTGCGCTCCTATTGTCTGCGTCAGAACTTGATGAGTAACTTGTCAGAGTATAATCATAATACCTAATTAGATAAGTTTAGTTAGAGGTTCAGCAAACTGTCACAGAGAAGAATTGCAAACACTGAGAGTTTCTGTGAGAAAGTTCCTCACAAATGAATAAGCAAGCATTCCGTATGGTAACAATTCTGGTCATAATTATTATTAATGCAGTTTGGTAGATAAGTTGATCGCCTTATTATATATTTTTCGAATCTGTTAATTAATGCTAAAGTTCCATTCCAATATTTTGATTAGTACTTCATATTTTTTAATCAATATTATTTACACCACAGGAAACATATATGAATAACAAAAACTTGGAAGGTGAGTATAGGTACCGCCGCCCTGCGAATCATTTATTATATAACTAACACCTTTGCCATAGGGCACCCCAAGTGGTTCGCAACGTTTGGTATCTTAACAGGGGTGCCCGGGTTCAAAGGGTGAGTCTAGGCCTTGGCGATAAATGCGTCTGCCCACCTGCTACGTGGCAGATTGAATAGACTTAGACTCTTTGATCACTCCAGCTGGACTCTTTCGACCCAACGCCTTGCAACGCAGTTGGAGGGATGGATTCGTACGTCCGTCACTCCAGGACATACTGATCCGCAGATTCCTACCCACTTTTTTCAGAACTTTCAGAACTTCCATCCCCCCTTTTTTTCCTTAAAATTACCCCCCCACACAGCATACCCAAAGAAGAAATAGGCCCCGAGGGATATCATTTTCGTCAAAACCTCCTGGGTGGACCTAATATAAATAAAAACAGATATGAAAAAACTATCAAAAAAATCTGAATCCATTAATAAATTAATTATAATAGGTATCCCTTTATTCATGTAATGTGAGATTTTTTGTGGCATTTTTTATTCGTCATTAAGAAAATAAATAAATTTATAAATTATTTACTGCCCAGGTGTAAGACCATCATACAGAATTTAAATGTTGCTTTGTTAACCAGATGTGAATAGCCAGGTATTCCCCACATTCCCCGTACATTACAGATTGGGAGCAGTGGGACTCTTGTGCGGTATTCACTTTTTTTTAATAGCGTGCAATAACCTGATCCATTCCTGCGATAGTAAGGCTTCGTCTGGCCTATGCAATATGGACAGTAGATTATTATCTTATCAGATGGCCCATCAATCATTTTATTATACATATGGTGGTGAGGAGAAGAAATGATTGAATTCTGCAGATGCCAAATTTTCCAAACAACAACAATAAGAAACAATAGAACACCGAAAGATGACAAATAGTTCTATTTTTGAAATATTTTATCAAAATAGACTAAGCCATTTGCTGTGCATTTGTGTAAGCACCTACCAGAACCTACCAGATTAGTGCACATTATAAATACTTTTTTTTTTAAGAAAGACAAACATTCCCGGGTTACGAATAACCTGACAATATTTGAAAATCTCCTATTACCTAAATAGATTCATAAAACACTATATCTGAGGTAGGTACTTAAAATATTAGGAAATTACACTCTAACCGAAAAAAAAATTATGGTGCTTACTTAACCAATCAAAATACTAGTCCGACTTGCACTTCTTATTTAAGGCGATGCCATACGTAGTAATACAAAATCATGTGTTTTTGATTTGAAAATTTGGTCGCCTAGAAATGTTTCAGATGCTTTGATAAAATACTGCGTGTAGAATACATCTTGCCCTTTGAAATAATCGAGTATTTTTTATATAAGTCTTTTTATAAGCCCAGAAAAAAATAATGCATAGGCCTATGAAGTTCAAAATCTTCTGCTTACGAACCCATTTTCGGTTATAATTTTATTGTATAATGTGGCAAATTAAGGTATTTATAAAATGATCGGAAAAAAATTAAATATTTATGTCTGAACATCCACAAAATCAAATAAAAGGCTTTTGGTCATGTTTTTTTCTTGCATAAATCAAAACAGGCAGATAGTGTTAAGCGGGAATTTAAACCTTATCGTCATCTACTTAAGGGTTCTTATTGATAGCGGCTCAATTTAAAATATTACACGACGTAGTGCATCGCCTCAATTCACCGCAACATGTTCAATAACAAGGATCTATTGATGTATTGATCTCAATTATCTGGCTTCAGCTGATAACCAATTATTCTGCAAAACATACACGCGTGAATAATATTATAACTGTGAATAGTGAGTAATCAGTAATGAGCAAGTATGGTGTTATGTGTCGCACTAACAACCAACACCCATTCAACACCAAAATCCGTGTCTTTAAAAAGACCCGTACCGTTACCGAAGGATTCAATGACCTTTCCGTTCCCCCAACATACTTTCTTGCAACTGTACAATTACCATGTTTAAAAAGGTAACGTATAATAAAAAATCAGTTTGTTAAACTCAAAGCGCCCATAAATAAGTTAACGTAACGTGGGAAGAACAACAGAATTTTAGTCAATATACATTACGTCTATGGGTACCTATGCTACATCAATGCACACTACCAAACACCCCATAACATTAATAATACCTCCAACTTCTGACGTTTCCCATACATTCTGATGGCAACATACTACACTAGCGCCTCCTAGCGCACGAGTTGTGCGCCTTGGTTTTCTCTCATACATTAATGGATTTTATGTGAAATTATATTAAACAATAGAAATCGAATAAAAATAGATAGGCCACATACCGGACCTTACTGCTGTTTTTGCTTGAACATAAAAAAATCTATAGCGGCTATTAACTCTGACTTTGATGGTTTAGAAAGGTAATAAAATACTTATATAATTCTGAGAAATTTTACCAAAAGTTTCTATATATTTAACAATAATACTTATCAATATTACATTTGCTCATTCGTATAATCCGGGCTACTTCAAATCCTTACCAGCCCCTTACCTTAAACCGCCTCACAACGCTGCCTAACCTGGTGGCGACATAGCTCCTCTGCCTTTATTACAGACAGGGGCGCGCTTGCGAGGTGTCACATCAATGTCAAATAAATACAAAAATGTGTTTTGAACATCAATATTGAAGATGATTTATAACTTCATCTTGAACATAAATGCTACATGAAACTATCACATCTTCTCTGAATTAACTTAATTTTTTTTCTTAAGATTTTCATGTTGTAAATTTACTTATTCCTTATTATGCTGTCTCAGTAGAGGTAAAGTTACAAGGAGGAAATCCATAATTGGTTTTATTTTGGCTATATAATACTTATGTACAAACTGGAATAAATGTAAACTGCCGATTTTCCGAAAATTAGTAAATAAATAAGTAATCCACGTTTTACGTAATAAGTAACATTTTACTTGCTAGGATATAACGAAATCAATTCAGCAACCTAACCTAACCTGTCAACGTTTGTTGGCATGTAAACTGAACCACGGAACCTATTCTTTGAAACACTTTTTATCAATATTGAACAAAATTCAAATTAGAATGCGAAAAACACCGCCACTAAGTACTACGGCACCCTCTATCGGCTAGAGTTGTTGATATTGTATTGTTATCCACTTTAATTGGACGTATTATTAATATTATAGGGTATTTGATACAACTCTGTATTATCTCGGTACGTATATCTGCCAGCTGTCACTAAACTTGTAATACGATTGTCGACTGGAGTGGATTAATAAATAATATTGCGTTCTAACTCCTAAAAAATATAAAACAAAAACACGTGTTACTTATTTATTTATTCATGCCTCGAAAGCTTTTTTTTACACTTATACATTGTTATAGGTAAGTTATTCAGGAGTACAAATAAGTGAGTACATAACATAATAAACTGAGTTTTAACGATATTAGCAGGTACAATATAAGTTATCATGGAAAGTTCTGTTGTACAAAGGGGGTTAAATAATTGTATATCATAACAAAAGTACAAAATTAGTACTTAAGTTACTATGAAAGCTATCACAGAGTAAGGCATTTGTGTATTAAGCAAACCTTTATTAAGAAAGATTGGGTGTTTTACAACAGAAAAAAGCTAAATTAATATAGCGAAAAAGGGTGAATTAACATATATATATATATTACAATGACGTAGTTAATTTAAGTTTGTCATCATAATTATTAAAATAATCCGTTTGTTGTAAAGCACCTTTCTTACGCCCAATTGGGTGTATATAAATTGATATAAAGATAAAATGTACACAATTATATTATAAACTAGTGGATCCATTTATAAATATCATTAATCCACGAATAATTGCCAAAGTTGCCTCTAAAATGCCGGAAAATCGATATATAAAAATCACACTACAATATACAAAAGTTACTGTGTTCGTACACGATAATCTCTGAAATCGACCAAACCATTTCAATGAAAGTTTGTGAATGTGCAAGGTTAGATTCAACTTGAAATAAAGGATAGTTTTGGACCAAAAAAAATAAATTATTTCAGTGATTTTTTTTTTCAGCTTTCTCATCCAAAATTACGTACAGCCACAAATTTTAACTTCCTTATAAAAGGCAGTCTGTGGCAGGACAATGTATTATATTATAAAAATGCATTCAAATGGTCGAGTTTAATTCTAACTTATTTCTAAAATTAATATATAAAAATTCTCGCTAAGTCTGTGCTCGCAAAAGCAAAAGGTGGTTGACCGATATCACTGAAAATTTCAAAATTTGTTATTATTAGCACCAAGAGTGTTTAGAATGGTAGAAGAAGTCGGGGTCGCCCGAGGAATACTTAACGCAATATCTTTGCACCGGAATGAGAGACGGAGTAGAATTAAAGTCGATGTGATATAGTTTTTCAACAGTCAAATTGTGGTATACAGTAGTGAATGGTGGAAGAACTCGGAGGCGCTGGAGAAAGACATAGCTAAGAATTGCGGGGGATCCATTAGCATTTTATAAATTGAAACACAAATAAATAAATTGGCACTTATCCGTAGTGGATATTTGCTTAACCTTTTGATTTAAAAAATAATTATTCAGTTTGGTCAAGTGTTTTGGTTTTGGCCTCAAATTCAAATTTGAATTTTGTTTTAAAAAGGCCGCGCAACCGTTAAGGCGACACAAGACTCTAATAACGGGGGTTTGCTCGAGGCTCACATTACAATTAATTTCGATGAATTAGCAACGATTATGAAAATTTTTTCAGAGCAATCCCTATGGACGTTAGTAATTTATATTTAAGATTAATAAAAACAGTACCTAAATCTTCAAATATTTTACGTAAAATGGTTTGAAAATTTTATAAAACGTTTTTCAGCAATTAAATTCGCAGGTACCAGATTTTAGTTCTAGAAGATGTTAGTCAGTAATTTCCCGAGAGATTATTCAAGAAACATAATTTAACAAACATAAACATAACAAGTGATTTTAGTAATAGGTTCATCGTAAATAATTAAAATAACCCCAACGGAAAGATCAATATAGAGGTTACCATTAGAATAAAGTTTTTAAACGACTTGATCACTTATGTCGCTAAGATTCCCTTATTTTAGAAATTGCTAGAGCAAATTCAACCGCAGGTCTGTCCAATACACCAAAGCTGCGCGTCGCATATTTTTGTACATGGCATCTTCACTTACGTCTTTAAGATTCCGACTTTATTTTAGGGTATTGTCGCGTCTTAAGCACTTACTACCCAATAAATCTGTATATTAAATTTATTGTTATGATAGAAACAGTTATCTGCGTATTATTTCGTTGTACAGTTTTAACCAATATATTAATTATAACCAAACATATAGTTAATAGTTATTACTTACTATTTATTATAATAATTGATGCGTTAACAACCAAAGGGCTGAAAAGCACTCGGAGCGGCAGTAGGGCATTTGATTAGAGAAACGGTATTCTGAGATGTGATGTGTAACTAGAAATGTAATTTCATCTACGTAAAGTTAAGACACTACCTTTATCAGCTGATGTGAACCGGCTAGGTTAATGAGTAATGCAGGTACTAAATGTCGGTCAACATCGTTATCGTTAGTGACAAGCGGCAGAAGCAAAATACGGTAACTCGAGTAACTCTTAACTTTATTGGTTAAATCAAAACACAATGCGAGGCGTTTTTTTTCTCAAAACTCCAAGCAGGTAGAAAAAGGTTACTAGTTCGTAATGGTTGAGTTTTTACTGTGTAAAGTTAATCGTTATTAGTAAATGACACACTGAAACTTTGTGAACTTCACTCTTATTGTTTTTTTTTATCTAAGGAAAGACAAACATTCCCGATTACGAATACCTTACAATTACCGGACAATATTTTAAAATCTCCTACTACCACCACAGTAAGCGGAAAATGTTGCTTGTGTTGTGATGGAGGACTTAGCCAGCCGAGGAATTGAACACACTCCACCAGGGTGTGACCCAAACACGATGTCAACTTAGCCACCGAACGGTCTGAATCTATTTACACGATCACGCCAACCGGTTTCGCCGTAACCGTGCTTTCGTTAGTCATGTTAATAATTGCATTGATGAAGGCACAGTTTATTGAAACCATTTAGTATGTGTTATACAGGGGATCTACACAAAATTAAGGTGTGCTATTTAATAACGTTATTAACGCAATTAATATTAGGCAAACCATTTCTTTAATATTCGAAAAAATGGCTATTTCGGTATGTGTAGATACATATCACCTATTGTTTTTATGGTACGAAAAATGTAATATGAAGTTCTTGACAATCACAATGATAGGAATTTTCACAATAGAATTTCTATGCTGTATATTTTGTTAGTAATAATAATTACCCAAAACTGACTTCAACTTTAGATTGTTTCATTCTGCTCAAGATAGAGGATATTCTGCATCATTATTTCGTTTCTTAGTATCTAGTATGTACATATCGTAACGACGATTCGGAAAATCTGTGCTTGTCTAGTTTATGGAATTTCTGAAAAACGATTTCCCACGAAGATACTCGACAGGTTGGGCACTATAACAAATGAAGCATGAAATTTTGTTGTGAATCTGTCATATACAAAGTCCAAACCTATGTTTGAAATGCACATATTTCAGCTACATCCACGAACATTTGTTTTCAAAATTACTTACTTAAGCATGTAGGTATGCGATTATTGTATTTAAGAATATTTTCCGTTAATCATTATTTTAATAAATGATGTTTTGAAATGTTTTTACTTTTTTTTATTTAGTAAAATTATTTCCAGCAGGGCCTTTACCATCTTCGTAGATCCTATGTGGAAGGGTCTTTTGGGAGAGGAAGTTCTGGAAAGGGAAAATATAAGAGCGGTGGGTATTAATCTTGGGGTCGGTGTGTTCAGGAGTGACAAACATATGAATCCATTTCTCCCACTGCGGTGCAACGCGATGTTCCGAGAGATTCTTGCTGGAGAGGTCAAAAGGTCTCCCTCAACCAATATCTCCCGATCCGGCCTGCACACGCAGTTGGTGGGCAGATGCATCTGTCGCCAAGATCCGGGCAAACCTCACCCCATGAACCCGGACACTCCTGCTGAACCGCCAATCGAAGCGAACCACTTGGGGCGACCTATGACAGAGGTGTTGGTTATCCAATAAATCATAAATTTGACGGCCGGCGTGGTCTAGTGGTATACGCTTTTGACTACAGATCCGAAGGTCGCGGGTTCGAACCCGGCGTGCGCAAATAAATTTTATTTGATTAATTTGTGTTATTTCACAATTAATTAATTAAAAATAATATATAGTATATTTGCGGCACGTTCCAGAGTGGAAGATACTCTCAGTATCGCCCTGGTGTAAGACCACCATTCAGAATTGAAACGTTGCTTGAAATGGCTTTAGCCGTGTTTGGTGACCAGATCTGAATAGCCAGGTACTTCCCCACCTTCCTCTTTCCCATCTCCCTCCCCTCCCCAATACCCTCAGCCTCACAACATACCCCAATTGGGGATGCCATAGTCTTACTGGCTCCAGACGGGAGCAGTTGGGACTCTTGTGCGGTATTACTGTAAAAAAAAATAAAAAAATAAATAAATAATCCAGTTGCCGGGGCGGCGGTACCCATACACGCCTCTCAAATTAAGCAGTGCCAATTTTGTGAAACGTGTCCAATCAAAGGGGTCAGTCAATATATAACATCAACTAAGAGCGGGTTTTTTCGGAGAATTTGAACAATTCTTCAAATTAAGTTAATTATCAAGTTCTGTGAAAGATTTTCTCATGTTCTGTTATGATTTCAGTTCTTTCAAGCAACTAACCTATACTGATATAATGACAACTTGAATAGGACTTTCACAGAACCCGAAAATGAACATTGAAATTTGATGAATCGTTCAAATTCTCCGAAACAACCCGTCCTTACAAACCATCTTTGGACAAATCCGTGAAAAAATTGTGAATATTTTAATTTTGAAATAAGTCAAGCTTTTAGATTCTCACGGCCAAAGCATTTTTGTTGTTTGTTTTTGGGGTGTTATGCCGTGTTGCGCTAACTCCTTCTTTAGCCGACGTTTCGGACAGCGTTGCAGTGTCCATCATCAGGGCAGATCCGGTAGATCCGAAGATGTGTCTTCGGATACACATTATCTACATTTATCTACATTAGAAGTTCTCATTTGGAACTTTAATAACTGAATGGAGGTATTGTACATGTGTATTAAAATTTTATATTTCATCTGTGCTGTTTTATTATTATGCGTAGGTGCTTCATGTCAGTTTAGAGTAAATTAAGGAATTACCACATATTATTTAAAAAAATTCCAGTATTATAGTGTTTTTAAAACGGACGATAAAAACAATATATTTATAATAATATACTTGGTTTTCTCTAACAGGATGAATTCTCTCCAAAGCAGTAGAACAACTTCTCATCCTTTCTTCTCTTTCGTACCACATAAACCTGAAGTAACATCGCAAGGCAATTCTTCGTAATCAATCACAGCACGAGTTACGCGACAAAAACTGGCCGTGCATTGTACTCAATGGAGTCCTTCAATAAATATGTGAAGCTTATTATTAAATTGATTAAATATGGTAATGTAATCTACGTTTTTCTTTAGAGTTTCTAACAGTCAACAGATAATAACACAGAGCACTCTTTTTAGGGTGAATTGCCTAATACAAAAAAAATAAAAAAAAAAAAACAAATTTTATTTTATGTGGCAAGTAAAATTGCCCCTCCTCTTTTCTTTTTTCAACTATGAAGAAATCAGAAAAATAAAACATTCTGCGAAAAACTTTATTGAAGCAATGAATAATAATTTTAGTTTTATTAGATTAGATAAGTTACAGAGAGTAAAACCAAAATATCGTCTTACCATCTGCGTATTCCTTCAAACCATGCGTTGATGTCACTGAATTTAATCCAACCACAACCACTACAAAATGCAATACTAAACCGCGAAAAATCATCTTGATGAATGTACGAAGACCCTCAGAAACTAAATATTTTTAAACTATGCACAATGAATGTATAAAAAAATCTGTTTATGTTTCTTAGAAATCCGAAGCAGAAATGTCTTCCGAACGTCACTCAATGTCACTATCTGTCAATGCACTTTACGACGCGACCGTTTGCACAACTGAGCTTTAGTCCGGCGTGTATACTGTCTTCTATCAACTACAGCTACTGACTCTGTGATCTCACTCGGTCGGAATATGTTCACCCGAGCATCGAACCGTGTCCCGCCCGTACCCCCGCCGTATTAAGCTATAGCATAGCACGCACGATGGCCGAATTGCTGCCGGTGGTCGACTGGCCACTAGCTGGTGACCTCGCAACTTGGATGGCTATCCGAGCTCATCTGATGACCCCGGGCTGAACTAATTATCATCACAATCGGGACAATGCTTTTTCTATGGTAGATACACAACAATTTGATGAATGGAAATATTTTTATCCAAACACACAATGATTTCAAATTTAGTTTGTTTTTCGAAATTCAAATGTTTTGTAATAGTTTTCCCAATTTCAAATTTGGATCGTAATATTATTATTTCTGAGGTGGCTTAGCCGTTTCAACGACCTCACTGCACGACGCTCCTCTAAGCAATGAACATGAAGATCCAACAGTCTGAGAATATCAAGAAAGGCTTGATTATGAGTGCAATGCTTTCTTCCATAATACAATATTCTCTTGCAGATAACCGGCGGCTACGACGGCATACATCCGCTCATTGTCAACCACTTATTATATAATATCTTAGAGCTGACAGTCATTTATTTATCACTCTTCCCTATTAGTCCTTATTATGAAGTCATTATAACTAAATGTCGCAATTATTTATTAATTGTGTAGCTTTGCGATGAGAATGCTTTTCTAAATGAAAAGCTTTAATGTGTTTCAATTAAATATGCCCGTAAAGTGAAACAATAGCAACTTAACACAAAACAAAGAATCTTATTATTTGTTTTATAGGTATAATTTAATGATAATACTATAATCTCATAAATAATATGATTTAAGATATTCAAGGCCAATAGTATTTTTGTTATTTGTTTTTGGGGTGTTATGCCGTGTTGCGCTAACTCCTTCTTTAGCCAACGTTACAGTGTCCATCATCAGAGCAGATATGACACATCTGTGAACAAGAAGTTAGCGCACCACGGCATAACACCCCAAAAACAAACAACAAAAATAATCTCATAAATGATTTTTTTTTAATATTTAACAAAAAAATTAACATAATGTTTAGCATTTCAAGCAATTTCATTGCTTCCCGTTCAATGCATTTTTTCGGTTGTTGAGGTAGTGGGTTCGATCTCCGTTGCAGAACAAAAGCGTATTCTGTTGTTAAATTTAAATCCGAACAATATGGGCAGTGCCAGTTTGGTTGTGTTGATTCTTAAGTTTAATGAACCTTCCGAAAATGACTTCACGACGGTCGTGAGTCATAAGGAAAGTTGATGAAGTAGATAATAAAATAACACAACTTTTTTTGGTTGCTAGAAGTTGTAATAGTTACTAACTATGAGTAGGAAGTTTGTAAATTGTAATAGGAATAAATTACATTGAAAAATCCACCTTAAATTACAATTTCGTTAAAATTTTATCAAACCATACGTAACTGATTTAATATTTAATATAAAACCTGACAATTCAAATCTATAACGTAATTTTATACAGTTTATATACTCAAATTTCTTATGAATCTATACCACCACTAAATGTTTTATTTAAGGGATAAATGAATCTATACCACCATAAAAACTTTTCGTTTTTAAATTACCATAATATTAACAGAAAGATTAATTATTTTTTTGCATTAATTATTTAAAATGGTTTGACACCACTGAAACGTTTCATGTACTTTAGGATCGCTTCAGTATTTGTTAAGAACAATATTGTGACAATAATTTTTCAATCTAGTATTATTAGCTGGAGTTCAAACAAGAATCTATACTTAAAATGCTGAAGAATAATGTATCCATATATGTCACTGTAAGTCGCACATACTTATCAACTGTTTAACATATTTTTACATACGCTTACCTACTAGTAATACATACTCATTTTGATGCTATAGGTATATAATTTCAATAACTTCTGATACACACACATATATATATTTTCTCCTTTAAATTCATTACTTTTTACTGTGTCTTATATTCTTTATTTTGATATATTCTTTCAAATTATTTTAATATATTTCATATTATATCTTAAACTATATACTCTTTATTTTCTTTTAAATTTTATACTTATTTTAATTTCTTCTATATTTCATATTTAATTTTTTTTGTACTGTATATTTAATCAACCACCACAACACTAGCATGTGCCTAGCTTGGTGGTTTTAACACACCTAAAAACTGTAAAAACCTATAAAATCACTGAATAAAGAAAAAAAAATAAAGTGTATACTAACCGCAATTTATTTTTTAATAATACCGATGGGATTGCGAGAATTAAGCTGATTATAGTACGAATTTAAGGTGTTTATTATCCACAAATTATCTTGCACCAAAAAAATCACTATAACAATCCAAACAATAATTTATAAAGTTATGCATCGTTGAATTGATTTTTTTTAATGCCAGCTCGTATTTTTTAGCCTAGCGGTTCGCGCCTTTGCGTTTCTAACGGGACCCCCGAGCAGTAGATAACGAGTCTTATGTCGAGAACAATAATAAATTTGTTTGTTCAAATTAACATTTTGTAAATATCTTACTAATTTACAGAGCGTTAACCGTATTAACCTCTTAATGCTTGGTGAACACAGTTTATGGTTTAGAGGGACTTTCTAAATATGTAGGTGAAGCTATAATAAAAATATAACCGATTTCCAGTCACATTGACTTTATAGCTGTTTGTTTTATTGATTTATTTATGACTAAACTTTTCCTCATATCTGTATTAGACGCATGAAAGCATAAAATGTGAAACAGAACACTCAATAAATCGTTAAAACTGTTGTCATATTCACCTTGTATTGAATAAAATTATTAAGTCTGCCGACATATATTAAAGATAAATCATTACTGACTTTATTACTGAAAGCTTTTACAGGGTCGAACTAGAACATTTACGTTGCACGTTTCTTATTTATATATATAACACGATAAATAAACAATAGTCAACTATGAAACATAAATAATTGTTCGATAAAAAACAGATCGCACGATCAGATACAAAAAATTTAGTCTGAAGGTTTCCACAAAAATCCTTTTAACAAATTTATTTATTTATTTATTAATCTTAAGTTAGCTCACATCTTCGTGTGTGCTAATAGTTTTATAAACATATAAACATGTACATTGTTTGGCAAACACAATCTTTCTTTAAATATTTCAATAAAGTCACAAAAAAGAAACATTAATAATTGAGATAGACATATTTTCTTAATTCATTTTTGAACTTATTAATATTTTCTATCACAGCAATTTCCTTCGGGATTTTGTTATAGAGTTGAACGGCCTGGTACATCAGAGATTTTTGGGTGCTTGTTTTTTTTCTTGTTGGCAATCTAATTTGCTTAGAATTTCTCGTCCCGTGTCCGTGTATCTCGTTATTGTAATTTATTTTTCTTTTCAGTTCCTTAGACATCATCCCTAAGTTAATTTTATGTATAAAAATAAGTTCATTCAAATACACAGTTTGCTTCACCGTCAAAATATTCAGCTCCTTTAACATGTCTCTTATCCGTGTGTATATGTTGCGCTTAAGTATTATTCGCATTGCTTTATTTTGCAGTATTTGCATTTTTTTCATTTTCTCTTTATTGCAGAGAAAAAGAATACTTGAACAGTAATTAAAGTGTGGTGATATAATTGTATTGTATATTATCTGGCATGTTTCTTTATTTACTTTGTTTCTGATTCTACCAAGAAATGATATTTTTTTTGCAATTTTTTTAATTGTATAGTCTGCATTTTTTGAGAAGTTCAATTATGTAAAAACGGTTCCATGATAACTCAACACAGTGACAATTCAACACACTTTTAAAATGTAATATAAAGTCATTAGAAACGATGATTTTTGTTTAACCTAACCTAACCTAACCTAACCTACTTAACCCAATTAATAAAGTTTTTGTTTCATCACTTTCCATGACTTTATATAACTTTTTAAAGATGTGATGAATTATCACTGTGATGATTTATTCGGTCACCGTAAAAAAAATGTCGCCAAAGTTACTTTTAAAGATACTTTTTATCTTCGTTTAATTTATCTAAGAATTACTTATAACTCCATTTTATACACAAATTATCCACCAAACGAAACATACAAGGGAAACTTATTATTTTCCTTTTAGTGGGGGTTAAAAAGTAATCTTATCAAAATGTTTATTTTCTGCCACTCTGTTGTGTTACCTAACTGTATGTTAAGGGTAGACGTAACGTACGTTATAATCTAGTCATTTATAGATGGCGTAAATTTTATTAATTCACGAAAATACGCTATTTGCAAGTTACGCTTTAAAATGTTAAGATGAATTGTTTGTTAAGAATGAATACGTTTTGTCCTTATAAAAACTCAATTCTTTCAAGAAAGAAATACAAGCAGAATATTAGATTCAATCACAGAACTGTATTTGCTTGCTTTATTGAAATTTTTGGGTTTTTATACGAACAAAACTATTTAATCTTTTTTTTTTAAGTTTCTGTATTCTATGAAATTATTAGTTACATGCATTGAGGAATTTTTCGACCACCATGCTAGGCACATGCCCGTGTTATGGTGGTCGAATTCATTGTTGATTCATATTCAAATTGCGTATGTATGAGCGTAAACAAATAATTCGTAATCTTAATGAGTAAATTTAAAAAAGTATATTTTCATAAAACAATTACATTTACGCCATCTATGAACGCGTAGATTATAACGAATGTTATGTTTAATTTTAATTTAATACTTAGATTATAAATGTCCTGATAATCTTACGGTATGTAACGAAACTAGTCGACTAAGTATTTTTTTAAACTGATTAAAACAATAATTATTATATGGGTATCCCATATAAATAAAAAAAACTGTGTTGTTTGTCCAAAACACGGTTTTGGTTACAAACCAATTCTTTAGAACTTTGTGATCATTCAAAAATATGTAGAAAATTAGTTGCAGGATAGTATTGTTAATTCAGAATTTTAAATATGAGATCGACAAATATGACGTATATTTATTAGGTCCCAATGGTCGAGTGGATAAAGATGTTGACCCGATAAGATAGAGATCCTGGGTTTGATCCCCAGAAGACACCGTTAACTTTTTTATTTTCAGGTCGTGTTTTGTTTCATGGTTAAATATATTATTTAAAAAATGTGTAATCAATATCAATGGAAATATTTTCAGCAATTTTAATTTGGTGCAAGTTTTTCAATGCGTGATATTTGGTGAATTCTGAACTGCATACGATGAACGCAATTGCATGATACGGTTCATGAAAAAACCGGTAATGCGAAATGTCTACAATGTCCCTTTCTTTGGAAACTCTGAGCACGTGCTTATTTTACGAAATAGCTAATCCATCCCTGCCTAAAGGCTTTGACTATCCACTTAAATCTTCGGATGCACATAAAATGATTGGATAACGAGCAGTAGGAAGCTAATACAAGACAAGTCTCCAATCTGGCTAAATTAATGTCTAAACAGTTCGCGTTTACCGACATATCTCTTCGTTCTCGCAAAGATACGATCTTCATATATAAATGGTAAATGCTGTATGGGCCAAGATAAAGGAATTGCAGATTCTTCTTTTAAGGGGCTAGAAGATTCTTCAATGGTGACCAGCTACTATCTCTGCACAAATCTTAAGTATGTCCAACATTTGAATTTGGGAGCCACCATACACCAAAATACTTTATAAACCTACTTGATTCTGTGCAAAGGAGGGCAGTCCGTCTGATTGACAATCCATTGTTAACAGACCGATTGCCATATCTAATACACAAACGCAATGTAGGCATGCTGATTCTGTTCTGCATATATTTCAATGGAGCCTGTTCTTAGGAGGTAACAGCATTCATCCCTTGTGCACCGCTGGACGTACGCTAAATCGGCGGACACGAGCGCAACACCCGTTTTGGTTTCTTCTACTCGTATTTGTGTAAGTCGGCTTGTATGTGACACCTGTTTTTCCTCCGTCGCACACTGGGGCAATAGTGATGAAAACGCCCTTTATTCACAGGAACGTTTTTAAGAAAAAAATTGAATGTGGAAAGGAAGGTTATAAAAAAACAAATTTTTTAAATATATTATATATGTAAACTTTATTATGTACATATTATATATACACGATTTAAATAAATAATTTTTTTTTTAAATCAATTCTCTTTATCCGACTTGTTTGAGTCAAAATCACTATCATCATCACCATCATCAACACTACCATCATCACGATCATCATAATAATCGTAATCGTCACTATCATCATCATCATCCTGAGTACTTGAATAATTTTCACCTGTCGGCTGTAATGATGGAGCCATTAGCAGTTCTACCGCTTCTATGGGGAGTGTGGTCAACTTTTTTTTTGGCTGCTTCCTTTTGCTCGTTATCAGAGGATCTGATGACAAAAAAGACAAATTGAAAACATATTTTATAATTCCTTAGAATTGAGTGTACGTATTACATCGCCCTGAGCGAAGACCAAACGCTTAATGGTAAGATTGAGCATTGTCTGCAAATCAACATGAACTGAAGTATCACTAACATTGATTTTTGCAGTCACTGGGTAACATTCCTTTTTGCGGCCTGTTCAATTTTATAAGACGGGTATAGTTTTGGAGCAATTGATCTTATTACATTGTATTGGTGTCGAGATAATCCCGCTTCCATTACGAGTGCTACAGCATCCTCTCCTGACATAGTAACTGTTTCAAGAGAATTTCTATAAGCTTTTAAATAATTGCTGGGACTTGATGAATCCGATAAAATATCAGTGATTGCTATAAACGCCTCTGTCTGTCCTGTAGCTCTAAGTTCCATATGTGTGGCATAAACTAATTCAGTTAGAGAAGTAGACTTTCTCAAATCCAGAGTCTTTTGTCGTTTCATTCGTTTTGTACTCTGATCAAAGGTATTTTTTGGGCGAACGGGACCACCACGTTTTAGTGTAAGATTAGGAAAATAAATTGATGAATCCAGCAATGTTTTATTTTTCTCCAGAAATCTTACTTCAATCCGGTGCGCTGCTACCCATCGTGAATAGTGTTCCAATTTGAAGCGATTTATCCTTCTCGAAATATGTTTTCTGGGATCACCGATGCATCCTGTCCTCAACTCCATTTCCTTTTGCAGCGAATTTAGCTGATCTGGAATGTGTACGTGTCCAGAGTTCTTCATTATTGTGAATAATTGTCGTCTTGTCATGAATAAGGTATCAGAATTCACACCTGTGTGAAAAAAGGAAAATGAATAAATTTCTCCGCTCGGTTCACGTAGTGCTGTATTTGTCACGAAGCATAAAAAACCGCTGAATTGCGTTGTGCTGTATCTGTCACCAACTGACACGACTTAATGTCTCTCAGAAAACGCGTTCTATATTTGTTCTATTATGACCAGATATGTGGTATAAACAGTTTTAGGAAGGGAGACCATGAAGTTTTATTTTTGAGTTACACTTTACCACGTCCAAAAAATGGAAATTGAATGTCGGTAACGATTATTTTGAAATAAATCCCTATTCTGACAGGTTTTGTAACAAAACATGATATTTAATTGTCTGATCCCGAGTTTTTAAAAAAACTGTTCATTTTAATTATAGCTACCGATCACATTAAAATAATTCATTACTTAAAAAAGTGTACATATGTGCAAGATTTTAAAAGTGATTCGTAAAAAACAATAGTTACTAGTCCTAAAAGTGTTTAAATGATAGCCCGGAGGTGCTCGAAGCTCAACTAATCTCTAAAAGAATATCATTTTTTTTAAAATCACAACTGTATTTTTGTATATATTTGATATACAATTTTATCTATTAAAATAATTAATAATGTTCAAAATGTAATGTGAAAAAATAAGATAAATACCTGAACATGATGGTTCCATACTCACTTTTGGGATTTGTAATAGGTGTCTTCCGAAATAAATACTTGAACTTGAGGTTTATGCTGGCACTTGTAAACGGCGTATTATCTGCACGAGTGTTCGCTCTGTACTGAGCGGTGTCACAGATAGAAGGGTATGGTCAAGGATTTCTACCTGCTATATAATAATGCTACAACTATCGAGGTACCTAGAAACAAATGAAGCGACATCGTATTATTGAATTTTTTTTTGTTTATTGTATCAACTTCTGGTATTTGGCTCCAGTGTGCGTCGTGTAATAATAAATTCCTAATTAACAAAACCGAATTATTCACAACGTGGCCCAACCGGGTGGCGATATAGATCCTCTATCTTTAGAAGAAAAATGTTTATACGCTCCAAACTTCTTGAGAACGGTCAGTCAACCTCTTCTTCGACCTGAATATCGCTTTACTTGAAGTTCTGGGTTCGGGGTGTCATGCCAGCTGGTATTGTGTCCAAATGAACAACCTATTAAAATATCTAATTGAAAAACAAATGATTAGAGATTAGACAAATTTCAGGACAATCTATCAGTAAAGCACGAATATCTAAACAGAATATGTGAATGTCGGAATATGTGTTCTTAAAAATAATAATATTGTCTAATAACAACTCGTCCATTATATTTATTCGGAGAAGACCGTCGGTGTGAACACGTGTTCAGATATATTCTGAATGACAATTTTTTTTTTTAGGTAATGGTAATGTAGTCACATTTTTAACAGAATTAAAAAAAGTCGCTCTATTTTCACAATCCCCTCCCAGGTTCCTATACCGACCACACGGGATGTACCGGTCCTTCAAAACTGCACTGTCCGTTTTCCTCCACCCTGTATTAAGGATTTACAAAAGTTTGTCAGGAAACGGCCTGTAATCCCGTTTTTCAACCAGATTACCAATAATTTAAGAGATTCTTAATAAATTTTAAAAACTCATTTTCCTCCATGTAGACAAACCTCAACCTATTAACCCGAGTACCCCTCCTTAGTCACAGGTGGTCTGTGGCAGAGGTGTTGGTTATCCAATCAATGGTTCCCGGGGCGACGGTACCCATACCCGCCTTCCAAATTATGTACAGTAGTTTGAGTTAATAAAATAAATACATGATTCTGAATCGAAAAATCCCCGTAACGCTGTACACAAAAAAACGCCTCGTGAAAGAATTGAAGATCGTAGACTTTCCTTTTATTTTACGTAATTATAGTAGACAGGTGGGTACTAAATAAATAATTTTAAAAAATAATAATTTAACTTTTTTAAACTAACACTGTTGTTGAAGTTTTGTTTCCGCGTTAGTAAAAACCCTAGTATTATTTCCACAGTGACAGCACAATCCCCACATAATTATGTGATTTTCAGTATCTTCCTATCTTGATAGGTCAATCAACTTGACGAAAGAGATGTCTCTTAGACCAAAGGTCATTATCAATATTCAAAGCATTTTTCTCAAAATTTCTCATCTATTGATGCGAGCATATGTATGTACATTATTAACTAAACAGTTAACTGGTCAATGGTATTAACTGCACATAATTGCGTAGCTACTATCTACATTAAATTGACGAATAACTTTAAAAGAAGTGGATGTCACGTATTTGTGAACTTTTAGGAAAATAAAAAAAAGAGATTAGTAGGAGTATCAGACCGCAAAACTACGAAACGTGGTTTCCTCTCTGTTTGGCTTTAGGAAAGATCATGCCGTGTAGACACAAGCTACTAAGCCAAGCAAAGCCGTTATTCTGATTAATCTACATATATATCATTACTCTGAATATGATCCAATGACAAAGAAGGCATAGTTGATAGCGAACTGTAATAACACAAAAGGAGTCATCGATGAAGTCGACAAAAAGTGTTCAAACTATTCAACAAGCCGTGTTTGACTCAGCCAGCATAGCCAATGGCAATTTTGTTAATCGTATTAGGAATTTCAACAATGTGCATATTTTGAACCAATGTTCAATGAATTGCTGTCAACACTTACCTACTTATTGAGAGGAAACGTCTTAATTAATATAATAATAATAATAATAACGATAATATATCTTTATTATAAGAAATTTGCAAATATAACCAAAAATTTATAATAAGTGTGCACAGTGCACATTAATTTACAAATTAGGTAAGTAAATAAAATTAACAATAGAAAAAAGTAATATATAAACAGTTGTTAGTGTGTATAGTTATAATTTGAGATTTCCCAAAACCTGCCTCACTGGGCAAGGTTGTGTTGAGGCAGTCAATTTACAAGTTAATTATTACAATTATATTACAATAGTTTTGTTAAAAAAAAAATAATAATGTTTATTTTAGAATTTAGGTGAGTGCACCGGTAAAGGCACTATCCTTGCTTTTGATCCAAGATATTATGTTATTTCTGGTAAAATTTAATCACATTTATTTACGCTATCTAGAAGAATTTTGTAAAATCTTGCCGCCAGGTACCTAAAGTTTTCGTCGACCGAAAGTACAGAAATTTGAATTAAATCATTGTTATTTTTAATCTCTTTGCTTAGTATTTATGCATGTTATTATAAAGTTGCATAAGGATTGTTTTTTCGTATATCTGCTGAACATCAAACACATTCCTATTTATTTTTTTATTTGTATACATTCTACGTCCATACGGGCTTTACAAACATTTGATGCACATAATAGTTTAGTGCAACAATAAGCAGAAGAATAGTATTATCCTTAGCTTAGTTATTAATATTATTGATGAATGTTACATTGCGCAACCTCTTTACATTGCGCAAAAACTAATAATTAAAATAATATTAAAGAAATCATTTTTATATTCATCTGAACTCATTTTCAAAGAATTTAAAGTCAGAAAATTAAATACTCTTTTCCTGTATCACGCAACCTTACAAGTTTACAAAGATGATATCCTAAACAAAACCGTACCATTCAAAAACATAGCAAATCTCAGGCAAAAATACATGTTACCAATTCCGATTTGTAAAAAAACTTTGGGTCAGCAAAACTACAAATACTTATGAACAAATTTCTTCAATAAATTGCCAGAAAATATAAGATCACTAAATGATAGTTTCAAAGAATTCAAAACACAATTAAAAAAATATACTGAAAACCTAACTAAATTTAAAAAAAAAAAATAAATAAAAGAAAAACATAAACAAAAAATTTAAAAATTAAATAAAAATCTAAGAAACTAAACAAATAATACCTCATCCCATACACACAAGCAATTGCTTTTTATGGGAGAACATTGAAAAATAATAAATATTAATCATATCATAATATTTTATCTTATTACTAGTGATAGCCTTCTTGTAAATAAATTCCGTGAGGTTGAACACATCTACAATTTCTGTTAAATTATTGCCAACTGCACGTAATCTAGGTACGAGAGAGTATCTAAATGACTCAGTGCTGATATTGTTCTTGTATTTAAAAATTATTTTCGATAGAGTAGTTCTAGTTGGTTTGTTGAAAGTGATTAGGCTAAATGAATTAAATAAATCATTAAAGATTAAGTTCGAGTCTGTAATTAGAGGTAGATTGAGGATTATTTTGTGACAGTTTTCTGTCGCTTTATGATTGGGTCTAGTACAGATGAAGTGCCACCTTACCTTGCTATGATACCGTACTCAATAATAGATTGACTGCAAAATAAATCATTTTCAAGCAATGTAAGTCGAGAAAGTTTCGTATTGTTCTGAAAAGTGGGTGGTTTTTCTTATTTTGTGTGCAAAAAATTCAACTGTTAAGGCCAATTGCAATACCGAAAAAACAGTAAATAAAGTGGATGATCTAAAAACCTGAGAAAAAAGATCTCCCGACCAGAGCAGAAACAACGAAACCGTTTTCTAGAAAGTGCAAAAAAATATTGAACAACCTGCTCCAATCTACAGTATATAATATACATAATATAATATACATTCTACTATAAAGAAAAAAACAACTTGCGCTTGCTGCGACTATGATAAATAATTGTTTTAATATGATCTAGCAATACTTGTAGATATCACGTGGTGGTTTATGAATAAAATTTTCATAACGCATTTTCAAAATTTATTTGATATAAACAATTTTTAGTGATAAATAATATTGTGAAAAAAATAGGTCTCTTCGGAAGAGAGGAGGTCAACCGTTATAATAATTAAAAAAAAATTATGAATTTGCTTATGTATCGAAAAATATTTATGATGATATTAACATCACAGCCTCAAAAACAATTTCGATAATCAGACCATAAGAGAGTTAACATTTTTGGGTAGAGCGCGACCGAACATTCTGTGTCGGCCATGAACTTAAATTTGAACAATGAATCGAATACTGTTATATTCTTTATTAGTAGGTAACTATTATATACTAGCTGTACCCCGCCATGCGCTGCTGTGGCTCAGTCCGTCTGTGCAGATAAAGAAACGATAACGCGTGTTGCTTTTACGTCCAACAGATGGCGCCATTTAAAAAAAACATGTTTTTACATGCAACACGTCATAAAAAAGCAGGTTTTTATCTAAAATTTCTCCAAAAGCGGCACTATCTCTATGAAAATTCTTATTTCAAACTTTCTTTAGGCGGGTAGGTACCATAATACTATTAAAATGCAAATGAGAGAGTTCATTTTGTTTTTGATTTGATCGAAATTTGATTTTTTTTACTGAACCATTAAAACGGCTACAATCTTGAAACGGAAACGGGACGTACAAACAAATCTACAGGCAGACGAAATGCAAAACGATCGAGTTAAAACAGGACGCCCCTACGCTCAGTCAATAAATCCATACTCAATCCTTCAGTTCGTACACGGAGAGAAAATGATTTTTGCCCTCACGATAAATTAACAGACCTTGTAAATGTTTTATCGATTTGCCTTGATAATATTTCATGAGATCATGACGATGTAAGAATTTTCGTTGTAATGCAAAAGTATTCGTATTTTCACTAACACGTCTTCCGACATCGTGATAATATATTCGTAATTTACTAAAAGTTTATCAGGAAACCTGTCGATTCATTCGTAATGCCTGCAATCCCATTTGTTTTTATCGGAAATACCAATAGTTTGAAATTATTCTTAACAAATTAGCAGTAGTCATTTTTTCCTTGTAATCTGCATGTTTCTAAACAAAAATAGTACCTACCTACCTACCTGGTAAGTTACGTTTAGGGTAAATCGAATATTTTTTAAATAATCAGTTACTTTCAGTTTCGGTCGAACTGTACCATTAGTTACGTATCCAGTAATTCCAGCGACGCGGATAAAAACCGTCCACTTGACATTGTTTTTTTACCGAGTTGACCCAGTCAACACTGAATGATTTCATTCTTAACATGATGATGTCTTGTATACAGATTATAAATATAAGAAAATACCAAGTAAAATATAATATCGTAACTGTTCATATAACAGTAGCGCACGAATAAGTGGTTTGCGTACGACCAAATGTATTGTATTGAGGTTTATATGGTAGTGGCGTGCGATTGTTTTTTTTTTAAGATTAAAAAAAAAATCTAAAATCAACTTAACGAAATTAAACTAAAAGATATTTCAGATCATACTATTCTACAATATATACTCGTCTATTAGGTCATATTCTTCAACAATATATACTCGTTTTGCAGATCATACTATTCTACAATATATACTCGTCTATTAGGTCATATTCTTCTACAATATATACTCGTTTTTCAGATCATACTATTCTACAATATATACTCGTCTATTAAGTCATATTCTTCTACAATATATACTCGTTTTTCAGATCATACTATTCTACAATATATACTCGTCTATTAGGTCATATTCTTCTACAATATATACTCGTTTTTCAGATCATACTATTCTACAATATATACTCGTCTATTAGGTCATATTCTTCTACAATATATACTCGTTTTTCAGATCATACTATTCTACAATATATACTCGGGTAAATCTGCTAAATTGGGTCCTCGGTTTTTTTTCTGTTTCTACCGTAAATCCGAACCCATTTTCAAACCTGTCGCTTTTATGTAGTTTTAACTATAAAATGTAATACAATCAATATTTCCAACCTCAAATGCTGGGCATGTGCATATGACTGTAGTGATAACATTTTCATAGGATGGCGTCCTTGATTGGGAACCATAAACAGAGGTCGCCCACAAATGAGATGAACTGACGATTTGAAGATAATAATAATAAAGATAATACACGTATTCTAAAGTTTCATGCTAAAATTGTATTATAAATAGATTACACACCATTGGTAAATCTTATGCTGCTGTGGCTGATGTTTTTAATATGCATCTATTGATGTAAGAGTATAAAGCGCGACTAATTAAACACTTCAGCAGTGCATATTTTTGCTTTTGTTTCTTCTTCATTACTTTCACTAACTTTTTACTAATTTATATATGTTGTCATTTGTTTTGTTTACTTATATAATCTTATAATTTTGGCTTATACTTTTTTTCGTTCCTTTCTTTCTATATTGTAGGTACCATGACTGTCAATAAACATGGAACTGGCACTTATGCCTTCAATTCTAAATAAATAACTGTAGGCTTAGGATGGGTGCAAGAGCAAGAGTTGAACAAAAATATCTGTTGCAATTATAGAGAGTTTTACTTTTATTATTGTATACACATTTTTTTTAAAGAGATGTTGTAAGTCTGTGCATTTGCAAAGCCCCCAATGTGGTGATATTTGGCAAAAATGTGGATATCATAAAACAAAAACTACCTTGAACGCCTCTGATTCGATTGATAGAACCGTTTTCTATAAACATTCATCTATTTGTATACCTACGGGTATTTGTGTGACACAAGTAACCTCTATTTTTCAACAAAGTTCATGCACATTGTTACAATTCGGACAACGGTCATGGAAATACCCATATCAATATTGTGCATTGAATACTGATTTCATCCTAGGTGTACTGTACATATGTTGTTTAGAAACGTGATACTCTTTTATCCGAAGCAAAAGAGATATTCTAAGCAGAACCTTTTATGGTCACAAAGGTGATACAAATGTACCTACTGTACATGTGTAAATGTGTACATACAACTGAGTACTCGTACATTCTGATAATAAAATTTTCCCACTGCGATTTAATGACCGTTTAATTTCCACCCACCGTTATTATTTTAATTTTTATTTTATTGGGAAAACCAATAGTTACAATATCTTATAAAATATGGATGTAAATATGTAATAATTGAACAAATAATAGGTTTTCAGTAATATTTCTTAATTATAATTAGTTATTATTAATTTGCCCAAAATTATTATACCTACCAAGGAAGAACTCTTTTGAATCGCCTACCGGCAGAAATTAGAAGCATTAATGACGAAATCTAAACTTTTAACACTGTAAAAAATTTATTTTAAAGACAATGGTATTAAAAAAAATGGTTTCCACATGAATGGATCTTGAAAATAAACTAAATCTTATTTATTTGTCATACATGACCATTTATTCTCAAAATATATGATGTATTTATTACATTATTTTAGATAAGTTTTAACTACCTATATTTAAGAAACATGAAATTTGTACAATTTTTGTTTGTTTTTTTTTCTAACTCCTTCTTTAGCCAACGTAATAAATAAAACAAAAATACTTTTGGCCGTGAAAATCTTAAATCATATATTATGTAATACAATTATTTTTTTTACTTTCTCACTGCAATGTACATACTACATCTCAAAATACACGTACCTACCATATTATTAAATACTTATAAATAACTACAATAAACCGTACACTTCTCTTCCAACCACAAGTTAACGCTTCCATGGAGTAGTAGTATCATAATCTCACAATATGTACAATAGCGTATTGGGAAGGGATGGTGATAGGAGGGGAAGGGATCACGTCTACTCTGTTTAGAGTATTACATATTTGATACATTTTTATTATTGATTTTGGGTTTGAAGATGTTAGGTGCCGAATTAAATAATTCGAATTCACTTCGTGTTAAAAATTCGCGATGAATGAATTTGTTTTGTTTTGAGGGGTGTTTAATGTGTGGTTTTGTCTGGTTTTTCTGATGGGCAATCTAAATTGAATCCGTTCAAGTAATTTGGGGCGATCTATCACGGAATTGGCTACTTTTTTGTAAAAATAGTAGATACGTCTGCAGAAGTTCTGTGACTTTCCAGTAGCAATGGGCACAATCGATGAATCATCTATGATTTACTCGATATTTTTGACCATCGAAATATTTCGATTCATTGTCATGAACAAATCAATTCTGTTGAAAATTACTCAAAATCACCGCTTTTAAATGTAATCGAACAAGGAATCGATTCTGAAAGAATGCATCGATTTCAAAGCATTGGTCAGAATTATTCGATATCAAAGCACCGCGTCATTGGTCAGAATTCATTCGAAAACGTAAATGAATTCCCAACTCCGAGAAACGTCAAAAATATCTCGAATTGCTTGACAAACGAGATATTATGCTCGAGGGTACATTGTGTTACATAGTACTTAATATTCATTTGGGATTACGCAATTAATCTTTGCTAACTGTCAAATGTTGATTTGTTAGGTATTTGATATTAGCTGTTTTATTAGGATATTATCTACCAACCGAAGAAGCTACGAGTATGTGAACAATTAATTAATATTATAGGTTGGGATTTACGACGCCCGTACATTAAGTGTGGGTAAAAAAAGGTATTCTGACTTATAATAAGTTGAGAAGTTTATTAATAATTAAAAAAAATATAATTTTATGGCACCGTTTTTGTGAAAAATCACCTCTAGGGCGCTCCATAGAGGTTAAATGTATTTTTTAAAGACCCAATCGGACCGATATATAAATTTAATATTATTTTCGGCATTGTTTTAGTGTCCAAATTTCTATGTCCGTGAGGGTGAAATATTTTCATAATTATGAAATATTATCTTATATTGAAGAATGAATTCACGAAATAATGAGAAGTGTGAGGAGATTCCATGCCTCCAGTAGAAATATTCAAATTTAGCATTTCCTTATAATTGGAAGTAGGTGAACTCTGAGCGATTAAATTGATTAACTATACGATTCTTTTGTAGTTTCGATTAAAATATTTCGATCATGTAAATGTTTCCACCCTCACTATCACTACTTTCCATTGATAAAAACCCGAAAAACGCGGCTGGTTCCTTATGATGTCTTATTTTAAGAAAAAAATATTTTTATATAAATACTTACATTCACTTTTTTTCTGGTGCAAACTTTTCTAACTGTTTCCAATCTTCTGGAGCCAGTGAGACTAAGGCACCAACAATTTGGGTATGTTGTGAGGCTGAAGGTAGTGTGGAGGGAAGAAAATGTGGAGGAGGAAAGTGGGAAAGTACCTGGCTATCCAGATCTGGTCACCAAACACGGCCAACGCCATTTCAAGCAACGTTTCAATTCTGAATGGTGGTCTTACAAAAGGGCGATACTGAGAGTATCTTGCACTCTGGAAGAATATATATTATATAATGTACCGCAAATTTACTATATAATATTTTAAATATGTAATTTGTAAAATAACACAATTTAATCCAATAAAATTTACTTGCGCACGTTGGGATTATAACAATATTTATTCTACTATGTAATTAACTATCTAGCTATCGAACCTTTCCCAGGGGTAGGCAGAGAGTATGAACGTCAACAATGTTCACAAATGTTGTAAAATATCTTTTTATTGTGTTAATACTGCACAAGCTGAGAGCACAACTGCACCTATACTGAGAGTTTATTCCAATCTGAAATAGACCACAAATATGGATCCGTGAAAGATCACGGAATAGTCTGAAATTTTCCCTTCTTTTAAATTTGTTAAAATATTATTTTATAGTTAGATATCGCTTGTTTCAATTTTGAATATGAAACTTAAATTCATAGCAAATTTGAGTTCATTGAGCCAGATTTCAGGCAACCAAAATTAGAATGTTCGATTTTTTTTTAATATTAATCAAATGTGAACACAATAATTCTGAAAAAATATGAAAATACACATTCTGAAAAACATAGAAAATACACAGATTTAGGAAAATAAATTAAAAGAATTTGGCATTCTCAGACTATAAAAATATTACCATTTGTTATTTCGGCTACTGGCATTATACATAGCTCTCTCATTCAAAATTTAGGCGTATTAGATCTGTCAAAAAATTTATACATAAAAATGCAAAAATCAGTCATTTTAAATACACGTAGGATTACGAAAGATTTTTTAAATGTGTATATTGAGGGGTCAGTAGGATTTATAGGTCCAATTAGAAGTTTTACCGAGCCGAACCCTCTGATATGAAAATATCTGGAGTCGGGGAATTATTTTCCCATTTGATCTCTGGTGATTTGACGTGTTGTTTTTGTATTATTTTGTATTTATTATGCTTATATAATGCACTTGCATAATGTGGATTGACTAGATGATCATTTATGGAAAAGTGTGTAGAAGGGTTTGGTTTTTCCTGTGGGGAAGATTTAACCCGGACATAAAGTCGGAAAAATAATAAAATTTTTACTATATTGTACCCATAAATAAATTTTATTTGTACACTTCCTGCTTCAATCACCTCTATAATTCAAGGCATCAAGGGTTAAAACGAGAGGAGAATACGAATCGTTCAACGTCGGTGTTCCCAGGTCGGCGGTGGCAGACTCACTGTAGTCTAAGCTTTGGCCTAAGCACTCGTTTTTAATAGAAGAGGACTGAAAACTAATTGATATATTTAACATCAACGAAGCAGAATTTGTATAATATCTGCTTTTACATATTTACCCCCTTGCTGGTGGGCCTGTTTTGGATTTTGCACGGCAGATTTATGGTGTATTAGTGGTTGTTTGTCAAATGTGTAGGGTCAGAAGCGCGTTTATCAGTAGGGCACTCATTTCCTTGTGTGTATTTTAAAAACAAATCGAAATTTTAATTTTGTAATGTTTATTAAAAAAATAAAGTAATTGAGTGAGACGATGCGTATATGATCTTCCGCATAATATCGACTCTTGGCAATACTCGACTGAAACATTTGATTAACTTCGTCAAAGCATGTCTTCCTCGGGAGTCCCCGACTTCTTCCTCCATTCTGTCATAAAATTAATATGTACATATAAAATGTGTAGTGTTAATAAAAAGCATCCACGTACAGCAGCCCTCACGCAAGCATTTTCTTTCAATAATGAGGTGTAATTACTTCCAGATTGCGATAAAAAATTCCTAACATTTCTTAGATTACAGGGTTGGCTGTTTCTTCCTGCTGGATGGGTTTAAAGAAACTGGGAACAGGTTATAGCCCGAGAAAGAGGTAGTTGGTTATTCACTATGTTGTATAAGTCTGAGGTCTGACGAGGGAAGCAAGAAGATTTATGCAGCGGTGTTTGAGCGCGGGATCCGCTCGAAGGCTCGGTCCCGTGATTGCGCTCCACAGCAAATAAAGCACGACACTATTGCATAACGGATATCCAGGGGTCTTCGACGGTAGTGTCGTAGCAGATTATTCATTGTTGCCATATTATTTAGTTTTATTATTATTTTAAATACATGCATTATCTATTATAAAACTTAGAAAAAACGCATTAACAGTAGCCTCTAGTGATTTATTTCGTGCTGGAGGACCAAGAGAGAAACTAAAGAATACAATCACAATACAGCAGATGTGAAAGAATTAAACCATCTTTTTGAAAGATTTTCTAGTCTGATACTGAAACTTTCAAGTTCTTTCTAGTCTGGTTAGTACTGGAATTTTCAGGATCTTTCTAGTCTGGTGAATACTGGAACTTTCAGGTTCTTTCTAGTCTGGTTAGTACTAGAACTTTCAGGTTCTTTCTAGTCTGGTGAGGACTGGAACTTTCAGGTTCTTTCTAGTCTGGTTAGTACTGGAACTTTCAGATTCTTTCTAGTCTGGTTAGTATTGGAACTTTCAGGTTCTTTCTGATCTGGGAGTACTGGAACTTCAAATTTAAAATCTGAAAACTTTGTTTAAGAGAAAAGGCACCAGAAAACACTTACTACCGTAGAGTAATTAGTAATTACCCAATAATTATATGTAAGTAGTGTAAGGAACATATAAATATATGAAAAGGACAGCTTGATAGGTTATATGTAATATAAGTGTTCGACGGGTTGTTTCATGCTTCTTTCTAACAGTCAGCTATCATTATTGTAACCTCCTCAGTAGCAGTAATTATACAAACATTTTATTAGACCCTAAAACTCCATTGTCATCGTCCTTGGCATAGTCGTTATATGTAATTGCTTCAATTTTAGATACTGGTTTCATGTCTATTCCAGAAAATTTCTAATCTCTGTCCAAAATGATTTCATACCATTTTACTAAACTTTTTTCAATGTATTACCGCACATTTCCCCCAACTGTAAGTAGGCAGTGAAACTATGGGCTTAAGGAAATGTGGTAAAGCTAAAAATAACAGGACAGAAAAAGAAAAAAAGGTAGAGGAAGGTTGGAAAGCATCTTTTATTTTAATTTGTTTCTTCTAATTGAGAACCAGGATAATATCTACTGACAGACCTTTAACAAAAAACCCATAATAAGCTTTCTTCGGGCACCGCAGATTAGCATTTCTCTAATGTGTACCTACGTTCCCCATCACCCTTCCTTTCCGATCCTTTTGTCACGGAGAAGTTATAGTGCCAGTAATGAGCACAATTTCAGCCGCTCAACAAGCAAGTTACGAGTGACTAGTTCAACGCTGCGTTACGCGCAAAAGAAAGAGCAATCCTAATTTGTCGTGGATTTTAGTGCATATGAGGGAATTAGAAGACATCCATCATAAGGCAGGCCTATTTCCACATTCTGGTAGCATCATCCAAGCTGTATCATTCACTTCTTTCCGTTACATCATCCTTCTCCGATCAGTTAGTTACCAAAAACAATTTAACTTCGCAGCCTGAATTGCAGTTTACAAGACGTATCAAAACAAGGAATATATTGGTTTTAATGTTATTCTTGGAAACTCCTGCAGCGATGTCCCCCGGCCATTGGAGTAGCCGTGTAGATGGAGTGAGGGGCAGCGGAACGCACGGGGCGAGGGGAGACAGGATGTGATCGTGTCGGAGGCTGTTGGTGTAGCTACACCACTGGATATTGTATCCAATACAATCACGCTCACGTAAACAATTACATCCATGGAGTGCCTTCAAAAAACCCTCAGGACAACATCGTTGATGTAGATGGCACAGTGCACAAATGTTGTAAGTTCGACGTAAAAATCATTTTAAATCATAATTGCTGTAATGCGGAACTGAAGTATATTAAAAAAAAAATAAGTAGGCACGATATTCTCTAAAGCAATTTTTTTTATACAGATTTTTTTTTACCCATAAAAACGGGTCAAATTTAAAGTGTTGAGTGGCGCCACGGGTATTTCATCAGATGACGTCATATTGTTATAAATGTCTCGGCGGTATCAAATGGTGTCGTAGAGCAGTCGTTACGTTTAGTTTTGGTGGTTTTAAAATCGTTTAGACAAACTAAATTATTGATTGAACGACACAATACATATTATCTACAATAATACTTAAAGAATCTACATACTTTTGTTATCAATTAATCTGTTGTTTACTACAATTCCTCATTTGGCGAGATTGGAGTTTTTTTGACAGAATTAGTACCATTGAACTATTATTTAAAGTTAGGAATTTTTCTACAAAAGTGTTTTTATGTTAACTTGTAGTATTTTGTAGCAAAATGAAATGATATAACGATGTACCTAATGCATCAATGTAAATTTGAAATTAAAACCCGAGTGGACTTGTATCAGACGTAATCGTGATACATAAGACTGTAGATTGGGCCGGTGATCCCAATCTGTGGAGGCGTAAGATGTCTTCCTTCAGTGGCGTGGAGGGGTAGAACGGGGCCGTCTCTGATGCCGTTGTAGCTGGTCCGAATGCTGTTTTCGCGTCCTTGATGCTGATTCCGGGTCTGGTCCGAAGGGGTAGGCAAGTCCGTGGTCCAGGGTGAAGCGGGGGTCAGAGTGAAAGAAGGCGAGTAGAAGCAGAAGTCGGAGCGAGGTAGAAAGCAGAGCAGAGAGAGAGGTGTTGAGCTGGTGGTGGTTTCTGGTGATCTGCCTTTCCAAGGGACTGTTCCCTGTTTTATAGGCCACCGGCGGCAGGCGCTGGCCGAGCGACGCTCACACGGGCCAACTTTCTCTTTGATTTTGGGAATCGAAGCCCGTGTTTGTGACGCACTCGCGGCCCCGCCGCCGGTCTGGTTACCGCCTCTCGGCCGGTAATTTTGGGCCCGTGGCCGAACGTAACCACGGCCTCTCTTTGTTCAGGCACGGTCCTCAGAATCGCGCTTGTGGAACGTTCGGGCGGCAAACCACCTCGTACGCTATGACGGCGCACGGCCCTTTGCTTCGGGTCGCGGCCGAACGTTCCCTCTCGTATAAGCACGATTCTCATAACCGTGCCCGAATTAAATGCTATGCTAATTAAATGCTATTAATCCACCAGCTCTCTCGGTATACTTCTCTGCCCGTGTCCCCTAGCCAAGCTCCGACGTTTCATTTATTGTTTACATATTCATTTTTACATAGGGGTTCAGACATACATTTTATACATTTCTTTCATTTTATACAATTTAGGATTAGACAGATTGGCGTAGATTATAGATTGACGACCGTGGCCGAGCCCGGAGCAGTACGTCCGTAACAGGACTATTCCATGGACAAAAAGACGTAGTTAAAAAACATATGTAAATAAATTATTATATTATCTGATTGCTAGCAGATACCAGTTTTTAAATAATACTTACCAACTAAGATCTCTTTCCAATCGACTACCGGAAGAAATTAACAGAATTAATGATAAAATCCTAATACGGAACTCTGTCAAGAAATATCAAGAAAGATTATTATTAAAATTACATAAAATGTTAAAACCTAACGTTTAATCTATTTCATAAGTACCGTAAATTTCAGTAAAAAAATAAATAAATAAGTAAAAATTTTACTCGAACTTGCAATCTTCTGTGAATTTGAGAACATAATGGACACTCGATAAATTGTTGAATTATTATAACCTTACATTTTCAATAAATCTTTGAATTCTGAACCTACCGTTTCAAATTACCCGTACTTCGTTTATGCTGCTTCCCCCACCTGCACAAATAATATCCGGTTGTACTTAACTTTATGATATTGCCTACTAAATATATTGCTTGACGCTGAAAATATTTTAAATAATTTTCCTCTTTACACATACATATTATTTGTTTTAGTTTATATGGCAAAGTTTGTACTTGATCTAAGTATAAAGTATAATGTGAGAATAATGTCACAGGTTTTACAGCTTTCCTCACCACTAGGGTTTCACTAGTTCCGAGGCGGGCTGAATATTTTATATATTTGAATTTAGTCTCTAGTTGTCTTGACATTGTCTTCATTAAAATAAATAAATAATGATTGCAAGTTGATTGGGTATCACTTTTCTCTCAGCCATGTGTTTTTAAAAGAAATAAATCCTTCTTATTGAACATGTGCCTATGTTCTTATTCGAACAAGTACGTTCGAGATTTAAATTCTAAACAAATTAAATAGACAGAACATAGTGCATACAGAAATTTCCACATTTTTTTTCTATGGACTTAGTTGCTAAATACCTACCGTTTTTTGGATTTTAAAGTAAAATTTAAAAAAACATTAGTGCTATTTGGACCATGATTACGTTGTTACCATTATCAGCTCCAGCTCTTTTGTTTATGATGATAAAAACCAATTTAAAACACAGAATACGTACCTCCTTCAGGAGACCATACAATAATATGTCGATAGCATGCTAAATATAAGAAATATTTTCCTGTATTTTTTGTACACAGAACCGTGAAAAATCACGGGTTATTTTAATTATTGTAGGATTTGTGAAGCTGAAAGTACTTAAAGAAAAATAAAATGTCTACACACGAGTATATACATATAAAAAGCTTTCATATCACACGTAATATCGTCTGGCTTTCGTAATAAAAATATGGATTAAGGTCAGGCCTTCTTAACCACAGAAAGCTCCAGCAATCCCAAGATTTGCGGTCAGCTTGCAAGAGGTAAAACTGTTGTAACATAGGCTGGAGTGTTTCAACCACTGTCACATTTGATTTACGATCAAATCTGTGATCAGTTTCATTTGTATGCCATAATAACCGCTTGATGGCTGATCGCATTATGATCAAGAGCCGAAACGGGAACAAGAGTCGTCCAGTGAGGACCGTTTTAATTTTTTTAAATAAAATTTTTCTTGATTGTTGATTTGATAGTCAAACAAATGTGAAAGAAGTTTATACAACCTAGGCAACCTTTAAAATCCGAACAGTATCTGATGGCTCTGTCTCCAGGGGTGTGTACATGGCGCAAGTCTCCTACGTGGCCTCTGTGTGAGAGCATTACCTGGATAGCGTACTGATCTACTCAGCACTCAAGGAGGACCAGCAAACCCCCCCGTTGGCACTTTAGGAAGCTTACAAAAATTGGCTTCAGACGCTTTGCCAGTTTTGGCTGGCAATTTGCCAATTGATTTAGAAATTAGGGAAGTTTTACTAAAGAGACAATTAACAAGAGGAAAGCCTGCTAACTGCTTGTTCATTAAACTAACACCAGGCGGTGCAGTGCCTCTCTTAGAACTTCTAAAAGTGATACTTTTATCTTTTTTTGTAGTTGTTGCACTTTTTTCTTTTTGATTTACGATCCCTACTGCGTGGTGAAATCTTATATCTACTATATCTGATGTGTACTGTCGCTTTCCCCTAAATAGGGGGTAGGATAGACCCCGTCCCAGTATACAACTGGGTGACTACAACAACTGCTTGCACGTGAATCACTCGTTACATATTCCTTAGGGTTGTCGGGTATTTCCCCTACTTTTTCACTGCCATTATTTAAGGCACAACCGGGAAACCAGGTAAATGGTGTGAACGTTGAGACTGGTTTACGGCCAGGCCGATTGTAATGCACATTCTCATTAAAACTGCGGGTTGACCAGTGAAATGCACTATCCGGCACCTCTTTTCTCTTATCTAATTTAGTATTGCATAATTTCAATTTAGTGCAAATACTTTGCACATGTGTCTGTAATACTGTGCAATTTTTTTGTGTTTTTTATTAACTCCTATTTTGACTCTTAATTGTATTTTATTTGTTTGTGAATAGTGACTAGTAAGGACTTGAATACTTCTTCCTAACACCGTAGGCAGGGACATCGTAGGGTCTAGATTCGTTTCATGTTAAATGTAGCTTTGTTTATACCAGACAAATTTGAGTATTTCTGAGAGCCTTGAAGCAGTAACCATCTGTTACTTATACTAGGGCGGGAAAGTGATGGGCCACCTCCAATGATGGTACCATTTCTCTTGGTTGTGTAATTTTTTTTCGATAATTTTTTAATGATTTTGTCACACAACACGGATACAGCCGTTTCAAACAATGTTTCGATTTTGAGTGATGGTCTTACTAGGGTGAAACTGAGAGTATCTGCCACTCTAGTATAACATTTAAAACCAACCTAATTGGAAATAAATTAGGTACTTCAAATTAACTAACAATGATAACATACACGAATATAAGTGGATTAATTTAATTTATATATAGGAACATCATTATAATATCATATGAGCTTTCGTTTTGGAGTAAATCGAGTCCGAAGTTGGAATTTTTTGGTCAAATTTGAAAATAATCGGACTCTACGGGGTTACTATCAGCTGTTTACTGACTTCTAAAATGGGTCGAAACGAAGACCCGGTTCCAAACGCTTTTAACCCATTAAATGCCGAAAAAAGGAAAAAAAGTTTTTTGAGATATATCGTTTTTGGGTTGTCTAATTATTGATGTGGATTCATCAGTTTACTGCTTTTATCACCAGTTTACGCACACCGTGTATATGTACTGTTACGTAATACAAGTCACCCTATAAAAAGGATGCACACTAGCCTCACTTTCCCCTCGCAGCTAGTCGCGGTGTACGTGACAAACGACACACAGCACCGCGTGATCGGCACGGACCACCCAGAGCGTTCTCAGCTCAACACGGGCCGGCACCCGGACGCCCCGCAGTCGAGAGCGGACCTCGGTGATTGCAACAGTGTGTCTCTCGCAGAGCGAACCACAAACGCTCGCAATGTTCGAGCGCGCGGAATTACGTAATAATAGAAACGGACGCGATCTCGTGCCAGTTTCCTAACTAGATGCATTTCGCTATCAATTGCCAATCATGTTTATTATCTCGGATCGAACTAAACTCAATGGAGTCCCGTTTCCGTGTAAAATCCCGAGTGAATATCACCACATCAACAGTACCGCCGCTTTTGAGCGCGGGAAACCTGGTCAACATGATGTACCATACCACATCTCAAGGCGAATCGTAAGCTTTCAACCTATCCCCTTTCTTGTGTTCAATTCTTGTAACTTCTTGTAAAGATCCTCGTTTCATCCGGTCGTCACAGAGAGTGTAGAGAGTAGAGATCCAATTTATACCTGTGTTTCTTTAGAAGATGATTAATATACCTTGTGCCTTTTACCTATGTGTTATTATTGTGATGGCCTTTTCCAACCTCCTGACCGATGGACGAGCTGCTGATCAAAGAACTGCCCACCCCTGATCGTACACGAGTCATCTGCTTTACCTTTCTACTGAGCTCTAGCCAATGTTTAACCAGGTTCGAGTCCCGGTTTATCCATAACTTAGCACTGGCCCCTTCAACGTGGATTTTTCTTTGGTTATTAGTAGTCCATCGGGAGGTCAAATTGGAAATAATCTTGTACCCTTTCACTGTGTTTCATGCCTTGTTTTGTATTAACCATTGTATAACTATGTTTTTCTTCCAATAAATCATAGCTGTTCTACAAACCATCGCGTCAAATCTAAAACAACCGTGTCACATTAATACTATTCTGTGTTAAATTACAAGTTCTACGAATCGTCACTCGACAAAATTTAACTACCGGTATTCTATCACAAGGTGCGCAACCAACATTCACTTCTTTTCGGACATCTCAAACATCACATAGTGATCCAAAACCACAATGGTTTACTTTCCAAGTGCAACTATTAGAGAGAATGAGCTACATTAAACTACAATTCAACAATTTCAAATCTTGTACATGATACAAAATAAATTTCTTGTTTGTGGATGTGATATAAGACTACCTTGCTTAAGCATACCTTGACTAATCATGAACACAACCAAGGAAAATTAAAGCCTCTCAGCCATCTGACAATTTCGCTTTATATGTAATAAAAGTGGGTAGTGTATCCTTTTTGTAAAAAAAGTCTTGAAAGCCGACCTACTCCTT
Organism: Hesperophylax magnus; assembly: GCA_026573805.1. NCBI lineage: Eukaryota > Metazoa > Arthropoda > Insecta > Trichoptera > Limnephilidae > Hesperophylax > Hesperophylax magnus. Next base: position 10,362,937 of record JAIUSX010000121.1, read on the forward strand.
ACATATAATTGAGATTCGCGATTGACGTGAAATTCCCCATCTGTCACACATTGCTAATTGGCGCAACTTTGACGGGATGTAAGGAACTAGCGTGTAAATAACCAAACACTGGTTCTGCTTAAATTCAGACAATTGGTCACGAATCACAAACAAACCCTCCAATAACTGTTGAAAAAACAAACAATGCTCTCTCGAAATCTGCACTTTGAATTTTTGTTTTTTTCGGAAGAAATTTTTTCAAAATTTTTTCTTCGAAACCAAGGACTTTGAAATTTTTTCGGAAATTTTTCAAAAACGCACAATCTCAGGGACTTTTCCATCAAAATCCCAGGACAACCCCTGGCCGTTTTTTTCACAAATCAAGGACTTTGAAATTTTTCGAGAAATTTAATTTTTCGGAAATTTGTTTTTTTTGGAAATTTTTTTTTCAAAACGCACATCTCAGGGACTTTTCCATCAAAATCCCAGGGTAATCCCTGGCCATTTTTTTTCAAAAATCAAGGACTTTGAAATTTTTCGGAAATTTTAATTTTTCGGAAATTTGGTTTTTTTCGGAAATTTTTTTCAAAAACGCACACCTCAGGGACTTTTCCATCAAAATCCCAGGGTAATCCCTGGCCATTTTTTTCAAAAATCAAGGACTTTGAAAATTTTTCGAGAAATTTAATTTTTCGGAAATTTGGTTTTTTTCGGAAATTTTTTTTCAAAAACGCACACCTCAGGGACTTTTCCATCAAAATCCCAGGGTAATCCTTGGCCATTTTTTTCAAAAATCAAGGACTTTGAAATTTTTTCGAGAAATTTTTCAAAACGCACATCTCAGGAACGTTTCCATCAAAAACACAAGAAAACCGCTGGCCATTTTTTTTTCCATATTGGGACTTCAAAAAAATTTCACAAAATTCTTCACCCATCATCACAAGCTCATCTTTTTTTGAAAAAACTCAGCCACAACACTCTGGACAATTCTTTTTCTTCGCACAATGTCTAACTCAACTAGCCACAAAATGAATCCTCAAAACAACACCTTAGGCATAATAACCAACATCTGCTCTCGAAGTACGCAAAGTTTAGAAAAGGAATTGAAAGACAGGAATATTTCTCCTTTCAACAAAACCAAAAACGTCCTGATCAAACACGCAACATTTTACAACAGGAAATACATAAAAGGGCTGCAATTTCAACCCGGCAGTATAATCTCTGTCACAAACAGACACAATTTACGCAGGAAACATGTTACCTTTAAGGAAAACGACATAGTTTGGAGACGCAACAACACACTCTCACAAGGTGCTCTGTATTTCTCTGCAAAACTAGCTCCTCGCTTTGTTAAAGCAAAAGTCCTGAGAAAAATCTCCGATGTAGTATACACCCTATCGGATGCCTCTGGTAAACACATCGGCAACTATCACGTAAAAGATATTGTCAAACTAGGAAGTGTGGAAACAATAGACACCACCTTCACTAGGTCACACTCACATAACTAACAAACTTTTGGCTCTACCTTTGTCCCACGAGATTTGGCCCTCGTGCAGACAAACAGCATGTCTTAACGCGTTAGTTTCATATAAAAACTCGCTTTTTTCGACCTCTGCAAGGTAACCTTTTTTTTTCTAAAACACAGAAGTGTCAACTGTGGTTTTAAATCATTTCTCACCCATACATGTACTACTATGCTCTTTTGTATAAACCCTTTGTTATTTTGTTTCCTTGTCACACCTCACCGTGTAATGTATATAATTGTACTCATATTTTGTACGTATCTTCTCTGGAACTGATATCATTCCAGTCAAGAGACTTTTCTGCTTCCCAAACAATTGATGCTCCCGGAGTCGCGTCCCTGGACATTATTTTGTTAGTGATTACCATTCTGACACTTACGACACTAAATTCATAACTATTTTTTGTCGTAAATACCACAAAAGTCACGTACAACATTGTTTTGTAAATATTTTTTTTCTCTCTTGTTCTTCACATTGTTCTTTCACACTTGTTCTTTACATTGTTTTTTCACATTTGTTCTTCACATTTGTTCCAATGGGTTCCATCGTACATTAAACAATGGCCCTTTTGCAACATACACCCAATTGAAGTGAATATTCTACCCCTGTAACTTGTAATCATAATGCGTGTGTAAATTCCAGTTTGGTATCGTCATTTGATTCAAGTTTACATAGGTGTAACAAATAAAAAGTTACAATTAACTTTGTTTTAAAGTTTTTTCAGTTTTTTCAGTTTTTTCTAAAAAATTGAATGGCGCTCAACATTCCTATTTGCTCTAATTTGTTGTTTTTTCAGAATTTGATATTGACACGTCAATTCTGAAAAAGGTTGTTGTAAAGGAGAACAAACGCCGATTTGTCCTCCTCATCAATAACAATGTTACATACATAACACCTTTCGGTCACATTGAGTTTGTAAAATCTTAAGATCTCAACTTCCTGACCCCAATTTGTTATATTATGTACTATATTTTGACTTAAATAAGCATTTATTGGCCTTGTCAAATACACCGAGCCAGGTCACTCATATTAAGTCATCCTGTGTCTCTAGGTGCCTTTTGTATCAAATCTGTAACATAAAGTTCACAACATTCGTGTTTGTGGCAATTTTGGCAACACCAAGTGTGTTTCCTTGTTTTTGTTTGGTCATTTTAAGTAAGTAAAACCCTAAAAGGTCTAAAATAAACCACTACAAACCCTTTTTGTAAGCAAAGAGTAAGTAAAACCGATTAGGTCTCTTTTGCTATACTTGTGTCTTGTTTAAGACATCCTTGTAGGCATATGTTTTGTATTATTGCCAACTTAAAGCATAAACCCAACCAAAGGTTATGCCATCACAACATTTTGTGAGCAAAGAGTTAGTAAAACCAAATAGGTCTCTTTTGCTATATTTGTGTCTTGTTTAAGACATCCTTGTTGGCTTATGTCTTGTATTATTGCCAACTTAACGCATAAACCCAACCAAAGGTTTTGCCGTCGTCATTTTTTTGATAATACCAATAGCCACTACTAGATTGTTTTGACATTGTGTATGTATCTTTTTCCGGTATTGAAATGGTACTTTTTTTATTATTGAACGTTGATATGTTATTTTCATGATACATGAGAATGTTACAATATCCACCATGAGACGAGGGATCGTTATAAAATCTAACACTATACATGAGAATGTTATAATATCTACCATGATACGAGAAGTTCGTTATAATTACTTTTTTTACTGGCTTACATACACTGTGGCCAAAGAGATAATTTGTCCCATTAAATGGTTATAAATATCTATGTTGTACCTTTCCTTTCAATACTAGGGTTCTTTCGTAATTCGTTCAATTTCTACATGAGACGTGAAGACGTTATAATACTTACCATGATTCGTGCGAACGATATAATATCTTGTTGTTGTCTTCTTTAAATAAGTTGACACTATGTACTTGTTCTACATGAGACGTGAAGACGTTATAATACTTACCATGATTCGTGCGAACGATACAATATCTTGTTGTTGTTTTCTTTAAATAAGTTGACACCATGTACTTGTTCTACCGGACGTAGATCATTTTACCCTGACTTGTCACCCTTAATTGGGACCCTTTTTTTGTATAACTCATGACACTGAGGGAAATGTCCTTCACTGTAGTGAGAATTTTTTTTGTTCTCTTCAAACAAACATGAAGCTGTGCATTCAGCAAATTTTTTACGCTAACTGATACCTGTGGACTTCTTGTCAGCGGACCCGAGAACCATCCACTATCCATTGACCATGGACTAGCCATCAGCTTCACTGTTGGTTATGAGGTATCGTGTCGTGGGAGTTAATTGAGACAGTGACACAAAACCACCTAACTCGTTGTCTGGGAGACGAATAAGAAAAACTCCCAGGTTTGTGAAACTTGAGCAAGGGTCTGTCATGTTCTCACAAACTGTAGAAGATTAAATACGACCCCTAATCTTTCACCAAATACACGTGAAAGATTAGATTGTTATTACTGTGTATTCTCCTTCACCTTTTCATCAAATTCATGCATATTTGTAAAGAGTTAGGAAATTTGCTGGTTGATATATTTCGTCCTCACATAGAGATCGAATTGAGAATTAGCTCAGTCACTATCAATTTTCGCTACTCAATCCTCCATCCTTCACCCCTCCATCAAACTCTTGTACATTTGTAAAAGTTAGGAAATCTGCTGGTTGACCACATTTCGTTCTCTGAAAGAGATCGAACGGAGAATCAGCTCCATCACCAGCAGACCTTCTCGCTCATCGCCATTTTTTTTCTTTTCATCCCTCACTATCCTTGAGGTTAATTTCATGAATCTGGAAGGTGTACCCTACGCACATAGCGTATCGTCTGTCTATAAGACAATCTTTATCCATGAAATTTGCTTCAAATCTCTCCTTTTCACCCCATACCTAGGTAATCAACACATTTCTTGTAATTTTGAAAGTCGTAAGTTGTTATCGCTCAAGCGCTAACACCGGCCATGGAAGGCCAACTTCTTTCAGAAACTTGGTGTTACTACTGTACAACCACTTACCTATACCTTGTATATCAAATAGGTAACCTCACGCCAGTCGTGATAGTTTTTTTTGTCTCCCCAATCTCGGGATACTCATGGTATAGTCAGCATATTGGATCTCTCTCTACTCTCTCTCACTCCTCTCTAACCAACGACGTTTTTTTTTTTGTCTTTTTGTCTTTTCTTTTGAACACAATTTGTTTCTCTCCAAACGTTTTGCATCATTGGTCTACTAGGCAGGTAAACTTCAAGAATTTTGGCTCTAATAATAACCTGTCCCTGGATTAAAAAGAAGACCAGCAGCCCTCCTCATCACCTGCAAGCTGAGCTTCTCTTCCTCGCCACCTTCACTTCCATCACTCACATCTCTCCAATTTCTGCGTACCAAAAACACCCGACCGCACCCAAATTAGGTGTGAGTCGTGCGTGCAGTTGCAAATCAAGTTGTCTCATCATTCAAACCATTCAAAGAACCAACCTCAGAACATGCCAGTTCAAGGTTAATTATGTTCCTGCAATCAACCACTTGCCGTTGTGCAATCAACCACTTGCCGTTTGTGCAAATCAACCACTTGCCGTTGTGCAAATCAACCACTTGCCGTTGTGCAATCAACCACTTGCCGTTTGTGCAAATCAACCACTTGCCGTTTGTGCAAATCAACCACTTGCCGTTGTGCAAATCAACCACTTGCCGTTGTGCAATCAACCACTTGCCGTTTGTGCAAATCAACTACTGGCTGTCGTACAAATCAACCACTTGCCATTTGTACAAACCAACCACTTGCCGATGCGCAAACTCAACATAATAACCATAACACGCATCAACCATCAATCAACTTACTGGTATTACTCCATGTTATTACCAACTTCATTTCACCTTGACAACCACTGCCCCACCACATCAGCATAATGGAATTCACGCTGGTACAACAACAAAACCCGGATACTTCTGGCCCTCCGCATCACCATCTCTCAACCACAACCAAGAAGCACAGTTCAATTTCTATGGCCCTAGTGATACTTGAGTGCAATCTCAAATGGGTCAAGTTACAGTGAAAATGTAACTTTATAACTTCAGTGAAATTACGTCTACTTGGTACTCTACGAAAAAACTACGCTCTTCAAACTTAGCTTACAGACCAATGAAATTTTTAGAGTCCCTTTTTTTGTTCTTTTCATCACTGCATAACCTTGTATGTTGTTCTTTTCATCACTGCATAACCTTGTATGTTGTTCTTTTCATCACTGCATAACCTTGTATGTTGTTCTTTTCATCACTGCATAACCTTGTATGTTGTCTTTTCATCACTGCATAACCTTGTGTGTTGTTCTCTTCATCACTGCATAAACTTGTATGTTGTTCTTTTCATCACTACATAACCTTGTATGTTGTCTTTTCACCATTGCATAACCATGTATTTTTTCTTTTTTTTGTAAATCAACACTGTTTTTTCTTCTCTCTCTACTTCCCTCACGACAAGGTGAAGAGGATTTTTAGCGCCTAAAGCTTCATTACCACGTCGCCTTTTACTGGCGGAGGGGGAATGTGTTACGTAATACAAGTCACCCTATAAAAAGGATGCACACTAGCCTCACTTTCCCCTCGCAGCTAGTCGCGGTGTACGTGACAAACGACACACAGCACCGCGTGATCGGCACGGACCACCCAGAGCGTTCTCAGCTCAAGACGGGCCGGCACCCGCCGCTCCGGCAGTCGAGAGCGGACCTCGGTGATTGCAACAGTGTGTCTCTCGCAGAGCGAACCACAAACGCTCGCAATGTTCGAGCGCGCGGAATTACGAAATAATAGAAACGGACGCGATCTCGTGCCAGTTTCCTAACTAGATGCATTTCGCTATCAATTGCCAATCATGTTTATTATCTCGGATCGAACTAAACTCAATGGAGTCCCGTTTCCGTGTAAAATCCCGAGTGAATATCACCACATCAACAGTACCGCCGCTTTTGAGCGCGGGAAATCTGGTCAACATGATGTACCATACCACATCTCAAGGCGAATCGTAAGCTTTCAACCTATCCCCTTTCTTGTGTTCAATTCTTGTAACTTCTTGTAAAAAATCCTCGTTTCATCCGGTCGTCACAGAGAGTGTAGAGAGTAGAGATCCAATTTATACCTGTGTTTCTTTAGAAGATGATTAATATACCTTGTGCCTTTTACTTATGTGTTATTATTGTGATGTCCTTTTCCAACCTCCTGACCGATGGACGAGCTGCTGATCAAAGAACTGCCCACCCCTGATTGTACACGAGTCATCTGTTTTACCTTTCTACTGAGCTTAGCCAATGTTTAACCAGGTTCGAGTCCCGGTTTATCCATAACTTAGCAGTACATATATTGTGTTATTTTTACATTTGTGGATAAAATATGTGTTGCTTCTATTTCACGGCCTAATAATGACAGCAAATAATAATATTATTATGTAGTCGTATAATCGGTCAAGTAGTCTATCGCATGATAATACGGTACAGTGTTTATGTAAAATCGTATGTTGCTTCGGATACCCTGTAATAAAAGTGGTGGTATGTGACTCTGCATAGTATTATTATTTAATAATAATAATTTTTATTCCAGGATGTCCACACATTACCTCCCCAGGTTGGCACAATCCTAGACGTGCCTTATAGATATACACATTTATTGTACAAAAGATATGTGAATGCAACGAATTTTTTTTAGTAAATTCAAGTAATTCTGAAACTTCATAAAAATAAACAGTAATTATGTGAATAAAGCAATTTTTTAAGATATAAAAAAAGATAATGAAAAACAGATTTAAAAAAGCTTTAAGGACAACTATGTAGGGAGTGGTCTTGAGTGAGCTTAAGTGCTGTTAGGCTGCGGTCACCATCGTGTTGGCGGAAGCCATTAGCCGCATTACCAATATCTACATAAATTACGTATTATTAAAATTTCAATTGATTTTAAAAGGTCTGGAATATTATAATGATGTACAAATCAAAGCTGATCTCCTGCGTACAAAACCTTTTTTTACCAAACATTGGGGCGTGGTCATACACATTTGTGTGGGCACAGAAAGCTCTTCCTTTCATGGAAAACATTCTTCTCATAAGGTTTTTAGGTAAACAATTTTTTTCTCTACCGAGAAAATACAAAGCCTCTAAGTCTATAATAGCCAGGTAATATTTAAAACACCCATATGAGGTAAAAATTGTGGGGCGCATATGACTCCGTTCTATTTGTATAAAGAACATTAACTTTGAATTCAGTAAATTCAGTAATCTAGAAAATCAAAAAAAAAAAATCATTCTCCTCGCTGGTGTAAGGGATAGAAAAAAATATATAGTGTGCAGGAGACCAGACTTCATGAAAAGAATGTCGATGCATGCTTATTATAAAACAATTTATGTTCTCTCTTATTTGATATAATAAACCAATCTAATCTGATGACTTCTCATTATCATATTTTTTTTATTATTATGCCGTGTTGCGCTTTGTCCTTCTTTACCAACGTTTCGGACAGCGCTACAGTGTCCATTATACTCAGTAAATTGTGGTGAAGTGTGTGTTTACGTTTTGCCGTGTTGCAAGCGATAAGCCTCTTAATGTGACTTTCTGTGTTTAGTTTGGTGTAAGAACCCCGTAATGTGTGTGGGGTTCTGTAGATTTCAGTCACCTCTTTAATTAGACATACTCGATACGTTTTGGGCATTCCCAGCCATATTAGGCTCAAATAAGTAAGGGTCGGTTTCAAGTAAGTGCTCGACAATTGCCGATATGTCCAATTTGATGCTCGAAAATGTTCCGAGACGCTTTTGCAGATGGTCCGTTTGTCTGGCCTACCTACCGAGCAGCTGAGTTTTAAACTCCACCTCTCTTAAGAGGAAATTTTGTTTTTGTAGGCCTTAGAAGGACTTGGTTTATCGTTGTTTTTCTGAAGACAGTCTTGCTCTCTTTCCTCAGAATCCAGGTAATTCTGTCATTACTGGCAGAATTACCAGGATTCTGATATAAGGCAAGAAAGCGCAGCCTTTGACTCTAGTTCAATTCTGTCTTCGTTTGATGTAGAATTATCTTTTGATCTGCTTCAGCTAACTTGCGAGGTAACCGTTTTATTCCATGCATCGGTTAGCATTACGGGCTCCGATTCGATTTTTGGTTCTTCACATATTCTTGCCCCTCCTGTCAACAGTGTATTGAAAAGTCCTATTTTCTAATGCTGGATGCCTCCAAAAATAGGATCGATCGAAGCTAAATTAAAATCATAAAATTACAAAACAATTTTCAATACAGTCTTTTCGGTTTATTCGCAATGTTAGGTTTGCGTAACGTTTTTGGTTAGGTTGATGTTTCTGATTAGTCATCACTTTTATCCACAGCACAAAGAAAAACACTAAAAATCATTTGCAATGTGGGCGTATGTCGTGAGCCAAAAATACAACCAATCAGACTTTAATTACAAATACTGAAATTGTTTTATCATAATTATGAAATTTTCATTTCGACCAAATAAAGTGGCAATGTACAATTTACGCAGGCAGTGTAAGAGAGACAAAGGGCGTGCTAAATGGACTAGAACCAATAAGTACATCGGTTTCCATTCACATCTAAGTGGAAGGCATTTCTAGTGTGTATTATCTAGTCAGTGCTGTTATCAGTTATATTAAGAATGAAAAAACATTTCCACAAATATATGTTTTATTAAGCTTAGAACTATAACACGTCTTACAAGTAAATTTAAAATACCGTATTTATTACAATAGGTACCTACTAGAACACGGTTTGTTTTTAATATTTATTTTCGCACCACTGAAGTAGTAATTAAAATAAATTATTAACCCTTTCTCAACCAGTGTCAGTTTTTGACATTTTGTTCATGCTGGATAATGATTTTTTGACATTTAGGAAATAAACTTGAATCTTTTTTTAGATGCAGAGTAACCACTGGGATTTTAAAGGGACATTGAATAATATCACAAGCAATCAGCAAAATTAAAATCATATAAATTTTATTGCTGGTATACCTACCTACATAGGTATGTATAGCATGTTGTAAATTGAAAGAATATAAAAGGATGAACAGTCGTAAAAACAAGGCAGGTTTAACTTATCGTTAGGTGTAGATATTTTTTATTAGCCACATGCATTTATAACTATGAATATATTCAATTATTATTATTAAATTAATATAAAATATTTTGGACATATCTCATGTATACCTGTTAATGTAATTACAAAAATACTGAATAAATTATATGGCTATAATCTAGAACCGTTATAATAATACCTTTATAAAATAGGTATGATTTCTATTTGAATTTATTGCGATGTATGATTTCCTCACTGTACCTACTCTTGCAGAAAATTGCGCGCTTAAGATAAACTATTATTAAGTACCTAAGTAACTATGTATGTATTATTATTTGGACAGTTATTGGCTGACCCCCTGAACCCTGTATAAAGGAGTACCGTTGAGATCTGTTGAAGAGGTCACAATATAATATAAGTAGCTATATCCAATATCCACATAGCCGTATTCTACGAGTATTATATACAGAATCATTGTGTTCCGAATGAACCAACTCTTTTAATTAATTAGTAGTTACGAATAGGTTTATGAGAACTACGATGAATTATTTGTCTTTGTGTGGCTTCTTTAACATAAACTTTTGCGGTATAAGAACGAGGCAGTACTTATTCTAGACAGGGGCGGATCTAAGACACAAAAGGCAGTCAGCAAACAGAACTAGGGGCCCTTGGGAGGGTGGAGAGGGGGGAATCAAAAAGTGTATTTTGATTGTGAATTTTGAAAAAAAAATCCCATAAGAGGTACGGTAGCGCTGCCTTTTTCATTCAAGACTTAGTTTTGGGTTTCAGATCAAAATACCCATGGGTGCACTAAGTTTGGGGGGCACATTTTGAAAGCCACAAACCAACCAGACAACAGTAAACCCCTTAAAATGTTTCTTTAATTTTATTGAAAGGATTAATGCAAGACAGTTCTTGAATACTTAATAGTTATTTTGAGATGAGCCTTTAAAGGTAAAAAGATTATTTTAAATGCGAAATACTGCCATTATTATTTTGAATTGCGGTATGAAAATATATATTGCAATGGAAAATATCAAATAAAAATCAAATATAAACGTTTTTTCAATGTTTTGCTAATTACCTACAGAGATATTAAAAAAAAACCTATGAAGTAATAATGCCAGTTACTCAATAATCTCGGAGCCTGTGGAACTATGGCATTCACTACTGGAGTAGGTAAGTGACGACGGCGAAGGGTTTGGAAAATTACTTTCAGAAAGACATAATTTTTTTACATTGTTTTCGAATATTTGTTCAGACGAATATTTGTTCAATCTGATGATAGTCCTCCTTCTTTACACAAGCAACATGTTCCGCTTAAATATAAAAATGAAATATTTTTTGTCCTTTGTCCTCAATGTGCATCGTTTGGCATGAATTCCGGGGCACCCTAAAAAATGAACCCTCTGAAATGCTGACCGTTAGATCCGCCCCTGATTCTAGGGAGGTGCTGTTTATTTATTGCACACTCTGATGTCATACATTGGATAATATCTCACGGGAACTCTAAGAGTACTACCTACCGTCGCAGATTCCCGTTTCAAACAGAATGAAGTTGAAAAGTGATATTTAAATAGAATACTTTTTTTATTTGAAATATACAGACATTAGAAATATGTAAACCAAATAATCATAATAATGGTAAACATGTTTCAAATTTCAGTGCCTACCTAAAAATTAATGAAATTATCATGGGGTTACTGCAAAAAGTTGGTAACTACGATATATTTATACGGTACTTTTAGTTAGCGATGATTTCATGTATTAAAATCTATGTCTGAAATAAGTTTCGGTCCCTTCTTATGTCGTTAAGTAGGTTTTTAGCTAATATTTTATTATTATTAGACTAGAAAAATATTGTGAAGGCATTTACAAAAATAAGCATGCTTGTTAAAAAAAAAACAATATAATGATTTTAAAAAAAATAACATTAACATTATTGCGCCTAACCCTGACTTTATAATGAAGATCAAACTTTAAAATTGCGTTACTCCAAAACAAGTTTTTGTAAGTTTGACGGTTACCCCACTGTATGATAGTGTAACGAAATGGGGTGTAGGTATTTTCTTGATAGAAACAAAGGACACATATTATTGGTTTAATTATTGAGTTTAAAAAGTAAGGTTAGACCGATGTTTTTAGAATGTTTCATGATGAGATATGGTGTCTACCAAAGGACGGGTTGTTTCACGGAATATGAAAAATTCATCAACATTCATTGTGAAGGTTCTATTCAAGTGCTGTTACTATTTAAATTTTTCGAAACAACTGTCCAATAATGATATAATAACAGAACATGAATAAAACCTTCACAGAACTTGAAAATCAACTTTGAAATTTTATGAATAGTTAAAATTCTATGAAGCAACCCGTCCCTAGTGTATTTGGAGGAATATTCACAATAGAGGAAGAGAATATGCGACACTATTTTTTTTTATCAACAGCACCGTGTAATTTAAACACGCAACAATAATATGAATTCTTAAAAACTAGAACCCTACTACTTACTGTTTAGTTTAGATAGGTACCATACTTACGTATATTGTTTCTTTAATAATATCAAAGTGTTACTGTATTGTTTAAATGCAATTTCTGGTTAATTGTTCACCCCGCAAGAATGCACAACTGATGCCGAAGAACTTCGAGGGCGTTGTTCCCAAACCTAGAGGAAAATCATAATTCTTAAAACAATTTACATTTGACACAGAAAGATATTATATTTCGTAATAATAAGGTTTATGAATGCCTCTAACACTCAATTTAAATGGCGCTATTTATAAACAGAAATCATTTGTCTTGAGAATGAGAGTCTTATAATTATCCTGCGAATAAAACATTAGTAAGACTATCAAACAGGAGACAAGTTTCATTTAGACTCTCATTATGTCGCACCATAGAAATTGAGCATATTACAAAAATAACTTTTCAAGCGGGTGAGGTTTCTATGTCACTACTTGTCTGTACTATGTACCTACATATTGAATATTGATCGAGTATTTTTTCCAGAGTGCAGAATTTTATGTGCACCATTTTTCATGCTTGAGTTGAGTTAATTTTGTTAATTGTGATGTGGAGTGATTTTATGATACCTATATTATATGAATTGCCACATATTTTATAATACCTACCTTTTACTGTTTCCACTGTCCGAACAGCCTTTATGAATCGTTTAGTGGGTGGTGAAAATGACTAAATGCGTAATGTCACAACTCATTTAGTAGTAATAATGAGCAAAATCATGAGAAACTAAATATATAACTCCAAACATTAATAGTTGTCATTTTTATTACTGTGAATTACGTCCAAAACATACAATATTTTGAGAAGTTCTCATCATAATTATTGCACACTTCATCCGATAGGTAAGCAGGTAGGTAGCTGATATGCACCGTTTGGCATTTGATCTATGAGGTCATTAAGAGTTATGCGGATTATCGTATGTATTCCACAGGAGTCACGTATTGTTCGACCAGAATAACTGTGCCTAACAACGGATTGGTCAGCCGATCAGAATTCAATGCATAATAATTCACTGTAAGGCAAAACGTTCAAAATGATTTTCCCAGTATGTGTTTATGTTCGATGGTTACTCGAATCAAACAGTACTGTCATTTTAATATCTGGGGAGATTTCTAATAAATATTGTAAACGTCCACGAAGATTTTCTGAAATCGTGGATTCTTGAAAAAGTTACTTGAAGGAATAATTTTCTCGTATTATTTCAGTATCTACCCACTCCTACTGCCAACAGCAACAGTGCTCATTACATCGTAATCGTACCAATTCGTATCCTCCAATAAGTGACCCCCTTATATGGCGTACCGCAGGGTACACAGGTAGGACACGCTTACCACAATGGATTTGGCTATGCCCGTGTACGCTCCACAACTTGATGGTAACCAACATATCACCAACCAAGTTTGCTGATATACTCTAGCGATGTCATAGCGACAATGTTGAATAAACTGCTGACTATAATAAAAACATATTTCCACGCATACAACGCATTTTCTTGAAATACGTATAACTACACTTCATCAAAAAACAATGTTAACCCCCTTGATATTATAATGAATATAAGACTTTAGATAAGCACTTATGTAAAAATATTTTATAATAATTAAATAATTTGTATGGCGCCGTTTTTTTGTGAAAAATCATCTCAAGGAAGTGTTGTATTACTTATCTCAAGTGAACCTAATTAAAATATACAAAAACGATTTTGTTATTCTACTTCTTAACATTGCCCTTTCTCTGTTCATTAAAACGCCGAAAAAATATGCTGATAATAATATATTTAGCTTAGTCGCGATTTCGCGGCTAATTAAGCAGTACAAAAGGCAGAGGGCTTCACACAAAGGAGGCTGAAAAAAGCAACTAAAGTGGCCCTGCATTGTACACAGAGAGAGCTCTTCTAAAGACACTTGTCCGTGCTCGTGAGTCGAGGACAAGGGAAGACGGCCACCTTGATAGCACAAGTAGAACCATCTCTCCGCGTACGGGGACCTATCACTACGTAAATAAATCAAGGGGCTCGTTTAGACGTACAACTACTCGTTGCTTGTCGTGTGGCTTAAAAGCTTTTCATTTTAAAAGTTTATGTAATTAAAGAATATCACTTCAAGGGCGCTTACAAATTAATTCTATTCTGAGATTTCAACAATTTTATAGGTTTGTTAAATAATGTGGTTGGTTTTTTTTGCCTTTCTTGACATCTGAATTGCAACAATAAAGGTTGACATAATAATATATTTCTTAGGACGGGTTGTTTCGGAGAATTTGAACAATTCATCAAATTTCAACGTTCATTTTCAAGTTCTGTGAAAGATTTTTTCAAGTTCTGTTTTTATTTCAGTTTTGTCAAGCAACCAGCCTATAGTGATATAGTAACAGAACTTGAATAGGACTTTCACAGAACCCGAAAATGAACGTTGAAATTTGATGAATTGTTCAAATTCTCCGAAACAACCCGTCCTTAGACTTTTTTTCGACGGGTTCAGAGTTACGTAATTTTTATTCATAATTTAAGTTTACTACGATGTACACAACGTCAATCCATTTAGAGCCGTAGAAATGGAATTTAAATGTAAATCGCTAACTGTTTTATAGCAATACAACTAAATAAGCCTACTGATCTAGTGACCATTATATCGGTTCATATCTATAAAGCATTTGCCATTTGAAATCGATACGAATTAGTAGATGGTGATGATACACAAGTGGTAAATACAGTCTGCTGTTGGTTTGAGTTCACGTTCGTGATGATATCTGCTCTTATAAAATATGAACACTGAACAGGCCACGAACAGTTTCCGTTTGACAGATTCAATCGCATGCTGATGGGATCTCGTGTGGAGGGTAACGATTTAGCTCTCGCGGTTTTACGACCTTAAAACGGGATATCACGAAATATCGTTTACAAGTAGGAACATAATTTGCAAGATTAAACGGTCTGAATATTCCGCATATACTGTGAGCGCATCAGTATTTTTTAATTAGTCACAACGTAAATTTATAAATCATTCGATTTCTGTAGAAGTGTGATACAAGAACGGAGTGAGCTCAATTATTAAGCTATAACGAATGATTACACCTTATGTCTCTGTTGTAGTTTCAAGTACTGAATAATAAAATGTGTCCTGTGTTCCAGTAAGAGTTCACGTAATTTTAATTTGTTTAGTTATCTTATCTACTTTTTTAACCTATTTTTTATTCACTGTAGGAACCTAACTAAAGAGCGACTTACCTTATTCAAATTTCTATCTTTTTACTTTCTTTTCGCTTACAGAATTGTTTAGCAAAATCAATCACCCATACTCAAAATGTTCAAAATTCATCTCACTTCAAACCTTTAACTGTACAGTTTACTTCTTTTGATTTTCAGAACGAAAAGGCATTTCGATTGTTCTGAAAAATCGTACACGAAAAGCGACATTAGGTCGACAATAACCATATGATCGCATTTCACCCCCATTCTGGCCGGTTCACCTCAGGCAAGAGTGAACCAGAAGTAGGCATTTGAAATAACCGTCCCAGTTAACTACATCTCGGAAGAAGCATTTACTCCAACCGTGAAGGTGTAATTGCTGCAACCTGCCGCGCCGTTTCGAGAGGCACCTAACGACCCAAAAGGCTGCACGAAACATCTGGATGAGAATTTATGCACTACGTTTTATTTTACTATTATGTATAGCAAGCAGGGTAAAATGGAAATAGAAATTAGAAAAGCGAAAACACCTAGATGATGCTTGAAAAAAAAATAAGCGCAAAAAAATTACATCCTAATGATATTCTGTCAAGTTGTTGGCGAAATGCAATTGCACTACTCTATATATTATGTTCTAGTCTAGTCTATATTCTTAAGTCATTAATATCATTCTTTTTATTAACGTATCTACGGTATATCATATAATTGATGAATATTTTAATTTGACTTATAATATAGCTTCCGAATTGTTCTTCTAAATATGTTAAAACCTTTTTACGAATCATAATTTTTTTTTTACTGATAAACTAATGTTTATAAGACAAGTGTTTTTATGCATGGCACAAAGGATAATAAATTATTATAATACAAATATGTAATATATAATGTCAATACAAATTGTAAATATATCCCGATTAAAAATAAATGCCGCCGACGGGAATTGAACCCGCGCCTTCGGAAATAAGCCGACGTGGCTCAGTGGTCCAGAGCGTCTGACCGGACATCAGAAGGCGCGGGTTCAATTGCCGTCGGCGGCATTTATTTTATATTTTTAATTTGTATTGATATACAGGTGACTAATTATTTCTTTTAATAATTTATTATAAAAATTTATATTAAATTGTGGAAGGGAAAGGAGGGCATTGGAAATAAAACTAAAATATATATTGGATGAATTTATGGACGTTTGTTTATCAATTAAATTAATTTATGCTTACTGTAAAATTATAAAATGTTTTAACCGTTAATCATAAAACACATTTTTACTCTCTAGAACACGCTGAGTGGGTTTAAAAAAATCTGATCATTTTATAAAAAATGGGTACACATTAAATAACAATTTACAATAAAAATTACACCACTTTATCCTTTTTCAATCCTGCGTCCCTCGTCCGTCCGTTATCAACCATGGTGCACTCTCGTCACAGTCATTAGAACAATTGTTACATTCAAGGTAATAGGCGTTGTACAAAAGTAGATACATTTATCATCTAGCCAATATCTAGGAATAGAATAAAGATACTAGAGAGTATTATTTTTTAAGTACAGGATAGGTTTTAAGATGTTTTGTTACAGGAGAAACCCTAGTTTCAGGTAGGAATATGCTCTTTAGTTCACCTAGTTTCTCCGAGAAAAGTGATTTTTAAACTATAGCACAATAATAATAATAATTTGATTTGATTATTGGTAATTACTAAATACTTACAATTTTATTGCACATATGATTATAGAAAAATCACAATATAATGTTTGTACATTTATTGTAGATACAATAAATACGTTTGCAACAAAGAGCATTTTTGGTGATTGTTTTGTATTGCAGCTTGTTGTTGGTACATGAATTGTTCGCAGAACACAGAAGCGAAATCTCTTTTTATTTCAGCTGTTTTCCCATTACTGTTTCATAGAACATTATATTTAATCACACTGAAAAGTAGCATATTATATTAATAAAATCAGACATGTGTTTCGCAATAAAATATTTAATATCCTATGTTTATTAATGCAAAGTCATGAATCTAAAATTTATCACAATTCATATTTAAAATTGGTTACAATTTACAAACTGATTTATTTAAAACCTAATCGGCGTTATATAGGTATAGGTAATGTTATTTATTTTCAATACATTTCACTGTCACAAATATATTTGACACTAACCATAAAATATATGAAGGAAAACAATTTGAACGGTGTTCAGATTTATTAAAAAATATTAAGAATTATTAAAAGATCATCATTTCAGATTATGAAAGAGTACTTTGTGTTCAGATGTCAAAATGAAGTATTTGATCAGTTTGATGAACATTTTTTTAAAAATCATAGATAGAGATGGATGTTCTTGAAGGTAAAATGAAATGTGCTACCTCTGAAGATGTGGAAAGCTTGAATGTATTTATGAGTAGAATCTCGAGGAACCGTGGTGATTTCTTTCCCTCAAAATGAACACAAGTTTACATAGTATATGTATGCATGTATTAAAAATCACATATAATCATAATCTTAATCATCTCAGTGGATTGAAAGACAGATTGAGTTGGATGATCCTGAAGGTAAAATGAAATGTGCTACCTTTGAAGATGTAGAAAGCTTGAATGTATTTATGAGTAGAATCTCGAGGAACCGTGGTGATTTCTTTCCCTCAAAATGAACACAAGTTTACATAGTATATATTATATGCATGTATTAAAGAGCACATATTTATATAATCATCTCAGTGGATTGAAGGACAGGTTTTGGTCCCACGCAAAATGAATGAGGAGCATTTTTCACATTTATCATAACTTCTATTATTTTTACTTAAAATTAATATAAAATATAAAATGACAATAATAACAATACCTATGCGAATACCCGTTAATTTTATACATAATTAATTTGAACAATGTAATACTATTTTCCTACATCTGATTAGTTTTTCTAGATACATTTACATGGTGGTGTTCATGGGGTATTAAATGTAAACAATAGGTGCGATATGTAACATTTGAATTCACATTAAAGTGTCTGTGAAAATTAAACGGAATTAAAAATTATTACTCTTTCATTTCAACCAGTTTCTTAAGATTACCTAAATATTTGTTTTATATACGCATTAAAACAGGGGTTATTTAGTTATTTGTCTAATCTTTACCGTGTCTAATGGATTCTTATGCAAGGGAATTCTAAACCAACTGTATGTTCAATTAATGTTTGGCACCGAAAAGGATAATAATTTCTTATAACTGATTACTTTACCTTGAACCACACATTTTTACGTGTCCAAATATTGTTTACAATAATATATTATTTTATGACGATATTATTCTAGTTCATGAGTTTATTATCAATGATTAATATTCATTGATTAATTTCATTACCTATATCACAAATGGAAAATAAAAATATATCCGAACATCTTTTTAAAGCACAACGTAAAACGAATTGTTCGTAAATCAACAAAATACATCAATCTTTAAATACATCTCAAGTGTTCATAAATTAATTGGTGTATTTTAATGAATTTCACTAATAAAGCAATTTCTAATCAGCAACTAATATTAAAAAGCCAATTTATGTGTTATTTAAAATTAGTTTTTTAATAACCTAATATTAAATAATATAAAATACGGATTTAACTATGCAAAATATATATATAAAAAATAAGAGTATGAAAATGGGTATAGTTCAAAATTAATAACGATACTATTTTGTTCGTTTGTATCGTTTGGTCAAATGGTTTTAACATCTTACCACTAATATCATATCACCCATAATATTCAATAACTTCGAGAAATTTATTACTCAGCCTTCAATCAGCCTGGCACAACCATTCAAAGATCAAAAATTATAATATTTTCGTAAAATATTTTGAATAAAATTATTTACTAGCATCCATTCATAATTGTTTTGCTCGTGAGTCCACAGAGGGAGCTGTTTGCAGGAGTTCTGTGTTTATTCACCAGTTAATCGTAAGAATACCTTTACGAATAAACATCCAGATGGCGCCGACGGACATCAACGTCCAACCATAACACGGTTAAAGTCTTTTAGGTCCGTACATATACAACGTCGAAAAAACATGTGTAGATGGTGTCAGTTGTAGCCATTTACACGTATTATATTAATCGTTTCCATTCAAGTCTCCACATCGCTCTATTCACTTTTCCTACGAACCCTAACGACATTTTTACATGGCTACGATCTACGATCTTCTACAAAGCGCTTTTTTGCGTATAATGAATGCATGGAAACGGTCATTAGCTGGAGTACACGACAAGAGATACCATCTACCCTACGTCTTTTTGACGTTGTGTATACGCGGACTTTCACGCTGGATTTGTTTAGCAGTGCGAAATAACTTATCGGTTCCATTAAATTATCATTGTTTGCTCTAACGATGACGCCATTTAAAAGCGTAGGTTCATACGATCATGGTATGCATTGTTAAAAATTATTGTAGCATGTTAGGTTATTTATTCGGACTTATGTACATTATCTATAGGAAAGCTAAATAATAATAACAACAACAAAACATAACATCAACTTTTTATATGGGGAATAAATTTGTCTTTCGTATAAAAGTAAATTGATTGCTGTTTCACAAAAACTTTTCAAGAAATTTTCACTGAATTTTTAGCACTTGATTTATAAAGTTTTAGTTGTGTTTAACACGCAGTGTCTCTGACGCTGTTATTGGGATCCATATAATCGAGCGGGTCCCCGTCCCGGGGGGTGGGGTGAGTGTGGCCCTCCTTATCCGGCTTGTCGGCCAGGAATCGCACGGTGGGCAGCACGCGCGGGTGTCGTCACTTAGCCTGGCGGGGGGTGCCGAAGCAGGGCTCGCTGTAGGCCACCGAGGGCCCGTCCGTGAGCGCGGAGGGCCCCTCAGCCGAACACACTGAATCCTCGGGCGTGCGCGACGGCTCGCACTCCGTCACCTCCTGCTCCTGGCGCTGGGCTCGCGCCTTGCCGTGCAGCGCCTGGCGGGACAACAACCATACACCACGTGGACGGGAGGACTCGCCGGCCCTGGCCGCACCGACCTGACCCACGCCTTCCCTTCCACGCCATCCGACCTTGCCGACTCTCTATCAAATCACCTGTTTGTATTCACTTCATCATAATGACCTAACCTCACTCAATTACTTAACTCCTGCGATGCACACATTGAGATGTGGGCGTGTATCGTGATCCAAATTCAGTCCCAGTACAAATTCAAAATCAAATAAAAAGGCGATAAACAATATCAAGCAGTAGTAATAAGAGAGAAACAGAGTACGCAGCGTTGGATAACTGTCTCGATATAATAGTCAAAAGGTACTATGTCAAGAGTGACAATGGTTTCCATTCAAATCTCCACGGAAGGCATTGTTTAATTTTATAAGGTGTGGTATATTATGGTCTGTTCAGTATATTATGTAATCTCACTTTATGTATTAGATGCTGTGATATGTTTTCCTTTTAGTGAAATTCAGCTACACATTATCATATCAACCTGACTCCGTACGTTAAGATATTTATGCAAGACCAAAGACAAGCCAATTGATTATGTGTGTGCACGGATGCTGTATGTTCATATATATATATATTTATAAAAATATTTTTTAAGAAAGGCAAACATTCCCGAGCTACGAATAACTTGACAATATTTGAAAATCTCCTACTACCACCACAATAAGCGGAAATTGTTGCTTGTGTTGTGATGGAGGACTTATCCAGCCGAGGAACTGAAAACACTACGCCTAAGTGGGACCCAAATGCGATGCCAACTCAGCCACTAACCGGCCATTGTCATCACATTGTCCAGAAATTATTGTAAATGAGGATATGAAATTTTTCCTTTCAGAAAAATATGGCTTCATCTCATCATAAGAACCTAACCTCACTGAATTGCCAAAGAAATTTTAATTATTTTATGATGGCAAGCCAAATATCGTACTGCACAGATATTATTTGTCCAGTTTTGAATCTTTGAGATAGGTCTGTAAAATGCAGAGATTTAAACAAATTTTGCAATGGTTAATCCACAAAAATCCAACATTGCAAACAGTGTTATTAATTTAGAGAAATCACGTATAAACATATAGTGATTCATTAATACCGGGCATATCTCATCAGTAACCCCGCAATAGTTACCCCCACACTCCAACTAGTGTCATGTCTCATATCAAGCGCAATAACGGTGTTGATGAGTCATCAGTCATGGCTGTACGATATATAAGCACTTAGCTTGAAAGCCCGTGATTCGGTTAATAATATTGCGCCTAATTTATATGATTTCTGCAGTTTGAGTAATTTAACGGTGGTGTGGCAATATATGGGGTAAAAAATGTTACAGCCATATATTTCTTGTTGCTTTCTTATTTTTTGAGCTGGTGAAAATTGTTAAGTTATTATTGTTTATGCAAATAAAATATAGTGATAAAAGCAACATCTTCTTATATGTATAGATCTTGTTCAATGTAATTTTTGTCAATAGTGGATATCCATTATTTACTCAAGCTCTTTTTATACTAATAAATTAATTATAAAAAAATAACGCAATCAATTTTGTAAATACATTTTTTTTCGGTAATGAATTAATGCAAATCTTGGAAGGGAAAATATTTAGGTATATATACACGCGGACACATACGCATTTCTCTGAAATTGGATGACATTACAGCAGTCAAAATACAAAATAATTGTCGGTCCTACTCAATAGGGATTTGGCTCAGTTGTTGACTGCAGTCCCTGGAGACGATGGTTCAATCCTCAGTCAAAACAAAAAATTATATATTTAATGCTTTGTTTTTAACGAATAAAAATATTTTATGTGAAACCGCACAGTACCAAGTCCCAACTGCTCCGAACCATCTGGAGCCAGTGAGGCTATGACATCCCCAATTAGGGTATGTTATGAGGCTGAAGGTAGTGGAGAGGAGAAAGAGATGGGAATGAGTTAGGTTGGCTGGCTATTCAGATCTTGTCACCAAACACGGCCAAAGCAATTTTTTTATTTTTTTATTTATATTCTTTTTTATACACAGTTTACATAAGTTTTGTTAGCACCTCACTAGGAGAACCTGCGCTGAGGTGTTCGCGTGTTTTGGGAAAGTGTAACATTTTAATTCTGAATGGTGATCTTACAGTGATTCTTATATCCCCGTCCCATTTCAATTTAAAAACATAGGTCTGTATGGAAATATATGTCCCGATTGGGCTTTTATTTGGATCACGAAACACGTCCACAAGGCACTTCTTGTGTTATTCTTTATTCTATGGAATAAATAATCTTAATTTTTCCTTTTATATCTCCCTTATAGATTCATCATATCTGGCTCACAAGATGTGCTCTTTTCGTAAAGTTTTACATGGCATTTCTGAAAGCGTAATATGTTTCGGCTTTTCATGGCTTGCCAGAAGTTATCACTAAAATCCCCAATGTTTTAGGGATTTTTGGCAAAAAATCTGCTGCAGTCACATCATCCCACAAAAAATATATGTCTCTCCCGGTGTTGCACCCTGTAGAATTCAAACACACTCAAATTACCTCGCTAATGTTTATTTAAGCCTCTTACAATAAGTTCGATAGGAGTGTTGAGCAAAGTCGGGTCATATGATGAGTTATAAGTTAAAACAGACAGCTTGCTGGCTCGGCGCTCGAGTTAGATTTGCCGTATTATTTGCTCGATAAACGTCGCATTTATAAGTGATGTAGAGAGTCGGCAACATCGATGACCCCTGAGTTCTCGGTGTGTGTGTGTGTGTGTGTGCGGTGAAAGAGCTCGATGAATATTACTGACCCACAGAACGGAACTTTACAGGTTGGTTTTAAAACGCTGTTCGAAACATAGTGAAATCCTTCAGCGTTAATATAACAGCATCGTGTTACGGTGAAACCAATTTATCTCGCTGACTAGTAGCTCTATGCGTAACGGTTACTTTACAAGCAATACAATTTGATATCAAAGCATTTTACAAATTAATTTCACCATTTATAATGACATTATGTTGATTTACTGTATTCACTTTGAAAGAATTCTTTGATTTTATTGTGTACATATTTTTGCTGTGTGAATGCATTACCAACACAAGTCGAAAACTTCAAGTTTGAGGTAAATATTAAATAAAAGCTCTGTTAATTATAACTCGATAACAATACCCTAACAAAATAAACTATTCGAAGAAAGTTAAGTAAATTTCAAAATTATAATAAAATATTATTCATTGTAATACAAATACAACTCTACGACGAGGTATATATTGTTTATTTTCATATGTAACATGAATTCATCCAAATTACACAAGAAGCTGAATTTAATCGTTTTTTGGTTTGTTAGAAACTTTAAAATGTATGTATTGCAAAGCTACATAAATATATATTTTTCTTACTAAGTTGGAATGCTTTAATATAATGACATGTCATGAAAGTAAATTTCTTTAAAATAAGTTTATAAAAATATAGGGTATATTAACTAGTTATTACTAATTTTTTTTGTAAAAAATATAAAATATGTTCACAACCAAATACGTTCCGTTAAGTGCACAGTTTACGATATAAATAAAGAAATTGCAGCAAGCGAGTCTAATTATGTATTGCTTTGGTGAATAATGAAAATTAATAAAATTCGTAAAATAAAGTGCCTTAAAAAATAATGCGGAAAATGAAGCAAACTAAAATTTCAAGCGATGGATGACTCCACTTAAATAAATTCTGTTTGGAAAATATATACAATAGGCAGATTGTGAATGACCGACTAGCAATATGTGAAAGATCGGAAAAATCATAAGAAATTGAGAACTAATTAATTGATGTAATTCTTTTTTGGACAGACAGAAAGTTAATCAGTTTTGCTCAAAGAAATGTATATTTTTAAAATGCAATATCCAAAACACACAAACGCAACTTTTTATTACTACGTAATCTAAACATTCAGCACGCAGGACTGTTTAAAGGGGTTCATGCCAATCTCTCAACCAAATTAGTATGAATTAGTTCGATATGTTTGTGTGTGTACACTTGATTATTAAGCAAATATTATTAAAGTTTGCACTGAGAATTTAAAAAAAAATGTATTTCACTCAATTATTAGTTGAATAAAGGTGAAAGGTGAAAAAATAAAAATGTAGGTAGGAAGGCGACTCCTTACCATGATTATATTGCGCGTTAATTGTTTGATCGTGGCCAGTTTTGTTACGGTAATGAAACCAATCTCCTTACCTTCTCCCTGCTTCCCTTTTTCTGTCGGCCGATGGGTTAGTGGTGGCGCCAAACAGAAAACACAACACGCTCGTTATTTGGCGGCACATACAGGCAACCCTATTCATCCCTGCTTCGTCCTACTACTCCTCTCTCCCTACACTTTCACTACCCTATCTCTCCCTACCCCCTGCACTGCACCACATCCATATCCTCGACACACACATACAGAGCCAATCTCTAATCTGTTCAACCCAATCATTTGCTTTTCACTGTGATAAATTAGGATTATTATCAAAGAATTTAACGGACTCTTTAAATAAAAACTCAGGATCCACAAAACATAAGGCTTTATTTGTGATAGATAACAATAAGCTCTAGTGGCTTTTTTAGCAAGGGGTGGGAATTATTCTGGGCTCGACCTTGAGGTTGCAACCTTTTTATTAAGTCTCAATCCCTGCATTACCGACAGCTATGCGCCATCTATGGGTAACCTCTTACACTTTATCTAGGTAAATAAATCTACCTATTATAATATATCAGAAACACGGTCCTAGAGTTGGTGAATAATGCGTTCAAAATCTGTGCATCGAAGAATGTATTAAGTTTTGGAATGCAGACAAGTTCCACTTATTCCCGCTTAAAACACTGCTTAGTAATGAATTAATTTTGCTCTAAGCACCTACAGTAATAATTACACCTACACGTGTTATCTCAGCACATTGGTAAAGATAAAGCTAATATAAATCGCTGATAGAATAAAACTGTTTTTTCTTCACGATTTAAAAATTTAACAAAAAAAATCTTTGTATTTATGATTAATTTCCGTATCGCGTGTATTTCAAGCAAATCATAGGACTGAAAAATTATTGTAAAATAAAAGGCGTAGTGAATAATGAGATGATATACATATTTTGAATACAATCATAATTGCTTGATGAATGCATGGTTGAAGCAATGACTGTATACAGGCAACACTTGATCAATATTCATCATTGTCGATGTTTACTCTCTTCTATTATTGAGTAGGTTTATCTAAAATCTATCTTTAAAGTTACTACATTTTCTTACCATAAATGAAAACTACATTTAAATATTATTTATATCTAATTATTGTGAGCTAGGAGTAATAACCAAATGATTTCCTAAATAAAACAAGAAATACACACGTATCAATTATTAAGGGTACAAGGATGTTTGGGAAACCAAATAGTTATTCTAAACACTTTACTTCACGGAAATTCACAAATCAACTATATGGGATTTTAAAAATGATCATGTTATTTTAAAAATCATCTTTTTGGGATAAAAACAATGGATTTCATTAAAGGGGCGACCATCAGACATTATCGTGATCATCAAAGTAGTTTCTTTGATTTCTAGGGGAAGGAATTAAATTAACTTAAATACTTCACTTATTATTAGAAATCAACTTTTCTTTGCCGGGCATATTTATCAGAGATCATTTATTGTTACATAATCATATTTCAATTTATAAATAGTATCTTATTGATGATAAGCATTGTTAACCTGCGGCTGCATGCCCACTGTCCCAATTCTAGAAGTATTAGTTTACAAATCATAAAGATAATCCTCGCTTCTTTGTGTGAAAATCTTTAACAAATGTTTTACTGATCTTTATGAAAATTCAGATAAAAATGTAGATTCCACTAGATATTTAAAGGGGACAAAACGTTTAAACTGTTTTCAGCAAAAGAAAGCAAAGCTTTATTAAGTATATGCTCGTAATTAGTGCAAATTGTACTAGCCACTAATGTCACAGGAAAGGATTGATCTGGGCTTTTTCGCTTTTATACAACTCTTCCACGAGAAAGGCTTCCGTGATAAGAGAGAATCAACGACCACAATCTCTCAAGTGGTATATATACAAGTGTGAGTTACTGGTGGTAGATTGAAGAAGCAAGGAGATTCTTTATGACAATGCTATTCTTAGTGCAACCTCCCCCACCTAAGAGTGCGTGTTCTTTACCTGCAGGCTGAACCGGCGGTGCGCCACCTTACGGCCGCCGCGCCGCTTGCTGATGTGTGGGTTGTCCGCGCGGAGGGTCTTGTTACGCATCAGCTCGAGCTGCGTGTAGAGACGCTTGAGCTCTGCGCGGATATCCTCGGGGCTCATGTCGGCCAGGCTGAGCTCCGCTGCGTCGGCATCCGCAAGCGCGCCCGACTCGCCCGCCCTAAACGCGTCCACCGGCAGGCGGCACGAGAACTCCTGTGCCAGCGAGCGGACCTGGAATACATACACAACACCTCCTATAATACCTGGAATACACAAACAAAACCTTATATACTAACTGGAATACCGCATTACTTCCTTTACATATACGAGTAAAGTAAAGCCAAATGCACCATTCTGTTGTCACTCTGAGTCAAAGGGTTTTCATAAAGAAGTTATTTACATACCTATGTCGAAGGGATTCCCGTAATTGCTCGTGGCTCTACTCATCTGACTTATGACTTATGAAATATTGGCATACAGAGCTCCGGGCCAAAAAGGCCCCTTTCTCTTTCATCATAATTTTAAATATTGGTTGTAGGATAATTTTAGTTTAATTTTGGTTGTTTTTTTAAAATATTTTTGCAAGGAAACATGGCTGCAATATGGAGGATTTAAGGTTTACGGAGGATTTGTTTGGGTTTTTTAAAGGTAGTTTTTATATTTTCATCGTACTGTGCGAGGCAGTTGATGGACGCGTTTTCATGGGTGGGGAGGCCCGCATAAAATGATTCCGCGAGACTTAAGATGTGATCTTTAAGGAGGGGTACTTCAGAGTCCCGGTGTAGTTGAGCAACCCTCATCCATCTAGGAGCTCCCAGGGCAATGCGTATGGCTTTGTTTTGAAATGTTTGTAGTCTTTTTAACTGAGGCTCTGAAGCGTGTGCCCAGATAGGGCTAACGTAAGTGAGTTTAGGTCTTACAGTGGATTTATATATTAGTAGTTTGTTCCTTGGAGATAATTTTTTGTTATTTTTGGATATCATGGGATAAAGGGCTGCAAGAGTTCTATTGGCTGAATTTAGAGTTTCGGTTATATGCTTTTTTCAAGTTAATCTGCTGTCTAGAGTTATTCCGAGGTATTTAATGTTTTTTTTCCAAGGTACGTTTTCGCCGAACAAGTAGATGTTAGGGGGTCGTTTAGGGCGTCTACGGGAGAAAACACAAGCGGCGCTTTTTGAGGGATTGATGCTAATTCGCCATTGTTTAAAAAATGATTCTAGTTTCGACGCGTGGTCTTGGACGCGTCGTGTAGCGGTCATTTCGCTTACTGAAGTCGACATGACTTCAGTGTCATCTGCAAATTTGCCTATTTTGGTTTTTTTGGTGCGAAAGTTATAGATACTGGGGCGGGGGATATCGCTTAGGTATATATTGAAAAGAGCTGGCGAGAGAATAGAGCCTTGAGGGACACCTGCTCTTAGCGATCTCACTGTGGAAAAAAATCCATCTAATTTGATTCTAAATTTACGGTCTTTAATAAAATTAGCTATGAGTTGAAGCATTGAAAGGGGGATACCGAGGAGGTACATTTTATAAATGAGACCTCTGTGCCAGACTTTATCGAATGCTTTGCAGACGTCTAGGGAGAGGACTACAGTGTGTTGGCGAGAGTTGAATCCGTTTGTAATTTGTTCGACCACCCGCAGAAGTTGGTGGAAAGTTGAGTGGCCCGATCGAAAGCCGTGTTGAAAGTCGGGGATGATTTTTAAATTTTAAAATTTACTCATCTGTTTATATTGGCATTGCTTAACTATGGCAGTTTAACGACTGTATGACGTGTAGCCCCCACAGTCCACTCAATAACATACTAACAACGAACATCCAGTCATCCGTCGGTTTACCGTACCATTTCTAAAAAATTTTTACTCAACAAAACCGAGAAACAAGAAGGAATGTACAGCTGTTTACACGGGTATTTCTTTAAGCTGATGATCTCATTATCATAAAACCAGACAATATGAAAAAAAGTTATCTGCATGTCCTTGACTATTACCTCAGGTAGCGACAGCATAAATTGTTTTGACTCTCGATCTGCAGGACCAACCGGGTCAAAAAACAGTATTAGAGTAGTAAGAAAAAGTGCCTAGATGTCTTCTGAATCAAAGAGACATTTATAAGTATTCAAAAGGATAAACCCTTTTTGTTTTCTACGGAAAACTTATTAAATGTACCTATGTAATAAATTCATAAATATTTACACATCAAAAATCTAAGTAAATCTAGGATTTTATATAGGTGGTTGCAATTTTAATGACATAACACTCATTAACTGGAATTTTAAAAAAAACATGTAATGTAAATGTCGAGAGGTACTCATTAGTAGAACTCACGAAAGAATGCGGCGGGTGAATAAAAACTTGGTGCCAACTCCACCTCCACTTCAAAGCAATCCCAGCTCCAACTATTTCACAGGTAAATGACAGACAAATCAACGCCACAGATCAAAAGGGGCCAGGCAGTGTAATCCTTCGTCTTTCTAATTGACTGGTCAGAAAAATTCTTTTTACGAGAATACTGGGCACATTCACTCGGGGAGTTTCCTTCTCTAGCCCAGCCCCTTAATCCTGGCAGATTTTCATTAGGAAATTCCTGGAGCTTTCGAGAGGGAATTCAAAATGAGCGGATCGGAATACCCTTAATTTACGTTAACGGGCCTTCAAATAACTTGATAGCGGATGACGTTTTTTGAAATGTTGTGTTGGAAATACCTTTGTTTGCGGTTTTCGATGACGGAGGGGGCTTTATTTGATTTAATTTATTCGATGTTATTTATTCATGATTAAATTTGAAAACCAGGATGCTTGTATCTAAATAGACCATAAATTTATCAGTATCGGATTGGAGCAACAAAAAGATATAATGCTGTATTTCTACATTTTAACCGGGTAGTAAGAAATATTTATCAATAAATAAATAATGTAATATTTAATTATTGAAGACAATATTAGCGATTCCGGCACGAATATTTTAAACAGAAACATCAGAAAAAGATATCAAATCTAATATAAATTACAAATCCTTTTCTGATTTTTTTGTTTCAAATATTCGTTTTTGAATCGCTAATATTGTATTCAATAATTAAATATTACAATTTGAGGTTTCACTGATTAAAAATTTAAAAAAATATATATCTCTTATTTTTATAATACGAGTATGATATCTTAGCCAGAATAAGCTCCATAAAATAAATGCTTACCTCTCATGAGCGATTTTTTGTTTTATTTGATTTTCTTGTAAATATTGTTGGTTTTATTTTTATTAGTTACTACTACCGATGCAAAAATGGATTTTTAGCTTACGCCTATACCAAGAAACAAGTTCAGAACTAGACAAGATGCCGCTCCAGGTCTGTGAATTCAACTGATGTCAAACTTAATTTTAAGACATTTATTTATTTTTAATTTCACGCCCAGCTTTTTTTTACATGTTGTTTTTTAACACAAAGAACATATAAATGATCATAAATTACAAATATCAAATACTCTCAATATAAGATGGAAAAATAGTTCACTAAATAAATTAATTAGTTGAAACAGAGTTGGGCAACTAGTTTAATCAGATTTGTTGTTCTTCTTGAACCGATATAATTTTCTACTAAGAGCTGTTTGTATTTAGTCATTGATGCATTAAATATGTTTACAACATCCCTATAATCATTACCAAATTCTGCATACAGCGAATGAGAGTATAAAATTGTGATTCCGTATTGGAGTTGGCACAATAATACTGTTGACATCATTTTTCGTATTGAATATTTTAAAAATAATTTTATTCTTTTTTTTCAATTGTGCATTTATTTTGTTTACATTTTTATTTTATTTTTTATTTTAAATACATAAACGGCTTTACTGTCTTTTTTAAGTCAAACATGACAAATAAGCAAGCAATTATTTTAATAATAAGGTGTAAATACAATAAATTTGGTTTGCGTCTTCATAATAACTAATTTTGTGAAGAATAATTCAGACAAGCGATGAAAAAAAATATTTTGAGGTAATTATGTCATAATTTTATATTTGTAAGTTTACAAACATTCGGAACTTAATTTTCTCTAATTTGTCAACCAAAAAAATATAATTGCATTATAAATTAAATAATCAATATTTGTTTTTGAAAGGCAATGATCCTGAGGCAAATATTTTTTAAATACCATAATATATATTGAAAGACAAAGAATTTTGCATCGTATTTTTAAGCGATAGTTATTACTGGATGAATTAATTACTCCTACTATAAATCAGACATTAATCCGCGCTGCACCGTCGCGCCAGCTGCATATTAAATAAATTTGCAGAACACCGCAGTGCCGTTAATTACTCTCAAGGTGACGGGTGGGTGGTAATTACACCCGCCAATTACGAAAACAACAACAAATAATAGAATGGCATAAATCGCTACTCTGCGTCACTCTTCATTCCTAACCATATTAATCATAAGAAATGAGTTAAATAACCTTCCATTTCTTTGAATTTGTTGATGTTATTGTCTGTTACATTACTTTTGCACCAAAGTGATTGACGCTATTTTCTGGGAAATCAATTCTGTTCATTTTAGGGGATGAATCGATGAGTAAAGTGTATGTTCATTTTTTTGGGGGAGTTAAGCAATGTAATGACTTTGCGGCTCTGGTTTGAGGTCAAGTGTGATCCTTATCGATGATGAACACTGCAAGAATGTCCGAAACGATGATTTTCAAGGGACGAGGCAGCACACTCCTTCCGTAGATCAATCTAAGTAATATAATAATGGCGTAAGAATCCTGGAACATAACTGATAATATGTGTAACAAAGATTTAAAAACTAAACTTCTTTTTTAGTTGGCAGTGACTTTGACAGTGACCGGTTTCGCCTGATTTTCTTTTTTTTCTAATAGTACGAAAATATTGTTTTTTTTTTTTAAATTGTAATGGGACGAAACCGCGCTACCCCGAATAGTTTCTCGCTCACACCTATTACGGCATCCTTATCTACGAACGCAGGACATAATTAATCTTTATCGGTTTACGCAAATTAATAACCAACTAATCAGATGCCAACTGCACGCTTTCTACAAAATGATGTACCATGGACGGCCTATATAAAAGGACGCAAAGCCTTTAACGAGCACAGATCTGAATCTGGTAGCGAGATGTGTCTTCCCTTCCAGCGAAGACATTACATGCTCATTGAAGTGAATTCATTCATTGAAGGACTATGATTTGACCAGATTTTTAATAAATTAGTAACATTTCAGTAAGTATCAGAAATTTTTCTCCGTGTGTTGATTTTTATTGTTATTTTTTATTGTGTGTTGAAAATTATAAAAGATAGTTTCAAGAAAACTAGATATTTTATAAAACGGAAACCTTTAAACGCATCAAACATACTTGTTCTCAACAACAACAAAAAGAGCTGTGCTGCAAAGGTGAAACATTTTCTAAGATTTTCAAGTGACAAAATTTTGTCTAAAAATATATATATATATATATATATATATATTATTTTGAGCGGTTGTTTCAAAACTTTTTCGCTAAACCAATTTCGAAAACAAAACAGAAGCCGTTGAACGTTTTTTACTCCAATTTTCCAAGTCGGCGGTACGAAAAGGCTCGCGGGCTGTACGAAACGGGCACGGGGGTCGCGTATTGCTCGTCACTGACCTAGAACCTACTTTATTCAGTGGATATCGATTCTCACCGGTATTTCAAGGAAGCGGAAATATAGGGGATACCCGATTACTGCCAGGATATGAGATCAAACCCTCCCTAGTATCATCTGCTCAGCCAGCTTGTGCAAGCAAAGGAGCTTGGGTGAGCTTGGGTTATGCTAATCTCGGGTCACCCGATAACGATGTGGAAAATAGAAGCGATAATATCGTCTTTGGCGATTGTTTCAGACAAATTTAGGTAACGTTAATAAAGACTAGATTATCTTTATTTGAAAATGGGTGTGATACTAAAATTATCAAGCAATATCATCTCTTCGTATGGCTATGCATACATATAATATACTTCTGCCATTTAAGCTCATTTAGATTTAAAAATAATTTTGGCAAAAAGCTGAGATGATTTAAGATGATTTAATAGAAGAAGAAACGTTATTGAGGTAACCGGGCAACTCTGGACCAACCAACACACTTAAACACTCTTTTGAAAAATGATAAAAAAATGTTGAATTAATACGTACAGTTGGTATACGAGATATTAGATACCTACAAAATAAAGTCATGCGTACAGCAGAAAGAAGCCTATCTCGAAATTAACAAATTTTAGTTTTCACAACGGTCGGTCTACCTCATTTTAAATGAAAAGCTATTTTTCACCCACTGTCCGACCAATATATTTTAATGCTTAAATTTGTGTTATAATACAAAGTGTACTAGGTGGTACGCAAAAATTTAAAACAAAACGCGGAAGTTACATTACGTCCAAAGTTGAATCGATTTTATTTTATTGGTGATATATTATCCCTTTAAAAGCTTTACAATGTTAAGTACCTACGCCAAATGCGAGGGTAGGTATAAGTCAAGGTCTCTAGAGTATACAAGGTTCACACATACAGCACTTTTCTAAAAACTCTACAATGAAAGTATCTACCCCGAATGCGAGGGTAGGTGTAGGTCGAGGTTCCTAGAATATACAAAGTTCGCTAATACAGCCCTTTTCCAAAAACTCTAGAATTAAAGTACCTACCCCGAATGCGTGGGTAGGTGTAAGTCAAGGTTCCTAGAATATACAAGGTTCGCTCATACAGCACTTTTCTAAAAACTCTACAATTAAAGTACCTACCCCAAATGTGTGGATAGGTGTAGGTCAAGGTTCCTAGAATATACAAGGTTTGCTCATACAGAACTTTTCTAAAAACTCTACAATTAAAGTACCTACCCCGAATGTGTGGGTAGGTGTAGATCAAGGTTCCTAGAATATACAAGGTTTGCTCATACGGAACTTTTCTAAAAACTCCACAATTAAAGTACCTACCCCGAATGTGTGGGTAGGTGTAGGTCAAGGTTCCTAGAATATACAAGGTTTGCTCATACAGAACTTTTCTAAAAACTCTACAATTAAAGTACCTACCCCGAATGTGTGGGTAGGTGTAGGTCAAGGTTCCTAGAATATACAAGGTTTGCTCATACAACACTTTTCTAAAAAAGGCATCGGGCTCATGACGTAGCACGAAGTCATGAAACTAGGGAGGTTGGTACCTGAAATAGGTTGCGGTTACTGCGGTTCCAGCCTTCGGAGATCGTTATGTAGTCGGTTCTTTTAAAAAATTTCATAATAATTTATCGTTTTGTAATGTGTCTAATATTTTTAATTTTTTTAATAAATATTCCACAAAGAACCGGTTCCTTTTCAATCCAAAAACTAGTTTTAATAAAAATAATTACCATAATTGCAACGAATTATAAATAAATCATTTGTAGGTGCATTCATAGTCGTTTAACGCCACTTGCATTGCAGTAAATTCAAATCTTCAGGTGGAAGGTGGACTTCAAGTTACGTCACGACTTCCTAATCAATCAACGCTATACCCCCTCGATGAGCAAACCTTGTAAAGTACGAGTATATATTTTCTAAAAACCTTGGGTACAGGTGGTTTGGTATGTGGCTAGGTACTCACCTGCTTATGCTGGTACCATAGCTTGGGCGTGAAGATGAGCAGCAGCACCACGGTGGAGGTGAGCTGCGAGCGCATGAAGTAGGCCAGGTACACCAGGTCTGGATCCAGACTACTGAGGTACAGGAAGCGCAGCACGTAGAACACGCCCGAGAAGAGGGCCTCCACACAGATGGCGGCGCACAGAAATCGGCGCTCCTGTACAAATAACGTTACAAAAATACTGATTTCGGTTGTGTGTAACTTCGGTTTAATGAACTCTAGAACTCTGATTAGATTTGAATGTAATCCTTGGTGTGCCAAGAAATCAAGCCGTAATGTGCTGACAAATATTCACGGCACATTACGGCCATATTGTATGTATTTACAAAAACCTCCCATAAATGTGAAGATCACTTATTTAGTTTATGAAAAATACAGGTGTCCGGGGGTAAAGTGAGCTAACTTCGGGAGGTGATTTTACATGATGGTAGAAATAAAAAAATAAATAGCTTTTTTAGAACTTCTAATTTTCATTTTCCCATTCAAAAATATTTTTCCGTATACGTATTTATTTCCCTATTCCAACAATTCATCTTTTTACCTAAAAACTAATTAATATTTTTTTTAATAGTTATTTATTTATTTATTACACGCCATAGTGACTTTTCTTTAAAAAAATGCAATCATTTTGTATCAGAGTAAACACTTAAAAAATAATACAATAAAGAAGAATGTAAACATAATGGCAAAAATGAATCCTCACGCATATAATTGAATTTAAAAGATTCAACAAAACAAAATAGTAGAAGCGGAGAAGTTATATGGTACATATGTCTATTTGTGTCTAGAAGAATAAAAGTGATAGAATATACAACATTTATACTGATTAGTTTTCAAATGAAATATATCACCCAGATCAGAATATTTGTTTCCGAGATTGTGAAGTCTCGGAATCGGAGAATTTTGGTAAGCTAGTGTCCTGGTGTTATTGAAGTAAAAAGGTAAGTAATGTCGGCATGATTTTTTGGGAACATGGATATTGATACATTGAAGTAATTCGGGACAGTCAATTTTAAAATGTAGTATTCTTTGTAACAGTATTAAATCTGTGCTTATTCTTCTTTCTGAAAGTTTCAATAGAGACATTTTATCCAAGAGGTAATTGTTATTTATGTTTTGTATAGGAATATGCAATTTATAATTTATAAACCTTAGAAACTTCCGTTGAATCTTTTCAATGTTATCCGAATGAATATTGAAAAATGGAGACCATAACGTATAGTTATACTCAAGTTGCATCTGACAAGGGTTTTATATAACATTATAAATGTTCCTAAATTATTGAAATCTTTTGCAGCTCTCAAAACAAAGCCAAGAGTCTTTATTTATTTTTCTCTATTACTTCTAAAGTCTTGTAGAATCACCCCTCGAAGATAGCGCACTTTACCCCCGGACACCCTGCAATATTAAACCCGAAAATACTTTCGTATTGTTCATTTTTTTACAACATTTGAGAGAAAAACATAACGTTACAATATAATAAAACATAATTTTGCAAAAAAACATGTAAGTTATTATGAAAATAGTTTCAGCCGAAATACAGCAGGCGATTGGCATTTTTACCCCTGGCACACTAAGGATAAGGAATACTACATATATGTAGCGGAAGGATGGCATTCAAGGGGTTAAGTGTCCTTTTTAAAATTGGATGTGTTTGTTTGGTAGATTCAGATAAACATAATAATAAAGTATCTATATACGTAAATTATTTTTAACAGCAAATTATTTTAATTGCCATTTTCCAAATTGAAATTGAATTTTCGAGAATTCAGACTGTCCACGAATTTTCACGGGTCTGCGCAAGGTATAAATAAAAAAACGTCAAAACGTGAACCTGTCGACAGGAACAAAATACCAGGAGTACAGAAATATTTTTGGTTAATTAGTGTTTTATGTATTTCCATTTGGTTATTATTATCTCTTACCTTTACCAATAAATAAATTATTGTAGACTAGTTGAACTCACCTGAAACTGAGTGGAAGCATTCCTGCTAGCATAACTGAGATGAACTCCGAACAGCAGAATGAGCATCTCCCCGCCCTCCGTGACGTAGTCCCACCACAGCGGCTTGCAGGCCAGGAACAACTGGCCAGAGGGCGTCTGCCCTATCCTCATGATGCTGTACTGCTCCCGGATGAAGTTCAGACTTGTGGCCGTAAAGGCTGATAGGTAGCAGAGAACTGCGACCACCTTGAGGAAGATAAAATAATATTATTAAATGTTATTAATTCCCAGATTGAAATGTGAGATCGGCTAAAATGACCACAGGTCACAATGGTCGAGTGGTTAGAGGTGTTGTCCCAGTAAGACAGAGATCCTGGGTTCGATTCCCATTTGCGACCGTTACCATTTTTATATTCTGTGTCTTGTTACGTTTCACGTTCCACCTTCAAGTCATTCCAATAAAATTAAATATAATTTAAACTATTCCGTGAATCAGAAATAAAATAAAATACTTGCAATAATGTTAGTGTTCATGAATAGTTTATTGCCTCATAACTCATAATATTGTATTATATCTTCTGTCAAGAATTCTATACACATCCAACGGGTCTGGGTCGGGTTATATTACTACCGGGGATTGATCGTCGTGCATCTTTATTTCTACGAACTTCCAACGAGCAAGCTTCATGACACGACCGGAGACCGTTCTTCACGGCATGATCTCTAACCGGGCGGGTTCTGAATTGAAGTACGCAGCAATATCAAGTGCCCGTGGTGGTTTAGTTTCCCATTGTTTTCCATGCATTTACAAACCGAAACCGCTGCTCTCCGGGGAGCCTGAACCACGTATCAAAACTCCTCTCGGTAGTTACTTTCACACACTGACATATGCAATTACCATTAATGCATGTGAAATGCTTATAAAAAGTTTATAAATGTTTTTTTGTTGTAATTAAAGGAATACATTTTAGATTGGTTATGTATAACTTATCAGAAAAGAGGAGTTCTTGTGTCTGAGCCACGATTCTTACATAGGTTTTATGTTATAATAATATTTTTGTATGGAATATAGATTTTTCAATGTAATGTTTAGTTTAAGTTTTTTTTATTTGATTTATTTGTTCTGATTGGTTGACAATACAGCGCAGTTCAGAAAGGTAGTTTTGTATGGCTTGGTAAATATAATGGTTTTGCTTTAGTGTTGTTTTAAAATTAGGTGTAATAAATTGATTTCCATTTCTCATTAATTTTTTAATATTCTTGGTATTCTTTGTTATTTTTTTCTTTGCACATTTTTATAGTGGAAACTTGCATATGTTATTGACATTTGGTACTGTAAACAATTTAAAAAGTGATTCTGTTGATAAGGTAGAATTTTTTTAGTATTACTTTTATGATGATTTTTTTTTAATATTTAACTACAGAGAATGTAATAAAGGAATCCCTAAATGTGTAATAGTAGATATTAGGTAAGAACCTACAAATAATATTCTAATATAAATAAGTAAACAAAATATCGCAAATAGTTCAATTAAATAGGAATAAATTAAAAGCATTAATGACAAAATAGAAACATCCAACACTGTTAAAAAATATTATTAAAGACAATCTTACAAAAAACCGTTTCCACATGAATTGATCTTAAAAATAACCTACATCCATTCATTTTCCATAAGTGACAATTTATTTTTCAAATATATATAAAATATTATGTTTTATTACTAATTTGCTGAAGTGTATCCGACAATGATTGGGGACTTCTAAATGCTTTGGGGGAAAGTAATGAGGTTGTGATTTCTAGAGTACCTGACAACTGAGTGTATTTAAAAGGTGGACATAATATAACTGTATTATAACAAGTATTTGTTTTACTTGATCGTGCCATCTATTCCTCGGGCATCGTCGACCTCTTCAACCATTCAAGTCATACATTTTCTTTACACCTCTTTGTTCGTTCATCACTTGAAATGAAATCCACATTGTTACTGTTAAGAAACTAAATTATATTGACTTTAATTTGACTCCTCTAATATCTCATTCCAGTGCAGAGATAATGCGTTACTATCGAGCGTCCCTGACTTTTTCTACCCTTTAAAGCACTCATAAGAACAAACTTTAAGAATTTTTTAGCGTAATTGGATAAATGGTACAGGATAGCGTAAGGGACAAACTACTTATATTTATATTACATTTACCAAACATGGAAAGAGTAGTACACTCCTCTTCCAATCACAAGCTAACGCTTCTTTGGAAAAGTAGTGCACTCCTCTTCATACCACAAGCTGATACTTCTATGGAAGAGTAGTACACTTCTCTTCCAACCACAAGCTAACGCTTCTATGGAAGAGTAGTGCACTCCTCTTCCTACCACAAGCTAACGCTTCTATGGAAGAGTAGTGCACTCCGCGTCCTACCACAAGCTGACACTTCTCTTCCAACCACAAACTGACGCTTCTACGTAAGAGCAGTACACTCCTCATCCAACCCAAGCTAACACTTCTATGGAAGAGTAGTATTTAATATATCACAATAATAATAATAACACTAAGCCAACATCTACTTACTCCACTAACATAGGTTATTAATCTTAGCCTGAAAGAAGGAATTTTTCCGAGCATCCTAAAAAAGGGTCTGGTTATTCCTATTCATAAATCAGGACCTAAAAATAATGTAAACAACTTCAGACCCATTACACTATTAAACACATTGTCAAAAATTCTTGAAAAAGCAATAAAAGAACAGCTGCAACATTATCTGGAAAACATGCAAATACTCTCAGTTAACCAACACGGCTTTAGAAAAAATAGGAATACAGAAAACGCAATTGCCACTGTAACCGAGTTTATTACACATAATTTAGATGCCAAAAAAAAGTAATTTCAATCTATTTGGACTTATCTAAAGCCTTCGATACAATTTCGCACAAACAACTTTTCAAGAAGCTAAAAAACATTGGCATTAATGGAGTAGAATTGGAATTAATGAAAAGTTTCATGTCTGACAGAACACAACAAGTTAAAATTGACAACAAGACAAGTGAACCACTTTTAATCACATACGGAGTCCCACAGGGGAGTGTACTTGGCCCACTAATATTCCTCATATACATAAACGAATTATGTGACATTGAAATTGATGGTAAAATCGTGACCTTCGCTGACGATACAGTTCTTCTGTGTCAAGCAGCCACATGGAAAGATTTATTCACAACAGCTGAAAAAAGTTTGTCAATTGTCATAAAATGGCTAAACAGAAATACTCTTACCGTTAACACAGTCAAAACAAAATACATCACACATAGTATTACACAAAGAGGTCAACCTGGTTCTAACTTGAACTTGTTTTTGCATGACTGTAAACAAACATCATCCTATTGCCAATGCGAACACATCGAAAGGGTAAAACAAATAAAATACCTAGGAGTTATTATTGATACACACTTACAATGGACTGAACACATTAATTTTATCACTAATAAACTAAAACGAGTCTTGCACCTAATAAAATCCATCAAAAACATTTTTCCACTAACAATACTCAGATCAATATATTTTGCACTGTGTCAATCCATTGTCACTTATGGAATATTAGTTTGGGGAAGCGCTACAAACACAACAATTGACCCAATTCAAAAAGTTCAAAAGGCAATAATAAAACTCATACTGCAAGTACCATTCTACACAGACTCAAACAAAATCTTCAAAACTCTAGACGTCATGTCAATAAGACAACTTTACGCCAAAACTGCTCTCCTTCATCTCATCCATAATAATCTTCATATTACAAATCAACCAAAAGCCATAATAAAAACCAGGTCATCAACAAATAAAACAATGAACATTCCGATAACACACACCACACACGGACAAAGACACTTTCAATACTACGCAACCAAACTTTTTAACAGTATGCCCATTACTTTGAAACAACTAATGACTACAAATACACCTACAAACTTTCTCAAAAAACATATCGTAGCCTGGATAAAAAATCAAGATATTCACTTTATTCAAAAGCTTATAATTCCAAACCAAACATAACCAAAATATGATAAGTAAAATTAAATATTACACACGTTTTTCAAGAATTATCCAAAAATAAATACACGCACATATAAATGTGTGTTTTCATGTTTCAATATATGTCTGTGAAAAAAAAAAAAAAAAAAAAAAAACTTTCTACTACAACACACAAACACCTGTCACACTTAATCACAAACACGTAAACACCTCAGCACAGGTTCTCCTAGTGAGGTGTTCACGTAACATAAAATATCACCCACACACAGTTTTACAAATATCAACCTATGTTCTTTATTTTTTATACCTTTTTTCCGTACTTTTTTCTCTGTACTACAATATAAACCACTGTATTCATTTGTAAAATGTGTATTCAAGTATAGAAATAAAATAAATAAATAATATGTAGTTGTGGAAATGTTTAGAAAATTTTACTCTTTATTCTTTAAAAATGAAGAAATCCTTGTAAATATCACGGAAAGTAGTTTTTTTTGTTTTCCCCGCTTTTTTAACTCATCATTTTTTTCGCTTTAAATGCTAATGTAGTTTAACATAAAATAACTTGTTCTTATTATTTATGTATTCCTTGTACTTCCTTCTAATATTATCATTTTTTGATACTCCTAACATAGCCACAGCATAACTTTGCATGAAATAGGTATAAAAACATGCAACATCTGTTCTAAAACTTATTCCAATAATACTTCTGACTGCGTTATTGTAACTTTCTTTGTAAAAAATCGCAGAATCCAACGTCATTAGAAATATTTATAGCTTTTTCTTGTTTTCCACAAGTTTGAACGTAAAAGCTTATTCATATAATAGCTTTTACTGACTTCGCTATCATTGCCATCATGGAAAATATGAATGTCTATGCTAGCCATATTTATGTACCTAACCATAACAAATTGAGAGTATTTTTTTAGACTGAGATTTAGACTTTTAGTGGACAAGATGGGTAGTTTTATGAGTATCCGACTGTATAAAAAAACATATTATTGATTTCTTAACATAGTTTCGAAAAAAAATTGTGTACTAATGAACCAAACATATTTTAAACCCGTTAAAATATGCAGTGTCATTTTCAATTAACACATATTTCAATAGAGACTCTTTGTTCGCGCGTGTTAATGTTGATCACGTGCGTCAATTTCGATATTTGTTTAAATATTATATTATTTATTTTTCGGAATAACTTTATTGAGTAAAACCTCAAATTGTAATATTTAAATATTATATTGGTGTTGCATGTAAAGAATACAGTACCTATGTATATGTCAGCAATTCTTTAACTATTAATCACTCACAAACGTTCGATTCTATAGAGAACGCAATAAAAACAATAAAGAAATACGTAAAATAATGAACAGGATTACAATGATGTGCACGTAGTTATAAGTCGAACAATTGAAATATAAATACACCAAGTGTTTCAATTTATCAAAGCTCCGGAGGGCTGTGAATACTTCATGTTTAGTAAAAGCTCGCAGGGACGTGTAGGCTAATAGGCCTGTATATGGCAGCCGCCATATCTCCAAGCGAGATCATTACTGAAGCGTACTGTGTTTCTCATGTCATGAAAAACTGCCTTTGTATTTTGTCAACATAGTATTGAATTATGGCAGAATGCACAAATTATTCACAATTCACGCTTTTAGCCATGCCAGACGATCATATTTTCGTTTTCAATTGTTGGAATGTAAAAACGTTATTTAAGTTAGCAATAAGTCGACCTAGCTGAATCCCAGAGGAAGATAGAAGGGAGTGGAAGTACAGGCAACGCAGCGAGAGTTGGCTGCAGTGAAAAAGCTTACAAGGTGTACACTTCAACCGGCCAGGAATAGCCCTTTGTCTTGTTTGCGCCTACTTATTGTTACTAGCGGAAGAGGGAAAGAAAATTAATATATTATGCTTGCATAAAATTGTTGTTAGGAAGCTTACAGCGTATTCTATTCATATCAGTTCCAGTTCGATCGGGTGCATGAGACCGCGAATAAAATAACCTAAATTCTCATTATTGTTTTCATCGTTATTAAAAGATTTATTTGTGACAGTTTTTCTGCTACATTTTATTTATTTTACTTTTATCTCATTTATTCATTGAACTACATATACATATCTGTTTATATTGGCATATAACATATCTATCAATAAACACGGAAAAAACTTGGTGATATAAAATATCGATATTTTATTAAAATCTGGTCACATTATTTGTATTCAGATTGAAAACGGGACTGCAAGTGCATTGGAGAATGAATTCACAGGTTTCCTAACAAACTATCAGTAAAACAAGAATATTTTATGGGGATGTCGGAACACTAATATTTGCGCATTTCGTCATTATATTTATTGGGATAAACGGAACTGCATGAACACGTGCTCCGATATATTCAGAATGTGCGTATAGTTTGCCATCACGATTTCAACAGGATTTTAATAAATCAGCAATACTCATTTTTCTCCATTTAGATATGTTTTCCATTAACCTAATGATTTAATAAGATATATTTATTTCTCTTCATTTTTTTTTAAATATATTTTCCTACTTGCTACGCTACCTTGCGCCTTGTTGTAGCAAGTGGTCTACGACTTCATTTTTTAGTATAATAGTTGTTAAAATTAAGTAAAGACCCAAACCAGATGTTGAACATGAGTTTGGTTGTTATTCAAACAGTTTGTATTTTTAAGGACAGATGGCACTTTGTCGTTTTTCTCCCTCCAACAGGCTGAAATTAATAAAAAGCCCAGTAACGCCATGATCATCCTCTTCTGCATCTTTACTTCTCAAGAAACAACATCTCAGTCCGTTAAGAATAAACTATAATAAATATACAATAGTAAAACACTACAGGAATAGTGTTGAATAAATCTAAAAAACAGAAGTAAATAAAATAAAGGCAAATAACAAATTAATTTAGTTTAATTTAATGTGTAAATGAGATGTTTGTTTTTGAGGTTGAGTTTACTACTGTAGCTGATATGGGAGTATAGGGCGTTTGCTCTTCTTCTCGCTTACGCTAGTGTTTAGTTGATGTGTGTGTGTGTGTTCCATCGTAGTTTTCTGTCGACTATTACTCCAAGGTACTTAGCACTTTTTTGCCATGGTAAGCGCATCCCAAAAAGACCTACATATCTGGTAGGGATCGACCGCACTATCCTCCCGGGACGAACCGCCACTGGTACTTACTACCTACATGTTATCTCGGCACATCACAAAAAGATCTACACGAAATATGAACACTGATGGAGAGGATTTTCGAAAGGCAAAAACTAATGTTTCTAGAATTTTACTGGGCATAATAAGAAATCGTTAGGAGCGGAGATTAGATTAGAGGGGAGATTTCCCAATTGATAATTCAGAGAAGGTTGATAAAAGACAAAGTAGAGAAAGACGCCGTTCTTCGTGTCTTGTTTGTGACTGATGCGAGTGCAGTTCCGCACTGTACGTACTGGACAACTATTTTCACCACGATAAGGATAACATTAGTTTAGTTTCGTGAGTTTTTTGGCCGTGCTGAATTTCCTATACCTACAGAACGGTTAGTAGCCAAGTGGAAAAATGCACCAGGTTTCCACCAAGCCATCAAGAGTTCAATCATTTTCTGGCTTAGTCCTCCATCATTGCACTAGGAGGAGGTTATCAAATATTTTTAGATTGTTCCTAAGCTGGGAAAGTTTTCTTTCTTATATATCGAATATAAACGTTTCGGAGAGCTTTGCAGTTGTCCATCATCGAGATAGATAACTTATTACCGGTATTATTTGGACAGAAATATGAATATTTTTTCTTTCCGTATAAAACTGTTGAAGAGTATTAAATAATGAAGAAGGCATTTGTATGTATTATTACTGTGTTTGCATAAATCTCTGAAATACGAGTAAAAGCGATGCCAAGTTCTTTAGCCATATGCCATAACATTTGATAATATTTGGAAAACGTTATGTTTATATCAATAAGTCATTTTGGCGTTTTCATCAGACGCATCAACAAGATTATGTAAACTATAAATAAATAAATAATCTCTGAATAAATCGGAAATTCACATTCCGAAAGATATTTGGTGTCTGTCATAATTTGTGTGCTTTATTTATCTGCAAAATATTACAGAAGACAGAAAAAAAAATTTGCAGTGAGAATATTATTATTTACCAACGTCATCGTAATTAA
Source organism: Hesperophylax magnus (assembly GCA_026573805.1). NCBI lineage: Eukaryota > Metazoa > Arthropoda > Insecta > Trichoptera > Limnephilidae > Hesperophylax > Hesperophylax magnus. The sequence continues at coordinate 10,407,190 of JAIUSX010000121.1, forward strand.
ATGAAGTTAGGTGTTTTAAAGCAGCAAAAAATATCCAACGGTAAGCTCTGGCGTCCTGAAAATTTAACAACTTTTCTGATTGGATTTTTTAGGTCAAAGGAAGTGGTCGCTTAACGCAACTCGTGGCTTAATTTCCATCGTGTGCTACGAGCTATGAAATATATATAGCTAAGTGGAAACACAGTGGAAAGTGGACGATAAAAATGTTTTGAAATAACACACATAAAAACTTCATCGAATCAATTTTAAATCTTCTACAATTGATATTAATTTTTAAATCGCTAAATATAACACCTCCCATTAATTTAATGTTGGGTTAAGTGCGATGATTCGACAGGTCATTAATTTACAATTCCAGTGCATACCTTCCTGAAACGTGCCAAGTCATATTTTACTCTGGATTCAATTTCTATTCAGCGCTGAGCCCCATGTGCCGTGAGATGAAATATGCAAAGATGGGTCCAGATGGGGAAGCGATTGAGAATTCACAGCCAGAAAGCCGCTGGAGAGATAACTGGGCCAATAGGGAGATAATACCCCGAAGGGGTTATCTTTCGATTCAATCTTTAGGTTTCAATGTGAATATCTTGATTCTGAATCAGTTTTTCATAATGATTGAGGATGCCACTTTTTGTTTTATTTTCTCTCCTTATTTCGTAATATTAATAAAATAATTATAACAGTTATTTTACAAGCAATAATTATTCGCCTGAAACACTCATCCACATTGAAAAATTTCCTGATAAAAGATACATGACGCCAACGGGACTCGAACCCGTGTCCCTTCGATTTCCGGTCGACAGCAATGACCACTGAGCTATGGCGGCTTATCTCTTATCCGCGAAATAATTCAATATATACTAGTGTTTCATTCAACAATTACTGCTTGTTACATTTTTTCACCTGAAAACAACCAACTTTATTTTATATGAGAAAGGCATTGTAAGTGCTAACTCTCTCACTAGATGGCGTCGAGACAAATTGTCTACATTTTTAGGTGAAATACTCGAACTTGTCAAATATTAATTAGTTATATGATTAGTTATAATATTAATATGAGTGTTTCAGGCGAATAATTATTGCTTGTAAAATAATTGTTACCCTTTGTGCTATGCATAAAAAATCTTGTCTTAAACATTAGTTTACCAAAAAAATAATAATTATAACAGTTTCAGATTTCAAAAACTTGGTCAGAAGTTCTGAAATTAAACAGATTTTTCGTTTATAGATTAAATTAAAACACCCGTAGGTATATTCTCTTCAAAACTGTAGGATAAGTCTAATATTACGTTATTATATGTGAAATATTTACGTCGAGTTCAGACTTAGAAGAGATGAAATGTTGAACGGAGGATAGGCAATTTTAGACGAGGCTCGATAGAAGAGAGAGAAAATAGTTTAGAGAGGGACAGCAAAAAATATGTGACGAAAGTTCCCACTTATAGACCATATAAAATACAATCTGAGATGTCAATAACGTGAATTTTAAAAGCAATGTCCAATTCGAAATTCGAATAAGCGAGAAAATTATTTTTTTGGAAAAATGAGAGAAGACATTTATTAAGACTTACTCATTGAGTTCCATCTTTTGTTTGATAAAATTTGGGACGTGGGTAGTGTTTAATTTTTAGTGTTTTGGTTTGTATTTCACGTTGAACTTTTTAACAGCCGCTAAGATATGTTTTGTTACTTGCTATATTTGATTCTCAGGCGCCGTGGCCGCACTCTCGACAGATTTATACTTCCGCTAACTGTAAATGTTGCATGAGTTTAGAGGATTGAATATTTTTCTTATTTCTTAGATGCAAATATTTTATCGGTTCACGAAGACCCAAACGTAATTCAAAATATCCATGTAACTGTTTGCAGTAAAAAAAATATGTGTTTTTCTAAAGTAAAACATATTACATACTGCTAGGAAGAGGAATATGGGAAAATACCTGGCTATACAGATCCGGTCACCTAATACGGCTAGTATTAATTTAGTAGTAATTTATTTTTACTTGTGTCATGACATTGTTTTTAATAAAGCATTACATATTATTTACTTAGGCACCGTTGTTTTCTTCTATGATTCTTATTAAAAAAAACTTACAAAAAGCATGTTTTTGTTATCCTTCAAAACATGCATTTTTTACTCTTGAATAGTCTTCAAGCACGTTTTTTTATTACGGTCAGAGCGCATTGATGTACCTACCTAGGTACCTACCTATTGTATTTTTTATGTCAGCGCGGAGCCTTCTGCAGTGGGAAAGTGTTTTAAAAAATCAAATATTGACATACAATATCCTAAGTCAGTTATAATTAGTGACATCTTACGAATTTCAACAGAACTTTTTTTAGTACAGAACTGTCTTTAAATGGCTAGTAAAACCTAGTTCCTCCGCTGGGGGGCATTGTTGTAGTTTCGTTCTGAACAGGGTACCTATTATACTTGGCCTTAACATTTTTTAATAATTTTTCATGTTCCGCGTGGTACATTTTTTACAACATGAGGAGTCGAAGTTAGCTAATCAAAAAATTGAATCGGGCAAAAATGTTTTTATTTTCCAAACTTATCTAGACAACGCCTCAACCAACTTGGCCGTCATTTTTTTCAATTTGTATTAGTATTTCGGATGAGTAATTATTGCTTATAATTATTTGTTATCATTTATGCTATGCATAAAACCTTGTGTTATAAACGTTAGTTTATCATTAAAAAAAAAATAATATTTGACAAGTCAAAAATATTTCACCAATAAATGAAGATATCATATGTCTCGACGCCATCTAGTGAGAAATTTAGCTCTAACAAAGCCTTTCCTACAAAAATAAAGTTGGTTGTTTACAGGTGAAAAAAATATAATAAGCAGTAATTGTTGACTGAGGTACTAGTACGTATTGATCATTTGGCGGGTTCGAAATAAGCCGACATAGCTCAGTGGATACAGAGCACCTGACCGGACATCAGAAGGCACGGGTTCAATTCCCGTTGGCGGCATTTATTTTTACTCGGGAGATATTTTCAATTTGTAATAGTATTACGGATGACTAATTATTGCTTATTGTTCTGTCACGCCGTTTGCTTGACAGGCCGTTTGCTAATCAATCGTATGGTCAGAATTTGAACTGTGTAGTTTAAATTCGCACACGTCAGCTATAACCTCGGAGGGCCATGAGCCGAACTATCGCACAAAAACCGTTCGTCCTGTCAAAACACCATCGCCGGTTCTTTATCGGAATAATCACTTAATACGTATTTTATCGCAATTTAATTTAAAATAACGAGTGCTAACGAACCACAATCCCGTTCCAGTGCTGACAGATGAGTCTCACCATGCAGATTTCACCATCGCCACCCGGTAAGATGATTGTGAATTAACCTTACGAATTGTGTTTTCGCATTCGCCTGTCACAAGCCATAGACTTTATTTATGCTTTATCTGTATGGAATAGCCCTTTAAAGTACGGCTAACTCAACCCCTGTTCGTTCCTCGAATACTTATAATTATTTGTTATTTTTTTTATTTTCCTGTGTCTCGTACTGTTTGATGTTTCGTTTAGATTTATTAGTATTATCTTCTTCTTTTTTTTACATTCGCTCCACATAGGAAGCCCTGAGTAAAATAATTCACCTCAAGGCCTGTCATCTTTGGGGAAGCATCACACAGCAGTGTAGAGGGTATTTTTAGGAAAGGAAGGGAAGGAAAAAGTTTAAAAAATCAGGGTTGGGTAGTAATCTGAGGAACCAATGTGTCTAGGCATGACGGATTTATGAATCCATACCTCCCACTGCGTTGCAAGGCAATGTTTTGAGAGTCCTGCGGGAGAGGTTATAGGGTCTCTCTCAACCAGTCTCTCTCGATCCGGCCTGCCACGCAGCTGGTGGGCATACGTATCTGTGGCCAAAACTCGTACAAATCTCACCCCATGCACCCAGGCACCCATGCTAAGTCACCAAACGTAGCGAACCACTTGGGGTGACCTATGACAGAGGTATCGGTTATCCAATAAATGGTTCCCGGGGTGGTTTATGGTAGGTTGGTGTATGTTAGGTTAGGTAATACAATATATATTTACCATGGCTAGCAGGTACTTAAGCAGGTCAACATCCCTGACCACCCAGCGATGCGCCTTGCGGGTGCGGAACTCGATGAGGTGGCGGTACAGCTTCAGGATGATGGCCCCGTAGCAGACCACGAAGCCGAGCTCGCGGAACCACGGCTCCACCAGGCACTGCTCCACGGAGGGCTCAAAGAATCTCACCACCACCTAAACAAACAACGCTCTTCAATATTGCCATCACAAACAAAAGCTTTGAATGGATGGATGGAAGAATTAAAACAAGGATGCCAGCACTTATACTAGTATTTCTGTGAATAGTGGACCTCGCATTAAAAAAAGTATGTTCCAAAATTCAAAATTTCCTCTAAAATAACGTAATCTGTAAGAATGTACTGAAATAACGTAATCTGTAAAAATGTACTGAAATAACGTAATCTGTAAGAATGTTCTGAAATAACGTAATCTGTAAGAATGTACTGAAATAACGTAATCTGTAAGAATGTTCTGAAATAACGTAATCTGTAAGAATGTACTGAAATAACGTAATCTGTAAGAATGTTCTGAAATAACGTAATCTGTAAGAATGTACTGAAATAACGTAATCTGTAAGAATGTTCTGAAATAACGTAATCTGTAAGAATGTACTGAAATAACCTAATCTGTAAAAATGTTCTTAAATAACGTAATCTGTAAGAATGTACTGAAATATCTAACTGCTTAATTATAAATCATATATTTTATGTAACATTTTTTTTCTTCAATCCTTTTTTTCAAACTTATAGACAGGTAGATACAGTATAAAGTCCAAATAAACAGGACGATTTCACATTTAAAAAAATAAACATTAAAAAACCATATTCAAAGTTAGCCATCTAGTCAAAGTAAGGCTTGCTTGAGTAATAAAGTGGAAGTACTGGAATGTCGAAAACGAAAAACGGAACACACAAACAATGTTACAAGCATGAGTTTTGTTTTGATTTTGTTTATTTTCTAAAATAATTTTTCAAATACCTGACATGAAACAGTATAATATAACTACATAATTGTACATTAAATCCACACAGGAGACACTGGGGAGGATAATTTCTCACAGGGCTTATGTCGTCTTTGGGGATGTTGTGTGGAGGGAGGAAACACAGAGGCCGACAAATCATTCCAGAAGCTGTCAAATTCAAGAACGAGTCGTGGAAACGACCAGTTGCCTTGTGACAAATATAAACCGTTGACGAATGTTGGGCGCACGGTTGGATTATTTCCCCTTCGATGACCCCAATTCCTTGGGGCATCGTCTATTTAAATATCGTCAAAACAAGGGCAACATTCCTACCTAACGCCTGTGCTCTGAAAACTGTAATCCGTTTGTTAAGAAGGGGGGAATCTATCAAACAGGCCGCCCGACTATGCACAAATATTTCGAGGCTCCAGAACAGAGGTGGCTGCCAAACAGTGGAGCGCACTTGCGATTTGTACAGGGTGTTTTTATCTGTGGGCCTTGTATAGTAAATTTACAGTAAAATCGAGTAGATAGACCTCCATAGCTCGTGGTGGAAATTACTTCAGTGGCTGACAATATCTGGGTTAACTTTTTAAATTCCAGACAGAAATAAACTGAGCAAGTTTCAGGACGTCAGACTCACCTTTGAAGAAATTACGGTGATACTCATAGATTTTTTACTAATTTATCTTTACTGGGTAATAGAGTTACAATTCGAGGCGCTACTTGTTCCACTATTATTAGAACGCGATAAGCGGTGCGCGTAGCCTGGTTTCGGTAGTTTTAGTTAGAGCATTGGGAGAGTTGGTGGTGAACAAGCGGAACCTATTTTTTCGCTTCATGTCTCATCTAAATATAATACGTCAATGATATGGGTTCATTATTATCAAAATTATTTCGTGATATGTTTTCTTTTTCTAGAGCAACAATATGTTTAATTTTGTTATTCGATAACGTATTCCAGGATCCGAGAGGTATGCGACCCATGATCTATGATCTTACGCACTACAAGTACGAACAAGTATCAAGCAATAGTTGAACGCAAATTTAATTGTCCGGATATATTATTTTATACACTTTATGTCGACCCTTTGATGGCTTAAGAATTGTTTTTTTTTTATGTGAATACCGCACAAAAGTCCCAACTGCTCCCAACCGTCTGAAGCCAGTGAAGCCACTATTGCATCCCCAATTGCAGTATGTTGTGAGCCTGAAGGTATTAGGGAGGGGAAGGAGATGGATAAGAGGACGGTGAGGGAGTACCTGGCAATTCAGATCTAGTCACCAAACACGGCCAAACCCATTTCAAGTTACGTTTCAATTCTGAATGGTGATATTATGCCAGTGCGATACTGAGAGTATCTTTCACTCTGGAACGTGCCACAAGTATACTATATAGTATTTTTAATTGATAAGTTAAATCACAATATCTACATAAGCGGATCGATAATTTTATTTCTGTTAGTTCACAAATAAATCATTTAAAATAATATACATATAGTATATCATCCGTGCGTTTCAGAGTGGAGAAATACTTTCAGTAGCGCCCTGGTAAGCTAGCTACGCCTCAAAACTGAAAAGTTGCTTGAAATGTTTTTGGCCGTATTTTGGTGACCAGATCTGAATAGCTAGGTACCCCACACCTTCAGCCTCACAATATACCCCAATTGGGGATGCCATAGTCTCGCTGGCTCCTGACGATTGGGCCTAATAGTTGGTACTCTTGCGCGGTTTCATATTGTTTTTTTAATCATGTTGTCCCAGGACTTCACGGATATTATTATACAATACATATATCTTTTCACTGTTTATAGGTACGAGTATTAAACTGTGTAACCTTTGGTTCTACAAGCATTTGTATTGAGTTGGTAATCGAAATAATTCGCCTTACGCAATGTGAAAAACACGTTAAAAAGTGAAACAAAAGTACAGCCATTAATCATTCGTAATATGGAAGGCGAGGTCCGCCCCGCGTAAATAGAAGGGTGGGATTGCGAAAGGCGGGATATGCCTTAAAAGCTTTCCCCACCCAAACTCCATCGTGAGTCGTGACCTCCTCGATTCATAAGGCAATTACAGTTACTAGGTAACACTCAATGACCTGACTATGCCAACTTTATATATGAGATGAGTAGGTACCGAACGATGTTAACCTGACTCAAAATGGTTGGTAAACGAAAAAAACTCATTGTTTACTAAGCTCGTTAAAAACGATCAAATCTTTAAATAGTATAAAATAAATTCGCGTCTGTCTGTTTCTGCGTTTATTTTTTCTAAACTACAGAACGGCTGTTGATAGGGTTGTCACTATCATCTAGAGAATTTCTTCCGCAAGGTTTATTATATTATATAATACGTGCATATAATATTTATAGAAAGTAGAGAAAATACGATGTTTTGTAATCATACCTTACAAAACATTATAACACCAAACCAAACATAATCATGCATGAATCTAATAAAAAAATTATTATTCATATTTTCACCACATGTCACCAATGTTTTATCCTTTGTCAAAGTTTGAAAACCCGTCTGGCAATATTTTGTTCGAGTTTCGTTGAATAATGTACGTACGTACCTACGTTGGCGCGCTTTTACAATCACAACGAAATGGCACGGCACCATTCGTCTCATTTTTAACTATTATTATTTAGTGTGTACGAAAGAGCGAGGACACTTTTTGACACACTTGCTAATAACAGCTGTTGAACACGAGAAACAATGCAAATGACAGTGACGGAGTGTGGATTTTTTATTTATTTTTTGATTTTAATGGAAAAAAAATGTTACCGGACAGCAAAGCGCCCATAACATTTTTTACTCCAAATGTGCTGAGGAATAGCTGGTTAAAGTTTGTCGGGTACTTGCCGATACACCCTGTATATATATATATATATATATATATGTGTGTATTTATTTATGTATGTGTATACATGGGTGTATGTGCATATGTGTATATATATGTGCATATAAATAAAACAAAAAATTCCTTATCTTTAAATAACAACGTACAATAACCATTAAAAAAAATTTAAAGACCTAATTTACATTTATATAAGAAAATTAAACCAATACACATAAATACATGTACCATTTAATCATAACCACGTAAACACCTCAGCACAGGTTCTTCCAGTGAGGTGTTCACGAAACATATAACATTACCCACCACAGTGTCACCTACTCAAACCTACCTCACACCCAGCATAAAACAAACACCATATTAATAACAGTTCTAAATTTATGTATTATATACAAATGTAAATAATTTGGTAGACACTGTAATGTCTAATATGTATAGAATAATAATATGTATAGAAATAATAAATAAATAAATTGCTAATGCTGGCTAAACCTAATGAGATATATCCCAACAATGTACTACGGAGTTGTATTCCTTAAAAAGGCCTACAGAAATATTCATGATGGGATATGGGATCGATAGCCCCCAGCGACGCGGGGTACACGTCAGCGAGTATAAAATAAATGCACTAAATTCAAGTAAAGTACAGATTTAGGTTTTTAAAACCTTTGTTTTTGTCGGTGTGTGCAGAGGGCAGTACAGTCACAATCTAAAACAGCCCATGCATTTAAATTGGCTAAGTGATAAAACAGAACAGTGAAGAAAAATAACATTGAGAGAATATAATCTAACCTTACTTACTAACATTAAACAATTGAATAGATGAGTACCATTTTTGGCATATATATTTCAAAGCCAATGATGGAACTGAGGTTTCGAATATAAAACTTATTTATGTAAGTATGGGCAACAGAGAAAGTCAATACTGTCATTATTATTATTACTGCAAAATTGAATCTTCTACAGGGCATCTAAGCATCCATGTTTACTGGGATGGGTGATATCAAAGTTAAGCCCTTCAGTATTTTCATTATTTTTGTTCAATTTCCAATGTTTTCTGTATTTTTATTTTTCAATTTTTCCGTAAAAACAAATACTATTTTATAAACTAGATAGAATTATCTTTCTGGTGTAGGCATTTAAAATAAAACTTACGTTTTCCAAACAATAAAATTTTAATATCAAACGTGAAAAATGTTTTCAAAAACGCTAACCACATTCATACTTAATTTTTTTACTCTAATCGTAGAAAAATTGAAAGAAATCGAAATTTCGAAAACACATTCGGTTTTTTGATGATTTTTTTAAGAAAACTGTTACTTCATTTTATTAGTTAAACCGATTGATATGAAATCGGCCAAAATATGAATTATTCATTTTGGCTATTTTTAGAATTTTATTTATAGCCTTCAGTATAAATATTTCAGATCAACTGGAGAGAATTATTATTTCTCATTCTAAAGTCAAAAAATTACTTATTTCCGCATGACAGAAAAAAAATTTATGAATACTTTTATAAAATATGAACGCCCGGTCATATATGACCCTAAAATGCTGGAGACGTAAAAGACTGGCCGTTCAATAGAACAGGAGAAATGTTCTTCCCTACCCATATCTGATCATCGCATCGGTGCCACTTTATAAGCGTTATAACCATGGAAGGTAGGTTCCTATTTCCATGATTATAATTTATAACGTGCGGCATTATATCTTTTCCGTGTTTAAATACTTCTAATTTTTAAGCGAAACATGCAGCCCTCTTACCAATTGTATGACCACGACTTCCGCATATCTTACAATCATTATACATTTCACTCCTATATAACAAATAACTTGTACAGTACTTAATATGCATGTCATTATTCGTGTTAAATAATTCCGAACATACGCACCCTTTCTGTCTAACTCCGTTTTCCATCTAAAATGGTTCGAATAGTCTGTCTTTCTACCGTACTACATAGTTGCAGATGACAAGCATTCTTACAAGGGTAAAATTGTCCTGTCAAAAGCTTTGCTCAGAAGACAAAAGTAAAAAAAAACATGCGGATGTCGCTGTTTTTTGTAATTATTCTTTTGTGATAGTGGCAATTTACGAGTAATTGTGCTTTCAACCATAAATGTGTCAGTGGAGGCAAACTTTTAGATATCCATTTGGTTGTTACTGTGTTGCATGTCATCGGGTGACGTTTTATCGGTCGAGTTATACACGCTAAAATATTCTAGCGATTGTGGTGGCGATTGAAAGTGGTTTATGGTTGTCATGTAACGTTACCAGTATCCGATAAATTTGTTCAGTGTAATAAATATGTTTGTAATGTGACTGAAAGTTTTTTCTATACTTCGGTAAGCAGCCTTCACGGAAGTTTAATAATTGCTTTTCCGGCGTGCATGAAGTGGTCAATATTGAAGCATCATACCCCACTAATCAACGTTTGAAGATAGTATGCAAAATTTTAAATGGGTACGTAAAAATGTATTAAAACATTTACATTATATTCTGGCTAAAACATATTATTTTCTTTCTAAAACATTTAAATCTTATTCTCTATATGGCGCCTGCAGACGATTTACTTAATTGCGGAGACACTTGCGTTGCAATAGTAGAGGGCTTAAAATCCATGACGGTATATGGAGAGTATACAGAATTATACACGAGAGACATCTTAGTTAGGAGATATTTTTGAATTTGTATGAAAAATTAAAATTCATAATTTTTTTAATTTAAAAATTGTTATATGATTAATGAGGGACCCTATACTACATGAAAAAAATATAAGTGTACATAAAACGCAATTTTATTGACCACCGATGACATCTTCAGACGGTCAACCTTAAATTTACCAAAAAAAAATAAAATTTTATGTGGTACTAGAGCTCCATACAAAGCCCAATTTAAGCAAATTTTATTAATATTATTATTTGTGATGACGTGTGTTGGACTATTTTTTATCTCTCTTGAAAATCCTTCTACTGACTTCCGTTAAAACAAAGAGTCGCAAATTGTTCTCATGCGCAAAGCACATGAAACTCAAATCATTCCCGTGTATAGATTTCTTGATGCCACACTTATTTACTAAGAAATGCACAATATAAGAAAACATTTTTCTAGAATTTTTGACAAGTCTAGAAAATAAAAACCGCTAACCGTGTGCCAAAAATGAAATTTAAAAAAATGTGAAAAAGTCACCCCTCTTGATATAGATGACGAAAACAAATAAATGGAATCCCGCAAACCCATTGTACAAGCATGTATCATTTATAAAAAAACATCCAAAATTCAGTCGCTGTTTCAGTTAATTTTTGTTAGAACTTCAAAGTTGATGAGTCAGTGAAATAACTGTAAAATTGTTTAGTTGGATTGCCTTTAAGGTGAACAATTTAGTTCGCATGTCTAATCACAATTATTATTTCCCAACAAATAAGCGCATATTATTTTCTTTCACAATGCACCTGGCTACTTACAGAACAGTTTCCGCCTAGTTTATCAACTACTTATCCACGAGTTATCAACTCTTCAGTTGGAAGCGCTCTTATCGTGACCATTCCGTTCTTTCCCTTTGTCTATCACCGCGATTATCATCCAAGTTAAATAAAGTTAATTAAAATAATACAACCCACTCACAATTAAAGACACGCTGTTTGCGCGAAGATGCCCAAACTGATTCGACAGATCATTAATCAGGACTTAAACAAAAACATTGGTATAAAATTATACACTAATTAATTTGTTTGGTGAAATTTGCGAAATATTTTAAGCAGGGTGACTGGTACTTCATTCGAAATTCGGACATAATAGAGGACACATTTTCCAGGTAAAAGGTTAATTTGAAGATAGTGTCAATTATTCTTAAAAGTTGTGGAAATAGGCAATAAATTTAAAAGATTGGATCTGAAATAGGTTACATATCGGAATAATTCACCAGCTTTGCTGCGGAAGAAGCAAAGTCGGTGGCAGTCTTCAGTAGATTCTAATTATTAATCAAGCGATTTATTAGTATTTTTTTAAAATAACACTTGTACTTTAACCCTTCAAGTCTCCGAAGGACATTACTAGACACAAACATCATATTCATTAGAGCCCCTGAGGACCAGATCTGACCGCGGGCATCTATGTTATAAAAATACTTTTTCTATAATTTGGAGATATGTGGTTTATTCGCCGTTAGATAGAAAAATAGTAACTTTTCAGTTTGTATCAAATATGTATTTATACTTGATTCAATGAATAAAATGCTGAAAATTGACAGTTTTTAATTACAAATTGGTGGGATTTTCCCCTTGACAATTGAGAGTAAAATTTTATTTTTTGTATAAACAGCATAAAGAAGGGTGGTGACAGTTTTCTTACTAATTCTCTAAACAAAGGAAATGTATTGTTTAAATAATACATAATGAATAAATATTTATGTTATTAATTATAATATGTATTCTTAAAATATTTGATTATTATAAAATGAAACCGGTCGGTGGTCGAGTTGACATCGCATTTGGGTCCCACTCAGGCGTAGTGTGTTCAATTCCTTGCCTGGCTAAGTCCTCCATCACAACACAAGTAACATTTTCAGCTTACTGTGGTGGTAGTAGGAGATTTTCAAATATTGTCAAAAATTAAAAATTAAATATTCTCTTAAAATAGTGAAAATTTTGAGTAAAAATGTTTCGGTAAGTTTTTTGGTAGCATTTTGATGTTTCATGTATTTTTTTTTGTTATTTAGAAAAAACAACGTTTATTTAAAATCAAAATAACAGAAAAATAATTTTATTTAATTTCTAAAAAGGTATTCATTTTTAAGACAACTTCAAAAGTAATAAATATTGGGAACATTTAAAATATTGAATGGTTACAATTTTTTTTAACAAAAACCGCAAATTTACAGCGATGGCGAGTCGACGAACGTGCATTTGGATTGCAAATCTATTACTTTTCTTTCGTATCGAGAACGGGTGCATAAAACAAACTGATTTAGAGTTTCTTGAATGATTCCGTTACCGCTATCAGCTAATACCGGGGCGGGTTCCTCTAACAGGAAATTGGTTTATGCAGCGCCATCGGCTTTTACAGGTCTCCTTCCTTTTTATTAAGAAAGAAAATAACAACAGCAGACTCATCAGATCTTGGGTGGCAGAGAAAAAATACCCGGAAAAAAACCTAGTTTCGTAGTTTGTAAAATAAATATTACCTATGTAGGATTCGAGTAATCATCAGTCTACTGTATCTCAATTTAAACATTATACTATTAAGTTTTTTCTAGTGGAACGTGAACTCTTTTCAACAGTTTACAGTAAGAATGTAATTAAATAACAGTACGTGTAATGACGCGAATACGTTTGCGAGTTGAGCCTCGAATTATGGGAAAGGAACGAAGTAACAGCAAATGGCGCGAAACGCCGCTTGCGGTTGCTTCGCTCCTTTCCCGCAATTCAAGGCTCGGCTCGCCTTTCGGCACGCAGCATAACGTAATACATATTATAAACATAGGTTTAGCATCGTGAGCTCAGGTTCAATATATATTTTTTTTTTATTTTATGTGAGATAATTATAAATAAACACATAACGGTTTATAAATCTTCACATCAATAAATAAACAGACGATAGTCTGAATTGCGCTGGATTAGTGGGACTCCCAATTGGGGAGGAGGAATTTGTGAAAGAGTAAAAGATATATTAAAGATTAGGAGAGCTCGTCTAATAATAATGTGATAAAGTTATTAAATAAAAACCTCAATTTCGAGCAACGGTAATCAGTTATGAAAATTATACGAGACGTCATGTAATTTGAAGACCATATAAAACAACAATCCTTTGCTAGTCCCAAGAAAGAAGAGAAAGGAATAAAATAGTTAAAATTAAACGAAATAATAATTTAAGGAATACGTATAAAGATAGATAAAATTATTTATTTTTAACTTACAATTTTATTGACTTTGTTTCTTAGGGCACTAAAAAGTTATAGCGTTTATACACACTCTAAAATCACTGTTATTAAACTGTGAAAAACTTTTTTTCAAATTTGTTTAAATTAATGTGTTTTTAACGAGCGATATACAAATAGACATGGAACAAAAAAACTTACATTGTGTACAATCTGGTATTATGCGAGTACTTTTTCATTAAAACGTACATAAACATGCGAATACAATATTACTGTTAAGTAAACAAAAAATAAGCTTTATTCACTCCGATTGCAATGTGTGTCTTGTGTGTTTTTTGCACAGATGTGAAAAGGAATAATGACCACCATTACCAGATACTACATCATGATAAGGTTAACTTTGCGGTCGACGGCGTCGAAAAAGTAAAAAATTAGGATAACAGTGCAAAAAAATTCTGATAGCGTTCTTTATTTGGAATGTACGATAAATAAATATTATAGTTTTATAATCAATTTATCATATTGAAAACAGGTAGATGTGCCATCTACCAGCCACGTGCTCCATCATTGCAAAGGGACATATTCCGCTTATAATTATGGTATCTAGTAGGAGGTTTCCAATAATGTCAGATTATTCACAACCTGAGAAAGTATTTCATTATTTCATGGGTATTAAAAAAGACTGAAACCGAGGAACTGATAGGCAGTAGCTGGTCGTATGAAATACTAAATTAACCGAGACAAAATATCCAACAAAAACATAAAAGATACGTTTTTAGATTTTGACAGCCAAATGGATTATCGTGGCTTAATTTTTGGTTATTATGCCATGTTACGCTTCCTCCTTGAATAGCCAACTTTTCGGACAAAGTTACTGTTTCCATCATCGGTCTAGAGTCGTTCAAAATAAATGTAGCTTCTTTCAGCAAAAAAAAAAAGTTTTGACGTGTGCGGTAAGGGAGGAAACCATATGTTTCTTTATAACTTTTAACACGACATAAATAATATAAATAAATAAATCACGATAGAAACAATGACGTTTGATAAAGTCCAATAATTAAATATATTGTTTGGTTAGCAAAAACATGGTTTTTAGTTCCTCTTTCATTTAGTTCCTCCCATTTAGTTCCTCTTCTGACGCCTGCAAAGTTAACCGTGTCTATTAGACTAGATGCTAGATGACGGTGAAGACTCGGCCGTCAACCGCGGCATTGGTGCCCACGAGGCGTGAATCCCGGACTTAAAGAAAAAGTGTCTGCGAACGAACCTTGACGGTTGTGAAACAGCACATGAGCTGACCTAGATGTGAATACTGCTCTAGGTGATTACCACTTGTCCCCATCAACAATTCAATCTATCTATTCCATGCAGGCCGCCAAAAGAAGAACTTACGAACGAAAGCACTATTTTTAAACCATTTTTATGTTGCAAATAAATATAATACTGAAAATAAATCGTTGTCGTTGTATCAAAAGTTTGTCGATGAATTATTGAAGAATCCTTTCGAGATTGTTTTTCTTCATGAACGTAATGCCTTTTAAGTACTTTCTTAGTCATGATTTTTTACTTTAAATCATCATTTTTTGGTCTGATACTTGTTGTGAGAATCGGCCCTGAACCAAACAGCCTGGCGCTAGTGAAAACCTCAAGGGTACTGTGTTATGCGTTAGGTATTATAAGCGCTTTTGCTTCTTGGCTTCTTGGCGCCATGGAAAGTCGGCGCCGCGCCGGAGCGGACCGCCCCAATTGCACTTGCGCAGGTGTGTAGGCATACATTAAGCTGCTGAATCAGTTCTTATAGCAATCAATCGATATCGATAAAAAAAATATTTTAACCTGCTATGTATCTGCCGAAAATACTTGACTTAAATCTAAAATTAAATTGATATGCCTAATCATATCGCGAAAAAATCTTGACTCAGTTTGCAAATCTGGTATTCTTATTGGCAAATTATTCAAAGTGTGGGTACACAAAAACATTTTAAGCAAGAACCTATGTACGTATATCAAAAGCGTTATAAAAGCATTTTATCTCTCCTCATCTATTCGGGGCTATCCACCAGAAGCCGAAAAAGTCAGAAAATTTGACTGTAGCTAACCTAACCTGGCCGTACACTGCTGAATAAAGAAAATAAAAATTTTGTCTAATGTTATTATTGAGAAATATTATATTATGTTACAAAGTATACTACATTGAGAAATACGAAAGAAAGAGTTTTTTATTGTACTTTGGAATTTTGTGAAATTTGTTTCTAATCTTATATTGATGGGCAATTGGTTAAACCATTTCATTCCAATATATATAATGGTGGTTTTACAGCATGGTATAGTTATCACCAAGAACTTTTGTTCTGTTGCTGTTCGTAAAATAGTTGAAACAATCTTTGTGAATTTTTAAAAGTGCTATTTTTATCAATACTTTGTAGTGAAGGGACTATAAATTCTTGAAATAATCTGATGTGCGGTAATCATACGGCTTATTTATATAATTTTATGAATATTTTTTAGATGATTTCTAATGCCAACATTTCCATATTGCCATTAAGATTGAATTAGGGATAAATAAATGGTTCTTAATAGTCTAAAATTAAAAAAAAATTGTTATCTTATAAAAATGTAAAATAGTTTTCTTAACATTTGATATGTAATATCCACTTTATGTTTTTTTTATTATATATTAAGTATTGCCTAAGTAATAATATTGTGCAAGGCCTCTAAAGGTCTTAATTCGGCCCTGCCCTTTGAGTCATGTATCCACGGTGATATTTTCAACTTCGAGAATAAATGTAGCAGGTAAGAGCGATGATATAATACATTCAGTCAAAACGAGAAATGCAGATGTGTGAATTTTTCGCTTTATTTTTATGACCATATGGCATCATCATTTCTCTCCGGCACTTCGTGCTACGGACATGGACACTTAGAGAGAGGTGTGCAACTTGTTTATATATTTCACCGTGTGATGGTGTGTGGTCAATGAACAGTGTAGGCATAGTGCACAAAGGTCGGGATCGTAACTTTACCTGGCCAATTTTATGTTAAAAAAAAATGGAAAATCTAAAATTATAAAATGTTTTTTTTCAATGATTTTCAACCAAATTTAAATACACGCGTATCGCAATCTTAAGATTAAGCACATTTAGTTTAAAAAATTAACACAGACGAAAAAATGACATACAAATAATATTTTTTTAAATCATGACAAAACTTGACAGAGAAATTTTTGGCAGTCCCAATACAATCTGTTTACGTTACAAAGTGTTAACGTTACAGAAGATAGGGATAATGCTTCTCCCAGTATGTTTTTTTAGCACCACTCTATTAAAATAACTAATCTATTAATCTAAATCAAAGTCATATTAAAATTAATAAAATTGAAAACAAATTCAAAGGTGCGTAATCTGCAGGACCAGATGGAATTCAACCAATATTTTTTTAGTGTTTTAACTTATTCAATGATTATAATTTTAATAACTCATTGTCTCCTGGCTATTTTCCCGATATGTAGGAAGGTACTAAATATTTTCATTACTACGGCAACACCGAGCTACTCACTTTGATTTTTTTATGTACATTCGAGTTTGACAGTTTGATTAAATAAAAACATGAAAAAAACGATTAAAGAAAACAACATAACTAGATTTTTTATCGTTTATTTCATTTGTAATAATTTTGATAGGTTAGTTAGATTTTGTTTTATTTTGATTGAAAATCAAGTAAATTTCATTTTTGACATATACATTCCAGAAATAAAAAAAAAATCTTTTCCATGTACTTATCTTCATAGCAGTATCAAAAAATTAAAAAAAGTTTAAACATAAAATTGTATCATCAACTTTCGGAAAGTATCATTAATTTCTAAACTAAGTTTGGTTAAAGTAAAAAAAAATACGCACTTGAACCATTATGCTTTTTTAAACTTACTTTCATTTTTCTATTAGCCATCTCGGTGTTGCCAATTAACACATTTCAAATTATCGCAGCCCAATCAATTTTGGTCTACTGTTAAAATGTCAGGTCGTATGTGGTGTTTTTTTTTCAAATAAAATACGAATTTACTATACGTATTGGATTATCCCTATACGAAGGAAAAATGAATTGAATGATTAAAATTATATTTTTGGCCACCACTGTGCAGCGTGGCGTATGACGTGTGGCTTATGGTGTGCGTGTAATGGTAGGACAGAAGGGTGTGCACTTCAGGTGGTACAAGAACCACAGCCGGGGCGGACAGGTTGTTGTTAAAATGTTCGCAATTCCCTCTAGTATTGTGGTAACAAGTGTGTACCATTGGCATTAAATGTCAGTCAGAGGAGTACAATTTGTGCCAATCGTGTATTCGAACGCTAAAAAACATAGAAGGACATAAAAAATAACACGAGCGAGGGGAATTGCCAGATGTTATGGAATTTATTTAATGCGTTCGAAATTATAGCTTTCGTATTTTTTTAAATTTCAAACACGTCATTACGATTTGTAACTAAGGAAAATTCAATGGATAGTCAGGGAAGCAATGCTAAAAAAGCCATTCTTATTGACTTAACATACAAATTTAAACACATAAACCATGCAAATATTGTCATTCATTTTGGAACGATAGAGTTCATATTTAGGGTCTTAGTTGTTATTTTGCATTACTAATACCTCTACCGACTGCTATATCTCTTTTTGATCAACCTCGAATAATTTTCAAAGCTGTTTGTCTAGCTCAGAAGCTCAGCGTCCGCCTCTGATCAACCAACATGAACCCCACCCGTCTATCTGAATTAGTACTTTGGTTGTTCAACACATCTGTTAAAATCTAAAATAGTTTCTCTGCAACAAATATTAAAATTCATAATAATGGAAGATATCCAGAATTCCATCAATGGGTACGGGAGAACGTGATGGCATTTCTATTAATAATCAATTTTATCCCAACGGCTGGGCCATTTAGTGTAACACTGTGGAGGGAATAACATTCACAAATAGATTGCGAAGAGATTTATTTGATTGCGTAATGTGACTTGCGAGAAGCTACTGAAATAGTATGGTGGAAGAACTTTCATGTTTCCAATGACTATGGGAATATTTGAAATTCTTTCAAAACAACTATATATTGGGAACCCATATTATATTTAAGCAGCTTATGTTATAAATTAGTTTATAATTGACTTGTACTATCTTAGTGCAACTCTCGATACAAGTTAGAATAGAGGAAGGTACATTTATTTAACACAGTTTAACATATTTTATGTAACATAAGTACACCCACGAACTGGCGATGCCTATGTAGGATTTTTTGATATTATACATAAATATATGCATATTATTGAATTATATATTTTTTTAATTGTATATTTTTTTTAATCTTATATCTACATATAAGATAAAAAATATATAGTTCTTTATTTTTTACTTAATATAAAATTTATATATTTATATGTATGTAACAAAAAATTATTAATAAATAAATAAAAGTTTAATAGTATTATATCCCAAATTAATTATCCTGTAAAAAGTATAATTAACTTATACGGGGGTGCTCTCCTTACTTAAGGTTAAACGGGACGTTCATTATATTCTACGTGTTCATAGATGGTGTTAATGTATTTATTTTATTAAAATACGCTTTTTTCAAGTTATGCTTTACAATATCAATACGATATATTTGTTTGCGCCCGTACGTACGCAATATGAATATGAATAAATAGTTTTGTCCATATAAAAACTCAATTCTTTCTAGAAAGGCATACAAATACAATATTAAACCGATGATTAACTCCAAAATTGTATTTGTATGCCTTTCTTGAAAGATTTTTTAGGGACAAAACTGTTTATTCATATTCATTTTGTGTGTGTGTACGTGCGCAAACAAATAATTGGTCTTAATTTGTTAATCAATACCTTGCAAAAGGCGTATTTTAATAAACTAAATTAATGAACGCCATCTATGAACACATAGAATATAACGAGCTTCGCGTTTAACCTTTATATTATTTTCACAGCGGTGTTAATAAAGTACAAACAACCGTACTTACAGTTGTGTTATTAATATTACACAGGGATAAAAATAAAGAGAGATAGATAAATAAAATTCTAACCTACATCCTAAAATAAATACAAAACATAAGATATTGGTTTTAAAGCAAAAAAATTCCTTAACCATAAAGGTACATTTCAACAATTTTACAAAAGCTTGATCCAATAGTCGGAAATGGATAAATATTCCAAAGTTTCGGGGCTGAGTACTAGCGAAATTTGAGTTTGTGCGTGTTTTTTTTTCAATTACCATCTTTCTCATATGTTGTACGGTTTGTAGGATAATCCAGCAAAACCGAATCCATGTAATCTAACTGGCAATATTTCACATTGATTGATCTATTACAGAAACGCAACGGTATAAAAATCGGTCAGGCGTTTATTACCCACGATTATAATCGCTCCGAACTGCTCACAGTCCCCATCCCACATCTCCATCAACGGTGAAACAAAAAAAAATTATAGTACTAATCGAAAAAAGTGAATATGCTTACCGTTGAATAAAGCAGAAATGTTCCTAGAAGAATAGTTTCCAGTATAGTCCACATCCCAGAAGCGATGGTCTGCAAAAAATATAAAAATATTAACAATTGCTTTTTTAAGCAATGTTTTAGCTTGTTAAAGGGTAATTGTGTACTATTTTTTTAGCATATTTAGCGATGAAAATAATTTCCCTCGGGCCTTATGTCATCTTTGGGATCCTGCATGGAGGGTCTTTATATGGAAATTAAGTAGAGGAATGAAAAATGTGTGGGGGTTGGTTACGAATCTAGGGATCAGTGTATCCAGGAGTGACGGGCATATGAATATATTCCTCCCACTACGATGGATCGAGAAACCATTTGGAGAGGTCAAATGCTCTCCCCAAACCAGCCCTTCCCCGATCTTGCCTCGAACCCCTGCAAAATCACCAAAGGAGCGATCCACTTGAGGTGACCTATGGCAAAGGTATTGGTTATCTACTAAATGGTTCCCGGGGCGGCGGTACCCAAACTACAGACCAAATTGAATAATACCAATGCATACAATACTATTTTTGTTCCACTAAAAAGTTTACTGTACATATTATAGAGCAATAGCAGTATAAGTCAATCATCCTTCCGAACCTTCAGGAATTATGACGTCGTTCAACGGGTAAACGGTATAAATGTACTTATTTTGAAGGTTTCACGCGTAATTTTTCGGTTTTTATTTCATGTTCAACAAGCGAGCCAAATTTTACAGATTCTTTATGATTTCTTTAAGAATCATTCAATTATTTTATCAAAACTAAACTGATGCAGAGTAATTTAAAACTAAGATCAACAGTGTTATTATAAAATTTCATTGTAATTAAAAAAATCATATATCTACACCTTTTTTAATTCATTTAACTGACATATCATTCCATTTGAATCTGCATTGAAGAAAGAATTGCAAAGATAATAATTAAACACTTTCATTTCAATTAAAAACTTCTCTAAAAGTGAGATTACAACATCGAAATTGATATCACCAACGTAAAATTTTCTGAATTAAATTAATTGGTACCATCAGCAATCTATTACCTTGATTAAGCGAATCATAAGCGTGATAGCAAGTCACAGACCAGTGAGCAATTTTTTTTTTAAATATCTTTCCCTATCCCTTCCTTATACGTTAGTAATTATATTAATCCAAAATGGTCAACACCTGTCTTAAGTTCACGGTAAGCATCCGCATAACGCGATCGGCATTTAGTATACCGTGTGGCGAATATAGCGGGATGCATGTTATTGTAATTTGCAATTTATATCCAAACTATCCAACAATGAATGTATCGTTACAAAATGAAATCATCACTGAACACAGATTACCTTTATCGCCCGGAATTATCGCTTACTAATAGATCACAGTATCGAAAGTAGTATGGGATAACTACAGGGTTTTCCAATAAGAGGTGTTATTTTGATATTCAAAGAGCTATCGAGAGATGATTAATGATTTTTTATGGCCGGAATTGGATGATATTGATTTGGACAACGTTTACTTTCAACAAGACGGCGCTACGTGCCACACAAGCAACGAATCCATTGATCTTTTACGGGAAAAGTTTCCGGACAGTGTTATCTCTCGAAGAGGTGATCACAATTGGCCACCGAGATCTTGTGATTTAACACCTTGCGACTTCTTCTTTTGAGGCCACGTGAACGAAAAAGTCTACACCAACAGCCCAGCGTCGATTCAAGACCCTAAAGATGGAATTCGTGAGGCTATCGAGGACATAAGGCAACCACTTTGCGATTTGGTTATGGAAAATTTCATGAAAAAGATACGGTCCTGTAGGCGTGGTCGTTGTGGTCATTTGACTGATGTTATTTTTCACTATTAACGGCATACCTTTCTCTTTATAATGAAATAAATATTCGATCATTTATATTAAAAAAATGGCATTTTTCTTTGAATATCAAAATAACACCTCTCATTGGAAAACCTTGTTTTTACTTCATCATAAATTTGCATGATAAAATTATGTTTTACATACATAAATATTATACTACTTTACGTAATATCTACATATAAATACTGACATAATGTAAAACATATACATTTTTATATAATGGGTTCGAATTGTGTAATATTATAATACCGTTTTTAAATATATTATGTTAATGAGAAGATATCACAGTACCTACTTCGCTATGGTATCAAATTTGACCCGTTAGCTCTTTTCTCGGTACAGTGAATGCAATTTTGTATAAGATTCTAACCGTAAAAAATAATTCCTAGCAAAAATAATTCCAATAAGTCCAGCTAGCAAGTATTATCTTTTAATCTATCAAAAAGATTAATGAACAATATAAAAGTTAGGTTAGTATAACGTCATTGCCTAGCGAATTCGCTGCAAGTGAGATTTTGTGTATGGTAGGTATGTAACGATTTAGGGTTAATTGGATTACCAGCACCTCTGCCATATGTCACCCCGAGTGGTTCGCTACGTTTGGTGATTTATCAGGGGTGCACGGGTTCATCGCGTTGGGTGTATTCAGGATGCGCCTGCCCACCAGCTGCATGGCGTGCGTGCCAGATCGAGGGAGGCTGGTTGAGGAGACCCTTTGAAGTCTTTAGTCTCTCACCACCACCATCACTAAAGTGTTAAAGAGAGATAAACAAACCACCAATCTTACACACCACCGCAATTTTGGATTGTTTATCTATATAGGAAGACACATATTGTATATATTAATTGTGTAGATCTGAATATGTACATAACTTATTTACTCCTATCCCCTTTCAAAATATTTCCCAAAAATGTTAATATAATAAGGTTTTTTTGTATTGTGTGCATTTTTCGCATTGTCTTCTTACCTTGCACTTGCGCTGTTTGAACACGATTACGGCTAGCATGACGGTGACAGCCATGCACGCACCCTGCACGACCAACAGCGTGCCCCGCATCAGCGCGTTGCGCCGCACGCTGCACGCACCCCCACTTGTACAACTGTCGCACGCGGCCGGGCACGGCGTGCACCTGGAACAAGGAAATAACGAGAATATTAATCACGAGCTATTTTAATTGCTACCAGCAGGGTCCATCGAGGGACGCATCCAGGATCTGTCTTATTCGTTGTATTCATCAATATTTAACCAGTATTTTACACACTCTCGAAAAACCACTGTTTTCTGATGATGTGATACTCTGTAAGGTTTTTAAAATAGTTTTGTTATGTATTATGCACCACTCGACACTATAGCAACGTTATAAGTAGTAACTTGTTGAGATTCAGCCAGTAGTTTAGTTTATGACTCGTGTTCCTTTTCAAATATCCTCATTCGTAATTCGGATCTATGGTTTTACTCCATATCGTCTCAGGAATTTCATCACCATTCCATCTATTTTCGTCCTTCTTTTTCCAGTTCCATGACTTACTGGCATACATCAGGTTATGTATCAACAAACTAAAAATATGGACTGCTAGCTTTGCTGTCATCGACAACTTTTCACTGGCGACTATTACATTAATTCCTCCGTTAATGGAATTGCTTGTATCCACCGTCTATGTCCTTATAAAACTTCTCATCTCTCGGGATCCTATTTCCTAAGTACACAAACTCATCCACTTGCTACAAGGATTAATTTAATACCTCATTATAAACTTCTTTTTTTTTTTGATTTTCTAGATTTTTATTTTCAATGAAGTGGTGAATCATTTAAATGTAATGAATTTAAAGTTGCGTTAAGTTACTGCGCCTCACCATTTTTACCTCATATGGGTGAATTAAATGTTACCTGGCTATTATAGACTTAGATGCCTTCTATTTTCTCGGTAGAGAAATACTTTGCTTCCTAAAAACCCTACTAAAATTGCATGTTTTGGAGCATCATATTATTCAGCATCACTAGCAGCCAACCGCATACATGTCTGTTTGTGTTATTTGGTGGGAAATTCAGCTGCTCCTAATTATAGGGAATGACCCGCATTCGCCTGTGGAGACATGGGAAATTGCAGAAAACCATACTCAGGGGAAAACGACCGTCTGAAACATTAAACAGAGGCGGCCTTCAGTAACATCGGTATATGATGTCCTGCATTTTGAGGTGTGTGTGTTTTAAACTTACAGTACGAACATGCTAAAAGTATAAACTGACAAATAAATTTATTTTCACATGCGGGGTTGGTCGAAAGAAAAAAGGAACTAAAGAATGAACAAACTAATTCAACAAATATTGATATTCACAAAATCAACAATATCAAAACTATCAAATGCAGATTCCACATTTTTTTCTAAAAAAACATTATTTCCAAAAAATTCACTTGTTTTTTTATAATTTATGAGCTTGCATCTATAAGCGCCTATTAAGCGTCCATCAGTAAATATTGCATTATTTATTTGGTATCGGTTAGAAAAAGGGTGCTATCTTTAACCACCGCCATAGCTCAAATGTATTCTTAGAATCAATATCAGCTGCTAAGCGTTACCAAACATACAAATTTTACACCCTAGTGATAGTTTTACGAAAACGTTTAAAGACCTTGTTTGCATTTGTTTGCCGTAAACGTTTACTTCAACCCCTAAGAACGCAGGCTTCCTTCCCGTGGGTAACTTTAACATGCCATTATCAAATTGTTTAATGATTACAACTTGTTGTGAAGTTTTAAGGCAGGTATTAGTGATAATAACCATTATTATATTAAATATTGGTAGGTAACGCTCAAAACAATCGTTCTATTCCGTTCATATTTATGGACCTTGTATTTCTAATAATATTGACATCCAGACATAGTATTATTATTCGTCAAGATTTTACCTACTAACAAAAGGGTTCGCCTGCCTTCATAAATTAAAAGAGTAAAATCAACGTGACTCAAAATTAAATGACTTTACCCCTAACATACCCATGGATTCCATACGATCAGGTGGCGATACTGGTGAGCGCAGTATTGTATCAGAAAAGAGATATATTTCAAAAGACGCAAAAATTCAAGATGGTCCAGGCGTCATTATGATCAGGGTTAGGGCTGTTGACATCGACAACAATTAATTGCTAGAATATTTTAGGAGCTGGAAACAATAACAATAACTTATGATGAACATTGTAGTTCTGGGTAAAACACGTTATATGGATATTAAGCATTTCAAAGTTTTTTGAAATGCTTAATATCCACTTGTTCAAACTTTTCTGTGCTGCTCTTTCTGTGTAAAACCTACGGAGGTAATATTTAGACAGCAGACAAAAAGGTTATACAGGTTAATCTCCATTAAGTAGATACCAAAAAGGCGATGGGAGCAAAAACAGATTATGCGCGTTTTACTTGATATTGCATTAAGCTCCTCATTTTACACTTGCTATGTGATTTATTCCTTTATTGGAACGTTTTCATAGATTAATAAATGGACTATTGTAAAATCATGTCTGTTATCAAAAGCACCAAAAAGTATTATTTAAACGAGAATATTACTTTCAAACTTACTTGACTCCCCCAGCCATCTAACATAAATCAATTAATTTTATCAATCTTCCTTGGGATTTTCTATTGTTTTGTGCTATTACCACGTGCAGGGGGTTCTTCCTATTTAATGAGATTCCTCTCGAAGCATCGAGGGTAGCAAGGGGACAGTTTAGTTGCTACCCCTAATATAGCCGGGACGCCCTGCATATGAATTATTCGGGAACAACGTCGGTATTCGCGGTTTAGCATATTGCCGCTTTGGCCCAATTCAATTTATTTATTTACGTATTAATGACTTTTAGGGCTTTTACATAGGAATAGTTATCAAAATTATTTAATTTTATTTCTATTTTGAAAGATTTATTTTTATTTTTTATGCGTAACTGAACTACTTCAAAAACAATACTTTGTATTTATTAATTGTTAAATTGAACATGTCCACTGACTCGGTATAATCATTCCCCTCGTAAGTATTCTGGGCGATGGAGAGTACCTACATTTGGTTGTTAGTCAGAGAATTTCGGCATTGAAATAAATCCTTCTGAAATAATGGAATGTGAAATTTTATCAATGCAAAAAAAATCTGCTCTCTCATCAAATGCTTAATTTAGAAAGTCAAGTCAGTGAAAATCAATCTGTCTGGCAATTTAAGCTTATTCTGTTTTTTAAGTGTTTTTTTTTTCTTTTTTTGACAAACAAATAGATATAATGATAACCTCAGTGGAATCTCCGGTATATTAAAATTCTGTAGTATGGATAGTATAAAGTAATTATAAATATATTTAAAAGTGTTTTTTTCTGAAATAATTATGCATACAGATCGTATAAAAGAAAATTGGAAGGTGTGTTACCACAACCAAAATTAAATTAAAATTATCCTACAACCAATATTTAAAATCATGATGAAAGAGAAAGGGGCCTTTTTGGCCTGGAGCTCTGTATGCCAATATTTCATAAGTCATAAGTCAGTAATCTTGTGTACGAAATTATTTCAGATCTTTTCTAGACATTCCATAAACATAATTGCTATTTGCATTTTCTTATTTTATATATTCCTGTCTTCAATATAGTACACAACTTTTGCTCCTTTAATAAGATCGAAAAATAAGTTAGGTGCATTTTCTCTTTCGACACCACGTGGGTATTTTAGAGATGAGATAATTCATGTGTACAATTTTTACTACCCGGCATTGCAAGGGAAATTTCGTTCCTCAGCAGATAAATTGTCATTTCATAGGTATGCACCTCGTGATGGAATCCTTTGAGATATAAATGTCATATGTAAAAGAACTGGAAATTTCATGCCATTAGTTGTCATGATTTTCTATTTTATAGCTAAGATTATGCACTAGTTTTTGCATATTCATACATTAACTTATTATCATTGTTAAAATTGGTATGTGATAAAGTGTGCAAAAAATATTATTGATTACTTTTATGGAGTTGTTAATTACAAACCAATTTATTTGAAAAAATCTATAATTCTATTTTACATACATAAACTCGCTAACAGACTGCTGCAGGGTGACGGGTGTCGGGCTGAAACCGGTCAGTTATTTCGACGAGATGGTGCATTGGCTGCCGGGCGGTTTTCGCCATAGAATTCATGCTTCTGCCGCTATATACGAGTTGGTTGTGCATTAGTTATTAAATTCGAACACTAGCGATTAAAATAATATTCAATGCTATTTTAAACAGAATTGAAGAAAAAAACTACGCGCATGAGAGTATCGATCTCTCCCAATATGAAACAAGTTACAAAGTAGGTGTGGTACCTTGAGTATTTATATTGCAATACAAATCAGCGCCGACCGGAGAAAACGGCTGGAAACCGCCTGCAGTCTACTAGCGACTTAAGTACTTCATACATTCAAAAATGATAATCAAAATATAATGTAGGCTCCTGAGATATTTGTAAATCTCATAAAAGTTAGTTTATTTGTGTTTTACGAATGACGAAGGCCAGGATCGTTTGAAATATCTCAAACAAACATTAAATCATAAAGTTTTATACCCCTCGAAAAAACTGCTTTTTATATCCATCGATTTGGTACATGCGAAACGATATTTTTGGCTCAGGTATCACCACACCTGCCCACACCGTTAACAACGATGTATTTTCAAAACTTCTTGTCGGACATCCACCAATTCACGAGAAAAATAGAACTAATGTTGTATCTTGGAATAAAACTCTGTATCAGCGGCTTAGTTAATTGGTCTTATCATGCAACTTTCGTTATTCAAATTTACTTGTTAATACATCTCTCACAAGGTTAATTAATGGTCTAAAATAGTAAAGCATTCAAGTGAATCCACCGTGGAAAGTAAAACTAATTGTACACTTGTGATCTCGAGGCATGTTTGTAGTTCGCCGCGCGGGTGGTTAGTCCAATACCTCCGATACTGAACTTATTGAAGTGGCAATCTTCTTCTTGATTTCAATGGAAACAACAGTCATATAACAAACCCAACTGCTAGTACAGCATGCTATGGGGATTAAGGTTGTAGGGTATGGGAACAGGGCCGCCGACAGCTAATCTGGGCCCCAAGTCTAGTAGACTATACCGGGCCCCCTCCCCACAACTTACCGGGGGGGGGGGGGTGAGATAACAATTAATAAGTTCATGCTTACCTGCTACTGCTAGGAATACTACTTCATTACCTTTTCTTATACCATTATACCAATCATTCGAATTTAGCATAATTATTCAATGGAAATGTTTAAAAAGTTATGGTGAATACTCAAAATAAAATACTTGTGTTTCTTGTTTGTGTGTATTTACATATTCTTCGTTAATCAAGATATCTTGAGGCTAAATTAAATTATTATATTTGAAAGACAGAAAACAGGTAACAAAAATATATAATCAATTTTCAAAACCAATGGAAAATAAATTAGGAGTACCGCAGTGATCGATCCTTGGACCCCTATTGTTCATACTCTATAAGTCTATATTAATGACATGGTGAAAATATTTTCAAAATGCAAAGTACGACTATTTGCCGATGATACACTTATATACTTAATTGGAGATAACTATAAAGTGTAACGGACGTACTGCTCCGATATCAGCCGACGTCACCCCATATTAAAATCTGCCATTTGCCTTAACTTTGCCTGTCCTTAAACTGAATAAACTGTCCTCTATGTATGTGAAATTGTTATGTATAATGAAAGAAATGTATAAAATGTATGTCTGAACCTCTATGTAAACAATAAATGAAACGTCGGAGCTTGGCTAGGGGACACGGGCAGAGAAGTATACTATGAGAGCTGGCAAAATCATATTCATATTTAATTCGGGCACGATTGTTAGAACCGTGCCAAAACGTAGTGGGAAGCCTTGCCGTGCGCCATGCGCCGGCATAGCGTCACAAATGACCACGGCCTGAAATTACCGGCCGAGGGGCGGTAGCCAACCCGGCGGCGGGCCGCGGGCACGTAACAAACACGGGCCTCGATTCCAGGAATCAAAGAGAAAGCGGGCCCGTGTGAACGTCGCTCGGTCAGCGAAGGCCGCCGGGGTCCTATAAAACGGGCAACAGCCCCTTGGAAAGACAGTTAGCCAGCAACCTCCACCAGCTCAACACCTCTCTCTCTGCTCTGCCTTCTACCTCGCTCCGACTTCTGCTTCTACTCGCCTTCTTTCACTCTGACCCCCGCTTCACCCTGGACTACGGACTTGCCTACCCCTTCGGACCAGACCCGGAATCAGCATCAAGGACGCGAAAACAGCATTCGGACCAGCTACAACGGCATCAGAGACGGCCCCGTTCTACCCCTCCACGCCACTGAAGGAAGACATCTTACGCCTCCACAGATTGGGATCACCGGCCCCCTTACAGTCTTATGTGTCACCATTACGTCTGATACATAAGTGGTCCTTCGAGCCGGATCTTTCTGTGGAAGAGATGTCACCTTCACTGCGCTCTGGGAAGAACAGCGCTGACGGGGATTCATCGCAGGGAAGCGATGATCCCACACCAACCGGGGCGGCCACAGCCGCGCCCCCCGGACTCCGGCCAACCGCCCCCCTGGCCCCCTCTGATCCCCGAGCGGACCTACTGCCTGGTCCCTCCGGCGCATCACCACCACAGACGCCCCCTGCCGCGGCCGACGTCTCGTCAAGAAGCGAGGCTTCTAGCGAGGACACGCTCCGGCAGGTGCAGCTCGAGCTAAGAGCTGAGAGGCGGCGCACCCAGAAGCTGCAGGACGACCACGCCCGACAGATGGCAGAACTGATCGCCACGCTGAAGGGCCTCACGCGGACCGCTTCACCTGCAGCCTGGCAACCGGACGGAGCCTATCCCGGAAGCCAGCCACCTAGCGGCCCCGGGCAAAGCTGGGGCTACGCACCCGAGGCGCACACCACTGGCCCACGGGTGGGCCTTCCACAGACTGCGGCGCCCCCGAGCGGCCCCAGTCATAGCCTTGCTTACACAGTGGGGGGAGATCCCACTGTTCCGCAAGCTACAGCTCCACGGGCGGAGTACCAACCGACGCCGACGCCGGCGCCCTCGGGCGTACCTACGCAGAGGTACGCAGCGGAGACGCACGCCACAGCTCCACGGGCGGAGTACCCACCGACGGCGGCGCCATCTAGCGGCTTTGGGCGGAACCTGGGCTACGCAGCGGAGACACACACCACTACGCCGCGGCTGGGTTACCAACAGACGCCGACGCCAGCGCCCCCGGGCGTACCTAGTCAGGGGTACGCAGCGGAGGCGCAAACCACTGGCCCACGAATGGGCCTGCCACAGACTGCGGCGCCCTCTAGCGGCTCCAGTCACAGCCTTACGTACACAGTGGGGGGAGAGCCCACTGTGCCGCCAACTACAGCCCAGCCTAGCGATGTTTTTGGGAGCTCGCGCCGCGCCGAGAGGGCTCACACCGGGACGGAGAGAAACCATGCTGCGGATCCACTCACGGACGGCGCTTCCCCAGGCGCCGCGACGCTGCGAGGTGGACCAGAGCCGCAGTACGGCTATCCCGGTGTGACCCGCGGGCCCGCCCAGTTCCCAGCATTTGCCCCGAGCGGAAACTCGCCATCGCAGCCCCCCGCTGACGGATACGGGGCCTGCAACCGAACGGATGAGGCAGCGAGGCAGACACGAGACTGGGTGCATCAAGGGAGTGTCCCTCTCGCCCAGGTGACGGCCATGTTCGCCGACGCCCTCCGGCAGTCCCAGGCCGGTGGCACACCTCGCTACCATCCCGAAGATGAGCGGATGGCATCCCTCATCGCCCGGCAGTCCAGCGCAAAGGACTTGCCGCCCTACGCTGGCGACGCCATAGAGTGGCAAGCCTGGAAGGCGCAATTCCTCCAGTCGACGGCCACCTGCGGGATGACGGCGGCCGAGAACCTGATGCGGCTGCAGCGTGCCCTGAAGGGAAAGGCACGAGAAGCCGTCAGCCCTCTCCTCCTGGACCCGGCGCAGGTGCCGGAAATTATGGATGTCCTGGAGCACCGCTTTGGGGGCGCGCACTCTGTCGCGGCTGTCATGTTCGACAGGATAAAGCGGCTGACCCGACTACAAGAGGACGCATCGACCGAGGCTCTGGTAGAGTTCTCGGGCACGGTGCAGAACATCGTGGCTTCGCTGGGGAATCTGCGAGGTGATTACCTCTCCAACCCGGCCCTCCTCAGCGAAATTGCCTCGAAGATGCCGTTGGCCCTACGCCTCTTGTGGTTGGGTAAGGTGGCCGACCAGACGCACGCGGCCACTGTGGTGCAGCTTGCCGCGTTCCTGAAGCGGCTGACCAACGCGGTGCCGCGGTCGGGCCTCACCGACGATGGCCGAGCAGCGCGGCCGAGCAGCTCGGCCGAACAACAGCGGGCCGCCCGCCCGTATCGTGAAAACGTGTACGTGACCGACGAGCGCCCGGAACCCCGCAGTGAAGTTTGGTGCGCACTGTGCAAAAACGATACGCACAAGCTCTACAAGTGTCCCCAATTCGCCGAAGAAACAATCAGTGCGCGTTGGGAGCTTGTGAAAAGTGAACGGTTGTGCTTTAAGTGTCTGGACGGCGTGCACCAGACGAAACGGTGCGAATACCGGACCAACTGCGGAGTGGGGACGTGCCGGGCCCCGCACCATCGCTTGCTGCACGATGACGCATACACTCGTGACCGCGAGACGCACACAGTCACGAACACGTGGGAAAGTGAGGGACAAGTGCTAATGAAAGTGATTCCCGTGACATTGTGCGGCCCCGGGGGCCATGCGACCGTGCACGCGCTGCTTGACGAGGGCTCTGCAATAACCCTAGTCGAGGCAGATGTTGCAGACATCATCGGAGCCGCGGGTCCGGTACGCGGCCTGCGAATTCGGGGCGCTAATGGGATGAGCTCATCCGATGCTACGTCCCGGCGGGTGAGACTGTCGGTGCGCGGCGACGGAGACGCGTTTACGGTGACGGCACACACCGTAACGGACCTAGACCTCCCGCGGCAAACAGTGGCCGGCCGCCGGCAAGTGAAACCACGGCTGCTGATCGGCCAAGATAACGGGCCGCTTATCGTGTCGCGGGAGGTGCGGAAGGAAGAGAGCGGCCAAATGACGTCCCGGACAGCCCTCGGTTGGATCACGCATGGGAGCACCCGGCGCGACGCCGACGCCGGGACAACGCTGAGGATGGCTGGTCCGAACACCGTCCTCGCCGCCGACGCCCTGGACCATGCCGCCGGGGAACATGCCGCCGGGGACCATGCCGCCGGGGACCATGCCGCCGGGGACCATGCCGCCGGGGACCATACCGCCGGGGACCATGCCACCGGCAACAATGCCGCCGGGGACCATGTCGCAGCACGCCGCTTGCGAAGAGTGTAGCCGAGCTCCACGGGGGGAGTGTAACGGACGTACTGCTCCGATATCAGCCGACGTCACCCCATATTAAAATCTGCCATTTGCCTTAACTTTGCCTGTCCTTAAACTGAATAAACTGTCCTCTATGTATGTGAAATTGTTATGTATAATGAAAGAAATGTATAAAATGTATGTCTGAACCTCTATGTAAACAATAAATGAAACGTCGGAGCTTGGCTAGGGGACACGGGCAGAGAAGTATACTATGAGAGCTGGCAAAATCATATTCATATTTAATTCGGGCACGATTGTTAGAACCGTGCCAAAACGTAGTGGGAAGCCTTGCCGTGCGCCATGCGCCGGCATAGCGTCACAAATGACCACGGCCTGAAATTACCGGCCGAGGGGCGGTAGCCAACCCGGCGGCGGGCCGCGGGCACGTAACAAACACGGGCCTCGATTCCAGGAATCAAAGAGAAAGCGGGCCCGTGTGAACGTCGCTCGGTCAGCGAAGGCCGCCGGGGTCCTATAAAACGGGCAACAGCCCCTTGGAAAGACAGTTAGCCAGCAACCTCCACCAGCTCAACACCTCTCTCTCTGCTCTGCCTTCTACCTCGCTCCGACTTCTGCTTCTACTCGCCTTCTTTCACTCTGACCCCCGCTTCACCCTGGACTACGGACTTGCCTACCCCTTCGGACCAGACCCGGAATCAGCATCAAGGACGCGAAAACAGCATTCGGACCAGCTACAACGGCATCAGAGACGGCCCCGTTCTACCCCTCCACGCCACTGAAGGAAGACATCTTACGCCTCCACAGATTGGGATCACCGGCCCCCTTACAGTCTTATGTGTCACCATTACGTCTGATACAATAAAGAACTAGTAAATATTTTAAATAATGAACTAGATGATGTATCAAGATGGCTAAAAATAAATAAGCTTAAATTAAAAACAAAATGTATGGTGATTGGAAATAAGAAGACATTCAGTGAAAGCAAAATTAAAATTGATGGTGAAATTATTGAAAATGTTACTGAAATCAAATACTTAGGAGTTATATTAGATTCCAAACAAAACTTCAATAGACATGCCGAATATACCCAAAAGAAAATTGGCAAAAAGATATCTTTTTTGGGAAGAATCCGGCCTAAAATTTCCAGAAAAATCGCCATCACCATTTAATTGCTCCACATTTCAACTACTGATCAAGTATCCTTTTCCTCTGACATGAAAGAGAACAGAAAAAGTTTCAAATTCTCCAAAACCACAGACATAGGAATTAATAGACGAGAAGATAATGGCGAGGGGTAAAATCAACTGTTGAAGAACGAAGGCGGTAAGGCTGACTGTGATTCGTCAATAAATCAATCTGACAGTAAATAGGCATCTCGCATTATAATATCACCATTTACTTCTTAAAAGTAAAATCTGCTTTTGAATGAATAGACATTTTTACATGGGAGCGCAAATTACTCGCCAGGTTATGAACAAATTTGCGAAGTCCAAATTCGGCAAAAAAATTCGGTTTCATTTTCAGAGTCGAATATTTCGTTTAAGTATTTAGTTAAGACACTTTTATAAATGTTCATAATTTACTTCCCAGCAACCAACCAGCTTTGTGTTTCGCGTCCAGACGTTTCTCGATGTGATAGTATATGTTTCTAAAACTGATACATATTATACGATGTGAATATGCTTAAAATAAAGTAAAATAATGCTTATATATGGAATGTAATACGATATTGGGTTTATTCTCTTTTTCACATCTATTTTTACAAGTTTTCATAGTACAAGTCAACATTTTGCCGTGTTATTTCGTAAAATGAACCGATGATGCCTCGACCATAGTTCGCACAAGAATAATGACGTCACGTTTTCAAATTTCACTTGAGGCCATACGCGAGCACAGCCGGCTCCAATGGAACCGGTATGGGGAGTGGGGATAATACGCTTTTAATCACTTAGGGCAGGTCTACTAATATTCATATGTCTATGTCCAAAACAGAGTAATGAGAATAAAACTCCAAAGAAATAGATTTTTAAAAATAATTAAAATGTTAAAGGAACTTAATTGGTTAACCGTGAAACAAATACTGACCTTGAACACGTTGATATTTATTCACAAAATATTAAACAACATGTTACCAAAATACTTCTCAAATAAAATCGTATACATTAAGGACATTCACAGACATTACACAAGGACTAGCAAGGAAATAAGATTAAACAAAAAGGACAAAACGAATACGCAAAACAGTTTGCTGTACAAAGGAATTAAGTTATATAACACACTACCAGAAACTCTAAAGTCCTCACCAATTGAAAAGTTCAAGATGTATTGTAGGAGCTACATAAAACAAGAAAAAAATATAGTGAATTTGAAATATTATAATTAATTAACTGCAATATGAAATATTATAATTAATTAACTGCAATATGAAATATTATAATTAATTAGAAATTGGTAACCTTAAATGTACAAATTACTAAAATAAAATTCAAATAATTAAAATATATTATAACAACACAGATACGTTAGTAATGGAATACTAAATTGGAATATTTTTAAAATTATAGTAAAAACTCCACAAACTATAAAAAAATAATATAGGCAAATAAAAATTGTCATCTAAAATTTTGCTTTTCTACTTTTCTTGTTTGCAAAGCTAGTTATAACATCATCAAAATCCAAGTTTCTGGCCAGACCATTTTCTAAAGATAACATTCCCAAACTTGTTAAACGTTCTTGACCCATTGTGGAACGCAAAAAGTTTTTCACTCTAGACAACAAACTAAAAGATCTTTCTGCTTCCGCAACTGTTACAGGCAGAGTACAGAAAATTCGAATGGCAATTACTACATTAGGGAAGAGATTTGACAGTTTTTGGTTTGAAAGAGTATTTAGTAACTGCAGTGGATTTAAATGTTCTGAAAAGTTTCCTGGTTGAATAGTTTTTAAGTGTTCAATTTCCAAAAGCGTTTCTTCTTCAGATACATCAGTTTTATAGAGATCACACCAGTTTTTCACCCTTTCTTTTAGTTCTTCTTGAGTCATACTTGGGTATTGCCAAAGAAACTTAAACAATTCATTAATATTGTTGACAACTTTGTATCTTCGGGTCAAGTTTCCAATGACACTGTCAAACAACACATAAAAAACATTAATTTTAAAGTTCTCTTCTGGGCAATCAATCTGTTTTTCATGACTTTTATCAGCCAAAACTTTTGTCTTTTTTCTTTTTTTTGGGAGTTCTTGTGAAATTCCAATATTTTCAGCTACAAGTTTACACTCTTCTAATATTCTAGTCCACTTAGAGCGAAGGGTAGATAGGTTTTCAACTAAGTGTTGCAAATTGACAACTTCCACGTCCAGAGTTGCTTGTCTCGCTTGCAAAACTACACTCCAGGAGTTTATTTCAGACAACACTTTAAACCATGTCGTAGACATAAGTAGACATTCAAATGTATTCATATACTGTTCAATGCCCTTAATTTCGGCCAAAGTTTGAGGAGTGAGATAAAGCTCTTTAATCTTACTAAGAGCAACTTTCAGTCCAGGAATATGAGCAGCAAAAGGCCGCACGCTATCAACTCTTGCAGACCATCTTGTTTTAGAATGAGAATGAAGCGAACAC
This sequence comes from Hesperophylax magnus, assembly GCA_026573805.1. NCBI lineage: Eukaryota > Metazoa > Arthropoda > Insecta > Trichoptera > Limnephilidae > Hesperophylax > Hesperophylax magnus. The sequence goes on from JAIUSX010000121.1 coordinate 10,443,344, forward strand.
CCAATGTTTTCTTGGAGAATTTCCCACTTTTGTGGACTTGAACTGAATACATTGTAGCACTTTTGGACGATTCCGAAGAACGTGATAGCCTCTACACAAGATTGAGCCGCCTCTTCTCCGCATAAGTTGAGACTATGCGCAGCACATGGCGAATATAATGCTAGTGGGTTATCAGCTAAGATTCTGCTCTGCACACCTTTGTATATCCCACTCATATTAGACGCATTGTCGTATCCTTGTCCCCTGCAGTTCTTAAGTAGAATATCGTGCTCTTTAAGTGTAGACTGTATTAAATCTGCGATTGCTTCTCCTGTCTTCTTACTGCAGTCGACAAACTTGAAAAACGTCTCGTTAATTTTGTGAACGTTTTCTTCTCCTTCAAGGTAACGAGTAACATATCGGAAAATAAACACGGTTTGTTCAATATGTGCCGAGTCAGGAGTTGAGTCAACTATGACAGAGAAGTATTTTGCCTCATTGATTTCCTTTACAATTGTCTGGACAACTTTGTTTGCACAGCTCAAAATAAACTCATTTTGAATTTCCATTGAAAGGTAATGAACTTGGAGTCGTTTTTTTTCTGCCTGCGATTGTTGTACTTTTGTCAAATGATCGTGCAAAATAGAATCGTAGTGGGCGATAAGCTCTAATATTCCTAGAAATTTTCCATTTCTAGGGTCACCAACCAAATTTAAGTCTCCTCTTAAAGGCAGCCCTCTTTCGCCCAGAAATAAAATTACATGCAGAATCCTTTTTAAAATAGCCCGCCAGCGGGCAGCTTCTTTTTCAATAGCTTCTGTGAGGTGAGTTTTTACATCTGGTTTGTTCTTAAGTAAGCTATTTTCTAAGTTTCGCCACTGAATGTAGCATGATTTGTGATTTGCACTTTTTTCGTGGGGGTTCAGTTTGTCATGAACCCTCTTCCGAGAGTATTTATCTCCACTATATCCCTCAGGGCATGCCAATACAGATCTCATTGCCAATGGCAACTTACTAAATAAACGGCATGGAAAGCAATACAAAGCATTTTTAATTTCACTCCAAGCCAACCAATCTCTTTTTACTTGTTCCCCATTCTTTAATTTGCAATATAAAGCTGAGGGAGGGAAATAGTTCCCATCAAAGTCAGTAGGAAAACAGATTGGGAGTTTAAAAAATGTGCCATTGAGAATAGCTTCATTCACATCTTGTATTTGAAAATTCAAATTTTCGCCAATATCATACAATAGAGGCGAAGGCTTGTCGTTGTCAGGGTTTTGTGAGATATTCAGTTCAAATTCATCTACATCAGATTTATCAATAATTAAATTTTCATGGCAAGAAGATGGGAGAGTTTCGTCTGAAACACAACTGAGTATGTTATCAGGCTCCAGCTGGGCGTTAGAATTTGTAAACGATTGGCTTGTGCTAGAACTAGAACAGGAAGAACTTTTAATAAAAAAACTATCACATGTTTTCTGACCTTTTCTTGACAACGTTTCTCGTTTCTCCATATCCTTTCTTTTCAAGGCCCCTGACTTGTGCTGATAGCGATAGCTCATTATTAGTGTTATATGAATGAGTCGCTTCGTTCTTCACTTAAAACTTCACAATGACACAACGCCACAACGATCACTTTACTTCAAACAGTTCAAACGAAACACTACTTAACCTGACTAAACCATAAAACCATACCAAACTCAGCGCGCAGCGATTCCGCTATGACTGTCGCCGACGGATTGCCGACGCGACGGTCTGCCGATCGGGTCGGTATGGCCCGGGGGTGAGTATGAGCGGGGGCGCGGCGGGCGGCTGCTTCGCCCCTCCCACAGCGGGCCGGCCGGCATGGCGTGCTTGTAGCTTGAGCTGTGAGTGGCACGCTCTGAGAGCGTGTTCACACACATGCGTGGGATGACGTAATTCAGCATATCGCTCGCCATATATTCCAATTTGGAATGTACGGCGAACGTTATGCCGAAATACGCTATCCCTCGCATATTATAGCTGTGTGCTGTGTGTGAACACGCTCTGACAGTTGGGCCTACGGAGCGTGCGGGCCTGGGCGCCCGGCCCACGTCGGTTCCTAGTGTCATTGGCATTTTTTAGTAAAATATCCGGGCCCCGTCCCGGGCCCCCCTTAGGCCCGGGCCCCAAGTTTCGGACTTGGCTAACGTGCCCTCTCGGCGGCCCTGTATGGGAAGGAAAAGGAAGAGGGGACTAGGGCATAGGCCACTGTTTCCACGTGGATGCAAATGACTTGTTATAAATAATACTGCAGTGTATCCCGAATAGTCACTGCCCATTGAGCATCTGTCCAATCAGCGTGTCACAGCCACTAATATACCTAAACAGGGCATGACAAGTACACAAAGCATAACCCTACTGAGCATCACTCATGCTAAGCCCATTTCATCATTATGTAAAAACAGCTCTATCTGAACATCAGATCTGGATAAAAAAAAACCCAGCTAAAGACATTACATATACTTCATAAATATACACTTCAAATACCGATAGATATAGTGATAGTCTATAAGTGATGTAGGAGGCAAGGTAGGAGAATATGCAAAATATATGGAGTAACAGTGGCATAAAGAAGACAACCAAAATGAGACTCATTGGGGCGCTGTTTTTCCCCATATTTCTATGCGGTGTGGAAACATGAACACTTAGAGCCATTGAAAGAAAGAGGATAGACTTCCTCGAAATTTGGTACTAGAGAAAAATGCTCCATATATTCCATGGACAGCCAGACGCACAAATATGTCCATTCTGGAAGAGCTAGGCATCCACAATTCGGTGACCGGACAACTCATCAAAATGACAATTCAACACATGAAAAGTAATGAACAAAACTAAATTAAATATTGAAGACAATATTAGTGATTTCTAAACGAAAATCTGAAACAGAAAAATCAGAAAAGGAAACGGTCACATCTGGGACTCGAACCCAGGACCCTTGTCTTTCCGGGACAGTGCTCTACCAACTGAGCTAATGGGACCCTATTCCCCTCAGTCACTTTTAACTGTATCATACTTCGAATAAGAACTACTAACATTGTCTTCATTTTTTCACCGCACATTTTTATTGGCAACTATCTTTATGTATGATCGCAAGATTCAACCCGAATTAAATGCAATCCAGACAGCGTCTTTTTAGATAAACCTATCTTATTTTTTTTTATTTTTAATGTGCGACATTATACTTCGAATAAGAAAGTCAACATATATTTCGAGTTATATATTTATAAAACAACACTTTCTTTTGGTGATCCTCTAGGATGAAAACATTCATCTCTCTCCAGGAAGGTTTTTTTAGGCGCCCTAACGCATTTTTACCCTATTCTCACCCTTTCTTGTTCTCCTGCTAAAGAATTGTAATTTCGAAACGAGTATTGCTCACACTTCCATACCATATTAAATAATTATACCAATAAACTATGTCAAAGGAGATACCATATTGAGTTTACAGAACACCATCAAAGACTACAAACCATAATTGTGTCAGCAAATTCCCGAAATTATCCAACTACTAAATACTCAATATTTGGTATATTGTAGTTATTACTAATACACTAACATTATGTTTACAACCGCTAATATTTTTGTTAGATCAGCGATATTTGAAAGCTACGAAAAAATCATTCTATGAGTCCTTTAATGAAGGGCGTCTGTTTGCCAAATATAATATAGACAAGACGCGATCCCTGAAAGGTAAAGCAAGTGGCAGAAAATAATACAATAAATCCGATTGATATATCCCATATCTCTATTGGTGATTAACATTTCTAGGGCAGATAAAATCGTTTTAACATTATGTGCGTGTCCATCGGAATGTTTGCTCCTTTACAAATTGAATGTTAGTTATAAATGCATTTTTAACGATTATTACTTTAATCATTACAATTGCTACCCGTTTCTACAACATATATTTTTAAAATATATATGTATTTTACTGATCTTACTGTACAGATCAAGATGTAGTGGTACGCCACTACTTGATTCGAACGTCATTTTAGAAGTTTAGATTTTCTTTCAAACAACCTTCTTGGATGTTCTTTTATTTTTTAATTTTTGTTTGGCAATATTTACATAGCAAACAAAATGTTCTAGAAGCTTCTTCACCTTATAAAAGCTACAGCGTGAAGGAACTCGTCAGTCAGTCAGTCAGTCATCAGTCGTTCAACAATTTACAAGACTTAGCGAGTGACAACCCGCGCCCCTCCGCTGCGCGCGGGGTGATAACACCCGGCTTTGCACGGTTTAATCATGGACTCCATCGGGATCATCACAGCGTCCTGGTCCTGGCCATCGTTCCTGGCCAGCGCTACACCGGATCACAGCGCCCTGATTCCAGCACATCTGACCAGCGCTACATCCACGCACCTTGACCACGCGGCATTCTCGCCAGTCTATGCACCTCCTGCACAACCACCGACCAGGTCTTCACCAGTACCTGATACGTCAACGAGTCCGGTCGACTCACTGACCCGCACATTGACCAACACTTCACCGCCTGCATCCGGATTCTTCACCATCAGTCCTCAAGTCAACTCATATGCGACAACCTGACTCAATAAAACACTGTGACCTTCACGACATCTTTCATTTCGTGCCTCCTCACCAGATCCCCAAAGAGATGTACAGAACAAAACTGTGCCCAATAGTTACCAACTTTCTATTTAAGGCCCTCAATCAAGAGTGTTAAGATTTTATGAAAGAAATCTTAACATGTTAAAAGTTGACGAAGACCTGATATGCTATTATGGTAATGGCTTATCTATTTTATTTGATTTACATATCATAAACATGCTAATTTAGTAATAATTTTCATCTTAAATCAATTACGATTTCCGCGTTGCATAATAACTACTTAATTGTCATAGCTTGTGGAAATGAGCCAAGAATATTGTCGTCTTAATGTTGGTTATGATACACATTGTAAGTTTGAGTTGCGCGATATTATAATATTTATATTGTGTAGACATATAAAACAATCGAGATTTTCGTTTAAGTGTAGGGTTTACAGGGAGAAAACTTAGGATGTCATAGAATTTGAACAATTTATCAAATTTCAAAGTTAATTTTCAAGTTCTGTGAAAGTTTTATTCAAATTCTGTTATTATTTCAGCTCTGTGAATCAACTGGCCAATAATGATATAATAACAGAACTCAAATGGGACTTTCACAGAACTTGAAAATTAACTTAGAAATTTAATGAACTGTATAAATTCTATTAAACAACCCGTCCATGTGAAATACTGTTAATTTATTAAAAATCTGTTCAAAATGTTCGTTTTCCTGTTAAAAATGGTATTACAGGCCTATAACGAATGAATTGAAAGAGTTCCTACCAAAGTATCAATCAAAAACGAATGTTTTATGAGGACGGCGGAACACGTGTTCATACAAATACTGGAGGGCGATTCTCGTTCTACTTAACGACACTAAAATCGTCCTTACATTCAAATTAACGATTTTTCTCGGTTTATTCGTATGAAGCGATTCCGGTTCTCTCGTTGACAGATGGAATCCTTAGATTTTCGATTGCGCGCCAAAATTTTTAGCCTTACGCGAAGGGTACCCCTAGACCTGTCTTTCGGCGGCCGAACGCTAGCGTTCGCGGAGAAATTGCTTCATTTAATTGTGACGTTTTGACAATTAGCAATATTTGCGTAGTTTTAACAAGAGAAAACTTAATATTATCGTAAGTATTGACTGTAAACATGATTAGTGACTTGTTTGTGGCACAATAATGCTATTAAATGAATTGAATCAGGTAATTGCGATGTTTGTAAAGTACGTAACATGTCGAAAGCCAGATAAGTGATTTAATTTACAATAAACTACACATACCATTGAGGATTTCTACATAAATAATAATAAGTTTCTGGCTGGCGCTCGAAATTGTGGGTTTTGAAGTTAACCACAACGAAATAAGAATCCCTTTCATTCTTAAATCAACTTGGGTGACAGTTAGCGCCATTCGGCAGCGTTAGTTTGACAGCAAACGTCACTTTAGAAGTGGTGAATCTGTAACAAAGTCATTACTATCCAGCGAGGTAAGTACCTTTTCACAAAACGTAAATCTTCGATAAATGGCTTATTTATGTCATTCATAAATAAAATAAGCAGTTATTAAAATGCATTATAATACAAAGTATTTGTTTTTTTAAGTTTTAGTTAGAAACCTTGCGTCACTTAATTATATTTCACCAATTTGTGTTTTCAATAATCTCTTAACAATATCGTAGATGCTCTTAACCACGCTTCTTTAGGATTTTTTACTAGGTCTCTCAAAAATCGATCTTGTAAGGCTATCAGAAGAACGAGAATCGCTTAATAGTTAAGAAAAGATGTTACAAGCGACGGACAGCTATCTTTCGCAAACGATAGCAGTCGTTGACGAATGCTATCATTTAGCTTAAGGCTAAAAGAACGAGAATCGCCCTCCTGGTATTGTCGCATTCTGTCGTGATATCTGTTAGGAAAACAACACATCGGGAAGTTGGCGTGCTGTCGCTTATTTAACAAGATAATTTTTTCTCCGTGTAGTTTATAGCATCTGGTAGACCATGTCGATTATTTATTTATTTTTTATTTTTTTTTTTTTTCATGTTCTCCATGAAACGGTTATACACCAATATATCATGGAGAAGATAATTAATACTATAATTAATTATAGTATTATTAAGATGATTAATACTAGCATTTTATATAATAAAATATATTATATAGAATGCTAGTATTAATCATTATTAATGCTAGTATTAATTGCATTAATGCTAGTATTAATGCAATTATTAATGCTAGTATTAATCATCTTAATAATATATAGTATTATTAAGATGATTAATACTAGCATTCTTTATAATAAAATAATACTTAAATGAATAGCTTTTTTGCACTTCTATTAATTACCACTGTATTATCTATTATCATTATGCATTATCTATTCAGCTTTACTTCAGTAGAATAGATTATAGGCGAGACGAGGCTGCAGGGTTTCCTCTGTAGTGAATAATTAATCTCCGTGTTTAGTTTCAGAGTTCGCTTTAACAGGGGATAACCTCAGTGGGCTAGTTCCGATAACAACAACTGCCTCATTGTGAGGAGATACTGGTGCACGTGGCATCCCACCTAACACCTCACAGCTTACCCCAGGTGATTCAGCCATGAATTCAGTGTCGTATTAAGGCGAAGCTTAATGCTACATTAATATTTTGATTAACCTTTATAACGAATTGGTGAACATTATGAATACCAAAAAATATGCTTTAGATGAATTGAAGGTTTTCCTATTGTTTTGTTTGAGTAGAATACAAATAAAAAAATAAATTACTCGATAAAAAATCTAAATGTAAACTACTAAAAAAGGTTTTTTTCATTAGAAATGTATGAACACGTAAAGGAAACAACTTTAAAAAAATTCAATACTATAGCTAAGATTATCTGTGGCAGTTTCACTTGATTAACTTTTTTGCTTTCTTACGTAATTATTTACAAAATAAATAAAAACCAGTTTTGTGCTGGAAATCGAACGTTTTTAGACTCCGTTTGTCAAGTGATTTTAGTGCCTATTACCTACAATATAAGGTATACCAATAATATACACATTTTTGGCTTGTAGTTTCCTCTTAACCGGACAGTGCATTCACTTCGGCTAAATAAACTTAAATCGATAATTAACATTCTGAATAAATTTTCTGGCTAACCTGATATTTAAAATACAACTTCAATAGACAGCTCGGAAAATTCTGCGAAATTTTCGAGGGGATGTTAATCAAATATGAAAATGTCGTGCGCTAATTTTTAGTACCATTTAGAAATAAACTCAAAAGTTGCCCAAGTAAAAAGGTAAAGTAAGGGATACAGAAATGCTTACCGCGTTTGCACCCCAATAAAGGGTTTTATATGATTTTTAGATCCGAGCCTATTGTGCTCGAAAAGTTTTAATTAAAATTGGGGTTTCCTTGACCAAAGTTTACCAAGTTCCCGGAGCTCGAAACATGGCAGCATATGTAATGAAAACAATATTAAAGTAAAGGTTCGCGTCTTCCGGTGCAAATGCAGAATAAACAATCCGTATTTCGCGTTCAATCAGGATTTGATAAAATGCTCTTTACAATTTGTGAAATGTTAAGAATTTTCGATGAATCTGAAAAAATTTGAACGCTGTTGTTTGGTCGACGTGCGCAGGGGTACTAGCAAGGAAGGGTAAACAGCCCCGACGAAAATGTTCGCATTTTTCTTTGATATCAGATTATCCATCTTGTGCGTCTAATTACATGTCACCCTCTAGTGAACTTGGCGAGTTGTTCAAAGGTTGAAGTGGTTCCATACTCGTCTAAACATTGAAAACGCTCCACTGGGCAGATAATCAATGTGACGAAGGTACGGTGCTCCCTGGTGCGGCTTAGGTAAATGTTTACAAGGATTTGAATATAGAATATACGATTACTACAATATTTTAAATAACTTACCCATCTTAAACCTACAAAAAAATATTATTATTTCTTTTTAATTTAGATGGCTTTTCAAGCCTGGATAAAGCTTTTCTTCATTGAGTGCTTCCTCCTATCTGGGGACTTTTGGGGAAGATTGGTTTTGATACCCAAGTTCTGATTTATACAGATAGCATTTTTTTGCAATCAATTCGATTCTCATGTGACACATCATAAAACATTTTTTGCATCATTAAATTAAACTTTTACGATAAAATCTTACTGAAACGTAAAAATTAAATTTCAAAAAAGCGCGACAGTGATTTAAAAATCATTTCTTTCTTTCAACCACTTAACAAAATAATGTAATCAATAAATGCTCAAAAGAAGGAATATTTTTTGTCGGAATGAACTTTAGCTAAAAGCGTGAAATACTTAGTATTTTTAACGGTAAACCTTAAGAGTAAATGTGGGGTCGCTAGACGGGGAGGTGGCAACCACGCCTGTGGCAAGATAGCAAGTACCTACGTAAGCCTTGCGGCAGGTGGGAGTGTGTGTGTAGGAAAAAGCTTTTATCTTCGGCGGTAGCATTTTGGAATAAACCATTTTTTAGAACATTGAAAGCTCCTTGTAACGGATCGTGCGCGAAACGTCGCGCTAAAGCTTAGGAGCACACGAGAGGGAACTATTTCTGGATTGCCGAACATTAGTCATCCAACACTTCGCCTCTCTCATATGGGGGATCGAATGCATTGTCTGAAGTGCTCACATAATAAAACATCATTTATACAAGGTAGAAAATATTTGTATACCTCTCAAAGTATTAAGATGAGACCTCGTATCGTTTGCTCCATATTTTACAAATGGTAGATAAATAAATTAGTTTTTGACCTCGGACGAAGCTGAATAAAAAAATAATTTATAGAAAATATAGTGTCTTGCCTGGTATTTCATTATTCCAAACTTATATTACCTTACTAGCTTGCAATTGCAGTGACCTTTCCTAGGTTAAAAAGAAAATACAGTAAAGAAAGAAAATATTAATACCTCGTAGTCCAAAATAATTTGAAGCGTTCGAACTTTCCCTATGCCAGTGTAAAAAAACGAAACGGAAACGAACGGGAGCATAACCACAATAAAGCCATTTCCGTCCCTGGGAACCGCGAGTGGGATGTTCAGGTAGATTGGGTGAGAACTATGCATAGAACGAGTAGGAACTAACTTACAAAGAGGTAGAAGCCACCTATTTGTATTGGATAAAGCTGAATTTTGGCGCCCGTAAGCCTGGCTAGCCGAAATGAATCTACCAATAGCAGATGTAGCAAACAAAAAACAGACATGTGGCCAATTGATACGTTTCATGGGTTTTACTTCCCGTTGTCAGGGGGAAACTGTTTTCCGAAACAATGAAAATATAGCGCACAATAATATTAATTCATCTGAATTTCTGCATGGATAGCTTCAGGCGATTAATGCCATCGAGAACGATATGGAAAAAAGCTCGTTATTATGTAGAAAAGTAATAATTTTAACATTAATTTCGGTTTCACGCAGTAATTTTTGACAGTTAAATATGCGTGTAGAGCTTAAAATATCATACAGAGAAAGATGGCTAAATATGACAACAACAGAGCTCGCCGTTAAAGGAATTAGCTGCTTCAGAAAACAGATCTCTGCTAGATTAATGGATTAAAATTATCCCTTACTCCTCACGTAATTGTTCACATCGCAATTAGACGAGGAAATTCTTAGATGGACCCCATACAAGTTTTTCAGTTAAGATCAATCGATTTTTAATCACTCGCATTCAAAAGAAAGTGTAAGTAAGATTCTTATAAAGCCATTTGCTTCATAATTTGCCTAACCTCCTCAAACACCAAGCTCATTATTAATGTGAAGGTACTAATCTCTAAGGGCGTGGATGTATTTTTAATCGTACGTAACTTGTAATGAGAAATGAAAACACCCTCTACACCTCCCCCCCCTCCCCTTCCCGGTAGACCTGGCAAGGGGTGCGGCAACCACCATCCCCTCCCCCTCCCACTCAAACCAACCTCAGTACACACTTCTAATGTAATTAAGTTAAGTATTACGACTAATAGTATTGCTTTCCAATTCGCACATAATGAAGTCAACATATTAAACAAATCTAAAATGGTTTAGAACTATTATTGTTGTGGTAAAGCACGAGGTTAAATGTGATGCATGAAACCGGCAGTGAAATGAGGCAAGTATTTTTATTGTGGTAAAGCATGAGGTTAAATGTGATACATGAAACCGGGAGTGAAATGAGGCAAGTATTCTTATTGTGGTAAAGCATGAAGTTAAATATGATGCATGAAACCGGCAGTGAAATGAGGCAAGTATTCTTATTGTGGTAAAGCATGAGGTTAAATCTGATGCATGAAACCGGCAGTGAAATAAGACGAGTATTCTAAATTTAATCCCTGAGGCGTGTTAGTCATAAATTTATAAAATTTATATTTAAAAAAAAAAGATATCTCTTTTATTTTCCATAAGAAACACTCCAAAAATATGCTTAATATTGTGTATTATTACTAATTAAATTAGTTTTGATATTTTATTACTACTAGAAATGTCCTAGCTCTAGAGAAAAAAAATTAACACCTTCAAACCACGATACAAATAAAAATAAAATATAATTTTCTAAACAAAATATAAATATCGTGGTTTGAAGGTGTTCATTTTTTTGTCACCGCTTACTCACTTCCATATATATATATATATAAGATGGAGGAAGCGGTCGGTTCGCATACATGAATTACAAAAGCGAAACAAAATATAACAAACCTCCATTTGATCATAGAAGAAAATGGAACAAAACTCTCAAAATAAACAAGTCGAAAATGATGTCAGAAACAAATAACTTAATGGTAATAATTTTACATATGGCAATTGAGATCATAAAACAACACAAACAAAACAATACAATAGTTACATACGCTTCTGCAGTAAAAACGTATTACTACAGACACGCCAAGAAAAAAGATTCCCCATAATTCTTAAAAGTATCAACAAAGAAGACACCGAAAAAATTACAGAAAAATCTAAAAAAATAAAATATAAAAGATGGGAAGTGGGAATAGTCTGCGAAATCAAAAATAATATTATCATAACATGCTCTAAAATATAAGAGGCAACAAAACTTAAGGAACAAATTAATGAACTAGACAATTCATAAAAGCGGAGGAAATAATAAGATCAGACCCTTGTGTATAATTCAAAAATATTGACAGCGACTACACAAATGAAGATTTCAGACAAATTGAAGACATAGAAGCTATTTACAAAAAATATCAATACAAGGAAATTCTACAAGTAAGGGCATTATCACAAACAAAAACAAACAAAAAACGTAATAACGTCATTCCACAAACAAATGGCGAGATGTGATCCCATCTTTTCAACAAAAAAAGGTACAATTAGGATTTATGAGAATTGACGTTGAAGACTGTAATACCCTCACAGTGTTTCCATTGTGAAAGATTCGGACATACAGTAACGAAAATTTTACAATAGATCATCCAACATGTCAATACTGTAAAAACATTATATATGTCACTAGTAAGGAGTCATGTAGAATACAATTCCACGGTTTGGTCCCCAAATTTTGAGGTTCATTCACATGCGATTGAAAGAATCCAAAATAAATTTTTAAGATATGTACATTTTAAAATGGGCATTCCTAGAGAAAACCTAAATTACGATAACGTACTTTGTAAACGTAATTTAATAAAATTATCTGATCGTAGAATTATTTCCGATTTAACCTGTTTGTATAAAATCATTAATTCAATGTTTGATACCCCTGATTTATTATATGTAATCTCTTTTCATACTCCAAGCAGGTCGGTTACAATACAGTACCTACCATATTATTGTACCAATTCTATATCAACGTCCCAATATCACACTCATATGCGACGGATTCAACAGCTAGGAAACAAATACTACGATGTTGTTGATATATTTAGTACATCAATTTCAATATATAAGCATACCCTACTGAAGTTTTTTTAGAAGAATGTCATTATGCTTATATACTTTCTCTAAAATATAATTAAGTTACAACAAAAATAGATATCACTAAAAACAGTGGATTCGTAATATTCGCCCACAATAAATTTAGTATTTTCACAGTAACTAGTAAAACACCCAATAGATTTAATAAACTTTATGGGAATACAATTCAAACTTAACAAATCAATAAACCATGTAATAGCTATTTATAGAACACACGGATCAAACATAACTTAATTTATTAATTTATAATTCAATTCATTTATTAATAATTTCAAATATATATTATGAAAATTAAAAAATAAGCTATGCTTTATTGCAGGACGCTTAACTTAGACATTATATGTATGTTTAGTTCATATATTATAAATATATGAACTAAACATATATCATATCGTTTATAAATAAAAATACACATAAATAAAAAGTCACAACTCCGTCATGCTTAGATCACACCTGGACAAATATAAATATTACAGATCTCCACAAATTGAAGTCAATTATTTGGAAAACTAATGTAACTGATTCGTGCATTTTCTTTATGACAATATAATTAAACCTAAAAAACATAATTTAATAACCAAAAATCCACTACAAATATGACTACTCTACTACTATATGAAAACTAAAAAATGAAGAGTGAAACAATGTTTTAAATGTACCTATTAGTGTAATCTAAAACTCAGAATCAATAAATATTATCAAATTTTGAAACAACAACAGAATGTAAAATCTTAAAAATAATAGAAAGCGTGAAAGGAGGTTCAGCTCGACTATACAACGGTACATATTCTAAAATCCATGAAACTTCATATAATAAAACCCATTACTCGTTTGATAAACTTAAGTTTGTTAAAGGGAATATTTCCAACAAACTACATAAACACAATTATTTCACTTATTTATAAATCTGGAGATCCACAACAAGTATCTAATTATCGCCCAATCGGTCTGATTTAAAACATAGGAAAGATTTTTGATAAATTTCTGAAAAAACAATTGTTCAATTTCCTAGAAAGTAATAAAATTCTACACAAAAACCAGTTCGGTTTTATAAAATCACTCAGCACATAAGATGCTTTTGGTAATGTAACATCATACATTTACGAATCATTAGATAAGGGTAAAAAATGTGCAGGCATATTTTATGACCTCAGAAAGGCTTTTGGTAGCATATCCCAAGAGATTCTACTGACAACATTGAATAATATTGATATAAAAGACGATTAAATGGATTTCCAACTACTTAAAAAATCGCCATCAAGTAGTAAAAATCAATCAGTGATAAATAAATATCAGACTTTGGAATCCCATAAGGTATAGTACTTGAACCAATTTTTTTCACCACATATGTTAACGATATTTTCATTCTATCATTACATGGATAAATTACTTCGTATGCTGACGATACAGTACTAATAATAACCGAAAAAACTTAGGAAACCGTAATTTTAAAAGCCATAAACACACTAAAGACTTTCTTCAACATTAACTTACTATCTATAAATAGTTAAAATAAAAACATTTTCAGTTCCAATATACATATAATACACACAAACGATTCACATAAAAACTTTGACATTATCAAACCATTCCAAACTCACAAAAAAATGATTGCATATTAAATTGCACAGTACTAAAAACCACAAACACAATCAAATATCTAGGATTTATTGATAAAAATTTGAAATGGAAGGACCAAATATGCTAAGTTGTAAAAAAAATTTGAAAATGAAAATATGTATTTTTAAAAATCAGAAATTTACCGTCGATAAAATACCTATATTTAATATACTACGCCTAAGTCCAATCAAATTTAAAATTCGCTGTCATTAGTTGGGGTTCAGCATATAAAACTAACCTTCTCCCAATAGGAGTTGTACAGAGAATAATAATTAAAATCTTATTTTATAAAAACCCAAAGACTACCCAACAAAGCGCTTATTCGAAGAATTCCAAGTACCTTCACTTAAAGATCTGCACATTAAAAATTCAATAATTAAAATCATAAAAGAAAAAGACGAGTACCAATTTTTAACTGAAAACCGAACTCGACTCAAATATATTTTTCCATGCCCAAAATTAAATACTTCATATGTCCAAAATTATTATACTAACCAGGAAGAGGTTTCTTCAATCGATTACCGGAAAAACTAGACGTTTTAATGACAAAATCTTAAAATTAACTTGAAAATAATCCATATCAACCATTTTATATAAAGCATATTACTTATCTACTTTAAATACTTACACTTATATCACATCTAACATATAATGTAACAATTTTTTACTTTTTCACTGCAATGTACGTACTACAACACGTAATACCTATCATATTATTAATTACTTATAAATAACTACAATAATGTACTATGCACTCCTCTTCCAAACACAAGATAACGCTTCTATGGAAAAACCCAATTATATACGATTTTATATGTAATTACTTTATTTCTTTAATAAAAACAAAACTTTATATTTTTACTTTGTGAAATTTCTTATGATTCTGCCTAAGCATCTGATTTGTTGTCAAAGAAAATGAGACAAGCAATTCACAATCGATTTCTAATACCAATTCAGCTATTTGGTTATGATGCTTAGAACTAACAGGAAGGACAAAACAGACTGAATTCATTAGAAATGAAAATCTATGAAAATCGTAAAATAGATCAGCAAAGCATGCAAGACCTGCGTAAGTGTAATAAATAACACTGGGATGGAGATGTTCAGATAATTAAAACATCCCTCTAAACAGAGAAAGATGATGCTGTTAAACAAGTGAGAGCATGCTACTTTCCTGATTAAATATTTGTCATTCAGAATATATCGAGAACACGTGTTCTCTTCCTAATAAATATAATGACGGAATGCGACAATATCCATATTTTAATGAACACGTTGACTGCCGTCCTAATAAAACATTATCTTTTAACTGACACTTTGTTACGAACTCTGTCAATTCATTCGTTGAAGGCCTGCAGTCATTTTTAGCAGGAAAACGAATAATTTGACCAGATTTTTAATAACTGAACAGTATTTCATGTCAGAAAGTTTTTTTCGTGTTATGCGAATGGTCGGAGAAGTGAAAATAAGTAAGGGCAGATTTGGATCACATCAAGAGTCGATTTAAAAGAAGTGTATGAATATGACACGATGCTGAAAGTGAATTAACCATGAGAGTGTGCCAGGACAAGGTTGTGTGAAGTTCCATCATCTCTGCTTCCCCATTCGATATATGGCGTAATGGTTACTTACTTTGTTAGTAACTATGTATGCATCATTCGTATAAAGATAGTTATGCCACTGATAGCTCCATTTTAACCTGTATTTTGTGAGAAACATATAGATGTTTTAACAGATTTTTCAGCAGTGTATCACTGAAAACCTACTCGTACTTCAATACAAAATATGAAGAAAAAAAACTTCCATTTTTCTTCATCAAAAAAATGCCCTGCACCTCGGATAATTTCATTCGAAAAATGGGCTAGTCGGGTTAGGTTAGTTTTTTTATCAAAAGTGTACCTTAATTAATGTAGCTATTTGTATTTATTTTTTTAGTAGCTCTTTGAACTTTATCAAAGGAACTGGGCTACTGACAAAGAAATAAGGTCAAACATGGGATATGGCTTAGTGGGCCGATGACGTACTTGCGGAAACTATGCAGACGTTCTACATATTGACAATAACAGGTAGTAAAAGTGTCTTTAAAACCCAGTGTTCATTTGTTGGACTGATTCCTTAAAAGGTTAAATTTCACAAGATGAGAAAATACGTCAATGGAAAATAGCAACTATTTTGCAAACCGGTGGCCGGAACAAAACGTATAACTGGAAGCCGTCTCTGTTACAAACAAGAATAAAAGTAAATCAGTAAACCACCTTAGGAAGCGAAACTCGCGAGAAAAACTAGTGTCGGGATACGTGTCTACTGAGTACCAGTGTCTAGTGCACACATATTATAGTGGATACGTTGTGTGTCGTCGTTAGCACGGAGAAATGCAGGAAACTGGGTAGACAACGGAAGAAATAATGTTTTAGAGACAAAAGAAGCCACGGTGAAAAGAAGAGGACTTCGCCATAAATGTGATTCTGTTCATCGAGGAGGTACTTTACAGAATCTCAATAAGTAGGCAGGATTTTCAGATTATGTAACCAACATGTGCGATTGTAAAATCCATTATTAAAACACCTCTTAATCTCGATATAGAAAACTGAGTGATGCTAAAAGGTTGTTACTAACCCAAATTATAACTACATAGCAGAAATCTATTTGTCTGGCATAATATAAACTCTCGAACTCTCCCCGTCTAATTTTTTGGTACCTAGCAACATTTATTTTTATTAATTTCATTAAAAAGCTCCATAGCTCATTTTGGTAATGACATTGCAAGCTGAATTTATATCCCTTAAATTTTTGTTGGTCACATTGTGAGTAAGCTAACCGTTCGAGAGTTTTTAATGGGACGAACATAATGGTTTTCTGCTTTAACGCTAAAACTGGGCTCCCTTTGCGTTTTGACAAGAATTGAACCCTCTCCCTCCAGATTCGCAGCCAAGCGATTCAACCACCAGAACCACTTCATCACGCAAGTCAATTTGGTTCAGACTTTGTTTATATACAGATTCGGCAATAAGGACGGGCTCATACTTCAGCTTTATACGGAACATCCGACTCGAGGCCGGGGTATATTTATTCAATAGACAAATCAGTAAACATTAAGGAAGAACGCGCGCCGACATGCTGGGAAATTGATGGGGGCATTCGTCAACGGGAAGGAGGGGGGGGGGGGGCGCAGGACGAATAGCTCCGGATCCTCGAATCGAGGGGAGAACACATCCTTTGCTAAACGTACACGTAATACAAATTATGTACAAAACTAATTTATAAGATGCACTTCGCGATCTTTTAGATTATTTCACTGAGATCCAAATGTAACATTGCCATCAAATGGAAAATCATCCCCATTTTTTTGACAATTGAAAGGTCCCCGTTACGCTGATTCTAGGACCATCTCAGATTTTGAACAAATTTTGATCAGCAGAAAAGCAAAAATGTCATGTTTTTCAATTTCAATTTAACACAAAGCTTAAACACTAGTATCAGAGTTTAACGGAAACCCATCAAATGTAAAAACAAAAGATCGCGATGACGTCATTTATTTCAGCTTTTTTCTTTCATACAATTATTTCATTTTCAGCGATTTTCCGTATATATTATGCAAATCACGGGAATATTGTATGACATATTATAATATTGGCGTATTATAATATTATAACACAAGCCGGGTAGTCAAACTAATGTAACATTAGCGTACAATAATATGACTACACAAGCCGGGTAGTAGAACTAATATTATAATATTAGGACACCATAATATTATTATACTAGCCGGGTAATAAAACTAATATTGTAATATTAGCACACCATAATATTATTATACTACCCGGGTAATAAAACTAATATTGTAATAGTAGCACATCATAATATTATTATACAAGCCGGGTAGTAGAACTAATATAATAATATTAGCACACCATAATATTATTATACCAGCCGGGTAATAAAACTAATATTGTAATATTAGCACATAACAATATTATTCCACAACTATTATATATCGTTTTGCATGATCAGCTTATTCAGTTAAATATTAAAGCAATTTCATCCACAAAAAACAGGAAAAGGGGCGTCCATAACTTTTTGTTTAGGCACAATGGTGTTTTGGATTTTAGGACTCGGGTTATTTTTTTCAATACTTCTACATTTCACCAATTTTGCCTTTCAACAAGTTTGATTAATAAAATTTGAATCTAGGTGAAGATAAGAGCTATTTTCCTTGAGTAATAACAATAAAAGGCAAAATAATCCATTGGTATTTTTTTAAATAAATTCGCAATTGTTGAAAACGTGTTTGCGACGTTGTGTTGAAAGAAAAAAACATACTCCAAAATAAAAGCGCAGCCATTACTTAAAATAATCGACCCCCCTGTTCGTGTTTTTTTCTATGCACTTTGCTAGTTTCATGCCATGCATTTTTAATATGGCCAAAATAACACTTGTTTATAATAATATGATATTTGATATCTGTTAAAATTATGGATGCCAGAATCTTTCTCGTTTTTTGTCTAATTGTGCAGAACTAACAAAATGACTTTTTTTGTTAACAGATGAAAATTTGAAAAATCTAAATCTTTTATATAGATGAACTTACATACTGTAAAAAGGTTGCGTTGACCTAGATAAATTCAAACAGAAACACTCTGCAAATTACACGATGTCGGAGCCCTCCATGCAAGTGATTTTACAGCTTCATTTTTGTGTTTTACACTTAAGGCGATGCACTACGTCGTGTAATATTTTAAATTGAGCCGTTATCAATAACAACCCTTACGTAGATGGCGATAAGGTTTAAATTCCCGCTTAACACCATCCGCCTGTTTTGATTTATGCAAGAAAAAAACATGGCCAAAAAGTGCCTTTTATTCTATCTTGTGGATGTTCAGTCATAAAATATTTAATTTATTTTCGATCATTTTATAAATAACTTAATTTGCCACATTATACAATAAAATCATAACCGAAAATGGGTTCGTAAGTAGGAGATTTTGAACTTTAAAGCAGTTTTCATAGTCCTTTACATTATTTTTTTCTGGGCTTATAAAAAGACGTATCTAAAAAATACTCGATTATTTCAAAGGCCAAGATGTATTCTACTCGCAGTATTTAATTAAAGCATCTGAAACATTTTTAGGCGACCAAATTTTCAAACCAAAAACACATGATTTTGCATTACTACGTATGGCATCGCCTTAAGATTCGTCGGTGTTGTGACAATTAAATGGATGCTTTAAAGCTCCAGGGAATGGAAATGTAAAAACAAATGAAAACTTTAATTATTTCAAGACACGTTAGCAAGTTTTCAGATAACCCCAACATAGATTATTTTCTGCTTTATATTGAAGAACAGCATTACATAGGTGTTGAAGTAAACTAACAATGTGAAGCCGTAGCCAAGAAGAAATCAAATAAAGTTTTGTTTAGGGAAGGTGTCTCAAACAACACCGAGTAACTAAAAACTCGTAGCGGGCCCAAGGAGAAGGAGTGGAGGTCAGCGGACAAGTTGACAGGTTGGAAGTACGTGGGGGTGTATTGATCAGAACACTGGTGCGCACTCTTCCCCGCCTTTACTCCCAGCCAGCCCCCGGCACCCCCCTCCTCTCCTCCTCCAGCGCCCACGCAATCATCATGGCCTATTATATACAGGGGCGGAAAAGTCACGTCCGAGGGTTCAACTTTGTTTTCTTACTTTCGTCTCATTAAACAAAGGTATGTAACATATATATGAATTATTTGTATCATTAAATGTTTAACTACTTTCCATCGATCATTCGAAACTATAAATAAAATTACAAAGTTCTAACAAGAAAATTCCAAAAACTTAATACGATTCGTTTACGTAGGAGAGTTACATAACATTTATAAAAAATACGGATGGTGTCAATTATTGTAGATCAGTTATATCAAATCTGCGTAAGTTTTCCCAAGCTTGAGTGGTTTGTCCAAATCATTTAACACCGCTTTGTGCAAACTGCACATCACAAAACAAAATATATGTAGAAAAAACTAGCACTGGTCATCAAGCTTTCAGCAACTCGTGTCCCTACAAAAATAAAATGCTCAAAGTTGCAAGAGACAGGATCGACAACGAATAAAAATGACAGACTTCTTATATAACGCACTCGACACAAAAAATAACATTAACGAGAAAATATATAACAGTTTTGAAGAATACTGTCTCCACCAAAACGACCTCAAATACAGCCCAATAATTCTACACATGAACGTTAGAAGCATAGAACGAAACATTGATGAATTTATAGCAACAATTAATAATGATCTCAAAAAACCGGCATGCATTGTGTTAACAGAAACTCATTCGAGTAGTGAAGTAGCGTACTATATACCTGGATATAAATATGTGTCAACAAAATACAAAATAAACAAAAACAGCGGAATTGCTATGTTCATCCAAAATAATTGTGACATTTTGTGCACGGAAGAAATGAAAATAAATGGAACAAACTGCCTACACATTCAAATTAAGTTTTACAAGCAAAAAATTAATATTATCTCTCTGTATATAATGCACTCATCTACCATCTGTTTGTTTATAGACGAATTAGGACAAGTGTTATAGGCGACATAAATTTAAATATATCGAACGATTATACATCGAACTATAAAGATAACTACCTAAACATGATGGCGGAAATGAATTATGTGCCGTGTATAAAGTCTCACACTAGAAACGTCAACGGACAACGTTTATCGTGCATCGACCATATTTTTACAAATATTAAGGACATAAATAATATAAACTCGGGAACTATAAAATCTTCAATTACCGACCATTACATGAGTTTGCTCCATTACAATATAATAATACCCCAAACGGCATCATCGTAGCGGACAATCAGGTAATAATAATAAAGAAATAATTTATGTTAATGTCGAATCCTTAATAAATAAATTGTCGTCTGAATCATGGTTGGATATACTCCGAAATGATGACGTCAATGAGTGCTGTAAAATATTTGAAAATAGATTAACGAATTATATAAACGACTCAAACGAATTATTCATAAAGGAATCTCGGCAAAATTTCGTAAAATCAAACCTTGGATAACACACGGATTTGTTGTGTCCATAAGACATAAAGAGAGACTTTATAAAGAAACTAAAAAAAACACTAGACATAAATTTAAATAACCATTTTAGAGAATAGAAAAATAAATTAGCGTATCTCATAAAAAACACTAAAGAAAAATACTATAAAAATAAAGTTGATGATTCTGAAAACGACAGTAAGAGAATTTGGACTATAATAAATGAAATCTTGGAAAATAAGCAGAAAACTAAAAATAATACAATAAAGAGCATAATACAAAACAATAATATAATAAACTGTATTGAGGAACCTAAAAAAGCAGCAAATGCATTTAATGATTCGCGAATGTCGGAAAGAATCTAGCTGAAAAAATAAAAAAATATTACCGATAACCAGTACACAGAAAATAAACTAGAATTTTTTTAACTAACCAATCCGCCCGAAGTTGTACAAATTATATCAAAAATGCGAAGTGGTTCTGCCCCGGGTTTCGACGGTCTTTCCGTAAAAACAATAAAAAGTATTAAAAATTACGTTTCTACACCAATCTCGCATATAATAAATAACAGCTTCAAGACAGGAATTTTCCCCAGCATGTATAAAAAAGCCATAATTACTCTAATATTAAAATCCGATAGTCCAGAGGACGTTTCTAATTATAGACCTATTTCACTATTATCTGATATATCGAAAATCTTTGAAAAAATTGCTAAAAAAAGACTTAATGCATTCATAAAAAAAAACAATCATAAACGAAATTCAAATTGGATTTACAGAGGGAAAAAGTACTCTAGATGCCATTGCAAAAATCTCATCTAGTATTCAGAGTACCCTGGACAAATCAAATAAATGTATAGGGATTTTCATTGACCTATGAAAGCATTTGATAGCATTCCCCATGAAAGACTTGTATTAAAATTATAAGCAAATGGCATAAACCACATAGCCCTTAATGGATAGAAAGCTACTTAACAGAGAGACCTCAAATTGTAAAACTAAACCAAAGATTTAGTACATCACTAACAAGTAAATTTGGCATTCTTCAAGACACAGTTCTCGGTCCATTATTATTTCTAATATATGTAAATGACATTTTCCAACAGAAAATTAAAGGGGATTAATTTTTTCCAACGCTGATCACACTGTATTATTAATAAAAGGTCAAACATGAGAAATAGTTAACAAACATGCAAACGAAGATATTAATGTTTTAAAATCATGGTTTGATAACAACCTGCTCACAATTAATGCAAAAAAAACAACATGTGTCTTATTCTCCTTAAAGAAAATACCTAATCAGAAAGTAAGTATTATAATCCATGACGAAAAATGTGATAATGTAAACTGTAAACAACACGATTATATTTGTACTGTAATCAACTCATCTTCTGAAGTTAAATATCTCGGTGTGATCATTGATCAAAACCTGAAGTGGAACAGTCACATTACAGAGCGTGTAAAGAGAATCAGGAAATGTATATATATATATATATATATATATATATATATATATATATATATATATATATATATATATATATATATATATATATATATATATATATATTTGTTGGGTTAAGAAATATTTTAAATGTGAAAACAATCAAAAATGTGTACTATGCCTTTGTCCACTCTTTGCTTATCTACGGAATCATAGGCTGGGGAGGATCCTATAAAAACAATCTAAACTCTGTAAAAGTTTCACAAAGAATCATCATAAAAGTAATACTAAAAAAAATTCTACCTTCTCAACAGATTCACTATTTAAATTGTTTCCAGTACCAAATTTCAATGACTCATTTAAGCAAGCTTCCATTGAAAAAATGTGCAAAGAAAAAAACAACAAAGAATACCAAGAATTTTACAAACTAATGAGAAATAGAAATCAATTTACTACACAAA
Source organism: Hesperophylax magnus (assembly GCA_026573805.1). Lineage (NCBI taxonomy): Eukaryota > Metazoa > Arthropoda > Insecta > Trichoptera > Limnephilidae > Hesperophylax > Hesperophylax magnus. Next base: position 10,466,378 of record JAIUSX010000121.1, read on the forward strand.
ATTTTAAAACAACACAAATGCAAAACCATTATATTTACCAAGCTATAAAAAAGTACAATAATCTCCCTTCTGAACTGTGCTGTATTGTCAACCAATCAGAACAAATAAATGAAATAATTTTTTTTTTTTAAACTTAAATTAAACATTACATTGAAAAATCTATATTCTATACAACAATATTATTACAACATAAAACCTATGTAAGAATCGTGGCTCCCTTATCAGACACAAGAACTCCTCTTTTCTGATAAGGTATTCATAACCAATGATGATCAAAATGTAATATATGAAGGCCTCAGCACGGGCAAGCCACCCAGCGAGGCCAACATTACTGGAAAACTTTGAAATGTAAAAAAAATATTTTACCAAATAAATAAAAAAAAATATATATTGTTAAATATTTATGTATCTATATTCCTTATATTACAAAAAAAAATTAAAAATACTAGTTCAAGTTTAAAGAATTTCTGTACGTTTCCACGTAAGGGTGCACGTTGGTTTTGGGTTCGGGCCCAGCGTTTTTGGTGTCATTATTTTAGGAAATTTGTGCTCGATGTTTTCGTGTCCGATTTTGGTAAATCTGGTTGTAGTACTTTGCCCTCATATAATATGGTGACATTTTATGAAAATCATGGGTTCCCTTTGCACGTGCCACATTGCTGTTTCTCCGTAGTACTACTGCTAATGCATAAAAACTTCTGAACGGAGTCCTATACATGCTTGAATTTTTGGCTGAGACTTTCTTTGGGTGTTGAACCAATTAACCAAATTGTTGCCCCTTTGGACGACCTACTCGGTTAGTTAACTGCCTCTGAAGAAATGTGGATATTTTAGGTTCGAATTCTCTATTAAACATTTATTAACTTTGTAGTTATGTTATTTACGTATTTTCGCTTTGTTATCGTTTTTCGTAAAAAAAAGTGCTACAGTTTTGACAACGTACTGTTTTATTATAGTGACTGTTAGGTAAACGGAGTAATTATCCTCCAAGTTCACTACTATCTGTTAGCTGGTGGTAAGCGTTATTTTAAATAAATGTTTGTCCTTCTTTCTCATTCAAAAGTGTGTTAGAAAACCTGACTCGTCGGGAAGGTTACATTATTTTCTATCTGTATCAATTTATAATAACAATTTTTTCTAAAATGTTATTCTCTGAACAATCGTATAAGTTTAGAAAAAATGTCACGTCACATCCCACACTATATAATACTAAGCCTGATACATAAATTTATGACAACAAATAACTCAAATGTTAAAACTGTTGAATAGCCCTATACCCTATAGCCAGCCTGTAAATTATGCCACCTCACGCAATTTGTTTAGGTATTGTTGATCCGGTGTATTATGTGTTTGAACACATACCCATGTGACCCGTGCCACGCTATATGATGATCATGCATCTCTTAAAAAAATCTAGCCTCCTTGATACCATTACACTTCTAATTTTCTTTTACTTTTTGCTCCTATCCAAACCTCCACAGGTCTTCAATCTCTCCATAACTTCATCAACATCTTCGCTTATTATAAACTACGCTGTCTTATTGACATAACCACAGATAATAATAACCACTATTTGTAGGTAAATAGTATTAAATTAATTATTCAAGCTATATAATTCATTTTACCATGAAATAGAAAAACCGACAGAAAAGAAAGAGGGTTTAGGTATAACTGGGATTTGAGCGTAAAGCTTTTAAATATTCTGTTTCTATCAAATATTTTTATTGTAATTTCCTCTGATAATATTTTAAGATGATATAAGGTATACATATATATACATATAGTTATTAGTAAAGATTTAACTTTACTAATAACTATATGTATATAGATAATTACATATATATACATATAGTTATTAGTAAAGTTGCGAGTTATCAGGGGGTGGTTCTTCCCTTAGGTCAATTGCTGTTTGACACCAAAAATTATAAGACAGCAATACTAATAAATTATATGCACCAAAACAACTGCTTATTTGATTTGTACCGCGAAATAGCAGGGGCTGCGAGTGGCGGCGGCGAGTGACGAGCAGTGACATCTATCGTCTCTAATAGAAGCTTTCATTCACAAGTCCATACGATTCTCTGGGTTAATTTAAAGAATGTCATTATGCGTGCCATTGAATAAACATGACGGCACTATGTATTTTGTCTAAGTAAAAATTATTTACCGAAGAAAGCTTAGCGACGCTTAGGTCATGGCCTTGAGGGAGACAGCATATATATTAATATATGCTTTAAAGTGTTGGTGACATAAACATATGACTGTTTTTCATTTTATACGATTGTCGTGTGTGGAACAATGGTTGTTTTTCAATGGGACAGTTCGTGAAAAGTATGGAATAATTCTTTATGTTGTTAACGATCTAGAATGAAGCTGAAAAATGGTTGTGTAGTTATTTCCAATTTACTATATTAACATAACACGTATTTTGAGTCGCGGACTCATGACGTACCTACCTACAAATTGATATAGATAATAATATATGGGCATTTTTCACAATATCAGATAGAGATTAGTCACCCATTTTTTTCAAATGATCTACATCGCCTGGATCCCTAGAGCCGCCTCCGTGAGTTATAATTATTATTATTTTAATTACAAAATGAAAGATACATCACTGAAGCATACGGTGACTTATAAGGACTTAGGAATTGTGTATGACGCTCGCTTAACATTTCACGCTCACATCGAAAAGATCTGTAAATCAGCTACAAGAATGTTAGGTTTTGTCATACACAATTCAAAGGAACTGACAAACCTTGCAGTCATTAGGCTGCTTTACTTTAGCTTAGTGCGTAGCATTCTCGAGAGTGGATCTCAGGTATGGGGGCCAGAGGACACTGTCTACGTACTAATGGTCGAGAAAATACAAAAAAAAATTTACGATACCTCTATATGAGAGAGTTTGGTTTTTACCCATGGCTGTTTCCAACAGCATTTATCTCGGGAATGCTGAGTATCTGCAGCCTTAGTTCCAGACGGGACGTCGCATTATTGTTGATGGCTTACAAGCTTCTGAATGGTTTACTATCAATTCCAGACATTCTGTCAAAAATAGGACTTTATGTCCCGGATAATTTCACGAGAGGCCGCCAACACAGGCTTTTAATTCTTCCCAGGTCCAGAACTAACTTACCAATGGTGATGCCCCTGGGAAGACTCACTAGGTTAATTAACTCCCTTCCAGCTAACTTGGATATTTTCCATATGTCCTACAACGACTTTAAGCGCGAAATATTGTATTTGTTTTAACTGTATACTTATGTATAAATTTTTTCCATATTTTGTTTACCGCTTTTGCATATGTTTTAACTGTATACTTATGTATAAAATTTTCTTCCATAATTTGTTTACCGCTTTTGCAATGTATTGGTTTTTGTACTGTTTTTGCAAATAAATAAATAAATAATAATCGAGTTATTTTAAATTAATTAATGGTTTGGCATTACAACTTTTTCATTGGTTTGGTTACTTTGATTTTTTAGAAAATCTTCCTTTGAATAGAATATCCATCTTCCCAATGAATGACTTTTATTATTACATATTTGGTAATATAAGAAATAAATTATATTTTTTCAATAAATGTATTCATACCATGGAATGACATCAAATATTAAATTATAATAACAAATTCATTTATTTTTTGGAATAACTTAGTGAGTAAAACCTCGAATTATAATATTTAGTTGTTGAAGACAATATTAGCAATTGCTAAACGAAAATCTGCAGCAGAAAAATCAGAAAAAGATAGGTCGCATATAGGAGTCGAACCCAGTTCTGGAGAGCGTTGCCCCGGCAAGGCAATGGTCCTGGGTTCGAGTCCTATATGTGACCGTATCTTTTTATGATTTTTCTGTTTCAGATTATCGTTTAGGAATCGCTAATATTGTCTTCAATAATTAAATATAATAACAAACGCTAAAAAAATTACCGGAAATATATTTGTAATTACGCTTTAGTTGCAATAATAAAAAAAAATTCAAATTTATTTAGGTGGAACCTTATACAGTATTTGTGTTCCTTTTTGGTACTTAATTCGTTAAGTAGGATGATATCAATGTTCTATTTATATTGCCACGGGTGGAAAATATTCGTCTTCAACATAAAAAATAAATGTAAACATATTATTTTGGTATATAATTGCTTACCATCATCTTATTACACTATCCGAGCTAAACATTACGATGACATGCGTCGATTTCAACGGAGAAAGTCTAAAATAATATAGAGTTATTATAACCATCGATGTTAAAATAAAAGTACAATATCTTGGATCGAATGTTGTATTTAACAGGAATCGAGCTATGCGGATACCACGGATTTAAGTATTATTATTATTAGAAAGTCGAGCATAACAAACCGATGATATTTTTCTCCATGATCCAGTTTGAAACATCAACCTGTATTCACGAGTTTGTTGTCAAGATAATAATGGCACGGTAGGCGTATATTAAATAATGTAAGTCTAATTATAGATAGCAATAAAAAACGTTTTGGAAACTTTCATTGCCACCGTTCAGTCTGGGAGACACATTATAACGATAATTGACCTACTACTGATGATAAGTCTACAGAACAGATTATTGACTTGCAATAACTAGTTTAAAATAACAACAACAGACAACAACCAAAATTAGTTACTATTTTTATAGTTTTTTAAAGACATACAAACATTCGCTTAACTTAATAAAACTATAGTTGCTCCACATTTACATTATTGCTCTACTATGTTATATTTGGCCAATGAAGGAAATTTGAACAAACTATAATGTTATACAGAATAGAGCTATGAGATATACGAGTATACTGGGATTAGGCAAATACGCAAGCATTAATCAAATGAGAGAGCAGCTAAATTGGACTCCAATAAAAAAGAGACTGTTATCTAATGTGTTATTTTTTATGCATAAAGTCATGAACAACCAAATGCCAAAATATTTTAAGGATGAAATCGTTTTTAATAGAGATGTTCATAATTACGAAACCAGAAATGTAAATAGAATTAGATTGCCACATATGAAGAAATCAAAATCACAGAACTGCCTAATGTACAAAGGACTAAAGATGTATGATGAAATGCATGAAAGTCTTAAGAATGAATGTATTTAAAAAGAAATTCAAATGATGTATAAACTAACCCAATAAATAAAAAATAAAAAATTTAAATTTAAATTCTCTTACATTCATTATTAAAAGTTTAAAATGTTGTTTTTACAATGGTGGAGGGCGAGCAGACGATAGAACCCGCGATGGCGACGCCTTAGTGGGAATTCGACCCATTTGTCTACTCAGCTACTAAGCAGAATTTCATTGTACATTGTTGTCTTAAATACTTATGTAATATAATACGTGTGAAATCCCAATAGAGAGGTCATTATGTGTTTGAACACATACCCAGATCTAAACAAATCGTTTTATTAAATCCCACCCCAATATGCGAAGAACCCATTCATTCTTAGATTTATCTAAAATGTATACTTTCAAAGTGATTCCATTTCACCTCAATTTATATAAGTACTGAGCGCTGTGAATCTGGCCGAAGAAAATTAAATCGGGCCAAGAAGATGCTCCTGTGGGCATGTGAGTATTATCCCGGAGTATTAGGAGCACAGAAATGGGTCAGAGATGTACATCCGTAGGAATATAGACTTCACATTGTTTGCTTCCATAAATACTGTATCGCCGTCATCTGGAATGCAGTACTACTCTAAAGATATGAAGATTAGATATATCGTGAATACAATTTTAAAGGTATTTTTCTTACTGGAATCTAATAATATGATTTAGGAAAATAATGTACTCAGATATTATAACATACGACCTGGAACTTTAATAATGTACTCAGATATTGTAGCTTATGACCTGGAACTTTCATAATTTACTCGGATATTGTAACATACAACCCGAAGCTTTAATAATGTACTTAGATATTGTAACATACGACCTGGAACTTCAATAATGTACCCCGATATTTTAACATATGACTTGGAACTTTAATAATGTACTCGGATATTGTAACCTGGAACTTTAATAATGTACTCAGATATTGTATTTAATCATTCTCCTCAAGCCAAAAAATATTTTCTACTTGAAACTGAAAATGGAAGCTTTTACTCTAGACAATGTTCTAAAATAAAAATAATTCGTCGAACGTTTTGGTTACTTGTTTTTCTACTTCAAATGTGAACTCCACTTATGTGGAATACTGTAAAGGCTGAACGTATATTATATATTTTTAAATTATCATAAATCAAATTCATAATCACATTTTTTAAAACATTATCTTTTATATAACTGTCCAACTTCTAAATGAAGAATTTACTAAAACGCTCGTACAGGAGTTAATTGACTCGTCAAGCAGTCAACATTTCAAAATGAGTTTTTTCTCAGAATGAAGACTATAAACAAGCATGAAAACTATATTTTAACTTTTATGAGTGTATGTAAATAATGCAATTTTTGGCCTAGATGGTCAAAAATTGTCGCGTTTAGGCGCCAATGGCAAACGGAGAAAAATGATCCTGTTAAAAAAATGATGGTATGCCAATTTCATTTATAAAATATTATAAATTAAGAATATCGAGAACACTCGTTCTTCTCCTAATATATATCATGACGGAATGCGACAATATCAGTATTTGTATGAACACGTGTTCCGCCGTCCTCATAAAACACTCGCTTTTAACTATTAATTATATATTTATTATTATTATTGATACTTTGTTAGGAACTATGTCAATTCATTCGTTAAAGGCCTACGGTCCCGTTTTTAACAGGAAAACGAATAATTTGACCAGATTTAGTATTATCTCCGTGCAGCCAACAAGCTAATGATGAAAAAAAGTTGAAGTTTTTTCTCCCTATTCACTAAACTTGTATTATATACTATAACTCCGTAATTAATTTAAACCCCCGATGAAGGTTTTGATGGGATCGAAACCGGTTGGTTTATATATATTAAATCTTTAATGTGGTATTCAAACACATGTAATAGTTTACATTTTCATATATTTAATATGTCTATACTGATGTGGATTATACATGTACGAAATATTAGAACCATAATAAAAAATGTAAAACTAGGTACGTTTGCATTTTCATGTACGTAAAATGTGCGTTACTCAGTTATTAAACTTTTGAATAGTAAAATGTGCGTTATTGTAAGAGTGACTCAGTTATTAAACTTTTGAATAGTAAAATGTGCGTTATTGTAAGAGTGACTCAGTTATTCAACTTTTGAATAGTAAAACGTGCGTTATTGTAAGAGTGTCTCAGTTATTAAACTTTTGAATATTAAAAAAAAAACGATGTAGAACCACATTTTCAAAAGGTGATTTTTAATGTCATAAAATGGAGGTGGTCAAGGCACGTTTATAAGTTCACAAACACTATTTCGAAGCCCTTCTCCTTTCTATGCGTTTTTATTTTATTTTTCAAAATTGGTACTCGAAAATTGTAAATGAAAAAATACACTTTGTAAAACACCACTTTTAATTTGAATTAATATTAACAGCCAACCAGGTTTCGCTTAGCTCAAGCTTCGTCAGGGCTTATCATATCAACTGTTGATATGATAAGTTCATATCATATCAAAAGTTGATATGATAAGCCCTGACGAAGCTTGAGCTAAGCGAAACCTGGTTGGCTGTTAATATTAATTCAAAATAAAAGTGGTGTTTTACAAAGTATATTTTTTCATTTAATAATTATGTGAAACTTCAGATTAGTTCAGTTGTTAAAATAAACCCAAAAAAAATATTAATAAAAAAATTATTTTGTTTTAAACCACTCTATTTGAGTTATGAAGGTTGACCTCTACGGACACTATTAAACAAAGTGTTTGCTTTCTTCGATAATCAAAAAGTATAATAGATATAAGCTACAACAATAAGTAGGGAAAAAGTTTAAGTAGGTACATTACCCAAACTTTTGAAGTAAATTCAATATTCAATTATTGAAGAAGAAGATAAACCTAATAAATCTAAACAAAACAATACAATAATATTGTTAATTCTGATATTGAAACATGAGATCGACAAAAAATAGTTTTTTTTACATTAGTTCCACACAGGAGGCCTTGAGGAAAATAATTTCGCAGTAGTGGGTATTTTTAGGGAAAGGAAGGAGAGGAAGTTCTGAGAAGAAAAGGGTATGAGGGGTGGGTAGGAACATGGAGGTCATTTGTCCAGGAGAGACGGATGTATGATTTCATCCCTCCCACTGTGGTGCAAGGCCGATAGCTAGGTCGAGAGCCCCGCTTACAACGCAGTAGTTTGGCAAACGCATTCGCCGTCAAGACCTAGAACCTAGACATACCTCCCTCCCGAACTCGCTCACCCCTGCTAAGTCACTTGAGGTAACCCATAGTAGGGGTATTGGTTATTCAAGAAATGGTTCACGGGGCGGCAGTAACCAAACACGCCTCCCAAATTGAAGTAAAAAAAATAGCCGAGTGGTTAGAAGCGTTGTCTAGGTAAGGCAGAGATCCTGGGTTTGATTCCCTGTAGCGACCATTACCTTTTTCTTGTTCTGTTTAATGGTTCGTCTAGATTTATTGGTATTATCTTCTTTTTCAATGATAAATTATTACGTTGATGAGTTCTTTCAAGAGTTATTTCAATAAAATAAAATATCTTTATTTTTATTGGAGATCGGAGAGGGCAAACCTTAAAGAACGCAAAGGACTGTAAATATTGAGATTCCTCTATGGGGTGACATAAAAATCTAATTTTTTTAAGTGTTTCAGAAGTATTACTCTAAAATTTACTCTAACATCCCTCAACATAGAGAAAAAAATTAATTTGCATTTTTCACTCCAAATAATTGCTGAATCACTGACTAAAGTAAGTCAAGTACGTCCTTTAACACCCTGTATATACACTTAAGGTAGAAAAAAAATATATCGACCCCGTAAAGGCAAAAGGGCGTAAAGCGTAATTTTGTCAAAAATGAGTTAACATACAGTTTTGACAAGAATTTTTGTCTTATCAAAACGGTATGTTTTATGTAAATTTCTTTACGCTTTTTTGCCTTTCTGGTGTCGATATTATATATCTGCGTATGATTTTGGCAAAAGTACGATTACTTATTGTAGACTGCTGAATTTCAGTAACAATAATCTGGTGGTTGTATGCATCAAAAACAATTAATATTATAATCTATGGGAAACCAATACTTAGGTGATGTCGCTATATTTAATATCAACTTTGCGAATTTTGTGGATCACGTAAAAGACTTGTTTCAACACTATTCCTAAATGGAAGTTGTATTTTCGTAAACCAGTTAAATCGCTGTATTTTTTAATTTATGGTCTTAATCTTTTTAATTTTGTTTCTTGCATATATTATTTTTTAATGTAATTTTATTTTTATTATTTCTTTCTCATGTTGCAAAATTGTCTGTCATCAAAATTGTACCACCTACATGTAAAAGCCCTCTGGGCGATAAATAAATAAAATAAAATAAATAAATAAATAATTATTATGCAATTCAATATATAACAGACTTGATAATTCTAACTTTAGAAGTTAAAGATAGCAATATCATTATTATTGCGAAGCCAACGTTTAACGTTGGCTTTTGTGGGTTTAGTTGAAGAACAATAATTTACTTTCCCTCACCCAAATATGATTGCATGAACTTCGTACGCGCAAGTCCTTAGTCCTTACAATTTGTTAAAATAAGAAAGGAGATCGGGTAACGGATCCGTCCTTCTGAGAAAAGAAATTACGTACGAATATAATTATCATACTATGGTATAATAATATGATTTACATAGCGCCTTTTTCGTGAAAAATTGGCAGTTGTTTTATGGACGTGAGCGGCTGGGGGTTAAGATTTCAACAACAATAGTATATTTTTATGGGACCACTTGGACACTTAACAGTTTGGATAAAAAGTCAACAATACACATAACAAAGGGGCATCCCTAGCATAGCGGTTGAAATAAAATGTAACATCTTGAGCTATGGATAAAGTATTCCCAGAAAGAGCTCGTATGCACATCATAATTTTCTCACAGGAGCATTTCAATAGAACGTACATCGTAACTTGCTTTTTATAGACGGTCATGCTTCTATATATTAGCGGGACTTTTACAATAGGATATGTAAAAAACGTACTATTAATATGTACTTGTGTTAAAGAGAAAAAAACGAAAGGTCGGTGGCTGAGTTGACATCGCGTTTGGGTCTCACCCAGGCGTAGTGTGTTCAATTCCTCGGATGGCTAAGTCCTCTATCATAACACAAGCAACATTTTCGTGGTGGAAAAAAACGGATATAAAATAATTTGGTATAATTAATGTATCTTACATTTAATATTTTTTATTTCTATTTTCTTTAAAATATCTTATTATCAATCAGTTTAATCTTCATTTTTATTTCTAATATAGTTTGTTTTACCACAACATGTCTTTTTCCCTTACGTTTTATAAGTTGTTCTAGAAAATATTATTTTGTTATTCTTTCATAAATCATGTACGACTACCATAATACGGGTATAAGCCTAGTATGGTAGTTGGTAAAATCACAAAAATTGTAACCTTTTAAAATTTATAAAATATAACCTAAATCGACGATTAAGATACATAAGGTTATATATTTATAGCATCAATAAATATACGAAAACGAAATAAAAACACGTTTTTGTTAATTTAATATGTACACATATTATTATATGTACTTCTTCCGTCGGAAACGATTGTCTGAAGAAATATGTGAAAACATAAAATTGTATCCAAATAAAATTGAATTACTTACATTTTACGAATAATAATCAACGGATTCATTATATCATTTTCATATTAGAAAACAAGAGACATACGTATTTTCTTCAAGTGTTCAAAAATTTCAATATTCAAATTGGATGATCGTTCTGAACTGATGATCTTAGGATAAAATTGCGCGAATACGATTGTAAGATCTAAATTTACTTTATTTAACGATGTCGATGGTAAAAATGATCCACGGTTGTAACATTCTCGTTAAAAATACAGCAAAAAAATAACTCAAAAAATATCAATGTAGAAACAGATCGTGTTGCGCAGGCAGCGATCTCGGGTATGTAACGCATATTAACGGGGTGGTACTTGGAACGTTTTGGAGAAACTCAAACCGTCAGGTTGAATATATCCAAAGCCTTTGATAGGGTCTGGCACCGGGCGCTTGTCGGAAAGTTACCGTAGTATGGGATCCATTCAACCCTGCATACTTGGATTGCGGACTTTCTCAAAAATTCAAACCGTATTTGACGGCTCTTCTTCCATTCCGCACCAAATCAATGCGGGGGTGCCACAAGGATCTGTGCTGTCGCCGACGCTGTTTGTGTTGCACATCAAAGATCTCGTTGAATGTGCGCCAATTCATTGCTACACTGACGGCAGCATCGTGCACAAGGGTTATCTTTTTGACAAGCTACCTTCCACTCTTGATGTACGTACAGCTCGGAATTTTTTGAAACAAAAGTTGACATCCACCTCGAAAACGTTCGTGCCTGGGGTAAGGCCAACCTGGTCAGTTTGAAATTGAAATGCTTGGAGTAAGTACATCAGACCAGTTCAAATATCGAGACTATATAGAAGTCCGAGTAAATCTGGCTTCCAAAAAACTAGGCGTCTTGTGTAGGGCCAGCAGATTCTTCAATAGTAACCAGCTGCTAACCCTAAACAAATCACAAGTACGCTTACCAATTGATTTTGGGAGCCACCTCTGGGCTGGAGCCCTACAATACTTGATAAACCTTATTGATCCTGTGCAAAGGAGGGCGGTCGGTTTGATTGACAATCCATTGTTAACAGACCGATTGCCATCTCTAATTCACAGACGCAATGTGAGCATGCTAAGTCTGTTCTGCGGGTATTTTATGGAGCCTGCTCTAAGGTTCACCGGTGTACGTGCGTGAAACTCAAAGTTCTAGAGCACGAACACCCGTTCACAGTTGATGTTGGCTTCATGAAAACGGGCCGCTTCTTCGACTCGTTTTACTGTAAGACGGCTCGTATGCGGAACGAGGTAATCTGTTTTCCTTCATATAATCCGGGCCTCTTCAAGACCCGCAATAATAAATCCATCCCTACAGCCCCTATCTTAACCGGCCTCACGAGGCTGCCCAACCGACGTAGCTCCCCTGCCTTTACACTGTACAGTCAGGAGGGCTCTTGTGAGGTGTCAATAAATGCTTTTATCTATTCAAAAGTATTATCAGTCGCCACGGCATTTATTTCGCCTTTTCAAACTATTGATCTACAAGGAAAAATGTTTAACGTGAGAAACAGAAACTCGGGTAGTGCCGGGTAATAAAACCAGAAATTATACATTCAATTAATTAATCAATAAAACATTTTAAAATTAGTTTAATAAAACACAATCAACATGCATTGTTCTATTTAATTATTGAAGGCAATATTAGCGATTTTTCTAGTCAGAAAATCAGAAAAAGATACAGTCGCAACTAGAATGTTTGGATTTTAGGAAGCCAGGGTATATATAATTTATTAATACGTTATTTTAATAAAATACAAATTCTCTTACCTTTTGTATTTTTATATATTACACTTTATACTTTGTATTTATAACTTTTTAAATTTCTATCTGTCACAAAATTCATATCGAACTAAATGCAATCTAGATAGTGTCTTGAATATAACCTATTTTTATTTTAAAGTGGTCAAAGTGAGTGCTGACAGAAGGAAATAGAGTTCCACCAGCTCAGTTGGTAAAGCAGCGCCCGGCAAAGCGTAGGTCCTGGGTTCAAGTCCTAGATGCGTCCTATTTTCTGATTATTATTTTCAAATTTTCGTTTGAAAATCGCTAATATTGTTTTAAATAATTAAATATTCCAATGAGGTTTTACTCAATAAGTTATTCTAAAAATAAGTAAATTATTCTCATCGTAGGTACGTAAAAAATAATATTATTAAAGATCCCGTTTAAACGAAACAAGGTAAGAATTCGTTGCGGGTACAGCGACGCGCTTAGAAAAATAATTGTTTCCATTTATCAGCATCCACTAACCAGCCCCAGACCGCTTTGCAATTAATTAAGTTGCCGTAGGCTTCTGTTGCGGACCCGGGACTAATGCTTCTAGTTCCTAGTTTCTACTTACATAGTTCCTACTCAACAAAGCTGATAACCAGTGTTTCCAAATATTCCCACATCGCACAACATTTGAACCTTCATTGGCTTAAGTGCCCTGAGAATCCAATTCAAACTGTGCTGGATGGTTTTCAAAGCAGTACACGACATGGCGCCACCCTACTTGTCGGAACTATGCATTCTAGACGATGTTAATGTTAATGCAACCTTTCGATCAGTATCTTCAACAGCCATAGGTAGATTCTCAATACCTATGCACAATCCCAATACCAATTTGGAGACCGAGCTTTTGACCGAGTTCCAACAGTTTGGAACAAACTCCCTTCATATTTGCGAAAGATTGACAGCAACTCTGAGTTCAGGGCAAAACTAAAGACTCACCTTTTCAACTTGTCGTATCCAGAATATTTACCTTTTTATTTCTCAGTAGTATTTCATTGCTCATTCCAGGGGATTTTTCTCCTCTACTACCCACCTCAATGGTGGGTAGTATACCATTTATTATGCGTAAACTATTTTTGTAATATTTTATACCTTACCACTGACACCACGGGCAGAAATCATAACAATCTATATATGTAAACGTAAATATGTATGTTAGTAGTAAATCTCTAGTTTAAGACGTAGTTTTAAGTCGTATTATAGCGGTATTGTGTAAATACCCACTCGGTCATAAAAAACTTCACAAAAATGGTCACGAAAATTCTTCACAAATTGCAATACTCATAACTTTTTATTTATTTTGATATCATACATTTCAAAATAATATTTATAATATACTATTTCCAGTGAGTTAAAAAAAACTCATTAATTAAAATTGTATTTTTAGGGCAGGTTTTACGATATCATCAATGTTTGAAAAAGAACAGTGAAAAACAGCGGAGAAAAAAAACCGAACCTAACCTAACTTATTAATTTAATAATTTTCTGTTTTTTCATTCTTCTATTTTATTCCGTTACCCGTCAATGTCGTTTTTTGCTCGGTGACAGAAATTTGGTAACGGTAGATTTTAAAATTCTTATTTTCGTGTTTTATATACTCGTAATATTTATATTCGTCGTTTCCATCATACCTCATGATGAAATAACGAGCGAAAATAGTTGCATTAAAATTACACACCGAAAAAGATAGAGCGGGATTTTGCTACTTCAGATAACATAACTATCTGTTTTATAGTTTGGATTTTACATTTTTTTTTTGTCAAACACTGAAAAAAGACCTGCCCGACACCGTTTTTTGTTCAAATATTACATACATATATTATATATACGTGAAATATCACTAACTAAAAGCTGTATTATGTTGGATAGTTAAAAACAAATTACCTACCAGTACGCCATTGCTATTGTGAATAATCCTAGGAGAGTCTGTAGTTTTTATGCCATCGTAATTTATTGAAAAAATTAATTAATTTTTTAAGGCTTTCGGGGTGGATAAATAAATCAATGAGATGAAGAAATAGTCGTACAATTGAATGTGTACAATAAATGCGCATTCCTATCTGCAGTGCACAGAAAAATTACATTTTTTTAAGTGAGTTACTTCCGTTGATAGATTGCTAAGAAAAGTTATTTTTTTATTTAATTGAATTCAAATAACATAAAAAAAATTGTAAACGTGAAAATTCTTTTATTATAACCACTTATATTTTAAAAAGTGGGATTTTAACAAATAATTCACCTCATACAAATAAAATTCTACTGCGAATAATTTATTGAAATAGGAAATTAAAAATGAGAACATTACCTTTGTTAAAGTTATTCAATGTACCTTTTGGTACAAATGACCTCAGAATTTAAGAGAAAAAAATGGAGATTTGGCATGGAAACCGAACTATGACCAAACTGCACCTTCTATCGACGGGGCAGTACCAATGAAAGTTATGCGTTGTATACCTATTCTGTTGAGTAGGTATAGAAAAAACGGGTCACCGCTGCTTTTAGATGCGATTTGCAGTAGTGTAAGTTAACGATGTTGGCGACACTTTGCGCGCGATGTCATACTAATAATGGTTCATAACCCTAGTTAGATGCGATTTGCAGTAGTATAAGTGAACGATGTTGGCGACACCTTGCGCGTGATGTCATACTAATAATGGTTCATAACCCTAGTTAGATGCGATTTGCAGTAGGATAAGTGAACGATGTTGGCGACACCTTGCGCGTGATGTCATACTAATAATGGTTCATAACCCTAGTGTATCAATGGGTATGCTGCTCTTATTAGTAAAACTCCCAACAATATGAATATTTCAGGTGCATTTTATTTCTTAACTATCAAAAATGCTTATTTCTATATGCACATTTTCAGGAAAGTCACTACATCCAAACGAAAGACGTGTGCTTTGCACATGACTAATCCAATTGGTTTCCATGATAATTCTAAATACGATTACAAAATTGGCAAATTTCTTCAACTTTTTTGTATTTTCACCAAATAGATTCGGAGATACTTCGTAAATCCAATATAGACAACTCAGAAGGGTTATTAAATATTTTTACGGAAAAAGATTTATCCTCTCTATAAAAATAAAGTGAGACAGCGTTACAAGAAAACAAAATACTAAATGGACTAATACGAATGAAAAAAATTTTGCGACAATCTTTATTCTAAAAATTTCCAACAGACTACTCTTTGAACTAGCGGGGGCAGGGGAACGTTTCAGATAATGTATAAAAAAAAATCCAACCGACTACTCTTTGAAATAGCGGGGCAGGGGAACATTTTAGATAATGTATAAAGAAAATTCCGACCGACTACTCGTTGAACTAGTGGGGGCAGGGGAAAGTTTTAGATAATGTATAAAAAAAATAATGACGAAATATATTTTACTTTCTCTTACTGGTGGCTTTTTCATTTAAGGCGATGCACCACGTCGTGAAACATTTGGAGTCAAAAAGTCTGCTTTATTTTGTTTTGCCATCATTTTCTAAAGAACTTAATGTTCCACGTTAAATAAAACCAATAAAATTTTGAACTATAAAGCAGTTTTTATAGGACTGATTTTTCTCTTGGCTTACAAACAGAATTATCAAAAAATTATCGCTCATCTTAGGCCAAGATGTGTTCTACACGCAGTATTAAATGCCAATATATGTTCTACACGCAGTATTAAATGCCAATATGTGTTCTACAGGTTTTTCCAATAAGAGGTGTTATTTTGAATAGCCCGCTATTTCGGTAGATGTTAATTTTGAAGCTGTCATTTTTTGTTATTTCACAAGTAGAAACTACGTTATTAATAAAAATGGAACGATACACGCTTCAACAACGCATTGAAATTATTAAAATTCACTTGAGTGAATCAAATGCAAATCATCTTGAGTGATGAGGCCCATTTCCACCTCGGTGGCTTCGTCAACAAGCAAAATTGTCGCATCTGGGGCTCGGAAAACCCAAGAGTTATTGTTGAAAAGCCTCTTTATCCTCAACGTGTGACTGTTTAGTACGGTTTATGGTCCGGCGGAGTCATTGGACCTTACTTTTTTGAAAATGAGGCTGGAGCAACAGTTACGCTGAATGGATTGCGCTATCGAGAGATGATTAATGATTTTTTATAGCCAGGACAACATATACAAGACGGCGCTACGTGCCACACAAGCAACGAAACCATTGATCTTTTACGATTGAATATCCAAATAACACCTCTTATTGGAAAACCCAGTACTTAAATATATGCCAATTAAAACAGACAAACGCAGTATAATAAATAGAACTCGTAATAAATAAATCATTAAGAAAACTATCACATGTGATACCTTAACTGAAAAGGATACATAACAAACGGAGATCTTTTATGTTTTTAAAGTATTCTATTAATAGGGCAGTATTATGATTTTTTTTAGTAAGAATTTATTCATTGATTAAAAATACTAATTAATGTTGTGTCTCTGTATGTAGCTCAGGTTCTAACTCTAGAACTCTTTCTTCTTCTCAACTTGATTTTCAAAATTGGAAGTGTTTGAAGAATAATTCCATCACGTACCTACAACGTTATATTTTTAACAGGAAATTTTTTTAATTCCAATTTTCAAAATTGGAACGGATTTGTTGAGAATTCAGTTATCCCATCTAGAAGATACCCGAAGCGAAAAAAATAGTTCTCATGTTGTTAGCTCCAATTAGTCCAGTTTGATCCCCAACGCTCTAACGCCGTACGACTGGAAACTATCAAATCCGGTTCCTACGTATAATAGTGAAAATACCCTTCTTACCATGTTATAGGACGATGACATCTGAAAAACGATCACATTGCACGGAAAAGAATCATTGCATTTCAAAGTGAAAATTCCAATCCAAGAAACGTGAGTTAAATTGAACTTTTCACAAATTGAAAGGTATATTTTCATGAGAAAGCGTTGTGACAGCCTTACGGGGAACGTTTGAACAAGGACAGGCAATACCTTCGGCGGCAGGTAGGTGCCCACCAGTACCGCCCTGCCCAGGCGACACGTATCCAGGAAATTAAAAATTCCAAAGGCAACTCCGCAATGCCGAAGCCGTATACGATAATATTGAAAATATGAAAACAACTTCAGGGGATGTTATAACAATGTGACCGTACAGGATAAAACTGGGAAATTTGTTATTCGACGGTCTTTGTGTGCGGAACAGTCTGCTCGAGCTGTTACGGTTTTCCCGCATAATCGTTTTGATTCCTTTATGCGAATAATTTCAACGTTAAATTTTCGACTAAAGAAATATGTTTTCTGCGATTTCATTGCTCTTCCATTATCTTAAGTAAACGAATTTTTAACAACGTTCTTTGTTGTTGTTTCAGGTTTAAAATTTTATTCGTTTTACAAATTTCGTTTCTAGATTTTCATTAATTTATGTAACAATTTTAATTAAATTCCAAACAATTGGACCAATTTTAGTTTGCAAATTGTTGCACACCCATTCAATCGTGTTGGAAGGACAATATAAATGTTATTTACACTGTGTAATTTCCAGGAGGTACCTAGTTATAAATTGAATGACCTACGCATTTAGATTTCAAAGTAGCCTTTGAAAAGATAGAAAGGAAAAACAAACTATTAGAAAAATTAGAAGATGTAAGTCTTTCTGACGTAACTCTAAACCTATTCAAAGAATATCTCTAGGATTGAAAACGGATAACAAAAGTTGAAAGCTAAGTACATGAATAAAAAACTACCTAGGTGTTCAACAAGAATCGGTATTAATCGGTATATATATATAACAATGAAACCAGAAATGTAAATATTATTAGATTTAAAAAGTGTAAAAATTATTTAATGTATAAAGATCCAAAAACTGATAAAATCGCTAAAAGTTTGAAAAGTGAATGTATTAAAAACAATGAAAGGTAACCCTGTGCATAATAGTTTATCCGGTTGCTGTACGTATATAATAGAAACTAGAAATAATAAATAAATAAAAAAGAGCCGAAATAACCTTTAAATTAAAAAAAAAAACTTAGCAATTCGGCCGGTAAAGAATATAACCTCATAATAATAACAACCATTGGATTATTTGTATAGCGCCGTTTTCGTGAGAAAATCGCCTCAAGGGAGCTTAACAACTTAATTTATTCCTATCACTTAGGACGGGTTGTTTCGGAGAATTTGAACAATTCATCAAATTTCAACGTTCATTTTCAGGTTCTGTGAAAGACTTATTCAAGTTCTGTTATTATATCATTGTAGGCTAGTTGCTTGACAAAACTGAAATAAAAACAGAACTTAAAAAAATCTTTCACAGAACTTGAAAATGAACGTTGAAATTTGATGAATTGTTCAAATTCTCCGAAACAACCCGTCCTTAGACTTTAACTTATTACTTTTGGCTTATAACTAAGATTAATGTCGAGTGAATTACAACTAAGACTTTTAACTAATAACTTAAAATTATACATTATGACCGAGTGGGTATTTACACAATACCGATATAATATGACTTATAACTACGGCTTAAACTAGAGAATTACGACTAACATACATATTTACATTTACAAATATAGATTGTAATTATATCTGCCCGCGGTATCAGTGGCAAGGTATAAAATATTACAAAAATAGTTCTAAGCGTAATAAATGGAATTTATGTTGGCATGTTATTCATGTTGGCATTCATTTCTCAAAAGCTATATTTTCAACTCTGAAGTAAAGTTAAGTCAGACAGCCCGAAAAAGCTCATCCAGCTCTGGTAGTACTTACGTATCATATTAAATTAAGTAGATTTTGCCTTAAACGTAAATACTTAATGCTTCAATCTGAAGTTTTCTCGGGAGACTTTCTAGAAAAGTGTTTCCAGGAAACATAGCAGTTTAGAAATGTCAACACAAACTTCATTCATGAATTATAAAAATGTTTGAACGAACACTTTACATAAAATATGTCTTACATTTTGACGCCATTTTTTTCATTCGCCTTATAATATGCAAACAATGAGTCATCAACATTCTGGAAAGTAGTTATTTATTGTTTATTTGTTTGTTTGAAGCGTATTTTATTGTCTTACGGTGTTGTAAGTCTGGATGAAATATCGTTACTTGTTATATGACATGAATGGATCGGGAACAAAGGGAGAGTGGGGTTTCTTCACCACCCCCTGCATCAGTGTACAATGTATACGGTATACATGATTCGGATATGAAGTATGTCACGGATGTCGGCAGTTCCGAGTCTCTGACTATGAAACATTCACTGAACCGTTAACAGTAATGCATTTACATTATCTAAAGGGTGCAACTGTATCGTACATGCATGTCACTGCATACTCGTATATGCTCCTTTTTAGTCGTTCATATTCGGAGTGTCACTTCGTAGAAACATTTAACCATATATGCCAGAATGCCAAAATGCCAGAATGCCATTAATGCCAGAATAATTTGCCAGTTTTTTTTTTTACTTTCTTCTGCTTTTACATATGTAAATATTTCAACCAATGGTAATAAAATTACTAGGAACCAATAATCTATTTTAGTGTGTGGGGGCGTTATTCACATGGATTTATGTAGAAATCAAGTATTTTTTTCAAATTCACCCATTCAGTAGATACATACTTTTTATTCAATTACGTTATTTTTTCGTTGAAATCGACCACCAACTTATTACCACACGTTAATTTAATTTTAATATTGCAGCTTTCTGATTTCTTTTCAACCAAGCTACCAATACCCATATTAATCTGATGAATTTTTAGTTTAAGTTTAAGCGAAACCGGTCAGTTTTAATAATTTAAAAATGTTGGGTATCATAATTTTTCAGGTAATCAGTTTTTTTTTTAATTCAATTAATATTTTTCAATATATGATAATGCGGGCCTCACTGGGTGCTTTAAAATTGTCATTTGCGTGCAGATGATCCGGCAACCGTCCTGATTATTATTGGTGACTATTATATTACCATTTTATTTATCTTTTAATGTATTTATCATATATTGAAATACATTGAAAGATAAATAAAATTGTCATTTCGTGCAGATGATGCAGCGACCGCCCTGATTATTATTGGTGACTATTATATTACCGTTTTATTTATCTTTTAATGTATGTTTTTATTCCTATAATATAATCATGTAATAATTATGGCGGAATGGGTTTGCACTCCTTCTGGAAAAAAATCTTTAAAAAAATAATTTTTAAAAATAAATCACAATCGACGAATGTTAACCTATCGTTTTTTTATGTTTGAGAATTGGTGAATAGTATTGTTTCCACATTAATACAGTTTTTGCGTCTTTGAGGTGATTTTCTCACGAAAACGGGCTATCCAAACAATCATATTATTATTATTTCCAATATTTACTGTGACTCGAACGTAGCCCTGTAATAAATTCGAGTAAAATTATAGAAGGGTTTAAGAAAGATTAAAAAAAAATCTCACCAGCCTTGAATATTCATCGTATTTTTAACCAAAACTTTGAGGAAAATGTTAACTTTATCATATGGATGACTACGTACTTAGGGCAAGTGCCTCCTGCAGTAAACTTGATTCGTGACTTTTGCAGAATTCTTCTACAAATGGGAACAATTCTTATGATATATCAAAGCGACCCAACCGAGAAAAGGTTACAAAGAAACAAATTTAATTAAAAAATTAGATTAACTGAGAGGTTAGGAATGAGATTGGATAACCTCGGACCAGCGTTCTAAGAGCCGTTTTTTCGGGATTCCTTACAGTGAAGTAACTTTTAATTCGAAATGACACGGCGTCAAAAAAATCAGCAACGTCCACGGATATACAACTTTAATAATTATATAACTAATTGCCCCGCTAAATAAAGTTTGTGTGATGTTGTTTTATGTTCTACAATGCGGACAGTAAGAAAAACATGTATCTTTCAATTTGCATTACAATTTTTCTTGCAAATATTTTGATTAATTAATTAATAATAGTCCTTATCGTAAGACAGTCATGTAATATAAATGCTCAAATATAATAAATAATTTAGTTTTCAGATTTTTTAAAATAAATATTTAAAACCTTATTAAGTTACTACCAAATACTTACATTTTTATTATTCAGCAAAATGAAGAATATTATGAAACGAGAAAAATTTCGGCTTTTTGACGTTGATATTTGAAAGCTTCGTAGGCCATGATGGAAAATTGACAGAGTATTGATAAAATTTCTGCACGGGAATTTTGAGCAAGTTTACTGAAGCCAGAGCTCATCATAAAGCAGCTCCAGACTTTACAATATTTCAATTTTATGGTTTAAATTCGTAAAAATCTACCAAACAACGATATGAACAAAAACCGATGCAATTTTCAAAAATTTTGTCAATGTGCGCATATTTTTCTTGGTTAGATTTTTTAAAATCGATTTCGCAATATCGAATCAGTATTTCGCTTCACGCGCCGTGGAGGTGAGGGGCAAAACTTTAATAAATTGTGGACTCATTCAGGCGTGGGATCAGGGAAGAGTAGGTACCCAAAAGGCTCCGGGAAGATTTAGAAAAACAAGGAATGTGGGAATTTTTACTCACTTTCTCAACCGTTCCCCATATACTTATGCTCCAAATGGCAAACATTTTCTTCTACCAGATGTCAAATAATATTTTTAGATGCCTACTTTTGCGAAAAAAGTTTGACTTATGAAAACAGTCAAAAATCATTTGATGCATTAGCTATGAGCTTTTCTACAAAGTCGCTCAATTTTATCATGAAAGTTGAATTCCGTTATTCATGCAATTTTGGGGACAAAGCTCATTCATTTTCACAAACTAGAGATACCGTTAAAAATATGTGAAAGATCAAAGTTTGATTTTCTGATTATTATTATCGTATTAAGAACGTAGAATTTGAATATTTTCATTCTTAATTATTGATTTCAAAATCGGCCTGCTGTAAACGGCCTGCGATTGGTTGATCGAATCGTGACGTCACGGCCGCCGACATACAGAGGTTTTTCGCCGTATTACCGTCAAAAGTCTAAAAATTCTAGACTTGTTCATGGTCGTTGACGGTTTTACTATTTTTTTTTTAAATTATGTTATGTTCTTATATTTCAATATAATATTCTGTAACTATAATGACGGACAGTGGTTTTTTATGGGCACAATCCTACAACTTCCTAAAATAGACACCATAACGAGCAACAGCAATGTGAATGTATAATATATTCTCATACTAATACAGTATATATTTCAATAATTTAACAACATCCACCCAAAATAATCAAAATAGTAAGTTCGTCATAAGATGACTTGTAAAACTATATATATATATATAGTTAATAACAGAATGTTGTTATTGTAATGTTAAATGTCAAATCTCCAAAAAGCTCTTGCACCGGAGGGCGATACTGAGGGTATTTTCCACTGTGGAACGAGCCGCAAATATAATATATATTATTTAAAATGAATATATTGCGAATTAACACAAATAAATCAAATAAAATTTACTTGGGCACGCCAGGATTTGAACCCGGAACCTTCGGATTTCTAGTCGAGAGATTACCCCTCGACCACGGAGTCCATCCCTGTACAAATCCCCGTCCTACGAGTACTGTTGAGTTTGGCAGCTACCATTTGTCTAGAGGTCTGGAGCCCCAAAATACTTGCTTATATATGTTTGATAGATTCCTTTATCTTAACAAACGGATTGCAATATTTAGCTCATAGGCGTCAAGTATGAATGCTGTCCTTGTTCTATTTGTATTTCAATAGAAGATGCTCCGAGGAACTAGCGTCATTGATCCCTTTGCAACCGGTGTATAGTTGGCAAACACGCCAAACGCACGCCCAACATTTTTACACGGTCAACTTTTTGTCACATGAGAACAGGTTGCTTAAACACCTTATTTGGAGTTTTTCATATAGTATTTGCCATTACAATAAAAATACATAAGAATATGACGAAAATTCCTAGCTGCCTTTTTGCTTATGACGGCAGTATTGTAAATAAAAACGACATTTAGTTATTTATTAGAGCATTCGGATCAACTTTAATCTAACAAGTACCTACTTAAACAACATAGATTAATTTTATTACGGTTACACCAACATCCCTTTTTTTCCTAATATACAAAAATCAAAACAACATGTTGACGTTATTGAAAGTATCACAAAGATTTATATTTAAAATATACAGAATGACATTGATATAGTAATACAATTAATTTTTAATCCGATGAATTACAATATAATTGTATTAATACATGTTGGATGGATTTGTAAGCTATGCTCGTATTCTCATATACCACAATGACTATGAAGGATTTCAAAAATCACCCAAACTCGATCAACTGTTGGTATTTATATATTTTTTGTGGCAATCAACAATAAATAGTATATTTAAATATTCCAATGCTAATGTATTGTTTGGTAGAGGCTGATAGCTTTCAACGGCATGACCATATATAAGCACTCATCATTATAAGCACGTCGTTGGTAGTTCTCTAAGGCTCGAAATAGTGCCACGCGTTCCGTCGGTCGAAGCTGGACCGATGGCGATGGTCCTCGTACGCAATGCGTAGGGAATCGCATGGCACTACAGCTTTTCATTCATTCACATACATGACCGTACTCGACCGATGTACACCTCACACTATTACCAGCCTAAAGCCTCTCCCTCTTTCTCATTATCTGCATCCCAATGGCATAAGCTAAAGGTCGCTTACAATAATGCTTATCGCCAACTATTCCGCCTACCGAGATATTGCAGCGCCACGAAAATGTTCATGGAGGGACGAGTACACTCTTTCATAGCGCTTCTCCGCCATCACATGGGAAGCTTATGGCGCAGACTACGCCAATCAAGTAAAAAAAACATCACTGCCATGGTTTCCTGGATGGAGTCCCCTCCGATGGCCCTCTGGAGACAGGAGATGTGCAAATATCCTCCATAAACGGCTGTTTACACTCATTTTTGTGTTTATATTTTATCTTTTTTCACTTGAATTCCGCTTTTGTTGTGCCTGTCGGAATCACTTATGTATAATTATTATTTTTCTTACATATACATTCTGGAATAAATTCTTATTATTATTATTAACGATGTTGCATGGGACTTCTAGTTAACAGGACTGAACGCGAATATTATATTTGAATTTGAACTTATGAGATTCCACAGAAAAAAAACCCATTGTTGTTCACCTACTTTCTCAATAATCACACCTTATTATCTGTTTATGAAATAAGAGACCTTGGTATAACCTTTGACACTAAATTAACATTCATTAAACATATTAATAATATAACCAGTAAAGCAATGCAAATGTTAGGATTTGTCTTACGGATTTCAAAGGATTTTAAAAATTTAAAAACTGTCAAATTACTTTACACTTCACTTGTTAGAAGCCAACTAGAATTTAACACCACCATTTGGAGTCCTTACTTATATAATTAATAATATGTTTTATTGTATTTATAATAACCTACTCATTGTACTTTTTTATGTTGATACTACTATTTCTATTGTTCTCTTTTATGTATTTTATATTTATATATATTTTATCTATGTATATTCTGTATTCATATGCAAAACAATTGTTTTTCTTTTGTAAAAGCCGCTATAATCGGCGTTAATAGATAAATTAATTAATTAATTAATTACTCTTCAGAAATATTAAAATAAAGGGGTACTCACTTAAGGTTCTCCCTATCGGCTTGCTCCCCGGGGAATCCGCCCCAGGAGGGCAGAGATCCGGGGAAGTAGTAACCGTCCCTGCAGGTACAGCGGTAGCCCCCGCGCCGGAATCCCCATCCATCCTCCGAATCACACTGTTGGATAAAACATACCAGTTAGCATAAAAGAGTCACAATATCATGTTTCAGTGATGTGTAGAAGAGAAAAGGGGGACAAATCGAACCGTGTAATTAAAGCGAAGTTTCCGGCGTAGGAATAAAGCAATATGGGAAAGAAAGGAACAATATATTTGGTAGAGTTCCTTATTTGAACGAACAAATTTTAGTTCTTAGAACGTAGACATCAGTTGGGAATGCAGTATCGATTCTAGTGGTGTTTCAATAAACAATAATGAAAACCTTCTCCATCTATGATAACCGAGATATACGCAATATCTTGCTCGCAACATTCGCAAATGATTGGCATTTTCCGCATGAGAACGAGACGTATTTTATTCAGGAGTCGTCTTATGTCACATGTGGAGAGATTTCCGGCTTGTATGTATCTTCTCTCCTACCACATTATCTACTCTACTCTACAGACTCTTTCTTTCCCTAAACAGACTCCCCACAACTACCCAAACAGCATTCTCAAAGAAGACATTGCTTCGGTCAAAACCACGGTCATAAAATGAAACAATATTTTCTTAACAATACCATCAAAAATGGTAAAAATTTGATTTTATCAAAATGCTTCTGACATAAATAAAGTAGATAAATGTCCAAACCTTTGAAAGACCACAGAATGCAGAAAAAACGTACAGATCGCGGTGGAAAAGCGGTAATTACGAGCATCCGCCCTTTGATTGACCATATAGGAACGAGAAAGTGAAATAGTATAGAAAAGTCCATACAAGATATATAGAATGGTGTAAAAAGCACATTGCACACTCTCACATGACTAGCTTACATTTTTATTGGAAACATGCACCTAAACGAAATCGATATTATATAAAAGATGTTTTGTCTAAATTTAATGGGTATTTATTTTATTTTATTTAGGAAACAAAGAGTCATTTATATATTTAACATAAACAGCAATTATTTACAATATTAGACCAATAATGTTCCTTTAATTTTAGTCGTTGATTCAATATTTGCACTTATACAATATATTTATAAATGACAAAGAAATATAAAGAATAAACTTTATAAGGAATTACAAAATGTTATAAAAACAATTAAAGACAGTTAGTAATAATACAGTTTTCGCATTATTATAATAAAAACAATAAAATAAACTAATATGATAGGATTATTTCACAAAATAAAAAATTAAGTTATCAGTTTAGTAAGTTGCATCTTATATGATTTGAAGTTACACTTGAAAATGTCTACATCTCGTAAGGCATTGTGAGTTTTACAGATACGTCCTAGAGTTTTGCGCATATTTGGCTTTACAGTGTGGTGTTCTAAGTAAGTCGTTCGATCTGGTGTTGTGTTCAATCTTTTCTAGCAGATATGATGACTCAACAAGACTGTACACGATTCACGATACGATAGGTGATTAATAAATTTGGATTGGATATTTTCAATACGATCAATGTATGTTTGATATTGAGGATTCCAAATGACTGAGGCAAACTCGAGTTGTGACCTTACATATGACATATATAGCAGAATTAGTGTGTGTGCTATAGTGAAAGTCTTTGTAATACGTATAATAAATCCCAATTGTTTATAAGCTTTTTCTAAAAGATGTTCAATATGGTCCTTAAATAACATTTTAGAATCTAGCAGTACTCCAAGATCTCCAATTGATTCTGCTCGTTGTAGGGGTACATGGTTTAATTTGTAAGTATAACGTTACACTTTTCTGTATTTAGATAATGTTGATTATATATTTATAACTACCCAACTGATACAAAACAATGAACAAATTCACTCATATTTATTCATAAATATATTAAGAATATACCTATAATGTTACTAACCTTTATAGTATTCATAAGATTCTAGCTGACGTGTCCCCTGGAGGGCGATTCTCGTTCTTCTTAACGACACTAAAATCGTCCTTACATTCAAATTAACGATTTTTCTCGGTTTATTCGTATGAAGCGATTCCGGTTCTATCGATGACAGATGGAATCCTTAGATTTTCGATTGCGCGCCAAAACTTTTAGCCTTACGCGAAGGGTACCCCTAGGCCTGTCTTTCGGCGGCCGAACGCTAGCGTTCGCGGAGAATTTGCTTCATTTAATTGTGACGTTTTGACAATTAGCAATATTTGCGTAGTTTTAACAAGAGAAAACTTAATATTATCGTAAGTATTGACTGTAAACATGATTAGTGACTTGTTTGTGGCACAATGATGCTATTAAATGAATTGAATCAGGTAATTGCGATGTTTGTAAAGTACGTAACATGTCGAAAGCCAGATAAGTGATTTAATTTACAATAAACTACACATACCATTGAGGATTTCTACATAAATAATAATAAGTTTCAGATAAAATGGCTGGCGCTCGAAATTGTGGGTTTTGAAGTTAACCACAACGAAATAAGAATCCCTTTCATTCTTAAATCAACTTGGGTGACAGTTAGCGCCATTCGGCAGCGTTAGTTTGACAGCAAACGTCACTTTAGAAGTGGTGAATCTGTAACAAAGTCATTACTATCCAGCGAGGTAAGTACCTTTTCACAAAACGTAAATCTTCGATAAATGGCTTATTTATGTCATTCATAAATAAAATAAGCAGTTATTAAAATGCATTATAATACAAAGTATTTGTTTTTTTAAGTTTTAGTTAGAAACCTTGCGTCACTTAATTATATTTCACCAATTTGTGTTTTCAATAATCGCTTAACAATTTCGTAGTTGCTCTTAACCACGCTTCTTTAGGATTTTTACTAGGTCTCTCCAAAATCGAACTTGTAAGGATATCAAAAGAACGAGAATCGCTTAATAGTTAAGAAAAGATGTTGCAAGCGACGGACAGCTATCTTTCGCAAACGATAGCAGTCGTTGACGAATGCTATCATTTAGCTTAAGGCTAAAAGAACGAGAATCGCCCTCCAGCGTTGCTCAGGGACTTATAATTGATTTGGGGTAAAGATTTTAGGTTGTTAATTCTAGAGTACCTGACAACTCCATACACCTCTTTCTTCTTTCATCACATTTTACCGCAAATAATTACGTGATTCATGTTTTCCTCGGGCGTCCCAGACTTTTTATACTTTTCACTTCATCGTGGTATCATGAAATTCGCATTGTTACTGTTAAATGCTACAGTATGTCGACTTCAAGTCGACTCCGTATCTCATTCCAGTGCAAAGATAATGCGTGAAGTCTTTCTCGGACATCCCCGACTTCTTCTGCCATTCAAATCACTCTCTAAACTCTCCTGGCACTAATAAGAACTTTGAAATTTTCGTCGCAATCGGATCAATGTTATAGGAACGCGTACGGGACGAACATAGAAACATGAAATTTTAATTCTCTAAATAGAGTCGCTATTTGTGTCTGTCTGTTTGTGCGCTTAGTTCTTCTAAACTAGGCAACGGATTTTGATAAAGTTTTCATTTAGAAAATTTCTTCCAGAAGGTTTATGTATAAAATACATGCATATTATATTTATAAAAAGTAGAGAAAAGTCGAGCAACGCCGGGAACACGTTAGCTAGTATATAGACATATAAGATAACTTCCCAACTGATTCAATACAATAAAAATTACCGAATCACTCGTATTTGTTTCTTTATTTATTAAGAACTCCCTATAATATTACTAACCTTATGACATATATTTTACAATAAAAGATATAAATTTGTTTTAGACCACTTTAATTTTAACTTTAAATCAGTTTTAATATTCTCCTGACGAAGGAAGGGTGCTTCCCAAACCGGTAGAGTGCAATTAAAAATAAAGTGGTCTTAAACAAATTTATATCTTTTATTGTAAATTATGACGAGCCAAAAAGTAAATGTTTATTACAAACATGACATATTTTATTTGTTTATTTTTTAAGAGCCCTTCACAGGGGCTTTTACATAGGAATTGGATAACTGAACAGTAACAATTTTTTTATTTATTTTGTTGATGTCCACTGACTCGGCATAATTATTTTCCTCCATTAGTATTCTGGGCCATGAGGAGTACGTATGATAGTTAGTCCCAGAATTTCTACATTTCAATAAATTCCGACTTCTAGCATTACGCAATGGAATCCGAAAGCTTATCAATGAAGCAATTGTGGACTATCAAATGCATAATTTAGAATTTTAATTCTTCTTGATATATATTATGTATAGATATTCAACGTACTATATTATTTTTGGCTGTTTGAAGTTATGTACCACTTCCCATTTTCTTTGCTGAATGTCGTCTTAAAAGCCCAATGGTCTCCATTAAGCACCTGCATAAAAAATAAATAAAAGGCTCTAGAAAACCACTTATTCTGAGAAAATGCAATACAAGTAATTAAATAATTGAATAATGATCATATTTCGAAACATCGATTAGTGTGCTGGTAAATGACAAGGTTCAAATCAATAACCGATGAAGCATTGTAGCTAGTAAATGACGTATGACTAGGGTGTTAAAAAACAAATAATCTGGGTGAGTTCAACGACCCATATTTAACTTTCTTACATTCTAAAAATTTAATACTGCCAAAATTATTGATTTGTCATAATGGTGTGTATGATATGAATACAACAATGAGCAACTATTTTTGAAAGTTTGAGCGCCAATGCGGTAGAAATGCCCGCACCGGTACCTACTTTCATTTGCCGGTAAACTAGGCGACTTCCTATTAAAGGTGGCCGTGATTCACTTGGCTCATCACGTCAATCCTGTTCCGATTTGATGATTTCCGGTTTTCCATTCATTCCTACACCTGCAGCCAGCATCCTGCTCGATCAGAGTCGCCAACTCGACCTTTAAAATAAAGCCAGACGTCATCCGAAAGGGGGAGGGGGCTAGCTAGAGAAATTCTGAGAAGAAATAAACCTCTGCCTTAAAATTTTCGTGTATCCTGGGGGGAGGGGTGGCCAGAGAAATAAATTATTAACATTTCCTGAGGGGGGGGGAAGAATTCTGCGATTGATTGCAATACAAAAATCACCGATTCATAACGAAATAACTTTTAAATTGTCACTTTTCGTAGATGACTTTAGTATGAAAAAAGAAGGTAGATTTTCTGAAAAACGATCTAAGAAGCTGAACTGCTTTTTTGGAGCTGGTGGCCTCAATTTGAGCTAAATCTAGCTCTGAAGGAGCTGAGTTGGCAACACTGTGCTCGATACCAGACGAGTGTTTCATAAATCGTGGAACTAATTTCTTAGTGCTATATTAAGGGAAAAAAATAGGTTCGATGTCACAATGACCAAAAGTTCTGGAATGGGGAGTACTATCGTCATAAAATTGCACAGCTTAATCTGTCTTAAATTTCTAATTCAACGAAACGGTTAAATCAAGAGCTTTGAAATATCAATTATTGATCTATCAAAAAATAAGACAAGACATCGTTTTATTCGATCATTTTTTTTCAATTGGTCACAGTGTAAAAAATAGTGCTAAAACTCTGGCAAAAACTATTCAAGAATCAATAGTCATTACTTCTTAAATTGCAACTCATGAATGATTGATTACTAATTAGTAAAAAAAATTAGCCAAACATTCCCAGGCTACGAATAGCCTCACAATCATTGACCGAAGTATTATACATCAACGCTCACAATATTTGAAAATCTCCTTCAACCAACATTAGAAAGAGAAAATGTTGCTTGTATAATTATGAAGGACTTAGATAGCAAAGTATTGAACCCGTAACGCCTCGGAGGGAATCCGACGCTTTGGACCGCTCAACCAGCTTGCCTACCTAATTGAACCTTGTGTGACTTTTCAACGATTAAATCGAGAATCCCTTATAGCCGAGGGTGTTGATGAAAATCCATCAGCACTCAATATTCAATATTCATATCTCACGCTTCTAGAAATTCCGTATTTTCCCAAGAAAACATCGTATTTTATAAAAACAATCGATACTCTATCAAAGTCTAATGGAATTTCCACAGAAAACCGTTGTATCTACATAGGTTGATACGGCAGTAATCATTAATCGTCGCAGTTATGCGGCTGATATGCTATATGCGGCGTCGCAGTTATGCTAATGACAAGATTACACAAGTGACAAGATGACGCTCCCGATGTTTTAAACGGGAAAGAAGACCAGATTTTAATATCTCGGTCTCTTTACTGTTGTACGATACAAGATTAATCGAATACGTCATTAATTCAGTTTACAGATATCTTGAAAACCAGTTATTAGTGACATACCAGTGTGCCAGTAACTAAAAGCTAACTAAAACGATCCAATGGAAGTACAGAGTCTGTGCATTATTGATACAAATGATCCAACAGCCTTACAATAAGCAGTAAAACCTAATGATTATTTGGACACTGTAATATTAAAACGGTGATTAAAGTCTGCTAACAAGTAGCGTTAAACCAAACCGAATACCTTTCCGAAAAAGGTGTGCGAAATTCATAAATGTTGGCACACTTCACAACCATTATGGACGCCACGTAAATAGCGCCTGTGACCAAATAAACACGAATTCCTATGTATTATGTACGGAAGACACACACACACCTTCAGTTAATACACACACCGTAAAGGTTCTCCCCTTCCTTCTCTGAGTACGTTGCCTATTTCATACCCCGGTCAAGTAGTAATGAATAAATATTATGTTAACACGAGGGAACGCGATTTCAAACATTTCAGAATAATTATTCTCACTCCGTTGATTCAAAGCGAAGTTGAGTCCCTACCACTTTTCTCTTGATCGTATTTACTAAGAACCCTTCGTTCGAGGCTTCAGTTAATACTACCCACGTGAAATGTGCTGTAGTTGAATCAAACTTTAGAATCTCTTTACTCAAAGCTATAGTTAGATTTTAATTTCTTAAAGACAAACTTTATTAACCATCATTTAAAATTAAATAAAAACCATTTACGGCACACAATTTGTTTAATTCTGCGAGTAGTTTCTTTTATCCGTAGATTTACTCATTTTAAATTACTGCCTTTTCAAAACAAATACTTACCCGTAATTGGTAAAATTAATATTTCTCCGCGTTTAAGGACCTCGATTTAAATTCAAGGATTGGTGAGTAAGGTCAATAGCTTCGTGGCGAGAAAAAGAGAAGAGCAGCTCGATATTAAAATGGTTTCAAAAATATCACCTTAATTTAATGATCCGGCCTTGTGGCGAGAGTACGAACCGCGAAGTCAATCGTAAATAATAGGTATTTAATCTAATTATTTATTAGCGTTACACTGAAATTACAGTAATATCACTTCTTCCGAGCTGATCTACTTGAAACAATGTCATCTAACGGAATGTCACTTTAAAGGAGCTAGTTGGATACCTATCTACTTAATAAACTTCTTTATCGCTATTTCAGTGTCTATTGACTTATTTTTTTTATCATTAATATTCAACATTGACAAGTTGATGTTATATTAAAGTGGTTCACATATCAAAAGACTGTTGAAAAGAATCTGGTTATTCAATAAGTTGGCGTTAGTGTGTGTAATCAGAATCACCATCGATCATTTTCAGGCACCAATGTGAAACCACATCAAAATGTTCAAATTTTGATGTAAATAAGTGGCCACAATATCATTGTATAACGGAAGTGTGGAAATGTCTAAGGATGTGTTGTTTCACAGAATTTGAACAATTCATAAAACGTCAACGTTGATTTTCGGCTTCTGTGAAAGTCCTAATCAAGTTTTGTTATTATAAAGTTATAAGCTGAAATAATAATAGAATGTGAAAAAATCTTTCACAGAACTTGAAAATGAACTTTTTAATTTGAAGAATTGTTCGAATTCTCTGAAACAACTCGTCCTGAGACTTGGATTTGTGTCCGATAAAAATTCAATGAAGATACCAACCGAGTTACCGTAAAACGTGCATCTAAAACATCTGAATATCAAATTATAAGCAATAATTACTCGCCTGAAATATCCATACAAATTAAAATATCTCGAGTAAAAATACGTGAATATTTAAAAATAATTTTAAATTTAAAACCCTTCCTTTCACGGGTTTTTAGTGTTTCAGGAAGTTGTTATTGGTGGAATGGGTTAAATTTGAATGTAATAAAAGCGACGTATTTTGCAGCACAGGGGATTTTTATGTTGACTGAAAAAGGACAATAAGTATATTCGCAATATTACAAAATAACACCCATACAAAGAGGTTAAGGACGGGTTGTTTCGGAGAATTTGAACAATTCATCAAATTTCAACGTTCATTTTCGGGTTCTGTGAAAGTCCTATTCAAGTTCTGTTATTATATCATTGTAGGCTAGTTGCTTGACAAAGCTGAAATAAAAACAGAACTTGAAAAAATCTTTCACAGAACTTGAAAATGAACGTTGAAATTTGATGAATTGTTCAAATTCTCCGAAACAACCCGTCCTAAGTGTACTACTAACTGAAGATTATTCTAGATGGTAGTACGTGTAAAAAATATTTTGTATTTCTTGGGCATTAACTATGTAACAATTTGTACACATTTTTGTTTTATTGAGTTTTATTAACATTTGAAAATAAAAATCAATAAAACAAAAATTTAATAAAATATATCCTACTTTTTACAATTATCTTTTTGACTTCTACCATCCTGTAGAATTACCGCACTTACCCCCGGAAACCTGCTTAAATTGGCATAATATTACAGGTAGTTAATCAATCCCTTTCAAACTTCTGCAAGTCACATTCTTCGCTTGTAACTGGTTTTGATTTCAGTAATATTAATTTTAGTTACCTACTACACAATATTTCCATTTATGAAATTCGAACGACTGTCGACTAAAACATTTGTATTATACTGTATCAAATAAATTAATTTGAGGAAAAAAGTCTATTTATTATTTATCTAACTTAGTGCGTTCGTCAAGTTGCCATGTGGTCGTAACTCGCAACCTATCAACCCAATCCGACTTATAACACTTCTTAGTTTATTGAAAAACCGGCCCTTATCGTAACTAAAATGCAGATCTTAACTCTAAAGCGTGTTTATTTCTGATCCCGCACACACTCTTCAAAGGTGAGCACTGGTGTCTATTTGCTAAAATTTTCAGTCTATAGTTTCGATGTCATCCCAACTTTTGTTAGTACCTAATCAGTGTCATTATCAGCAAGGGCTATGGACGCTTTTCAAATCATCATGCATTCATCACAAAATATATTCTTTTGTTTTATATTTAATCGTACTCCTCGACCCACAGTACATGCTTCATTAATCTGCCAAAATAAAAGAAGCCACATATTAAATTAAAGATTTCGTTAAAATCATGAAGTTGTAGGTAATATTTTTACCCAGCGCAAAAATATATATTATAAGGACAAGTGACAGGAATATCTATATAAAAAATATATTAGCGCTGCAAGGCCTTTCCAAAGTGGCTTTAGAGCTCTCGAGTCAGTTAGCAGCACAGAAAAATGTACACGAATTTATTTAAAAAAAACTCAACGTCGGATACGTTCCATCGGGCTACGAAGACCGCCTTTCGAGGTTAATCGAAAACAGATGATTATTGAATAGGGTTTGACAACACCGACGAAAGGCAAATATGATTACTGCTCTGGCGTTAGTCGCTGGCCAGCCTGGGCCGCCGTTTAGGGCCTTGGGCAAATATGGCCGCCATGAATTTCCCTAGTGGAAGGGCAAACAGTAGATTGGGAATATAAATATTTGGTAGGGATAATAAGTCGGCGAGAGACTGTTTCGAATCGCTCGATACCATCGCTTAATCGAAAGCTAAAGAACAATTTATCATGTTTAAAAAATGTTTCTTATTGTTCTTAGGGACTGTTGGGATAGTTGTTGGTTGTTTTGTCAAAAAAACTTTATATCGCAAACCCCTAAATTTTACGGATTTCCTTACAATATTCTACTAAAATATATATATATATATATATATATATATATATATTTATTTTTATTTTTTTATTTATTAACGGACATCGTCCAAATTACAAAATAATAACACGAATAAAGTAAAAAGAAAAATACAGGAGTAGATAAAGGTACATGAAAGCAAAGACATATGGTAGATGTAATATAAGAAAATAAAGTGACAAGTAAAAATGGTTCCATGATAACTCAACACAGTGACAATTCAACATACTTTTAAAAAGTGATATAAATTCATTAGAAACGATGAAAAAAAAAATTTAACCTAACCTAACCTAACCTACTTAACCCAGTTAATAAAGTTTTTGTTTCATTACTTTTCATGACTTTATATAACTTTCTAAAGATGTGATGATTTATCCGGTCACAGTTAAAAATATAATAAGTCACTACTCGGTTTCGCTCTAGTTTTAGCAGGAGTGCCCGGGTACATCGGAAGATTTGTGTTTAGGATGCGCCAGCCCACCAGGAGCTTGACTTGCCAGGTTTGGTACCGAGGGTCTGTCGTCTATGATGTCTGTCTAGATGTCCATTGATTCCAAACCAACCCTCATACCTTTCACCTTCCGAGAAATTCCTCTCCATCCTTTCCTTAAAACAGATCCTCCAACAACTATAAACTATATCAAAAATGACATACTCATAATGACCTGGTGGAAATTATTTTCCTCAGGTCCTCGTGTGTGGAGTTGATGTAAAAAACTCAATTTATTTGGTATCGTATTGGAGATTTCAATATCATTTTTCTCCATAAGATGATTTATGGAGATATTGTATTTTAACTCTAATCTAAAATTCTAAAACATTTTGTATCTATTTCACGAATAAAAACTCCATTATTTGAAGCAAACAAACTCAAATGCTTATACAAAACGAAAATGTAATGCTTAGGTAATGCTAATGTCTATATCGGGCGTCTCCGATTTCTTCCATTATTTACTTCTTTAAACCAAAACTTTTAAACCATAACTGTTGAAAAACTAAATTAAATCGACATTATCGATTCGTATCTCATTCTGGTGCAGAGATATTGCTTTAAGTAATCCTCGAGCGTTCCCGACTTCTTCTACCATACAAACCTGGCACTCCTGGCACTAATAAAAACAAATTTTGAAATTTTCAACGATATCGGTCGACTACTTTTCGAGTCTTGCGAACACAAACAATGAAGAAATGAATTTATATATATTAAAGAAGATAATTTGATAAATATCTTATTTCATTCATAACCCACATTACGCAAAACTTACTTAACAAAGATGCCAAATTTAATCACGTGATGTATTGAAATCTGAATGTAATTTATCACTTGGTTTTGAAGAGAAAATGTAAATTATCTCAATTTACCACAAAACTAGGATAACGGAATACAGACTAGGTAAAGACGTTACATTTTTTTATGTACTGACTGACGTGTTATAATTATTATTAATCTTTTGATCGTTTGATTCGCGCCTTCGATAGGGAGCTTCTATCAAAGCAATTTGTCACTCGATGAAAGGTTTTGACGATATTAAGCCTATAATCTCTACACATCAATTTCACTCTCCGCCAAACACGAGTTTTGATAATCTTGCATTTAATAAAGATTTCATTTTAAGACGTGGATTGAATCAAGGAAAAATCTGAGGTGTGTTCAAAAAGCATTGGAAGTACAGACAGACAGGAATAATAGACAGAAATTTAAGGCGCAGCGATCGTTTAGGACCCCGAATTCGCAACGGAATTCCCGTTTTAGGACAGTCAAATTTTGGACGATTTAGCATACATATTTTGTATTAAAAAAAAGAGAGAAAAGAAAAAAAAGGTAAATATAAAGAATAAAAAAACTAAAAATGGATAAAAACATAAACTGATGTTTGTTTAGCACACTTATTAAAATACTAACAATAATAGGTTAATAATTAATTTTAGTCATTTTAAATACATGTAGGATTACGAAAGATTTTTTAAATATTTATGTTGAGGGATCAGTATAATTTATAAGCCCTGTTAGGAGTTCTACCGAGCCGAACCCTCTGATATGAAAATATCTGGAGTCGGTGAAATATTTTCCCATTTGATCTCTGGTGAGTTGATGTGTTGTTCTTGTATTGTTTTGTATTTATTTTGCTTATATAATGCACTTGCAAAATGTGGATTGACTAGATGAAGTGTGTGGAAGGGTTTAGTTTTTCGTGTGGGGAAGATTTAACCCGGACATAAAGTCGGAAAACATATTATAAAGGATTAAAACATAGAGGGAGGTAAATGGTGTTTGTCCATATTAAATTACATATATTTTTTTTTTAGAAAATTAAGAGTTCACTCTTCTTTCTTCCTAGTTGAACTAGGAAGAACACCTGTGTTTTCAATCTCCAGTTTGTTTAAAATTCATTTCCTCGTCTACAATTTTCTAACATCCAGAACTCGTAACTCTTCAAATAGTGCATTACTGTGATACATAAATGTTTTTTGAGGATGAATGACCCTTAGTAATGATTTTTGAGCTTTTGCTAAGTGGTCCAAAACAGTTTTTGCACACCCACCCCAGCCTAAAGACGCGTTGTCTAGTAGTGATCAACACATAACGTGATAAATGAGTTTCAGTTCTTTTCTTTACGTAGGATATTTTTAATTGGCATAAATATGTGCGTAAGCTTTCCAACCTTTGTGGTGACTAAATCTGTCCTTCCCATCTCAGGTATTTGACAATTATAATACCCAGATATTTAATACTGTTCACGGATTCTAATTTATTGCAATTACAGTTAGCTGAGTCAGAAGATTTATGTTTAAAAATATGATAAAGTTCCTTAGGTTGGCCTGCATCCGTCGCCTTAACGATCCGTTGTATAATTCGATAATAGTTCTATAATTCGTTCGATAACTTTCCGTTCACTCCCCGCCGCTGACGGGAATTGAACTCGCACCTTCTGATGTCCGATCAGACGCTCTGGATCACTGAGCCACGTCGGGTTATTTTCAACAAGCCAAATAATTCAATATGTACTAGTACTTCAATCAAATATTTTTTTCACCTGTAAACAACCAACTTAATTTTTGTAGGAAAGGCTTTGTTAGTGCTAAATTTCCCACTAGATGGCGTCGAGACATATTATATCTACATTTGTTGGTGAAATATTTTGACTTGCATATATTATTATTTTTTTAATGATAAACTAATGTTTATAAGACAGGTTTTTTTAAAATGTGTTTTAAATTTCCCACTAGATCGGTAATAAATAAATAATACGGAATAAACACATAATTATGATAATAAATACTTGAAAGTTTATGGGAATGCCCGAATTCAATATTATGGTCGCAATTGATTTCGTGCACATTATTTTGCCTTTTTTATTGCTTAATAATAATTTATTCGCTAGTTGGGAGAGGCTCACGCGCATTGTGCGGCCCATCTGGAGCCAACAACTATTCACACAGATCTAAATTGCATAAAACGTTATAAAAAATCGAGTTTTGTGGTTTTCCTAAACAAACAAAAACAACAAAAAGTACCTAACTCGACTGGAAAAGAAATTTCAATGTGAATAATAAATTTCAAGGTAAATTTTTTAATGTCGCGAATGAATATTACTATTGAATAACTTTCTAGGTTATGAAAGCTTGCTTGTAAAAGATGCCTTTTAAAGATGAAATTTAAACCAAATTACCAGTGCATAAATACATTTATGGATCCTGCTTACTATCCTACTTGTAACTGTACATCTAATAAGACAATATTTTAAATAATATCAACGTTTTAAATAATATCATCGTGCTACCAAATTGTTTTTGAATAATTTAATTAATTAAGTAGGGATTTTTTAAAATAAGATATCGGTAAACAAGTTAAAGAGTAATAATCATCATAATAACAGTAGCATAATTTATATAGCGTCAAATTTTCCTGAAAAATCATCTAAAGGACACCGTAGCCACTG
Organism: Hesperophylax magnus; assembly: GCA_026573805.1. Classification (NCBI taxonomy): domain Eukaryota; kingdom Metazoa; phylum Arthropoda; class Insecta; order Trichoptera; family Limnephilidae; genus Hesperophylax; species Hesperophylax magnus. The sequence continues at coordinate 10,505,427 of JAIUSX010000121.1, forward strand.
GAGTGATTTTTTGGAATATTTTGAAATTGCACAAAAACGTTTTGAGAGATCGCTTGTCATGAATACCAATCACTCAGTGGGTAGTAGAATATTCGCATGTTGAAATAGGAATCTGAATCTGTATTGTATCTGTGCATTTATTACTCCTGAATCGAATGGTATCTGTGAATTTATTACTCCTGTATCAAATTATATCTGTGCATTTATTACTCCTGAATCGAATGGTATCTGTGAATTTATTACTCCTGTATCAAATTATATCTGTGCATTTATTACTCCTGAATCGAATGGTATCTGTGAATTTATTACTCCTGTATCAAATTATATCTGTACATTTATTACTCCTGAATCGAATTGTATATGTGCATTTATTATTCCTGAATCAAACTGTATCGCTGCATTTATTACTCTTGAATCAAATATTATCTGTGCATTTATTACTTCTGAATCAAATTTTATCTGTGCATTATTACTCCTGAACCAAATTGTATCTATGCATTTATTACTCCAGAATCAAATTTTATCTTTGCATTTATTACTCCTGAAACAAATTGTATCTGTGCATTTGTTACTCCGGAATCAAATCGTATTTGTGCATTTAATACTCCTGAATCAAATTGCGCTGTAGCCATTTCTGGACAGCCCTAATAACAAAAGATACATTTAAGATAAGTCGAATGTGATATAAATTTCATTGAGCAGAATGTATTAAAAACAGTTTGAAAGTGATATATTTAGTTAATTTAGTAGGTACCATGCTATTTTCTTTGTGTGACTGCAAATTGTTTTTGTAACGCCAGTATGAATCGTAAAGTTTTTTTTGTTGCAAACCTGTTGTGAAGGTACCTAATTGAATTTCACAGTCTACATAAATTTATTCGTCTATCTAGTAATGATGGGTATTTTGAAAATAACTTTTAATGTTGAATTTGATAAAACATTTGTGCTTAGTGTAAAATTAAGGCAGGAATATGTATAGTTAAATATAAATATATAAAAAATATGTATAGTTAAAAAGATACATTGTTTACAATAAAATGGTTTTAAAAGGTCAGTTTTTTATGCAATTTTCGAACAAGATTATAAATAATATGCTTAGTAAACCGGCTCATTCGAATTGGACTTAATAACTGGTTCTGTAAGAGGTTCACTCGGTCGTGCATCTAAATCTAAATATCTGATCTGAGTCAACGGGAAACAAGACACAGAAATCCAGTCTAGAACTATTCAGCAGTGACTGTAAAACAGGTAATTATTAATAATAGTTATAATAGTTGAGTTGTGCACATAATATCATTTGTGTTCAACAACCATTGATTGTCAACGGACGAATTGACCTTGACTATCGCTTTCATGAGGCAACGATCTGATCAAATGAACAAGGAAGGCCATTCGTATAGATTGACATGTTCAGAGTATTAGAGAGATAACAGCCAAGACTGGGTTTGAAAAATACAATCACAGAGAGTAAGATTTTTCTTTACAAAACCTGGTGTATATTATTTTCCAATAAGCTCTTACCTTAGTAGTATCAGGATCACAGTTGTGGGATCCCCCGAATAGTTCCGACAGGGCAGAGTCGCACTGGTCCAAGTGAAGAGGCATAAAAACTGCCGCTGCGGCCCTGAAAAAAAATGTTTAATATTTAAACAGTATTCATTAGACGTCAAAAGTTTTAATGGACGACTTAGATTACTTGAACCACTGCACTAAACCACAGATTTATCGCGACAATCTTCAAACAGGCCGTGAGATGCCAATACACCTGTTTTCTTTGCATACTGGTATAATCATTAACTTCGCTTCTGCACCATTATTTTATATAAACAAATACGGTTTTAACATAAAATTGCAGATGGGTTGTGCCGGGAAAGAAATTCCACATAGTTAAAGACATTTTTTGCCCGAAAAAGAATTTTTCAAACTCCAGTGAAAAACAAGGACAAAACCTAAAGCCACGATTTTTATCATCCGTTCGGGGATAAAGCAAGACAGAAATTTGTAAGAATTCAAAACTTCTTACATACTTTACAGGTTTCGTAAACTTCATCAATATAACAAAATACTTTTGCAAAACGTCATACCAATCATGAGTAGTGTTTTATTCACGGTTACGATCACCTTAAATTATTTCAGTGTGAAAGACACAAATATTTAAAGATATGAATTCTTAAATCAAAAAGTATGTCACAGTTATATTTTTTCCCGTCCAAAATTCCAAAAATACAAATAATAAAGAAAATCTTTCGTGGACACTTATCTTCTATCTTTGGAAGTCCTTTCCGAAAGTTCTTCGGACTAGAAACTTGTGTAACTGAATTATTGTGACAAACTTTCGGATGCCCATGCTATTATTCTCAGATAGAAGAGACTGGAAAAACTTGTAAGTTAAGAGTTAGCGCTAATTTCTCGATGTGATGATGCCCGTTGTCGTTACCTAAGTATAAATTTCTGAATTATAACAAATCAAATAATGAGTAGTAATATTCAAGAAATGAATTCGGGTAAGAAATAGTAGTGCTGAGATCTCGTAGATTTTCGTACACCAACATTTTTAAATTTCCGGACATCTGTTTTTAGTTTTACAAATATTGGTAGAAATTGCCTCCTTCGTCTCTTGCATTGCAAAATTAGGACGAATTGTTATAAAATTATTAATTCCTTTGTGCTATAATTTTTTTATAGCATGTTCAAAAATAAGTTCATAGATGTGAAATGGTTTGCCACCTAATTATATATATAATTTACAAGTTTTATTTCGGAAACCCGTTTTTACTAAACAAATGACACTAGTGTAGAAAAGTTTTACCGTAGTATGAGTGAAAACCGTGGTCAACCCCATTCCTTTAAAAAACAAATTACGAAACGGATCCTTACACACGGAATACATTACAACTACAATACCCATTCATTCTAAACTCTATCAATTTAATCGCCTTTCAGAGAAAACATAATATATCCTTATTCCCTAACTTAGCGGCATAGTATGTACAATGTACATAATTAATTAGTGTGATCTATTTACTAATAATTTCTCAAGTTTTTCATCTTCTTATAATTCTTTAACTTCTCCATACTCTACTTGGAACTCAAACTAGCTATACATCATTTTTCTTTTTTATATTATAGTAATGTATAGATTGTATGTCCGCAAACTGTAAAATTCACCCGCCATAACACAAGGTCATCCCTAGCATGGAGGGTGAAATATCACAAAAAATACATGTCTCTCTAAATCATGTATCAATAAAATAAATAAATATATAAGTATTGGAGACATGAATTACGGGAGCATTTGCTTAACGTAGAAATATCTTTATTTAAAATCTTAAAGTAGATTTATTTCAAACACAAGCAGTTATCTCATAAAATTCAATGAAATATTACCCTCCCTTAAGTAATGAATCACCACGAATGCAACAAAATTCTTCTTTTTGTATCCCGTTGTTTTAAACACAAATCATAGCTACAGTTTTCCTGGATAAATATCCAACTTTTTATTGCAAATAGACTACTACTTTGTTAGCTCACGGAACTGGGTACCTACCTATCTAAACGGTGAGAGTTATATCAGTCATTTATCAATGCAGATTATTTGTCCATTCGTCATTTAAAACCTCTCACTCTTACTAACTAACTATCACGCAATTTCCCCTCATGGGAAGACTGGCAGATTAAATACTAACACAACTCTGTCTTAGGCATATTATTAATATTTTTATTAAATAATGCCTGCAAATAATAATTTCATACTGCCTGCTCATTAAATTTGAATGAATAAGCAGCATTCTGCTGATGCTCTCATATCTGATTTCACAATAAGTTTAACTGTAATTAAGTATTTTTTATTTAAAATAATTTAATCCTTTCTTTACTCCAAATAAGAATACAATCGAGCCATAAACTGGTTTCTATGAGTAGAATCGATGACATGTTGTGGAAGATTGTTCCATGCATCCACTACTCTATTTACAAGGAAGTGTTTCCTAGGATTAGATGCAAAAGGTGTTATATTCATTTGTTTAGCGTCCACAGAGCTTATATTCATTTGTTAAATGTCCAGATAAAATTGAAATTGAAAGTCTCAATCAAGTTACCCATTTCTTTATTTTAAAGTTGGTAATCTTAGTTCCTCAAATCTATCTTCATATGGCCGATCTTTTAAAGTTCTTAGTATTTTTGTAAATCGTCTCTGTATTCTATCTTTTAGATCTATATCTTTCTCAAAATATGGACTCCATATTTGAGAAACATATTCCAGGAGAGGTCGCAAATATATCTTATATATTTTTAACATCAAGTCCGGTATTTCCTGATTAAATATGTATGTTATCGAGTTTTCCCTTTTGACAATCCCAGAGGATATGGTGGTTCCATTGTAAATAAAGTCTTTTGTTAGATGAGTCCTAAGTTTTGTCATTGCTTTGAGAGGTGTTCCATTAAGTTTATATGCAAGCTTTGTTTTAGTTTTTTCAACATGTAGGACAGTGCATTATTCAATATTGAGTTTCAAAAGCCAATCTTTGGTCCATTTGATATACTTCTTTTTATTTGTTGTGCAGTAGGTTGTGATGTATATGTGGGTTGGCAAAGACTTTTGTATCATCTGCAAAACAGCTGGAATCTGATTTTATTATGGTATGCAAATCTATGATATACAAAAAAATATAACTGGACCCAAGAACTGCACTACTGGTCACATACAATCCATACAATACATACAATACAATACTTACAAATCACACAATATATACTCCTACGTCAAATACCATTCATCATTTATTAATTTATTCAGTGATTATGGGAACGATTCACGAATTAGTAGGTACCAAAATTATTGCTGAAATTAGTATTTCTTTTGTTAAAATTCTCTTAAGTTTTCAAGTTTACTAAAGGTGTTCTAAAAGTAAATTTCTGGTCGTCTCCAAAATTGACAATGTTTGTTTTGCTGAGGCAAATATTTATTGAAAAAAAATAGTGTCAAAAGTCGTTGATGTGTAAAACAATGAAGATATTTGGAGGATCACTAGACGAAATTAGATTAGAAGAATATATGAACAAATTGAAATTTATATTACGAAAACATGAGAAAATAAAAAAGTTTTACTAATATATATTTTTAAAATACATAATTGGGAGAAGTTCTCTTAGAAGAACTTCTCTAGAAGAAGGACTCTTGAACGATATTCAAATAAAAAAAATCTTTTACTAAAACTATTAAATTTAGTGTAAATTATCTTTCCATATCCTTTTGTTATTAAGTTAATGCATGATTGACTAGGTAGTGCCAGGTCGTGGAATATCTCAGACTTCTTCTACCAACCTTTTGTGGGTCATTTACTTGCCATTCCATTTTTTTTATTTTTTTTATTAACCCCACATAGGAGACCACTAGGAAAATAATTTCCCTCAGGACCCATGTCATCTTTGGGGATGCCGTGTGGAAGGTCTTTTAAAGGAGAGGAAGGTCTAGGGAGGAAAAGGGTTAGATATGTGGGTAGGAAATTAGCTATCAGTGTGTACAGGAGTGCCGTATAAATATATTCTTCCCGCTGCGGCATAAGACGATGAGTAGAGACCTGTTGGAGAGGTCAAAGGGTTTACCCTAACCAGCCTCTCTCGATCTGGTACGCCACGCAGGTCGTGGGCAGGCGCATCCTGAAAACACCTCACCCGATGAACTCGGGCACCCCTGCTAAACCACCAAACGTAGCGAACCGCTCGGGGTGACCTATGGCAGAAGTGATGGTTATCTAATAAATGGTTTCCTGAGCGGCGGTACACAAACCCACCTCCCAAAGTAGTATTTAATTGTACTTTAATCTGTACTAAATCTACATACCTACCAAAAGCATCTAAGCGCATCTTTTAGTACCTGTTTATGATTAGACGTACATCAGCCTGGTATCATTTTTATGTTCATAATATGGAACCAGTGTTCCTGGTTTTACAACATTTATACCTAAGGGATCCATTTCATCCATACCAATTTCGTCCATTCATGCTTCACTGTCATTTATTTATAATATAATATTGATTACATTTTATGATTTTGACTGTCCAACTAGGAAGGATTCCCGTTTCAGGACAGTCAAATTTACAAGTTTCAAGTTATCCTAGACGAATACAGGATTTAAGACTAGCTAAAACGAAGATACATAAAAAGATACATAAAAAAGATACACGAAAAAGATACATAGAGGCGTTCGTGATTTCAAATTACATTTTTTAGTACCATTTCGGAATCAGTCCTGCCTAGATCCAACAACCATTTTGTCACTCTTGGACCGAAGGATGACAATTCACACAGTTTTTTTTTGTTCATACATCAAGGTTCGTATTATAACCCATTTGTGAATTAGATACTACTAACTATCCTGGCTTCGTATTACAACCTTCGATATCGTTTCCATTAAATAAATTTTCTTGCCAAAAACTCAAATATTTTCTAATTTTAAAAGCGTGACATATTTATTTGACAATAAACGAAGAGAGGGGATTTGATATTCGCAAGTGTTTCTTAATAATCTGCTGTCAAACATTCCCGTATGAGTTTCAATAATATGTTTTCCGTAAAAGTTTCCAGTGAATTTATTGGTGGAACGCTGATTCACGTATTAGAAAACCTTAATGGAATTGAAACATTTTCCGATATGGAGTTCGACCGCTGCACGAATACATGATATTCTAGTTACTTTCTCTACTATATACAACAGTGGACATTAATTAGATGGTCTCCTGTGTTTTATCGTTGCCAACTATTTCTTCATTTATATTATTCATTGTAATGTCGGAATGAGAAGCTTTCAATTTATTACGGAAGAAATCATAAAAAATCAAATAAAAAAAATATTCCACTTTTTTTATTTCCCCCATTTTAACCCCGATAATGTAGAAAATAAACTTCCGTTACACCATTCATAACCAATTCACTATAACAGGTAGAAAGGTATATGAAAAGATCGAAGAAAGGAAATGAAAATATGTTTATGTATGTAATTTTTACCGTGATCTATGGAGCTTCAAAATATCCGTGTTTATTTGTCACAGTCAGACAAAACATTTTAATATTAATTCAATGTTTTTTAATTTTTTTAAATGAAACAAAAAATCCTAAGAGATAGCTTTAAAATCTGGGGAGTAAAATCTGGTGGAGGCAAATCACTAAAGAGAGCACGTCGTAATGTATTTGTGTGCACACATTTTGGAACACCCGCCCGCAGTCCCCTTCATAATCCGCAATAGACCAAGAAAACAAGTTAGATCTCTTTCAAGTGATTTCATTTGGTTGACACTTTAATACACACGGTCTGGAGACGACTAACCATAGAGAAAATTCAAATATCGTTTTTACTGCAAAAGCTCAGATAACGAAAAAAAATAAGGTGTGAGTTTTAATGGTAGAAATGACGACATAAGTTCGAAAATTTAAGAGTTCGAGGAAAATTGAGAATGAGTTTTCCAAGAGCTATAATTTATTATTTATTTCAGGCTTGTGAAAGACTTGAAAACATTCATCGCAAGCAAAACATTTTCACAATACGTGGTAAAGTCAGGACTCGATCAACCATTGCAAAATAAGCACGTGCTTGGGTTGGGTATCATGGAAAGAGGGGCACCACCATCGATGTATTATATTTAGATGAGACATGAAGCGAAAAAATAGGTTCCGCTTTTTAACTCTAACTAACCTCCAACTCTCCCAACGCACTTACTAAAACTACCTAATCTGATCTAAGGGCACCGCTTATCGCGTTATAATAATGGAACAAGTTTCGACGAGATATTAGAGTAGACAGTAGCGCCTCTAATTGTAGTTCTATGGCACCACAGATTTTTATGTCAGATATATAATGGAACATAATTATACGGTGCTCTGCTGCAAATGCTGCAATAGAACCAGATTAAACCAAAGGGGGTTTACCAAAATAATTATGAAAACAAATTTGCATACACAAATTTATAAAATATGCACCCATTTTAATACTATTTTAATTCTTACTACTAGAGTACGCCAAACAAAAGTGAATAAAAGTAATTATCATGTTCCATCCTACTAGCTGGATGATGTGTAGGTGAGCATTTATTTACTAACTGCACTAGTAGTTCTGTGAATAGTACAACTCGCGTCCAAAAAGCATATTTCCATAGTCATGCAATTTGATAGACTAGCCCAAATTTCTTGTTTTAGGGAATGTTTCAGTAGTATTGACGTAGGCATATTTTGGCCTGTTTAGTGCACATAAACTGAAGTCTGATAGTAATCATACCTGTTTTCTTCAACGGAAACCGATATAGAGAAGCCATGCAGCCATATTGAAGAGCCGTTCCTCGAGCAGTCCTTCCACGGCACCGACCAGCTCCCTTCGGATCGGTTCCAGGAGCCAGCCAGCGCTCGCCAGTACAGCGTCAACGCGCTTGTGTTGTTCCTTTGGAAGATAATCTGCAAAAGGGGAATAAATATTAGACAAATCTCCATTCCGCAACCTGCCTAATCAAAGACGCCACTGCGCTACAGTCCGTTAACAGAAAAGCGACGACGCTATCGAGCGCCAAGGTATGTTTCGAATTATGCCATACTAAATAATCGAATACAACAGCAACATAAATACTGATCTGTGAATCAATGCAAAACAGGAAAACACAAGAGTAGAGTATTAATCCAGAAGTAGATCCTGAACAAGAAATTTATATTGTTTTTTTTTTTTTTTTTTTTTTTTCAAACAACTTATTTGAATTTTATACAAAAGGTACCAACGAAGGGAACCAAAAGTTTGCAAAACGCCACTCTGATGAATATCAAGCTATGCTATATAAACTATTCAAAGCTATTCCTTCTTGGTCTACCAGAAAAACTTCTTTGAAAAGCTTTTTGCATGATGCCTAAAACATCGTCGTATCATGATACAAGACACAAGACACGAGTGTCAGGCCCCAGAGCTTTTTGTCTACTCTTGAGATCGGTTGGCACTTAGGCCTGTGCTTACCGAAACAACTCACATTTATTCAATATTATTATTGATTATGTGACCAACTCAGACTTAACTGCTGACTTTGACGACTTATTTCCGATTAAAGTATTTTGGTAACCAACGCCCCAGTCGGCCATTAAAATTTTATTGAAAAATAATAAGCAATTTAAATGTATTTCAACAGAGGAAATTCCAGCGAGTTTGCATTCGTGCGAATAATCATATTTGGGGCGGCGAATTCATTTCCACGCCCAAAATTTGGCCGAATAATAACATCCATTTATCACCGAATTGTGGCTAGTGGCCGCTTTTTCTGATGCTACAGGCATTTTCATTATTTTAGTTGTTCGCTATACCGATAAAGCCGCGTTCTCAACATTCATCTTGCGTCGTTTTTACGAGTACGTTTTAATCTTACTTCTGTTAGTAAAATTCGACGAAAGATTGAAAAAGAATGAAAAAAAAAACCTTTTAAAATTAGGTTAAAATAAAACGTTTTGAGGCCCCGAATATGGATAGGCTCAGAATCCCTTTCAGGGTAAATTCAGTCCTGGAAAGGATCTACACGAATCCTAAGGTTGATAAGCAGTGGCAGTTTTCTCTAAAGTGCGTTTGTGCGGCGAACCCCCATTAAAAAGATTAGAAAATAAAACAAACTTGTTTTATAATAATATAAGCACATTATAGATAGCACGCTATTAAAATTTCGCCTTCAAAACCCGCGCCACCGAAAAATACGATACCTATTCCAAGTTTGTGCGAGTTGAAATCCGCGCCAAACTCTTCATACAAAAGAATCTTAGCCGGTACAGACCCTATGACGGTGACATATACAAAATTTGGTCTTTCTTTGCAAAATTAAGACAAAGTGTGTGCGTCGAACACGCGTTATGATATCACGTGACCTCCGAACATTGACGAATGTAACCGAAGAAACCCGAGAACTTCGCGGACTGACCGGCCGACGTTTGACCTTTGAACCATAGGGATGCAAGTTAAGTGTTATTTTTTATGTTATATTATGGTATTTAACTTTGTAGTCATTTTTGTACATATTTTTGTTTTCTTGTTTCTGCATTTCTCCAACCGTTTGCTTATGGCATTTGTAAATCTACTACCTATTGAAGTAGACCGATTTTGATTTCTGTTTTCGTATTTTTTTTTATATAAGTCGTTATATTCCTTAATTATATTTGCGAAAATTTCGGCAAACGCCCCATTGTCGTCGCTAGTTATGCAATTTTGTAATTTGTCTTCTCCAGTTCTCCATCTCCAGTATTCTTTCGGATTTCAAATTGAAAGCGTTTGCGTATATGTTTATTTATGCGTTTGCGTTTATTGATTGTCGCGAATATTTTGTCATAATTTTTTTATACAATGGCGGAATACAGTATTGTCTATATAAAAAATAATGCCAATACTTATGAAAAAAGGTTGGAAATTAAAAATAAAGGACCTCCGCGTCCTGACCTCTCATTAAACCAGGTTTGTGCCGCGAAAACCGAGAAATTCACTCGAGTTTTTAAACATGAGTGGTACGCGAGGTGTACTTGGTTATGTGGTTGCGAGGAAACCAATCGGTTATTTTGCTTCCCCTGTTTAGTTTTTGGAGGCGACCCATCGTGGTGTAAAATTGGAGTAAATGATCTTTCGCATTTAACATCAAAAATTAAAAAACACTCGGCGTCCCAAATCCATTTGGTGAATGAAGTGCAATTGGCATCCATTGGCAGGCTCGATATACGCCAGAAATTGGATTCTGCTTATCGAAGATCGATAAGAGAATTTAACATACAAGTTGATAAAAACATGCACATTCTATCGCGACTAATCGATTGTGTTAAATTTTGTGGGGCTTTTCAAATTGCACTCCGAGGACATGATGAGTCTTCGGAATCGGTAAATCCGGGGATCTACCGGGCTCTGGTGGATTTCACAGCCGAAATCGATCATTCTATGAAAGAACACTTGTCGGGAACCAGTGTTTTCAAAGGAACATCCAAGGGTGTGCAAAATGACATTTTGGATGCCATCCTGCAAGTGTGCCGGGAACACATAATGAAGCAGGTGACCGAAGCCGATTACGTTGCCATCCAAACAGATGAATCCACTGACTGTTCGACAATTCAGCAGTTGGTGATTATTTTAAGGTACGTCCACAACAGTAAGATTTATGAACGTTTCTGGAAGCTAGTGACACCAAAAGATCACACTGCAAAAGCCATCGCTACCGAAATATTAAGCGAACTAAAAATTTTAAAAATAAGTGCCAATAAATTGGTTGGACAAAGTTATGATGGCGCTGCCGTAATGAGTGGAAAAGTGGGAGGGGTACAAACTATTATTCGACAAACATTTCCGAACGCCTTTTATGTGCATTGCTATGCGCATCAATTAAATTTAATATTAGAAAGGGCCGAAGCAATTAACCACACGGTAATAAACTTTTTTCGAACTTGCATGCTTTTCCTGTATTTTTTTCAAGATCACCGAAACGCTCGACTTTACTAAAAGAAATCGTCAAGAAAAGAATACCATCCGCCCCACCGACCAGATGGAACTACAACACCGAAACTGTGAAGATCATCCATTCTCATTTGGAACCGCTCAAAGAGTGCATGGAGGCTATCATGGCTTTGGAAGACGGAGACTATAATACATATAACCAAGCTCAGTCTCTTCTTTCTTATTTAACAAATGAAGAATTCCTGTACTGGCTAAATTTTTTCGCAGTTATTTTACCCCACTGTCATATTTTATTTCAAGGGTTACAGAAGCGATCAATAGACCCTGTCCAAATATTGCCCGGGATTATTCATTTCGAAAAAGCCATCGGGAAGATTCGAGACGATATTCCACCAACTTCTCCGCAGAAAAAACGCCGACCCAATGATGTTAAATATTCCATCACGCGAAAGGAAATTTGTGATGTTCTTTTAATCCAATCGAAAGACAGATTTCAGCTTATTGACCACCTCGTAGCCTCCAATTTATTTAACCCAGAAAAATTTTCCGACTACAATAAAAAATTTCCTGAATCAGATTTTACGCAGACAGTGAAAACCTACAATTTCCTCGAAAATGTCAAATTGAAAAACGAACTGATTGTTTTATATGGTCGCGAAGAACTGTACGGTGCCGATGGAGCCCTCTCAATACTGCAATATCTTGTAGAATGCTCTTTACAGTCCATTTTCAGTGAAACTCTTACATTACTCAAAATCATTTGCACGATACCAAAGATATTAGAAGAACGAGATATGCTATGTTGGCCGCCGGACCGTAGGCGGAGTACTACCTAATTAGGGTACTTTGAATACTATCGGGACGTGTACGGACAGAAATCTGTTCTATGTATTAGTGCGGATACCTTAGCGTAAGCGAAGGTGTGCAGTAGTATTGGTGAACAAAACCGGCGACACTGGGCAAAACAATTCCACACAGTATAAACTGCTCATAGCACATCTCGTTCTTCTAATATCTTTGCACGATACCAATGACATCGGTTGAAAGTGAGCGCTGCTTTTCCACACTCAGCAAAGTAAAGACATTTTCTAGAAATACAATGACCCAAGACCGTTTAAATACCCTGTGTATGATTAGTATAGAGAAGGAACTGATAACCTCTATACCTGATTTTAATACCCGCGTAATTGAAGTGTTTTCAAATGCAAAAAGTCGGCGCATGGATTTTTTGTATAAGTGAAAAAAAAAACTAAATTTATTTCGTGCCACCTTTATTTGTTTTTTTTATGTTTTAAAATATCTATTATACAGGGTGTCCGGAAACTCGTAGTACAAGCGGGAAACTGGTGAATCTACATCACATTTGGAGTCGATTTTGTAGTATTTTTTTTTTATTTGAGCTTTCGCTATCGAGTAAATCGAGTTAGAAGTTGATTTTTTTTTTTTTTAATCAAATTCATATAAACTATTACTGAAGATCAAAGTACCCAACTAATTAAAACTATTTGAAAGTAAAACAAATGAAGAAACTCGGATTTGAAGCATTATTTTGAAATCACCCTTCATTTAATCCGGTGTAATCATAAAATATTTCTGCTCTGCAGGGTTAAAACATCTGTTGTTCAACCCTAAACACCAGAAAAAACTTTAACCCTAAAATAGCCGAAAAATATATTTTTTTGTTTTTTTTTTTTTTGTGAAAATGCTCAAATCAAAAATCTTTATGTTTATTTGGGTTCCCCATGTGGTGTAGATTCTCCAGTTTCCCGCTTGTACTACGAGTTTCCGGACACCGTGTATATTCTACGAAATTATTCTTCTCGAAAAAACAATAATAATTAGCAACATACATTGAGTGCTATAAAAACATTAAACAATTTAATTCCTATAAAACTTTTCTCATTATCTAATAATTGTGTCTAGTGTAAAGTGATTTAAAAACAATAATATGTAGGTACCCCTCTCACTAACTTTATTTAAGTTGTGTGACTGCTGCCGTATTCGACTATTTGACGAAGGACAACAGTAAGGACGGGTTGTTTCGGAGAATTTGAACAATTCATCAAATTTCAACGTTCATTTTCGGGTTCTGTGAAAGACTTATTCAAGTTCTGTTTTTATATCATTGTAGGCTAGTTGCTTGACAAAACTGAAATAAAAACAGAACTTGAAAAAATCTTTAACAGAACCCGAAAATGAACGTTGAAATTTGATGAATTGTTCAGATTCTCCGAAACAACCCGTCCTAAGTAAATTTTAATTAGATATGTTTATCTTCTCTTGAATTTCTGAACCCCCTGTTAAAAATACCACGAACCGCCACTGTTGATAAGAGAAGGGAGAAGGGTTAAGACCATATGTTGCTCACCAAATGGTTCCTGAACTGCAGCAGGACGAGGTTGATCTGCGGCACGCCGAGCGCGATGGCCACGAGGCCGGATTTCGGGCCCAGCGCGCCACGCGCAAGTGCCGCCGCGCGCTCCGTGCTGGCCGCACGCCGGGCCACGAGGCGCGCCAGCTCGCTCGCCAAGGTCGACGCGATCTCGTGGTCCAATGCGACGCTCTAAGAACATACTAATTCATCTGCTGCTTACCACATTGTTCCTGAACTGCAGCAGGCCGAGGTTGATCTGCGGCACGCCGAGCGCGATGGCCACGAGGTCGGATCGCGGGGCCATCGCGGCGCGTGCAAGTGCCGCCGCGCGCTCCGGACTGGCCGCACGCCGGGCTACGAGGCGCGCCAGCTCGCTCGCCAAGCTCGACGCGATTTCGTGGTCCAAGGCGGCGCTCTAAGGAACATACTAATTCATTAATGGGTGGTATTGGATCAAGTCATGAAGGAACATTTTAATAATTATTTATTTATTTATTAACGCTATTCTGGGCTTTTACACAAAGATCATAAATAATTTTATTTGTTTATAATCTTATCATAAATTTAAAATAACAGTATAGAAAAATAATCTAAAAATAAATAATAAAAAAGTTTTTATAACACATACTTAAAAAAAACTCTTGAAATTTATATACACGTAATAAAAAATAAAAGAAATTGTGAATAATTAATTTTATTAAATAAAAAAAATTTATATAAAATTTCTTGTACATTACAAACTTATAATAAGTTAGTACGGGTAAATAGTATGAAAATGCACAAAATAAATGACAATCGTACATTCACAAAACTTTGCTCATACATTTATCTTGGCATTATAAATGAAGAGTCCGACGAAAACAGAGTGGTGGAACACTGTTGCAGGTAGGTACTAGTACAGGTAAAAGTACCAAAATGCACAAAATAAATAACAAAAATAATGCAATCATGAAAATTTGCTTACAAATTCTTCTTGACAATAAAAATGTAAATCTGAAATGTCAACCTGAAATAAAGTTATGGAACACTCCTGTGCAGATCTTCATTTCTACTGCCAACATGAGGTTATGAGCAAATCATGAATGCAGGATTTTTTTTAATTAAATCATATTTTACCTTTACTTTGCGTATATATAACACCTACTATAACAAATCACATGTTTACAAAAGAAAGAGATTTATAAATATTTAAGGTAGCTGTATACTGAACAAAACAATTTGGGCTGCGGTGAAGAACGGAGTCAGCGAGGAGAGAGATTCTTTCAAGAATCAACAGGATTTCTCTTTTGTATCTCTCGACACTGACGCAATATACGAGAATTTCTATATCATAAAAATATATGATTTCAGGGGCAATACTCCTCCCCGCCTTTCTTTCTTGACATGGGTAGGATAACCACGTTTTATCAAATTCTTCCAAAAATCACAAGAAGAAAGTAAAATATGTGACTGTCGCAATCTATATTTCATGAGCATTACATACAATTTTTTTTTATAAGAGTTTTAATTGTAGGGGAACCAGCACGATCCAGTTGATAACTTTAACAATATCGAATCGATAGGCTCAACTTCCTACGATTTTATATCGATATCCCTAGCACGGTTGCGCCGTCGATAACTGAACCGATATTTTAATATGTATTTATATTATTTTCATATTTTAATGATATAAATAAGATGGCAATACTGATGGATATTGGCATTCCTAAACGTCAAACTGCTACGTAATAATTTAAAAAATACTGATAAATTGACGACAACGAATTGAAACACTAACTTTTATACATATTGGCAGTTCGCATCTACTTTTTGACACTAAAAATTAAGATAATTAGTAAATGAAGTCTTTAGTCTTGTCTTGTGATATTTGAATAACTTTCGTTTCTCCAAGCTGAATCAATTGGTCGCGATCTTTCAAGTTTACCTCCATTCATCAACCAGCCAGCTGTTTTGCATGACGAACGACATTATTAAAAAAGTTGTGTATATTGACAGCTAACCGAAGTTTATCTGATTCTATCTTGGAGGCCACGCTATACGAGTTTACTGCGGATTTTGCCTATCGACTAGACCAGTCATTCCCAAAGTGCTCTATATCGACCCCCAATCTAGGCAATCTAGGAAAAATTTGGCTTGAAATCTAAAAAGACTAGGAACTTGTAGTTCAAGTGAAAAACTGGTGAATATACATGACAAGTAGATTCACCACATTGGATCTAAAAAAAACATTTTTATATATATATTTTTTTTTTTATTATTTTAATATACATCATATGGGTTACATTAATACATACATATTTTGCAAAATATAATATTAAGGTTCATAATTGGTCATGTATACCTTATCAGAAAAGAGGAGCTCTTGTGCCTGATAAGGGAGCCACGATTCTTACTTAGATTCATAATTCATTATGTGATATAATAGTAATAATATATATATATATATATATTTTTTTTTTTTTTTTTTTTTTTTTAATATAAGTTTTTTTGGAACAAAAGTTTGATTTTATTTATTTGTTCTTGTTGGTTCGTAATACAGCGCAATTCGGAAGGGAGATTATTGTAGTTTTTTATGGCTTGGTAAATATGATGGTTTTGCATTTGAGTTGTTTTAAAGATTGGCGTAATAAATTGATTTCCATTTCTCATGAGTTTGTAAAATTCTTGATATTCTTTGTTATTTTTTTCTTTACACATTTTTATAATGGAAGTTTGCTTAAATATATCATCAATATTTGGTACTGGAAACAATTTAAAAAGCAATTTTGTTGGGAAAGTAGACATTTTTTTAAGTATTACTTTTATAATAATTTTTTGCGAGACTTTTACTGAGTTTAGGTTGTTTTTATAAGATCCTCCCCAACCTATGATTCCGTAAATAAGCAGGGAGTGGACAAGAGCATAATATACATTTTTTAGTATTTTCACATTTAAAATATTTCTTAACCTAACAAATATATATATACATTTCCTTATTCTCTTTACTAACTCCCTAATATGGCTTTTCCATTTCAGATTTTCATCGACGATCACACCAAGATATTTAATTTCAGAAGAAGAGTTGATTACAGTACACATAGGATTAAGTAGTTTACAGTTGACATTGTCACAATTTTCATCATGGATTATGATATTTACTTTGTGTTTAGGTATTTTTTGTAGTGAAAATAATACATATGTTGTTTTTTTAGCATTAAGTGTGAGTAGGTTATTATCAAACCATGATTTTAAGATATTAATACATTCATTTGCAATTTTGTTAACTAGTTCCCATGTTTGACCTTTTATTAATAAAACAGTATCATCAGCATAAGAGATTAATTCACCTTTGATTTTCTGTTGGAAAATGTCATTTACATACATTAAAAATAGTAATGGTCCGAGGACCGTGCCTTGAGGAATGCCAAATGTACTTGTTAGTGGTGTACTAAAAGTTTGGTTTAATTTTACAATTTGAGGTTTCTCTGTTAAGTAGCTTTCTATCCATTTAAGGGCTAAGTGGTCAATGCCATTTTCTTTTAATTTTAATATAAGTTTTTCATGGGAAATACTGTCAAATGCTTTCTTTAAGGCAATAAAAATTCCTATACATTTATTTGATTTGTCCAGGGTACTCTGAATACTAGATGAAATTTTTGCAATGGCATCTTGGGTACTTTTTCCCTCTGTGAAACCGAATTGATTTTCATTTATAATTTTGTTTTTATTTAAGAATGCAGTTAGTCTTTTTTTAGCAATTTTTTCAAAAATTTTCGATATATTAGATAAGAGTGAAATGGGTCTATAATTAGAAATGTCCTCCGGGCTACCGGACTTAAATATTGGAGAGATTATGGTTTTCTTATACGTGCTCGGGAAAACTCCTGTCTTAAAGCTATTGTTTATAATATGAGAGATTGGTGTAGAAACATAATTTTTAATGATTTTTAGTGTTTTTACGGTGAGACCGTCAAATCCCGGAGCAGAACCACCTCGCATTTTTGATATAATTTGTACAATTTCAGACGGATTGGTTGGTTCGAAGAGTTCAAGTTTAGTTTCTATATTCGGAATATTTTCAATATACATATTATTTATTTTTTTCACGGTAATTTTTTCTGCTAGACTCTTTCCTATATTTGCAAAGAAATCATTAAAAGCGTTTGCTCCTTTTTTAGGTTCTTCAATACAGTTAATTATGTTATTGTTTTGTATTACACTCTTAATAGTATTACTTTTGGTTTTTTGTTTATTTTCCATGATTTCATTGATTATATTCCAAACTTTCTTACTGTCATTTTCAGAATTATCAAGTTTGTTTTTATAATAAATTTCTTTCGTGTTTTTTATGAGCGTGGTTAATTTATTTTTGTATTCTCTAAAATGAACATTTAATTTAATGTCTAGTGGTTTTTTTTTTGTTTCTTTATAAAGCCATTCTTTGTGTCTTATGGACACAACAAGCCCATGTGTTATCCACGGTTTGATTTTACGAAATTTTGCTGTATTTCCTTTTGGAATAATTTTTTTTGAATCATTTATAAAGTTCGTTAATCTATTTTCAAATATTTTACAGCACTCGTTGACGTTTTCACTTCGGAGAATATCTAACCATAATTCAGATGACAATTTATTTTTCAAAGATTCGATATTAACAATAGATATTTCTTTCTTATTATTAGCAGTTTGTCCGCAATGTTGGTTTATCGCCTGAGGTATTATTGAATTGTAGTGTAGCAAAGTGATGTAATGGTCGGTCATTGAGGTTTTTATAATTCCCGAGTTTAAATTATTTATATCCTTGATATTTGTGAAAATGTGATCAATGCATGATGGACGTTGCCCATTGACGTTTCTGGTGTAAGAGTTAATACACGACACATAATTCAATTCCGCCATCATATTTAAGTAATTATCTTTATCGTTCGATGTATAATCGTGCGATATATTTAAATTAATGTCACCTAAAACTATTGTATTCGCGTTTCTGTAGTTTAATAACACATGTCTTAATTCTTCTATAAACAAACATACAGTAGACGAGTGCGTTCTGTATAGAGAGATAATATCAATTTTTTTGTTATAACACTTCATTTGTACATGTAAGCAGTTTGTTCCATTCACATTAATTTCTTCCTCGCACAATATGTCACAATTATTTTGTACGAACATAACGATTCCACTGTTTTTGTTAATTCGGTTTGTAGTAGATACACAGGTATATCCCGGTATATAGTACGCCACTTCGCCACTTGAATGTGTTTTCTTTTTAAACTATGATTTTTTTAACTTTTTTGGCAACTAAAGGGTTTAAAACATTAGAAGCCGGATCTACGCTTCAACGCGTTTTAAAAGACGTATTACAAATATGACCTGAAAATAACAACTTGGTAATAGATTTGCTAGAAAACCACAGTTCAAATCATAAATGTTAATTTGAATCAAAATGTGATGTAGATTCACCAGTTTACTCCTTTTACTAACGAGTTTCCGGAAACCATGTATAGCTTTTCAGGTCTGATAACTAAGACTGTTGGGCGATATCCAGGTAAAACGGTTGGTATAAAAATATTGTTTACTAATATCTGAGTGTTGTTACTGGAAAGGGCAAAAAGAATATTAAGAGACATGATAGATCCGCGGTATATGGACCCCCCTTCGGGTGGTAACGCACTTTATAGCATAGAGCTGAAATCTCGCAGCGTTGCAAATATACCGCCAGTAATATTATGAAGTTACGTGCTTGAATAGGTTTTCCAGGTACCTACTGGAGCACAATTCGAGCTTAGTACAAACAACGCAAGTAATTAATGTAAATAAATAGGTTGGCTTGAGCCACTTTGCAGTTGTGGGTTTTGATCAGTTGCGGTTCGTGGCTTGCCTCGTAGGGAGTTCAATATGAGATAAAAAAGCGAGAAAAATCCTTCAGATATATGAAAAAACCTATGTTGTTCTTTTCCCATATTGTACCTATATATTTCCCCCTAAATCTAAAGAAGTTTTATCACATTACTGCACCAGAGATTACTTAGCATCAATATAAATATAATTACATGATTCATTAAAACATCTGTGGCTAAAGAAAATAAAGTTAAAAAACGCAATTCACGCAAGAAACTATTGGTTTTTTATGTAAAAAGAAATATCTTCAGTATTTTTTTTTGTGTTTCTTTATTCATAAAAATTTAAATGATTACAGTTTTTTTGTTTTCTACAGCCGCCATACGAGGCACATGCCCGTATTATGGTAGCCAATTATTAACTCATTTTAGTAACAAAAACACAACAAGTAATATTCCATACAAATTTGATGTTAAAATATCTCACAGGTGCTGTGCACTCAGGCAGCTAGTAAATTTACAAGGTTTACAGGTCTTCCGCTCTGGCGCCACTAGTATGTTTTTTATGAACCTAAGAAACATAACGGAAGGTCCCCATGGGTGCTGATATTCATAACGCACCTATAGGATTTATTTCGGACTTGCTCTTGGGCAGTAAGTACGAGTTCATTCGGACGGGTAGATTTTTTTTGGAAAAAATTTGAATTGTGAGCTGCTTAAAGTGTGTATTATTTCCTTACATTTTAATGAGATTTCACTGCACTATGATTACACAGTAAGTAATAAAGAAATAATATTTTTGATTTTTTATTCAAAACATAAATGTAAAATTGTCGAAGAAAGAAAACACTTAGTGGCTTGACATTATACAAAATGAAAAAGTTTTTGGTTTTAAACCACTTTATTTTATTATATACGTCGACCGGTTTCGATTGATCTCAACCTTCTTCAGGACAATAATAGTAATAGTTTATTATAATAGTTTTAGTGCTACAGTAATAATTTAATATAATAGTATAGTAATAATATAATAGTTTATATATTTATTGTCCTGAAGAAGACTGGGATCAACCGAAACCGGTCGACGTTTATAATAAAATAAAGTGGTTTAAATCAAAAAACTTTTTCAGTTTGTTTACATAATTTTCAAAATGGTTACATCATTTATAAACAAAAAATATATTTATATTCCAGTTGATAGTAGTATGTATAATTCTTTATATAGTTCTATATACATATTTATTTATTTATTTCACATATACGGCACAACATGTGCCATTCACATACTAATTTACAGAGAATAGTACAGCAACATAAGGAATGCAAAAATATAAATGTAAGTATAATGGTATAATCAGTAAATAGTAAGTAAGGTTAAAAGTATGAAAAAACAAAGAGATATAAATATAATATAAGTAGCAATCTGTAGTATAGTAATAAGTCAAAGTAAGAAATTATATGTAATAATATACAATAAATTAGTATAAGGAAGAATGAAGTGCTTATAAAATGTCTAAAAGGCATTAAGAGTTTGTAAAAAATAAAATAAAAGATATTAGAAAGGTATATACTATTAGAAAATGAAAGGAATAAAATATATACTATTATAATATGAAAAGGAAACAAAAGTAATAAATTACGTAGTAATATGTTACTTTATTATCCTTATTTGTTTATTTCCAGATTGTTTCTATAACCTGTTGTATAATATTTAATAAAATTGATAATTGATAAAATTACATAATTGATATTCAATAAAATATTTTGTACACCGCCCATACAGCGAAACTTTCATGTGTATCTTAAAAAAATCCTAATAAACAAAGCAATTCTAATTACTAAAATTATGTATAAAATAAAAATTATCCAGTGTTAATAGTAGCTTTACTTTTGCGAGTAATGCACATGTTCGGACACCATCACATTTCAAATCTTAAATACAACAGCTGACCGAGTGGGAAGAAATAATTATTATAAAGGTATGTTTATACGAACGCTGCTCGGGCATATAACCAATTGTTATTTCCAATCATTTATTCCGTACCTTCCCGTCCTGTAACCTTGTCATCAAGAGAAGGGAAGTACCTTCAGTACAATTTCTGCAACGCCTCTGTTAACAGGTTGTTAGGCTGCAATTCCGGGTTAAGTGCAATACGCCGTGGAGTTGTTTTACGTGCTGGCAGAAACAGGGAACATTGAGGACACTACGACCAACGGATTTTCACTATTCTGGTGGCATCCTCTCATAGTTCCGATTCGTTCCCCTTTCGATATTTATAAAGAAACTCGCGGCCGGAAATATTTTCGGTATATTCTATGAGCTATCGAAACTAAAGCTTTGTAAACCATACAAAAATAATAAATTTATCATGACGTTTTTTATTTGGACACTAATGAAGTTTTTTTTCATGAATAATCAATAACCTCTCTAGGTTTCGCGGTATGAGCATGGAATGCGATGTATATTGGGATCATTTGTAGGTGGTTATCTTAATTTTATAGAATTAATATTTAAAATCGTGTAATTTACAATATTTCGACGAAGTTATGAACAAATCTGTCAACCTACCTACCTACTGTATATTACTATTAATTATAGCATGAAGAATAGTAGAATGAATGATCCATAAAGTTAACGGAGAAATAACACTAAAGTTTGGTAAAAGTAAACGAAAAACCTTCTTAAGGCGAAGGGTAAAGCAAAATCACTATTTTGATTAATCTTTATAACGAATTGGTGTACATTATGAATACCAAAAAATATGCTTTAGTTAAATTGAAGGTTTTCCTATCGTTTCGCTTGAGTAGAATACAAATAAAAAATAAATTACTCAATAAAAAATATAAATGTAAACTACAAAAAAAAATTTTTTTTCAATAGAAATGAAACAACTTTTAAAAAATAGATTATTATGGCTAAGAATATCTGTGACAGTTTCACTTGATTAACTTTTTTGCTTTCTTATAAAATTATTAACAAGATAAATAAAAACCAGTTTTGCGCTTGAAATCGAACTTTTCTAGACTCCGTTTGTCAAGCTATTTTAATGCCTATTACCTACAATATAAGGTATACCAAGAATATACACATTTTTATTTTAAATTTATTTTTTCACCTGAAAACAACCAACTTTATTTTATATGAGAAAGGCATTGTAAGTGCTAACTCTCTCGAAGGCGAATAATTATTGCTTGTAAAATAATTGTTACCCTTTGTGCTATGCATAAAAAATCTTGTCTTAAACATTAGTTACCAAAAAAAAAAAAAAAAAATAATATATGACAAGTTCTAGTATTTCACCAAAAAATGTAGACAATTTTTCTCGACGCCATCTAGTGAGAGAGTTAGCACTTACAATGCCTTTCTCATATAAAATAAAGTTGGTTGTTTTCAGGTGAAAAAATGTAACAAGCAGTAATTGTTGAATGAAACACTAGTATATATTGAATTATTTCGCGGATAAGAGATAAGCCGCCATAGCTCAGTGGTCAGAGCTGTCGACCGGAAATCGAAGAGACACGGGTTCGAGTCCCGTTGGCGTCATGTATCTTTTATCAGGAGATTTTTCAATGTGGATGAGTGTTTCAGGCGAATAATTATTGCTTGTAAAATAATTGTTACCCTATGTGCTATGCATAAAAAATCTTGTCTTAAACATTAGTTGACCAAAAAAAAAAAATAATAAAAATACACATTTTTGTTTTGTAGCTTCCTCTTAAAGATCAGATAGAATTTAAAGGTAAGAGCATAACTAAATGTGTAAATATTAACATATATAGAGAGACAATAAAGATGACAATATCAACATACGCAGTAATTGATTTAGAATGAGGAATGATAAATAACAAAGATTAAATCACTACATTATATCTTAATGTTCAGCGAATTGGCATTTGATTTCCTCGTAAAGTATAAAGTAGGTACCTCCGTAGGGTACGTAATCTACGTTAAATACATAATAGACAGTAAAAAGCTCCCACTTGTAAGTGTACGTCAACAGCGTTGTATTAGGACAGTAAGCCTCTGAAATTTAACTGAAATCAAAGAAGGGGACAGAAGTGTTGTTTTAAGGCGTTGTGACACTCACGTCAAGCGCTTTCCGTTCTTCCCCTCCCGACAGGTTATACATAAATACATTTAGACCGTCGTTTTACGTATTTTATACTTGTTTCCATGAATATTATTTACACATCAAATTACATTTCTTGGGGTTGTGTTTAATATTCAACAAGGTGTTGCATCCTGCCTTTCAGTTATTTTTGAAAAACACATAAATTGAGATAGTTTCTTCTAGTTGTGTGCCAGATATTCATGAATGTTATCCACATATCAATTATTGGGGGGTGCTTATGATTAATTTTAATAGACCACCCCGCCATTCGAATCCACTTGAAAAATAATCAGAGGAAAAGTATTAATAAAATTATTGCTTTTAAATTTACCCCTTCCAACGTGTGCACATTCCGATAAACGGGTAGGTATTTTGAAGTTATGTAATTATTTTATATCTACGGTGTAATTAAACTATACACAATAATTCCATGTCACAGTATGGCAAAGCCATTTCTGCGAATCTATTACTAACTTCCTGTTATCTAGGTACAAGCGAGTGTTTTAAATGTTCAGCCCTGGAATAGTTACATTTAAACAGGATTTTGGAACGAGTAACCCTCTTAGGTATATGAAATTCAACGGGGTTAATTAAATCAGGGCTGTCTACACTACCATTTAAAATTTAGAACATAAATATTAAGTCGGATATAATTCTTCGATCTGAGATTTTCAATAAAAAAATAAATTTCTGCAAGTAATTACAGTTATGCTTTCAATGGGAATGCCGAGCTTAAAATTAATGTGTCTTAGGAATTTATGTTGATTTTTTTCGATTGAATCTTAATGTATTTAAAAATGGGGGGACCAGATCGAGGAGTTATATTCGACTTGACTTCAAACTAAAGAAGTATACCAAATTTTCAAGGTTGAAATATTCCTAAGGCCTCTGGAATTTGGAAGAATGAATCCAAGCATTTTCATTCCCTTCTTATTAATTGCGTTTATATGGAATATAAAAATTAACTTACAGCCAAAAATTTTTCCCAGGTCATTAATTTCTTAAATTAATATTATTAAATTGGCTAATTAGGTTGAGTTATTGACTTCACACGAATAAATAATTGGCTGACTTATTTTGTAAAATCTTATTAAATGACAATTATTTATATTAGGATAATGTTTGTTAAGAGCAAACCGATTAATTATCCTGTTTAAGTTATTTTGTAGACAGATGCAATCATCAGCGCTTATATATTTTTTAATATTTTTAAATCGTCTGCAAAAAGTAATACATTTATATCATTATCAAATATATTAACAATATCGTTTATAAACAGTAAAAACAAAATTAGGCCTAAATGAGACCCTTGTGGTGCACCAAATACACTCGTATCTTTAAATGGGTTGGAAAGGAACGAATTGATTTTTACTATTAGAACTCTATCAGTTAGATAGCTAGCGATACAGTCTAATAGTTTTCCATCAATACCGAGCTTACGTAGTTTAACTAGGAGATTTTTATGGCAAGTCAAAGGCCTTAATAAAGTCCTTATATATGGAATCGATTTGACTTCTGTTAGCTAATGCGTTCGAAATGTATTTTTAATATAATAAGAGATAATAAATAAGGTAAAATTTAAAATTTGAGAGAAAATAAGCATGTAAAAGCGAAGATTCAACTAGGCGTTCGTGATAAATAATTATCAGATTACATTTTTTGGTAATATTTCGGAATCAGTCCTGATATCTGAAAGGTTTTTTCATAATAACACGTAAAATAGATTTCTGTGCCTTCAATAACGGGTTTAATTTTGTTCTTCCTGTACCTCCCCACCCAAAGCAACCGTAGCTTATGATTGAGTTACACAGCCCGTAGAATATGTTTTTTGAGTCTTGTTTTGTTTTAAATTTCCCGCAATGAAATAAATATGTGAATCGGTGTGTGCACTCTTTTAGCTACATTTTCAATCTGGTTCTTCCATTTGAGGTTATTGTCAACTATAACGCCTAAATTTGTAATAAATTTAACACACTCGAGGGCTTCACACTTACATGGAGAGTTATATTTTTTGATTATTATTATTAATTCGGAACAATATATATTAATATATGAGGGAATTTCATCGAGAAATAGTTTTTCAAAAAGTTCGGTGTTATGGATAGCTTACATATTTATAGTTGCATCACATTAATTATCCTTTTTTATATAGGTGTCAACTTTGTTTAGCAAAAAAAATTGAGTCTAGACGTGTGCGGTGAAGGAAGGAAACCATATGTCTCCTTATAACGCCATTGGGAAAATGATGGGGTCCCCTCCAAAGTCGCTTTTAATTATTTTGTTTATTTGTTTCAAAGACTTGTTGACTTGATGTAGAGAGAGTAAGTTCGTCATATCTATTAATTCGTAAGAATTTTCTGGTAGGCTTAAGTTGTAATAAGAGTCCTTATTCACCCAGGCAATGAATGCTATGTGTATTATAGTCATCAAATAAAATTGTTCTGGCATAAGAGTATTTATTTTTTATGGTTTCGACGTCATCGATGTGGTTTTTGTAGACTGTAATATTGAATCTAGGAGGAATGTAGACACATCCCCAGCGAATTTTGAGTTTTTAGTTTTTAGTAATACGAATATCTTTTCCACGTCTAGATGTTTACAGAGTAATCGAGTGGATGGCAATGATTTTGAAATGAATATAAGAACTATGTTTTCTTGGACATTATTCTTTTTGATATCTGAGTGTGGCTCATTCCATTTTGATGGGGCACCCTAGCAATCGGTTCTAATTGAAAAACGAACGGAGGTAAAATTTGAATACGTTCATCAACCAAGTACTATCCTAGACAGGGCGTGTAAACCTTAAAATTATCACCGAAACCAAAATATTTATCAAAAAGAAAGTGCATTATCTCGCAGTCAAAAAATCGGAAGAAGCGTTGCTTTTTAACTTTCGTTGGTCTGCACGGAGCAAAATCGTCTTCCCGCAAGTTCGTCACATGAGTGTTGTCAAGATAATTTTTTAAACACAAATTTGATACAATTATCAATATTTTCGGTAAAGGCTCTCGTCGACTTTATCATTATCAATTGAATCAGCTATATGAATATTTAAAAAAAAGATATATCTCATAGATGGCTTCGAGGCGGCGAATTGATTGAAGTAACAATTCATAAAAAAAATTACATTTCTTTCTAGCCACACAACTACGTCACGCAACAAATTACAACAACACTTTTGCCACAAAATGAACGATCTTCGTAGGTTTTTTAGAAGCTTGAACAACAAGTTTACATCAAGTTAGGAGATTATCTCTATATCTTGTGACGCGATGTCACTCAGGTCTGCTATTGGCGGATAAAATTAACAAATTACAATATGGGATTGAGCGATAACTTTGTGCTCTGTAGGAAACTTGCATTTTTTCGAAGCGAGGCACCGGAATTCGATAGGGACCTGTATTGTGAAATTACTCTTATTTGATGTTATTTTTAGATTGGAATTAGGTATAAGAGGGCTAATCTATTGTTATTATACACAGATGAATACTTTCCATTGTTTAGGGGGAGCATTAAAATCAGTCATATGAAAATTGCACTACATAACAAACATATCAACACCAAGACTTCTTGTTAAAATAAAAATTGAATTGTAATGTCGCTATTGATATCTCCATATACGAGTCCATTAGCTAATTATTATGAGATCTTGAACTACCGTTTGCACACAACCATTTGGGGGTCTCACGGGACCTTTCCTCTCTCTCTCTTCTATCCCCTATTCAACCCAGTTTCACCGGCTCTCACCCCGCCTACTGCCCACTGGATAGGTGTACAAGAATACCACTTATACTCGTAGCTCAAGTGTAACTTCTCCCTATTTCTTATAAACAATCCGTGCAACAAAAAGAGAGGTCACAGTATAAACTCGAAAACGTGATAAATTTTCTTGGAACTTGAAACAACAGGTTTCGATGTCCATGAAACAAAATTATTTTGGAGACAAGAATCAACTAAAGTGTTTGACACGTATTCACTTAATACTCGCTTATACAAAACATGGAAAAGATGATTATTTAGAGTAGTAAAATAGTGGTAATTGCTATTAATAAGATCCTATAAATGGTAGTTTACATAAATTTTAAAATTCATCATCTACTATCTAACAAATCACTAACTGTGGTACTTTTTCCCTTTATTATTATACTGTCAGAGTAAATTTAAAAGAGGTATACAAAAAATACGAACAGTCGAAAAATTTGACACCTAACTAATACACATTTCAGTTATATTTCTAGAGGACACTTAAAAGGAATGGGTATGGTATTTAATAGACCGCATTCTATTCTTAGTCGTATTGTCATATGGTCATGTCATCAGATGGATGGCAAAGGTATTTCATGATGTGGATTATTAGATTAGTCCAAGCACGCGAGTCGGGTAGAAAAAAAAAGATTTTTTTTTTTTATTATTTATATTCATAGATACATAGATATTGGTTTATAAACTACCGTTTCAATTACATAAATACATTTTAATACCATTAGATTTGTGAACAGTAGACCTCGTGTCCAAAAAGTATGTTGTGAATAGTAGAGCTCGCGTCCAAAAAGTATGTTTCAAATTTTATCCTAGCCCGTTGTCCCATTGGGTTGGTATATGTAAAGAATCGACATACACCGTTGACCCTAAGTAGAAAAGTAAAGTTAGCTACGGTTTACAGCGCAGCCAAATTTGTGAGTAAGCACCTAATTAAATACCTACCTACTTACTACTTACGACAATTATTTTTTCAAACTTTCTTCAAGCGGGTAGGTACCGTAAAGGTTTTTGAATTACCGACTTTGAAAACGCAGTCCAACAAATATGGCGATAACTTTTTTCTAAAATATGTATTTAAATTTTATTTTTTATCAATGAAAGTTAAACTACTTTATTTTATAAAATAAATTAAACTACTTAAAAAAATTAATTTTCAATTCAAATTTTTTAATCCGTTGACTACCGCTAATCCCTAAAATAAAAAATAAATATCTATACAATATTTGCATGCCAAAATACTATAACGGAAAAAAGATAATGTATTTTTTTTAAATATTATCCAATTGTAAATCGTACGCAACCATTATTTATCACTTTTATCAGTTTTATTACTAACCCTTGTATAAAAAATGTAACAATTTAATGTGCCCAATGTAAAAGCCCGAAGTGCGTATAAAAGAGTAAATAAATAAAAAAATAAAATTACGTCTCCGGTTTGTCTAAAGTACCTTTTACAGTAAAGTTTTATTAAATTAAGCCAAATATAATTATAACTATTAATTACTTGTCAGACAAATAAACTGTAATTTCAGCCATAAATCCGGTAGAAGCCTTGATAAATAATATTAATTGGAATTACGAGTATCTAACCATATGTGAATATTAATAAATAATAACATTTTTGTTTTAAACATTTCGTGTTTCATATACCTACTGGTACTTTTCCATGAAATATTTGTAGACGGAATAGGTAGGCATATTTACGTAGTTGCAATGCTTAACCATTACGGAGATTGGGTCTGAAATCGGCGAAGCAATTAAAAGAATTCACCCCCATTGCTGCGGGAGGTCTTTTTTTAGTAATTGGATGTCCTGTATCTATGCTCCTACTAGATCTAATACACCCCCTCAAGCATTGCAACAACTTGCTATGAATATATTATTATATAATACATACACAATAGAATGAAATTGAAATGAGTGATGTTAAGCCACCCCTGGGCATATAATCCCCCAGATGGGGCTATCTGGCTGGAACAGCGCCCAGGGAAACAATCTATCAAGGGGGTGGGAGTGGGGGATGGGGGTCGGATAGGGTGTAACAGTGGGGTATGCTGTAGCAGGTAGTAGCGGGCCTTATCGCCGTCTGCAAAACGTTCCGTAAATAAAGCATGGAAAATGCACTCGGGCCGCATCGAGTGCGGTACCTACCTAGGCTATATTTATACGTCCTTTGAAAGCGTGGGAGCCTATTTTAATTCTTTAAAATTACTAGCTATGCAACCTGGTATTTAGTTGGGACGTCTTGTGTTATGTATTAAATGGATATTCTGTATTTGTTTTCTCTACTTTTCCTTAAATTAAATGTGAAAATACTAAATTTTTAACCAATTTTGACACCGGTAGGAGGATAATACATAAATTGACGATGGCGGACCGCAAACCAGTGTTACCAGCCTAAGAAACATAAAAGGCTGTCGAGTATGCTTTTCTTACGCAAGTTAAAGAAAATAATAATGAATTATAGGTACTTATCGAAATTTTTTTCGTAACAGGATCTATTTAACTGATTTTTTTCCGTGATAGAGCAGAAACCGAACCCAATATTTGAGTTAATAATAAAGTACTTTTTTATTTACGATCTAATATTTTGAAAACGCATAACCAACATCGCCCAACAAAGTCTAGACGAAGGGCGTATTGATGTTAAAAAATGACACCGAACAAAAAATGCTGGTTCCAAAAGTTGAATTACGAACACATTTATCAAAAAGAATGTGCATTGTTTCGGAACATTATGTTTCACCTTTTGTTGGCCTGTAAGAGTCAAAATTGTCTCCCAAGACATCATGGTTTAGAAGCGAGGCGACAGAATCAGATGTAAAATTTGCTTATGAAATTGCCAATCGGAGGGCCAAATTTATAAGATACGCCATATGTATTTATTTACGTCCGTCTGGCTTTTACATAAAATATAAATAATTTAATAACATTAAATAGTTCATTAAAATTAAGATAATAATATTTTTATTCCCAGCTGCATGAATTTTCAATTCATCCATATTGGCAGAACGTAGAGCAACAAGAGAATATAATTACTTAGATAGGAACAAAATGAATCAGTTTAATACACAAGTACACAAAAGTACAAAAAATGCAAGAAAGAGACAAGAAAGAAAAAATGTATACCTGTCAGTATTAAATAATAAAAATCAACATTAAAAGAAAAAATAAATTTTTAGATAAATATTTACATAAAAAAAATAAATTACATTTTTTTATTTTTTATATTAACTCCACACAGGAGGCCCTGAAGAAAATAATTTCCCTCAGGGCCTATGTCATCTTTGGGGATGCTGTGTGGAGGGTCTTTTTGTGGAGAGGAAGGAGTGAACATGGGTCTTGAAGAGTCCCATGTTGTAGGAGGGAGGAAACACAGAGGCCGGCAGTTCGTTCCACAGCCGAGCTGTTGAACTTAAGAACGAATCGTAGAAGCGACCCGTTCTCATGTGACAAATGTCAACCGTGTACAAATGTTGGGCGCGCGTTTGGCGTGTATCCCGACTACGCACCGGTGCCGAAGGGATCAATGACGCTAGTTCCTCAGAGCATCTTCCATTGTAATACCGATAGAACAAGGACAGCATACCTACCTGACGCCTGTGCTCTAAAGATTGCAGTCCGTTTGTTAAGATTGGGGAATCTATCAAACGGACCGCCCGTTTTTGCACAGAGTCAAGGGTTTTTTTCAGGTATTTAGGGGCTCCGGACCAGAGATGGCTGCCAAATTCGACAGTAGGGCGCACTTGCGATTTGTACAGGGTCAGCAGTTGTGTACTATTAAAGTATCTGCGGGCCCTGTACAGTACGCCCAGCTTCTGAGAGGCCAGCTTTACTCTGGCTTCGATGGAGCCCCCATACCTGAGCTGGTCACTTATAGTTACACCAAGCATATCAATGGAAGGCCTGTTCGGAAGATTGCTTCCGTTGAAGGAGACTAGGTTATCATTTAGATCCCTTTTAGACGTAATCAGACAGGATTGGGTCTTTGAAACATTAAATTCGACGAGATTATTTTTACCCCAGGAGGAAATACTCTCGAGATAACCGTCCATTCTCTGCTTCAAAGCCCTCCGAGCCGTTGGAGTTTGTGTGCCCTTTGGGGGCTTGTCAAACAAAAAGCTATCATGAACTGTACTGTCATCCGCGTAACAATGAATCGGTGCACATGTCAAAAGGTCATTGATGTGCAACAAAAACAAAGTCGGAGACAGAACCGATCCCTGTGGGACGCCAGCATTTATAGAGTGTGAGGATGAGGTGAAACCGTCAGCAACAGCCTGAATCGACCTATCCCTTAAAAAATCAGCAATCCACGTACACAGGGATGCGGGAAGTCCGTAAGAAGGCAATTTGTTGACAAGTCCTCGGTGCCAGACCCGGTCAAAGGCCTTGGATATGTCTAGTGCGACCGTTTGGGTCTCACCGTGACGTTCCAGGCACCGCCCCCAAACATGCGACACATACGCGAGAAGATCACCGCACGAGCGGTTCCGCCGGAATCCGTATTGACGGTCGTTGATAATTTTGTTCTTCTCGAGGTATGTGAGCAGTTTGTCGTTGATCACACGTTCCATCACTTTGGACAGAACTGATGTGATCGCTATGGGGCGGTAGTTGGCCGGGTTGGAGCGGTCACCTTTCTTGGGAATAGGGTGAATGACCGCTTTTTTCCAACCAGAGGGCACAGTGCCACACTTCAGGGACATTTTGAAGAGCTTTGTCAAAACTGGAACTATTTCCGCAGCACACCTCTGCAATACCAGGGCAGGTATTCCATCAGGTCCACTAGCTTTGTTAACATCGAGCCCCCGTATAACGTGGAGTACATCCCGATGCCGGATCCTCAGCTTTTTCATATAGAAGCCGCAGTGAGGAACCGACGGCGGAACAGCACCTCCGTCATCGAGGGTCGAGTTTTCCGCAAACATTTTCCCTAATAAGTTAGCCTTTTCGGTGGCGGTGTTTGCTAGTGAGCCGTCAGGTCTGGTAAGAGGTGGCAAACTGGGTTTGCAAAAATTCCGACCTATTGAGCCTGCAAGGGACCAGAATGCTCTGCTGCCATGCGGGCAGGCAGCCAGCTTTTTGCTGTCGTGTTCGAATTTTGACCTATTAATGATTCTCTTGCATTCCTTTGCCGATTTGTTGTATGCTGATCTGCTTTCGGGCGTTCGAGATGTGTTGTAGGCTCGGTAAGCCGCGTTTTTTCGTCGAACTGCTTCGGAGCATTGTCGACTGAACCACGGCTTTGAGCCCACACCAGTTTCTTTAGTAGTCGATTGTATGAAGCCATCCATCGCCGATTTGATGATATTATATAATAAAATAATGTTAGCGAAACAAAATGATATAAAATATCTAATATAAATTTTAGTATGGGATAAATGAAAATATAAACGGAACTGAATTTATTTCCAAGCCTATGTAGCCTTTGGACTGGGGAATTCTTATAATAGTTGGTTTTAGATAAATAAACAAAGAATTATTCTTTGTTTTTTCATCGATAAATCTAAAGTTGAAATATCAATGGTTTTCAAACATAATGATATTTATCTGTCAATAGCTTAAGGGCTAACAAGCCCCGTAGAAATTAAATTAGAAGAAAATATGAACAAGCAAAAATTTACGTTGTGCTTTGTGTGATCATTTTATGGTGGAATCAAAAACATACAATGTAAAAAATTTGTTTACCAAATAAAATATAGGCGCGTTCAATCTCTCAACGGTAGAAGTATGTGTATATAGGAGTCTACTCACCGGTGGGGGTTTCGGAGCGTTACGCAGCGATCTGGGCTCGCAGGGCGCGGGCGCCGGGGCGTCGGGACCCGTCGTAGCCGGGGCCGCGGGCGGGAGGGGGGCCGGGAGCGGCGGGGCCCCCTCCCCGCCCTCGCCGCTCTGCCCCAAGCCCCCCTGCGCGCACAACAAGCCGAAGACTGCCACCAGCAGCAGCCTCTCGCTCCTCATGCTCGACTTGGGTCACCTCATCGCCTTTCACTGCAACACACAAGAGAATTAATATTCAGCTCGAATGTTGCCGCTAAAATAGAATTAATCACCAATCCGCTGAAATTATTTTAATGTCATTATTAACCCTTGGAATACCATCCTCCCCCGACCTAGTACTCATTAGAGTTTCAGGGGTGAAAAATTCCAATCGCCCGTCGTAAGTCAGCTGACATTATTTTAACTTACTTAAATTATTTATTTTTTAATTGTACCGTCTTACACAATCTTTTTTTTATATTTATAAAATGATTATATCTTACGTATTTTTCCCGGAATAGCTACTTAAATTCAGTGAAATATTAAGTCTCTGATGTAAAAAAGTATAATAAAGAAACTCGAATATATTCTGGGGTTTTATTATATTTTCCATAAAGCTACATAATGGTTATTACAGAGGTATATGCCAATGATGTTATCTACTATGTCAACTACAGGGTTTTCCAATAAGAGGTGTTATTTTGGTTTTATTGTTTGTGTGGCACGTAGCGCCGTCTTGTTGAAAGTAAACGTTGTCCAGATCAATACCATCCAATTCCGGCCAATAAAATCATTAATCATCTCTCGATAGCGCAATCCATTCACCGTAACTGTTGCTCCAGCCTCATTTTCGATAAATTAAGGTCCAATGACTCTGCCGTACCATAAACCGCACCAAACAGTCACACATTGAAGATAAAGAGGCTTTTCAACAATAATTCTTGGGTTTTCCGAGCCCCAGATGCGACAATTTTTCTTGTTGACGAAGCCACTGAGGTGGAAATGGGCCTCATCAGTCAAGATGATTTGCATTTAATTCACTCAAGTGAATTTTAATAAGTTCAATGCATTGTTGAAGCATGTATCGTTCCATTTTTATTAAAGGCGTAGTTTTTACTTGTCAAATGTGAAAAAATGACAGCTTCAAAAGTAACATCTACCGAAATAGCGGGCT
Source organism: Hesperophylax magnus (assembly GCA_026573805.1). Taxonomy (NCBI): domain Eukaryota; kingdom Metazoa; phylum Arthropoda; class Insecta; order Trichoptera; family Limnephilidae; genus Hesperophylax; species Hesperophylax magnus. Next base: position 10,539,869 of record JAIUSX010000121.1, read on the forward strand.
ATTCAAAATAACACCTCTTATTGGAAAACCCTGTATATGCATTAAAATTATCCAATGTAGAATAGTTTAACTTAACTTAACTTATTTATATAAAATCATAAATTCAATAATTGACAGCCCTAAAGTATTATACTTGATTCCTCTCCATATACTTCTCAAACCAACAACGAGGCAATATCTACTGTATTATTGCAACAACTCCAACACGGAATCACAATTGTATACTCCCGTTCGCTGTATACAGAATTTGGGTAGTTATTATAAGAATGTTGTTGATATATTTAACTAATCAATCACTAAATTTAATACAAACAGGTCTTAGTAGAATTTACATCGGCAAGCAGAACTACAAATCCATTTAAACAAACTTCCCTTGTATAGCTCTGCTTCGACTAATTTAATTTATTTTTGTACTATTCCTAATCTGCTATTATTCCATCTTGCATTGAGGAGTATTTTATTTTTGTGATTTTTTTTTATAACAACTCTTTTATTTTATTCAGGCGAATAGATTTATTTATAATTACCCTTTTGTTTATTACCCCACTAATTGAGAATAAATAACTCGTGTTTAGGGAGGGAGTTTCGTCTAAAGTTTCTAACATTACATAATTTTACGAATACTACCGTACATATAAACTTTACAATTATGAACATTTGTACAGAATAACAGATATCTATACGTTAAATATGGATAAAATAAATTTAAAAGAAAATTCCTGTATACATATATTTTTAATACTGATTAATATATCACACAACCAAAATTAATTTTAGGTCAAGTGTATTTTAAGTTTAGTCTTAAAATTTTACATAATTTTTGTCAGCTTGTATTTCATCTAATGGCTAAGTATGTGTAATGGTGTTTTGCCGCTGTTGTATTGAGTTTAGGGATTATTATTTGTCTAGTGGTTCTCTGTCTGGTTCTCAATGACTCTATTATTAGTTTATCTTTGTGGATTTGAAGTAATGCATTTTGTAGATAGATTCTATCTAGTCGAATAATCTGACGGTTTGTTTAGAATTATTTATGATGATGATGATTTATATTTATTAGTGATTTTATGCGCATTAAGATGTTCTTTGTGTTTAAAAAATAAGTAATTGGCCAGCTGGGCGTTAAATTCTAAATAAATAAGTGATCTTCACAATAAAAAAATAAATTACACAAGCTTTCCTGTGAATAAATACTGTACCACGGATTTGAGAGTCGGGATTTTTTTCACATTCGCAAATATAACAAATTAAAGAATCAAAAATATAATGTAATATTACAAAATATGTAAGTACCCACAAAAAAAATGTTCATGATATATATATGGTAGGGGTTTTGTGTATTATGTAGTCAATAATGTAAAGGATGAGGTCACAATTCGTTAAAATAAGAAACTAAACAACCAGCAATGTGTTGTGTATACCCTCTGCCCTTTCAGACCTTTCAACGCCCATATTAGTGATCAGTGACTTTTGAGTTTCATAGAGCACTAAGTTTGAAAAATTCGACATTATTGATGTTGTTATTCCAAAACGATTTTTTTTTTTTCAAAAGTTCGGTTTTTTTAATGAAGATTTTCGGGAAATTTCAGTTTGGTAGTGTGCTGCACCGATTTCCTGAAAACCTCATATAAAAAATGATATCACCGCGGGAATCGATTCCGCAACTTCAAGACTCTAAATAAAATTTCTCTACCTCGGAATGCATTTTTTTTCGAATTAACAACGACGTACCGATAACAAATTATATTTCGGACACAAGAAATGCATTCCTGATAAAGCTTTGTCAGCCGGCAAATTACAAATACCAAAACCTAACCAAGTTAACAAGGAATGTATTTTTTTCTGAAAATAAATGATTACCATGCAAATTATCAAAAAACACAATTTTAAAACTTTCGAGTTGTAATAAAGTTATAAATGCCCAATCTGTTCTGAATTTGACTCCTGATTGGAGCACTATATTCCTATTCAATATTAATTTTCTTTTGAACATTCGATAAACCTGCTTGCACTAATATATACCTACTCATTATACTTCCATACAAGTTGATTAATCTTACTGAGGAACATTGTTGAATAAAAAACTGTATTCTTCGGCCTGAAATGAAAGGCTGCTGTTATTTAATAGCACCAGAGGCTCCCCAGGGCAGGGTCAAGAAATGAGCCTCCCCGTCACCTGACGCCGACCGAGGCGGGAGGCAAATAGGGACCCCTCCCCAAATCACTGGCCCTTAAACCCGCCCGAAGGGTTTATCGCACCTTTTCAATCCGATTCCCGGACGTATTTGGCGCTCATCCAGATTTTTCTCGGATTTATCTTATAAATCTTTTTACTCATTATTTTCCAGAGGCGCAGACGTTATTGTGTGCATACCAAAACAAACAAAAAAGCTCACAGATTTATAAATATTGTTGTAATGTGACAAATTCATGTTGTCGTCGTAGCATGTCGTAATTTTCTTCTGATTTTTGGTTTTACAGAACCAACCGTTTTTAGTTTTTATCTTTGTTGCCGAAAAAACATTACCTTTAAATCATGAAAAGTCTGTAGAAATTTTTTTTAGAAAGAAGACCACATAACTATGTAACCGAGTGTTTTCGTTATAAAAATACACTTGTCGAAGGCAACACAATAGGCCAATTGTCATGCAGGAATCTATGAAGTCTTGGAAGCCAATATTATAGTAAATCCCTGTGTGTGGGAAAGAAGGTAGTCTGACGTTCAAGGCGGATGTTATCGGCTATGGGGTGCTACTACTGGTCCGCTCCAAATAGACGACGAGGATGGAATATGCGAAGGAAATCTATTTTATCGCAAGCATGTTGTATTCCTATTGCCCCATGTAACATATTCCAAAATCAATTGCCTCATATTTGAGGAATCAGGGTTCACCGAAGGCTACTGAAATAGAAGAAGTTCTTTGTGGGCGAGCGGAAAGTGATCCGTAAATTGGTCACATCAGTTTTCTTTCACATCGGTATAGGAAACACTACCGGGGATTTTATTTTCAGTTAGGCGGATTGCGGTCAATACATATTCATTGCAATACATGATTTTTGTTAAGAAGTCTGCGTAGATTGACTAAACAGCTTGTTCACTTCATTACAGAATTTCACTGTTAACTTCTTATATAAATAGCAGTAGTTCCGGATGGCTTACTGACTAATTTCCACTTTCATATCAATAACATAAAGAAAGTACTTTCGGATATTCTGAATGCTGAGTGGGTTGGTACTTGCAGCACTGGAATGTATCTGAATGCAACATTATCTTATTATTTACGAAAATTTTAAACCAAAAAATATACAGTTGTATTGACTTGAACACAGGACCAACTGAGCCAAATAGATGCCCACATTAAAATTAAAATAAGTTATATTTATCCAAGACAGTATTTGTTTCAGATGGCATTTAGTTTGAGATGAATCTTGCGACCATTCATAAAGATAGCAACAAATACAAATGTGCGGTGAGAAAATGAAGATAATGTTAGTAGTTCTTATTAATAGTATGATACAGTTAAATGTGACCGAAGGAAATAGGGTCACATTAGCTCAGTTGGTAGAGCAGCGCCCCGGCTAATATTGTCTTCAATATTTAAATATTACAATTTGAGGTTTAACTAATGAAGTTATTTCAAAAAATAAAAGCAACAATTTGTGTTCAGAGCAAGCTTACGTGGAATTCGCGTGCACATTTAAACTTTTTTCAATGAATCATTCAAGAAATATGCATTCCAAGAAACAAATCTAAATATGAACAACAGTTTCACAGTTAATAGCTTGTAGCCGCAATTATTTATAGAATCTGTTTTATTTGGTATTTACATTCCAGTACTCTTTGTCTGAGGAAACATAAACAAGGATACAGACAATACACGTGAATGTGGTTTACATAAAATAACTGGCGTTGGCAGCCATGGCACAAGATAAGAAACAATAAATTTCAATAATAGTTAAAACTGAATAAAAATCGCTTAGTAGTTTAACTACGTAGGCACTAATCAGATTTCTGGGTAGTGTCAATCTACGTTTAGATTCTAGAAGCTAGATTCGACCGATAGTTCTTCGTCGAAATTGTAATTCGAAGGAAATCTGCAAGTGGCCAAAAAAAGCACCCAATCAATGAAATAATGAATTAACTATTTTTTTGCACAATTTAAGAGAACTTATTTTACTTCTCTACCGTCTGCTAACATTGTGTGTGAAATTGACAACATTTTTCAAAGAAGGTGTTGCGTTATTTTGAGGTGCTTTAGCAAGAATTCGGGGGACGGTCTTGGGTACTGCCGCCCCTGGAACCATTTATTGGATAACCAATACCTCTGCCATAGGTCACCCCAAGTGGTGCGCTACTTTTGGTGATTTAGCAGGGGTGCGCCTGCCCACCAGCTGCGTGGAATGTCTAAAAGGGAGAGGCTGGTTTGGGGAGAGCCTTTGACCTCTCCAACGGGTCTTTCGATCCATCGCAGTGGGAGGAATATATTCATATGCCCGTCACTCCTGGACACACTGATCCCTAGATTCCTACCCAACCCCCACACCCTTTACCTTCCCATAACTCGTTCTCCTACCGTTCCCTAAAACATACCCTCGACACAGCATCCCAAAAGTTGACGTAGGCCCAAAGGGAAATTATTTTCCTCCGAACCTCCCGTGTGAGGTTAATTTAAATAAAAAAAAACAATAAAAATCGTTGAAGAGTCCTAAATTAACATCACTGACATATTTTAAAAGCAGAAATAATTCGCAAACGTTTTTTTTTCAAAATTGGATTGGAAACACTCTTTTTGCTTAAAGCTCTTGAAAAACACTTTCACTTAATTAAATTGTGTACAAAGTCCTGATTATCAAAACAGAATATAAACATAAATATACGCAGCCCTAACTCGTACCAATAAAGCCCAAAGCCTTGGGGCTGAAAAAAAAAGTTTCAGGCACCTTCCAAAGTTGTACCTACATTATTGAATTACTCTGTTTATAGCATGATAATAAAATATATCCTCCGTTTTGCATCTTGTAAGAGGGTGAGATCTTAAAACGGCGAAGGATAATAAAATGGCACACGCATACTAAAATTGGGGACGACGGACACATTAAACGGACTTCTTATTTAAATATACATATTTAGTGGAAATGCATTTTCACTCAACCACTGCCTTATTTAATTGTAATGGAATACGCACATCACTTTATCTGTACAAAACTTTACTTTCCGTAATGTGAATATTTAGTTTTTGGTTTAACAGCCTATTTATTGTTAGTCGTAAGTATATTAGAGTGAAAATACCTGAACGTTCAGCTCAAACAGAAATTTTATTTTTTTCACTTCTGTGACGTCTTTGGGCAATAGTTTGGGAGCACATTCAACGGAAAACAGTGAAGTTTTTAAAAGCTTTAAAGCTTCAAACAACTTACATGATGTTGAAATAATTTCCCAAATAATAAAAAATTCCAACTTTTCAACATTAATCACAAACATTCAGCTGTCTGCACCGTGGAGCCCAAATACATATAATGTTCAGACTTCATTCATTCTGATTCTTACCTACATTACCTACTAAATTTCGTTATTAACAAAAAAAAATCATGCTTTTGAAGGCCACTTTTTTTCAAACTTCAATTACAAACCTGTCTTTTCACTAAAGCTGAAACACATTTCAATTGCTCAATGACGTTCAACATCCAGACTTACGATTCACTTGGTAAGAACCTACTAGGTATAAGAAACAATAACACGAAAATAAAGTTCCGTTACTTGACGGCAGCTATTTCGGTTGGCACTTGCCGCTGGCATTGGGAAGTGACAAAGGCCACGAACCACGATTATGTAGGTACTCCTACGTACCAACTAGGTACCATCTACCAACTGGAATTCCATATTGTTGCATTGGAAGCTTGTACTTGGTACTTGGTACCCGGTACATATTCGGAACTGCAATGAAGTTGTTCTCGGGCCTTTGTGTGTTGACGTATTCTGGCACATAAATAGCATTGGAGCTATAAACAATGCTTCACCGGATTTTAACGATGCGGAAATTATAGTGATTAGATTATTATTGAATAGGTAGACCTAGACTTTGCTCAACTCTCATATTAGTAGTAGAAACTATTTAGGTTCGTACGTAGATTCATATTTACATAATACATAATAATTACACAAGTGGTGTCCTACGTTTGGTGATTTAGCAGGGGTCCTCGGTTAATCGGGTGGGGTTCGTTCAGGATGCGCCTGCCCACCAGCCGGATCGGGAAAGGATGGTCAGGGGAGACTCTTTGACCTCTCCAACTGGTCTCTCTAGACCCATCGCCTTGCGCCTCAGTGGGAGGAATAGACCATTCATCCGTCACTCCTGGACACACTGACCCCTAGATTCCTACTCACTCCTCATACCTTTTTTCCTTCCAAGAACTTCTTCTCCTTCCTTTCTTTAAAAATACCTTCCACACAGCATCCCCAAAGATGACATAGGCCCTGTAGGAAATTATTTTTCTCAGGGCCTCCTGCGTGGGGTTAATATAAAATATATATAAAAATATATTAATATATATACAGGATGTCGGGGGGGGGGGGGAAAGTGCACTAACTTCGGGGGGTGATTCTACATGTTGGTAGAAGTAAAAAAAAAATTAAAACCTAAATTGCAACTTTCATTTTCCCAAACTAATTTTTTTTCCATAGAAGAATATTTATTTTCCCATACAAACAATTCAACTTTTTTTACTTAAAAACTACCTTAAAAGGTTGGAATTTTTAAAATTTTATTTTTTTTCTACTTCTAAAGTCATATGGAATCACCCCCCTACAGTTAGTGCACTTTACCCCAAGACACCCTGTATAAAATCACGTGTCACTGTGTTCGCACTCCGAAACCGCCAAAGATTTAATGAAATTTGTAAATGTGTATGGTTGGTTTTTCAGATTTCTCATCCAAAAATACAAACAACCACAAATTTTAACTTCCCTACATAGAAGGCAGTCTGTGGCAGGACAACGATATAATTCATACCTTTACACGCATACCTATTCGATTAAATAGTATATAGCTAAACATTTTATTTATCTAATTATACAAAATAATTTAATATAACGTCAAAAACTTTTCGAGCACCTCGTTGAATTCATATTAGGTATCTTGTAAATATTTTTTATGTAAAGTAAGTTTAGCTTTCTGTGTAGCGCAACGTAGCTTTCTTTGTAGGCGAATTTAAAAATGAAAACCATGCGATAATTTATTTAAATTTGATTTAAATTGACGTGTTATCACTTGTTTGTAAGTACCTAATAACAACTTTTTGAAATATTGATCGATAGAATAAAAGATCACAGTGATTATTGACTCATTCTAATAAATTCATCATGATGTCATTAGAAACACAGTTGGATCTGCCATTGTATTGATTGTATGACGCAGATTGTTACTATGATCTGTGATTCACGCAAACATCATAATTTATTTAATCTGTGAGTTTGTCTTTATAAGTTTGTTGAAACTATGGCTAACTTGAAGCTTTTAGAAACATGTTAAACTATTTTCCTTTTCGTGTGTCAGTTTGTCGGGCATTATTCAAGCGGGGCAAGGGAAATCGCTTTGCGAATTACCATAATTTGCATTTCGCTAACAAACCTCGATGCAACGTAGAAAATAATGCAAAACTGAATTAAGGTATGTCGACCGGCGACTCTATCTAGGGGCTGCATAATTACTGGCATTACCACGGTCTAGAATAGAATGCATAACTAATAATCTGAAGTTAAAAGAAACAGTTTACGTCGAATTGCAATAATTGACAAAAGAAATTTAACTTACTAATTGGTTGCTAACCGGTTGTTCGTACATTGGTACGTAAGTAATGTGAAATATTCCCGCGTAAAGCAGAACATTATTGAAGTTCAATGAACTTTTAATTTTCAAAATAGGAACTTCTTATCATGTCAGACAAGCGATAAAGTAGGTACCAAAATTATTTTATTAATTAATAACTGTTTATTCGAAATACATATTTGTTTTGTTTAAATGCTTGACAGATGCTAGAATTAACATACATTGCTGAGGCAACGTGCGTGGTTTCACTGAACCAGGTCCAATGGACATATTTTAGCGACCGGTTCATATTTACAAAGATATTTACATAATCTTTGAATGGGTATCCTTTTCATAAGCGGTGCTTCATTTTCTGTTCGATTAGTATGAATATAATATGTCTTGTATTTTTATAAAGTCATTGGTAGAAGTCGTAATTGTTCAAGTTTACTAACATTCGCCAAGCAAATTTCTTCCTTTGAAAGGCAGGTAAAGGCTTTTCAAATTTATTTCTGCTTCACAAATTACAATTACATGATTTATCACTGGTCTGCGCTAGTAATAATATAAATTTTACAGAAATTGAGTTATATAACCAGGACAACTGCCATCTTTCACGGCCTTTATTTTAACATCCTGTTGAAAAGCATAATATACTCTTAGGGGAAATTCGAACACTGTACTAACTACAAAAAATGATAATGTTGGAAATGTGTAGATTTATAATGAGTTAAAAGTAAGTTGTCGAAATCATAAAAAACGTTTAAAATTATCGTTGTGGCATTTTTGCAATTTCAATCATGGACAAAAATCAATATCGCGACTAGGCATGCCCATATTTTGTCGATACCTACATTATTTTGCAGGTCGAATTTGAAAAGTTGAGATATTTTATCTATTCTATTAATAACCTTATAGCTATGAAAATATTTGGGGAATTACCGCAAATTAAATTGAAAAAAAAGTTTACTTGAAGAAAATTAATTAATGCAAAGGAATACATTCCATATTATGCTGTCTCAGTAGACGTAAAGTCACAAGGAGGAAATCCATAATTGGTTTTATTTTGGCTATAAAATACTTATGTACAAACTAATTAAATATAAACTGTCAATTTCCCGATAATTAATAAATAAATATAAGGGTTGTTTGGGAACAATAAGGAACTCCAGTCCATTATTTAAATCAATATTTACCTTCTAACTCAAATACCCGTGTACATATTTTTTCTAAGTTCTCACGGATAAATTTTCAGAGTAAATTTTCCAAGGGCCGCCAAATCCACAGCGTGTGATAGAGGATGAACCGTTATATTAATACAGGGTTTTCCAATAAGAGGTGTTATTTTGAATAGCCCGCTATTTCGGTAGATGTTACTTTTGAAGATGTCATTTTTTGACATTTGACAAGTAAAAACTACGTCATTAATAAAATGGAACGATACACGCTTCAACAATGCATTGAAATTATTAAAATTCACTTGAGTGAATCAAATGCAAATCATCTTGAGTGATGAGGCCCATTTCCACCTCGGTGGCTTCGTCAACAAGCAAAATTGTCGCATCTGGGGCTCGGAAAACCCAAGAGTTATTGTTGAAAAGCCTCTCTATCCTCAACGTGTGACTGTTTGGTGCGGTTTATGGTCCGGCGGAGTCATTGGACCTTACTTTTTCGAAAATGAGGCTGGAGCAACAGTTACGGTGAATGGATTGCGCTATCGAGAGATGATTAATGATTTTTCATGGCCGAAATTGAATGGTATTGATATAGACAACGTTTACTTTCAACAAAACGGCGCTACGTGCCACATAAGCAACGAAACCATTGATCTTTTACAATTAAATGTCAAAATAACACCTCTTATTGGAAAACACTGTAGATACTGGCCAAATTCGAAAAGTTTTTTATTCTTAATGAACATCTGGTCACTGTTGTTTTTGCAGTGTAAATATTTAACCATTGCCGCACAATATTTCCGTGTTCTGAATGTCCCGATCCGTGTTTTTGAGGTTATGATTTGAAATGTAGGATACAAAATTTATTTTTATTTTAATTTTGCCATATATTATTTTATAGTATATTCATCGAAAACCATTAATAAAAATAAAAAAACATTAACGCTAGGAATGATAATAATATTTAAAATACATGATCATAATTTCAGTGGTTTGTTTTCGGTTTGCTCCGCATGTGCCGCAAAGGTTCGCCCATGATTATATCTTACTTTGGTTATTAATTTATGCATCTTTTACATTGTTATAAATTATGTTTCAATCTCGCCAAAACTAAAAAGATGCATTATTATTAAATATCAAAACAACATCGACACACACAGCGTCCCAAAAGATGACATAGGCCCTGAGGGAAATTATTTTCCTCATGGCCTTCTGTGTGGGGTTAATTTAAATATATATATTGATAACAAACCAGAAGAAATTTAGTCTCGGGTGCTCAGTACGAAGTCAGAAACCGCAGAAGAAGTAAATGTAAAAAATGCAAACCAAACGGGGAGTTTTGTTGTGTTGGCGTTTTGATGTTTTATTCATTTTTGATACATGATACATACATCCAAATCATATGTAATAAACCTTACACACGCTGTTAAGATAAGTACCTGACTTACTTGGATTTCGTTTGCCAAAAAAATGTAGACATACATTTTAGTCTCCGGTGATTAAAAAAAAACTGAAATCCGTAATTATAATCAAGGTGGGGTGTTGGGAAGTTACTCAGCTTAGCTACAAGTGAAAGAATTTTTATTTCGTTTGTTACAGAAAATTTACAAAAAAAAGTCACCGCAGACCAAACTTTTATTACTCCAAATATGTAGGGATCACTGGAAGTAAGCCAAGTACATTCAAAATCGACGTTTGTTGATCTATATGTTTTTTTTAAATCCGCACCATTATCATACATCACATGTACGAGAAATAGTTGACTTTTATACCATTTACATTTAAATGTTTTTAAATCATTCTCGTTATTCGGGTATTAAATCCCAGTATTTTGTCTGACGTAACTTTCTCTGAAATTTGAAACTTACACTTGATCCAGTTATTACTAAATAATTGATGCTTTAAACCCGAATATCAAATTAATATTTTTAAAATAGCTTAAACAGAAGTGAATGTGATGAACGATCTTTAAGCTGGTCTTGGCTCGTTAATAACAGAGCAGACATAATTACCAACAATTACAGTAACTACATATCACGCACCTGTGTAGGTACTTACTTACGTTTATGTATCTATTATCTACAATGTTTTGTTTTTTTTCTGCACCTCACGAAGAATTTGAATTTGGAATGGGCGTTCACAGAGAGCAATATTTTTGAATAGTTTATTACTTCGTTTTATTAGGTTGACTACGTACGTACTATTATATATTTTGTCTTGGGTTCTTTTTAAGTTGTGAGATATTTTTGCGGTCTCGTGATGAAGTTTTACAAAAGCAGTAGGTAATATTGCAATTAGCAAATCATATATGATTCAAGATTCTTGTTGAGTTTTGAGGTTTGAGAATTGGGCCGTAATATACGGCTATATTGTGTCAACATTGCTCTGCATGCACTATCCTCCATTGGGGCAGATGCCAGATTTCTCGTATAACCTGATGATGAAAATTGCTAATATTATTTACTAGTTTTCCAATATTGTGTATTTGGCCACCTATTTGGACGTGTTTTTACAACTTTAACTCGCAAGTACAAGATATTATATAAGCTTTTACACTGCTGATAGTAGTTTAAAAAAATATGATTTATCAAAAAATTTGTATTAATATAGGTACTAAAATGCACATCTCTGTAAGTTGACTTTTAAATTGAAATTGTACATCAGATGAGCTTATAGCAGTAAAGTATTAACTATTAAGCAGACGCACACAAAAATTTCGAAAAAAAACCTCTGGCAAATTGAAATTTTCACAACGTTTTCTTTTAAGAATGTCGAGGACCATGTAAGTATTTTCAGTCCGCAACATCATTTCCGCCATGAGCTAATGGATCCTTATATTTACCATACTAAAAAAAGACATGAAGCAATAGGTATGGTTTGCGTCATATTTAATTTTTAAAATGATCATCAAAAAAAATATTGAAATTCGGGTGGAGCCGGATACTAAAACAAGTTGTCTATAAAATAATTGAATACTTGGTAGTTAGCGTGTTTCATATACAACAAACCCAGATACTACACAATGTCACGCTAACTCGTGTTGTGTATATTGGATTATTTTTACTCATAAAGTACAACTCAAGGGAATGAGAAATATACTCGTAAAAGTATATTACGCTTTCATCATTTCAACAATAGACAAATTTTCTTAAAATATTATCTTAAATTTTTACATTTAATTAACCGAAAGGCAGGGTAAGATAATAAGATCGCCCTCAGATAGAAATTTCCTGAAAGCCCTAATCGGGTCAAGGCGTAATATTACATGAAATATTTATATGAATACACCAATTATTAACTTCTCCCCGCTCTATTGTCGCCAGAAGGTTGTATACAAAGACATACATAATTTATGGAGATTATTCCTATTCCGGGCAAAGGGATGAAAGGCAAAAGCTTCAGAATTAGCATTCAGCGTACAGACATTATTTGATTCGAATGAAAACTAATTGACTCTTCAATGGCAGGTTATCTTGTTTTTTTTACAGGGATTAACTTCTGTATTGTTGGCAGTAATTACGAATTACAACCAAGAGCTAAATACGTCCTAATATGCAAGGACCTTTATTAATTTTTAATGCATGAAAGAAATCATTTATTTTAATTAAGACATGTGAAAGGTTCGTAAGCCTATATGGCATACGTTAGCGTGATAAGAATTCATATAGCTAATTATCGTGTTCCATTGATTGAGTGATGGATTAATGCTACCAAAAAAAATGTTCCCACTTTGGATGGTAATCCAAGACACCAAATATTGTAGGCACATAGTTGCGTGACCCATTGCTGTGTATATCAGTGTTTAGTATGCGGGGTCAGTGCGAGGAGAAGTTCCAGCGGGCAATTTGCCACAAAAGGTGTTGTGGCGCTCCATAGAGCCAATAGCCACTAACTAATTAATCGGTACCCTAACTAATACAAGCTGACACACATCGCCGGGACAACAATAGATATTGTTTATGTTTAATTGCGTCACGATTGACAATCGTCTTACAATACAAGAGCTTGAATGATTTCTGTCATAACTTGTTCGTTTATTGACATACTTCATTACAATCTTACCTCACTGAAATAATGGAATTCTTATGCTTTCTTATGAATTAAATATCATTTAAAATACTATCCACTTAATTAAAAAAATATATATCGAAGGATATCTATCTACCTGCTCTAACGATTTTCGTCGAAATGAAAAGTAAATTCCAGATTTGGCAGCGCGCGATATCTCCGAATTAATCTTCCTAAGATGGAGACAGATGTTCCCAATAACTTCAAAATCCAAAGGAGATGCGAGCGCTCAGAACCAGAAATAGAGAGGATATCGATAAACGTAATAAATCCCGCGTTCTCCCAGTTCCAGCCCGGACCGTCATTTCATTCAGCGAAACGCGAATTCCTCTATTTGACATTCAAAATCGGTAATGTTTTCGTAAATCTCAACGGAAAAGCGGGGAATTCTGTACGAAAAACTCACCTTCGATAATCGTGGATGAATATTTTCTCGCGAATAATCCTGAATAAGAGTGTATCCAAATCGGCGTCGGCGTTCCGATGACACATTTTCACACAAGGTTTAGTTTAATAAGTCGACCGTCTTATCACTTCGCTCGCGCTTTCACCTGGCGCGGACTGTACCGTAAACCGGCACCGTCCGTACACCGTCGCGTCACTTGCCTATGCGGGTTGGGCCGACGCTGGCCGCTGGAAGCGCGACACTGGACTGCCGCCTGCCGCCTGCCGCCTGCCGCCGCCCGCCGCCTGACGCCCGACGCCCGCCACCCTCCTGCCGCCCCGGGCTGTGAGACGTCGCACGCCGCCGCCGCTCTGTGCCCCGCGCGGCGCAAGTGCTGAACCCGGCCGCGTAGCCACTTCTCCTTTAACAACCTTATTGCCATTAAAAGTGCTTATATTCGTTTCTCCTGAATACTTTCAATATCAATTTTTCATCGTGGATCAAAAAACGGGGTGTTTACACATTTTATCTGGGTAGATCAAACATCATAAAACCAAATACTAAAAAACCTAAACAAACAAATTCTCAATGACAACATTTGCATCCATACATTTTACTGATAATATTATTAGAGTGTATAGGTATGAAAACCTGAAATATCGATGTTAAAGTGTCAGATTATCACCACCATAAATACGTAACATTATAATTATTATGTACAGAACAGGGGAAAATCAATTGGGTTCATTTATTATCGTATATTACCATTATTACCAAAAATTTATGGTAAAAATGGTGTACATTTCAGAACGTTGTGGCGGTAAATAAATAAATGGATTTCAAAAATGTGTTAAATTGTATAGCGACCATTATTTCATAAAAACGTTGATGTGCATCCTGATATTAGTGCTGTTGCATGAAAGAAAACACGTATAAAAGTTTATATTTAAAAATATTTTAGTAGAAATTTCCAGAAAAATATCGTTCAAGCAGTTCGGCGCCGACGCTACACCCCTGTAGCGGGCGCAGGCGCGCGACGCCCGGGAACATCGACCTGGAGCCGTCCGGCGTCGCCATGGCGACCCGAGATGTGCCACAAACAACACTGCAGCCAGCCACCGCCGCGCGCTCGCTCACCAACTCACTCCTCCCTCGCTCACTGCTCACTGGCACTGCTCTCTAGGCTGTATTCGCTACTCGCTGCCTCGGTGCCTCACTGCCACACTGCCTCACTGACCGCATACCGCGGCCACCGCACTACCCTGTTACCTAGTCCTAGTCCTAGTCCCAAGTGTATTGGCTGTCATGTAATGTGTAAAGGTATAGCTATATCAACCTTAGTTGACTTCATCACAATACTCACACAGATGCACATATTACATACAGCGTGTTTTTTTAGAAATTAATATAAATAAAGACAATTAACCCCTAAAGCCTCTGATATTTTACAACTTCTCTTAAGTCAACTGTCAGAATACTGATTCCGCGGAAAATATTTTCGCATTACAATTGATTCCAGATAAATTCGCTGTTTTAGGACGTATTTCAAAATAAAATACTGTTCTCGGTAGCAGACGAATTACTCTTTCAGATTTTAGTATTACTAATCGATATTATCCTATTTAAAAAAAATAAAGGTGAAGTTTTTGAAGTCGCTCCTCGATGTTTTTAATTATGTTAACTGTAATTACTACTTTACACAAAACTAAAAAAAACGTATTTAATCAGACGAAGGTATTATAAAGTTATTGCCAGTTTCCCTTTCTTCGTTTAATATAAAAAATATTTATTTAAAAATTTGCATTCCTTAACAAGTATTTTTCAAATGCTAAATGTCGTTTCATAAAAATATTTTTAATTTTTCGGGAGCGTTTATGGTATTTTTTTAAGGCAAGCTAAAAGTGCTGTATTTTCTCTTTCAAACACTGTTTAATTCATATTTCTCACTGTGATACAAAATGAGAAGTACATTTACGAGACCGTGTTAGACTGGACATAGTTATATCTCCCAAAAAGACTACGGTTGTTTGTTGTCCGTGAAGAATATCTCCAAAATTGCCCAAAGGGTTAATGATTATTTCATAGAGTCCGAAGCCAAAACGTGTTAAAGTCGGTTATATAGGAAAAAAAAAAATTCTATATGCATAATTTTCGATAGCTTACTAGGTAAAACCAAACAAAATAAAATTGGCTGTATTTTGACATGCCGAATATTGTTTTACTTCATTATAATTTAAATACTGAATGTAATTAAAGACCACACCTATTATCTAAATGTATAAGTTTACCTTAGAACTTAATTGAAATGCGTAGTAACCAAAGACAAGCTCTTAGAACATTCTAACACAGTGAACACATAAACTTGCTGTCCCTTTTCCACATGTCACAATAAATAGGCGTAAACTAGACGAATGACGTTGCGCATATCATCTAAACGAGGAAATTATTATTATTATTATTTTTTTTTTTTTTAAAGAAAGACAAACATTCCCGGGTTACGAATAACCTGACAATATTTGAATCTCCTACTACCACCGCAGTAAGCTGAAAATGTTGCTTGTGTTGTTATGGAGGACTTAGCCAGCCGAGGAATTGAACACACTACGCCCGAGTGGGACCCAAGCGCGATGTCAACTCGGCCACCGAATAATTAATAAATTATTATATTATTAATTATTTTACGTGGATTAAACCGTTATATTATTATTTTTCTCTTGTTAGAAGTCTTACCTGAGTACAATGCTCCCTTATTTCTACATAAAATTTTAAACGATGCGTATGATAATACAGATTTACTTACATTGACAAATTTTAGAATTCTTTTGAATTAATCCTTTAAATGTGTATTTAACAGAAAATCATTCCAGAGATCTGCATACACGTACCATTTTAAAATGTCTTTTTAAAAATGTGTTAATTTCAACTTTTCCCAGAACAATAACGTTAAGAACATTACTTACTATGACGGTTTCAGTGACCAACAATACATCATCGGGGGCGTCAGTCATTTAATTTATCTGTTATTTCAATAAAACTTGAAATCTGAGATTTAGATTTAGAAATCTCAATTTGGAAAAAGACAATTTTGCAAATATTAAAGCAAAAAAAAAATTTAGAACATACTTTATGTTGTTTATCAATTCTTAAGAAACAACATTCACTTGAACTTTTTTTGCATTTTGTAAAATATGTTTTACCTATTTTTTTGTTTAAGTTTACATTGATTTTTTTCAAGTCTCAAGCACAGTAATAACAACTGTTTGACTTTGAAAAATATTTCTTTTTTTTACACACCCAGAGGTTACAAAACTAAAAGTCCTTTGTAAAAGTACAGTGAAGGAAAACAGGATAGGGGTAGGGGCGGCGCAGTCGGTATTGGGTACAGTCGGTAGGCATGAAAAAAATTACAGTGTATCTTTAAATGCAACTAAAGCATTTGACGAGAGATGTTTGTTCTTATTTTAAACGAGTCGTGTTTAAATAAATATTTTCACCAACATTCAAAAACATAACATTGTAAAAAAAAGCGTTTTTTGTGTAGGAATTTAAATTCGTGTTTCAGCGTAAATAGGTCGTTTGAACATTAAATTAAACCCATAAAAATAGTTTTTTTGAATAATCTTATATTTTACATTTCATTATATTTGCATAGCAAAAAAAATAATATTTATTTAGTAATTACCATTAAGTCACAAATAACTGCCAAACTTGCCTATAGAATGGTGAAAAATCGATTTTTTAACTGCCCAAATTTTATAATTTGAAACACAAATAAATAAAGTATTACATATCAGTACTTTATTTTTACTACACCCTTTGATTTAAAAAAATATATTTAGTTTGGTTGGGTATTTTGGCATCAAATCAACATTTAAGTTTTATATGAAAAACATCGCGCAACCGTTCCCCTTAACCATGGTACTATCTCACGGAGTAAAATATTTATTATTATTTATTTTGACCGTACTCTTGGGTTGTTGGTTAGAAGCCCGGAGTGGGCAAATAAAATTTATTTTTATTATTGAGGGTTTTATCTCGCATGATTTATTGCACCTCGTTCCAGGGTGAAAGATAATCTCAGAACCACAATGTGTAAACGAAACGTTACTTGAAATGACTATAGCATTAAACTCAGCATTCTCCAAATGGAGATGCCTATTGGCTCCAATTGGTTAAATGATAAAATTGGTATTTTCAACTTTTGTATTACGACGACATTGATAGCCATTAACAGAAAAATAATTAAAAATTCATTGTCAAACTGAAAAACTAGTTAAAAACGTATTATTATTAATAGTGGACCCCGCAATGCTGCGCTATTGCTGATGTCTTTCTCAGGCGTTTCCGACTTCTTCCACCATTCACTACTGTATACCACAATGTAACTGTTAAAAAATTACATATCGTCGATTTTATTTCGACTCCGTGTCTCATTCCAGTGCAGAGATATTGCGTTAAGTATTCCTCGGGCGTCCCCGATATCTTCTGCCATTCACTCTCGAAACACTCCCGGCACTAATAAGAACAAACTTTGAAATTTTCAGTGATATCGGTCGACTACTTTTCGAGTTTTACGAGCACAAACAAAAGCAGGCTGAATTTTTATATATTAAGTTTTCATTAAAAGTACAATGTAAATTATAGAAAGCTTATTACACAGACATTTATTAATTCACATAATTATACGGTTATATACATAACATATAAGTATCATGAGAGACTAATTACTTGGGTACTTGAGAGCTAAGTGATGTTACATCCAATAGGTCTCCGCCTGACGTCGAGTGCGCTCAGGGGACCAGTACGCCATTAATAGTGTCTACTAACTACGTTAGGTGGCATATAATACAAGTACCACCTTCTCGTCATCTAATACAAGCCACTCCACTAATTATGAAATTCATTTAGGTTGGCGTGTTCAACACCTTCACATTTTTGACAACCATCAAATCGACGATCAGCGCCATTTTGAATTTTGAACAGTCATCGATTCTCGGACCTTTTAGGTTCAGAATATGTTGATAAGGCTGAAATAGTGCCACGGTCGATGACGACGTAGCGCTGACGAGCTAGACCGGTGGTCCTCCAGCGAATTGGCGAATCGCGTGGCACTACAGCT
Organism: Hesperophylax magnus; assembly: GCA_026573805.1. Lineage (NCBI taxonomy): Eukaryota > Metazoa > Arthropoda > Insecta > Trichoptera > Limnephilidae > Hesperophylax > Hesperophylax magnus. Next base: position 10,558,418 of record JAIUSX010000121.1, read on the forward strand.
CTTCATTATTTCATAAATATAATTTTTTTACAATTAACCTTGAAATATCTACATTTGCAAATTATTTTAATGCATTTGTATATTTAATAATAAAAAATAGGTATACACATGCATATTTCGTTATCTTGTCACAAAGAGTAAATTATAATTTATGTAAATAATATGGTTAGGTTGCTTGAACCCCGTCATATTTGATTGACGATCAACGCCATTTTGAATATTTGACATTGGAACGATCCCCGATAACCGCCGATTCTCGATTCATTTCAGATATTGAAATTAGCAATGCTTGACGGCTGATCAACATTTTTAGTCAAATGGGATGAGAATCGACGCTTAATGCTAGTCTCACACGGGCGCTGTACTCTCATGCGGTATTTAGGCTTGGTCTGTATCACCATATCGCTGATATATCTACGTATGGGCGTGACCTAAATGACATGCCGTGATCTTCCAGTCAAGCGATATTTGAAAATTATGTTACCCCTTCTCCTGATGTGGCCAGGAGAGGTGTCAGATAAATTAGGGAGCTGCCGTGATAACGCGACAGCTTTCGAGGTAACAAACCCCGTGTAAATAAATTCCGTGCTCTCACCCTCCCTCCATACTTTTTCTCCTCCACTACGCTAGGGGGCATAGGAAGATTATAGCTTCAGTGTGAGACTAGAACATTTATAATCTTATTTAAAGGGATGAAAGGATTAACTTATCATAAAATTTAAAACTGCCCAATTACCGTTAAACTTATTATCATATTATTTGAGCGCATCAGCAGAATACTGACTGCTCATTAAATAATAAATTAAATAATAGGCCACGCCCGAGTAGCGCATGAGAGTACAGCGTACGTGTGAGACTAGCTTAACGAGGACGGTTCAACATGTATACACTCAAAATGGCGTTAATCGTTAATCAAATAATATGACGGGGGTTCAAAAATTAATTTGTCTTCAGATTTAAAAAAAATAATATTTCTAGAAAATATGTACCTAGTAACTTTGTGGTGAAACATTATGCATATTTTAAAATATATCCCACCTCAAATACTAGTATATATTATTACCAGTTGGTACTTAACTAGTGATGTAATCATTAAAATATCTATACCTAATATTATTAACAATATCAAATATTTATAACGTCATGTACTTATTAACAAAAAAATTATGTTAGTAATTTTATTTTGTTGCTATACTACCCAGAAGAAGACACGGTTGTTTCCGATTCTAACAAAGGCTTTTAAAACATAGTGGTGTTATACATAATAAATTAGCAACACAAATAATGACGTTTGCACCAAATATTGATGTTTACACCAAATAATGATGTTGGCATCAAATAATAATGAAGGTGTCAAATAATGATGTTGTTAATGGTAATAATGTGCATATTTACTATGTAAATGTTAGATATAAATATAAAATTCTAAGCACCTAGGAATAATTAATCCATCACATTTTATAAAAAATTATCATATAATATATTTTTTAATTAACATTTAACACTACAAGCATTTTTTAGTAGATTTCTATCAATTAACTGCGAAATAGTTTTTAAAAAATTACAGAATATTATTATGGTAATTTTTTTACAAAAATTATTTTATCTAACCGAATTATGTCATGCAAGAAACTCGATTCATAAGTGGCACCGGTTTGTAGGTCCTCCGAAAGGATCGGAGCCATCAGACAATATATTATCTCAAAGCGACATCAAATTCTTAAATAAACAACCTAATACAATATTATTTTGAAAGAGCAAAGGTCCTAATTGCCCAGGTACTCTTCTGTATACAAAATTATAAAATATAAAAAATACTGTCTTGTGTCGCACTCTTGTTGAAATCTATGATGATTATCATTCTTGTGATATTTTTTTTTATTTTTTAAGCATAAAATAAAGAAGAATACAAGAAACGCCTTACGGACGTGTTTAATGATGAATGTCACGAATGTAAGTGAGACAGAGCGCTAAGCTGTTGGGCTAAATGGAACATTTGTTTACATTAAATGTTGATGGAAGGCACTTCCAGTTTTCTTCTTTATTATATGTTTTAAGGTATCCATTTTAATATCTCTCTATGGTATGTGTGGGATTGCACAAACACCCCCCAAATTTGTCGACCAAACAGAATATAATAAAATTAAGTTTGCTTATCGAAGTCTTTAATATATTTAAATGCTTAAATATCGTAATGTACGATATTGACAAACAGCAAAACCAAAGCGCATGAAGAACATTATATATAATATTATGAAAGTTTTTTATTTATTTTGAAGATATTCTGCTACTATTAAAATTAATCGAACGGCAATAAAACCAAGTCTTGGTCGCACCAAACCCCATTTTATTTTCTGCGCGTTTTTTAAAAATTCATTTCGAATGAAAATGAATCTTCTTAAATTAAAGATTCAGACGTCAAAAAGGCGTCGAGAATACGGTATTATTTGAAGTCAATGACCGTCTCCATTTATCTATTTCCATTTCCTAATGGTCAAAATGGTCATTGAGTGTCCTTAACTAAGATTGATACTGACTTTACCGTCTGCATGCATACGCTTATCTTAATAATACAGTTTCAGAAACAAACAAAAAAATAGGTAATCACCACGTTTGATAAACTTTTGCTTGCTGTTTAACTAAATATGCAGTCTTCTGTAAAAGCCCCGAGAATTCGGTAAGAGTTGGGCTTCAGGATGGCCCTCATGAGTTGGGGCGCGGGGGCGGAGCACGCGGCGGGGCGCTGCGCCATCACGCGGAGCACGAACTCCTTCTCAACAGGTGGAGGGAAGCCGGGCTTGCCACGAGAGCCCGAGGGGGCCGCAGGGGGGAACGGGCCCAGCCCCGAAGGAGAGGGTGAGGCTCGCTCTTCACGGAACAGCTGAGCCACTCTACCGCCTAATTGACTTCTCCCTGCCCCGGGCACCGGAGCCTCCATTATCATCACCAGATCAGTAAAGAACTTTTTCACTTCGACATCCACGACTCTCTCCTTGTGGTAACCTAACTTCATCTGCATGGACATAAGGCGCGATATCATCACTTCCATGGCGTATATTTGGTCGGCCAGCGTGTTGTATTTATCGGCTTCCGCACTCTCCCGCGTGACCTTCACAGCACACACCTTGAGACGCTCGAACAGAGCCTCCAACTGCGGCAGTTCCGTCTTGTTCTCGCATTCTTGCCCCAGTTTCTCTAAAACAGCCTGAGTCAAGGACGGTAACAGCAGGTCGACTATTTGGGAAACGCTCCTCGACTCGAAGAAGTGTAGAATTTTTTCGGCTTCCTTTGTATCATCGAAGAGTCTTCTCTGCCTCTTCGCTGGGACTGGTCTAGCGGAGCCCCACACATCTATCCACATGTTGTTGGGGATAAGCATGCGAGTGCTGAGGTGTCCTTTTTTCTTTCCTATCTTCTCTCCTTCTTCTTCGACATTATCTTCTTCGATCCAATCTCGAGGGGAGTACCAGCGGATGAAATCTTCAAATATTGAACCAGGATTAGCGGCTTTGAATGACTCCATATCAGATAACAAAGAAGCACTCATGATTCTGGCAATAGTCTGGGAACGGTCTGGACCTGTCTCCAAGGTGAGCATGACCTCGGCATCTTGTTCCAGTTGGTCTTCTGTCTTGGGAACCGGTTCCTGGGTGACTGGAATATACATTTGGTCACCGGACTCTAGCAATTTTTCGCTGCCAAACTTTACTAGTCTTCCCACTGGGCGATTCCACAGGGATGTTTTTTCCTTCTTATTTTCCGAAGCAGAATCGCTGCTGTTTTCATCGTCACTGCATTCGTAGAACTCGTCTTCTGAATCGCTCGAGGTTTCCGCCACTCCAGTGAGGGGTTGCAGACTGGCGGCATCTCGGGCCTTCCTTCGGTCTATACACACGTTCAACATTTGCAGTTTTTGATGCAACAGGGATGTTCGAGAGTTCGGAAAGCCTTCCATGATCCTGTGGACAAAGAATATAATTTAAAAAATGATTGATTTCGTCTTAACATAACTTATTACAATTTCTACTAAGCTAAAATATATATATATATATAGATATATTCGTATCAACGTAAAAGGGCGGGGCGGAAAGACGTGGAAACGCTTTCGTGCTACACTTTGCGTTTCACATCAATGACAAGAATAAATATGACATCCTATTAACAGCGTTCTCTCTTAAAAAGTTATTATGTGAAAACCATACTTTTACTACAAACGGAAGCTCTATTATGCCTATGCTAGAGATCTCCTTGGTCACGATTTCTCCTTGATCGATCACTTGCGACCGATGTTATACATTGGAGGAAAATAAACTGAAGATCGTCACACAATATTATTATAATTCAACATACATTCATTTACTTTCCATTTGCACTTATGATACATATACATATACATTTGCACTTATGATACATCGAATCGAAAATCACCCACAGTCGTCGCGCTTTGGGCAATTCGAAAATAAAAGAGTAATAATTCACTTGTATGCGTGAACTAAAATGTGTAAAAACAAGAAAGCGCATCTGGAAAATGCAATATTAGGGAACTAATGCGTAGACGTATAACGTGTGTTAGCTTGTAGGTTACTCATTTGGCGATCCATATAAATCATACAAACAGGGAAAACTTTCTTGATGAAATAGAATTTTTGAAGTAGATGTAAAATTCCAAACTTTTTGGGAAATGTGAAAGCAATAGATGAGGAGAAGCAGAAACTGAGGTAGAAGGTTGGGAAACTATTCAGGTCTGGTCACTAAATATAGCTTAGGACATTTCAAAGAAAGCAACCTTTCGATTTTTTAATGGTTGAATAACCAGGTTCCATAAGAATTAATAGACTAGACAAACCTCTTCCCCAACTCTTTCTCATCTCCACTCTTTCATCAGCTTCACAACAGTCCTCGATTTGAGGAAGCCATAGTCCCACTGGCTTTAGGCAGTTCAAAATCTTACAGTACCTATCAAAGTGTTATTTTGTAATCCCCGCTTTTTTCCGGAAAAATTCACGAACGTTAAGTTTCTACTCTTCGCGAACATCTGTTAACAACAATAAATTATATAAGAAATAAGAATTATTGAACAATCATCATTATGACCTAATCATCACAGCACTCTGTCGAGTAACATAATGTAGGTCGAGATAAATACCCGTTCACACAACAACGTCTGCAAAACTCCAATGGCCGTTGGTTTAACAATCAACGAGCGCGATTACGAAGATTTCAAGACGATAAAATAATCAGAAAATCAAACCAAATTCCAGATTATCCATACATAATTTGGGTTTATTCTCACGTCTGTACCTATGTTCTAATCAACACGTGAAAACCGAAACAGTAAAAAATACCGTTTAAAAATCTTAAGCCCGCAATTATAATGAACATCAAAGTACGGTAATGCCCACCATACAGCATGGTATTACCAAAATTACGATAAAAAAACTGTATTGAACTCACAGAGGCGTGTCAGTCAATTCCGGCCTCCCTATCAACAGAGTTAAACCTATGTCAGGAACCTAAGTTAGGTAAGCACCTAAATTAGGAAATAATACAAATAACATTAAATTAAAAAATTCTAAGTTATGAACCTAATCTAAGAAGAGTTAACAAAATATTTTTTATTAAAATCATATAGGCGAATTTTTGAAAAACTGTAAATATAAATTTTTTATCTAATGTTTGCCGACACCAGGCCTAGAAAATAAATCACCTAACCTAACGAATAGTGTTTTTAGTTCATCAATCAGCATATTACAATAAAAAACATTCATCCTAGTATTGAGAAATATTTACATATTTTAGAACACAATATTTTTGTTGATTTCATCAAAGGTTGCCCTGCCAGTTGATACGCCACTTTTGAAGCTACATTTTAATTGTACGATGTAACAACTAGTTATAACATATATGTTGGCGGATATTATAAATTGTGTGAAAAAATGCTATTATTAATTATTTACGTTAATAATGCATAAATAACACAGCACACGTTACGGCACATTATAAAAGTAAATGAAGCCTTAACTGTCATTGATTGATGCCAATGTTGTTTCAACAATACCGTGACGATTCCAAAGCAGTTAGCGATAGGATCTTGAACAGTAGCATATGTCAGTAACGATATACAGGGTGTCCGTAAACTCGAAGTACAAGCGGGGAACTGGCGAATCTACGTCCCAAACAAACTTTATTGTTCGATCTTATTTCTTATTTTGGGTAATTAAAGAGTTATAAAAAGGCTTCGTTACATTAAATAGTTTAAATTAACCCCCCGAGACCATCTTCTCTTCATATTTGACCTAAAAAATTTCAACTTCGGACTCGATTTACTCCAAAACGAAAGCTCAAATCAACCACAAAACCGAATCCAAATGTGATGAAAATTTACCAGTTTCCCGCTTATACACTGGGCGTCACAAAAATCGCACATCTTCGAAAATAAGTTTCAAGCGTAAGTTTCGACGAGCCAATACATCTAACCAAACAATATTGATATCAATTGAAAGTACATTTAACGACCTCTTATCAGACAATAGTTATTTCATAAACGATACAATTTTTCCGAGTACGGGACGTAATTAATATGTTGCGCATATACTGTTTACAGGTGTCACAGCTTGTGTTATCTTCCTGGGTTATAAAAGGAGCACTTTGAGTCTACGTAGGTCATTCACTATACGAACGTTGAAGGGAACACACGTGAATAATTAGAGCTAGAAAACAACCCCTTTAAATGGACACCACTGCTGACGAAGTCGCTCAAGTGGTGGCACTACTAAAATCAGGGATGCGACAGTGTGACGTTAATAATTAACTAATTGATAATTCAACTAATTTTTTAGCTTTATCGTCTCATAAGATTTTGCAATAGGTACGATTTTTGTGACGCTAAGTGTAGTACTAGTTTTCGGACACGGTGTATAAACAAAACCTCCTAGATCACAAGGCAGGGTAACTGAATAGAATCAGCCTCCCAACTTTTATGAGAACCTAAAAAAGGTAAAAATTTTTTTTTTAAATGTATTATATATTGTAAACAATTTTTACGAATTTTATTTGTAGAATCACATACTAGTTAGGAGGCTGCTTTGAATGAGTGTCCCGGCCTTGTGATCTAGGAGGTTTCGGTATAAGAGGCTGAATGCATTTCTCAGCGAACCACGCACCGATTGGTTGCAATGGTCATTAACAAAGTCGAGATGCATTAAGGTCACCACCTGAGCACCTTGTCTCTTTCTTTAACAGTAAAATGGTATTTAAAACGGCCGAGATTGGAATTTTCTGACGCTTCCTCAAAGTGGTGAATGGCGTTAGACAATTTTCTTTGATCCATTAGACAAAGCATAAACGAACGTAGAATAACACAACAGATATACACTTTCAATAGGTACATCTGTCGCATTTTCTTTTTCATTACAATCTTATTATAATCTGGAACCGGACAAAAATAAAAAATTAAAATATTTTTAATCATTGAAGAAGATAATAGTAAATCTAAACGAACAGAAAAAATAAAATTAAAATAATGGTCGCAACAGGGGATCGAACCAGAACCTCTGTCTTACCCGGACAATCTCTGACCACTGATTGCAGTTGATGGTAATATTGGAAATCCTTAAATTGAAATATGAGATCGATAATAAAGACTTGAGTTAGTTAGGATAAGAACAATATTAATTATTCTTGAATTGAAATATGATATCGAATATATAAAAATGACAGAAAATAATCAGGTCTCAATAGCTCCGCGGTCAGAGTGTTGTCCCGATAAGACTGAGGTCCTGACTTCGATCCCAAATTGCGACCGTTATATTTTCATTTTCTCTGTCGTGTACTGTTCCGTGTTTCGTTTAGACTTATGAATATCATCTTCTTCTTTAATTATTAAATATTACATTCATATGTAATAAGTATAACTTTAAAAAGTCATTCCAATAAATTCCGAAGAAATATTTTTGCTATAATTTACACCTAGTTCAAAAGTGGAAGAAACTATTACTAGAACAATTCAAGAGTCAAAACGATTCTTCAAATGGCTATACCAATGTTTAGTGACTAGATCTGAATAGCCAGATGCATGTTAACCTTCAACTTGCTTATTTCGCACCCAATTTTTCGGTCTCCCAGCATTCCACAAAACAGTGGGAACGCCACAGTCCACTGACTCCGGGTAGATTTAACCCTGTGCGGTATCGCACAAAAAGATTTTTAATTCATTCAACATAATATTAGTACGATTCTGAAAACTCAAGGTTGCTAAAACAAACAAAAAACACGGATAAGGTTATGAAAGTGTTAAATATTAATAACGAATAAATAAATAATATTATGCACACTTCAGGAATTCTTCCTGGTTGAAATTATTTTCAATGTTCACGTTAATTGCGTCCAAACAAAGCCTTCAATCTACAAAATTATAAATAATTGATTCGTATAAAATTAACTGTATTATTAGGTACTACATATCTTAATTGGGGCTTTGTGCGAATTGCATGCGCGTAATAATACGAGTATTCTGCTAACAACCTATCGCAAAATACCACAGTCGGGTATAATAATATCCCAGTGAGATGAAAGTACCCTTTGGGTTGTAGACCAGTGTTTCCCAAAGTGGGTGATATCGACCCTGGCTCCGGGGGCACGGCCGCACAGTGGGCTGAAAATCGCCTTTCATAGACATAGAGACTTGAATTTTCAAGGGTATTTTTTTTGGCTATAAATGGATTCTGCTGATCATTACTATGCTATAAAATTTCGTATGAAGCAATTGCGTGTACAAATGAAGGATTTATCATTTTTTAAAGAAAAAATTGTATGGCACTGACATTAAAAATGAGGCAATCTCTGGAATCATAAGGTTGGCCATTCTATCCTCACACACAGATATACTACTATTTATTTGTATTTTTTTGACATACTTCGTATTGTGGCGCAACCTGAGATTTTTTTTTTTAAATCCTCAAAGTTGAAAAAAAAACTTTTTAATGTTGATGATTCATTTTAATGCTTAAATGCATCTTGTATGCTTTGTCTAGTTAACCATATTTCAACACTGCAAGCCTACTCATATGTAAAGCATTCATTCATTTGTACACGCAATTGCTTCATACGAAATTTTATAGCATAGTAATGATCAGCAGAATCCATTTCTAGCCAAAAAAAATACCCTTGAAAATTCAAGTCTCTATGTCTATGAAAGGCGATTTTCAGCCCACTGTGGGCCGTGGTACCTATTTATTATATTATATGCTTCATTTTCCAAGGAAACTTACAAAACTTACATCATATCTACAACCAGGATTTTCAATTACTGACAGCAGGATTTGCACTCTCAATAAATTTGTTTTAATACGGTCTAAAATTACAGCCTACGCCATCTAGGGTATCAAAGCGGTCATTCATCCTACTCCAAAGAAGGGTGACGGCTCCAACCCGGCCAACTACCGCTCCATATCGATAACATCTATTGAATAGATTCTATTCTATCCAAGGTGATGGAGCGTGTAATCAACGACAAACTTCTCACATACCTCGAGAAGAACAAAATTATTAACGACCGTCAATACAGATTCCGGAGGAACCGCTCGTGCGGTGATCTTCTTACGTATGTGACGCATGTTTCGGGACGGTGCCTGGATCTTATCTCAAAAGATGGCACAGGATATTTACAAGGCATTTGACAGGGTTTGGCACGGATGACTTTTCAACAAAGTACCTTCTTAAAGACTCGTCTGTATCTAAGTGAAGTGCCGACTTTTTGAGGCAAAGGTCGATGGTTTCACTTCTTCCTCACACTCAATAAATGCTGGCGTCGGAGTGCGGGGTTCGGGTTATGTCTCCGACTTTGTTTTCATTGCACATCAATGACATTTTGTCATGTGCACCAATTCATTGTTACGCAGATGGACAGTACAGTCCATAAAAGCTTTTTGTTTAACTAGCCCCAAAAGGATAAACAAACTCCAATAGCTCGGAGGGCTTTGAATCAGAGAATGGACGGTTACATCGAGAGGGTTTCATATATCTCTCACCCTTATATGTTTCATATAAGGGTGAGAGAATAACCTAGTCGAATTTAATGTTTCTAAGACTCAATCATGTCTGATTACGTCTAAAAGGGATCGAAATGACAATCTAGTCTCATTCAACGGAATCAATCTTCCCAACATGTCTTCCATTGATATACTTGGTGTAACTCTAAGTGACCAGCTCAGGCACGGGCGCTTCATCGAATCCAGAGTCAATGAATGGGTCGCTTCTACGACACGTTCTTGAGTTCAAGAGAGATGACATCGGCTCTGAGGCTAATTATTTTTCTCAGGGCCTCCTGTGTGGAGTTAATGTTAAAAGATATATACTAACTCGGGATCACGCCGGACATAATTATATATGTTTTTAAAATTATTTTCATTAATGTTTCATTCCATAGAATTAATATGCATAACTGTATGGGACGTGTGGGGTTGCACCAACCTCCCCATATCCTGGGAAAAAAACTACTTATTATTAATAATAAAAATAAAATGTCAAAGGTGTTTTGCAACATTAAAATCAATAAAAAGGCGTACATATTTTCCCAAGGGGCAGAGAAAAATATATTTAAAAAGGGGGCAGTGAGCGAATAGTTTAAGAAACTTTTTTGCTGGGGCATTCGGCTGATATCTCCATTGTACCTTACCCTCTTTTATAAAAATCACAGAAAGAGAGAGTGTAACGGAGCTCTCAGCGGCAGGACCATAGACAATCATAGGCCACGAGCAACAATGTATTATATACAAGTAGTACAACAGGTCAACCTTGCACGGGGCGTGCCGGGATTCGGGCGGGGCCCCGAACCCGGGCTCGTAAGGCCCGCTATAGAGAGTGCAACGAGCAGAGAAATTTCTTGGCACGATATTTGGCAAAAGTGGTCCCAGAAACGAAAGCCATGCACCCCGATTACACTCGACTAGAGTTTTATATCGGTAGTCATGTGGCAAAAAGAGCCATCTGTTAATTTCCATATTGTTCAGGAGAGCAAAAATTAGATGTCGATCTAGTCATTTATCAGACACATTAGGCCTATTTTCTCATTGTAAACTGATTTATTTAGCCCTTAAGGTGTTACCATTAGGCTTTCAAAAAAGTATTTATATTTTTATGTAATGGAAATTTTTGATAAAATATTGCAAATGGTTTATTTTGCTATCAATTTTTTGGTGTTTTTTTCAAATGTCTCGTTTTGAATCAAGCAAGGTTCAAATAAAACAATGATAATGATACTATTCACATCATTGTAGCAATGTTTATTTTACATCAGATAAAGAGTGGAGAAGTGATAATTTATGTAGTACCTACTTAATAAAAACAGTATTTAGAATTTATTGGATTCGTTTGTATTTTTAGGAGATATCGTTTATCGTTTCGTGAAAGATGAGGTTTGTGTACATCTTATTTTGAGTTAAATGCAAATAAAAACAATTTTCATAGTAAAACCTTCTAGTATTCAAAACTAAAATATCTTCCAAGAAGAACCCTACTAAATGGCTTACTAAGATGGCCGCCGTGGTCGGGCGGTAAGGCTCTCGAATAGCAAGCGGGAGGTCGCGAATTCAAATCCCGGCGTGCGCAAATAAATTTTAATTGATAAATTTTTTTTTTTCAAAAATTACTAATTTAAAAATAATATATAGTATATTTGCGGCACGTTCCAGATTGGAAGATACTTGCAGTATCGCACTGGTGTAAAGACCACCATTCAGAATTGAAACGTTCCTTGAAATGGCTTTGGTGACCAGATTTGAATAGTCGGGTACTTCCCCACCTTCCTCTTCCCATATCTTTCTCCTTTCCACTACCTTCAGCCTCACAATATACCCCAATCGGGGATGCCATAGTCTCAATTGCTCCAGACGGTTGGGAGCAGTTAGGACTTTTGTGCGGTTTCACATTAAAAAAACAAAAAAATAGGCATTAACCTACTAAAAAAACAACAAACATAATTTATTCCATACAAATTAAAACATCATTAAATACATTCTTACTACAAAAATGTTACTACAAAAAGCGAATACTTATCAATCTTATCATAAACATTACATAACACAGAATACAATAGAGTGTCCCTTTCTTTAAAATTTCTTTAGTTTTATTACTTTATTCTGCACGTGATTTAATTTTAAGCAATGGGATATAATTTTAAGAAATTGTAAGAACTGATACAAACTTACAAGTAAACCATACATAATATTTTATTTTTACGTACAGTAAAGAATTTTTCAACTAATATGATTTGGTTGAAAATACAAAAAAATATATTTTTTATGGGCTAAAATTTATATTCTACGTATTATATCGAACTCGTGGGATTGCACCACCATCCCGGGATTTGGAATAAACAAGACAAAAATAAAAAATACTAATAAATACACGGCGGCATATTTTATTTAGACATTATTAATAAATATAATGACATAATATCGTCACAGATGATTTAATACGCCAAACTGGCTGGTAGAAAATATATAGTCACAGGAAAGAATAATAATTCGTCACGCTGTGTCCTCCGATAAGTGCCTCCATAACGCTGCTTTATTGTGTTTATTTTCTGGAGACTTTCGTTTTCCGGGTCAGCCTGGCATTATTGTGGATATTGCTTTCGTTGGGCACGACTGTTATATTATTTGTCGCAGTAACTTCTACGAGGAGATTTGCGGGTCCCGCTCCAGTTGGCAAGTCGCCTAGGCCTACCGATAAAGTCACCGATAAAGCCACACATTAACCCTCGAGTGGTGAATACAAAACTAGCCCTCATATAACTCTCGTAAATAGATTTTGTAATTATGCGAGTGAGCTGTCTATCCTCCTGCGCGATCTGCCAGAGTGTAAGTATTTACGCGCGGGGCCCAACGGTCATTAGAGTAAGACGGAGAGAGAGCGGGGGAAAGTTTTGATGTGGGTCCCGGAGACCCAAGACGCCACCAATTAAGGGTTAAGGGCTGGCTGATTGTGGAATAGTAGCTACTGGGCGTTGACGAAAGTTCGAAAAAACGCCAACGCCGCTATCGTTTTCGATTCTCAACTGTTGAATATAAATATAAATTACGCCAATGTTGACGCGGAACACTAACAACAACAACAACAACAAAAATGATAGGAAATACCAGGGACAGGGAGTTGGGATTTCCCAATTTTATATTTGAATTGCCACCGACAGAATCGCTTGAAGTTAGGCGCTACGTATCGGCCATATCAGTTAGGAAAATCCACAAAAACGTCTAGTTCTAATAGCAACGTACATAATAATCAAAAAATCATTCGAAATAACGACGCATAACATCGTTTACGAAGTTTAATAAACATTTTTTTTTAATTTTTTACGTCAATACTGCTAAAACAACACTTAGTCATAATATACTGCTTTACGTCGTGTAGAAATAAATTCGTCTGTTGATACTGATATTATCAATAATTATTTATATCCAACTGTTCATGTAAATTTAGGTAAATAACGTTGTGCGTTGACAGCATCTAGCCGTTATTTACAACTGATAGTTATATTTTGATACAGTACTACTCTATGTGCTACTGGGGACTTTTGCCCCGCTCTGCGGACATGGTTATTGCTTCCGATGATCTCTCGAGATGTAGAATTACTTTTAAACAATAAATTGTTTTTGTTCAAAAGTTTCATTATTTGAAAAGGTCTTATTGGCATTTTTACTTGAGGATATACTTGTATTATTTATAAGTAGAAAAAAAACAAATACAAACCAACCACATAAGGCAAATAGATCTCTGGAAAATCATATTGAGAATAATATTGAAAGACCTTTTTTATGTGAATAATGTGTGGCAAACTGCTCCCAGAGCCAATGGGACTATGGCATCCCCAATCGGGGTATCTTGTGAGGCTGAAGGGAGTGGGGAGGGAAAGGAGATGGGAAAGTGGAAGGTAGGGAAGTAGGTGCCTGACAATTCCGAACATTTAGCAACGTTTCGATTCTGAATGGTTGTCTTTCACCAGGGCGAGTATCTACCACTATAGAAACCTAAAGCAGCTTGACCTCTTAGTTTTTTTTCATATTTTTTTTGTCCGCAATTTCTCTTTCAACTCAATTATTTTCAGCTAGCGACATAATTTCCACAAGCTATGAAGCTTTGAGTCAACAACATATATTAGATCACATTTTTCAAAAGATAAATAAGAAAAACTAAAACTGATAAAAAAAATATATTTTTACAGTTTTAGTTTCTTTAATTATATATATTTGTATTTTTTTTTTTGATTTTATCATTTTCAGGTGAATACTTTTTCCACGTTAAATTTATTCGTGCGAAACGTAGTCACACGTTACGTATCTGTATGTATGTGTATAAATTGCTTAATAACGTGCTCAAATGTTTACATTGCATGCCATTACGCAGGTATTACAGTAGGTAAAATTCGCCAAGTGGCAATTGCTTAAATTAAATGCACATTAATATGAAAAGCAGCGTTCCATAGACTGACACAAGACGAGGCGCGTTCGAGAAGCGACATAATCAACACAACAAAATATTAAAAAATGGAAACTATTGACGTAAATGAGATGAACATTTTAAGTAAAAAAGAAATGATTATTAATATAAGTTTATTTATATTATACTTAATGATCATCAAAAATAGTTTCGTATTTATTAATGAACATCAAATCTTATTAGGCATCGAAAAAGACTGGAATAAATAGTGAAAAGTACATAATAGTTTGAAGGTTGGGTTAGGTTGATATTATTTCTTGTTATACGTTTTAAGAGTTTCAATCATTTATGTAACGGTTATCTGGGGTATATATACCTAAGCCTAAACTCTAATAAAAAAATTATAACTTTATCAACGCAACTCTGACAAATTATGGGAGAAACTACCAACATGCGTCAAAATATAATAAAATGGTTTTTGTATATATTTTAACTAACGATATGGCGTTTGCCTTTTTTGTTACCTTTTTGTACTATTGCTCCAAAGTTCATTACAGTTCAATCGTGTAGATTATACACGATTTTAGCGCAGAGGTTGGCCATATGACTTTCAGCAAAGGTATTCAGGTAAGTCAGGTAAAACATATCGTAAGAGACGTATAAAAACATCCAAGCGATTTTATCAGGAACAAAAGTTGTTTTACAAGTTCGCGTAAAATCCGACATGTTTTGAATAAATTATTCATCGGCGTCTAGAGCCGTGTCCTTCAAAGATGTCGACCTCTGGTCGGAGAGATGACGCAGCATCAGGCAAAATGTACAAAAGCAAAACAAAGGAAAGGTTGAGTAAAACGAACGAATAAAACACCGGGTATTCAAAATGCACAGTACCTAAGACAGGCCTTAGAGTATCTAATAGCGCGCTTAGAAAAGGGGTCCGTTTTAATAAAACAAAACAATCAAACATGTACGAGTATTATGCAATATGCGTGTTATGGCGATCTTAATAGGGAGAAGGCTGGGTAAAACGAAGCAAAAAAATATAACTAAAAGCTCACTTGAAAAGTGGTCGCGGTTGGGCCAAATGAATCAATCTTAAATCTGGTATGCAAAATGCACAATATGGCGAACCTCTAATAGCGCCCTTGGAAATTAGGGCAGGTTGGGTAAAGAGAATCAATATAACATCGGATATACAAAATGTACATAATGGTAAATTTCTAATAGCGCCCTCGGAAAACAGGACAGGTTGGGTAAAACGAATCAATCAAACACCTGGTATGCAAATTGAACATTAAGGCAAACCTGTAATAGCGCCCTTGGAAAACTGGGCAGATTGGTTAAAACGAACCAGTCAAACACCTGGTATGCAAAATGCACATAATGGCAAACCTCTAATAGCGCCCTTGGAAAACTGGGCAGATTGGTTAAAACGAACCAGTCAAACATCTGGTATGCAAAATGCACATAATGGCAAACCTCTAATAGCGCCCTTGGAAAACTGGACAGATTGAGTAAAACGAACCAGTCAAACATCTGGTATGCAAAATGCACATAATGGCAAACCTCTAATAGCGCCCTTGGAAAACTGGACAGATTGAGTAAAACGAATCAGTCAAACATCTGGTATGCAAAATGCACATAATGGCAAACCTCTAATAGCGCCCTTGGAAAACTGGGCAGATTGAGTAAAACGAACCAGTCAAACATCTGGTATGCAAAATGCACATAATGGCAAACCTCTAATAGCGCCCTTGGAAAACTGGACAGATTGAGTAAAACGAATCAGTCAAACATCTGGTATGCAAAATGCACATAATGGCAAACCTCTAATAGCGCCCTTGGAAAACTGGACAGATTGAGTAAAATGAATCAGTCAAACATCTGGTATGCAAAATGCACATAATGGCAAACCTCTAATAGCGCCCTTGGAAAACTGGGCAGATTGAGTAAAACGAACCAGTCAAACATCTTGTATGCAAAATGCACATAATGGCAAACCTCTAACAGCGCCCTTGGAAAACTGGACAGATTGAGTAAAACGAACCAGTCAAACATCTGGTATGCAAAATGCACATAATGGCAAACCTCTAATAGCGCCCGTGGAAAACTGGACAGATTGAGTAAAACGAACCAGTCAAACACCTGGTATGCAAAATGCACATAATGGCAAACCTCTAATAGCGCCCTTGGAAAACTGGGCAGATTGGGTAAAACGAACCAGTCAAACATCTGGTATGCAAAATGCACATAATAGCAAACATTTAATGGCGCCCTTGGAAAATAAGGCCGATTTCGTCAAAGCAGCTGGTACGTAAAATGCATATAATGGAAAACCTCTTATAGCGCCATTGGAAAAAAGGGTAGGTTGGGTAAAATGAATCAACCAAACACTTTGAATGATAAAGCAGATTACGGCAGGTAACAAAGTAAGGCAACCTTGAGGTTTGGTTAATGAATCAATTGTGGTCAAGAGATCTTCGTGGGATTTAACAGTTATTTTAATAATCTTACAGCAGCTGTAGAACAAATTAGATCACCATACAAGCTTTTAATCTGCGTATGAGAAGCAACCAAATTAATAGTTCTCATCGTAGATCACTTGGGCAAAGAAGACGTGGGAACAATACATAAAGCACCATTGGAAGTTAGATATTGACGGTTTTCAATGTCCCATTCCCGGAACTTGTAAACGTTCATGTGATATTTCCATAATAGTGCCTACAACCCGTTTCCTTAAAACTAAACTTTTCTTCCAAGAATGTGTTTAATTTTGGTGATAGTTCAGACACATAATAACTAAATTAAATGGAATTTTAACGTGTTTTAACTAATTTAGGTTTTGTACGTATATAAAACCTCTTTTTGGTCCTCGACGGGTTGGCAACATTCAACATTCCACATCGCAAAACGTTCGATACAAGCGACATAAATCGGTCTATCCCTTATCCCCGAGCGTGCCAACCTACGGCCGTAACCTGGTAAGGTATGCAGCAATGCAAAAACAAACACAGAAGGCTTTGTTGGCGCGGCAGGGGCAGAGGCGAGGGGGTGGGGCCCGGTCCACGTGGGAAGTCTTCGCGGGGCAACTAATGACGGCAATGACCCGCACTCAGTCGCAGACAAGCCGCGGCGGTAGACGCACCAAGCAACCAACGAACCAACATACAACCTCCGACAATAAACTACCACGAACAAATCCGAAACGAAAACAAACTTCACCGGTGAAACAAAATGTGAAAAAAAAAACAAAAATATTGTTTATTGTGAAAACATCCAAAATAAAAATATACCTTTTGAAAGGGTGCAGAAGTGATCTTAAGAATATTTAGTGTTTTTTTTAAGTGATGACAACGAGATAAATGACAAGTGTATAGGGTATGCATTCCTAAGTTAGCTGGGTGGTGGTCACATCACAAAATACAGCAATTGACTACAATAAGGCAGATATGCATCACAACAAAATGGATTTAAGAGTAAGTTTGAAAATGATATAATAACCTGCTTTAAATTAAATTTATAATTGTAATATTGTTCCTATAGGTAAATTGAATGAGAAGATTCGTAAGATTTTCTACGAACGTTTAATAATCATTTATAAACGTAAACATGTTTCACTCACATAATATAGTAGTTACTCATATTGAAAAGTTCACCAACGATAATTAGAAACTTTAGTCAATGTATGTCATATGATGGGTCGTACGCGTTGTGTGCACTTGCAAAGCAATGATGATCATTTCTAGCAATAAATCAGCCACATAAATTATTTTCAATAAGATACAGTAATATAAAAATCGTTAAATTTTACAAAATTTCTTACACTATCAACATTGAGTCATCACGATAAATAATGACTTTGTTAGTTTTAGGTGTTAGATAACTAACATTAGATCCGTTGAATCAAGGAGAATTATTTAAAAAAAAACTATCCACAAACACCTTTGGCAATGAATAATAATTCTAAAATATACTCGTATGACATCACCATCAAGGATTCAAGAAAACCCACTGACTAATATAAATTCTTCAAGATTCTCATCTGAAACTCGAAGTGAAATCGAAATAAAAATTCCAAGCCCTAGCCATAAAGTAAATAAACCTGCTCATCCACCTCGGAGACCTATTAAAATCCTGTTTACGTGGAATTAGGTCAGGCAACGTTAATGACATTCCAAATAAAATACAGTTTAATTTCGTTTAGGATTCAGCAGCGTATCCATGTGTGAGAAATGGCCGACAGACGTGAAAATAAATTAAGTAAAAAATAATCGTAAAAACTAACAGTACACAATGCGAGTACGTGTGAGTGTGCCACTACTTGCTACATGCTACATGCTATAGCGCTAAAAGGCGACGGCATTGCCATCGCCATTGCGGTTGCTGGTGGAGAACTAAACAGAGATAAACAGCTAGAACGAGAATCCACCAGGTGTAACGGTAATATGGCTCGTTCCATTCAAACGGGTAAGACTGTCTACAACGTTTGTGCCATTTTGTTCAACCGAACCATCTCAACAACAGACGAACGGCGATGGGCGCAGAGCGCGGGCACGGCAGATCCGAAACCGGTCCCGGTAATCAAACACGTATCTCAACATCACACTATCATACACATTCTGTGAACATACGAGTACATAAAAACAGCAAAAAGAGAATCAAGGACAAGGTAAACAAATTATGTAAAGGAAATAAGTCAAAAATATAATTTTAATTACGGGTATTAATAAGAATGAAGTCATAGACGAGTAATTAATAAAAAATACAAGTGAAAATGCGCAGGCTGGAATGCAGCCTCGCTAAAAAACTCAACACTTAGGATGGGTTGTTTCATAGAATTTGAACAATTCGTCAAATTTCAAGGTTAAAATTCAAGCTCTGAAAGCTCTATTAAAGTTCTGTTGTTATTTAAGTCCTGTGAAGTAACTGGCCCATAATGATATACTAACAGAAAATTAATAGAACTTGACAATTAACTTTGAAATTTTATGAATTGTTCATATTCTGCGAAACAACCGGTTCTAATTTTAACTTATTCACCGCAATATTCACGTACAATATTGACCGCTGTGTTGACAAAATAACAAAAGTTTCGCACATGTATCAAATAAATATCTATCTATCTATGTGACTTCTGCAAACAATCATAAGGAATGCACAATTTGATAAAACAAAATATTAATACTCATCCTAGTTTGACTGTCCTAAAACAGGAATCCTCCTAGTTGGGCAGTCAAAACATTTCTTAAATAATGTATAATCTTTTACTAAATAAAAAAAATAAAATAAAAAATGTTTAAAAAAAGAGAGTTTGTCATATTAGATATTTGTTTTGAATTAAAATGGTTTGCGAGTTAGCTGAGTAACAGTGGAATGCAAAACATGGCATGTCAATACGTAGCGTAGGTAGTAAATAATAAGTAATAAGGCGGCAACCAGTAAGCAATAGGCAATAAGCACTGACTTCCTCGTGTGTAAAACAAAAAGCCCGCATGAATGTGGTCAAAGCTGAAGCCGATACCGACCGCGCTCGGCGATTTCCAAAACTGCTCAACGGAGCGATTGGAAACTTAATTGAACCATGTTCGGTCATCACCATCAGCTTTCATGATGATCACGGCATACGCTGCAATTTAAACTAGTCTACACACTACGTATGATCGTGCACCGTGCACCGTGCACCGTGCACCGTGCCTCCCCGCTCGGTGTTTTCTCGGCGTACATTTGTAGCGCGAATCAGAGCATCTCGAACAAACGATCGATGACGAGTTTGATACTATTTTCCCATTATTCCACTAAACCGACTAATTCGTTTTATTCGCAACTACACTTTTTTTACAAAACCATTCCAATAATATTTGTTATTCAAACCACAAATTTCGCTCTTCTTGGCGAAAAACTGAATTCACTTTTAATATTTGAATAATTCGCCTAATTGATTATAAAATTATTATTTAGTCTACAGATAATCTTTTTTCTTTTGGTAATTTAATATAGAAATTTCGTTGCCGAAGAAACTGTATTAAATACTAACAAAATCATAGATAAATGCTTTAAAATAATTATAACCTAAAAAATCTGCTCCACACATAAATTTATTTTCTAGCTTCTATCATCCGTAAAAATCACCGAAAAAGTTTATAATAATAAATTTGTTAACAGACCAATTGCCATTTCTAATGCACAGACGCAATATGGGCATGCTGAGTCTGTTCTACAGGTATTTTAATGGATCCTGCTCTAAGGAGCTAGCAGTATTGATCCCCGGCGCACCGGTGCACGTGCGTGAAAATCGACGTACAAGAACGGAACACCCGATCACAGTTGATGTTGGCTTCATGAGAACGGGCCGCTTCTTCGACCCGTTTTACGAAACGATTACCGGCATCTGTTTTTCCTACTTCATATAATCTGGGCCTCTTCAGGACCCGCAATAATAAATCCTTCCCTACAGCTCCCATCTTAACCCGCCTCACAACGCTGCCCTCGCTCCTAATAGCTCTCCTGCCTCTACACTGTACAGTCAGGGGCGCTCTTGTGAAGTGTCACATAAAAAATACATTGAAATTTTGAACTAAAATAAACGTTAAAACAATAATGTAGATAACTAGTACATTGAGTAAAAAAAAAATAAAAAACATAAATTGAGTTTTTCATAACAAACGTAAAAAAATACCCATATGTAAGATTTTGTAAGGCCGTTGACGTTTTCATTTTGACATAACTATGTACATTACAAACTTAACAGACCGAAGCACATTCAAAATTAGTTATTTTTTATTAATTACATAATTAGCGGCTTCCTAGCGACTGTTATTCAGAATGAATATTATTCAGCGCTTTATAAACACATGCATGATTGATAACTAAGTCAAAAAGTAAAGCATTCATAATTTAACTGTTACAAATATAAACATTATCAAATGTGAAACAGGGATTATTTTAATATGAATTGAATAGTTTTAAATGTAAACGTACAAAAATGATTAAGTAAAGAGCAGGGCACAGGAAATAATTTATTAAAAACTAATAATATAATTATTAACATTTTTTAGTGGAACTAATTAATTTCCGATTTTCTTGATAAAGAATACGGAAACATCTGAATTATAATGCAGCAATTTTAATTATATGAAAACATAATTACTATGGAAATGGCAACATGAAAATCACCCAGATACAGCTAGGAAGTTAATGTTTGATTTACATAAATTACCGATACACAGTAATTAAAACTCACGAAAGCCAGAACACTTAAAATAACTATGTCCTGATTATTTATAAATGTAACAATAATTTCCTTAATTATTTAAAAATGTAATAATACATTCCTTGCAGCCAAGGACACGATCAATTTCACGCAACCGAAATAACGAGAACGACAAAACTTATTAATTTTGTTATTAAAATTGTAAACAACAAAGATGTTCCGCGTTGTTCACAATCCGGTAAAAATTACTAATTAGATTAGCTCACGAATCCCACGTATAGAGTTCAAGTTCCCATAACACAAAAGATTAACGCGTTGTTTTTCGTTGGGCTCATTTGTTACCCACATTGATGAGATTAAGTAGGTAGGTACCCACATCACTATTCAGTATCCGGATTTAAACGGAGCGTCAGACCTAGGAACATTTTCGCAAAATATTAAAAAATATAAAATAAATATAAAAAATAAAAAAAACACCAATCCGGTAGGTGATGTTAAAAGTACTTCTTCCTCATTTCCTCAGAAAAAAATGATAAAAATCTGAAATATAAAAATAATAACACTAAAAAATGAAACAAAGTTTTTTTTACTATAATACATCTATTTTTAAAAATAGACGTATTTAAAAAAATACAGGGGATTGAAAATTCCTCCACAGGTACTGACTTTTAACTGAAACTTTAAAAAATATATGTCTTATTTTTAACTGGGGATTGAACCTTCCTCCCCGGGGACTGGGGTCAACAATAACATTTATCCAAATTCTAACTGGATAGTACCACATTTACTTCGTAGTGCTGTAAATTTTTATTTTTGAATTTTAAAATCATCTAATTTCAGAAATTTGCGCAGTGTGCACGCGTCTGTGTGCATAAGTGCCACTAATGTTGTCATCATTGTCGTCGGCAACGAGTCCATCTGCCGAGTTTCAGCTCGATCGGGTGTCGGGAAGTGGGTTAATTTCCACTTTCAAGATTCCACTTCACTCATTTATTCCTTCAACCAAGAAAACAAAAACTAAATTCAAATATATGTATTTAAAAAATCGATTATTTCATTGACTGAGTGAAAAAAATATAGATAATAGAAACAAATTGATATACGTCATGGAAGCGAGCCGACTGTCGCCGAGCTAAGATCAATCTACACGGACTATCAAAGCGACAGAGGAGCCAATTAAAGTTATGCGTTTGGCGTGAGGAGCAACTTGCAGAAGTTGCATGAATGAAGTTGGTGACACTTTTGTGTGAGCGGTTTTATACTAATAATGGTTCTTGGTTCATGGCCTATCCCCATTGTTTAGGTTATTTATGGTTCGTATAGACTGAAGGAGCATAATATGCAAGTACTTATTTTGAGTACCAATTTGAGTCAAACGATCTGGTTGGATATTTGGAGACATTTGGTTTATTTTTCACCAAACTTTCAAATCTTGCAAATAAAACCAACTTCACCTAAAAGTACATCGTCCAAGTGGGTTTGTATTGGAAGGTTTGTAGACATATATCATAGATCGCCTTCCCACCTAATAATTAAATAATTTAATTTAAGTGTAGGTATCAGTTGGTGATTTGAAAGGCTTTGCAATCTTTGTATTTATGAAGGTCAATAATGACTAGTTATTTATAATTTGCATTGACCTTTACTTCATTATAGGTATAGATGGACATAAAATATGTTCATAGGTTCGTAAATAAACATAATATTATGTTTTATTGTACATTTACTTACTGCTAACAATAAATTTACCTGTGATGATATTTTATATTTTTAAAAAGTGTTTAAACACTTAACTCGTAAATGGAATTATCATCGTCTGACCACACATGTTCCCATCGCGTACTAAAGAAAAGATTTCAAAACAGAAACCCAATAAGTATTTACAAAACACGTGAGTGAATATACTAACTACGAAGCAGAAAATCAGAAACAACACGCGAACGGTGAGCCTGGCACCATGCAATTTGCAATTTCATCTGTCTCTGGAATCCCTAGGCAAATGCAGTCAATTTCTTCTCGCAACTTCATCCCTAACATGAGCTATGGAGCTTCGAAATATTTAATAGTAAAAAAAAGGCAAGACGCCATAGAAATTTTCCGTATTTTTCAAATGAGCTCTGGCATCATGAAATCTGCACAGTCATTTCCTAAGGGAATTTCTAGATAAATGCATTTATTTTATTCTCGAAATATCATTTCTATCAAGGGTTAAGGAGCTTTGAAATATGTAACCGTAAATACATAAGACAAACCTCCTTAGTAATTACTGTCCAATACTTTACAACTATTCAATAAGAAAGAAAGAAAGAGAACTAAAACTCGGGCGAAACCGGGATATAATTAGTTATATCTTTAAATAATCGAATTTAAAAGTCACTTAGGACCAGAATAATATTTGTCCAAGCAACTTTTAAAGATAGGGGACATTATTTTCTGAAAATATTGTTTTTTGCAATGTTATTTATTTATTTATTTATTTATTTATTTATTTATTTAAACGCCCATTGGGCTTTTACATACATTGTTATTAGTGTTATTACATTAACTATGTGACATTTAAAAGTTTACGTACATATATAAATAAAATAGTTATGTGACTGAAGATTATTAAAAATAATACCTAGCTTTCCCAGCACTACGGCGATCCAGATTTGCATCAACAATTGCCTACTAGTAACCAGTAACTAGTCTACTAATCTTATTATTATACTGAGACTGAAGAATCACCAAGCATGACATTATATTATTAAATTACGAAGGCGTGGGATATGGTTTGAATTTTCTATCAATTAAATTATAAATAATTTTACGCTTGATTCATTTTTCAGCGATAAAAAATTGTTTGGGATGACAGTAGTTATTATAAGTTGTAATTTCTATAATAGATTCATTATTTTGTTGTAGAAAAATCGAGAATAACAAATAATAATCCAATTAAAGTGAAATTAATTTGCATATTTGTATAGTGGGATGACTCTTAGATAATTTGCGATCAAATTAAAAATAAACATTCCAACTACCGTCCTTTGCAGTTGTTAATTTATGGGTTCTGGTATAAGTTTGTAGAATGCTAAAATAATTTTACATTTAAATTATAATAAGATAAAATTAAAGTAAAATCAAATTTTATAAAATATTTTTATTAAGTTTTGCTAATTCCCTACTGTTGAAGAGCCGTTTCAGTGTTCGGCCATTTGCTTGAATTGACTTTAGCGGTGTTTAATGATCAGATCTGAATAAACAGGTAGGTACTTCCCGACCTTCCCCTTTCCCATCTCTTTCCCCTCCCCACTTATTGCAGTCATTGCGTTTGCATGCATGGCAGTCGTCTCGGCTTTCCACAGAATATCAACACAAAATATAAAAAATTAACAATAAATTAAAATATGATAGACAACTATTATTAACATAATTATGGCCGATATAACGCACATATATGAACAGTGAATCAATAATAATTATTGTGGTTTTGAGGTTTCGTTTGTCACATTTAAAATCATATACCTAACCTAAAAAAGTGACGCCGTGAGAAACGCAACTTCGTGATCCAAATATCCGTAATGAATCCGCAAAGCGACCGCAGCTCTCTGCCAAGCCGTACTTATTAAGTGAAACGCCGATGCAAATATTTTACGTGCGGTCCAATTTGGGGCGGACTTAAAATCAGAGTCTAGTCTTTAAGCCGTCTGGCCGGACCGCCCATAGCACACACAGGTTCATTTTTTTATGTTAAGATACTTACTTATTACTTGGGTCTGAAAAGTTAGAAACGACTATTTAGATTATGACCTTGTTTTTAGATTTCAGATCAATAATATTTTTAGCTCCGTTGCGAAAATCGAACAATTAGAGTGTTTTTGGGAAAAAATATAATTTATATAATAAAATATATATATATTATGCTCCTCTTTTGTTACAAGTGTGCTGATTTTTTTTTTGTAACAAGTAGAGATATTGATATCCTCAACGAGATCTCCCGTGCTGTTTTTTGTAACAAGTAGAGATATTGATATCCTCAACGAGATTTCCCGTGCTGTTTTTTGTAACAAGTAGAGATATTGATATCCTCAATGAGATCTCCCGTGCTTGTTTTTTTGTAACAAGTAGAGATATTGATATCCTTAAAAAACTTTTTTTTTTTTTTTTTAAAAGAAAGACAAACATTCCCGGGTTACAAATAACTTGACAATATTTGAAAATCTCCTACTACCACCACAGTAAGCTGAAAATGTTGCTTGTGTTGTGATGGAGGACTTAGCTAGCCGAGGAATTGAACACACTACGCCCGAGTGGGACCCAAGCGCGATGTCAACTCGGCCACCGACCATCCTCAATGAGATCTCCCGTGCTTTTTTTGTAACAAGTAGAGATATTGATATCCTCAATGAGATATCCCGTTCTGATTTTTTTTTGTAACAAGTAGAGATATTGATATCCTCAACGAGATCTCCCGTGCTGTTTTTTGTAACAAGTAGAGATATTGATATCCTCAACGAGATTTCCCGTGCTGTTTTTTGTAACAAGTAGAGATATTGATATCCTCAATGAGATCTCCCGTGCTTGTTTTTTTGTAACAAGTAGAGATATTGATATCCTTAAAAAACTTTTTTTTTTTTTTTTTAAAAGAAAGACAAACATTCCCGGGTTACAAATAACTTGACAATATTTGAAAATCTCCTACTACCACCACAGTAAGCTGAAAATGTTGCTTGTGTTGTGATGGAGGACTTAGCTAGCCGAGGAATTGAACACACTACGCCCGAGTGGGACCCAAGCGCGATGTCAACTCGGCCACCGACCATCCTCAATGAGATCTCCCGTGCTTTTTTTGTAACAAGTAGAGATATTGATATCCTCAATGAGATATCCCGTTCTGATTTTTTTTGTAACAAGTAGAGATATTGATATCCTCAACGAGATCTCCCGTGCTGTTTTTTGTAACAAGTAGAGATATTGATATCCTCGATGAGATCTCCCGTGCTGTTTGTTTTCTAAAATAATTATAACTGAAATATTGCACGGTGCTTTTTAGTTTAGTTGAGTGATTTCGGTTTCAGTCAGTTAGTGTCAGTATATTATCGATTTCTGATCTCCCTATGTTTTGTTACTTTTTATTTGAGATTTAAATGTTATTTTATTAAAAATACAAATAACTTAGTTTACATGACATTATTTTATACACACTCTACATGTTTCGCGAGCAATGTTCGCTTCATCAGGAGTAAATGCACAATGCACAATTTACTCCTGATGAAGCGAACATTTTTCGCGAAACATGTAGATTGTGTATATAAAAATAAAATGATGTAATCAAAGTTATTTGCCTTTTTAATAAAATAAATAATGACATTACAAAGTGATCACCGGTTAGAAGAACCTTTCTTCGAAAAATTGTATGTTATAATATTGTTGTGAGTTTTACAAGGAATTTTGTACAGTATAGGAAAATTTTTTGCTCAAATATTGTATTTATAGTTGCTTGTTGGATATCGATTGTTATGATAATAACACATTAAAAAAATCGTTGTGTATCTACCAAAAAAAAAAAAAAAACTTAGAACTGAATTATCGAATTCTGTAAGTCCAAACTTAAAGTTTAGGGTATCACATTGTAGGTATTTGCTGGTTGTGAAGGACGTTATTAATGATATTTGTGATATCCATAAATAAACATTGAACTTGGGGTAACTCGGTCCACCCTATTACGCATTCAGTCTCCGAAGTAACACAGCAGGGTTCGGTTTGAAGGCTCACAAACAAACAAGTTATCTCCGAGTGCAAGCAATTTACCTGCAGCAAGTGCCAAAACCCGAAAGTGAAAATGTGGCGCGAGTAACGGATACGGGTAGGCGAAGACACCGCGGTGCTGGGTATATTTAAGGCGGTGTCTAGTAATTTATCAATTCGAAATAATGAACATATTATTACGCAATACGGTAAATATGATGTTCTTAGCCGGAAAAAAAAATATTATAAATTTTTATTATTTATAAAGACTTAGCATTTATCAAAATTAAATCAGAAATATGACCTTTTTATGGCCGTCCTTTCGTATTGTTCAAAAAATATTTTTAAATTTTGAATATATCAAAAAATACCTTGAAGGTTTTTCTTCAAGACTTCGTTCAGAAATTTAAAAAAAAAAAAGAATAAGGTTGTGGTATAATTATTTCCTAGGCACTATCTTTAATGTTTTTGGAAATGCGGTTTACTAAACTTTGGTTAAATTTATTCTAAAAAAAGGAACGAGGAATAGTTTCTATTATTTTTTTCCACTTTTTAAAATTATTTTCACATTTTTAAATTACCATTTGTTTAAGAGTTTCGAGTTTATTAAAATAATAAATTATTTTGCCGTAAAGTGGCGACATTAATTCAGCTACAACGGCAGAAATTAGAACTGAAGGCTTATTTTTAAATATGTCAACAGATGGCGTTAATCACGGAACGACACTTGGAATTTTCAACAAAATCTTTCGTGTCATCAGTCAGCGAAGATAATACCTACTTGTATATACGAAGTTTGCCAGTAATTTTTTATAAATTGACAAACGGTCTTGCTGTGCACGTGTTTATACATGTGTTAGTTTTCGACGTGGACATGCTCACACACACTTGTGTATATTATGTAAATATGTTTTGTCATTGATTTTGAGGACAGGCATCAGAGATGTTCATCGAGTTAGGTTGATACGATTCGTCTTCACAACATTTTATTGTATAAGTAAAATAATATTACATTTATTGTGAGGTGTGCTTAGCTGATTCTTATTTGGTACATGCTATATACGTTCATAATTTTTATTTCAAATTTAATGTACTTTACATACGATTTTTATATATTGAAGTGAAACTTCTTTACGCGCGTTATGCATTTTCAAGGACCGGAGTAAAACCGACTCATGACCGTCAAGTGACTCAAGGCCGATAACGCGACTAATTACCCTCGCAGATGTGCGTGACAAGTTTTTTTAGTAAAAAAACAGCCGTAAGTGAGTTTTTCAAAATTTAAAATTGCGCGGGACAAGTCAATTGAGGAGTACACGTCGTATACGCGGTTCTCGTCGCGCAAGATACCTCTCTTTGCGGTCTAGAGGCAGAGTGTTCGACACTCGTTATGCAGGACCCGGGTTCGAATCCCATATTTTTATAATTTTTAATTTTTTTTTATCACATGCTACTTATAAATATGTGAATTTATAAGTAGCAATTTAGTAGTAATTTATTTTTACTTGTGTCATGACATTGTTTTTAATAATGCATTACATATTATTTACTTAGGCACCGTTGTTTTCTTCTATGATCCTTATTAAAAAAAGCTTACAAAAAACATGTTTTTTTGTTATCCTTCAAAACATGCATTTTTTACTCTTGAATAGTCTTCAAGCACGTTTTTTTATTACGGTCAGAGCACATTGATGTACCTACCTAGGTACCTACCTATTGTATTTTTTATGTCAGCGCGGAGCCTTCTGCAGTGGGAAAGTGTTTTAAAAAATCAAATATTGACATACAATATAAGTCAGTTATAATTAGTGACATCTTACGAATTTCAACAGAACTTTTTTAGTACAGAACTGTCTTTAAATGGCTAGTAAAACCTAGTTTCTCCGCTGGGGGGCATTGTTGTAGTTTCGTTCTGAACAGGGTACCTATTATACTTGGCCTTAACTTGCGAATAGTAATACTGCAGGGACTAGAACAGTGCTACTTAACATTTTATTTAAAAGTCACGGAACACTTCTAAGTATAAGTAAAAAGTCAGGGAACACTTCTGATTATAAGTAAAAAGTCACGGAACACTTCTGATTATAAGTAAAAAGTAGCGGAACACTTCTGATTACAAGTAAAAAATAGCGGAACACAACAATCATTGAGGTTATAAATCTATCAATCAAAATATGCACAAGCAGACACCCTCGCTATTAATTAAAAAACAGTAAAAATGGACAATATTCACAGAAATCTTGCAAACATATTTCTAAGAGGGTAATAAAATAGGTCTTTTATAAAAGGTCGACTTCTTTAAATGAAATTGAATGTGATACCTAAGATTTGAACAATGTTGAATAGTCTAATATTTATTTCTATTCATTTTACAGTTAAATGTAGGGATAATAATATATATTTCATAGATAAGTCTTTCGTGGATGTTTTAGTTTACAATTTAATATTTACGTACCTTACTCCGTTAATAAGGTATATCCAATAACAATCGTTCTTCATCAAGTTCGTTCAAGTGTGGTTGCCACTACGCAACTTTCATAGGCTCGGTACATCATTTGCTTTTAATCTCGGTCTGGTTGATATGTCTAGCTTAGCGCACAATCCGTATATAGGTTGTACCAATATTACACATTTTGTCTATGATTTTAATATAGGACTAGCTTTTTGCCCGTTGCAGGCAACTAATGGGTAAAAATTAATTGCGTGGTGTAGTATTTGAATGTAGATGAGGCGAGGGTGTGGGACTACAATTAAAAAAAAAAAAAATATTTTGAGAAAAAAAAGAGCCAAGGAGCTTACTGATCATTTTTTCACCGAGCCGTTCGGGTTGTGTAGGTCGAGACGCGTAATTTGATACCCATATCGTATGTACTGTTTTTGTCACCAACATTCTTCAAAAGTTGTTATTTTGGAAAAAAAATTGCTCAATTAACACGCAAAATTTAAAAACTTTTAAAAATGTAATATGTATTTTGGCATATAAATGAAACTATGAGTGTGTGACCACAAATATATTAAAATATATGTATGGATAGAAAGAAATGGATATTTTGAGAAAAAAAAGTGCCAAGGAGCTTTCTGATAATTTTTTCACTGAGCCATTTGGATTTTGTAAGTCGAGACGCGTAATTTGATACCCATATCGTATGTACGGTTTTTGTCACCGACACTCGTCAAAAGTCCCAGCGAGTTTTATTTTGGAAAAAAATATTGCTACTACTACTACCACTACCACTACCATACCACTACCACTACCATACCACTACCACTACCACTACCCGTACCACTACCCGTACCACTACCACTACCACAACCACTACCACTACCAAACCACTACCACACCACTACCACTACCACTACCACTACCATACCACTACCACTACCATACCACTACCACTACCACTACCACTACCATACCACTACCATACCACTACCACTACCACTACCATACCACTACCATACCACTACCACTACCACTACCACTACCACTACCATACCACTACCACTACCATACCACTACCATTACCACTACCATTACCATACCACTACTACTACCACTACCACTACCACTACCACTACCACTTCCATACCACTACCATACCACTACCACTACCATACCACTACCACTACCACTACCATACCACTACCACTACCATACCACTACCACTACCCTACTACTACTACTACTACTTGGTACAATTTATAAATTTTCGTGACGCTATCGATGTAGTTTTTCACTACGGGGCGACGGTATCCGTGTCAAATTATTTTTACCAAACTTTATTTTATTTCTTTTTTTTGTTGTTTTTTTTGGGGTGTTATGCCGTGTTGCGCTAACTCCTTCTTTAGCCGACGTTTCGGATCTACTTGATCTGCCCTGATGATGGACACTGCAACGCTGTCCGAAACGTCGGCTAAAGAAGGAGTTAGCGCAACACGGCATAACACCCCAAAAACAAATAACAAAAATGCTTTTGGCCGTGAGAATCTAAAAACTTACCATTTATTTTATTTCGTTCAAAAGCATTATCGATTTTTCAAAAGATAAACTGCCAAAGTAAGTACCTACACAGATTTTATTGTTTATTTGAATTCACAACATTTCGCTGATAGTCTATGATCGGCTGTTATCTCTGATTAACCAAAAGCCCGATCGTTGGCATTTTCGGTTCAAATGGCAAATGTCAAAACTTTAACCGGTTACTGCGAGACATTTTGAACCGAACGCCATCTGTGGAACGGCCGATTAACGTTCCTAAACCTTCGGAGGATGAATTTTTTCGATAATTTTAACCGTAGACTGCGCCTTTTTGACAGAATACAATCATTAGGTTCATCGTGAAGATTTTATAAAAAAAACATACCACGTGGTTTTTGCTAGATCACGTGACTTTATTTTTTCGCCGGGAAGCTCTCCCGATTAAATCATTTTCTCGCGTGTTGGGCGTTCCCGGCGGCCGGAGAGAGTACTCTGCACTTTCGCATGGCGCGCCGCGAGCGTTTCCAGTTTCCGCCGCCAGATGCTACTCAATTTTTTGTCGACAAATTACCACGAACGAATATTTTGGTAAAGATTTTCATACAAAATCTTACTGACTCGTGTTTTCAGTTTTGCCACCCAAAATTGAACTCGAATTCTCTGCCGCTAGAGAGGCGTCTCGGTCGACTTTCGCTTGAAGACCGAAACAAATGAAAGGCAACTTTTTCGCTACTTTCACGCGAAAACGAACCTTGAGTGTAAACGACTTGAGGGGTCAAGTGGTCGATTTTCGCCTAATTTTCGGCGAGCAAAAAAAAACAAAGAAACTGAGTATTAATATATGTATTTTTTTCTTTGCAAAGCCAAAATGCTGTCATCGCGTTGTTTCAAAATGGCAACGACTGCAGTTTATTTTTATGCTGGTTTAATTTACGAGTACTACATGCGAGGATACTTATTGAAAATAGTTTTTGTTTTGTTGGAGTCATGTGCACTATTCATGAAATAATGACAACTAACCGTTGAAAAAAAACTATTCTCACATTGGAAATTATAAAATTCCTCTTATACTTACCATGCTGTTTTAGATTGAGTACCATCTTTTATCATTAAATATCATCGACATTCCCCATCGCTCGAGTTATTAAAGTTCATACTGATAAAAGCAATTTACGTACATTTCTGTGAGACGAAAGCGTGCTATTATTTACGTAAATGTCAAATTTGACGTATATTGTCACTGGTAACGCCTCAGCGTCTAAAAAATGAACTACTTTGCTGCTGCTTATCAAGGATTAAGCGGCCGATTTAGCCCGCTTAAATTTAATCGACAATTCTCGTATTTAGCGACGATAAAAAGCAATTGATATACCGGCCCATACTCCCGCGGAACACTCGGAATACTCATGTTTCTCGGAACACTGGTTAACAGACAGCGGCTCTAGGAAAACGTTTTCTAACGACCGCAACATCATCGGACGGAGGAAATAAAGCAGATAACATCGCCAAGCGAATCCGCCCGTCTTAACAGCAACTTGCAAATTAATTGTCCATAGCACCACTTTATAGCCGTCCTTTAAGACGGGAGGAAGTAATATTCCTAACAATGGAGATTACCCCTTATCCGAATAAAATGCCAATTAAAAGATTAACTACATTATTCTTACAAAATACCTATTTCGAACAGGCCGAGAGGTGCATGTCTGTATGTGTATTGTGTTGTATATGCATTCATAAAGGATTGAAATTGAATTTGGTACACACGATACGTTAATGTTGTCTTATTACAATGTGCTTATCGTAAAAAAAAGATGACGGAATTTACGTAGTTTTTTTTACATTGGCCTCACACAGGGGGCCCTGAGAAAAATAATTTCCCTCGGGGTTATGTCATCTTTAGGGATGCTGTGTGGACGGTCTTTTTAAGTAAATCCTTAAAATCACGGCTTAGGACAATAGGGTTAGCTTTCAATGCCTTGCCCGATTCATTGATATTACTAAAAATGCAATCCTGAGGAAGATAGAATTTGTATTATGCATGAATCAGGATAGGTTGAAACCGAAAACTATACATTTGTTAAGCAGAACATTTTAATAGGGTTTGCGATTTTGTTTAAGCTCCAACTTCTTAAGGTAGGCACAGTTTTCCTGCTTTTTGGACTGCACGCCACTGGTGAACACATATCAATGCAATTAAAATGATCTAAAAGTTAAACTCAGATGTGATTAATATTCCTTGGCTACTACGCAAATTTCATTTTTACATCTCGTCTAAGAGGAAACGTATATTCTCCCTAATATATACTCGTATATTCATTTATATTACATTGTACGTAGGGCACTTTTTATATAGGACAAATCGACAAAAATAGGTGCCGGAAAGTCATTCCCATCGTTCCGTGGCAAATATACAGCAAAAAAAATCATCCTAGAATTGAGCAAACAATAATTATTTATGGCATTACATTGACAATTATGCGAAAACGTGCTAATTTTTTTTAATTAGGATTATAAATTTAAAAAATTAATCAATTTAGTGCAAACACCCAACTGCCACTGAGTTCCTAGTTATGTTATGGTAATATTATTAACATTTTTAATACTTAATTATAGTTTTTATGTAACATTTGCAACCATACCTATATCCCACCATACAAATAAAATTAGTAGCACTATTTATATGACGTTACCTGTTAAGTCAGTTTTTTTCAAGTTAAACATTCCGTTATATAACGTGTTTGAGTATAAATCATGAAACGGTAAAGTTTAAACGAATTTTTTGTACAAGAAGTTTTATTTTATGCGTCATTTTTTTAATCCGTGCGAATTTATATAATTGGTACCTCGCCACATTCCCAGCAAAATAGTTTTTCCTTGAGATTGCCATGAGCGGTTTGCTTACAACACCGGTTATGTCAATTAAACCATAGTTGAACCATATTATAAACTGACAGCTTATTCGAAATCTGAATAGGACAAAAAGGTACGTGAAAAATATTATTACTAAAAATCCATTCTGCGTGGGTAGGTATAAGGTTTGTCATTTATAATAATTAGTTCAATTAATACATTGATAATGAAAATTTATTTCAAAAAGCAACATATTCAGACCCTCCGGCTTGACCATGACAATGATGACGCTCGTTTTTACCAGTAAAAAACTAAAAATAATGTATTTTACTAACAAATCGTGCTGTACATATTGTTGACTTTTTAGATAAGTGAATATTATGCAACATTATTTTAAAGTTGACTGGAATTCGTAATTATAAAAACACACAATAAAATAATGTAAAATAAAGGTATACCGCTGATAGCTTCGTTGTGCACCATTACTTTTCCATCTTTCTACAGAGGTTAAGACCCCGATTCCGAATTTCTTCCGATTTATAACATGTTTAACTTAAAATTTTAAGCTCTTTAAAAAAATTTAGTTTTTATGGTAATCTCTATACATATGAAATTCCCTCAATAGAAAAATATCTCAAAGCATGCTCCGAAGATTATTACCTTAAAACTTAACTTTTTTAAAGAGCTATTCTTTATGGTTTGCGATATTATCTATTGATGGAATTTCATATGTATATAGATTACCATATAAAATAACCTTCGGAGCATGCTTTGCGACATTTATCTACTGAGGGAATTTCATATGTATAGAGATTACCATAAAATCTCTATACATATGAAATTCCCTCAATAGATAAATATCGCAAAGCATGATCCGAAGATTATTAAAAACACATTTGGTTCTGTTATTTAACATGTTATAGGCATAAAAAAATCACAGTATTTCTCCAAAGGCTACTTGAGACATTTGCTTTATTTAAAAGCAGTCATGCTTTATTTACGCCTTTTAATTACAGATAATCGTGTTTATTTTTATATTAGCGCGCTTTGACTTTTGTATTTAAGCACCGTACTTTCAAAACCATCTTCTTCTTCTTATTTAACGCTTACTACGGAGCCTTCATAGATACTTACTCGTGTATTCAAGACAACAGCAACACCTACAAGCCAAATACAAAGCCGCTTATTAAAACCTGCTGAGATTAATAAATTGTCACGCAACAACTTAACATGACAAATAATATTAATTACTCTTATTGTAGAAAGCAATCACTTTGTGGTTTGACATATTTAATAAAATAAAATACTTTTTTTGTTTTAAAACCACGATATTTATTAATTTAAGAACCGACCGGTTTCGCTTTACTTAAGCATCATCAGGGTACAAATTAATTAATTTGTACCCTGATGATGCTTAAGTAAAGCGAAACCGGTCGGTTCTTAAATTAATAAATATCGTGGTTTTAAAACAAAAAAAGTATTTTATTTTATTAATTACTATGTTCTAATATCAATTTTACTATGTCCACTAACAAAAAAACAACATTTTATTTTATTTTATCGAAATTATTATTTGATAACCAGTTTAGTATTGATTTTAATTTTAATTCCTTCCTGGCCGTGATACATCGATGACGAAATGAGTGGTGCATCATTCTGCGAATCAATTACAATATATTATTTGCATAAAAACATAAGTAATTAATTGGCCATAGTACACATGAATTGTTTGTTTTAATCCTTAGATAAATGTCATTGTTTTAAACTTCTAGTATACACTAGAGGTGCACTTAAGATTGCTCTATTAGATTATATTCTACCCGTCTTCGCACAAGTTTAAACACTATTGATCTTGAAGATACAAAACAAGCAATGGGATTTTTAATGCTCCAGAGCTCAAGCCGGAAATTAAGTTTGGAGATGAAAATAGTCACATCAACCTGAAAAATTACAATAAAATATATGACGCCAGACCTCACCATTTGAGAGATATTGGTGCTTAATATAAATAATAATACTTAATTGGAGATAAACTTGTCGGATTACGCCTCACACTTAATACGCAAAAAATTATAAATGGCACATGGTTTCAACTTAATTACTACAAGAAATAACTATTTTATGACGGGGAAGAGGCAAAATATGCATTAAAGTTCCATTTTTTCTCAATCCAAGTTCAAAATTAACCCTTACAGTACCGAAAAGCGCCGTGGCGCTCATAGGTAGGTGTGCGAAAAATGCCAGCGACGCGGTAGCGCTCTTTTCGACAGTTCACTTTTGACTACGGTCGTGTTCCCACGTTTATATTTTTATTCATTAAATTGCGTTCTAACTTTCGGTTCTTTATATTTTATTATGGTTCGATATTTTATCAAAATGAAAATTCGACACACCTTTAAAAAGTGATATAGAGTTATCAAAAGTGATGAAACAAAAACTAGGTTTAATAGTTACCTATGTAACCTAGTATTTGTTTCATCACTTTTCATGACTTTATATTATATCACTTTTTGTAGGTGTGTTGAATTATCATTTTGATGACATACCCGGTCACCATGCAGCAGTAAGGACAATAGCTCTGTGAAAAGATCCAACTTGATTTGCGCATTGTGTAAAAAAGGACTGCACGGTGTTTGTGTAGGAAAACACTCTTGTAAATAAATCTTGTACATTTTCTCTAATTTTCTTGTCAATAAAAATGTATTATTCAATTTCTGTGATTTTATTACCATAATTTGAAACCTTCCGAAGAGAATGTTGAAAAAATTATGAAAATTAGTGTATTGTAATAGAAATGGCAAGTGTTTTACTTTTTTATAAAAATGCACTTTTTTATTGGCATTTTCAGCATATTTTGACAAAATATTTATGGCCCTGAAAGGGTTAAACGTTTTTTTAACAGATCGACGGTCGATCTTTGAAGGATTAGGAAATACGCATAAATTATTAAAATAATCTAAACTAACAACCTAATAACCTATTTTGTGCATGTTCACATCTCCCCCGACTCAAATAGATGTTTCCATCAGTAATTAAGTTGAAATCAAGTGTTATTTTTTATGTGTGCGTAAGGCGGAAATTGACAACTTTACCCACTGCCGATAAATTAATATCAATTTAATTATTAAGGTTAAAAGACAAACTAATAACGCTATACATTTACGTGATGATAATAAATATTAATACAAGGAATGCCATAATCCATAACCTATGAAGAGAACCGGTAAATGAAGGTAACGTTATGCATACATAATAAGATGGACATAAGCAGAGCATTAGCCGAGCCTAAACCCTAGACTTCACAAAGAAGAGCTTCCAAACCGAATATGGAATAATAATATATTAATTAATAGATAACAGTAGTTTAAATCGCATACCATTGAAACAATAAGAAACCTAATGATACCGTTAGACGTTATACTCTTGGAAGGAAAGTGTGTCAGATCACCTAGTCCAGAAGTAGAAGATACTGAGCATGCGCGGTTTGTTGTACTACGAAGCATGCGCGTTTGTTATACCACGTTGGCAGTGCGCAATAAAATAACCGTTATTAGGAGCATTGCGCAATCATAGTGGACTGACAGGCCCAACGCAACTGTCCATCAATAAGAAAGAAAAAATATACATTGGAATCCAAAGAATGCTCGATGCCAACAATTGTACCTGCTGCTTGGTGGTCAGAGTAAAAAGTCCGAAGATAACTTTTGCAAAATTTAGATAAATACACAGTAGCAAAAGCTATTGAGATTGTATGTAATTTTGTGGTGTATTTAAATTCGTAGTATCCATTAACAACAGTTATACACCAATATATTACAGATCAAGTAACACAAAAAGTACACATTTATTATACATATTATACATACAGCGACATATGCCTTGAGGATTTTAACCAGCTATTCGTGATCATATTTGTAAGTATGTTTAAAGATAAGATAAGATGAGCTACCAATGTTTGTTTTAAAATCTAAAATAAATGTGATAATTAATAATAAAAAAAACAGACGATTTGTAATGTTAAAAAATAATAATAGTGTGCATTTTTGAGATGTGCCATTTTACTTGTAGCGCCTAGAATTCCATTGGCATGATCTTATAACAACAACAAAAAGTTAATTTAAACAACAATACAATATAAATCCATTATGCATTGTTGTGGCTGTAATTGAATCAATATGAACAATGTCCTTACGGTTCGTTCACATTGAATCATCGTCACTTGTTCCTTGTACGGTAGCAAGCTGAGGCTTCAAAAAACACTTTACGAGACGAAAGCTTTCTTCGGCAGAGGATCTCAATTAACCACACCATGGAGATATGAAAGTTTTTTGGTCATCAGTTAAATTACCGACCTAACTGTAGTAGTTATGAACGATGTGCGAAGTTTAAAATAGGTTATAATCCCAGCCCTTATTATAAATCAAACGCCATTGGCCAAACGCCAAATAAACTCATAACCGAAAATGTATGTAAATTCATAACCGAATTCTTATACGACCCCTTTTTGTCTATGTCTATGAAAATGTCCACAAATCCGAGATAGTAGAATAGTTTTTAAACAGGAACAAAAAGCGTTCCTCCATGTTCACTCTCAACTATAACGAAGTGCAGTCTACACGCTGTTTTTCCGTTCATTATCGACATTGGAACAATTCATCAAATGTCAAAGATGATTATCAAGTTCTGTGAAGATTCTATTCAAGTTCTTTTATTATTTCAGTTTTGTGAAAAAACCGACCAATAATAATATAATAACAGAACTAAAAAACTAACCACACAGAACTTGAAAATCAACTTTAAAATTTGAAAAATTCATCAATTTTCAAAATTATTTTTCAAGTTCTGTGAACGTTTTACTAAAGTTCTGTTATTAATTCAGTTTTGTGAAGCAACTGGTCCATAATGATAATTATAATAACTGAACTTGAATATAAATTTCACAGAACTTTAAAATTAACTTCATTTTATGAATTGTTCAAATTCTGTGAAATAACTGACTCTTCATCATAATAATAAGTTTAATTAAATATCATATTTGCACTTTAAATAGAGTTATTAAATCTAAATCTCCATATCATGATTTCTCTGCGGTAACTTCCACCATTACCTTAATATATCTATCATCTACATCTGCAGATCTATCATCATATCT
The DNA here is from genome assembly GCA_026573805.1 of Hesperophylax magnus. Taxonomy (NCBI): domain Eukaryota; kingdom Metazoa; phylum Arthropoda; class Insecta; order Trichoptera; family Limnephilidae; genus Hesperophylax; species Hesperophylax magnus. The sequence goes on from JAIUSX010000121.1 coordinate 10,597,772, forward strand.
GTAGATAGTCTCCTGATCTCATTTCATCTATAATTCGACTATTAAGAAGAGAACATATTGAATATTGCTCGCAGTGCAAGAGTTAATATTATTTTACTGCCTCCTCAATCGAGGGTCGTAGCAATGTGTTTGCTTGAAAATAATAAGGGTTTACTATGAGTATCTGATATTACATAAATATAAGCGCCTACCAACGAATTAAACAATAACGGGAAATCTGCCTAGCTAGCGACTAATATCGAGTTGACAAGACAATACTAGTTGTTCACATTTTATTAAAATAAAAGAAAACGCACTGTGCACGATATTGAAAACGTGTTGTTTTGGATTGAAACATTAGAAAGATTAATATGTAACAACTTTTGTGTTTAGTCTTACCATCATCGAGTCTGGTCTACAAAGTAACTAGAAAAACTTATGATACGTATTATTGCTTAAATCATGTATTCCATCATAACCTTATTCTAAAATTATCTTCCTGGTGTACGTTTATGTGCAACTAGCTGCACCCCGCTACGCAATGCAGTGGCTCCTTCCAGAAAGTTCAAGAGCATTCTCAAACTCTCCGGAACCTTCTAGACTCACCGACACACACCGCCACTCAGTTTGGAATCTTATAGAACCTTCTTAAACTTTCTCCTTTCAGAACCTTTTAGGGCATTCGAGAACCTTTATGAACTTTCTGGATCCTTTCAGACTCACCGACACAGTCGGCGGGCCCATTCTGAAACAATCTGAAGCATTCGCGGCCTTCCCACAACAAAGCACATTTTCGTCACCCACTCTCACCCAGGCTCAGCCACCCCCTCCAAACTCTTTACTTTCGATGTGACACCAAGGCTATCTATTACCATAACCACCGGTGGGAGGCAGTGGCTGGTTGTGAAGAAAATTAGGCGGGTAGGGAAACACGGGTTTCTTTTTATAAAATATATTAGATTTGTCATTGCTATGTATATTCAGGTGTAGTTAGTTTGTAGGTACCTACCATTCTCTTCTTTCATTTCTATAGTTTCTCAGTCCCTGTTATATACAATGTACTGTATTATTATTGATTAATAGTCTGTAAAACAAATGTAATAAATAAATGCATAAAATTCACTGAACTAATAAATTACTAGGTATTTCAAATTGCTATAAAAGACAGTTAATCCTACATACCTACAAATGTCTGATAGCAAATAATGCATACAATTATTAGAATATCCGTCTGAAATAGCAAAGTGCAGGAATGTAATACATACATATTTGTGTCAGTACCTCGAGTTGATTGTAGGATGTGTAAGGTGTAGGGTAGGGATCAGTAGGACAAGCTGACAGCGGGCGATGGGCGATCAATGGAACGTACAGGTTGACTGTTGACTGCTCCATTTCCCGGTAAAATGATAGTAGGTAGTGTAGAAAGTCAAGTGCGAGTAACGGAAGACACGGCCAGTTACTTGTTACCAGTAACCAGCGGTTTCCCGGTAACTGGACGATCCGCTCCCTACGCGAACCGTTTGACCGAGACCCATCACACATGGAATTATTAATCACTGAATTCAGTAGTACAACGCCCGTTATGCCTCAAACGGTAACGTGAATCAGACGGTTATGTTACAAGCATAGAATAAAGAAGAACACAAGAAATGCCACGTGGGCATGTTTCGTGATCGAAAAGTCTAACCATTTTTTTCTTAAATCAATTTGCAGAAATGTGTTTCGTCATGATTATGAAAATCAAATGAGATGGCGATACACGATATCAAGCAAGTGTTAAGAGAGACAGAGCGCGTGTAAATGGGCTAGAACCAAAGGGTACTACATTCAACATTAAAAAAACATAGGTTTCCATATGGAAGGTATTTCTAATGTTCTTCTTTGTTGAAAGCCTGGCAATTTAAAAAATTCTCCCCGTTAAGGGGGTGGGTAGATCTTCGTCCCTGCTTGAACACGGGCGACTTTTGATCAACGTTGTGTTTCATTTTAAAATTTATAGAATATTGATGATTTTGTTTTAGTACCATAATATTATTCCAACTATTAATGTGATGTTGTTCAAAGTTATTGTTTGTTTTCTCTGAAATATCATTCACTTGTGTATAAGTACTAATCCATAACATGTTACTAATTCCTGCTATACAAGGACAGTCGTTTTTACATAAATGTAGTCTAATTTTTTTTTAAATAGAGTCATTGTGGTGCGACTTGGGGGCGTAACCATTTTGATGCAGTGGGTCCTTCCAACTCAACTTAAAAATTCATAGCTCCCATCACGGCATTGTCATAATTGTCCTGCAAGGTCTGAAAATTTATCAAAATTTAAAATGAACTGAGCATATTAACTATTTGAATAATATATATTTTTTAAACTAAGTTATTTCTTCAAAACCATCAGTAATGTCCTCAGTAAAAAAAAAGACTTAATAAAAATCAATGTAGCTCTTTGCCAATCGCTCTAAGAAGACGGTATTATCAGATAGGGCAGTGCAAATGACAATATCCTAAAATCACTATTACTCTGTAAGACTGGCGAAATGTTCAACAAACTTAAAATCATGTAAATCAAACAACTCTATTCTAAAACAGACTTGTTTGATTTACATGATTTTAAGTTGTTTGATTTACAAACTTAAAATCATGTAAATCAAACAACTCTATTCTAAAACAATACTCCTTTACATTTATAAATACAAAACACGAGAAATAACAACTAACACATATGTTGGAAACACGGAAAAGTCACAACAATATTTTAGAATTTCAAATATCAAATAAAACGCTGGATACAAAACATAGGGAGATCAGAAATAGATAATATACTGACACCGAATACAGACTGAAACCGAAACCACTCTACTGAACAAAAAAAACGCAATGTAATATACTTATAACTAGCTGTACACCGCCACGCGTTGCTGTGGCTCAGTCTGCCTGTGCGGATGAAGAAACAATAGCGCGCGTTGCTTTTACGTCCAACAGATGTCACTGTTTAAAAAAAAGCATATTTGTGTCCAAGAGATAGCGCTGATTTTTATAACGTGTTTTTACCTGTCACGGGTGACATCTATATAACATAAGTACAATAAAACACACGCGTATTCGAATTCAATGTTGCGTCAAAATTTCAAATCGATCGGTGAAGAACTTTCGGAGGTATGAGATTTTGAGCAAACGAACATTCACATATTTATTTATATAAATATGTGAATTTTGAAAATCATCAATGTAATCCTATTACTCTTTACAAACGAAGAAAAATTTTTGACGTACCGTTTCTGTACAAAATTGTGAACTGCCTTATTGACTTCCCAGCCCTGTTAGAAAGGATTGCATTTCATTGTCCTGAACGCAATACCAGATCAAATACCTTATTTTATATACAACATTTCAAATCGAAATACGCACAAAACTCCTTGCTCGGGCGTATCTGCAAATCTTATAATGCCGCGATATTGACATTTTCCACTGTACCCTTAAATCGTTTAAAATCAAATTAACCTTACTGTGTACCTAAGTTAAAAATATTACTTATGTATTGTTTAGTATTCTCTTTTTAATCATTTTTCACACACACTATGTACTTTATTACTTTTAATTGATTTCTAGCTTTTATAAATATTATAAATGGAACTTAACTGGTTTAAATCATGTTCTGTATTTTATGTTCAATTATTTTTTTTGTAAAACTGTATGTTTCCTAAATAAACTAAAATATATATTTTTTAAATATATGGCGCTGGAGGGCCTCCATAATGATATATAGTAAATATTTCTATCAACAGATAGGCCGTTTGGAATGAAATTGATAATCAATTTTGACCAGCTATTAACCAGCAACAGATCGTTATAATTGATGAAAAAATAAGAAATCCTATTATTTATTTATACCTATTAATTATTTCATAAAAAAATACTATTTAATATATTTATAATTAATCTATATTATCCGTACAGTTAAATTTTAATAATACGTAAATGAAATCATGAGCACGGGAGATCCCAGTGATGATATCATTAGATTTAATTGTTAAAAAAGGAAGATAATAAAACACGTATTATTATTAACTATTCTTCATTATTCTACGGTTATAAGGTAGGGATTCTGTAACAGCAACGCTATCGCTACCTACAATAACATTCTTCTCGTAATATGATATTCTTATAGTATAAGAACACCAAAATATGTGATTATACATTAAATTATGTAGCATAGACGCGTATAAACACATAAAGCATAATAATATTTAATTGATCAATAAACCAGCTTTATTGCATCATAACAACACCAAAAACAGGTATTTCAATCAACCTTTACCAGTCAGATATTAAGCTATCATTTTTTATCCATTACTTTATTGAAAACACTTATTCTACACGCTAACTTCGATGTAGAGTTTACATTGATTGGCAGTTTATAATGCGCTGAACACGCAAAGTCTAAAAGATAACAATCAATTATTTTTTATTCACTTTCTTGTAAATGCATTTTCTTTTATTATGAGTGATTACCTGATTAGGCACAATCTACTCGCGATGTTTAATTTTAATTAAGTCGTTACAAAACCAAATACATAAAGTTGTAAATTTTACAGTAAAACATTGCAAATCTGTTTTCGTATAATATCAAATTGTATATCTGCTAATTCATGGGAGAATAAATACTTTTTTTATATAGGGCGGAGAAGGTTGACATATAGTTCCCGTGAGGACTTAGGCCATGGGCCCATTGTGCTATATCCCAATTTACCTCATTCCTTTAACTGTCAACAGGTCCCTTTTATAAAATTCCCCAGGTTTGTCATTGTATATGTGGCTATGTCTTCTGATTCCACAATGTGTCTTCCCATCTACCCAGGTCTCATCGCTCCTCTCCAATCCCCCTTGGTTCGCTGAAGGCCCCACGAGGGACGAGAGCCTCACCTCTCCTCTCCACTCCCATTTGGTTCCCTGAAGGCCCCAGAAAAGAAGAGCTCACGGAGGTGGCCTCATCTTTCCTCTCCACTTCTCCTCGGTTCCCTGAAGGTCCCACGAGGGAAGAGGGGGTTTCATCTCTCCTCTCCACCCCTCCTTGGTTCCTCGAAAGCCCCATGGGGTCCAGGGAAGAGTCCACTCAATCCACCAGTTTTATATGAATAACATTAATTTGTATAATACCCTATTTAATTAGGAAATAAAAAATATATATAATTGTGTAGTTCTGTTAAGTTTTTTTACATATCGAAATAGGTTATATGTATTTATTGTATATCTGTCGGTTGTGTTATTTGGCTTCCAAGTACGTAGGAACGATATAAGACGTTTGATTTAGCAATAAACGCACATTTAGCGGCACATTTAGCATACCTACATGTAAGAACAATAGTTTGCAACGGAAATAGTAAAAGACCATATTCTAAACACGAACAGATAATTAATAGCAAAGCATTAGGGTATTAATAATGAAATAATTCACATTTTCCATTGTTTTCCAAAATTCCTTTAACAAATTTTATGATAATGGGTTTGTATTAACCAGTGCAACGCCGATGGGTCTCTGGAAAACATGCGAGCATTCTAATATGATCCTTATTAGAATAATTTGCGATGCGGTTTTGACCTTAATGCTTCAAAAATGTATGAAAAAAAATCAGTATCGTTTGGGCTAATAAAACCTTTGGTTCCACTAAAAAAATCTGCGTTATGCTCCGGCCTTCAACGGGTTAAAACCGGATTACACAATTGACAAAAATCAAACTTAATCTAATGAGTGTAATGACATTTACCTACTAATGCCACGGGAAAGGTATTTGAGTGGACATGGCGCTATCCTTGGAAAAATGTAGATAAAGAATATTGCAATGTTCAAAATAGCCAATCACTTGAACGCTTTCATAAATATATTTTTTTAATAATTCAGGTGAGTCAACAAATTTGCTATAATAAATCATTAAAACTATCATACGCTATTAATAGCGTAAAAATTCATGTCATATCTGTCTGTTAGTATTATCGTTTTAATAAATTATAATTACAGAGAAATTGAGTAAAGCACAAATCTTTATACTATTATTTTAGTGTTTGGAATCAAGCTCTCTCTCTCCGATAAACGAGGGACTCAATAATATATTAATTGTACATACCCTTTATTAGCTTTATTGGCATTTGACGTATGAACAAATATAATATGCCACGAAATCTGAAACTAGTGGGTATTCCTGTAAATCTAGTCATCACACTATCGGTATCAAAGCAGTCGTAAATGTTCAGAATGTACTAACAGGCAGCATTAAAAAGTCCGGAGAAAGATAAGTCTATCATAGACAAAAATCTGGTGATGGAGGCCATAGCACGCAGAAAAAATCTAGAGCTACACAAGAGAAGAGATTCTTAATAAATTAGCAATACACATTTTTCTCCGTGTACGCTGGAAAATGGAACCTACAGAATTAAAACTAGCCATGAACACGAGCAAACTAATTGAGAATGAAACTATCATAAGATTCTGTATATCCTATGCATTGAGGAACATAAATTTAAGGCGAAGTTTAATGGTAAATCACTATTTTGATTAATCTTTATAACGAATTGATGTACATTATGAATACCAAAAATATGCTATAGATAAATCGAAGGTTTTCCTATTGCTTCGCTTGAGTAGAATACAAATAAAATAATAAATTACTCAATAAAAAATATAACTGTAAACTACTAAAAAATATACAGGGTTTTCCAATAAGAGGTGTTATTTTGATATTCAATCGTAAAATATCAATGGTTTCGTTGCTTGTGTGGCACGTAGCGCCGTCTTGTTGAAAGTAAACGTTGTCCAGATCAATACCATCCAATTCCGGCCATAAAAAATCATTAATCATCTCTCGATAGCGCAATCCATTCACCGTAACTGTTGCTCCAGCCTCATTTTCGAAAAAGTAAGGTCCAATGACTCCGCCGGACCATAAACCGCACCAACCAGTCACACGTTAAGGATAGAGAGGCTTTTCAACAATAACTCTTGGGTTTTCCGAGCCCCAGATGCGACAATTTTGCTTGTTGACGAAGCCACAGAGGTGGAAATGGGCCTCATCACTCAAGATGATTTGCATTTGATTCACTCAAGTGAATTTTAATATTTTCAATGCGTTGTTGAAGCGTGTATCGTTCCATTTTTATTAATGGCGTAGTTTCTACTTGTCAAATGTCAAAAAATGACAGCTTCAAAAGTAACATCTACCGAAATAGCGGGCTATTCAAAATAACACCTCTTATTGGAAAACCCTGTATTTTTCCAATAGAAATATATGAACGTGTAAAGGAAACAACTTTTAAAAAATACATTATTATAGCTAAGATATCTGTGACAGTTTCACTTGATTAACTTTTTTGCTTTCTTATAAATTAATTTACAAAATAAATAAAAACTATTTTTTTTGCTTGAAATCGAACATTTCTAGACTCCGTTTGTCGAGCGATTTTAATGCCTATTACCTACAATATAAGGTATACAATATACATATTTTTGGCTTATAGCTTCGTCTTAATGGCCATACGCGGAAATAATTCAAGATTGCGGTAAGATCAAAGTAGTAGGGGAAGGATTGAAGAATAATGACCAGCTATCAGAGCGGGTGAAGAACTTTCAAAATAAATATCAAATGACACCCTGTACCATCATATTGATCATAACAATATTCATATTAAAACGTATGCATATCGTGAACAAATAGGAATTTTTCCTACCCGTAACGGTGGTCGAGTGTCAAATATGATCAGCATTATCAATTTCGCCCTATTTCAGCCTACAGGCATCGCTATCGGGCGCTACTTCGATGACCTCGGTCCATTGAAGGTTCTCCACAAATCAAAGCCACTGTAATTACCACTCCAATCTGAAAGGATATGCGAGTGCCTAAAACCAAAACGCGTAACCTCATTACGAGTTTAAAGTAGAGGTCATCCCACTAAGGGATTGGAAAGGCAATACAGAAAGCACACTAACAATATTATTATTCAGGTGCCGGTAAATCGAACTTGTCATCCGTTATATCCGTATAGACCTCTCCATAATACTATCAAGAACACGCAGGGGTATTTACCATAGACAGTAGTTATGACTGGCATAGAACTAGAAACTCTTTACGACGAAAAGTCGGATAAGTCATGGGAATAAAGATGAAGTAGTAAGAATGACACAATAAATTAAATAAACAATGTGATTTACTAAGTTGCGTACTTTCTAAAAGTGAACATCATGCAACAAATGCTTACAGAGGAGAAATTCTCAAAATTCCAAATATTCATTACGAAACGATTTGAAACTTTCGTTTGACATTTGCAGGTATTATATAGGAACTTCAAGATAAACGTACGTAGGTACACATACCAAACTCACAAAATAATACTAATCGTACACTTGTAATAAGGCATGTCATGGGCAATATAATAGGGAAATGAAATGTTTTTTATCCAAATAATTCAGAATGTTCAATGCAAGTTAAGGACGCGAAGTTTAAAATAAAAACGTTAAACAGTACCTACCTAAACCAGGACTCAAAAAAATGTTAGAAATCCTGAGACACGCTGTAATTATGCAAAATATCCAGCATCAATTGTGCAAGAGATGGTAACGACCCACATAACAATTATTGACGTAACCTTTGTAATAAATAATGTACCATGTAGTGGGTACCTATGTACAAAGTGCCAAGTACCTACTTACTACTTTTATGTGGGTTTTATTGATATATGTTAGCACCGTAACTGTGGCTAGAATTATTTATTTTCTAGTTCGAATGCTCTCCTACTGTTTTTCGGTGATTATAAGTTCCAACCACGTAGTATTTATCGATGCGCTAATTTGCGCACCATATCATAATGTACCAAATAAAAGCAATACAGGAAACTCAACTCGAAAGGTTAGGTCAAAATTAGATGATAAAATTGTATTTCAAAATTTAGGCGCAGGTATGGCAACTTGAATAAATAGACGGAGAAAATTTCCTGATAAAAAATATTCATAATTTATTAAAAATCACATCAAATTATTCGTTTTCCTGTTAAAAATGGGATTGTAGGTCATTAAAGAATGAATCGATAGGTATCCTGATAAACCTTAAGACACATGCCAATGTTTAATCACGATGTCCGAACACTTGTTCTTATAAGTCCATTATTTACATTTTTTGCATTTCGTCTTAATATTATTATTGAGACAAACGCTGGTATATGAACATGTGTTATATACCAGCATATTATTACAAATTTACCAATACTTTATCAGGAAGCGGTTTACAGTCCCGTTTTTAACGGGATGACTAATAATTTGAAGCGATTTTAAATAAATCAGCATTACTCATTTTTCTCCATGCACAAAGGTTCAAAATTTAATAATTTCATCGAGGAAACGACAATATTACCTGTAACAACTTTATCCACTGAAAATAATGCAGGATGTAATAAAAGGATACCTTTTGTCCTTGTTCTAATCGTGAATAAAATGCTGACCGTAAATAAAGATAAAATAGATGTACTAATGTATCCACGGCGCAAGACAATCGCATTCATTACCAGATAGCAACTATCCATTATTTCATCTAGAGGCTAAGATTAACGAGCTAACGATGTACGTTCGAGCCTCGGTCAATTAGATATTAGTATAGGTATTATTTTATAAACATACGACGAATGCATAACAATAGTTATGATAATTGAACTTTCGCATTTCACAATAATTTTTAATTCTTAAAACATGTTTCAAGATACTTGGCTAGGTACAGATCCTAAATTCTAGAAACTATTTCGAAATCAAATTAGGCAACCGTGTAGGAGTGGCAGCTCACGCACAATGCCTCGGACAACACAGTAGATAATACAGTACAAATAATAATAACGTCTAATATTAGATTTCCACACGGGAGATATGATTGATTGGGATAAACGACCTTACCTACCGCACGACAGGAAAAGCTCGACAAAATCTATAATATATCGATAAAGCTCTCTTAAACGTCAGTTCTCGATGAGTTGTTCTACCTCCGAATGTTGCCTTTCCTAAACCCACGCGAATCTCGTGGTTTAAAGTATGCAATTCGATACTAACTTACTAATTAGATTCTTACACGCACGTTCAACGTTGGTGTGGTAGAGCCGGCCTTGAGCCTGGTTTAAGACTGTTTTAACTAAACAAACGCCATGGTAATAAGTCATGTTTTTCAACGTACTGAACTTACGCGCCGCGTAATATTTACACCATGTTTTTTAGTAAGACTGTAAATTTTTACCATTTTGTGTAACTACTATAAAGCTTTATATGACCTCCGTCCTCCGTAATGCAACAAGACTTTAACGATTCCTGCTATACGTCGTCAGACAAATTAGCGATGTTGCTAATTTTAACATCTACAGAAACTTTTAGATGAAGAGGTGAAGTAATGTATTTTGCACTTATTTTAGTGTGATGCAGAGATGCAGATGTGATGACGATTTTGTTCATTAGTTTTAGTCTCTCCTGAGCGATGTGAGTGGTCAGAAAAGAATCAAGGAGCTTTTTAACTCACAATATGAACAGGGCATTATACCTACTCCGTTTACAGTAGGATTGTCTTAGTTCGGTGCAAATACTAGTATAATAATATTACGTCCATCCTGAATTTTTATTAATATTAGAATCTGGTACTGGAGTGATCAAACTGGAAATTGCCGCCAGGCTATTATTCCGGGATTTTTTTACTGCACTCAGAGCTACGATTGACTAAAAAGAAGCCGAGTGCTTTTTGACTTCTAGTGTGAACAAGGCATGTAGATAACGATGTTAACAAACGCAGCCAACGAGTAGAGAATATAAAACGTATAATAAAGCTAAAACTGTGATAAGGTTGGACTAAAATAGAAGTAACGTCCCTTTTAGCAGATATGCGATCAAGATTCTAGTAATAAAATTGAATAGGGGTTAGGTTAATAACAGCGCCTTCTAGCCACACAATAGAAACAATTACTAGACATTTTAAAGCCATCATATGTAGTTTCATTAAAGACGATCTTTAGTTTTATAATGTTTATATAAATTATCTCTTTCGGAAACGACGAAGGTTGCTTCAATTGTGAATGATGGATACAACAAAGCAGCAGAGATTGTCAGCGGAGATTACGATCGTAAACATTGCGCATTAATTAGAATGATCCTTGATTTGGTAAATGATTATACAACAAAATAGAGAAAAATGTATGTTCAAAGTAAAAAAAAATTGACTTGAAAGATAATAGACTCTGATTTGACGGAAGGTTAACCATCATGCAAGTAAAAGCGGAAAATTACCTTAATTTATCCTTATCTTATGGGGTTTGAACATTTCAGCTAAAACCTACATTAGTTTGAACAAAGGGATTTCTCACCGTGCACGTACGCATAAACGTTAATGGGTGGGAAGATTAATAGACACGGATCATGTGAGATTCATTAGTCACGAGTAATGCTGAATAATTGGCTAGTGAAATCACTTTTAATAGATGTTATCGCGGTGGGGCCTGCCATGTCAGAGATCATTTTTTATCGGACGTTTTTGACAAGATTCTCGAATTAAAAGTGTGTGGAAATTTGAATGTATTCTAAGGTGCTTTTCCGTATTCCAGGTTGTGTGGGTCATGCTGGCGTGCCTTGCAAGCGTGGCGCGCTCGCAGTGCCCGTGGCAGCGCGCCGTGCCCGCGCTACAACCCGCGTGCTTATGCGCGCAGAATCTGGCCAGGGAGCTTTCCGTTCAGTGTGACCAGGTAAAAACTAATCAGTTGAATTAATGTCCCGCATACTAGTTACACTAAATATGCGAATACGTTAACCTCTTTTATGCTTTCAGGTGGAATGGCCCGTTCTTCTAAAAGCATTAGATAGCTTCGCCAAAAACACCGCATTGGATCTACTCTATGTCAATAATTCTACGGTCGGAAGTTTGCAAGATAATATATTTTCCAATCTGCGAATACATAATGTACAGCTTTCTGGGTGTAAAATAAATTACGTAGCTCCTGATGCTTTCAAGGGACAAGAAGGTACATTGAAAAACCTAAACCTTCAAGACAACGAATTGCTGGAAGTCCCCGCAGACAGTTTACGCGGACTCGCCATGCTGGCGTTATTAGATCTGTCGAAGAATAGAATCACCAAAATTGTAGACAATTCGTTTTCTTCATTAAAACGACTAACGACCTTGAAGCTGTCTGACAACAATATTACGCTGTCCTCGGGAGCTTTGCGAGGCTTAGAAGGATCTTTGAAAAATCTCAACTTGAAAGGAACCAAACAGAAAAGGGTCCCAGAATGTATCAGAGGCCTAAAGACCTTGGCTTTTCTCGATCTGTCGCAAAATAGCTTGAGGGAACTACCGGGACCGGCGAACACTAAAACTTTCGAAGGGCTCGATTCCCTGACAGCACTAAACCTGGAGAGAAATCTCATTCAGAACCTTGGAAGCACAGCTTTCGTCGGAATATGGAAAACAATAAGTTCCTTGAGTCTCTTGAATAATTTGTTGCCAGAATTTCCAACTGGCGCTATAAACACTTTATCAGAATTACGTGTATTGGATATCGGTTTTAATCTACTCACCAATCTACCAGAAGACTCTTTTATAAAGAATCCTTCCATAACCTTGCTGGCACTTGACGGTAATCCATTGAACACTGTACCGCAGAAGGCTTTAGCGCATCTAAATACTACATTACGAGGATTGAGTTTAGGAGGCAGATTTTTACATTGCGACTGTAAGCTTCGCTGGGTCACCGAGTGGATTCGAAATGGAGATTTGCAAGTAACATCGAGAGAGCGAAACCCACAGTTCTGCGGTAGTCCGCCCCGATTCCGTGACCGCGGATTTTACAGTATCCAGCCGGAAGAATTAACGTGTACCGATGAAAACAAGGTCATCGGCGTAGCCACCGTTATAAATGAAGACGTCGAAATAGTGAAGAAAAATAAACCAGAGCCGCCAGATAAAACATCTACCACTTCGACAACATCGACTACTACAACAACCACCACTACTACTGAAGCTCCCAGCTCAACTACTAAAGTCACAACAACCGCAGCACCACCCAGCAGCACGACAGTTAAAAAAGAAACAACCTCCAAAGTAACTCCAAGCGGTAATATTCCTCTGGCTAGGTCAACATTAGCCCCATGGCGGCAAAACGCAAACGCAAACATAAACGCAAACGCAAACAGCCAACACCAAAGACCTCCGCTTATTCTAGGCTTCCCGCCTCAGAGGCCAAAGGCGGACGATTCAAACGAAGTCGTAGTTAAAAATGCCCACCGGCAAGATAACTCGGTCATAATCCAATGGGACTCTGACACGGCTAATATTTTAGGATTTCGAGTAGTTTATCGACTGTTTGGAGACAAAAGCTTCAAGCAAGGACCACCCCTGGAAGCGAGCGAACGAGAATTTAAAATAAAAAATGTGCCAGCTCAGGTATGTTAAAAAAATGTACTCAACCTAATTTATTTTTAGTAGAATATATTTAGATAGTAATTAAATGTGTATTTTACAGGAATGCATAGTTGTGTGCGTGATTTCCTTGGAGGAAATAAACGTCAGTCCAGATACAGTGCCCTACTCTCAGTGCAGGGAAGTCCGCACAGTGTCATCGGCAACATCCAACATGGACAAAATTACAATAGCAGCGAGTGAAGCGATATGCGGCACTATAGTAATAGCAGTCATCGTATTTGTGGCCGCTAGCAGAAGACGGTCGAGGAAGATGCACAACCTACACCAGCAACAGTTGAATGGAAAGTCAGGCCTGCCTATCGGCGGTCTGCCGGTAAATTGCTGCACTGGAATGGGCACCACTCCCAGCCCTGGGGGGCCGCTGTCTTCATTGGCCACTCTCAGTGCCTTCAATAAACATCAGGTAGGATATACAAACGAGAATGTCTTTACTAATCAGACATTCTAAGCAAAAAGCATTTTAGGATAAGGTGGTCCCACAGCCGTCGTGCATATGATGCACTGGTGGGGCCTAAAAGGTGGTCCCACAGCAGTCGTGCATATGATGCACTGGTGGGGCCTAAAAGGTGGTCCCACAGCAGTCGTGCATATGATGCACTGGTGGGGCCTAAAAGGTGGTCCCACAGCAGTCGTGCATATGATGCACTGGTGGAGCCTTAAAGACTTGGCAACACTATTGAACATGTAATCGGCGAATACCCACTCCACCAAGCCCGGCGGAATTGTTACCGAAATCAATTGTTATATTTTTTTTACACTTTTTTTGGTGCAAATTGAAGTTATTTGACACAAATCATAAGACCCACAAAGTGACGTCCAAACCCCTAAAATGGCAAAAAATACTTTAATATTCCTCTTTGATCCCCATCATACAAAATAATTACTATTATTAATGATTATTGATGCGACTTTTAAAATTAATACATAAGAAAAAGGGGCATTTTTTTTTAAAAGTGAAACCGCACAAGAGTCCCAACTGCTCCCAATCCTCCAGAGTCTATGGCATCCCCAATTGGGGTATGTTGTGAGGCTGAAGGTAGTGTGGGGGAAAGGAAATGTGTAGGAGGAAGGTGGGGAAGTACCTGGCTGTTCAGATCTGGTCACCAAACAGACATTTCAAGGAATGTTTCAATTCTGAATGGTGGTCTTACACCAGGACGATACTGAGAGTATCTTCCACTCTGGAACGTGCCGCAAATACACTATTTTATTTTAAATGAGTAATTTGTGAAAAAAGTTTTGCATAAATAATTTCAAAGTTGCGCATAAATTTTTTTGATCATATTAAACATTTCCCAATTCATTTCTTTCAGGACTGGGACCAAGTATCAGCCTATAGTGGAAGATCTATTCCGAGACCTCGGATGTACCCCGTGGACAATGGAGCAGCATTACTTGCAGACGATCTGCGGTCTCACGTTTCACACTTTAGCAACACCGGGGGAAGTAAAGTTGGAAAGACAAGGTCCATAGCCGACGGCCAATCTCAACACAGCTTCTCCAACCACTCCGGGAGGTACCTCTCCACAAGCGCTTTCCCCAGCAACCTAGTGAGCTCTAGATCAGGTAAGATAGGCTATTCTTTACCTGAAATAGTTCAATTTATTTACCTGTTTATGTCCCTCGAGACAATTGTAAAGCCATTTTTTTTCCTGATTCACCCAACGTAACAATCTACACAACAATACTCAGACTGACAATTACCGGAAAAATATATATACTAGCCTTTTAAAAGGCCTAAAAAAAACATTACAATTCCATAGTACATTATGTTGATGTATCTCATAAGATTTAGGCAGCGTCAGCAATGTAAGCACCCGGAAATGGTATTTTTACGACTTGATTACAAAACATTGACTTTTCTATAATTTATATTAATATAATATATGTGTATTATATATATAAACTTTTCGGAAGAAGTTCTCTAAATGATAGTGAAAACCCTTTTCATGATCAAAATCCGTTGCATAGTTTAGAAGAAGTAAGCGCACAAAGAGACAGACGCGGATGGCAACTTTATTTTATAATATTTAGATATTTTGCACTGTTAAATCGAACCAACAAACTCCTGATTCAAATAAAAATAAGTTGATAAATTTGAATAAAAGCCGACGGACCGAGAAAAGGTGTATATTAAGAGTCTTTACTTAAAGTAGCAAATGTAAAAAATTAAAAATGGCGTTGATGGCAAATTTGATGAAAATTTCAAATGTGACTACAAACAATGGGCCCAAGTCTTTACTGTATTGTTAGTCATACTTCCAGTGCACTTTATTACAGTTTTACATGCACCCGCTTTATGCATACGTGCACTATTAAACCACAAATAATAACATATAATAATGTTTTCGATTTCCAGATCTCAGGCAATCTCGTCAATCACTGGCCGGCGCCTCGGACCGCATGTCGCGCATGTCCTTCCCTGTGGGGCACATGCACGTGGGGCCGCACGCACCCTCCGTGGCCTCCTCCTCTCGCCACACGCGCACCCGCCCCCGCTCCCGATCTCGGGACCACCGCCCCGCCAGCAGGTATCACCTCAATGCCTACACCCAGATAACTAACAGGGTTGCCACCACGCCAACCCACCCACCACAATAAATAAATCAAATAATTATCATTCCATATTTCCCTCATGCTGTCTAATCCATAACGCCACCCCAGCAACATTCAAATCCAAGTAAATTTGTACAACCATAATTCCCAGTTAAAAATCATTCTTCCTGCTTACATTTTGTATTATTAGTTGGTTCGCTGGTTACCCTTTGTATTTAGTACTGGATTAATCAGTTGTTAAAAATGAAGTTGGTCCAATTTTCAAGAGGACCGACTGAAGATTCTCACACTTCTGTTTTGTACCTGCCAAATAGATTGATAACACTAATTTATAATATTGTAGAAGCTGCTAAGCGAATTTGGAATATCAATAACACAAAGAAAAAAAAATCACAGAATTGTGGTTGTTTCACAGAATTTGAACAATTCATCAAATTTCAAAGATAAAGTTCAAGTTCTGTGAAAGTTCTATTATTATTTCATCATGGACCGGTTGCTTCACAGTACTTGGATAATAACAGAACTTGAATATAAACTTTTAAATTTGATGAATTGTTCGAAATTTGTGAAATAACCCATTCTAACTCTTGTTAGCATAGTTCAATGCGGAGTACTTTAAATGCACTCCAATTTTGTCAATACCTGTACCTTTTGGGTACCTGCTGAGTAACACAAAAAATGTATTAATTTTTGTAAAAATCTTTAGCATTCATAATATTTTATGAATCATGTGTTATATAATATTTATGCTATATGATCATATTTTTTTAAGCTTGCACTATTTTTCGAAGAATACAAGGGAAACTACATTACTGACATTTTCAAAAGTCAGCACATAAAATAAATTCTCGTTCTCCGGTGGCAACCCAATTTAGCGCCATAATTTAATGTAATAATCAGTGTAACTTGTTGGACTGTCACAGATACAGCACTGCCGGATCCACTCACACTCTCAACAACTACTGCGGGGATACATCAGACAATTGGACGGACCACGATATGGACATCTATATGGCCCGCAATCCCACCACCAGGGGAGGACTGGTGCCATTATAGAACCCGCTCCGTCCACGGATAAGGCCGGTTGTTGCTAAAACTAACAGATCAAAATAAGGATATCTAAATAGACCACAAAGAAAGAAACTGCTTAAAGTACAGAATCCGCTATGTCTATGGATATTGTCGGTTGCCATATGATATTTAATGGACCGCTTTCTGGACGCCTAGAGGTAACCCAGTCGTACCACTCAGAGAAGATTGGTACAGAATCCAGTCTGTCAATGGATATTGCCAGCTGCAATATGAAATTGAACAGACCGCTATATGGGATATCTACACATATAGCTCTTAATCTCACCACTCGGGGAAGACTGGTGTCATTATAGATATAAAACCCAATCTGTCCACAGTTGATATGCAACGATATCAAGGACATCCATGCAACAATCCAACCACTCAGGGAGGACTGCTATTATATAACCAGCTCTGTTGCCTGATGTCCTATTTGAGAAAACACTGTTTATTTAAGTATATGTATGAGTAGCCATACGATATTAATTTGTACCACGAGTCACGGAATGGACTAACTTGGTTGTAAAGGTATTGAGGTTGTAAAGTGAATAATATGTAAATAATCGGTTCAATTCCACCAAGGGAAGAACCGCAGTGTGATTTTATAAATTGTTAACTTATGACAATCATTATACATTAATGTAAAAAGACATTTTTATGATACCTAGATTTAGAAACATAATAATGGTGCTGTTACAACGGTCCTGACTGCGGTAGGAAATTGAGTGCTCAATAACTGTGTTATAAAACAATGATTATTTCAATTAAAAGAAGTGGAATGCAAAATGTGTTCATAGAAAAACAATTTATGTATTTAAATAATAAGTTTTTGGAACGATAATAATATGTATTGTTAACATATTACCTGTCCTACCAAACTTACCAAACCATTCACTAAAATCCTTTAAAAGGGTTGAATTGTTGGTAAAAGGGAAGGGATGCAGATAAGGGAACATTTCAATCATTAGCCTCCAAAAGGCTTCAATAACAGGAAGAAGAAGAATTTTAATGTACATATTATTTTTAATTAAATTTAAATTTTATATTTTATATTTGAAATAAATAAAAACTCATACTATATGTATATTTTTTTCATTTTAAAATAAAGTCAGTTTTAGTTGTTGTGTTTTACATTTTTACTAATTTTTACGCGTTGCTGTGGCTGGGTCTGTCTGTACAGATAGACAGTAGCACTTGGTGCTTTTACATCCAACAGATGGCACTGTTTTTCAAAAAAGAATGTTTTCCAACAGCTGGCCCAGTTTATCAAAAAAGCGCGTTTTTACCTGTCACAGGTGACATCTAATAATATAGGTATGTATTTAAAAACACATGCGTAATAGAATGCAATGTTGTGTCAAAATTTCAAAGCAATCGGTGAAGTACTTTCGAAGATTTAAGATTTTGAACAAACGAACATTTACATTTTTATTTATATACATTCTTCATAAATAATATCATAGTGTTAATATAAGCGGGTGCATAATTCGTTTTTATCTGTTTTAAAATAAAATATGCATAGAAAGAATGTATAAAAATCAAGTAAAACTAATCCTTCCTCCCATTTTTCACCGCTAAGGTCGAGTAAGCTCTACCATGTATTGAAAAAAAATTAACACAAGTATTACTTTGATGTGCTTTTATTATGTACCTTTTCAGTTTTCAGCACCGAAGTACGATTCTTGTTCCGAGACCATTTTTTTGTTCCTCAGTGAATATTCCCGGATATCTCTGCACTTGTAATATATATATTCAGAATGTCCACCCAATCACTTTCAAAACAATAGCTAATAATTATAATGCAAATACAATAAAATTTAGTAAAAGCAATAAATACTAATAGGGCAATACCTCTATTAACGTACACATTTGGCATAATTAAATGGTCAAATACAGATTTAGATAACTTAGAACAATTAATTAGAACTACGCTAACAAAGTTTAATTGCCATCATCCAAATTCAGCTATAGAACGAATTAATTTACCTAGAAATTTAGGAGGTAGAGGTATAGGTATAGGTACAAAATAACTTCTTTGAAACATAATCAGGTAGAAATGCTAAGAACTTTTTTCCATAGAAAAGCTCATAGCTCAGAAATGCACAAAATAATTTGCAAGGCAGATAGAAACATTACACCTTTAAATTTATACGACGAGAATGCCAACATTTTTATAAATCCCAACCAGGAATTATTAGATTCCTGGTCAAATAAAATTTTGCACGCAAAACACTTCAATTATCTCAACCAAACGTATGTTGACAAATTTTCGTCAAACAAATGGTTGAGTATTGGAGAGTTGAGCGCAGAAATAGAAGGATTTATGCTTGCCATTCAGGATAGAGTCATTAATACTAAAAATTATAGTAAGCATATAATCAAAGATACAAATCAAATTGATGATTTATGTAGAAAATGTTTGGCATTTCCGGAAACTATAGAACATATTATATCGGGATGTTCTATATTAGCACCGTCCGAGTATACATTTAGGCACAATCAAGTTTTAAAAATAATTCACCAAAGTTTGGTAATTAAACATAACTTGCTTGACTGCCGTAATATAATACCATATTATGAATACGAACCAAATTCATTGTTAGAAAACGAATTTTATAAAATATATTATGATAAAACTATACTAACAGACCGAACAGATAATAGACCCGATATAGTTTTACATGACAAAATTAAAAAAATAACTTATATCATTGATGTCGCTATTCCAAATTCCTGTAATATTGAAAAATCTGTTAATGAAAAAATACACAGATTTAGAAATGAGATGAAAAGAGTTTGGCATTCTCAGACTATAAAAATATTATCATTCGTTATTTCGGCTACTGGCATTATACCTAGCTCTCTCATTAAAAATTTTGGCGTATTAGATCTGAGTCGTATAGTTCCTATCTACGATAAGTCCACTATTTTCCAAAAATGAACTAATGATGCAGTTTTACTCTATCGGCTCTTTAGCACACTAATCAAATATCAATGAGTTCAAAATGGCCGTAAAATCCTACGAAAAGTGGATTTAAAAATCGCAATGAGTTCCAAACAACGATAAATCCAAAAGCCGATAAGTCCACCGCTCGTGCAGGCAGCCAATGAGCGAGAAAGATTTCGTCCAGGCAGACAATGGGGGGGAAGCATTTTTCAAATTCTAACATGGCCGCTGAAGCAGTTGTTGAAGTGGTGTTTTGTAAAAGTGTCTGCCTTTTTATACGTTTTTACAGCTAAATAATGTCCAATCTAACCACAAATGTTGTTCAAGTGGCGGGTAATACATCTAGAAAGCGAGTTATCATCAAGGAATCTTGGAAAAAACACGTGGATAGCCGTAATAGGTCCTTAAAAATCTCCTATTTTGAGTGGAATCATTCATTGAGAGTCGGTCATTACTGGGTGATCCCAAAACTTCGCTCAGTTGTTTTTAATAATTTTAAAGTTTGTATTTATTGTTTTCAAGTTTAATTTTTATTACAGTTTTTTTTTTATTATTACTTCTAATAATAAGTAAGGTACACAATACTATTGACAAATTAACAAAAGTTTTTTTATTTTATTTGTTTATTTCTTGTAATAAATAAGGTAAGTACATATTATTATTGGCAAATTAACCAAAGTTTTTTTAATAAAAATAATACACTTGTTTTGTTTAAAACCACGAGTTTTTATTAAGAATTAATAATTGAAAATCCTCGATTTTTGGGTAAAAAATATCTGTTTTTGAATTTATCGAAATGAATACAAAAAAAAAGTATTATCATCATAAAATTGCTACATTTCTTTAATCATTTTAATAATATATATTGTTCTATAATTTAGTTTATTCGCACAATAGCTTTTGAATTTATTGTGATAAATACAGAAAAATTGTAATCACAAAATATTTGCATTTTCTTTTTATAATATTGTTGTGTTTTGTTTTATAATTTAGTTGATTAGCACAATAGTTTTTGAATATTTTGTGATAAATACAGAAAAATTGTAATCATAAAATATCTGCATTTACTTTTTTATAATAATATTATGTTTCGTTTTATAAATTGGTTTTGTTTAATTCTAATATTGCAATGATTGTTTACTTTTGTTTAGAGTACAAAAAATATTTTGTTTATTTTTTTAGGAAAACAATAAAAAAATATTTTTAGGTTTTCTTTTTGTAAACACATATTCTATATTCATATCCATCGTATTTTTTTGTAAAAAACTTATGAAAAAAAAAATATCGAAAAAAAAATTACGTAAGTACATTTGTATTTTATTTTATTTTTCTTCTATTCACTTTTCTTAACTAACTTTTATTAAAAAAAAAATTATTAAATATTTTTGTTTCCTAAATCAACTTTTTTGCTGGCCCTATACTTGTCATTCACATGTCAACGGTGTTGGGAAACAAACACCGATAAGTCACAGGCTGGTGAGTTCCTATATACGATTAATTTGACGGTTACTTTCAAATGCCGATAAGTCCATCATTATTTACGTAATTACTCCTAAACTATTAAGAAATTCATGGTTTTATCTTATTATTTACATCCGTAGTTTGACAACAAAGCCCACCTAATAAATACTTTTCTAGTTTTTTATTTCTCGGAATAACTTTATTGAGTAAAACCTCAAATTGTAATATTTAAATATTGAAGACAATATTAGTGATAAATAATAAAACAATACTAGTTTTTATTTAAAAAACCTTGTAATTAAAAAATATCAATTTGCCAACATTTCACGAAAGTGGACTTATCGTAGATAGGAACGATACGACTCATCTATCAAAAAATTTATATATAAAAATGCAAAAATCAGTCATTTTAAATACATGTAGGATAACGAAAGATTTTTTAAATATTTATGTTGAGGGATCAGTAGGATTTATAGGCCCTGTTAGGAGTTCTACTGAGCCGAACCCTCTGGTATGAAAATATCTGGAGTCGGTGAATTATTTTCCCATTTGATCTCTGGTGAGTCGTCGTGTTGTTCTTGTATTGTTATGCATTTATTTTGCTTATATAATAAATACACTTGCACAATGTTGATTGACTAGATGATCATTTGTGGAAAAGCGTGTGGAAGGGTTTAGTTTTTCCTTTGGGGAAGATTTAACCCGGACATAAAATAGTCTAATATTCAGCAACCTCCGATGATGGAGAAAGATGTGAAACTTTAGTGAGGATAATCATAATATGAAATGTATTAAACAATAAATGAATGTAACATACCCTTCAATATTCATGGACTGATCCCATCTGCAGCGCATCTCCTGGCTGAACTCATACCAGATGTGCGCCACAGCGTTGGCGTCCCCCATCACCTGCGACACGTGCGCACTCAACACAGCCACGCGCCACGGCAGGTCGCGACTGCGGCTCGCCTTCAGGGCATCCCCGCCTAGAACAAATGGGTTCGCTTTGTCCGCCTGCAAACACAATCATTATATTACTTATTTTTATTTTTATTCTCGATAAAATTTAATAATTTTAATTGAGTGTTCCGTGCCTGTCTAGCTGGAATAATCATACGTCGAGACAGAAGTAGGATATATAATAAGGTTAAACACAGTAATACATAACATATTCTTTGAAGTTAACAGAAGGTTTTTTGTAAATAAATAATTTTAATCATATAAATGAGAATAATAAAAATAAAAATGGAGAAAGAAAAATAAAATAAAATATATATAAGAATGAGGACAATAATATGGAATTAAATTTAAAGATATTGTAATTTTAAAGATATATCTTAAGCGCTTCTAGTTTCTGCGGACGTAACTAACATATGTTGGTACTATTTAAAATCTACATTTTACTTACAGATATTAAGTCAGCTTCTTGTTTCTCTTCCAAAAATAAATATTTCAAAATGGTTTTCATCGTCTCGTAAGGAATAGAATTGTAATATCTACTGTCCTTGAGACACGGTTCTCCGGCAGTTTTATCATAGTTTCCCGATGATTTAATGATGGGGAACTTAGAATTTCCAATTACCGATTCTACTGCGGAAGCATCATCCAAGAACCTCTTCAATGTTAATTTATTTTTATTCAGGCGAATAAAGTGATCATAATACTTGTAAAGAAGGGCGGGCAGTTCCTCTACCAACTCGATACTTAATGACCAAAATGGTGCCGATAGGGGATCAAAGTCTGAATAACTTTGCGAATCCACAACAGAATCCTCTAGCAATTTAAGCCAAGACACATTCAAATATAAGTTCTTTATCGGGTCCAAGATTGCTCCAAATGGCAAAGAGGAATAGTCATCCATTCCTACAGTCTTTCCTTGCAGAAAATCAAAATCTGGCGGTTCCTGCATCCAAGCGGAAGTTGCAAAATCATGCAGCGCATACGTAAACATCGCAGATATGTTCACAGTTTCTAACGCAACCGTGGATGCGATCTTTCCTTTAAAAAGATCCAAAAGCCCGATCAAGTAGTGGCAATGACCAGGTAATTTTTGCAGATGAATGGAGTTAAAAGTTACGCATAAATCCTTAGACTCGCAAACACCGAGGAAGAACTGTTGCCACAATTCCAGACACTGAATGAATATGGGCACTTCACAGTTAGTGTTGTTAATGGCAATATGCACTGAGCTTAGCAGAAGCTTGATCTCGCACTCCTTTATATTACGGCGAGGGTCACAAGTTATCACAACAAAATCTCTCAAACCGTACCAAGTGCTGACTTGTGGTATGTGATTATTTGCATTTCTTAGCTTATCGAAGTCATTTTCAAAGGTGACAAGGTCGGACATTGCTTGACAATACTTGCTTGAATCTTCTAAAACATCTATTGATTTTTCATTCTTTATCATTTTGTATCTTTTGACAATAATGGTGTAGCTTCCAAAGTCAATAGTTTCTTGGGAAAGATCCCATGTAGAGTTACGGAAATCATTATTACGGAGAGGGGCCTCCTTCACTGTGTTGGTTAATTTCCATTCCACTATTAACTCCTCAATTCTCAAGATCAATATTTCCCAGTCAGACACGGCTGTGAAATCTTGCAGAAATGACCCGGCATCATCTATTTCTTCGTTCATCTTACTAGAAAAAAAATTATAAAACAGTAAATCATCTTCACCATGATACGAAAATATTCATTAGGTCATACTACATATTATACCGAACTACGATAGCAACTTATAAACATTGGATTTACAAAACAACAGTCAACAGGCACAATGTACTGATAGCGGCTGCTATACATAGACAACTACAAAAAAACTACTAAAAGTACCTTCCATCCCCTTGCCTCATCGTGCTATATATGTATTTCCAATTATTGTTGATTTTTATATCCTCCTACTATTTCTTGAATCCTTTGAGCACAAATTTAAAAAAAAATGGCATACTCAATATTAGCATGGTAAGAACAAAAAAGTCAAATAAAATGTGGTAAATATTTCCCTAACCCCAGCAATTTTAATGGGGACAGATTATAAAAATTACACTTCGTTTCAACTTAATTACTACAAGAAACAATGATTAACGTCGGAATAGATGGTAAAAGATGCATTATAACTACATTTTTATTCAATCAAAGTTCAAAATTCATAATTTAAAATGATTCCTTTGCTGCCACTTAGGAAATTTTTTGCATTAAGTGACACTTGCGAATGTTTGGTTGACCTAAATATGCATAAATTGCTTAATTAACCCAAAACGAACCTAATAACCTATTTTGTGCATGTAAATAGTTGTTAATTGTAGTAACTGTTGAAACAAAATGTAATTTCCATAATCTGTGCCTAAATAGTGGTTAAGGAAATGATAAATTGACCTAAAATTTTTTAAGTAAACTCGTCGAATTCCGCTGCATGCAAAGGCTCTTTAAAAAAACAACACTTGATTTCAACTTAAATGTCTAATGGAGACAACTATTAAAGTCGGGGGTTTAAGTCGCATATGCACAAAATAGGTTTTTAGGGTTTGATTAGGGTTATTTTAACAATTTATGCATATACCTGAGAACTTAACTTTGATTGAGAAAAATGAAACATAAATGCATCTTTTACCATCTCCCACCTAATAATTAGTTAAATTTCTTGTAGAAATTAAGTTGAAACCATTTACATTATTTATTATTATTATACTATTTATATATTTTTTGCATATTAATTGTGCAGCGGAATTCGACAAGTTTAATAAATTTAATTGATAAAATAAGTGTTTTCATAGGAAACCATAATAATTTGTTGTTTTTATATGAATTGATATTCTTACATTTCACGTACAAATCACTTTAATGATCTGATATTGTGGAAACGTAGCTTATATACAATAAGGAGTGAGCCATCAATGGCCTCGAAGCCAACAAATTCAGAGGAAAGAACAAAGGAAAAATCATTGCATAAAAGAAAATTAGTAATACCAGCTGTTTATATGATCACTCCTCAATATATCGATTGAAAGGTTTGAATGTTTTTAGTTTTCAAAACGTTATATGCATTTAAAACAACCTGCTATATTTAAATAACTGATTGCCAAACAAAAAATGTGCAGATTATTTACAAATAATGAGAGAATTACTCTTTTTCACGAAGATCTTTAAAGAATTGGTTTTAAATGGTTTTTGTTTAAGAACTGTCAGATTGTGTCAGACATAGTGTCAGATGTCAAAAATGTCTGTGGTTATCATAAATAAACCACTCACATTTTTATCTAAATAATAAAATAAAATAAATATCTTTGTATGCACCACTATTTAATCAAAATAATCGACATGTTTCTAAACCAATGGTTTCTTCGTCAGGATAAAAATATAATAAAGTTATTTGTTGACGCCACAAAGTGAATTTACAATTTTTTATGAAGATCTTTGTTTGAGTAATAAGCGAAGGAGGCGATGGATATAACTGGATAAAATTCAATCCCAAAATTATAATGTTTTGAAATATGACTCGCTGATATTAATCCTCGGAAAATATTAGTTTCGTCGCCCTTTTCAGTTATCAACATTTGGTTAATTCACAATAAATATGTAGTTAGCTTAGGCATCGAGCGTCTTTTGAAGCTAACAGATTTTAATCGATTTCAAACAAAGAATGTCTGAAATTTTGGACAATAAAAATCAATTGATATTTTTTACGATACTGAGCACTATTCCTAAATTAATAATGTATGTTAGTGATTTTAAAATATTAAATTAAAGTTTTCCTTCTCTTCCACATTCTGCAATTGCATACATTTTCTGGCGGGTTCCCCGCGAGAATCGGAACTTTTGTAAAACATAGGTACTAATTCATTTTAATAAATTTGTATCGATCACAATGTTTATAATTTTATTTATTTTTTTTATTTTTTAGTAAAGAAATACAAATATTCCCGGGTTACGAATAACCTGACAATATTTGAAATTCTCCTACTACCACCACAGTAAGCTGAAAATGTTGCTTGTGTTGTGATGGAGGACTTAGCCAGCCGAGGAATTGAACACACTACGCCTGAGTGGGACCCAAGCGCGATGTCAACTCGGCCACCGACCTATGCAACTCGGCCACCGAAAATATGATCCATAGTTTCGTGTACCTAGTACCTACCACAGCACGATGTTTGTATTATATCAAGAAATTGTAGGCTACTTCAACGTCATCACGAACTCGTGAAAATAAAGCGGAGACGCCTTTTTTTTCCTGATCGCCCTAAAATATATTTTTTAATTTCGCACGATATGACGATGGGTTGAGGACGTTTTCTTATTCAAAAAATACCTTTTTATCGATAAAAGCCAAAGCTGCGCTTGACATTATGGAAACAAAGTAATTTCCCATTTTTAAGCCACCTCCGACTTCCCTATCATGACCTAAAAAGCCTTTTAGGTCCTTGTTCTCCATTAACTTAAAAAGCTCTTGAAGAAGCAATTCAAGAACAATTTAAATATGCATGGAAAATGCCAAAAAGATTTAATTTTTTAATGACGTATCCTTTTTCTTATTTCATCAAATACCTCATAAAAAATCAGAAGCCGTTGTCACTTCATTAACAAAAAAATAAAATAATAATTGTTCATTATGAACCATTTTGCATACAAATCAATTCAAAAGTTAGTCATACTATGTATGTCAATTTCCCCTCACAATAGATTTGGCCTCAATACCATTTATACAAAACGTACTAATGCACTGTCCTTCTAATACCCAAATCACACAGAGCGATTTAAGTGGAACGACAAAAATTGAACCTGATATCTTTCACACGTTTCAATTTAACTCGAACCGATTTTCTTAGTCAAGATGGCGATAAGTGAAGTTATCGCTGCGTACGTCCCTTTGATTTCGGACCATTTACGGATCGAACTTTAGAATATAAAAAGCGCAAAAACCTTCGTATGTTGGCTAAAAAATGGATTATAAGGATATAATTAATTCCAAGTTCCAAAAAATCGGATATCATTGTTTTTAAAAGAAGTGTTCGTTCAGAGACGTGTTATTTAATAATAATAACTACTATATTACAGGAAAAATTTTAAAAATAATATTATTAATTGCAGCGTCACGGGCATTCTTATTTTTGTAAACTTTTTGCTTCTGATCCCAAAGATAACATCGTATCATCCGACCACTTAATACATTTTTCCATTGAAGTAGATGCCATGATGGTAGTAACTAGATACGCATAAATCAATCACTCAATAGGGACGTCATGGGGACGTCTACTTTCGACCGCAGGGAACTAAAAATCGACTTGAAACATATATGTTCATACGTTTCGATTCGGCGGGAAAATCGAACAATGACTCATACTTGAACAACAAAAGTAGACGGGTTTTCAACTTTCGTCGTTCAACTACAAACTTGTTTAACTCTGTTGAAAGGCTATTCACACTTGTCGATTAGCTTTCAAGTGTCATTCAATTCATAAATCAACTATCATTCAATTCCGACTTAATCAACTAAATTGTATTTGGTCCATGCTGTTTTTTTCTACCCAAACCATAGACAAAAATAAATCTATTATTTTGACAGTTTCTTGTTGTGGCGCGAAGCCATTAAAAAAGAGAAGAAGAAACCAAGAAACGTCGTGAAGTTTGAAGTTTCATCTTCAGCTATTTTGCGGCTTAAAAAATTGATACGGTCCGGTTGAACTTTGATTGTTTTGTGTTTATTTTCTTATTGTATTTGTAGAAGTTAAAATCATGTCGAGACAACAATTCTCTTTGAGATGGAATAATTATTTAAGGCATGTGACGAATGCATTTGATGCCTTACGATGCCAGGAAGATTTAGTAGATGTGACCTTATGTTGTGAAGGGAAGAAGATTAGAGCACACAAAATGCTGCTGTCTGCCTGCAGTACATACTTCAAGGATATATTTAAAGAAAATCCTTGCCAACATCCAGTGATCATCTTTAGAAATGTCCGATACGAAGATCTTTGGGCCATTATAAATTTCATGTATCATGGTGAAGTCAATATTGTCCAAGAACAGTTAGCTTCATTTTTGACTACCGCAGAACTATTAGAAGTTCAAGGATTGACAGACGGCACTGATGATAAAAACAATGAAGGTATAAATGAGTTGGAAATAAGAGAACAGAACGATTCAAGTGAAAATGATATTTCGAATACAATATTTCAAGCAAAGAAACGAAAGCTTTCTCTGAAACGACATCCTGATCTGGATGTTAATACTTTAGAGCACAATCCTGACATAGGCATTGTTTCAATAGACGCTGTTAATTCAGAGAACTTCAAATTAGAATCAGTTGAAAATTTGGAAGAACCCAACATCCAACTAATTGAGAGTAACATTCCAAATAATTCAGTTGTTTCATTTCCTGAAGAAATCGAAATATGTGATTCTGAAGTTTTTCAAACTACTAATCTCTTAAATGACCTCAAAGCTCCAGACTGCAACCCTACAAATATCGGTAAGTTACTTCTGTTTGTTAGAAGCCTCCTACATCTTGTTTGTCATTACAGGCACATTGTTGCATTGTGCATTGAATTGACAGAGGTCTCAATGGTTTCCAGAAATGATTTTATACTTGTTCCAAGAAATTACTTGAACTTACATTGGCTACATCAGGTGATTCCAAAGATAATAGAATATAAGTATAATACCTTTGGGTGATTCTGTTACTAATCAGATTATTATTTTTCCTGAGAATATGGATTTTAATAATCAACATGTTATCTATTTCGTGTTATCAATTGTTATTTGATCTATAATCGACTTTGTTTAATTTTAGATAATCCACAAGATATCGGAGTAGATTCAGCATTAAAGGATACAACTCAGGGTAACTATTGTTTTCTGATAAAAAAACTTGAATTTATGTTTTTAATATCTCAATTCAACCGTTGAAGGTTACTCTTATGAGCTAACTACTGAGTGCACTAGGTAGCGGAGACTTAAATAGACAATGCCACTTACAAAATCTCTGGAAATTAGCATGTGTTGAGAAGAACATAAAACTTATTAATCCCAAAAGCAAACAAAACTATATTTCAAAAAGGACCACACTACATGGCCATTAAAGTATATAACAACCTTCCACGTAGCATCAAACAAATAACCAACATACTTTAATTTAAATCAACACTAAAAAAATTTTTTTTTTACAAATGTCACTACACCTTAAATGAATACCTTACATAAATTAAATATCTGTTTTTTTATTTTTTATTTACATACATTTGTTAACATGTAATTGTTGGGTTATGTAATATAATGTATATTTGTTGGGTTAGCTGGAAGAAATAGGATGTAACCTATAAGCTATACCCTTTGTACTCTTTTTGTGCAATAAATATTTTTTTGAATTTTAAACAATAAATAAAAAAAAATAAAAAGATTTTTAAACATAAATTAGTAATTAACTTACATCGGGCAATGTCTCTATAAAGACCTAATATCTTCGCCCATGGTTTCTAAGAATTTTTTATAATTTATATATATTTTATGAAAACAATGTGAACACAGTCGCATCGATTATGTTCAAGTTGCAATGATAGCAATCTATAATCAGGTGTTTTACCAAATTATGATAAACTAGCGATACCCCGCCACGTGTTGCTGTGGCTCAGTCTGTCTGTGCAGATAGAGAAGCAATAACTCGTGTCGATTTTACGTCCAACAGATGGCCGTTTAAAAAAAAAAATGTTTTTACCTGTCACAGGTGACATCTGTATAATATGGGTATATAAAAAGACATGTATACGAATGCAACGTTTTGTCAAAATTTCAAAGCAATCGGTGAACTTTCGGAGATTAAAGATTTTGAACAAACGAACATTTACATATTTATTTATATAGATGGCACTGGAGTGCCTCCATAATGATATAATAAATATTTCAATCAACAGATAGGCCACGTGGAATGAAATTGATAATCAATTTTGACCAGCATCTAACAGACCGTTATAATTGATGAAATCATTTTTTTCATTTGTGAATGTCAGTCTAAAATAAGAAATCCAATCCATTTTTGCCTCTGTTTTTTAATGACCTTGCCATAAGGATTGTTTCTAGCGCACTACTATAATTTATTGTATTTTACAATTTGTTTAACTCGCAGGTGCGGACGCCATTACGATTACTGAAATTAAAGTTGATAATTCTTGCAACCAGGATTTAGAAGATTTAAAACCACACACTTGTGACAAATGCACCAAATCATTTAAGCACCCGCTTAGCTTGAGGCAACATTTAAAAACTCATATGGGTGCCACAAGGTGCAATCTGTGCTTCAAAGTGCTGAGCAGGGTGCATGACCTGAAGGTTCATCAACATCTTGTTCACGGAATAAATACCTCTTAATAATATCAGCCCCCGATGTTTCCTTTACTTCCATTCTAATCCAAAGTCAATCCAGAAGGCGTCCCAGATAATGAAAGGGCTGAACCTCCATTCCTGATTTACAGATGGAGCTCTGGTAAAATTCCGTTGCCACGTTTGCTGCAAAGGCTTCAAGCATCCTACTTCACTAACTCTTCACAAGGACTCGCACACGGGGAAAACTCAATGTCCAGTTTGCCGCCGGTCTTTCTCTCGCTCTTACGATATGCGCAGTCACCTTATGAAAATACATCAGGATCAGACTGCCCCCGACATTCCGCCCAAAATAGCCAAGCCATCTTTGGGGAACAATGCCTAGTAACTACTACTGGTAGTAGTCTAGTACTAGCAATGCATTACCGTTGTGATTTAAGTGCCTTCTATTCAAATATATTTAGCATAAGCGATAATACACATTTTTACACATTATTGAAAACATTTTTATTTTTAGCAACTGAAAGTAGGTATGGAATGCAATTTGGATGGAGAAAATTTCAGTGTTGGCCTAAAAGAGCTACAATGCCAATGTATAGAAAGGAGTTTTCATAATTCCAGGCTTTAACCAGTTTGGTGGTCCGTAAGCAAGTAAACGTTGCTCTCGTTATATAGAAGCCAGCAGAATAAGCGAGAACAATTCGTTCCAACTCATTTTGACGCAACAAATCTACATGCCTGCTTAAAAAATCTCGTTAATGTATTCACTTCTTTATTTAGGTTTACTGGACTGGAATGGACTGCTTTCTACACAAAATGATATAGCGGGAAATCTAAATCTTGTTACACTTAGTACAGGAATAAGCCCAATCAAAGAAATGCGGACATTTCAATTTGATACAAAAATCGTAAATCTGAATTCTGAAAATTTAATCAAGGTATTAAGTTGTAACATTTGCGATAAAGTTTTCACGCATCCCCACTCCTTAACCCACCACAGGAAGTCTCACAACGGAGAAACTCAGTGTCACATATGCCCCAAGACATACACCAGGGCATATGACTTGAAGCGGCACATAAGAACAGCACATTCTAACCCAATTGTTGATCATGTATATGAAAAGAATAAATAAAAAGAAATTCTAATATTTAAACTCAAATTCGTTTTATTAGATAAATTCAACTTTCTCGGTGACACATTATGTTGTAAACGTATAAATTATTAACCTTATCTACGTGGCTGTTGCATATGTGATCCATGGGCGGCTATCCCCATACGCGAATGTTTCATTTGATCCACAAAGTTCTCTTAAAACACTTAGGTGGTGAAAGAGCCGGTGTAGAAAAGTTTAAGATCCTCCTGCTTTGGTGTAATCCTTGGAAGTGTCTATTCTGATGTCCTTGACTGATGGCGATGGTGGGCTCGTGATTTCTCTTTTGCTATCCGTATTCGTTCATGATGAATCTTTCTCCATCATCTGGTATTTGCAGAGTTATATCTTCCAGTCTCTCTTCAGCGAGTTTGTGCCATGTTCCGTGATGCAGGATGAAATTAGTGTAGATTTTTTTGTGATGATTCAGATAACATTTTAGCCAAAACACGAATGGCTCTCCTTGTAGTCAGTTTCAGGGTTGGGTATAATAAGAAAGCAGCCAGCGTCAACTGAAGAAACATGGGTGGCTCTTCCTGCCGCATACCCCTTTACCAACATGGCTGCACTTTCTCTCCTAGGCCAACCAAGGCCTGATGGAATATAGTCATTCATTATTTAAGAAAATAAATAACAAAAAGTTTCATTAGTCTGTCATTTCAAAACATGAAAGAAGAATAAAATCCAAGCAGAAAGGATTCAATCTGAAATCTATCAAATATCTAAACTGAATTGAAAATTTAAAACTTACAACTAACATAGCAACTATAAGAACCATCATAATGTAAATGGAGGATTCCTGAAAACAAATACAGCGGGAAGATGATGTCAGGAGCTGATGATGGGAAAACGCCGATAGTGTCCAAAGGCGCATGAGTGTAAGGAGGAAAATCATTTCACCACCTACCCTAAGATAACGAAGTGTGAAATTAATGTTATGTCTCGGTGGGCCTGTAGTTCAGGAGAATATTTGCTTTATTAAGAGTTCTTCCAAGATATGAAAACAACTACTGGAATCAATGTTAGTAAGACTGAGATTAACAACTTACATTAGTGAAGCTTTGGTTATCTTATGTTTTGAGAATTGAGAATGGTTCTAGGGAAGGAAACAAATTTCTTAGATTGATTGTCAGTTATCCAAAATAGCTTGGAATGTCAAAATTGATAATGGTGGACTGACGCTAGGTTAAAGGGAAAAATAAAAAAAATGTCTGTAAACATTAAAAATGTGAAAGGAACTTAAGAAACCGACCATAGTGAGCAAAACTCGCCTATGAAAGGTCGCCCAAGTGTATCCACCATCAAGGGAAGAAGAAATGAGGAGCAGTTCATCCATTTATCGGTGTCTGTGGGCTGAAGAATGGTGCGGAGGGTTGCGAGGCCCTCTCTGGTCCTGCTCCGCTGCCCTCCGCAGTTCTTCCATTCGTCTCTCATGTTCCGCCATATGCTTACGCCTTTGCTCTTCCTTTACTAGAATCTGGAAGAATTCATAACCTTACTCTTTATTATTCTAGGCCCATAATTCATTAAACTAACAATATCTAGTCATCTTCTAAATGGAAATACAAATAATGAAAGGTAACATCAATATTAAATATTATTTTATTTTTTTATTTAGATAAAATGTATCGACATTGTGCCACAAAGAGACTTTCTTAAAAGTTCAGGAGTCCAATTAATTTAAACATATCAGGTAAAACACAAATTTAATTTCTTTTGCCATTCAAAGACCCGCTTTATAACTTTAATGTGAAAGGAATTATTCATTACCTGTCTACAACTATATTGTAGTTAATATATAATATTATTGGGTCATTAATTTCTTCCGAGGTTTGCAAAATTAATTTTTCCTTGGTATTCTATTTCACCAATACATATGATAAAAGCAAGCTTTTTTTTTAACCCATAAAAATATATTTTTGTTAAAGCCGACATGTTGACAACCATACTTGATAGACGAGAAATTTTTATTTGTGTTTAACTAACCCATCCAAAATAAATATGTAAATAAGGTCGACACTGGAATTGCAGTGCTTTGTACCATGCACAGGCAAGATTCGTCAACACTGCAAATGCTAGGCTCTGGCTTCTAGGGGTTAAAGAAAAGTTTTTCCAAACAGTGGTTTAAATTTGAAAAACAATAAATTATTGTTCAAGTTATGGAGGTGAACCAAAATCAATAGCAGTGGAATACATGACAGAGAGTCTCGTTATGTTATACTTACAGTTTCAGCATTTAGCGGCAGCCAATAAATACAGGGCGTAGCTTTTGTCTTTTTAAACAAGTCGTCTAATAGTTTAGAAGGGGCTTCCTCTTCTTTCTTTTTAAATTTGCGAGCTGTAACAAAAAAGAAAAATAATTTTGAAATCGTCAAAAATAGATGAAATTTTGAATTTCTTACTAGTAAATTCTAGTGCATTTTGCAAGGCACTTTAGAATGACAATGCTTGGTATTGAATGTATGAGGTGTACCTGGAGACGGGCTCTTGGACCTCCTCTTTCTCCCTCTCTCTCTTTCCAGAGGGTCAAGGGAATGGTGGGCACCCGTGGTCACTCCGCGCGGAGGTCTCTCAACACGCTGCTCTGCCCCGTCTCCTTTACCAACATCCCATTCGCGGACTACTGTCCTCTTTTCAAACATCTTTTCATTGTTTTCCTGAAATCATAAACAAAACATTAGCATTGAAAAAAAGCCATACCGCTTATAGCTCCGTTGATAGCTCTTCCTCTTCCTCATAAACAGAGCATAAAACAGAGAGGTTACAAAGGAGCTATCAACAGCAGGACCGTAGTCATAAAATCCATAGAGGATTAAACAAATAAAAAATTAAGTATACCTTGCCACTGATTTTACTATCTCTCACATATTGTTCCTTTGGCCATGTTTCGTGACTTGGCATTTCATCTTCACCACTAGCGAGAGCTTCCCTCATGTCTGAAGCCAATCCAAAGTCCACATTCAGAGTTTTTGGATTGGAGGTCGGCCAAGTGACGCCGTGCAAAGCGTGTCTGGTCTCAATCGCTTGTCTAAAAGCAATCATTTATTATAATTTTATTAAAAATATTTATTGTTTAAACAACACTTCATCGAATGTATAAACTAACCGGTTTTGGGCAACCTGAACCTTCATCAAGGTTTTATAAATACACATACTATTCGTCGTAATTAGATTTTTGTGGTAAAGCCGTCTTTAAGCAGGTTTAAAGCCGTTTTAACCATACAAACACCGTGGTAATAAGTTAAATATTCACTGATCCTACCTTACACATCGCTTTATATATTTACGAGGGTAAATGAAAAACAGTAATATAGTTAATTATAGTGAGTAATTTTTTTAGTATTTCTTCTTTGCAATAAAATACAAATAACTGGAATATTTCTGAACGTATCGGAAAACTAGAAACTGCTTTTGAAAGGTGATAAAATAAGCTTTCATATGTTATTATTAGAAATAAAAATATAATTTTTTATTTATTAAAATTTTGAATGCGAACATAAAATAAAAGTAACAGCTCACCTTGGGTTTTTTTGTAACAAAAATTACTGATAATAAAAAAAAAATATATGAAAACCCATGCATTTTATTAGACAAATGTATTACAAACATTATTGTCACCTCACTTTTTTCTTGTTTCATATAAAAATAATTCATAAAAAAGTTCAAATTGCGTTCCCAACCTTTGATTAAATTTTTTTCTGTAGTTAACTTCTAGATTTGAGTATAAAGCATGGTGTTTTCTCTTTCTAACACTGTTTGGATCATATTTCTAACCATGACAGAAGAGGGATACAACGATTTCTATGAGACCATGTGAGTTGTTCCTAAAAGCGAACCAATTAGCCTGAAGGGTTAATACACCGTACAAAGAAGAGTGTCTGTGGCGGGTGGGCAGGGTGGATTAGATTTTTATACAAATCTAGTTTTATTCCGAGATTGATGAAATTTTGCACACTTGACCTTCAACACAAGAGGAAGATTAAGTATGAAAAGTTTTGGTAAACTTGTCAAATTAACACTTGATTTCAACTTTAATATCAAATGGAAACAACTATTTAAGTAAGGGGTTTAAGGAAAAAAAGAAAAAATAGGTTTTTAGGGTGTTAGTTTGGGTTATTTTAATAATTTATGCATATTTCTTTGAAACTTAACTTTGATTGAGAAAAATGAAGTTTAATAAAAAATTTACCATCTCCGACATAAATAGTTATTTCTTATTGTAAAAAACCAAGTGCTATTATAATTTGTTGCGTATTAAGCGTGCAGCGCAATTCAACAACTTGTTTTTGATGTCTCTCGTTTTATAAAAAAACATTTTATAGAAATATACTTTTTTATTTTCCCTAAAGCTAAATAAGTTTTCTTCACAATAAAAAAATAAAGAAAACAACAAACTGCACAAATTGTGCGTTGAGGAATGATTCAGCATTTACTTTGTTATTATTTTTAAATGGCTGTTCTTTATGAAACAAAAAGCAAGAACTCTAATCTCATTGTTTATTTTTTTGCTAACAGAAAAATACTTATTTTAGTAAGCTATGAACATTTTTCACCATGTAAAATCCCATGAAAAGAAAGTATGTTTTGATTGGTCATCAGATAACTCATCAAAATGACAATTAAACACACTTTTAACCCTTTAAATGCCGGAAGGTATTTTGCTTGGATGTACCGACAGGTCGCGAATTTTTTAGCTTTAAAAGAAGCTTCATTTAGACCACTCTAAAGTCGATATAATCTGTGAACTGTTATATTATAATTATTTCTTCATCATCCCAATACATGTCACCGTGGGTTCCATATTTTAGATTTTTCAAATTATTTGAGTTTGACAAGCAAAATCGTCATATAGAACAGCGTGTTAACGCGCTCATTTTGTATGGCCGGCCTTGTGAGCAAGGCTACCTAGAGCGCGTAAACGCGCTTAAGGCACACAACCGGTTAAGAAGTGAAGTGACAAAAAGTAAGTTAAACAAGTTACGTAGGTTAGGTTTACATGTTAGTTTTTTATCGCTTTTAATAACTTTTTATCACTTTTTTAAGGTGTTACGAATTGTCATTGTGTCGAGTTATCATGATACCGTTTTGGTCGTGCCTATAGGCCGCAGTGGCGTTCAACAGGTACAATTTTTTCTTGGCCGATAAGCACTTCCCGCAAGGAATTAAAGAAATAAACTAAAGGAGAACTTACTCTTCTGTTTGATATTGCACAAAGCATCTTGATTTAATCTTATCGATCCAAAAACCATTTTCCGTCAGTTTTCCAGTCCTTTGTAAAAGATTCTTCAGTTGTGGTAAGGTGAAAGGCCTTACTAAATTAGTTATATATAAAATAGGAGACGATTTATACCTCGGTGGACTTGGAGGTCTTTGTTCTTTGGGTATTTCCTCACTTACAATAGAAATTTTTCTGTGAGACAAATTTCCTAAAATATCTTTTGTTTCTTTTTTCTTCTCATTGGCCCCATACTTTCCATTGGATTGTCGTTGATCTTCAACAGACCTGACTTTATCAGATTTATTTTTTTCTTTCAACTTTATATCCATCAATACTTCCTCCACACTAACAGGTTCTACATGCGAAATGAGATTCTTTAGAGAATCTGTAGAAATGCTTACTATGGATGCCTTTGTAATTTTTGACGATCTTGAACCCCATTTCCTCTTCTTTATGTTACCAGTAGATATAACTTCTGTCATAGTATTAGAAGGTGTTTCTTTTTCTACTCTTTCCTCAGGTAAATTACTTTTAACATCATCATTCAACATTTTTACTACCGGAACATCAACATAAGATTTTTTGCTAGACTCAATACATGAATCTTCCACATGCACTAGTGACTTTTGTACTTGCTCTGGAGAATTTTCGATTTGCTTTGGAGACTTTTCTGCTTGAATTGAAGACTTTTCTACTGGAATTGGAGGCTTATCCAACTTAATTGGAGGCTTTTCTAACTTAATTGGAGACTTTTCTACTTGAATTGGAGACTTTTCTACTTGAATTAGAGACTTTCCTGCTTCAATTGGAGACATTTCTTCTTGAACTGGAGATTTTTCTACTAGAATAGGAGACTTTTCTATTTGAATCGGAGACTTTTCTGTTTGAATGGGAGATTTTGGTACTTTTTTATCATTGGAAACAGTGCTTTGTTCAATTGATTCGATCGCCTCTACTTGAGGAGATTTACTGGTAATTTCAATGTCCTCGCTGGGCGGTGAATTAGCAATAGTGAGGTTTGTATCAACCTTTTTAACTTCTGGTGATTCACTGACCACCTTTTCAACAAAAGGTTCCTCCTTTTTGGATGCAGGCTCGCGTAAAGACTGATTATCAGGGGACATGGTATTCAAAGAGTTACTAATAGTTGTGACATTTCCAATTGTACTTTTTACGTTAGATGACTCTTCAGTTGAAATAGTCACATCTGAAGTATTACTGGTATTTTCAACATTTGATAATTCCAATTTAGTTGTTGTATTAATTGAAACAGTTTCTGGCGTTGTAGTTTTCATTGCTTCTTTACTAGAGACCTTGATACATTTTGGCTCATCATGCGAAGACTCCTGGACAATTTCTGGACTCGACTCTACATTAATGGATTCTTCTGGGGAAGAAATTTTTTGCTTCTCTT
Organism: Hesperophylax magnus; assembly: GCA_026573805.1. Classification (NCBI taxonomy): domain Eukaryota; kingdom Metazoa; phylum Arthropoda; class Insecta; order Trichoptera; family Limnephilidae; genus Hesperophylax; species Hesperophylax magnus. The sequence goes on from JAIUSX010000121.1 coordinate 10,636,362, forward strand.
TCTTTTCAGAATTTGCATCATCTTCTCGTGAAGATGATGCATTTTCTGAATTACTTTCAAGCAATGAGGTTGATGTCGAATCCTTTTGAGGAATCTTTTCTTCTTCAACAAGTATTTTAGAATCACCGTCTTTGGGAGTTTTCAATTTATCCTTATTTTGATGAACTTTTTCATCATGTAGAGGAGTTGCCAGAGCTTCTTCCTTAGTTGGAGAATCGGAATTATCGTTTTTTTCTGTAGAAATTTCTTTGCAAGGTACATCCTTTTCAGCATTGTCACTGGATATATATTCCTCTGTATTGGAGTCTCTGGTGGATCCTCTCCTGGACCGGTGCCGTGACTTTCGTTTGTCTTCCGAAGATTCTGAGGAGAACTCAAGTTGAGAGGTACGATTTAATTTTTTCCTTCCACGGGGAGATCGATCTGGTCTCTCTGGTGTCGATGACGGACGAGAAAGGCAAATTTTAAGTTTTTGAATTTTTTCTCCAGCATCCCCAGAATTTTCAGACGCTTTGACATGCCAAACCTGCTCTGTATCTTCATCATCCGAAGCTACAACGATCGGACTAGGCAACACAGATGTAGAAGTCATTGGCACTTCAGGCATTTCTACATCTCGACTATCTGGTACCACTTCTTCAACAATAGAAACTCTCTCTGGAGAAGAAGATGAGGACTTCTTCCGTCTTCGAGGAGGTCTTCCACGTTTAGGCTTTTCGACTTTTTCAGGTGATTTCCCTTTATTTCTATCACTTTTACGCCTCATGATTTAATTTCGATTGTTTTAAATTACAAAAGTGACTTCTTTACCACTGCCCGATTCTAAGGCTTCAATTATTTCGAAGTTCACTACTGCACACGAAACATAAATGATTCAAAACAAAACACAAAGATATTTGAAATCCATTGTTCAAGAAACTTGTCAAAATAAACCAATGTATGGGAATATTATTTAGACATTATTTTCTTGCCCTCGAAACACCGAAAATGGACGCCGCGGTAATTCATTGATAAAATTCCATAGATAATTTTGCTCATATCTATTGGCAACATGGTCTATAGAGATGGGCGAAATGCGAAATCATAAAATCGTTATTAGGGTGCCGACGCATTGCACTATACGCATAAAAACGTTTTTTACAACACCACATCGCTCGCCATATAATTTCATCTGCTCCATTCAGTTCAGACAGAGCGATTTCAGTTGAACGCATAAATAAACCACTCACGTTGAACGATTTTTATTGAACGACAAAAATTGAACGAGATTTCGTTCAGACGTTTATCGTATATCATTGTTTATAAAAGAAGTGTTCATTGCAATAATGCCCTAAAGTTAGTCATGAAGGTAAAAAAATATTATTTTTTTAAATAATACCAATCCTGAAGGAAGACAACCACGTGAGAAATGTTCAGCTTAGCCGAGAAAAACTTGTGCTTAAAGAGATTGATGAAAAGAATATTTTACAAATTCTTAACAGCACCAAATCAAAAGAGAGTCCAAATGGAATCAGTATTAAAGTGTTGAGAGATGCAATGCCAATGATAGGACCTCATCTACAGAATATTATAAATGAATCATTAAGAATTGAATAATGGAAAACATCTATTGTAATCCCGATTCTGAAAGTTGTTAATAACAGAAAATGTGAATAATTCAGACCAATAAATATATTACCAAAACCAGGTACCAGAAATTGTAATAAAATTGCAACATCTAAAAATGTATTATATATGAATATTATACTAGTATATCAATATATTTAGTTACATTCAATGATTCAGAACAAAACATCGATGACGATTTATAACTTCCACACGAACACAGAATGCTACATAGAACTAAACTGACACAGATAGCTGAATTTACTTTAAAATACCTTACTTTAAATTGCTGAATTTACCTTAAAATGTATAATTTTTTAATGGTGTAATCCACATTTTAATAATAAATAAAAAAAAAAATACAGTGTGTGGCAAGCCTACGCACGACGGAAGTGAAACTTTTATCATTCTTCTCTCTCTCTGTTCATTTCATTCTCTCTTTTTTCTGTCTATTGACATATTTATAAGTAGCATATAATAAAAAAAAATAAAAGTTATAAAAATATGGGATTCGACCCCGGGTCCTGCATAACGAGTGTCGAACGCTCTGCCTCTAGACCGCGAGGAGAGATATTTCGCGCGACGCGGCGTTATCGGCCTTGATTAGTAATTTTAATGATTCAAAATAAAAATAATTAATCAAAATACCGAGCGACTCTACCGGCTCGATTTGTAAGCTATATTTCGACCAAAATATCATATAGGTACAGTAAAGTAAATTGAATTTAAATTAACAAATTTATCTAATTTTTTACTACATTATTACAAATCGTTGATAAAAAAATTAAAAGTTATAAAAATATGGGATTCGAACCCGGGTCCTGCATAACGAGTGTCGAACGCTCTGCCTCTAGACCGCGGTTATTACGTATTCGACCAAAATATCATATAGTCAAAATATCTAAAAGTCGCAGCACGAGAGTATTTTATCACTTTTAAAAAAATTATTATTAAAAAAATCACAAAAAGAAAAAAAAATAGTTAAAGCGGGGATCGAACCTAGGTTCTTCACGACAACAATCGGGCACTCTGCCTCTAGACCGCGAAGCTGAGTTTGGAGAGTGACCTAAAGTAGGTATATAATATTGGCTAGGCTCCTATAGCGAAATGATCACGGATTTTCATGACGGTCATGAGTTGGTTTTACTCCGGTCCTCGAAATTTCATAACGCGCGTAAAGAAGTTTCACTTCAATAAACAATAACATTTTATTTTCTAGGATTTAACAAATTCATATCATATTTCACCAACTATCCTCATAAACCAACATTTTTTGGCATCCTGAATAACGACTTGGGCAAGGGCGGATCCAGCTTTGGCGCCAGGGAGGGGTCACGTAGTCGTGGTCAAGTTTTTTTTTTTTTTTTTAAAGAAAGACAAACATTCCCGGGTTACGAATAACCCAACAATAACTCCTACCACCACCACAGAAAGCCGAAAATGCTTGCTTGTGTTGTGATGGAGGACTTAGGTCCGGTCAGTTACAGTTACAAGAAGTTATAATTTAATTTTGATAATAATATATACAAGTAAAAAGTAGGTATTGTTGGATATGGTAACACTAGGTATATCATTAAGATTGTCTTTTGCTCCGCAAGCCCGGGCGGCGTAGGCTCGTGTAATGTCAATTGTCAACCAATACAGTACAGATTACAATTATTAATCGTGTTCTTATTTCACCACAATATAACATGGTGTCAGGTGTGTCTTCAACATAGTATTGTGTGTAGGAATCTTGCAACTTTTTGAATTTCCTTTTCCTCGTTGTAGTTATTCGCCATCATATATAAAAGAAATGATTGCTTAAAACGTTTCCACTCGCCAACCATATCCGTAGCATTCTGCCATAAATATACCACTCTCTAGATCGATATCTTCAGGCTTTTTGTATGTAACGGAATTATACAGTACTTAACCACAGAAATACAATCAGTACCTACCGTGCGGAGCAGAGCAGTAGACAAGGTAGAGGAAACTCAAGGCCATTTAAAAAAAGATGCGACCATAGACAACATAATTGTTCTCAGCCTACTCTATTCATTCACTAGCCCAAAAAAACTATTATAAAAATAAAAATGTCCTTGAAGCAGAAAAATGTCGAAATGTTTTCCAAGGGCAAGGTTCATCTGACTAAGAAAATAAACTTTTACAGTGCATTTCCTTAAGATGAAACTTGTTAATCTGAGAAGAAGAAACCCAAAATGACAAGAAATTTGCAAAAACACTGAAGAAAATTTCCAAAACATGATTGTCCGACAGTACGACGAAGAAATCCGACATTTTTCAGCCTCATGAACTCATGGTTACATATGTTTAAAAATCTTTAATTTCACCAAACAATAAGAAAATACAGGATAACACTAATCAATAACATGAATAAGTTTATCGATATAATAAATAACATTTATACGTTCTTAGCATTGTTCAAAAAACCGAACGAATAACCTAAAACTGTCAATTCACTTTAAACTTGAACTTACGTAGGTAGGTTGAATATATGTTTGTAACTCGCTAACACTATACTGGCTTATATTGTATTTTTATCACGAACAACTTTAACACGCAATATTTTCGACGGAAATTATAGTATTTCGGCAGCAAATAACAACCCGCGTGTATAAATAAACCGTTCTCATTTTGTTTGAATGATTTGAAACTGTCAAAACGGCAAAATTCCGTCATCTCTTTCTGTTACACGAGTCATTATGATAGAGAGCGAGAGATCAAACCAATCATTCTGCTCTCACCAATGAGATCTGAGCTTTTAGCCATATTATTCGTTTTCTATAAGAATTTTGAGGTGGGCGTGGCGGTTTCAAATGAGTTTCAAGGCCAAAGCTGAGAGAAATGCCCCTGCATTCTGCATTTGCAGAATTTGACTCGACCATAGACATGTGAATATTAGTAGACCTGCCCTAAGTGATTAAAAGCGTATTATCCCCACTCCCCATACCGGTTCCATTGAGCCGGCTGGGCTCGCGTACGGCCTCAAGTATAATTTGAAAACGTGACGTCATCATTCTTGTGCGAACTATGGTCGAGGCATCATCGGTTCATTTTACGAAATAACACGGCAAAATGTTTACTTGTACTATGAAAACTGGTAAAAATAGATGCGAAAAAAGAGAATAAACCCAATTGTCGTATTACATTCCATATATAAGCATTATTTTATTTCATTTTAAGCATATTCACATCGTATAATATGAATCAGTTGTTACTATCACATCGAGAAACGTCTGGACGCGAAACACAAAGCTGGTTGGTTGCTGGGAAGTAAATTATGAACATTTATAAAAGTGTCTTAACTAAATACTCTGAAACTAACTACGACTCTGAATATAGAAGCTGCCTTACTTTGCCGAATTTGGACTTCGCAAATTTGTTCATAACGTGGCGAGTAATTTGCGCTCCCATGTAAAAATGTACTTTGCCGAATTTGGACTTCGCAAATTTGTTCATAACGTGGCGAGTAATTTGCGCTCCCATGTAAAAATGTCTATTCATTCAAAGCAGATTTTACTTTTAAGAAGTAAATGGTGATATTATAATGCGAGATGCCTATTTACTGTCAGATTGATTTATTGACGAATCACAGTCAGCTTCCCTCCCTTCGTTCTTCAACAGTTGATTTTACCCCTCGCCTTTATCTTCTCGTCTATTAATTCCTATGTCTGTGGACTCGACATTATTATTGTAACACTTTGCTTGTCACGACAAAATAGACAAATAATAGCAGCTTGTTGACCGTTATTTCTTTGCTTCCTGGTAAAGAATTTGAATCGTTCCACTGTAAGGCTTCCTTCACACGGGACACTCTGTGTCCGGATTCTGTGTCCCAAGCCACCGTCTCGATATAGAAGTAGATGGGAGCGTTCAGACAGAATTCAGCGTGTGGTGGCGCTGAATTCTGTGTCCCGGCAGTGTCCCGTCGGTGTCCCGATTGGCGGTGGCTGGGACACTGTCTGATTCTCTCGGCCCCTCTCCTACATTCAGTTCTATGAGAGCATTCACACGGGACACAACTCTTCATTCGCTTCTCTGTTATATATTTATTTTGTTTTCATTTTATTTATTTTATTTCTACATTATGGCGAGTTTCGATATAGAAAAGTTCATTGAAATGGTTCGGGAAAGACCAGCGATCTGGGATAATAACTTAGCTGAATACAGCAATAAAATAGTTAAGCAAAAGTGCTGGCTGGAAGTTTTTGTTGAGATGGAAGAAGGTTTTGAGGAACTCCCACAAGACAAGAAAGTGGAAAAAAGTAAGTAATAATAATTGTACACTTTTTTGTTGATTTTTTATTTCAATATAAGTAAATAAACTTTAATAATAAAATGAAAATTACATCAGGAATATTATAAGTAAAGAAAGAAACATTTTTTTAAATTAATTATGTGCATAAATTAATTTACTACTTAGTGAAATTATGTGGGCTAAATAAATGCAACATTTTGAAGTAAATATATAAAAATACACAAAAATAGTCAAATTCTGTTGTTCTGCCATGGCGAACTCCCTTCACCAACAAAATAGTCAGCAAACGATTCTCTGATTTTCATTGGTTGCACCCGGCGGTTACCATTGTCGGGTTCATCTGGAATATCTAATAACCCTGGGCAGGTTAGGGTATCATCAAAGTTAAACCTATCTCTTGTTCTTATAAAATTGTGTAAAACAACGCATGCTTTAATTATATAATTAGCGAAATCTACTTCTACGTTTATCGGCCGGTGAAAAATGTGCCATTTATTGGAAAGTATTCCGAAGGCACATTCAATATCGAGCCATAATCGGCAGAACAGCGTAAGCGACAATTTGTAAATTATACAGGAGAAGGTTTTTTTTAATTAACTTTCTTAATTGATTCCAAAAAGGATTTAGGTTAATCAAGATTAATAATCTTTGGTTACTGCCTGTATGAAATGAAAATATTTTTTATTTGAATGCCTCCAGTTGTCGAGATAGTGGCGGTAACGCTGTTTTGCCTGTAACCCTAACAGATTTTTTTCCCTCTGAAATGTCGCTTACGCTATTTGGAGTAGATTTTTTTAAATTTTTTTATCATGCAATAGGCCATAAGTAACCACTAATAAAAAACAAATATATTTTTAAAGTAATATATTTTTAATTATCTTGCTTGTACTTTACAGGGAAAATTAAGAAAAAATGTTATTTTCTAAAAACAATAAAAATAAAAATGTTATTTCCAAAACAATAAAAATAAAACAAAAATATTTTAACAAATAATAAACATAATAGATACAACGTATATATTTTTTTAATAATTGCACTTATATCGGCAATTTTTCAAAACTTTGTTGGTTTGAGCCACATTTTTCAAAACTATTCACATGTCTTCCTGGTCGGATTCAGGTAAGGTATTTTCCACTGTGGATCCATGTGGCAGTTCCAAAAATTGATGCCTCATCCTCTCAGGAATAATACCTTTCTCGCAGAGACCTCTAAGATCCCTATACTTGATCTCCGTATTTACGCTTTCTCCATGGGGAGTGGTTAGCACCTTCTCGAGGTCAAAACTTGCGCACAAAATATCATTATCATTTTTGCTTTTAGCCTGATCATTAATGAAGATCTCTTTGCATTTTTCCTTTTCGCTGAGGTGACTTTTGTAAGTATCCATTTCAGTTTGCTGAAGCTTCTCGTCACCGGACAAATTTTTCACTTTCTCACATAAAGAACACTTGTCCTTTTTAGGTAAATGAAAACCCAAGTTGAAATTCGTATTAAATATTTTTCTAAAAATATTCAGACTCACAATGTTACTATGCCCAGATTCATCTAATGAATTAACATTTTCAATGTATATTTTATACACAGTTTTCACATTACGCAAATCGGCAGGAAGATATCTTTCGAAGATTTATTTCGACAGTAGTGAGATGGAACAGCGGGCAATTGTGTAATAAACTTTATTACCATGTCCTTTTTTTCTTGGTCCGTTTTATTGGATGGTTCGTGCTTTCCTCTCATATCGGCTTTAGAAAAATTATTTTCTAAAATATTATTGCATGCATGCGTGATAGTCATTTGCCCGATGTCAAGAGTTTTCAAAATAAATTGCTGACAGACTTGAACTCTTTTCCTGTTCCAATTTATGAAATATTTATATGATGTGTTTCTTCTGCTATCATATTTAGCCCTTTTTCTTTTGATTGGCTGTTTGTTTATACACAAAAGAAGCCAGTCCCTCTGCCGCTGGTTGCTGGCCATGCCCCAATAAAATGCATGTATGTTAAGGCGATCTTCTTCACTGAATTGAATGGCACAATTGCTGCCACATTTTTTATTTAGACACGGATTTGGTTTAACAATTTGTGCTGTCGAGTACATTTTTCTCCTCTCCTTTGCACTCTCTTTGGGACTAATTTTGATTTCCTTAACCCAGCATATCCAACAGATAAATGTGGATCACTAACACTGCCAATAAGTAAGCTTTCATCGCTCATTTCTGCATCTGCATCATCTGAATCAGGCTTCCAAGACTCTTCAGATGGTTTGAAATCTAAACATAATTCAGTATCGGAGAATTGAACAATTGGACTTAAATGTGCTGTTGCTGAAGTGTTCCCATCACAAACATCTATTTTCTGATTATGGGGCTCCTCGTCAATACATTCGCACACGTTCGCACTGGTCATCCGATGGACGCTAACTGACAAAACTGGAACATTCTCTACCGTTCGTCGTAAGAACGTAACCGACCATATTGTCGCTTACGCTATCAAATGACGTCGGTTGCGCTGTTTTGCTCGCCTACAAGATTTGTAAGGAAGTTCATACGCTAAAAGGCACAGGTACCAAAAAAGCGTCAGGCGTATAAGATAGAACTGTTATATTTTTGTCGCACACGTATAAGGTATTATTGAACGGCTTTCGTTAAAAATCGTAATTTGACAAAAAACGTCGCTTACGCTGTTCTGCCGATTATGGCTCGATATGTCTTCGTGCTCTACTTAAACGGTAATTAAACACCCTTTTCTTCACACTTAGGCATTTTCCAGGATAAGGTCTCATAAAATGTTTAGATAAACCAAATGCCTCATCTCCTACAAAAACAAATGGAATTTTTTCATTTTGATTACTTCCTATAGCTACTGATGCAGGAATATTCAATGTATTTGATTGTATTTCTCGCCAAAGATGGGATTCTTGAAATATACCTGAGTCCGAATCCTTTCCATACGATCCAATGTCGACATAAGTAAAAAGATAGTTGCTGTCACAAGCTGCGAGTAAAACAATTGAACAATATTTTTTATAATTATAATACAGAGACCCTGAATTAGCGGGTTTAATTATCCTAACGTGTTTACCATCTAGTGCTCCTATACAATTTGGATAGTTGGCATTTCGCTTGAACCCCTCTGCGATTTTCCTAAACTTTTCTTCAGTTGGTAAAGGAATCCATTCAGATCTTAAATTCCAGATCAGTAGACAAGTGTGGTGCACAATTTTGGAAATTGTTGATAAGCCAATTCTGTAGGTGTAGAACATGTCCGAAAAGTAACACCCGACAGCCAAATATCTGAAACAAAAGAATTGATTGCGTCAAAACGCAGTATTTTGTTTAAACTTTGTATAAACATGTCTTAATTATAATTGTAAACAAAATTCAATATTTTTTAGGTGCTGAAATACAAAGAAAGTGGAAGAGTCTGAGAAATAGTTATTCAAGGGAACTAGCAAAACAAAAACAAAGTAAGTCAGGTGATGCAGCATCGAGCCGAAAAACTTATGTATATTTCGATATTCTAAGCTTTTTAAAACCTGCCATTCAGAAAAGTAGTACTGAATCAAGTTTGGAACCAGTTGACGAAGGAACTGATGAGCAGTCGACACAATTTCTTCAGGACGACGCTGCAACTAATCCTCAGGCAGGGACGTCTACAGATAAGCCCGAAAGCTCTTCTGCAGGAAGTAAAAGTAGAAAAAGGAAACAAAATGTGGTTGAGAGCGAGGATCAATTAGCAGCTCTCAACAAAACTTTGAGGGAGTCAATGAATTTACGTTTGCGGAAAGACGAGGAAGATGATGATAAATTATTTTTGCTCTCACTTCATGCCCATTTGAAATCTGTTCCAGAACATAAAAAAATTTTTGCTAAGTCTGATCTCCTTCAAGTTTTGGCAAAATATAACGCACCTAGTCCCCCCCTCCCTCCCACACAAACACATTTTCCATCTTTTCCTATGAATTCACCTCCAAATTTTCATTATCCTGCAAGAGTGCCTCATCAATCGCAAGTTGCGCCTTTTGGTTATTCTAATGAAACTGGAAATATGGTTCACTACTCACAGACTGGTGATAACAGATCTCTTCAGTCTACATGTACACCCTCACCAATGACTGCTGAGTCTGATGATTCTATAATTTCCCTACTTAATTAATGCACAGTTTTCAATACTTATGTATCTAGTATTCTATTTGTTTATTATTTTATAAAAATATAAGTTTTTAAATTAAACAAGTATTTGTTTTTTTACTTACCGAATAGTCACAGCTAGTCTCTCTTTTCCAGGGATACATTTTCTCATATTTGTATCTTGAAATGTCAGCGGAATCCTTAATTTCTCATACAGTTCAAAAAATGATGAAATTGACATTCGAAAGTAATTGAAAAATTTTTTTTCGTCTTCCAATAGATCATTAAAAACAGTATGAAAAATCCCTTTTCCCTGTCTGCTGGATATAATTGGATGTACCCATAATTTTCTTTTACGTTTTATTTTCTTTTTTTTTAAACAATTTGAAATTATACATACAAGTGCAACCATCTCCTCTGGCTCAAGCATGTTGACTGACGAGTGAAGAATACAGATAAAAAGGATGGTTTTGGATGACGTCAGAGCCACAGCGTGTCCCTGCAGTGTCCCGCGGATTTGGGTGCCCAGTGGCTCAAGATTCTGAGTCCGGACACAGAATCCGGACACAGAGTGTCCCGTGTGAAGGAAGCCTAATATTCACTGTAGGTATGAAGTGTCTATCCAGTCTATCGAAGAGTAGAATAATGCCTTCCAGCGTGCTCTTCTCAATAGTGAGGCCGAATGAATTAAAAATTTGAACTCCTTTAGGACCAATCGTGTGCAGCAAATGTTATTAATAAATGTAAGTACTGTACTTCCATGGTAATTATTCGGAATCGCTGGACAAGGATTATATGAAATATTTTTAAATAAAACCTTCTGATTTACCTTAATTACTATAAAAGGAATCTGACTGCATTTGGGATATTTTTAATTATAGCATTTTAATTTTTAATTGAGTAAATCGAAAATTCACTTTCGTTGTATGGGATGACAGCTGGAATGATTTCTGTTGATAAAATTTTCTTTTGTTGATTTGCTGATACGAGTGGCTATATTTTTTACCATGTGCAAATACTAGGTAGGTCCTATTTAAGCCAAACTCGAAAAATAAAATAAAGATATTTAGGTATGTTTTATGGGTAAAATTCGGTTTATGGGAGTCACTCGAATAACCGAAATTGAACTTGATTTAGACTAATTTAGGGCTGGGGAATCCGAATCTGTAAGAATTGGGGGTCGGCACTATTAACTGAGTTATAGGGTTTTGAAATTTCGTACGCGATACATAAAAACCATGTTTTATTTATCAATTATGACATAAGAAAATCAAATTAGTGACGATTTATTAGTCTCACATTTCAGAAGTGCCAACCAAAAAATAAAAAGTGTTGCCATATAATGATAATATTTTTTTACAAAATAGGTTAGGTTTTTAGTTTGGGTTAGAGTAGGCAGAAGAACATGGGAAAAAGGTATTATAATTAAATCACAAACCAGTCTATACAAACCTAGCGTAGCCCACAAACTACTTTAAAACTGGGATATAACTCTAAAGGGGACGCGAGCAGGCGTTATTAAAGGGGCATTTTTTTGTAACAGGAAATACCATGGAAAAAAGGTATAAGAATTAAATCACAAACCAGTCTATACAAACCTAGCGTAGCCCACAAACTATTTGAAAACTGGGATGTAACTCTAAAGGGGACGCGAGCAGGCGTTATTAAAGGGGCAATTTTTTGTAACAGGAAATAACATGGAAAAAAGGTATTAGAATTAAATCACAAACCAGTCTATACAAACCTAGCGTAGCCCACAAACTATTTGAAAACTGGGATGTAACTCTAAAGGGGACGCGAGCAGGCGTTATTAAAGGGGCAATTTTTTGTAACAGGAAATAACATGGAAAAAAGGTATTAGAATCAAATCACAAACCAGTCTATACAAACCTAGCGTAGCCCACAAACTACTTGAAAACTGGGATATAACTCTAAAGGGGACGCGAGTGGGCGTTATTAAAGGGTCATTTTTTTGTTATAGAAAATCACAGTTAGGTTAGGTTATATATATATATATAAATTTAATATTTACAAGATTTTAAATAATAAACTACAAATCTGGCAAATGATATTTAATTTTCTGAATTTTCCATGCATTGATATTATTATTATATGGCAACACTTTTTATTTTTTGGTTGGCACTTCTGAAATGTGAGACTAATAAATAGTCACTAATTTGATTTTCTTATGTCATAATTGATAAATAAAACATGGTTTCTATGTATCGCGTACGAAATTTCAAAACCCTATAACTCAGTTAATAGTGACTCCCAACTAATTCTTTCAGATTCGGATTCCCCAGCCCTAAATTAGTCTAAATCAAGTTCAATTTCGGTTATTCGAGTGACTCCCATAAACCGAATTTTTTCCCGTTTTATAAAATAGAAAAATTAAAAAAAGGTGAGGTTATTATAGGTTAGGTTGGTTTATTATTAGGATTTAGGTTAGGTTAGGATAGATTGGATATTATAGGTTAGGTTGGATTATTATAGGTTAGGTTCGATTATTATAGGTTAGGTAGGATTATTATTAGGATATAGGTTAGGTTAGGTTAGGTTGGATTATTATAGGTTAGGTTAGGTTGGATTATTGTAGGTTAGGTTCGATTATTATAGGTTGGGTTGGATTATTATTAGGATATAGGTTAGGTTAGGTTGGATTATTATTAGGATATAGGTTAGGTTAGGTTAGGTTGGATTATTATTAGGATATAGGTTAGGTTGGATTATTATAGGTTAGGTTAGGTTAGGTTGGATTATTATAGGTTAGGTAGGATTGTTATTAGGATATAGGTTAGGTTAGGTTAGGTTGGATTATTGTAGGTTAGGTTCGATTATTATAGGTTAGGTTCGATTATTATTAGGATATAGGTTAGGTTAGGTAAGGTTGGATTATTATAGGTTAGGTTAGGTTGGATTATTATCGGTTAAGTTAGGTGTGTTGGGTAAGGTTTGGATATAGGTTAGGTTAGGATTTAGGTTAGGTTAGTTTAGGTTTGGTTATTATAGGTTAGGTTAATATAGTTTAGGTTAAATAAAACAATAATTATAATAATACCTAAATATAAATAATTTAAGTTTTTTAAGTAACATAGAAATATTTTATTTTTCGAGTTTGGCCAAAACAGTACCTAACTAGAATTTGCATTCTGAAATGATTCAAATTCTAGCTACTCGTATGTATTCTAGCTACTACTACCAGAGAAAATGTCATCAACAGAAATCATTCCAGCTGTCATCCCATACAACGAAAGTGAATTTTCGATTTACGTAATTAAAAATTAAAATGTTAAAATTAAAAATATCCCAAATGCAGTCAGATTCCTTTTATAGTAATTAAGGTAAATCAGAAGGTTTTATTTAAAAATATTTCATATAATCCTTGTCCAGCGATTCCGAATATTTACCAGGAATATAAACATGGAAATATTTCGATTCTTCAAGTGCCGAAAGTCATTTAAAAAAGAACGTTTTCCACACGAATGTCACAAAAATGGCATGAAATTGTACGGAGTTCTGTTCATAACATCTGTCAAAACACCGCCATCTTTAGCAAAAAGCATAAATATACCAAACCACCTACTCATGCAAAAAGTCAAATCAAAGGTTAAGTGGTTAAGTTCGCAGAGAACAAACAATAAATCTAGTGAACGTTAAACGTCAAATTCAAAAATTCGCCGGATATCAAAGTGTTGCCGTATAAAAAAAATAATCAGTGTGGAATTTTACAAAATTAAGGGAACATAATCGGAGACGGAACATTTTCATGTAAATCATTCAAAATCCATCATTAAAAATAATACTATGCATTTCTAAAAAAAATTACTAACGTTTTCGTAATCTTAGTAAAAAAATCTATCCACACTTTTAGCCTTCATTTTAATCGATTCTGAAGAATTTGTTACAAATATTAAAAATGTGTCCACTTCCGAAGTTATTAATTCATCATCTAGAAAAATAAAATCTGGTACTTACCGCTAAGTCCGCTAACTTTATAGTTATACACGGGTTATAAAGTTTTAAAATCGTTGAACTTAAAATATATTAATTGTAAGGTATTGTTTTATTAATCTAAAATATAAATAACTTGCATCCCTCGTGCGGCATAATTTTATTTTTTTTAAATTCAATTATAATTTCGCCGAAATAAATTAAAATGTTAGCCTTGGGCAAAACCTCGATGAACGAGGTTGTGTCTCGCCTTAAGAATTGCTTTAGGAAGTATAGGAAGGCTGGTAATTCGCGCGGGCGCGTTAGACCTGTCCAGACCTGTCAAAAAACTTCCAAAAGAATAAGTTCTGTAACTTACTAAAATTACGTTAAGTGACTTTTGGTGTCGTTTACATTGGGAATTTGGCCAAACTCGCCTTCAAGAGCGATTTACAGGAAAAAAACTTACGAGTCTAACCCCAGCCTTAGAACATTAACAAATAACATTTGAGTTTAAACACACATACACTGGCATAATGAAGAAACTGATTAGATTACTTACCATTTCTTGTAATGAATTGAATTTGCAGCAACAATTTTTAAGAACACTATTACTTATATTGGAACTTTTTTTTTTTTAACTTAGTAAACAAATAAAAGTAAACACTTTATTAATAAAGTTTAGTCGTTCCGATTGAGGTTAGGTTTTGCTAGACGCTAGACGTTAGTCGAAACAAAGCGCGCGCAAACGTCACACGTGGTTACACGAAATGTGTCATAATAATATGAAAGGTGGCGGCCGAAGCGCGCGCCGGTGGCGGTGCGCGGTGACGCGGTAACATTCGAATTTTCGATGCGTTCGTTCCCGAATAATGCGTTTGCCGTCAAACAAAGTATTATATTAAATTAATTAAATATTGAAAGTACTTAAATAAAATTTATATTGTGACAAAAAATATATAAAAACATTATGTTTAACAATTTTAATTAGTGGTCCACCTAGGTCCTGGATGGGCCCAGGACCTAGGTAGTCATGACCACCGTGACCCCCCCCCCTGGATCCGCCACTGGACTTGGGAGTATTTTTGTTGTTTGTAATTATTATTACATCCGTAAACTGCACACGGATGAACCTAATTTCTGGAACATTTTTATCAATTGATCGAATTATAAATTAGAGAGCCCAAAACACCGCCACCAAGTAATAAAAAAATTCAATTTAGCCCCTCTAGCTGTCAGTATTGAGGATATAGCCACAATTTCACTGGAGTTGTAAGTATTTGGTTATAAGCGTAAATAAACCTCTGTGGTCTATTTATACTTATACCTCTCATGTTATAAGTGTGGGCGTGGCGACGATGATGTCCCGTGATCTGCTAGCTAGGCGATATTTGAAAATGATGCGATCCCCTCTTGTGTTGTGTTGAGTAATATTATCTGGTATCGAATTTATTGATAGTAATTTTTTTTACATGTCGGCGGCCTCTCTTTTTGAATAAGATTGATGAACCGAACAAACTGTAGAGACATGAAGGAATATTACCTCCTTGCTTACAGTTTTATACACTTATCTGCGCAGGCTGCCAAAAAAAACAAGTAACTAACTAAACCGCACAGGCAATAATAATAATGATTGGATTATTTGTATAGCGCCGTTTTCGTGAGAAAATCACCTCAAGGGCGCTTAACAACTTATTATATGCATTTAATTTATTCTTATCACTTTGACCTATAACTTATTACTTTTGGTTTAAAACTAAGTTTCATAGCTAGTGACTTATAACAAGTGGCTTATAACGAAGATTATTGTCGAGTGATACAACTAAGGCTTTTAACTAATGACTTAAAACTGTACATATTTTTGTGACCGAGTGGGTATTTACATAATACCGCTATAATATGACTTACAACTACGGCACATATTTGCGTTTACAAATATAGATTGTTATGATTTCTGCCCGTGGTGTCAGTGATAAGATATAAAATATTACAAAAATAGTTTACGCATAAATGGTTTTCACATTAAAATGGGTAGTCAGGAGAAAAATCCCCTGGATTGAGCAATGCAAAACGACTGAAACAAAAATACGGTCATATGACGGTCATTATTCTGGATACGACAAGTTGAAAAGGTGAGTCTTTAGTTTTGCTCTGAACTCAGATGAGTTGTGGATCTTTCGCAAATGTAAAGGGAGTTTGTTCAAAATCGGTCTCCAAAATTGGTATTGTGATTGCGCATAGGTACTGAGAGTCTACCTAGCATAAATAAACCTGCTACCTAGAATGGTTTATTTATGGTCTACCTATGGCTGTTGAAGATGCTGATCGAAGGGTTCATAAATAAATCGCTCTCGAAGGGTTGCTTTTCCTAATGCCTAATATTGCAGCAGAGTTTGAATTGGATTTTCTTAGGGCACTTAAGCCAGTGAAGGTTCCGCAAATGTTGAGATGTGGGAATATTTGGAATCACCGGTTATCAGCCTTGCTGCAGCATTGAAAACTGACTGAAGTCTGTCAGTGTATATTTTAGGCAAGTTTGTAGTTGTACAAAATAATTATTGTTCGTTGCAACAAGACGTATAAATTTTAACCAGTGATTACTAAGCTTATTTTGAGTAAAAAATGTTAGTCTCCGCTGATTTAAAAAAAAAAATTATTTTTAAAAAAACTTTCAGATGTCGTCACTGTTCACTCAGCCGAGTAATAAGTGTCTAATACATAAATATACCACTCTCGTCTAATAACTCCTGATTTTTTGTGTTTGTAGGTGGTAAGTCTGCCAGGTACCTATTGTTCATAGATGTACCACTAGGGTGGTTACAAGGTATAAGGTGAAAAAATATTTTCGTTCTAATGCCGGCCTGACCCCCCTAAAATTTGCCATTTGTCTAGAAAATAAGATTTAGAAAGTTTTAGCTCAATTGGATAATGTTAACTCGTGCCTCATCGAGATTGAATATGAAAAAACGATTTTTTGCAAAAAAAAAAAATAATTTAATCACTTTTGATCAAATTTTGTTTCCTATGAACATTATACATTATTAAACAATATAATAAACAACATCATATTTAATAAAATAATATAATATATAATAAAACATAAAACAAACATTTTTTTCAACCTTCCTTTGAAGGTTGAAAAAAGGAAGTTGTAATTTTTTGGGAGAAAGCTAAGATACCAACCAAACACTTTCAAGATTGTGTTATAAAGCTTGAAAAACTGTACGAAGACTTGAGAAAACTACAAAAAAACGATAACAGATCTAAAAGCACAGCTCAAAATAAAAAAGTAGAAGCTTTCAAGTCAGCCCTTGATGACCTTTTTGATATTGCTCATCAGGATGCATTAAAAAACACTGTTGAAGAAGACAAGCAGTTTTTGTTACTCCAGAGAAAAAATGACGTCCTGGCTGCATGGGAGGCGTTGACATGAATTTAGTAAAAGCACAACAACAAAGAGAAAAAAGACATGCAGCTGAGATGGCGAGATTGGAAAAATCACAAAAAAGTAGGTTAATAGAGTTTTTCTTTCCTTTTTCACGTTTTCCCTATCCTTTTTCTCTTGAGATTATTCGACTTGATGCCTATTCCGTGAGTGCTTTGCTGCTTGTTACCGCTTAATGGGTTTTTTCCTTTTTTTAGAAGATGTAAATTTAATTGCACAACTAGAATTTTCAACAAGCAGCACATCAGAAGAAGAGGAACAAGAAGAGATGGAGGTGAATTTTCCCGACACAGAGGAAGCAGAAATAAAAAAAAAGAGGAAGTGTAGAGATTATTACCGAAAAATTGGCTTTATTGTTAGATAGATGTAGTATTTCGGATAGAGACGCAGTTCGAAAAATATCAGCTACTGCAGAGGCGTTAGGTTTTGACTCACAGAATTTAATTGTATGTAGACGTGTAATACGACTTCACAGACAGCTATTCCGAAAATAAAGGACTGAGCTTATCAAACATAGATTAAAAAAATCCGATTTAGAAGGAACTGCTGTGCACTGGGACGAAAATTACTTCCAGATATTTTGAGTAAAGAAAATGTAGAAAGGGTAGCGGTTTTGATTAGTTGTGGGGATGAAGAACAGTTGATAGGAGTTCCTCAGCTTGAAAATGGTACGGGAATTACTCAGGCAAAAGCTGTATTTTCAGCAGTTGAAGAGTGGGGGGCAGTTGAGAAAATCCAGGCAATGTGTTTTGATACCACTGCGGTAAATACTGGTCGCTTCAACGGAACCTGCGTTTTGTTGGAGCAATTATTAGAGAAAAATCTCCTTTATTTAGCATGTCGCCACCATATTTTAGAAATTATTCTCAAATCAGTTTTTGATTTAAAAATGGGCACAACTACTGGACCCCACTCAAATATTTTTAAAAACTTTCAGACTGGGTGGTCGAAGCTAGACAAGACAAAATATTAGGCATAAAATAGGGAATTCAGATGAAATATCAATTTTTCTTACAGAAAAATTAAAAAACCAACAGCCAAGGGATGATTACAAAGAATTAATTCAACTTTCGTTAGTTGTGTTAGGACGTACTCCCCCAAAAGATACTTTTTTCAAAGTTCCTGGTGCCATTCATCACGCTAAATGGATGGCAAAGGCCATTTATTGTATCAAAATATGTCTTTTCAGGGATCAATTTACATTAACAAATTTAGAAAAAAAAGCTATCACTGACATTTGTTTATTTCTAATAAAAATTTATGTAAAAGCTTGGATTAATGCCCCCAAACCCACTTTGGCCCCCAACCAAGACCTAAAATTTTTTAAATTTCTTGTAACATATAGAGAAATCGATAAAAAAAACTTGCAGAGAAGGCACTGTCTAAAATGATAAACATCTGTGGTACTGCAATTCTGAGCAAGTCGCATTTTCCTTCTTCGATGAAAATTTAGAAAAAAGTGTCAAAACAAGCATGGCTGTAAAAAGTCTACAATTAATTCCAATTGAAGAACAAAGATGTGATAGGTATGTGAAAGCAAAACTCAGTTTCCAAAGATATCGATTTTTTTGTTTCTCATCAAACTCTAATTTTTTTTTAAAGATTTGAAATTGATAGAGAATTTTTAAATACGGATTCTGGTATATGGTGTAAAAATGCACATTATTTAAAAGCAAAAAATAATAGTGAACGGTTTTAAGGTTGTCAATGACACAGCTGAAAGAGGGGTAAAATTAATCTAAGACTTCAATTCCTGTTTGACAAAAGACGAAGAACAAGTTGTATCGGAATGTCGAAAATATTTGACTCTTCAAAAGCCACGTTATCTAAGCCATTACCACCTTAATCTGATAATTAATCGTAAATGTAAATAATAATAATAATAACTTCTTCCTTTCATAATGCTTTCTTTTGTATATTTTAAATAATAAAACTTTGAACATTATTTCTTCTTGTTTTTTATACCTTTTTGCATTTCTTTTCTCGTAAATCCATAATTTTCAATTTGGATTGTGCTGTATTTACTTTGAAAACAGTTTTAGCTACACCCTTTTTTATGTACCAATTGAGAAAATAAATAAAGCAAAATCTGGACAGCACATGTAATTAAATCTTGAAATATTGTTAGGTATTTTATTAAAAAAAAAAAAAAATTATAGAAAGTTAAACTTTAACCTTGATGAGGCACGGGTTAACTTTATCCAATTGAGCTGAAACTTCACCAATCTCATTTTTTAGCCAATTGGCAGCTTTTAGGGGGGTCAGCACAGAAAAATTCCAACATTGATTTTTTGTAACCACCCTAATGTACCACTCACTCAGTTGCACACTATACATATAAGGAAGTCCGAAGAGGAACTATTAAAAATAATTAACTGTATAGTTTTTATCCATCGATTTCCCCCCAACCGCATATACATGGTGTCTGGAAAATAGTTATACAAGCGGGAAACTGGTGAATCTTCATCACACAGAGAACCCAAAAACTATTTTATTAAATTGAAGTACAGTCGAACTTGGTTATAAAGATCACGGCAATAGCGAGTTTACGGCTATAATGAGCAATTACAAAACCATATTTTAGTTCAGGCTTATCTTCATATAATTGTTGACTGAGAGGTCGATTCCATGATATACCGAGCAAATAATTTTGTCAACACAATTTCTGAATATGTGAATGGGTCGCTGGGTCTGAAAAGTAGTTTGAAATTAGTCAAGAATTATTCCCGAAGTAACAAAGTGGCGGGAATTTCCTATCCCGTTAGTGACGGATTCATATTTTTATGGCACTACCTGTGTAAGATTGTCGGCTACGTGAACCATTTACTATCCATCGGGCACAATGTAAAATTGTCATAAAATCTGCGAAATTTAAGCTTAGCAAATTCGTTCCCTTTTTACATCGTCTTTTGTATTACAACTCATCGTCAATAATTTAAAAACCAATAAATATGTTTATGGAGGTACCTAGTTACGAGTACCTACATCTCTGCACGGGGTAAATTTATGCCAGTGAAGCACCTTTCAAGCGTTTTTTTTTGTTTTCGTTGAGGGGTGGGGCTGGGGGGTTAACAGCGAAATTCAAGGGTTAAGGTTTCTGTTGAATTTTGTGTTAAACAAACCGGTTCTTCAAATTTGGTTCCATTTAGAAAATGCAGCGAAAATTAACCAAAACTCTATAAAAAAAGTTCTCAGCCGGGGTTTTCAAGAATTACCCCAAACATTTAATTTTTCTCTATAGCCAAGTGGGCCATATGAAATTCACATTCGGGCCGCAAGAATGGGGCCGCGGTTTGTGCCTCACTAGTTTGTAAAAAAAAAAAAAATTTACAGCCGAAAACCAAAACAATCCCACATTTATGACAACGGCGATTTTACAAGCCGTAGGTAGAAGGTACAGCACGCACAAACTAGCGATAAAAAGATACGCATTTTAGTGATATTTTTCTTGGAAGCCTTGAACCAGGTGATGATAGTTATAATCCGTTGATTGTTTTGAAGAGGAAATTGAGAAGCATGAAAGCAAAATCTTAAAAAATATCATCGAAAATAAATTTGAGTAATATAAGTGTAAGCAAATTTAGTTGGTCCCCTCGTGCTCGTTATAACCAAGTTTGACTTATTTTAATATTTTTTCTTCTATTTTCTATTATTTTTTCCGCAACTAAGGTCGTTTATGAATATTAGAAAAAGCAGGGGGCCAAGATTTGACCCCTGTGGTACACCAGAAGTTACAAATATGGGGGATGGTTTGTATCCATTATAAAGCACTAGTTGTGTTCTGTTATATAAATATGATTTCACCCAGCGAAATAGGTCTCTATGTATAGGAAGATAAGATAAGATAATAATAGATCTTTAGTAAGATTTAGTGGTTAACTTTATCACGCTCTTGAAGTGATTCTTCACGAAAACGGCGCTATATAAATTAGCCAAATAAAAAAACCTTTTTGGAAATCGGAATAAATTGCATCTACTTGTAATGTTTCATTAAAAGAATTACACACATAATTACAAAATTCCAAAAGATTTGAATTGATGGATCTGTGAGGAACAAACCCATGTTGCCTGGCGCAGGGAAAGGGTTCAAAGATTGAAAAAATATTTTGATGTATCTGTACATGTATTGTATATGTATTCTACAGTGGTCACTGTGACTGAAATGGACTAGGCTTTGTATATACGCAGTCAGGTCTACATTTCAATGCATTTTAAAAGACAATAAACTGAATATTTTGAACTTGACCAGAAAAAAAATTCCAACTTCATATTCGAAAATGAAAGCTCGAAAAAAAAAGTTTTACCACTTGCTAAAAGCTGATCAATTGTTAAAAGCTGATTAATTTTAGTCTTATTAAGTTGTGTGGCGCTACCTCCTTTTTTGTTAGTCACAGATGAGAGATATAAACGAACTTCTATTTTAGATGCAACTGCAACTCCAAATGTGATATAGATTTACCAGTTTCTCGCTTGTACCATTAGTTTCCGGAGACCATGTACAAGTATGTCGATCTGTAATGAAAATTACTCTTAGTTTTCAGAAAATATCAGGCTCTTTAGTCGCCCCAACAAAACTGATTATGAACTGTTTATTTTGATAGGTAATATTTGAGAAGTGAGAGCACTCTAAACACCGCTTGCCCGTTTGAAGAATGTCATTACCTGCATCGTAGTTGTAGGTAGTCCAAGCAGTGAGGTACCATTGTTCAATGAATTATTTAGTCTGTAAAATACTTTGTCAGCACTATTGCAAGAGTCAAATCAATGTGTTTATTTAATCAGATACTACCAAATAAGAAGATGGGGAGATCTCTTGGCCTCGGAAAGACTAATTCAGTGGCACGCAACATTTCTGTTACCTCGTAGAACAGAAGTTTATTTTTGATCATTATTTCTTGTCTGACTGGAATGATGACCATACGAATGACCATAGAAGCAGTAATGATTCTGAAGCACATGAAATCTAACATGTTTTCTGATTCAAAATTCTGTTGTTGTTTGGTAAGAATCATTGTTATAATAATATTCATATATCGATGCTAATAATGAAAGTTTGGCAGTGGTGGAAGCAGGATTTAGCACAGTAGTCAATAAAGTGAACACATTGATAGTTTTTAAAATTTTATTTCAAATATTTGTCTTCTCATCCAACCAATAACAAGTATTAATGGGGACTGGGATCATTTGACCACAAAAATACATCAGCAGTTCGATTGCACTTTCAATCACAATTTTTTTTAGTTTATCTAAAAAAAAATGGCTCAGACAGTACTGGATCAATGATTTAATTCTTATTAAAAAAAATGTTTATCTAAAAAAGAATATTCACTTTTGAAAACATAAATAAGTTTATCTGAAATTAACAGTTGCACACATTCATTGCTTTAAGTCAAATTTTACAAAACTCAACCATCAATGTTAAGGTTACCTCTTCTCTGAAAATAAAAACCAATAAGTTTTTAAGTGGATTAAAGTTAGACATCCATTCCCATAAGCGCATTCGCTGCCAATACCGCCAGTAGGTGGGCATGATAATGGCAGTATGTTCCAGTGTAAAGAAGTTTATACTGGCCAGAGGTTTCCGTAGACATGTAATGGCAGTGAATAGGTTAAGCTTGATGCGCTGACGGTAGGTAAATTCAAAACCAGATTGAGCAGAGCATAAACATACAAGTATACTATGTAACCACGAAAGAAACAGATGTATTTGGTCAGTCCCCATGAATAATTTTGTTAATATATCCGCAAGGGTTGTTACAATACACAAGGACCGACGTCTGATAACCAAAGGCTTCCTTCGGACAACAACCTAACCGCACTTGTGAAAATAAATAAATAATGACCTTTGTATTTTGATTACACAAAGAACAAAAAACATATCATCGCGCCCCGCTTAAATTAAATAGTTGATTACACAAGAAGACGAGGGTAACAAGGCGTTTTCATATCATACACATACATTTTACATACACATTTTAATTTATTTGATACAGGTGAAATAGTAAACAGTAAACTAGTCTTTATAAGCTGACTAAAGGGGCTGGCATGCCAATTATGAAGGCCGTATTCAAGTTTGTACACAATCATAGCTTTCTAACAACTATTGTCCCAATGTGGAGCTAACTTACTTATACACCTTCTCGCTCATTCAGAAGCGTGACACCTGACGGATGTATTATAGAATTGACTTTTGAAGCAATTTAACTTACTTGTGATTTGGATATGAATTATAGACACGATGCGTACTTCGTATATGTAATGCACTTACATTGTAGTTTACATTTTTTTTCAAATATTTATACGGATATCAATAGATTAAAGGCGCTTGTGCAAATTATTGCCATTTTGAAATATTAGATATAACTGACTAAAGATATATATAATGAACAGTCGCACGTAATGTGGATTCCAGCCGCAATGTTATAATTGATTGAAACACTGTCCAGCTAGCTGACACACTACACTTGTTACTACACTATAAATAAATACATAATATGACTTGAGAAACCAGATATTGACATTTCACTGCGTGACACTTGACATCTGCATGCTTGCGTTGTCATAAGGTTTTAAAAATATTTTTATCAAATATATATATATATGCCTATAATGTATTGAGACATTATTGTCTTAACTGGGGTTGCTATATTGAAAACAAGAATAAAGATTTCAGTTTGAGTGTTCAAGGTGTTCCTAGAGGATTCAAAGTGGACTTCACAATAGCATCCCAGCTTTAGAATGAACACACAAATGGACCGTCCCAGATGATATGGTGAGGTAAGGTAAGGTAAGTGAGGTAACCAGGCCTCTGCCTCTCCACAGCTTCACTCCAGTGAACAGTGAACTAGAAAGGCACCATGAACATGCTCGCTGCACAGAAAGTGCTTAGTACCTAGTGTGCTCGCTGCAAACAGTGTTTTGTTTATTCACACACTTGTCATGGAAATACTACACACCCTACAACGAAACATAACAATATTTGATATTTACTTAATACAGGAATATGAGACATTATATGCATATCGGTGGATATAATGATATAAAACCTCACAAGTATTGATTTACTTTAAAACAATACTTGAAATGAATCACTATGCTGAGTCTTTGTGAAACTAAACCGATGAGCCATCAGCCATCGCACACAACACATAATAATCAATAAATTAATTTAAAATTTCCCATTTCACTTAACACACTATAGGTGTAAAATTAAATCACTTATCAACAAAACATATTTGAGAATTGTTTCACACCAGTTGCATAGGAGTGTAAAACCATAATTTACATTATTTTGTTTTTAATAAGTCTTTGGTACTAACTAAATAATGAGATATTGTGTATGCCAGTCAATCCCAACTTTGGTCACTTTCACAATTATTCTTTTCCTCTCCGTCGGACAGGGTAACCAACTCCATGGGGTCATCGAGGTGGCCGTCTATTGTGTTCATATCTCTGGCCGAGCCGTTGCGCAGCGCTCGCTTGGCCTGCCACAGCTCCTCGTCCGCGGGGCTGCGCTCTTTCCTGAACTCGTACACCAGCGGGAAGATGCGTTCTATGGCCGTCTGCACGTCGTTGACGCTCCGTGCTGTAATCATAGAATACACGTTTAGTACAATACTCACTAAAGAAAGGAAATCTTAGCTAATTACATACTCAATATTGACGCACATTTTTTTATCTTTCCGCCAAATCTTTAGAACAGCGGCCGTAAATAATTTGGGACAGATAGTGTCCTCTTGGCTGACACTTTGTTGATTTCACTAAGCTACTCGAAGGTTCACTTTGTGGAGTCTACTGTTGAATCCTAGATAATTTAGGGCATAATATTTCATAACAGTTTTCTCTACAAATTCAAGGTATTCACAGTAAAATAAACCCAGTTATAAAATAAAACATATTATTGTTAAACATTGAAAAAAGCATATGGTATTGCAAATTATTTTTATAATTTTATTATTATAATATGACTCTTTGTATTATTGTTTAATTATAATACAGTATAAAAATACAAAATTTTGTTGGGAAGGAGATGAAGAGGAACGTGGGGTTCAGATTTGTTCAGCAAAACATGGGTAAAGCCATTTCAAGCAATGTTTCGATTCTGATATTTCACTAGGGCGATAATGAGGTATTTACCACTCTGAAACGTGCCGCAAGTATATCATATAATTATTTTACAAGCAATAATTGTTCGCCTGAAACACTCATCCACATTGAAAAATCTCCTGATAAAAGATACATGACGCCAACGGGACTCGAACCCGTGTCCCTTCGATTTCCGGTCGACAGCTCTGACCACTGAGCTATGGCGGCTTATCTCTTATCCGCGAAATAATTCAATATATACTAGTGTTTCATTCAACAATTACTGCTTGTTACATTTTTTCACCTGAAAACAACCAACTTTATTTTATATGAGAAAGGCATTGTAAGTGCTAACTATCTCACTAGATGGCGTCGAGACAAATTGTCTACATTTTACACAATTATTGCTTGTAAAATAATTGTTACCCTTTGTGCTATGCATAAAAAATCTTGTCTTAAACATTAGTTTACCAAAAAAATAATACGAACAATTATTGCTTGTAAAATAATTGTTACCCTTTGTGCTATGCATAAAAAATCTTGTCTTAAACATTAGTTTACCAAAAAAATAATAATTAATATCATATAATATTTTAAACGGATTGAAGTGAGAAAGAGTTAGGATGCGGCGAATTTTCCAGATACTATTTCATATTGTCTTGTTAATTACAGTCTGTATTTGTGTTTTCTCCTTAATAAAAATATTATAAAAAAACTATTCGATTTATTCAAATTTACTCACTCACGCCGGGATTTGAACCCGCGACATTCGGCTTCATTGTCGAGGATCTTAACGTAGACCACGGTCACCGTCATGGTTCTATCCAACAGTGTATTATACAGGGTATTAAGTGACATACTTGACTTACAACCGGTGATTCCTGACATTATTTGGAGTAAAAGAAAATAAAAAATTTTGGCCTCTGGTGATTGGAGCAGGTGGATGAGTTTATGTATTTAGGAAGTATGTTTACGAGAGATGGGAAGGCTGACAGAGATATTGAAAGAAGGGTAAATGTAGGTAACTCCATTAATGGAGGACTGAACGCAGTTGGCGCTAACAAAAAATTGTCCAAAGAAGCGAAGTTAGCAGTCCACAATGGAGTGCTGGTACCTACCCTGACGTATGGAAGTGAGGCATGGAACTGGCAAAGGATGAAAGTAGATTGAATGCTGTTGAAATGAGATCCCTGAGGCATATGTGTGGTAAAACCATGTACGATCATGTGAGGAATGTGGAGATCCGCAAAGAGTACAAGGCTGCTGTAAGCGTAATGAGTAAAATTAAGAAAGGGACACTTATTAGATGGTTTGGGCATGTAGAGCGAATGCGCAAAGAAAGGAATGTAAGGAGGATATATGATGCAAATGCGAATGGTAGCAAAAGTCGGGGACGCCCGAGAAAGACATGGCAGGATCAAGTGAATCAGATACTCGAGTCGGGCCATGTCAAAAGTCAGAATAATAGAAGAGTATGTATGAGACGATGTATGAATGTGAATGAGGCAAGAAGTGTGTGCCAAGACCGAGTTGTTTGGCGGTACGTCCTCTCTGCCTACCCCTGCGTAGAAACGGCGTGATGGTTAGTGACTCTTTTTTACTTCATAATTTTGAATTTTTTTTTTAAATTCCTCCACTTGCCGTCACTAGTCACTCATCCGAGTAGCTGCCCAACCCCTCACATCCACCCTAGCAGTCCAATTCCTGATTTTATATGTATTTTGTTGAAAACAATAAAAAAAATTAAATGTCACCCGAGACCAAAATCTCATCTACATTTTTACTCCAAATAATGTCAGGAATCACTGGTTAAAGTGAGTTAATTATGTCCCTTAACCTTTCCCTTACTGTGCTAAAAATTTCCACGCGTTCCGGTGCTGTGTAGTCAATACACATCTCAAATTAAGCGATTAATAAAGGAAAAATATGAATATTCATAGCTAGTCACTTATGTTTATTATATTTTATATCAAAAGTGATAATAATTGTAATTTAATTGCTGAAAACATGAAAAAACCATCGGCAGATGCTAAACAAACATGCGAGGAGTCCTTATCTAACGACGGCCCGCGACCGACTGGCTGCAGGTGCTGGTGCTCACACACACAGCTATGCGGTCGTAGGTATCGATTGTCTAAATTGAATACAACATTTCTCGTGTGGATTTCTCATGTTCCCGCATAGCGAACATTCCCGATTTCAATGTGCGGGACATCAATAGCGTGTCATTTCCTCGCACACTCTTCGCGTAGCAGTGTCACACGGTTGATTGTATTGGTGTATTTAATCCCGATTTTTAACAAAAATCTCTGATTTTTAATTGAATTCGAAAACTGTGTAAAATATATTTTTTTAATTCAGTGCATAAATGTATAACGGAGGAATACCTAAAATCTGAACCCAGAATTTATTATATTTATAGAGTTATTTAAGTTATCAGAAGCAATGTGTAGTAAATACACACCACAGACGAGGAAAGGTTAACAACTGTATAAGGACACCAATTTGCATCTTCAATACTATTTCAGTAATGCATGAGTTACACATCCACACACTGATCTCGTCTCTTGTTGACTTCAATAATGACACTAAAATATAACATATTCTTAATGTTATAGACATAGTGTTACTTAGCACACGTCAATGTTATGTTATGGGGCTACATTTACACACTTTAATGCCTGACACAAAATAACTATAATATAAACACGTAATAATAACATTTACGTGTTTATATTATATCGGTGATTTTATTTTAATTAAAAAAAAAAATTACAATACAAACACACAAAAAGTGTAGTACTTAAATAATAATGAATAATGAAGGGCCCAAAGGGGTATATTTCATACACTTTGTTTCGCCCTTTTTATTTATTTACATATTTAATAATTTTGACTGCTTAATTATTTAAATGCTAGTTGGGAGTGGCACACATGCCTTTTGTGGCCCGTCTTCATGAAGTTGTAGATAATTTGTTTATTTAAAAAAAAAATTATGTACTTAAAAATTTAAAAAAAAAACTTATTCATCAACATAATTCTTTCATGAAAAAGCTAATAATCCAAAAGAAAAATTATTTGTGTTTTAAAAAGGTTCTTTTGTGATCATTATATAATGAAATGTCTTTTCAGGCTTGAAGTTGTTGCATCGCGTTTACAGAAAATCTGCGCTGAATAATGTGCATGACAGTTCATTGTTCTAGAGTTTTTTTTTACTAAGATAAAGTGAGTCCTACTTCACCAATAATTACATTCTTGCGAATATTTTAATTTGTGTTATTGACATACTATTCGTATCAACAATGCAACCGGATCAAATAAAAGTTTTTTCCCAAATCTGAGTTGTTATTGTTTTTTCTGCTTTATTTCCATTTCTGAACGGTTGCTCTGTTAACACGAATGAGTATCTTTTTATATTGCTAAATAATATTTTTGATGTGTGTGTTTTTTGAATAAGGTAACATAATATGGTTGGTATGTCCATAAGGTAACATAATATTGTTTAATAATGTTGGTATGTCCATCAAAGTTGGATAAACATCGTAACAAAACATTGGTGAAATGCATACCTACCTTACCATAATATTACTATGAACCATTTTATATTGTGTACCAAATTGTCTGTTGTAAACATGTTTTAAAATTTAATCTGCACTTTTCGATACTACACATTTCACAATGTTTTTCTTTTAAAACACATAACATATACAAAAAAAATTATTGATACAAAAATTCATAGTGAATGGCATAAGAACAAAATAGTGACAAATATGTTTTTTAGTTTCAACACCAGTGAAGAAAACTCTTTAGTTTGGTGTAGGATTAAAAAGTAATATCATAGAGTGTATGATTGTACAGGATGTAATAACATTATAAAATAAAATATGGTTCAAAATGAAGTTACTGCATTTTGTTAATGATGTTAAGCGTATTCAGTTTTTTAAATATAGTTTTACTTATTTCTTAAATAATATCAAATCTGTTAATGTTCTTCAACTCACTTGTAGTGCCATTTGTGAAAAATCACCAGTGTGTCATCTTTTATTTGTTGTATTTCTTATTTAGTTGAGTGATTTGGGAATGAATTCTAGTAGTTACATACTGTAGTCATCATTACTGATCGCATTTCCATTTCTGATTTGAATGAAGTTTCCTAATTTTTTTGTATTTTGATGAAAATTATGTTATATTTAAAGAGTTAATAACTACAATAATATTAGTTTTTCAATATCACCAAAAATGTCAAAATTATGGGCTTTCAAAGTGAATGTTTGTATAATGTATGCAAGCGGATGTCCTGTGACATCACACACTTTTCAATCAGCCGCAAATATCAATGTTTTGATGGCTTATATCTTCGGTACTATTTGCTATTTTCCAAAAATTCTGTTCTCAACTTGCTCTAATTAATATGATGCATTTGTAAAAAAAACATGAATTTTGTTGTAGGAGACAACCTCTTTATAAAGCAGTACAAAAAGATTTATGTTCAAATGTTGAATGTTATTCTAAATGTGGGATTGATTGACATGTTAGTAATCATCTAATCGAACTTTCTAGGTCAAATCGAGACGTATACTAAGATCGCTCTTTTCGTGTAACAGGCCCGCTCATCTGGAATAGACTTCCCTCAGCTCCTACTAATCTCCAGAATTTGGCTGAATTTAAACAGGCTTTAAAAACAAAATTATTTAAAAAATCTTACCATTCATAAATCTTAACTTCTTTTCGATATATTATAATAAGCCATATTCTAAAACTTCTGGTAATTGTTTGATTTCGGTTGCCTCCTAGTACCTTTTAAAATGTCTGCTCAAAAGATTCTAATTTCTGAGCACAAACTGCCTCCTGTTTTATATTATGTTTTTAGTTTTAATATTCTTGTTTTGTCCTGTCTTGCTGTTGTTATAGTAAGTTTTGTCATTTTTATTACTTTGTATAAACAGTATATTTAGTGTTATAATATTAGATCTGTATTGGGTAAGGCACACTGTAGGAATAATTTTAAGAACATGACCACTAATACTAAATTACCGTTTTTAAGTTTGTTATAGTTAAGCGCGCTTGAAGTGAAATGAAACTAAACTGCGCTATATAAATGCCATGTTATTATTATTATATGTTATTAATGAGTAAAAAAACTGATAATATCTCACAATCTCTCCGAGTGCGCAGAAGTCTTTCGATCTACTTGCTTGTAGTCAGTACAGCCACGTAAAATCTTCATTAGTAAGCAGTGTTGCTGAATTGTGCAGGTTTAAATCGAGACATTATAGGGTTTTGTCAGGACATTTTAAATTTTATTGGAACGGACATAGGACTTCTCAATAGCCGTGACAATTCCGATATATCTGGACAGATGGCAACCCTAATAATACTTCGCTAATTTGTACAGGACCATTTTTGTGATAAATCACTATCATAAAAATAACTATGTGACTATCTTTTCATGGACCAAACACAATGGTGCTGTTAATATTGAAAACAGTAGTTCAGAAACAGTAAGGGCAACTGGCTTTCTCAACTGTGCTTTTATTTTAGTGATAACTTTTGTTTTCAAATCGACTGCCACGGAAATATGTACTTCAAAAGGTGCATTCATGAAACATGGGGATGTCTTGACAATCATTTCCGTGATCGAGTGCGCAAATAAATTAAATTAAATTTATGTGTCATTTCATATTATTATTAATTCCAATTATTTAAAAAGAAAGACAAACATTCCCGGATTACAAGTAACCTGAGAATATTACAAAATTTCCTACTACCATCACAGAAAGCAAAAATGTTGCTCGAGTCGTGATTGATGACTTAGCCAACCTAGAAGTTGAACTTCAGGCAGGAGCCAGACGCGATGCCAACTCTGCCACTGACCGGTAATTTAAAATAACATATATTTTATTTGCGACATTTAGCAGAGTTGTCATTAATGTACCTAACACACTTCGGGCGGGAAGGTTAAAAGGAAACTATATTTAAACCCGTAGAACAGGTAATACATCCTTACAGTTATCGCACAGGAGATGCGGAACTTGTTAGTTTTTTTTGAAATGTGATAAAATAGTACATTTTTAACAAATAAAACATCACTAAACGGCCCACCACTGACTATAACTTCATTGAATTTCATGTACCCATTAGAGCTACTCGTTCTAAAACCCTGGTTAATTGTAACAATTCCAAGACTAAGCATTTCAAACACTCGCTTGTACCTAGATTACATGAAGTTAGTAATAGGTACGCAGATGTAGCGGATCTGTTTAACTGCACAGAAGCTAGGTACAAGAAGGCTTTACTATTATATCTTCTAAATCATTACTAATATAATGAAAGTCTACTCATACTTGTTGATAATATTTTGTATGTACTTGTATCTCCTTCTAGTATTAATTTCATACTTTATGTCGTCATTTTATGATCAAATGCCACAGTTATTCGTTATTCTGTGACATGAATTATGGTGTATGGTATATTTATACCGTTGATATTCAATAAATAAATAAATAAATTTTATGTAGTATAACAAAAGTAGGCTTTAATTTCAGACAATAACTTTATAGTTGGGACTCTCACCACGGGTAAAAAATTTAAAATATATGTAATATTTTCAAATATATAGCTTTTTCAAAGAAAATGCATTTTCTCGAATGGGACCCTTGTTTTCGCCTGCATGAAATTTGTTAAGAGGAACGGCTGTGCAGCCTTTTCATACAAAATCTAAATATTGGATATGAATCTATAATAACCAACCAAACTGAATAATACAAAATATTGGATTTGAGTCCATAATACCCAACCAAACTAAATAATAATTTTAAATTAGAGTCCATAATACCCAACCAACCTGAATAATACTTTTGGATTTTAGTCCATAATACCCAACCAAACTGAATAATATTTTTTTTTAATCAAAAGGTGTACAAAATATTTAGTACGAATATACATGTGCTATTTTAATTATTTCTGTTTTAAATTATAAAATATAGGAATCAATTTTTCTTGTTTTTGGAGGCAACTTTGGCAATTATTTGTGAGTTAGTAATAATTATTAAACATAATAATTTTGACCTCTCTTCTATGTAAATATAAAAGAAAAATTATCAAAAAAAGTTTTTTGACAGGCATAAATTTAAATTACAAATGACCAATTTACGTTGGTACTAAAATTTGTTGTATATAAATTAAAAATTCTACCCAAAAACGCTTCTTTTAAAATGTTATTAAAGAAAAACCACTTCACGACCGAAAGAATCTATAAATAAAAAACACATCTGTAGCGCGCGGTATTTCGTCCGACGCACGGATCCGTATACTTTCTCCCTCACACGCATAGCGCCGTCTCGCTCGGCCACTTTCAGCCCATCCCCCGTACAGGAAGACACCCCATTGGCCGAGCTACCCCCACCCCTCCGTCAGCGGCCGGTACTGCCCTGCCCAAAGGGTATATAACACCGTGCAGGCCTATATGGAGTCATAGTTAACCAGTCTCCTGGTTAACTAAGCAACAGAATCCTAGTGGTCATTGCCCAGTAAAACCCTCCCCAGTACCAAGTCGAGAGAACCCTCCGGGTCCTCCTTGGGAATTCAAGTAACAGCTCCCTCGGGGACATTACTTGTCGGGAAAACCTCCACCCAACTAAGAGACCACGGGTCCTCTGTCGTGGCTATTACGCTGTGTTTAAGTGTTTAGTGAGAAAGTTAGTGATCATTGTTTTTACTGTAAGCTGTGAACCCTGTATGTAAGAGAAATAAACTGACCAACGCTAAAAGGCTATTTTCTTACAAACACCCTGACACACATCTTTATTTATACGGTGTTTTTATTACACATTGTGCAAAAACCGTGCAGTTACCAATAAAAATTACTTAGCGGAGCGCAGTTTCCCCACGAATGACATTAAAGAAAAAAGCGAGGTTATTTCCTACTGATTATTTTTTTATTGACTTTTACCGCATGAATTTAATATAACTTCCATGAAGGTGGTGTTGTTTAATAACATAAATGTGTTATACATGTGAAGGTAAATACAAAGTTTTTAAATCAATATTGATGACAAAATGAATCCAAAATGTTTGATTTTTTGGTTATCTATGAGAATTGTTATTAATC
Organism: Hesperophylax magnus; assembly: GCA_026573805.1. Classification (NCBI taxonomy): domain Eukaryota; kingdom Metazoa; phylum Arthropoda; class Insecta; order Trichoptera; family Limnephilidae; genus Hesperophylax; species Hesperophylax magnus. Next base: position 10,669,927 of record JAIUSX010000121.1, read on the forward strand.
ATTTTTAATTGTACAAAAAAAGTGAAGTGACAGTTATCCTGCAAAATCTTTAAACAAAAGGACAGTGTTCTTTGAATTTTTAATTCCAAGAAATTTATCGATGTTTAGATAAAAAAATTAAAATATTACAATTTTTAAAGTATATTGCAAATACAAAAATGTAAAAGGTGATTTTATCTAGTTTCCAAAATAGTATTTGTTTTAATGAAATTTTTAAAATTATGAAAAATATTGAGTATTTGATATACCTTTGAGAAATTCCGAAATTCGATGAGGAATTGTTATCACTTGAAGTTTATACAACAGATAAACTACCCCCTTTGACTGGATAAGCAATGTGTCATCTTATGTTACTTTCTACGAACTATGATATGTCAGTTTCTATTTTACGTTTGTTTTTTTTTCTTTCTATGTTTTTATTTCGTTATAAAAAATTACATTTTTATATCTAGTGTAAACTTTTAGTTTATACAGGTTTTCCAATAAGAGGTGTTATTTTGAATAGCCCGCTATTTCGGTAGATGTTACTTTTGAAGCTGTCATTTTTTGACATTTGACAAGTAGAAACTACGCCATTAATAAAAATGGAACGATACACTCTTCAACAACGCATTGAAATTATTAAAATTCACTTGAGTGAATCAAATGCAAATCATCTTGAGTGATGAGGCCCATTTCCACCTCGGTGGCTTCGTCAACCCAAGTAGATTGGGTAAGATAATTTTTTAAATAATTTATTTATTTAATATCAACGGTATACATATACCATAAACAATGATAACATGTCACAGTTAAAATCGTAGAAATATTAAAAAAAAAAAGAATTACAAATATATGTGGCATTTGATTGTGAAATGACATTAGAGAGTAAGTAAGTAAGTAAACAAGAGATACAAGTATAATCAATGTTAACTCACAAAAAAAATCCAAAGACGCCTCTAAAATCATGAATCTAATTCTTTAATGGCCTATATATTCGGCTTGATTCGTAGAATGCGTAACTCCCATTTGTCAAATTTTACAGAAGGCACAAAAAACCTCATAGATGAATGAAAAAATGATTTAAAAAAAAAAAATAAAGCCTTTAACGCCCAGAGGGCATTTACATGTAGGTAGTACAATTTTGATGACATTTATATTCCGAACATACCGTATTTTTCTGTATTAACTTTGGATCACTAAACATTTGCAAGCTAAAGCTTTCTATTTTAATATGGAGTTAGGAAGTTTATTTAATTCTGCAATTCTGAACATTTTAATAATTTGTGTTTAACCTGTTGGAAGGCCGGAGCTTAAAAGAGAAAAATATTTTTTCAGCCTTCAGAGAAGCGCCATTCATAAAAATCAAAAGTGAAACCTAAAATTTTATTAGCCCAAACGATGCTGATTTTGTTTTTCATACATTTTTCGAAGATTAAGGTCAAAATCGCATCGCAAATTATTCTAAGGATAGTATTAGAAATCTCGCATGTTCCCCGGAGACCCATCGGCAGTCCACTGGTTAACCCTTACAGTGCCGAAAAGCGCCGTGGCGTTCATAGGAAGGTGTGCCAGCGACGCGGTAGCGCTCGTTTCGACAGTTCACTTTTGGCATGCGTTAGTGACGGTCATGTTCCCGTGTTCATATTTTTATTCATTAAATTGAGTTCTAACTTTCTTCAATCACACTTTTTTCTATGAACACCGTTTTTATTATTTGTTTTTATATTCATAATTTTGATTTCAGAATGTCGAGTGAAATTTCAGATATAAAATATGCAAAATTTTGGAAGCCTTGCACAATACCAGAGATGGAAGCATTTGTGGCAGTAATCCTGGAAATGGGTATCAAAGAAGACCTACTATTTCTTCTTACTGGAATAAAAATGCGGAAATTATGAGACAGAGAAAATCAAGCCAGTTATGAAGGACTGCACGGTGTTTGTATAGGAAAACATTCTTTTGAATAAATCTTGTACATTTACCATATATTTTCTGTAATTTTCTTGTCAATAAATATGTAGTATTCAATTTCTGTGCTTTTAATATCATAGTTTGAAACCTCCTGAAGAGAATGTTGAAAAAATTATGAAAATTAGTGTATTGTAACAGAAATGGCAAGTGTATTTTTTTATATAAATTATCTATGAAAATGCACTTTATATTGGCATTTTATGCATATTTTTACAAAATATTTATGACACTAAAAGGGTTAAAAACAAAGTGGATTTTTTTACGAATTTACGAGTTTTACTATTCGATGCGAGACTAATTTTAACACCAAATGGCATTAAAATCTTATTTTCAGGAAAACAGAGTTACGAAATCTACGAATTAAGCCGACAATATAACATCATAATTTAAAACACACAAGCAACATATCAGTACTAGATATTTACCCTTTGATTAAAACAATAATTCACAAGTTTGGTTGGGGAATTTGGCCTCAATACCAAATTTAAAATTTAATTTAATTTATATTACGCCAAGTTTGCAAAACGTCGTGAGCGATCGCACGCTATAATTTTCCATTTTTATTTACTTTTTGTAAAACATTTAATCGAATTTTTTCAAACATTCCCATGATTTATAGTTTTCGTTAGTAGAAAGCTGATACAATACTTTCCTATTTTATCAACAGATGTCTCAATTCTGAAAGTCTGAACGATACTATTCTAGAATCATAGATTATTTGTTTAAAAGTAATGTGTTTATACGCGGGACTGTCAAGTTGTAAGTGTTTGTTTTATTCAATGTTTATTACGTACTAGGGTACCCCGTCATGCGTTGCTGTGGCTCAGTCTATCTGTGCAGATAAAGAAACAATAGCCCATTATGCTTTTACGTCCAACAGATGGCGCTGTGTTAAAAAAAACGTGTTTTTACCTGTCACAGGTGAAATCTATATAATATAGGTACATATATGAAAACACACGGGTATTCGAAGGCAACTTTGTGTCAAAATTTCAAAGCAATCGGTGAAGAACTTTCGTATATTTAAGATTTTGAAAAAATGAACATTTAAATTTTTATTTATATTCGTAATTAAATTATCTATCTATTTGTACTGTTTTCAACTCATGTGAATGAAAAAACTGTGGCTTTTTTTCTATTTTTTCTAAACACTGTGAATTCTCCACCTAATACATTACATTACATTGTGAAATAGGCCGTTGAACTAAAACAAGCAACAATCGAAATATTCTTATTGATAATTGTAGACAGTGAATGTATCTTTCTAATGTAATATCAGTTCTTTGTGATAAATGTATTAAATTCCTAATTTAGTCCATTCAATTTTGACAGTTTGCCAATACAAATTTCATAAAATATTTCTTAATACAAAACTTTCGAACAGCTGTTAACTATTAAAAATTCAGTCTTCTAACATATACGAGGTTTGTTCAAAAGAAAAGGTGAATTTTGAATTTTCGCAGGCTGTGTACATTCGATTATTGATTTTTTTTTGTTATGTTGGTACACATATGTTTATCATATGTTAGCATTATCAGCCATTTTGGATTAGTGGTTTGTTTTTGACAACTGAAAAGGTTAGTCACGTTTTTGTGTGTTCTTCGATTTTTTACTTTAAAAAAAAATGGATCAAAGAATATGTATTCAATTTTGCGTTAAAAATGGAATAAAGTGCTCCAAGGCACTTAAAATGTTGACTGTGGCATTCGGCGAGTCTAATTTGTCTCAAAAAAGTGTTTTTGTAAAAAAAGGCCCAATCATCCCAATGGAAGCGGCCAGAAGAGCCAAGACTAAAAAAAGCACGCCAAGTTCGATCAAATGTGAATGTTTTGCTCACTGTTTTCTTCGATTACAATGGTGTGGTGCATCATGAGTTCTTGCCAAGGTTCTTGCCAGGTCGTACGGTTAAGGAATACTACAAGGAAGTTATGCAACGTTTGCTTGAAGCAATACGGCTCAAACGATCGAAATTGTGGAAAAACAAATCATGGATTTTGCATCACGATAATGCACCAGCTCACATATCAATGCTTGCTTGTGATTATTTGGCCAAAAACAACACCGTAATCATGCCTCAACCACCGTATTCACCAGATTTGGCTCCCTGTGACTTTTTCCTATTCCCGAAATTGAAGAGACCAATGAAAGGAAAGCGTTTTGCCACAATTGATGAGATAAAGTCAGAATCGAAGAACGAGCTGATGGCCACACCGAAAAGAAAATTCCAGAAGTGCTTTGAGGATTGGAAGAAGCGCTGGCATAAGTGCATTAGTTCTAAGGGGATTACTTTAAAAGGGAGAAAATGGATATTGATGAATAAATAAATACTTATCAAAAAAATTCGAAATTCTCCTTTACTTTTGTACAAACAAACCTGTGATTATCAAGTAGGCCATAGACAACATACGGAAATATAAAATATCCAATGTTGACCTGAATAAGTTGACCGTAAAATGATCGATCAACCCACCTCTGATTCAGAATCTAAAGGGTGCATGAAATTGCAATAGTCCTGTTTATTGACCGAATCTGAGGTGCCACAGAACCACTGGCTCCAGACAGTCAGGAGCAGTTAGCACTCTTTTGCGGAATTCACATAATATTTTTTTTAGGATGTGATGAGGGACCACAATAGATTTACGTATCGAAAGTTGAAATAAATTCAGTTTTTTTTGTGCAATTTACATGTCCAAAAATGTAGAAAAAGAAATAAACTTAATGCTGAATTATGGGCATTGAAAAGTAGGTAAAATCCTAGCAATGGAGGGATTGTGATAGAACACCAGAGATGAGACAATCCAAAATGCTCACAAACGGTACATACCCCAAAACCAAATAAATCACTACTCAATACAAATATGTAGATACCAACTGAGGGAGGGAGCTAGTAGGAGTGGAAATGTGAACAAGGTGAATAAACACACATAATACTAATGTTCTACGTTGATGGGAAGAAGGCTCAGATAGCTGGGAAGCCACGTTGCGGAGCCAGGAAATATAGTTGAATATCGGATGACAACCCTGCTGAACTTTATTGAAGGGACTGGACTACATACATAATTACTGGAGCTATGCAGACCGTATCCTTATAAATAATTCCAATGGGTATAATGCTTTAAATGTTGGGAAAATTTAAAAGAATGGGGCTTTCGGAAAATAAAATAAGCGTAGAAAAATCTTTAAAATCAATTGGACGTATAAAACATATCTATCTATTCAGGTGGTCGAATATTCTATGAATAGGACGTTCGATTACCAGTTGGGTGTATGACACTTACAGCATGTTCCTACTCACTCTCTTTTAAGACCATGTTGGGCTTAGTGAGAGGTCTGTGCAAAACCCTAATAGCTTTTTTTTTAAATCTTTCAAGCACAATACAAAGGGTAAATGACCATGAGCTGTTAAGGCTAAGCAAGTATACGATACTCATGTTATGCACTCACGTCGTAAATAACTTGTCACGCACATCACCACCAATTATAATAACCACCAGCATTGAGCACACATAGTGACAAAATGTGACGCCATAATATTTAAAGTGACAACAATTTCAACCGGCTGGTCGCGGGAGACTGGTATTGCCATAGAGTTGTAGGCAATATGTGTTGGTACGAACCTCAGTGTAGATGTATGGGGGTAGTCTAAAAGATACTTGAATTGTCAAGAATCAGATTCTTGCATAGCCTTATGGACGAAGGACTTAGGGTGCGATAAGTACAAGCAAAAATGGATTATCAGATATGACATGTGGCATATTGCTGATTCGATTCATCATTTTCGTTTTTCATTGTTATCGATTTTTTTCAATCTAATTTAGTTATAGATAACGAAAATATGTAAATAACACATTCACAACAAACTCAAGCAGATAGAACAACAATGACAAGTGACAATATAAGTTGTTTAATTTGTAGGGGATCTGTTATTATTATTTATGAAATGGGTAACTTTAAAAAATATTCAATTTTAAGACAGGAATGTAATTAATATGAATGTCACCTATGTATCTTTAATAACAAAAAATAGCATCTTGATAAACTTGTTGAATTCCACTGCATGATTAATATGCAAAATAATAAATAAATAGCTGTTGGTTTCAACCTAATTACTACAAGAAATAACTAATTAAGTGGAGGGAGATGGTAAAAAATGCATTAAAGTTCTCAATCAAAGTTAGGAAAAGTTAGGTTAAAGTTACTCAGGTTAGGAAATATGCATAAATTATTAAAATAACCCTATCTATTTTGTGCATGTGCGATTTAAATGGTTGTTTTTTTAAAGACCCTTTGCATGCAGCGGAATTCGACATGTTCAAGTTTACCAAGCATCTTTTCATCAAACCATTGAAAGCTCCAATTAGAAAAGAAACAAATTGTTGAGTCAAGAGCATTTTTAAAAAACTTTCTATACATCTTATTTAGTAAAAAAAAATGTAATGGACTTGCCTGTAACAGTAACACTTCCCGTAGAAAATATTTTTAAAGTAGCTTTTGGATCAGTTATTTTATATGTGACGCCAGGATGCAACTCTGGTTCGTAGCTAGAAAGAAAAAAAAAATTATGTCGCATGACTAATTATATAATTCTGGAATGAAACATAATAAGAATTTCATCATATTGTGAAATTTCAACTGGCTTGGTGCACACGTCAGGCTAAAAGCAAGGGTGGTATAGAGGTGGTTTTACTGTGTGGTGTGTACAGTATGTGCATAGTAGTCCATTTAATGTTTAGTATCACTCGCCGTAATGATAATCAATTGCCCCGGGTCTCAGGATTGAAAATAAGTTGTATGCTCTCCGAACAAGAGTGTTTGGAGAGCATGGAGCTTAAATATTCCATGAAAGTTGGCAAGCAAAACAAATGAGCATACTCGCTCCTAATATGGTATGGAAGTGTAATTTCTAGGTGTGGAAATTGAAAGCTAATATTTTAAATAAATGTGCACAAATAGAAATAATTTAAGAATACATCAAATGATAACTTACTCTGCTTCTTTGTGCTTTTGAGAAAATGCAGTAATTTTGATAGCGAATGGCATAGAACAAGTGCCAAGGACATTGACAACCCTAAAATTATGAAATCTAACTCTAAAGCCAAGCTTCTGCAGGCACCGGGCATAGCGTCTCGCCGCAATCTTGGCCTGGTCTTCACTGGTGGCCCCAGTGCATGTGATGCGCCCAGAAGACCAGATGGAAGCAGTCGTATATGGCCTTCTTAATTTCATTGTAACCATTCCATTCTCTCGCCTAAATTCTACATTGATTCCCTGAAGGGCGATTTGCCTCAAGTTTAAATGACAGCGCACGCTGAAACTACACACGACATTGTTGATCACAATGTCTATTTCAGGGGCGGCTTCCGCCTCCGCAGCCTCCGACACCTCTTCCATTATGTGATGGGTGGCCTGGGCCTGAGGGTCGTGCTCGCCCATCTCATGACTGCCCACATCATTCACTGGCATCTCCTGGGAATGCAAGATTCCTATTCCATTTTCCTGCATCAGTGTAGCCATAACAGCATATTATTCCCTGGAACAAAAACATTAACTATTAACTATAAACCCACATAATACATTATGTGGGTCTGGCTTCCAACATTTTGACAAAATTATGCCAAGGAGTGAGAAGGCTTAACTGGCAATAAAATTTCCTGGGCATCAACTTCTGTAATTAATTTCTCATTTAGTTAAATTGTACATCTACATAGTAAAAACAAAGACCAGCTTTTAATATGCGTGATGTGATATGCTTGTGAACAATATCCTGTTTTGATAATATAATCCAAATATATAATAAGGGCCACAATAAAGAAAGAATCGTCACCAAATTTTTCAAATTAAATATTAATAGTAAATAAGTTACAAATCTAATGCTGAATAGGCGAGATAAAATTATTTAAAAAAAAAAAAACAAAATTAAAAACATTTAGTGACAGAATAAAATATTAAAATGCTTTCTCTTTTTTCTATTAAAACTGCCTTGCACATGCAACATTTGGTAGATGGAAGACAAAAACATTAGAATTAATAATGCTACCAAGAAGCCTGATACAGTGTCCTCACTCAGCACGCACACTTGAATGTTAAAACTTTGATTTATTTATTGTTTTTGTGTTTAATTCGTAGAACTCCATTTCATTTTTTTTTTAATTTAATTAAAATCAAATTTAAAAAAAATTTTAACTTTGAATGAGTCTGCGGAATTTATGTGCCAGAAGTGAGTTGACCTATTCAGCATGAATACCTGTAATGGCACGGACAGCTTTAAGGTAGAGCTACGAACACAGCGACAGTATTAAACGATGGCGTTTGTATGGACAAACGTATGGGAGCATATTCTAACACAGCAATACTGACGCAGTGTCAGTAATGCGCCACAGCAACAAAGCCACGTTTCCACATGCTAGAGTGGTTGATTTATAGATTTTATTTGTAATTATTATGGAGGTTTTGAAGTTTTTACCGAGGAAGATGATGAGCTTTTTATAATGTTGGCATCGCAACACCCATTGTTTTTTGATTTAAGTGCAAAAGAATATAAAAACACAGCAAAAAGAGTTTGAAGTGAAATTGAAAATCTTCCACGACAGATATTGTCATAATATATTAGGTTAACAACATAAAATTTATAGATGCAAAACAAGACTAGGTCGGTGATCATGAGAAGACTGGAGTCCGCCGGCGATAGTGTAGTTGGCGACCCTCACGTAGCGTCACCGACACTACTGTCGCTGTACTCTACCTTTAATAACACGTATAGCTTCAATAGCACATAATGGTGGCTTTGTATTATGTGGCCATATATCAAACATCTATTTTCTTTGTCGAGATAGCCAAAAAATAAAAAATCACGCCATTGAGGTGCCATCAACAGATTTCTTAAATTGTTCCCTTAAAACAGAAATAATGTGCACACTACAGAAGTATATTTTATTACCATAGTTCAGATTTGAGTACTTAATTTCTGTAAAAATACTGTACATTGATACTGTATATATATATATTTTACACAAACTATTATTGAGATATCGCTATTTCGACTTAAAATGTCTTGCAAAACAACTAAGACTTCGGACAAACGTTTTTTGATTTTCTTAAAGCTTGCTACTGGTTAAAATAGACGAATCAAATAGTAGAAACAAATCACATGGCGTCAAGTATATGTTTTCAATGCTTTATTTTACGTCAATTTAAATACTTTAAATGCAATCAAATGGCAGTAACCCAATGATATATTATTATGGTCCGAACGCTGCAAAACGGGCGTTGAAAATTACACCCATTTTTTAAGACATTTTGGCATACAAGAAAATTAATGATTAAACTTATACGTATTTCAACTAAAAAATAAAGAAATTTTACTACAATTTAAATACACAAACACCTGAAGTGTAACTGATACATTCCCATCTTAAGAATACAAAGGAAAGATAACCAAAATTACTTACTTTAATTACAACGAAATCAAATCTTAAACCGTGAATGTTAATTAATTCAAAATTCATAAAAATTCTTTTTACAATCGAAATTTTGCGCACGCTTAATTAATCACAAATTATCTTAAACGTCCAATCCATAGCGAGTCGGCCTGGTCGGCCATATTTCTGTCGATTTCTGTATTTCTGTGGCCGTTCTTCAGGATGTTTCAGGAGTTTCTCGAAATAACATTCCATAGATATTTACCAATCCCTTTTGTGGCGATTATGACCTGGGAATATTGATAGGTGTAGTTTAAATTATTATTTGGGCCGGTATATCATTAATTTTAAGTAATGGTATTACTAGGGTTATCTAGACAGGATAACTTGACGGACGTAAATATGTCTCAGCCGGTTCAGACGTTTCATTTTAGGAACAACTTTTTCTTTTTAACTTAATTTGAAGGTTATACCCATCAACGTAATATATCATTGACACAGAAGATAATATTAATAAATCTAAACGATACATGAAACAGAACAAGACACAGAAAAATAAAAAGATAACGGTCCGAGCTCACAATCATCAGCCAACCAGGTCCACATTACCTTTGGCTTACTTCACACTGGAGCACCAGGAAGTCTCACCGTTTTCACTGGTGATTAACACCACCTGCAAGTCCAGTCTCCACCGATGCGATGTCGAGACACCAACTTCTTTATCGTGATCATGGACCACGGATTCCATCGTGATGCATATCAACTACCATAACGACGTCATCATTCATCTTCAGCAACAACTGTGACTACTCTGGCTACTATATATGGACCCTGTAATTCCACTACCTTATTTAATCCGCTGCTAGGATTTACACATATCTTTCATTCTCGTTTCTTTATCACATCCCCAAACAACTAAAAACACTGGGTAATATTTCAGCATATCATCATTTATATTATCGTATTGAATCAAAGTGCAAGAAGCACACATGATCGCACCTGTTAAACAATTTTCCGGTGTTTAAAAAACCGCATTAAAATATTTTCAGCGGTTCAAATGTGAATGTGAGTCAGAGTTGCCAGTGCATGTTTCCTAAAACACCCACATAAAAGAAGAGATTTTCAAATTCCCCCATCCGAATTTAAATAGAATTCTGTTGAAATTAGCATTATTTTTTCATTATCTAGTCATTTTCGGCTATTCTAAGATCCAACCTTTAAAAATTGACTCTTTTGAAAATTTGTTGCAAACGAAAACGAAATATAGTGCGTTCTCACAATTGTTGGGATTATTATGTTTCATTACGGTTGGATATTCAATAAATTCTCCAAATCTCCACAATTTCTTCACAAAAAGGTTCTCCCTGCAAAAAAACCAATTCTTGAAAATCTAATATATCCCCGCAATTTGGGGAATTTTCCACTCCATTCTAACATAGATTCTAACATACATTCTAACATTCTAACGTGTTACCAGCCAAATACACCATTCAGACATGGTGATTTTAGTTGATCATCTCGCTTTTGAATTCCAATTGTGAACACCCATTCAACAGAGTTGATCGAGTTTTTAGTTGAGCGACTAAAGTTGAAAGCCCTTCTACTTTTGCCGTTCAAGTGTGATTCACCGTTCGACTTTTACATCAAATCGATACGTCTGAACACATATTTGGACAGGTTTGCGATTTTTAGATCATTGCATCCTCTAGCGAAAGAATACGTTTATATTTAAGAACATGGCATCTTCGTGAAAAAAATGCCTGTAGTGGTCAGATGACATAATGTTCAGGTTTCTAAAAGAAGAAATATTTCAAAATAAACATTGTTAATAATATAAAATATTATTTTCGAAATGGGAGATAGAAAATAAAATTAAAACGATCAGAACCATGTTCAAGAAGGATTTAGGATTAGTATTAATATTTCCAGAGTGGAAGATACTCTTATTATAACCCTAGTGTAAGACCACCATTCAGAATTGAAACGTTGCTTGAAATGGTTTTGGCCGTGTTAGGTGACCAGATCTGAATAGCTAGGAACTTTTCCACCTTCCTTCTCCCCATCTCCTTCCAGTTCCTACTATTTTCAGCCTCACAACATACCCAAATAGGGGGTTCCATAGTCTTACTGGCTCCAGACGGTTGAGGGCAGTTGGGGCTCTTGTGCGGTTTCACATAAAAAAAAGACTTGAAAATGAAACATTTTTTTAGTAAAGTTTTTGATGAGGGTGAAGTTGTCGAGTTCCGATGCACGCTTAGTATGCAAAATTTAAAAATAACACTTGGTTTCAACTTAATTACCTACTACAAGAAACAACTATTTATTTCGGGGGAAATGGTAAATGGAAATGGTTCCGAGTTAATGTTGAAGGTTGGGAAACACCCTTAAATTCTTTCAACAAACCAAACAAATAGCATATTTTGTGCATGTATTTCTATCTCTCCCGACTTAAATTGTTGATTCCAGTAGTAATTAAGTTAAAATCAAATTATGTTATTTATATATTAATGCGTATTATGCGTGCAGCGGAATTCGGCAACTTTACCAAATTGTTTATCCTAATTTGTAAATGATTTCGATACCCTTCAGTATTTTTTAAATATTGTAATGCTATATCTCTCAAAATACTATTAGATGCACCTAATTCAATTCTTCTTAGAATCCATTTTCTAACCCAAACATGACGTTGTTGCGCTTTTTCAATGGCATATTCTCAAGTTCGTTCCGCAAAATTTCAGAAATTGTAGAGACCAGAGAATAATTTCAGTTGACGCCATCTTGATTATCAATATCGGTTCGATTTAAACTGAAACGTCTGAATAAAATGTTCTTCAATTTTTGTCGTTCAACTAAAATCGCACCGTCTGAACCCGCGAAAACGGTGTGTTCTAATGATAAAGGGTTTTATTCATTTTTAAACGACGTTTATAAATTCTACGTAAAATAATATGTAATAAAACTTATATATTCAGAATCAGCGTTTGTTGATATATATGAATATTAAAAGCCATAATATTTTTCACTGCAGTTTCTTATTATTAGTAATGCAACCACCATCTTAATTAATAGAGGGCATGCGGTGGAAACCCTAGGGGATCTAGGATGCTTTGGCTAAAACCCAGTGCAAGAAGTCCGAACACTGGTCTCTTATCTGTTATAAATTACAAGAAGATCTATATAAACTTGATGACCACTGTATTATCAACCATCTCAACATGAACACCTCAAAATGTTATGTTGCCTTCACAAGAAACAAAATAAAATTTGAACATAACTACCACATAGCCAGCCAAGTACTTAAAAAGGTTACACAAATTCGTGACCTAGGTGTTCTGCTTGACAGTAAACTTACAATCGCATGTTGATATGATTGTGAAGAAAGCGCTTAGAATTTTAGGATTCTTATTCCGTTTTTTGGAAAATAATTCAATAATATTCAAAAAATTTAAATATTGTATTTTTCTTATGTTCGTGGTCATCTTGAATTTGCTTCTCCCATATGGAATCCTCAATATAATATTTGGTAATTATTCGGAATCGCTGGACAAGGATTATATGAAATATTTTTAACCCTTTCAGTACTGAATTTCAGGCACAAGTCATAAAAAATTGAAAATTGGTGTCTAGACTAATGAAATAATTTCAAAAATATTTTGTTTGAAAACTTTTTTGATAATTGTTATGTTTATTGTTGTACAGAGTGTCCATGTTCATGGACAAATGGTTACAAAGGGTAGAAGGTTTAGAAATTAGAAGGTTTTATTTAATTACTATGGAAGGAATCTGACTGCATTTGGGATATTTTTTAATTTTAGCATTTTAATTTTTAATTACGTTAATCGAAAATACACTTTCATTGTATGGGATGACAGCTGGAATGGTAAAATATTTAAAAATATGAATGTTAAGCGCATTGAAGCCATCCAAAACAAAATCGTCAATCATTTAAATTTTAAGATGAATATTGGTAACCACGATATTGACAGCTCGATGGAATATTATGGACTAAAGCCATTAAAAACTAGAAGAGACTCCGCAGATATAATATATCTCCATAAAATTATCAATGGTCTTATTGATTGTTCGCCCCCTTTGTCTGAGATTAATTTTAGAGTTCCAAGCGTTAGAACTAGAGACAAATCACCTTTTCACCTTTAAAAATGTTCTACTGATCTCAAACAAAACGCTTTTATATTCAGAGCATGTACCTTATATAATAGGAATTTTAATGATATTGACATATTTCCGTGTAGTTTAGGAACATTATTAATAACATACTTCAAATTATCTTGTTGTTGAAATAAACCCTGTCCAGTTGCATGTGATTCATTTTTTAAACATTTGTTCAGTTTAGTTGTAGGTAAGTACATATTTTAGTATTATATTAAATTATTGATGTTTTCAGTGAGGATAAAATTGATATATTTTCATTTATTTGTGTTCTTATATCCTATGTTATTTAATATTTACAATTTTGAACTTTTTGCCCACTGGACCCTTAGTTTGTTATTATAATTTTATGTTTTAAGTGAAAACCTGTCATTAAATGTTATTTGTATTGTTTATAAATTTATTATTTAAAGCTATAAAAAATCTGTTGGTTTTCCTAAATAAATGAATAAATTAAAAGTTCAGTTTCTAGAACGCATGGCCCTAATAGAATAAAGATGGCGGTGGTAATGCCGATCAATGTCGATAAATTTTCGTTTTGTCTATGTAAATATACATTGCATTGTGGTTTGTCTATGATTTATCTCTCGTTTTCGATAGCATTTCGACGCGGCCTAGGGTGATTCTCAATTTTTGTCCTTTTGGAAGGACAAAACGGCATTAATTACAAGTATGTCGTTAAACACAAAGTGAAAGCTTGAAGCTTTAATTTTAAGATTAAAAACCACGTTTATACATCCAGAGATAACTTCAAATTTTCTGTCAAGACATGGGTCGCGGAAGGTACGTGCGCCCTTATTGATTTCTGTTTCCTGTTTTATAATGTATAGTATGCATCCGCAATACTTTTTATTTTCCTTCTATTTAGGTATAGTATATTGTAAATGGGTATATTGCTATCAATAGTTTTATCGTATAAGTTACTGCCTTTCTCAATACGCCATTGCAGGAAAAGGAGTCGCTTTGTTCCGAGTATTTGCAGTAATATAACATGGAACTTATTATCATTATAACCAACTGTTTTTTCAATTACGGTGGTCTTTATGTTTTGGGTTAATTTGTTGAATTCCGCTGCATGCAAACGATTTTTAAAAACAATACTTGATTTCAACTTAAATATCGAATGGAGACAACTATTTAGGTCGGGGTTTAGGTAAACATTTACAAAATAGATATTTAGGGTTTAGTTTGGGTTATTTTAATAATTTATTCGTATTTTCTAACCTGATAACTTAACTTTGATTGAGAAGTAATGCAGCTTTTACCATCTCCCACACACATAAATAATTATTTCTTGTAGTAATTAAATTGAAACCAAGTGCTGCTTATATATTTTTTGTGTATTAAGCGTGCAGCGGAATTCAACAAGACTAATATGTTTTGTTTTCTACGATAAATCGAACATTATATATCATATATTAATTCAATTTTTTTTTATTAATTGACAATGCCTACCTAGATACCATATGTGAAAGCTTACATTAAAAAATGAAGTCATGGGCCTTACAGACCACTCAATTTGATTGCTTCAACCGTTGTGTGTCAACCGTTAAGTTTTATTCTTATTGCATACAATGAAACTCCTCCCGGTTCAACTTTACATTCAACTCGACCAGATTGATAACAACCGCCAATACCCTATAATATTAGTAATACCTCCAACTTCTGACATTTCCCATACATTCTGATGGCAACATGATACACTGGCGGCGTGAGTTGTGCGCCTTAGTTTTCTTTCATACATTTGAATGGATTTTATGTGAAATATATTCTTTATTGTAATTTAATAAATTCTAGAAATCGGAAAAAACAATAAAAATTAGGTAACCTACATACGACCTTACTACTTTCCTTGCTCATACATAAAAACATTTTACAAACATGTGTTTAGAGCATCAATATTGATAATGATTTATAATTTCAACATGAACATCCACTTTTTATGTTATCAAGAACATTTTTATTTGCTTGGATTTAAGGGGACGGTATCAAATCTCGACTTCAGAGGTATTATTGCTACTTGTAAACGAATTTGTCGGCCGCCAGAACAGCTGCGCTTTTAAGACTAACACCTGCGTCTTTTGAGTAGATAGGGGAATGATTGACACAGTTTTGATAAATCAGTCAGTATTTTGATAAAATACGAAATAAAAATACACATACTTTATAAAATTTATATTTATTTACTAAATAATGAATAAAACTTGACAGAATAAAAATCATATTAGCAAAATAATGGATATACAGACACATCTTTTACGCCCTGGACGTTTTTTGACGTCTCAGTTTTTTACTGGTTTATCTAATGGTGTTTTGACTTGGAAAAGATTTCTGGTTCATGTATTTGATTGTATCGTTTGTATAGTGGTAATTATTGTTTTTTTAATAATTTATTTATAATACTACTACCCGGAATTAGCCATCAACGAAATTCAGTGCATTTATCAATGGCTCTGATAGAAATTGTTCCCAATCTTAGCGACAGTTTGAAAGGAATCGCTAGAATTGTTGAAAGCACCTTCACACTAGTCTCGCATAAGTCCATCTCCAAACTCCGTAATCCAGATTTTGCACCAAATCGGCAGAAATCTCAAGAAATTCAAGCTGAATGCTGAAGTTATGACATATGATCTGAGTTCAGTGCACATCCAAACTCCTTAATCCCGATTTTGAACCAAATCAGTAGAAAACTCGGGAAATTCAAAATGGATGCCAACATTATGTTTTTTGACGTTAGATCGGAGTTCAGTGCACATCCAAACTCCCTAATCCCAATTTTGAACTAAATCGGCAGAGAACTGGAGAAATCCAAGATGGATGCTGAAATTATGCATTTTGACATTAGATCCGAGTTCAGTGCACATCCAAACTCCCTAATCCCGATTTTGAACTAAATCGGTAGAGAACTGGAGAAATTCATGATTGATGCCGAAATAATGCATTTTGAAATTAGATCCGAGTTCAAGCCACCACCCGACTCCGTTGTACCGACTTCGATAGAAGTCGGTAAAAAATTGTAGAAAACGTGTCCATCGGAATGATGTATTTTGATAAACCTTGTTATGATGCAGGGCTAGACTCTTTTTGTTTTAATATTTTATTCATTAATTTGTTCTGCATCATCACATTTATCCTCGCCGATTCTCTAACCTAGTTAGGAACTGGGCGATTGTCGCTGGTATTGGTTTTGGTAAAATTTTGAATCATAATTTAAAATTTAACATCTGAACCGGGCGGAAACAAAAATCACTTCTTGGCTGGACAGTCAACGGGTGGGTTCGTGGACTGTACAGACGATGGTCGCAGTGCTTTTCGTTTTTTGAATAATTAATTGTACGGAATGTAATTCCTTATTTTTTGTCGCCGATGAGTGCGATTTTGCTTACGGGCACGGCGGTAAACGTTTTTTGTGACCGAAAAATAACCATTCCCGAAGTGGGGAATAGTGTTCTCGCTGGATGGAAGTTGTTACGGACGGACCACGCGACAGCCGTTATACGATTGAACGGGAATCCGTAAAGTAACGGTCAATCCTGTGTAGGATTGGATCATACGCGATTTATATTTTGTGCCATGCATGGCTGTCAAGCGGGAACTTCGTTCTTTTTTGATTTTTGGAGTTTGAATCCCGACATCGCACGTGTTCGACGGGCCGAGAAAGAGCCCTATGTATGGGTTACAGCATCCCCAGGAACGGCTACGCGCTTATAGATAGCTGGAGTTTATGGATGTGGCCAGGAGGAGTATATCCACCTTTCCAGAAGACAGATCTCGCTTCTACGGAGTTACGTCCGCCGCCGAATGGGTGTGCGGGACGTTACGTCGCTTCTCCCATCAAGAAAAGCAGTGTTCGACATTAGAAAACGCGATGTTCGGCTCCCATAGTTTAGATACAGATAGCTAAAAACTGGTCGGTCTTTGGGGTAAGTCAAAATTATATAATTCTGTTAATCTGTTGAGCTAGGGCTCATCAGCAAAATGCCCAAAAGGTTTCTAATACATGTAATATCAATCCATGCATCGCCTTTTATTTATGTACATTGAGATACCATCCTAAAACAAAAGAAACTATCATGATACTGACACGCGACCTTGGTTGCGAACTTTCACACCTGAGATTATTGAGTATAAACATTCTAGATGATTAATTCTAACCTAGATTGGCGCGTTCTACCGAACAAAGTTTATACAATTATTATTATTTGTACCCTGGGTCAAACCCAACTTAACAACTTATTCTTCTTTTCCTCCAGTGGAGCGGTCTCTTTCTTAAGGCGATGTACGCGCGAGCCCCTTTATTATTTCCCATTTCGTATTAGTACATGAAAAAGGTAAAAAAAAAATTGAGACCGTAAAACAAGTTTCAAATTATATTATTATTATTACTTGTAAATTATTTAACATTATAAATGATAACAATATGCAGACAGATACATAATTTTTTCGTTTTTTATTCTACTACTCCATAAGTTGAGCTCAAGGAGCTCGTGTTTATGGGAGGAGTATTTACATTTAGTTCTAATGATTTTTTAAACAATAATCCATAACTTTTGATATAAATACAAACATAATATTAACATAGGTATACAAATTAGAAAAGTGTCTTTTTAAGGATAAATAAATAATAATATTATCTAATAAATAATATTAAATATTATTTATTAGATAATAAATAATATTTAATTTCCACTTACCCCTTGGCTATAGCACCAATCTCCTCTGGATTCCTATTAGAAATACACTTCCGAATTCACCTCGAGACTGGCAGTGACTGGCGGGGTTCGTTCAAGCCATGGACAATGATTTCATCCAAAGGATTTTGTATAACGGAAAATAATTGAAATATTCGGGAAGTTTAATTGAATCACAACAAAAATCCATATATGTTAAAGTGTTTTTTATTTATTTAAAATGACCTGTATCATATTTACTTTGAGATTACCGATGGATTTAAAAAAAAAAATCTCTCTGCTAGGAGCTATTTTCCTTCCAGCGAAGGCATTTTTAAAGTTTTACGTAAAGTTGCAATGTGTATTTCATATAGAATAAAAAAGTTTACGATAAAAAACTTTAATTCACTGGTAACATAAGACATTTTTCTAACTACCCCTATAGAATTTTTAGATAAATTATTTGTGGTATTCCTTTTACTAGGTAAATACAAAGTGATGTTTAGCGCTATTTATGATACTTCCCCCTTAACGAATTTGCAAAACACCGCCACTAAGTACTAAATAAATTTAATTTGCCGCCATTGAAAGGAATGTCAAAGTCAACATTCTAAACCAGCGCCTCTAGCGGCCAGAGTTGTTGATATTGGCAATATTTTACAAGAGTTGAATGTATTATTGATATGATAGGGTATTTGCAACCAACCAAATTTAGTCATCCATAAGGCCCATAAACTAACTCTTCAATTGTAGAAAATCAAATATATTATGAATGTGGTTGCACACAGCTAGTAGATCTTTTAGGGTATTACTTGCTTGCTATGTTTACACTACTTAATCATTAGCATTTTGAATGCAGGTACATATGTAATATGAAATTCTTTTTGTAAAATTCCTGTATGTATAAATCTTTATTGCAGAGACCGTAGCCGAAGTAGGAGCCGGAGGCGCAGTCAGGACCGTGGGCTCGGTGGAGGGGGCGGGGGTGGGGGAGGCTACGGGGGAGGCGGGGGTCGCGGAGGAGGTGGCTTCGGAGGAGGCGGCTTCGGGGGCGGAGGTCGAAGGAGTAACCCCGGAGCCAACCTGCGTAAACCTAAATGGGATCTGAGCCGATTGGAACCATTCAAAAAGGAATTCTATGTCCCTCACCGAAATGTAATGAACAGAACTTCAACAGAAATTGAGGATTGGAGACGTGAAAACTATATTACACTTCAAGGAAAAGATATCCCCACTCCCGTGTTTGACTTTGGTGAAGCGGGATTTCCCGACTATGTTATGGATGAAATTGAGAAGATGGGATTCAAAGCTCCCACACCTATACAAGCCCAAGGTTGGCCCATCGCCCTCAGTGGCCATGATATGGTGGGCATAGCTTCTACGGGCTCGGGGAAGACCCTCTCCTACATCCTGCCCGCTATTGTCCACATCAACCATCAGCACCGGCTGCAGCGCGGAGATGGACCCATAGTGTTGGTGCTCGCTCCCACCCGAGAACTAGCACAACAGATCCAAGAAGTAGCCGACAAGTTTGGGAATACTTCCAAGATAAGGAATACATGTATATTCGGGGGGGCAGCCAAAGGGCCACAGGCGAATGATCTGACGAATGGAGTTGAAATAGTAATCGCTACCCCGGGGCGTTTGCTGGATTTCCTGGAAAGCAATCGTACCAACTTAAAGCGTTGTACTTATCTCGTTTTGGACGAAGCTGATAGAATGTTAGACATGGGTTTTGAACCCCAAATACGCAAGATTATTGAACAAATCAGACCTGACAGGCAAACCTTGATGTGGTCTGCGACATGGCCTAAAGAAGTTATGGATCTGGCTGGAGAATTTCTTAAGGACTACCAACAGATCAATGTGGGATCATTAAATTTAGCCGCTAATCATAATATTCTTCAAATTATTGATGTTTGTATGGAATATGAAAAGGAAACCAAATTAAGCACACTATTGAAGGAGATAATGGCTGAAAAAGAAAATAAAACCATCATTTTTATCGAAACCAAGAAAAGAGTAGATGACATCACAAGAAAAATGAAGAGAGATGGGTAATTATTAATTTTACATATTTTGAGTATCCTAATTTTGAATTCATGCTTTTAAGGGGAACGGCTGCGCTGCCTTTTTCATAAAAAAATTGGATTTGATGCCAAAATACACAACCAAACTGAATAATTGTTTTAATCAAAAGTTATAAATAAATAAATAAATTCTTTATACCAGGATGTGAGGAGGTGAGTGCAATCCCACACATCCCATAGAGGGAAATATATAGCACGGATATGTGCTACCTTATTTATTTGTGTTTTAAATTTCTAAAATATAGGCCATTAGAGAATTAAATTTTCCATGAATTTGGAGGTAACTTATTTGTGAGTTAGTGATAATTATTAAAAAAATTGTTTTACAATACAAATATAAAGTAGTAAAAATGATTATAAAGAGCATTTTAATGGGCTGAATTTAAATTAAAAATGACCGATTTACATGGGAACACAAATTTGTCTTATTAAAATTTCTTCTTCAATAGTTTCATTTTCATATAATTAAAATCTCTACCCAAAAGATTTTTTTTTCAAAATAATTACAATAAATTTACCAAAATGCCAAAGCTGCCTTTAAAATCATGCAAAATTATATTCTTTGACAGCCTGTACAGGGTATAACAGAACGTACCTGAAGGATTTAAATTTTTTTTCAATTGAAAACAAAAAACACGTCGCCACTGTTTACACTGTTATGCGTTGCGACTGAATCATGTGATACACATTCTCTCTCCTCTGTTACCATGCTGCTGGAATGAGATGGAGTACGTGTCACGTGACACGTTATTAAACCCTGTATATCATTATTAAAAATATCCATACATACTAGATATTTGCCATACGTTTTGATTAACCCCTATAGTGCGGCTGGCTACATTTGCAGTCCATTGAAATTATGATTTCCTTGTGGTGCACTGCAGTGTGCTGTGTGTATAGCTATGTTTTGAATTATTTCGTTACTCTTAAGGCGATGCCATACGTAGTAATGCAAAATCATGTGTTTTTGGTTTGAAAATTTGGTCGCCTAGAAATGTATCAGATGCTTTAATTAAATACTGCGAGTAGAATACATCTTGGCCTTTGAAATAATCGAGTATTTTTCAGATAAGTCTTTTTATAAGCCCAGAAAAAAATAATGTATAAGGCCTATGAAAACTGCTCTAAAGTTCAAAATCTCCTATTTACAAACCCATTTTCGGTTATAATTTTATTGTATAATGTGGCAAATTAAGTTATTTATAAAATGATCGGGAAAAAATTAAATATTTATGCCTGAACATCCACAAAATAAAATAAAAGGCATTTTTTGGCCATGTTTTTTCTTGCATAAATCAAAACAGGCGGATGGTGTTAAGCGGGAATTTAAACCTTATCGCCATCTATGTAAGGGTTGTTATTGATGGCGGCTCAATTTAAAATATTACACGACGTAGTGCATCGCCTCAATGAAAATTCCAAACTAATGAAATTTGAGAAATTTACTAATTTTCTCATAGTGGTTTAAAAATATAATTATTCCGTTTGGTTGGGTATTTTGGCCTCAATTCCAAATTTAAGTTTTGTATGAAAAAGGCCACGCTGCCGTTCCTCTTAATGCTATTGGAAAAAAATAGTATGTTTTATTATAAAGGAGATTATTTTGTTGGATATGAAACCTGTGTTCACCAAATAATGATTAGTATTGATAAATAATGTCAATTTTCAGATGGCCGGCAGTTTGCATCCACGGAGACAAATCACAAAATGAGCGAGATTGGGTATTACAAGGTAAGTGTGTTCATTATTATTGTAAGGGAATGTATGCCTAAATCTCTAAAGTATGAAAGAGACAACCGATTATGAATGAGACAGCATGATAGTGAGTATGTTGATAAAAGAGTACGCCTGTTGTGTTTCTCCGTCCTTATGAATTTCCTAGCATGCAACATCTCATGGACTTACCAACAACACCCGTTAAACTCTACATATAATAATAATATAATTATTTTATAGCTATTATCCCAAGGCGAACAACTACCACAAAATAACAAATTGTAAAAGCCCAGCTGGGCGTAAAACAAAATAAAATCCAATTTATTTATTCTTCTCCCAACACCCGTTCTCTGAATGGGGTAACATACTTCCCCCGATCGAGAGTTTTGTGTGATAAATAATATTTTTTACATGACATACACTACCCTGAGGTCGGAACCCTAGGACAGAGCCAGCTTAAAACTTTCTCAGGCGTCCACGACTTCATCTACAATTCACTTCCACGTCATTTAATCTACTTAATGCTCCTTTCTTCATTTGTCCACTCTGCATGCCCAACCACCCAAGCGTCCCTTTCTTAACCTTATCCATTTTGCTTCACTACTTCTAGCATTGCAAGAATTTTTGTATCTCCGCAATGTTAACACGGTCATACATACGCCTAACTTTACCATACAAATATTTGATCGTGCCATGTCCTTGTTGGACGTCCCCGATTTCTTCTGCCATTCACTTCCATGTCACATAATCTACTTATATGTATTTCTTTCTTCGTTTGTCCGCACTGCATGACCAACCATCTAAGTGTCACTTTCTTAACCTTATCCATTATGCTTACATCAGCCTTACAAGAATTTACACAACTCAGGGATCTCATTTCTTCAACATTCGGTCTACTATCATCTCTCCTCTGCCAATTCTATGCCTCACTGTCACAAAAAACCTCTAGAGAAACTTTGAGTTGTTTCTCCATAGAAGTGCGATTCTCAACAGATTGAACAATTTTGGGTGGAAATAAGTAGGAGTGTGATTACTTATTAATTAATTTAGAGAAACTTTAGTATGAAAGTGTCTCTAACCATTATATAAATATGATAGGTTTATAAATTGCTAACATGTTCTGTCTACCATTATGTAATAGATTTTCATAGTAAGTTTAACGGGAGAGATGTATTTGTGATTTGCTGTTTCCCTTTAAAACTGAGGCATCGATAATAGTTTAACAAAAAAAAAGGACTCTTAATTTTTTAAGATTTGTGTTATTTTTATATATCCAAACGTTCAAAATGCTATCGATCTTACTAAAAAACGTGGTGAAAATTTTACTCAATTAATAAACGACCGTGTATGTGAAAACCTTACTAACTGAAACGTGAAATACAAACTGACATAAAATAGTTTATGGAAAGATACGTAAGATATATACTTTGCTTATCCAGTCAAAGGGGGGTTGTTTATCTGTTGTATAAACTTGGAATAATTATTAGTCATCAAATTTCGGAACTCGTTAATATTAATGTGACATTAAGTTTTCACTTTAATGTCATTTTTATTGTCTAGGAAAGTGGGCAGGGCCACTTAAGATTATCTACGATAAAAAAATTAGGAAACAGGCGAATCGAGCTTTACTAAACAAACCATTTGGCTGATCAGAGCCTCAGATTGATCCAACGAAATGGTAGGAACAATGGCCGTAAGTCTTTTCTTTTTTAAAATAAAACATGTATTTTGACGAAGTTATATTTCTTAATAAATCAAAACAGGCGGCCGGTGTTAAGCTGGAATTTCAACCTTACCGCCATCTGCACATGGAGTACGTAATTTCACCCGATTCCGAGTGTTAAAAATGACTCACTTTTGTTTTTTGTAACTAAAATTACTGATAACAACAATATATAAATATATATATATACAGGGTTTTCCAATAAGAGGTGTTATTTTGATATTCAATCGTAAAAGATCAATGGTTTCGTTGCTTGTGTGGCACGTAGCGCTGTCTTGTTGAAAGTAAACGTTGTCCAGATCAATACCATCCAATTCCGGCCATAAAAAATCATTAATCATCTCTCGATAGCGCAATCCATTCACCGTAACTGTTGCTCCAGCCTCATTTTCGAAAAAGTAAGGTCCAATGACTCCGCCGGACCATAAACCGCACCAAACAGTCACACGTTGAGGATAGAGGGGCTTTTCAACAATAACTCTTAGGTTTTCCGAGCCCCAGATGCGACAATTTTGCTTGTTGACGAAGCCACCGTGGTGGAAATGGGCCTCATCACTCAAGATGATTTGCATTTGATTCACTCAAGTGAATTTCAATAATTTCAATGCGTTGTTGAAGCGTGTATCGTTCCATTTTTATTAATGGCGTAGTTTCTACTTGTCAAATGTCAAAAAATGACAGCTTCAAAAGTAACATCTACCGAAATAGCGGGCTATTCAAAATAACACCTCTTATTGGAAAACCCTTTATATATAAAAACTCACGCTTTTTATTAGACAAATGTTACGGTCACCTCACTTTTTTGTCATTCAATTCATTTCAATTCTTCTGCGGTTAATTTCTAGATTTGAATATAAAGTGTGGTGTTTTTACTTTCTAACACCGTTTAGATCACATTTCTCATCATGACAGTGAGGGAGATACAACGATTTCTGTGGGACCATAAGAGTTGATCCCAAAAACGAACAAATTAGCCTGAAAAGTTAATTAATATTTCTAAGAATATATATGTATATAATTAAATACGATGGTTGGAACTTGTCAATGTAGTTTTTTAAACAAATAATGTAGGCAATGATATTCTAGTCTCTGTCTAACAAGAGATGCGCTATGGCAAGAGTAGAGTGCAACTAGGCATTTGCACTCTACTCTTGCCATAGTGCATCTCTTCTAGTCTCTGTCTAACAAGAGATGCGCTATGGCAAGAGTAGAGTGCAACTAGTCATTTGCACTCTACTCTTGCCATAGCGCATCTCTTCTAGTCTCTGTCTAACAAGAGATGCGCTATGGCAAGAGTAGAGTGCAACTAGTAATTTGTTTTCTCTCGGTATTATTAGGGTACTTGTTTAGTTTATTCTCTAATGTCCTATCCTATCCTACATAAAGAAACTTTGGCAAAGTAGGAGATACATTTTTAAAGCAAGTGTTCTTCTTTCAGATTTTAGAATTGGAAAAGCCCCGATTTTAGTAGCTACTGATGTGGCGGCCCGTGGCTTAGGTAAGTACTTTTTATTAATCTGTCTAAATTTCTTATTTTAATTGTTGTTTAGTTGAAATTAATGCATTTATTTTATTTTTTCTTATACAAATTAAAATACAAGTTGACGATAATGTTTGTAAGTGAAATATAACTTTCAAAAAATGTTTTTAACTTTTAGTCATTGAATTGTATCTGAATTTTGGCTTAGTTTAAAGAATAATTCTTATTATTTGATTTGAGTATTAATATTTTTGTGTATAAATATGTATGTTAGAAGATTGATATGCTATATGAGTTAGAAGAAATGCTTTTACAAAGGACTATTTAATAACAAAACTGAAAAATGTTAAAGATTTTTCCTGGGGCTCCGCACGATGAACTCACAGTGGTGATTTCTTCTGCAGAGGCACTGGCCCTGGCACTGGCACAAGCTCTGTGCTGGAGTGTGCCTCTCAGAGATACGGAGTATGGCGCGGGTCTCAGGCGACCAGCATTGGCCAGTGCCGGCGTGACCATTGGTCCACTGCCCACTGCCTTTGCTGGCAGACGCCCAGCCCGGCCAGCCCTCACTATCTCTTGTGCCACAGTAAGACCTGACTATCATATATATCACTTCACACGGGATAAGTACTCACTCATTATAGCCACCAGCGTCAAGTGTCGAGTGACATCCCGCAACTACGTCTACTGTGCTCTGCTCTGCTCTGCTC
Organism: Hesperophylax magnus; assembly: GCA_026573805.1. Classification (NCBI taxonomy): domain Eukaryota; kingdom Metazoa; phylum Arthropoda; class Insecta; order Trichoptera; family Limnephilidae; genus Hesperophylax; species Hesperophylax magnus. The sequence goes on from JAIUSX010000121.1 coordinate 10,695,857, forward strand.
ATATCACTTTACCAATATTATTCTTTTTTTTTTTTAATGAAACACTGAGAATTTGAAAGTATATATTTATGATGCCCAGAGAGATTTATTTTACTGAAAATGATGTAATAAAGGTCTTCATTTAGGGTTCCATGATAACTCAACACAGTGACAACTCAACAAACTTTTAAACAGTGATATAAAGTCATTAGAAATGATGAAAAAATTTTTTTAACCTAACACAGTTAATAAAGTTTTTGTTTCATCACTTTCCATGACTTTATATAACTTTTTAAAGATGTGATGAATTATCATTGTGATGATTTATCCGGTCACCCTTCATTTAGATATATTGAGAGAATCATCATAACTAGATACTTCATCATTTTCATCTTAACTTTCAACTCAAATTCTTACATTACTTTAATTTGGAATACTTCTTGTTCCAATGGATTTAACAATTTCATTGGGGTTCCCATTTTACACACCAGAAAATCGTACCCTTATGTTTCATTTATACGTCTTATTCTCTATAAATATAACATAATTTGCCTATATTTAAATGACATTCCTCAGAATAAAATAATTATTCTTCGGTAAGTTATTTTACATTGAAAATAAATAAATCATCACTGTTGATTTAATCTCTAATCAAAGTTAGTACAATAAAATAATTTTATTGTTAACTTGTTTTTATTCTAATTAACCCTCTTAGCCTCAGAGCACCAATCTGTCGGCGTAAACTTAGGCATATCGTATAAAACACAATGACCTTGAAACCAGATAAATAATAATCCATTTGTTAGAACACTAAGGGCAGCTTGCACCACAAGTTAAATTTGGTTTAAATATCATTTTAAACACATTATTTGATTTAAGTCAACTTGGCGTCTTGCACCACAAAATTTAAGTCGTTAAATGCGTTTAAAGAACTATCAAAGTTAAATACCCAAAAGGGGCTGTTTAACCGAGTTAAACGTGTTTAGCCCTACTCATAAAGCAGTAATGTCAATTTTTTTTAGTTTATCCCTTCGATTTCTGATTGTGGTTAAAATCTATCTCATTTTAATTTGTATTCACAATGAACATTTGTGATTTGTATTCTCACGATGACGAAGAAATTATATTATAGAAATTATAAAATTATAATTATATATATATATAAGTAGACCGTTTATAGTCAGAGAAGTAAACACAAGAACAAATTTATTTGAAACACTCAAGAAGTGTGCCAAGAAGTTTCAAAGAAGATTTCGTCTCAGTAAAGAAAGAGCAAGAAATTGAACCTCAGTTAAAATTCAACACCAATAAAAACATCAGCGAGGTGCTCGTAACTTGGAGCTAACACTCCTTATCGAGGAGTACTTTGCAAGGTTGTAAATTTTTAATCATACCTATAGCATTCTTATAATACTTTAAAACAATATAATATGTAAAAGAAATAAAAAAAACAAAATTACTCCGATAATTGTTGTATTTTTAATTCCAACAACAGAAGCTCTTTTTGTCTTATTTTATCATTATGTCTATTTGCTTTAACTTTTTCTTCATAAAATAAATGAACACACTATTAAATCACACACAACTCACAAAATACTTTGACATTCAAGTAAAATGAAACATGGTAGCTGTTTATCGACTCGTTAATGGCGGTAACCACGCGGTAACAGTTTTACCGATGCGTTAATGACGTTTAACTAAAATTGCCACCGAACTGCGTGGTGCAGGATGCAACTAAACGCATCTAAGTTAAATGTATTTAGGGTCTTAAATTCGTTTAGTTAAATAAAATTTGCGATAGTTGGTGCAAGCCGCCCTAAATATTCTTAAACATTTACATACTTATTTTGATATAAATTTGACTGAGGCCAAAAGGGTTTTATTCTTAAATACAGATGAATATGATCACCAACTTATTGAATTACAGCGGGCGTTGGTTATTGTGATCACAGTTGTTCCATTACTTTTACCATCTATCAATTTAAACAAACTTTCGTAACTAGTGATCTCAATAACTGTCGCCTACTGTATTATTATTTTATCCAAGCCTATTAATGTATTTTCCAAGATTTTTTTGATTCCATTGTTTCCATATTTTTGGGGGTTCAATATAGTAGTCCCAGAGAGGTCCCAGAGAGACGTTGTACGTGACTTCATCGTTATAGTATCCTGTCGTTTTCACACGAGAAGGAAGTGGACAATCATCGATGATGTACATACAACCTCTCTCTGTGACTACTATAATGAAGTTTTTATGTTTTAAAGATCATATTTTTTAATACACTATTGAAATCTACTGAACTGTATTGTACAATAAACATCCATCAAATTCAATACATAACACCTTCTGAATATAATTTTTGAGTATTATTGTGTAACCTTATTATGCAAAAGAATTTATTAATTTGTTTTCAACATTTAACTCAAGAAGTTTGACTGATAGTCTATTAGGAAGAGGTTGAACATTTGTATGTTTCAGTGTACTGCATAATGTATGTTTGTTCAAAGGTATTTACACAAGGGTGCTATTCATTACTGTTATGTTTGTTTTTAAAATTCTGATGTTACCTTTAGAAAATTACGCGTTTGAAACATTTGTGAAATTATAATTATTAAAAAAATGTGATGCAACTTTCATTACAATTTTTTTTTGATTGCATCATTTAAACATTAATGTAAAATGAAAACTTTAAATGTTTTTAAAGACATATGTTACGACACTCTTACCATGAATAAGTTTCCCGACACTGAATAATATGAACATAATAAGGAATAAAGCCTTGAAGAACTATGACAGATATTGACAATACATTAACATTTGACGAATGTATTGCATTATGAAATTACTATTTAAATGTTTTTAAAGACATATGTTACGACACTCTTACCATGAATAAGTTTCCCGACACTGAATAATATGAACATAATAAGGAATAAAGCCTTGAAGAACTATGACAGATATTGACAATACATTAACAATACATTGACAAATGTATTGCATTATGAAATTACTATTTAAATGTTTTTTTCTTTTCTTTTTAAATGACATTACTCAAGAATCACTATTTATTATGTGTTGTCAGAAATTGTTGTTTTTGCTCCTCGATTAAATAATTTTAGTTGCAAATGATTGAATGACATTATCTTATTAACATAATCTTTTTTGATTGCAGATGTGGATGACGTAAAGTTTGTGATAAACTTTGATTACCCCAGCAATTCCGAGGATTACGTCCACCGGATCGGAAGGACTGGGAGGAGAGACAAGACAGGAACCGCCTACACCTTCTTCACCCCATCCAACGCTGCCAAGGCCGACGATCTGGTGGCCGTGCTGAAGGAAGCCAAACAAGTGGTCAATCCTAAATTACAGGATCTAGCGGAAAGGGGAGGAGGCAGTGGGGGCAGAAGTAAGTGTTATTTTTATTAAATTATTAACAAATTTCTAGAATTATAAAAAAATTCCTAGAATTATAAACAATATTCTAGAATTATAAACAAATTCCTAGAATTATAAACAATATTCTAGAATTATAAACAAATTCCTAGAATTATAAACAATATTCTAGAATTATATACAAAATATATTTTGTGAATGTTATGTTCACGGTATGATTTTATTACTGCAAATATAATTTTCTAATAATAGTTCTGAACTTTGAATTCTTTTCACTTCAATCAGATTAAATTCCCTGTTCAGTCGACACCCCATACTTATTTCACTTGGAGTCCGATGCTTTAATACGAGGGTGGGTCAATAAGTCCTTAGAAAAAAGCATTAAAACAGTTTGTATTTTTTTTTTATTTCTCAACATAATCTCCTTGGAGCTCAATACACTTGGTTAGACGTTTCTCAATTTTTTTTAAACCGTCAGAAAAATAAGTTTTCGGAAGGTCCTCAAAATAAGCATTTGTCCGATCGATGACTTCTTCATTTGAAAAAAAACGTTGTCCACTTAGCCATTTTTTTAAGTTTGGGAAAAGGAAAAAGTCACTGGGGGCTAAATCTGGCGAATACGGTGGGTGATCGACCAATTCGAACTTCAATTCTTCAATTTTAGCCATTGATCGTAAACATGTGTGAACACGGGCATTGTCCTTTTGGCTTTTCTAAGGACTTATTGACGTACCCTCGTAGAATCTGAAATAACAGGAGATTTTAAATTCCGCTATTACTGTATTTATTAACTGAGAATTAAAAAAAAATTACATCAACTCCACACAGGAGACCACCCTATGGAAAATATTTTACCCTTTTTTTTTTAACATCAACTCACACACAAGTGTTATCTTTGGGGATGCTGTGTGGAGTTTTTTAAGGAAAGGAAAGGGAGGAAGTTCTGTAAAAGCAAAAGGTATTACGGTTGGGTAGGAATCTAGGGATCAATGTGTCCAGGAGTGACGGACGTATGCGACCTACTGCGGCGCAAGGCGATGTGTTGAGAGACCAGTTGGTGAGGTCAAGGGGTCTCCCCAAACCGGCCTTACCTGATCTAGCACGCAACGCGGCTGGTGGGAAGGTGCATCCTGAATGCACACCTTATCTGATGAACCCGGACACCCCTGCTAAATCACCAAAAGTAGCAAACCACTTGAGGTGACATGTGGCAAAAGTGTTGGTTATCCAATAAATAGTTCCCGGGGCGGCAAACTCGCTTCCCAAATTGGATTGGATTAAATCGCTTAGGACCTATTCCGTTGTAGGGTCTTTTAAAGGTAAGGAAAGAGAGGAAGTTCTGGGAAATAGCTTGCATTGCACTGTCTGTTAAATGCTGACTAAGATTATGTATTTTTTATAGCAGCACTCTCTGTAAATATGTTGTTTCCTTTCTTTCAGATCGAGGCAGAGGCGGTCGAGGACACAGGAGGGGCGGACGGGACCGAGAAAGAAAAAGATCTCGTTCCCGCAGCCGGCGCCGATCTCCCCGGCGCCGTTCGCGCACTCCACGCCGCTCCCGGTCCCCCCGGCGCTCTCGCTCGCCGCGCCGGTCACGCTCCCCCCGCCGCTCTCGTAGCCCCCGCTCAGTGCGCCGCTCCCGCACTCCCCGCCGATCCCGCTCTCCACGGCACTCCCGCTCTCCGCGCCGATCCCGCTCGCCACGCCGCCGCCGCCGCTCCACACACTCCTCGCGCAGCTCCTCCAGCAGGTCGCGCGACACCCCCAGAGATAAAACAGGCAAGTCAGAAGCCGTTCCCACCAGTCACCAGAGCGGGCCCCTGCTCCCGACGCCAGGGGGCCTCCCGCCGCCCCAGCCGCCTGCGCTCGTGGGCCATACCCCCCTCACCCACCCCCATCCCCCTCCACGCCACACTCCCGCTCTCCTAATTAAACATTCCCAGAATGGTACACATTCAGCACCTTCGGCTGGTCCCCAGTATCCTAAATCTTTACTGGACGTACATTTCCCTAAACCATTGTTAGATAACAACACTTTCTCCAAGTTACCCGAGAATCGCGCTAATAAACCTCCTTCATCCGATAGGTATCCTCCGCCTCTTCTAGAAATTCGTCATACTAATACCTTGAATGACAATAGGCTTCCCAAATTGAAAGTTGATAATCAATTGGCTAAACAACCTCACAATATGCAATACCAAAAACCACTCCTTGATCCCAAATATTCAAATCAAAACCACATAATGGATCTCGGCAATCAAGTGCATGCGCTCAATGTGCCCCCTCCAGCAGCAGAATTGCAGTTTCCCATGCTGAATGTGCCTCCGCCGGGTATGATTCCTCCACATGCGCACATGTTTCCTCCCGTGAACCCCTTCATGGCCATGGCGGGGGGACCCCCATGCCCCCCAGGCTATGGCTTCCCACTCCCGCACCCACAGTTCCCCGTGTTCCCGCAGGTGAATGGGAATGGCCCCGTGGGTGGGCAGCTGGACTGGGCGGCGCCCCCGCCCCCGCCGCCGCCCCCCCCGCCTCGGGACTACCGAGGCGCCCACCACTAGGACTAGTACATAGAGGTTTGTTATCCTGTCAATCCACTTACAATTACCTCTGGTTCCTGGTCCTTGGTCCTGGATAGGACTCGGTGTGGCCAGACTTTTGTTGGATTACGTTGAAAGGTATTTATTGCCTACAGTCAAGAAGATTTAGTTAATCCTGGTATACTTTATTTGATTGTTTCAGGTAATGGATACGTTGTGGGGAATTCGTATTGGAGCTCGAGGAGATAAACAGAAAAATTGTTTGGATGATTCCGTGGGACTTTAATAATCAATTTAATATAAGTAATACACATTACCAAACACTTTGTAATAAAAATTGACACCGAAAATTAAATCGGTCTTTGATTTATCAATAAAAAGTAATTTCTTCATTGGCTTATTTGACTTATTAAAGAATTTGTAGAAAACCTATTATATCCCATCTTTGTATTCTTGCCAACTGCCCAGAGCCAGTGGGACTGGCATTCATAGCTGAAGGGAGTTGGGGAGGGGAAGAAGGTGGGAAGTACCTGGAAATTAAGATCTGGTAAGTGAAAACGGCTAAAGCCATTCCAAGCAATACCCTTATCGTAAATGGTGTCCTTTCACCAGGACGATGTAGACTATCCACCACTCTGGAACCTGCTGCAAAAATCCTAATAATATTAATTACATTTAAAATAATGCATTAATTTATTGTGTGAAATTCACTTGCACACGTCAGGGCTCGGACCCGTGACCCCTGGATTCATAGTCGATGATCTTAACAGAGATCTTTTTGAGGGAAATGAACACATTTTTTGCGATTGTATCTTAAGCTTCATCCGCACACCCCTCCTAAAGTCACCCCTCCTAAATCATGTTTAGAAATAATTAGAACCAATGAACTCTGACACCACATTGCAAGCACATTTTTGGCCAAAAATCTTTATCCAAAAAATCAGTGAAAATTGAATTGCTCCTCCCTACCCAAATAGGCCAGGACTTGAATCATTTCTTCATCAATGATGTACAATCGACCCCTGAACAAGAATGAACAACCCATTGTTGGCTTTCACTATGAAATATTATAATTAAAACACTATGTCATTACAACGAAGGAAAAATAGAAATGCAGAGAAAAGGTTCTGTACCTAATCTAGCTTATTGTGAAATTAATACAATAGTGAAATTCTAGAAGCAAATAAGGAAATATTTACTTGCAGTATAAGTGTTTGTTACTATACTGAGTTGGCAGCGGGACTTCCTTGATCAAATTTTGTCATGATCTAGTAGAGGGAAGGGTAACTAGAAAATATGTGCCCTTCTGACCGCTCCCTCGGCACTCTGACCAGGAATATGTGCGAAAATTCAAAAAGATCCCCATAATGCCGTCCTAGCAAGCGGATAATCTATTTAAAACTAGCTGAAATACTCAGCGTTGCCTGGACTATAAGCCGTAAATACACATGCCAGTGAAAAAGCATACTCGCGGGCTTTTAGGTTAGTGTTCACACGCTATATATAGGCATGCTAGCTACTCCCATCTCTAGTTTCGTGCGATAGCGGAGATGGATGGAGGTCCCGGAAGAAATAAGAAACGAACTGCAATTTAATTTTTGTAAAGCAGAGAACCTGTATTCCACAAGCACTGGTAGCTGCGATGGTGCATAATAAAGTTCAGAATCTATTCATCGCCCCACAAATGCTCACGGCAAGTAAAAACCATTCAGTGTTGTGTAGATTTGATTATTAAATCTTTAGACAAAATTGCTTTTATCTGTTTGATTTTTTTGTGGCTGGCTGCTTTCTGCATAACTATGTTCAATTGATATGACATTGAAAGTTAGCAAAGATTTTCGGTTATTTTGATTGCCAACAACCTCCCCTATCACCACACTTTGTTCGATTCATAGCTTACGGGACACCCTGCATCAGTGGTGGTATGCCCAAAATTCTTATTTCAGGCCGAAATTTCCCTAGATTTCAGAATGGATTTGTGTGGGGTATTCTCCGTTTGCTCAGTACTAGATTCCTCACTAGAGAATTTCAGATTAATTCGCCACAATATTTTTAAAGAGAATTTCTAAAAATGATTCCCCACAACTTTTTTCGACCTATGAGGGGGGGGGGAGGGCTAGAGAATTTCAGGGAAATTAATTCCCAACGATATTTTCAAATTCATATGGGGGGATATAGCTAGGATATTTCTAGAGAAATAATTCTCCACAATATTATGGTGTCCGAGTTACTTTCCGAATTTTCGTAGATTTTTGTGCTTTTTACCCTTTCACTAAATTTTTTTCTCCCCTAGATCTAGGGAAATTTCCCTAGACAAAAATACGACGTTATTGATGATGTTGTAGTTAAAAACAAGGAATTTTTATATAAAAAAAAAGATTACAAAGATCAGCTACGACATCATCAAAAATTGCTTTACCATATTGTACTATCACTTCACGTAAGCAGCTGATGGGGAAACTGTGATTGGTTTATTTATGGGGAAACTCATAAATAAACCACTCTCGGGAAACTATTTATGTTAGCAATATATAAGATCTCTCTAGCCACTCGTGTAGTATCAGAAATACCAACCTAAGAAAATGTCACTGACAGAAATTATTTTGGCTGTCATCTGGATACAATCCAATATAAATTTTCCAAATGCAGATTGTTTCCTTTTATAGTAATTAAGGTGAATCAGAAGGTTTTTTTTTTTAAATAAATCTTATTAAGCGTGGCCAGCGATCCCGAATAATTACCATTTATTTAAATTTAAGATTAATAAAAACAGGACTTTACCATTATTTTAGTATTTTTATGTAAAACGGTTTGGAAATTTTATAAAACGTTTTTCAACTATAAAATTAGGGGTAACCACCAGATTTTATTTTTCTAGACGATTAATTAAGAGAGATCCCTATAGAAACATTTAGGATTTTAGTTATACGTTCATCAGAAATAATTCAAATAAACCCCACTGAAAAATTAATTTTCTAGGCCTGCTAGGGCAAATTCGACCGGAGATCCGTGCATTACGCCGGGCCGCCTGCCGAATATTGTTTTTACACGACTTCATCACTTATGTCGTTAAGGTTCCAATTTTATTTCAATCCTGATTTGATAGGACAAGTCAGGTTTGTAATAGTGGCTATTTCAACAACTCTAGCCGCCAGCGCATAAATAAACCAATCAGCCAGCGGGATCTAGTGTAGTATGTTGAGTTTGACATTCCTTTCAATGGAGAGAGTGGTATATTTATGCAATGGAGGCAAATTGAATTTATTTAGTATTTGGTGGCTGTGTTTTCTAATTTGTATTTTGATTTTTTTTAAATGTTTAATAAAGTGGGTTCCGTGGTTTAAACAGACTAACGACTGTGGAACAAATAGCAAAACACTCCCAAGTCGTTATTTAAGATGCCAAAAACGTTGACAGGTTTTAGTTAGTGAAATGATTTCGTTGAAACCTAGCAAATAAAATGTTCTCGATTACGTAAAACGTGGATTAAACCATGAAAATATAATTAAAAAGTTTAAGGTTAATTTAGCAAAGCTGTGTTAGTTCCATTTAGCATTTCTGTGTTCAAGTTAATGTTATGATCATCGTTAAAGTTAATGTTCAAAACACATTTTTTTATGTGACACCTAACAAGAGCGCCCCAGCGCCCCTGTCTGTCCAGTGCAGTGTTACCGAAACTAAAAATTCAAAATCGGGAGAATTTTTGCCTAAAAATCGGGAGAAATTTGAAGAAATCGGGAAAAATCGGGAGATGACTAGAACTATTATAATAAAAATTCTCCCTTGTCAACAATCCGAATCCCGTTTACTATTTCCGAAGCAGACCATTAACAACGATCTAAAAAATCAAGAAGCAGCATAATTGTAGATGTTGCCCATGGAATGACGCAATTTTCCGTAACATTCGATGGAGACTTATTTTTACGTCTGTCAACACAGAACATTTTTTGTGAAATTTGAACTGTCAGTTCAAGAGACGTCAAAATTTATTGAATACCTATCTATGTACATTAAATTTGAGCGGCATTCAAACAAGTAACGATTTTTGTCCTCGGGATGTGTCTACGATTAAATGAAACGAAACAATCTTTTTATTTTCAATTTTAATAAGCAACCATCCAATCACCTCAAGAGCTTTTTCTTCATATCACCTGGCTTCACATGTAAACATTCCGCTGTCACCCAATAGTTAACTGTTTAGCATTCTTTATTATGAAATACCTACTAATTTAGCAGATGAATTAGCAAAAAAAAATACAATGCAAGAGCGAAAATAAAATTGTGGAAATTATTACTGCTATGGAGTAATTAGGAGTTATATTAGATTAAGATTTAATTTTTATAAGCATGCTGCGCATTTACAATCGAAACTTGGGTACAAGTATCTCTTTTCTGGGAAGAATTATTCAAAAGTTGTTCCAATAATCTGCGATTACAGTATATACTCGTAACTCCAATTTTAGCCCATATTTTAACAACTGTCCAACGATTCTTTTCTGGTGAAATGACAGAGAACAAAGTAAGTTGCAAATTGTTCAAAATATAGCAACGTGAATAATACTTAGGCGAAATAGATTTTTAAAGTAGCCAAAATGTTACAGGAGCTAAATTGGCTAACAGTAAAACAGAGACATTGATGACGTTGATATTTATAAAGAAAATTTAATAATACACAATGTGTTATCGAAATAATAAAGATAACTTTAACGTGTTTCGATAGAATATTACACCATATAGGAATAAAAAATGTCAATGTACTGCCAGAAAGCATAAAAATAACACCTATCGGTAAATGGAAGAGAGAATGCAAGAACTATCTAGTTATCTTTAAAGATAACATATAAGAATTCAATATTATAGTAGTATAGAGATATTGATGACATTGATATTTATACATAAAACTTAATATTACACAATTAAAAAAAAATTATATGTACGAGGAACGAAGAACCAAAAAAGCGAATCGAGGCGTTACGTAATAAATTCTAAACTCTCGCTCGTAAAATTCATAGATTATCGGTTTGTATAGGTCTAATACATACATACACCGGTCGGTGGCCGAGTGTGTTCAATTCCTGGGCTGGGTAAGTCCTCCATCACAACACAAGCAACATTTTCGGCTTACTGTGGTGGTAGTAGGAGATTTTCAAATATTGTCAGGTTATTCGTAACCCGGGAATGTTTGTCTTTCTTTAAAAAAAAAAAAAAATGCTTAGATAATCAGTATTCTCTAATTATTCTTGTTAATACCCTATTCGGGGGAATTTTTTTTTTTGCCAGAGACAATTTTTTGCCTCTTTAGCAGACCATAAACAAAGAATCGTCGAGTGACGACGATTCGCTGCTTGCTTTGAAAAATCGGGAGATATTGATGCCATTCCGGTAGATCGGGAGATGAAGTGAAAAATCGGGAGATCACCCGAAAAATCGGGAGCTTCGGCAACACTGGTCCAGTGTAAAGGCAGCGGAGCATAAATAAACCACTCACCAGGGGAGCTATATCGCCACCCGGTTAAGCAGCCTCGTCAGGTTAAGGTAGGGGCTGTAGGAATAGATTTATTAATGCAGGTCTTGAAGATGCCTGGATTATATTAAGGAGGAATTATCGAATAGATTCTGACTTTATTTTGGGGTTTTGTCTCGTCTTAAAGGAAACGACATAATCCGAAGACCCTGCGCAAAAGGGTTCCACAATGGCTGCGCAGAAAACCTAAAAAGCCCTTTTTAAGCTGTGATCAACTTTTATTGAACAAGATTTTTTTCTAAAAACTTGATCAATTTTGTTACAAGAGGGTTTAAAGTTGTCAATATAGTATTAAGTAGAGAGTTGATCAGCTAAAACTGAAAAGTCTGAAATAGGCATTAGGTTCATGTTGCAAACCGAAGCAAATTTTTTTTTTCTGTCCCGTGTCTAAAGTACTTGGTTTATGTCGATGCCTTACCGAACCGTGGGACAGCGGGCTTTTTAATTTTTACTTTATTCGTGATCGATGTTATTTATCTAATCGGGTGCACTGCTGACTTGTTTCAAGAAAAATAAATAATACTTCTCCACAATGTTACATCTCTTTCTTGAAATATTTTCCTTGGTGGACTCTAATGAATGTTTCTATGCGTTCAAAATATTTGTGTCTATGGAATTTACTGGCCTTTTCTTTTCTAAGCAATAGCAAATAGCACAAATCAGGGGGGTATAACTCCGCTTAAAAACGTCAACACAAATTATAGACATGGTAAAAATCTATGTTTGTGACGTAGGCGATGCGTATTTTTTTTGTTTCTCGCTCACTTTACCATAAGACTCGTGCGCCAGAAAGAGAGGGTTCGCAAACGGTGTAATGCGTGTTCTCGCCGCTAGGTGGCCGACTCATGCTTCCTGCCATTTCACTTCCTCTAAAAAACTGTAAGAAAAGTTTGACAGACGCCGTTGTTTGTCATCATAAAATTGTCAAATATCTGGTTGTGTGAAACAGTTGATTTATGTGTGATAAATAACATTTATGTGCCTACCGATAAAGTCCTTAAAACGTATTGTGTGAAAGGATGTACGGACAGAGACTATTCGACACAAGTTTCCAACCATAACCTCTGAGAGTCCATTTCGAGAATGGTGTTCAGCACGTATCATGACTACATCCTAAAAGGTATTCTATACTGCATCAGCCTATAATAATAATAATAATATGTTTTGTTTATTCGGTTAATCTAATAATTATATTTATTTCAGAGCGTAACATCTCAACCAGCAGCGTACCCGTTGCTGCACAGGGGAAGCTAGTAGAAAATGAAGGTACACATCTGTTTTATATTACTTAAAAGGGAATAGTATTGTTAGTTTTGTTCCTCTAATATGTCAATCTTTACTTCAATTTCTTCAAGAACTATGATATATTTTTTTCCAGAAATGAGTGCAGGACCCAGTCATGTCTTCTCTGCAACCAGCAGCGTTGCTGTTGCTGCACAGGGGATGGCAGAACATAGATGTAAAATATCTTGCATAGGTGACCCATATGATCCCACTAAGAAATTTGCTATCAACGCTCTTGAAATTCATTATGTCGTCGAGTATGTACTGAATTATAATTGCGAAAATTTATATCTTGTGCCCGTTATTGAAGAAACAATTCATTATCAAGATTACTGTACCATTTATAATCAATGCATGGTGTACCGATGTCAATAGAAAATTAATTGGCAAGGATACACTACCATACAATGGACCTGACTCCATGAAGAAAATAGCAGTACTGCAACATTTAAAATATGCTAAATATAGGAAGAAATGGTTGTCATAACTAATTTATTTTAATAAGTTAAAACCAATTAAGACCACAATTTGTTCCTATAAGCGTCTTTTAAGTATCTTAGTACTGCCATGCTCCTCATTAAACCAGGTCCATTGTATGGTTGTGGTGTGTCCTTGCCAATTCATTTTCTATTGACATCTCTATATGAGTAGTAGAATAATAACGAAAAAATAAATATACAAGTCAAATATTGTCATCGTTTGTAATTTTAAGCCAAATATTCTCTGATGCGGAGTTTACATTATTCAGTTTGGCTGTATTAGTCTGCAGCCCATTTTCAGTCAACGACTAGTGTTAATAAAAAAATAGTCGAATTAGTTTATTTCATATGTCTAGTTTATATATAGTTCTACTTTTTTATTACATACTTGACATCATAATGAATATTCTCTCAACACCTTCTTTAAATTTTACTATTGTATTTGGTGTTTTTATTTGTTATTATTATACCCTATTTATTTATCAGGTGCCAATATGTATTGTTAAAACAATAACCTATTGTTAAAACAATAACCTATTGTTAAATTTACTTTTCTGTTTACACTGTTACATTCTTTATGTTGTGTACTATTCCTAAGTTAAAAATATCTAAAAGGCATAAGAAGTTTTTTAAACTAACAAGTATTATATACTTACTATTTATATATGAAAGGTATAAATATTTAAGTAATAAGATAAGTAGGAGGGAAACAAAAATAATAATAATGTAATTAGACGCTAAAACAGTAGGTTGAATCGTTGACTGCCTTATTGACAATATTTTTTTCAATTGCCGTTGGATGTTGAAAGAAAATAACTATCATTTCCAACAGCTAGTTTTATATTGATACAGTAATTTCACCTTTTAAATGTGTTTTGTGCTTATATTATTGTATTTCATGTTTATATTTAAAAAAATAAAATTATTGTACATGTAATTATGAGTTTGCTTTTCAGGTTCCTTCTGATAAAACGCTGTCCTGAGAAAATGAGCTGTAGAGGAAGTTACTTTAAAGGTCATTTCTTTCTTAGGACAGGGCTTTGTCAGATGGGACCTTGTGGTCTTGGGTGACATTTTACTTATGTTTTAGGCCAATGATACTCAACCTTTTTTTTCTTCGGGCCACATACATATATTTGTAAAGCTACGCGGGCCGCAACACTATACTGGTATGACAAAAAATATCATGAAACCCACCACCCCTCGTTTTTTTGGAAAACCATTTGAGATTTATAAAAATATAACCAAAACAGAATAATAATAGTACATATCACTTATCAGCATACGGTTCGTTAAAAATTACAATAGTGAAAAAAATAAAACTCAAAAGTAACATGTATCCAAGCGTTTATTTTGAAATTAGTGTGATTTTTGACATTGGGATAAATTTTCAACAATTTTAGACAAATCGGGTTTATAATTGCTGCATTCTACCCTCAATACGTCATCAAGGTGAGAATCGGTAAGTCGATTCCTGTATACGTTTTTTGCATATTTCATTTTGGAATATGATGACTCACAAAGATATGTTGATGCAAACAATGTTAGGAGCAAGCAGGCACACTTTTTTACAGTCTTGTATTTTTCAGGAACTAATTCCCAAAAATGGATATACTCCTTCCCCTCTCTTTTTTCTTCAAAAATAGCTTTCAGATTAGTATCGTTCTTAAATTCGATAAATTCATCAAAAAGCACTGCATAATCATATCCCAATGCAGCTAAATGTGTTAAAGTTGCTGTTTCTAGGTGCCAGGGATTTTCTATAAGTAACAAACAATTCTTGATACTACGTAAGTCCTGAAATCTGCTCTTAAATTCCTTAGCTAAGGCAGCTAAATAATTACAAAATATCTTATAGTTTTCTTCAGAAACATGTATACCATCTTGTTTAGCCTTTATAACAGTTGGAAAGTTATGCAATACTTGGTTCTCTATTTCTTCGTGGTAGATGTTCAATTTCTCTTCAAAAGCAAACACTTTATTCGCCATCTGCGAAATGATTTTATTTTCGCCCTGTAGGCCACGATTGAGTGCATTAAGTTTTTCTGTGATATCACACAGAAAAGCTAAAAGACACCACCATCCGTCATTATTAAGTTCGTTGTAAATTTTATTATTTTGTTGTAAAAACAAAATAATTTCATGCCTCAAAGAATAAAACCGTTCCAGAACTTTACCCCGGCTTAGCCATCTCACCGAGGTATGTAAAAGAACGTCACTATAGTTACTGTTCAATTCTTCCAAAAGACTTTTAAACTTCCTGTGATTCAGTTCTTGGGCTCTAATATAATTAACTATACTTATTGCAGTCTTCATCACGGCGTCTATTTCGGCAATGGAGATACGTGCTGATAAGTTCTCTTGGTGTATGATACAGTGGAAAGATAAGAGATTTATTAAATTATATTTCTCTTTCAATAAAGCAACAAATCCTTTTTCGGATCCGATCATTGAAGGGCATCCATCCGTGCATACACAAACCAATTTTTTAATATCAATATCATTGTTTTCCAGAAATGTACTGATAGTATTGAGATAGTCCGTGCCTCTGGTGTGATTTTTCATAGGAAGAAATTTCAAAAAATCTTCATGAACTGAATTGTGTCCTGTACAATATCTAACAAAAACGGAACATTGTGATGTTGCTGAAATATCGGTGCTAGAATCAAAAGCCAAACTAAAATATTTGCATTTTTTCAGATCTTCTATGATGCGATTAAATATGTGTTTTGCAATATCTTCAATGCGTCTAGCAAAGGTAGAATCAGAGAGCTGCATACTTTTGATCTGAGATATTATTTGATTTTTATTGCTAAATTTATCAAATAATACGTTGGAAGCACTGAGGAAACATTCTTTCACAACCTCTGCATCGGTAAATGGTTTCATATATTTACCAAGTATGTAACAAATTTCATACGACGCTCTTGTCACCGCTGCGTCATGTGATACGGCCATTGATATAATATTTTGTTGATGTTGTAAGGACTTCTTGAAGAATGTTAACTTTTCACGTCTTGTTAAAGAGCCACGAGGTAAGGTATCACTAAATGTTTTGTGCTTCGTGGTGTAATGACGAAGAATGTTATATTTTTTCAATATAACACTCTCACGACATATCAAGCATGTGGTCGAACCATGTTTATTTGACACAACGAAATATTCTTCTTCCCATTTGTCTTGAAACACTCTTTTTTCGTCGGACATTTTTCGATTGGATTTCGAAGACACTCCCGCCATTATGGATAATTAAATTATAACAAAACAATATTTTATAAGACAGCAAAAAAAGCTATCGTATCCGTGTTCCGCGTAAAGTTTATTGAAATAAAGCCGCAACACTGTGACTGTGACGCATTCAACTTTGGAGCTGTCAAAAATTTATGTGTTGCCACAAGCAAAATTATTTGCGCGCATATTTGTCTGTCAAATGTTTGTTTTTCGGGAATAAATCTAGCGTGTGCAGTAGCAACACTCTTATACCAGATCTGGGGACCTATTCCGTAAAAATCGGATTTCAAAACGGCTGGTTAATGACGTCACTAACCCGGATTTTGGACTTTATCTATGACATCGGGATACCGATGTCATAGATAAAGTGTCATAGTGACGTCACTAACCAGCCGTTTTGAAACCCGATTTTTACGGAATAGGCCTACTGATGTTGACACGACAACGACCATCATCTTTGGGTTTCCATGTCTGTACGTCAAAGTCGAAATTAATCTCAAGATATACGAAATATAGAATGCCAGTAAATCAAGTTCCTGATAATAAATGTGTTGAGGGCCGCACAAAAAAGCTTGGCGGGCCGCATGCGGCCCGCGGGCCGCAGGTTGAGTATCTATGTTTTAGGCTAATGAATTGGGTTTTAGGTAGGTTCCGAAGCAGAATTAAATTGTCTATGGTTGCGCCTTTTTTTTAAATTTCCTTTGTCGATGGTGTGCTGTGACGTCGGCGATGCGTGGTGTATTCAAATTTGCCAGATCTATGGTTAAAACTTGACGAAAGCAAACGTATGGAAAGAGGGCGGAGTTATCAATCTATAGATAGTTGATTTATGGCACAAATAGCGAAATAGCAAGAATAGCAATTTTCGGCTTGGCGGTAGCTTGTCAGTTTTTCTGATATTAGAGTTTTGCATGCCACTGAAAATACGTAAAGATTTTGATTTGAACTTCTCCGGTTGTTATGTTTGGACTTCTTTTAAGTAAAAATTCCAGTCTTTGTTTCACGCACTCAGAAATGTTAGAACAGTGATTTTTATAATATTATGATGGCAAACTCTTCCCAGACTAGGGTTCGCGAAGAAATGACAACTTCGGCAGTAACAACAACTGTGACGGAGCCCATATCTCAGGTAAATTCCGCAGTAAACGTGAGTTTATCTTTCGCTTTGAATGGAATTTATTTATTTGCACAATATATTGTGCGGATCTTCGTGACACACATAACACATTATCTAAAATATTTGCATTGGAGAAACACTTACCTATTTATTTACATTCTCAGTGCTAAGTTCACGCCCCTCCAATGGAATATTTAGCGGTTTGTACGTGCCATAATGTATTTACTTGTTATGCATATTGCTTTGGCTGATAACAGGTTTCGCTACGTGTGATTTTATTTGACCGACTTATAGATTAGATTGACTTAAAGAAAATGTTAAAATTAATAAGGTATTCTTCTCAATTTCCAAAGAATGCCTTCTCTATATCTTACGGTAGTACAAAACGTTATTCAAGTGTTCCAAATGATACAAGTCCTTTATCTGGAATATCTGTTATTGACATGACAAGAATTGTGGCTGGCCCTTACTGTTCAATGATGTTGGGGGATTTAGGAGCGAACGTCATAAAAATTGAACATCCCGCAGGAGGAGATGAGGCACGTAAATGGGGGCCGCCTTTTCTGAACAATAGTACTGAGAGTTCTTATTTCACGTCATTGAACAGAAATAAAAGAAGCATCTGCATTGATTTGAAAAATTCTCGTGGTAAAATTCTTTCTGATAATGGTTTGTGTTGCTTTTTGAAAATCATAATTATCATTTAAAAAAAGTTTTTAAATATTCTAGGATCGTCAATAATTTGTGATTTAGCAAAAAAGTGTGATATATTGATAGAAAATTATGTTCCTGGTAAACTTGATGAATTCGGTCTTGGCTATGACAAACTGAAGAAAGTGGCACCTCACCTCATTTACTGCTCAATTACAGGCTACGGTGCTGATGGTCCCTACGCCACTAAACCTGGGTAATTTATAACAACATTTGGAAATAGCTGATATTCCACATGCTGTGGTTATTAATTGGGTTGTTTTAGGTACGACGTAATTGCTGCTGGCTTCGGAGGACTCCTGAGTATCACGGGGAGTGAGAACGGGGGCCCCTCTAAAGTAGGAGTTCCTATGACAGATATGGCAACGGGGCTGACTGCCTATGGATCCATCTTGGCTGCTCTGCTGCTCAAACAGAGAACTGGAAAAGGACAAAAGATAGACTGCAACCTTTTGGCGACACAAGTAGCCAGCTTGATAAACCTGGGATCCAACTACCTGAATAATGGCCAAGTGGCTATAAGACGCGGTACTGCTCATGAGAGTATTGTTCCATATCAAGCCTTCGCCACTACAAATGGCCACTTGATTATTGGGACAGGGTCCAATAAACAGTTTCTGGCTCTGTGCAAAGTATTAGATATACAAGATATTTCTGCTGATGCAAAGTATTCAACAAATGTTTTAAGAGTTAAAAATCGTAAAGATTTAATCGAGATTCTGGAAAATATATTTTGTACAAAAAGTACTGATGATTGGATGGGTATATTAGAAGGATCACCATTTCCATTTGGGCCGGTGAACTCCATTGATAAAGTATTTGCGGACGCACAAGTACAGCATCTTGACCTAGTAAAAGAATTGGATCATCCCACCGGTGGTAAAATAAAGATTGTGGGACCTCCTGTTAAGTTTAGCGATGGAGGTAATTACATCAGGTCCAGACCTCCTTTGCTGGGGGAACACACCAGCCAAATACTGACTGAGTTTTTAGGATACACTGAAAATGAAATAGCGTCTCTAAAATCACAGGGAGCCATTCTTTAAATAAGTTTGCCCTATTTCAGATTGTATAAGAATTGGTGTACTTATTGATTTGTATTATATTAATATAACATTGAAATTATTTATTATATTTGTCATGGTGGTGTTAGATTTTACCAAAAATAAATTTATTTTACATGCAACAGTTTTATATTTTTAGTTAGTAGTTCTACCGGTTTCTGGCCAAGTTGACGAATGTGTCTCGTTCCCACCCAGGCTTTGCAGGTTCAATCCCTCTCCTAGCCAGCTCCTCCATCATTGCACAAGCAACATCTTTCACTTATAATGATGGTAGTTCATATAGGATTTCAAATATTGTCAGGTTATTCGTAACCCAGGAATGTTTGCCTTTCTTAAAAAAAATATCTAACTAACGTTCTACCATAAGTATTTGAATTATTGTTCGCTAAAATATAGAGAGAAGATGAAGACTATGTACTATGTTTTTCGTATATGTAATAGGGAATCACAATGGGCCATTAGGTTCATTTGGTATTATGTACATGTTTGTATGTATTTATTCATGGGAATATTTCTGTCATTTTCCCAGGCCACAACCATATTGTATTATGTCATAACCCAGTTAAAGTGGTTTGTATAAAGCAACAACAAATCTATACCTAATTACACTAGAGATAACCACAAGGTTAATGGGTCTCTAATCATAAGTGCGTTGCAAATGAAAAACTATCTGCAATGCTAATTTATCTCATCTATGTGATGCTATGACACTATTTGTAGCCCCCACAAGTACGTAAGTAAAGTGGGCCATATCATTGCTCATTTTTAGGACCAGTTGTTTCACAGAACTTAAACAAACAAACAGGATCTCATATGTAATAATTTATTAGT
This sequence comes from Hesperophylax magnus, assembly GCA_026573805.1. Lineage (NCBI taxonomy): Eukaryota > Metazoa > Arthropoda > Insecta > Trichoptera > Limnephilidae > Hesperophylax > Hesperophylax magnus. Next base: position 10,716,014 of record JAIUSX010000121.1, read on the forward strand.
GATGCCATGGTGCTGAACCATTCAGTGCCTTATAAAATAGGGATGGGAAACCTTTCCTAAAGTCTACTGCCCATACTCTGCCACCCTTAGAAAAGAGAGATTAGAAATCCCCTAAAACAGTGGTCCCAAAACTTTTTCAATTTGCGGCGCCCTTGATAAATCTTAAGAATGCTTCCCGTTTCAATTTTCTAGCAGCCAATGATTTTTTTTGCAGAAATCATTAGTTAAAATAAATAAAACACATTTTAGATCAGAAAAAACTAAGTCACCAACAGTTAACCTCTAGTGCGCCACGTAATCCACCAAGGATTTCTGACATTAGTACTGGAAGCATGGGCGGCTCTAAGGGTCCAGAAGTGGGAGATCAATCGAAAAAAAAAATGAATATGAAATGTTAATACATATTGCTAATGCGTTGTTAATATTATAAAAACGCCCATGTAATTAATTTGTCAGTACTCACCTATTCTGAAGCCGGTACTATAAAATTGTATAAGATTATTTATCTAATTATTTACACATATAAACAATTAATGTTTTTTTTCTTCTTTAAAATACTCTTTTGCTATTAAAATGTTTTTAAATCACTAACACCAATCTCAGTCCAATGTTTATCAGTTAAGTTAAAAAGTAAACAATGAAAGCAAAAGTACCTATACATTCATTTTGGTGACCGGATAAATCATCACACCTTTAAAAAGTTATATAAAGTCATGGAAAGTGATGAAACAAAAACTTTATTAACTGGGTTAAGTAGGTTAGGTTAAAAAAAATTTTTTTTTTCATCGTTTCTAATGACTTTATATCACTTTTTAAAAGTGTGTTGAATTGTCACTGTGTTGAGTTATCATGGAACCATTCATTTTATAGCACAAAAAAACACATCACAAAAATTGTACAGTTTCATTTTAAAATATCATTTTTATCTTCTGTAACAGAAACTAATAGACACTTCAATTGAAAATGTTTGTCATAATTCAATGAATTGTTTGCGACTTCTTTCAATACAATATCTACAGAATTTGACATTTTAAATGAATCCATTAAAATTACGTCAACAATAATAAATAATTCCGCGAACAAATATTCAAGATGGCTACCATAAACAAACCACTCACATGGCTACATTGAGATCAATGGATGGCTATTTTGTATTACACAAAAAAATTTCGATAGACAATTTTTGTCATCTCCCTCCAAATAAACATAATAATAATAATCTTAGGTCGCAGATTCTCTATCTCACCATGGTCATGACCGAAACCCCCTTTAAAATAAATTTTGTATGATACTAAGCATACTTCAGACATGATGGTGTTTACCTCCTTTGTCTGTATGGCAAAGAGAAAGAAAGGATACAGTTGGGGGACAAAATTTAAAGTGACCCACGGTTGGTATATGCAATAGCTTTTGATTTGTATGCTTGATGGCATTGGAACCCTCTATTACTATACGAATCTGCACAAATATTTTAAGCTAAATTAATAATCGGGTAGTTTGATAAATCAATTTTTTCAAATTTAATAATATTGCAGCATATTTTTGGGAGGTCATTCTATTCTATTTTTGGGAGGTCATCGGACCAAATGATCTCCATGGAAGAGCTGTCACTGACTAGAAGTGTGTCGTTTCGGCTGGAAAGAACGTAATGAATCCGGACGCCGGAACCAAATATTTGGACTACGAAAATATTTTTCAAAAGAAAGTGCATTATCTCAATCAAAAGGCAGCAAGAAGCTTTTTTTTTACCTATTCGAGAGAACTCTACTTATTCAATATTTACTTATTCTAGAGAACTCAAATAAATGTAATATGTATGTAAACATATTAAAAAATCTCAATAAATATTAAAAAAAAATTTTTACCTACCTACCTTAAATTTCTCTTATTCGGTACAAAATGTTTGGGCCCGATGTGTCCAAATTAAGCAGAATTGACTGTGTATTACAGGAACTATTGTCTTTTTATAATTTTGGGGTTAAGATCATTTGACCTAGGGGGTTGGCAGCCCCCTGGCTATATATACGCACATTTTAAATATGGAATAAAAATAATTTTCTGCTGAAATATATATTACAGGTACATTCAAATCATTTTAAAAGTATGTATGAAGCACATATGAATGTATTTGTGGGTGACCGGGTATCTCAACAAAATGACAGTTCAACACTCCTACAAAAAGTGATATAAAGTCATGAAAAGTGAAGAAACAAAAACTAGATTAAATGGTAACTATTTTATCTAGTTTTTGTTTCATCACTTTTAATGACTATTTCACTTTATAAAGGTGTGTTTAGTTGTCATTTTGATGAAATATCATGGAACCGTATTTGTGCACACCGATAGTAACTGTATTTATTATGTACGTACGTCATCACAATCTTCTATATAGTAGAGCAAGCCGCACTAATTTATTAATGAACTCACCTGTGGGGAGAGCTACGTGCTTTTTGAATGCGGTAGATAAAAAATTAGATTTATTTTTTGTGTCCTATAGCGCATTTGCAAGATTTTTGGCATTGCATATACACTGCATAAATGGTACAATTATAACGTCTTAGGCTTTATTACCTGTAATTGTTATAAATAAATGTACAAATTATATATAAATAAATAAATAAATTTACAGTTACTGTTGGTATAACTGTTAGTGACAATGGTTAAAACAAGTATGGAACATCCGACCGCAGTCCCCTCTTACCCTGCAGTAGTCCTAATGACTCACAAGTGAAATTTAGTTGTATAATAATATCATCTTGTGTTGTAGGGTGCTGAGACCCCACCTGTAGCTGTACTGAAGCTGCGGAGACCCCGGACAGAGAAGAAAGTGGAATGGACCAATGACACCGTTGATAACGAGAATATGAATAAGAAGAAGAGCAAATGTAAATTACTTCATGTCACATTCTTTATTTATTTATTTTTCTGTTTTTTTTTTTTTTTTTAATTTTTTGCAGATTACCCTACTATTATTAACATTCTAGGTTGTTGCATTTACGAGAAGAAAAAAGAATTTGGTGGCTCCGATTCGGATGACTCTGGGGACGAGTGTGACAATTGCTCGGGCCACGTGGACCGGAAGAAACACCACCCAGCCCCCGCCCCTGACTCCAGCAACCCCGCCCCCCAACCCTCTGTATCATAAGACAAGGGGCTCGTCCCATAGCTTTTCATTATTATACATGTTATGCAATTGAAGACTAGTTAAATATTCTATGTGTAATAGTTCAAATGTTACTCCCCTAAAAGTTTATACCATTTTACCTAAATACTATGGAAGTAAGAAAATTAACTTGATACACCACATTACATATAACTTTTTCCCACTAAGTTTTTCCATCAGTAAAAAAAAAAGAATATTTTATTGAATGATAACCTCACTTCATATTTAAATTGTACTGTTGTAATCTACTTACAACATCGATGGAAGTTAACATCCTTAGGTTGTTTTCTTGTTTTTTTTTTTTAAATGTTCCTATACTTTTAAAAAACAACCTAAGGATGTTAACTAGTATAGAAGTTAACATCCTTAGGTTGTTTTCTTGTTTTTTTTTTTAAATGTTCCTATACTAGTCGTGATAACATAATAAAGCTAATTGTGGCCATACGTGAATACTGTGTAAATGTTTGTAGATTCACCCCAACTATTTTTAATATTGTAAGATTTGATGTGATAATGCATATGCTAATAATCCTTCTGTATAAAATGTACCTACATGATGTTATTAGTGGGTTGAAATACAGTAATACTTTATAATTTGATGGAAAAAAAGACAATGTAATCGCAGTTTAATCTTGTGGCTAACATTGGGGTAATATTCACCCTGTGGACTGCAGCCCGGAACAAGTCGGTGGAACTGCACTCTCACTGGTTATGCCCGCTTCGAAGCCATGAGGTGCGGCGCCTCTTCTACCAGTAGTTTTAAGTTTGCTTGAATAACAATGGTAATGATGGAATAAACCATTACATAATATTATATTTGAACTCTCTGCATGTAGTCCAAAATGATGATGGTTTCTATAGCCCAATGTCAGGGAGTGGGACTGAAATATATGGAAAGGATTACCTTCTTCTTTCTTTTAATGTGAACACCACAAAAGAGCCCCAACTGCTCATAGCTGTCCGGAGCCAGTGAGACTATGGCATCCCCAATTGGGGTATGTTGCGAGGCTGAATGTAGGAGGGAAGTACCTGGCTATTCAGATCTGGTCACCAAACATGGCTAAAGCCAATTCAAGTCATTATTTAATTTTGAATGATCGACTTCCACCAGGGCGATACTGAGGGTATCTTCACTCTGTGCATATTTTGGCATAGCTAGTTTGATGAAGTTATTCTAAAGTTTGATGACCCTTATAAAAAATGGCTTTAGAGCTGTTGTAAGGAAAATTGATAATTTAATAAATTAGGTCACCCCAAGGGTGTGTGTAGTTAATGTCTATTAAGTCTTACATCTCCCAGGTTACAAGTACGTGAGGTATTGCGTTCAACTCCGATGAACTGCTTTTAATTAGAAAAGTAAAATAAATAATGTTACTATTCCTACAAAAGAGCTGGTTTTCTCTGATTATAAAAGTGATTTTCCCATATTTTATTGTATTGGGACCGATGATGTGTTTGATATTATGAAACTTAATATCTATGCCAATGTTATGCAGTAAAATGAAAAGCTATTTAATAAGTATAAACAGTTGGATTAAATTACTTTCGCCCATTGTGTAGATGAGTGCATATTTCGAATCTGTTTTTTTAGGAATTGGTCAATGAACCTAATGGTCAATGATTATATATGAATATATGAACCCTAAAGAAATTTTCCATTTGCCAATTTGGAGCAGTTAACCGTGTGAAAACAAGGGTCCCATTTGAGAAAATGGATTTTGTTTTAAACATCTTTAAAAATATTAAATATTTTTGAAAATAATATATATATGTTAATGAAATTTTTTACATAGTTCTCACCACACCCCAACTATAAAGTTATGTCTGAAATTAAAACCAACTTTTGTAATATGACTCCTTAGTGTTGGGCAATTTAGTGAAATTTTAATTGTAAAAAAAATGTATGTATGTATTTTATTATAATACAATTTTTTTTTTCATTTATGCACAAATCATTACAAAAAAACTTCCACATCTTCGGTGCGGAAAGTTTAAGGATGTATTACCCTTTCTACAGTTGAAATAGTTTCATTTTGATAAAATATTTTCCCACACGAAATACAAGACTTTGAAGATGGGGATAACTTGGTTCACATTTTTAAATACATATACATATAGTTGGGACCCTTACAAAGAGATGATGTAAAATTATCGAACAGCAATGCCTTTTCTGCCATTCAAGTAGGACTGGCGTAAAAGGTAGAACTACCCATCCCGCAAGAAGTGTGTTAACACTTTACACTCTGATAAGAGCATTTATTTATGTATCTTAACTCTTAAATTTAAATATGTTACATTAATTTGACTGGTATGTATTCACAATCTACTAAGTACTTTAATCCCACTTATGCATTCCTAGTTTTCCATAAAATCACTTTAAGCAATCTGCTGTAACCACCGATATCTTATATTTATTAATTATTTTGTACAATTTTTTTTGCTATGTCAAATTACATGGGTTACATGATTCTATTAATATTCTATTACCACTGGTTGTAAAGTATCAATAACTTTTTCTCATTTGTTTTTAAGTCAGATGAAAAAAAAAAAAAATTGAGTTACAGCAATATTACTTTCCCCTGGCAGTAAAGTGAGTTGATTTTTTTATTATTTGATGACTATAAAGAATAACGTTGTAAATGAAATTGAAGATGATAAATCTTTGTCCAAGCGTGAAGAAAAGAGCATGTACTAAGTTATTGCGTTAAATTGTTCTTTTATGGTGGTACACAAGTAATTTATTCACAAATAATTTATTTTTATTAAAAAATTCAACGATCATTTAATTGAACTTCTTTAAATCAATATTAAATATGAAATTTTCACTCTTAAAATGAATTTGTAACTTATTTATTGTCTTTGAATAAAAGATTTATTACTTCAGCAGCTGTTTACATTAATGTATTAGTGTGTTCACTCGTCCCACCAATGCGGGTCTTAATCAAAGAAACAAAATGCCCAATGTCCCCACATACCCGCAAGTTAACATCAACCCATATAACAGAAACAAGCTCTCGCCGTTCAGAATTAAATCATTGCCCTGACACGGGGACAATCCGCTAATAAGATACCCACAATAATGTTATAGTGCCCGCTAGCGAAAAAAGAAACGATAGCCTCCCGAAATCAACGTAATAATCTCATTGACATGTATGTTTTCATTATGTGTCACCTTAAAATAAATATTTTCATATCAATATGGTAATCACCAAGTCAGTGGACTAAAATTTATAAATCATAAAAAGTTATTGACAATTTCATTGATTCCCCTAAAGGCAATCCCTTCAGGTTGACCTCGGCCGTGTATTCTCAGTTCTTTGGTTGATGACCTTGACCTCCACACCTGCAATATTAACATCACATTTAGAGCTCGAAACAGCAGATGCTTTAGTACTTGATAAGTGAGGCAACTAATTAGGAAATGAATAAATGTAATTCATAGCGGAGTTTACGTACCCTTATGGAGAAGTCGTCACACACAGTGACACACATTTGCGAGTTAACAGGGTTGAATGCCACCGCATTTACACAATCTGTGTGCGGCAGAAGAGCCAAGCAAATTCCATAATATCTATCCCAAATGTAGGCTACACGGTTCTCAGCACCACTGAAATATAAAATATATATATTTTTTTTGATTAGATCATTTCGACGTACCCGAAGAATAATATAGGATGTGCAAATTTGTAGTTTTGCAGTAGAGCTTTTTAAAGTTACGTTTCTGCATATTTCTATTAAATAAATAGGAGTTAATGCTAAATATCAAACAACATTATATTTCTTGATATCAAAAACACTAAAAAAGCAGAAACGAAACTTGAAACAGCTCTACTGTAAAACTACAAATTTGAAAATCTGACTTTTTTTTTCGGGACTCTTGATTTGATCGAAGAGCTGTCAGCTCAGTCAGCACCTGTGACGGGCATGGCGAGAGACTAAAGATGTACTAATTGTGTTGACCAGGCATCTTGAATCTAGTTTTTGCGATAGAGAAATAGAGATGGTATAGAAATAGTCACCTGAATGAGGCGGCATAGCATAGCCGGTTTTGCACATGGGCGTTCAAGTGGCTGGCGGTGGGCCTGCCCGGTACTAATTATTTAAACTTCAATATGAAGAATGCAGACAGCACAACTGATTATTAGAGAATGTAAGTAGAGTGGTAAGCCACGAGGACATGTCACTCTTCTGGTGGCCTTCACCAACATCTCCAGTCGATTAAGATAATAAACTATGATGTATTAACTAACATATAAACAAAACTTTGAGTGTAAGAATAAGCTTTATAAGTTGGATTCAAATCAGAAACGAACAAATGGTATAAAAAGTTACTTTTACTATTCATTTATTAGATTATGGATGTGTGTGACTCCCTCGTTGAATTATAGAAGAAATACAATTTTTTATTACCTTGCAACATATTTATCAGAAACATCCAAAAATATGAAGTAACAATCCGTGTTGGGCGTGTAGCCTTTGTGAGATCTCATCATGTTACCGATGGGAGTTAAGCTTGTTAGGTCTATAACATGAAAGTCGATGTGGGAAGCTACCAGCGGAGGTTCCAACGGGTTTTGTATTTGATACCCAGCAGGCCATGGCCGACTATTGACATATAGATATCTGGAAAGAAAAATGAAATCATTAGAAAAACATTATTCCAGAAGTTTTCATATAATTAAACAATTTGAATGTATACTTATGGTCTGGTGAAAGTGCCATTCCTATGATGTGGCCATGTAGGTCAATCACTTTGTCAGGCATATTGAATTTATCTTTAACTGAGTTGAAGTCAGCCCAGTCCGGTTGCGCTCCGTCCAGTTCTCTTAATCTCTCCCTTTCTCTTGCTGCTAATCTCTCTTTGATAGAAGGCCCAGGAGAGAGCCGGCGAGGAAATTCAACTTTATCTATCCTTTTGAAACCAATCTGGTGCGGAGTGTATGTGTCGGCACCTGTTGTGAATATAAGCAACTTGTTTCTCAACCCGTCGTCATCACTTGAACCACTGCAACTTCCCGAATCGGATTCACTTGATATCTAGAAAAGTATTTATATAATGAGACAGATATTGGAAAGTAGGTATAAAACATGGGAGACTGGCAGAAGTGGAGAGCGACCGGGACTCTCAAATGTTTGAAGCACTGATGATGCATGTATTTACCTCTTCTGAAGATTCTGCTAATAATTCTTGACGTATTCGATACTCCTCCTTGTATAGAATAGAAAGCTGAGGTGTTTGGTGATTTTTCGGTAACTTGGTCGGAGGTTCGATAATGGGAACCACTACTTCAGTTTGGCATTCATGATCAGAATCTTCATCGAACCATTTACATTCGCTTATCATAACAGACCTAGAAAAATACATAAATTTACTAAATATGTACTTGTGTAAAAGTCAAGTGAAGCGGAAAGAATGAAAAACACACAAAACAAAAATGCTTAGATATTGCGGGATGCGTAAAACATTCTTTTGAAGGAATTCCTACCTCACACTACTTGCGTTAGCATTGTAGAATCTATAGAGGGGAGCTATAATGGGAGTATGCTCAGAATCTGGTTCCTGCGACGCCTTATTAATCCATAAGATACTCGAGCTGGTCAAGTGACCGAGCCAGTGGAGCTCTCCAGATATTAAGTGATGTTCTCCGATCCAACAACCAAAGACATCGTATGGTTTGTTCACTACTCGGCATTGTAAGAGGAATTCATCTTTAAGATAAATAACAATAATCATTATATTTATGTAGCTTTCGCTTCACAACATTCATGCATATTTTTATTCACCAGTATTGGCAACTAGCAGCGGCAAGTACAACAATGACGGTTGACGAGATATAAGTACTTACTTTGCAGTGTGAAAACAGCTATTTCACCAGAAGTACTAAGGGATGAACCAAAATGAACTCCGCTCACAAGAAGCAAAGTATCCGAGCAATTAAACTGACTGTATTGAGTATATTTCCAACTAAATTCCTTCATGCTGTGTTGATATTTCAAGGAACTAGGATAGGTAGCATTCCAAACCTGCAAACAATGTACCAATTATTTCTTTATTAACAGACCATGTCCAATTACAACACATAACATATTACACAAAGTTAATACAAGGAGAGATGTTACAATATAGGGTAGTTTAAAAAAATTACAGCTATGACACAAATAGGGCACCAAAAAAATAAAGATAATGTCAAGTCAACACAGGAACAAGGTTTTGATGGGGTTCACGACTTCTGTTACATAAATACAAAAATATTACTTGAGTAATGATTGACAAAAATCATTAAGGACTGAATTAACTGAATTATTTGGTATGTATGGTAAGTCAAGGACGGGTTGTTTCGGAGAATTTGAACAATTGAGTTGACAAAATCAGGCCATTCTGGACATTGGTGAAAGGTAGCCACAATTTGTGGAGTATTGATTGAATCTACGGGAAGGGAACTTATAGTATTTGGTCGAACTATAACCTATAATTTAATAATTATTAATATAATAAAATCAGTTTTTAGGCTACTTCTTTTTTGTTTTTAATTTTGGCGTTATTCTTATCTTATTATTGTTAAAAAGTATTGTTAAATAAAAATGCAAAAACTTGGACAAATATCAACAAATTTTGATGATTCTATTTGCAATTCAACAAGTAAAGAATGATATTCTATGCTTCTAATAAAAAACTACACATTTACAAATACAACAAAATATAACATTATGTCGCTTCACAATCGTCTTTCCCCGAGCAAAGTCCGTGTAGTCCCTTTTTTCAGCGAGCTCATTTGAAGTTGGATCTTCTTATCTCTTTGGAAACCATTTTCTAATAAGAAAAATGGTGGCTCGTCTTGCTATCCCCATTTCCAGTAAGACGGCAATGAATGCTTTTGTTTCATTCACAGTAGTAAGTATAAGTATATTATTATATTATTTTGCTCCCTATATATATATATAGGGAGCAAAATAACATGGGACGGTCGGTCTAAGAGCGAGGTCGACAGCCGTATACATCAGGCTAGGCTTGCATTCAATAAAAGGTCGAAAATAATAGAATCGAATAATATAGACCTAAAACTGAGAATACTCCTCATCAAGACCTATGTATGGAGTATCTTGATGTACGGCTGCGAAACATGGTGCCTATCCGAAAGAGATAAACGGAGACTAGAGGCTTTTGAGATGTGGTCCTATAGAAGACTGTTAGGAATTTCCTGGAGAGACCATATTACAAATGAGGAGGTTCTCCAAAGAATCGAAGGAGGAAGGCACCTGCTCAGGACCTTGTCCGAAAGGCGTGCAAGATGGATCGGCCATATTATACGACAAGAAGGCCTCTTGCATGTCATAATAGAGGGTATGAACGAGGGGACCAACTCTAGGGGACGCCCACGCCGAGAGTACCTGGAGGACCTGCTGGTGTACGTGCGCTGCTCATCATATGCAGAAGTCAAAAGAGCCGCACAAGACAAGGAAGAATGGAAGAGGAGATTGGATGAAATTGCTGCAAACCAATCCCAGGATTGAAACCAGAGAGAGAGAGAGAGAGTAAGTATCCACTTTTTTGCCCGTGAATTCGATTTCAAAATGCAAATTTCCTTTGTTCAAAAATTGTGCAGTATAACGATTGGTTTCTTTGACAATATTTTCAAGAAGTAACGGGATAATATAGGAATAATACCCAAATTTTCATTCCTTTTTAAGAAAAAAAAATGTTTAAATATAGTTAGGAAAAAAACTTTTGTCAAACGACGGTCTTGTAGCCCGTAGTGTGGCTGTCATTTAATAAATTGTCTGCGATAGAACTAACATCCGACATGGTGAGAAATATTGATTCACTTGAGGTTGTATTTATTTTAACAGGATAAACATTAAATACAGTTATCAAGACACGAGCCAACCGCAATACAGGCGTTATATCAAGTCCTCACTCGAGGACTAACAAACACGCTTTAAAGCATGCACGTAACTCTTGCAGTGCTGGATAGTACTCTAACAGTTAATAACCCAACCTATTTAGGTAATGCAGCATAATGATAGGCTCGTCATTTGGTCTGGGAGACCAGATACGGAGAGGGCTTGTCAAGGTGTTGCAGCGCTACTGTCTCCCAGAATGATTGAATGTATGTTGCAGTATGAATGTGTAAGTCCGAGAATAATGTGGATCAGATTTAAAATCGGTTTGACAAGGGTGTTTCTTGTTATTTGCTACGCCCCTGTTAATTCTGAAAGCGATGAAGTGAAAGATGATTTTTGGACTGGTGTGAATGATGTAGTGAGACTAAAAAATATGAACGAAAGGATTATAATGGCAGGCGATTTGAATGGGTGGGTGGGAATTAGACGTGACGGATTTGATTCGGTCGTAGGTATGTTTGGGGATAAAAGAACGAATGACAACGGGAACAGAATACTTATGTTTAGAGTGGAACATGTTTGTGTCGAATACTTTCTTCGATCATAAAGGTATCCACCAATATACGTGGGAAAGAGGAAATGAGAGGTCAATTATTGATTTTGTAGTAATTGACTCTAGGTTGAGAGCTGTTACCGAGGACACAAGAGTTTTCAGAGGGGCTGAGGTCGAAACTGACCACTTTCTTGTAGTGTCAAGAGTAAACCTCTTTCGCGGTTGGCGCTCTAAAGTGAAAACGGTACTAACTCCAACAAGAGTCAGAGTAGAAAAACTACAAAACGATAATGTGAGAAGTAAGTATGTGAATTGTGCAGAGATAAGATTGAATGCGAAGGAAATGGACGGTCTAAGCATAGACGAAACATGGAAACACATAAAAGTGTGTCTTTGTGAATCTGCTAGGGAAGTTTGTGGAATAAGTACGCAAGGTAGGAAGAAAGGTGATGCATGGTGGGATGATGAGATTAAAGCACTAGTCTCAGAGAAGAAGAAAGCATGGTTATGTCTGATTGCGGCTGGCAGTGCTTCCAGCGAAGAGAAGTATCGAGCGAAAGAAGTATATAAGGAATGTAAGAAAAAAGTAAGAGTTGGAGTGAAAGAACGAAAGAAACGCCTGGAAGAGGAAGAAGGAATGAAAATGACAAACCATTTCCAAGAAAACATTAAGTTGTTTTGGAAAGAAGTCAAAAAGTCCCGGAGTGGCCCAGAAAACGGAAGCATGAAAGTGATAAAATCAAAAGATGGAAAAATGTTGACGAATGAGGAAAAAATAAAAGAGAGATGGATGAATTATTTCGAGGAAGTCTTCGAAAGCGAAGTGAGTGACAGTGATTCCAGCGGCGAATCAGATATGAATGACGATGGAGTGAATGTTACCGAAATTAGCATGGATGAGATAGAAAGTTCGATTAAATGTATGAAGAATGGTAAGGCTGTCGGGTTTGACAATATTGCTGCTGAATATTTTAAAGGAGGTAGCCGTATAATTCTCACATGGTTGTGCAATCTTTTTAACCAATGTTTAAAGGAAGGTTATACGCCTTTAGATTGGAGAAGGGCTGTGATCATGCCATTATACAAAGGTAAAGGGTCACGTATGGAATGTGGGAATCATAGGGCTATTAACCTGCTAAGTTCAGTTGGCAAGCTGTATGGTAGAATTTTGATTGAAAGAGTAAGAAAGAAAACAAAAGATAAAATATGGGATGTGCAAGGTGCTTTTATGAGTGGAAGGGGGTGCATGGACCAGATCTTCTCATTGCGTATGCTCACTGAAAAGTTTCTGGCAAAAAACCAGAAACTTTTCTGTGCCTTTGTAGATCTACAAAAAGCATACGACCGAGTCGACAGGAAAAAGCTATGGAGGGTGTTGTCCAAGTATGGAGTGAATACAAATCTGACTCAGGCAATTGCGTCTCTGTATGAGGGAAGCGTTGCATGTGTTAGGGTGAACGGTGATTTTACGGGGTGGTTTGATATCACAAAAGGTGTTAAACAAGGCTGCGTAATGTCACCGTGGTTATTCAATCTATACATGGATAATTGTATGCAAGAATTGAAAGAGGTGGGATTGGGCGCGAATTTGAATAATTTGAAAGTATGTTGCCTGTTGTATGCTGATGATGCGGTGCTGATTGCTAATAGTATAGAAGATCTACAGTCTCTCGTGTCTAGGATGAACGAAGTATGCATGAAGAATGAGTTAATGATGAATGTAAGTAAGTCTAAAGTAATGGTGTTTGAAAGAGAGAGTACGAAAACAGTGTGCAATATAATTGTAAATGAGGAATACTTGGAGCAGGTGGATGAGTTTGTGTATTTAGGAAGTATGTTTACGAGAGATGGGAAGGCTGACAGAGATATTGAAAGAAGGGTAAATGCAGGTAATTCCGTTAATGGAGGACTGAACGCCGTTGGCGCTAACAAAAAATTGTCCAAAGAAGCGAAGTTAGCAGTCCACAACGGAGTGCTGGTACCTACCTTGATGTATGGAAGTGAGGAATGGAACTGGCAAAGAAAGGATGAAAGTAGATTGAATACTGTTGAAATGAGATCCCTGAGGCGTATGTGTGGTAAAACCATGTTTGATCGTGTGAGGAATCTGGAGATCCGCAAAGAGTGCAAGGCTGATGTAAGCGTAATGAGTAAGATTAAGAAAGGGACGCTTAGATGGTTTGGGCATGTAGAGCGAATGAGCGAAGATAGGAGTGTAAGGAGGATATATGATGCAATTGCGAATGGTAGCAGAAGTCGGGGACGCCCGAGAAAGACATGGCACGATCAAGTGAATCAGATACTCGAGTCGGGCCATGTCAAGAGTCAGAATAATAGAAGAGTATGTATGAGACGATGTATGAATGTGAATGAGGCAAGGAGTGTGTGCCAAGACCGAGTTGTTTGGCAGTCCGTCCTCTCTGCCTACCCCTGCGGAGAAACGGCGTGATGGTTAGTTAGTTAGTTATTTAGGTAAATAGGTTTTTAGGTTCTTCGTTTGCGTTTTAAATTAATTTTGGTAACTATGCATATTAAGAGAATGGTGGAATTGTAAATATTTTCCCATGAAATAAAGCCAAAATATACTCAGAGAGGGCTTCCACAAAATGATTAGTAGTATCAATTGATCTTATCTGTTCCTTTTTAAGCAGGCCTTTTTATGTTCAATAAACTGCAAACAGAATGCAATGGAAATAAGAACAAGAAGGTGTACCATAATATATCCATCCTTTGATGTGGTCGCAAACATTTTGCCATTGTGCGAAAATGAAACGTGAAGAACTTGGTGCGAGTGAGCATCCAAGCATTCACTTTCTACAAACGGGACGTCACTATGTAATCTTCGATACTCGTCCAACCAACCGAGTGTCCCTAAACATTAAAACAATTAACAAAGAATTATATGAAAAAAAATTATGAATTAAATCATGCGTATCAAATGCATATTCAATACCTGGCATAATTTGAATGTTGGGATTTATACGGTAATCGCGAATAAACAGGTGTTTCCATATTATATCATCACGGCTTATTCTCCACCATAGTTGACATACAGGACCAACATTAAGAAGATCTTTGGCTTTCAAATATCCAAATATATGAAGCAGAATTGAATCCGGGGCATAATTCCAAAAGTGCCCATCATTTTCGTATTCATCCCAATCAGAAGACAATCCTACCTCCATCGCACAGAAATAATGACAGCTTAAGCTTTTGACAGCTAGAATGACAAACGAGATCCATAGAAGGCCATGTTCATAGATATACCATTCGCCATTGTTGAGCTTGGACGGCCTAGCGATGGGAAAAATCGATGAATCATCGATGATTTACTCGAACTCTTTGACCATCGAAATATTTCGATTCATTATCATGGACAAATAGATTCTGTCAAAAATCACTCGAAATCACAGTCCGAGACAATCGTTTTGGAATCGATACTCTAAAAAACCATTCGAAACCAAAGTCCGAGACAATCGTTTTGAAACGTCGTCGAACAAGGAATCGATTCTGTCAGAAAATTCATCGCAGTCACGTTATTGGTCAGAATTAATCGGTATTAAAGCAGTCACGTCATTGGTCAGAATTCATTCGAAAACGTAAATCGATTCCCAACTCCGAGAAACGTCAAAAATATATCGGATTGCTTGACAAATAAGATACTACCCCTGTGTACATTGGTACACTTCGAAGCGGTGGTACCACGCAGGTACGTGTGGTAAAGCCTATTGTGTTACGTACTACCTAATACGATTTAATATGCATTTGGAATTAAGCAATAATTCATTACTAATTGTCAAATGTTGGAATGATAGGTATTACAAATTAGCTGTTTATTTAAAATTATATTTCAACCGAAGAAGCTACGAGTATATGAACAATTAATTAATATTTTAGATTGGGATTTACGACGCCCGTACATTTAGTGTGAGTAAAAAATCGCATTCTGACTTATAATAAGTTGAAAAGTTTATTAATAATAAAAAATTGATAATTTTTATGGCACAGTTTTTGTAAAAAATCACCTTGAGGGCGCCCCATAAATAATGTAGGGTTGAATGTGTTTCAAGGTTTTGTATGTATTTGTTTAGAAAAACGTAATCGGCCCAATACATAAATTTAATATTATATTCGGTATTGTTTAAGCATCCAGGTTTTTATGTCCGTGGGGATGAAATATTTTCATTATTATGAAATATTATCTTCAATTGAAAAATGACTTCACGGAATAATTAGAAATGTGGGGATATTCCATAACTCCAGTAGGAGTATTCAAGTATGGTATTTCCTTATAATTGGAAGTAGATATGAAACTTATTTGTATTATTCATTCGATTGAAATGTAGATATTATAAATTTAAAATCTTATGGAACGCATTCAAATTTGTAGCCATTCATATTATTATAATAATATTGTGTTGCCATCTGCAAGTAAACAATAAACATCATTGCCGGTATGAAAACACTGGTTTTGCCAATTTTTTGCAAATGGGGTACTTACCTGCCAAAATGTTGTCATACCAATGTACCATACTTTTTTTATGTGCCGCCAACCGCCCCCCCACCAGAATAAAAATGCTGTCTCTGTCCACAGCTCCCGTTGAACTCCGAGCGATTGAACCGACTATTTATTCGATTAAAATATTTCAATCATGTAAATGTTTCGATCCTGCCCATCGTGGACCCAGGGTAGAGCATTGTTTTGATTTTGTATGAATGGAATTGAAGCCAAATCTAGGGTGAGGGGAAATTTCCTGGCAGCCATCTTGTATGAATAACTTTTGAAATGTTTTGTATGCAAAGTGGTGCATAATTTTAATTATTATCATAATTTTATTTGTATGATGTTAATGCAGTTATATTTTTTTGTCTCATAAAATACACAAGGAATGGGATGTCATTAAATAATGGATAGGTTTTGTCATTTTTCATACATCTTCCTCTTCACCCCTAGACTTCAAATTGTTCTTGAATAGCTCCGCCCAGGGCTTATTAGGTCCATGTTGAGTGGGATGGTGGGAACATGGAACAAGTTTAGAAATTAAATTACGAAAAAGCCCAAAATAGATTTTACTTTTTTATCTAGTCAGATGATATGAAAAAAAAACGATTCGGGACAAAGCTGATCAACACTTTTTTTGATAAGGTGGTAGGAATTTTTTTGAAAAGGTGAGTGGTTTATTTATGTTAGGAATATTACCTTGGTATTATAATATTATTATTATGGTACTTAGATTATAATTATGATATTTGCAAATACACATTTATTCAAAATATAAGAGACCGCAAAAATAGTTATTTTTAGTTAGTTCCTCCTTTGCTCTAAATAGATAAGTTAATATCCGTATAATATCCGTAATTACCAGTTTTCAGAGAAATATCCCATGTGAATTTTTAACAGATTAACAACCAGGTATTTAACTGTGCCTGAAAGAAAAAATAAACCGTTACCATAGTAATATTGAATTAATTATGACATTATAACTTGCTTTTGATAATAATGACATTCTGCGTAGACGTTGTCTCAGAAGATTCTTTCTACGAAAATTTGATACTGGGAGTGATTAAACTATTAGGTTAATAATAATAATGATATAAAATGGTGTAGTAGTAATCTCTAGCACCCAAGCTAATTACTAACTTACTTGGATGTAGTCTCCAGTGATGAGAAATTAAGATTATTTTTTTCATTTTTTCAGAGCTTAATCCAAGAGTATCCAAAATCGCAGTTGAACGTAAAATGCCTGCAGACAGAGGAGTTCTCACATCATGGGAGCAACGCCATTCAGTTACACTCCCCGATGATATTCGCAATTTCTACTTATCAACAGACGGGTTTAAGTTGAAATGGAGCTACCAATATTCCCGTAAATAATATGTTCATTAATTAGTAAATGCAGAGATGTCTGGAGGCACTGAGAATCGCTACAACAGTTTGGAATCATTATGGAAGTAAACTAATATTTGTATTAAGTCTGTTTACCTTCAATTTGTTACAGAAGACGATATTTTATCTGTGGGATTAATAAATATAAACTCACTGTGTGACCTCACTTTGAGTCCCGGATTAAAAGAACTAATTGATCAAGCAAATAATAAAACACAAATCAATGAAAAAAGACCAATCATCGGACCAAAGAGCAAAATATTTGAGATTGATGATTGTAAAGGAAAAGGCAAGGTATTGTGAAGATGTACATTAAAATTTATTATTTTACTGATGGGGGTTAAAAAAAGCTTGTGAGATTTTTTTTTCTTATCAATGATTGCCACAATGGTGACATTTTTAGTGATCGTCATAAATAGAAAAAAAAACTATGAACTGCCCTTTCCTCCCATTCTGAATAAGAACTTAGTAAATACGGATTCTGTGAGAACTTACCAAATAGGTACCTACATCTATTTTATTTCAGAAAATTGCATTCACAATATGTACATGTAGTTTTAATACTGACCAATTTTATCTAGTATTTAGTGGCAACAATGGTCACCTTTTTTATGAGCTGTAATCTTACCATGCTGTGATTTTTGTCAGAAAGCTGCACACACAAAAGGCCCATATTTCGCTACCATAACATTTTTTTTAATACTTCGTCCCAGGCATGTTTAATTTTTACTGACAACAAATGGACCATTTGGTTACTGGATAATGAAGGTACCTGGACTTGGCTGGCAGACTCATTTATCTATTATTTCCGGATGGCTCTGGTCCACCAGGGCATCCCTGGTTGGCAGGCCGTATTCTCCAAATCCGGGCCTATACCGTGGTCAGAGGTATGCAACATATGTAATACTAATTACGCTTTGAAACTTAATGTTAATTCAAATTAACACAAATCCTATCTTCCCTGCGCAATATTATGTTTATTTTCTGAAGCAATTGTTCCTGCTGATGGCTCCGCACTTACTGGAAGAAGCCGGAGAACCCAAGAGACCACAGGGTTGTATGAACGATGCTCCTCTAAATCACATTGATCCGGGCATCTTCAAAACGCTGGCCAAAAATACAAACAAAGGAGCAAGTTCCAAACACTAACCACCAAGGTATAAGTATAGGTGTCTACACCTATTTACAAAAAAGCACAAGTGAGGATTTAAGGATAAATAAAATATATTTATAATAGCAGCAGTTTTTTTTATTGAATGTAAAACATATTCACAAAAAATGAGATAAATTACATTTAAATTTGAGTTAACTCAAATAACAAAGATAAACACTTTCAGTATTTTTCACTGAATACTTAACACATTAACTACCTATGAAGAAATAATACCACGAAGGTGTTAAATAGCCATTTCAACAACATAAGTATGTTAAGAAGTTTGAAATTTGTATTTCAATAAATACAGAGCAAATCCTGGAAAGCTTTTTATTTAATAAGTATTCTTTCAATGATGAAAAATAAGGCATCAAGCTTCTTGGCATAAATGATTACAGGGCCAATCGGCAATCATTTTCAATACATAAACGTAGACAACAAAAACATTTAAAAGCCTTTTTAACACCACAATATGCTCACAGTCGGCAATCATTCTTGCATAAGTAAAGTGGAACACATAGTATTTTATAAATTATCTAACTTATTGGACGGAGTAGAATGAATAAAATGTATATTAATAAGAATAAAAAAACATAAGTCTAAAATTTAAATTACGATAATACAAATATAAGAATTACATTAAACTACATAACTTGATGTAATAATGTAATAAAGGTAATGGAGTTTCGAAGAAGAAGATTGAAGTGCCGCTAAGTGTAAACCTTCAGAGAGATTCTTCTACAAAGTAGATTGCAGCAAATACATAATACGTATGTGAATTTTAATTTATAAGGAAAATTATTGTAATTCAACATAAAAAATTGCATTACCACTATTATCTTTATTTTTTTAATAATCCAATATAAACCTAAATAATTTATTTCAAATTAGTACGTAAATAAACTTGCCATGATTTTTGTACTCAAATGTAGTGAATAATAATGATTTGAAAATAGTATCACTAAAAATTAAAATAATTCACACTAATTGAACGGAGATCCCAGTCCAGAAATTATTTTATAATACTAAAAGATTGGTAGAACATGATGCATAATAATAATAACCAATCATATTAGAAAATACAATAAAAATTATAGCTAGCTCGTATGAGGTACAAAAAGAAATACTTTTAACCTAGAAACATAAAAGAGGGACAGATTAAAGTTATAGCATAAACATGATTGAGTAATTTTAAAAGTTACATATATTAATTTATGTTTATGAAGTTTATAAAACAAGAGTGCCTGTGTAATTGTAAAGATTACAATGTTTCTTGAAGAACAAAATACCACTTTTAAGAGATAAATAAGTTTTATTAAAGAGAAACTTTGAGATTCAAGACTCCATTTTTAATTTGTATTTTTGTTGTGATAAACATATTGAAGTTTAGTAATCAAAAAGCAATGAAATTGTGCTGTCGGTTGATAAAAGTATCATTCATTTGAAATTATAAACCCTTGTAAAAATGCAAAGATCAGTCCAGTAGAATGATTTAATAAGTCCAATTGACGGGAACCCATTGGTGGTTGGTGGAAAGGGTTTCTAGAGCTTCTACCACTTTTCTGAAGGTGGCATCAAAATCATGGTTAACAATAACTAGGTCGATGTACTTCTCGTAAGTTCTCTGGAGGCACGCGCTCTCCTCAAGGGTTGTTCTCAGATCATCTTCCTGTTAGGGCAGACAAAGAATAATCATCAAGTCTATATACATACATAGATATGCACTACATTGTTGTTGATATTATCAGTCTCCGTGATACAGTACCACAATCCTCCTGAAAATGTGTAAGTAAATAAATAATGCTAATTTTTAACAAGGCCGAAACAAATTGAAAACAGATTAAATACCTCGTAAAGTGAAGCCAGCGATTCCAGGGTTCGGGCTCTGCGGGAACTGAAGCGAATGGAGCTCTGTCTGTCAAACTGGCAAAATAAAACAACATGCAAAATCAACAAACATGCTCACAGGACACTAAACTCTATTTTATTGTGATTCATTTTTGGATTAATACGCCGTGTTGCGCTTCCTCCTTTTTTAGCCAATGTTTTGGACAGCGTTAGTGTCCATCATCGGGGCAGATAGCGCGGGGAAGGTAATGGACCCTATAATGCTGTCTGAAACGATAATAACCCAAAAATAAATCACAATAATGTTTTTGGCCACGAAAATCTCAAATCATATCTAATTCTGTTTAATCATGGATATTTATTTATGTATTTCTAAAGCGTCTCAATAACTAATTTCTAAAGCTAAAGATATAATACGGCATCTTAGGTATTAATTTAAGCAATGCACAATCAAATAACATTATTAATGCAAACTAAAAAAAATATATCTTGCGATTGAAACACTATGTAACTATTTTCATTAATTTTTTTCTATGAAAATAAAAAAAAACTGTTTGTCTCATATATTTTGTATGTTCTACCAAAGTAAAAAGACATCTTATTTTTAATAAACAACATTAAAACACGACGACGAGTATTTCAAACACTTATAAAGTAATACAACATTTTAAAAATGAATGGTAATTGATTAAGAATTATTAACAACAATTATTTACTAACATAATTATTAACAACAACAGATTGAAATAATATGTTGATAATCATGTCAACATGCAGATGAAACGCATCTAATTATAATACCTGTAAGTTTCGATTGGAAGAGCAGTTCAGGTTTCGTAGTTGATCCATTCCCGGGGAAGCTACAAATACGACGTATGGCAGAAATTCACGGGAGTTGTGGAGAAGTTTTAATGAAGCTGGGGAACAATCCAGAACACACATTTTCCCTAGAAAACAACAATAACAGATATGTATTATGAAAATATAACATAAACGCCGAAAACCACATTAATTTCACAAATTATTACACTGAAATACAGCCCCTAAGATACATTAACGCTGTACAAAATGCAACCCAGCATAATAACGCAAAAATAAATCACGATAATAACAGATTGTTATAAAATATGATTAGTTTTAATAATGAGAAACATCATTGATACCAGTAGATTACAGCGACATATTTAAAACCATCAATGTAGAATTTCACTAACCTTGTTGAATAATTGATCGGATGGAATCAAAATGAGTGCCGTACAGATGTCCGTTATGTTCGCCATATTCTAAGAAATTGCAATTTCTGATGTTCTTCTCGATATCCTCCCTTTCGGAAAACCAATAAGATACTCCATTCTCTTCCAGTGGCCTCGGGGGACGTGAAGTATCTACAAAGTAAAATACTCACATTAGAACAAAGAAATAGCCCTTTTCACTGCATTTTATCTAACCTTTCATAGTATTGTCCTTTGTTAAGAAAGATATTTCCAATGACGATAAGAATTTCTTACGGGGGATAATGGCAGCAAACTTGGTGGGGTCACTATTGATGAGACGGTTTTTGAGAGTTCTTCTACCAACTCCTTGACATCCGATTAGTACGAGGGTTTTTCGGTTGAACGGGGGCATTCTCGCTACTTCTTCGTACAGAACTAAATCGGCATTGTCAAAATCGCTGGCACTTCGAGATTCATACACAAACTTTCGTTTCTTCTTCGATATCTGAAATGCATAAATGAATAATTAACAAATCGGAAATTTCACACGAATAAAGAAACTAGAGTGAAAATATTATGGCTTAAAAAACATTATTCACATAGACCAACTAACAATGATTCTGAATATTTGGTTTTATTATATATTACTATACATAGAATATATAAATCATCATTTAAAAACGAATAAAACCGTAAGAGACTTAAATGCCCTGTGGGTGGTCTGCTGGTTCTGATAGTATTTACTCCGCTACCTCACAGGTCGGTCAGCCGCGAGTCTTGGAATGCGGACAACTCCGTGCAAAGTTGCGTTGCGTAGACTCACACACGGGTTATATTGCGGTGTACAAATTATTTCAAAAGAATGCATGTAAATCTTGTTAAATATTTAAATTAAATTTAACTTGTTGATTTACCGACCCGAGTGGGATTGACCTTACTGTTAACCGACATAACCGAGGTATGTATGACGTCATGCGTACTCTCGTTAGATTTCAATTGTTTTTTCAAACTTTGAAAATTATTATAACTATGAAATCAAAATTTTTACGAGGGTGAACTTTTTGTAAATAAATAAGAATAAAAAATGGCTGGAATTCCTTATTCTGCAGCATTAATATTCTTCTTAATTGAAAATCTACAGTCTGAAGAACTCTGAAGATGTGAATCAAAGAGTTGACTTACCCATGTTCCACAAATGCTAATTTTATGGACAAAATCAGCTTCAGGAGGCACATAAGCTTTTCGTCTTTCTTCCAACTCAGGAGAAGGAATTAATCCAACAGTGTCAGGCTCATCCACTTTACACGCTTGCCACCAGTTGGGATCTTTCCTGTCTGTTATCTGGAATAATATTAATTAAATATTAATTGTGATAGATTTATGCGATACCAAAATTAAATCCATGTTGAGCAGAAAAGCTAATAATATTATTATTATAAGGTTACATTGGAACACTCCCAACTCAATTTTTCAATTGTATAATTTCATATTAAAAAATATGTATATATAATGAATTAGGTATACCTGTAGTATATCGCCTCGCTCAAAAGCAAGGCCAATCTCTTTACAAGGCAGAAGGCTGTCATCAACAGGATTGTAGTCAAACATCGTCCGCATGTAACACTGAAAAAAATGATAATGTTAAATTGTAAATCTACTGAACAAATATCAGAGCACCCTAATATTATTAACATTAATTTTCTAATAAGGAAGTTAATCATGGCCTGTTGTAGATTGGCAATCCATTGTTTAGGTCTCTCCAATCGCCTTCTCTTAACTAATACAAATTTATATAGTATTTAGATATACAACTGGTGTAACCAAGCGAGCTTTAATTATTGTTTTATTGCGCCATGATTAACTTTAAAAAAATCCATTACACAAAGTGCTGACATTCTTTGAGTTAATAGTTTATTTTTGGCTCTAAAATCACTCATAAAATCATTCATACAAATCACCAAAATAAGTTTATTCTGTTTTGACACAGTTTTGATACTAGTCAGTCAATAAAACAAAATGGAACTAATAGTTCTTATTAGAATTATAGCATTTTCCAATACGTATTATTGTACTGTATTTTTTTAACCGGTCAGCAACGTAAGCAGATATACACGATAAAATAACGATAGCAGTCAAGTACAATAAGCGTGTTTACACGTCAACGCGTGTGTTTCCACAAAAATCGTCATAACTCCGTTATTCTTCTAGTGACATCCCTAAAACAAAAAGTAGAATATTCGTATTGAATGAAGCTTCACATCTCTATTCAAAGTTATCCATAGAAACCCGTAAAAAGACCTACTCAGTGGAAGCAAATTTTACCCGCCAAATCGTAAAACCCGCCTCCCACATATCCCAGTTTTAATTATTTTTTTAAAAATATATTTTGTATGAAATGGTCAAAAAGTGAAGTGACAGAATTGTTTATTGTACATTTGTACGATGAAATAAGTGTTTTTTTTTACATTATCCGTGATTTTAGTATCGTTTTTACATAAAACATTACAGGTGAGTCATTTTTACAATTTTTTCATGTTTCCATTCTAAATTTAAATATTTACAAATGTTAATATTTATTTATGATACAACAATTTGAAAGCCTATTTTGTAACCTTTCTAAAACAGTTTTTACTATTCGGCTCCGTTCAGTAATGTTTCATTTATAGAGCTTTGATTGTGAGGCGGTAATAACACAACGTTTTCGTGAAATTGACATTTCGGTAAAGACATTTTAGCTTCAAGTTCGCGAAAAGTCGGAGGGGTTAACACACTATTCCGTGGAACATTGATATGTTCATCACCTGTGTAAAAACAGAATTAAATGTACACACTTAAAAACGTGTTTTTGGCTCCATTTAGCATTTTTTCAGCATACTAAGGGTATAAGCATAAAACGAGCTAATAAATTGGTTTCAAAAGATTTATTCAAAAGTAAAAAAATAAAATAACAAACCTAAAATCAGTGATAATATAATATGGCTGAGGAGTACCTGACTAGTTACCTTGAGATTCCTGACGGGATTGTTGTTGGGGCTGAGGTGATTGTTGGGCCCCACCTTCAGCGTGATGTGGTTGGTGGAGCGGGCGCACTCGGCGCGCAGCTGGTCGGCTGAGCTGACGGGGGCCCCGTTCACCTCGAGCACAACGTCGCCAGGGGTCAGGAGGCCCTGCTGTGCCACCGCGCCACCGGCCAGCACGCGCGCCACCACCAACTGACCGTGCTCATCTTCACTTACCTGCAAAGGCAAACGAATGAAGGATATTTAATTTATTTTGATTTTCTATAGAGGATTATCGTTGGTAAGGGGTGCTAATCTACTTTGTTGCTATAATAAATCTCAATTCCAAATGGGAATTAGAATATATTGAATTATTTTTTTTGGGAATGGATAAAATGTACAACCGATTTGGTTTACAAATATTATTTTTGGTGACCAGTATTTGGAATATTTGGATATGGGATTACTTCAATTCGGTGGTCAGTTAATATTAAGCCATCCCAAAACAAGTTAGTACATATTGGTCTACTGAGGTCGTAGAGTAAAGAATAACATTAGAAGTGCCTTTCATTCAAATATGAATAGAAACAAATTTTCCATTTAGCCCAAAAGCCCAGAGCTCCGTTTCATTTACATTCACCTGACATTGTAGATATCCATCCTATATTAAATTTTGTAAACACAGTTTTGTAGGGAAGGAAATTAATGAAGGCCTCAACATGGGCAAGCCACCCAGTGAGGCCTACATTACTTGAAAACTTAAAATGTAAAAAATATAGTACCAAATAAAAAAATAAAAATATATATAAGCTTCTCTATTCTATGACTGAGGTTATGAATGGAGCAAATTGTAGAGAATCACTAAAAATAAATTTTTTAATTTTTAAGAAATATGCTCTGATGTGGAAACTATAACTCATACACTCAGACTTTACTCATCCTGTGAACAAAGTTACAGCCATCTACAAACAATCCAGGTAGGTAATTGATTATTCTGTTTACATAATTATTTATTGCGTCTGTCACTGAAATCTGCATTAACCTCTCTGTTACATACATTCATAATATATGAGAAAGCATGTAGGTCTAAATGGGTTATTGTGTTTTTATTTGAATGCAGTGTGTGAACAAGTGTACTTTGAATATATTGTAATTCCCAGTGGCAGCTTTCTCTAAAGTGCATTAGTGTGGCGAACCCGCTTTAAAAAGATGAAAAAATTTATTTATTTAAGAAAAACTTGCATTATAATAATATTAGCACATTATAAATAGTACACCATTAAAATTCCGCCTTTAAAATCCACGCAACCGAAAAAGAGGTCGAAGAGCGAACCAGTATTCCCATTTTGTGCGTTATAGAATCAGCACAAAATGCTTAATATAAAAAATCAAAACATCACAATCGCTCTGATACGGTGTTATCGTAAACTTATGCCAAATAAACACTATCATAGTGTGCCGTGAAGCATATAGTAGTTGTGGTAATTTTTTTTCTTGTTCCTGCATTTCTCCAACAGTTCGTTTAATGGCATCTGTAAATCTACTAGTAAAACTAACAGATTTTAATGTATCTATACTTATGTTTTCGTATTTAAAATTCAACCCTTTTTTAGATAAGACTTTATATTCCTTAGTGACTTTTATGAAAGTTTCGGAAAACGCCGTATTGTCTAAGTCGCTAGTTATGCAATATCGTGCTGAGCTGAATAAATTATGTCATTGTATACTGAAGAAATTACAGCAGTGAGTACATTTTGATTAAATATAACTTTTCTTGAATTCCTGAACCCCCAGTTGAAAAGACAACGAATCGTCACTGGTAATATCTACATACTAACATATTTGGGCTTACATCCAAACACACAATATCTACTTAATAGCGTAATAATCTGAGAAAACAGCATTACAAATTATATGACAATGGTTTACGCAATGGCATTGAATAAAATTGACAAATTATTTTGTCACAGTATTCAAATTGTTTATGACCTTTCATTTAAGTTAAGAATACCTTTTACTATCCTGAGTCTTAACCTTTGCAAAACGCTTGCTGCTTCAATCCCATAATGCGGCACTTTTTGATATAGCATATGTATTTTACTTCATGGATCACATAATATGCGATAGCCACATAGATCGGGTTAATATTACAATCAATTTATTATAACCCAAAGCTAAATTCTAGGGTAGGTACAGGTGTATATGTATATCTACGTTGTTTACTATCTATTGATTTGTACAAACACAATGTATTATGTAGGTATATGTAATAATATTGGGGCTGTAATAGTCAACAGACAAAGTTGCTTGATTGCACGGGCCTAGGTCTCTCTGAACAAACAGAAAGAAGATTAATAGACTCTTGAAGTGCTTGTAAACAGAACTCAATCAGCGTTCACAAAGTATCTGCAGTTATATGTTTCCTGACTTAATTATCTAAATATCTTACAAACTTAATTATGTTTTTATGTAACACCTCACAAGAGCGCCCATGTCTGCACAGTGAAAAGACAGAGGAACTATATAGCTGCCCGGTTGGGCAGCGTTGTGAGGCGGTTTAAGGTAGGGGATGTAGGAAAGGATTTAAAGCGGGTCTCGAAAATGCCCAGATTATATGAAGTAATAGAACAACTTGTAGCGGATATTGTAGGCATATGATTTTAGCTGTGTCCATGGCAGAGCCTTAAATTCGTTGGTGCTGGGAATATACTTGCTTGAAATGGCAATAGCTAGATTTTCATAGCCAGGTACAAACTTCCTCTCTCAATCTCCTAGCCCTCCCCACTTTCTCCAGTGTTACAAGATACCCTAAATTTGTTTAGGATGCCATATTTCTACTAGCTAGCACATTAAAAATAAAACTCAAATGGTTTTGTAAAGCACAACATGAACTGAAGTATGTAATACTTAGTGTGTACAACAAACTGTCAAAGAATGTGCTAAACGACAACAACTAGGAAGTAACTACCTTCAAGAAAAATTGTTGACAAAAACATGTTTGTTCCCATATGATCTACCTGCCAATTAGCACGGTGAACCTGGCAGTTAACCCATTTGGTGATGTGCTGTTATTGACTCATCCACCCACGACATGTTAAGAAATATGAATTGACCTATAATAAGTACTTGTGGTCAGAGTAGTCAACATATTTTATCAAAGCAACTGGTGTGTCATTACAATACTGCATAACTTACAATGGAATTCCTTGAATACAAATAGCTATGATAATATAATATTTAATGAGTAATAGTTGACATTGGATTATTATACCATCTTTGGGAACCATTAATGCAAGTTTTGCATATTTCTATTTTCGACCACTAAAGATCGCCCGGTAAAACAGAACAAAACTAACTCTGTCACCATTTCACAACAAAGATTTGTGCTATAAGCTAAGTGACATGTATATATTATTAAAAAAGCTTATATATATTATATAAGTAATTAGCCAGAAAGTCTTGCAGAAAGTTAAAAACTGACAAAATTTATAAAAAAACCATTGTATTCTAAAATGTATCATTTGTTATGAATTATTTTTGTAAGCTCTTTACTTTTCTTATTGGTAATAATTCTTTTCAGTGTTTGGAATGCATATTTGTTGCACATCATGCATATTTTGGCCTTTTTAGCGTAAATACTTCTGTCTATAAGTAATGAATAAGTTGAACATACCGTGAGACCGAGAGGCTGGTCTGGGTTTTTCCTTATACCCACTATTTTGATTGCATCCTTAGCTGGCATTTCGCCGTCGTCACCAACAAATACCGAGTTGTCAATTATGTCTTCCGAACAGGCGACACTCAGTAAACGCGACACCCAGAGGGCTCCCACTTGATCATGAGCATCGATTAAGGCCTGAAATAGAACACAACATTAAAGGAAATTCAAAATATCTGTGGTTTGAGAATAAGAATGATGTTTTCCATAGATTCTAATAGCAAATTAGAAGATAACATTTCAATGACTCATAACATTAGTGACACAATTGAATATTAAATAATATAACTAACAAGTATATAACCGTAGGGAAAATAGCATTAAGTACGTATGTACAAAATGATAAAAGTGAAATATTACCAGAGTGTTTACAAGTATAAATCATGTTCGTATCCCACTCACAGAAACACTGCGTGCAGGAACAATCGACTTTTGATAATAAGAAAATAACAAAGATTTATTACATTTGCTGAAGATAAGGGTCAGAATCGATCTTATGTGTGCCACAGACGTAAACAATGGTTTTATAATTGCTTTGTTTCTAACCAAGTCCACAAACTTTTGAAAACCGTCAAAATACCCCCCATTTAATACTGTGGAATACAAATAATGTGAATAGTCATACTATTTTATTTACCTTAAAATGTGATTTGGAGAGTAGAATAGCAAGTTCAGCCTGCTCTATAGTGCGGATATTATTCCCTCTATATTCACTTAACTTTTTGATAATTTGAACATTACCCAAAGAATGTGGTTTTATAGGTACTGGGCCGTCTAACTCGCAATCAGAATTCTGAAAATTGAAAAAAGAAACCCGTTGTACAAATAAATTCTAATTGGAACATACAAACTCTTGAGTTGGGCGTGACACATTCACTGTAAATAAACGTGAATATAAAATGTATACTACGAAGATTTTTGTATCGTAATGCAGTATAAACTCAAAATAAAGGTGCTCACACTTAGAAATGCAGATAAAACACAGGTTTTCAGTTATCGATCACGGAAAACGTTTGAAGTGATCCTGAGCCACGAACGAACGTTGACAAACAAGTGGCACACCCACTACACGCAAAGGTAGGGATGTGTACTCAACATTCAATCGACATCTAATGTGTCATTATCGTCACTATATTGTTTTAGTATTTTAGATTGCTGTAAATGTTATGAAAATAAAGGATACAAAATGTTAGCTAGTCACTGTAACAAAAATAGCAAAAACAGAGACATTTTAACTAGATCATTAATCAATTTTAAAGTAAAATAATTACCTTGATAATTTTTTTTTTAAATAACATACTGTCTTAAATTGATTATAATAACTCCAAATTTGTTTTTTTTTTTAAAAATAGCTTACTGTCATATATACATTAATGTTACACTTCACAAGAGTGCCTCTGCCTGTACAGTGTAAACACAGGGATAATATATCGCTTCCAGGTTAGGCAGCGTTGCGAGGCGGGTAGCGGCTGTAGGAAGCGATTTGTTAGTGCGGGTCTTGAAAAGGCCCAGATTATAATACACGAAGAAGGAAAAATAGATGCCTGTAGCCCCACATGCGAGCAGACTTACAAAAAAAACTGTGTTTTTTGATTGAAGTGATGAATAATGAAATTAAATATAAAGAGCACTGCAATGTTTTGGAATTACAAACTCATGGAATGTTGTGACCTATCGACGCAAAATAAAATATCGGTCATTTAATCGCTACAACCCTACACATGAATGTTCAATGTTGCCAGTAAATAAAAAAAATGTTATGCTGCGACTACCTGTGCAGGTGCGCCGACTGCAGAAAATAGAAAGCAGGTAATATTTGAACATTATTTTCATATAATACAACAATTTATTGCATTATTGAACAAATACACAAATTTTTATTCCTTCGTAAGAATCATATAACGAGCAAATTTTGAATATTAGTTATAGATATTGTAGTTGAGATTATAATACCGGTTTTGTTATTTACTTCTTTTCGTTGATGACTCCAGAAAGAATAATAGCATTCGATGAGTCATCGCCCACAAATTTGCGGGATCTGTGTGGTAATGGAAAAATAATATGATATGATGGGCACTACTTACTTTCATTCTTTGATGTTTGGGGCTGTCAAGGAGGCCTTTAAGAAAAATTTCTTCTGTGTTATTTAAATTAACTTCATTATTTATTACTTCCGGCTCTTCTTTGATTTCAACTGAAATAAAATAAAACTTAGGTTAAATAAAAAATAGATACAAACTAAGATCCTTTGTTCTCGGCGTTCATCTTACCTGGTAGAAAACCCACCGCATAAACGTTTGATTCACAAATATTATTGACGATTATAAATCGACAATTAAAAAAATTCATTAAAAAAATATAAATTTATTTTTTAAATCTAAAAACACACAGGATTCTCACTCGCTGGAGCCAGTAGATCTATGCTGTGCCAATCAAAGCTATAAATTTTTACAAATACCCCAAACTTGGCAATTATAAATAGAACCATGAGGTTTAGATATAATTTATGATGCGCAGTGCGGGGTTTTAACTTTTAACCCTTTTGAAATTTAGGTAAGACTATAATAGTTCAGTCCACTAGTTAAAATGCGCCTGAGTGATTATGAGTACGTTTATTTTTTGGAGCCAATAGTTGGAGCAAAATTTGTAAAAATACTTTTGGTGATACTGCGTCAAAATTTTATTTTTACATTTCGTACGAAAAGGCTCGAATAATTGAAATATAATATTATTCTCAACTTGCACGAGGTTAAAATTCTTCCCCGTAATAATAAAGGCAAAAAATTAGATAACTTACAATTGTAATTGAATTTCGAAAATCCCTAAAACAATAATTCTTATATATTGAATAACCAAGTAAATGTATCTTATAGTCCTAATCTAGCCCT
Source organism: Hesperophylax magnus (assembly GCA_026573805.1). Taxonomy (NCBI): domain Eukaryota; kingdom Metazoa; phylum Arthropoda; class Insecta; order Trichoptera; family Limnephilidae; genus Hesperophylax; species Hesperophylax magnus. The sequence goes on from JAIUSX010000121.1 coordinate 10,747,279, forward strand.
TCACGGTTAATAGTTCGTTTTTGAGATCAACTCATAAGGCCTCATAGAAATCGTTGTATCTCGCTTACTGTCATGGTGAGAAATATGATGTGAACGGTGTTAGAAAGAGAAAACACCACGCTCTATATTCCATCTAGAAGTTAACCACAGAAGAATTAAAATGTGCACCTTTATGCAGGGCCGGCCTTGAGCAAACGGCGCCAGGCGCGAGTAAAATCTTGGCGCCCCTTGTCAAACCCAGTGGACGCCTAGGTAGGTGATCACTGTTATCAATAATATTCGGATTATTTGTCTTTTTGTGTGGCGCCGTTTTTATAAAAAATAATCGCAAGGGCGATGTGTTAGGACTGTTAGGTGTTAGGTATTATCAGCGCCTCGGAGCCTTGGCAATTCGGCGCCCGCAGCGAACTGCTCCAATTGCGCCCACATACGGCCGGCCCTGCCCTTATAAAACCAAAGGTTCCGAACGCAACGAATTATTTTTATATGTAATTTTCTTACAAAATGCTTGTGTGTTTATAATTTTTTTCTTTATAAGTAATTTTAGTTAACAAAAAACGTAATGTGGTCTATTTTAATATTTTTTTGTGTTCCATACTAAAATTGAATACATCAAATTTTTATATTTTTATTTATGATGAAAAACATTTTAAGGTGTATTTTATCACCTTTCCAAAGGAGTTTTTAGTTTTTGGATACGTTCAGAAATATTCCACTTATTTGAATTCTATTGCAAAGTGAAAATAATTTCAGTCGGGAGGGGTATTAGGAGCTAGACCAAGCTCGACATATTTCCAGTAAACCGTTCTATTCTCCCCGTAAACCTTCTCCCCTTTGTTCAACTTCCACTCCAACACCTACATTAATATTTATGTATATCTATCAGTATTTTGTATCTTATGTTAGTTTTTATTCTCGTGACGAAGAAAGGCACTTCGAACCGGTATAGAGCAACATGAAAATAAAGAGGTCTAAAATAAAATGATGTATGTCGTAATGATAAGTAGTTATCGGCGGATAAAGAAAGTGTCATGTAATTTATTTCGCACCCTCCAAAAGCTTGGGTGAGCTTTCAAGCAAGAGTTTTGTGTACACACATAAAATAGCTTATTAGTCTTATTAAAGAGACTATGTAATATCAGGGTCGGCTCTGATTCAAATTGCGGATGGCGCTAGGAAAATCTTAAGGACGCCGTAATGGGTGTTAGGTGTTTTGCAAGTGGGCGCCCGGAGCGGACTGCTCCAATTGCGCCTGCACGGAGCTGGCCCTGGTTACTATCCGACGAGAGAAATTTGAATCAGTCCGTTATATACGTATATAATAATAATTATCACAGACCCAACTTTGACTCTTCTTTTCTCCTGAAATATAGGGTGTTAATGGAAGTACTTGACTTACTTTAACCAGTGATATCTGATATTATTTAGTATGGTTAAAAATCTCAAGTGACATTTAAGTCATTTAATTTTTTAACTTAAAACATATAAAAATCTGTCGGTTTTGGACAGTTAGGATCACGGTTAGGGGTTGTTCGATTTCTTGGCTGAGTGATCAGTGACGACACGTAGAAAGTTTTTTTTTTGGTAAAAAAATCTAATTAGTCCCCGAAGACCAAAATTTAATTTACATTTTTATTCCAAATAATATCAGGAATCACTGGTTAAAGTTAGTCAAGTACATCCCTTAATACCCAGTATGGAGTTAATACTTATTTAGTTTTTTTAATAATTTCTCAAATTTTTCATCTTATAATTCTCTAACTTCTCCATCCTATCCTTGCAACTCAAACTAACTATATATCATTTTTCTTTTTTATATTATAGTAATGTATAGATTAGGGTGGTTACAAGGTATAAGGTGAAAAAATATTTTCGTCTTAATGCCGGCCTGACCACCCTAAAATTTGCCATTTGTCTAGAAAATAAGATTTGGAAAGTTTTAGATCAATTGGATAATGTTAACCCGTGCCTCATCGAGATTAAATATGAAAAAACGATTTTTTGCAAAAAAAAATACTTAATTTAATCACTTTAGATCAAATTTTGTTTCCTATGAACATTATACATTATTAAACAATATAATAAATAACATCATATTTAATAAAATAATATAATATGTAATAAAACATAAAACAAACATTTTTTTCAACCTTCCTTTGAAGGTTGAAAAAGGGAAGTTGTAATTTTTTGGGAGAAAGCTAAGATACCAACCAAACACTTTGAAGATTGTGTTATAAAGCTTGAAAAACTGTACGAAGAGTGGAGAAAACTACAAAAAATGCTAACAGATCTTAAAGCACAGCTCAAAATAAAAAAAAAGTAGAAGCTTTCAAGTCACCCCTTGATAACCTTTTTGATATTGCTCATCAGGATACATTAAAAAACAGTGTTGAAGAAGACAAGCAGTTTTTGTTACTTCAGAGAAAAAAAGGACGTCCTGGCTGCATGGGAGGCGTTGACATGAATTTAGTAAAAGCACAACAGAGAAAAAAGACATGCAGCTGAGATGGCGAGATTGGAAAAATCACAAAAAAGTAGGTTAGTAGAGTTTTTCTCTCTTTTTTCACGTTTTCCCTATCCTTTTTCTCTTGAGATTATTTGACTTGATGCCTATTCCGTGAGAGCTTTGCTGCTTGTTACCGCTTAATGGGTTTTTTCGTTTTTTTTAGAAGATGTAAATTTAATTGCACAACTGGAATCTTCAACAAGCAGCACATCAGAAGAAGAGGAACAAGAAGAGATGGAGGTGAATTTTCCCGACACAGAGGAAGGAGATCCAGAAATAAAGAAAAATAAGTACGCTAGGGGAAGTGTAGAGATTATTACCGAAGAAATGGCTTTATTGTTAGATAGATGTAGTATTTCAGATAGAGACGCAGTTCGAATAATATCAGCTACTGCAGAGGCGTTAGGTTTTGACTCACAGAATTTAATTGTATGTAGAAGTGTAATACGACTTCGCAGACAGCTATTCCGAAAGAAAAGACTGAGCTTATCAAACATAGATTCAAAAATTCCGATTTAGAAGGAGCTGCTGTGCACTGGGACGGAAAATTACTTCCAGATATTTTGAGTAAAGAAAATGTAGAAAGGGTAGCGGTTTTTATTAGTTGTGGGGATGAAGAACAGTTGATAAGAGTTCCTCAGCTTGAAAATGGTACGGGAATTACTCAGGCAAAAGCTGTATTTTCAGCAGTTGAAGAGTGGGGGGTAGTTGAGAAAATCCAGGCAATGTATTTTGATACCACTGCGGTAAATACTGGTCGCTTCAACGGAACCTGCGTTTTGTTGGAGCAATTATTAGAGTAAAATCTTCTTTATTAAGCATGTCGCCACCATATTTTAGAAATTATTTTCAAATCAGTTCTTGATTTAAAAATGGGCACAACTACTGGACCCCACTCAAATAATTTTAAAAACTTTCAGATTGGGTGGTCGAAGCTAGACAAGACAAAATACAAAACTGCTATTGAAGATAAAAATATTAGACATAAAATAGGGAATTCAGATGAAATATCAATTTTTCTTACAGAAAAATTAAAAAACCAACAGCCAGGGGATGATTACAAAGAATTAATTCAACTTTCGTTAGTTGTGTTAAGACGTACTCCCCCAAAAGATACTTTTTTCAAAGTTCCTGGTGCCATTCATCACGCTAGATGGATGGCAAAGGCCATTTATTGTATCAAAATATATCTTTTCGGGGATCAATTTACATTAAAAAATTAAGAAAAAAAACTATCACTGACATTTGTTTATTTTTAATAAATATTTATGTAAAAGCGTGGTTTAACGCCCCCAAACCCACTTTGGCCCCCAACCAAGACCTACAATTTTTAAAATCTCTTGTAAAATATAGAGAAATCGAAAAAAAAACTTGCAGACAAGGCACTGTCTAAAATGATAAATCATCTGTGGTACCTCAATTCTGAGCAAGTCGCATTTTCTTTCGTCGATGAAAATTTAGAAAAAAGTGTCAAAACAAGCATGGCTGTAAAAAGTCTACAATTAATTGCAATTGAAGAACAAACATGTGATAGGGATGTGAAAGCAAAACTCAGTCTCCAAAGATATCGATTTTTTTGTTTCTCATCAAACTCTAAATTTTTTCAAAAGATTTGAAATTGATACAGAATTTTTAAATACGGATTCTGATATATGGTGTGAAAATGCACATTATTTAAAAGCAAAAAAAATAGTGAACGGTTTCAAGGTTTTCAATGATACAGCTGAAAGAGGGGTAAAATTAATCCAAGACTTCAATTCCTGTTTGACAAAAGGCGAAGAACAACGACAGTTTCTGTTACAAGTTGTATCGGAATGACGAAATTTTTTCCTGAGTCTTCAAAAGCCACGTTACCTAAGCCATTACCACCTTAATCTGATAATTAATTGTAAATGTAAATAATAATAATAAAAACTTCTTTCTTTCATAATGCTTTCTTTTGTATATTTTAAATAATAAAGCTTTGAACATTATTTCTTCTTGTTTTTTATACCTATTTGCATTTCTTTTCTCGTAAATCCATCATTTTTAATTTGGATTGTCCTGTATTTACATTGAAAACAATTTTAACTACACCCTTTTTTATGTACCAATTGAGAAAATAAATAAAACAAAATCTGGGAAGCACATGTAATTAAATCTTGCAATATTGTTAGGTATTTTATAAAAAAAAAAAAATTATAGAAAGTTAAACTTCAAGCTTGATGAGGCACGGGTTAACCTTATTCAATTGAGCTGAAACTTCACCAATCTCATTTTTTAGCCAATTGGCAGCTTTTAGGGGGGTCAGCACAAAAAATTTCCAACATTGATTTTTTGTAACCACCCTAGTATAGATTCTATGTCCGCAAACTGTAAAATTCACTCCGCCATAACACAGGGTCATCCCTAGCATGGAGAGTGAAATATCACAAAAAACCACATGTACTCTCTAAATCATGTATCAATAAAATAAACAAATACATCTTGTTTTGGTTTCTGAAAGCTATACTATTCAATTCTCTCTTTTATTTAAATTTTGCAAATTAATAAAGATGGATTGTTTCATAGAATTTCAACAATTCATAAAATTTCAACGTTCCTTTGCGAGTTCTGTGAATGTCCTGTTCAAGTTCTGTTATTATATCATTACAGGCCGGTTAGTTGACAGAACTGAAATAATAACAGAGCTTGAAAGAACTTTCACAGAACTTAACTTTGAAATTTTAAGAATTGTTCAAATTCTCTGAAACAACCCACAATGTTACACATAAGATCAGTTACGATGGTATTCCTGCAATGTGTACATGTGAAAATATGGAGCTAGTTAAAGAATATGTTTATTTAGGTGTCAATATTGATTGCTTTTTGAAGTGATCAATTGTAAGCAGATTGTATAAACTTTTTTTTGTTCCAATCTGCACACTTCAAATAATTTATTTATCTCTAGCTGAATCTGTTATAAGGTATGGAATAACAGCTTGGGGATTTTCCAGTAAAAGTAATATTGACCATTTTCAATCCGTGCAAAATTCATTAGTTAAATTATTAGCTAAAAAAAATTTATACAAAGAATGGCATAATATTCCATACTTCAATCAGAGTCTCAAAATTCTTTCAGTGAGAGCACTTCTGTGGTGCAAAATTATACTTAAGCACATAAATAACCCTGTGTATAAACAGGCTAGAACACAATCATAATACTCGTTTTAACTTTAATGAAGGACTTTTTGTACCTAAGCATAGAAATAAATATGGACAATGAACGTTAAACTATATGATTCCCACTTGTTTTAATATGTTACCTGCTGAAATTAAAAACTCTGCCCAAAATAAACAATTGGTGAACTTACTGAAGACTTGGCTTACTGAAAGAATTAATTTGTATTAGCTTACAATGACATATTATTCAAAAGACTTTTAAAATTGTTATTTATGTTTTCATAATTTTCTTTTGCTATATTTCTGTAAAATATTTAATTTTTTGTTTTATATAATTGTAAAAATGTAAACTCACTATAATAAGATTTATAATTTAAAGAACCCGTTAGACAAACTGCTAAAAAGTAGTTTATCGGGACTTTTTGCCTTAAATTTGTAAAGTGTGTAAAATATTAATAATTTAAAAAAAACCCGTCTTTTAAAAAAAAATTCTTAGCATCATTATTTAAGTCAAACATAAATTCTGTTCTTTTCAATAATGTAAAGAGATTTGGAGAAAAGATCAACGTTTGCTACTGGTAATACCACTGATGTATCCACCCACAATTCACTCATAATTTACGCAAATTCCTCCCACATATCACCCACGTACCTCCTACGTACTCTCTGAAATTTTCTCCCCGGGGAAGGTAGCAAAAAGATGCCACTTACATAAAAGCGTAAAAATATTAAATCAATAGAGCTCTTCTTTAAAATGGTATTCCGTAATAATAATATAATTACCTAATGGATAGGTGCTAATAAAAAATCTCTCGATAAATCTACACAAGTACATTATGAATAGCATAATTCTGTTTATTTACTAAACACGGTTAATTTACATAATGGTAAAACTTTTATACACGTAAGTTAAGTGCATGTTTCTACGTCAGTAGGTACTTTAATATAATGTTAAATTCAAAAGTAGCTATTGTGGCGCTATATCGTAAAAAAGCACACACAAATAAAACAGGTGGGCACTTTACTTTCAGTCTCCATTGAAAGCTTTGGATCGAACTTCTAGAAGGTAGCAATCGATGATTTTACCTGTCGGAGTTGTAATTTATTCTGCCTATGGAAAAATAAGACAAAAGAAAATAATGTGATGAACGAGGAAAAATAACATTTGCATGTTAATTAAATTAACTAGTGGTGCCAATTTGAATAGAAATAGAGGAGAAATATGATGAAAGACAGTAGTTTTAGAAAATAATAATAAATGTCAAAATAAAAATTCTCGGCATACTAATCTGTTTCTTTCTTTCTAGTGGTTTAACACCATTAGAATTTAATAATCATGAATCCGAAATTCTCTTTCGTGAAATGACAATACGTTGATTGAAATACAGTGCGTTTATTTTATTTGATCAATATATAGGTAATATCGAATGAATCTTTTGTGATAGTAATGTTTATCTGTCTTGGAATGCGGGTAGGTTTATAAATGGACATCTTTGAGTTCCTGTTAAGTCAATATTAATACACTGAAAAGCTGAAGAAGAAAAAAAAACAACTAACGGTCTCCACGGCGACGGCCTGACGTCACATAATCTCGGTAGCCACGAATGTCATTTGTGAACCTGCCTTTCCTGCGGCCAATCATTTGGAATGAGCTTATCTAATAGTATGGAATAGTGAATCACAATCGCGCGTTACTCAATGCATAGCACGGAAGTCCGGGTGACGTTTGTACTTGCAGCCTAGCGGCGAGAGCTTTAACACGACACGCGGGCGGCGGGCGTCGATCGCCGAAGCTTTGCCGACGTATGGCCTGAGAGCTGCGAGCTTTCTCGGCGGCGCGCGCATCGCTGAAATATTTCAGGATGGTGTTGCTACTTCGCTGAAAGTTTCAGCATTTCCCGATAAGATTTCAGATAGAAGATGTTTAGGGTACTTGAATAAGATACACGATTCAGATGAGTACCCTGTACGGTCTGTACACAGTATGCACATATTATAGTTGGGGACGTAATTCTGTAGAGACAAGATAAATGTAATATTATATCGACTATGGAGTCTAATCACACTGTAAAAGATGGCGAGGTACTTACTGTCGATTCATTCTAAATATTCTATCGCAACGAAATTTTGATTAATAATTATGACATAATTTGTGTTTCCGAAACATGGGTGAACTCAACAGTGTTTAGTAAAGAACTGTTTGATGACGTAATATTTAAAAGAGATCGTGAGTCCACCAAATTTGTGTCTAAAGAAGGTGGTAGAGTTCTAACTGCCGTTTCTAAAAAAGTTTCTGTGTCATGAAAAACAGAGTGGGAGAGTGATAATGAACATTTGTGGCTTGTGATCAAGTCAAATTCTCATTCCAACTCACTCATTTTTATTTGCTTTCTATAAATTCCTCCTAGTGTTACGGTTAAAATTACATGATCTGTATTTAAAGCATTCAAATTCCAATTCGCAGTTTATTATTATTGGTGATATCAATTTGCCCGAAATTAAATGGTTACCTGACACTTCATCAAAAAATGATGTTCTTTCCCTAATTATAAAAGCCAGAAAGTACACAGTCTTATCAACCTTTCATCAATTCGTAATTTAAGTCAATTCAATTATGTACTGAATACAAATGAAAATTTACTAGACCTTGTTTTATCTGACAATGTTAGGATAGATATAGGATATAGCAGCAGATTAACCAAATTAAATCATTTTCACCCTTCATTTGAAATTAACTTAAAACAAAATAAAAATCAGTTTTGAGAAAATAATAAAACTGTTTCAAAATATAAATTCAGGAAGGGAAACTACGATGAATGTCAATAGGATCTGCTGTCTATTAATTGGATAACTCTTTTTAAAAATAGGATTGTGAATAGCATGGTTCTCTTGTTTTATGAAAAAATTGACGAAATAATTATCATTTAAAAAAAAAGTATGTTATTAAAACAAAAAATCAATACTCTGTCTGATTTAATCAGCAATTGATTGCTCTCCTTAAGAAAACAAAATAAAGTTAGACTTTTAGACTTGGATAAAAAAATTAGTAACCTGTCAGATTATAATGAATTCTCTAATTTAAGGAAAATGGCAAAAAAAATACTAAGTGCGTGTTATAAATCAACTCTGTCGAAAGTGGTCTGCAAGATAACATAAAGGTGTTCTGGTCATACTCAAAATCTTTACGAAAACAAATTGTTTTCCTAAAGTAGCAAACATATTCTCTAAATATTTTTCATCTGTTTATACCAAGTTAGAATCACCTACTAATGATTCAATGTCAAACATAAATAAACACAACCAAAGCAATCTAGGTAAAATACATATTAGTGCAGATAAAGTAAAATGTTTATTTGAGTAAAATATATTCCAGTAAATTTCCCCTGGACCTGATGAAATTCCTTCTTTCTTTGTCAGTTGCCGAGCAGATTCTTTATGCTTACCGCTTTTTTATTATTTTGAATGAAGCTTTAACCACGATAACTTTTCCTGACTAACGGAAAGAGGCACATGTGGTACCAGTATTCAAATCAGGTGACCAAACTTTAATAAAAAAATACAAACCAATTAGTATACTATCATGTTTTGCCAAGGTTTTTGAATCTCTTATATATAAAAAAAAATATTTTTTCACCCTTTGAACCCTTTCTCTGCGTCAGGCAACATGGGTTTGTTCCTCACAGATCTATCAATTCAAATCTTTTGGAATTTTGTAATTATGTGTGTAATTCGTTTCATGAAACAAGTAGATGCAATTTCTACAGATTTCCAAAATTGTTTGATAAAGTTAACCACTCCATCTAACTAAAAAGCTTAATCAAATAGGAATACATGGAGACCTATTTCGCTGGGACAAATCATATTTATATAACAGAACACAACTGGTTAATGGATACAAATCATCTCCCATATTTGTAACTTTTGGTGTACCATAGGGGTCAAATCTTGGCACCTTTTTTTCTAATATTCATGAAAGACAGAGTTTCCGATCATCAGCTGCTTCAAAATGATCTCGTCACACTAAATAATTTGTGTCCTGTCAATTAAATGCACATAAATGTAAAACTTTAAAGTTCACCCGAAATAAAATTATAAAGGATTTTTCCTACGCTGTTGATAACTCTATTCTTAAAAAAGTGTCTTCCATAAGAGATCTAGGAATCAATGTTGATTCTAAATTCATATTTGATGCACACATTAATGACATTAATTGCAAATCACTTAAAATGATGGGATTTATTCACAAAATATGCAAGCCTTTCAAAGATCCTCAATCAATGTTAACCCTTTACAGTGCCTTTTAGAAGTGAACTTGAATATGGAATCCACATTATTGTAAATATTAAAACATAGTAGAATCGGTTAAAAAATGCTAATACTGTTATCTTTCAAATGTGGTCTACATAACCACCATAGATCATACGACAACCGACAACCACTTAATAATATGTTTACACAAAACAATTCACGGCTATCATGATATTGCATGATGTCGTAGCAATGTTGAAAGAAATGTTCCCGATTCCCATTGTTTAAGACGCCATAGCATGTTTCACCTGAAAACATTAAAAATAATATCGCCTATTTTAGACCTCTGACCCAAATGTATCGACTATATGATAAGAATAAGTGTGCTGAGCAGACATTTTCGTCGATAATTTGTATGGATTCAGAAAAAATGTTCTGCTACTGCTAAAAATAAGTTTAAAAAAAAAAAAATATTTTATTTTATTTAGGAAACAAAGAGTCATTTATATATTTAGCATAAACAGCAATTATTTACAATATTAGACCAATAATGTTCCATTAATTCTAGTCTTGATTCAATATTTGCACCTATACAATATATTTTTATATGACAAAGATATATAAAGAATAAACATTGTTAGGAATTATCAAATGTTGTAAAAACAATTAAAGACAGTTAGTAGTAATACAGTTTTCGCATGATTATAATAAAAACGATAAAATAAACTAAGATGATAGATTATTTCACAAAATAAAAAAAGTTATCAGTTTAGTAAGTTGCATTTTATATGTTTTCAAGTTACACTTGAACATATTGCGCTGATTATGTTATGTAATACATGGTTTTCCAATTAGAGGTGTTATTTTGATATTCAATCGTAAAAGATCAATGGTTTCGTTGCTTGTGTGGCACGTAGCGCTGTCTTGTTGAAAGTAAACGTTGTCCAGATCAATACCATCCAATTCCGGCCATAAAAAATCATTAATCATCTCTCGATAGCGCAATCCATTCTCTGTAATTCTTGCTCCAGTCTCATTTTGGAAAAAGTAAGGTCCAACGACTCGGACCATAATCCGCACCAAAAAGTCACACGTTGTAAATAAAGAGGCTTTTCAACAATAACTCTTGGGTTTTCCGAGCCCCAGATGCGACAATTTTGCTTGTTGACGAAGCCTCCGAGGTGGAAATGGGCCTCATCACTCAAGATGATTTGCATTTGATTCACTCAAGTGAATTTTAATAATTTCAATGCGTTGTTGAAGCGTGTATAGTTCCATTTTTATTAATAGCGTAGTTTCTACTTGTCAAATGTAAAAAAATAACAGCTTTAAAAGTAACATCTACCGAAATAGCAGGCTATTCAAAATAACACCTCTTATTGGAAAACCCTGTACTTGTGTCTGTATTTATATCTCTTATATTTGTGCCTCTTTTGTCTCCTACTTTTGTACTATTTGTCTTTCATATAATTTTAAATTTTGTATTTTTGTTATTTTTTGTTGTTTCATATTTTAATCTTTATTTAGATGTATGAAAATTAATGTATCCTAAGTGTGGGTAGATTTTTGTAATTGTTGTATTAAATATATTTATTAAATATTAGATTTATATACAAAAAAATATTTGTTTGTAAATCTGCACATGGTTTTACCCAGTTTTTACCAGTCCAATGTTTTTGTTTTCAAGAAGGCTAAAGAAGGAGTTAGCGCAACACGGCATAACACACCAAAAACAAATAACGCAAAAAAAAATAAAAATTAAGTACGTGTGTTATGCCGTGTTGCGCTAACTCCTTCTTTAGCCTTCTTTAATAGACTAAAGAAGGAGTTAGCGCAACACGGCATAACACCCCAAAAACAAATAACAAAAATCCATTTGGCCGTGAAAATCTTAAATCATATTTGGTACCTACTACTAAGCAAAATAATGCAGACAAAATTTGGTGGCGTCAGGCATATTGTAATTTAAAAAAGCACAATGTTCCAAGGGCATTTTTTACTTTATCTAAGCGGTGTTCGGAAATTAGTTAAGTTCCGAAAGGAGATGATTCTACATCATATTTTAAAATTTTACGTCCAAACTTTTATTATTATTCAATGCTTTGCAAGAAAGATAATTAGATGAAAATGGGATTTTTTAGTATTTCTGATATATAAGTAACAAAATAATCAATTTTTAGATGTTAAAAAAGAAATTAAATTCACAGATCAATCATTATTATACTCAAATAAAAATTTAAACGAGTGAGTTATGACGTTTTTTAATAAACTTCAAAGATAGTGTGAGTAATTTGGTGTCTTTTTTTTCTAGATTTCTAGATTTTTTAGCCGTACCTACTGTACATTTGTAAAAATACAAATGTACACAGTACATCGTTATCATCATTGATAAATAATTTTATGTTGGTGTTAGACATCTAGTAAGTGTCTTTTATGTAGTTTTTAATCTGATACCACAAATATTATTATTTATTCTCACAAATTACCACAATAACAATAGTAAAATAATATTGAATGGGTTTAACCTTTTCCTACCCAACGCTCCTAGTGTGAAAGCCATTAAATAATAGTTAATTTTTGCTTAGCAAATTTTTTTCTGTAGATTTTCAAAATATTATTAATTTTGTAAATATTTCTTTAATTGTCGGTATTTATTATAATTTAGTACTTTGTGTTTACGGTTATTTTAAATTTTTCTTCAGTTTTTATTATCTTTGTTATATTTAAATGTCTCTCCTTTCCGTATAACACATAATTTCTATATATTCTATAATTCTTCGGTTGGTTAGTCCTTCATCATATCTATACAAGTAACAGTAGTGGTAGTAGAAGATCTTAAAATAGGTTATTTGTAACTCGGAAATTTAAAAAAAATATACATATTTTGGTTTTATCAGTTCCATGACTATACTAAACATAACTATACTAAAAAAGTGACAAAACAGAACGCTTTTAATGAAAAAAACTAATCTAATAATCTAGTCTAGTAATCGTAGTTTATAAAATCACTTTGCATTAATTTATTGCACTTTTCATGAGTTTATATCACTTTTAATGACTTTATGTCACTTCCCATGATTTATACCACTTTTCAAAAGTGTTCTGTTAGGTCTGATTTTTTCATACATTTCGCTTACTTTTTCTAAAACAAAATTTTAGATTTTACTCCCATATGTAAAGAGCACCATTGTTTTCCTTTCGCTAATGAATACGTAATTAAAATGTAGACTTCCATTTCAATTTAGGACTAATAAAATGTTGATAAAAATCTTGATAGATTTGAAAATCACAGTATTTTTTTTCTGCCAGTTTCTTTGATATCAATTTCCAATATTGTTATCTGAGAATTGTAACATTATTGACGTAAGAATCTAAAACATTATTTCATCACAGATCTACGAATAAACAAAACATTTGAGACAGCGGAATATACTGCTCAATAATAAATCCAGTATGATAATCATATAAATATGATGCCCCAACGAGGAAGATAACAGCCGACTAAACTTGTTATAGTGCCGAGTCGATTATGTTATTTAAATAATACTTCATAGTGCAACCACTTCTCGTCGGAGATCGACGTCTAGCTGGTGAGTTTCAGTTACTGATTCTCGTCCAGGAATCGATCATTTGCTTTTTCTTTGTGAAATATTCATTTCATCATTTTATCATATAATATACAGAAAATAGGGTCACGGTTAATACTACTTAAAAAAAACCTATTTGTATCAATTAGATAATTAGAAGTAAGTACCGTGTCCTTACTTACTGTTTGTAGTACCTACTTACCTAGTTGGAAACGCGATTGGCAAGTTTAAATTGGACATGCGTTTCTCATTAACTAGTTTATCCAAGCAATATTACATAACTAGTTCTATGATTTTGCTGCTATGAGTACCGTTTTACCCTCTCTTGCTACTACATGCATTGTTTACGATAAAGAACGAGTGATTATAACAGAACTATCCGTATTTGGTAGATTTGTCTATTGGAATTGGTAGGTAGAAAGCTGAATAGCAGCAGGGGACAACAGTTGTTGTTTTGACGTTTTATAATATCTTGTTTGTTGTGTGAATGTCATTCTTATATTTTTAATTGCGGCTTAAGTTAATTAATAATTTTGTGTAAAATAAATATATACATTTTAATTATTTTCAATTTGTCACGTTCTCTGTGCATGATTGTACAATTTCATTATCATCTTACATCGCTCATGAATTATGTCAGAAGGTCAGATCTCATTTCCTAGTACTAGGAACTATAAACGGTTAGATTTTAATTCCCTAGCATAAATGATTCATTTAAGATAAGTTTATAAAAACTATTATGAGACGAACACAGTCTACCTACGTGCATTTGTGAAGTCTTTTGAGTCGCTGTTAAGTTTCGGTTCTAGTCGCAGTTCGCAGTGAAAAATTATATTGATTTTATTACTAAAAATTTTTTGTGTAGGTATTGTCATTTTGTTGTTAATTTTATTGAAAAAGAAAAAAAATATTTTTCAACTTTCGTAAGGGGTAAATGTATAAACATAAAATAAATAAATATTATTTATGCTTTCATGAACTGCTGATTTGTGTTTGAAAATATGGAATAATAAATTTCCAACAGCTCTATGAATATAAGTTTGTACATACATTGGCAATTTAATAAAGGGTGATATTATGTTCAATTACAACACAATTACTTTGAACAGAACCTGGTACAGAATTGCTACCTATTAGTTATTACTTAGTTATCTTCCTACTTTTGTGTAGACCTTAAACATTAACTTACTAATAATCTTGTTTTAAATTTTACACAACTGATGAACAACTATTTACCCTATATTAATAATGGTTGATTATCAGTTGGGTAAAAGTTAAAACACGTTTATTAGTAAGGTGCTTGCTTAATTACCGTATAGATACCACATTTGCTTCGAACAGATATAAATACACTTTTCTATCTTCTTTGACATTATTTGTAAAACTTTGTTTCCAAAGTAATTGTATTTTAATTTTAAATGTTTTATCAAAGTAAGAACGTTTTTCGGTGCCACTTTGGCCTAAGATCTAGCTTTAGGTACATTTTTACTATAGCGTGCGGTCTACTGATATTTTCGATGCCACTTTAGCCTAAGATCTGCCTTTAGGTACATTTCTACTTAAGCGTGCGGTCGATGGTTAATTTCCGTGCCATTTAGCCTAAGATCTACCTTTAGGTACATTTCTACTATAGCGTGCGGTCTACTGATATTTTCGATGCCACTTTAGCCTAGATCTAACTTTAGGAACATTTCTACTTTAGCGTGCGGTCTACTGATATTTTAGGTGCTACTTTAGCGTAAGATCTAATTTTAGTTACATTTCTACTTTAGCGTACGGTCTTCTGATATATTTTCATTTGTTCATAGCAACAAACTGTTTATTGTACCTATTTTTCAATGCTTTTAGCGATATCAAAAACTAGCCTGTAACCTAATAATAATAATAACATGGCATTTATATAGCGCAGTTTAGTGTCATTTCATTTCAAGTGCGCTTAACTATTCGTATACAAACTTAAAAAACATGGTAATTCAGTATTAGTGGCTCTTAAAATTATTCCTACAGTGTGCCTTACCCTATACAGATCTAATATTATAACACTAAGTACACTGTTTATACAAAGTGATGACAAAACTTAGAATAACAATAACAGCAGGACAATTTCATTATCTAGTTTATGTTAGATTTTAGGCTATTTTTTCGATCACTTTTTATAAAATAAATCACTTTTCAAAGATATTCTGATTTGTCACTGTTCTGAAGAAATGTTAAAGTAGACCCCACAAAAGTGACCCCTTATTTACTAGGTTAAACGGCAGAAGGATAGACAATTTCAGCGAAATCGATCAATGATATTGATGATTTTATTTATTTATATACAATAGATAAGATTTTCTTTGGTTAATTTTACATTAAAACATTTGGATAAATATACACCTTCACTACAATAGTTGTGAATGAGGAATACTTGAAGCAGGTGGATGAGTTTGTGTATTTAGGAAGTATGTTTACGAGAGATGGGAAGGCTGACAGAGATATTGAAAGAAGGGTAAATGCAGGTAACTCCATTAATGGAGGACTGAACGCAGCTGGCGCTAACAAAAAATGTCCAAAGAAGCGAAGCTAGAAGTTCACAATGGAGTGCTGGTACCTACCCTGATATATGGAAGTGAGGCATGGAACTGGCAGAGAAAGGATGAAAGTAGACTGAATGCTGTACAAATGAGATCCCTGAGGCGTATGTGTGTAAAACCATGTATGATCGTGTGAGAAATGTGGTGATTCGCAAAGAGTGCAAGACTGATGTAAGCGTAATGAGTAAAATTAACAAAGGGACGCTTAGATAGTTCTCTTTTCGCAGGTTTTCGCTTGTTTTTTGCTTCTCTTCTTTGGACAATTTTTTGTTAGCGCCAACTGCGTTCAGTTTTCCATTAATGGAGTTACCTGCATTTACCCTTGTTTCAATATCTCTGCCAGCCTTCCCATCTCTCGTAAACATACTTCCTAAATACATAAACTCATCCACCTGCTTCAATTTATATACCTACCCAATTATTTGATTTTCTTGTACAACTACGTCAGTCGCGATAAAGTTTAATTTATGTTTACAGAGGTAAATCATTTGTGACACCTACCATATATTTGGTTTAGGTTAATAGATAAAATAATTCTGAAATCCCTGAGGAAGATGTGGTGTTATGATGTAGTGAATTAAATACTAGAGTCGGGTCTCATGTCAAGGATAACAGAAAAGTGTGTACGAGTGTGAATAAATCAAGGAGTGTTTTCTAATACAGAGTTAGTTGGCGGTCCATTCCCTCTGCCTGCGCTTTCGAGGAAATATCGTAATGGTTAGTTATTAGTTACCTTTCTGGAGATTCGTCTCGTTGAGATTCGTATGTTGGCGATCCTGATGAATACCATTTATTTTTCCATTATTTAAAAGAGTTAAGCAAACTATTTTTTGAATCCGCACGATTAACTAACATTTATAAAATATAGCAAATTTATTAAAAAATATGTTAAAAGCGGGACTGCAGGCTTTTAACGAATGTATTGACAGATTTCCTAACGAACTGTCGGTAAAATACGAATATGAAAAATTCTGATATTTTCGCATTTCGTCTATATATTTATTAGGATAAGCTCAGCTTCGTGAACACATGTTCAGATATATTCTGAATGTACTATTAGTTTGTTAGGAAATGGCGTGCCATCACGTTTTTAACAGGATTTTAATAAATCAGCCATACTTTTTCGCCTTTTTCCCCCGTGCGGTCGTGTTAGAGTTTTATATTTTATGTCCACTGGAAGTACCTATTATTATGTGTATATTTGGTACAAGCTAAATGGGGAACTTGACAAAATTAATTTACTTGATAGTTTGATTATTAAAACTACACACGTTAAATAGGTAGGTACCAAATACCTTCATAACGTTCGAAATGAGTCAAACATGGTCAATTAATCTAATGGCTGTAATCAAAACATTGTTTACGGCAAATGATACAACTCTATAATTTGTTTATTCATTAATTATACGATAGATTTATATGTTCTAATAAAATAAAGATGTCTTACTTAAAACTAAAAAGATGTGCAAATAATGGCAATATCTCGTCAGTAATTTACAGCCAACCAAATCTTGTTGACAAGAAGTAACGGAGCTGGAGAAAATACATATATCGGACATAATCATAATAATTCATAATCGATATACAATTTATTTTACAAGTTTATTGTCATGTTGCAATGTATCATTAGTTGATAAAGTTCTAAAGCATTTCTAAGTACACGAGGAACGAGGTGTGTAATTTTTTTTTGAATTATACTGTTTGTCCAAAGAAACGTCACTATTTCAATATTCTTTTAAACATGCTTCATGCAGGTAGGTACCGTAATATTGCAAAAAATGCGAATAAGAAAGTCCAAATAAACACAACGATATCACATCTGAAAAAAAAATCTTTACTGAACCATTTAAACGGCCACCATCTCGAAACTGAAACGGAACCTACAAACAAATTTAAAAACGAAATGAAAAACGGTGGAGTTAATAAGAACTTTGCTATGATCAGTTAATTATTGTAAGAATTATTATGAATTATGAACACAGGTAAATACAAATAAAACTGTTGTCACACTAATCTACTTCACCTTGAACGGCTTCTGTCAATTCCATAAATAAAAGGTTAATTGTTCGGAATCGCTGGACAAGGATTATATGAAATATTTTTAAATAAAACCTTCTGATTTACCTTAATTACTATGAAACGAATCTGACTGCATTTGAGATATTTTTAATTTTGGCATTTTAATTTTTAATTACGTAAATCAAAAATCATCTTTCATTGTATGGGATACAATAAAAGAAACAAGGAAGTTGGGCCATGAACCATCATTAGGATCTATGCAGTTTGGTAGTAGCTCGGCGACAATCTATTATTTCTATTGTCTATAGTTTCCGCCCAACTTTACATCGTCAACCAAGGTTTTGGTTTGGTTGGTTTTTTGGCACCTTTTAGCATAGTTTCTCTTGAGCGTTATTGGTTGACGATACATTTTTCAATGCGTTGTTCTCCAGCGTGGTGTCCTTGTATAGGAATTTATTAATAGGCAATATAATCATCATTTTCACGTTGATAAGGATAACACTGATTACAAATCGAATTTAAACGAACAGCGATGGTCGACAGATTGCTAAATTAAATGCAAATTGAATCAATATAATGATTAATCGGTTAGTAAATACTATTTGATAAGCTGCATTACGCATTCAAGTCAATTAGCTTCTAACAGGTACCAAACAAAAATCTATAGTATATATACTATACTATACTTTCATATATTCAATAACATTAGGATTATTCATTTTGCGAAAAAAATCATTATCTCTATTTTTATTAACGGATGTATTTAAATATTTTTTTGGTTTGACCGAGGATTGAATATTCCTCTCCAGGGACTGGAGTCAACCGCGCAAACAACTGAGCCAAATCCCGATTGGGTAGGACCGATATTTATTTCGTCTATTAACATCCAATTTCAGAGAAATGCGTATATATCCATGTGTATATTCCCACCAAAAGATGATAGAATGCATTTTCATTATCAACGAGTCAATATGCCGAGTTTCAGCTCGATCGGATGTCGGGAAATGGGTTGATTTCTTTTTCCAAGTTTTGCATTCATTCATTAACTATAACAAAATAGAAATTCAAATAGATTAAACACCGCTTATTTAAACAAGTTCTGCCGTGTAATTATTACTATGTGTTTGGCCTTCTGAAGACATTATTTCGCCTCTTCCTAGATTTGATGTTTTCTGATTTTGGTTATTGAGCGCAATTTTTCGATTTTCGATTACCCTGTTTCACCCGATTTTCAATCAACACTCTTAATTTTAACTTTTTTTTCTTATTGAACAATAAAAAAAATGATTTGAACGATCATGAAGGCATATTATAACAGTTAAATAGATATTTCAAATTTGTATGGCTCAAGGTGGAAGTGATGTTTCGATCTGAACGTGGTTGCGCTGACCATGAAATTTGTTTAGATTATGGTGGAAGTGATGTTGCAATCTGACAGCACAGGAAGTGATTGTGCTGACCTTGAAATTTGTTTAGCTTATGGTGGAAGTGATGTTGCGATCTGACAGCACTGGAAGTGATTGTGCTGACCTTGAAATTTGTTTAGCTTATGGTGGAAGTGATGTTGCGATCTGACAGCACAGGAAGTGGTTGTGCTGACCTTGAAATTTGTTTAGCTTATGGTGGAAGTGATGTTGCGATCTGACAGCACTGGAAGTGATTGTGCTGACCTTGAAATTTGTTTAGCTTATGGTGGAAGTAATGTTGCGATCTGACAGCACAGTAAGTGGTTGTGCTGACCTTGAAATTTGTTTAGCTTATGGTGGAAGTGATGTTGCGATCTGACAGCACTGGAAGTGATTGTGCTGACCTTGAAATTTGTTTAGCTCATGGTGGAAGTAATGTTGCGATCTGACGGCACAAGAAGTGGTTGTGCTGACCTTGAAATTTGTTTAGCTTATGGTGGAAGTGATGTTGCGATCTGACAGCACAGAAAGTGGTTGTGCTGACATTGAAATTTGTTTAGCTTATGGTGAAAGTGATGTTGCGATCTAAAAGTAGTTGCGCTGACCTTGAATTTGTTTAGCTCACGATGGAAGTGATGTTGCGATCTGAAAGTGGTTGTGCTGACCTTGAAATTTGTTTAGCTCATGTTGGAAGTGATGTTTCGATCTGAAAGTAGTTACGCTGACCTTGAAATTTCAGACAGAAAAATCTGCGCTAATTTGATGCTGCAAAGATCACAATTCAAAATGTATTTTTCTGTTGAAAACAGATTTACGATAAAACTTACTTCACGATTCGTACCGTTGTGATTTATTTCATATTTTTATGTTTTCTGATTGAGTTCAGTGACCGGTCTTTTGTCTGTTTGAATCATTATTTTTTTTTAATAATCATACACTTAAATTTTTATTTAAAATTTCGCTTGTGTATTTTTAACTTACATTTCATCGGTATTGTTAAAGATACGAATGATATATTTTGGGGATTAGATAAGTGTGTCTTATAAATATAAAGCAGCGTTCAGTCGAAAACCGACCTTTAAAACGGCGCAACGTAAATAGTATGTACTATGTAATATTATATGACATATTCGCACACTTGAAAACATTAAATTCAAGATAACCGGAGCACGTAGTTAGTTCGTCAGTTCGTCAAGTTTAGTGTAGTTAGATAACCATGTTTTTAGGTAAAATAAATTTATTACGTACCATTTCAAATTCAAAATATATTTTGTATCGTGTTCCATTTTTAATTCAAAATATACCATGTTTCTTTTCAAATTCAATATATTTTATGATGTCTTTCAATTTCTAAATATTTCATAGTATTATTATCCAAAGTAAAATTACTATTGCTGATTACATACTGTGCTTGAAACTATGTGACAAGTTGTTATCTTTTCAATGATTTAAAATTGTTTTGTTGTAGAATCCCACGCAAAAACAGTACGGCGTAAGATGGTGTTGGAAGATCGCTATGAGATCACTGACCAGGGGTATGGAAAGAGCTTCGTGAAGATACTCCACGTCAGGAAGAATGGACTGGAGCACACAGTCAAGGAGTTCGAAGTGAACACAATCCTCAAGCTGAACAATCAGAGAGATTACAAGCAAGGGGACAATAGAGACATTGTGGCAACAGACACTCAGAAGAACACCGTCTACGTTCTTGCCAAGAAGCATGGCATTGTAACTCCTGAAGGATTTGCTTTGCTCCTGTGTCAACACTTCTTACAAACCTACAGCCACATCGTTTCTGTGAATGTAAAAATTGACGAATCTCCCTGGGAAAGGATCAGAAAAGGACAGGATGCACATAATCACGCTTTCGTTTTCAAACCTATTGCTTTGAGGTCTACGAACGTTTCGCAAACTCGCAATGGTAAGTTCACACTTCCTTTCTAGATAATGTTCCTTACAATAAAATTCCGATTTGTGCATATATTGCAAACTTCTCAGGACCTTAGTCAGACTATCAGCTTATGACTTAGAAATCTATGTGACGGTACGAGTGCAAACTTTTCTATTTTCTATAACAGCTACGGTGCTCAAAAATCAGTTGAAATCAACTGAAAATAAACAGACAGGACGCCATTTGTTTGTTACCCATTTATTGCAAACTATCTTGCAAAGTCGTGTATTAAATCTAATTTCTTTAAAACTATAGATTTTCTCCGCGTTTAATTAAATTTGTAATTAATATTTAATGTGACTTACAAACTTAATTTCATAACTAAAAAATAACTTAAATATTCAAATGGTAACATGGCGAGTCACCTTGGAAGCCAAGGTAATTTTCGAACGTAGTATTAGGAATGTTAACGACGAGAAGGCTTTTGCAGTAATCCTTCTAAAACATTTTTTGAAGTGAAACTTCTTTAGGCGCGTAATGGATTTTCGGGGACGGAGTAAAACCGAGTCAGGATCGACACGAAAATGCGGGTACCCCCACCACCGCTCACCGTTCACCGTTCACCGTCCGCCGTTCAGTCTGGTTTAGTCGTCCGTCGAGAGCGCTCGCGTCGCGCGCTTTGCCGTTCCATTCGTATTCCAGTATATAAATATTGTTGAAGTGAAACTTCTTTAGGCGCGTAATGGATTTTCGGGGACGGAGTAAAAAACTTTAATTAAAAAAATGATATGATAAAATAGAGATGATGAAATGAAAATAGAGAGAGAGGAATACTAGAAGTTTCACTTCTGTCTTGCGTAGGCTTGACACACCCACTTTTTTTTCAGGACCCATCGTTGTTACCTCTTCTCTGACCGGCCTCAGAGTGCTGAAGACGACTCAGTCCAGCTTCGAGAACTTCGTCCGCGACGACTATACCACCCTCCCGGAGGCCGGAGACCGCATCTTCAGCACGGTGGTGGACGCCAGCTGGGTGTACAGCACGCACGAGGGCGTGGACTTCAACGATGCCTGGAACAAGGTGAAGGACGCTATCCTGGACAATTTCGCGGGGAACACGCGGACGGGCGTTGCCTCACCGTCCGTGCAGAACACGCTTTACCTGGCAGAGCAGACGGTTCTGGACAATGTCAGCCAAGTAAGTATCCCATAAATGCGGAATCCATTCTAAGAGAATGATTCTTATATACTTGGTGAAGAAAGTATGCCATAAGGCGGGAATCTGTGTGTTTAAACTGTCGAATGGTGAGCACTGGCATCAGCACAGATTTTCTGCCTCCTAACCACTCCAGCGATTGGTGTCATATTTATATAAATTTACCATATTATTTAATTAATACCATTCCTCAAAATATTAATCTGAAAACGTAATAAACTATCTACTGCGGTTTAAAGTCAATGAATCGACCCAAATTTAACCGTCCATCCCATATTGTTAGCTTCTATAAATTTGACACATTATGACAAGCGATCGCTCAAAATGTTTTTGCAAACTTGGCATAATACGATTACGATTCTTATACACCATAAAGCGACAGATTAAAATCAACAAAAAATGGTGAGAGGTTTTTCCGCCCCAAATTCGTATGTTAATGTTAGTTTTTGAGCATACAAGAACATTTCTACCAATAAAAAATATGTGTCTATTTAATTTTACATAAACGTATTGGACTAGATTCCAAATTGTTTGCTCCCCATTTTTCAAATGCTTTTGCTGGTAAGTATTACTTGTTATTCATCTGAGGTCCTCTCCTAACGGAGGTTGGCTATCGTCATTCGATTCGATTATCAGTTCGATTTTTGATTAATTTGTCGCTTTACAACTCTTCACATCAATATAATATTGATTTTTTTCTCATTTTTATGATATCTAATATAATTTCGCATTGTCTTTACTGTTTTTTGGTCTTAAGTATTTATGAAAGTATGAAAAAACTTGTGGGGTTTGATCCTAATCACAGCAAAGCTAAAATTAAAAGTTGCTCAGGGAGCCAAATAACTTATTATTATTTTTTAATTAAAGTAAACAGCCCATTCAATTTGCAGATACATTTAACCGCACCCGGTAATCAAATAAACAGATACATTACAATGAACGTACATTTGAGTTATCTACTTACTACAGTGCATTTTTTATCGTCCGTTGAACTTGAAAGAAGATAAAATACCACAAAGAAAAACATTTAATTTGTAGTACAAATATATACATCACTAGTAATTATTTCATTGACAAAGCTCATATTTGATTTGCTGTCGCTTAAAAAAAAGGCTTCCGTCTTCTTTAATTTTGATAGCGAGAATTACCGTTGATAACAGTTACATTTGCTTTAATCATTTTGGGTTGACTAGCTGTTCATTCGCAGCGAAAAATAAATGAAAAACTTTTACGGACAGGTAAGTACCGATTACTTTGCGATGCGTTTTTTAGTGCGGAAACGGTAGGTTATTTGTGGTAAAACAACCGTTTTAATCGAACCGTATTTCTTACTGACTTTTTAACTAAGTAGGTACTAAAATATAGATTTTTTTTTGTTTTCGAACCTGTAATTTCGTTATTGAATTGAATGTAATTTAATTTTTTTAATTTTTTTATTTAATATACACATATACGTGCATTATTGTATTTAGTCTATTTATACGTGGTAAATACAAATCAATTGCCCACCGCGTTTGTAGCGCTTATTTAAAATAATTTAATTGGTAATTGAATGTTTCGTGAGAAATTGACTTAATGCATTTCTAATACCTACAGGCAGACTGATATTTGTATACATTTTTGCTTTGGTCCTTAAATGTATTTAACATGAAGAAAACTTTTTTAATTTTCATTTTCTCGACGCATCTTACACATTTTTGTACAGTACCATTTCTTCTGTAATTTCAACTCCTACTCATTAATTTCATTCTCTTGATCGTACCATGTCCTCTCGAGACTTTACTTTTTCTCCTACCCACATGCGTATCATATTTATTTATTTATGGTTTTTTAAGTTACCTATGTCCTAATACAATCCTTATAATATACCTATAAAAAAATATCTTTTTTATAATATAAATTAATTACATATTTTCATAATTAAAAATAAAAATTAATTATGAAAATAAGTAATTTGGTGATTTTTCAAATATCTTCATTACTACATTAGTACATCAAAAACTTCCGATTCTGGTATTTTTTTTCTAAAAGGGAGTCTTATTTGATATACCTATTTTTCCTCGTCTTGTGTGTGCTCTTGTGTTGAAGGTTTTCATTTATCCTTCGAAATTTAATTGATACCATTAATCATTTTGTAGATTAAAAAAGATATTTAAGTCTTTCAACATTTCATTGATTTTCGTTAATCCTTTTCTCTTCATCTGTTTTGTAGTATTGTCATTTGTTTAATTTATATCCATCGTTAAATAAGAATAGAATGCTGCTACACTACCTAATTGCTGGTACAATAATTGCGTTCTTTACGATTTGCTTGGAAAATATATGTTTTGGTATCTTCTTATTCTTCCCAACAGTGAGATTTTTAAGACAATTTTTTTATTGCGTTTCGAGAAAAATTCATAATATAAATATACTCGCAATTTGTATCTTCCTTTGTGCACTATGCCATTGGAATATGTTATTGAGATATATCAGTAATATGAAAACGAAAACAATATTTAATCGTTCCTGGTGGTCGCGGCTAATATGTTTTATTACTCATATGTTTAGGTTATGTCAATATCCTTTGAACTCTTGTGGGTCAGTTTGATTTCCATGATTTGTAAACAGATATTGTTTATTTCTAGATTACCAAAATTTCGATGGTGATGCCGAACAAGCACTACTTCAACGTGGACTTTACCAAGTTCCCCGCCAATCTGACTTCTGGCGACAAGAGCATCGAGGTCTTCCAACCAGTCGACAAACCCTCCGGTCTGATCAGGGCCGAACTCAGTCGCAGGGGAAAGAGCAAACTTTGATTGAGAATTACTGACACCAATCAAACAACAATCATGTGCGAATAATTTGAATTTTGTAGACTCCATTAATAATCATTAATAAAAGTATTTTAAGAGCATTAATACTGTATTTTTTAAATGGATTGCCTAATATGCCGTATAACAACCACTTGAAAATTACAATCTCCAACCAAATAAACCAGTGCGAATAAATTGCACTCTGCCCAAATAAACCAGTGCAAATAAATTGCACTCCGCCCAAATAAACCAGTGCAAATAAATTGCACTCTGCCCAAATAAACCAGTGGAAATAAATTGCACTCCAACCAAATAAACCAGTGCGAATAAATTGCACTCTGCCCAAATAAACCAGTGCAAATAAATTGCACTCCGCCCAAATAAACCAGTGCAAATAAATTGCACTCTGCCCAAATAAACCAGTGGAAATAAATTGCACTCCGCCCAAATAAACCAGTGCAAATAAATTGCACTCTGCCCAAATAAACCAGTGCAAATAAATTGCACTCCGCCCAAATAAACCAGTGCAAATAAATTGCACTCTGCCCAAATAAACCAGTGGAAATAAATTGCACTCCGCCCAAATAAACCAGTGCAAATAAATTGCACTCTGCCCAAATAAACCAGTGCAAATAAATTGCACTCTGCCCAAATAAACCAGTGCAAATAAATTGCACTCTGCCCAAATAAAAATAAGGCGAAATCGATAGACATGTTTTAAAAAAATAATAATATTATTTTGTAAAATATTGTTTATTATTTGGTAATATCAAAAGTAAACCCACTTTAAAACTACATCCGGGTATGGGTACCGCCGCCCCGGGAACCATTTATTAGATTACCAAGTGGTTCGCTACGTAGCTGGTGTGCCCGGGTTCATTGGGTGAGGTGAGTTCAGGATGCGCCTGCCCACCAGCTGCGTGGTGTGCCAGATCGGGAGAGGCTGATTTAGGGAGATCCTTTGACCTCTCCAACTGGTCTCACATCGTCATCACCTCGCGCCGCAGTTGGAGGGATATATTCATATATCCGTCACTCCTGAACACACTGATCCCTAGATTCTTACCCAACCCTCATACCCTTTACCTTCCTAGAACGTCCTCTCCTTCCTTTCCTTAAAAAAAGATCCCAAAAGATGACTAATGCATAAAAACAACTATAATAGTAAACATAATTTTTATACACACTTAGATATAGTTTTTAAACTTTTGTTAAGAAATATTTATACTATTTAATTTATTGTTTTATTGCTTAGCATTTTGTTAGTTCAACATTTAATATTAAAAAATAATCACACTCACAAAGCATTGATTGAAACAATTTTTGCAGGCATAGATCATCTATATTATTAAAATAATTTTAACTTTATAAAAAATATGTCATTTTTTCAGCTCGACACAAGGGTGCTTATAAACAAGAAAAATTTCAAGAAAAAAAACAAATTTGCGGTTGCTTCGTTCCTTTCCCATAATTCACAGCTCGGCTAGCGGAAATTTTGTCCTGTTTATACGTAGCATAATATTACATATTTACGTATTTATAAACTTATCTGTGCACTCTGCAGACAGGTTTTTAAATAAATATTTTGTTCATGGCTGTAAGATATCTGCCGAGATATTACTTCACAGTGCAATAATTATAAGCTGTATTATCATATTATTGGTTTGGCAAGAAGAGCAAACGTGTTACAAAAATAGGTGATTTTATAAATCTGATTTACTGTGTGAGGATTGCTTCTACTATCGCGCCATATTTGTCTCCCTGGGAACACCAATGATCCTATCTGCCATCTGGTACAGCTCCTCCACAGTCTGAAAGCACATTAAAATACAAAATAACATTAAAATTATGACTACAGTTCTACTAAAAACCAATAAACTTCGTAAATATGTAAAAAAGTGCACTCAGAATTTATTTCCACTATAAATATTTATATAAAAATATTTTCAGGCGTATAATGAAAATATATCAATATTGAGAATATAATTTGATTGATATTAATTTTTGATGTTTGGAATGGAGTTAAATTTATACATTTGCAATGATATCGTAAGTGATGATGTTTGGTCGATTGCCAACTAGGTTTATATTCAACGAATTCGACAAAAAAATTTACAGTTCGACCGATTGCGAAAATTGTTGATTCGGAATAGTAAAAGCAGAATTTCAATAAATGGCATTCATTAAGGACTAGGTAAAAGTTGAACACCGCACAAAGGCCCAAACTGCTCCCTACCGTCTGGAGCCAGTCAGAATATGACATCCCCTAAGTATAGAAGTATATAGGAGTATATCTTTTATAGAAGTCATTACATTGATTTGACAACGTCATCATTGGCCACCTTCAAATCATCTGTTAACAAGACTTAAAGCTCCCTATCGTGTTGTTCTAAAAACTTATTACTGTTATGTAATGTATATGTAAGTGTAGTGGTACGCCACTACTTGATTCGAACGGCATTCTAGAAGTTTCGGCTTTTTCCAAACAAGCTTCTTGGATGTTCTTTTATTCTTTTTAATTTTGTTTTGGCAATATCTACATAGCAACCAAAACCAGCGCTTCATCCACGCACCATGACCACCACGAGGACACGCAGCATCCTCACTGGTCTACGCAGCTCCCGCTCAACCGCCTACAAGGTCCACCGCACCTTCGGCCTTCCCGTCAGCACTGGAGTACTGATTGCCAAGATCGCCAGTGCCTGACAGTCAACGAGTCCGGTCACCAGCGTCCGGCGTCGACTCACTGACCCGCGCTTGACCAGCCATCACAGCCAGCGTCCGGAGAATACAACATCTGTCCTACGTCAACTTATCACGGCTACCTGACTCACAAATAAACACTGTGACCTTCACGACACGTCTTTCATTTCGTGCCTCTCGCCTGATCCCCAAATAAGTGTATTTATGAATGAAATTAATATGCGGCTGTGTATGTCATCAATGTTGTGTTTGTAATTGTATTTGCGAGAGCTTTGGTGTGAATTACTTAATAAACCTAATAAAAAGTTGACAAACCTAATAAAAAAAAATCCCCTTTGGGATAAGTCATTAGACTGAAGGTAGCAGGAGGGGAAGGAGATTCCGCCTCACAACGCCGCCCAACCGGGTGGTGACATAGTTCCCCTGTCTGTACACTGCACAGGCAGGGACACTCTTGTGAGGTGTCTCATAAAAAAAAAAAAGAGGAAGGTGGGTAAGTACTTGGCTATTCAGATCTGGTTATCCAACGCGGCTAAAGCCATTTAAGAGGAAGCTATAAGCCAAAAATGTGTTTAATCTTGGTATACCTTATATCGTAGGTAATAGGCATTAAAATCGCTTGACAAACGGAGTCTAGAAACGTTCGATTGCAAAAAACTGGTTTTTATTTATTTTGTAAATAATTTTATAAGAAAGCAAAAAAGTTAATGAAGTGAAACTATCACAGATAATCTTAGCTATAATACTTTATTTTTAAAAAGTTGTTTCCTTTATGCGTTCATACATTTTTATTGAAAAAATAATATTTTTAGTAGTTTGCATTTATATTTTTATTGAGTAATTTAATTTTGTATTTGTATTCTACTCAAGCGAAGCGATAGGAAAACTTTCAATTTATCTAAAGCTAATTTTTTGGTATTCATTCGTACATTCGTACAATTCGTTATAAAGATTAATCAAAGTAGTGATTTGGCATTAAGCTTCGCCTTAAAGCTGTTTTAATGCTGAATGGTTATCTTTCAGCTAGAGAGTATCTTTCTTTTTGGATTGAGCCGTAAATATATATTTACGGCTCAATCTATGTATTGTTTAATGTGAGCGTTTCATTTCGTAAACAAATATTAACAAACAAATTTTCATAAACAAATATTAAGAAACACACTTTTAAAGCGATGCAATGCGAATTAATGCAAAATCCTGTGTTTTTGGTGTGCAAATTTTATTACTTAGAAATATTATAGAGGCTTTATTTAAGTACTGCAAGTAGAACACATCTTGGCCTTGGAAATTAAGTTGTTTTGATAAGTCTTTTTATAAGTCTAGAAAAAATAAAATATCAGATTATAAAAAATACTTTAATTTTCAAAATCTCCCACGAATTTCTTTTCGAATGTAATTTTATTGTTTAATATGGAAAATTAAGTTCTTTAAAAAATAACCGGAAAACATTTTAATATTTCATATAATAAAATAAAACGTGCAACAGGCGGCAAACGACGAATTTGTAACACAGAATTTCAACCTTACGCCATCTGTCGATGAACGAGATCGTATTGGTTAGTATCCGCCCAAATTTCACGGCAAACGGAGGCAGGCGTCGCGTCGTTGATTGCACGACGCTTCGCTCGGTGAAAAATATCCCTGCTGAATGACAAAATATTGTTAGATTATCGATAACTAGAGTTCTGAATTTTAAATATCGCTCGCTTTCGAACTACAAAATCGACGCACAGTGGTCAAATTTTAATTAATTATTAGTTAATTTATTTTTCCATATAAATTTGATTTAAACAACAAATTATTTAGCGTTACTATTTGATTTAATAATACACATTAATTTAATAATAAGTATAGTATAGGATAATTTGTACAGCGCCGTTATTGTGAAAAATCACCTCAAGGGCGCTGAATATTTTATTATGTATCTAATTTTATGTAGGTACCTACCTTAAACATGTAATTTTTAAATTCCGCCATAATATGAAATTATTTTTAACGTCTACATAATTATATTTAATAGTTACCTATGAACCCTTGTTTTTGTTTCATGAGTTTATATCACTTTTTGGAGGTGTGTTGAATTGTCATTTTGATGATATACCCGTTTGTTATCAAAACTTGTAAAACATGTTACAGTAACACAGAAATTAGGGAAACAAAAAACATTTCACAAACAAAATTAAGGTATGGATTACTGAAAAAAAGGCTATACTACAAAATAAATATACCTACAAAGTATACATACATCATCGGCCATCAATTATTTTTTGAATTTTAGACAAATTTTACCAGTTTTGGCGCGCGCTTTTTTTATTGGTTGTTAGGACTGATAAGTATTTTATAATACCTCACAAAATGCCACGCCATGATGACTAGTGCATAGCCTTCAGAAATAAAATTGAGAAATTAACAAAAAACAAATTTGGTTGAACAAAACGAAGATAATATCGACGGGTTCCGGGCTATTTGTATTAACCGACATTTTTTAAACTTTACACAAGAGCAGTTTAAAGTTTCGATTTTTAGAAAAAAAAATATAACTTTAACAAATCGCATTATTCTTTTAAAAAGAAGGATATTACTGTTTTTATAACATATTCCCCATATTCGGATTCATTTTTTTTCTAATATTCCTATTTTTAACGAAGATAAATGTCGCTTAATACAAATTGACCTATATTTTATTTTTTTTTTGTTCCAGGCTAAATGACTTAACCGCCTATGATTATTGTTTCTTATTCTAGGCTAAATAACTAAGCCGCCTAGGTTTATTATTTCTTGTTCCAAGCTAAATGACTTAACCGCCTAGGCATGCAAATAATGGCTCTAAGCTAAGTGCTTTAATCAAAGAGTTGGTCATATTTCAAACCTAAGCTAATTGATTTAAATACCATATCTTAAACTTATTAATGTATGGCTAATTAGTTTATACGACTGATATTTTTTTAATAAATTGTTTGTAATTATACTTGAAAAATGAAGTTTGTAGAAATTGGCGGTTAAAACATTGATAAATTAAAAGGTACCTACATACATAGGGTGTACCTATCTTGTTAATAATAATGAAATGAGAAATAAAACACACATTATAAATTGTTCAAAGATAAGTTTTTTATTTAAAATGACAATCACCTAGGAACAGCAGTAAATTTTTAGCTTACCAAGGTAACAACTAAAGTTTTTATCACAATTGTATAGGAATCAGAAGTTAAACAGTATTTTTATCACGTAGCCTACAGTCTTATTACCTGAAATAATTATTCTCATTTTTCTTCATTTCAAAACTTTAACATTTAAGTATTTAAGAACTGTACCTACTTTTTAAAAAACAAAAGAAAAATCTCTTAAATTACAAAAAAAAGGTTCTATAGAACCAAACGAAAATAATTTCTTTTAAAAATAATCACAATAAAAATGAAAATATTTTCGAGCGTTTCTTTGGTTTTCATTTCTTTACTTATTTTCTTCTATATTTTTTTCTAACTTTCTCAGTAATCAAATCAAAAACATCTCTCGTTAAAAAAAAGTTTAGAAGTTTTCTTATCTATTATAGATATTATCCCTAGTTTCTCTTCAATAACAAAAATATTTTTTATCTCCTATGACAATAATTGTAGTTCACTACAGTAACAAAAAAATTGTTATAATAATCAAAATTATTATAACAATTATAAATTAACATCTTAGTTAAAATTCAAACAATCTCTTCCTTCTTACTTTCTAATTTATTTTTGTTCTTCTTTATACTTAAACACTTGTTATTTTCCCATCAGACATAATGAAAATGCTTAATTTGGCAGGTCTGTTTCGTCTTCAATATCAGTATCGATCAGTGTATCTTTGCCAGCATTTGCCAGTATTGCTGGATGGTAGGTTGATATATTCTAAATGAAATATTCTTGGGATAGCACCAGTGTCACATAGCTTTTTCAGGTCATTATATTTTGCTTTTGTGATAGGAAGCTTTGATTTATATTTTGCATTGAGTTGTTTCAGTTTTGCATAAATTTGTATGTACTCTTCTTTTACATCATCTTGCATGCTATATTTGACGACCATCACGTTTGGCGTAGACTTCTTGAATGTTGCTACACGAATCTTGCTTATTTTACCGACAAGGTTTCCCTTGAAATATTTTTCGGACAATTCCTCATAATTCTTGAAGTCTTCATGTGTAAGGCCTTCCACCTGATAGGGTCCTGGATCCTTTCTAGCTAGCTGACAAATTGTCGGCCACTGTGAAGGCGCCCATTGTGCCCCGTTGTGTGTTGAACAGAATTTTCTATTGTAGCGTGAATACTGTCTACTGTCATCTCTGTGTGTCCCGGCAGCAGATAATTCATCTGTATAGTTTCTACATTTGTTGACATCAACAAAGCGTTGTGGATGGCTGCCAATACGATCTTGTTTTTATTTTGCCCAGGGCCTGAATCCGAGTACAAAATTAAACATTTAACGGTTTCACGTTCATCAACGTTGTCTAGGTACTTTTGCAAAATGGTGGAAATCTCATTACCACCTCTTTTGCCTTCCGTTTCTCCCCAAACATAGCAGAAACCATTGCGGGTTACACTTTCGTAAAAACACAAGTTAAAAACTGTGTATTTTCTTGAATAAAAGAGTGTCATGCCGCTTCCATATGGGGTATTCAATACCTTTTGAAGGTCAAACGAAGTACAAATAATGGAACTATTCTTTTTTGGAAGTTCTCTATGACACTCTTACCTTTTCTTTGAGGCATCTTTCTCTTCCAAATGCTCCTTCATTTCTTCATTCTCGGTTATATATTTTCCTCCAAAACGTAAACATTTAAGACATTTGTCTTTTTTCGGAACATGGAATCCAATATTGAACTCATCAGTAAAAATTTCACGGAAAATCCTCTCACTTACATAATCAACCCCTTTGCTGGCTTGATTTTCTTTATAAATGCGGTAGAGATTTTTTATGTTTTTAAATTCTACTGGCCGGTATAATCTTGTGCTATCCTCTTTTATCTAAATCTTTTTTATCTAAACCATTTTTGGCCACTAGTGGTAGTAATTTAAAGTGGTAGCAAGGTAGTCATCTTGGCCCAATTTTATTCATTGTTTTTATAAATGACATAGTCAACTGCTTTAAAAATGTCAATGTACTGCTATTCGCCGACGATATTAAATTATATAAAGAAATTACCTCCTTAAACGACTGTCAAGTTCTTCAATCTAATATAGAAATTCTAAATAACTGGTGTTCACAAAACAATTTATATTTAAATGTAGAAAAATGCAAAATTTTGACCTTTTCCAGAAAAAAAACATCACAATTTTTTGGCTATTCAATAAATAAAACAAATTTAGAAAGAGTAAAGGAAATGCGAGATCTTGGCATAATAATTGATGAGAAACTAGACTTTACGGCCCACATTCAACAAACTGTGAATAAGGGTATGAAAACATTAGGTTTTATATTAAGAACAATTAAAAACTTTGAATCTTTACAAATCATAAAACTATTGTACATATCCCTTGTTAGAAGCCTGATAGAACATAACTCCATAGTTTGGTCGCCCTTCTACAATGTACATATTCATAATGTTGAAAGAATTCAAAGAAAATTTCTACGCTTCGTCAATTTTAAACTTAACATCCCTTTAGAACACATAAATTACCAGTCATTATTGAATCATTTAAATATTCCGACATTAGAAAACAGAAGAAAAATAAACGACCTAACCTTTTTATTAAAATTATTGAACTCTAAATTCGATTGTTGTGAACTCCTGCATTTAATAAATCTACACATACCTACACGAACAACTAGGCAAATATCAACATTTTACATACATACATCTCATTCCAACTATAGTTTTCACTCTCCAATACAACGTTTACACAGTCTTGGTAACAAATACTTAAATAATATAAATGTATTTGACAATAATTTGAACTTGGCCAACTTTAAACGGAGTATGTGCGAACTATTTTTACCTAATTTGTAAACTATTGTTATATTTTCTTATTATCATTATGGTTGAATTTGTGGGTTTTGGCAGATTTTATATTTTTCGTCTCACTTACTCTATCCATAAGTACCTATATTTTTAAAATTCTTATATTTTATGTAACATATTTTGTCAACTCTGATATTTTTTTTATGTAACCTGTATTTTGTTAACACTGTTTTTTTTTTTTAAATTTTTATATGTAATCTGTATAACTAAAAAATAAAGATGTACATTATTATAGGTAAAAGCCCTATGGGCGTTGAAATAAATAAAATAAAATAAATAAATAAATACAGTAATGTAAAGGAAGTGCCGGTAATTGTTTTATAAAATTGACAGCTGAGGCCTTGACTGTGTCAGATGTCTTATTTTTTGGAATAACTCTTCCTCTTGATTCTGTTTTTGCTGATCCCATAGATACATTTGAGAGAGTGTAGTAAACGTATCGCTGAGTAATATCCAGAGTTTTTAGCCAAAATTGTTGACATACAGGGCGTCGACCCTCTCCATCGTTAATAAAATATTTAAAAGTATTGTCTCTTGAATTACTCTCTTTTGTTCTTTTTCTTTTAATTTCTACCTTTGATGACATTCCTACTAACCAATCTTTTTTCTTTCAGCGGACAAGGCCCAAAAATGATCAAATAATCCTTTCCTTCTTTCTTCACCAATCTCGGCACAATTATTCCCACATTTTTTTCCAACGCAAGGGTTTTCATGTAGTCTCTTTTCTTGATCGATTGATCCATCTTTTTTTGTATATTGCTGGCCAGATTTTTTCAATTGGTTATAAAGTTTTTTTTTGTTCTGTCTCTTTTTTCTTATACCATCTTCACCAACTGTTGTCTCTTGTGATCTTTTCTTATTTTTCTTCTGTCTTTTCGTTGGATTATCAAGTTCACTTTCGCTAGAAGATTCGTCACCAGTCTCTTTCCACGACGAGGAATCCCATACGAAATCTTCCTGATCAGATAAAAAATCCACATAACTTTTCTTCATCACAGCCTGTTTACTTTTTTTTTTTAGGTTGTGGTTCTTCATTGTCAGGAAAACTTGGTAAGTCTTCATCTTGGGCATTTCCTTCTTCTAAAGACTTTCTAATAATATTATTATCCATATCTTTATCAGGAATAATTTCCATTATCGTAGGTGTGAGATGTTCCCTATTTTCTAAAGATTTATCTTTTTCTCTTTCTTTTTCTTGACTGGGTTGACTGTGTAAATATTCTTCTTGTTGAAAGCGCACTACTTCAGTTTTAGAAAATTTTTTTTATTGTATTATAATGTGTATACTATTCTTATTCCGTTTAAGATAAACTGTTTGAAGTACTAGAACTTTACTTTTGTTATAACTGAAACGACACTGCAAATCAAATATTGAATAACAAAAATATGTTTAACCATAATCTTTAAATGTTTACTGTTGAAATCCGTAATAGTTCATGCGACCGACATAATCATTATCTACTGCAAGCTAAATGGTTGAAGTGACAACATCTAACATTTCATGTACAGAGCTAAATGTATGGACCGACACTGGGTATGAATTTGACAATGAGGCAAAATGTATTAAACGACATTCTTTTATATTTATAAGGTAAAGCTAATTGTATTAAGCGACACTGGATAAGAATTTAACAAAGAGGCTAATTGTATGAAGCGACATTTCTATATATTTATAAGGTCAGGCTAAATGCTTTAACGTACGTTGCCTGTAAATTGTTGCTCCAGGAAAAAAAGTTTAAACGATTGTCTGGTATTTGGCAGTGAGCTTAAGTACACAGTTCCTAAATTTGTCAATATTTTGTGTCGCTTCATACATTGCAATCCAAAATGGGCCCAAAAATGTGGTTGTATTAAGCGACAAAAAAGTGCTCCGATTGTCACCAAACACAGCTCAAACGACGCAGAAAAATTCGCTGATTCCAAACATATATAAAAGTCTATATCGCCCAGAGTGTCGCTTAATACAATTAGCCCGGAACCCGTCGATATGTACGAAACAAATTTGAATAAAAAGTTTTCGAAAAACAATAATTTTCTATTCTAAAGATTTAAATAAAAATTGCTTTGACTTATTAATTGATTACAATTGTTAGTTATTGTTAGAGGTACTTATTAATCGGTAACACTAACAATATACCTAAATAATACATTAATATGTATAAAACATTTATTTAAATGTTCTATTACACACATTTAGACACATACCTAAAGGTTTTGAAGAATGGACTGCAATTATTCGTTTTTAAAAACGTACCGTCATATTCCTCAGTTTCTTGATATCTTCATCTTCATACTTTTCATTGACCGGCTCGACGGGTGCATAGACTATCGGCTCCGGTGTGACCCCCTCTTCGGGGTCCGGGGAGCCCGAGTAGCTGTGCGGGGGCTGGGCCCCCTCCGCGCAGCTGACCAGGCTGGACTCTTCGGAGCCCTGCAGTTCGCGGGGACTACTACGACGGGCGCTCCGGCGGGCCCGGCGATACTTTTTGTAGTAGGCGTCTACTCGGGCCTGATCAGAAAACAATATTTATTAATTTAATTCATATTAGACTCATATATATGAACTTAAAAATTGGATGAAAATTAGCTTTTTTTAAATGATGAGGGAATGCGTATGCCCGATGCGATCTAGCAATGATTTCGTTTGATTTGAACAGTTCGCTTATGAATAAAGGTACCTCTTTTGTAAAAAAGTAAGCAAAACGGTATTTTAAAAAACTCCCTAATATAGGCCAAAACCTAACATAGAAAAGCAATATTACTAGCTAGTAAGCTAGTAAAAAAGGAAATTATTATATATTTTTGTTAGGTTTAGAAATATTTTTTTTTAAATATAAATAATCCAAAACGTGTACTATGAATGCCCTTGTTCACTCTTTGCTTAACTATGACAATATAGGATGGGGAGGATTTTATAAAAACAATCTAAACTCAGCAAAAGTTTAACAAAGAATCATGATAAAAGTAATACTTAAAATGTTCGACCTTCTCAGAAATATTATGTACCAAACACAGTAAGAACCGTGGCTCCAATTTGGATGTCTATTGTCTATACGCAGCTCCCTTAACAGGGACGTGAGCTCCTCTTTTCTGATTAGGTATTACATACAACAGAATTCCCTTATCTAATTGTTTGTAAAATATATGTAAATGTAAGGTAACTCATAATTTACATATTTTTTGTATTACAATTTTAAAAATGCAAAGTTAAATCCGTGCACGTCCGCGCAGAGAGAAAAATAAGTATTGATATTTATTATTTATTTATTCATTTTCGGGAAATCGACAGTTTACATTTAATCAGTTTGTACATGATTATTATATAGTAAAATAAAACCAATTATGGATTTCCTCCTTGTGATTTTACCTCTACTGAGACAGCATAATATGGAATAAGTAAATTAAATTTAAATTTAAGAATCTCTTCAAAATATTGGTAATCGTTTAACGAATTAATAGATTTCCTGATAAACTTTTAGTAAAGTACGAATATATTATCACGATGTCTAGACACGTGTTCAAAAAATCATAATATTTTATTATTTAGTAATTATATACATATTATCAAGGCAAAATTAGGAGCATGAGCACGTGTTCCGATATATAAGGAATATACTAAAAGTTTAGCAGAAAACGGCATGCAATCCCGTTTTTAGCCGGATTACCAATAATTTAAAGAGATTCTTAGTAAATTATTAATACTCATTTTTCTTAGAGTGAAAGATGATGCGGTTGCTCAGTGGTAAGAGCGAAAACCCTGTTTCGTTAATATTTTGAGATGATAATTAATAATATTTCGTTCATATTTTGAAATGATAATTAATAATATTTCAGTAATATTTTGACATGATAATTAATAATATTTCAGTAATATTTTGACATGATAATTAATAATATTTCGTTAATATTTTGACATGATAATTAATAATATTTTGACTACCATAATAAGCGTTTTTAAATCTTTTTCGTTACAATGTGGAAATAGAATTCACTGCCCACAGCATTTTTTAACTCGTTGAAGAAAGTTCCGACTTCATAGTATTAATCGAGTCATTTGGACTTAGTTCAAAAACGTATTTACATCGGAGGTACGATTACGTAGTGTTATATTTGTCAGAACAATATTGAACAGGTAAATACAGTAAATGCTTTCTCCACGATAAACGATAAGTAACACGTGCAAATGAGTACTGGAACGGCGATGAATTCGAAGCAATACAATAAATGAAAGCCATAGAAATGCCACAATGCAATTACCGGCAGGTAAGCTGTTTGAAAACGTGACGTGAATTGTGAACATTGTTTTACATAAATATTGGATGAGAATATCTGTGTTCAGAAACGTATTGGCATATTTGTAAGCGTTGGGAACATGATTAAGAAAGGGACGACGGTTTGATAATTTGAACATGTAGACCAGGGTATCGATTCTCCAATCCAGGCCGCTCGCAATCGCCTTCGAAAGTACATACATTGATCGACTTATTCTTGAGTCTCGTCAAAGGTAAATAAATACGCCAAACGTCAAAAGTCATTCCACACGAACAACGAGCGGGTTGAACTACTGTTAGTGTAAGAAGAAGTTGGGGTAGCTCTGAGAAGACATCACGCGAATTGAATATAGTACAGTCATGTCAAGAGCATATATGAGACAAAGTTTGCGTGTAAATGAAGCACGGAGCGAAAGAGAGAGTTGTTTGGTATTCCATTCTCTCTGCCTACCATATTATTCTACCATACCCTAGACACAGTCCTTCCTAGTAATCTCGTCAGAATTGACGTGAGGTTTCGTTAGTTAGATAATGGTCGTTATAACCTCCAATTCAGTTACGTGATTTATGAGAAAAAGGAAGAGGTTATAACGGTTCTGTTACGGGTTTGCAGTGTGTCTATTTGTATATAGCTAACTTTTCGGTATAAATTTATTATCATGTCCGTTTTTCAACGAAAATGATATTATCGTCTAGAATTGTGAATCTATGACGGCTCATTAGCAGCATCGACCACTCAATATTAGTCACGTTACTTTCTATAAAGCCATTCCATTCGACTTTAAAAAAGATATTTCTATTGTTTATTTTTAACCAAATATTAAAATCGCACGATTGCAAATAACACCGGTCAGTGGTTGAGTGGGCATAGCGCTTGGGTCTCACCCGAGCGTCGCGTGTTCGATTCCTCGGCTGGCTAAGTCCTCCATCACAACACAAGCAACATTTTCGGCTTTCTGTGGTGGTAGTAGGAGATTTTCAAACATTGTTGGGTTATTCGTAACCCGGGAATGTTTGTCTTTCTTTTTAAAAAAAAATAAAAATAAATAACATTGAAAGTAGAGTGAAATCACAATTTCTGTCGATATATTTTTTGTGTCTAAGAATAGAAGCATGTTATGAAGGCTTTTTACAAACCTTGTGCATGTTTTCCATTTCCCTGTTGACTAGTCGCCAGAACACGAAAACCGGATGAGCTTTCATCTCCGGGGGACAGTCGTCTAACGGTGATCTTCCGCTCAGAATTAGCTTCTTCAGGCGGTCCATTTCATCAGCCTGCATTAAATACAAATGGCAACATTAAACAACACACTTCTTAGCGAGCTCGTACGTCTGTTAGAGCGGGAACTTTTAAAAATGGGGAACGATGGATGTGTTGCGAAAAATATAAATAATAATATTTTCAAAACCGACAGCCATTAAGTACCTATATAGGAAATTTTGGTTTTGATTGTTCATAGAAGTAATAGTAACTAAATCAACGAGTTTAGGTACCTATGTAGAAGGCAAATTACTGAGGCGTCAATCAGACATTTAATTTTAACTTCCGGCAAAATGTCATACTAATATATTATGTGCGACATTCGAACCGTAAGGTCAAATATAAAAGTTTTACGGGAGCTTAGCCTTGGGAGAGTGGGGGGAGGGGTAGACATGGGACATCAAAATACCTAAGGGGAGGCATCATGTCGCATAGCCATTATTAATAGGCCGTTTCTCTGCGCTTTTATAAATGTCACGACATCATTTATCACAGTCCGCTACATTTTTATATTTCCGATGAATAATTAGGTATACCAATAATTAATCGACCTCTCATTACTTACTTTATAGGCTTCGTGAAACTCGGTTTAGTAGGTACCAGTGGCGGTTTTATGCAAAGTGCGTTTGCGTGCAGTGAACCCCCATAAAAAATGAGATTAGACAAACTTGCATTATAATATAAATATGACGCGACTGAAAAATACGGTCAAATACCAACCCGATATTTCCATGCTGTGCATTATAGATCCAGCACAAAATACTTAATACAAAAAAACAACGAACACAATTCCCTGAAGGTAAAATCTTAACCTACCTCAAAACAACACGATATTTGTGCGGCGCGAAAATGTTTGATGCCACGTGACCTACGGAATTTAACGAGTGTAACCGACATTGGCCGAACCGTCACCGCCGCGGCAGCTGAACTATGCGGTACCTGCGTAGACGCATTTTCTTTAGTGGTTTATAGAAAATTTATTCTGAACCCGCAGCGAAAAAGACCACGAACCACCACTGGTAGACTACATAAGTATTACACATTTAGTTTCAGTTTTACGTTAACCATAAAATATTGAAGAGTGCAAAATATGCGCCTTGGCTTATTTCAGTTTCCAAAAGTCTAGCCAATTCCAATTTAAATCTGTGTTTCATCTCATTATGAAATTTAAATGGATGGCGATATACATAGAATTAAAAAAAACTTGTTTCCATTGAATTTTCCGAATTCAAATATATTATTCTGCAGGAGAATATTTTTTTTCCATACAAAAAATTCAACTTCTTTATCAGAAAACTACTTAGGACGTTGGAATTTTGAAAAAAGTTTTGAACCTTTTTTACTTCTATTATTATCTACTATGTCGAATCACCTCCTAAAGTCTGCGTACTTTATCCCCGGACACCTTGTATTTCCATGCATAACTGTATTTCACCATGGTTACAAAATTCAAATGGAATGGCCATATACAATTTCAGGCAAGTATAAGAGAGACAGACCGTGTGCTAAATGGACTAGAACTAAAAGGTACTAAGTTGGTGATTAAGGTTCAGAACTTCCACATACGAAGAACATGATTAAGGTTCAGAACTTCCACATAAGAAGAACATTTATTTATTTATTTATTTATTTATATATAATTTGTACATTTATTTATAACAATTACAGGTAATAAAGCCTAAGACGTTATAATTGTACCATTTATGCAGTGTATATGCAATGGCAAAAATCTTGCAAATGCGCTATAGGACACAAAAAATAAATCTAATTTTTTATCTACCGCATTCAAAAAGCACGTAGCTCTTGATTATAACATGATTAAGGTTCGGAACTTCCACATAAGAAGAACATGATTAAGGATCCAAACTTCCACATACAAAGAACATAGTTAAGGTTCAGAACTTCCACATATGAAGACCATGATTAAGGTTCAGAACTTCCACATAAGAAGAACATGATTAAGGTTCAGAACTTCCGCATAAGAAGAATATGATTTTGTATTTAATTCAATGGATATTAAATGCCTTCTGTTACAAGCCCCCTTGCTCCGAGGTCGCAATGTAATATGTATTTTATAAAAAGCCTCTTAAAGACTCCAAATGGTATATTATACATAACTATGGTTTCTGCAAGACCGATATATATTCGATGATATCCCGGGCAATCATCTTTAATGTGTAATAATAGTTACTAGAAAAGCATCTTTACAACTTACCATTGACTTAATAAATAGCAACTCAATTATAGACATTTCATCATTGAAAAATAGTATTACTTTAACGACAAATTGCACGAAGAGGCAAAAGCAATTTACTAAATCGCTGCCGCTTTTCAATAATGAAGAAGAAAAGTTTTGCCCTCATAAAAGTGATTCGCTCAAGAAGCTTGAGACCAACTAGTCTGTCCACTCACCAAAAGAGGTATTAATGAACAGATGATCCGTAATAAATACAGTATGGAATGCAGAAACATGAATTTAAATCAAAATAAAGAAAATATAATCAATAGAATAGAAATAGTAAATAATCATCGCAAATAAGAAGTAATTAAAGGTAATATTTGAATGATAAATTCAATATTTTTACTGTGGAATAACTTATAGAATAAAACCTGAAATGACTGTTGAAGGAATGAGGTAAAATGGGAGATGGCACAATGGGCCTATGCAGCAACATGAATTTAAACCAAAATAAAGAAAATATAATCAATAGAATAGAAATAGTAAATAATCATCACGAGCAAATAAGAAGTAATTAAAGGTAATATTTGAATGATAAATTCAATATTTTTTATGGTGGAATAACTTATAGAATAAAACCTGAAATGACTGTTAAAGGAATGAGGTAAAATGGGAGATGGCACAATGGGCCTATGCAGCAACATGAATTTAAACCAAAATAAAGAAAATATAATCAATAGAATAGAAATAGTAAATAATCATCACGAGCATATAAGAAGTAATTAAAGGTTATATTTTAATGATAAATTCAATATTTTTACTGTGGAATAACTTATAGAATAAAACCTGAAATGACTGTTAAAGGAATGAGGTAAAATGGGAGATGGCACAATGGGCCTATGCAGCAACATGAATTTAAACCAAAATAAAGAAAATATAATCAATAGAATAGAAATAGTAAATAATCATAACGAGCAAATAAGAAGTAATTAAAGGTAATATTTGAATAATAAATTTAATGTTTTTATGGTGGAATAACTTATAGAATAAAACCTGAAATGACTGTTAAAGGAATGAGGTAAAATGGGAGATGGCACAATGGGCCTATGCAGCAACATGAATTTAAACCAAAATAAAGAAAATATAATCAATAGAATAGAAATAGTAAATAATCATCACGAGCAAATAAGAAGTAATTAAAGGTAATATTTGAATAATAAATTTAATGTTTTTATGGTGGAATAACTTATAGAATAAAACCTGAAATGACTGTTAAAGGAATGAGGTAAAATGGGAGATGGCATAATGGTCCTATGGCCCAAGTGTTCACGGGAACTATATGCAAACCGTGTCTGCTATATAAATAAATAAATAAATCTAAAATTGTAATATTTAATCCTTGAAGATAATATTAACAGCTCTCAAACGAAAACCCGTTTGAGGTTCTGGGCTTAATTCCTAGATCAACCGAATAATTATTATGTTTAAAATTTTTCGTTTGAGAGTTGTTAATATTATTTTCAGTGATACGATAAAATTATTGACCACCATTAAATCCTCAGAATATTTTTTACGATATCTTCGTATCCAAATAAATAATCCAATTACAATAAAAGTATTTAAAAAAAACTATATGTTTTTCTATTTTTTTTTTACATATTTAATTTATTTTATGATCTCGAAATATTTCTATTGTGTCCTGGGAGTGTTCTTGATTGATTTTATTAATATGCGTTTATTGTTGTTGCATTTTATCCCATTGCATTATAGTACATATTTCATACAATATTGCCAGCTCGGTCTTTGAACAATTTACAACCAGTTCTGTACCTACCTTCTATTATTTCTTACCTAATAGGTACATTTTTATTTTTATATCTTATGTTTTATAAGTTTAATAACTATTATTTTATTTAAGTTATTTTTTTAAAAGTTTATAATTATCTTACTTATTTTCTTAATTATATTATGTTATTATAATTATCATCTAGGTTTATAACTATTTGTTAATTTTTAGATACATCAATTAATTAAATTTTACATCTTATAAACCATAATGAAACCACTCCCCAAATCAATCACGAGAAATAATTTCTCAATTGAGTTGGGCAGTTTCGTTAAAAAATATAATTTTTTCGAAATCAGCCTCGAAATATCTACATTTGTAAATTATTATAATGTGTTTGTATATTTAGTAAAAATAATAAAAAATAAAATAACCAATACAATGAGCTGAAGTAGAGCTGGGTAATTTACTCTATTAGTGTGATGTTAGGTAATAAGTTGGGTATTCAAGCGATAGATGGCACCAGTCATAAAGCTTACTCCAGAGTCCGACAGATGTCGCTAGAGTGTAGCAATTGCCTGCGGGATATTATTGACAGACAACAAGCTTCTAGAAACAGAGAATTACCAACCCTCGGGTAATGAGCAGTGTAGCTAAATCCAGACTTATTTATTGTAACGTAAATAAACATAATTATAGTAAAAGAACCTTTTACTTTATCAAAGAGTTCCCAACACAGAAATCTGCAAGTAAAGCAGAGACATAGCAATTAG
Organism: Hesperophylax magnus; assembly: GCA_026573805.1. NCBI lineage: Eukaryota > Metazoa > Arthropoda > Insecta > Trichoptera > Limnephilidae > Hesperophylax > Hesperophylax magnus. Next base: position 10,791,632 of record JAIUSX010000121.1, read on the forward strand.
ACAAGTAAATTGTTCTACTCGCCGAAATACATTTTATAATTTTACGTTTAAATTTAGTAAATGATATGTCAAGTCTGTAAACTTATTAAAAGTTACGTAAATTACCTAAAATCTCTATGTGGCGAATGGGAGTATTCAATATTATTGTGATTCAGTACTGGAATTGGTAACGGTATTGTCTACAGTAGCGAAGCCCTCGACTTTATAGATAAGTTTGAAGTTGGTGTTATTGTTACAAAAAAAACGAGGTTCAATTATTGAATAGTTATTATTGCAACGTGGGAAGAAAAGATGAAAGCTAAGCATTACTGGAAGAGTTTGGAAAGTATACAATTGGATAAGCAAACCTGATAAAAGGAAGCAAAACAATATGCTGACTTTCTTTCTTTGAAGATAGCGTAAATCTGTTGCGCTGCTTGTATTGTAAATTTACTGCAAATACCTAGTCAGGCGTAAATAAATGAATACCTACTTAAATTCTCGTAATTCAAGCTCGAGACTTACCAAAACAACAAAAACCTACAGCATCGTTGAGATTTAATCGTTAGGCAGATAGACACGTATCCGATAGCAGTAGAATTCACAAGGGAAGGCATTCATCTGATCAGATAAGGACAATAAAAATCTATAAAGTGAAAAAATGGAAAGTTAAATATTAATAATAAAATAAAAACGCGTTGCCTATGTATTTTTCGTACAATAATGGATTCGCGCATAATAAAATACAGCTTACAATAACTTCTGCAATAATATCAGATTCGATATCTGTAATGTGCTTGGTTATGTGAGAGACAGCCACAAACATCAAACCAAACTGCTTTCTATAATAAAGGAAAATGGACGACATTCGGAAGTTCATATTTCTGTCATGGCATCGCGAGAAAGCTCGACTACGGCCGGGCTGGTAAGATGGTAAATGCTAATGCTTGTGTCGGGTGGTTAATACGAATTTTCCGACAAAATTGTTCACTTGCACGCGACGGCCATAAGCACATCACCTTATTTCCCATGTTTATTACACGTCACGTTCCGAATAACATTTTTAACGATTTTTATTGACAGTTCTGGTCTACACTGAAAGGAAAAAACATTAAATTATCTTTTTCGTGACAGGAATGCAGTAAAGAAAAAAAATGTGTCAACATCGACGCTACTTCTTTTGATGAAATCTGCCTATGAAAAAAATTATCGTTTAACATTAATTTGAAATGGCCTTGCGTAAAAAAGTGGCGTGGTGACAAAAACATGCTAGTAAAACCCCAACTTACATAAAATTGTTATTTTTTGACATGCTTGTATTTATTAACTTTTTACACAAATAAGTTATCCAATGAAAGAAGATTTTCAATACAGTTTTTGTAGATATTATTTATCGTTCAAGCATTTATTTAACCACTGGGTTTCCAATAATGAATACATATAAAACCATTATATTATAAATTATTGTAAACGCAGTGGCTAAATAATACATTATATTATAACTTAATATATTACATTCAATACAGGGCAAATTTTATATTCTTCTTAGTCAAGCATTTTTTATTGGCTAAGAATGAATCAAATGAAATTATGGTACTTAGGTACGAAGGTATGTTTTAAATAAATAAAACTACCATTAAAATATATCACATAGTCAAAATAGGCGAAGATGAGTCTCAATTATTGCCCGAATTAACGGCATCCAAAATTTTGGAAATATTTGAAGAAGTGGGAAGGAAAAAATAAAAATAATAAAAATACAACATAATATGCCTATTAATTCACAAAATCCAAAATGGCCTCATACACACAAATACTTCATTTATGAAAAATCACAAGTACATGACCACCACACAAGACAACATAATAAATTATACACAAATTCAGCAAAGACAGAGTGTGGTAAAAGAAACATAGGCCATGAGGGTGTACACATATACAATCTCCTTCCTGATAGCCTGACAACCGTAAATAGAATAAATATATTTAAGAAAAAACTGTTTGCCCTCAAGATCAATGAGCAAAACCAAAATGCTCTTACTTAAGAAAAATATGTTACTTAGGTAGTAAACCATAATTATTAATATATATATTATTTTTGTTTTTAATCAATGTACACTTAAGTTAACAAAGCGAAATATGTATTTCTTTTAACTTAATAAATAACTAAAAAAAAAAATGATACGGATAGGTAAGTAACTAAGGTTGGTAAGTACCTGGTGCTTGAGGTCTGCTCGTTCAACAGAACAAATGGCATATCAAGCAGCACCAAAGTTTAGATTCCAAGCGGATCTCGCACCAGGGATAACCGAGACATTTAGAGCATCCACCATTTTGGAACGAGGTGTAAATTAGAGGTGGGTAAAATACAAATGAAACAGTTTCCCGACCGTTTCAGTTTCGCGGATTTTTGGTTAACGATTTAAAAAAAGCGTGTAACTGCGCTCCCCAAAATTCTACTCGAATTGATTCCAAGAGAGCACACTTCACTAAACTGCTATATTGCCATGGTAAATAAAAACACAGTGTCTTGCTTGATAGTCTCAAGGAAACACTTACCGCGGCAGTATACCCATCGTAAACGGTTGCAATGAAATGGTTTCGCGTGAAATGCTTTTGCCGCACCTATTCACCGAGAAAATTTAGAGTTTGATATTGCATTTAATAACGGTACAGTACATTTTAAAATGCAAAGATTGCAATGCACATAAAACTTACTAAAATATAAGGGTGCAATTAAAACATAAGGTTTTTTTGTATTGTTTTACGTTATTTTTAAACAGTTTCGAGTAACCATAATATATTATCAGAAATTGAAACGGTTTCGGTTATTTGAAAAATAAACTGTTACGGCTACCTCTAGGGCAAATGATATCCCAGAAGTTGGGAGCCAATAAACTTAACGCTTCTGCCCGGGAATGGATCATTATTACGTAATATTAGGAATGGTGTATATGATGGTTGGGGATCTCGTGAATGATGAATGTGGGAAGTGGTGAACGGTGAATATGGTGGATGGTAATCTGGTGAATGGTAAATGCGGTGGATCGTAATTTGGTGTATGGTGAATAGTAACCTGGTAAATGGTAACTGCGGTGGATGGTAATCTGGTGTATGGTTAATATTATGGTTAGTGATATCGTGAATGATGAATGTGCTGGATATTAAACTGGTGAGTGATGAATGTGGTGGATGGAAATCTGGTGAATGGTTAATGCGGTGAATGGTAATCTGGTGTATGATGTATATGGTGGAAGGTGATCTCGTGATTGTTGAATGCAATGGATGGTTATCTAGCCAACGGTAACAGTGAGGTGCATGGTTCGCTCACCTCTCTGGCCTTGATCCGGCACTGCTGGGCGTCCAGCCTCTCTTGGCGGTTTCTCTGCTGGAGTTTCCTCAGCACCTCCCGGTCCTGCCCGGACCCCATGGCTTGCTGGCACCGGCCCCAGAGGTTCCTGGGAACAAATCAACCATGAATACTACCATCAGTCATCAGTCAAGATGTTGAACTTAGTTCATCATGATATTTTAACCATGCTGCTAACGATAAGGGGGGGCGGGGGGAGAAGTGCTAACAGTTATCATACAGTTAATAATACATAATAACAATAGTTACTATCAGCGGTTTAACTGTACCTTTTTGTTTCTTTTCAGATAAAGCTTGAATTAAGAATTTAGTAAAAAAAAAACTTTGTTCCATCTTTGTTTCAATCTGTTATGGTCATCTTCAGACTGGTACATACTTTCTGAAACTACGGTGTTTATACAATTTTGTGTGTTTTACAAAATTGTTTTATTAATCTTGGAAGAAGACAGAAAAGTACATAAATGATTTATTCATTAAAGAAAATTCTAAAAATGTCCCAATACCTAAATGGTCGAATAATAATATGGGATTTTTTCCTACGGACTACTGTGGCGGATGGGGGGTGGGGGGATTGAACGCGCTAAACTCCCCCTTATATACTCGGTTTATCTAAGCACCATCTAGATTGTAAATGTTCGGGTAGAATTTTGCAATCACACCAAAAAGATGGCAGCCAAAAAACGTGGGAAATAATTAAACAAAGTAGTATTTAAAAAATGAAAATACGAGAATGATAAACACGGAATGTAATTAGGTGATTTAAATGGTAGAAAGTTGCGACCCTGACCTTTTTTATTTTGTGTGTCTACATTTTTATTGAGATTTGTGAAAGATTAAATATTACAATGAGGTTTATTTACTTCAATAAGTTAATCCTAATAAATTGAATTTTGTTTTATTCAAAAATATATCAAAGATGTTAGCTTATATGTAACTACACAGAGAAAACATACCGATATAAAATATTGGAAATTTATTAAATATCTGATCAAAATATTCGTATTCCTGTTATAAATGGGACTGCAGGCCTTTAACGAATGAATTAACAGGTTTCCTGACAAAGTGTCGGTGAAACACGAATACGTTTTAGGATGTCGGAACACGTGTTCATAAAATTCTAATATTGTAGTATTTTGTCATTAAATTTATCAGGAGAAGCGCAACGCATGAACACGTGTTCCGATATATTATGAATGGACTAATATTGTATTAGGAAATGGATTGCAATCTCGTTTTTAACAGGATTTTAATAAAACAGCCATACTTCTTTTTCTCCGTGTAACAAGAATATTCATTGGAGATCCCATGCTTTTTTTTATACCCCGAAAGCGAGGAATTCTGCCCATCAAAGCAACAAAGCGATTTGATTCTGCATTGGCCAACGACATTTTTAACTTCACTTACAGACAGTTCAGCAACTATCTCTTGACGTATGTCACAAAATAGTAAAACTGTTATATTTTACATTTCATAGTACAATCCAGTAATGTTGGCCTCACTGGGTGGCTTACCCGTGCTGAGGCCTCAATTTTATAATACAAAAAAATATACATAATACATTTAAAGAAATTATATATAATGTTAGTGAAGAAAAAAAACATAAGATTTAAAATTAAAATATACATTTCAAATTAAAGTAAAATCAAATAAAAATAAAATGAAATAAAGTTAAAATAGGTATATTTGTATTATATGTTGTGTGTTTGTAGGTGATGTGTGTTTTATATGGGTTTTGTGTGTTACGTAATGTACTTATATACTTTATGCTTAATATACCTCAAATTTTGTCATCTTCTTCGAAATATATTGTTGCATAACTGTTTTATGGAACACATTAATAAATAAATCAATTGATTACCATGGAATTCCACCACGCACTAAACGTCTTAAAAGCAGAACATTTAAATAATTATTGATGACATAAAAAATATTATTAAGTTAAGTATAATTACGTTACCAGCACATCACTGTGGTAATATTTCTTCATAATTTTTATATGTTTATTGATTATGTTCCTAAACTTTTTATGTGATGACGCGTGACAATAATTGAACATCCATTATCCAGATTTTGTTTGACTGATCGATGTGGGGAAAGAAAGGAAATCGGGAAAGGGACGTTCGGGAATCTGGTTGTTCAGATCTGGTCACTAAACTCGGTTTAATCCAAGACAATGAGAGGTATAAGTGTGAGTGGTGGACTATCAAGTGCTTCTGCCACTCCGGGACGATGTGCAAACATATTGTTACATTTTATTTATTATTTGTGAGATTTCTTAACACTGGAGAACTCGTTGTTTATGGATAGAAATGTGGCATATCTAATTTACATTATTGCAAAAACATGTTTTAATATTGAGAATGTGCATCAATGGTTGATTTCTTATCTGAATTATAAAATCAGATAAAAAATGTTTAAAGTCGTAATCTTATAACATAATCCATCTGTATTGCTAAAACCTCCCAATCTCCCAATAAGCAACATTTCAATCGCCGATTTGAACGATGATTAAAGTTGTTTCATGTGGAGTGCAAACACTAGGATTAAAATAACATTTAAAAAAAATAATCACACGTCAATAGGTCTTCAATGAAAACAAAAATCCCTGTACGTATGAAAAAATTATATTTTGGGTAAAAAAAAAACATGTTCATAAAAAATGTCGCATAATCTCTCCAGTGTACATAAAAATGTCGCATAATCTCACACGTGATTAAGTGGTCTACCATGAAAATATAAATCTAATAAATGAGATTTAAGCCTCCTGTTTAAATGTTGATTAAAGTAGTTTCGTGAGAAAAGTGAATTCGGAATACTGTGATTAAAATGACATTTTGGTAAAAAAAAATCTTTCCTAACACCCATGAATAGGTGGTGTTCAAGGAAAATAAAAATCCTCGTACATATGACAAAATTATATTTTGAGTAAAAAAAAACATATATATAAAAAAAATGTCGCATAAGCTCTCCTATACACACCTGACTAGGTGGTTTACCACGAATATAAAAATCCACATAGATAATAATACAAGTACAATAAAATTAATTAAAAAATATATAGATAACCTTGTTGCACAATGGACACCACTAGGAGCGGAAGCTCGGTGACTGCAAAAAACACCATGCACCAACTGTGGAGGGACGCCGCAAACTGTAGCCGTCGGCGTCGCTAGCTCTAGCTGGGGACATCACTTCCATGGAATGGTGAGCGCCGCGACGCCCAAGGAACGGTTTTTACACTTATGTCGACGATTGTCACAGTAAATTACATTTTTATAAAAAGATAATATTTACGAATGATTTTATTGATTAATGTTGGTTTTGTGATGAATATATTAATTTTTTTTTTTTAATTTATAAATTTTTAAAGATTACAATTTTGGTGATTTTATAAACTCCCATGCTCATACTCGTCTTATGGTAGTCGTACATGAATTATGTTAGAATAACAAAATAATATTTTTTAGAACAAATAATAAAACACAAGGGGAAAGGACAGGTTATGGTAAAACAAAAATTTAAAGAATACATGTTATTATAGAAACCATATTAGACATAAAAATAAAGATTAAACTGAATGATAAAAAGATATTTTAAAGAAAATAGAAATAAAAAATATTAAAAGAAAGATTAAAATACATGCAAAATTATACCAATTATTTTATATCATAATTTTATTTCTTTAACACAGGTTAATCATGGTACGTGCTTATCTAGAAATGTTCCTATTCTTGGTCATATTGTCACATTTGAATTTAGTGCAATAAATAAAAAAATTAAATCATGGAGTAAAAAGCGGTTTGATAAAAAGCGGGTGTATGTTCTCTTTTTGTAGAATTAATTAACGAACTAGAAAAATCATTGTGTATGTGAAAATCATGTATATGCTGGCTAAGTGAGATGACAGTTACTTGATTTGGATTTGGAATAGGAGAGGATAAGTTAATTCTAAATGCAATCCAATCATTCTGTAAGAACTAGCACTGACGAAATCTTCAACAAACTTGACATCATGTAACTTACACAACTCTATTCTAAAACAATACTCCTTTGCATTCATAAATACAAAACAACTAACACTTTATTAGAAACACTAGACCTCAGGGTCAAAAACATATCCAACAAGCAACCACAAATACAATATATACTATGATACTAAACTCTACAAGAAAATTCCACTGTCTTGCAAAACTCACAACTATATTATAACATTTAAATATCAAATAAAATGCTGGGTACATAACATAGGGTATCAGAAATAGAAAATATACTGACACCAAATATAGACCGAAATCACTCAACTAAACTAAAAAGCACCATATAATATATTTATAATTATTTTAGAACAAAGACTTTTAAATATATTTATAATTACTTTATATTATCCCTATTACTAAATTTTAATAATATGTAAATGAAATCCTCAGCACGGGAGATCCTATTTGTTACAAAAAGAATATAATAAAACACTAATTGATTAATTAATATATGTACATATATTATTATGAATACATAGGCATGTGTAATTAGTAAATTGTTGGAGTTAACTCCATTTTTTTTCTTAAAAAAAAAAAAACAAAGTCATGTATCAAATTATTATTAATATTACACTTAGCAAGTATTTGTGGTCAAGTGATTTTATACTAATTCTGCTTTCCCAAATTTTAAGACTATTTACAATAAATTGTGCATTTTTATTATCTACAGCTTCACGTAAGGGTCTTAAAAATATGTACATCTATCTAAAAGGATTCATAAAAGATTTCATACTATTGATTTTAATAGTGTTATTTAAATGGCGAACACGCTGGCCAATAAATATTTTTTTAAAGTAAAACGACATTAAAAAACTGTATTTTAAACTATTGTTGGCAAACTGTGTTAGGGTTGCCCAATGTATTATCTGTCTGACGACAGCCCCGTTCTATCACCCCAACCCCCCTTTCCTCCCACATACATGTAATATGCTCCTTTGTTTGGAACTTATTCGTGACTCACCACAGCCTTTCGGCTACCACGTAAAGGAACGCCCTGGTTTAGTTTCATCGGGTACTTTAATCAAACTTCTAAGGATTAAATAATTATCTGTTAAAGCGCGTTTCTGTTTTGATGTGTCATAATTGTTGTATACATCGGTAAAACACCGGAAAGTTTACAATATGAGAGAAATTTGGTAAATCGTTTTCGTTTAATTAAGAATAATTTATAGAAGCAATTTGCAGAATGCTTTTATTACCCATTTAGCAAGGTCGGTTTTATAGGAGTCTCCTAAATATAAGAAGTTAATATTTGGTTGAATTAGAATACAGGTAATGATTAGGTTGTCCTGGTAAGCTTCGCGGGCTGCAGTCCCAAATTTTAGCCTGCTCACCAATCGCAAACGAAATTATTAGTTTTCTTACGAAAGGGTGAAAAATAATTAATTAGAAGATAAATTATAATAATATAGATAGAGGAAACTTGAAAATATTAAGAAAAACATTTAAAAAAAAACGCGAAATATTTCAGAGCTTTCGGAATATGTAGAAGAATATATATAAGAATAATAAAGAAACACACTTACATAATCCATTTTCCAAGATTGTATCGGTTGCAAAATGTAAACATGAATTGTATTCCAATGAATAGAAAACAGTTTCAGTTGATAAATCATTTAACATAACCTATTAGTGCCTATTCGACAAGTGGGTAAACATTATACTTTTCCAGATCTTTCACAGACGAAGCGAAAATCAAAAGAGGCAAAATACGTCGAAAATACTAAAAAGAAAAACCTTAAAATAGGTGACCCAAAATAAGTATATTATTAATCAGTTAGTATATGCATTTAACGTGTGTACGCACTACGCATCATATTTCACACCGAGTGCTGTATAATTTTTAAAATTAAATTCATTCTAAATTTCGTGAAAGAGTGGCTCAAGTCAACTTCCTCAAGTAAACCCTCCCGGTCTCAGCAGTAGGGTGGGTTAATTCAGGGTGGCCATAATTTGGGGAACTCAAGGGACGTACCACCTCCCTGACAGTACAAGGTAGCGCGATAGGACTCCGCTAATCGTTGCCATTATGTTCATAGGCATTTACCATATAATCGAAACTTTTCATTTTACGGGCGCTCGCTCGAGCTTTACGACGCGGGCCTGGCTATAAAATTCGTGTTTGCAAGCGGATTCTCATAAATAACTATTGAACGTATTACCTTTATGGAGCTTTTACCTAAACTATTATCTTATCCTCCGACAAGTTTTTTTGATACACATACTGGTGGTACTTATTTTTTGAATGGCTGTTGGCTTAATTATCCTTAGGGTAGTTATTATATTGTTCTACCAGCGATGGCTCAGGTGAAACTCATTAGTCGTGTTTAAATATAAAGTTATAAAAGGAAATAATAATTATAATTTCATTTTGATATCCACCGTTTTTTTACTCATTTAAATACATATCATACCAGCCGACTTATGGGAAATATAAAATACGAAAAATAAACTTTAACATAGTTCCGTAAAATCTAATTGACGGGAGCAAAAACTCTCCATCGGTGTGTCATGAAATTTGCGTTTTTTTGCCAGGAATTTCTTGGTCAAAGTAAATTTTTTTTAGCTCGACGGGTTATTTTTTACCATCAAATCGCTTAAGGGGTTACACCACCTTGGCGCTCAGAAAAATAGGTATAAAAAAATGAAAGTAGCTATTAAATATATTTTTCCATATATACATGGTGGTTTTATGAATAATTTGATATAATAACAAAAAAATAAAAATAACGGAGATATGAGCCATCAAGTAGGACCCTCTTTTGAAAATCCTTGCTGATGGTATACTTATTTCTCTGTATCGGCATCGTCTGAAAAAATATTTTTTTTTCTCAAAGAAAGTTAATAGCTAAGATGTTGTATAGGGAAATTAAAAAAGTAGAAATTATAGCTGTTTGAAAAAAACCTCTGTTTTTAAAATTGTGTAGGTAACTAAAAATGTATAACTTATGAACGTGGCATCCAATAAAAAAAACCATAATACAGGGTTTTCCAATAAGAGGTGTTATTTTGATATTCAATAGTCAATAGTCAATAGTAATAGTAAAGATGGTTTGATCAATGGTTTCATTGCTTGTGTGGCACGTAGTGCCGTCTTGTTAAAAGTAAACGTTGTCCAAATCAATACTATCCAATTCCGGCCATAAAAAATCATTAATCATCTCTTGATAGCGCAATCCATTCACCGTAACTGTTGCTCCAGCCTCATTCGAAAAAGTAAGGTCCAATGACTGACCACGCCGGACCATAAACCGCCCCAGTCACACGTTGAGGGTAAAGAGGCTTTTCAACAATAACTATTGGGTTTTCCAATAAGAGGTGTTATTTTGATATTCAATAGTAAAAGATCAATGGTTTCATTGCTTGTGTGGCACGTAGTGCCGTCTTGTTAAAAGTAAACGTTGTCCAAATCAATACTATCCAATTCCGGCCATAAAAAATAATTAATCATCTCTTGATAGCGCAATCCATTCACCGTAACTGTTGCTCCAGCCTAATTCGAAAAAGTAAGGTCCAATGACTCCGCCGGACCATAAACCGCCCCAGTCACACGTTGAGGATAAAGAGGCTTTTCAACAATAACTATTGGGTTTTCCGAGCCCCAGATGCGACACTTTTGCTTGTTGCCGAAGCCACCGAGGTGGAAATGGGCCTCATCACTCAAGATGATTTGCATTTGATTCACTCAAGTGAATTTTAATAATTTCAATGCGTTGTTTAAGCGTGTATCGTTCCATTTTTATTAATGACGTAGTTTCTACTTGTCAGATGTTAAAAAATGACAGCTTCAAAAGTAACATCTATCGGAATAGCGGGCAATTAAAAAAAACAACTCTTATTGGAAAACCCTATATACTAAAGAATGTTTTTTGCAAAATTTAACAAAATCGGTTTAGTAGACCTTGAGAATTCTTATACACCAGTTTGAAAAAAGTCGGTTCGAATAAACCGCAAAAGAAAAAACAGTAGGTACGGCGTTAGCTTTTTAAAATCAAACATTTTTATTTATTTATTTACCTTCTGCGATTCATGGACCGTACATGAGGTTTCCGACTCCCTTTGAGCGGTTCTTTTCAATTTTCTGACCTCTTTGGTATCCTGTGGGGCTCTTATGTCGGCCGATGGTGTAACCCCTTAAATGTAGAAAACTACGGCAGCCCGCAGACGAGTCTTTGGTTGCGAAGACAGTAAAATGGCGTTGTAACAGTGTGGAATAGCTTCCTACTGTCGCCACCCGCAACTATAGTCTCTTGTTTGCGGCGACCTAAAAGACAAGACGTCATTTGCCTCTTCCATATTCTTCGAATAATATTCAGCAAGCAAAAGAATATTGAAACTCGTAATCATTTAACAGCCAATACTTAAAAAATACTAATTGCGGTTATGCTCTGTGATGCTCACGGGGCAACTGAAAATAAACTGGAACTAGTTGGCAACTGCCAATTGCAAACTGGCTGTCGACTGTCGAGATTCTCTCACTGCTCACGCCGCAAATCAAGTTTACGATTTCACGAATTATCTAAGCTTGTTTAACCATAGAATGAATAATTTATAATCTGACAGTTCTTGATGCATGGACATTAATTACATCTTGATTTAGACGCAATATCTTCATGGGCAGATGAGAATAAACTTTCCTTTAATGTAAAAAAATGTGTCACTATGACCCGAAAACCAGATCAAATTCGATTATAAACTAAATGATGAAATATTGTCATCAGTAAAATCCATAAGGGACCTCGGGGTTACATTTGATCGCAAACTTACTTTTTCAGATCATATAGTGGGATTGGTATCATCATGTTATAAACTTCTTGGATTTGTGATAAGAATAAAGCAAACAATTCTCCCGAAGCAATGACATCGATGTTCAACTGCGTTATACGATCTAAATTAGAATATGCTTCTTTCGAATATTTTAACAGAAAATTATTTTTATTTTTCAAAATTGGAACCGAAGTGCCAAGAATTCAGACAAACGCTAAAGTACCTAAGACCAGTAAGTCATATTTTTTATGAGAAAACTATTTTAATTTTATATTTGAAAGTGTATAATTTAATTTGTTATTTCTTAGGGTGAATTATCATGACAAATTAATAAAGCCAGATTTCGCGATTGCCCTTTCAACTACCTCTCATTCTCAATAACCTTTTAGTGGTCGTCCTTGAAACGCGAACATGGTTGGGACATAATGATCCCATATTAAAGACTTTTTGGAAGATTTATCTATATTTATTAATATGATAGGTATATAATATTTATCTATATCTTTTAAGCACGCAAAACGTCAGTATAAGCCATTACAGGAAAATTTGCAGATTGGGCTAGCAAAATTATTACATCTTTCGTTTTTTACGAAATTAATGGACGGCCATATAACGTTTTCTACGCATTTGTACGAGGTCAGGCTCGAAGTAAAAAATATTATATGGGATATTTCATTATCCAGTGACCTAATTTTATGAATACAAAAGGTACATTCTTCGTTATGTGGATGTGAGTTTTTAGGTTTGTATACAAATACGTTTGATGAAATCAGGTGTGGAATCAGGGCAATTTCAATTCGGCTTCGATTATGCATAAAAAGTTAAACAATTTTTTAAATTTATTTTCTTCATGTTTTCAACAGTAAACTAAAACTAACTAACTAACCATCACGCCGTTTCCCCGCAGGGGTAGGCAGAGAGGACGGACCGCCAAACAACTCGGTCTTGGCACACACTCCTTGCCTCATTCACATTCATACATCGTCTCATACATACTCTTCTATTGTTCTGACTCTTGAACATGGCCCGACTCAAGTATCTGATTCACTTGGTCATGCCATGTCTTCCTCGGGCGTCCCCGACTTCAGCTACCATTCACATTTGCATCGTATATTCTCCTTACACTCCTTTCTTCGCTCATTCGCTCTACATGCCCAAACCATCTAAGCGTCCCTTTCTTGATCTTACTCATTACGCTTACATCAGCCTTGCACTCTTTGCGGATATCCACATTCCTCACACGATCATACATGGTTTTACCACACATACGCCTCAGGGATCTCATTTCAACAGCATTCAATCTACTTTCATCCTTTCTTTGCCAGTTCCATGCCTCACTTCCATACATCAGGGTAGGTACCAGCACTCCATTGTGGACTGCTAACTTCGCAGTAACTTTCAACAGTAAATTAATAGAAAACTGTTGATTTATTTACACATGCTATATTTTATTGCACTATATTGAATAATGTGTGAAATAGGAATATTTACGTGTCGCAGCCTAAGAAATATTATATCGGTCAGGTATAGCTGCATTACTCTTCGGACGGGTTGTTTCATCAAATTCATCAAATTTTTAAGTTGATCTTCACGTCCCGTGAAGGGTTTATTCAAATTCTGTTATTATACCATTATTGGCCATTTTTTTCACAAAACCGAAATGGTGATAGAACTTGAATAGAACTTTCACAGAAATTGAAAATCAACTTTGAAATTCGATGAATTGTTCAAATTCTGTAATACAACCCGTCCTTAGTATCGTTCTGAGAGACCACCATTCAGCATCGAAACATTACTTGAAATGGCTTTAGCTGTGTTTAGTGACCAGATCTGTACAATCAGACACATGTTAACTTTCCTCTTGCTAATCTCCTTCCCCTCCTCACTCTCTTCAATTAACAATATACCCCGATTGGGAATGCCATAGTCCCACTGGCTTCAGGAAAACTCTTGTTCGGTTATGAATCATGATATTACAGATCTTCCTTAATTCATATCAGGTATCATATTCCACCGATTAATAATTATTTTATGTTACATGTTTGTTTGCGTAAGGGAGCACCCTTAAGTGTTTGTTCCGCTTTGTTCACTCATACAAACAAAGCCTAACTTAAAATGATTATCAAACAAACCAAAACATTAACAACATCATATCATGCGAAATCATGTTTCTTGCTAGAATAATAATTGCGGAATCATTGCCGAGTAGAAAGCCAAATTATCGCCACTAATAATTATGGTAATGATCGTTAGTTTCTTGTAATAATAGAGGCAAAGTTTAAACCACTTTTATATATTAAATGTTTTACGGAGAAAACTGTTTTATAAACACCGTGTTTATATGGTAATGCAGTATGAAAGAAGTTTCCACTGAAACTTTTTTTTATTATTATTAGTTAATTCCGTTTTTTTCCGAGTTGCGCAAACCTTCGATGAAATATTCATTTTATGTGAGTATTGTAATTTGCAGGATGTGAGTGTTGTTAAATTATTTTTCATTGGAATTGCTTTTTATGCATATATAACAATTTGATTTTTGGTTGTGTTTACCGGTTTACTTAACATTATATTCTACATATAGGGAGAAAAATGAGTAATGCTGATTTATTGAAAATCTCTTCAAATTATTAGTCATCCTGTTAAGAACGCGACTGTAAGCCTCTTTCTGATAAAGTGTTGGTAAATTATTAATAATATCGGAACACGTGTTCATCAACCTACGTTGGTGTTAATAATATATCAGGACGAAATGCAAAAATGTGAGGACTTTTATCAACACGTGCTCGGACATCGTGACAAAACATTGGTATTTTACCTAAAGTTTTTTAGGATACTTATCAATTCATTCGAATGACCTAGAGTTTTTACCAAGAATACGAATAATTTATAGAGATTTTGAATAAATTAGCAATATCTTTTATTAGTTTTCTCCGTGTAGACACATTTTATTGTACTGATATGCAACATTACCTATACGAAGCTAAGAGTAGTTATTTTTGAGTATTTTACAAAATATTTTCGTACCTGTTTTTTGGATGATCATCTTGTATAGTTTTAGATACCATGAGAAATGTCTAGGTCTACGGTTGTCTTGACAGCTTGTTGTCACTTTTTATTATCAAATGATGTTAAGCTTTGAGATTTGATTCAACTATAACAATATGATAATTAAATAGCTTAATGTGTGTTCAACACTTTTCAATTGGATTGAGAAGAAATTAAACTTGGTAGTGAAACTACAAAAATAGAAAGACGATATAAAATTATATTTTTAGCCTCTCAAATTAAACAAAAGCGAACGAAACCGAAGAAGATTTTTACAATAATAATAATTCAGAACCATATAAGTAAAAAAAACCTTCCATGTAAAAGCTGCACTGGGTGAGGAAGGATTCATAATAGAAATATTTAAATACAAAATTGCAAATGCTCACCAAAGTACTTTAGTTCCGAAGTCGAATAAATACAAGCTTTTGCAATTTTGTATTTAAAATATAAATATTTTAAATATAAAATTGCAAAAGCTCACAAAAGTACATTTGTTGCGAAGTCGAATAAATACAAGCTTTTGCAATTTTGAATTAAAAATAGAAGTATTTTAAATATAAAATTGCAAAAGTTCACAAAACTACTTTGTTGCGAAATCGAATAAATACAAGCTTTTGCAATTTTGTATTAAAAATAGAAGTATTTTAAATATAAAATTGCAAAAGCTCACAATCGCACTTTTGTTGCGAAGTCGAATAAATACAGTTTTTTTCTATTTTAAATATAAAATAGAAATATTTTAAATATAAAATTGCAAAAGCTCACAAACGCACTTTTGTTGCGAAGTCGAATAAATACAGTTTTTTTCTATTTTATATTTAAAATAGAAATATTTTAAATATAAAATTGCAAAAGCTCACAAAAGCTTGTATTTAAAATATGCTATTTTAAATACAAGCTCTTGTTGCGAAGTCCAATAAATAAATAGTCTTAATATGTATACCCATATAAGTTTATCTAATACGTGAATATCTTAATATTTTTATGTTATTACAAATTAAGCTGATATATTTTCTTAAAGCAATAAAATGGGAAATCTACATGAAGCGCAAAATAAATATTTGCCCCAACTTTATTCCGGTTTCTTGGCTTGGTAGATTATCTCAAGAATTAACATAATTTGTATTCTTATGATTATCATAATTTGAAAACTTTATTAAATATGCCGCTTATTTTTCTTCCGCATTATTTTGTATTCAAGATAAAAAAATGGTTTTTTAGATTTAAAATATGCCATTAATTTTGGGCTAACTAATTTCATTTTATAATCTAATGAAACTTTACTACACACCAAATAGATCTAAGTCCCTCCGTGGTAAGTATTGGTCATCACCAGGAAACATCCCCATCCCTGTCGGTCTCCTGTTGTTTCATTCCAATTCTTTATGCTTAAAGCCCCGTAGTAAGCTTTTAAAGATGGTTTGAAAGTAAGATATGTAAATAACGAATATTAGTGGGAGCGCGTTAATATATATTTTTTAAAAGAAAGACAAACATTCCCGGGTTAAGAATAACCTGACAATATTTGAAAATCTCCTACTACCACCACAGTAAGCTGAAAATGTTGATTGTGTTGTGATGGAGGACTTAGCCAGCTGAGGAATTGAACACACTACGCCTGGGTCACACTACGACCGGTCAGAGTCAAATAATAACGATAATAATTTGTGAAAATATTTAATAAAACAAGGCTCGTATGAAATAGAGCAAAAATATTTTGAAAAATGCTTTAGTTGCATTTATTGATACATTGTGATTTTTTTTCATGCCTACAACAAATTAAATAACACAACAAATTTTCGGAGCTTACTTTGCGATTTTTTTCCATCGAGGGAATTTCATAAAATTAACTTTTCGGCATAAAAAATGTATTGATATTATCTTCAAAACAATTTTTTTTTGGAACTTATAAAATTAAAGAGTTAACGAGAAACTTGCAATAAATCAGCGGGGGCTTAAAGCCTCAGTTTTTTCATCCACACAAACCAGCCGCCCAATCTTAGACCACGAACAATCCCCTGAAACTCTGCTAGCTCCACTAAAATCTACGTCAACCTTACAATATATATACAGACTTTAAATTCACAATAATTAACACAATTCAATATGTACCTTAACTCCATTCCAGGTACTAGAAGTGTGTTTTCAATCTGCTTAACAATAGATGCTGCGTTTTTAGTTGGTCCTGTGCTTCTTGAGCTTCTCTTCCGGCGTCGTCCCCTAGCTCCCACCAAAGCACGAAAATCTCCTTCTTGATTTTCCGATCCAGCTTCCCAATTGGAGTCTTTGTATTCTTTCCCCATGAGAAGCTCAATGGTGGTCCAGAAACCAGAATCTGCTGTAGTCGTGGATGATGTACGCTCCATGTTCACTTTCTCAACGTTCTTAGTAGATTTTAATGATTTCATCTTTTTGAGATCTATGGGCATTACAGCAAAAAATAACAAACTTTCTATTAGCTTTTTAACTAATATATTATTTTTTTCTCTCACGTCGATTTTATTCTGTACACTACGCCAAATTTACACGTTTGTTTGAAAGTGTAAGAAAATTATTTTAACATCAAAGACACGTAATCTATTTAAAAAAATATTTATTTAATTAGCAAAATTCACTTGTAATGTCAACAATTTCTTCTAGCACAATGATAACTGATGAAGTGTTAGGTTTGTCCGCAACCGTTCCGCAATCGGTTGAAAAGGCTTTTACGGCACATATCAAATTGCGAAGGCTTTTATTCGGCGTCTCGACGCCCGCTAGTGCATTGACATGACACCACGTTAAGGGTGACCACGCTTTTGTCATAAGTAAAAAAAATTTCAAGAACTTCTTGTACCTGTTCCCTTCAATTTAAATTGATGAGAAAATACGTGTACGAACAGATAGTGATTGAAAAAATATTAAAATGCAAGAGATTTCGGCCGAGCCCTAAAATATTTCTCAAAGATTAAGCTTTAAAAAAAATATATATCAAGGTTAACTATCTTTTAACAGAGCCAATTATTTAAATATTTTAAGTATTTTTGAGAGTTGTCTTATCTTGATACAATGTACAGATTTTGTCTCAGATATTAAAATAATGACAAATCAATATATACATTTTAAACTTAACCCGTTTATACCTAGATTGATGGATATTTATTACTTTATTAACTCCTTTTATATTGGCTTTAATTACAACTGCCGTTGAGTTAATAGTAAGTTTCGACGTAAAATACCTGGAGTAGGAACTTAAATAATTTATTTGGAGTGGCCCAAGCACTCTCTATGTAGTTTTAAAAATTTAATTCCTATGTGTAAGTATGGCCACACTAGAAGTCGGGCGAGTGTGTAGTTGGAGGGAACTAGTCATAGCAACCCCCTCGCGGCAAACAACAACGTGATGGATGCGAGGGTGGTGTGTGGGTGGTGTTTGCGTGGTGTGCGGGTGGGGGTGTTATGTATTTAACTACTTGCACAAAATGCATTGCTATAAATTAAATCCAAGACTCTGTTTCTTACTGCCCACGGAGCGCCCGAATTACATAACCGTTGTCGTGTTATCGTAAGTACTTTAAAGTGCTCAGAACTTTAACCGCTGACAACTTTGCTAACTACATAAAGTTCGTCGATAAGGGTAACGAATGCTGTTGGAATTATGTGGATTAATCTATTACTCGGAAGTCTCGTCTTTGATGGACTGCAAGGGGTAAACTTCAGGAATGTATTGACAAAACATGGGGCTCTGTTCCGTGGAGTGTTGTTGTGGTGTTTACGGGAAGCTCGTGATAAATAAAATCGCATGTTACACCGAGCGTAAGAATTATTGCTGTAAATTAGGTAGTTCGTTCCAAGCAAAGTTTAAATGTGATTTACATGATAATTGTTTTGTTAGAAACTTTCACGTGTTCAAAAACTGATTTTAAAAAATAGACTGGCTGGTTGTGGAAAGAAAGTGCCTTAAAACATAGACATATGAAGTCTTTTTTTTCCCAAATAGTTGTCTTCATACTAACAGGACATTTTTTTTTAGTTATGAAGTCGTAAAAATTCAAGCTGCTCGAAGTGTAAACCAGGGTATCGGTTCTCTAATTCAGGCCTTTCGCAATTGCTCGATGTTCTTATTCTCGAGTCTCGTCGAAGGTTAAAAGTCATAACGTCAAAAGTCATTCCACTCGAACAACGAGTGGTTCGAGTGGAATGACTTCGTCGAGAATCGAGACCCAGGTCAGGAGCGCCAGAATCAGACCAGCTCATCGGCTACCTTGTTAACCCCGCTCTTCTTTTATCTACTTTGCTATTGAATGAGATTCTTCAGATGCCTTCCAATAGTCTGGCAAACATCCCGTATTTCCATATCTGACACTAAACTGTTTGAAGGGGTGCGAGGTAATCGTATATCGTAAATCGACCAAATAATTCCAATACAAATTTTTTATAATCTTTATATGTCTTATCTAACTCTGAAGATTTTAGTCGGTTGAACTTAATTGTTTTTATGTACTGAAGTAATTTTGTAAAGTTTGGAATGATGTGCATGGCATGAATTCTCGTTTTTATCACGTAACACCTAGCCTGCGATACTGTGACTTTCCTTGACACAAAAATCTTGTTTCACAAATCGTTTACTTTTCTAATTTACAAAGGAATGTATCTAACAAACTGTGTAAATCATTCAACTATGATAACCACCGCTCGAAATGAGAAATGTTTGCAACCGGATCGCTCTGTTCCTATAACGTAAACAAATTAAGGATGGATAAACATAGAGATTTAAAGAAAAATAAGAAAATCACCATACGTTCATTCTGTCTCTGCGTTATATTATTGTATGTAGTTGATTTAGTAGGGTATTTTTACTGTTTTTTTTTTATTCTGGAAAAAAAAAATAATTAATTAACAATGAAGGTATTTTGATTTTATTGTTACATTGACGAATAAATTTTCTACAACGATTTAAAACGTGCCATTTTCGATTTGCCGCCAAAATTACATGTTCGTTTTTATTCGTGTTTTCGGCGGTGTTGATGTCACGCCGGACGACATGAAAAATGAAAATTGCACATTTTTAGTACAATGATCTGAATCAGAAAAATAAACTTAAATAACTGTATTCATATTTTGCAAAAATACCCGATTATTATTACTATTCTCTTTGCTAATGATCATAAAACATGGAATAATCGCGTGGGTGTAACACTCATCCGTAGATTCATTACCGAAAGGTTAAAAATTAATCATTAATAATATAATATAATTAATTAATAATAAGTCTCATAAAAAGCACTGTAGAAATATTCATCAAATTTCAAGTACTAGATGTTCGACAAATTTAAACAAAAACTATTTTAACTCATCACTAAACAAAGCAAACAAATTTTACAAAAATACATAAAATATACAAACACGCGGCATAAATCCAAAAAAATCTTACAAATACAAAATTTGGATAAAGAGACATTAAATTCACCAAACAAACCTAACTTAACAAATCAAGAAACGTAAAATAATAAAATCTAAACATTTTTTTTATTTTGACAAAACAATGGATCATCAACAAAGATCGTGAAATAATTAGTGAATTCACCCAAGTCTATAATAAAAGTTCTCTAATCCATTATACCGTTATCAATACCAACCTGATTTATTTCAGTCATATATTTGTGCTTCCAGCTTATCGAAAAATGTACCTATTATTAAAATAAAATGTTTGTTAACTGGCCTGTGCCTGTGACACTAGACATCATCAGTGAGACAGTCGCAGTAAAAAAATAATTAATGAAAGATGTAGGCCAAAAAATGGCTAAAAATAATTCATTTCAATTAAAAAATATATATTCAACACCAGATTAGGAAAAAAGATACAGGAATAACACGATTAAAAAGATTATTTGACAAACAGCATCGAAAATACCGATAGTTTTGAGTTTTTCGGTTTGACACGATTGAAACCAAATACCCATAGAAATAAGTTTATGTTAATATTCACATGATTGCAATTCTAAATTCAGGTGGTTGCGTGCTATTGTTTGGGTGATTTTGAAATGGATACGTATGAATTTGCTATTATATATTTGCAGGTAATACGAGTGATTGGAGTATTGCGTTTGGTATGTTCTGATTTTGTTTGCAAAAATAATTAATTACACCGTAGTGCATATTATTAGGGCTCTATAACCCTAGACCCTAGAGGGTCTACATGTAATTTAAATAACACATCCGAACACCGAAAGCTTATTATGTCATACCTTACTTAGGTGTAAAAACTAACATAAGATAAATATAAGGTACACAGAAAATGCTTATGGGTAAGTATGTAATAAGTAATGTATATTTCAAGTTGAAAAGATATCAAAATGAGAATTGAGTACGGAATAAACTGCCGTTAAACTGAAGTTTAGTTGATCCTGTAATTCATACAATATTACAATAAAAAAATCCAATATGTTTATATGATATACTTTCTAACTTACTTAACAAAAAGTTAAAGAGTTACTTCGTAAATGCTTATGGGTAGGTAAATAATAGATAAAATATATTTGAAGTTGAGAAGATATCTACATTTTACAAGATAAAACACTTAATTTCCAATTAAACAATTATGAACATGTAAAATATTACGCGAAATAATTTCAGTTTTATGAATGACAAGAAGTTATCAGTGTTACCAACCGGCTTGAACCGAGTTTAAAAACAATTTTTTACTGATTAATTGAAAAATAAATTGCATAAAACAACCACATATTTATATTTTTTGACAGCTGATGAATATTTTATAGCTCCTACTCTCATGTAGGCAAAATACGATTACTAGCCTGAAAAGGTTGCGTTGACCTAGAAAATTATTGCAAAATTCTTCGTTAATATATGCCAGAGCTCACCGTTCCAAAGATATTACTGCATACAAAGAAATTTCCGGTTTATAGTTCTTTATGTAATTTTTTTGTTTTGAAATGCCAATAGTCAGTGAAACTTCTTATTGAATTACTATTATTGAACTTATTATTATGAAAAAAGTCAGCATTCTTTGTCGATATATACGTGGTCAGTACAAACTTTGTCAAGTAAAATTAATATTTTATAAGGTGCTATACATAATAACTTTTTACGTCTTTCGAAGTTACACTATTAAAGGGCTAACCTGTTTGCGAAGCGTTTATCCTTTTGCAGTCATACAACAATAAATTCCCTTACAAGAAGTCAAATGCCAACTGGTATTGCCTTACCTAACCTACCTGAACGTACCTGCGTAAAGACAAATCGCTGATAGATCCACTGTAACCTCTCCCTCGTTTTCATAAACGACTCCTGTGACAGAAAGAGGGGATACAATTGAGGTCTCAGCGATTGGAACATATAATACTTGCGGAGTAATTTATTGGTAGGAAGGTACTTGCCTAGTGGAATATTGTATTGCTAGTGCACGTAGGTATGGATGGATAGGTAGGTACTATAGGTTGGAGGTACAGTCCTTCAAGAAAGTCTCTACATTTAATAAAAGGAACTAAAAATGTTAATTACGATGGCTAAGGGCATATTTGAGGGGCTTAGGGGGTTCAAATTAAGTCTTTATATACGTTGGTGGTAAAAAGAGGTCCTAAAACACTTTCTAATGAATTTTATATCTCTTTTCCCTTGCTCCCCCACCAGGGATGAACCCCTCTTACAATCGCACCCCCCTCCCTGTGAGCGCCATAGCTACGCCACTGACTGTGGCTATCCTGGCAATTCAACTTTAAAAAAAGTTTATTCTTCTTTGGAAAAAGTGCCTTTTTCTATCATAGATATTTAATTTCTTTGAAATCGAAACAAACATTTTGATGTGTTAAAAAACTGACAAAAGGTTCGAATATTATGTTTCCAATCATTAATCATTTCCTTTCAGGGATTATCACAACTTTCTGAATACAGCTTGATATTTTTTGATATAAAAATATTCTTTTGGGCCATAGTACTTATTTAAAGTAACATTTTTCCCATTGAACCAGCTTGATGTTGCCATTTAATACTATTTAAACGATCACGACCGACGCCTCCATTTTTTCTACAATTTCTTGGCAGACTGTAGATATGGGAAGATAGTTACAGGCAAATTATTATAAAGGGGACTCATTTGAATGTATTTGGTATTCATATTATAATTGCATGATTTGTAAAACTGAAAGTATTTATAAAAAAATATTTGACTCAAGATAAGAAATATTTGCCTTTCGAATGTTAGTTAACTTGAAAAATTACAACATCTATGCAATTACATTGTAAAAATAAAAGACATGTTATATACACAATAATCGAAGAGAAAGGATAGCCATTCAGGGAATATGGGTGTACGAATGAAATAGTTATATGAACGGCCCCCCTAAAGTATGTCCACTGGACCTAGTTCAGTGAAACCACGAGCGTCTTCTCAGTAACATATATTCACTCTATATCTGCCAAACATTTAAAAAGAATTATTATTAATAAATTAAATTATTTTGGCACCTACTATATCTCTTCTCTAACAAATAGTATCAATAAGTGATTTTGAAAATTAAAGGTTCACTGAATTTGAATAATGTTACGCATTACGCACGAATATTTCACATTACCCATGCACCGACAGCCGAAATTAGTATGGTTAATCCAATTATTTTTGATCCATCTAGTAGGCCACTAAAAGAGCGAGGATATCTTTAAAATGATTTATCTGTAGGTGGATAGGTACTGTACATAGGTTGGAGGTACCTACTTGTATTGAAGGTTCGAGTACGGGTTTGCTTGCTGCTTGCTCGCGGCTGAGGTCTGGTATCCGTGGGTGACCACACCCAAAGCCGGACAACGGTCTGCAGGCAAGGCCATCTTCTTTGATATATGCATCTACAACAAGGTGGTTACAATAGTACCTAATTTTCCACTTAAATTAAGGAAATAAAATAAAAATATTGTTTTCAAGTAACGTAAAATCATTCTGTTAGCTCCTTAGCTCCTCTCTTTGCCTCTGATGGTAGATATCATTGGCGGCACATGACTTGTGGGATTGCTATTGTCTTGATACGAGTTGGTATTTCACCACCCTCTTGATAAGCACTATCCAAAGGATAATTTATTTTTCAATTTAACGATTTATTCACTTCCAATGTCCAAGTTTACTATTCGGCACTCGAATCTATTAATAGATTGAGCAGTATTTATATATATTTTATTTCGGATAAATTAGCTAAGTTTTCTACCAATTGTGAATATTTATTTATTGTAATGCATACGAATTGAGAGGAAGGTGAAATACCCCCTTAGTTTGAAGAAATAACTGTCTCCGTAGTGGAGCGCTAGGTTTTCGGCTCCGAATCCAGAAGTCGCGGATCCAAATCCCGGCGTGCGTATATTAGTGTTTATTGAATTAATGAATTAATATTTAATTAATAATATAGGCATATTATATTTCTGTATATCACAGAGAATATCAGTGATATCCCACTATTCATAATCAAAACGTTGTTTGCAATGGATTAAGCCGTGTTTTGGGACCAGATTTGAAGAGCCAGGTATCCCCCCCACCAAGCAGAATTTTAAAAAAATGCCAGTAAAACCATTAATTATTGTAAGAATTTTTTCTTTTTGGATGTCTCTGGGGGTACATTTTAATGGCTCTTCGAGACTTTTGATTTTTTTAAAGGACTGAGTTTGAAATATATCTACGAGATTATTGACGATGTTGTAGCCGAAAATGAGTTTTGTGGTTTTTACAAAAATCTGTTTTGTGTATGATGAATTTTCAGCCAAACTGAAACACCTGAAAATCTTCCGAAATCTACAGAAAATTGATTTTTCGTATCAGAGCCATTTTTGTCAGGACTATATGCTTAACAAATTGATGACTAGAACTAGCGCCCATACGTTACGAAAAATCAACGTTTAAAAATATTTTTATAATGCTCAGGAAACGAACCCTTAACTTCCCGAATTTAAGTCTAATGCGTAGGGCACAAGGTAGGCATGATGTTTTGTTATAAACGTTTTTTACATGTTGTTCTTTACGTCACCTTAATGTGAAAATGTACCTATTTATTCTAGTTGAAACAATGTTTCAGGGTTTCAACCAGGACAGGGAAACATTACTTGCATGAAAAAAGTAGTAACTTCACAATCAACCTGTGCTTTACTTTCCTAGGCATCTCGTATCCTTCCAACGTATCCACGCACAAGACTCCACCTTGTGTATTCTTAAAAAACAAGTAAACAAATCAGATAAATGTAAAAGGGGGTAAATTGGTTGGTTTTGTCTCTAAAAGTGTAGAATTTTTTTGATGATTTTGAATAAGTCTTGTATCTTAACTGCCTGGCGTCATCGAGACTATATTTGCACCAATCAAGGACTTCGAATCAAAGGACAACGGGAAGGTTGTTGTTGCCTAAACGTTTACTAAACGATGCGATTTTTTATTTGTCCGTTTGAAACATTAAAATGAAAATGCAATCGTTTTCAAGCGCTGCTAGTATCTTAGTTTTCAGTTTGATAAAAATGATTTATTCCTTTTATTATTTAAAAAAAAAAATGTAAGTACTTGACAGTACTGAAAAAAAAAATCTTTCACAGAACTTGAAAATTAACTTTAAAATTTGAAGAATTGTTCAAATTCTCCGAAACAACCCGTCCTAAATGTTTTTTTGTATGTGATATATTGGTTAAATTAAATGCATTATTAGGAGTTTTTTCTTTTTAGTTTACAATTTTTTAATTTTTTATTTTTATTTATTTATTCAAAAAACAGTTTTTAGCACAAAAAAACTTACTCTGCACATCTCACTAGGGCATTCCTGTATCAAGATGTGCAGCTTTACAATTACATCATTTAAAAAAATACATATATGTAAACTTAATCTAATAATAAAATTAAATTTAAACCCAAAAAATAAAAGTTAATGACACGGTTATTTCGAGACCGGTAGACAAAAATAAACAAAATTTTAGTAACAAATATACGAAAAAAAAACAAAAATGTCAACAAAAGTAGCATTGGGCAGTACGTTTATAGTAAGTTGGCAACAATAATATTCTTGTGTTAACTGTCATAGGCATATTTACACAATTACACGGATACATACACGAACTGCTGGCCTCTGTGTTTCCTCCCTCCTACAACATGGGACTCTTCAAGACCCATGTTCACTCCTTCCTCTCCACAAAAAGACCCTCCACACGGCATCCCCAAAGATGACATAGGCCCTGAGGGAAATGATTTTCTTCAGGGCCTCCTGTGTGGAGTTAATATAAAAAAAAAAAAAAAAAAATCATGACATGGATACTATTGTGTTTCTAAACAATATCAATATAGAAAATCTTGATCCATTAACCATTTATTTAGCTTTTTTTAGTTTAGTTGTGCAGGTTGATTAACTTTTTACATCCATTGGTATCTTATTAAATTTAGAAGGCAATAGATAAGTTCATTTTCGTTCGTTTCAATATACCATGCATTATTTTACATGAATAAATTGTGAAATAACACGAATTAATCAAATTAAATTTGAACTGTGACCTCCGGATTTGTAGTCACTCAACCTAATCTAACGATTTTGAAATTTTTTATATTACATATTTCTTTCATATTAATCCGATTAATTTAATTTGAAATAAATTATAATGTAGAAGAATTTTTTTATTAGAATTCAAAGTCACTACTATTTATGCTCTACAAATAATAATTACCAGGTACCTGGCTGTGTGGCTTTGTTCAGCGCAAATCGACAAGATCTGCTCACTCCTGCTTACATCGTATAAAAGGACCCTGCCTCAAGGAAATGTCATCACACCTGTTTGTATTCTTCTGAAAGACACAACGAGTTCCAAGATGAAGGTAAGAAATAATCTTTTATCAATATTCAATACTTATTTTCGATTACTTGCTTGATTATTTGTATATTAAATCTCCCTTTCAAAAATTACTAGGGCTGATTTTTAAATTTAATAAAAATAGTTTTTAACAGTAATTTCGTTGTGGAATTCGGTATAATTTTGAAATTTGATAAAAAAACTTTGATCCAATGATTTTTTTGTTTGTTTTTATTTTGTTAAAAAGATTGCATTTTTCTATCTAGTATAAACCTTTTAATAACTTATTTCTATAACATTAATAACACTTTAAAATACATCTAAAACGTATTATTTATAGGATTTAGGTGTAATCCACGAAAAGCAGCAAGGCTTTTAGCTTCTACATCACTGTCGCTAGTTCATTAAAAATCTTAAATCCTTTAAAATAGAGATTGTTTTGGGTTCCATACAAATTTGTTTTTGGAAGTCTAAAATCTCCACAGTTTCTCTTTGGTTTTATCTGGTACTTCTGTTTCCCGCCACGCGTTGCTGTGGTTCAGTCTGTCTGGGCATCAGACAATTTAAAAAAAAATCAGGCAATTTATAAAAAAAAAAAAACATAAAACACAGGCGTATTCGAATGCAATGATGTGTCAAAATTTCAAGTCAATCGGTAAAGAACTTTTACAACATTTTTAATTATATAGATAGATTAGATCAGTGACATCCTTCCAATGGCATCTTTAGACTAGTCGGTTAAAAAGTTTTAAAATTTAATATACATGTTTTGACTATTCTATAAACGTCTCTTGCGTTGAAAAGCTTTTAACTTATTCAATAATGAAGGATCAGACACTATTGTTTTAACTCTGTATGTCTGACGTTTGTTTGTTTTGAAATTCTCTTTATTGTTGCTTGTGTTGATTGCTTTTGAAAAGTAGAAGATAAAAGAAATTCAATTTGAAGTACCTACACGTAGTTCTTGAGAAACTCTTCGTATCTGATTAGATTCCTGTAAGTGAGCTTTCTTTGTGAAAACGTGTTTTAATCAGCGTGAAAAGTAAATCTAGTCTCGGGAAGATTAAAATCGTGATTTGATTTTATTATGTTACTTCAGTCCGTGGGTAGATAATAGTGTATTTTATTCAGCGAAAGCACCTCGAGGTATTATACATACTAGCATTGTGAGAATTCGCGAAAATTCTTTTGTTGAAAACTCACTTAAACCTCCAAACCAATACTAAATGAAAGTTTTTTTTACATTATTCCGATATGTTTTCAAATCGTTATGATCATTTTAAAAATTATTTTTTGATTTGTAAAAAGATTTTTGTTTGCGTCATGCTAGTAAAAATACAAAGGCTATAAACACAGTTTTTTATTAGCTATGAAAACTATGTTTCTGATTTTTTTTTTGTAAAATTGACTCATTTGGCAAATGTTACTAAATAAAGTTAATAATAAATGCAGGCTTTATAGTGTTAATACTTTTGAATTTTACAGTTTACAGATTTAAAATCACAACAAAGTAAAGAACCTACCTACTCGAACTTTTAAAAAAATCTGAAAAATATGTATTTTCATAGAATATTTTTCACTTCATTGGGTTGTATTATGTTGAAAATTTGACGAATAAAGCAAAATAACAAAATTAATACTCTGTTGATATGAGCAGATCATGTATGTTTTAAAACAATCGCGAGAACCATTTTAAACAATTCAGGCGTCTTTCAATTTCAAAAATGTTTCACAAGGTGATTTGACCCTATCATAAAAAAATAATTTTGATATTTACATGATATTTTTCGTTTCACCGTGTTTTCTGAGTCAATTGTCATCATGAGATTTGTCAAAGTTTAAGAGGGATTTAGCACAGATCGGGTGAGTCCAGAGATCGGCTTATGAGACCAAGAGGGTTAAACTCTATTAATGACCATGCTTTTGTGTTCTAGTTTATCCTGGTAGCGTTGAGCCTGATCGCCGTGTGCCACGCCAGCATCGTGGCGCTTGCCCCGCCCACGCTCAAGCTGGCGGCACACTACCCCGCGCTGACCTACGCCGCCGGGCCGCTGCCGTTAGCATACTCGGCCTACCACGCGTACCAAGCGCCCCTGCTCGCGCACCCTGGCCCGGTGGCCTATGCAGCGCACTCACCGCTGCTGGTGCAACCGCAGGTGGTCGCCTATGCCGCTCCTGCACCTGTCGTGCAGCCAGGGTGAGTCTGCAAGTCTTCATACTTTGTTGGTCTTTTAACTAACTTCACGCAAATCATTCATGCAAGGGTAAATAAAACAGGTAATTTCAGTTTAAATTGTCATACGAACACATCACTCCTGATAAGTCTGTTGTAACCCACCACTGTTTTTCATGTACGAATGTGTGAGACAGAGAGGGTACACCGGAACTCACAATGGTAGGGCTAAAATAAACTACGCCGTGCATTTTCAAAAGCAGTCAATAGTCCGGGATTTTGAAACATTGTGAATTGCGAGAAAGAGGTTGATATAAAAGTAAAATGAAGCAATTTCACACGTGGCCGTTTGAGGACCAGTAATCTGTTGCGTGACCTTTGATTTCAAATAACCTCCCCCAAATAACAATATGTTGTCTTTCATGGTATTGCACATTGTACATCATTACCTAACCTATCATATGGATGGCGAACCTATGACAAGCGTGTCACTTTTTGATTGCGCTCATGTTTTGAGCATCGTGGACCTTTAGTCTGCCACTGCGTGCGATTAATTTATGTGCGCTAGCACGATGCAGTAGCATGCGCCAGTCTGCCCCTATTTATTTATATGTTGGAAAGAATACGAACATTTCTTTAAAATAATCTAATTTTGGCAATAAACGCAACACCTTGTCCAAGAGTTGTTGTACTTTGTAGTTGTTGTAATATCTTTGATAGACTTGAGGTAATAGGTTCGCCATCCCTCATTTAGTATATAAGATAATAAAGCGTTGGTACGACGTTCAGTGCACCGGCTGCTGTGCCTCTCATCCCCGCCGTCCTTCAGGCAGCCCCAGCTGTCCTTTCCCGCTCCCGTCGTGAACCCCAGGTGAGTTGTCATTCTAACTAGGATCATTGTCAGGTATCATCAAAATAATATCTTGTAACAAGTTTAATGTGCGGTGAAATTTGAGATCTGCTGAAAACACGGGTCGCGAAAACGAACAATCACTAATCATGTAAAAAATGCACTCCAGCATCCAGATGGCCAACCAAGGTGAACTTTTTTAAAAGACTTGGTCTACAATGAACCTATAAAAATATAGGTGCTCTATCCCAAAGCGAGTTTAAGCCAACTGTATTCTATCTACAAAACCTTGTTATCCAGTACCCACTAGCAGTGGCGGCTCGTGACTTTTAAGTATGCTGGAGTGCTAAGATTAAAAACCAAGACTTTATTGATGTTCTTTCAAAATGTTAATTTTGGTATGAAAATTTTAATTTTATTGTTAGGAAATTTTGAAAACGATAAATATTCGTCAACAACGCATTTTCAATATAAGTACTCCAGTATACTCAAGAGATTCGAGCCGCAACTGCACACTTGTATTTCGTACAGTTTCTAAAGTTTTGGAGACTCGTTAATTTTAATATTCGTATTGTATATGCGTCTATCTCAACCAATTGTTTTCTATGGATACGGATACGATCTTAACAGCTCCTGTTAAGTCCCGCCCTATGCCTCTATTGTGCTGTTTCAATCATAATACTCATAACCCAGAGCCAGAAGTTCAGCATAACTGTCATTGGCATGTCATTGGGTATCTGACGATGTCTCCTGGATTCCACAAGTAGCTCCTTAGTTTCAGGTGTTTCTTATTCCATTTTTGAATAAACAACAAATACAGGTAGGTATCTCACAAATAGGAATGAAATCACACACCATAGACAAAAAAATAAATCCCGAAGACAGGTAGGTACCGAATTACTAAAGGTTAATAATGAAATGAATGTAATTTGTAATTGTTCCCAGGTACGTCGCGGCAACCCGCGGATCCGTCCACGTCGCCCCCCTACCCGGAAACACCCCGTACGCCAGCCATCACATAAACCTAGAGGCCGCCCCCGGTACTGAATAAACTGGTAGATCACACATAAATCAGCCCCCACCCCCGCCCTGACATTCGCAGACAATATTTTGGATTTTTGTTCGTGCCTGCATAATTTTTTTTGACAATAAACTGAATTTATAAAAGAATTAATTATTTATTTAATTCGAAAAATAGTTTTGTTCGTAAAAAATAATATATTATTGTTCCTGAAATGTAGCAAATTGAACCTTAACTTTGAGTGCAAGCCAATTCATAATTGTCTTCTTCATAAGCTTTAGAGCTTTAGAATATCCGTTCAATCACTGCTGTTACAATAATGAAAATAAACTAAACGACTTAATACAAATATTATTAAATTTAAAATAAATAAATAAAGTTCTACGAACTAAATACGTACAAAAAGAACAATTAAAAAAGACAGTACTAGTCACATAACAAAATTTCCATAGATTTTACAAATCTCTCTTTCTGAGGCTTGTAGTATATGATTAAGGGTGGTCCATCGGATCGTGGTCAAACATTAGAATTTTCAATTTAAATTTAAAAAAATTGAGTTTAATTTATATTCGGTGTACCCGACGGACCACCCTTTACAACAAATCAATACGCTGATTTTCAGTTATAAATCTTAAACATTGATTACATACAAGTGAGGTAAACATTTACTATATTTATAACATCAATATTATTTATTGATGAATCGACTACACTGCTAAATTAATAGATTTACTGAAACAAGGTTACTTGCTACTTGTAGGCTTATTAATAAATACAGTTTATTATTTATGCAAAATCAAATACACAGAAAGATCAATTTAGTCCACATTAATCTATATTCTTGGAATGGTTATTTCTGTCCAGTTAGTAGCAACTGTAAGCTGTAACATTTCGCATTTGTACGCCGTTGCTAATAAACCCAAATCATCTGCTTACAATCAAATTAAAATAATTATTTATGTGTTCCAACACGCTGAACAACGACTGCGAACATTTTGGTGAAAGCTTAAAATATCATTTTCACATCTGATGTAAATAGCTTTGTTACAATTCAGTCCAAACGCTCACACCTTACGTATCTCTACACAGGAGATAAAATAATTTTCTACCAAAAAACCCGTGTTACTCCAAGCTAAATATAAGTTGATTTATTTTAAATGCACAGGTTGGCGCAAAATGACCTTTATGGTTTGAATTCTTTAATAACTTTTGAATTATTTCGGAGTAAATTATAATTATATATTTTTTAAATTACAGTACGCATACAAATAATTTTACTAACCTGGTTTACGTATCGTAAATGGTGGCTATTTTCTGCTTCGCACATTCGTTCTCCTTCCAGCAAATAATGAATAAATAAAAATGAAAATGTGATTTTCCATCACCTTTCGTATATTTTCTGGTAGTTTTCATTAAAGGATGGTTGCTGGCTCATCAGCGTAGGTACATTCGTTCTTTCCTATAGGCCCAAAGTAATGCTCTCGTGGAAGATGTTCCGTAACAGAGTAAAGGTGGTGACAGATTACGCTATAAGTTCAAAGCGTTTTATATAACTCCATATTGCTCGCCATACAATCCCATATAGACCTGTCACACCTAAGTGGCGACGGTTGCGCCGTGATCTGCTAGCCAGGCTATATTTGAAATTTATGCGACCCCCTCTCCTACCTACGGCAGGAGAAGGGGTCAGGAAAATTTACAGAGCGCAGGAATTACGCGGCTGTCATCTGCTAAAGTGACAGATTCCATACAAAGAAATGATATTCGACGGCAGTTTCCCAATTGATCTGACCCCCTCTCATGAGATTATAGCGTAGTATGTCACCCCAACATATAATACGTATAAGCCACTTCCAAATTATGCAGGCATAATATACCATAATGTGTCTAAGGCTTTATTGTTTCTCTGATAGTAACTCTAATGGACTGTGGCTCCGTCCTGTTGGAACCGCAGTTGTGGATGGTCTTGTATAAGTTGTATAATGTGTATGTATGGCGAGCGATATGTCAAGCCACGAAAATATAGCGTGGTCTGTCACGGGGTTAAAGGTTATTTTGCGGCATCCCGTATATTATACATCTGGCATATTTTTATTAATAGAAAATAGAAAGTGTTCAGGTGCTCATATGTCGTATAAGCCTCAAACGAGTCAGACAATAAGGAACTTAAGCGAAAGATATTTATGCTTCAAAAAAAATATTCTCATATATGTAAGGATATTTTTTAAATTTATTTTTATAAATATATATACAAAAAATATACATATATATACCCTTTGCTTCAATAAGTGACGAGATGCTAATATTTTACTTTGTTTTCTTCAATGATAAAAGCGGGTAATTTTAAGAATAAAAATATCTCGACTCCCATTCAAAAGACAGTGCCGGTTGAATAATAAACGTACGCTTTTTGAGACTGATGGCTGTTAACGTAACAGGTTACGTTTGTAGATTTGATGCATTATCCTCAGTCATAAATTAAAACTTTGAAACAAATTTTAAATACTAAAACTAAATATAACACTAAAAAAGTCATTATTGATTTAAAAACGGAAAAAAAGGACTGGCGTTCCTTATTCATCGAATCAATAGGTAGGTACCAACATAAGTTTTTTTTATTAGCAGATTTTAGTAAATCCACTTTCTTATCTTTTTATCTCTAAATCTTAAAAGTGGGAAATTTTTTAGAGAGTAAATGGATTAGATTAGAATAATTGAGTCCATAAGTACAATATAACTTGTAAGTTTAAAATCCCGTGTGGCAGATTGGAGTACTGTTGGAATAATTGAGTAACCGATGAAATATCACTCAAAATGGAAGGAGCTCACCGAGGGAGCTCGTAGGACTATTAATAGGTGGGGACGCGAAGATTTCGCGTTTGCCATAACGCGATTTTTTACAAGAAAAATGCGAATTTTGTCATTTTCATTCGCATTCAGAAATTTGAAAATTTTCGATAATAAAAAGCACGTAAATAGTAAAAAACACCAGTTTTGTTACAAAATAACACTGCAACTGTTTAGTGGAAAATAAACGCTATTCCTAGAAATCAGATCTTCGTATTATTGTATAGCCAAAGTCACGCTTTGACTTGAGAAGGCTGCTACAAGGTAGCAAGTTGAGTAACCAGGAGAAATCGCCAAGCATCCCTTGTGAATTTTAATGAAGGGACTGTGATACTGCCGAGGAAATAATAGAGATAGAACAATATGCCAATCTCCAGACTGCTCGGAATAATTAGATTTTATTAAATTTTCACTAAGTACGTACAAAATTTTATTTATTTATTATGAATCGATAGTAATTAAAGGAATAACATTATTAATTTTCTGCTTCCATTCCGCGGCCACATTGTCATTAGCAGGGCCCCATTTTGTGTCAGGACGGAGAGAAAATTTGATGCGCTGGAAAGAAAATGAGATATAGGTAGGATAAAAGAAAAACTATAAAAGGTACAAACAATGAGCTTGACAAGTATTTCCAATGTTTTGAAGTGGTATTATGATCTCGCATAAATCTACGGTTGTTTTCGTCCTGTTGAGGTCTAATAGAACTAATGGGTTACCCTAACGTTAAGTTAGGGGGGTAGCTAATTTCTATCAAAAATCATTCTCAAATCAAATATTGTATTTCCAATTTTGGTACAAAATTAGCTAAATAATGAAATGTAAATATAGTTTTTGGGTTCAAACAATTCTTGCACTAAACCGTCACTACCGTCCCATATATATAAACATAATGTGAATCCTCCAGAGTATATTTTTATGAGCACAGATACTCTATCTCCTTAAAAATATTATTTATCCATATGATGCCACGTTCATGTCAAAATATTGTATTTACACATATACTGTAAAATGGAAGTAAAATCAAATTTTCGAAGGTTTGCAAACTTTTCATATCAGTTTCTCAATATCATGATTTCTGCAGATACAATATTTTAACACTAAGCCATCGTGATTAAATAAAAATAATATTCGAAAATAAAGAAAGATGTATTATAATTTGTATCATGACTTATGGAGATACAATATTTAACCCTAAACCACTGAAATTGACGAAATAAATAATGAAAGATGTATTACAATTTGCAATATTATGATGCAATAATCCATCATTTTCCCCTTGAGTCGGTAGTCACGACACAAAGAGTTATCTGTATTACCTATCACAAGTAAAACTGGGCAATTATACAAAATAGTCAGTTGACATTGAACGATATTAATACGGATTTATGGAAAGGTTAGCAGTTATTGCTAATTTGGAGCTTTCCTAGAAAAACAGTAGTTGACATTGCACTTTATTTATAAACCAGAAGCTGATAGAAAGGTAACTCGCTAAGTGGTAACTCGCTCGTTACAATATTTTTTCATTGAAAAAATCATAGGAATAGACTTTTATACAGAAAGTATGGAACTGCAACAGAAATGAAATGGTTTTTCATGATAAAACTTAAAATAACCAAATGGAAATACCCGATCATATTTCTGAACTCCTGGTATTTTATTCTTGTCCACAGGTTCACATTTTGACGTTTATTTGCATATTATTATGAACAATTGGGACCCACTGCTGATATTAACTAAAACTAATATTTACTCTTTGATATTTCTGTGCTCCTGGTATTTTGTTCCTTTTTTGGTCGACAGGTTCACGTTTTGACGTTTATCGTTTATAGCAGAGCCTTGATAGATCATGGATTCTCGACAAATCAGTTCCAATTTTGAAAATGGCAATTGAAATAATTTTATCTTAATAATATAGTTATAGTTCAATGAATCGGAGTTACAAACAGCGTCACAACCGAAATTAGTATTTTTTTAATGAAACTGCTGTAATTATGAAATGATTTTGACGATGAAATAATTTTGTTAGTGAATTTACTACTTTTTTTTTCTCTTTTGGCAGATTTAAAAAAAAAAAAAAAAAATATATATATTCAAAGATGTTCCAAAGTCAATTTGAACCAATATTTTCATTGTTTGGAAAATATAATTGATGGTTTCAAAAGATATTGAATGCCATAGACATCCTTCTCTACGATAAAAAATTTCTTTCGAAAATGAGCAATTATTGACAAAACAGAATGTCGGAATGTGTAAATGAGTAGATTAGGTTAGGTTAGTTTACCTCGAGCAGGTTCCCCTCGGAACGGAAGACAAGGAAGTACAGCATGTAGACGGGGATGCAGACCATGGACGACAGGCACATGCACCAGCCCAACTTGATGCTCCAACTGGGATATGGCTTGTCCAGATAAGTCAGGTCTCTGTTCCATATTATGGTAGTGATGAAGATAAACTGTAACAGTCATCAAATATTTTAATATGTGTTATGCCTAAACCCTTAACCAGTGGAACGCCGACGAGTCTCCGGAGAACATGCGAGCATTCTAGTTTGATTCTTTTTAGAATAATTTGCAATGCGATTTCGACCTTAATTCTTCGAAAAATGTATGAAAAATAAAATCAGCATCGTTTGGGCTAATAAAACGTTAGGTTGCACTAATATTTTTCTAGTTTATGCTCCAGCCTTCAACAGTTTAAAAGCCTCTGACATTTTGCAATGCACTAATCCTAAGTGAACTGTTAGAATGCAGATTGAGCGGAAAATATTTTCGCATTACATTCGATTCCCGAAAAATTCGCTGTTTTTTAATTAATGTATTTCAAAATAAAACACTGTTTTTGAAAGCAGATAAAACACTCTTTCAGATTTTAGCATTGCAAATCAACACATGAAACTAAAAACAAATGTTTAATTTTATATTGTAAACTTTTTTATGCAAACTGAAAGCGCGGTATTTTCTTTTTCTAACACTGTTCAAATCATATTATATGTCATCGTACCACAAAATGAGATTTTTTATAAGACCGTTTTCGGGCTGAGAAATTTATCTCTCAAAAAGAAACTACGGGTGTTCGTTGTTTGGGAAGAATATCCCTCAAAATTGCCCAAGGGGTTAATAGGTACAACTAACATAACATTTTATTCTTGTATTAGAAACTAAATAAATAAATCATTTCGGGAAAAAATAAACAATAAAATTTTAGTAACAGCAAAATATCCAAAGCCGTGTAATAGTTTCGTAGATTTTCCTGTACGAAATTTATTGTAAGCAGAACGCTTATACTTAAGTGAAATTACAAAAAAAAATAATTAATATGCCTTAGCTTTTTTGTCTCAAATTTCTAGCTCAAGAAAACCATTTTCAGTGTGTCATTTCCATGGAGTTTTGGAATATCAATTTAACCGAATACAAATCAGATTTTTTTCAGATACGTAATTTATCCAAATATTTAAATCCAAATGCAAAAGCAGTTTGTCGGAAGGTCATGTAATATTAATAAATATTAATTATAACAATAAAGCACACTTATAACGTGATACGACAGTAAAGAAAATAAATATATAAGAATGAAATTTCAAGTGATTATAATACAAAGACGTAAAATAAAGATATAAGACAGTCTCCCATAAAGAAACTATTTAAAAATATCTAAAATTATAATATTTTGCTTTGTGTGTGTTTTTTTTCTGTAGAGCTTGCAGTATATGTTTGTAGTTTCTTTGTGCTACTAGTCGCTGCCAACAGAAATTTAAATCGAAAAAAATAATTGCGTATTCGGTACAGTGATAAATCGTTCGTTTCACGGAAAATTACAGCGTGAAACTAATTTTCTAAAGAGGCTACCTAGGTAGGTATCTCGCGACATTATTTTCGGCCGTCGAATATGCCACAGTTCAATAACCTACATGAAGGATGTTTGGGAGACTTTGTTTTAGTAATTCACGGATATGCGGAGGTAATTGAAGGTGTAAAACTATTATTTAAAAAGATCTAGCAATACGCTACAATTTGATAGTTTCAAGGTCATAATATATTTAAATAATGCACCGTTAAAATTGTGGGCGTGATGTATTTCCAACAGACTTTCCATATCCAGTGGACCTTGTGACCGTTCATGAACTGGATATCTCTGGTGAAGTTATCATAGCCGTAGGTCCATCCAACTATAATGATCTCAATCAGGCAAATCATTATAATACCCACAGAGGCGCAGTACCAATCCATCAACTGCACAATGTACATCCCCGCCTAAAATCAACAAATCTTTCAATAAAAAATTAATCGAGTTCTTCAGAAGATTCAAAATTATATAAGAAGCTCATATAATCATGACACAGTTCTTCTTATTCGTAGGGGGACGAGAGTTGGTGGAGGGCAAAATTAAATGTAACAGTAAATAGCGGGTACTCACGTTTGTCGTACATACGATTGATAAACCAAAAAACAGAAGGCAACTCAGAAACGTTACTGAGGTTTTCCATTTCATAAGGGAGGGGCATTCGTCCAGCAACGCAGAAATAACTGCTTCCAGTTGAACGAACTGTAACAAAAAAGAATCACAATGAAATAAAAAAAACTGATGTTTGATAATTAGCATTAGGATATTGCCCAGAAATATGTAAAGGAGACGTTCACTCGGGTTGCTTTTGAGGACTATAGATTCCCAGAAAGAACAGCAACCGTAACAAACAGATTGACCAAGGGTCCAATTCTCTATCTATCATAACTGATATCCCCAGTGACCATTAATCGTATATTTTGCAGTTAGCAAACAATAAGAGACTTGTCGAAATACGCGGTTTATGGTAAATGCAACACGCGTTGCAAAATACGCGTGACTAAGCTCCCAAATTAGCAAAATTACTTAAAAAATATATAAAAAAGGAAGACGAAAAATAATTTACCTGCAGAACCATCGACAGCCAAGACGAAAAGCATAAATAATAACAAGCAAAACACTGGTAGAGGTCCTCAATGGTTACTGGAGTATTGGAGTAGTACACTGGGATATGTAGACAAAAATATACGTGAAAACAGAGGTAAATATATTTAAAAAAAAAGGAACACGTGTTGCTAAACTATCGATGTCCACAAGACAAGATAATGTAGGATCGGCAATGGTGGCAATAGGACATTCAGTCAATCAGAAAAACAGTTAAATCAAATTGTAAAAAAAAACGAGAAAAGACGTAAACTTACACAACTATCGATTCCCAAAAAGAACAGCATAGCAAAGAACAGCACGGCCCAGAGGTTGGACCAGGGCAGCATGGTGATGGCGGCAGGGTAGGTGACGAAGGCCAGCGAGGGCCCGGCGGAGGCCACGTCCTCTATAGCCAGCCCGGTGCGGTGGGACATGAAACCGATGACAGAGAACACGGTGAAGCCGGCAAAGATGCTGGTGCCGCAGTTTACTATGGGGACTATTATGGAGTCTCTGAAAAATAAAGATTTTTGAATAGTGATTCACTGACGGCCACGCAGAATCAATAAATTCGGTACCGTCATTCAAAATCCGATCAATTCCCAAAAGGTTTTATATTACCTCACCACTGAAGCTACTTTGATTGCTGACAAAGAGTTAACATGAATGTAGTAGAAGGAGACCATTTACTTGGATACATTATTATTATTTATTGTCGTAAATGATATCCCCGGTGAAATTCCAAGAAAGCATTTATTCCGTGGTTTATTAATTCCAGTGAAAATTTCTTTTATGATTTGAGATACTTACATAAATTCCAGCATAGAATTCCAAGTATTTCCAACATAGAATTCCAACAAATTTTTTCACACATATAAAATTTTAAAACTGACACTTAAATTCAAAGCAAATCCGAGTTTCGAAGTTACGCATGACAAACACACAGCCGAAATGAGTATTTCTGAAAAGTAATGAAAAATATATTTACGAAAGGTTGTCATTGTTAAACTTATTGTAGCTGGCCATGTTGACTATTCCTCCCCATCCTGGACCGAGGGAGTAGAATATTTGTATTGCTGCATCAGCCCATACCTAAAAAAACAACGAACATAAATTCCAGGCTAAATTAAAAATACAAACAAATTTGGAAAAACTGTTTGATTTTTATATTCCCTCAGAAGACACATAACTTTTGAAAATGAGAAAAGAATTAAGAAACGGCGACAATATTATGCCTTGGCTCAGATACCAATATTAAATTGTTTAGTCAGGGCGGCATCAAGAAAGGGGAAGAGTGTTCATATTCGGCCCAAAAAAACTATTAGAAAATTACTAGGGGAGCTAGAAGGACTATTAACTTACCAGAAAATATAATATAACTTAAATATTTCCTATTCATATTTTCATATTTCACTAGGAATCGTTATCTAAAGACGCCATATCAGTGTGACGCAGCCGGCCACACGTGGATTTTCTTTTGCCCAGCCACTTCTACACAACGCATTACAATAACACGCTAGTGAGGCAGAGATGGGGCCCGCCGCCGAGAGCCGCTGATTTCACGAAGGTGGAGGGTGGTGGAGAAGTCACGTGGAATGGTCACATAATTGTTTAGTTTGAGGCTCGCCTCGAGCAACGAATACTTCCGAAGTAGATAGTAACTGATCGTTTACGATTAACTCTAGTGACAAAGATTCGTTTCGTTTTGTGATGTATGCGGCAGTGTGTACGGAGTAAGGCTATTTTGTGTTTGTGTACAGAAATTAACTTGATCATTTTTGCACATTATTATTTATTTATCGTTTATTTGTGAAAAACAGTGACCCAATAACATTTCACAACATTTACAATTAATCATATATCTACGAGGTAAGTTTTTAGATTCTCACGGCCAAAAGCATTTTTGTTGTTTGTTTTTGGGGTGTTATGCCGTGTTGCGCTAACTCCTTCTTTAGCCGACGTTTCGGACAGCGTTGCAGTGTCCATCATCAGGGCAGATCCGGTAGATCCGAAGATGGAGAAAGAAGAAAAGAAGGAGTTAGCGCAACACGGCATAACACCCCAAAAACAAACAACAAAAATATATCTACGAGTTCATTAATCTCTCATATACGTTTATTAAATCAGTTGCGATGCATCAACGTGTTAAAAAATACTTATTCTAATTTTGAATTCATTGAGGTTTGATTGAAACAAGTCTATCTCTGAAGGAAGTTGGTTCAAAAGTCATTCTCCCCAGAGGCATGAGCATTGGTAAGTTGGTTCTGCCTCTTGGAAAAATAAAAAGCCTGTGCTGCTTAGCTCTCGTGAAGTTATCGGGGACATAAAACATAATACGCCCCATAACATCAGGATTGCAAATATGTCCGTTGAGCAGCTTATGTGCTACTACCAACATTGCAATTTTTTACTTCAACTTCTGACGTTTAGACGATCTAGTGCTAGCATTCCAGCGAGAAAGTCAGAGGGATATAACAAGGGGTAATGCCCAAACTATGATTACAGTTTGAAGAAGCTAATAGTTTGCATTGTTTTTTGTAGGTATGTTTAGGAATATTTTGTAGGTATCTGCATAAATACCCCACAAACCGCCACTGCTGGCGAGCCATATTTTGGAGTCAGAGGACATTGACAACCACAGTGAACTTGGCTACTGGTAAATGAATTAGGTGAATCATGGGAAAAAGCACAATGAACCTATGGCCCGAGAGCAATGCAGACAGTCTCATAATCTATAATAATAAAAAAATAATACCCTTAAATTGAGAAGCTGGTGCCACTGCGGATAAATGTAGAAATAAATCCCATCCATAGCTCCGGGCAGGGTGATGCCCCTTACGAAGAGAACAATCAGAATGAAGAAAGGGAACGTGGCCGTGAAGTACACCACCTTGCCCACTGACTTCACACCCTTGGCTATACAGGCGAACATCACGGCCCAAGCAAACAAGTTGGCCCAGAACAGCTCCCACACGATGGAGCCCAGTTCGTTTATGCTCTCGGATATTTCCAGGACTTGATTGCTGCAAAATAAGATAGGAATGCTCATTTAAGGATACGATGGGGGAAACTGGGGATCGAGAGACCGATACTGTAGAAGAAAGGAAATGGTTGCAGCACTAAGGCGATGAGACAGATCGGATCAAGAAATGAGGCGGACCAAGTGAACAAAGCTAAATTCTATAAAACCAAATAAATGTATCTAAAGTGTTTTAGTCTAGTTAAATAACGTGTTTTGAGTGATTTATTTTCAATTAAATAAAACTCACTTACTGAAAGAATTCGTCGGATGGTGTCTTAATGGTAGAGTTCTTAGTGAAGTTTCCAATTAATTCTTCTGTACCAGATATCTGAAAAATAGTTCTTTTTTAAAAAGGGTTCGAACTAAGTGGCTATGTATATAATGCGAAAAAATATAGTATTCAGGCGGAAATAATAACGGAAGCAGAGATGAAAGCACGCAGCAGTAAAAACAAACTAACTTTCAAACAGTTGTCTGTATTCCAGGAGTGGTTACAATCCTCCCAGGGAAGGGTGGCGCCGAACGAGTTTTTGATGAAAATTAAGGGGTAGGTTAGAATAAGGCTGTAATAGGCAGTGCAGATGATGTTGATCACTATTGTCGCATATCCGGCTCCTAAATATATAACGAATATTCATGTTTTATTAAAACACCGTTTTCTATAATTAAAAAAATTATTATTAATTGCTTGTTATGTGAAATTTATTAATCTTATCACTCAAAGCCATTATCAAACTGCTTTACTGGTACGCAGCTTTTGAGCTATTCAGTTCAAAGTAATGCTGATAGAATTATTGCATTGAGAAGTAATATTTGGTAAATACGAACCTTTGAAAAGAGGGGCTATCCTGAACATTGTGATGCAGCCTAGACTAGAGAACTGACCAATACTCGTTTCCAGATAGAATAGTGGAAGTCCGCACAAGAAGAGCATCAGTAGATAAGGTACCAGGAAAGCTCCTTTTGAAACAAAAGCATAAATTATTTCCTGATAAATTAAAACGTGGAACACCTAAAGCTTTAATAAAATTTTATTAAATTACCTCC
Source organism: Hesperophylax magnus (assembly GCA_026573805.1). NCBI lineage: Eukaryota > Metazoa > Arthropoda > Insecta > Trichoptera > Limnephilidae > Hesperophylax > Hesperophylax magnus. The sequence continues at coordinate 10,834,513 of JAIUSX010000121.1, forward strand.
GCCATTCCTATAGCACAAGTAAGGAAACCTCCAAACATTTCCAATTCCTATGGCATATCCGAGGCAAGACAGTAAGAACTCTGTTTTAGACACCCAATTTCCTCGTTCAATCTTCTCCTTTTTGCCCTGAGGAAAAGCATAAATTGATTTAAAATATAAGTGTAGGTGTGAATAGATTAGATACGAACAAGAGATATTTTTTTTGCCCGAAAATAATACGATAAAGATTTGTCTGCATGTTTATACCTGCAAATATAATGCAAGCAGGTTGCTGGCAGGAGCATAACGACACAAATGTAAGTGTACAAAAGATTCAAATATTATATTATATTAATATATGTGTTAATATATGAGGTACATTATTGTTACGGAATACTTACATGTTCGAGTTTGGCTTCTAGATTCTTCATACCTAAAAGCTCTGCGAGGCTTTTGATGGACACTTTCACATCATATTATCCAACACGAATAAACAGAAGACTCCCTAAGAACTCTTTTATCTCTCACAGTCAGCTGAGAACTGGTCACCGATGATACGCTCTCAATCACGACAAGTGAATAATGCTTGGTGTGGTACACATTATTCAATTGTCTCTTCTGGTTAATGCAGAAAATCCATCAATTGGGACTCACCAGTTGTAATAATACTGCCGCAGAACCTTGAAATTGAGGTACTTAACTATTGGATTATGAATATTTTTGCTTGCGGAAGTTCATAATTGCGTAACAAGGACAAAGAAAGAGTTCACAGGGTGACATCTGAAAATTGTACGCCTAACTCTGTCTGTAGCGTGATGGTGTCCTAGTATGAGAAAAATAAGCAGAGATAAGACACATGAGAGATAGGCTGATGATCTGACAATACAACTGTCGGCATCGAATGAGTGAAAGAGACTAAGAATCTGCAAAATTAGAGACATCGGGGAAGGCCAATTAACAAATTTGGACGCCAGAAAACTCTTGGAAAAGAATTTTGTGAAGTAACGAATGATAATAAATTACAAATAATACGGAAGTTCCAGTTATCTACTAAAGCATTAATGAAAAGGGGAGTCATTTAATCAATTTTAATTTTAATATGAAAATGTAATCAATTTAAAAAATAACAAAAAGCATACTATGTTTTAATTTGTAGATATTTAAGTTTATCCTGAAATATTGAATTTAACTTTTTAAATAATGTGACTATAGTGGAGTCGTCGTATTTTTGTATAATTTTAATGTGCGTGTCATTTATGTTTGTTTTGTTCTTAAAACACCAAAGCCAAGGTGACACGTTAGTTCCTCCGGGATTTCTAAGGGTGGTTCCAAATCAATAATTTCTTCTATAATCGCAGCTTTTTTCCCTTTAACAGCTGGCGTTTTAATTGTGTTATCAATGTACTTCAGTTCCTACAGCGAAATTAATATTTGTCAATGTATTCTAGGAAAAAAAATAAAATATGGGTTTCTTCATAACTTATAATCGGTAGTTCTATATTGCATAGTGGTTAAAAAAATTACCTCTAAGCCTTCAGTCATATCCGCATCTTCCGAATTAACATTCTCCGTCCACTGATAGTCCAACAGTGGCGTTTTCCACTTCGGAGCGATCAAATGGCAATGCAAACTGGCAACAGTCTCTCTGTCGAGGATACACCCATCAGAGGTTGAATCGGCCGCCTTCGTTTGTGACATTTTAGAATCCTTCTTACTCGTGCTACTTTTACCTTTGGGGATTTTTAAATCTGCCGGATTTAACTGCACAAAAAGAATCAAAACTGAGGACTTTCATTAGGTTATTTACATTTGACGGACATTTTGAAATGACGTTTACCGTTTCCAAGATGCCAATCCACCTTAGCTAATTTCACTAATATTTATTTATATATATATATTTACATATATATCTCCGTAAGTTTACAGTAAAATACCAGCGATAAATTAAAAAAAAATAATAATTTCACCTTAAAATATACATTTTTAATTCACCAAATATGAGTTTCACCCGAAAACGTCATAAAGTAATTTTTTTTTCTCACGTAATGACGAAAACATTTCACAGAATTCTAAAAGAAATGTGACCGATTATATAAAATATATAAATTTTGTACTAAGAAAATGCAAAACAATTTAATAATTCTCCCACAGAAATTCAAAAATTGTAAATCACAAAAGCAAGACTTGAAACTGAACTTGTCCTCAAACATAGCTAATTGACTTTCTAATAGAAGTAATACAACTTCTTATCAAATCGCGGTATTATTTAAAAGTAATTAACTCATTTTTTATTAAATAACACCACGTAACTAAAATCTAATAACTAATAGAAGTAAAAGTAAGTCCCACACCAAGCAAAGGAGGCAGTCTCAATTTGGTGAGTACTGTGAAACAAACTATGAAATTTTGGTCTCCGGTGACTTTTAAAATGTTTTTTTTTTCAACACTAAACAATAATTTCTTTTACATGAGCAACCGCCTGACCCCCCATCTCAGCCCTCCCTGTCCAATACCTAATTATTTCAAAAAATATTTTAATGTGATAAAAAAAAATCAAACATGTGACTGCATATAATGTCATGAATCACTTGTTAAAGAAAGACAAGTACGTCCCTTAGCACCCTGTATATGATTCCACCCTGATCTTACGAAAATTTTTTTTAAATAATTTTTATTTTACGAAATAAAAAAGTAAAAAAAGGTTAAAATTTTAAACAATTCTTGTCGTCTTCTAAGCAGGATGAAGTATTGTAACTCGGTATTGGAAAGGTGAAATGATTGTAAACTGTCAGATTATACAAAAAGGACTACTACTCGTACAGACTTACCGATGCACATATCAAATTAACTGTCACTTTTGATCTGAAAACATCCCTCAAGATTCGTAGGTCGTCACAAGGTATTACGATACTTGGAATATCAAATTCTATGAGTCTTTTCCATGGTTGTTTAATTGTTTTGATTCTTTGCTTCTCGAATATTTCTTCTAGCTGAAGTGAGGGGGAAATAAGAATTTCAGCATTCGATTCTGGCCTTGGGACATCGGTTGAATCAGAATTTGAAATAGATTTTTGGTCATTTGGGACTTGGTTGTTGCCATCGTAAAATTGGTCTAGAGAAACATATCACATAACTTAAGATAACTAGATTAGCATGTAGTTGAACCTTTTTTCAATATTTTTGGATTTCTAGGTCATAATTGCAAATTATTGAAAGAGGGAAGGCAAATTTACGTATTAATTGTTCTGGAAATGGACAAATTTCATAGTTATATGGGAGATTGGAGTCGAGTTCGACTTAGTAGAGACGCGATGTTGAACGGGGGGAAGGCAATTTTAGATAACGCTTGATGAAACAAAGGGTATTTGTTGAGTGGGACAACCAAAGATATTAGAAGAACGAGATATGCTATGTTGGCCGCCGGACCGTAGGCGGAGTACTACCTAATTAGGGTACTTTGAACGGAATCGGGACGTGTACGCACAGAAATCTGTTCTATGTATTAGTTCGAATACCTTAGCGTAAGCGAAGGTGTGCAGTAGTATTGGTGAACAAAACCGGCGACACTCGGCAAAACAATTCCACACAGTATGAACTGCTCATAGCACATCTCGTTCTTCTAATATCTTTGGGGACAACCAAACAATATGTGATCTAAACTTCTCACTTTTAGAAAAAATAGTGTACCTACAATCGCATGAAATAAAAAAGTGAGAGGGAACGGAAAGCAATGCATTAACAACATAATATATTAATTAATCAAGCGTTAGTGTTAAAAATAGTCTTTCGTGCTCTATTAATTCATATTATTTATTTGTTATTCAATAAGTATTTCGGGAGTATTTTATTCACCTGAAGAAAATTTCGTTTGTTTGTCGTAATCGTAAACCAACACCGTAGGCTCAGGTTTGTTTCCGGGTAACTGAGAGAAGCTCAAGTTATTATATTTAATAAATTCTTTCAGCACATCATCCAGTAGGGGGAGCATTAATTCCAAAAAATACATCTTAACTGTTGCCTAAACACAATTATAAACAATATTTAATTTTCTACTGTAGAAACGTGAATTTTTCATCATATATGGATAAAAATGAGTACTAACCTTAAAAAATCAAACTACTGTTAAAAACGTGACTGCTTGACTTCCTAGTAAATTCTATTAAATTCCTAGTAAAATATTAGATATTCAGAATATGTCTGAACGCGTGTACACGCAAAATTTGTGTAGATGCGAAAGTATTATAATTTTAAAGAACAAGTGTTCCGAATTCCTCATAACATATTCGTGCTTTACTGATAATTTGTCAAATCATTCGTTATGGCCCTCCAGCCCCGTTTTATAAACAGGAAAACGCATAATTTGACCAGATTTTCAATAAATTAACAATATTTCATATCAATTTTTAATTTTTTTTTTTAATTTTTGCAAAATGTGAAATTAAGAATAGTAAATATTACAATAGGTTACTAAGGACGAGTTGTTTCGGAGAATTTGAAGAATTCATCAAATTTCAACCTTCATTTTCAAGTTCTGTGAAAGTCCTATTCAAGTTCTATTATTATATCATTATAGGCTAGTTGCTTGACAGAACTGAACTAAAAACAGAACTTGAAAAAGTCTTTCACAGAGCTTGAAAGTGGATGTTGAAATTTGATGAATTGTTCAAATTCTCCGAAACAACTCGTCCTAAGCATACTAATTTCGGTTGTCGGTGCACGGGTGCAAGCGTGATTTGAAATTGTGTTCCTGCCTAGTACGTGGAATTATTCAAATTCAATGAACTGTATAAACCTTATCAGAAAGTGTAGAAACATTATTTCATATTTTAAAAATTAATAATTATTTATTTGAAATGTATTTTCTTTTGTTTAAAATTTTGACAGATTTATCTGAAAGGTCAATTCAGATAACACACTTGTATTGGAAAGTTAAAGCTTGGAGAAGATACGACTTTTCACGCAAGAACACACACTATTAATAACACTGCATATTGCGTGATTTACAGTTACTCCAATACCATTGATATTATATTTATTTGTGTTTATATTTATTTGTTAACATGTATTCTTAGTTATACTTTTAGTTTTTGAAAAGTGAGATTCCCAAATCCAACAATTATAATATCCCGTGATTTTTCATGGGCTTGCAAAAAATATTTTTTAAATTATTTTTGTATGAAACTGCACAAGTCTTAACTGCTCCCAACCCTCTGGAGCCAGTGAGACTTTGACATCCCCAATCGGTGTATTTTGTGAAGTTGAAGATAGTGGGGAGAGGAAGCAGATTGGGTGGAGGAAGGTGGGGCAGTACCTGGCTATTCAGATCTGATCACCAAACACGGCCAGAGCTGGTTGTACCTCGCCACGCGTTGCTATGGCTCAGTCTGTCGCGTGTTCGTTAACTTGAAAAATTACGATATCATTTGTCAAAAATATAAACAAAAGAAATACATTTTTTTATTGATTCACTAGTTGTACCCCGCCACTCGTGGCTGTGGCTCGGCCTGTCTGTGCAGATAGAGGAACAATAGCGCGTGTTGCTTTTACGTCCAACAGATGGCGCTGTTTTTTATATAATATAAAAATAAATATTTATACCTGTCACATGAGACATCTACATAGGTATATGAAAACACGAATGCAACGTTGTGTTAAAATTTTAATAAGTAATCGGTGAAGAACTTTAGGAGATTTAAGATTTTGAACAAACGAACATTTATATTTATATATATAATATATAACAATAATAAGATATATTCATGTTAGAATTGCACATGACTTTAATTTTAGAATTTACAAACCTTATCAGCAATAGGTTCAGGCAGAGCCATCACGCGGTAACACGAGAAAACAAATACTCCGCTAGTGAAAAGATTTTCTTGGCTTTTCTCCAAATTAAAGTCAGGGTTTCTATCGTCTTCTTCAATCTCTATACCGTCTAGAAACCCGAGCCGGGGAATATAGCTGACCACTGTGTCTTTATAGATCTGACAAAACTATAAAAAACAAAATTAAGCATAATATAAATACTAAATACGTATGTGAAATAATTTTTTTTTACATTGATAAATTATAGAAATCGAAATACTACTAAATAGCCTTTTGCTCGTACATAAAAATATGAAAGTGGCTATTAACTCGTAATTTTTTTATTTTTTTTATTTCATTATTATGTAATCAAGAATGTTATTTGCGATGATTTAAGGAATTCATATTATATTTCACGAATTTGATAGGGTTTTCACTATCATTTATATAATTTCTTGCGGAAGGTTTATATATATGATACATGTATATTATATTTGTAGAAAGTAGAGAAAAGTCGATGTTTTGTAATCAAGTCATAAAAAATAATATTTTCGAGCGCTTAATAATGCACCACGGAATTGTATATCTTAAAAAGGCCTACAGAAAAGTTGACGATGGTATATGTCTATTTCCTATGGATAACTTCCAGCAACGCCGGGTACATGACAACTAGAATTAAAAATGTATTTTAGTGAATTTAAAGACGTTTACCGAACAGGGATTGCCATCTAGCGAGAGGGAGTAGAGAGTTTTCAGAGATGATAATACTGCTAGAATTTCCTTCAAGTCAACTATATCGTTGTCCGATAGATCTAGTACACTTATATTTGTCGTACTCAAAGCAGTCAAATAATTATTATCTAGAAAAAATGCGAACTCAATATTACACTTATTAATTTATTTATATGACAAATGAGTATTTTTAGTGTACATATACATAGAAATAAAACATGAATCTTGATAAATATAACTTAGCATAGTTAAGTTAAAGATTTAATAATTATATGGCAAATATTTATCTAACCGCCGTACTTTTAGGCACAGAGAATGGAAATTACACTTCGTTTTAGAAACTACTATTTTACATGCACAAAATATGTTATTGGTTTGGGTTATTAAAGATTGAAACGAAACTTTCGCAAACGTCAATCAATGCTAAACAATTTTATCGTTTTATAAGGGAAATTTTGAACTTGATTGATTGAATAAAAATATTACTTTAATTCATTTTTTACCATCTCTCTCCACGTAAATAGTTGTTTACAGGAAACTTTCTTTTAGTAATTAAGTTGAAACGAAGTTATTTTCAAAATCTGTTAGGTTATTTACCAATCATATTTTGTATAGCAGTTAATGTTGATACGAACGCAGTACCCAAACAGATGCCCTGCTTGCGTACAACGTGTTAATTGACTTCAGAAAAATTTTACTTATATTTCAAACATGTTAATTGACTTCAGAAAAAAACTTCCAGTGTATTTGAAAAAAAGTTAATTTTGAAAATTGTAAAAATAATGCCTACACTGTATCTAATGCGGGCCACAGGCAGCTGCGCAAGAAGTCCACGGCCACGACTAAAATGAAAGCTGCGTGGTTTGATACCTTGACCATGATTTCTTACGAAAACGGCGCAATTAGCCAAGTAACAATTTTACAGCGATGTGGTCACACATTGCTGGATGAGCTAAGCCACGAAAAACCCCGGTTTCATCTCAACAGCCCCGCAAGCTTCGCTCAGCCGGTGCATCCGCTGCAGACCACGCGTATACCTCTGACGTCAGATACCCATACAGCCATGGGTAGCGTGCGTGGATATGTATCACAGCTCATAGGGAACGAAGCTAAAGCCACGTGTGAAATGTAACCGTGCGCAGTGTCTGTGGCCGGCTTTATACTTTTCGTATAATCATATTTGTCGATAGAATAGGTGTTTTTTTCGATTAATCTTTAGGTATATACAAGACAAAATCTGTTTCTCAGTAACGCTTCGCAAGGATATCGTCGCCGAAAGCGTATACAGATACACCAATACACACTGCCACACACACACCAATAACGAACCTTCAATCCGTTCATGAGGGCGGTTGTGGCTCACCATAATGTCAAACAAATACGGAAAGAAATAGCTTTACAACTCTTTAGCAAATAGCTTTTCAACGAAATAACGTAGTAGGTTTGATAAATGTATTCAAATTGTGTTTTTTGTGAATTGTGAAGATTACAACATTTTGAAAATCAACTAACCGTCACAAATAAGGTTTCTACTTATTCCCAGATACACCAAACTTTCGGGAAGGCTCTGGGAAAGCGACAGAACATTAGCAAGAAAATTTCCCTGCAATTCTAACATTTGTAGTTGTCGTGGTAGTTTTTTCCCTTTAAAATTGGACAGGTAGTTTAAACTCAGATTTAGGCATTTAATACCCTTAAAATGCTTTAGGGATGAATCCAAAGTAGTAACCTGGATAACAAAAAACATATTCATTTTAAATAATGTTTAAAATTTTAAATATGCTAGTCTCAACACATTTTTTGGTTGTTTCCTAAGCATTTCTGGTTTTGATGAATCTAAATTTACCTAACCATATAAAAATAAATAGTTAAGCTAACCTACTTTATAATTCATCAGACGTAAGAGTTCAACATTGTTCTGAAGCCATTCGAAGTCTAAAGACGTTTTATCCTTGACAGATTTCTTTATAACATCTTCAACAGAATCCGTAATATTATTTGATCTGATAAAATCGAACATTTCTTCCTTAGAACCGAATTTTTCCAAGTCCCACAACGTCATTTCCATTAAGTCCAAGTAGTTGCGAGCTTTAATGGTGCAGTGAAAATCCCCCATGAAGTTGTAAAAAGATGAACTTTTTATTTTAGAGTTCAACGCATCGTGGAATGAAGAACCAGATTTTTTTTCCCTCTCATAGTTAGCCAAATGCTCTATGTAGGATTCTTGCAATGCAGACCAATTGACAAAGCTTCGAAGCCTTTTTTCGTACCCTAAAATATGAACATAATAAAAAATAATATATTTACAAAACTAGTAAAGTTATAGAATTCCGCTTCACACAAAAAAAACACGAAAAAAAAATTTAAAAAAAAACACTTCGTTTCAACAACTACAACCTATTTTAGTATTTCCGATAAACTTGTCGCGTTCCGCTGCATTCTTAATACGCCAAAAAAAATATTAATAGCACTTGGTTTTAACTTAATTCTTCAATAAATAAGTATTTATTTCGTGGAAGATGATAAAAGATGAATTAAAGTTCAATTTTTAATTCATCTTTTATCATCTTCCACGAAATAAAAAAATATTAATAGCACTTGGTTTTCACTTAATTCTTCAATAAATAACTATTTATTTCATGGAAGATGATAAAAGATGAATTAAAGTTCAATTTTTCCTTCAAAAAGTTAAGTTTTAAGGATTAGGAAATACGCATAAATTATTAAAATCACCCAAACTTACACCCCAAAAACCTACTTTGTGGATGTTCACTTAAACCCTCGATTTAAATAGTTGTCTCCATTAGATATTTAAGTTGAAAACAAGTGCTGTTTTTTTAAAGAGCCTTCTCATGCAGCGGATTTCGACAAGTTTTCCGACATTTTATTATTATGTCATTGTACTCCCCTGGAGTAATCTGGTTTGGCAAATCACACAAGCTTGATTTTTCACCACTTTCTGATAAAGAAGGTGATCCATTTTCAGACTCCCCATGCATTATTGGTTGTGTAATAAATTGAGTTATAAATTAATTTTATCAACTAGAAAAAGCATTGTTTTTTTATATTTTTCAATTACGAATTTGACAGAACGAATTTATTACAAACTGAAAAGAACCATGTACCACCTACAGTTCTTATTTTAAAAATATGTTTAATTATTATCATGTAGGAATATTTTGTAAGTAGTAGGTATCTACCCAACCTTGTTAAACATTATCCCCTAGTTTTTACAAATAAATATAAGACATTTTTTCATACCTATATGTATAAAAGTTTGCATGAAATGGGAACCCAAATATTCGTCTGTGTATGGGTAATATAAATGATAATAACTAAATTAACACACATTACATTAAGTTTTTAGAAATTAATTAATATTTTAATTAACAAATCTTTCAAGACGATTATTTTTATTCTATACCAGCCATACCCCACGAGGCGTCGCGGAGTCTGTCTGTGAAGATAGAACAAAGACCACATATAATTATTCTCTCTTCAATGAGAAAGAGAAACAATAGCGTGTGTTGATTTTTTGTCCAATAGATGGGGCTGTTTAAAAAAACTACACTTTTGTCCAACAATTTGCGCTGTTTTAGCAAAAAATCATGTTTTTACCTGACACAGATGACCTATATATAATATAAGTACGAAAAAACACACGCGTATTCGAATGCAAGTTGTTTTAAAAATTCAAACAATAATTTAAGATCTTGAACAAACGATCATGTATATTTTTATTTATATAGATTTGAATATTTAGTAGGCATATTAACGATTTATTCGAGAGTTGAAGGTGACGTGTTCAGCGTTTAAATTCATAGAATTATTAATATTTACCTACATGGTCTCCGGAAACTAGTGGTAAAAGCGGAAAACTGGTGTATCTACCTAACATTTAATACAAGACACAATTTTTTTGATTTGCGCTAACGTTTTAGGAGTAAGTAGAGTCAGACTATCAGGTGTTAATTATATATTTAATGCAGCATAGAACCGGCTCCAATAATTTCTTAACCCTATGTTACCGAGAAAAAAGGAAAAAATTAAATTAAATGAAAAAAATACACTTTGTAAAACACCACTTTCACGCTTCCCGTATGTTCACGGAGGGGCGAGTTCCCGGATATGCAGTCCTTATTAGATCCAGGGTGGCAGGAATGAGGGAAAGGATAAGAAGCTCTGGAAATATCCTCACGATGGAAACCCGCCTCACTCCATCCTCCAGCATTGACGCACACTGGAGAAAAATACTAGCGCCTAATATAGTCACGGCTCCCTAAAGGCTTCAACTTTCTATTATTCTATTTATTTTATCATTTTATTCTATTTTATTTTCAATTTATTCTGTTTTCTTTTCTTTGTTTTTCTGTTCTATCTTTTTGTTTTTGATTATATATTTTTTTGTATCTCTATATGGAATGTGTGGAACTGCACTAACCTCCCCACATACCGGAATAAACACTTTTATTATTATTATTATTATTATTATGAATTAATATTAACAGCCAACCAGGTTTCGCTTAGCTCAAGCTTCGTCAGGGCTTATTATACCAACTAAAGTTATTTTCATACAGACACTCATTGTTTATTTTCTTCTATATATATGTGTCTGTATGAAAATAACTTTAGTTGATATAATAAGTCCTGACGAAGCTTGAGCTAAGCGAAACCTGGTTGGCTGTTAATATTAATTCATAATAAAAGTGGTGTTTTACAAAGTGTATTTTTTTCATTTAATATATAATGTCACATCACCAAGTGTTTGCTTCCTTCGATAAATAAAAGAAAAATTTAAAATTTAATAGCTCTGATCGAACAAATTTCCCGCCTGTACCAGTAGTTTCCGGACACCGCGTATGTAACGAATAAATAAAGCTAATATGTATTGTACATCTTATCCAAGAACGATAAATCCCACTAAATATGTTTACAATACAGTTTTGAGTTCAATGTAAACATATCATGATTATTATTTGTAGCTTCCGAGAACCCAATCGCGGTGGAAACTTTTCGAGTTTTCTTTACAGAATAGAGGACGGAATATTTTCTTTTGAATGAACAATATTCATCCATGTGAAGTTAAATTAATACAATTAGCATGAAATTCACAGTGCGGGGGATATCTATTTTGCTAGCATGATATAGGTAGGTACTAAATTTGCTATAGGGAGCGTTGATAGGTGAGATTTTGTTAATATAATTATTACATATAAATATCATAATATAATATTAATAATACTCCCAACTCCAGTGAAATAGTGTAATATCGATATCAACAGATCTGGCCGCTAAAGGCGCTAGTGTAGCATATTGACTTTGACAGCATGAACATCACTTTCAATGGCGGCAAATTGAATTTATTTTGTACCGAGTGGCGGTGATCAATATTGATGTAAATACATATAAAAATAATCCCAAAAAGTAGGTTATATGTGTACAGTTTACGGATGTAATAATAACAAACAACAAAAAACTGTAAGTCGTTTTTTGGGATGCCAAAAAACGTTGACAGGTTAGCTGATGAAATATGACGAGTTTGTTAAATTATGGGAAATAAAATGTTCTTGATTACATAAAAATTGAAATCTACGAAAGAAATTTCTCACATTTTAATATGTATTTTATTACCTTCCTAAACCATCAAAGATAGAATGCATAGCCGCTTTAATAGTTTTATGTATGAATTAAAAAGCAGTAAGGTCGTATGTATCTATTTTTTATTTATTTCTATAATTCATGTAAATTAAAGATGATGTTTCACATAAAATCTATTAATACGTATGAAAGAAAACCAAGGCGTACAACTCATGACGCTAAGAGGCGCTAGCATTGTTCCATTAGAATGTATTAGAAATTTCAGAAGTTGGAGATATTAATATTATAGGGTACCTATTTGCTGATAGGTACCTAATCAATCCCTTAGTTGGTTAGTTTCTACTCTGGTCTAGATACGAGTATTATGATTAACTATCAAAGTAAGTACTCCACATATCTACCTATCAAACTACGAATTGATGAAATCTCCAAAAGAATAAAAAGCAGATTTTCAGAAGCACGGGTGTAATAGCAAGAAACATGATACTATGAAATTGTTGAGCGGATATTAATATTGTTCTGAATACTAATCTTACTAGAAGCATACTCTTGAATATGTAGCGATAAGGAAAGAGTGGTTTTCAACATAACTCACAATTACGAAATTTTTACTTTTTACGAAGTAGGTACCTACTTCGTTGTGTATCTACCTACATTGAGTCATGTCGGGTATGAGCAAGGTTCGTGGAAAATGTGTATTATATTACTTCTTCAATCATTCAATTATAAAATGTCTATCTATAGGTACTTATTTGTCTATAATTGTCTATTTTTAAATTAGTACATTTTTATTGTATAATGTTTATTCTGATGACGAAACCTTTAGTTTCGAAATATATCGATCCTTTTTGATTAAATAGTGATGAATACAAAGTATTTTATAACTTACATAAGTATATAGTATTAACTACATAATATTTTAATTAATTTAAATTTATTTTATGGCCAAGTATATTATATTTTCCACAAAACTAGGGATATGAGCGACGTACATAAACAGTATGGTGTGCTTGGGTATTTGGGTTATCGACGCATGCAATGTAATGTAAATTTATTTAAAATACATATATTAGGTAGGTACAAAGGCATGTAATAATATGGTAAAATGTAGGCTCATTGTTGCTGTTTTATTTGGTTTCAATCCCAGGTTTTATTTTCATTAAAATATGTTCTATTTTAATGGAAAATATACGTACCAGAGTTATGTCATTTGAAAGATTGCGTAATAAAAATAAATACTGGGTTCATACGGTCTCCCGAAATATTAAATTAGTCCGTTTCTACATAAAATTTAATGTAAATTTTCATTACGGTTAAATATTTCAACGTGACATTTTATATACATTGTATAATATCATAAATTGAAACAGTCTGGAATTAAGTTGGATTCGTATTTGGTGTTGCGAAAATATAAAACAGGGATAACATTGTATTCCCCTGTGAAGATAAAAAGAAAACTTCTTCAGTCGGTAAAGCAGTTACTACCGCAACCGCAGTTTAAAATTCTACCGCTAGGAGGCGCGTGTGATTTACAGTATTGACAGTATTTCTGTCATGATTGTCAGAAAAGTGGACAGTTTGTTGTAATTTTATGAAATCGATTTAGAATCGAACTACGTCGATATTAGAATTCAATTTGTAAAAGTCAGAATATTATATGTATTCTTTTTTGTTTTGTTCATAAACCTTCTAAATACAAAGGTCAGTTTGTAATAATTTGTGCGAGCGGTCGCTAGAGTGAGCGATGTGAGCAACTTCAGAAATAATATCTGGCGGGAACTTTGACACTTCGCAGATGTCTCTGTGATGGTCGCCTGTCTGTACGTGTTAATAATATAATGTTGATAGTGTGGTGTCGTTTGTGATTCGATCTTCTATAATTTTGTTAGTCATTTGACAGGGCGCACAATAATAATTAATCATTTATTACGTTGTATTTGTTTAATTCAAAAACGTGATTATTTCATACATGCAGCTTATTATAAACTGGTGTTTTGTCGAACGGTAAGTGAAAGTTTTATCACACTATTGGATTTATATAATACATGTATTCAAATATTTATTAGTGTGTATTATTCAAAACACTTTCAGAAGTTCGTCTAACGGATATAATAGAATATTATTTCATATTCTGGTACACGGTTAACCTGTTTCCACAATATTTCATAATATTATTATGTTTTGTTATAATATTTATTATCAGATGGACGTCTTTCATCGAACTCAGGTGTGGTGTAGATCGCGTAAAAAAATATGCAAACAATGTGCGTGTTTATGATGCGGAAGCATTAATTCAATGAGATTGTTTTTTTTTATACCATCATTCCTTATTTATTATGAGCTGTACGATTTGTGGTATTTTTCCTGGAATAGAATATTTAATTATAAATTAATTTCGGTTGTCGGTGCGTGGATGTACGCATGATATAAGTGTATGTAAATATTCCTGCGCTAATCCGTGAAATTATTTTAGTTCAATACTTTTAATTTTCAAAATTGGAAGTATAAAAAATCATATTTTCCGCTTACATAAAAATGATATTTTTTCCTGCGTTTTGTGTCCCCAATGTATTTCATTTTGGCACCTAGCCGGGGCTCCGACATTGGGGCCTTATGGAAAATTGAATGCATTATTTTCCTTGTCCTTTCCTTCCACAATGTGTACCATTTTCATATCATCCCCAAAGATAACATATTATACTTTAAAATGAACTAATTTCCTGTTGGGGCCTCCTGTGTGGATAGGATGTTAAAAAAAATGCCCCCCTGCCTACCCTGACGACGCCCATGATTGGGATAATATAATAAACATCTACGAAGGGAGATTTATAAGAGATTTTCTGCTAAGGCTTGGTCTACCTACACCATGCTGTTTTTTTAGAAGCGGATAAATAAGCCCCACCTCACGGGAAGAATTCAACTTGCATTCCACACAAATGTCAGCTGCACTATTTTCACAAACTATGAATACCTAACGTTAAAAATGTGCGAAAGATAGATATATAATAATACAGTGGTACCTCGACATACGAGTGCCCCAACATACGAGTTTTTCGAGATACGAGCCGGCGAGCGAGTGATTTTTTGCTTTGAGTTACGAGCGAAATTCGAGATACGAGTTCGGTTTAGCAGGTCGGCCGGTAGCGGAAAAAGCTGTCGCCTGAAGCTGTAGCTGAAAGGATCTACGAAGAATTGGAACTCACTTGCCTAACTCATTTCCGGAACATTCTGAGAGGGAGGAAGAAACAAACCTCCTTGGACATGTTTTTTTCTAAACGGCCTACAGGTGAAAGCGAGAAAAATGTAGCGAAAAAGGCAAAGACCAGTAAGGATATCTAATTTATTTATTTACATTCTCTTTTTTGTTTTTGTACAATAAATATTTGTCATTTATAAATACGTTTTTATTATTCAAAACCACGTAACAAAAATAACAGGGGTGACATTTTGGGGGTTGGAACGGATTAATGGTAGTCTAATTGTTTTGTATGGGGAAATCTGCATCGATATACGAGTAATTCAAGATAGAGCAAGGTTGCGGAACGAATTAAATTCTTATGTCGGGGTACCACTGTATATAAGTTATTTTTTCTTATTCTGCATGATGGTCGCACTAAAAATGTATAATTTTAATATTTTCATTCATAATTATTGATTCAAAAAACCATCTAAAACCGCACATTCCGAAACGATTCCAACTGGCTACAACGTCATTATGACGTCGAAAACACCACTGGCTTGCAAGACGGCTGTCACCGACACCGGCCAGCGTGACGTCAACGCCGCCATATTCACGAACAAAACGAATATGTCGTTTTGGCAGCAAATCAAAAATGCCATATTTTAAAATGATACAGAAAATTTATCCGTCAACGTAAAAATAAAATAAAAATCTTCACTATTGTAATATTTTTTCTAAATAATTTTAATGAGTAAAAAAAAGTGATGACCTACTGTTTCAGCATTTTAAAAAGTCTAATTTATCCCCTTAAGCCGAATGCTAGCTTCGAGAATGTATAGCGCTGTATGAAGTCGAATACACGACATTACACGTGTCGTTTTTTTTCTACCACAGTATCTGCCGGCAGTCGAACGTACTGAGCCTAGGAATACTCTCTTATTTTGGGTACGTTTTATAAAACACTCCATCCGTGAGCCGAGGTCTGTAGAGAGTGTATTCCCAGTGTTTACATTTATTTTTTCTATTATTTTTATTTATTACGTTTACGGGTATAGCTAAATATAAAACTTCTTCTATATTTAGCGTGTCCATCTAGTTAGAACGTAGGTACTACGCTAACGGTAGACGACGAAAAACTGGCCAAATAAATTCAGCATGCCAATAGTGCAGCATGGTGCAGCTCTCGGAGTCGTGGCCCGTTTTTATCCAGCTTCTGATTTTTTCGACACGGTGTGGAAAAAAACAGCACGGTATAGCCATACATTTTCTAAGAACCTTGGGTGTAGCCCTAGTTTCCTAGAATATTATATATTTTCTAAGAACCTTGGGTGTAGCCCTAGTTTCCTAGAATATTATATATTGTCTAAGAACCTTGAGTGTAGCCCTAGTTTCCTATCATATTATATATTTTCTAAAAACCTTGGGTGTAGAGCCCAAGCATTATAATTAAAAGTATGTATTTATCTTTGCCTAACCATGAACCTAAAAGGCCCTGGACGGAGCTATTCGTGAACAATTTGATTCAGCGAAGTGAGGGAGAAGATGTATGAAAAATGCCTTTACCTTCTTAAATTTTTTGATGACATGTCCCATTCTCTGTCTCATCAAATATCAAAACAAAACAAAATCGTAAGCCGTTATAATTGTGTTCAAAGTAAAATTAAAATAGTTCTTTTTATGCTGTTTTGCATACAAATTATTTCTAAATTAACTATACGAACTACGTAAATCTGTTTATCTTACCAATGTATTGTAATTTTCCTAGCGTTATATTTTTCCATCTTGCATGGTGGAGTATCTAGTTTCGATTTTATTTCGTTTTGACTTTGTTCTTGTTTTAGAGATTGTTATTTATTTTGTCTTCTAATTTCTTTTTGATTTTGTTTTTTAATCTTGCTTTGATTTTGTTTAATTTTTATTGTGTTGTGCTTATTTAAATGTTTTTTCTAATAATAATAAAAAAATAACATAGAAAAGCCCATCCGGGTGTGAAATTAGAAATAAATAAATAAATAAGAGTTTGTCATACAAGATGGCTGCCAGGCATTTCCTCTCACCCTCGATTTGGCTTCAATTTTATTCATGCAAAATTGCACTAATGCTCTGTCCAGGGCTTATGTTAATTTTCCTAACAGACAGTATAAGCACCACCCTAATAAAATATTAATAAAATTTGGATGATTCTTATAGCGCTGTACAAATATATAATACATTTCTACAAATGTACATATATTTTTCTTGTTTATTTATATTTTGTACAGGCCATAGACATATGAATATTAGTAGACCTGCCCTAAGTGATTAAAAGCGTATTATTCCCCACTCCCCATACCGGTTTCATTGGAGCCGGCTGTGCTCGCGTTTGGCCTCAAGTGAATTTAGAAAACGTGACGTCATCATTCTTGTGCGAACTATGGTCAAGGCATCATCGGTTCATTTTACGAAATAACACGGCAAAATGGTGACTTGTACTATGAAAACTTGTAAAAATAGATGTGAAAAAGAGAATAAACCCAATTGTCGTATTACATTCCATATATAAGCATTATTTTACTTTATTTTAAGCATATTCACATCGTATAATATGGATCAGTTGTAGAAACATATACTATCACATCGAGACACGTCTGGACGTGAAACACAAAGCTGGTTGGTTGCTGGGAAGTAAATTATGAACATTTATAAAAGTGTCTTAACTAAATACATAAACGAAATATTCGACTCTGAAAATAGAAGAAATTTATTTTGCCGAATTTGGACTTCGAAAATTTGTTCATAACGTGGCGAGTAATTTGCGCTCCCATGTAAAAATGTCTATTCATTCAAAAGCAGATTTTACTTTTAAGAACTAAATGGTGATATTATAAGGCGAGATGCCTATATACTATCAGATTGATTTCAGCTTTACCCTCTTCGTTCTTCAACAGTTGATTTTAGCCCTCATCCTTAATTTCTAGTCTATTAATATTCATATGTCTGTGGTACAGGCAGATAATATACAGTACCTTACTTACCTGGTAAGTCACTTGAGATTAACACTGTTTATTGTTTATTAGACAAATTTAGATACTGTTCGCACGCACAGGACATAATTGGACTTTCCGGTATTTATTTTAATAATATGTATTTATGTTCTTTAATGAGCGTGTTTAGGAATGGAAAAGAAAATTTTATGCTCAGCGGTACTACAGTACAAGGTTTTGATCAGAATTCTTCTTCCTAAACGTGATTCGTCCCTCGGTATAAGACATTTCGAATTTTTAATCAATTAGCTCAACTTTTTGGATAATGTCGTACGTTATGCAAAACAAATGTCGTATTAATGAATGGAGGTAAACTAAATGAACTCTTAGAATTGAAAGAAATCGTTGGTAGTGACGCCTATCAATCCGATATTGTAAAGTTAATAAGTTAAGAAATATATTTTTAAAAATGATTAAATTAACAACTGTACAGGGTGTATCGGCACGTACCCGACAAACTTTAACCAGCTATTCCTTAGCACATTTGGAGTAAAAAATGTTATGGGCACTTTGCTGTCCGGTAACATTTTTTTTGATAAAAAATTTACTATTCATATTTTCACCACATGTCACCAATGTTTTATCCTTTGTCAAAGTATGAAAACCCGTCTGGCAATATTTTGTTCGAGTTTCGTTGAATAATGTACGTACGTACCAACGTTGGCGCGCTTTTACAATCACAACGAAATGGCACGGCACCATTCGTCTCATTTTTAACTATTATTATTTAGTGTGTACGAAAGAGCGAGGACACTTTTTGACACACTTGCTAATAACAGCTGTTGAACACGAGAAACAATGCAAATGACAGTGACGGAGTGTGGATTTTTTTATTTATTTTGTGTTTTTAATGAAAAAAAAATGTTACCGGACAGCAAAGCGCCCATAACATTTTTTACTCCAAATGTGCTGAGGAATAGCTGGTTAAAGTTTGTCGGGTACTTGCCGATACACCCTATATAGATTGTCCTCTTTTTCCACTTTTGTCGTTTTCGGTTTACCGCTTTTCATGTTTTACTACGCTCGCATCATTCGTTACATGTCGTGGATGATGGATGTATTAACAATTATTATTATCTAAACTCGAGACTTTGTACTCTTCATAAATTAAATGGTATGTATATATATAAATATGTACCTACATAACTCCAATTAGCTTATTGCCTCGAGAACTTTGTCTTCAAGGAAGTAATTATACAAAACTACAGAATATCAATCAATTAAAGTTCGCTTTTCTCATGTCTTAATGGTCATATAATATCATTATGTTTTGTCTGTGACAAAAATATATGTGGGATTAAAAGCTTTATTTATGCTGATTATCATCTTGGTTTTTCTCGGGAAACGATTTTGTGTTCTGTATCGATGACTTATTGGTCGCGCAATAAGGAACTCCAGTTAAAATATTATGAATTAAAAAAAATGTATCTACGTAAAAATCACGTGTCACTGTTCGTACACGTTAATCTCCGAAACCGCCCTACCGATTTCAATGAAATTTCGTGAATGTGTATGTTGGTTCCAGCTTGAAACATTTTTTTCCCGATAGGTGGCGTAGTTTTTCAACGATTTTCTTTCATCTTTATCATCCAAAAATATAAAAAACCATAAATTTTAACTTCTCTATTAAATAAGAATTTTAATTTTATTTATTATGAGATGAATAAATAATGTACGTCGAAAGTGTTTTCTATGGAATTGTATCGTAGAGCAATATGTCACAACTATGAAAGACATATAGGTACTTCAAGACAATTGTAACAGTATACAACGGTACCGTTTTTAAGTATTTTAAATAAGTATTTTCTATCGCACTGAACAATAATCACAATCTGCTGAAATGATCGATATCAAATGAAACGTCAAAACAATATCTACGATGGATGTAACACACAAGCCCAGCTTTATTTATGGGGGTACATCAAATACTGATATTATATTATGTAATTAATAACTGTATTATATTGTGTAATGTAAAAAACAAAAAAAAATGTTACTTGTGCATGTGTTCTATGTTTGTCAAATGCATAAAATATAAAATATCCAACAGATAAAAGATGGTCTACATAAAATGAGGTCTATATAAAATGCGGCTACATAGAAGGCGGTCTGTGGCAGGAAAACGTCTGCCCGGGCCCAATCGTATATTCCTATAGATAAACAAACACATTTTTTATTGTATATTTATATAGTAGAATTTATAAATGGTCATTTAAAAAAGAATAAAACACCATGTCATTAAAATACACCGTTTGGTTTAATACCATGTCATTAAATCACAACCAGTCTATGTGAGCTATACATCTATGATGTAAAACATCCACGTAAAGGTTTTCACTTCGTGGAGAATTCCCAGGGAATTTCTTATATTTTCAAGAATTTGGTTTTTTTGCGGGCAGAACCTTTTTGTGGAAAAAATTAGGATTGGGATTCTGGACATTTCATGATTATCAAATCGTATTGAAAAATAATATTTACAATAATTGTGAAAACGCACTATATTTCATTTTCTTTCGCAGCAAATTTTCAAAAAGCTTATTTGTAAAGCCTGAACGAAACAGAATATGTCTAGGTAATATAAAAACTATTCTAATTTGAATAGAATTTTGAGTTATTTTTGAGGTAGAGGAACTTGTGGGGAATTGGTGGGGATTTTTAAAATCTCTTCATCTCTTGTGGGTTTAGAACATATGCATTGGCAACTCTGGTCGACATTCACATTTGAATCGATGTAATATTTTGATACAGGTTTTTAAACCTTGTTTTACTTGTGATGTCCCGAAAGAAACCATTCATCTCTTCTGAATGCAATTACTATGTTATCCAAATTGACCCTGGTAATAAATTACATCTTTGCGATTCTTTCAAGGATAAAGAAACCATCCTGTCACTTCGAATGCAATCAACAATGTTCTCAAAATTGGTTTTGACAGCATCGCCATTCCATTGTAAGAATATTATTTACTAAATACACAATTTGGCTTTCCTGAAACGGGAATCCTTCCCAGTTGGACAGACAAAGGTTCATTTTATTTGTAATTTATATATAAAATAAATAAAAATAAAAAAAACACCGACACATTTTTCAGGTGCGGTCGTGGATGCATTTTAGCAATTTAATTCAATACGATAACATTAAAAGCAAGTAATCTTAAGAATAATAAAACCTCTCGACTCCCACACAAAGTGCAGCACCGGTTGCAAAAAAACATAAGCTTTTTGAGACATCGGTGACGTCACGGGTCATTATACTAGCCGAAGTCCCCGGCGTTTCCCGGACTTTACGCAGAGTTTTTGAAATCAGATGTAGACAGTAATGTTCGTCTTATTTTGAACGTGAATCATTATTCTGTTTTAAGGAATAGGGAAGGGGGATGGGAGGTGAAGCTGTTTATTTTTAAATAGTAGTAACCTTGTTCTTGTTTTCAAGGTCGAGTGAGCAAAATTTCATCAATCTCGGAATAAAACTGTAGATTATTGTAAAAGACCGCCACACCGGGACAACATTCTTTATTATAATATATATACCCTTTGAACCCGTGTATTTTACGTTTTATTTGTACAATAAAGATTTTTTTGAATTTGATTACGAGTTAAAAAATCAACCCGTAAAAACATTTTTTTTTACTACAATGCAACATAATTCATTTTTATTTTGGTTTCAACCTTCCTTCCCTCCCTTCCCAGGAACTGTAGTCGACAACTCAACCAATCTCGCCAGATTCCGCTCGGGTCATTTATTTTACTTTTACGTCATTTATTTCGTATATTGTGTATGTAAGTGATTGCCACCAAAAGTTGATAGAATGCATTGTCATCGACAAGAAATCTATCTGCCGAGTTTCAGCTTGAAGTGGGTTAATTTCCGCTTCAAAGATTTGCATTACTCATTACCGAAAACAAAAGTGAAATTCAAATACATATACATATTTAAAAATGTCAATAATCTTTGTTTTTATTCATCCATTACATCACGACACCAGCAAGGGTCCCTTTAAAATGATTTACCTGTACATGGGTTTCAAGTCACACGTACATACTAGGAAACTACACTGTTTAATGTATTTGGTAGGTAGGTACATTAAAAATTGATTGAGTATATTGATAGTAATAATTTAATATGTAGGTATATTTAGCTCGCCTCGTTTATTTGCACAACTTCAAGTTTATGCAAATGATGACTTGATGACCGGTTGTTTGTAAATGGCAAATAGCTTTTAACGCACTGGTCTACAAACTCACTTGTATCTATGAAATACATTATGCTATTTTATAATTTCGCATATTGATACGATTACGACGATGATGTACTACAATGCATTAGATGTATATTATGCCTGTTTATACCAAATGAACTATTTATACGAAGGAACAAAGCAAATGCGAACGGTGCGAAACGCCGAGTTTAGTTATCACTTGAATATTTTTCGTTAAAAGATTGAAAGTACGAGGTCCAATGAAACTGCAGTGTGTTTGCATTTGTTTTGTGTTCTTTGGGGAGTATAAAATACATTATTATTTCTAATGTTGATTCTGTTTTCATTTATTTCGAATTTATTGATTTATTAATTCGTTTTTTAATGATTTTCCTTGTTGTAAATTCGAATATGATAACATTCCGCAAATACAATGTTAAAAGTATATTAATTATGACTACAACTTTAACTACACACTGAAACGCTAAAAATAAATGGTTAGCGAGACTGAATAATAATCATTACTGTAAAGTGGGTCATGTTTATGTCAGTTGTCAATAGGTTTTCAAGTTTAATGATTTTATTAGAATTATGTATTTGTCTTCGTACTTTTCTTTAATTTATATGTCTTATTAAGCTGCTCAAATTGTACTTCGTCAATATTTTTTCTAAATATTTTAACATCCATCCTGCCAGCATCCATTTTATACATATACTAGCTGTACCCCGCCACGCGTTGCTGTGGATCAGTCTGTCTGTGCAGATAGAGAAACAATAGTGCGTGTTGCTTTTAAATCCAATAGATGGCGCTGTTTAAAAAAAAACATGTTTTTACTTTTCACAGGAGACTTCTATATAATACAGATGTATAAAAACGAATGCAACGGTGTGTCAAAATTTCAAAGGAATCGGTGACAACTTTCGGAGATTTGAGATTTTGTACAAACGACCATTTACATTTTTATTTATATAGATGTTACATGTATGTATATTACAGGGTGTCCACAATTTTGAAAGCCTTTTTTTAATGTCGACCTCATTGTTCGTATTTGGTTATTTTAAAGAATTCATTAACTGTACAACATGTAATCGAATTACAGTACGATGATATTTAACAACTAATTGAATGAATTCTTTTTAAAATACGATTAGATTTTATTTACTTGTACCGATATTTTTGGAGATCTAGTTTAGTAAAATCATACATCTTGTCATGCTATTCTGTCCCATACTTCTAAGATTACTTATAAGATTGTCAAGCTTGGTTAATCGGTGCAAAACTTGAATTCTAATAATTACCTAGGTACTTGTATATTATATAAGCTGGCATAATGTTCTAGCACTGCGCTCGTAAACCGAGAATCGAATCCACAACTGCCCGATTTAGTAATAATGTATGGACTTATGGACCATTACACCATGACGGTGCTGCGGCCGTTTTTTCAATTCATTTTAATAATGCATCGTCGATAACGCCGATAACGTAATAGCGAAGGTCATCATAAATTTTAACACAACCTAACGTAGCGTAGGTTTATTATTTACTTTATGGCTATTTTTAAATCTCCATAAAACCAACTGTTTCACCACTTAATTAACTTTGCCAATATGTTGTTGAACTTTATGTATGTAGGTGTATATTTGCCAATATGTTGTTGAAGTTTATGTATGTAGGTGTATATTTGCCAATATGTTGTTAAAGTTTATGTATGTAGGTGTATATTTGCCAAATGTTGTTGAAGTTTATGAATGTAGGTGTGTATTTGACAATATGTTGTTGAATTTTATGTATGTATGTAGCTGTATATTTGCCAATATGTTCTTGAAGTTTATGTATGTAGTTGTATATTTGCCAATATCTTGTTGAAGTTTATGTATGTAGGTGTATATTTGCCAATATGTTGTTGAAGTTTATGTATGTAGGTGTATATTTACAGCCTCCGTGGTAGAGCGGTGAGCCTCTCGACTGGCAACCCAGAGGACAAAACAAAACTATACTGAAAATTCCGTGTTTTACTTACATTTATTTAATATGACCTAGATGTAAACATGGTGACCTCTTGCAAAAGTCTAGTATTATACATAATATTATATACCGGTTTAAATGAGAGTTCACTGAGGTTCTATTACAATAATATAAGGTTCGCCTTTGTTGTGCTTATTCAAGGTTCTTCCTAGGTCACGGTAGTTCCATGATCGTAACAAAGGATCACTTGCTGTCCATGTCCACCCTTTTACTATTATTTCACAATATGTTCTTTTCATATAATTCACATATTATCTTATCAACATCTTTCCACTAGTCTTGGGGGTATCGATTACCTACCTATAATAATATTTTCTATAACGTACCCTGTAATAATAATAATGATTGGATTATTTATATAGCGCCGTTTTCGTGAGAAAATCACCTCAAGGGCGCTTAACAACTTAATTTATGCATTGATCACTTAGACTTAATTACTTTTGGTTTATTACTAAGTTTCATAGATAGAGAGAGACTTATAACTAAGACTAATGTCGAGTGATTTACAACTAAGACTTTAAACTAATGACTTAAGCTATACATATTTTCATGACCAAGTGGGCATTTACACAATACCGCTATAATACGACTTACAACTACGGCTTAAACTAGAGATTTACGACTAACATACATATTTAATTTATATTTACAAATACCGATTGTTATGATTTCTGCCCGTGGTGTCAGTTGTAAAATATTATAAAAATAATTGTTTACGCGTAATAAACGGTTAATAACGGTGAAAAAAAAAAGTCAAGTGGAAAAATCCCCTGGACTGAGCAATGAAATACTACTGATGAAAAAAAATAATAAAAAAGGTCATCATTCTGGATACGACAAGTTGAAAAGGTGAGTCTTTAGTTTTGCTCTGAACTCAGATGAGCTGTCGATCTTTCGCAAATATGAAGGGAGTTTGTTCCAAGCTGTTGGGCCTGCTACTGCAAAAGCTCGGTTTCCAAAATTGGTATTGTGACTGCGCATAGGTACTGAAAGTCTACCTATGGCTGTTGAAGATGCTGATCGAAGCGTTGCTTGCCTAACATTAACATCGTTTGGAATGCAGAGTTCCGACAAGTAGGGTGGCGCCATATCATATACGGCTTTAAAAACCATCCAGCAGAGTTTGAATTGGATTCTCTCAGGGCACTTAAGCCAATGAAGGTTCCGCAAATGTTGTGAGATGTGGGAATATTTGGACACGCCAGTTATCAGCCTTGCTGCAGCATTGAAAACTGACTGAAGTCTGTCAGTGTATATTTTAGGGAGACTTGCGTATATGCCATTGCAATAGTCGAGTCGTGATACAACGTAGGAGTTTACCAACATCTTTGTGGCGTTGGCCGGGATATTTCTTTTTATAGATTTGATTTGACGCAGGTGAAAGAAACCTGCGCTTACTGTTTTGTTAATTTGGGATTTGAGTGAGAGATCTTCATCTAGATGAACACCTAAGAGTTTAATGTCATTTTTAGGGATGATGTTGCAGCCAGAGGTAATGAGAGGAGTTTTGTCTAACATTGACTGGCGCTTTTTTGTTGCTGTCCAGAGAAATTCTGTTTTGGATGGATTTAGTCTAAGTTTGTTCGAAGACATCCACTCTGTTATGGCACCAATGCATTTAACAGTGATATCTTTTAATTTGTCTTTCTCATTCGGTGCACAGTAGAAATAGATTTGCTGATCGTCAGCATAGCAATGGGAAAGAAGTCCGAATGAATCTATAATTTTGGCAACATCGTTGATGAACAGAATAAAAAGTAGAGGCCCCAAGACTGAACCCTGGGGGACTCCAGAAGTCAGGGTCACGTAGGGAGAGTTTTTACCGCCCGCTTGTACAGATTGGGTTCGGCCACAGAGGTATGATTTTATCCACTTAATAATTTCACCACCCAGTCCAAAAGTTTTTTCCAGTCTGTCGATCAGGAAATTGTGATCGATGATGTCGAATGCTGCACTCAGATCTAATAATGATAGCAAAGCTAGCTTACCTGACTCATTTGCAAGCATCAAATCTGACAACACGCGCAGTAATCCAGTCTCTGTAGAATGGTACCTCCTATAAGCTGATTGGTACTTTGACAGTAGTTCATTTTTCGCCAGATGGGCGGTTATCTGCCTGATCACAATTTTTTCTAGGATTTTTGAGATGAACGGTAGATTTGACACAGGACGATAATTACTTAAATCTTCAGAATCTAGTTGGGGTTTCTTTAGAATTGGTGAGACAAGGGCCTTCTTAAGCAGTTGAGGTACCTCGCCTAGGTCAAAAGTTCCGTGTCGTTTTTAGGTGATATATCCAATGATTTCGCTCCATTTCAGGAGATAACAACCAACCCAAGATTGTGTGACATTTTGCATTTAGCCCATTACAAAGTCTCGAAAATGATTTCCGACCAATTCAAAATCATGCTTTTGAAATCGTAAAAGCTATTTGGACTGAAGGCAGTTGGCGCTAACAAAAAAATGTTCAAAGAAGCGATGCTAGCAGTCCACAATGGAGTGCTGGTACCTACTGAAAGTAGACTGAATGCTGTAGAAATAAGATCCATGAGGCGTATGTGTGGTAAAACCATGTACGATCGTGTGAGATGTGTGGACATCCGCAAAGAGTGCAAGGCTGATGTAAGCATAATGAGTAAGATCAAGAAAGGGACGCTTAGATGGTTCGGGCATGTAGAGCAAATGAGCGAAGAAAGGAGTGTAAGGAGAATATACGATGCAAATGTGAATGGTAGCAGAAGTCGGGGACGCCCAAGGAAGACATGACACGACCAAGTGAATCAGATACTTGAGTCGGGCCATGTCAAGAGTCAGAATAATAGAAGAGTATGTATGAGACGATGTATGAATGTGAATGAGACAAGAAGTGTGTGCCAAGACCGAGTTGTCTGGCGGTTCGTCCTCTATGCCTACCCCTGCGGGGAAACGGCGTGATGGTTAGTTAGTTAGTTTAGTTAGAAAATATTGAAAGTAAGACTCACATATAAAAATATATATGTATAACAAAAAGATTCCACGAAAAACAAGAAATGTTTATATTTTATGTGTTTTAATGTTAGTCCATCCACTCACAGGACAACTGAAATAAAACCAGTTGGCAACTCAAGTTGCTATCCTGTGTATTTCAATGGCGGTCTGCACGCGACGCAACTTACCAAAAACCAGTTTTCAACGGCAACCAGTCACTCGCAACTCGCCGTGTTAATCGTCTGCGTGTTTCAGTTGCTAGTTGCACCCATATATATGTATGTCAGTTCATCTGGCCGAGTAAATAACACTAATTCTTCGATATCAGTTTCCGAGACGCGGACGATATTACCTAAACCATGTCTTCTATTTTCAATTTCTGATACAGGGTTTTCCAATAAGAGGTGTTATTTTGAATAGCCCGCTATTTCGGTAGATGTTACTTTTGAAGCTGTCATTTTTTGACATTTGACAAGTAAACTACGCCATTAATAAAAATGGAACGATACACGCTTCAACAACGCATTGAAATTATTAAAATTCACTTGAGTGAATCAAATGCAAATCATCTTGAGTGATGAGGCCCATTTCCACCTCGGTGGCTTCGTCAACAAGCAAAATTGTCGCATCTGGGGCTCGGAAAATCCAAGAGTTATTGTTGAAAAGCCTCTCTATTCTCAACGTGTGACTGTTTGGTGCGGTTTATGGTCTGGCGGAGTCATTGGACCTTACTTTTTCGAAAATGAGGCTGGAGCAACAGTTACGGTGAATGGATTGCGCTATCGAGAGATGATTAATGATTTTTTATGGCCTGAATTGGATGGTATTGATCTGGACAACGTTTACTTTCAACAAGACGGCGCTACGTACCACACAAGCAACGAAACCATTGATCTTTTACGATTGAATATCAAAATAACACCTCTTATTGGAAAACCCTGTATAAATTAAAATTTCAAGGTCGAACCCGAAATCTGTGTTTCCTCCCTGGTGCAATAATTTCTGCGATCGCTAAAACTGCAGGAACCTCGTTAAAACTCATCTTGACAGCTGACGAAAATGAGAGCACACGCGTCTTCCTCACCAGACATCTACAAAATGACAAAATGTCTATGGCCACGCTCACCGCGCCCCAATGTTTCAATAAAGGGAGACGGAATGTGGACGCAAACAAAAATGTTTGCTCTAATGTTTGACGTATTGACTGTAGAAATCTTCCATTTTATTTCTGGTATTCTGTGTCGATAAAAGTAAACAAAATTGACTGCAAAAAGAAGCATGGATTTATGTTAAACAATTTTATTTTAAAAATGTTACGGTAAGGTAAAATTTGATATTTATAAAATGAAATACATAGAATTTGGTCGAACTGTTTAGTTTGTATCCTAACTTTTATTTGGCAATGTCAATATAACTGCTTATTTTTAGCGGCGTGCCCTAATACTCAGTTCTATTCGTCCCCGAATGTTTGTATTGATAAAAATACATACATGCATTATAATATATTATTATCATTATCTTGTCACGGAGACGGTAGACCTATACATTACTATACTCTTATCTACTTAGTTTTTTATTGCTAATCACTAATCACATTCGTTGTTCGAACCCGCGAAGTCAGTTTGCTTAGATCATCCTAAACATACAATTAATTACTTTGGAACATATTATAAAACATCGTGGATATAAAATCTATTTTTAAACTTGTTTTAGATTGTTGAAGTCACCCTCAAAATCAGTTTTATAGTAAAATAATAACAAGCAATGGTAGGGAAACCACTTAAAATCTGTTTTAATAATGAAATTGAGATTATCGAGAGGTCACCCTTAAAATCAGGTTTATAATTAATTACGGTAGGTTCTTGACACCTACCTGTTTTATATATGTAATTGCTTGAGATAAGTGGTCACTCTAAACGTCAGCTTTGTAATAAATAAAATCAAGAATTTAATGCATGTACCTGCGTAGGTACTTAAAATCCATAAAAATTTAGTGGAGATTATTGAGATTTATGATGTAGTTTATAATAAATTACTGCATCTTTATGCATATTTATTGTTTATTTGCTTAGAATCCTAGATTATTATATTTTAGTAGCGTGTAGAATTTTTCTCTAATTAGGTAGGTACCTATTTATAGTTCTCATACAGACCAGTAAAAATGGTTAGTCTTTTTATAGCCGAAAACCTTTTATCAATTTTAGTGTGAAATAAAAGATTGATCTTACCTATATTTTTGGGATCAAGTTATTTTTCACACAAAAAGTTGAAATTGAGAAACAAATCGTTTTAATGAAAGTCGGTGCCACTTTAGCGTTAGGTCTACCATTACAATCATTTCTAGATCTACCGACATTTAAAAAAATAAACGCATAGCAAGAAACGGTTTATTGTATTTAGGTTAGATTTTTTTCATCGCTTTTATTGACTGTATATCACCTGTGAGGGTACTCTGATTTGTCACTGTTCTGTAGAAATATAAAAGAAGACAAGAGGCATCGAGAAGTCTTCAATATGAATTTCGTATTTATTATCCCAATTGAATCGTTTTTGTAATTATTTTGTTAGACATTTGCATTAAGCCTCCGCATACCTTATTTCTACCGATTTATAACAAGTTTCTCGTTAACTCTTTAAGTTTTTAAGTTCTAAAAAGAAGAGTTATATTTGAAGATAATATCCATACATTTGTTATGCTAAAACGTTAATTATATGAAATTCCCCTGATGAAAAAAATCACGAAGTACGCTCCGAAAATTATGAAAAACACGTATTGTTATGTTATTTAATATGTTATTGGCATGAAAAAATTCACAGTGCATCTTTAAATGCAACTAAAGCATTTGTCGAGAGAGTAGTGTTTTATTAAATATTTTCACTATTTTCGCCTTTTTTTAATATTAGCGCGCTCCCTCTAACATTCATATTTACGTATCTCCCTTTCAAACCATCTTTGAACGCTTATTACTGTGCCTTAATTGTATGCCCCTTTAATCGCCACTAGTTACATCCTATAATGGTTCCCTTCTAATTGCGGATTTAAATTCTACTGAGTACTTACATACGCTACAGTTACGTACTGATAATGATTGTTATAAGCGCGCCGTTGTGCTATTTTTGCACTCGAATCAATAATAGATAATTGATATAACTTATCAGATGAGCTCCATCAGAGACAATTGGTAGATACAGGGGTACCTATGCCAGGGGTAAAATCGTCACGAAAGAAAATTATTGTGATTACAGATTCATTGGATTTCCACAATGTTTTGTAATTATTTTTAACAAACAAATTATTTCCACTACAGATAATTTTCCACAGAAGTTTGCTGTCTATTCATGTTTTGTAGGGTGTTTGGTATCAGTAAGGTTTGGTATTTATATACGCCTATCTTGGATGAAATAAAAAAAATATTGTCAACTCATACAAAGATCAACATCCATTGCCTATGTATAGAATAAACATTGTACAAAATATACATGTGGTTTAAAGAACGTAAGTAAAAAAAACGTTTTCAGAACTGAACTTTAAATTCAAAATTGGAACTGGTTACCGTGTAAATCATATCAGATAAGCGATAAAGTAGGTACCGAGATTATTTTATTTTAGTAAATTGTAATAATTCTATGTTTGAAGTGTGTAGATATTTATTTTACTTACATTTTTGAAAGTTCTAAATCTGTCAAAAATTTACAGATCTAAATCAGAATTCACTAATGATTTTTATAATTTACCAAAGGTGTTTATTCGAAAGTTAAATATAAAACGTTTCTTTAATTATTTGTCAACAAAAAATAAAAGATAAGCTTGTCGAATTCCGCTGCATTCTTAATTGAATACCACTTTGTTTCAACTTAATTATTACAAGAAATAACTATTTATGCTGTGGGAGGTGGTAAAAGATGTATTAAAATTCCATTTTTTCAATCAAAGTTAAGTTTGAAGTCTAGGAAATACGTATTAATTATTAAAATAGTTCAAACTAACACCCTAAGAACCTATTTTGTGCGTGTTTACATAAACCCCCGACTTAAATAGTTGTATCCATTAGATATTTAAGTTAAAATCAATTGTTTTTTTAACAGCCTTTTCATGCAGCGGAATTCGACAAGTTTGCCAAATATAATTAATTATACTATATTATGAAGAAAGTTAATAGATAATGATTCTGAGGCAAATATTTTATAAATTCTTTCAGCTTCACAAATCCTACAATTATAATATCTAGTATGCGCTAGTAGGTATTATTAATAATATAAATTTGCATTTTTGTGCTATTTCACTTCAAGTGCGTATTGTTTATAATAAAATTATGACATTCAGTCAGGTTAAAAAATTACCATCCAAACCTAATAAACTGGTTTCGATGCCCATTCTATAAAGCTGTGAGCTGGGTCCGATGCCCATTCTATCAAGCTGAGAGTTGGGTCTCCGACGCCCATTCTATCAAGCTGTGAGCTGGGTCTGATGCCCATTCTATCAAGCTGAGCGTTGGGTCCGATTCCCAACCTATCAAGCTGTGAGCTGGGTCCGATGTCCATTCTATCAAGCTGAGCGTTGGGTCCGATTCCCAACCTATCAAGCTGTGAGCTGGGTCCGATGTCCATTCTATCAAGCTGAGCGTTGGGTCCGATTCCCATCCTATCAAGTTGTGAGCTCGGTCCGATGCCCATTCTGTCAAGCTGAGAGTTGGGTCTGATGCCTATTCTATGTAACAGTGAGCTGGGTCCGATACCCATTCTATCAGCTTTTAGACAAGTTATTTAAAAAAAATCATTAAAATCGAAGTGAGTTCCTTATACTTACATAAATTAGTATATGCCAGCTTAACTACAATCGTAGAAGTAAGTACGTACGCACTCAGCAAGAAATATCCGATATTTTATGTGAATTGAATTTATTATAATTTTTATTATTACCACATTTAAATCAATTCTAAAATCTGACAGTTTGAAGGTGAAGTCATATTATTCTGTTACGAAAAATACTATTATTAATAATAATTATTGGTAATATCTACACGTGAAGTGCTCGAATGCCGTTTAAATTCAAAGTGATCAAATAAATCCTCAAATGAGGAATGTACATAAGCACGTGAAGCTTCCGAGAATTACATTACAAATCAAATAAAAGCAGTAATGAATATGAGGTTATGTTACGATATTTATACAATTTAATTTTCACGTCATAAAATAATATCTGCAATGTTCTTTACATAATTTAAGAATATTGAACTTTGACCAGTAAGTAACCTTTATAAAAAAGATTTCAACGATTCAAACATTTATTTTTGATTACAATCTTATGGGATCTTGTGTGATTGATTTTATATTTTAATGATTAGCTGATAATAATTGGTAGATATTGCTGTATTTTTATTCTTTATTCTAATCGTAAAGCGATAACCAGCATCCCGTATCAAATATTTGGTGAATAGTTAGTAGATAGTCGTGTCTTAAATCAGAATTGATTAATAGGTACTGTATGAATCAATCAGATTGCCACCGCACCGTGTACAGTGTACACTTACATGGCTTATAAAATTTGTGTAACATCTAAAAAAGATCTGCCAGTTCACGGACACACACAGATCATTCTTCTGAACACACGTCATCTGTTGACAAGTTTCATGTTTCAACGCTAGTCAGTTTTTCCGGAGTGAACTTTAAATTTCTTCTTGATAGTATAACCATTAAATTATTCCAGAAGGTCCGCAGGGGTAGTGCAATGCAATACATTCCATAGTGAAGAGCGTTTTCACAAAGAGAAACATCTATTCAAAACGTTTATTTTTATTATTATTCTCTATGTAGGTGTAGGTACTGTGGGTGAAAATGATAATTTTTCACCAACTGAAACATCTGTGCGCACATACCTATCTCTAAATAGTATAAAATATAGTCGATATCCGCGTCTGTCTTTTTGTGCGCTTAGTTCTTCTAAACTACGCAACGGATTTTGATAGGGTTTTCATTATAATGTAGAGAATATTTTCCTGAAGGTTTACATATATGATAAATCATAGACATATGAATATTAGTAGAACTGCCCTAAGTGATTAAAAGCGTATTATTCCCCACTCCCCATACCGGTTCCATTGGAGCCGGCTGTGCTCGCGTATAGCCTCAAGTGAATTTAGAAAACGTGACGTCATCATTCTTGTACGAACTAGCGTCGAGCTATGGTCGAGGCATCATCGGTTCATTTTACGAAATAACACGGCAAAATGGTGGCTTGTGCTATGAAAACTTGTAAAAATAGATGTGAAAAAGAGAATAAACCCAATTGTCGTATTACATTCCATATATAAGCATTATTTTACTTTATTTTAAGCATATTCACATCGATAATATGGATCAGTTGTAGAAACATATACTATCACATTGAGATACGTCTGGACGCGAAACACAAAGCTGGTTGGTTGCTGGCACAGACATAGGAATTAATAGACGAGAAGATAAGGGCGAGGGGTAAAATCAACTGTTGAAGAACGAGGGGAGTAAGGCTGACTGTGATTCGTCAATAAATCAATCTGACAGTAAATAGGCATCTCGCATTATAATATCACCATTTACTTCTTAAAAGTAAAATCTGCGTTTGAATGAATAGACATTTTTACATGGGAGCGCAAATTACTCGCCACGTTATGAACTAATTTGCGAAGTCCAAATTCGGCAAAGTAAGGCAGCTTCTATTTCAGAGTCGTAGTTAGTTTCAGAGTATTTAGTTAAGACACTTTTACAAATGTCTCATAATTTACTTACCCCAGTAAACAACGATGAGCACACTTGAGAATCGCTACATTGTGATGTGATAGTATATGTTTCTAAAACTGATCCATATAATACGGTGTGAATAAGCTTAAAATAAAGTAAAATAATGCTTACTTATGGAATGTAATACGACAATTGGGTTTATTCTCTTTTTCACATCTATTTTTACAAGTTTTCATATCAAAAGTCAACATTTTGCCGTGTTATTTCGTAAAATGAACCGATGATGCCTCGACCATAGTTCGCACAAGAATGATGACGTCACGTTTTCAAATTTCACTTGAAGCCAAATGCGAGCCCAGCCGGCTCAATGGAACCGGTATGGGGAGTGGGGATAATACGCTTTTAATCACTTAGGGCAGGTCTACTAATATTCATATGTCTATGGTTGCTGGGAAGTAAATTATGAACATTTATAAAAGTGTCTTAACTAAATACGTAAACGAAATATTCGACTCTAAAAATAGAAGAAATTTATTTTGCCGAATTTGGACTTCGCAAATTTGTTCATAACGTGGCGAGTAATTTGCGCTCCCATGTAAAAATGTCTACTCATTCAAAAGCAGATTTTACTTTTAAGAACTAAATGGTGATATTATAATGCGAGATGCCTATTTACTGTCAGATTGATTTATTGACGAATCACAGTCAGCTTTCCTCTCTGCGTCCCGCAACTCTTGTTTTAACCCCTCGTCCTTAACTTCTCGTCTATTAATATTCATATGTCTGTATGATAAATGCATATTTTATTTATAGAAAGTAGAGAAAAGTTGATGTTTTATAATCATGTCGTAAAAATATATTTTCGGGCACTACTTTGCCAACGCTGGCTAAACCTTATGAGATACATTAAAATAATGTACTACGGAATTGTATATCTTAAAATGGCCTACAGAAAAGGCCACTATGGTATATGTCTATCTTCTAAGGATAACCCCTAGCAACGCCGGGTACACTTCAGCTAGTATCTGTATAAAAGTGAAATAACTAGGTAGGTATATAATGTAAAAGAGTATTTATTATCTTATTTCAATGCATCTGAGTAGGCCCCCTGTTATATAACAATTTGTAAACTTTATTTCTGATTTCCTATTATTTTTGCCGTCAAAATAAGCGGTAGGGTGTTAAATTTTAAATTTTTGTTTGAGAATTTTATAATATTTTTTGCCGGAATTAGGTAATTTTAAACACAAAGCATACGAACATTTTTGTTTTTATTAAAAACAATCATTTCATAGTAGAACTAAAATGTATTGATACTTCGTTTTGTGAAAACTTTTTCTTTCAAATAAGTTGATATTTCTTCTTTGCATCAAAATTCGCAATTTCGACTTCTTTTTAAATAAAATCTCTTTTCACAA
Source organism: Hesperophylax magnus (assembly GCA_026573805.1). NCBI lineage: Eukaryota > Metazoa > Arthropoda > Insecta > Trichoptera > Limnephilidae > Hesperophylax > Hesperophylax magnus. The sequence goes on from JAIUSX010000121.1 coordinate 10,870,158, forward strand.
CTGAATCGAAATTTCTCATCATTTATCATGTCTAACAGTTAATTGAATTTGCATTTAAAGATTATTATACAACCTAACCCCGACTGATTTTAACTACTTAAAAATGTCTCAAGTAAAAGTTTTTGTAGATATTTCTCTTTTTGAAAAAGCTCCTCAATTGACAATAATTCAAATTAATAATGTGTTATTTGAGCGTCACGTAAATCATTATTTCAAATGAAGCCATTTTTCAGTTTCAAAAAAATGAATAAACTAAAGTACCACTACAGAATTCATCGTACATCGTGGAATACTATTCAACTTTGTCTTGGCACACACACACACACACACACACTGGGTTGAAAAAAATCTTATTATTTTGTACTCAATATTTTGTTTTTGAAATTCCGACTCATCCGAGTAAAATATTTGATTCACTCGATCATGTTATATTTTCACTTTTTTTCCAAGAATACCGCACAAGAGTCCCAACTTTAGAGCACAGGCGTCAGGTAGGTATGCTGTCCTTGTTCTATCGGTATTACAATGGAAGATGCTCTGAGGAACTAGCGTCATTGATCCCTTCGGCAGCGGTGCGTAGTCGGGATACACGCCAAACGCGCGCCCAACATTTGTACACGGTTGACATTTGTCACATGAGAACGGGTCGCTTCTACGATTCGTTCTTAAGTTCAACAGCTCGGCTGTGGAACGAGCTGCCGGCCTCTGTGTTTCCTCCCTCCTACAACATGGGACTCTTCAAGACCCATGTTCACTCCTTCCTCTCCACAAAAAGACCCTCCACACAGCATCCCCAAAGATGACATAGGCCCTGAGGGAAATTATTTTCTTCAGGGCCTCCTGTGTGGAGTTAATATTAAAAAAAAAAAAAAAACTGCTCCCGACCGTCTGAGCCAGTGAGACTATGGCATCCCCGATTGTGGCAGATCTGGTCACTAAACACGGCCAAAGCCATTTCAAGCAATGTGTAAATTCTGAATGGTCTTATACCACGATGATACTGAGAGTATCCTCCACTCTGGAACGTTTCGCAAGTATACTATATATAATTATTTTTAATGACAAATTTGCATTAGATGAAATAATTCTTCTTTCTAGTTTATTTGAGTAAAATAAAGAATAAATTTCATCTATTCAAAAGTATGGAAGAAAACCAAGACGCACAACTCACACCGATATGAGGCGCTAGTGTAGCATGTTGCCATCAGAATGTATAAGAAATGTCAGAAGTTGGGGGTATTATTAATATTATAGGGTATTTATAATAGTGACCAATCGATCGAAGTATGCATAATTATTATGAATAATACTGAATAAAATCAGTGGTGTATAAACGAGCTCATTAGGTACATTATATGACCTTCGTGTAAATGCACTACTGATTAACGCGACCATTAATCTGCATGGTTATATTTAATCTTGTTTTGATTTCATCAGGGCCGTAGTAGTAGTAGTTTGACGGCCGGCATAGTCCAGTGGTAACGCATTGGACTGCCATTCCGAAGGTCGCGGGTTCGAACCCGGCGTGCGCAAATAAATTTTATTTGATTAATTTGTGTTATTTCACAATTAATTAATTAAAATAATATATAGTATATTTGCGGCACGTTCCAGAGTGGAAGATACGACCAGTATCGCCCTGGTGTAAGACCACCATTCAGAATTGAAACGTTGCTCCAAATGGCTTTAGCCGTGTTTAGTGACTAGATCTGAATAGCCAGGTACTTCCCCACCTTCCTCTTTCCCTTCCCCACTTACCTTCAGCCTCACAACATCCCCCAATTGGGGATGCCATAGTCTCACTGGCTCCAGACGGGAGCAGTTGGGACTCTTGTGAGGTATTCACTATAAAAAAAAAAAAAAAAAAAGTAGGCCGTAACTAGGTACGACCTACCGATGTTTGTCACTAATCTCCCGAATTTTTCACTCACATCTGCCGATTTTCATTTTCGCGGCACGGCATCACTGCCGGCGGCAGTTGCTTTCGGAACTTCGCCCTGTGTACACGTCATTATTTATTGATTGATTGAAATTCTTTTGCGAAAAACTAAAGGTATTTTCTTACAGTGTGTTAAAATTATTTGGCCATGAACACCTTAGCTATTTTCTTAGTCTAAGTGCATATAAATTATTTGGCGAAGAAAACTAAAAGTATTTTACAGTACAAGTACCTACCTACTTACGTTTTAAAAAAAAAGTTTTGCATTAATAGAGTTTAGCCATATTTCGATTTAAGATTGTAGTGAATGCACCTGAATTCTGCTTTAAGTTAGTCATTTGGTATAATATTATGTTAATAATTGTTTTATGACCAAGTTCAAGTGTATTTAACAAATTATTATAACCATTAATTACTCGCCTGAAATATCCATACAAATTTTAAATATCTCCCCACTAAAAATAAATGCCACCGATGGGAATTGAACCCACACCTTCTGATGTCCTGTCAAGTGCTCTGGACCACTGAGCTACGTCGGCTTATTCCCAAGCCGCCAAATAATTCAATATGTACAAGTACTTCAATCGACAATTACTGCTTATTATATGTTTTCACCCGTAAACAACCAAATGTATGTAATTAATGCTTATAATAATTTGTTATCCTTTGTGCTATGCATAAATACCTTGTCTTATAAACATTAGTTTATCATTAAAAAATAATAGTTTTTTTAGTGATGGAGGACGGTATTTCAAGAAGAGATGAAACTTTGGCGGAATGAAACGAATTAAGGAACATTGAGTGTACAAATATCTGAAAAGCTTCATAATATATAATTTTTTTAATATGTATACAACTGTACAGTCGGCATTTTGTTTATCATAATCCTATTTATTTTTAAGAAATTAAAACGGTTAAAAAATACATGGGTAGTAGCACAGACATATGAAATGGGTAGTAGGTACTAAATGAATCACATTTTTCGATATTTTTACCAACATTATTTCTAACCTTGTAGATTAACATTTTGTCTATTGTATTATGTATCTATAAAGTAATATTATGCAATTTGTATACTATTAACCAATTTTGGTCCTGATTTTTCCTTTTAGTAGCTAATTTTGGTCATAATTAGCAATAATAACACTATTCCGAATCAAGATTAATCTTTGAAGGCGCTAAACCTTTCTCGTGTTCGCAGGCGGTCATTGTTCGGTTTTCTTTCAAAGTTTTTGCATTCCGTATACAGCAGACGCGAAATATAACTTGCAACTATTTGTAACTTGCGTAAGTAGGTTTCCGTATACAGCAGACGCGAAATATTATTCTTTTGTAACTTGCGTAAGTAGGTTTCAGCAGACGCGAAATATTATTCTTTTGTAACTTGCGTAAGTAGGTTTCAGCAGACGCGATATATTATTTTTTTGCAATTTGCGTAAGTAGGTTTCCGTATACAGCAGACGCGATATATTCTTTTTTTGCAATTTGCTTAAGTAGGTTTCCGTATACAGCAGACGCCAAATATATATATTTTTACTGTATCTTTTATAGGTATTATACAGGGTTTTCCCATAAGAGGTGTTATTTTGATATTCAATCGTAAAAGATCAATGGTTTCGTTGCTTGTGTGGTACATAGCGCCGTCTTGTTGAAAGTAAACGTTGTCCTGATCAATACCATCCAATTCCGGCCATAAAATATCATTAATCATCTCTCGATAGCGCAATCCATTCACCGTAACTGTTGCTCCAGCTTCATTTTCGAAAAAGTAAGGTCCATTGACTCCGCCGGACTATAAACCGCACCAAACAGCCACAGTCACACGTTGAGGATAGAGAGGCTTTTCAACAGTAACTCTTGGGTTTTCCGAGCCCTAGATGCGACAATTTTGCTTGTTGACGAAGCCACCGAGGTGGGAATGGGCCTCATCACTCAAGATGATTTGCATTTGATTCACTCAAGTGAATTTTAATAATTTCGTGTATAGAAGCGTGTATCGTTCCATTTTTATTAATGGCGTAGTTTCTATTTGTCAATTGTCAAAAAATGACAGCTTCAAAAGTAACATCTACCGAAATAGCGGGCTATTCAAAATAACACCTCTTATTGAAAAACCCTGTATTATTAACACTTTGTTAGAAAAGAAAATCATTAAACTTTTGTAAAAGTTACGTCTTTTCTTACAGTCACATATTGTGCTTGCAATAAAAAAGATCAATGGTTGTCAGGCGTTAAAATTAATCTTTTATTATTATATTATTTATATAAATAAAAATGTAAATGAGTGTTTGTTCAAAATCTTAAATGTCCGAAAGTTCTTCACCGAATGCTTTCAAATTTTGACAAAACGTTTCATTCGAACACGCGTTTGTTTTTAATACCTAATTTATTTTTAAAACAGCGCCATCTGTTGGAAAAACGTGTGTTTTATAAACAGCGCCATCTGTTGGACGTAAAAGCTACACGCGCTATTGTTTCTCTATCAGGACAGACTGACTGAGCCACAGCAACGGGATACAGCTAGTATTAAATAATAAATTAATGTACTCGAAACCGTGGGGTTTGGGCTAACACTTTTATAATAGTTAGTTAGACTTACAGTGGTTCTAAGCATCGGGTTTTTTCACTCTCCTAGTTAAGTTCTCCATCATTGCACGAGCGAAATTATCAACTTATGATATGGTAGCAGGAGGAATAATAATATTGTTAGTCTGTTGTTATCCGGGGAATGTCTTTATTTCATAAATACATGCACTCACTATCAAGTGTTTAATTTGATGTTGACTATTCATATGTTCTAGTATGTAGCAGGTTTATGTATTTCTTTGACTTGTATTTATTAGCAACTAGTTATTATTATTAGCAATCCTTTTGTCTACCATTGAATTTTTGACTCATCGCCTAGCGACAGTGGAAAATGCATAGTGGTTCATGTGACAAATATTTTGAATTGCATTTGAATTAAATTACACATAGGTACTGCCTATCAATAAATGTGGATAAAATATATAATTGATGTATTTTCTAGTGTAAATTTAAATATTTGTTTTATACACAAACTACTGTGAATAGAATATTGCGGTTGTGGTTTTAAACCATTTAACTTTTGGCAGGGAAACATGTTGTTATAATCGGCATTACAGGTCAATATTTAGTCATGTACACTGTCACTGTACAGTCGTAGGCCAAACTTTCGCTAGAAAGCTTTAGATTTTTTAGTTAAAAAATATATTTAAAGCACGACTGAAAACAACTGCTCTCGGTGTACTAGCCACGCATTGCTAAGCATTGCAACCAATTGTAGTGTTGAGAATGTACGTACATAATGATATTATTTGTATTACTTTCTATCGCGAAATTAGTCTCTTTCTTGCATAGAAAGCTCTCATACAATGGCGTGTATCAATACACAATAGGCTCTGCCACACGTACACTTCAGAGCGGCGGTACCACGTGCCGCTCCAGGCCGCCGCGCAGAAAAGTCTCACAATGGTCTGCGCTGTAAACCGTTACCTTACTATCGGACTTAACTTTTCTGCGCGGCGGACTGGAGTGGCGCGTGATACCGCCGCTCCGAAGTGTACGTGTGGCAGAGCCTAATGCATTTTAAAAAAAATCTTGGCAATTTTTTTTGCACTTATTTAATAACCATGACTCAAATATTGACCTGTACATGTGTAGATATATTTTTGTCCGATAAACCGGAATGTCGAATTCAAAGGTCGCATAATCGAATCTCTACTCCACACTGGTTCCGGATAGATATGAATTGGCAGTGCACAATCTATTTCAATTAATAAATTATCGTTTATATTATTTTTGCAGTGATTTTTAGATTATCTTACTTATGATTTAGGCAGGTACCTGAAATATAATTTTATCAGCTCTACATTCTGTACTCAGTTATCTGATATAATTAATTTTCATTATTTTTGTTTTTTAATAATTATTCAATTCGGTTCATTATTATTTGTACAGTATAATAATATTAAATAGTATATTATGTAGAATATTCTTATGTAATAGTTTTAATACACTTGTATTTTAATTATTTTAATTTTCTTGTGTTATATTCATTTCAATGAACAGTATTAAATGCAAAGGTATTTGTGGTATTTCTTAGTCGATTTTTCTCCCCTTTTCCAATTTTTTTTTTATCACAACACTTAGTAATTAATTTTAAAAATATGAAGCTTCTAAGCTCCGTAGCTTCTGATAGAAATGACTTTGTGAGGTGAAATAGTTGCATTGAGCTAGAAATCCCGAAAACGGTGGCTTCGGACAGTCGGGAGCAGTTGGTACTATTGTGCGGTATTTACATAAAGAAAAACAACACACACACACACAAAGAAGAATTCAAATATCAAGGCGAAGCTATCAGTCAAATCACTATTTTTGATTAATCTTTACTACTATTATGAATGAATACCAAAAACATGCTTTGGATAAATCGAAGCATCGTTTTGTTTGAGCAAAATTAAAAAAAATATGTATTATTTAAAAAAATATATAAGCTTTAACAACTGAATAATGTAATTTAAAATTAGAAAATATTGAACGCATATAAGAAACAACTTTAAAAATATACCATTTTATGCTTTAGATGATTTGTGACAGTTTCCCTCAATCAACTTTTTCTTTTAAAATTATTCACAAAATAAATGAAAATCATTTTTGCGCATAAATTGACCATTTCTAGACTCTGTTTGCCAAGCGATTTTTATGCCTTTTACGTGTATTCATGGTGATGTAAGACGCTAAAAAATCGACATATTTTTGGCTTGTGTATTACTCTTAAGTGCTGGAGGGGACCCCACCACTTTCCCAACGGCGTTATAAGGAAACATGGTTTCCTCCTTCACCGCACACGTCAAGACTCTATTTTCTATTTATTTAACGAAGCTACATTTTTTTATCTACTCTAGACCCTCTAGACTCTTTAGTGTTGTAATAATACAACAATTTGAGAGTCTCCTACTACCATCACAGTAAGTGGAAAATGTTGCTTGTGTCGTAATGGAGGACTTAGCCAGCCGAGTAATGAAACTCATGACACCTGGGTGGGACCCAGAAGCGATGCCCACTCTGCCACTTTTAAAATCCACTAATGCTTTATTTTGCAATAATCATTATTATCGTTTGTATTTTTCAGAGTGTTGTGCTGAGTCATGGGGAATGGAGTTGAGAATGCCGTCTGGGGTGCCAGCCATCTCCTCAATGAGGCCAAGTTCACGGCCTTGGACTACTGCCTGTTCTCAGCTATGCTGGTCCTTTCCGGAGTTACCGGACTGTACTTCGCCTACCGAGGCCGGTCCAGGACAGACGATGTCCAGGACTACCTCATGGGGAGCCGACAGATGAAAACGTTCCCCGTCGCCATGTCGCTCATTGGAAGGTAGGCATAAATTATATGGCTCAAAAGTAAGGCCAGGAGCGCACCGGTGACTTTATCACGGCAGCGGCTAGAGTTTAAAAATCCATATAAATTCATAAAAAATTACCCTAATACATATCATGTCACAACCTGCGCTCACCTTTATATTATGTTGTAAAGGATAGTGAAACAGTGATGAAATTGTTGCCGTGACAAAAGTCACCAATGTGTGCCTGACCTAATTCAGAAATTAGTCAGTCACACATTTTACTTATGACAATGTAATCAGCACGATTACATTGTCATAAGTAAATAAAGGAACTATTATTTGTAATGATTTTTCCATTACATATTATATTTATTAGAAACAGTTCCACAGCAAAACAGAAAATTAAAGAAAGAGAAGAAAAAGAAACAAAGAACAAACCTATCCTTACCTTACCTGAACTAAACTATTATTTATCACATTCTGCTTTGTCACCATTTTGTTTTATCCGGTTACCATTATGAACACATGTGAAAAAAATGTTTTTCGTCGCTACTGGGATTTAAATGGGACAGTTCGATTACTTATAATCTGCTCTAAACCACTATTCTATGAAGGTAGCTCTTTGACTCATTGGGTTTCATCTCAATCACCAATAAATATTAAATGGGACAGTTCGCTTACTCATAATCTGCTCTAAACCACTATTCTATCAAGGCACCACTTGAACTCATTGGGTTTCATCTCAATCACCAATAAATATTAAATGGGACAGTTCGCTTACTCATAATCTGCTCTAAACCACTATTCTATCAAGGCACCACTTGAACTCATTGGGTTTCATCTCAATCACCAATAAATATTAAATGGGACAGTTCGCTTACTCATAATCTGCTCTAAACCACTATTCTATCAAGGCACCACTTGAACTCATTGGGTTTCATCTCAATCACCAATAAATATTAAATGGGACAGTTCGATTACTTATAATCTGCTCTAAACCACTATTCTATGAAGGTAGCTCTTTGACTCATTGGGTTTCATCTCAATCACCAATAAATATTAATGGGACAGTTCGCTTACTCATAATCTGCTCTAAACCACTATTCTATCAAGGCACCACTTGAACTCATTGGGTTTCATCTCAATCACCAATAAATATTAAATGGGACAGTTCGCTTACTCATAATATGCTCTAAACCACTATTCTATCAAGGCACCACTTGAACTCATTGGGTTTCATCTCAATCACCAATAAATATTTCGAATATTAAGTTTTGTCTTCTAGCGCAAATTTCATCATTGAATTAATTTATATTTCTATCACAGGAATTAACATGATTACATGTATATATTTGAAAAGCATTTTTATAAAAAAAGTTTAGTATATACAGAAATTTAATTCATTTTTGCAATGTTCAGCTTGATAATCCGGATTAGGCGCAAGTTCATGCAACACTTTACTGTAAATCATTATTAAAGATTGCAGTATCCTTACATGAGTTGTGCATCTCGAACCACTGTGTTAACACACTCGCACTAGCAGTTCTCCGCCTATCGGCAAGGCTATTAATATCCAACATTCCCTCATGATATAAATAGGGATAGTATGCAAAGTCTCTCATCTAAAATCTTCTGTCCCTCCCTATTGAAAATATGTATCTACGATTCCTTGTCCAAACGGGTCCATTATGTTCCTGCGTACAAGGCAATATTCTATCTTGATTGGAAAATGGATCAGATACCTGTAGCCTCTCTATGTTTTCAAACCAGAAGACATCACCAAACACCCGATGATGAAAGTTATTAAAGATACGTGTACTGCTAAGAAAAAAAGGTGAAAACGTGGGTGATAAAGCAATGGGATTAATTGCTTATGGGCAGTTGCATGCATTGATCTGTGACCAAAGACAGACTTTGTGTGATTTTTCAAGTGCATTTTTTGCATATTAGAATACTATTTTATTATCTTACTAAAAAGTGTTAATTTGTAATATATAGAAATATTTTATCAATGCAAATCAATTACCACAAAAGTATTAAAAAATTTAGGGAAAAAAATAAATTGATTCTTTTATTTTCTTTAATGGCTCGTTTTTCTTAGGGTAGGTAGAGATTTTCAAGATAATTAGATTGTCTCTGAATCGATTATTAGTAATACTATAGTATTACTAATAATTGTAATATATATAATATTATTAGAACTAGCCATCTGTGTGTTTATAGTGACTTTGTTTTACCACATCCAACCAATAAATAATATATTTTTTAAGCACATTGTGACCATAATAGCGTCAGTTAATGTCAAAATATTGAGCGTGTGCACACCATGACGAGAGATTATGGTTAGTTGCTTTAATAAAAAAATAATTGCATATTATTATTAGATTATTAAATAATACGTCTTGCTCATGATACAAACCATTTGTTCTTAAATGTTTTAGATTTATCAATTGTTTTATTTCCATATGGGTGGTGGCCAACGCAGCTACGTGTCGGGGGTAACCATCCTCGGAACACCGGCTGAGATATATAACTTCGGCACACAGTACTGGCTCATTGTGTTCTCCATCATGCTGAGCGGCTATATTGTGGCCGTTATTTATCTGCCCGTCTATTTTAATCTCCGCCTTCAATCCTCATATGAAGTAGGTACCTATTGTCATTAGAGTTTAATCCTTAAATACATGTACTGACTGTCAATTCACTGACCACCTCAATTGACTGATCGTCATACGACTGACCCTCAATCAACTGACTACCATTTGACTTACCGTCCATCATTTGACTCACCATAAATCAATTGACAATCGATCAACTGACCAACAATCGACTGACCGTCAAGCGACTAACTTTTTTTAATTTTTTTTATTTATTTTTTTATTTTTTTATTATGTAATAATTAAACAGTTTACAATGTATAATAATATTTGCTAACAATAATGATATATAAAAATTAGTAATCACAATTTTTTTTGATTTTTTTTTTTGAATTGAATTGAATTGAATTGAATTGAATTTTGACTAACTGTCAATCGATTGACCATCATTCGACTGACCGTTAATCGATTGACCGTCAAGCTAGTACGCTTGTTGGCTGATCAAATGCTGAAGCCGGCCGAGCATCAGCTATTAAAGGAGATCGTTCAAATGTCAAAAAAATCAACATGGCGCTACTTGTCAAATGAATACAAATGACAATTAACCGGCTATAAACCAACTGTCAATCGAGTGACCATCATTCTGCTGCTTATCATCAATCAACTTAGCATTAGTCAATTGACCTTCAATCGCCATAATATCATCAATTATTTATGCCTTCAAATTTACACACTTCGACACATGATTAGCAGTTTATTTTTGGATAGAAATAAACATTGCTTCGTGAGTCAAATCATTAAATTATATGAATGTATATTGTCCATTAGACGTTCTATGCTGGAAAAAGTTTGATGGAATCATTTATCATTGATTAGCACGATATGTTTTTTAAATCATATACCGCTATTATGAAGCTATTTGGTCTCACCTGTATACTACTCAGCCGTACATCAACTGGTTACGTGCAAGACATGTCATGTTGATTCCCACTCTGTCAATAGCGAGTGTTCGTTTCATAACATTGAATTAAATAAAGAACAGTTTGTTGTAATAGTTAACATGTACTTACTTTAATCAACATTAAATGTTGGCGGTCCGCTATGGTTTAAAAAAGAACATTATGATATTTTAACATGTATACAGTAACATTCATTGTCAACGTGTTCCCATATGAATATTTAGATATGCACAATTATTATGTGTTTATGATATTTTTAAATTTAATGATATTGCTTATAATTTATTTCAGTACTTGGAATTGAGGTTCGACAGATCTCTGAGGGTATTGGCTTCGATCATGTTTCTACTGGATGAGGTAATTTATATATTACTTTATGAGATGGATTTTCCTTTTGTTCAATTATATTTTTTGGGGCCATTATTATTGTGAATATAAATAATAATGGTACATTTTTATGTCTGCTAGTGACGCTACACTACTGGTATTGTTAATTAAGTAACTATAAAATAATTTTATGGTAAGACTTTATTGTTATTACTGCTGACCATAATATTGTTTGATGATCTTAACCATTGGCATCCGAATTGTTGAGCTAAAAAATTGGCCTTCACCTCCGAATTAATTTTGTACTAAAATTTTTAAATGTACAGTTATGTACTAAATGTAATATAACTTTTAAACGTTATGTTTAAATGTAATAATTTTCTTTAACTTTCTTTTCTTTTCCTTGTTGGATCAAGTTATGTAAAAAATATATTTTGAGTTTAAAAAAATTATAATAATGTAAGTAAATGTGGATATAAAAATAACTCTTTTTTTTTACTTGGTGACGATAGGTCAATCTTATTAGCATCATTTTTATTTACAAATATAATGTATGTACAATGAAAAATTTATTTGGTATGATAGTCCTCGAAGAATCCACTACGCGTTTTTCGAGCAAGGTTAGCGATACAAGAACAATCCGCCATATTTAAAAATCACTATGACGCCAATCTCTAACAAAACTTAATTTTTAATTATTAGGGAAAAACTTTACCCACGTATTATTACAACACTAGGAAATGAATGCTTCATTATCTATAGAGCGATTGGCATTTAAAAGATGAAATCCAAATGTCACCTGTATGTCTGTTTTCAGTTTTTAAGCCGACATACTTCAGACCCTAGCGATAGACATAGCGAAACACCCATGCCGGGCCGGCGGGGTTTGATGCCAATGGGTTATTGATTTTAGCTCTATTATAAAACTTGTATTAAATTGATTCATTTAAGGGTAAACATAATGTATGTTATATAGGATAACTTGAAACCTGTAAATTTGACTGTCCTGAAACGGGAATCCTTCCTAGTTGGACAGTCAAAATCATAAAATGTAATCAATATTATATAAAAAAATAAATAAAAATAAATTTAAAAAAAAATAAAATAAAAAATAAATAAAAAAAACCACGCGTTCATAGGTGGATAAATTTTAATTTTTTGAATTTTGGAATTTATGGAACACTTTTGGAATTTATGCTTTAAAATATTAAGACAAATTATTTGTTCAATATTATATTAAATCTCCGATACAATATTTTATTTGTTTGCCTTTCTTGAAAAAATCTGGTTTTTATATGGACAAAACTATTTATTCATATTCATATTACATATACAGGGTGTCCGGAAACTCGTAGTACAAGCGGGAAACTGGTGAATCTACATCACATTTGGAGTCGATTTTGTAGTATATATTTTTTTGATTTGAGCTTTCGTTATCGAGTAAATCGAGTTAGAAGTTGATTTTTTTATTTATTTTTTTTAATTTTTTAATCAAATTCTTATAAATTATTACTGAAGATCAAAGTACCCAACTAATTAAAACTATTTGAAAGTAAAACAAATGAAGAAATTCGGATTTGAAGCATTATTTTGAAATCACCCTTCATTTAATCCGGTGTAATCATAAAATATTTCTGCTCTGCAGGGTTAAAACAATCTTTTGTTCAACCCTAAACACCAGAAAAAACTTTAACCCTAAAATAGCCGAAAAATATTTTTTTTTGGTTTTTATTTTTTTTTTTGTGAAAATGCTCAAATCAAAAAACTTTATGTTTATTTGGGTTCCCCATGTGGTGTAGATTCTCCAGTTTCCCGCTTGTACTACGAGTTTCCGGACACCGTGTATACAGGGGCAAACAAATAATTTGTCGTAATATTTCAAAGTATAACTTGCAAAAAGTGTATTTTCATAAAATAATTAACCTTATCATCAAAATATCATTATGAAGCTATTTGTAGGCATTGTTAAATTATTTGATTCGTCAAGACATGCAGGTTTTGGTAATATTTATGAAATCATGATCTGCCAATTACACATTTTTTTTTATTTTTCATGCAGGAAGTAAGAGATTCCAAGCCACATAATTTTTCATTTTCACAATTTGTATTCATTTTGACATTTTTCTTTTGTAGCTGATGTTTCTACCAGTGGTCATCTATGTTCCTGCCCTAGCATTCAATCAAGGTAAAACTACATAATTTTATTCTCAAATTCAGACAGTAAGCCCTACTTTGTACAATCACACTAAAATCTATGCATAGTGTCATAGGTTAAAAGGTCAATCAACAAATTCAACAAATGCACTTCGATTTTGCCATTTGAATAAACACTGTCAATGGTCGGTTGTCCGCTTTTTATAAAAAATGAATTATGTATGAAGTGCTTAAAGATGTTTAACAATAATAATGTTTGGATCATTTACATAGTACCGTTTTCGTGAGAAAATCACCTCAAGGGCGCTTTACAACTTAATTTGTACATTTAACCCTCAAATAAATAAAGACAAAATATTTTCCACCAAATTTTTTTCTCCTTATCTATGTAGTACTGTTGTCTATGCTGAATCTAATTATTATGTGCATCACACAAATAAAAAAATAAATTATCCAAGGTATTTATTTACAAGGTTATATTACAAGGTATTTATAACAAAAAAAATAATAAATTTTTTTAAAAAACAGTTTGACACATTTACATTAACCGATAAACGACTATTATTATATATTCTTGTCTGTTTTACGATTTACGATTGCCGTATTCTTTTAAGGGTTAACCTATACTGCTACCGTAGCAAAAAAACACAGTGTCTTCCCTGAAACTCAGGAGGACACTGTGTTTTTATTTACCACGGCAGTATACTTTATCATTTAAATGTAAAACTTCAATTTATTACTAGTGGCTTATAAGTAAGATTAATAACCAGTCACTTAAAACTATACGCCGTCGTTGCACTTGCAAGACCGGCTGTGTGAGTTTTACCAAATTTTACAAGGGAAGCAAAAACTTCCCAGTTTTGTATTGAGATGTGTCGACAAACAACATTTGAATGAGTTTTTTGAGATAACGGTTAAACTTACGCACATAGCCGAGATCGGGCCCGATTCCTTGATTTAAAGAAAACATTTTTTTGAAATCTGACTCCGTTTGCAAGCGCAACAATGACATGACTTAAAAATAGAGATTTACGACTAATATACTTATTTACATTTACAAATACATATTGTTATGATAACTGCCATTGAGTTCTGAAGTATATATTATGTATACAGACATTATAATACTGAACGATTTTGCTTGTTTACATAAAAATTTACATGATAATGTGGTTTTGTGTCTGTCAATTATTTATGAGCTTATGTTTTTTTATTTCAGTTACTGGAATAAATCTCTACATTGTTGGATGTTCAGTTTGTCTACTGTGCATATTTTACACTGTATTGGTGAGTTTATATATTGTTATTAATTAACACCTTATTAATAGCTATTTAATTAGCCCATATTTACATTCATCATCATCATCATCTTCTCCCCCTGTCCGATTTGGGTTGGGTACTCATCGCCTCCATGCAGCGCCTCCGGGAGTCCCTATCCTGCACTACTTCAGCGGCCTCCGTCCGTAGCAGGCTCATTCTTTCCTCACGCAGCCCCTGGAGTTGTTTATTACAACTTTGCCTTGGGTAGCCAACTGGATCTGTTCCCCCTAGAATCACACTTAGGACGGGTTGTTTCGGAGAATTTGAACAATTCATCAAATTTCAACGTTCATTTTCGGGTTCTGTGAAAGTCCTATTCAAGTTCTGTTATTATATAATTGTAGGCTAGTTGCTTGACAAAACTGAAATAAAAACAGAACTTGAAAAAATCTTTCACAGAGCTTGAAAATGAACATTGAAATTTGATGAACTGTTCAAATTCTCCGAAACAACCCGTCCTTAGAATTTTGTTTATTTATTATGATTCATAAGTGATTAAAACATTCTTTACTTGAGATTTTTATCCGAGTTTCGATTAAACCGAAATAAACCTTTTCAATCATAGCGGGATTGAAAATAATGCCATTCACTGCCCAGTTACTATTTCAAATATTGACAGAATATAGCAAAGTCCTGTTTTTAACCATTTGGCATTTCATCTGTCTGTAAATTTTTCGAAAATCTGCTTTATTATTGAAGCAAGCCTCACTTAGACTAGATGGCTAACTTTGACTATGGTTCAGTTCAGTAGATTCCTTTTGTCAAATGTAAAATTACCGTGTTTATTAGGACTTTCTTATTTGCATTTTTTCAATATTATGGTACCCACCTGAAAAAACGAATTATCATTGAGGTAGTGATGTTTCTTTGGACAAATTGTATAATTCTAAATTTGAAATTTTTTAACTGTTTTATAAAATAAATTGTTCACAATTAAGTAGGTAGGTATATCATCTTACAAATTTTATGGTTTCAGAGGAAATAGTTTAATTTTTAAATAAGAGAAAATTAGAAACATCTTTTTTTGTTATTGCATTATTCTTTTTTAGGGTGGCTTAAAAGCCGTGGTGTGGACAGACACTTGGCAGGTGGCCATCATGTTCTGTTCAGTATTGACTTTCGCCTTTGTTGGGACCATCAGCGCGGGAGGATTAGAAAAAGTCTTCAGCAAAGCCAAAAAAGGAAATCGCTTGGAGTTCTGGAAGTATGTCCTTTATCAATCATTATTCTTATTTACGCTCATCAAAAATGGTGATAATTTTTCTAATATTCTGTCCATCTACAAGAAAGACAAAAGTCCCATCTAATAGCAACCAAAAATATAAATAGAATAAAATAATTCAACTGAACTGAACATTTTCTTGTATCAATACCGGGCCAAACTAGTAATGTGTAAAATAATTTTCTTTAAAATTAGTTAATAACACAAGCTCATCATTTCACTAAATAAAATTTCCCACCGCGCATTAAAGTGTTATGTGAATGTTAATGTTTATGATGTACAGTTTTTAAATTATGTATTATGTTGTGGTTTTTAACAAATTTTCAACGAACTGCTAAAAGCAACTATTTTTATGGATGAAGTTCACAAAGAGTAAAATTAGAATAAATGTTTCTGAAGAGCACCTTGAGAACTCACAGAGAATTGCAATCACTTCCATCGGACTAGACATTAATGCATTCATTTCACAAAGCAAGTCAACACATCCCACTATGTATGTAGTTTTATGAGTATCTTGTCCTTTTTTTTTGCAGAATAAAAATAGAAAAAGTTTTATGACATATATGCAGAGATGTGCAAAATGGGTACCCAAAACCATTTGAAATGCAGAATGGAAATGGGTCAAAACTTTTCCATTTGAAAATGCAAAATGCAAAATGGTTTTTAGAAAAGCATTTCAAATGCAAAATGCAAAATACCTATTTTCAAAATGCATTGAAAATGCAAAATGGTTTCTCAGGTCAAACAATTAAAATAATTATAGAATTTTTAAACAATTTTGTCATTTAATAATGGACATCAGTGTAGAACAAACATATTACATGATGGTAAATCCAAAAACACCACGACTGCAGATTATTAAACCACAAAAAATTTGCGCGGGACTAATGTTGCCAACGTAAAAACATAGAAACTGCTATCTAAATATTACAGCGTCATGGCCATGTTCAGTATTTTTTGTAATGGTATCACTCAATTGCCAGGGCTCCTACCAGGGAGCAACTTGACAAATGTAAATTATCTCTCATAGCGAGGTTGAGGACCGACTGATATTTGGGGCTTATGAAAAAAAGATGTCTGGAAAAAGTAAGAAAAATGTTGCAAAAAAGCATTTAAAATGGAAAATGCATTGAGAAAACATTTAAAATGCAAAATGCAAAATGGTTTTTAGAAAAGCATTTAAAATGCAAAATGGAAAACACCCATTTTGCATTTTGCATTTCCATTTGAAATGGATTTATTTGAAATAAAGCACATCTCTGCATATATGTATATTATATTTTGTGTATGTGCATTTCAAAACCGATTTATCTTCACTCAATGTCACCCAGGGAAGCCAAATGCTTGGTCACCCATATTTGAAATCATAACATTAATGAAGATAATTTCCTTAGTGAGTATGTATCTATGATTGTGTCTACGATGAGCATGAACTTTTCAAATTTGGAACTGATGTGTTGAGAAAATTTTTAAAATAATCTTTTCAAGTGATTAGATACCTACCTATAGTACGTTTTATCAGAACATAGAACAAGGAAGAAGCATCTCTAGAGTAGGGCCGGCCCTATGCGGGCGCAATTGGAGCTGTCCGCTCCGAGCGCCGAATTGCCAAGGAGCTGGCAATACCTGACACCAAACAGTCCTAACTCATCACCCTTGAGATTATTTTTCATATAACGGCGCAGCACAAACATACAAATCATCTGAATATTATTGATTACAGTGATCACCTACCAAGGCGTCTACTGGTTTTGATAAGGGGTGCCAAAATTTTACTTGCGCCAGGCGCCGTTTGGCTCAGGGCCGGCCCTGCTCTATAGTATAGCAGACAGTTATTTTAATTCTATATTTGAATTGTTTTTTTTTTTTTACTTATTATGGCTTAGGCTTGTGCTACACCATGCTGGAATTTTCAGAAGCGGATAAAATAAGCCTCTCTTCACGGGAAGAATTCAATCTGTCATCTGAATTCGACTTGTCTGCTACAATTATGCGGAATTCCGCAAATGCGGATAAAAACCTAGTCACAACCTGCTTTTTCAGTATTCTTCAAAGTTGAATTTATCCGCACAAACGGAACGCTTGCATGAAGAAAGTATGGCACTATTTGAAGTCGGCTACACATGTTGTTTTTTTTTAGATCGGCCTGCAGTCGAGCATACAAATTGAGGGACGTTTTATAATGCTCAAAAAATTTATCAGGATACTCTCTTATTTTTGCGTACGTGTTATGAAATATTCCATCCTTAAGCCGAGATCTGTAGAGTGGGTGTACCAATTGTTTACATTTACTTTTTCTTTTGTTACTTTAACGGCGATAGCTAAACATAACACTTCTTCTAATATCAGCATGTCTGTCTAAAACGTCCAACGGTAACGACAGATCACGACACACTGGTAAAATAAAATTCAGCATGCTGGTGAAGCATGGTGTTGCTCTCGGAAGGCATGGCTCGTTTTTATTAAGCTTTTAATTTTTTCAACAATGGTGTCGAAAAGTGAAATTACGCAAGTTCTATGATTTTTCATGGATAACTCGTATTAAAATATTATTTACTTTTATTTTTGACTTTAGCTGGAGCACAGACCCTTATCAGAGGCACACGGCGGGCGCCATCCTGTTTGGCGGGACCATGTACTGGACAGCATTTAATGCCATCAACATGACCATGGTGCAGCGCTACATGTCTCTGCCTACTCGCAGGAAGGCTGAAGTGTGAGTCAATATAATACATAATGTTTCTCATACTTTTCTGTTTCTTTACCCCTCATTTGGCAATATAATACCAGCGTGCTATCAGAATATTGCTCTCCGCTCTCCAAGCCTTTGTCTTATGTGTATTTACTTAAATTTTCTAGTCAGTTAATCGTTGCTTAAATTAATAAATAGAACTATACCAAGAGTATACCACCTTTGGATTCAACAATTTACCAGAATAAGCGGTTCTTTAATAATTAATTATTGTACGTTCCAAAAATCTTCTTTGTTTGTGGTTAATCTCTTTTTCAACATCAAAATTTTACCAATATGCTTTTTATTGGCCTCGTACAGCAAAAAATGCGCTGTGAACTGATTTATTTTATGTTCATTACCTATTGATTACTCAAAAGTCAGG
The DNA here is from genome assembly GCA_026573805.1 of Hesperophylax magnus. Lineage (NCBI taxonomy): Eukaryota > Metazoa > Arthropoda > Insecta > Trichoptera > Limnephilidae > Hesperophylax > Hesperophylax magnus. Next base: position 10,889,155 of record JAIUSX010000121.1, read on the forward strand.
ACTGGAAAAAGTTTTATGATCTTCTATTATTATTTTAGATTTCAACAGAATTTTATGTACAGATATATAAAGGCGTGTGAATTCCATACATCAGATCGGCATTCCTGTTTACTTTAACAATAATAATGATTTTTTTTCAGACTACATGCAAGGGTTGCGCAATGCAATGTAATCCATAATGGCATTATAGCAAACAATGAAGTTGTCTCCTACAACCAAATTTCACATTATTTACAAATGTTAGGATGTTTAGAATTTTTGGAAAATTCCCTTGAAAAGCGCTCGCAAACACGGGTATATGCGCAGCATTCGAATTCTGCTTGTGCAATACTTACTGCGTATGACGTCACGAGACATAATTCTGTACATTTTACCAATGTTTACTTTGAAAGCTCATAACTTCGTCATTTTTAGAGATATGGAAAAAATATTAACTCTTTAAATATAATATTTTTTATTAAAATTAAATTAAATTAGGAAACAGACCACATTTAGTTAGTTTTCTTTCGTGTTGCTTGAATATTTCTGAGACTGTACCTCTCAGTTATTTAAAATACATTAATTACCAATGTGCTACCAAAAGAGGTTTCGAATAATACCTTTAACAACATAATACAACAGAAACCTGACGTTTGGCACTTTCCTTATAGGTCTGTGTTTCTCTTCTCAGTGAGTGCGGCCTTTATAATATCCCTGTGCTGCTACACGGGGCTGCTGATGTACGAGAGGCTGGGGTCCTGCGACCCCCTCGCTGCCGGGGCTCTCAAGACGGATGACCAGCTTCTTCCGGCGTACATTGCTCTGATCTCCAATAACGTTCCCGGTGCCTTGGGCATCTTTATAGCAGGAGTGTTTGGTGCGGCCCTGAGGTAAAAAACGAAATGTTTTATCTTCTCTGAAACTTTTCAATGGATGTGTATATTTACACTATGTATTTTTAAATGGTTAATCTATACTGAAATCATTATTGTGATTTATTTTTGAGGTATTATGTTGTGATGCGCTTCAATTATTAACTTGATCACTTGAGTGGTGACACCTTGTCCAAAATGTATATATATTTTTTAATAATTTCTGTGAAAAATTGCATCATCATTCAGTTATTTCTTTTATATTACTATGTATACTTATTTAATTTCCCTTTTGCACAAAAAATATTTTAATTTTAAAAATTTAAAGAGAATACATTTATTAAGACCTCCTCAACGACTTACGGTGAAATATCAGTAAAATAGTGAAATTTACTATCAAATTTCACCAAGTTGTCTCTTCCACAATCATTTTCTTGCCCGACCCTTTTTTAGACCCGTGAAAAATCACGGGGTATTGTATTTCCAATTTTGAAAAAGACAATTAATATAATTTTCTGTTGAAATATTATATTATAAGTAGTTACTTTAGTGTGCTTGAATTTGTTCAAACAATCAGTTTCAATTTTAAAATAACATTTAAATTCAAAGCAAATCCGAGTTCTATCTTAAGTTCATTGAATCGGAGTTGCAGACAGACATATAACCGTAATAACTATTTTTATAATTACTTCAACAAAGTTGAAACTCACTAATATAATGTTTCCTATTAAAATTTTTCCAGTTCCATGTCAGTTGTGCTGAACTCCTCCGCCACGGTAGTCCTGGAGGACTTGATCCGCGGCCTCTTTAAGAGGACTCCCGGGCCGCGGGCGGCTAATGTCATAGCTCGAGTGACCGCCACCATTCTGGGGCTGGTTTCGCTAGGCATGATGTTTGTGGTTGATCGTCTGAGCGGGGTGTTGAATGTAAGGAATCAAGTTTAACTCTTAGCAGCAGTGCGTCATCCGTTCTCTTACTACTTACTTTCTCTTAGCAATGTACAAAATGTACATCGTGATGTTACAGTGATTTCAAAATCACAATTTATATATTTTTTAAATATCTCTCTTTGCTGGTATGGCTGCATATCTATTTTCTGGGTTATTATGTACCACCCCTTTTCTGCCTAGCATTTATTTTCAATTCTTAATCACTTGCTCGCTGATGTATCCATTTGGATACGGCGGCACGATCAAAGAAATCATTTTTCTGAGCTATTTTGGGGAAACTACTTATGGTAGACGAGATACGAGATTTAGAACAAAAAATGATCTGTGCCATATTCATTCATTTTAGGGGAAGCGAATCGAGTATAAAGTTTGTTTGACGAATTTATCTTATATTTTTTAAAATTTCCTATTACTTTGTTAAACAATCTACATGATCTCATCTTGTTCCCCAGGTAGCGACTTCTTTCTCCGCCATCGCTGCCAGCAGCATGTTTGGCGTGTTCACCCTGGGCATGCTCTGGCCCTGGGCTACCTCGCGGGGGGCTCTAGTGGGGGCCATCGCGGGGGCCCTGCTCGGAGGCTGGGTGTCGGTGGGCTCCCAAACTGCCTCCGCGCAGGGCTTCGTGCCCCCTGACAGGAGAGAGCCCGACATGAGTGGGTGCCAGAACCCGCCTAACATCACAACACAGTGGCGTACTAATCATGATGATGTGAGTAGTTTTAGTGTTTTAAAAGAAGTTGTAAAGTTATTGATATTGATTTCATAGGTTGACAGGTCTTAACCTTTTCACTGCGTTATTGATGTACACAAAACATCACTTGCAAGCGGCACTCTTTTTGACAATCATAACTTATTTTTTTTAAACTGCTGTAACTCTCTTATTTCTTGACAGATTTATGGATTGCTTATCTTAAAAGGTTCATTAATTCTCCTGAATTATATTGAAATACATGATACAGCTATAATATTATAAACAGCGAGGCATGACAAAAAATCATCAAAATATCACTGCTCAATTTAGCACTACTCACACCCACTTCCATACTGTTACACCATCATCATCTTTAAAATATTTTTTTTTATAAAAAAATAAGAATATTTTAACTACATGGTGTACGCCGGATGTCATTAAGAAAAAGGGTCTAACTAATTTTTGGTTCACTTATCTGCTAAATTCGTTACATATTTAAAGCTACTAAATCGAACACATAAATATATGCGCCTATCACTGGAGGCACGTTTTATCAGCGCATACTTACTACGCATATACGCATGATTATTAGTATTGGGTTTTTATATTCAGGTATCCAAGTTATGGATCAAATGAAGTGGGGTGATAATTTTTTTGATGGCATTTGAAAAAAACAAAAAAAATTGGAGGATTAAGAATTGGACCGCCACATATTTTTCCATGCAAACAACTTTACACTTATAAAATTAAATTAAACTTTTAAGATACTCGTGTTAAAAAAATAACAATTTTTTAGAGAGTGACCTACGAATATGCCTTCTTAGAATCAGCATAAACTGTAAAAGTTTTTTTCAGTTGTGGTTCATATTATGTTATGGAACATATTTCTTGTGTCAGCTTCAAGTCTTAGACACACTATGTTATATGATGCACGCATAAATTGGGCGTTGCATGTACGTCTTATATGTTGGGCTGACACACTACGCTATAACCTTCCCCAGGAGAGGGGGTCAGATCAATTGGGGGACTGCCGCAGAATATCATTTCTTTATACGGGATCTGTCACCTTGACAGATGACAGCCGCGTACTTACGGCGCTCCGTAAATTGCTCTGACCCCTTCTCTTACCGTAGATAGGAGAGGGGGTCGCATAATTTTCAAATATAGCCTGGCTAGCAGATCACAGCGCATATCGTCGCCACGCCCAAACTTATAACACTTATCAGAGGAAATCATTAAATTTATGAAGTAACCCCAACGCAACCTACAGACAACAAACAAATACTTTTTGCTTAATTTATTTTATATTTTGTGGGAACCAACAAATTAGAAGATGAGGAAATCATGATCAACACACATACAACAACCTACAGTCCGCCTCGGAACAGGAATACCTAGTGAGGAGGACTGAGAACAAACTACATCACTTTATATTTTTATTTTACTTAATATTATATCTTTTTTTCTTTAATTTATATTGCCGTTAACAGCATAATTAAAATAAATATATCTGAAAACACTGATTTTTTTTTTTTAAATATTTTATTGGACGGCATTTTTTTAATTTGTAAAATTGAAAGGTTGGACCACAACATAATTGGTCATTTTGATTGCAAATATCCTCCCCTATCACCTCGCTACAATTGATCCATAGCTTAGGGGTCTCCTCTATATGTAATTGTAAGCAATAATTAGTCGCCTGAAATATCAATACAAATTGAAAATATCTCCCGAGTAAAAATAAATGCCGCCAACGGGAATTGAACCCGTGCCTTGTGATATTTCAGGCGACTAATTATTGCTTACAATTATTTGTTATCTTTTATGCTATGCATAAAACCTTGTCTTATAAACATTAGTTTATCATTAAAAAAATAATCCTGTATATGTGTTTTTAGATTTGCATTTTCGAATTCATTTTTAGTGTTGTTTCTGCTTTAAAAACAAATCTTTTTTCTAACTCAGCATAGTTGTGTTTTTATAGATGAACATTTCATGTTGAATTTCTAACCCCCGCAGTTTTGCACCTCAAAATGTGCAATAATTATTTGACCTTTCAAAAATGGTTAAGACATATTAATAAATGAATTGATCTTTCAGAGTTTTGATGACGGTGTATTTCCTCTGTACAAGTTGTCGTACCACTGGATAGCTCCCATTGGCATCTGCACCACCATCCTTGTTGGGATCATTGTATCGTACTTCACCAAGGATAAGGAGTTTGATACGTATGTGTTTTTAAATTTTAGTCATTACCTAGTACAATTTATAATTTTTTTAGTGTTTTTTATGCAATTATTCTTTTCTGAGTAATATTTTCTTGCATCTTTATTATAACAATCATCTTTTGTATAACAAACTTTGAACTAGATTTCCTGAAACTTAATATTATTGGTCAATTTCTCTATGGTTCTGCCACTGAGAGCTTCATTGTCACCCCTCTTTCTGTTGCATATGTCATTCATAAGAAAGAGGGAGTGGTTAAAACGGAACTATCGGTAGTACCAACAGTATTTATTGCTGCTATCATTTTTTTGTTGAGTTAATATTGTTAATGGAAAATTTATTGACTTTAATATTTTTTAGTTTGGATCCGGATCTATTCTCTCCTGTGATTCACCGATGGCTGCCGGAGAAGATGATGAAGAATGCGGGAATGGCCACGAGAAAATCAAAAATGAACGTCAGAGAAGATATCGCCACTACTGATTTATTATTAGAAAAAATTCCAAGTCAGGTAAATAAATTGCGTCTTAAAACATATCAATAAGGAAGAGAAAAAAAAAAAATTTTTGGTAGAACATTCCATCTTCGTATCTTGTTTTTAACGGCGTTTTCGCAGACCTTGTTTATAAGAAATTCATAAAGCAGGTACTAATGAAGAAAATGTAAGATATTAGTTACTTGTAGTAGACGAGTGTTTCAAACCGTTAGTTTCCCAATCAGGCGTAGCGGGTTCAATCCTCTGTTCAAGTCCTCCATCATTGCACAAGCAATATTTCCCAGTACAATGAAGGAAATAGGAGGAATCCAAAAATTGTCATGTTATTTGTGTGTTTGTCATTCTTTACAAAAAATTATTGTGTGTGCGTTCAAATCCACATATGTATGTAATATACTGATGAAGATTCCCAAAGAATAGAACATATACCACTGAACAGATTTGAATGAAAACTGACGTCGTCAATTTATGTAAGACTTTGAGTCCTTGGACCCGGGACAGGCCGATGAAATTTAATTATTTAAGAAATCAGTTTTACCAGAAGTAATAAAAATTGAGTTTTCTTGGGGCAAACGGACACGCCCTCGACACACTTCTCCCGGTTTATCTATTCAGTGGCAGAAGCATATTCAAATGTGGAAAAGATACCGTGGACCTGCCTGACTTGGACATTCTTTCCATTCAAATACTGCAAACTAAAATAATAATCACAATTTAACATAGATACATTTTTTTTATACATAGATTTTTCAAGAATGGAGGAACTTAATTTTTGTAGGAAACTTTGAAGTTAATTATTAAGTTTTTCATTAATTTTCATGTAATTTTTTGCCTAGGATTCTTCAAGTAAGGACACACCCACTAATGACAACAGGTGACAAAAGTTGTAGTTTGTAATAGTGTTACTTTACTGGGTATTCTAATTCTAAAGTAGGGTTTACGATAATTTATTTTTTAATTTAAAAAATGTTTAGGTGATATTTTGATTGTCAAAGTTTTATAGAATGTTACTGTATGCATAGATGATATTTTTATACTGATTTAATGAATGTATATTTATGTTTATGTTCAGGGTGATAAAAATGAACTTTAAATTTTTTTTATAAAATATATTTTGTTTTCTTTTTAATCCTAAATTGTGTTCCTAACATTATTCATACATATGGAAATATACATCTTAATTTACAAAAATTTAATCCTGTTACCTTTCTACCGATGCTACTTTTTAGGTAGACAGAATAATAATAAAAATAAGAATTTATTCCAGAATGTATGCAGGGGTAGTGCAATGCAATACATTCCATATTTTGAAATATTTGAGTATATATAATAAGAATAAGAAAAATAACAATACATAGATAGGCGGAATTTAAGTAAAAAAAGATAAACACAAAAATGTGTGTAAGCAGCCGTTTATGGAGGATATTTGGACATCTTCCATCTCCAGAGGGCTATCAGGGGGGACTCCATCCAGGCAACCATGGCAGTGTTACTTGATTTACATAGTCTACGCCATAAGCTTTCCATGTGGTGGCGGAGAAGCGCTCTGAAAGAGTGCCCTCGTCCCTCCAGGAACATTTCCGTAGTGCTGCAGTATCTCGGTAGGCGGAATAGTTGGCGATAAGCATTATTGTAAGCGACTTTTAGCTTATGCCATTGGGATGCAGTGTAATCCACCCCCAGTTCTGACGTGTACAGCGAAGTGCAGAATGCGTTGAATAGTATCTTTTTCACATTTGTAATGCAAAAGTGAAAATGCTCTTCTTTTCCTTTCCATATCCTCGATGTCTTTCAGGTCGTCTTGATAATATGTCCAGGTATTTTATGCTACCACTAACATCGATTTTCCTTCCGTCTAGCCATACTGAATTCATTTTAATGTTGAGTATCTCATACTAGATGCTCTGCAAATGTCCCATGCCAAAATGTTAAATGCCCACCAACTCACAATATATTTGTCCCAACTCATTTTTTTTGTATTACTGTAAAAGGTTTTGTATTACTTTAAATGTTTTCAGGTTATGAATTATTTTCTGAATTTCTACCTCCTCCCCCCCCCACCCATATTATAAAAAAATATTCTGGGGTAAATATACTTTGGCTTTCCAAGATTTTAGGTACTTCTTAGCCCTTACACACCTTACACCTCACCTCATACAGACAGATCACAAAAACATACAACCAACTTTGGATGTAATCTCTAACCTATCACTGGTAGCAATGGTAACAACACATACTTTGGGAACCGCTGACGGTGAATAAGTATTCGGTTTTCCTTGAACTCAGTGAATCATGTGGTAGTAGCTTTTATGTACGCGACACATTACGCATCATGGCTTTGCCTATTTCAGCGTATCGCTCGCCATACACTACCAATAAGAATTTATGGTGAGTGATATGCTGAAATGTGCCAAGCCACGCAAATATAGCGCGCTTATAGCATGGTCCGTCACAGGCTTTATGGTTCATCCAAGGAATTACATTTAAAGAGCATTTGTTAATTTGACTTATCGTAATGGTAAATGATTTGTAGCACACGTTGTTATATTTTGTGCGCTAATTTATTAATTAGCCACTGCGCTACTATAGAAAATTGTCAATAAAAACATTTGAACATACAAAGTTTTATTTAGCAGGCTTTTGTAAGTATGTAGGTAATACTTAAGTTAAATTCATTTTCTTATTGTTGGCGAAGGCGTTTAAGCTGTGGATGAATTTTCAATAATTGGTATTGAGCGTTGACGGCAATTTGGACAAACGCCAACGCTGCTATTGTTGGCGATAATATAACCGTTGGAAATAATGCTAACGTTGGTGCGAACATTAACAAAAATAATAAATAAGGATACTAATAATATTAGCGAATCCCAACATTAGGGAGTTCCAACTGTTGGGACTAGAGTACTGAGAGCCAACAGCTATAATGTTTTACTTGCCACCGGTAGATTCGCTTGTTGCTAGGCGATACATATCGACTATATTGGATAGGAAAATCCACAAAGATGTTTCGGGGTTGGTAAGGTGAGATACGTAAATGAAAGAGGTTTTAGATAACGCAGTGTTGAATGTCAGTGAAGTTATAGCGATGACTCATTACTGATGCTCAACGCAGTTGGACATTATCAGTGGAGAATTTCTCAGGCCGATGATCAACACTGTAGAAGCAGAGATGGACGGTGGTGGAGTTAAGTAAAGTCGGTAGTTTGAATGCGTAGAAGCGGAGACTGGACTTGTAGGTGACTCAGCACTGGGGGTGAAGACCATGGATCTTGCAGGTGCTCCAGTGAGGAAAGAGCCGGAGGTGCGTTGGACCTGGTCGGCAGATGATGCAAGCGCGAATTGGCTCACTGTTAATTCCCACAAGGTCGATTGTAGCCTCCTTTTAGAAACTCACTCGTAATACTGACTTGCCGCTGGGCATAGCGCGGTTCTTATATATGACACACACTCGCCGGTAGAGTCTAGAATCTTCCCGGCTACAAATAGATACACTGGCGAGTTCATTTTGATTCTCGTAGGTACGATGTGTACAGAAGATCTCCTACATTCTGTTAACACAGGAATGCGCCACAATGTATAGTAGTAACTTTATAACCTGAATATTGAATCAAAGACAAATTAATTGGTTTATGACACTTTATTATATAAAAAATCAACTTTTTTTGAGAACAACATTCTCTTGATCAGGATGAGTCGTATACTAAACATAGATTAACATTGGGAGCGGGGATAACCCAAATCGCCAGAAGAATGTATTGATGAGTGGAAAGGGTAGGAATGGGGGGGATTTAATTAGGGAATTTTCGTGGTCGTTCTAAAAGGAAAAATGTTCAAATAAAAAAAATTCTAGCAATTAATTTATTATTTTTGAATATGAACTCAATCATTTTTGGTGTAACTCTAGATAACTAAACTGTTTTCATTATTTCATTGTAACTACACATTCGTCGAGTGGACTACGCAATAAAACACTAGAAATAAATCAAAAATATTTAACTAAGATAGGAACTTGTTACATGGCAAAAAAGTAAGGTTTATAATGAACAAATTAAGTACAAATTAATATCAAAATATCAGTCCACACAGTGACCACACATGTCAACATTATGTGGACCACAAATAGCCTTTCTACATCTGGTGCAATGGTGTTTGGTCATCCTCCGGGCCTTGGGTGGACACAGGTAGCAAATTTTACCCACGTTTGCCGTAGATGGAACCGGAGCTTCTATTGTTGAAGATTCGCCAACATTAACAATAAATATAAGAATATATGAATGTACGTACCTTAAAAATAAGAATTGTTGTTATCACTAAACTTTCGTCCAGCGGACGACGAGATGGTCATAGGGCACGTCCTAGTATGTGTGTGGCCGCAATCGCGTCACGTGCTGCACTGTTTACTCAAATTAGGAAGGTAATGAAAGAGTCAAGGTCGGGGAGCGGGGGGAAGTAGGTGATTTCGAATTTCGCCGAGTAGTGTGTCGTCGCCTCGACGAGCGATTAGTTATCTAGGGTTAATAAAGTGGTGTAAACAAAGTAATTTGATTTTAATTAATTAATTATATCATCACAAATCTAAATGCACCTTTGGAAGAAGTAATATTTGAAAAATTAATCCAAATAACATTATGAATTATGCATAATATCATTTGCAAAGTGTAAACATGCCTTTTTTACTTATTTGATACCAAGACATGCAAAACTGCCAAAACATTACCAATAGTAGACTGCGTTGTGTTGTGTTGAGTTATATTTATTTGTATGTAGTTAGTAGTTACTGATATCCAATTATTAATGCTAATTTTCTTCAAAAGCGTCGGGCGTTGACGGCATCTAGCTGTTATTTACAACAACTGCTAGTTATATTTTGATACAGTACTGCATAATTTTGAAATGACACCAATATTATTTCCCTTTTTCTTTTACTTTTTCTGGGGCCCCGTTAGTCACCATGTATGAAAGATATTTTGAGGATGATTCTGTAGAATCTATAGATCTTCAAAAGCTTATATCGTCCATGCTTGGCAGTGTCCAGGGTTCATGCGGTTGTTTTCTTTTCCAATCAATAATAATTAGAAAACATCAGTGAAAACCTATTATTGGTTCCAAATAAACTAACTAACCATTACACCGTTTCGCCGCTGGGGTAGGCATAGAGGACGGACCGCCAAACAACTCGGTCTTGGCACACACTCCTTGCCTCATTCAGATTCTTACATCGTCTCATACATACTCTTCATATCTGCTTTCTCTTTCTCTACTCCTGCAAAAAGTTGTTGTATCTGTGTAGGTATGATTGACGACTATGAAACGGTATTCACAACAATAAAAATGTAGCGATCTATAAGTAATGATTTTTTCCATATTCCATACTAGCTGGACCCCACCAAGCATTGCTGTGGCTTAGTCTGTCTAAAGAAACAATAGCGCATGTTACTTTTATGTCCAACAGATGGCGCTGTTATAAAAAAAATCATGTTTTTACCCGTCACAGGTGATATATTATCATTCAATTTATAAAAACAATTAAACTTACTTTTACTGTTTTACAGTATGATAATGTCTTCAGAAGGCGAAACAGCTGTCATGCATAATAATAATTACTACACAGCTTATGTATTAATAATAATTATTACGTAACATTATTGAATTCATAAAAAAATAAAATGTAGTTCTAAAAATTAAATTTGATAACAATAAATATTTTTATTCTGATGAGCAATTTTCAACTTTTACATGTAAAAGCTTCCCGATGTAATAAAAAAAAAAAATTATATACAAAAAAAAATTTAAGAGATAAAACCATTTTCGACTAAAAAACATACCAACTGATAGGATTGATCAAAATTTAAATAGAATTGTTCAACTTCGCGTACAATGGGCCACTTGCATGATATTTGTTTTCGGTTAGAGAGGGATTTGTAAAGTATTCATTATTTTTTGAACTCGCAATTTTTGAAAATACAGTAAGTATAGTAATAACGATTTGAATCTTATTCTTAATCAACAGTCAAACTTCTCGGTGTCAATTTAGATTCAGACTTTTCGTTTAAAAGTCAAATAAATAGGACTGTGAGAACCAGTTTTTTTCACCTAAGACAACTCAAGTCTGTCCGAAGAAACCTTCCTACAGAAGCAACAAAACTACTTATCAACTCTTACGTAGTCTCGCGTCTCGATTACTGCAACGGCATTTATGCCAGCCTTCCAAAATATCAAATTGACAAACTTCAATCAGTGTTTAATGCAGCAGCGCGGCTCATAACCGGGGTTTCAAAATATTCACACATTTCAGAACACCTTCGTAACCTTTACTGGCTCAAGTGCTCTGAAAGAATCCAGTACAAACTGTGCTGGACGGTGTTTAAATTTTTTTTTTTTTTTTTTTTTTTATAATTATTTTTTATTTTTAATAATATGTTTTACATGGGACATAATTCATTTTACATCATTGGTTTTTTACTACTCTTCCATTGAAAGCATTTGCTTGTGTATGGAAGGGGAGTGTACATAAATGTTGTTGTTAGTTAGTACTTAAATAATTCATTGTACATAAATGTATGTTTGCTGTAATATTTCTTTGGAAAGTAGTGAAGGATAATATATTATTTATTAAATTTTTAAAAAGAAAGGAAGCTATGGAAAACTAAGGATATTTGTGAGATTAATTAAGTGACAGTAGTTTTTTTTTTTTCAGAATATTTTTAAAGTGTCTCTTGACAGAGAGCAGTATTCGGGTTTTATCATTAATGCTTCTGATTTCTTCTGGTAAACGATTGAAAAAAGTTCTTCCCTGGTAAGTATAATGATGTTGTGCAAAAGACGTATTTAGTTTTGGGCATAGAAAAACATGTCTAAGTCGCGTTCTGTTTTCATTTAAAAATTGATATTTATCTTTTTCTTTTATAATTTGGATTAATGAGTTTTTAATATATAGGTCTTTAAATGTAGGTACTTGAAATTCTTCAAACAGGCGTTCTGTTGGGTAGTCAAAGGATTTTTTTAATATAATTTTAATAATTGTTCTTTGTATAATTTCAATTGGAAGAAGGTTACATTTATACGCGGATCCCCAACTAATAATAGCGTATTGTAAAGTGGATTGAACTAAGGCATAGTAAATTAAATATAGATTTTTTATCGACAGAAAGTTTCTAATTCTTAAAAATATATATATTAATTTTCTAATTTTGTTTACTACTTGACTTATTTGTTCTTTCCATTTCAGATTTTTATCAATAATTACTCCTAGATATTTAATTTTATTTGTTGTTTTTAGTACTGTACAGTTTGATTTGCAATAGTTTTGGCTGTGAATTTTAGTATTATTATGTATGACAATGTTAAAATTTTTAGGAGTATCGTTTGTATGTATTGCAAATGGAATTACAAATGTCTTTTCATTATTAAGTGACAGTAAATTAGTGTCGAAAAAATTCTTGAGCGTGTTGATGTCTTCCGTGGCCTTTAATTCTACATTTTCCCAAGTCTTATCACTTATTATTAATACTGTATCATCGGCGTATGACGTAATTTGACCGTGTAAAGGTTGAAAAAAAATATCGTTTACATATATAGTAAATAGAATTGGTCCAAGCACTGTACCTTGGGGGATTCCAAAGCTTGTAATCTCTTGATCACTATTAACACCATTGATTTTTACTAATTGAGGACGGTTTTTTAAGTAGTCGGTGATCCATTTAATCGCGTTGCCTTTTATGCCGATATTATTCAATTTTTTTAATAGCATCTCATGGGATATGCTATCGAATGCCTTTCTAAGGTCAATAAATATACCCGCACATTTTTTACTTTTATCTAGTGATTCGTAAATGTATGAAGTTACGTTAGCAATAGCATCTTGTGTGCTGAGTGATTTTATAAAGCCAAACTGGTTTTTGTGTAATATTTTATTATTATCTAGAAAATTTACCAATTGTTTTTTAACTATTTTTTCAAAGATCTTTCCTATATTAGAAATTAGACATATTGGGCGATAATTCGTTGCTTGATGTGGATCTCCAGATTTGTAAATAGGTGAGATTATTGTGGTTTTGTAGTTCATTGGAAAAATTCCATTTGTTAAACTTAAGTTTATTAAATGAGTGATAGGTTTTATTAAGTGAGGTTTCATAGTTTTTAACATGTGTGTCGTAATAGAATCAAAACCGGGGGACGAACCTCCTTTCATATTTTCTATTATTTTCGAGATTTCACATTCTGTTGTTGTTTCAAACATTGAAAGTATATTACGTTTCTGTATATTTTTATTTTTATGGTTTTCTTGGTTTGAAGGCTTATGAATATTTTTCGCAAGATTTTTCCCAACATTTGCAAAGAAGGAATTAAATATGTTTGCACATTGTTTAGGCTGTATATTGGCATCTATAATTTTTTTATCATGTTCAATGTACTTAATGTTTTGTGTTTTTTTTGTATTTTCTATGGCGAAATTAACAGTTTTCCACATTTGTTTATGGTTATTTTCTGAAGATAATATTTTATTTTTAAAATACTCTTCTTTACTTTTTTTAATATAAGATGTTAATTTATTTTTATATTTTTTATAGAAAATATATGCTTTTTCATCTTGGGGATTTTTTAAAGTTATTTTGTAAAGTTTTTCTTTATTTCTGATAGATATAATAAGTCCTTTGGTAATCCAAGGTTTTAAACATCTTAATTTTGATTTTATGTGTGTTGTTATCTCAGTTGTCGAATTTTTAATGTGTTGTGACATAATATTTTCGAAGTTAGTCGAACAAATTTCAGTATCATCACTGTTTAAAACATTATTCCAATCTTCCTTTTTTAATTTTTCAGAGAGAATAGTCATATCTATTGTTGATTTTTTGGTTAATAAATTATGTTTTTTATGTTTAATATTATTATTATACAGAAGTAAGCATGAGTGATGATCAGTTATGTTAGTTTTCCAAACAATTGATTTTATTTTGTGAAGATCTTTAATGTTTATATTTGTCCAAATGTGGTCTAAACAAGATGGAGTATGTTCTTTTATTTCCCTAGTATTTTTATTTATGCAAGATATAAAATTTTGTTCAGTCATACAATTGATGTATTCATTTTTGTTATTATTTTCTATTTTTTCATTAATATTAACGTTAAAATCTCCTACGACGAAGCAAAGTTTATTTTTTAATTTTAATAATATGTATTTGAGGTCATTAATAAATGTAATAATACTCGAGCCATGCGTTCTATAGATAGCTATTAGATGGTATATGGATTTGCCGAGTTTGAAATGTACTTCGATGCAGTTTACTAAGTGTATTGGATGTTCTAATATGTTAACAATACTAAATTTATTGCTTGCAAATATTATTATTCCCGAATTTTTATTGATGTCTACTTTGGTAGAAATATAGTTGTACTCAGGTAAGTGGTAAGACGGTGACTCAGCGTTCGTAAATGTTTCGGTTAACACTATAAAGTCCGGTTTTTTAATTAAATTATTTATTTTTAGAATTAATTCATCTAAATTTTTTTGAACGCTACGGATGTTTATGTGCATAATAATTATATCATTGATGTTTTTAGAAATAATTTTGTTACACGAATCGGTACATATACATTCATATTCTTGAATTTTAATATTTAACTCTAATTCGTTACTTAAGAAATCATCCATTTAATGCATTTTCGGTTGTATTTTACAAAATTATTTATAAGGTTTTTATTCAATGTCGTAGTTAATTCTTTCTTTGGCTAATTTAAGCATGTAAGATCGGAACTTACATGTTTCGCTGTTTGTTCGGTGGTCTACTTCATTCATTTTACTGTTCAAGGAGTTTATTTCTTTCTTCTTGTTAGCTGAGTTGCAGTTAGCGCATTTGGGTGGCAGTTCCAGGGATTTACACTCGGAGATGGGATGATCTTCTGAACAGTGCTTGCATGTTGGTTTATTCATTCTATTGTAGCATTTTTGTGCTGTGTGTCCAAATCTTTGACAGTGGAAACATTGGGTAAGAGGACTGCAGTCTTCTACATAGATTCTCATGAATCCTAGATGAATTTTTTTTTTATTAACAAGATGTAGTCTCATTTCGGGATTTGTTTGTAGTATTAAGTTTTTGCTGTTAGTTTTTTTGTTTGTAATGATGGCCTTAACTTGTAATATTTCTTTGTCTTGGTATTTTTCACATATCATTTTGATGTCGTTGTTTTGTTCAATGATGTCTTCTAAGAATTCTTTTTCGGTATAGTCTTTGTCAAGACCTTTGAATATTACGCATGGATCCGTTTTCAGAAGTACCTCCGCTATTATGGTTTTGTCGACTTCATTTATCTTATCTTTTAATTTTTTTGCGTCTTCTTTTTCTGGGCATGTTATTATAAGGTTTTTTTTTGTTTTTTTAATTTCGCATACTCGAATTCCCAACTGCGATATTTTAATCTTTTGTATTTTCTCTTTTAATTTTTCAGTGTCTTCTTCTTTTAAGCTTTTAATTATTATAGGAAATCGTTTTTCTTGCGTTTTTGATATTAAGTTTTTTACTGCAGAAGAGTATGAAAATGGGTATTTTTGTGCTTGGTTTTTTTCTTGAATATCACACTTTTCTTGTAATTTAGCTAATTCTATTGCCATGTGCGATATCATTTCCATGATGTTATTTATTTCTTTCATCATTTTTGATTTGGTTTCTTTGGTAAGTTTATTTTCTTCCATCAATGAAATGGCCCTACCCTACATCTCTGAACTATGCGTCCCGGTAAACACTGGTCTGACACTGGCAGTCAACTCTTAGATCAGCAACATCATCAGCTGTAGGCAGACTGATAGAACCTAAGCGCAAGCCAAATACTAAGTTTGGTGATCGCGCTTTCGGAGTATCTGGGCTGAAGGCTTGGAATAAACTCCCTCCGGAACTAAGATCCATAACAAGTCCAACAGAATTCAGGTCTAAACTAAAAACTTACCTTTTTAAGCTGTCACACCCTTAAATTAAATATACCATTCTTGAGAGAAAGTCCAGTTATATTTAATATTCCAACTATGTCCTAAATCCTGTATCTAAATTTCGCTAATAAACAATTAGATAATGTTAATTAAGTGTTAATCTCAAGTGACCTACCAGGTAAGTATTGTACTGTATATTATCTCCATAAATAGTTAGTAATAACATTCATGTCACTGTAGAAATGTATTATAAATTTGTACAGCGCCCTTGAGGTGATTTTGCACAAAAACGGCGCTATACAAGTCATCCAATTATTATTATAATCTCCCCGAAATTGAACCAATAAAACAAAATAGGCTAGTTTAGGTTGGTTTCGCTGTGAAAGGTTATTAAAAAATCTTTATTAAGGCTGTTTATTTTTATAGAAACTTCGATAAGGCCATTGTCATTACATTGGGGTTCGGAATTTATAGATTGAAAACTAATATGTACATTTACAGTTTGGTAATTAAATATAGACATTTATTTAACCCCTTGGGCAATTTTGAGAGATATTCCTCACAGACGCGGAAAGTATTTTCCGCGAAATCTGTATTCTGACAGTTCTCCTAATGTACCTATTACACGTTGGCAAAAGCATTGGGCCAACTCGCCAACGTGTGAACGCATTTGCCAACGTTGGCGCCAATGCTCTTGACCAATTCAAAAATAAAAAAGACGATGATGTCGTTTAAGTTGCAAATGACGGCCGGCATAGTCCAGTGGTAACGCATTGGACTGCCATTCCGAAGGTCGCGGGTTCGAACCCGGCGTGCGCAAATAAATTTTATTTGATTAATTTGTGTTATTTCACAATTAATTAATTAAAATAATATATAGTATATTTGCGGCACGTTCCAGAGTGGAAGATACTACCAGTATCGCCCTGGTGTAAGACCACCATTCAGAATTGAAACGTTGCTCCAAATGGCTTTAGCCGTGTTTAGTGACTAGATCTGAATAGCCAGGTACTTCCCCACCTTCCTCTTTCCCTTCCCCACTTACCTTCAGCCTCACAACATCCCCCAGTTGGGGATGCCATAGTCTCACTGGCTCCAGACGGGAGCAGTTGGGACTCTTGTGAGGTATTCACTATAAAAAAAAAAAAAAAAAAAAAATCAAAAATGGCACATTTTAAATCATTAAAAAATTTATTCGCCAACATAAAAATTAAATAAATATACCTTTATTAACATTTTTTATCGACAATAAAAGGGAAAATGAAAATACCCTATTCTGCGTTGGCCATTTGATCTTTTTAAAATGTGAATACCGCACAAGAGTCCCAACGGCTCCCAACCGTCTGGATGCAGTGAGACTATGACATCCCCAATCGGGGTATGTTGTGAGGCTGGAGGTAGATGGTAAGGGAAGGAGATGGGAAGAGGAAGGTGGTGGAGTACCTGAGTGTTCAGATCTGGTCACCAAACATGGCTAAAGCCATTTCATGCAACGTTTCAATTCTGAATGGTGGTCTTACATCAGGGCGATTCTGAAAGTATCTTCCACTCTGGAACGTGCCGCAAGTGTACAATATTTTATTTTTTAATTAATAAATTGTGAAATAACACAAATTAACCAAATGATATTTGCTTGCGCACGTCGGGAGTTGAACCCGCGATCTTCGGATTGCTAGTCGAGAGCTTTTCATTGCATGGGCCAACGTGTACTAGGCGCATAAGAGATATACATTGCAAAACGTCAGAGGCTTTAAGGGTTAAGAGGAATCAATCATTTATGTTTCATCAGTACGTGTAGCAACACCGACTTTCGAATATCATCTAATTTCTTATTTAGCGAATACAATAAAACAATGCGTAAATAAATACATAATCAAGATTATTAATTTAACTTATAATATGGTGCAGACTCATCCCTTATCGGAAAGAACTACTGATTTCTGAATAATGATTTTTTTTTAATATTGCTAATTATTGTTTTGGGTCAGGCAACACGTCTCATAACAGTGGGTATTTAACGCGAGCGGTTTATTTATATTTTGGGTCAGGCAACAAGTCTCATAACTCATAACAGTAGGTATATAAAGTGAGTGGTTTATTTATATTTTGGGTCAGGCAACTCGTCTCATAACAGTGGGTATTTAACGCGAGTGGTTTATTTATATTTTGGGTCAGGCAACACGTCTCATAACAGTGGGTATTTAACGCGAGCGGTTTATTTATATTTTGGGTCAGGCAACAAGTCTCATAACTCATAACAGTAGGTATATAAAGTGAGTGGTTTATTTATATTTTGGGTCAGGCAACACGTCTCATAACAGTGGGTATTTAACGCGAGTGGTTTATTTATATTTTGGGTCAGGCAACACGTCTCATAACAGTGGGTATTTAACGCGAGCGGTTTATTTATATTTTGGGTCAGGCAACAAGTCTCATAACAGTAGGTATATAAAGTGAGTGGTTTATTTATATTTTGGGTCAGGCAACACGTCTCATAACAGTGGGTATTTAACGCGAGTGGTTTATTTATATTTTGGGTCAGGCAACACGTCTCATAACAGTGGGTATTTAACGCGAGCGGTTTATTTATATTTTGTGTCAGGCAACAAGTCTCATAACAGTAGGTATATAAAGTGAGTGGTTTATTTATATTTTGGGTCAGGCAACACGTCTCATAACAGTGGGTATTTAACGCGAGTGGTTTATTTATATTTTGGGTCAGGCAACACGTCTCATAACAGTGGGTATTTAACGCGAGCGGTTTATTTATATTTTGGGTCAGGCAACAAGTCTCATAACAGTAGGTATATAAAGTGAGTGGTTTATTTATGTTTTGGGTCAGGCAACACGTCTCATAACAGTAGGTATTTAACGCGAGTGGTTTATTTATATTTTGGGTCAGGCAACACGTCTCATAACAGTGGGTATTTAACGCGAGCGGTTTATTTATATTTTGGGTCAGGCAACAAGTCTCATAACAGTAGGTATATAAAGTGAGTGGTTTATTTATATTTTGGGTCAGGAAACACGTCTCATAACAGTGGGTATTTAACGCGAGTGGTTTATTTATATTTTGGGTCAGGCAACACGTCTCATAACAGTGGGTATTTAACGCGAGCGGTTTATTTATATATTGGGTCAGGCAACAAGTCTCATAACAGTAGGTATATAAAGTGAGTGGTTTATTTATATTTTGGGTCAGGAAACACGTCTCATAACAGTGGGTATTTAACGCGAGTGGTTTATTTATATTTTTGGTCAGGCAACACGTCTCATAACAGTGGGTATTTAACGCGAGCGGTTTATTTATATTTTGGGTCAGGCAACAAGTCTTATAACAGTAGGTATATAAAGTGAGTGGTTTATTTATATTTTGGGTCAGGCAACACGTCTCATAACAGTGGGTATTTAACGCGAGCGGTTTATTTATATTTTGGGTCAGGCAACAAGTCTCATAACAGTAGGTATATAAAGTGAGTGGTTTATTTATATTTTGGGTCAGGCAACAAGTCTCATAACAGTAGGTATATAAAGTGAGTGGTTTATTTATATTTTGGGTCAGGCAACACGTCTAATAACAGTGGGTATTTAACGCGAGTGGTTTATTTATATTTTGGGTCAGGCAACAAGTCTCATAACAGTGGGTATTTAACGCGAGCGGTCTATTTATATTTTGGGTCAGGCAACAAGTCTCATAACAGTAGGTATATAAAGTGAGTGGTTTATTTATATTTTGGGTCAGGCAACACGTCTCATAACAGTGGGTATTTAACGCGAGTGGTTTATTTATATTTTGGGTCAGGCAACACGTCTCATAACAGTGGGTATTTAACGCGAGTGGTTTATTTATATTTTGGGTCAGGCAACACGTCTCATAACAGTGGGTATTTAACGCGAGCGGTTTATTTATATATTGGGTCAGGCAACAAGTCTCATAACAGTAGGTATATAAAGTGAGTGGTTTATTTATATTTTGGGTCAGGAAACACGTCTCATAACAGTGGGTATTTAACGCGAGTGTTTTATTTATATTTTTGGTCAGGCAACACGTCTCATAACAGTGGGTATTTAACGCGAGCGGTTTATTTATATTTTGGGTCAGGCAACAAGTCTTATAACAGTAGGTATATAAAGTGAGTGGTTTATTTATATTTTGGGTCAGGCAACACGTCTCATAACAGTGGGTATTTAACGCGAGCGGTTTATTTATATTTTGGGTCAGGCAACAAGTCTCATAACAGTAGGTATATAAAGTGAGTGGTTTATTTATATTTTGGGTCAGGCAACAAGTCTCATAACAGTAGGTATATAAAGTGAGTGGTTTATTTATATTTTGGGTCAGGCAACACGTCTAATAACAGTGGGTATTTAACGCGAGTGGTTTATTTATATTTTGGGTCAGGCAACAAGTCTCATAACAGTGGGTATTTAACGCGAGCGGTCTATTTATATTTTGGGTCAGGCAACAAGTCTCATAACAGTAGGTATATAAAGTGAGTGGTTTATTTATATTTTGGGTCAGGCAACACGTCTCATAACAGTGGGTATTTAACGCGAGTGGTTTATTTATATTTTGGGTCAGGCAACACGTCTCATAACAGTGGGTATTTAACGCGAGTGGTTTATTTATATTTTGGGTCAGGCAACACGTCTCATAACAGTGGGTATTTAACGCGAGCGGTTTATTTATATTTTGGGTCAGGCAACAAGTCTCATAACAGTAGGTATATAAAGTGAGTGGTTTATTTATATTTTGGGTCAGGCAACACGTCTCATAACAGTGGGTATTTAACGCGAGTGGTTTATTTATATTTTGGGTCAGGCAACAAGTCTGTGATGTTTTGAATATCCACATAAATAAACGATAAATAATAAACGAACGTGCTCCAAAAAAATTTTTTTATGGCAGCTAACAGATAAGATTTATTGACAGGCGGGCTTGAAGTGCATATGTTCCACGGGAAGGAAGAAAGAGATCGCATGGCAGTCGGGTTTTGAACTTGTGTACGTTGACAGCTCCGTGAAATCGATACAAATCAGAAGTGTTGTGTATTACAGTTAATTAGAGAATTCAGATGGTGTTAGAAAGCTTTCCTGAATATTGAATTAAAGTGAAAAAGTGATTGGACTCAGTGAGAATAATAATAATAATAATAATAATAATTGGATAATTTGTAGAGCGCCGTTTGGTGAAAAATCACCCCAGGGGCGCTAAGGGTGGTGCGATCGCGATTATAATATAAAATGTGTTAAATTAAACGTGTATACGGTTCCAACTAAATTACTCGTCTTAAAAACATGGAAATAATAACGATAATGATTGCGTTTAAAACAGAGTGAACGTATTTAAAGGCAGGAAGTGTTTGATTCAGGTGGTGTTCTAACACGTTGACCACATTGAGACCGTAAACCAGGGAATCCAAACAAATCATAAAAACTCGGGTTCGAATCCTGACAGAGATTAGGTTAAATTAGGGAGGTACAATTTTATTTACAGAGTTATTAAATTACCCTTTTAAAGGTGTAGGGAGGGGAACAAAATTGAACAGATTGCAAGGGTTTCGCTAAAATGATGAAAGAAGCCGATAGGGAGGAGATCGAAAATTTAACTGATTTAGCTATATAGTGTAACCAGGTAAGTTTCACACTAGGATTTGGAGGTGACTAACAGGGTGAGTTTTTATATTATTTATTAAATTCCAGAGGACCCTTTTTAAAGGACGGGTACAACCAAAGTACAGGAACCGAGTTTACAACGCCTGCAACCCAAATAATGTTCTCATTAAAATGAATGTGCTAGGCGAGTTGTAAATCAGCTGTGAGTGGGAGACGGGCCAATGACCTTTTCATATATAGGACAAGACGCAGGTACAGTCAGTCAAAGGGGAAGTTTTGCTAGCGTATGACCGCCCGAATAGAAAGCGATCGGATGCAACCAGACGGAACAAAATGAAAAACTTTTCTTCTGTTATTTGACTTTCTAATTTAATACTTTTCATTTATTGTTTGACTTTCTAAGCTGCGAATTGGGATGCACAAAACAAATCTAGAGTCAAAAGAGGGAGATGATAATCTCCGAAATAAAACTACCAACCGAACAACTTTTCTCAACAGGTACCTTTCGAGAGGTAGGCAGCCTCTTTAAATTAAATGCAAAAATCAAACCAATTATCCGTTTATACCTACCTGAGAGGATAGGTATTCAATAGAAGTTACCCATACCTAATACACGAGGATGCTAGTAACCTCATAAAATAATTACTAGAACCAAATATTAAAGTACAGACAGTCCTCATCCTAAATTTGGCATTTCGAGTAGACCTTACATATATCTCACATGATAATTGGCTGAATGGGTAGGCACACAACCTATCGTTGAAAAGCAGGCTAAATGTCGACAAGATCGTCGTGTGTTATCTATGTTATTGACCTAGAAAGGGATGTAAATCCCCGACGACGAGGGAGTTACAACGTTTTCTAGAGGTGGCACGTAACTTAGGACCTTACGTGTCACATTTTCGCGACTAGATTCGTGACAAGGGATGTCATGGTTTTCCCCTTCTACACTCAGTAAAGTAGTTTTTCCTGGAGGTGTATGAGATTGGGGCAATTCTGAAATTGGTGATGAGACCTGGTTTTCTTTATTCTGGCGTGACGGTTGCCGATTTGGAACAAGGGGAGACCCGGCTGGTTGTGATATCCAGACACGCAGATATCGATCGCCTTGCTCAAATTATCATCCATCGGTTTTGTATGGTAAAGAGGAGGAGCCAATCTTAACTTGAAAAAAATTTCATTTCCTTTCCTCTCCTTCTCCTCCCAAAATATATACATGGAAGGCGCCGACAACTAACACCATAAATTTATCGTATGTATATCACATATATAAAATCTAACACTTTATTATACTCACATTACCCTACGATAGATAGAATCGCGTAGCTAGTTGGGGGAGCAGGCGACTTAGAAGATAAGGTTTATAAAATGGCTTTAAAACACAGCGGTAATGGATTCAACTCACTCTATCTCAAAAGAACCAAGGGATACCACACATACATAGATAACTAGGTTTCTAAACCGAGAAACAAAAAACCAACACAACGTTCGGTGAAGCCTTTTTATACTGAACCGTCACGTGAAATGAGTACGTTCAAGGTCGTACGTCACGTAGACAAACAAGGATGTACACACTTGAAGGGGTGTGTAATAAAGAGAGAGGCAAGGGCTTGAAAGACGGCAGGGAGAACCTTCCTACCCCGGATATATACATAACCAAAGCCTTATGGAAAGGTTACCTATGGGACTTAAAGAAAATTTATCGTAGAAAGACGAAGGAAAAGTTTGAAGTAGAAAGGGCAGATCATTACAAGTCTCATAACAGTAGGTATATAAAGTGAGTGGTTTATTTATATTTTGGTTCAGGCAACACGTCTCATAACAGTGGGTATTTAACGCGAGTAGTTTATTTATATTTTGGGTCAGGCAACACGTCTCATAACAGTGGGTATTTAACGCGAGCGGTTTATTTATATTTTGGGTCAGGCAACAAGTCTCATAACAGTAGGTATATAAAGTGAGTGGTTTATTTATATTTTGGGTCAGGCAACACGTCTCATAACAGTGGGTATTTAACGCGAGTGGTTTATTTATCAATTTCAATTTCAATTTTTTCAATTTCAGTGCCGGCAACCCGGGCGTTTATTTATTATTAGTTATGTACATACATGATTTTTCTCCTTACCCTCCTCACTAGACAAAGTCTGTTCTGAGGCTGGTAACTAACAATTTCTAATTACATAAAAACAAATAAGTGGTAAAAAAAACAAAGAAATATATATATTATAGTAAAAATAATAATAATAAAATAAGAGGAAAATCAGAATTTAAAAACAGAGTAGAAAAAATAAAATATATAATTTTAGATATTAAGAATATTACTTATCTCTCTTCTTTCTTTGACATTCAACCAGTTTAAAAATCTTTTGAATAC
Organism: Hesperophylax magnus; assembly: GCA_026573805.1. Lineage (NCBI taxonomy): Eukaryota > Metazoa > Arthropoda > Insecta > Trichoptera > Limnephilidae > Hesperophylax > Hesperophylax magnus. The sequence goes on from JAIUSX010000121.1 coordinate 10,913,281, forward strand.
CCAATTCAAATTATTAGATGCGACGTAGGTCTTTGTTTGGGCTACAAACTTATTGAATATATGTGGTGCCAAGTAGGATTCATGTTTTTTTGCAAAATTTGATTTGATATATGGTACTTGTAATTGATTGTGTGTGTTTGCTCTTGTGTTTTGCGAGTGAGTTATGAAGTGTGGTGATATTTTTATGCAGGTTTTGTAGATGATCTTCTTTATGAATAGTTTATTTATGTCTAATAGGTTATTGTTGATCATTAGCTGTTCTGTCGGATGTTGATAAGGCTTTCTAAACATAATTCTGATTATTGTTTTATGATTAATTTTTAGTGATTTGAGATGAGTCTCTGCTGCTGCTCCCCATACTGAAATACCATACATAAGAATACTTTGACAGAGTGCAAAATATATATTTTTTAGCTGAGGTAGTGACATAATGTTTCGAATTGTTTTGAAGATGTAAGAGAGTTTCCGTATTTTTTTTGTAATTAGGTTGATTTGGAGATCCCATTTTAAGTTATTGTCAACAGTTAAACCGAGATATTTAATATTTTGCGCATAATCAATTTTGTTACAAACACAGCGTGAGTTAGTTAATGAGGTAACTGTGCAGGGGTGAAGATGAAGTTGTGGGCGACTATCTGGCTGACCAGCTAATGTTTTACTGAAAGTTAAGTATTTAGTTTTAGAAATATTTAGTGTCAGTAGATTATTTATTAGCCATCTATTTACTTCAGTCATCCTGTTTCCGTGTGTTTGAAGACGTTTTCCCATGATTGGGCTTTGAATAAAATTACAGTGTCATCTGCATAACTGATTACTTTGTACTCTATGTTCCCTAGGCTTATCTCAGTTAGACTGTTAATGTAGATGAGAAACAGTATGGGACCCAAGACGCTGCCTTGGGGTACTCCATACCTGTTGCCTACTTTGTCACTTTCTTGATTATTTATTTTTACAATTTGTTGTCTATTTTCAATGTAGCTAATGAACCATTTTAGTGGTGGACCTGTTATGCCAATGTTTTTGAGTTTTTGTTGGAGTAATTTGTGTGAGATGGTGTCGAAAGCTTTTGCTAGGTCTAAGAACACTCCTAACACCTTTGAACCGCCATCTAGGTTTTTTACTATGTAGGTGGTTAGTTCCGATAAGGCGTCCTCTGTTCCCATTTTCGCTCGAAACCCGAATTGACGGGTGGAGATCAGTTTGTGTTTATCAAGGTATGCGAGCAGTCTTTTTTTCATAGTTTTTTCTATTAGTTTCGATAGCGAATTTAGCAGAGTGATTGGTCTGTAATTTAGGATCAGTGTTTTGTCTCCCGATTTATGTATTGGAGTAATACAACCTATTTTTAGGTGATCGGGGACAATGCCGAGGCTGAAACTTTGGTTGAAAATATGTTGAAGTGGTATAAGTATATGTTCTCGGAGACTAATCAGTATGTGATTGGAGAGGTTATCTGGGCCCACAGCGCAATTTGGTTTGAGAGAAATAATTAAATCCGAGATTTCCTTTGTACTTATTTTGTGAGTATAAAACGAATGATTTGGTTGTATGGTAGAGGATAGTTTGGTTAAAGAGTCTTCTGTTGTGCCGTTTTTTTGAAGAATTTTTTCAGCCAAGTTAGATCCGACTTTTGCAAATTGGGAGTTAATAAAATTGGCTATTTTACCAGGTTCATTTTTTGTAAGGGTTTTGTTTCCATTTATTAACAGTACTTTGATCTTCGAGTCTTTTTTCGGATTGGAGAAAGTAATATCTTTGACGATTTTCCAGATTTTTTTGGGATCATTTTTGGCGGATTTTATTTCTTTTTTGTAGTACTTGTATTTGGCTTGTTTGATTAATTTATTACAAAGGTTTCTATATAGCAGGTAATTATTTTTTAGTTTGTCATCATAAGGGTTTTTGCGCACTTGCATGTGCATTGTGTCTCTTTTATGAATGCTGTTTACTAATCCTTTCGTGATCCAGGGTGTTATTTTTTTTTCTTCATGTGAGTAGTTTTTCGGGGTATTTTTTGTTGTATGTTTAACAATGTAGGTTCCAACTGTGTTCATAAATGTGTTCAGCGCGTTGTTTGGGTCGGGTTCATTTATTACATTTGACGAAGATTCCTTATGTATGTCCTCTATTAGGCACTTAAAATTAATTTTGTCTTGTACGGAGTTGTTTTTTTCATCTTTTTGTTTCTTGTTATGATGTATGCTTAGTGTAGTAGTGAAATGATCTGTGACCGTTGATCGAATAATGGATGAAGATGTTTTTTTCCTAGTTTTAACAAATATATGGTCAATACAGGATTCAGAGTTTGACGTAATTCTTGTTGGTGAGTTGATTGTCGAATTTAATCCATAGTGAGTAAGTAGACTTAAGTATTCTGTGGTTATTGGTTGCCCGTTTAGTAAGTTAATATTCATATCCCCTGCAATAATTAATTGTTGTGTTTTTTTATTTTTTTCGAGAAGTTTATTTAAGGAGTTGAAAAAAGGTGAGAGATTGTTATAGCATGGGGGTCTGTAGACGGCAAATATGGAGATGTCTGTTCCGAGGGAGATTTGGATACAGTTTGCTTCGGTTAGGTTGATTTCTGTTATTGATGGGTTTAGTGAATCTTTGGCAAAGATTACTATACCGTCGTTTTGATTTAGATGTTTAGTGGAATGGAGAGTTGTATAGTCTTTTAAGTTTAGGTTTGTGTACGAATCATCTAACCAGCATTCAGTCAAGATAATAATGTCGAAGCTTATGTTTATTTCGTTTAAGAGGATCGAGAAATTATCGAAGTTCTTTCGAATACTTCTAATGTTTTGGGAAATTATGTTTAAGTTGTGTTTTTCTGTGAACAGAGAATTACATTCTGTCGCTTTGTCAAAAGTGTGTTCTGAGTTGTTAAATGTTTCTGTATCAATATTAAGTTGAGTGATCATGTTGCGGTTGCGAAGATACATAAGTTGATCCATACAAAGTTCACACATTTTGCTAGTGGTGGTAAATAATGAGTAATATAGGAGTAAAAATTGAGAGTAAAATTATTCAAATACTTTGGATAATAAAAACTTTTAAAAACATAAAATTTCATGGTAAAATAATTAGAACACTTTGGATAATAAAATAAAATCCTTTTAAACCATAAAATTTGATGGTAAAATAATTCAAAGAGTTTGGACAATAAAAAATATTTATAACAGTAAAATTTGATGGTAAAATAATAACAGTACTTTGGATAATAGAAACCTTTAAAAACATAAAATTTGATGGTAAAATAATGAAAATACTTTGGATAATAAAAACCTTGAAAAGCATAAAATTTAAAAGGAAAATAATTTAAGTACTTTGAATAATAAAAACCTTTAAAACAATAAAGTTTGACAGTAAAATTATTCAAATACTTTGGATAATAAAAACCTTTGGTACAATATAATTTGATGGAAAAATAAGTTGAATAATTTGGGTAATAAAAATTTTTAGAGCAATAAAAATTGATGTTAAAATAATTCAAATACTTTGGATAATTAGAACATTTAAAACAATAGCATTTGATGGTATAATAATAAAAATACATTGGATACTAAGAACCTTTAGAAACATAAAATTTCATGCTAAAATAATTAGAATACTTTAGATAATAAAATCCATTTAAACCATAAACTTTGATGGTAAAATAATTTTAAATACTTTGGATAATAAAAACCTTTAAAGGTATAAATTTTGTTGGTAGAATAATTAAAATACTTTGGATAATAAAAACCTTTAAAGGTAAAAATTTTTATGGTAAAATACTTAAAAAACTTTAGATAATAAAAACCTTTAGAGCAATAATATTTTATGGTAAAGTGATTAACATAATTAGAGTAATAAAAACATTTAGAATAATAGAATTTGATGATAAAATAATCAGAATAGTTTGGGTAGTAAAGACATTTAAAATAATAAAATTTTATGGTAAAATAGTTAAAATACTTTGGGTAATAAAAACCATTGGAAAAATAGAAATTGAAGTAAAAATAATTAAAATACTTTGAAAGACCTTTAAAACAATAAAATTTGAAGGTAAAAAAGTAAAGATAATTTGGGTTATAATTTGGGTTATAATAGAAAATGATGGTAAAATAATTGAAATAAGTTGGGTTATAATAGAAAATTATGGAAAAATAATTAAAATAATTAGGGTTATAATAGAAAATGATGGAAAAATAATTAAAATAATTTGGGTTATAATAGAAAATGATGGTAAAATAATTAAAATAATTTGGGTTATAATAGAAAATGATGGAAAAATAATTAAAATAATTAGGGTTATAATAGAAAATGATGGAAAAATAATTAAAATAATTTGGGTTATAATAGAAAATGATGGAAAAATAATTAAAATAATTTGGGTTATAAGAGAAAATGATGGAAAAATAATTTGGGTAATAAAAACATTCAAAACAATCAAATTTTCTGATAAGATAACTTAAATAATTTGGGTAAAAAAAACATTTAGAATGATAAGGTTTGATGTTAAAATAATTAAAATGGTTTTGGTAATAAAAACATTTAGAGCAGTAAAATTTAGTGTTAAAATAATTTGGATAATCAAAAGAATTAGAAAGATTTTTGTAAACAAAATCGGTAGAAATAATTAATGAAATGGGACTTGTAGGGGAATAATATAGTTGCAATGATTGCAATGTGTTAAATAATTCTGCCATTATGATTTATTGCAATACAGGAAGTTTATAATAGAATGCTCAGTTATCTACAGTTGAATCCCCATTTTTTTCAAATCATTTTCATGTTTTATTTCAATTATTTTTTCCCCAGTTGCTTTGCGGACAAGCAATTTATATTTTGGGTCAGGCAACACGTCTCATAACAGTGGGTATTTAACGCGAGCGGTTTATTTATATTTTGGGTCAGGCAACAAGTCTTATAACAGTAGGTATATAAAGTGAGTGGTTTATTTATATTTTGGGTCAGGCAACACGTCTCATAACAGTGGGTATTTAACGCGAGCGGTTTATTTATATTTTGGGTCAGGCAACACGTCTCATAACAGTGGGTATTTAACGCGAGTGGTTTATTTATATTTTGGGTCAGGCAACACGTCTCATAACAGTGGGTATTTAACGCGAGCGGTTTATTTATATTTTGGGTCAGGCAACAAGTCTCATAACAGTGGGTATTTAACGCGAGCGGTCTATTTATATTTTGGGTCAGGCAACAAGTCTCATAACAGTAGGTATATAAAGTGAGTGGTTTATTTATATTTTGGGTCAGGCAACACGCCTCATAACAGTGGGTATTTAACGCGAGTGGTTTATTTATATTTTGGGTCAGGCAACACGTCTCATAACAGTGGGTATTTAACGCGAGTGGTTTATTTATATTTTGGGTCAGGCAACACGTCTCATAACAGTGGGTATTTAACGCGAGCGGTTTATTTATATTTTGGGTCAGGCAACAAGTCTCATAACAGTAGGTATATAAAGTGAGTGGTTTATTTATATTTTGGGTCAGGCAACACGTCTCATAACAGTGGGTATTTAACGCGAGCGGTTTATTTATATTTTGGGTCAGGCAACAAGTCTTATAACAGTAGGTATATAAAGTGAGTGGTTTATTTATATTTTGGGTCAGGCAACACGTCTCATAACAGTGGGTATTTAACGCGAGCGGTTTATTTATATTTTGGGTCAGGCAACACGTCTCATAACAGTGGGTATTTAACGCGAGTGGTTTATTTATATTTTGGGTCAGGCAACACGTCTCATAACAGTGGGTATTTAACGCGAGCGGTTTATTTATATTTTGGGTCAGGCAACAAGTCTCATAACAGTGGGTATTTAACGCGAGCGGTCTATTTATATTTTGGGTCAGGCAACAAGTCTCATAACAGTAGGTATATAAAGTGAGTGGTTTATTTATATTTTGGGTCAGGCAACACGCCTCATAACAGTGGGTATTTAACGCGAGTGGTTTATTTATATTTTGGGTCAGGCAACACGTCTCATAACAGTGGGTATTTAACGCGAGTGGTTTATTTATATTTTGGGTCAGGCAACACGTCTCATAACAGTGGGTATTTAACGCGAGCGGTTTATTTATATTTTGGGTCAGGCAACAAGTCTCATAACAGTAGGTATATAAAGTGAGTGGTTTATTTATATTTTGGGTCAGGCAACACGTCTCATAACAGTGGGTATTTAACGCGAGCGGTTTATTTATATTTTGGGTCAGGCAACAAGTCTCATAACAGTAGGTATATAAAGTGAGTGGTTTATTTATATTTTGGGTCAGGCAACACGTCTCATAACAGTGGGTATTTAACGCGAGTGGTTTATTTATATTTTGGGTCAGGCAACACGTCTCATAACAGTGGGTATTTAACGCGAGTGGTTTATTTATATTTTGGGTCAGGCAACACGTCTCATAACAGTGGGTATTTAACGCGAGCGGTTTATTTATATTTTGGGTCAGGCAACAAGTCTCATAACAGTAGGTATATAAAGTGAGTGGTTTATTTATATTTTGGGTCAGGCAACACGTCTCATAACAGTGGGTATTTAACGCGAGCGGTTTATTTATATTTTGGGTCAGGCAACAAGTCTCATAACAGTAGGCATATAAAGTGAGTGGTTTATTTATGTTTTGGGTCAGGCAACACGTCTCATAACAGTAGGTATTTAACGCGAGTGGTTTATTTATATTTTGGGTCAGGCAACAAGTCTTATAACAGTAGGTATATAAAGTGAGTGGTTTATTTATATTTTGGGTCAGGCAACACGTCTCATAACAGTGGGTATTTAACGCGAGCGGTTTATTTATATTTTGGGTCAGGCAACAAGTCTCATAACAGTAGGTATATAAAGTGAGTGGTTTATTTATATTTTGGGTCAGGCAACAAGTCTCATAACAGTAGGTATATAAAGTGAATGGTTTATTTATATTTTGGGTCAGACAACACGTCTCATAACAGTGGGTATTTAACGCGAGCGGTTTATTTATATTTTGAGTCAGGCAACAAGTCTCATAACAGTAGGTATATAAAGTGAGTGGTTTATTTATATTTTGGGTCAGGCAACACGTCTCATAACAGTGGGTATTTAACGCGAGTGGTTTATTTATATTTTGGGTCAGGCAACACGTCTCATAACAGTGGGTATTTAACGCGAGCGGTTTATTTATATTTTGGGTCAGGCAACAAGTCTCATAACAGTAGGTATATAAAGTGAGTGGTTTATTTATATTTTGGGTCAGGAAACACGTCTCATAACAGTGGGTATTTAACGCGAGTGGTTTATTTATATTTTTGGTCAGGCAACACGTCTCATAACAGTGGGTATTTAACGCGAGTGGTTTATTTATATTTTGGGTCAGGCAACACGTCTCATAACAGTGGGTATTTAACGCGAGCGGTTTATTTATATTTTGGGTCAGGCAACAAGTCTCATAACAGTAGGTATATAAAGTGAGTGGTTTATTTATATTTTGGGTCAGGCAACACGTCTCATAACAGTGGGTATTTAACGCGAGCGGTTTATTTATATTTTGGGTCAGGCAACAAGTCTCATAACAGTAGGCATATAAAGTGAGTGGTTTATTTATGTTTTGGGTCAGGCAACACGTCTCATAACAGTAGGTATTTAACGCGAGTGGTTTATTTATATTTTGGGTCAGGCAACAAGTCTTATAACAGTAGGTATATAAAGTGAGTGGTTTATTTATATTTTGGGTCAGGCAACACGTCTCATAACAGTGGGTATTTAACGCGAGCGGTTTATTTATATTTTGGGTCAGGCAACAAGTCTCATAACAGTAGGTATATAAAGTGAGTGGTTTATTTATATTTTGGGTCAGGCAACAAGTCTCATAACAGTAGGTATATAAAGTGAGTGGTTTATTTATATTTTGGGTCAGGCAACACGTCTCATAACAGTGGGTATTTAACGCGAGCGGTTTATTTATATTTTGAGTCAGGCAACAAGTCTCATAACAGTAGGTATATAAAGTGAGTGGTTTATTTATATTTTGGGTCAGGCAACACGTCTCATAACAGTGGGTATTTAACGCGAGTGGTTTATTTATATTTTGGGTCAGGCAACACGTCTCATAACAGTGGGTATTTAAATAATTAAAATTTAAATAAATAAATTAAATAAATAAATATATTAAAATTTTGTGAACTAAGAAAGACAACTAAAAATATGTCCAAGTTATGTTACAAAAGGTGTATCGAAAACTGCGAAGAATTGGCAGCAGCTAATCCTCAGAACATTTATAAATTTGCGAACATGCTCAATAATAATGACTCTAGTATTCCGTCAAACATGTATTTAGATAATAAAATGGCCGATACCCCCCAAGAAGTCGTCAATCTGTTTGCTGAATTTTTCAGCAAAGTCTATGATACTGCAAACAACTCTCCATTATTCGATACAACTACAGCTAACAATGACAACAAGATCGATTTTAGCCAATGTATATTCAAAGAAAGCGATATTAGAACTAAATTAAAATCCCTTGATATTAATAAATCGGCTGGTCCCGATAACATTCCTCCAATTTTCTTATCAAAATGCTTATCAGTTTTAACATTACCTCTAACTAAACTTTTTAACTTGTCTCTAAAAATTGGTACCTTTCCACAAAAATGGAAAACCAGTTTTCTATTTCCAATCTTTAAGAAAGGAAATAGATCAGATATCTCTAACTATAGACCTATATGTATCCAATCGTCAATCCCTAAACTATTTGAATCTGCTCTGCTTTCTAAACTCTCGCCTGAGATTAACAAAGTTATTTCACATCGTCAACATGGTTTCATGGCAAAAAGATCTACTTTTACAAACTTGATGATCTATCAGGAATACCTATTTAATACAATGCAAAAGCGTCTTCAAACAGACGTAGTGTATACTGACTTTAGTAAGGCATTCGACAAAGTCTCACATAAAATTCTCATACATAAACTTAGTGCCCTTGGAATAACAGGGAATATTTTGAGATGGTTTGAGAGTTATCTGCATAAAAGAAAAATATGTGTTAAACTGAACTCACACTATTCACACCAGTTCGAAGTCTTTACCGGCGTCCCACAGGGGTCTCATTTAGGACCAGTACTATTTTTATTGTTTATCAATGATATAACTACGGTTTTTGATGGAGTCATGATTCTCTTATTTGCAGATGATCTCAAAATTTATAAAACCATTACAAATATTCATGACTGTTACGTACTACAATTTAATCTTGTGAGGCTACAAGAGTGGTGCACCCACAATGAACTATTTCTCAATATTGATAAATGTCAAACGATAACTTTTGCCCGAATCAAAAATCCCATTACGCATATAGCATCAACAACATTTTCCTAAAAAGAGTTGAGAATATTAAGGATCTTGGTATTATTTTTGACAGGCAACTAACATTTGTTCCTCATATAAACGAAATAACCAACAAGGCCATGAAATGTTTGGGTTTTATATTAAGGACAGCGAAAGATTTTAAATTAATAAATTCCTTCAAACTGCTATTCACTGGTTTAGTTAGAAGTAATCTAGAGTATAACTCAACAATCTGGTCTCCATTTTATAAGATTCACCAATTAAAAATTGAAAGAGTGCAACATAAATTTCTGCGATTTATTAATTATAAATTAGGAATTCCAAACGAATATCTTAATTACACTTTCCTCATGAACTTACTAAATTTAACCGATTTATCATTGAGACGCACAGTGTGCGACTTAGTATCTCTTTTCAAAATTTCGAATGGCAGACTGGACGCCATTGATTTGACGAGTCTTATATCGCTCCGTGTACCTACGCGCGATACTCGACAGACCGCTCTATATAATGTTCCCATATCTGCTAACAATTATTTTCAAAACTCACCTATTCAAAGACTTCACATACTCGGTAATAAGTATAGCTCAATTGATGTTTATCATCACCAATCAGTATACAAACTAAAATACAGTATACTAGAATGTTTGTAACAGATTCATAATTTTTTTTTAAACGCATATTTTATTGTTTCATTAACTAAGCTTTGTTTTGTAAAATTCCCAATCGGGCAAAATAAAGATTGATGATTACAAAGATGGTTTACAACAAACTGTAGTGTTTATCTTTATAATAATAATAACAAACTTACTTGTCTTGTGTGTATTACCTACTTACATTATTGTACTCTTGTAACTACACTATATTTATATAAACTTATCGAACTCATTGTCCAAATTCCAATAACACCGTAACTATATACTTGAATTGTATCTACTTAACTACCTACCCATATCTGTTATATTTTTCTCAAGTTTATGTATTAGTTTAACCTATGTTCTGTAAAATATTCAACCGACGTACTTTGTACAATAAACTTTGCTTGCTTATGTTTATAAAATAATAACACCATAACAATAACCCTACACATTGTTATGTAAGTTCATACTCAATTTATTATGCTATGTAATTAAAATATTTTATAATGCTACTGAACAACAAAACCCATAACATGTATATGTAAAAGCCTTCTAGGCGTTAATAAAATGAAATAAAAATAAAATAAAATAACAGTGGGTATTTAACGCGAGTGGTTTATTTATATTTTGGGTCAGGCAACACGTCTCATAACAGTGGGTATTTAACGCGAGCGGTTTATTTATATTTTGGGTCAGGCAACAAGTCTCATAACAGTAGGTATATAAAGTGAGTGGTTTATTTATATTTTGGGTCAGGCAACACGTCTCATAACAGTGGGTATTTAACGCGAGTGGTTTATTTATATTTTGGGTCAGGCAACAAGTCTCATAACAGTAGGTATATAAAGTGAGTGGTTTATTTATATTTTGGGTCAGGCAACACGTCTCATAACAGTGGGTATTTAACGCGAGTGGTTTATTTATATTTTGGGTCAGGCAACACGTCTCATAACAGTGGGTATTTAACGCGAGCGGTTTATTTATATTTTGGGTCAGGCAACAAGTCTCATAACAGTAGGTATATAAAGTGAGTGGTTTATTTATATTTTGGGTCAGGCAACACGTCTCATAACAGTGGGTATTTAACGCGAGTGGTTTATTTATATTTTGGGTCAGGCAACACGTCTCATAACAGTGGGTATTTAACGCGAGCGGTTTATTTATATTTTGGGTCAGGCAACAAGTCTTATAACAGTAGGTATATAAAGTGAGTGGTTTATTTATATTTTGGGTCAGGCAACACGTCTCATAACAGTGGGTATTTAACGCGAGCGGTTTATTTATATTTTGGGTCAGGCAACACGTCTCATAACAGTGGGTATTTAACGCGAGTGGTTTATTTATATTTTGGGTCAGGCAACACGTCTCATAACAGTGGGTATTTAACGCGAGCGGTTTATTTATATTTTGGGTCAGGCAACAAGTCTCATAACAGTAGGTATATAAAGTGAGTGGTTTATTTATATTTTGGGTCAGGCAACACGTCTCATAACAGTGGGTATTTAACGCGAGTGGTTTATTTATATTTTGGGTCAGGCAACACGTCTCATAACAGTGGGTATTTAACGCGAGCGGTTTATTTATATTTTGGGTCAGGAAACAAGTCTCATAACAGTAGGTATATAAAGTGAGTGGTTTATTTATATTTTGGGTCAGGCAACACGTCTCATAACAGTGGGTATTTAACGCGAGTGGTTTATTTATATTTTGGGTCAGGCAACACGTCTCATAACAGTGGGTATTTAACGCGAGCGGTTTATTTATATTTTGGGTCAGGCAACAAGTCTTATAACAGTAGGTTTATAAAGTGAGTGGTTTATTTATATTTTGGGTCAGGCAACACGTCTCATAACAGTGGGTATTTAACATGAGTGGTTTATTTATGTATTTAAACATTGGTCTTATTTTGGTTTTATAAATGAGCAGTTTGCTCTGCGACTGTTATTAATTGGTACCTACTTACGAAACATTATACACTTTTACGATTTCCAATACAGTATTTACCCAAGTACATTTCAATAAATCTAAATGAAATAGGGAGTGACGCTCAATTAATTGACAGCCGTAGGATATGTACGTATATTATAATATTTTCATGGAAGGAATACAATCATTGTAAACAATACGAACTGTTTGACAAAAGAGGGCGAAAATCCTTCCCGAGCAAATAGAAAATGCCGACTTTATTGAACATAATTGATAAGCCCGCGATGGCGATGTTCTCCTTCTGCGTCTGTCTTTGGAACAAGTTAGAAAGTTTAAACGAGATGATTCAATATTTCACAATCATTTAGTATGCAAACGAGACAGAATTTCCTTTGTACTGTGGTACAACAGGAGTTACACAAATTTTAAATTATCCATATTATTATCATCCCCGAATGGATGGGGAGGGGTTTTGTTAAAACTACAATGAGACCACTTGAATATAAATTGACATTTTAAGATTCCCGCCCAATTTTCCATGTAGTTTTTCCCAAGCAGACATTCCGTTGTGTACATAATTTAATTGGACCAGTGTTTGAACAAGTAAAACTGATGATGGCTGTTCCTAACAAATTCTTCCCATTAGTTTCAGAGTTTCTCTTTTGGTGGCAGTGGCCACGTGTAACCCTCAGTTTTTCTAATTAGATTACTAAATATTCCTGTCATAATTTGTATGCTGAATAAAGAACATGTAAAAAGATACTTTAACCTACTTACTTTAAGTTGATTTAATTATTTTTTTAAATGATAAACTAATGTTTTTATGCATAGCACAAAGGATAATAAATCATTATAAGCAATAATCCTTGCTTACAATAATTTATTATCCTTTTTTTCTTTTAATCTTTATTATTTAATGATAAACATTAGTGTATCATTAAAAAAAATAATAATACTTGAAAAGTCAAAATATTTCACAAACAAATGTAGATATAATATGTCTCGACGCCATCTAGTGGGAAATTTAGCACTAACAAAGATTATCCTACAAAAATAAATTTGGTTGTTTACAGGTGAAAAAAATATAATAAGCAGTAATTATTGATTGAAGTACTAGTACATATTGAATTATTTGGCGGGTTGGAAATAAGCCGACGTGGCTCAGTGGTCCATAGCGTCTGACCAGACATCAGAAGGCGCGGGTTCAATTCCCGTCGGCGGCATTTATTTTTACTCGGGAGATATTTTCAATTTGTATTGATATTACAGGTGAGTAATTAATGCTTATAATAATTAATTATTAGTTGATTTAAGTTTCTAATAAGCCGGAATCACATCTGATATATTCTGTAACTTATTTCAGTTTGTCATAAACTCACTGTTTCGTGATCCAACAGAATGGCCAATCGGGCCTTAAATTTCAAATACAGAACTGTGCTTCACATCATTATGAAATTCAAATGGGATCAGGGGTGTCGCCAGCTTCGAAGTTAGGGGGGCAGCTTATTTTTTTTATAGAGCTTACGGGGAAAGAACTAGGAAGTAGTTAGAATAAATTATAAATATTTACATTCAAACTAACGTGTACCCGGTGTTGGTCGGGGTTATGAACAGGGCCATTTTAAGCCGTGAAAGTGCTCAAAATATTTATTTTTGCGTTTTTGAAATGCCAAATGAAAATTAAACGTATATTTTTTAATGTGTAGATTATCTACATAGATATAAAAAAGACTTGCGAAATGAATTGCGAATACCGCACATGAGTCCCTAATTCCTCAATAATCTCGGAACCCCGTGGAACTTTGACTTCCCCAACTAAGTGACGAGAACGAAGGGAGAGGAAGTTATTTACAGTTATGACCGTTCAGTGGCTGAGTTTGCATCACATTTGGGTCCCACCCAAGCGTCGTACGTTCAATTCCTCGACTGGCCAAGTCTTCCATCGCGACACAAGCAACATTTTACGCTTACTGTGGTGGTAGTAGGAGATTTTCCGTGGTAAGGAGGAGTAAACCGGGAATGTTTCTCTTTCTTTTTTAATTAAATTTAAAAAACTCACAAAAATATGGAAAAGCGTCGCAGGCGAAATTTTTGAGTGGAATATGAATTATTATATTAACAAAGAGAGCAATTTAAAAAAATATATATATTTCCAATGAAGGTAGGTGTGCGGTATGGGTGAAGGGTGTGGAATATGTATTGTCACATTAAAAAAAGAAACGGAAAAAGCGTAGGCGAAAATTTATCTAGGTCAAAGCGCAAACCAATAAATCATTTCATTTTTTTTCGTAGAGTCTAACAAGATTTAGACGAAAATTATTAGTATTTACTTAAATGGAAATATTTTAGTATTCCGACATTGGCGCCCTACGGAAAATTGGACATATCATTTTTGGAGTCCTGTGTTCCCAATATGTACCATTTTCACAGCATCTTAGAGATGACATAGTATACCTAACGTAACTTATTTCCCATCGGGGCCTCCTGGGTGGAGATAATATTGTAAAAAATAGGATCAAAAGGTAAGTCAGTAGGGTTATGGGTTTCCATTCAAATCTACATGGAAGGCGCTTCTAGTGAGTATTATCTATTCAGTGGATTTTTATATTTAGTACAAATTCGTATTATTGAATCATTAGGTTTATTTATTTATTTATTAATTTACGGACAATATGTCCATTAAAACCATAATATTGACACGAATAAGAAAACATAGATGACAGTGAATGGAGAGTACATGAATATGAAGGGCAAAGACAATGTAAAATAGAAAATGTACATATAGAAAATAACTACAAGTCAAAGCATCAATAACGATTAAGTTGTGAAAAATTACACAATACGTATCGCTTTTTGAAAGTCATTTAGACTTACACCAAAAAATTCAATGCTCTGACTTGAGTTTACAAGTCTCGACATTCTGGACAAAGAAGAATGGTACCCATAGTTAGTTGAGTGGTGATTGAGGAACAACAATTCATTATTTCGGAGTCTACGGGAAGGTATGTTGAATTGAATGAGTTGTAACAGTTCAGGTGAGTCGGTTATACTGTTGATTATTTTAAATATGCAAATTAGATCGGAGTCTTTTCTACGTTTTTCTAAAGAAAATAGGTTTAATGTTTGTTCAATTTCCTCATATGAGTAATCGCCTCTTTCGAGTCCTAACCTCCAAGCAATTCGCCGTAGGAAGCGATGTTGGACAGATTCGATGTGACTAATGTGGACAGCATAGAAAGGAGACCAAATGACACTGGCATATTCAAGATGAGGGCGAACCAACGAACAATAAAGAGTTTTAAGTGTTCTTATATGTTTAAAGTCTGAGGTAATTCTATGAATGAACCCGAGTAGTTTAAGTGATTTATTTACGATGTTATTTATATGATCTCGAAAAAAGAGTTTGCAATCAAGAGTGACCCCAAGGTCCTTGATGGATGTGACAGTTGATAGACAAGCACCATTTAGTTTATACTCAAACTGAATAGGTTTATTGGCTCTGTAAAAGGACAAAACTTTGCATTTATCAACATTAAGTTCCAAGCAGTTTAGTTTTGCACCAATCATTAAATGAATCAATATCAAGTTGAAATAGTAAACAGTCAAGAGAGGATTTAATTATCTTAAGAATCTTATTATCATCAGCAAAAAGCCAGAAGCGTGTGTGCGAAAAAACTTTAGTTAAGTCGTTAATAAAAAGGTTAAAAAGAAGCGGTGCCAAATGGGCTCCTTGGGGAACACCGGACGTTACATCAATGTTAAAGGATTCAAAGTTTTTTTTTATTTTAACTCTTTGTTTTCTATCACTCAAGTAAGATTGAAAAATTGATAACAAAGGGTTTCTAATACCTATAGCATAAAGTTTGGCCATGAAGATTGAGTGATCTACTTTGTCAAAGGCTTTAGAGAAGTCGGTGTAAAGGACATCAGCCTGAGAGTTGTCTTCTAAAGCTTTAACAATGATGTTTGTAAAAGATAGTAAATTAGTTGTTGTAGATTTTGCCGATCTAAATCCATGCTGTTCCTCAATCAGAACACTTTTGAAAATAGGAGTGATTTTCTTTGTAATTATTGACTCAAATATTTTCGGAATATTAGATATAATTGATATTGGTCTGTAATTTCCAATATTTGATTTGTTCCCAGACTTGAAAATGGGTCGAATATACGAAATTTTCCATGAGTCTGCAAAAGTTCCAGATGATAGTGATAAGTTGGACAACATATAAATTGGGTTAGATAAAGTATATTTACATTCTTTTAGATGAAGAAACTCAACATTTGTGTGTCTTTTGGGGATATCCTTAAAGATGCACTTATCAAAACTTTTTTATTGCTCGTACTTCGTAACTACTATTTACTTCGCTTCGCCCGAGTTTTAGTTTTATTTTTTTAAGTGTAATAATTGAAATAAAATTTTTGACACTGAAAATGATTGAAAGATATAGTTATAGACGAAAAATTGTGTGTCTTGTCTTATTGTATCTGGGTAAATTTTATTTTTAAAGCACTATGGATCATGGTGGAGACAACTACCTAATCATTGTGAGCTGAAAAACGGTGTTGATCTAGAAATTTTCGAAAGAAAAGCGCCAATTTTACGATGGCAGATTAACATTTCTATATTTTTCGTGTTTTAGAGAAAAATATTTCTGCTTTATAATTTGTCTTCTTATTGAAAACGTATTTTTCTTTATCCTCTTTGTCTTAATCTTCTACATTCATACTATTTATAACAATCTCAGGCGAAATTACGTAATGATATTTTATGGACATACGTAATAGGTACTACAACTATGTAATAACTAAAAATATCTAACTGTATCTTATTGTACTGTGTATGTCTTAACAAATAAATAAATAAATAAAAAATAAATAAATTGTATAATTTAAAAAAATGCTGTTTTATTTTTTCTGTCATATTCATAATATTGTGTAAACAAAAACCTAGCTAACAACCACTCTGTAAATTGCCATCTCAACACAGGCGTTTCACACCTAGTAAGATGGGCAATACGTCATTTTTGTAATTAAATTAATTAAAATAAATAAATATGTTATTCAAGAAAAAAGAAACGTTCCATCTTAGTAGGTAAAGGTGAAATATGCTTTGTTAAATTACGACGCATTCATGAAACTTTGGTCAGTATAATTGAAGATCTTTCCGCCCAGAAAAGTGGTTGGAACGCCCTTGGAAGGGGGAATTTTTGAAATAATATATGTTTACAAACTAGTATCGTTTACTATGTTGAATGAATGAATGAGACCACTCCCAAATCAATAGAATCAATATTATGCGAGATAAGAAAGGTTTTAGTAAAGAAAAGAACAAGGGTTAACACCCAGAGGGGTGTTCCATCAGTTTGTTTTGGGCGAACTCTGCAGATCTTCATTTCTACTACCAAGAAGAATGTTTGAGTAAATTTTCATGAATGCATGAATTTTGTGATATATTTTGTGCATTTTAGGACTATTTTACAAATATCTATTATTATTGCATATCTATATGGGTACAGGTACTTGCCTATTATGTACGTACTGCGATGTATTTAATACCACGAAGAGTATGTATTGCGCACCTAATACGAAATGATGCAACGAAATAATTTATTAATTCGTGTAGAGAGTAAACGGAGAGCCTCGCCGGTATTAAAATGGAACAGTGCGATACGGAATATACAAGTTTAATAATCATATTATTCATCCGAAGTTTATTCAGGGGGAAAAGACTCCGAAAGGCATAGACAAAACATTTACCACGTTAATAGGAACGATTTAACATTTGTATTCGACTAATTAATTCCGCCCGCTTGGAAACATCCCGGAACGTTTTGCGCCGTAAAAGCTTCGACTTCATTCCTCGTAATTTCATCCCGGGAAAGTTATCAAACAATAGGCAGGTGAGAGCGCCCAGGGTGCTACCGCCATTACAGTTCCCAAACTGTATGCAAATCATCCCCCGCGAGATCTCTACGTGTCCGCTGTGCTCCTGGTATCTCTATCTAGTTCTTGTCTCTCCTTACCTCTCTCCCTTCCACTCCCTTCTCCATCAAGCGGGAAGGAAGCTGTATGAATGAGAAAGTGAGTAAAAGCTGTAATAACTCGCTGAAAGAGAATCGTTTGGCTCGGGGAGGCGTATTTATGAAAGTCGGCAACGCGTCTGAAAATACGCAAATCGCGTTCATTTAAATGTAACAACTTGCGATACTCAAGACAGGTGCGGACCAACGCGGCGGGGCTGGGGCGAATTAGCATTAGGCAGAGAAATTTCTGAATAACTTCCACGTGCAACGCCGTACAAAGTCGTACAAAGCTCGTCTGGAGGTAATTTATGGAGCAAGTGTTGCGGCTCATTAACATTACGCGGATTCTATTTTTACAGAGTAAACTCAATCTTATCCCGTGTTCCGTGGTAAGTAGATATTAAATACAACGCTAAAAATCATCTCAAATACCCAATAATATTGACTGAACGTAGCGAAGTCCTGTTTTGACTGGACCATTTTGCATTTCGTCTATCTGTAGATGTGTTTATGCGTTCGGTTTCCGGTCAATCCTGTCAATAAAATGTTTGATAGTACGTTTTTATTCCGCCAGAGCGCACGAGCGTTACGCATGTTGCAAGCAAGTCGGAGCAATTAATATTAAGCAAAGTCTACATATTTCATAGAACTTGACAGTACTGCTAATGGTAATAGCGCCGTTAATCTTGTAAGTTCCGTTAGTCTTAATGTAATCTCCACAAGGGCGCTATACAATTTATTTTTATATATACACCAATCAAAATAGCTAGTCTCTTTTTGACGAGGTTCAGCGACAAACTACGTAACTTAATTTTATATACTTACTTATTCTATTGTACTTCTCGCAAAACACGTTAACTTTAATATTAAAAAAACTTTTTTTACAATTACAAATACTTCTTACAGATAAAATTGATTACTATTAACTTACAAGTAAGACTTGTAACTAGTGACTAAAATGTAAATTAAAGTTTATGACCTAGAGGGTATTAATTTACAATGCTGATACAATATGACTTACAACTACTCTGACTTAAAAATTGGAGCTTACGACTAACATATTTATTTACATTTACAAATACATATAGATATGATTACTAATAAGGTAATAAGCTATAAAGTATAATTTTCAATTGCTTCTTAAATAATTATAACTACTAATCACTACGACGGGATGGAACACATTTTGAAACTTGTAGCTAATCCATATGAACACTAACCATTTAAACATCCGTCGTGTGGAGTGACTATTGTGATAGTATACAGGGTGTTCAGAGGCATACTTGACTTACTTTAACCAGTGATTCTTGACATTATTTGGAGTAAAAAATGAAAACGAAATTTCGGTCTCCGGTGACTTTTTGATGACTTTTTTTTCAAATATTTTTTTTTCAAAACTATGTATTTTATAAATCTTCCACATGTTGTCACTGGTCACTCAACCGAATAACCAACCAACCCCTCACATCGACCCTAGATGTACAATCACTACTGATTTTCTATGTTTTTTGTTAAAACAAAGATATCAAACACATTTTTTACTCCAAATAATGTCAGGAATCATTGGTTAAAGTAAGTCAAGTACGTCCCTTAACACCCCGTATTTGTTGGTTGTACGCTGGTAATATCGCGCCATCTCTGCGAGCCCCGATACCATACCTGAGAAATGAGCGCGTGTGTTCCGGTTTGTGTAATCGGCAGCAATTAACCATCCTCCTTCCGCGAACAATAATTTTATTAGACATATGAGGAAGTCGTTACGACGGCCGGGCCGGGTGCCTTATTCCCTTCTTATGGGATTATTCCCGCGCAGGAAGAATAGAGCCGCAGATGGCGGGAAAAGTTTACGAGGATTTCCCGCGCGTTGAATGGAATCCGCGTTTCCCGCTTGACGACTCTCGATTGCCGCCGAATTATTATTCGGGATGTTTGACGATTCCAGCGAGAACTCATTGTATAGAGTTGTAAGTGGCGCGATTTACGAGCGGCAATGAAAAGTGTTTTAATTTACCACAAGCGGCTTTAATATTTGCCACGGCACGCGGAGTAACGACTTGCGATTTGTTATTTCGGCGTGTGTGCCTCCGCTGCCATTGCCACTCCAGCCACCACCATTCGGTTCCTGCTTGCGTTCGTGGTTTGTGCGTTAAATTCTTAACTGCTTTCAAAAGGGTGTCGTACGCAATGTGCATAAATCCCATCAATTTCAAAATTCTAAACGTTTTATTGCACAAAACGGTAAATTATTAATCATTCAGGACAATATTAGCGAAACAAAAATATTAGAAAAAGTTTCGATCACAACATGGATTTGAACCCAGGACCTTAGCTTTGTTCTGCCACTGAGCTAATTCGACCCTATTCGGTCACTTTTAACTGTATCATACTTCGACTAAGGACTACCGACATTATCTTCATTGTCTAAACGCATGTTTTTTATTGGCTCCTATCATTATGTATGGTTGTAAGTTTTTTCCTGAACTAAATGCAATCTAGATAATGTCTTGTATAAATATATCAATTTTTATTTTAATGTGCGACATCTCGTGACTTTTCTACTATTCTAGTATGAATATATATTTTTTTGAATAACTCAATGTAGACCTTACGTGCAAGTAGCTTAGATTTGATTGATTTGATTTCTCTCATTTCTTACCGATAACCAAGTAAAATAAATTAAAATGCAAATTAATAATTATCTCAAAAGAAAAGAACATGTAAATAATAATAATAATAATTATTAAATAATCACATAAAACATACTAATTTCGGTTGTCTGTTGTTTGCCTCCATATTTTTACAGAATCCATTATTTTAATTTTTATTTTTTTAAGTGGAGTTATAATATCCCGTGATTTTTCATGGGTCCGCGTTAGTAAACAATACAAATCGCTTGTGTATAAATAAATAACCATAGAATAAATAAGTATTCTGTTTACGTAACATTCAAAAATACATTTACAATTCCTATTCTTATTACATTTTTGGCACCTACATAATTTTATAATGAATCCATGGTGCCGATCTTAAAAATAGTTGGTGGTGTAATGGTCAGCATGTTTAAATGATATCTCAACACAGTGACAATTCAACACACTTTTAAAAAGTGATATAGTCATTAGAAACGATGAACAAAAATTAAACCTAACCTAACCTAACCTACATAACCCAGTTAATAAAGTTTTTGTTTCATCACTTTCCATGACTTTATATAACTTTTTAAAGATGTGATGAATTATCATTTTGATGATTTTTCCGGTCACCGGTCAGCATATTTGCATTCCAAGCAGTTGATCGGGGTTCGATTCTGGGCCGTGGGAGTTTTTTTTTTTTAATTCAAAATTTTATTTTGACATATTTTTTTAAATTTTCTCTTTGATTATTCACTGGTATTTCAAAATATAGTATCTACTGTGTTTAAATGTTCAGTTTAAATAATAGTGTAATAGTTAAATGTTTTTATTGTGATGTCTTAAATTAAAAGGGGCCATTTTTGGGCAGTTATTTATCGAAATCGCTTTAGCTTTGTTTAATGACCAGTTGTATGTGGGTATCCTATCCGTCCTTCCTCTCCCTAATTCCTTCGGTTGCACAACATTCTCCAAATTGGGGATGCCAATGACGTCATAGTGGTATTAGCTCCTTGAATTCTTGTATAGTACCTAATTACATAAACCACAACTAATATGCATAACTCGCATATGAACCCTTGAAAAGTCATAACTATTAGTGTTTATTTATATTATGTGATATTCTTGATATTAATTTAAGCGCTCACTCTTAAGTGACACTCGTAGTAGTATATCAGGTTACCCATAGATGGCGTTAGCTGTCGAGTATTGTAGCCACCGAGGGGATAATAAATAAGGGGGAACTTCTAACCGCCTTCTGATAAGATATCAGAACCCACTGTAAATCTATCACATTAAAAGTCCAACAGCCTTACTAAAGAAAAACCACTTCACAGCCGTTAAACTGTGTTTTTGTTACACATTGTATAAATACTGTAAATATTAGATTCGAGTTGGTACTAATGAAAAAATCTTTAACTCTGATTTTTAAATTTGCAACAATGTTTTTTGCATCTAGCAATGACTTCACGCATGCGCATTATGATATTGTTTAAGTGTGAAAGCCGCGGTTGACAGCTGTTTTTATTTCTCCATGAAATATCTTCATAAATCGTGTTTTGTTCATAAAATGGTCAATTTACTATTATATTTGTGTCATTTTTCATTATTTATTTTTCGTAAGTTTTAGAGTAAGTGGTGGTGCGCAAATCTTTCGTTCGCGATTGTGCGGGGGGTTGCGGATGCGGATGCGATATAGACTAAGACAAACAAAAACGAATTGAATTGCCTTAGTGTTTTGCAAGAGGAAAATGAGTAGGAAAGGCCAAAGACTTACCCTGGTCTCGTTCTCCTTAAGCCGCTGGTCCTTTTCTCTTATCAGTTTGCATACAATTAACATTTGCTCACTTAACACAAACAAAAAAGACAGTGACATCCACTGCTGCGGGTAAAAATGTTTCACTGGACGATTGTGCTCCAAAATAGTCACAGCCGAGTTCAAACATATGCGGGTTTCAATATGACACGAATCTTCGCGGGTAAGATGCAACGATAACACTGATTAACAATACTCCTTGTCTTTGGCCCGGATCACGGAAAGGGGACAAGGGGCAAAGGGGGGTGAAGGGTACACATTTAAGGCTATTCAATTTTAAAACCTCACGCGCAACTAGTAAGTATTTATATAATAATAGCATTTGTAGAATCTATTTTCATGTTATGTCATAAAGTTAGGTTAAGCGGTTATGTCAGTATTCAAATTGAATTTTATGTTCTCTATTTTACAAGAACTTCTTTAAAGTGATGTTTTTTTATAACATAAGTGCCTGATGCTCGAGTTGGTAACCATGTATCGAAGATGCGTTAAAAATTTCAGTTTTTTTGTTGTTGTTGTTTCCTGGAAATTATAAGTTTTTAAATTCAAGTTTTGAATTTTTTTTGTATGCACGAAATTTTGAGAGACGAGACGAGAGAAAGTGAGGTTAAACTGATGTTTTTGTAAACTCCTTAAATAAAACGACTGAATTTTGATTTTTCTGAAATTTTGCGACGTTTTGACCAAAAATGTTTGTGGTAAGTTTTTTTTTTCAACTTTTTATTGCTTGAAATTAAAATAATGCACTTCTTAAGTATTAAATTATATTTTAAATGTAAAAATCTAATTGGAAATTTTATCTAGTTTCTAAATTGGTATTTTTTTACAACATCTTCAAAATGAAGAAATATATAGAACATTTAAAATACTCTGGGAAAATTCCGAAATTCGATGAGATTATTATTATTTTAAGTTTATACAACAGATAAACAACCCCCTTTGACAGGATAACCAATGTATATATTTTATCTATCTTTCCATGAACTATTTTAAGTCAGTTTCTATTTTACTTATTAATTAGTAAGGTTTTCACATACACGGGAGTATATCAATTGAATAAAATTTTCACCACGGTTTTTTAGTAAGACCCAAGTGTTTTATTGAAGCCAGAGTTTTATTTAATCATAGAGTTCGGTAGAAACCCGGAGACATAACACATAATATGACTATGAGGTCTTTAAAGAATCATCCTCGTCATAATGTTGCCATTTCTAAACGTTTATTTTAAATATTAACGATGAAGGGAGGGGGATTTACCCATCCCCAATTCCCGTGTAAGTATAACAACGGACAACACGGGGATAAGGCAAGTGGCGTTAAAAGGTCCCCGCTGTCAACCTTGGGGTCTCCGAGGGTCCAATTATGTTTAATTGTGCCGCGGCTCGGTTCCTTTACATTGGAACGGGGAGGGCTCGCGGGCCCTGTTGCCCCCTAATTGGCCTGGGACTTCTCTACCCAAGACGGACAACGTCTATCCAGTTATGGACTTCTTTGCTATCAAAAACAAAATGGTTGTATTGCACAATTCGATTGGTAAATATACACAAAAAATGGGACACGGTTAAAACGCACTTTATTTTATTTAGATAATAATTAAAAGCAAATATTTCAGTAACCAAAAATAGAAAATAATGCTTTTTGAAATCTAATTAATGGGTAGTTTTTAGTATTTCGTGAAAATTAAAATCGACAGTTCACTCGGAAGTTATTGGTATTGATGTGGCTGTTTTAATGTATTTTTTTTACTTATTTAACCCACATAATGAACCTCAAATAGTTCCTTAGTTTGGTTTAATAAAAAAATACCATTTTAACATTATTATGTCAAAACACGGCGTGAAGAAACAACGTCAAACTATCCGTTTTTTAAAAATGAAATAGCTATTGAAATGCATTATTTTTCTTTTCGAACTACTGAAATAATTATTTATCATTGTTATATAACTGACACAATGTGTTTTTAAAATTAAATGTGCCCATTAACCCGCACGTTTCTGTATAGATATTTATCATTATCAGATCACTTCTTAATTTTTGCTTGAAACAATTTTAATGTGTTTATTATTCATTTAATGTGTTTATTATTAGTTTTCTTTCTGTATCATTCTGATTCAGAATCGAAACGTTGCTAAAAATGGCTTTGTAATGATATTTTTTAAAATCAAAATAAACACGCAACGTCGGTAAGGATTGGTTAATAAACACGTGACATCGGTCAGGATTGGTAAATAATTACGTGATATCGATAAAGATTGGTTATTAAATACATAATTAATGTCGGTAAGTATTGGTTAATAAACACGTAAAATCAGTAAGGATTGGTTAATAAACACGTGACATTGGTAAGGATTGGTTAATAAACACGTAACATCGGTAAGGATTGGTTAATTGTTTTCGTGGTTAATTAGCAAAACTCTATCAAATTTAATATTGTTATTACGAAGTTCTGTAAGTATTAAAAAGTATTCCAAATTAAGTAAAAATAAATTCAAATATGTAAGGATTGGTACCTACGTAAGGTTATACATACCTCAAACAATGGTCTCACTGCTCAACACAAACAACACATTTATCAAGCCGTGTGTATTGTCTAATACTATAATAAGATCACGTCAAGACGTTACTTATTACAAAACAGGATGTGATACAAAATCGAATCCCGCATCAGTGCCGGCCGTGGGGCGCTTGAATACATAGTCGGACATTTGCGCTGTTTGCAGATAAGGGGAGAGGGGGCGGTCCACCCTCGGTGACTAGGGCCTAGGGGCGCAGGACACCCTGACATGATCCGGGGACAGTTTGAACACGTATTTGAGATTTATCTTCCCTCTACCATCGCGTTATATTGGATAGTGTTGGATTTGTTCGCACTTGATTTACCGGCAGTTAATAAATGCTTTGGGGTAAAAAAAGAACTACCGTTAGATAAAGTTTTTTTGAGACATTTAGTGTGGGGAGACTTTTATAAGGTTTATTTGCGAACACAGTTTATCTTTATAATTATATTTACAAAAACAAGGATGATTTTGACCAGTGACTTTGTGATAAACCTTTAGACCCTGTGGCATGCATGTAAAATGGGTCCCAACGCTTGCAATGATACTAAAAAAATGTACTTTAATATCTGTTAAATGAAAACAAAATTGTAACCAGCTACGATATACGCGATCTCTGTGTGATTCCCGATAGTAAGTTACAATATAAATATCATATTAATCATGCTTGGTTTCATAATAGGAAATACAAAAGATTTCACAAGCTTTAACTTTAACCAAGCGGTGTTTAGAAATTTCTTTATTAGTAAATCATTTTCTAGGACAATTTTATGTTAAAACTTTTTATTATTTTTATTTATATTATTGCAAGGAGAATAATTAAATTGAACGCGATTTTTTATATTTCTGAAATTGATGTATCAAAATAGTTATTTATTATTTCAAAATCTAATCTGCAGATCAAAATTACAAGTAAAATAGAGTTATGTTTTTTCTCTTTGAATGAAGAAATTTAAATATGAAGATCAAATTTCAAAGACAAAGTGAGTAGCCTGGTGTTGCCATAGTAAAGAAAATAATTAGTAAAAAATGGTAATAACTAATTATTTTCCTTACTATGGCAACACCAGGCTACTCACTTTGTCTTTGAAATTTGATCTTCATATTTAAATTTCTTCATTCAAAGAGAAAAAACATAACTCTATTTTACGTCTTTTAAACTTATGAAATATGAAGATCAAATTTCAAAGACAAAGTGAGTGGCCTGGTGTTGCCATAGTAAAGAAAATAATTAGTAGATCCCATTTGAATACGTTTCTAGAATACTATGCTAAGCTGTACCTTTTATTTAGCATTAATCCTGGTTGCGATCAGGGTAGATATCTTATTTATCTATTTTCTAAAAATATGAAAAAAGTGATGTTAATTCTGTCGAAAAGTTGTGTTTCTTTTACTCGGCATTATTATGTTTGTGCGTTTCATGGCCTTGGGTCTTTTATATTGACATGTGCACCCTTTGAACCCCGGGTAGGTGCCCGTTTAAAAAATATGAACTACACACCTAGACAGATCGACGTAGAAGGAAAAACTTGTTAGAACAATGCTAGATATCTAACCTTTTTAGTGTATGTCATTGAATAAAAAAATAAGCAGCCCCGCTTATTTTTCTATTCATTTACCTGCCGATTAAACAGGGTTTTATCGTAATGTATTTGGGAGACCAGAGAAACACAGTTGTTGTTATATAAGTATATTCACAAGTCAAATGTAACCAATTATACCTCCGAGTAAGTTTCGTCTTGGGTAATAATTGTAGAAATAAGAAAGATAACAAAAAGATGCAAATTAAAATTTGACAAGGATAGGTAGGGGAATGAGGGGAAAAATAAATATGATTTAAATTGATTTTGCAATGATATTAACGTCATAATATTTTTTTCGTTTCTCTGGTGCTTATTGAAAATATAAACACCGTAATGAAAGTTGGTTATGATAAGCCACAAGCCTATATTAAATTTGTGCGTAAAGTTCCCTTCAAGCGTTTTAAGCACATAATTCCATTGAAAGAAAGTAAATCGCCACAAAGCCCAACATAATCCCTGTGTGTATTTAATACCACGGACAAACTATAATGTAATAATAATGATAGTATAATCGCGTCCTCCGCCCGAATCTCCTACAATAATAACAGCGGATGGATATAATCCCATTTCCCGCAAACAATACATATTTCGGCAGGCATTAGACGGGTGCTCACTGGTGCTCAGCGCTCGGCGCTAGTAGCGCCGCGCCGCATAGTGGGCTGAAAATCGCCTTTCATAGACATAGAGACATGAATTTTCAAGGGTATTTTTTTGGCTAGAAATGGATTCTGCTGATCATTACTATGCTGTAAAATTTCGTATGAAGCAATTGCGTGTACAAATGAAGGAGTTATCATTTCTTTAAGAAAAATTTGTATGGCACTGACATTAAAAATGAGGCTATCTCTGGAATCATAAGGTTGGCCATTAAATCCTTACACACAGATATACTACTATTTATTTTTATCTTTTTGACATACTTCGTATTGTGGCGCAACTTGCGCTTTTTTTAATTTTTTTTTATGAAAACGCATTTTTTTTTTCAAAATCGATTTATGCTTACTCATATAGGTATCACCTACATAAATGATTAATGTATAGCATGCAAAAATTAATTATTAATATTCTCCCATAACTAAAATTTAATTGCATTCAAAAACCATACATAACGCTATATATCATTAAAAAACTACCGTAAATACTTTTTCATTACGACACTTCATAACTGACCATTTATACTACAAAAGACAATAACATATTTTTGTCAAGCTGGCTTCTTTTAGACCGTCCACTGTGCGACACAGCGGCCACTAAAATGGTATAGTTTTTATTGTTCAAAATCATCTGCAAAGCCTGTACCGTTTGTCATGATGACTAAATTAGTAATAGCGTAGCTTTTTTTTCATTTACTTTGACATTTATTTTCTTTTGTTATTTACAAAGCCTCCACCATTAACAGAGAGGATGAACCGCCACACATCTCGGTCTTCGCACATATTTCTTGCTTCAATCATATTAAAGCAACTTATCATACGTACAAGTCTATACCTACTATCTACAACAAGACCGAGTTGTTTGGCAGTTCATTCTCTCTGCTTAACCCTGTGGAGAAACGGCCTGATGGCATTATAGTTGCGTTTCCATGAATGAAATAGTGGCTTTTGATAATTTGACAAGGAACCAAAAAACTATTTATTTAAATTTTGATTGTCTACATTGAGAATGAAATAAAAAAATTATTAAAAACAATTTGATTATGTAATTTCAACATGTTATACACATCGACCTAAATTATACACGATTACAATTGACCTTTTCACGAAAATAACTGCGTCAGTGTCCGACGCTGCCGAAGAATTCAATCTGGCTGTAGAACGGCGAATCAATCGAAGTTCTCTTTTTTACCAAAATTATGGTGAAACACACGTGCATCCAAATTTTTGTAAAGTATTTTATGATTTGTATAAAAGATTTGTGAAAAATCACATGATTGTCTGAAATCTTGATAAATCAGTTCCAATTTTGAAAATATGTTAAAAATATTATATTATAATATCTAGATACCTACTTTATCGCTTGTCTGAATTATTGACACAATCAGTTCCAATTTTGAAACAACACTTAAATTCAGAGAAAATTTGAGCGCATTGAACCAAATTTTACGCAGGACTAACGCACAGCACAGAAAACCGAAATTAGTATTTTATTTTGTTTGGAAAACTGTTTACAATATTTTTTATATTAAGGAACGATAAAATATGTAAGTATAATAACTGAACCAATGACAGATTTTCACTCGTGTCTAATAGATTTTCTTTATTTTTTTAATGATAAACTAAAGTTTATAAGTCAAGGTTTTTTATGGATAGAACAAAGGATAACATTTTACTCGGGAGATATTTTCAATTTGTATGGATATTTCAGGCGACTAATTATTGCTTAAAATAATTTGTTAAAATAATTTTTCACTCATGATTAATAGATTTTTACTCGTGTATATTTTCACTCGTGTGTAATAGGTTTTCACTCCTGTCCATTAAATTTTCACTCGTCTCTAATAGATTTTCACTCATGTCTAATAGGTTGTCACGCGTAACTAATAGGTTTTCACTCGTATCTTTTAGATTTTCACACAAGCTTAATAAATTTGAACTCGTGTATACTTTCACTCTAATCGGTTTTACTTGTATCTAATAGATTTTCACTTGTGTTTAATTGGTTGTCACGCGTATCTAATAGGTTTTCACTCATATATTTTAGATTTTCACTCGTGTATATTTTCACTCTAGTCTAATCGGTTTCACTTGTATCTAATAGATTTTCACTCTTGTCTAATAGGTTTTTACTCGTGTCTCAAGACATTATTATGAACAAACTGTTTCCACGTGGATTAAATATCCTAAATCTCGTTTATTTTCCATAAGTAACAATTTTATAAAAGTATATTTATGCATTATTATTAATTACATTACTTCAGAAGCGATACTTACACGTATACCACGATTGCCATACATATATATTTTTTGCCTTTCAAGCTGCAATGTACTTGCTATAGCACATTATATTATTTGTGTACCTGTATTATTAATTAACTGTAATTATGTACACTCTTCCGCAATTAACAAACGCTTATAATGGAAGAGTAAAGTATTAAAATTTCACGTCGGAAAACAGTAACGTAAAAAAAAATTATTCGTACCTTAGTAAAAAAATTCAAATAAATTAGGCTTAGAAAGCTGTAACTTGGAGTTAGGAGAATGTTGAAAATTTGGAGTTGCACAGAGAAAACTTACTGCTATGAAATACTGTTAATTTATTAAATATCTGTCCAAATTATTCTTTTTCCTGTTCAAAATGGGACTGCAGGCCGATAACGAATGAATTAAAACAGTTAACAAAGTATCAGTCAAAAGAAAATGTTTTGTGAGGACGCGGAACAAGTGTTCATACAAATACTAATGTTGATACTGACATACTTATATTGTAGCATTCCGTCATGACATCTATTAGGAAAAGAACACGTGTTCTCGATATATTCTGAATGACTTATATTTTATCAGGACGTTCGCATGCTGTAATTTTATTAGAGGGATTATTTTTCTCCGTGTGGAATAACGGCTACTGTAAAATGTCTTTTGATGAATAAAATAAATTAAAACAACATGATATGCTTTATCTGCATACCTATAAAAAATTTTGAAATATTTTTTCTATCAAATAATGCACCCTCTTCATCAGTTAGCCGCGGAGATTTGCTCTGTATTAATCCTCCATTTGTCCCTCAGTCGGCACTGGCAGTGACAATAATCCTCCGACGCTTGATCGTTTAACGTCTAACGGACTGAGATGATCCTGTTAGTGGCTTTTTTACTACCGAAGCTTACAGACCCGGCAAGGCTGTGCGCGGTGGCGGTGAACAGAGAGCTCTGAGAGCAGTAGCTAAGATCATATACCGCTCATAGCAAGTAGGTACTAGGAAGTGCCTTACTTTGCACCATTCTTGGCAAAAAAAAAATATTACCCGGCAATGCGGTGAACGGAGAGCAGTAGCAAAGTATATATTTTTTTAACAATAACCCCTCACAGGAGCCTCTGAGGAAAATAATTTCTATTAGGGCCGATGTCATCTTTGGGGATTTTTCTGGAGGATCTTTTATAAAGAAAGGAAGGAGAGGAACTTCTGTCAAGGTAAAAGGTAAGAGTGTTGTTTAGGAATCTAGGTATCGGTGTGTCCAGGAGTGAAGGATGTCTGAATATATCCCTCTCGCTTTAGCGCAAGGCCGAGAAAAGGTCGAGAGATCAGTTGGAGAAGTCAAATAGTCTCCCCAGCCATCTGGCACGCCACGCTGCTGGTTGGCAGGCGCATCCTGAACACATCTCACCCGATGAACCCGGGCATCCATGCTAACACCAAACGTAGGGATGACCTATGGAAGAGGTGTTGGTTATCCAATAAATGGTTCCCGGGGCGGCGGTACTCAAACCAGCCTCCCAAATCATTCGTACCAAGTAGACACCGTAAAACTGTTTTACTTTGCTCCAAATTAGTAAAAATATTTTTTATAATGCTACTTTTCGCTTTTTAGTTGTGAGAATATTTTGATTTCTACTCTTAATATTATTATATTTATTTAGTTTTTACAACATTTGAACATAAACAAGATAATATTTCATTTTGTAACTTAAAATATTTTTACAATATACGTAACTTTTCTTATTAAATACATTAATTTTTCAGACTTTCGGGCATTTCATCATACATCTTTAGTCCTTTGTATCTACATTAGGCAGTTCTGTGATTTTTAGCATGTAGTGGCGCGTTCTCACCTGATCTCAATCCAACTTTGGTTTTCCGTTTCATAGAAATGCCCATTTTCAAAGGATAGATCACTTAAGATGATGCACTACGTCGTGTAATATTTTAAATCGAGCCGCTACCAATAACATCCCTTGCGTAGATGCCGATAAGGTTTAAATTCCCGCTTAACACCATCCGCCTTTTTCGATTTATGCAAGAAAAAAACATGGCCAAAAAGTGCCTTTTTTATTTTGTGAATGTTCAGGCATAAATATATTATTTTTCGATCATTTTATAAATAACTTAATTTGCCACATTATACAATAAAATCATAACCGAAAATGGGTTCGTAAGTAGGAGATCTTGAACTTTAAATCAGTTTTCATATGCCTGATACATTTTTTATCTGGGCTTATAAAAAACACTCGATTATTTCAAAAACCAAGATGTGTTCTACTCGCAGTATTTCATTGAAGCATCTAAAACATTTCTAGGCCATCAAAATGTCAAACCAAAAAC
This sequence comes from Hesperophylax magnus, assembly GCA_026573805.1. NCBI lineage: Eukaryota > Metazoa > Arthropoda > Insecta > Trichoptera > Limnephilidae > Hesperophylax > Hesperophylax magnus. The sequence continues at coordinate 10,945,035 of JAIUSX010000121.1, forward strand.
ACAAGATTTTGCATTAGAAGGTAGTGCATCGCCTTAAGATTCTGGCTTAAGTTTTTTTTAATGATGATTAAAAAAAAAAAAATAATGGAAAAATAATGGAAAAATCTTTGGAAAGGTGGAGCAAAGATATACGCAGGAGATGGTTGTTTTGCACCAGTCACAAAAGTGCTTGTATATACAGTCACAACCGTGTTTAGCGACCAGATCTGAATAGCTAGGTTTTTTCTAAGCCCCCTGTACCCCATCTTCACCTTTGAGCCCCACAAGATATAGTTGCAATTAAAAAACAAATAATTAAAGAAACCTCCTTAATTTTTTGAACAATGAATTTCAGACGAAATCAAGTTTCTAAATAAAAAAAGATGTGACGGCCAAAAGCAATATATTGATTTATTTTCGGAATATTATAAAAATTAAACAGTTCTTTTTTTAACGGTGCAAAGTTTATTTTATGGTGCAAAGTAAGTCACTAGTTTTTGTGAGGAAAGCTCCGGGGGCGGTAAGCCCGGGAAAGTGTCGTCAAGTAGGTGCTTCATAGATTCTAGACACCCAGTTAGACTAGGTTGGTTGGTTGGAAGATGGTGCCAATACTGGCACTGCCAACCCTCCTAATGGGATAAATAAACGTCTGAATAGATGGATTCTGAAATACGTGTTCGATGTTGAGTGGTCCACACCGCCGGCGCCACACTCGATAAATAAATCCGACTTATTTTAACTGTTTGCTATTTGATTTTGGTTTTAACGCTGAGGTTTTTAAATAAGTCACACACTTGTATTATACTAGGTGAATGGTACTAACTTTTAGTTGGCGGAAATGGAAAATAAAGCGTTTAAGTTTCTTAAAAATAATATCAGGTTTTTAGGTTGTTTATGTTTTCGTAGATTAATCTACACATTATACTACAAAGTAATTAAAATAAAAGAAAAACTAAATCCTTATTTTATATTTGTTAGTATGAAATGGGTTCTTAGGTTGGGTTTGCGTACTAAGAACGAATCTGAATAGTATAACGTTGCCCATAATATTAAATTTTTTGATTTCTCCTACGATTTTATTTTTATTTTTAAAAATTAAATTTATTTGAAATTTTTGTTTTTATGAAAAAATGCAAATCTTTGAAATGGAAATTAACCCACTTCCCGACATCCGATCGAGCTGAAACTCGGCAGGTAGTCTCGTTGTCGATGACGATGCATTTAATGGTGGAAATCACGCTCACACACGCGGACATGGTGACCGGATAAATCATCACATATTTAAAAAGTTATGGAAAGTGATGAAACAATTTTTTTTTTAACTGGGTTAAGTAGGTTAGGTTAGGTAAAAAAAAAAATTTTTCTTCGTTTCTAATGACTTTATAACACTTTTTAAAAGTGAGTTGAATTGTCACTGTGTTGAGTTATCATGGAACCGACTTATATATTCGTATACAACATGTGGTCGTATTCTTTAAAGCCTTGTACCCCGTTGGGTACTAGGAACATTATGTATTTTTACATGAGCAAATGAAGCTAAGGGTTGAAATAAAATAATGGGTATGTACCTTTCATATTCTTACTTTAATCATTTAACATGGTCAAATACCCTTTGGTCCAGGTATGTAAAAATAATAACTTCGAAATACCCGAATTTACATTTGGTTATTTTTTGCTTTGTGCGTTGGCTTTCAAGGGGTTTACACTGGAAATCATGTTCTTCAAAGAGGATTTTCCTCCCTACCTTCGTAAGGCAAACATTTGTTTAGCCCGGAGCTCAAACCGCGGATAGTTGGGACTTGGGACGGAGCCGGGATCCTAATGCGAATGTTCTCGAATGTTCCCGGATCTTCCGCGTAATGTCCAATGTCCACCCTTCGCAATAGACTCCTCGCGATGGATCCCAATAATTCAATGATAACATCGCCAAATAAAATGAGGATTTGCAAGACACGATGAAAAAACGGAATGTCCCGATTGTCCGTTGGTTTCTTGTTTCTGCAACTCAGCTTTTTGCTTGATCCCCAAAGGAGAAAAGAAATTGGACTTTTTGAAAAATCCGATAAGTAGCTACCAACGGGATTTTTTGTCTTACGGAGTTTTTGCTTTGAGCTTCCCACATTACGGTAATAGCCACTAGTTCGCTAGATTAGCTGTTCCTCAAACTTTTTTAAATAATTTTGTGGAGATACTAACAAAACTCGTCAAGTCCAAAATTTTGGAAGAATAACTTTTTATACCGTTTTCTTTTGGCTTTTAGCATGATAAAAATTTAAATAAATTGATTTGTGGGAAAATATCCACCGTTTAATTTACGATTACATCCCAAGATGTTTATGGACTTATTTAATACAATCAGCTCTTCTTCCAAATCATATTAAGTCCAACAATTCCTTAGTTAAATTTAAAAAGTTAATTAAGATTTTTGCATTGACAGACGATTGTCTTAATATTTTTTCATCCTTGTCCTTTCTTAAATATTAAGGACGGGTTGTTTCGGAGAATTTGAACAATTCATCAAATTTCAACGTTCATTTTCAGGTTCTGTAAAAGTCCTATTCATGTTCTGTTATTATATCATTGTAGGCTAGTTGCTTGACAAAACTGAAATAAAAACAGAACTTGAAAAAATCTTTCACAGAACTTGAAAATGAACGTTGAAATTTGATGAATTCTTCAAATTCTCCGAAACAACCCGTCCTAAGATTTTATATTATAAGTCCCATTTGCTAAAAACTGAATGTCACCCTATCTGTCTTTATTATCTACTTTGCTTCTTCTTTTGAATAATGATTAATGATTAGTTATGGTTCAAATATTGTTACAATATACTGTCAAATTACCCATCTGGTAACACATCTAATACTTAGTTTTTCTTTAATTTTGAAATATTTTGTGTTTGTATGTAGAATTACTTTATGTTTGTGATTACTCTTATGTTTGCTGCACTCAAATGTAAATTGTTAACCTCGATACAGGCTTAGTCCTAGTGAGGTTGATTTTTATGTGAAAAAAAAGTTTTTTATGTATAGTGAGATGCAATAAATAAATAAATAAATAAATCATCCCCGATCACCCACAATTTATAGAATAGCGTTTAGGTACCTCTTTTCTAAAATGTTTTTATATGTTTACAATATGCTAGCGGTCTCAGAAGAAAGATCAGTACATTCAAGCACAGCTATAAAAATTAAAATCTGCGACACACCTGCAAATATTATGGAGAGTAACGAGAATATTTTTTTCTACCTAGTTTTTTTTAAAGTACTCTTAGGAATGGGCGTAATTTAAAAGGAGTCGAGCCTTTAAAAAACGTCTCGTGTTTGTCCCGATGGTTATAAAGGTTCACGTTCGCTGAAATTTCGATAAAATACCTACCTCCTACGAGAAAATAAATATGGCAAAAATATGTAAAGCCTTTGACTGTTGCGGGCAGAGAAAAAGATTCGCGGAAGGTTATTTTGAATGGCGCCCGTTTATTTATTCGTCTGTGTAGTGGGGCGCGCGGTTCAGTGTGTAGTATAAAGTCCGGTGTGCGGAGTATGGAGGTAATATCGGCGTCGTTTCCAAAGCCGCCGACGCCGGAATGTTTTTCGGTCTATTTATTTTTTAATACAAATAGAAAAACAGACGGAAAGTATTCGGGCGGCCGTATGCAATGTTTAATTATCAAATATACCCGGGGTGCTTTACGTTTAATTTACCCGTGGACTAGTGGCTAGTGGCTGGCAGGGGGGGGGGGGGGGGGGGCTATACGACCACTCCAGACGGACCGAAACAAAAGAATTTAATAATATAAAACGGGCAGAGTTGCGTGGCATTAACGTAAAGTATTCCAGGCATTGTCTAACGGGAGTTAAATTAAACACACGTACCTGCGACCTTCTGCTCTGTGCTCTGTACTCTGTACCTTCCACCGTCAGCGGGGCGCGGGGTGGTACCTTGCACCCTCTTCTGGTCCCCTGGTAGCTAGCAACCCGGGCAAGGGAGGATGTCGCAGAGGAGATCTCTCTCGATCATACAAAGGTACAAATTACTCAATCATGCGTATTAAATCAGAAGAATAAACATCCGTTTCTATTCTTTAGTGCTTTTTTACGAGATCTAAAATATATATTTTACCCATTATGCATTCATCCATAAATTACGCATTTGTAAATTTCGATTCGTACAAAACTTCTTCGCTTCAATAAATAATGGACAAGTTCACGTTCAACAGATTTTTAAGCGATGAAAATGAAAATTGTGATAAAATACGTGAAAATTTATAACCACTCCAGTTTTGACGTATTCAGTTAACACCAGCCAGGGACGGAACACAACAATACAAAGAGAACCCTCCACGTTAGAACAAAGTTCTCATGCCTACGTGAGCGCAAGTAGGAAAAGTTAGGGTAGTTTCACCGGGGAGACCGTTGCCGAAAAAAGGCTGTAATTCATTCGCTGCTTTGGCGGAAACAATCCCTTGAATTGCGCATTGGATTTCGAATATGAAAGTATCTCGCTGGGCATTATGTGGAAATCCTGCCGGCCATTTTTCACCGCTCTGCAAGGAGCCGCGCAACTCACAGCCGGAGCTTTCTGCTTTTGTGTTGAGCGGGGATTAGTTGCTACTGGAGCTACAAACCGTAGGTACTAGCACCAGTAACTGGTAACGGTGAGGATGAGATGGCTTAAATAGGGTAAACGCAAAATTCCTAACGTTTACCATTTTATTCTCCCAGTAAAAACAAGGAATAATAATATTACGTACTTAGGACCTTCTTTATTCATTTAGAAGCTTCCGGTAAACATTTCGCGTGAATTAAAAGAGTTTTATATATCTCTAAAAAGTTATTACATTGTGTAGACGAGTTACGTCAATACCCTCCTTCATCGGGATGAAGGATAAATTAACACTAAATATTACTTAAATATTAGTACATAATCTTTAAAGTTCCCGAAATTTTTGTCATGCACCGCTTACCCTTATCTTCAAATGTATTTTTTAACACCATCCTCATATAGGAGCTCCTTAGGAAAATAATTTCCCTCAGTTCCTATGTCTTATTTGGGGATGATGTGTGGAGTGTATTTTTAAGAATAAGAAGATCTGAAAAGGAAAAGGATATGAGAGGTGGGTGACGTATGAATCCATCCCTCCCATTGCGACGCAAGGTGATGGGTCGAGAGAGTCCGGCTGAAGACTTCAAAAAGTGTTTCGATCAACCGGCATCACCCGATCCCACCTGTCACGCAGTTGATGGGCAGATGCATCCGCCGTCAAGACCTAGACAGACCTCACCCCATGAATCCGGGCACTCCTTTTAGGTCACCAAACGTAGCGAACCAATTGGGGTTGGTTCCCGGGGCGGCGGTAAACATATTAAGGATAACTTATTTAATGCTCTCTTTAATCTTTTTTCTGTTTAAAATTGTCTTACAGTACAGTCAAAAGTAGCCTTGTCAATAGATACAATATTCTAAAAAGCTTTAAATTCATGCAAAACTTAGAATTTAGGTAATTTCTTGTTTACTTAAATATCAAAAGTACGTCCAAAGAAAGAATTTACTACCCATGTATTTTATTTTTATTTAACTTACTGCACCTTTATTATTCATTCAATCTACGAATATGTACAGAAATATGTAAATAACAGTTACGATACTACCTGAAACCCACAGAGATATCGCATTTCACCGGACAAAGTAAGAGTGGTAACAAGTGGATTAAAATAGTTCTCTGAATGTAAAGTTATAGGGCGCTTTAAGTTCAATCGAAATAATTCAAAAGCTCCCTCCTCCTGCGGGCGATGGATGGCGGTGTACAGGATAATTAAGTTTGTTATTCATACACTCCTCAATGAATCCCAAATCTAGCTAGAAAGCCGACCATATCAAAGTAACCTAATCCCTTTTAACTGAATATGCACAAACAACCTGCTTGCAAATAAGAAACGGTTCGTATTTGTACTCCATATAGTTTTCCCGACTAATTTCCTTCGGTAAACATTAATTTGCGCTAACAAATAGAAGAGCGTGGTAATATTTGAGTGGAGGTGGATTTCTATTTCTGGGGGTTGAAGGCTGAGGTCAAGTGGCCGGTACCCCTTCCTGGTTTCTGGTTTCCTGGTACCTGACCGGACTAAATCCTGTTTACTTTGAATGATTAAAGGTGTGTGTGACCATTGCAAAGGGATGTGTCAACGCGGGATCCAGGTGGAGTGTCAACATCCTGATATTTGGATGCCTGCGCTCGGACAGGATACTTTGAAGGAGGGTAGAAAGCTCTGTTTTCAGATAACTTATTTACACGTAGGTAAATTGTACCTTCACATGACAGGATAGAAAATATTCGTTGCTCTGGTAATATGTATATTAAAGACTCAACCAAAATGAATAATTCTCATCAAAATCTTATCTTTAAACATAACAGTTTTTTTCGCATAATATTTTTAGAGTCACGACATGTAAGTACCTACCTAAATCTAAATACGTTTAATCTAGAATTAGGCTGGTTTTCAATTTCTATAAATTCGATTAATATTTATTTATTAATATTATAAGAAAATGGCCATGGTCGCACTGATGGCTTTGATTCTCATACAACACTGGATGAATCATTTTTCTACTATAAATGGCAAAGAATTTTTCGTTCTCACTAATTATTTTCTTCCTAGAATATGTCAAATGTTGTTCTTTCAATTTTCGGTCCATACGGCCGAAATGTAGAACAACTAGGAGCGCAGAAGTACGTAGTGTACATTGCAGGGTGTTCTTTTTGTTTGGCCGCGCCGTCGGAAAAGCTTCACCACTTGAACAATTGAACATGCCTTAGTGGGGCTTAATGTTTGGAATTAATACGGAGCAGCATTTAATGCCCTCGACCGTTAAGTACCTCCCCAACCAACTGGAAAACATCAACAAAACACAAGCTCATAGTAAAAAAATCATAAACAGCACGTTCTTATATTAAACAGCATGGAGGTGGTATGTTCTTTTCTACCCATAGGTAGACAGTTGCGCAAACCCTCTAAATTAAAATTCGTGCTATTTTGTCTTTATTATATTTCCCCGATAAAAATGAAGCTTAATAAAATTTCCATTTTGCCGTAATTAATTTCTCATGACTAAACATTTTGTTTCATATTTATGTGTGTCTTAAAAAAAGGTAATGCTGAAGAGGTAAATATTCTGAATTTTCTCTGTGTGTTTATTCTACCGATAAGTTTTATTCAGAATTAATGTTGAATTAGTAATTAATTAATAATTAATTAATTATTACTACTAAGACTACTACTACTATTATAAATTGTACCAAATTCAGAAACATAAGATACTAATTCATGCATCTATTTTTTTTTTTATTTATTTACGATTTTTTTAAATAAAATCTATAATATTTAATAAAACGCAACGATTACGTAAATTAAAATTAAATTATGTGAAATAATAATTATATCTTAATTGTCTTTGCATAAAAACTTTAAAAAATAAAGAAAACAAATGTGTCTTTGTTATTTTATCAATTTGGCATATAATATACAACATTTCATGTAATTATTATAATACGGTTGTAAACTATTTTTGTAAAATTTTCTAATAAATACAGTATTTCGATTACATTAAGTAGAATTTTTAAATTAATCCACTTTAAATTCCAAATCAGTGCGTAACTGTAAAAGTACAAGTTTAGTATTTAGTTAACTTAATCTAATCTTATATCTAACTATACAAGGAGTAATAAAGTTGTGACTGATTGATTGACAATTACTGTATCTAATTAACCTCTGGAAACACACAAGGAAACGTGACCTATGAAATCTAGAACAAAATTTCATCTTTTATTTTTTTGTGTTAAAGATTTCAATTTTATTTTTATTTTTTAATCGCTTGTTTTAAAGTTGAGGATATCACGGAGAAAAATGAGTACTTTTTTTATCAAGATACTATTAAAAATATGACTACATGACCATTTTCTAATAGAATATTAGTCATTCAGAATATATCCATGTGTTCACACAGGTGGCCTTGTCCGAATAAATATAATGGACGAGATGCGAAAATATTATTATTTTTAAGAAATCGTGCTCCGACTTCCTCATAAAATATTCGTGCTTTACTGATAGTTTTAGATGAAATTGTCAAATCATTCGTTATAGGCCGTCAGTTCCGTTTTTGTCAGGAAAAAGAATAATTTGACAAGATTTGTTAATAAATAAACAGTATAATGTTGATGCTAATCAACGTTAGAAGTAAAATGTTGGATTAAATTAACGGAGTACGACTAAAATTATTAACGTTGTTCCCAAAAAAGTTGATAGTATTAAAGGTGGAGACACATTACGCTATACGCATCAGGGCTTAGCCTATTTCAGCATAACGGAATGTATGCCGAGCGATATGCTGAAATAGGCCAAGCTACGAGAATATAACCTGGTCTGTCACAGGCATAAGTCTATTAAGAGTTCATACTGTCAACGTTTGTCAAATTTTATATGTTGTGTCTACATTATTTTATTGTATTGATCTAAAAAACATTATTTTACTACCAAACACCATTTAAACACCATTCTTCAAATATCTATTGACCTCATAAATTTTATTTACATAAACTGAAACATTAATTAGAAAACAAATTGAATAAGGAATTTATTAATGACCTTTTAACTTAAATACCTGTATATTTTTTTACTGTTTTAATTAGTTTTAGTATTTAAAATAATTTACAAAACTTTTGATTTTTCAGGCATCTGTCTTAAACCTGTGGAAGTGATTCTCCACAAATTGGCAACCCTGATGTAGAAAATTTGATAAATTGATTTTTTCTGACGCAAATTGGTTGTTATTAATCAGCAGATTAGTTATATCAACCAAACGGTGTGTTTTAATCATGACATGTTTTTTTTAGTTTTTAAGTTACGATTTATAAATTCTACGTATAATAAAACTTATATATTCAGAACCGGCGTGTGTTGATCTATATGAATATATTTCTCTTAGGCTGGCCGCATACATACGTTTTTCGTATTCGATTTCCGAATTCGTTTTCCGTATTCGGACATCCGAATGCACGGAATCAGTAGAAAATACATTAACTGCCGCACACGTTCGTTTTAGTTCCGAACGGAACAAATTCCTTACGCACGTTCCGAATGCGAGCCGGCGCGTTCGGAGAAACCGAATGGAAAAAACCTAATGACGTCATGTGGAACGCAGCTATTGCATACAGTTTGTTTGTGCCGACGCAAACGTACGGAAATTTCCGTTCGTAATTCAGTGTTGCCAACGGATCTTGACCTAATATCGCCGTTTCATATAAAATTTGTCCCCAGAAAAAGGCGATTTTTTCGGTGCCGATTCTCGCTCTGAGTAGCCTAAATGGCGATATATCGCCCTTGTTGGCAACACTGGTACTGACGTTTATACATTCCGAATGAAGAAAAACGAACGTTTGCGCTAGTCTCACGGAATTCCGAATACGGAAAACGAATTCGGAAATCGAATACGAAAAACGTATGTATGCGGCCAGCCTTAAGCCATAATATTTTTTTACTGTAGCTCCTTATTGTTTCATTGAACAAGGCAACAAAATGGAAAAACACCGCAAAAAATATAAAGTAAAATGTTGATTTCAATAATAAAACTTTATGCTAAGCTCAAGGCTATATCATAACAAAACTTTACGCTAAGCTGAAGGCTATGTCATAACAATATTTTTAACAGATTTTGTCGCATAACGCAATTATTGTTTTTTTTTAAGCCATAGAAAACTGATAGCATTACATTTTCTATGATTTTTTTTATTTATTAGAGCAAATTTTTAAACAAAGTGTAGATTGTCGGAGGATTTTCAGATCCACTGGAGCGATTTTTGTCATTTATATACATTTACCATACTATTTAATTAATACCATTCCTCAAAATATTAATATGGAAACATATGAAACTGCTTACTGCGGTTTAAAACCAATGAATCCATCTATTCACTGACTATCCCATATTTTAGGTTCAATAAATTTGGCACATTATTTATTTATTTGTTTATTCTTGGCTAATTTATATAGCGCCGCTTTTGTGAGAGATCACCTCAGGGGCGCTTTACAGTTGATGCAGGTATTACAAAAAGAAGAAGCTAAGTTAAGTAATATGAAGCACAGGAACAGGTGGCACGAAGATAGAAGATGGAAACTGCAGCAAGAATCCTAGATGGTGAAGAAACTGGACCAGCTGCTACAGCGAGAGAGTCCACCGCGTCCACCAACAGCGCCAGCACGAGGTTCGTCATCCGTTCAGGTATGTGTCTGCTGTTGATAAAGCGCTGACACAATATCCTCACATAGATTACAGACCTTGGCAGCACATAGATTTCATAAATGTCACCGTATTTTATTTTATGTGAGTATGAAAAGGTACCTCCCGTTAAGATATACGTCATTTCACTGTTGTCACTGTTTATGGCGTGTGATCGCTGAAAACGTTTTACAAACTTGGCATAATATGCCAAAAATCGCTCGAGAGGTTATAAAATAATTCATGTAGAAATCATTGAATGGAGAATCCCTAGATGTATCAATATCGATTTGAAAGAAAACCGATGTCGCCAATTTACAAGTCTCAGATAGGCCAAAAATATTTTCAATTTAGGAGGTGGGTATGGGTACCAAAATAATTCATGAATCTTGTATCATATGTGTGATAAACTATTTCCATATACATATTTATTCTTTTAGGTAACTACACACTTTTCTTTAATTCATTTCAGAATAAAATGACAAGTTAATTTACGACATTATACATTCCCGGCACTATGGAAGACGGAATTTTATAGAATTAGATTGACACGTGCTTCCCACTGGCGCCGATTCCGGATTTCTAAAGAAATAGCGCAAACAGTTATTCTTTGTGGAATTGGCTTATAAACGTAACGTTTTCTGTTGACACGTACCTACGCAGGTTGCATGATTTCCCTTTCAAAGTTTCTCAATGCGCGGGACCTAAGAAGCTTATCGAAACATCTCGAATTTATTTTCCTTTTCAAAAAATATTCACTTGAAAACGCTTCATTTGAAATATTTCACACAATGTTTGTGTAAAATATTATATTATTTTAGACTCGGTGGCACAATGGCTTCAGATGTCGACTAATTAAATTAACACATTTTTAATGTTTCTTTTCTTGCTGAGTGAAAGGAAATGACTTGTTATATCATCATAATAAATCATAATCATGGTGCATTTATTTTATAATATGACTTTCTAAAATTACTAATATGAATTCTAAAATTAATAATATGACATTCTAAAATGAAACATATGATTATTTAAAATTAATAATGTGATATTCTAAAATAATTATCTCAAATTAATTATATGATTTCACTTATTAGCAAACTTTTAGTTGTCTGCTACTTTATGCGGTGAATGTCTTTCTATCTCCGTCGTTGGTGTACAATTAATTAATACATCTCCATCGTAATACAAAAACCTATTATTTGAAATTTCATTCGCATTGCTTTTGCAAAAAGTGTGATGTTACGAGAAATTTACACGCAAATATCAATTAACGTTTACAAAAGTTGTATTTAGGTTTTTGATATTAAATCCAATATATTTTTGTATGATTTCACTTTCATAAAGATGAAAGTAATATCATAAAGTTACACTTTCAATTAATACAAAATGATATACATTATATTGTGTTAAATAAAAGCACTGTTTTGTATGTCAATCACATTTATTATACATTCCATTTTCTTTTATAATAACTATACAAAAGGACGGATTGGTCACAAGCTTGTTGTTCATTAAGTTCGAACATTTGGAGAGTAAAAATAAATTTAAATATCTTAAAACAAAAGAAAAACGGTTACTATAGTAAAACAGGATTCTACCAATATCGTTCTAATGCAAAGCATATTTTCTCCACTTCCCATAGTGTAAAATTCTTTCAGAATCACCCTGACCACCATTTATATTCAAAACTTTGGGCGTTCTTTAAACTAACTTTAGCGTTGTATAGCCCACCTGATTTGGATATCTAGGTACTTCATTTCCTTCATCTTTTCCATCTCATTCCCTTCAATGAGGCTACATACCTTCTCTACTTTCTTCGGGCATTTGGAACTGATGTAATACACAGAAATATCTTAAAACTATTTTATATCCAAAGTTGTACAGTCTCCGGCATAGTCCAGACAGGTGACATCTCCTGGGATGTGCCCGTCAGCCGCACCGCGAGCGGGAAACCTGTCACATCCCGCCTCTAGTCTTGATAATACCCCGACAGATCGGTGCGAGGACCCGCTCTCAGCCCGGCCTCTAGTTCCCACTTCCCAGTCCCCAGTCCCTGCTCTAGACTGATAAGCTCATACATACGTAACTAGTCGATTATGCAAATTGATTTTTCTCTCTTTCTCTGAACAATAATATTGTAAGTGTGCTTAATAATCTCCCGGGATCCGAGGCAGACGGCTCGACAGACAAGAGAAATTTCACGTCTTACTTTCATTATTATATCGAATTCTATTGTAAATTTTTTTGGGATTCCATAGAAATTTCGAAATATACCGTATTCATTTTTTTGTTTACATCTTTGTTTACCATTTTATTATTTCATTCTACTTCGGCATTATCAAATGGGTGAGTACATTGACTGGCGGTTTGAATATGCAACGATTTTAGTGGCAGGTGAGATCGGTTCAGTCCAAAATAACTACTGGAGTAAATTAAGTAAATTTTGTTATTTTGCTGATCATAATAATACGTAGATAACGTAAAGGCATATTTCTGATAATATTTTCAATGTAATATTTCCTCTTTATCATAAACGACGCATTTAACAGTAGGATGTGGTACAACGGAGATCTCAGAGGTAGGTCCATAAATACAGAGTAACCGTTTTATTATCTGTGTCAAAATTATGTCCACCAAAATTAGCATATAAGATAAGTTAAGGGCGAAGACATGGGTATTGTACTAGTCGTACTTGTCGTCTTATCATATGCTTACACTCAAAGCTCGTTACTTTAACATTGGCTGTAATTTTTCCTTATCCAACTCCTATGTTTGCGAGCTTAAAGCTTCTGAAAGCCTCGCAATAGTTTCACTGAGCGCCCACTCGCACTCGCACCATAAACATTTGGCTTCCATTAAAATGATAGCTACGACTATCGCCGTACATAATCATGATGATAATCAAGCATTCAAAAGGTCTACATTTGAGTAAAGCTCGTGTGTAGTTACCTCGCTCCGCGCACAGCCAGTCCACATTGAATAATTTCTTACCTTTCGGCTAGTCCGAAGCACACGTCCTGACGCAATCATCATTCTTATTTCCCAGTTCGTGCTAGAAAAGTTTTATCGGCAATTCAATTTGCCTTGCGGGTATGACGGCTAAATAATAAACCCTAGCGGGGCCCGCCAAGGCCCATGGGACCAGGCCAGCCGCCCCTCTTCCCGCTGCGGTAAAATGTGCCATTAAATATGCACCAACCTGTTTCGTGCTTCTTGAGACAAGGCTGTAGGAGTCCGTGGTCCAGGAGAAACGGAGAACACGCGAACACTATTTTCAATGAGTTTACTAACAGTTATAACAGACAGAACAAAGAATACCGAATGTTGTTTTTCGCTTTACCGGTGTTATTTAAAAATGATACCTTATTTGACTTTGATGACTTTATCACAAAATCTAATCCAGGGACTGCAAGTTTTTGAAGATGGGCTAAGCTAGTTAACTGGGAAAAATTATTTGACTATCTAAAGTTATAATAATGTGTACAGTAGAATTCTACTACAATATTTAGACGGGTGACATAATCTGTTAACGTGTTTGTATATATTGCATTGAATTAATTTATTTTATAAACAGCATAATTTAAGTCAGAAACATTGTTTCTTTACCATGACTTTAATCACAAAAAATTCATCGAACTTTATTTTATGACCACATATCAAGTACAATGTTTATGAATTGCATTGCACTGGTTCAAACACTCGAATAACAATACATAATTTATCAAAGATTTCATCAATTTTTATTATAATTAAGCAATTGCGGCGGATCTGGGTGGTCGCAAATCTCGACGGGTTGGAATAGTATTTCAATATCAATATCTTATTTTCTAATTTGAATCTAATAGTATTATTATATCAATTGAATAATATTGTTTCACTTTTTACCATCAATAAAATTATCTAATTAATAATTATCTTAAATGCGTGAAGATACGCAAGTTTGTTCGTGTTTTTCCGGTCCAGCATCTCATACTGCATCATCGATGTCACCTGAAATGTCACGTGTCCCTACGCCTGCACTTTAACATAAACTGAGGCGTTGCAGATGAATATTTCATCTCGCGGGACGATTTCATTGGAAAAGGTAAATTGACGGAGACCTCCGCCCTCTTACCTCTGACCTCGCTCGATACATTGATACCTGCACGTGTTTTCACCTTTTGGCCTGAAAGGACGTTATTAAATCATTCAGCTCATATTGCATTATTTTTTCAAAAGATCCTTACGCCTTTTTTAATAATGGCGGGAAATAAAAGGACACTGCTTCTTGTACTTATCTTATTTTCTTTTTATTGACAGTATTAAACGAAAATTGGGGGAAGCAATAAAGTTTTTTACATGCGACGGTTTCGACCGTCACTTTTGGTAAATACGGTTATTTATATTTGATTTTGTTGTTTCCTTGTATTTTTCTCAACAATCTCTCACGAAATAAATGATAAATTAAAATCTCAATCGAATAATAATTCAAATTGATGAAAGAATATCCCCTCCTACTCAGGAAAGAAAAATGTGAAATCTTTTTGAAGTCTTATGAGCGTATTTTATACTTAAAATAAAATGTGCTCTTAGGGAATTCAAATATCACAAGAGGTTATGTTATTTTTTCATTTTTTATAATAAATTAGCACAGAAATAATTCATACATTTACAACCAATGACTAGAATACACTCATTTTGAAAGGACGATATCATAAAAAATACCAATAACATCTTTCATTCAAATGGAAAAATTAATAATGTACCTACTGCATCGTAAATATTAGAAACTTAGGTAGAAAATCAGATAAAAATAATATTTTTCGAAATACGGCAAAATTATAATGTGGCCTACATTTAGGTATTAATTTTATAGGTAGGGAAAGGTTACGATGACTGGACTACCAAAATTAGGACTCTTACATACAGCTTTTGGTAAGTAGATAAAATACTTGGTACATAGAATAAAACTAATTCGTTCAGTAAAACCACCTATTTTTCATTTGATAAAGGTTAAATCATAGATTTTTAGAACTTATTATTGTACAACAAAAGTGAAAAAAATCAGTATTGAATTTTGCCTTATTTGAATCCTGTTTGGACCTCTGTGTTTCTATGATCGGTCTAAACAATTTTGGAAGCAGGGTCCAAACATAGCGCCTTTTTATAATTACAATTTTAATGCGTGTTAATATTTTTATTAACAAACTTTAATTGCCTATTCAAAAATATAAATCGTTCTATATGAGTTTAGATTTTCACGGTCAAAAGTATTATAGTGATTATTTTTGGGTATTATGCCGTGTTGCGCTAACTCACATCATCTGCCCTGGTGATGGGCATTGTAATGCTGTTAGAAACGTGTTCGGCTGAAGAAGGAGTGCAACACGGCATAATACCTCAAAAATAAATCACTATGATGAATCAATTCATTAGTAATAAACCAAAACACAATAATTATTTATCTTTGAATCCTTTCTCATTTGCAAGTAGGTATCTTTGGTTTTGACGGAAGGGTTGATCAAACAATACAAAAGTTTAATTGATTCGAATGTACATCTATATTAACATTGATTTCGATGTATACTCCGTCATTCAAATAGGAATGCTTTACTTTCACTCAATTATGAAGGCTTTTAGATGTCGCTGTCTGACGAATCCATTAACCCTATTCCGTGTGTGTAGTGCGTAGTGTGTGTTGTGTGTGTTGTGTGTTGTGTGTGTTGTGTGTAGACTCCGGGTAAACATCTCTCATGAGACGCAGCTTGTAGCTAGATGCACCTTTCGGCAAACTCGTTACAAACTTACCTGATTACGAACTACCTATCACTTAGCAATGGCAAACTCCGCCGGGAGAGGGCACTTCATCTCGAGCCGCGATCCTGATTAATTGAAATCTTCATTTAATTAAATCAGCCGGTATTGAGAGCATTGGAACTAATCAAAAACTCCTAATTGGCATGCTTGCTTTTCATGAAGATCCAATCGTTAATTTTTAGTGCTCGACTAAAATGTTTAAAGTTTGTAAATATACATGAAGTGCGGATGTAACGAAAACATTGTTACAGTGAGAAGGTAAATGATATTTATTTAATATCCATATACAATAATTACATGTCACAGAATTCAGTAAAAACAGTAGTAATAATATATTTTTTAAATAACAATTAACTGTTGCATTTGATCATAAAATGATGACAGAAAGTATAAACTTGATATAAGCTCTAGAAGGAGATACAAGTACATACAAAATATTATAAACATATATGAGTAGACTTAGGTTTAATTAATAAGGATTCAAAAGATATGATAGCCTTTTTATACCTAGCTTCGGTGCAGTTAAACAGATCCGCTACATCTACGTACCTGTTATTAACTTCATGTAATCTAGAAGCGAGTGTTTGAAATGCTCAGTCCTGGAATTGTTACATTTAAAAAGGATTTTAGAAAGATTAGCTCTTGTAGGCATATGAAATTCAATGAGGTTAATTAAATCAGGGCTGCCGACACTACCATTTACAATTTTAACATAAATATTACATATTCTTTACGGTTTTAAAGCAATCAGCTATAAAATTCCAAAGAGGATCACTATTTTTTAAAACGAGATCCAAATAACGAGATTTGATAAAATTTCTTGAAGAAATTTACTTGAAAATCACTGTATCACTTTAGGTAACTGTCACTTTAGGTATATGGCAGTATGTAAATATGATTGTTTGATGAAATATTTGATCCATTCATACAAAATTCTTCCTGTATCAACCAAACAGAGAAGAGTAAGTACGACTAAGTAGGATACGTAACAGGAATTGACGACTTATTTAGAACACCGCACTGTAAATCCAAATACGCGCAAAACTCTTTAATAGGACGTACCTATCTTTAAATCTCACAATGCCTCCAGAGATGTAGATATTTTCAACTTTAACTTGAAATCATCTTAAATGCAGCTCACTAAACTGATAACTGATAGTATAATCATGTGGAAACTGTATTTCTTTACTTGTTTATAATGTTATGTATTTCTATATAATGTTTATATTTCTGTCATTTGTAAATATATTGTTTAGGTACAAATACCAAATCAATAATTTAACTTAATTGATTATTTTTCTAAAACAAACGAATGTTTATTTTTATACTTTAAAGTGCGACTGTTGGTTTGCTAAATAAAAGTAGGTAAGTTACCTTAGTTTATCTATAAATAAGACATAAGACACGTTAGCAACTTTCAGATATAAAAAAAAATTCGTACGAATCAATTAGGTAGGTACCTTTTGTTTATAACCACAAAATTCATGGAAAAAAAATCGTTTGAACCACCATATTTTTTATATCAAAGCCGTCCGGTTTTGGAACAACCCTTCCCTCCTCATGGAAAAATGTATAACAACATAATAGTTCAAAATAATGGGCGAACATATATTATTAAGTATTGAAGCGGTGGTGGAGGCGTGGCTAGGTATTGTGAAGAGTGGGGGGAAGAGGGTTGTAGAACGGACGGTATTCATTCTACTGAAAAAATGATTATTATTAGCAAAACGTTTTGAATGATGGCCTTCGTGGATGACCGGTAAAAGATTTGGCTGTGTGCGCACAGATTCTAAACCCAATGGCACAAAATGATATAACCTAACCTAAGATTCATGAAAACAAATGTAACAATCAGTTTAAACGATTTATGTATTAATGTTTTCTTTAAGTTTAAAGAAACAGTATAAAAAGAAGAAATAAAAATTACTGTTTTCATTTTTACATAGGAATTTAAACATAATGTTATAATACTTTTTATGTTTGGCAGGTAGGTACTGTTTGACTATAAAGCCAGTCCCCTCGCCGCCTTGCCACCACGCTGCCACACTGTCTTACAGTATCACGTCACGCACGCGTGTGTGACTTTTTGTTTGCTATTTCCCTGAATAAATAATCTCGACAGAGGATAGCACTTGGTATTATTTGTGCCGCGTTAATTATGCTCCGACCGGACATTGGACATGCCCTGGGGACAAATAGATCTCCCACTTAACGGGACTTAGACGCGAAGAGACGATGAAAATATTTCCTACTTATTTATGATTCAGAACATAAAATATTTACAGATTTAGTAGTTTCCAGTAGTTTTATTAGTGGTTTCCAGTGTACTGCCGTGGAATGGGAGTCATTCTCCAGAATGAAGGGTCGAGTTTTGACATTTTTGTTTAACCTTTTAGCATATTTACAATTGACCTAATGTACTATTTTTTTTCAAAAAAATTGTGTCAGTCATTCTAAATACATTTGTCATTACAATAACATTTGTAAAAAATAATATTATTCTTTGAAACATGCGTCTTTCTGTTTTTACTTACCAATGGTGAATTTTTTTTGAAGTGTCTCGGGTAAGTAAAAAAGCAGTAAAATATTTTACTGTTTTTATACTTACCAATATTTAATGTCAATAAAATGATTATTGTAAGTATAAAAGGAGTTTTAAATACGCAAGTGGATTTACGTAAGTCACCATTATATAGGATGCTAAGAGACGTACCTGATTTTAACCAGTGATTTGGGAGTCAAAATTGTAGATATCATTGTAGTTACCGGAGACTTTTTTCCAACAAAAAACATAATAAATCAGCATGTTTTGTACAGTTAGGGGATGGGGTTGTTACTCGGCTGAGTGATTATCAGTGATGACATGTGAAATATTTTTTTGTTTTTTTTTCTGATATATGTCACTAAAGACTAAAATCTGTTTTACTTTGAATAAGGTCAGGAATCTCTGGTTAAAGTAAGTCAGGTACGTCTCTTCATCCTCTTTAATAGTGACTCACGTAAGTTCGTTTTGATACATCGGAAGTCGATATATTAGAACTCGATCTTCGAGAGTTGATTATTATTGTTCTTACATTCCTCATGAAAAATCATGTGAAACAGTTTATTCCCCGAATGTAAAATAACATTACTATGGTAAAAGTTGTTAAAATATGGTAAAATGGAAAAACATGGTAAAACGTAGTTCTACATGGTACAACATGGTACAACATGGTAAAATATGGTACAACATGGTAAAACATGGTACAACATGGTAAAACTTGGTAAAACAAGGTACAACATTGATACAATATTGTAAAACATCGTACAACACTGTACAATATGGTACAATGTACAACTTTATTAAACTATTATTATAGCATTAATTATTATATTAATTATAGCATTATTACTAATAAACGTAAATGAAACATGAAGCATAGAAAAATAAAAAGTTAACGGTCTCAACTGGGAATCGAGCCCAGGATCTCTATTTTATCGGGACAGTGCCTCTTCATTGTAACTTTTGAATGTGATAGGGTGCTAAGTTTGACAAATTGGAAATTATTGGTGTTGTTGTATACGAAAGTTATTTTTATTTTTTTTTTGAAAATACTGTTTTTTTTTGTATGAAGATTTACCGGAAATCCGTGCGGCGCACGGCCAAACTGAAATTTACTGAAACTCTTCATACAAAAAACCGAATTATCAAAAAATAATAAAAATCATTTTCGGATACACCAACATCATTAATGCCATTGTTTGTAATATTAGCACTCGAGTACACCCAAAAGTCACGAGCCGCCACTGATTGTGACCTAATTATTTTACGTCATTATTGTACACCTCATATTTCAAATTCGTGTTTCGTGTTTCGCTTAGATTTATTAGTATTTTTTACAATCTTCAAAAGTTATTAAAAAAAGTTATCCCAATAAATTTGAATATTATTATCTTTCACTCGTCGTCTCCATTACATTTTAATGATGCTCTACCTGAGACCTATTATTTATTATGGCTTATTTCATAATGGCAATGAAACAATAATTCATGAATATAATTAATGTTTTTATGAGCTTCTGTTTATATTGTAATTATTTGCTGCAGCCATAAACGTATGCAGTAATAATTGATAATTGACAAGGATTATGGGTACATTTCCTCCTTGGCTATAATAAATTTTGATGGTCGCAGTGCGCAGCATCCTATTAGGACGAATAAAATGAGAACTAAGTTTCTCACTGCAATAAACTACCTTTATCGGTCTAAATGGAGATGCGATCAATTACTGCAAGAAAAATATCAACTTGGCTCCGAATGATGCATGTTTGTGAAGAGTGGGTAGTTAAATTTATTTATATATTTATAAATTTTTGTGACTATGTGAAGGTTTATTATCCCGTGGAAATTTATTCAGTTCAACCTTGATTAAAGAGAGAAAATTAAGGAATACTTATTACAACAGGTATATTATGGAGAATCTTAAAATTTTACTTAGGACTTTTTGTTTCAGAGAATTTAAAAAATTCATCAAATTTCACAGTTAATTTTCAAGGACTTTCTTCATAGGACTTTCACAGAACTTGAAAATTAACTTAGATGAATTGTTAAATTTTTCTGAAATAACCCGTCCTTAGTTGGTTACAATTTTATTTAAGTCGAATAACAGCAACGCTCGCATAAAAAACACAGGTGCAATAATTAAATATGCACAGTTTTTTTTTTGATCTGTAACTTGCACCAGACATCATTTTTTTTTCTCCATATATTTCAATTGTTCAACGTGGAAATGAAATTTTGACTATCGTATATGAATATGACGTTGTAATATTATAATATTACGAACAACGCCAAAGTCCTACTTCTTATTAGAGTAATAACTTCTTATATATAACTCTCCCACCTTACTCTTCCACATCTCCTTCTCCTCCCCACCATCTTCAGCCTCATAAGATATCCCGATTGGAGATGCCATAATCTCACTGGTTCAAGACGGTTGCGACAAGTTGGGACTCTTGTGTGGTATTCGCATTTAAAAAGTTCCTGACCTTGACCGAAAGTGTGTAAATGCAGGACAGGTCCCGTGCAGGCGCAATTGGAGCAATCCGCTCCGGGCGCTGTCTTGCAAAGGCGCCAAGGATTCGTGGCCTAACACCTAATACAGCGCCCTCGAAGTTTTTACTAGCGTCAGGCACAGTTTGGTTCAGGGCCAGCCCTTTCAGTATCGCCCTGGTGTAAGACCACCAGTAAGAATTGAAACGTTGCTTGAAATGGCTCTGTTTAATGTTGTTTAGTGCCTGACTAATCAGATCTAGTCACTAAACATCGGAAAATACATTTTTTGCAATCTCTTTCATTCTGAATTTGGGTTAAGCACCAGGGCGATATTTACAGAATCTTCCCTTCAATTTATTCTTTTAAAATTATATATATAGTATATTTAAGACGTGTTCCAAAGTTGTAGATATTTTCAGAATCTCCCTGAAATAAGTTTTATGATGTTTGGTGATCAGATTTGAATAGCTAGGTAGTTCCCCACCTTCCTCTTTTTCATCTTCTTTTCCACCCCACTATCTTCAGCCTCACAACATACCCCAATTGGGGATGCCATAGTCTCACTGGCTCCAGACAGATGGCAGCAGTTCGGACACTTGTGCGGTATCACATTAAAAACAAGGTTGGCAGTCATTGACCTAGATGTAAGTAAAATTGGAGAAATACTACAGTCTGGGAACAAACCAAAAAATTAAAGAATCAGCTCACCGCTTAAAAATAACGCGCTAATCGACAAACCGTGTAGGTATTCATTAATTTGTGTGAGTAAGCACAATATGTTGTAAATGTCGTAATAAATATTCGCAAATTATTATTTTCTCTCACTAAATACATGAATAAAATTAATCTATGTTGGTACATTGTTTAAGCAGATAATTATTAAATAATGAAGAGATTTGAAATAAGCGCATAAGATAAATAATCGGATGTGTTCTTAATTAAAAGAACATGACTTGTGAAACTTTTCAATTGACTTTATACTTTGGAATAATACCTCAGAACATTTTTCGCATTGGGCAGGCGCCTATTTTTTTGTAATCTTTTACATCTAAAACTCTATTTGTTAAGTTATACGAGTATAAAGAATGAACACGATTCACGTTCATAATTATTTCCGCGTAGTAAAGATGGAAAAAAATTCCATTTTGAACAGCGAGTGAATATTTTCGTTCTCATTGGTTTTGTAAATCATTTTAAAATGTTTTCCCATTCAGCTTTCTAATTATTTTCACTCATATTGTCTGATCAGGGCAGAGACGTGTATTCCATATAGGCATTTCATATAGGCATTCCATATAGGGATTCCATATAAGCAATCCATATAGGCATTTCATATAGGCATTCAATATAGGGATTCCATATAAGCATTCCATATAAGCATTCCATATAGGCATTACATATAGTCATTCCATATAGGCATTACATATAGGCATTCCATATATGAATTCCATATAGGCACATAAGATAAATTGATAAAGATAAATATTCAAAACTGTAAATTTTCAGTTGGATAGCCCTGATCTATTAATGTTGATTAACTTTAAGGTTCCTACCAGTAGCTCAAGGTTCCCTAGTATTTATTATTCTGACAATTACTTTAAATTACATTAAAATCCTGTTAAAAGCGTGACTGCACGCTATTTGCTAATAAGCTATCAGTACATTCAGAATATATGACGGCCGGCATAGTCCAGTGGTAACGCATTGGACTGCCATTCCGAAGGTCGCGGGTTCGAACCCGGCGTGCGCAAATAAATTTTATTTGATTAATTTGTGTTATTTCACAATTAATTAATTAAAATTTCACAATTAATTAATTAAAATAATATATAGTATATTTGCGGCACGTTCCAGAGTGGAAGATACTACCAGTATCGCCCTGGTGTAAGACCACCATTCAGAATTGAAAACGTTGCTCCAAATGGCTTTAGCCGTGTTTAGTGACTAGATCTGAATAGCCAGGTACTTCCCCACCTTCCTCTTTCCCTTCCCCACTTACCTTCAGCCTCACAACATCCCCCAATTGGGGATGCCATAGTCTCACTGGCTCCATACGGGAGCAGTTGGGACTCTTGTGAGGTATTCACTATAAAAAAATATATATATAATAATAATAAATATAAAGACGAAATGCGAAAATATCAGAATTTTAATTAACATGTGTTCCGATATCTCCATAACGTTGCTTGAAATGGCATATTCGTGTTTTACCGGCAGTTTGTTACGAGACCTGTCAATTCATTCGTTAAAGGCTGGCAGTCCCGTTTTTAACAGAAATAAGAATAATTTGACACGATTTTTAATAAATGTGTAATATTTAATGTCACTAAGTTTTCTCCGTGTAGATTACACGCCATTGGTAACTCTTATGCTGATGTTTACAACGGTGACCGGATAAATCATTACAATGATAATTCATCACATCTTTAAAAAGTCATGGAAAGTGATGAAACAAAAACTTTATTAACTGGGTTAAGTATATTAGGTTAGGTTAGGTTAATTTTTTTTCATCGTTTCTAATTACTTGATATCACTTTTTAAAAGTGTGTTGAATTGTCACTGTGTTGAGGTATCATGGAACCGTTTACAACATGCCTCTGTTGAAGTATAAAGTTCTACTAATTAACCATTTTAGTAGTGCAATGGTACTTGTGCCGTCAATCTAGTGCAAATGGCACTTGTGCCGACAATCTTGTGAAAATGGCACTTGTATAATACCAAATAAAAAGCACTTCTTACCATTACTCACATAAATATACAAATAATATTGAAATTTATAAAATTGTTGAAAGAAATTTTTTGAAATCTTTTACAAAAAACGCGCGAAATTCCATCTACTATAACTTATCAAAGGCAGGAACTAATTTTACATAATGATGTACATGACACATGATATTTTCAAATGTTGACTGTATTCTAGACAACAATATTGAATCGTTCGCAATGCACATTCGAGGGAAAACTCGTTTGTGTTAGTGTCGGAAAATACTGTGCCTTTCATAACAAATCACTAATATAGTAACCAGTGCCATCTGTCGGTACCTTTATTAAATTTGCACTGCTTTACCAATGAAATTTATTGGCTTTCTTTCATGTAAACTACGGAATTTTTATTTATCTGGTAATTTTTAATAGGTGTAAAAGAAGCGGTTAAATATATATTTGATTGGTATTCCCAACAATGTAAAATCAGCATCTTATCCATTTTAGACTGGTAAGTTTTAAATTATTTCCATTAATTCCCTGTTTTTCCTATTGCATACCCTGATTAAAAAATTCTGTGCCCGCATTTTGGGAAGCCGGTATTGATATCGCCGCTCTGGTAACTATTCATTGGATAACCACAAGATAACAATTGGTTCGCTACGTTTGATGTTTTAGCAAGGGATCCCAGATTCATGGTGTGGCGGATGCGTCTGCCCACGGGGCCGTGTATTTGGAGAGGTCGATTGCCCGCTCCAGCCGGAATCCCTCGACCCATCGCCTTGTACTGTAGTTTGAGTGATGGATTCATACGTCTATCTCTCCTGGACACTCTAACCCCCAGATTCCTACCTACCCAAAAAATCCTATCTGCTTCATATCCTCAAAAAACCTTCACACAGCATCACAACGAAACCCCTAGAGAAATTGTTTTTCTCAGGGCGTCCTGTATGGAGTTATTGTAAAAAAATAATGTCGTCCGATGATAACGTTTTTGATTTTATTAAAAAAATATTATCGATAAATATCTAAAAAATTCTCAATATTTTGCATAAATAGGCTGTGGTAAATTATTTTTAATCACGTACCGAGAAAATCAGCTGGGATAACGTACAGTTTACCTACCTCCTTCCAAATTTTCCATCAAGGTGTGTGAGCAGCTCGTTATTGATTACCTACTCTAATCCTTTAATTTTCCTTTTGTGAGGGTATGAAGGTGATGGCTATCGTGTGGCAGTCTGAAGGTTGTAAGAGGTTACCTTCTTAGTGATCGGGTGAACTACCATCTTTATTCAATCTCGTACCTTACCAATTTTTACGGAATCCGATGATAGTTTTAGGACCAGCGCTGGTAATCCGTACACGTTTTTATGCACGTTGAACTCCATGGCAATTAGCGCCTTGGCAAAGAACCGGGCCTGCTTCAAGGCCAGCAAGGATCTTCTTTAATCTGGAATATTGGCACGGTTAGTATTGTATCTTGACGAGTTGTTGCATTCAGCCAGCATTTTATAGATCATATCGGCTTTTTCGCTGGCCAAAGTAAGCAAAGTCAATCATTACATAAAATAAGCCTGGTAATAAAACAGGATTCGAAACAAATCATTAAAATGTAATGGTTTAAAGTTATGGTAGTTCAGCAAGTGATAAAATACAAGACAGGAAGATATGTTATTATGGTTTAATGTTTCAATTATTATAAATACAATACAATGGCGTTGTCTCGTTGTAATAATTTTACTCAAATCCAATAAATACATTATCTACCATTTTGTAATCATATCTAGGGATAGGTTAAACCAAAAATACCTACCGAAAAAAATATGTGCTCTAAAAAAGTATGCTTATGAATCTACTTCAAAATATTGCCACCTGGCTCAGAACAGATATTGTCTAGTGAGTCGGGTAGCGCACATGATCTGTAAATAACCATTGATGTTGATAAACGACCGGGTTATCGGCAATATAAAAAATAATATATATACTTCAAAACAATAGGGTTCATCGGGATATTATATAATACTAGCGCAAACCCGTGAAATCAAATCAGTTCCAATTTTGAAAATGACACCTTTAAAATATTTTTCTGTTAAAATATTATATTAATAGGTAGGTACAGTATCGGTTATCTGATTTATTCAAACAATCAATATCAAATTTGAAAGTATCACTTAAATTTAAAATAAATTTAAGTTCATTGAAACAGAGTTACGCAGGACGCACAGACAACAGAAATGAGTATATACGGTAATGTAAGAGGCTCTACATAATTCTGTGTGGTTGTTGGATTTCGTATACGATAGGCCCATATAAATTAGAGGAAAAACGAATGGGTACCTTTTCTTTTTTATTTGCTTCTTCACGTAACCTTCACGACACTTCGCACTACTTAACTAGATAAATAATTAATTACATCATTTTTCAGGTAGCAATGAATGAGCGATAATTGTCAACTAAAAATGATTGATTTTGTCGATTAATACAAGAATGATTGATTCGGTCCATCGGTTCCACTTTATAACCGCAATGGTCGAGTGATCGTAGAACACGTTTCACATGATCAAGGTCAGTTAGTAAATTGACACTTGCTTTTGATTCGGGCCGTACAACACACCTACACACTTTTTTTTACTAAGACTGAATACGCCCGACTTTTTTAACACAGACATATGGCATTTTCATACGTAAACTACTTAATATATTTTTGATAAAAACGTATATTTCAGTAAAATAGATCTTCACCATAATTTTGGCTAAGTTTTATTACCTTAAGGTACTTTTGTTCCTTAATATAAAGTTTAAAGTGAATATGGTAATTTGTGTACTTTCATTTTACCGCAGAGCAAAAAATCCAACAAAAATAATGGCAACCAAGAATGACGATCCCACTATTCGCATCCGTTTGGTGGGAATCTATGTTAATTGCAAAATCTCCGGTATGGTGTTACCTACACTTAGCACTTTCTAAATGTCATCATTGAGTTATCTTTATCTCAAATGTCAGTCATCACGAGTCTCTTCGGACAATATGACTAGATCTAGATATCACACTTCAGGTAGGTAACAGGAAGCCCACTCTAAACCCAGTGCAGCTAATAAATCAGCCAAGCATTTAGCCTATTCTTTTGGATGTGAGGGAAGTGTTTTCTTATATGGAATACCAAGGAAATCATCCTGTAGTTGACAGTGAAGCACTTATTCTGAAGCGGAACAAAATCTGTCTCCGGCCCAATCCCTGAGCGTGCTCTTATTTCTCAAACCAAGTTGATGACCAGAAATGCATATTTTTATAGCTTTTACACTACTAATATTTTCACGGAATTTTGCATGATTGCCATCTAATTTTTGGTAATTCTTTTATATATGTAAAATATAATATTATATATTCAAGAAAAACCATAAATTAAAATGGAGTTGTACAAAATTAAACTTGATAACAAAAAACGATTGCCATCTAGTTCAGTTGTTCCTTTCAAAGGTTGTTACAGTGTTTCCATTTCACTCAAATGAATTCATTAATATTTCGTAGACGGCCATGTCAGTGAAATCCATAGCCATAAAAACTTTTAGTTCTGACGACTTTTGAGAACTTCCTATGAGACCTTAGAAACAACGCGCAGAAAGTTTTATCCGTGCGTAGATTGCTTGCTTTATTTTCGCGATCCAACGTGACTTTTCCGAATGCCGATCGCTGTGACGTGTCACGTTTGCCTGTCATTCTCACCTCAATGGCCAATTAGCGGACAATTCTCAATCTTTCTGCTATTTAGTAGCGGCTATTGAGGTGGGCGTATGGCGGTGGGCGGGTCGGGGGGAAGATCCGCCCAGCCCGTAAACGGAGGCCGCGATTGGGCGGGCTTTGGGCGGGTGGGGGGAGGGCGGGCCCGGGGCGCCCACGGCCGCCCAGCCAGAGTGTCTCCCGCCGCCCGCCGGGACGGACGTGATAGCCGCCCACGCGCTAGCGAAGGAAACCGCGTCACGTGTTTACGCGTAAAACATACCAAACACAAAAAAAATACCAAATGTTATTGACATTGTATTGCAGTGACCTCCAATCATGAAACTATGAATTCTTGCCGCTATGAAGATATGAAGGACCTAAATTAACAAAATGTTGACATAAATAAATAATATAAAACTTTTCCTATCAATCGACATTAACTAAATGTCAGAAAAATTAAATCGACTTTCCCATTTGAAATACAAATTATATTTTTAGATTTCCAAACAAAGTTAAAAGTGGATGAAAGTTTTTCGGGTAGGACACCTGTTGATGGTTCCTCCGTAGCTAAAAAGCATATTTTAAAATGTATTTTTAAATATGTTTGCTTTCAACTTTTCCCAAAATTCTGGTTGAATATTTAAAAAACCAAAGGTATAAAATACTTTTTGTTTGTTGAAATATTCATTTCACAAAAGGTGGCAGGTGTGTTGTAGGAGATATTTTCAGTCACAGCCGAGAACACGTAAGTACAACTGTATTTATTATCTATGAAGAGACATACCGTTGTATTGATTAAAAAAACTTGCAAAAAAGACAAAAATATTAAAGTTGAAGAAAAAGTTAATTTTTATTATAAAATAACTGGTACCATTTCGCATTACATTTAATTTATCGACATTAAAAGTAAAGAACATATTAATTGAAAAAAAATGTTGGTAATGAATTTATTATGACACATGCAGAAAAGAAACTTTTGAAGTTGATTAAATTGCTGTTACCTAACTACATCATTTGCTAATTATTAATTTGTCTTTAATGTTTGAGAAAGTTTAAAATGTTCTGTTGCATTTTTCTAATATTTACGATACGGCTAATGAATTATTTGCGTGGAACATTAAAGTTTGATAAGTTGAAACTTTTAGTGCCAGTTTCCATGGATAGATGGCGTTGGTGTCCTTAGAAAAGCTTCGACTTTGACATGGACAATGTAAAGCTTTTAAAAATTTCTATTCAATATTAATTATATTGTATGAAGTGACTGAAATGTCAAATATTACCAGATTAGTTTAAATTATTTATTTTTCAAAACTATTGAAATTGATGAAATTTTCATGGCTGTTTTAAAATACTCTTTGGAAAAATAATATGCTAACTTCCTATTACTTGAGATTGTTAATTATAAGGCATTTGACTTTTAACATCAGCAAAAGGTTTCGCTACAACCTTCCCAGCGGACTGGCTCTTAGGCTGCTATGAATTTTTAAATGTCTATAAAATTTATTTTTTGTTTGACTGATTTAACCATCGTTCCCAGGGTCTAATGAGCGAACCGCGCTATCACTTAAGTCAAATCCTAATTTAATGGTGATGAGATTTATTTTGTGTATTAACTTGAAAGTGAGTCTATAAGCCGAGTTTCAGCTCGACCGGATGTCGATAAGTAGGTTGATTTCCATTTATTTATTCATCAATTGAAGAAAACAAAAATCTAATGAAATTTAAATAAATTTATTTAAAAACAGAAAAACACCAGACGAAAAATATCTATATGTTTTTTTAAATGAAATACAAAAATAAATATCTGTGGCAATTGTTATTTTTTGAACTATGAACTAATCATTATTATTTAGTAAAGAGTATAAGGCTCCATTAACAAAATGTTTAAAATATCCTAAATTTATAGACATATTATTAGAATCTACAATTTTTATTACTATAAAGATTGCATGTTCTTAATAAGAAAGAATTATGCCCGATGAAGCAATTTCGATACGAAACAATAACTTGTCTCTAGTTTTTTTTTTACTTGAGACTCTAATATTAAATACAATAGAGCAAGATGATCAATCAAGAATTTGTAAGTAAGTCATATACGCAATGTCTCTCCATATATATACAAAATCAATAA
Organism: Hesperophylax magnus; assembly: GCA_026573805.1. Taxonomy (NCBI): domain Eukaryota; kingdom Metazoa; phylum Arthropoda; class Insecta; order Trichoptera; family Limnephilidae; genus Hesperophylax; species Hesperophylax magnus. The sequence goes on from JAIUSX010000121.1 coordinate 10,974,674, forward strand.
CATTCCAGGTGAAGATTTATCACCGCAAAAAAGAATGGATAATTATTTCAAATCCGCCGGATTTAAAATAAGTCATTACTACAATACGTAATTAACAATTTATTATTTTTTTTTTTAAATCTTTATGTTGGTAAAATTATAAAAAATAGACACACATATTAACCTTAGTATAATAATATAAACTAAAAAATGTGTTATTTTATTTGCTGGCTAAAAGGTTATGGCAAACATTTCTACAATTGTAGAAGGATAAAAAAAGTTAAAATTACAAACTACGTTAGGAGAGGACATTTTTTGGTTTCACGACAAATGTGAACCTCACTGTTATTAAAAAAATAAATACACAGTATTTTTCGCAATCATAAATCAATTAATAAAAAAAACTTTATATCAGACGGATAAATTTTACCAAGTATCACAACAATTTGACGAATTTTTAAAAACTTATTATTTTATAAGGCTATTTGCAATCTAATCCAAGATAATATATATACAATAAGTAGGTATAGCGTTGAAAAGTATATTGCAGTACCTGCCTATTTAATACCAATCTTTAAAATGATCCAAATTGAACCGGATCTTGAACTTATAATTTAATTCATTTTAGTTTGCCGCGATTTTTACCGTTCGATGTAGTTAACTATGCAAAAATGTTGAAAAATAAAAAAAATCAATGGATTAAAAAGTTATTTAGTTACTCCTTTAGCTGCCTGCTAAGTTAACCATGTCAACTGTACGAATATTCTTAACAATGGATATATTTTTAAGCTTAATATTTTAACAATGGCGTTGGTTTTTAGTCGTTCAATCAACATAAAAAATCTTAGTTCCCGAGTGCGCAAATAGATGGCGTTACTCTCATTGAAAAGGCTTGAGCCAATAGCTACCTTAAAAGGGAGTTGGTAAAATAATTTTGTGTCAGGATTAAAAAAAAATAAGATTTCCAAAATGTATGAAAATGTAAACATTTAAAACATGTCGTTTATCAGCCTAGTAATTGGAAAATAATTAAATCTTCATTTCTACGAAAGAGGAGGAAGCTGAGAGAGAAATTTTGCATGTCCTGTTTTTTTAACATTATTTGTGTAATACGTAGTAAAAAGCAAGAGGAATATTTTTTGTTTAATCGATAGGTATGCCCGGTGTGCATTGAATTAGTCAATGCCGGTATTAAAATGTGTTAAAATAAAATATTCACTGATGTTTATTTTACATTTTTCTTTTGGCTATGATGGAACAAAAATAAATATATAGGTAGGTACCTACTTAATTTAGTACGTATTTATATAAACTTAATACTAAATTTTAGATGGTAAAAACAAATCTTAATAAGTTAATTAGTTATGAAACTATTTGTAAATTATTACTTTCCGAATTATTCTTGGTAGTTCAAACTGACGCGTGACGAAGGTGTATTATTGTATTTAATATAAATTCTTGATATATCAAACTGACGCATGACGAATGTGTATTATTGTATTTTATATAAATGCTTGATAGTTCAAACTGACGCATGATGAAGGTGTATTATTGTATTTAATATAAATTCTTGATAGTTGAAACTGACGCATGACGAAGGTGTATTATTGTATTTAATATAAATTCTTGATATATCAAACTGAAGCATGAAGAAGGTGTATTATTGTATTTAATATAAATTCAAATATTATGTAGGTCCTTAAACCTGGGTATCTAGAAAACACCGTTGAGATTATCCAGTCTAACTGGTTCTGAGCAGTTGGGACTCTTAAGCACTTAAAAATATATATATATTCATATTGGGGTGTTATTTTTCAGTTTAATTAAAATCATTCAAGAGAAGTTAATAAATGTTAGATAGAAACATCCCCCACGAAAAAAATATTATTGGGATCGAACTAATAACCATTTTCAGCAATTATCGATTGACTAATGAAATTTTCGATTTCAACATTTTTGTTTTTTTTTTTTTTTACTGAATAGTTGAAACCATTAAATGGAAATACACAAGACCATAGAATGCTGAAATTCCAGAGGAGTCTTGTAAAGGAATTCGCAACCTTATTTGGAAGGGATATTGGTTAGACACGATCGAAGGTAGGTATTTTAATTAGCACATTCTCATTAACTTATTTGAATAGGCGAAACAATAGCACTGTACTATAATTAATCTTGGTCAACTGGCTAGGTACATAGTATATTTAGTCGCGTGCATAATTAAAAACTGGGTTTGGAAGCATTAGGGATTTTTGTGGATAGGAACCCCGAAATCAATATTTTACATGATAAGAATAGAAGGTTTGGTAAATATTCAGAAAATAGGAACACGATAAATACGAAATTTTATTTTTTTAAATACTTTGCCTCAGTTAGATAATAACGAGAAGTAAGTACCTACTTCAGTTTTCGGAAATGATGCATTTTTATAATTATTTCGTTATAATAAAAAAAACGATTTTCACTTGGCGGCTATCATTATTTTTTTCTTTATTCAGTGAAATGGTTATTACAATTATTAGGAATGTTTAGACCACCATGATAGGCACATGCCCGTGTTGTGTTGGTTGATTATATATACAGTACATTAAAAGAATATATCAAGTATGGAATATAGAAGAAAATAAAAGAAATATAAAAAAATATATAGAGTTTAAGAGAACATAAGAAGTATATAATTAATATATATATATACTTACATTGATTTCTTAAATTATATTTATATATATAAATATAATATATAAATTCAATTTAAGAAATCAATGTAAGTACTATTAGTACTACTAGTTACTACTAGTTAAAGTTTTATCTAAGTTTTTTTCCTCTTATTTGATCCAAAATATGAATGTATGATCCTAAAAAAGGTTCTGAGGTTGGGTTTAATATAAAAAAAAACAACCTGCTTTTATACTTTTCTGACAAAACATGGCGTAAAGAAATAATGTTAAAAAAAAATTTCACATTATTTTTGACAATTAAAATGCAATATTTTTCATCTCTTCAAACGGAATATTAATGTCTCATTATTACTTAACTGATTTAAAGCGTCCTCATAAAGAAATGTGCATGTTGTGTCCCTATTTGCTGTATATTTATTAAACGTTTCAATATTGAGTTTTAAAAATAATTATAAAATAATATCAGGAGTTTTAATGAATAAATGATACCTGTTTGGATAATGAAACATGATTAAAAAAATATCATGGATGTGGCTAAGTCGTTTTTCTTTATTAATTAAATTAAATATTTGGGATTAAATTTGTTTCTTCAGGATGTTCTAGAGTTCTGAGTGGGCAAGAAAATGTTTATGTAAAAAAATTATTTGCAAAAAATCAGGTAATATTGTATCACAATGCGTTCATCCACCATTGATCTACTCAGTCTTTGGAAATAATAAGCATGTTTTTTTTTAGTTTTCGTGTACAAACAAACCTACATGTTTCAGGGATAGGATTATACTGAGTCAAAACAATGGATGTTAAAAATCATTTTATATGAGTGTTGTCATGTTCATGTTAAATATATTATTCAAAACATTAATATTATTTTGTCCGCTTGGTGATTTAACTTCTACACAATTCAACCATTTCGAAGTTGAACCAATTACAACCGAGAAATATTTTCTACCAATCATCAAAACAAAAAAAAGTGAATTGTACTCCATACATTTTCTTTAATTGGCCAAGAAGTTAATGCACTTTTCGAAGGTGATGGTTGCGTTTTTACATAGGCCACCAAAATAAACCCCTAGCTAAAACTTTAATTTTAGCTACTCCTAAATTTGTCCTATGAAGTAATTTAGCTACTCCTAAATTTGTCCTATGAAGTAATTTAGCTACTCCTAAATGTGTCCTATGAAGTAATTTAGCTACTCCTAAATGTGTCCTTTGAAGTAATTTAGCTACTCCTAAATGTGTCCTATGAAATAATTTAGCTACTCCTAAATGTGTCCTATGACGTATTAGCTACTCCTAAATGTGTCCTATGAAGTATTTTTTTATCCTTTTCTCTTAAGCTAAACGGAATTACAAATATATTATTATAAAGTGCATAACTAAGGATAATTAATTATGTTTTAACCAAAAAATCAATTTAATTTAAATTTTTCCATCGTTTGCGCCAAACAAATTAAAAAATATATATTATTATAAAAAAATCATATTGTAATTATTGTTAGTGAGTGAGTGATCGATTTAAGTCGGAGAAAATGGAATAATAGTGAATCTAGGTCTGATTGATGTACGACGCCAACTTAGGGTATAAAATGGCCGTACGCGTGTTCATTGTCCTGTTTACATGTTTAATTGATCACTGAACAAAACACAGACATTTCAAATAATATATCAGTTGTATTCTCATAGTGTCTCACTAGCTGTAGCAAAGGATGAAACCACAAAGAAAATTTTTAATGAAGTCCATAAATTATAATGCATTTGCACAAGAAAATTCTAACAAATCACAACTGTTACAAATGAAATACTACAGATGCAGTTCTTTGACATGAAAACGTGTCTTTAGTGGTACCCGGCTAAGTCCGAGTTTCATCACCGTTTTACAAAATCCATCTTCGTATTGTGTAATTCAAAAGTGTAAACACATAATACGGGCATAATTGGGGCCTTATCTTATTTTTTGTCAGTTTAATAGAGGAAAAAAATCACGATGAAGGACTTTGAAAATTGAACTATCTAATCGAAAAGTTGTGCAATCTTCATGGTTGAAGGTTTTTTATTTATATTTAAGATTCAGAGAACTTCATTACTATTTGAAATGGGTATATCAAACCTTCGCATCAATTATACGTACAATTGAACAAATTTATAGGTACATCGCCGTTTAGTGATTAAATAACCCCAAGGGCGCCACCATTTTAACGAATATAAGAATCAAAATAATTTCGAATATGTATCTTCCAAATGTAGTTCATACTGTCGAAGTTCTAACGCATAGGATACCATCAACCAGCCAGATCGTAGGGAGGCGGTGTTGGTGGGGTTCGTGGGGAGGAAAGGGGGTAACAGGTACAATCAGTCAGCCCCTCTCATTAAAAGCTCGGCTCACACTGTTTGAAGTCCGATTAGTTTAGTTACTTGTAAAAGTGTTAGCCGAGCTCACCACCACCGCTACTCGCCCTCCACCAGGGCGCGCCTCATTTGTTTACCGAAGGTCGGAACCACGCGCCCAACGACATCTAGCAGCGAATCTCAAAGCTTCCCAAGAAAATAAATTCGAACGTTTTTTAAATAAATCAAATACTTTTGATCTCAATTCAATAGACAGTCTTCATGGTATTATGTACATACAAAAATATTTATAGGTTTACTACCCGGAGTTTCAAGATTCTTTCAAGAATCTAGAACAAACGATATGACGTCATTATTTTTGATTTTATCTATCTTCTGATAAGAAATGAGCTACAAGCTGACTAAGCTAGGCAAATCTCTGTACGCTCACAGTTCAAAACTACGAGTATAATAATAAGGAGAGACATTTCTAAAAAAGGTATTGCTGTTTTCAGCTTTAAAACTTTTGGCAAGTATTCCGTTTGTAAATAAATTTCACTTATATATTTTTAGCATCGGAAGTATCACCTTTACTAAAGGTTGAATGACATTTTCATGCAGTTAACTGAACCCATCCGTTTGGAGCCAGTGAGACTATGGCATCCACAATTGGGATATGTTGGGAGGTGAAAGGTGGCCTTACTTCAGGGCAATACTAAGAGTTTCTACTACTCTGGAACGTACTGCAAATAAACTGTACAAATTTATCAAATGAAATTTACTTGCGCACTTCGGGACTTGACCTCGGGATTGCTAGTCGAGACCTTACCCCCCGATCACGGAGGCCGCCATAAATACTAACTCTTTCTGAATTAACGATTTACAAATTTTTGCAAATATTTTCTTAATGATAATGCTAAGTGCGAACAGAATTCATCAAACCCTGCTTAAAATGTATTATGCAACCTTTGATTTCGCTTCTTTTTGTACAGTAACAATCCGGCCATTATTTTCCTGCCACCATTACACCGTCTTCATTCCTAGATCGCATTTCCCGAACTAGTGTTTCGCTAGAGTTTAGCATCCGAAAGAGTCGCTTAACGAGAACACTATTTGTGGGGTCTCCCCGGTTTCCCCAACTACCCCAAAACCCACCCACCCTATCCCACTCGGTGGAGAAATAACAATACGGGATGTGTAACAAATCTCACAACTGCTTATTACCAGAAGCCATTGTACTAGCTACTAGCAACTAAATTATGTTAACGTAAAAGATTTTCTGAAGATCAAATTTCTTATCATGATTCAAAATTACATTTATTAACATCTTGTTATATTTCACATCAATCGATGTATCTACCAATCAATTTTAATTTAATTGGATAACAAACTTTACTAAAAAAATATATATTACCTACAGAAAATTTTCATGGTACTATTTAAGTTAACTTTCTGAAGTTTTCGCTAACTGAGTGTTAGGTTATGTTCATTGATGTCGATGGTTAGGTTATGTTATGTTATTACAGTAGAGCTTCGATAATCCGTACCCAGGCTAATCCGAACTGCCAAAGACCACTCTGTTTTTTTGTAGTTACGTAAGAGCTCTTGCACCGTGTCACACTATATTGTCAGCACTGAACACGTGCTTGGACTGGGCTGACAAAAATGATGTCATTATCCGAAAAGATGTTGCTGCGTAAAATGAGGGATGAAGCCTTTTTTGGTCAGTAAATATAACTCGCTAGACCAACATATATCAATTTATAGATTAACATATATCAGTTTATAGATAAAAATATATCAGTTTATAGATTAAAATATATCAGTTTATAGATTAAAATATATCAGTTTATAGATTAAAATATATCAGTTTATAAATTCAAATATATCAGTTTATAGATTAGTTTGAACATGTGTTGTTTGTTTTTCATTTGTTCCAATTATCAAGGTTCTTACTGTATTATATTATTAGTACTTATCTTTCCCAAAAATGCTAAGGAAAGTAAATAATTGTTAAAAAGCGTTATTTCTTTAAACCTTTCTTCGTGAATTTATCGTAATTCTCAAACACATACCACATTAACAATATCCCTTTACTAAACACAACTTCAATGAAAGACTTAGGTGTGGCATTTGACTCGTCACTTAGCTTCAATAAACATGTAGATACAATTTCAAAAAGTGCATCACATGTATAAGAATCACAAATTGTTTTAAAAGTATAGAATTAACTTTAACATTATATAAATCAATCGTGCGAAGTATTGTAGAATACGCATCAACAATTTGGTCTCCCAATTATGAGATTCATAATTATAGGATTGAATCCATACAAAGGAAACTAACCCGTGTAATTGCTTATCGCGAAGGTTAATCTGGTCAATTTGGAACATATAATGACCGAATTTTGCACTATAAACTACACTCACTGACGGTCAGACGTAAACTTTCTGACGTACTTCTACACAAAATTATACATGCATCAGTTGATACACCAAACATTTTATCCCAAATTAACATCAATATACCATCAAGAAAATCAACAAGGAGGATGAAAGACATTTTCCATATTAAAGCCTACCACACAAATACAGGATATTTATCCCCTGTACCGCGAACATTAAGAAATTATAACATTATACATGGCTCTAATAATGAAATAGACATTTTTATTGACCGATTTAAATACTTAAAAAAAACGTATTACATTTAATCATATTAAGCTGATATTGTGTTGAAGCCCTTTATTTAAAGAGAAGCAATATTGTACCTACCTAATCAGTGTCTCACCAGTACAGGTGTGACAATAACAAATCGTTTATGAACACATATTTGTATTTACCTTTTACCCATTCTTATTTGTCATTTACTTCTGCATATTTAGCTTATTCATTTTGTTACTATTTTTGTTATTATTGTGTATTTAAAAATCCATGTATGTAAATTTTTGGTCACCATGCCTGTTTTATGTACTTAAATAAAAATAAATAAATAAGTAATAAGAAAATTTCCTTGTTCCTTTCTTAAGACATGCAATTTTTTTATGAACAATCGTAGTTAACATGCTGGCCGCTAATGGGAATAGGTAAATTAATGATATTTATGATCAGGTAGTGAATATAATTTTCTTTGTTTTGCCTTATTTTTTGTGGAGGGTTTTTTTTTGGATGAGGGGAAATAGTTAAAATGGTACTTAGAAATCTACGTTGTAGAAGGAAAGAAAATGTCAACCGTTTACAAATATTAAGCGCGTGTTATCCGTCCGTTCAACGGTGCCGAAGAGATTGTTGACGCTAATTATTCGGAGGATCTTCCAGTGAAATACCGGTAGAACAAGTACAGCATTCCCACCTGACGCCTGTACTCAAAAAAATCAATCCATTTGTTAAGATAGGGTAATCTGTCAAATGAACAGCCCGTTTCTGCAACGAGTCAAGGGCACTCCAGACCAGAGGTGGCTGCCTAAAGCAACAGTGGGACGCACTTGAGATTTGTACAGGGTCAGCTGTTGTATACTATCTGCGGTATATGCGGGCCCTGTACAGTACGCCCAGCTTCTAAGATGCTAACTTGACTCTGGCTTCGATAGAGTGCCTGAGCTGGTCACCTAAAGTTACACCAAGCATATCAATGGAAGGCATGTTGTATTAAGTGAACAAGATATAATTTCCTGGTTTTGCTAAGACAAATTGACCGTTGTTTCGACTTCTCTACAGTTCTAACATCCTACATCCTTCTCTGCATCCCGGGGTGGTGAGAGATCATTATTTGCCAAATGATTTTTGCCCGGAGTTCAGGAACTCGGAGGAGTGTCGAGGGGAGTCCCCAATCAACAGGTTGGATTCCTAATGATTCTCTAATGATTTACCAGCTTTATATGGCGCAATCACACGAGCGCCAACACATTTTTTTTACTTCTCTTTATGATAAAACGGCAGGTACCTCTGTGTTAATGGGTCGTTAAATGCTTTTTCTTTTTTAAGGAGATTTGCAAAAATTATTATATCCAAACAATACCTATCTGCCTACACCATCTATTTTACTATTATTTCTTGATTTCCTTCACTCAAAAGCTTTTTTAATTAAGCATACAAAATAACTTTGACGTAATTCGATATTGAAACATACAGTTTTATTCACGCTTTTAGTTGATATCCTCGAGGAGCATGTGTGGTAAAACCATAAACGGATAAGACTTGTTGTTCTGGTCTTCCAAAAATGTAGTCACAGTTCTAAAGAGATAATGAGGCCAAAATATTTTTTCACACAAATGTTCAGAGTACGACAACATATCTAATTGCCAATAGATATTCTAAAAAGATGAAAAGTTTTGTTACCCAAATAATTTTATAGGTGTGAAACTAGTTTTCACCAATAATACAAAAAACATTTTTTTGAGTTGTACCACTTTAGAATTGCACTCCCACGGCCTTCATCGTGATATTAAAACACACGACTAACTCTAGATTAATAATTATAAATAAATAAAGAAACCTTCTGATAATAGCTTTAGATTTCGGCTTCCATTAAATGTTTCTATTTCCCGATCCCGATTCTGATGTCGGCACTCTTTACTCTATAATCTACTCATTATTATTTGTATCTTGCAAGGAGATACATGGCCCATACATACAGGGCCCTATCAATAGCTCCTTGTGTGGTAGCCATGTATACATATATGACAAGGTTCTGTATGGCCTACAATATTTTCATACTTATCTTCAGTCTTAGTAGAAAATAAATTATTATTGTGTTATCTTTACATCAATGCTTAATATTCTCATGTTTGCATTAACTTAACTCATTTACAATCAGAAAAGCAGGTGTAGCTCACGTCAGTCTGTTCGTATTTCAGGGGGAAATTCTTTTTTTCGTTTGGCGGACGTTTTTGTGCATTAAAATTAAATTCGCATTAGTTCCGGCTATCGCCCGATGCTTCCCGTGCATAATACATCTGATGTAGAATTAAACTTGTAAATACGTTTTAAAATCCACAATAAAGAGGCGTCTGTTTGATCTTACAAAGGGAGTATTATTATTCCCTCGTTTTAATTCTTTCCAGTTGTTGGTTTTAATGAGATTCCACGCATGAGAACTGTTTACGTGTTAAATAATAAACGTGGTATTCAAATGAGAAGCAGAACATTGGAAGTATACATAAGTATGATTTTAATCGGTTGTGTTTTATTTTTGTCCGCATTAGTGATTAATTAGTGCTTTTATAAAGCATTTTGAAATAAATTTATCTTCATTAGGAGGCGATTCTTCATCTTGCAGACTACAACAGCGGAGGTGTTAATATCTGATTTCGGTGTTTGTGTTCTGGATGGTGAATAGGAAGCAGATCTTGTGGATTGTGGAATCTTGTGGATTTTAATATCAAATGTTAGTATGCGCATGAATTGCAGCAAAGGCAATGTTTATGAAACAGTCGATCAGAGAAATTATCATTACTATCGCTGAATGCTGGCAAAATATTTGTATCTTGTGGATTTTAATATCAAATGTTAGTATGCGCATGAATTGCAGCAAAGGCAATGTTTATGAAACAGTCGATCAGAGAAATTATCATTACTATCGCTGAATGCTGGCAAAATATTTGTAATACCTTTTACTCTTAATAAAAATGCTATCCCTAAGAAATTAAACATGTTTACACTCAAATATAACATAAATTCAATTCTACGTACACCTGCCTGCTCCGTACTTTCTGTTGAAACTAATAATAACTACCTCGGTTTTATTATAGATAGTAAATAAAGTAGAGATTACAAATCAATGCAATAGTAAAATGATTAATTTGTTGTAAAAAAAAAAATTTTTGGAAAAATAATCATTTTAAATTTTAGACTATTATGTTGGCTGTAGTGGTGCATTCAAAATTTCTCTCTTGCCATTAGAAATCATCCAAAGATGTTAATATATTTTTTTTAAATAATCCACACTATTACCCCATTCTCAGATTATTTCAAGAATTTGCCCTGATGATGGATACTGTAATGCTGTTTGAAACGTTGGCTAATGAGGAAGGCATAATACCCCCAAAATAAACCACTATAATACATTTCAAACTTATCTAAATAAATCTAACTTCATATCTCATTCAGGTATGTCTTATAGGAAAATTTATATTAAATATGTCAATGTTTGTGTGTGTGATAGTTATCCCGGAATTATTGTTGCAGAAAAATAAATTTTGCCAGGTTGCTCGATTTGATTCTATAAAAGTGATTTTGACATTTTGAAGTTTATGTCTAATTCAACCATTTTTTGAGTTTCGTTTCAGATTAAACCCTCAGTAAATATTGCTGTGTCATCAGCTTATGAGATATATTTTGACTTAATAGGGATTTAAAAAATATCGTTTGACGTAAATAATAAAAAATGTCCCAGTACAGTTCCCTGCGGGATGCCAAAATCCGTGGTCTATGAATCGCTCAAAAAGCAATTTAAAAATAGACATTCAAAATTTGGATGTCTACGCATTAAACTCAAACAATGTTCTCTATTAAACAGATCATTTTTGATCCACGTTACAACACTATTAGTAATACCAATTTTCACTCGTTTGGAGAGAAGATTAGAAATACTTTCAGAAATGTGTACTGTCAAATGCTTTGGCGACAACTACTCGTATTTCAATGCATTTTTTTATAAATTTATTTAACTGTATTTTTACATTTTTTTCAAATATTTTTCATTTTTTGCGATAAGAGAATTTTGACTTTAATTAGTGTTTTAGTTTGGGGTCACCAGATTTAAATACATGAAAAATAATAGTTTTTTGTAATACATTTTTTTTAATTGAGATACCTAAATCACATTTTGCGACAGTGTTTTACTTGACCCATACGGAATTGATTCATAATTTTATAATTTAATTGCCGGGCGGAGTAATTTAACAAGAGAACTGTCATATATGAAATACAGCGATATAAATGTTCTGCGTGTTTGTTTTACCTGTGTATTTTTGTCTATTTTTAAAGCAACTAAATACAATCAGTTCACGACGTTCCATCGAATTTTTAAAGCAACTAAATACAATCAGTTCACGACGTTCCATCGAATTTTTAAAGCAACTAAATACAATCAGTTCACGACGTTCCATCGAATTTTTCAAATTAATTTTGTTTTCAGTTAGTTGTTTTTTGTATGTAGACGTCTAATAAATGTCAACATCTTGTTTAACACTAGTCGTATGACATTGAACCAAGAAATAGCTGTTTTTTCCTTCTTCTTTCTTTGGTTCAAGGACATGATGAAACATGATAGAAAAAATGTCTACATGACGAGACCGCCAAAGCTAAACAAGATGTCACGTATTTTATAAAGTTGTTAAAACGTGTTGTGCGTCTGTTTTATTTAGAATTTATCGTGTTGCAAGAAGTCCGCTCGCTCCTCGTAAAACGCGGGCACTCTGGAAGTTTTTCGTTTTTCTCAATTCATTCGCGAAAATAATTTGATGTGTGCAGGAAGATGGTATAATTCTGGTAAAGAGTAAGCGCCCCCGAGCCCGGGCCTCTGATGTCTGAACTGAGTCGGACAGTTACGAGCGAGTTGCTCATTTTATGCGTCCGCCGACTATAAATCCATAACAAAGTTCAGAGCACACTTGCCGGATGTTTGCGCGTTATGTCCTGTGCACAAACTGTGAACACGGCTCAACTAGTTTGATCTAGTGCTGTTTATGTCTATATGTTACTGTAAAAGCCCAAAAATATTTGAAATGGATGTGTAAATAGCAGAAAGCCTTTTGTGATATTAGTTTGAGAGGTTATTCACAGATGGCAATGATAACAGCAGAGCTGCCTATAATGCAGGGATTGAACCATATACACATTATGATTGCTGGCCCAAGGTCAGGGACTAGAATCATTACTACCGCCTGCTATTTAAAGATATTGGCCTGATGGCTGTCCAAGCTGCATTATAATGTATCACAATAAAAGTCCAAAGTGTTTTGTTGATCCCGGAGTTTTTATTCAAAGAGTAGTGAGCCACCGGGAGTTACAACACCTTTTACCAACCAAACCTAAATAAACTTAACCAAATCAAAAACCAAATAGCTATATTGGAAATTATTCCCTGTAAGAACAAGCATTGACGAAATCTTTAACAACCTTAACAGCATGTCAATTAAACATCTCTAATTTAAAATAATAGTTAATCTTCATAAATACAATATACAAGAAGTAACAACTTACATATACTAGTATATATATATATATATATGAGTATTTGAAACACTAGATCTCAGGGTCAAAAACATATTCGACAAGCAACTACAAATACAATATTTGTGCAAAAAAAGCTTCCTATTCAATAACGTTTAACATTTAAATCTCAAATAAAAAGCTGGATATAAAACATAGGGAGAAATAGAAAATATACTGACATCAAATACATACTGAAACCGAAACCATTCAATTGCACTATAAACACCATTTAATATATTTATAACTATTCCAGAAAAAACAATATATAATAATTCATAGTTCTAAATATTAATAATATTTAAATTAAATCCTCTTCACAGGATATCCCAGTGAGGAAACCATTATCTCTATTGATCAAAAAAGCAAGATAATAAAACATTTATTATTATTATTTTTATAAATCTTACACATTATTTCAACCTAACCTGTCCATGTCGGACCTTTACACATCAATTAGAATTTATCGGTAAAACCATAAAATTACGAATATTCGGACTTTTACAATAACATATCATAAAATATACTGTGTATGTTGTACCTGATAAACAAGGAATCTCGGGGCTAGCTTTATGCTTTACTATTTACAAATTCCTCCACCTCTACGACTCCAACCACTAAATAAAAAAATAAACATAATTCATTTTTAGAGTCAAGGTTATGCATATTTAACTAACGGAGCAGATTGAAGTTCAGAAAAGTGCATAAGACTTGAAATGTAGCGTTATCCAACGATCGCCCATAATATTTACAGTCAATAGAAATTCATATATTTTTATGAACAGTCATAATGCGCAATATATCTTATTATAAATTTAGTTGAAGTTATTTTTTCTGTTTAGCCTTTCACGAATAGTAAATATTTTATTTTATTTTGTGCATGAGTTAGTTAGCGCCCTTTGTGGCAGCTGGACGCGTCATGCCGTCTTCCAACCGCTTGGTGTTTTTTTTTAGTATTTTCAAGGGAAACAAGGCAACATCCCTTTGAAATTATTTTAAAAATCAGTTAATCAACATTTTAAATTAACTTACCAATTAGTAATCAGAACTTTATAGTAATGTGATTAGAGTGCAGTGTTTTAAAAATGAATCATCGAAAATTGTGCTAAAAAATATTCCAAATTCGCTGAAGTTGAACTTGGGACGAGAATCGGTAACTGTAGGTACACCAGATGTTTTCAATGGAATTTTTGGAAACTCTGAAAGCCTTAACAATTGCCCAGGGTAATTTATTATCCCGTCCGTTGCCTTTTATTGCGGAACAATGCACCACTAACATAATCACCAGGAACAAGTTTACAAGGAGATGGACTTGCCGAACGTCACAGCGGTGCTGCCAAGGTTTGTTATCTATATGAGGATACTGTGACAGCGCTCTATTAGCAGCAGACACATACTTGGACGGATGACGAACCTCGTGCTGGCACTGTTGGTGGACGCGGTGCACTCTCTCGCTGTAGCAGCTGGTCCAGTTTCCTCATGACCTAGGATTCTTGCAGCAGATTTTCCATCTTCGTGTCACCTGTTTCTGTACTTCATTTTATTTAACTTAATTTCAATTTCAATTTGTAATATTTATATTTTTTTGTAATATCTGCATTAACTGTAAAGCGCCCCCTGAGGTGATATCTCACAAAAGCGGCGCTATATAAATCATCCAATAAATAAATAAATAAAAAATTTATAACCATATATATATTAAGGCGAAGCTTAATGCTAAATCACTATTTTGATTAATCTTTATAACGAATTGGTGAACATTATGAAAAGAAAAAAATGCGCTTTAGATAAATTGAAGGTTTTTATATCGTTTCGCTTGAGTAGAATAATAATAAAAATATAAATTACTTAATGAAAAATATAAATGTAAACTACTAAAAAATATTTTTTTTCAATAGAAATGTATGAACGCGTAAAGGAAACAACTTAAAAAAAACACAGTATTATAGCTAAGATTATCTGTGACAGTTTCACTTGATTAACTTTTTTGCTTTCTTATAAAAAAACCGTTTTGTGCTTGAAATCGAACGTTTCTCGACTCCGTTTGTCAAGCGATTTTAATGCCTATTAACTGAAATATAAGGTATACCAAGAATAAACACATTTTTGGCTTGAAGCTTCCTCTTAAAGCCTCGCAGTATTTTGAAAGGGAGATATGTAGATACGAATGTTAGAGATATGTAAATACAAATGTTAAAACGATAATAATTAAGCGAAAATGGTGAAATATTTAATAAAACACGACTCGTGTGAAATAGAGCAAAAATCTCTCGACAAATGCTTTAGTTGTATTTAAAGATACACTGTGAATTTTTTCTTGCCCACAACATTTTAAATAACAGCACAAAACGTGCTTTAATTCATTTTCGGGGCTTACTTTGCGATTTTTTTCTATCGAGGGATCATATAATTAACGTTTTGGCATAAAAAATGTATTAAGAACATAATAAATGTAAATAAAAAGCGAGTGAGTTCCTGTACTCAATACAATGATATATTTACATAATATGATATGTAAATTACTTACCATAAATATGAGGTATGTATATATATACTCGTATATGTAGATAGATGCTTAACGGTAGTTATATAATATGTAAAATATATTTCTAGTAGATGATTATATATCACAAGACAAAAAAAACAAATTTCCTACGTGATAATGTTAATAAATGCATAACGTGAATAATATTAACTAGGTATATTTGATATTATCAATATCGAAAATAGTCATTTCGATTCTGTGTCTGTCAGTGAAACAGTGGTTCAATGAACTCGGATTTGCAATGAACTTAAAGGTCATTTTCAAAATTGGAACTGATGATTGTGTGAATAATTCAGACAAGCGGTTAATGCCTACCAATAATATAATATTCTAACAGAAAATTATATTAATTTTCATTTTCAAAATTGGAACTAGGTCAAGAATTCAAACAAGCGATAAAGTACCTATCTAATAAATAAGTTTTCTTGATCTTTTCTTGACCTTGCATTTTTTATCATTTTTTACAGCAATTGTCTTTGTTCCGATGTGTTCGTTTCAGCTTCGCAAATCCTATAATATTATGATGTGATGTTTCACGGGTCTGCACTAATGAATTTTATAATAGCTGGTAGAAAAATATGCAAGAGTAACATGTTATTACAAGTAATGAACCCAAATAGAGGATGAGATGACGATTTTCAGGATTTATAACCTCACTCCAGAATCCGCTCTGATTTAACGCTGATGATATTGCTGCACTTTACACCTGTACTGCCCATAACTAATATTATCTATCTACCAAAGTACAGAACTCTGTAAGATCTATAACCTTTTTTATACCTCTTGTCGGTGCTTTGCTTACGTGTGACGTATATCAAATCTTCGTGTGAAGATAAATTTGTTATTTTGTTACTTATTCATAGAACCGGCATAAATAATGTATGGTTCCACAACTCGGATAACTAATTTGGCAAAAGTTATTAGATGGAATTATACGGTTCAACTATTCATATCTATTTACCGAACATAGCTATAAACCGCACCAAATAGTCACACGTTGAGAATAGAGAGGCTTTTCAACAATAACTCTTGGGTTTTCCGAGCCCCAGATGCGACAATTTTGCTTGTTGACGAAGCCACCGGGGTGGAAATGGGCCTCATCACTCAAGATGATTTGCATTTGATTCACTCAAGTGAATTTAAATAATTTCAATGCGTTGTTGAAGCGTGTATCGTTCCATTTTTATTAATGGCGTAGTTTCTACTTGTCAAATGTCAAAAAATGACAGCTTCAAAAGTAACATCTACCGAAATAGCGGGCTATTCAAAATAACACCTCTTATTGAAAAATCCGTTAGTGAGTTTAGTAATTAAAATATTTAGAAGTTTTAATTTTTCTCGAAAACGCATCAAATCGACGTCACCGATGACCAAAAAAGCCAACTTTCTTTTTTTAACCAGCGTTGTATATTTTGTATGGTAGTCGAGATGTTTTGTATTATTAAGATTACCAGCTATTAACATTGAAGAATACTAGGTAAAATGTTAGCATCTCGCCACTAATGTTATTGTATTGAACCAGAGTGCAAAAATGCACCCAAGACCGCCACTGATAAGCTATTAACCGTTGTTTAAAAACCTGAATTAAAACATTTTCATCGAATCGAAAGTGAATGTGGACCAGAGTTGCACAATGCACATGTTGTAAAATATCAACAGGATATTCAAATTCCCTACAAAATCCCCACAAGTTCTTTTACCTCCAAAATAAAAGTGATTCTATTGAAATTAGCATTTATTTTCTAGTAATTTTCGGATTTCCTCTTTCGTGCAGGCTTTAGAAATAGACTTTTTTGAAAATTTGCTGTGAATGCAAACGAATTATAGTGCGTTCTCTTTATTATTATAAATGTTATTTTACAATATTTATTTTACAATTTAGATTGAGACTTTTCGTTTAAAGTCAAATAAATAGGACTGTAAGCACCGTTTTTTTTTTCACCTTAGACAACTCAAGTCTGTCCGAAGAAATCTTCTTACTTATCAACTCTTACGTAGTCTCACATCTCGATTACTGCAACGGCATTTATGCCAGCCTTCCAAAATATCAAATTGACAAACACAATCAGTTTTTAATGCAGCAGCACGGCTCATAACCGGGGTTTCAAAATATTCGCACATTTCAGAACACCTTCGTAACCTTGAAGAATAAAGTACTTTGAAAACATATAAAATCAGACTGAATTTATATCTTGATGCAAAAATTATAGACACTCATTTTTATACTGCTTTCACTGTTCTCATTATCACTATAATTTGTTTGTATATATATATATATATACAAGTGGGTCTGGGTAGACGTTGTCCTGCCACAGACTGCCTTCTATGTAGGGAAGTTAAAACTTATGGGTGTATGTATTTTTGGTTGAGAAATGTGAAAAAAAACAGCTTCGTAGAATTTTTTCTTTTTTTAGATCTAAACAACAACGCCACCTATCAAGTCCAAAACTATTCTATATTTCAAGCTGGAACCAACCACACACAAAATTTCATTGAAATCGGTTGGGCGGTTTCGGAGAACAACGTCTACGAACACAGTGACACCTTATTTTTTTTATATATTAATTAATTAAGGCAACTTAATTGGTTTATCATAACGCGGGGTTACTGCCAAAAGTTGTTAAGTAAATTTTCAGATTTTTTGAGTTATCGATGGTTTTAATGTTTATGTATTATAATCTATGTCTGGAATAAGTTTGGGTTCCCTCTTATGTCGCAGTACTTTTTTGAATAAAATTTTTTAACTTTATTTATTTATAATTAATAGACGAGAAAAAATATTGTAAGAGTACTTAAGCAAGTTTGTTTAAGAAACAACGCTCTAATGATTTTTTCAGATCAACATTAATATTATTTCCCAATACCCTGACTTCATAATGAATATCAAACTTTAAAATTGAGTTTACTCCAAAACATGTTTTTATTAGTTACCAACTTTTGGTAGTAGCCCCACGTTTTATTATGTAATTATTTTATGAATAACTGTTTGTCTCCTGAATGTATTACAGTAAAAAAATTTAAAAAAATGTTTTTTTTAGCCAATAGTAAAAAGACACAAAAAAATCTGTTGACTCTCTTCTTCAGCTAACCTCAGATTGAAATAGCAAATCCATTCAGCTCCGGATTCAGAAATCCACCTATGTAAATTGTCATTTTCTTTGGTTGTCTAAGTCCTAGATTTATCGCCGCCAGTACCGTACTTAACGTGCTCCTTGCTTATTCAGAAATTGCTTTTTTAGTCGAATTTATTCTGGGAATTGAAAGCCATGAGCCACGACCCGGTCAAACAGAAATATCGGCGAGACTTGGCGGGGACCACGTGACAGGAGAAACGCTATATTTCAGGCCCCATTCACTACTGGATAGCTCCTAATTTATTTGAAATTCGAATTTTCCGCGTTGAATTTTTGTCGTAGCAAAAATGAATCATTTAATTCGATGCTTGTCTAAGCTATTTTTGCCGGTCACCCAAGAGAAAATTTGTGTGAAGTAAAGTGTAATCAAAAGCTAGCTCCGTGTAATATTTTTTATCTTTACTCACCTATTACTTTTAGCATACACAATACACAAAAATTTAGGTTCCAAATACTTGCAACCACAATGCGTTTAATGAAGTGTAGATCAGCACACTGTAGGGGGGTGATGTCGCTAGTGTAGATTTTCAGAATAACTACAGTAAAATCTATGAAATTTATTAATAGTTCGTTATTTCATGTAAAAAATTTAAGCTATTTTGAAAGCTCCTTCTTTGGTCGCCTGAAGAGTTGAAACTAATCTGTTAGTACTTTAAATTCTTGTCACGTGTGGAGCTAACGCCAGAATGTGGAAAATATAAAAATAAATAAATACACACATTTTCTTTATGTTTGGTAGAATTACTCGAGGAATTTTACTGACAAAAATCAAAACATTAAATTAAAGAATTACAAAAAACATATAAAACCAATTGACCATGTAAATATATATCTTTAAACATAAAAAGTAACTCTAAAGTTGAAACCTCGACATGATTTAGATCTTCAGACAAAATATATCCAATAATATTTAAATACTGATTTGTATACAGTTGATTGGGAATCGTACCAAGGTCCTTGGAATGTGAGCAAGGCTGCAGTGGGCAGTATGTAGTATGTATCCTTCATCATAAGGTTCTCATACATGGGGCCCTTGATCCGCATGCCTTACTGAGAACACCATACCACGGTGGAGGATACTGCCATACCATCAACTGCCATAGGCGGTTCCTTGGTTTGTGAATTGGACTGCTTGTCTTCAGAGATGTACTTTATTTCAAATAAATCCATTTCAAATGGAAATGCAAAATGCAAAATGGGTATTTTCCATTTTGCATTTTAAATGCTTTTCTAAAAACCATTTTGCATTTTGCATTTTAAATGATTTTCTAAAAAACATTTTGCATTTTGCATTTTAAATGCTTTTCTCAATGCATTTTTCATTTTAAATGCTTTTTGGCAACATTCTTCCTACTATCTCCACTGATCTTTTTTTCATAAGCCCCAAATATCAGTCGGTCCTCAACCTCGCTATGAGAGATAATTTACATTTGTCAAGTTGCTCCCTGGTAGAAGCCCTGGCAATTGAGTGATACCATTACAAAAAATACTGATTCAAATACTGAACACGGGGCTATGACGCTGTAATATTAAATGTTAGATAGCAGTTTCTATGTTTTTACGTTGGCAACATTTGTCCCGCGCAAATTTTTTGTGGTTCAAAATCCGTAGTCGTGGCATTTTTTGATTTACCATCATGTAATATGTTTGTTCTACATTGATGTCCATTATTAAATGACAAAACTGTTTAAAAATTCTATAATTATTTTAATTGTTTGACCTGAGAAACCATTTTGCATTTTCAATGCATTTTGAAAATAGGTATTTTGCATTTGAAATGCTTTTCTAAAAATCATTTTGCATTTTGCATTTTCAAATGGAAAAGTTTTGACCCATTTCCATTTTGCATTTCAAATGGTTTTGGGTACCTACCCATTTTGCACATCTCTGCTTGTCTTCAATTTTTACATAACTTACAAAGAAATCTGTGCCCCAGTCATCGATATACGAAGTACCATGAATGAACTTCATTTCACTAGAAGATACTCGTAACTCATTATTTGAGTTACGAGTATCTTCTAGTACATAACGGTACATATATACATATTCTAGTACATAACGGTACATATAATACATAATCTAGAAAATAAATATACATAACGGCTGCGCGGGCCTATCGTGCTTATTTCGATGTGCCAAAACTTTGTTTTCCCATACTACGAGGAAAGCATCGGTTGCATTGATGTAATAAGACATTCATGTAGTCAATGATCGGTCAGTATCGGGAGAGCTCATCCCGCCGGAATAGTGACATGAGCAAGGCAGATAACGTTTATAACGGCAAATCGTGCGTCAGAGCAATAAAAATAACTCATCTATGCATTATCGATGCATCCACAAAGCAAGTGTATTTTGCACCACTTTGATCATGCGTAATCCAATGCGCCTGGAATGGATTCGTTTAGGTATACTAATTCACAATGTTAGAGGTATAATATTAACACATTGGCGCTCGTGCCTGGTGAATTTAAACGGTTTCGCAAGATTTTCAGCGATTAAAAAAACGAATTGCACGTCATTTACTCTAACTTAATTTTGCGAACGCTGACAGACCTGACCCCCCATTTATTAATTTGATACCCCTGTATTACAAATCAGATACATTTCTAAAGAGAAATTAACTGCTGCCAATTTCAGAAATGGGTCGTTTCTGCCTACGGCATGTACCTACTAGTTAACATTTGAAACTGCACACAAATAAAAAATAGGGTAGGGGTAAATAAAATCATTTTAATAAGTCGTCTCCATGTGGCGCAACCAAAGTCTGAAAATGGCCTTGAACGCCGAAACAGCTGTCACAAAAATAAACAAACTAAAATATTGAAATATGTTTTAAGTTATAAAAATAGTTATATAAACGTTAAATCAAATGTTTTCAGGAAATCTTTAAACCTGTTTTTATTTGGGTACAGGTAAACTTTTGTGTGACAGCTGATATACTCAAGAGTAAAGCAATTTGTAGTAGCCTAATGGAATATTTTTTAGGAAAGTTGACAACCAAGTAGCGTATTCTTTTCGTCCTTTGGTCAATAAAAGGTATGTAGGTATCTTAAACTTCCAATTGCTCGTAATCAATTGGACGAGATGAGAACTTAATTATGTTTTATACGCAGTAAAATCAGGTTTTCAAAAGGAAATATAGGTTGAAGGTAGTGGGGAGGGAGAGGAGACGAGGAAGAGAAAGGTGGGGAAGTACCAGGCTATTCAAATCTGGTCACCAAACACGACTAAAACCATTTCAAGCAACGTTTCAATTCAGGATGGTGGTCTTACACCAGGGCGATACTGAGAGTATCTTCCACTCGAAAACGTGCTATAATAATACACCGTATATTATTTTATATGATTAAATCGTGAAAAAACACAAATCAATCAAATAAAATTTACTTGTGCACGACAAGGATGGAACTCGCGGCCTCCGGATGGCTAGTCTAGAGCCTTAACACTCGACCACGGAGGCCGTCGAGGGGTAAGGCTCGTGTTATTATATTATTTAGACAAGGAGATCACCTGGTGGAGTTCCGAAAGACATTTTTCAATTATTGTTATTATTATATTGGTATATAATATGGTATTTAATTATTATATTGGTAACAAAATTAACATATTCTTTATATTTCTTTGATCAATGTGCAGTGCATGCTCGTGCATACAGGTTTCGTATGAAAATATTCCAAGTATGCATTCCAGATAAACGTCGGAGATATTTGTTCAACCGTATATCAAAATGCAGGTTAACCCTTATTGAAATTAATGTCCCGAGATGCTGTTCTTATAAAAAGATAAAGAGGAACAAATTGACTCGTTAAAAGATCAAAAGATACATTAAATAGTTATCGGATGGATGAACATTTTTAATATATCAAAGATATATAAATATAAATTATTGTTTGAAGTTATATCTAAAATATCTAATATATTAAACCACTAATCACTTTACCAAAAGTTTTTGCTTGAAATTGGAACAGGTTTGATGTCAATTCTTTTGATTTTTTTTTAAATGTACACGGATAAGAGATATCAAGGGACCTTAATGAGTAAAACTCTGACCACTGAGCTAATCGACCGTAGATTTATAATAAGGAATTGAATAGCGCGATGTTTAAAGTGTGGTAAAATTGAAATACGAGTTTATCTAATATTCTTATATTTTATGCAAGTTTACTGCACAAACAACCTTGGAGAAAACCATTACTGATTAGTTGGTCGATGGACTATTCAGATGACCTAATACATATAGGAAAAATAAATAAGTTTTATACTGAATGGTGGTGTTGCCCTAATTGGCTTTACACGTGTCAAACGAATAAAACATTTATTAAGCCTCTACGTGCGATACTTACTTATGGAATATTGCAGGTGTTTGTAAATGAAAAATGCCACCTAAATATGTAATTAGGTACATACTCGAAATAATACATTTTCTGGGTTTTGACTGTTCAAAATAGGCGAAAATCGTTTTATTTAATACGTTTAGCTTTTCAGTACAGTTGTGGCAACCCGCGACCTATAATGAATAATTGAAGGGCTCTACATACAGTACGTACACCCACCCTCTCCGTGTGGAAGGTGGGGGGTGTTGGGAGGGGGTGGAGAAATGAAAGGGGAAACTATCGCCCAGCACCGACTTGTAGTGAATGACTTTCGACACGCGAGGCTCTGAGATATACTGCACCCATTATGGATCAGATGGCACTTGATTGGCCAAAATTTAAATAAACACTGGGTCACTGGAGCCAGGATGCGGCTAATGGCCTCCGCCAACACATTGGTGACCGCAGCCTGCCAGCACCAAACGCCACTCCTGAGTGAGCGCCAGGCCCAAGCTCACTCAAGACCACGCCCTGCGTAGTTGTACTGTTGTTAATTTATTCTTCTTCATATATTTTTTCATTTTTCACATACCTATTTTACAAAAAATATGTAAATATATATAGGACGTGTGGGATCGCACTAACCTCCTCACATCCTGGAAAAAAATTATTATATTATTGTTATTATTAATTATGTACTTTTACATCTCTATTTCAACTTAAAGATGTGATAATAATGTGCTTCTGTATACACGGAGAAAAATGAGTACGGCTCTTTTTAAATCTAGATATACTGTTAAAAAATTGACTACATGACCATTTCCTAATAAAAAAATTAGTCATTCAAAATATATCTGAACACGTTTTCACGCAGGTATCCTTGTCCGAATAAATGTAATGGGCGAAATGTGAAAATATTATTATTTTGAAAAAAACACGTGTTCCGAATTCCTAATAACATATTCGTGCTTTACTGATAGTTTGTTATCATATTTTATCATTCGTTATATGCCTGTAGTCCCGTTTTTAACAGAAAAACGAATAATTTGACCAGATTTGTAATAAATTAACAACATGTCATAACAGTAAGTTTTCTTCGTGTATGCGGGGTGATATGTATTCAGTTATTAAAAGTATTTTTTCTCTATTTTTATATTTTTTTAAAAAATGCGTACATGAATTAGTGATATGGCTACGAAAATCACAACTTTTTAAAACTAAAAACAATTTTAATTCTTTCACCAACCAACTTCTAACATTGCTTTTACAGCGATAGCGTGACATTCATGTCGGGTGCGGTTTCCCCTGGCAATATTTAGTGGCCCTCAAACGATATCTAAAATCACGTCGAAGAATAGCTAATGAGCACTAAAATGGCCTTTTAAAATATAATAAGCTTGGCGCGGGCGCCGGGGAAGCATGAGTATATAGTAATGATGCTTATTAATTCACATCGGAAACCAACATGTGATTGCGAGTCGCTGGTGGTTACATAGATTGCAAGTGTTCATAATAGCTCATTGTGAACACACTGCGGGACACTAGGATATTTTCACTGTTCTTTTATTCTTTAAAAAGAAAACAAGAAAATATCAGATAATGATTTTTGATGAATGTTTATGTTGAGGAATAAATTTTCTACAACGATTTAAAATCTGTCATTTTCGATTCGCAGCCAAAGCGGCATGTTTTTTTATTTAATTGTGAATTCGGCGTTGACGTCACGCGTTTCTATGTCTTAATGACGTTGTAGCCAGTTGGAACCGTTTTGGAATGTGTGGTTTTACATCGTTTTTTAAATCAATAATAATGAATGAAAATGTCATGTTTTTCGTACGATAATCATAATAAGAAAAATAAACTTTAAATCATTCACTCATTTTTAATGTATTCATAGTTTGTAAAAATACCCCATTTTCAACATGCATGATTTTTGAACTGACTGATTTTTCTACTTAGTACGGAAATTTTTTTATTTTGAATATTTTGTTTTAATTTTGAAGGTTATATTAGGTGTACACACTTTTTAAAGTACTATAACTATTGTAAAGCTGCTCATCTTTACACAGGACTGCCCTAGAGAGAAGACCGGCTTATGTTTATACTGCTGTATAAATAAATTCACTATTTTAGCTTGTGCGCGTTGTGTTTTATCTTGAGCCTTATGAACGTCGTTTAAATCCATATTATATATTTAAAAAATATGACAGTTCACAATCTGTCATGAAAAAAGTACAACAGCTGAAAGAATGGCTTTTCAAACATCAATAAAAATAATTTTTCTGGTTTGTAAATATTTGTTCAATTTGGCAGGCATTGAATATAGGCAGAAAATATTCTACGCTTTTAGGTTAAAGTCTTAAATGATACTGAAAGCCTTGGGTATTCTTTATGAACCGTAAAAAATCATCTCGCAAATGTTCGCACTGTGTTAACAAAACTGGACATGTGAAGTGCAGCTCTCCGTATGGATTGTACAATGTAGACAATCATGAATTGATAACGAAATGGGATTTAAACATGAAATTTACAATCACATGCGAAAAACTCAATCACGGGAAAAAGCTTTTTCAATTGTACATCGGGGTGATTGGTTCGTACGCCGAAGCCCGCACACAAAAGGCAATTAATGAAACGAACATGCGGGAACTTTTCATTTATCAAATTCATTATTAATCAAGACATTTAATTGCTTTCCGATAATCTCTACAAGGCACGGACACTATTAAATTTATTGTGTACCACTAAAAAGCACAATTTTCCATGCGTCACTTAAAAGGAAGCTACAAGCCAAAAATGTGTATATTCTTGGTATACCTTTATATTGTAGGTAATAGGCATTAAAATCGCTTGACAAACGGAGTCTAGAAACGTTCAATTTCAAGCAAAAAAGTGGTTTTTATTTATTTTGTAAATAACTTTACAAGAAAACAAAAAAGTTAATCAAGTGAAACTGTCAAAAATAATCTTAGCTATAATACCGTATTTTTTTTAAAATGTTTCCCCTGCGCGTTAATACATTTCAACTAAAAAATGCTTTTTTTTAGTAGTTTATATTTATATTTTTTATTCAGTAATTTATTTTTTTTATTTGTATTCTAATCAAGCGAAGCGATAGTATAACCTTCAATTTATCTAAAGCATATTTTTTGGTATTCATAATGTACACCAATTCGTTATAAAGATTAATCAAAATAGTGATTTGACATTAAGCTTCGTCTTAAGTAGATTTTAGAAAATGTTTACAAAGGAATATCTCGTCTAGAGTTTTGTTCACTTTCAAGAAACATCTCCTGCCGTCTACCGTCTGTGCCTCTGGACCTCCACACTGTAGGCCTCCTACACTCCTTCGCCCTAAAGGCTTATTATAAAGAAACCTTTTTGGTGGTTGGCTATCTTCTATCCCAGCCAAGCGTCTTTCCCTGTGTGGCAGTTCCATTGCAGTGTGTGCCTATAAATTCATCCATATTGATATATCAACATGCCTTGTGTACCTATAAAAAAATCCAGTTTTTTTCAATAAATAATGCTTCTGACGCTCGACCTAGCGTTGCATTGATATTATTTTATTTCTATCACTCTTATTATATTTCTTAGTTCTTACATTGTTAAAAATTATAATCTTTCATTACTAGTTGCCCAGTTATTTATTTATTACGCAAGTATCGTAAGCTGTTTTTAATTGTTTAAAGGTCGGTCTACACGCTCAATCTTACTTGCACAAACTCTAATTTGCACAAGTAAGCATGTACGGTAAGATTTCAAACGGTATACCGCGCAAACTTGTATACTAACGAATTACCAACACTACCCAATTGCTGCGCTTTATCATTTACCTTCCTTTATTTTACTTTACTTTTACATACTTCACTCTCGAGGACGTCTCCATAACCTCCTTTACTGTAGAGCGAGCCGCACCAATTTATTCATGAACTCACCACGTACTACATAATATAGTTGATCAAAATATCGATATGTTTTTTTTATTTCCTACAACACACAAAGTTTTGGCACTGCAAATACATTGTATAAACGGTATAATTATAACGACCTGGAATCCAATCTGTAATGTTGTAAAATTGTAAAAATTGATTTAAAATATAAATTTTATTTTTGATAAAAGTTGTCTATGTTTAAAATATGTATAAAATGCATAAATTTTATTTTCATGAGCTTTAACCAACGCATTAAGTTAAATTAATTATTATTTTTGCACTAAGTACATCATGCATCAAGTTCGTAACAAACCGTAGTGATAGTATAATATGTCTAACTTCCTTTTAAAATGAATTTTTGAATCATGCAGAACACAGAACCAACCGCGAGCGCCTGCCCTAAAAGTTCTCTTCGAGAAATCCTAAGCATTTTAAAAAGACCCATTGAATTTTGACAAAGAGAACAGATGTACATTTGCGTGTTAATACGTACTAAAATATCATTTGCTTGAATTTGGGGGGTCAATGGGTCCCTACTTATATAATATTAAAATATTTTTTCGGTAAACTACAATTTCACACTCTTGTAAAATGTCCATGGCATATAATTTGGCTTTAATGAGAGGCGAAAAGTGGTTGTGTTGTTTTTATCAGCTTTCGACCTACGCATAATATTTTAAAGCCACTAATTTCGTACCCAAATTTCAACGAACCACATTTTGATAGCCCAGATGATTATATGCTAATTCCGAGACAAATCATCGAGTGGTTTCGTAAATTGTAGCCGGGGAAGATTGTCAAAAGTGATAATAAGTTATGGAGAACACCTCATTAATAATTTGAAGTATCTTTCACTCTTTAAAGTTTAAACGATTTTTATCAGTTTTATGAAATATGATCAGTTATTTACATGTCGACATATTTTGTTGATGATTTCGTTTAAAATGTTTCTTAAATCGTTTATATGGGTACCTGCCATTTAAATTCTTTGATGGCATATTAATTTAACCATAATTAATAAGGTTTAATGCTATAATTATGCAAGTTATTTCGTACTGGTTATGAAACCAAAGAGGAAATTAAACAACAATAATCTTTTGTATATCATATGTATATAATGTTTTATAGACTTTTATTTTTAAATGTACACATTTATTTATTTGGCTACCAGTTTCGACACAACCGTGTCAATCAATAACAATCTTAAAACTGACTTAAAAATGAATCAAGTACAGATAAATTAGATTTTATTAGGTGAGGGTAGTGGGTGGGGTGGTTTGGGGGTGAGAGGAGGGGGAACCGTAAATATTTGAAATTGAGCAAAAAACATATAGGTACCTGGTATTATGTACTTTGTTATCTCGTCAAGTAAAGTTCAAATTTTGAATAGTTATTTGACAGGCAGATACACATTTGGACACTGTAATGCTGTCCGAAACGGTGGTTAAACAAGTTGGTAACACATCACGTCATAATACCCCAAAAATAAATCACCATATGATACAATGTTAATAAATAATAATAATAATATTTTTATGATTTGTATAGCGCCGTTTTTATGCAAAATCATCTGTAGGGCGTATGTTATTCCTTCATTTAATAGCTTCCTAATATGATGTACCTACTCACATTAAGTCACAGAACAATATATCGTATTGACATAGGGGCCGTTCAAGTATTATGTAAGCACTATAGGGGGGCAGGGGGGTCTTGGCTTTGCTTATTTTTGATGACATGGGGGGTGGGGGGTCGAGATAGTGATTACGTCAGCACTGCTCAGCAATAGTTTTTTTTTACACATTGGCAACCCACACATTGTCTATGTTCATACATATTCGCGGATTCCCACAAATAATTAATACGTTTAGATACTCTCTTAAAAAACAGAATACATTAACAGAAAAATGCATATAGGCAATGTTGCCAACGAAGGATTTTCCGCATGGATTTTAAAATAATTGTGTTGTGGGGAATCACATAATGTTTTTGTCTGTGCGGAATTTTTTTTCAGCGAAGTTCTGTAACAACCTCCCCCCCCATGGATTTGAAATATTTTGTGGGGAGTACTTATTTTGAATCATTTTTGTGGGGAATTATGTTTTACAGAAATTCTCTAACAACCCCCCCTCCCCATGGATTTCGAATAATAAAAGAGGGAATCAAGCTCACGTACAATTTGTGGGGAATATGTGGGCAGAATTTATTTTATAGAAATTCGACTACATTAGGCTACTAAGACCCGTTGGCAACACTGCATATAGGGACCAATTTTTACGTAAGCATGGGAGGGGGGGGGGTAAGAGCTTTGCTTACTTTTGGTGACAAGGGGGAAGAGGGGGTAAATAATTGTAATAAATCTGCTTACGTAATACTTGAACGGCTCCATACCTGTGAATGTTATGTTTCAATATTACAAACGTTTAAAGTGTCAGTAAATTTTTCAAACACAGTGATAAAAAAGTGATATCGCCATGTTTAAAAAAATTTCAAACACTGAATGGAAAAATGCTTCACTCCCTGTGCAACGCGCAGCGCTCATATTTTCACGTGAGTTATGTGAGAATTCCGTGCGAAGAGGCAATGAAGTGACCACGAGTAGCTGTGTACTGTGTTCTCGAATACTGTGTACTTTATACCTACTAGGGCAAACTGTACACTTTATACCTATACCCTCCCTTATTAGTCGTACTAGAAAACATCGCCATACGTTACGTTAAGCATGCGTTCCTTGTAAAAGTGGTCGTACCGTTGTGCAAGGACAAGCCGTTCCGGTTCTCTTAATACCTATCGGTATAACTGTTCTTTTAAAGAAATATTGAAAATCTCACTGGTTTATTATATTATTCTTATTGACGGTAACAAGTTACAAGTTATTACAGGACTTTCACTATTTTGCTTAATCAATAGAGTGAAGATACTTTAATGAAACAAACCGTGTGGTTTCAATGAACTAGGTCCGATGGACATAGTTTAGCGTGAAAGTTACGACAGTTACGAATGAAATAGCACATATAGCTATTTCATTCGTACATACACGTTCTTTGAATGGCTATCCTCTACATAAGCGGCGCTACATTTCTTTTTCGATTATTATGAATACAACGTATACGGAGAAAAATGAGTATTGCTAATTTATTAAGAATCTCTTTAAATTATTGGTAATCTGATTAAAAACAGGATTGTAGGCCCTTAACGAATGAATTAACAGATTTCCTGATAATCATGATACTATAACCCCTCTTTCTAGTACATGGGTCGTCTATGGGAAAGGGAATATGTATTAACGGATCTATCAGCGGCAGAGGCGGCTCCAGGGGTCCAGGAGTGGAAGGTCAATCGAAAAAAATGAATATGAAATGCTAATACATATTGCTAATGCGTATTGAATATTATAAAAACGCAAGTAAAAAATGAAACCAAAAGTAACAATTATTTTTATAAGCAATAATTATTAGCCTGAAACACTCATCCACATTGAAAAATCTCCTGATAAAAGATACATGACGCCAACGGGACCTGAACCCGTGTCCTTTCGATTTCCGGTCGACAGCTCTGACCACTGAGCTATGGCGGCTTATCTCTTATACCCGAAATAATTCAATATATACTAGTGTTTCATTCAATAATTACTGCTTGTTACATTTTTTCACCTGAAACAACCACCTTTATTTTATATGAGAAAGGCATTGTAAGTGCTAACTCTCTCACTAGATGGCGTCGAGACAAATTGTCTACATTTTTTGGCAAATGGCAAATTTTTTGGCTACATTTTTTGACAAATTGTCTACATCATTTATCTTTTATCAGGAGATTTTACAATGTGGATGAGTGTTTCAGGCTAATAATTATTGCTTATAAAAATAATTGTTACCCTTTGTGCTATGCATAAAAAATCTTGTCTTAAACATTAGTTTACCAAAAAAATAATAATGAAACCAAAAGTACCTTTACGTCATTTTATTGCACCCGAAAATGCACTGATAAAAATAATAACTTTCGGTTATACCCTCTTTATTTTTCTCTCTTGTAACATAAACTAAATATCATTTTATTTGAAAACGTTTGTCAAGATGTAATGAATTGTTCGTTTTAAATTAAATATTTTCATTTTAAATTATACCATGTAAATTACGTCAACAATAGATAAACATAATTTCAAGTTCAAGATGGCACATTCACCATCATTTATAACACAAAAAACTTACGAATGACATTTTTTCACATCTCCCTCTAATACCTTAATAATCTTAAGTCGTATATATCTCTATCTTACCGCGGTCATGTCCGAAAATATCCCTTGAAAATAAATTTTATATGATACTAAGCATATGTCAGACATGATAGTATTTACCTCCTTTGTCTGTATAGCAAAGAGAAAGAAAGGAGATGGCTTTGGGACAAAACTTGAAGCGACCCACGCTAGGTACATACAGTAGCTTCTCATTTGGACGCTAGATGGCACTTGAACTCGCTATTACCGTACGAATATGCACGAATATTAAAAATAAATTAATAATGGGGTAGTTTGTTAAATCACTTTTTATATTATTATTATTGCAACATATTTGGGGAGGTCATTGACCAAAATACCTCCGTAGACTAGCCTCCACTGATCAGCGGTATGGTATTGTAGGTAGTTTTTAGTTTCCACACTAACTATTGTAAGCATAAATCACAGCATATGGTTTAATAGGGCAATCAGTAACGAAAGGGTGGCTTTTTATTACGAGAATAAAGTGTTGATTATTACGTAATTTCATTGTTGTTCGGCTCAAAAGCGATCTTATCTGCGTATTTAATATTTAAGGTATTATTCGGAAATAAGGGAATTCCAGCTGTTATATCGCTTTTTCTCCATTACATTCATTTCACGTAAGTAGAACGAATTGATTTTTAGTGTTTGTGTTGCGAATGGCCAACTTAATTGCTATTCATATTGTGTATAGTTTTTTTTTGCTACAAATGTATGAACATCTACAGCACCGTTGGTAAAATAGGTACGGATTTTTAAAACTCAATACTGTTAAAAATGTGACTGCGTGATCATTTCGAAATAAAATATTTGTCATTCAGAATATATCTGAACATATGTTCACGCAAGTTCCATTGTCCTAATAAATATAATGGACGAGATGTGAAACTATTATTATTCTGAAGAACTGTGTTCCGACTTCCTCACAACATATTCGTGCTTTAGTGATAGTTTGTTATGAAATTTGTCCAATCGTTCGTTATATACCTCTAGTCCTTTTTAACAGAAAAACGAATAGTTTGACCAGATTTTTAATAAATTAACAATTATTCATATCAGTTATTTTTCTTTGTGAGATATTTAGGAAATAAGTTTGTCACATATGTTCATATGTAGACATTGCCTTTAAAGTTGTGATTGGTACAATATAAAACTTACATTTGAATTTCAGGTACCACCCTATTATTTATTTAGTTATTCAGTTCAATTTTTATAAAATTAGAGATTTGCGGTCTAAGTTGTTATAATTGTATTGTTTAAACAATGTATTTGCAGTGCCGCATGAAAAACTTATCGATCAACTGCATTTAGGAAGTACGCGGTTGTCACCACGGGTGAGTTCATGAACAAATCGGTGCGGCTGATACAAAAGTAAAGGGGTTTATGGTGACGTCCACGAGAGTGAGACTCTGGTACAAAGAAATGTATTTGAGCCAGAATCTTATTGTTAGATAAAAATATTTAATCAGAACAATACTTTTACGTGTCTCTAAGGATTCGTAATTGGTCATGCCCAAGATATAAATAGATGGGTATGTCAAGGAGTTATATTCTTAGAGACTCTGAACTTCTTGTGGACTCTTTCCACGCACAAAATGTATGCAAGTTCTTATGGGGTCCAGATATTGAATTTGACTCTAATACATTTAAGACTATGGTGTTATATGTAATACAATTAATGCGTCAACGTGTTAATACAGAAATAGTAACATTACATTAGTGCGTTTCACACTCAATTTTTGGAAAGCTGATTAAAATAAAGTATTTAAAATCTTTCTTCTAATTAATATATCTACAAAATTATTAACCTTTATAAAGCATTCGAATGCATCTAGTACTTTCATTTTTTTCTAATTTTACCGTTTGATGCTCTGTCGAAAATGATGAAAGTGACGCCGTGATCTTCGTTGACTTTAAAAGAAATAACCTGTGTAAATTTTATAGCGCCAAAGCTTGGTTTTTTTTCTGCTTCAGAAAACAGATTTCCTACTCTAATTTATGATATGCAGTAGAATAATCCTAGATGATTAATGCTATGCAATGAAATTATTTTTTTAATTAGGCATCACGGACCATATTTATCTTTCTTTAAAAATAGGTACGTTTTAAACAATACCGCATCATTAAATCAGCTAATGAGGACACTGTTTGGTCTTCCTTTAGAAAAAGGAGACATTTCTATCGGTTAATTAGGAGACTTTGGCCTGTGCATCCCATGGCCTGTGGGGTAGCTCGTGGTGTACGGTTTCTTTCCCACCCCACCTCCACCCCCACCCCCATACCCAACCCTTCCGACTCCACTCCTCCCCGACGGAAGCCTCACCGCTAAGGGCCGAATTAATCCGCTAAAGTAATTAGTAGCAAAGGTATTGCTGCAGCTTCACTTCCGTTTGACCTGTCCGAAATGAGGCTTTTTTAATTTGCGAAGATGAACTACAAGACGCTTGAATAGACGGATTTTTATTTTCATCAATGTACCTACTTAGTCCTTAGTGAAGGAGGCTTAAGTTTTTGAAAAATAAATAATATTTTTTGTAAGACATAAGACCAGTGGCGGCTCGTGACTTTTGGGTGTACTAGAGTGCTAATATTATAAAAAATGGCATTTCTGATGTTGTTATAGCTGAAAACGATTTTTTATTTTTTTTTTAAAATCGATTTTTTTGTATGATGATTTTCAGGAAATTTCAGTATAGCCGTGCACTGCACGGAATTCCTGAAAATCTTCATACAAAAAATCAATTTTTCGAAAAAAAAACACAATCATTTTCAGCTTCAACAACATCAATTAAGCCATTTTTTGTAATATTAGCACTCTAGTAACCCAAATGCCACGAGCCGCCACTGCATAAGACTACAAAGTAATTAATGTCGTTGAAATTTTAGGAAGTACATAAGTACGCTTAGATAGGTACATACTATTTTTTTTTACTTGCAATGATATTTTTATGGCTGCCTAAAATTTATTTCATCCCATAGTCAAGTAGGAACCTTAAAAGCGGGCTTTCTGCCGCCCCGGGAACCATCTGGATTGGATAACCAACACCTCTGACATAGGTCACCCTAAGTGGTTCGCAACATTTGGTTATTTAGCAGGGGTGCCCGGGTTCATCGAGTGAGGTGTACCTATTCAGTTGTATACCAGCTGCGTTGGATGCCAGATCGGGAGACGCTGGTTTGGAGAGTGGAAAGTGGGAATGGAATATTTCTGAATGTATCCGAAAACTCAAAACTGTTTTTGAAAGGTGATGAAATACACTCTCATTTTTAGAAATAAATAATAAAATAGTATCAAAATTTTGATAGCAAACATAAAAAAAAAATAATCGGCTAAAATTACTGATAACGAAAAATATATTGAGAAAACACACTTATTACATCATACAAATATATTACAAACGTTATAAGCACCTTATTTTTTGTCGTTTCGTATAAAATAATTAATAAAATAATTCACGATCTCTCATAAGTTTTTTTTTCAAATTGCGGTCGGTGTCTTTGGTTTCATAAAGGTGTACATTTTAATTATTCTGTGGTTAATTTCGAGATTTGAATATAAAACGTGGTTTTTTTGTTTTTTTACACCGTTTAGATAATATTTCTCACCATAACAGTAAGGAAGACACAACGGTTTATGTGAGACCATATGAGTTTAATTGGTCAATGTACTAAGAAACATGTATAGCTATTGTGCATTATTGTTATTATTATATAGTTATTATACATGGTGTTCGGGGGTAAAGTGCGCTAACTTCGGGAGGTGATTCTACATCGTGGTAGAAGTAAAAAAAGATAATTAACCTTTTTCGAAATTTCAATGTTTATTTTCCCATACAAAAATATTTTTCCCTAGAAGAATATTTATTTTCCCATACAGACAATTCAACTTTTTACATAAAAACCACCTTAAAACATTGGAATTTCGAAAAATTATTTGTTATTTTTACTTCTAAAGTTATGTAGAATCTAGTAGTTAGCACACTTTACCCCCGGACGTTCTGTGTATAGCTAGCACTTGCTACTGCTAGGTTGAAGAATTTTGTAGCAAGTGGTCTACTTAAGTTTTTTATAAAATAACCTATTTTGTGTACTTAGCGGGTATATAATATATAAATATGTAATAATTTTAGACATTGAAAATAAATAAAACAATTAAATTCACGCGAGGGCATGGTACGAGAATAAAAATAAAAATGCAGATCGCAGTCCAATATAAAAACAAAACCCTCCACACAGCATTCTCAAAGATGACATGGGCCATGAAGGAAATTATTTTATTCAAGGCCTCCTGTGTGGAGTTAATGTAAATAAAATATAGGAATAAATAAAATTTACGCGGTATATTGCATCCAGTAATTAAAAAATATGTAATAATACTTATCACAGTCCGATATAAAAATTAACTAGAATAAATTAAATTTGCTTGATGGCATGCAATCCGCAATTAAATACATTTCGTATATAAGGTGTTTTTAGTTTGGGTTGTATCCAATTTTATAATATTATATAAGGGGCGTCCAAATAAATAAATAAATAATCTCAGACTTGGTTATTTGGTTACCAGCTCTATACTTTACACCTTTGTGGAAATAGTTTCTTCATCCTTTTGTTACACAATCCAGTAGAGGCCGGTGCATCGTCCGTAACACGACAATCGTTTAGTCCTTCAGGGTTAAATGTAATTTCATAGCCCGGGGTCCGTCACATGGTAAAAGTTATGATTAAAACACGGTTCAAACATAATGAAGGAGGGTGTCCATTAAATATTAAATTCATTCGGGAATGTTCCGCCACGGGCGATATTAGAGTCAGAAGAGTTGTAAACTATTTAACTAATTAAAATTTTGCAGCCTGCGCCCGGATGCCGCTTGTAGGTAAATCTAATTTTTGTTTTAGGCAAAGGCAGTTCCACGAGCTTTTTATTCCGTAATGTCCACGGGCTATCTGCAGTAACGGCTTTATGCTCGTATATTTGCATAAATCATAAAACAAATTCATAGTGCCTACATACTAGTCACTATTTTGATATTCAGATATTTAGCAAAAAATGGACATGAAAATAGGAAAGGCGTAGGGTGATGGAGGATATAAGTGAGACAGTGAAAAAGTTGAGTTAAAAAAGACACCATTATTTCTAATACGAATATATAACCTATTTTAAAACAAAAAAATGCTAGATTTTAAACTTTTATTTTTATAAGTTTCTCTGGCAAAGTTTGTAGGTACTTGGTAAAGCGTAATATTAGAATGAATTCAATGTTATCACAGTTTATATCCACATATTATACAGGGTGTCCAGGGGTAAAGTGTGCTAACTTCGGGAGGTGATTCTACATGATGGTAGAAGTAAAAAAGTCGGTTCTTTACATAACATTGCTGCCACAGCTGTCATGTTTTTGCACTCAAGTATATTTTTAGTTTTTTTCCCGTTAACCGTTTCAAATGACAAATATTTTTTTTTTACATAATAAAATATTTGTATAATTTCTATATGTCTAAATATATATAATATATCAAATATGATTCGTTAGTGATATAATATAAATATTTAAATTCCGTCTCATTATCGACAACCCTCATTAAACTAGTTCATTCAGTTACCTATATCAAATTTTAGATATTATACATTTTCTGCACTGAGTATTGCTGATTTATTGAAATCTTGTTAAAAACGTGATTGCAATCCACTTTTCAATAAAATCTCTTCAGAAAATATCGGAACACGTGTTATGTGCAGGTGTCCTTTTCCTAATGTAGATTAGAACGAAAGGTTACAATATTAGACTTCTTATGAACACGTGTTCCAACATCCTAATAACATATACATGTTTAACCGACAGTTAATTAGGAAAGCTCTCAGTTCATTCGTTAAAGCACTGCAATCCCGTTTTAAACAGGAATACAAATAATCTGACTAGATTTTTAATAAATTAGCAATATATAAGTCAGTAAGTTTTCTCCGTGTGCATACAAAAGCAGCTTCGCTGCTACGTTTTATGCATTTTATATCTGTCTAATAATACTTTATTTTTATTCTTTGTTCTTTGTTCCTCCTATGACCTGCGTATTATATGACTTTGTAAATTTTAAGAAAAAAACAAGTTCTCATGTTAAAGAAACGAACCAAAAAAAGCAATTTCTTGCTGGGGGTACTTCACTATCGTTTTGATAGCTTATCCGGAGGATAACGTATATTAAACAAATAAATACTTGCAATATGTAGAAAATATAAATAATATAAATAAATAAATAAATACTTGCAATATGTAGAAAACTTATCTAACTTTTCAGATATAATAGTCACTGTTCATAGGTTCGAGTACCGATTAGCGAACTCGGACTTTATAAATCAATAAATCGTAAATCGAAAATATGCTATATTCTAAGGATAAGCCATCAAGACGATGACGAAATACCTCCTGTATCTTTTCCACAATAATCGCCTGGAATTCTTATATATAATTTGAAATTCAGCGCGTGCCTCGAGACATTTACGAAGTCACACTATAATTAAATTTAATTGTACCCCAAAGACATTTTTATTGCATTAATTTGCAATTACATAAAATATACATACAGCGTCGTGATCATTTACTTGATAATTGGTTTTAATATAACATTTATTGCCAATAATTATTGTGTGCAGGCGATACAGAAATAATCAGCGCACCTGCATTTTGTACCTGTGTAAAAATGAAATGTAAAGTGCACCACTGGCCAGTACTTATTGCCCAGGGGTGTATTATGTAATTTATGGGTGGGTATGTGGGGCAACTGAGAACGGACCTCAATCGCCCCCCTTGCTACGCCCCTGGATTATCTGATAGGAATTTCATCCACTTACAAGGTGCTGTATTAAACGTAGCTTTAGGGAATCAAACAATTTAAACAGGTAAATTTATGTGTAAAACATTCATTATATGTGATGCAGGATTTCTAAAGAATATCGGTAAGAACTAATAACCATTATAAAATTATTGCCTGATTTATCGTATGTTCGTGATTTAGAGGCCCGCGTGAAATCATCGGTAGGGTCCACACATTTGATGCAAATCCTTTGTTTTTAGTAAAAAATAGTTCTACCCTTTTAGTCAAAAATAATTTATTTTGCCGTTTAAGTGTAATTTGTTCGAGTACATTTTATAAGCGTGTATTGAATTATAATTTGAAGGAGCTAGTTGCAAAGTCCCCTAAAATTATTTTTTTTTATTTTAAGAAAGAAAAAATAACTTTTTTGAATTAATTACATTTATTGTATATTTTTTATATTCTAGCTTGAAAACCGTCGCATTGTTGATATAAATTGAATTAATGTTTAAATTTTGATGACTTAAATGTTATAGATTACCGAACTTAATAACTATACTATGTAACTATTAGTTGAATAACTATGCCAGAGGTCAAAAGAGGAACTGACAATCAGTGGTGGCTCGTGACTCTTGGGTGTACTAGAGTGCTAATATATTTCTTTGAGTGGCATTATTGATGTTGTTGTAGCCGAAAACGTTTTTTTTTTGTATGAAGATTTTCAGGAAATCGTTGCGGCGCAGTGTCAAACTGAAATTTCCTTAAAAAGTTCATACAAAAAAACGAATGTTCGAAAAAAAATCGTTTTGGACTAAACAACATTTAATGTCGAATGTTTCAAACTTAGCACTCTATCACACTTAAAATCTTACGCTACTGCTGAATTGAATTACTATCGAATTAACCACAACTTTAATTTCCAGGCTTTTTAAAACATATTGCGCAAATAAATTTGTAGATATGGTTGGCTATACTATGTAAGAGATGAATAAAAATATTATGTATTTAAAAAATGATTCGGCAAACGCCATGTTAAATATTCCTAGAAAATAATTACTGACTTATCAATCGGATATCGGATAACTACATATCTATGTCAATATAATTATTATTTTTCGTTACCTTAGTAATGTAGGAAGCTTAAAAAATACAAATAATCCAGAATTGAGCAATGAGATAAATTAATAAATTGAGAAGTGTAATAAATATAATTCAACACAGAAAATACATAAATATATTTTTTTATAACCTTACAATATTTATTTACAAAGTTTTTAATAATTTACTACCAAACTACTTTAGATACAGACACATACAAACGGAGTAGTTTGCTTCATAAAGGCATCCTGATCTTGGTTCCTAGTGAAATAAAAAATGTACATAGATTAGGCAAATTTACACAAAAGTATAAAAAAACATGCACATAATAAAATAAGTATTAGAAGTGTAAATTAAAATGTAGCTATGTTTATATTAGACCATTTGAGTGAGTCGATCTATTATAAGAGTAATAAATAAATAAAAATATTGATTCTCCACGTAGTCGTCAATTCGATAATCGACGATTTGAGTATCTTGGTGACTACACAGAAAAAACTTACTGATATAAAATATTACAAATTTTTTGAAAATCTCTTCAAATTATTCGTAATTCCTGTTGAAAACGGGACTACTGGCCTTTAACGAATGGATTAATAGAATTCCTAGTAAAATATCTGTAAAACACAAATGTGTTTTGGCAACGTCGGAACACGTGTTAATAATAATACTTATATTTTCGCATTTCGTCATTATATGATAACAGGATAAACCCAGCTGTGTGAACACGTTTTTCGATATATTGATAGTTTATTTGAAAATGGCAAGCTGTCACCCTTTTAACGGGATTTTAATAAATCAGCAGTACTCATTTAAATGCACAGGCATTCGTTGCTGACAATTTGTAAACTCGTCAGTGACGCCAGTCTCCCGTGACCAGCCGGTCAATGTTGCTACGACTCACGTCGTCGAGACTAAATATCGTGGGGTTACTGCCATATACTGGTATATTTTTTTGAGTTAGCGATGATTGCCATGTTTGTGTATTTTAATCTATGTCTGGAACAAGTTTGGATCCCACGTTTTGTCGCAAATCAGGTTAGCTACTTTGTTTATTAAACTTAGTAGATTATTTTTTTTTCTAATTAATAGACAAGAAAATTATGTAAAAAGCACTTTAAAAAATAAGCATGTATGATTACAAAACAAAACTCTGATAATTTTTTTAAAATTAACTTTAACATTTTCTCCCAAAACCTTGACTTTATAATGCAGGTATAGTAGTTTGTAGGTGAAAGCTAGTATTGACATTTCGATAGTTGGTGGCGACGCGAATCCCATGATTTGCGGACGATGCGCGCGAGTTGTTCGCGAAGTAAATATACCTACAACATAAGAATCGAGTACTTGCATATTCATATGAAAGAAGTGCCCAAGTATTCCATGACGGATGTATGAAAAACAACTTATGGCAG
This sequence comes from Hesperophylax magnus, assembly GCA_026573805.1. Lineage (NCBI taxonomy): Eukaryota > Metazoa > Arthropoda > Insecta > Trichoptera > Limnephilidae > Hesperophylax > Hesperophylax magnus. The sequence goes on from JAIUSX010000121.1 coordinate 11,015,365, forward strand.
TTTAATTTGATCGTTCGGAGGTCCAAGCTGGTTACGTGAGGAATTCTAAAAACGCAGATATCTTTTAAAAATTGTACATCGATACAAAAAGACTGGTCGGTTCTTGGTTGGTTTCTCGGCCAGTTGGTAATATGTACAGCTGTACACTGTACAGTATGTACATGCCATTCCGGAACACATGTCCCGGAGCAATTTCTTCAAACCATCCGATATAACTCACGATTATCTCCTCCGTCTTAAATTCTTGCCCCCCCTATAATTTAGCGCAATAATTTATTGAAATGAAATGATAATGTTTTGTCCCTCGTGGCGTATTGAGCGCCCACTTGCAGGGCTGGCTTTGGAAAATTAGCAATATAAATTATTATATTTGAGATTGAGGTGATTTGTTGATTTGTTAATACCAGTATTGAGGACCAAAAATGAACTTTTGTAAAAAAAAATTTCTTCACTAAAAAGGTTCGTTGTACTTAATAATATATAAACAACACAGAAATGAAACCTTCGCTGTAGTAGGTACGTAAGATTGTCAACGTACCTAGATACTAGGTAAAAACGTTTTAACTTATTAACTCCTTGCGCAATTTTGGAAGTTATTCTTCACAGACAAGAAACGGTCCCATAAAAGTTATGCTATCTCATTTTGTACCATGGTGAGAAATATGATTTAAACAGTGTTGGAAAGAGAGAATACCGAATTAGAGTTTTCATTAAAAAAATAATGAACGCTCCCTAAAAAAAAATATAATTCCATGAAACAACATTTGGCATTTGCAAATTTTTAAATAAAAAATTTTATGTTCAACGAAAACAGTAAAGTCACAATAACTTTTATGGTATCATTTTCTAAGTGAACATGTTTTTTAGTGTCGTGTAAAGTAGTAATTAGAATTTCAAGATAAAAACCATCGATTAGCGACTGTAAAAAAAATTATCGTTTGCGTTCAAAATTTTAATATTTCTAATTGCAAGTCTCGATTTGCAAAAATTTGAAAATCTTTCGTTTGCATTCCAGAACAGTATTTTAATTTGAAGTATGTTCAGAAACAGCGAATTTATTTGGAATCAAATGCAACGAGGATTTTAGAATCTGTATTCTGATGATTCTCCTAAGAGCGGTACATTGAGTACGGAAATGTTCCTGGAAGGACGAGTACACTCTTTCAGAGCGCTTCTCCGCCATCACATGGGAAGCTTATGGCGCAGACTACGCCAATCAAGTAACAAAATCATCACTGCCATGGTTGCCTAGATGGAGTCCCCTCCGGAGACGGGAGATGTGCAAATATCCTCCATAAACGGCTGCTCACACACGTGTTTATATTTTATGTTTTTTTCACTTAAATTCCGCTTTTTTGTGCCTCGCGGAATCAGCTATATATTAAAATATTATTATTGTTCTAACTATGTATATTATTTCAAATATAGAATGTATTGCATTGCACTACCCCTGCATACATTCTGGAATAAATTCTTATTATTATTGCAAAATGTCAGAGGCATTAGGGGTTTAGAATTTGGAGATTTGGTAACGTAGATGACAAAATATTTCAAAACGTCAAAACAGGGCCAAAAACGCAAGTGGTTGTAAAATGTGAGCATATCAACGCTTTGTGGAGACATTACCTTGAGGTGATTTTGCACAAAAACGGCGCTATAAAAAACTTCCAAATATTATTATTTTTATTGATTTAACCCTTATTGTGCGGCTGGCTACATTTGCAGTCCAGTGAAATCAGCATTACCTTAAGGTGCACTGCAGTGTGCACAGCGTGTTGAGCTAGGTTTTAAAAGTTTTGAACGCATTTTGTTACTGTCCATGAAAATTCCACAGTAAAAATATGATTCCAAATATAAATGTTAATTTGGCTCTGAGAAATTTACAAAATTCAACCCGTTTTATAGGGGTTAAGCAACTAGCGTGTTTGCGGTGTTGCCATTCCTCCCTTTTTAAATATAGTACCTACTTTATAGTAGACTCTGCCACACGTACTTTTCGGAGCGGCCGTCGCTCCGTTTGACTCATGTAAAAATCATGTTTTTGGCGACTAATTGTTGCGATCAGGATGTATGTGCTTTGCGGACTCAGTAACCTCAAAACTCCACAAAATATGATATAATTATTGTAAAAAAAAAGTATTATTATATATTTCCCAGTCCCTCTCGTCTGTGTGTCGGGCCCGGGGCGCGGGTGGGTCTCGGGCGCTACGGGCACAGTCTGTTATTACCGCCCGGGACGCGGCAGATCACCCCGAGATATCAAACTAAATAATAAAATCCTTTACGCATACGCTGGGGATAAGCATTAGCGCCTTAGCCGTGTATTTTTAACGTTGTGATTCTCAAGGGATTTTGATAGAAAAACAAGTAAAACATTGCGCATGTATTTTTAAATAAAATTGATAAATAATAAAATTTAAAATTAACATCTCATTTGACTGTAGTAAGAATATACACATTGAAAGTCATATTACTTTACATGTAATAATGTATTTCAATCGATAAACAACACGCTTCATCTATTTTAATCAATTTATTCGTAATTTTTAAGATACAATAAACGTAAAAGAAAAGAAAAAGTAACGCCAATAAGAAATTTTGCAAAATGCTAACAAATAATACAATATTTTTTTATTAACCACAATAATGACAAAGTGCCATGCGCCGATCGCACAAACCGTCAGTTTCAATAATGACAAAATGACATGCGCCGATCGCACAAACTGTCAATTTCAATAATGACAAAATGCCAAGCGCCGATTGCACAAACCGTCAGTTTCAATAATGACAAAATGCCATGCGCCGATCGCACAAACTGTCAGTTTCAATAATGACAAATGCCATGCGCCGATCGCATAAACCGTCAGTTTCAATAATGACAAAATGCCATGCGCCGATCGCACAAACAATCAGTTTCAATAATGACAAAATGCCATGCGCCGATCGCACAAACCGTTAGTTTCAATAATGACAAAATGCCATGCGCCGATCGCACAAACCGTCAGTTTCAATAATGACAAAATGCCAAGCGCTGATCGAACAAACAATCAGTTTCAATAATGACAAAATTCCAAGCGCCGATCGCACAAACCGTTACCACTTAACCATTTACATATGTACAGTTACTGATTATTTTACACTCCGCTACCATGTTTTATATGAGGAACATTTTTTGTATTACCGGTACTCAGAATCTATGTAAACTGTCAACGTGTACAAATTAAGAATATAATAGAAATATAATTCATTAAATTATGTACAAAAGAGATAATTTTATCACATTGTTGTTTAGAATCTTATCAACTTATCAAATAAATAATTATTAAATCTTTCTCGTTCCAGACGACTTGCAGTTTACTGTTCATGTTTATGGCTTAACGGCTCGCGGTGTTCTTTGGAGATGTTTTCATGATCTGGCCGAAGTGGACTGCTTGTGGCGATGTTCCTCACGTTCCCCGCAATCTCCGCCATCAGCCATGGATGTTTGAACCCTGAAGACTGTCCGTGACTGCGGCTTTTCTTGAACTTTACTATTCGCGACACGTCAGTTAGAGACCGTAATAATTTGATCCGCTGATGTCCAACATTATAACATATTGTACAAATTATACCTACCCGAGTTTTTTTAACTGAGATTTTGTTGTCATATTTTACAGCACATCTTATTATAATGTATGCACTCGTATTTGCATCTCATTACACTGTATGTACTTATTTGTTTATTTTCGGGAAATCGACAGCTTAAATTTTATCAGTTTTTACACGTATAGTTAAGCCAAAATAAAACTAATTATGGATAAAATCCTCCTGACTTTAACCTTAATAAGATTACCTAATAAAAATAATATAAAAGCAACAACAAAAAAAATCACGAAAAGTAAGGAATACAATTGTTTTGTTGTGTTTATTCTAGTGTAATTGAAGATGTCATATGACGACAAGATATCATGGTATAATAAATATAAGACAGAATATAGATTCAAGTTTCAAAAAAATATATATTATTTTTGAAGATAATATCCATACATTTGTTATGCCGAAACGTTAATTTTATGAAATTCCACTGTTCTGTTATTTAAGATGTTATAGGCATGAAAATTCTCAGTGTATCTTTGAATACAACCAAAGCATTTGTCGAGGGATTTTGTTCTATTTCTTATTATATTATTATGTTTTATAAAATATTTTCACCATTTTCGCTTAATTATTATCTTTTTTTTAATATTAGCGCGCTCCCTCTAACATTCATATTTACATATTTCTCTTTCAAACCATCTTTGAACATTTACTACGGGGCCTTAATAGTGCAAACGTTTTTTTAAGATGCGTTGAATACGTGTTCCGATATATTCGGAAAATACTAGAATTTTCTGAGGATACGGCCTACTGTCTCGTTTTTAATAGGATTTTAATGAAACAGCAATTCTCATTTTTCACAGAACAGATACATTAAATTGAACTTTGTTTAGCAACTCTGGGCATTGAATATTATTGTTAACAAATTTATTCAGGAATAATGCTTCCGTGTGATGCCTTCGGATACTCTATGAATTAAATATCCTTTTATGAATCAAATTCCTGATATTTATTAAAATAACCTTTGAACTGTATGACAGTGTCATTACCTTGTAATTCTTATTTTTGCAAAAAGTGGTCATGCGATGCGTGTGCTCTAGGCCATTGATTTATTACCTGCAGTATTTTCGGAAAATTCTTAAATGGTTTGTTGTTTTGTCAGTAAATTTATTTTTATTATTTATTTGAGACACAATTAGGACATTTATAAACATTACTTGTAGATAATTAAAAAAATTAGGTAGAGGAAGGTGGGGAAGTACCTGGCTATTCATATGTGGTCACCAAACACGGCTTAGGCCATTTAAAGCAACGTTTCAATTCTGAATGGTGAACTTAATAATTTAATAAAATTTACTTACGCACGCCGATATTTTAACCAGCGACCTCCAGCTTGCTAGTCGAGAGCTTTACCCCTAGACCACGGAGGCGTCTGCAACATTACATATATTAATTTACGATTACGATTACGAATAGATTTCCGAATACGATTGAAGGTCGAAATAACCGATGAGTTTTTCTGACTTTATAATATTATAAGCCTAGTATTCACGTGCGGACATGTCCGGCCGAGCATGACGTCACAGGAGCATTTCTGTACTTCTTGTGGATGGATCTGTCCGGCAGACTTATATATTTCATACAGAAATGCTTGTCGCTCGGCCTATGTCGAAAAGCTTTAGGTCTGTAGGCTAGAAATGGTCCGAAATAAACTTGTAAACGCCATAGAACTACAACTAAAGACGCTACTGCGTACAAATATCTCTTCAAAACTTGTTCTACTATTAGAACGCGATAAGCGGTGCGCGTAGACCGGATTCGGTAGTTTTAGTTATAGCGTTGAGAGGGTTGGAGTTCAGTTGGAGGTAAAGAGGGGAACCTCTTTTTTGCTTCATGTCTCATCTAAATGTAATACATCAATGGTAAACGCATTAATTTCACACTTTCATCAATCGGTTTTAGTAAATGTTTGGATTTACTAGTTAGGGCTTTTCACAGTTTTCATGTTCCCGCGACTCCGACCTTGTTATGTAAAATCCGTTTTTTCTTAAAAAGTGAAAGGTGATTGTGGTTTTGAAGTGGTTTTATTAGATATATAGAAGATATGCCTATATTCGAGGGTCGAGACGCGACATCGTTAAAGAAATTATGTTACCTACTCATTTATTTCGGCGTGTACGTAATTAGCATATTGCACTGCTTTCTCACAACATGCAATGCTTGCAGTAATTTCTGTTTCAGTAATATTTTATTGCACAATATACAAAGTCTTTAGACCACACAGTGCAAAGTATTAACGTAACCCATATTATTAAGATAATGATAATTATTATTTTAACAAACCTGCTCTGCACTCTCAACGAGAGCAGTGGCGGCTCGTAATTTGTACCACGACAAAAAAATACCACTTTATTGTAGCTGAAATAGATTTTTTTTCTCTGGAGATTTTCAGAATTCTTTCAGTTAGGTAGAACTGAAAAATCTTCATATAAAAACTCAAAATTTTCAACATTCAACTACAACAATCAATGAAGTCTTATTTTTCAAGCTTCGCAATTTAGCTCAATTAAAAGTCACGAGCCGCCACTGAGAGAGAATATTTGAGGGGGACCAAGAGCGTGAGTGTAGTTTACGCCCTCGTCTCGTCGGGCTTCAGTTCAATGTCGTTCTTCTGTTACTGAGTCAATTTCAAGTGGTAGATACTTTCAATATTACCCTGGTAAATGACCACCATTTAGAATCGAAACGTAGCCTTGCGTGAAACGGCTTTAGCCGTGTTTTCAGATCAGAATTGAATATCCAGGAAATTTCAAACCTTCCTATTCCCATCTTCTTCCCCTCTCTAATCCCTTCAGCCTGATGGCATATCCCTACACTGGGAATGATACTTAGCAACTAACTGTCGTGGGCGAGACATCTTTCCGAGTTTATAGAATAGGCAGGACAATTAATTATTCAAAACCTTTGTACAATATACCTGTACTTACCTATTGATGTGTATAAAACTTTTAGTCAGGAGTGGACCATCTGTTCAATGCTAACCATTTTTATCATTTTGAAAATACTGTAAACATTGTACTGTATTTATCGAGCAGAAAGAGATTTACAACATTCTCGCACATGCCATCTTGGAAAGCCGTTAATATAATTATTTATCTAAGACGTGCGCGCTGACTAAAATACTAATATTTCCATGTAGGTACACATTTAAAAAGTAAACAGGCAGATTAGTGGTACGGGTCGCAATGCACTAATGTGATGATGGATGGCTCGGATGTACGTGCAACTGCTTTGGAGGGATTAATGCATCTGCAGTCCCCGGTCTCCAACAAATACCTCAGGCCAACAGATTTCTCGGTAAATCCAGAGCGGGAGATCATCTACTCTGCTTTAATAGTTCTTTCAAAGAATCATGAAATATCTTGGGATGCGACGATCGTTTAGTATTGTAGTTTATCGAGCTTTCTGATCTTGATAAAATATCAATATAACATACTGGTATGTTATATTGATATCTGTGTTAATATATGCACATTTTTTATCTCGGTTGATGTTTTTGTTTAAACTAAATCTGATATCTTAGATGATCTAGTTTGAATACCATAAGTTTTATTTTTACCTTAATATTGAGTGCCGCTGATAGCTCCATTGCAACCATATTTTTTAATGTGAAAACCACACAAACGTCCCAACTTCACACAAACATCTGGAGCCAGAAGACTATGGCGTCCCCAATTAGGGTATGTTGTGAGGTTGAATGTAGTGGGAAGGAGAATGAGATGGAGAAGAGGATGGTGGGAAGTATCATTTAGTATAAGTAGCTATTTTAAGTAACGTTTCAATTCTGAATTGTGGTCTCCTACCAAAGCGATACTGAGAGTATCTTCCACTCTGGAACGTGCCGCAAATATGCTATATATTATTAATGAGAAAATTGTGAAATAACACAAATTAATCAAATGAAATTTACTTGCGCACGGTGGAATTTTTTAAATCCACGACCTCTGGCTTGCTAGTCGAAAGCCTTGCCACTCGACTACGGATGCCGTCAAATAATATAATAAAGAAGAAAACTACAAGCGCCTTCCATACTAATTTAAATGAAAACAAATGTTCCATTTAGCCCAATAGACCAGCGCTCTGTGACACTTACCTTCGCCAGACATCGTACTTCTCCATCCAATCCAAATTCCGTAAACATAGTTTTGTATTGGAAATTTAAGACATGATTAAACGCACCCACAAGGGAGTGTTATTATTTTTTATATGGCTATAACCTATTCCCATTTATGATGAAAAGCGCATGTAACAGAAAGAGATGTTACAATTTTTCAATGTTACAAGTCGTAGATACCTACTCGTATTGTAGTATTGCCCAGATGAGAAATCACCGATCACCGGAATGATAAAGCACATTTTCTGGTTGCAGTAGACTCATTTTCAGCGCTCTTGTGTGTTTACTCTTTTTAAGTGGTTTTCCTTGCAAAGAGATTGCTGAAAAGTATTCAAAATAGATGTTATACACTGTGTTTACCTTCCTATTTCGAAATGTGCGTAGTTATCATCGTTTAACCGCAATTTACAATTGTTAATATGTTTTAAACCGATTCAAAATTGAATAGTGAAGCACACGAACAAATAAATTCCCATTGCAGCCAGATTGTATATACGGCCTCTTAAGTGTCAAGTGCCATTAGTTCGAAAAATTTATGGGACCTCTTCAACCAGCTGTATTCCATGGATAAACAGATAAGCTATACTTTTTTAAAAATATTTATGCTTTTGTTTCAGATAAATCACGAATTACATATTCAGATGATGATTTGTATATATAACAAATATTTAAGCGTCTAAGGAAGGGGTACACAACCGGTGGATTGCTAGATGATAGATTCAAAGAGTTCATGTCCATTTCAGCGTGGTTCGTTCATACATGATATGTTTCGGTCCTTTGGCTAAATTGCTTTGTCTGGGATGGTTTGTGGAGCGGGTGGGCGAGGAGGTAAGTGCCAGGAGAGTACATGATTCGGAAGTTAATGGAAGCGGTGTCTTGGGACGCCTGAGAGAGACATGGCATGATCGGTTACATCGGGTGCTTGAGCCAGGAGCCATGTGTGAATGAGAGTGAAGAAGGGTGTGAGTGGTGCAGTGGTCTGTCCCACTGCGTGAGGATTACAAAGATTCTAGAAGAGCCAAGAAGAAGCCATAAAATGCATAAAGATGCAAAAGAGTCCGGGGCGTGCCAAGAAGAACCAAGAAGAGGCGAAAAAATACAAGAGTGAGAAGAGCCAAAAAGTGGCGAGAAGAGCCAAAAAGTGGCGAGAAGATGCAACAAGCGTCAAGGTTGACCAATAAGAGCCAAGGAGGGCAATACAATGCAAAAAGAGCCAAGGCGAATTAAAATGAGCCAAGAAAAGTCAAAAAGAGCCAAGAAGAGCAAAAAAAAACAAGAAGAGACAAAAAGATCCAAGAAGAGCGATAAGATGCAAGAAGAGCCGCGACAAGCCAAGACGATCCGAGAAGAGTCAAAAAGAGAGAAGAACAGCCAATAAGACCCCAGAAGAGACAAGAAGAACCAGGAAAAATCATGAATAAACCCAGACAAGAGAAGAAAGATATAAAAAAAAATAAAATCAAATTCATAATTTCTGCCCATACTAAATTCAAATATTTGCTCATTAGGTTGCCATGTATAGCGGCCGATTGAACTCCAACCTCCATCTCATCCTCAGAGTATGTGTTCCAAGTCCTAACAAAAGAGTGCCTCCTGGGATAGGAGTGCTCCAGTTGGTATAACCGTATCGTATCATATCGTATCTCACCTAAAACATTAAATCGGTGAATAATTTAATCTTTGCAGAACCATCAAATGAACGGCTTTTCTTTTGCAGCAAATTTCTTACAAATTCTTGAAAGTAAGGAAGGTACTCAATGTCAATATGAATGTTTTAACGACAGTCGTGGTTCCATTTTCACAAAGTTTAATGATTCCCATTAGTTTAATGTACGCTGATTGAGCTTTCAATACACAATATTGTCTTCAATTTGTTGTAGTTGGAGTGGTTACAACATACCAGAATGCCTCCACGGCGCGCGGCGGCTCCGAATATCCGGAATTCCTCGCGTGAATAAACCAGCGGAGTTCGATCCAACTTCGTCAATTCTCCGCCGTATATTCTCACGATATACCTGACCATTGTTAATTGGCCTGGTATTATTGGAGTAATTTTCAGGTAAAGCGGGTAATGTTTCAGGGGTAGATGGTAATGCAAGGTGCGGAATGTTCCTTGGCGAATCTGTCTACATACTTACATTATAGCAGTTGAATTCCTACGCGATGGGGAATTTCTCCCGAATTGTGCCCAGATTCAGTTCGGTTTTGGGCCTTATTATGCGGAATTATTGCACAAGTATGTTCTGTGTTCTGATCGTTGTGCTTAATTTTACAGTTAAGGCATTATTAGCGTCGTTACTGTTCCCCATTTAAGTTACGGCCGTCTACGTTGATTTTATATATTGTGAAATTTCGATGGTAAGGGAAACATAAAATACCATAGAAGGTATGGTTTAAATTTATATAGGTATTACTAGTTTTCCGGCTTCGCCTTTAATTTGGATTCTTATATTGGCAACTACATCAATTTCACATTCCATTCTACTTCAGCGTTAAGCTTTTAAATTCTATAATATTACTTTATTTATTTTTTTTTACAGATAAATCGATATTTGAAAACTCCACAGGTCATAAATAACGATGCTAACTGAAAAGGGTTTTTTTAAATTTATTTTTGAAATAACTTAATGAGTAAAATCTCACATTGTAATATTTAATTATTGAAGACAATATTAGCGATTCCTAAACGAAAATCTGAATCTTTTTCTGTTTCAGATTTTCGTTTAGGAATCGCTAATATTGTCTTCAATAATTTAAAATATTTTGTTGTTTTCCTGAAAGAGCTAGAGAAAAAAATGTACCTATTAGTGTTATAATAGTGTCGCAGTTTAACAAAAAAATGGCTTCCTAAAAATGCATGAAGGAATTATAAAAATAGAAATATTAATTCATCTGCATTTATCCGAAAGTTTTCACCGCAGTCTAATAGCTTACATAATCTTATATAAAAACATACTTATTTGGGTTGTCTAGTAACATTACTGCGTGGCGAACACAAATTTGCAAAATTGGAACTGATGATCGTGTAATTCCGACAAGCGATAAAGTACCTACCTATAATCAGAAAATTGTTTTATTTTTATTCAATAAATAATTGGAAATGCGTATATATTTTGTTTAAATTTTTGACAGATGTTTTTCTAAGTTTACTAACGGTGTTCATTCGAAAGGTATATTTCTGATATCTCTCTAATTAGTCAACAAAAATGTATTTTTTTTTTAAAGAAAATATAATATAAATTCTACAATAATTATGAATTGAATCAAGAATATCAAGACTGAGTTATTTAAATACTCGCTTGTAACTAGATTGCATACAGTGGGCAGTACTTTCTCAGACATAGTACATGTGTTCAACTGGACAGAATTTAGTTATAAGAAGGCTATGAAAACATACCTCATAAATTAATACGAATGCAAGTTTTCAATGTTCGTTTTAACAATGTGTTCCAATTTCTTTAAAATTTTTACTTCTACTAATTTACTATACTTATCACATATTTGCAAAAGCCCGTACGGGCGTGTAATATAAATAAATAATGTCACATATTTTTAAAAACAATGTGATCCTAAGGCAAATATTTTATAATTACTTTCAACTTCACAAATCCCACAATTATAATTTCCCGTGACTTTTCACTGGTCTGCGATAGTACCATTATAATATCTAACGTTTAACTATTTGTGTCATTGTCTATTATACATTACATCTTACATACATATCTAAATATAACCTTTAATTTTTTGTAAAGATTCCCAAATTAAATATCGTAGGGGAAAGAAGAAATGTGATAATCACTCCAGCATCTATTAATACCAAAGTCCCCGAGATCTGAATTCTGAATATGCATCAAAGAGAATCTCTGTTCAAAAATAAATATTCATGGAGGAATTTGAGAAATTTCAGATAAATGAACGGAACGCTTTACCGAAGTTGAGGCAAGCCCTCTTTTAACCTTAGCGCTTCCAAAGGGCACATCGCTTCCTGTTTGGGATAGGGAAACAGCATTCTTGCTGAAACTTTGTATTTCTAGATACAAAGAATAATGTACATTGTGCACTATTCAGTTAATTTTTTTTACACATTGGTCGTATACAACATATGTAGTATGCATAACTTTTTATCAGCGTTTACATACTACCAATATTTCAAGTAGGTAGGGTAGATTGGAGACGATTTAAATAACTTTACTTTTACTGTGTGTAGTGGAGTATCTTTCGTATTTACAGGTAAGACGATAATACTAGATGAATAATAATCTGTCTAGTTCCCAAATAAAATTTATTGAGTGGCGACAACTCGTACAGGTAAGTTTCAATAACCGCATAAAATAGATGGGAATGTCTGATTCAATTGACCCCATAGTGTGGACAAATGAAACAATTTTTGAGGTTAATTGAAACACTCACTATCTTTAGAATAATTGCAGTAATTTTAATCAGTGTTTAACAATTTCATTATTATAACAACACTCAGATTATGAATAGTGATTAAACATACCAATACTGAAAAAGTCAGAACTAAACTTCAGTAACCTACGTAATTATCGACCCGTTTCAAACATACCTTTCATTTAAAAAAATCTGGAGAAAATTGCTGCTGCACAAATAACCAGTCACTTGAATTAAAAAAACTTTTTCACAAATCGTCAATCTGCACACCGAAATTTCCACTCAATCGAAACCGGACTACTACGTGTGCTGTCAGGCATAAGTCTTGCCGTAGAGTCAGGTAAGTTAGCACTCATTCCTATACACCATTGATCACGACTTCCTTATTAAGAGATTAGAGGAAACATTTGATTTAAATTTCTATATCAAAAATTGGCTGGCATCCTATCTATCTAATCGCTTACAAGCCGTGAAGGTTAAAAAAACTCTAACTTCACAATACTTTCTTCTGGGCTACCCCAGGGATCCGTCTTGGGTCCACTTCTCTTCATACTTTTTACAAAAGATGTCGCCAAAATAATCAAGCCATTTGGTCTCTTGTCTCTCTGCTACACTGACGATCAGCAAGTTATTTTTTAATGCGCTCCAAACCAAATTAATATTCTCAAAATCCGTATAGCTGAATGTTTAGAAGCAATAACTTGTTGGATATCTACATGACTACTATAACACGGGCATTAGCCTAGTATGGTAGTTGAAAATTGTAATATTTAAGAAATCTATAAAATAAAATAAAAGAAAAAAAAAAAACAAACAAACAAAACCTAAATCCATCTAAGACTGAGTTACTCTGGGTGACCACAAACATACGTCGAAATATCATAAACGATTCACCTATTTCTATTTCCGGCAGCGATATCATCCCAAAAACAACAGTCAATCTTCTCGGTGTCAATTTAGAGTCTGACTTTTCGTTTAAAAGTCAAATAAATAGGAATAAAATTGTAATATTTAAGAAATCTATAAAATAAAATAAAAGAAAAAAAAACAAACAAACAAAACCTAAATCCATCTAAGACTGAGTTACTCTGGGTGACCACAAACATACATCGAAATATCATAAACGATTCACCTATTTCTATTTCCGGCAGCGATATCATCCCAAAAACAACAGTCAATCTTCTCGGTGTCAATTTAGAATCAGACTTTTCGTTTAAAAGTCAAATAAATAGGAAATAGCAAAATAAAAAAATAAAAAAATAAAATAAAATAAATAATAAAAATAAAATAGCACCGGTTTTTTTCACCTAAGACAACTCAAGTTTGTCCGAAAAAACCTTCCTACAGAGGCAACAAAACTACTTATCAACTATTACATCTCGATTACTGCAGCGGCATTTATGCCAGCCTTCCAAAATATAAACTGACAAACATCAATCAGTATTTAATGCAGCAGCATGGCTCAGCATGATTCTCTAAATATTCGACCATTTCAGAACACCTTCGAACCTTCACTGATAACCTTGATAACCTTTGTGTAAAGAATGGCAATTGTAAAATTCAACTGAAACGATGAGTTATCTAATATCAGGTAAACTCTTAAAACTTACGATATTAAACATCTTTATAAAAGTATCAGGCTCAAGGCACAACGATAATAATTAATTAGTGAGATTCACAATCATGACAAGTATATTGTAATTCTTGTTTCGTGAGCGCAAAGTTTGCATATAATTCACTGGACCCAAATTTCACCTGGCCTGCTAGAATTATATTCTTCACCGCATACTAAACAATTAGCATTATTATCAGATCTCGAAGAGTTATTTCTAATTATTTCTATTGTTTTAGTCTTCTTTTCCTTCTTCTCTGTATTTTTCGTGTTATTTTTTGTCGTGATAGATTTTTTATTCTTTCTTTTTCATTGGTTTCTGTCCTTATATTTTGTAATAAATGTTATTGGTCTTATGCTTAAATTTGGTTATGTAGTCATTTAGCCTCTCTGAGTAGACGAAACAACTGTTTCAGATTCTTCCACAAAAAATGGCTGCTAAATTACCGAGCTTGTCAATGTAGATGGAACAGCTGCTTTAAGTCGACTAGAGATCTTTGGAGGACAGTCTCAACAGATCTGACGGAGTTTTGAGTATTTTAAAACTATGATACCTACTCTTAGGTAGGTATCATAGTTTTCGAGTAAATTGAGATGTTTCTATTGTCTCCAGTCGACCCTACTTACATATATTTTTTAAATCCCGTACTGGATTACATCATATTTTTTTTACCCATCTACAGTCAATTCTGTTTTTACACGATTTTGATATAACACGGTCAACAAAGCGTATGTTAATATTGTTCTATATTAGATTCAATACAATATTAAATGAAATTCCATGATTAATAAATTTGCGTTTCTGTAAATAATACCCACGCACTGGCCTTGTCTACGAGTATATGGGATTTTTTTTGTTATGCACATATTGAACATTGGTAAATGTAATAATGTACGTTTTATGTTTTTCTCTTTTAAATATATAAATGTATACATACATAAAAAAAAACTAAATGTTGAGAACAAATGAAAAAACAGTGTTTATATATACAAGGTACGTACTTGACTTTAACCAGTGATTACGTTAGTATGTCTCTAAACACCATTTATTATTTTATCTTATTTTCAGTATTTTTTTTTCTGCTTAAATGGAGAAGGTTTTTATAATATATAAATAATTATAAATTTAAAAATTTAAAAAATTATGATCTTGGCTTTCCAACCAGATAATAGTGTAGGATGACTAATGATACAAGTGATTTCATCGCGGGCTTCATCACTAGATTCAACACAACATCGCCAGTTTCAACAGTGATTTCATCGCGTGCTTCATTAGGTACTAGATTCAACACAACATCGCAAGTTTTAACAGTGATATTATTACATCACATGTTTCATCACAAGTTTCATCGCATGTTTCATCACTGATTTCATCACAGGTTTCATCGCTGAATTCATCACTGGATTAATAATATATATTTTTAAATTTACAAAATTTGATATTACGCACTAAGCAACACAAATTAAAGGATGTTAATTTTTTGACAATCTGGAGTGATTCACATAAAATCTTTATCCAATTTCATTTATATTATGTAGCTACTGTATTATAGCATTTTTACACTGTTTTCTGTGGAATGTATCCTTCATGCAAAAACAGATTTAACAGAGTAGGTACCTACTCGTAATCTTATATATTTTATTGAGGCTAAATTAAATTAGCAAGGAGAAAAGATAAACAAGTAAAACAATTTCCCTCAGGGCCTGTGTCATTTTTGAGTATGCTGTGTGGAGGTTCTTTTGAAGGAAACGAACGACAAGAAGTTATGGGAAGGAAAAAGGTGGAGGGTGGGTAGGAATCTAGGGATCAGTGTATCCAGGAGTGACGGACGAATGATCTATCCCTCCCTGCGGCGCAAGGGGATGGGTCAAGAGACCAGTTGGAGAAGTCAAAAGTCTCCCAAAACCAGCCTCTTAGGATCCAGCATGCCACGCAGTTGGTGGGCAGGCGCATCCTGAACATACCTCACCTGATGAACCCGGGCACTCCTACTAAATCACCAAACTAAGCGAACCACTTGGGGTGACCTATAGCAGAGGTATTGGTTATCCAATAAATGGTCCCGGGTTTAGAACTGTGGGATCTGGGCACAGAGCCTAAGAAGGTTGGTTATTTAGAAAACTTTCATGTGGATTGTAAATCAAAACTACCTAAATTTTGGTTAGCTTTTCATAACTCCTATCACCGTAATTTTTGTCAATGAAGTTTTATTATTATATTGCAAGTACACGTCAACGGCAGTATCGTTTTGAATTCATTCCAACTGATAAGAATAAAAATTGATTGCTATGAGTGGTAAGCCATATAATTTCTACATAGTTAACCTAAATAATTTATCATTTACTGGTAATGGCAATGAAATCGATATAATAAATTTATTAAAAATAATATTAATGAAAACAAGGAAATAGAAGACACAGATATTTGAAAAATACTGATCAATGATTAGATTTATAAAGTACTGGTTTTATTGAAAATTTGTATGAAACAGTATTTAATTTTTATATACATCTATTTGAATTTCACTTTTGTTTTCGGTAATGAATGAATGCAAATTTTGGAAGACCAAATGAACCCACTTCCTGACATCCGATCGAGCCAAAACTCGGCAGATAAATGCCTTGTCGATTACAATGCATTCTATCATTGGTGGAAATCACGTACACACACACATATGGATTTCTCTGAAATCGGATGAGATTAAAGGAAAATTTTATGAAATAAATGTCTGTCCTATCCGTTCGGCATTTGGCGTGGATGGTAGAGTTGTCGACTACAATTCCTTGGTAGAAAGGTTCAATCCTGAGTTAAACCTTTATTTTTTAGTTTTAAGAGAAATTGATGTAAAACTTTTTTTTACGTGTTATTTTTTTGGTTAAATTTGTATTTAAAAGCTTAACGGTTGTGGTTTGTGGCTTAAATTATTTTTGATTTTATTTTTTTTTAATCTTAACACGACTTTTGGGGAATTCATCTGCTATAATTACACCCACTTAATTCTTAGTTCTCTTTTATATATTCAATAGTATTATTATCAAATTTACAAAAAACTGTTTATTATTAAACAAGTTCTGCTGTATAATTATAACTACGCGTGACAGCTGTTTCGCCCTCTGAAGGCATTATCAAACTGTTTAATAATGCCTTCAGAGGGCGATATTTTTCTTCACATAAAAATGATTTTAAAAAATTGATTATTTTCAAACAAAGCAAGAAGTAAAAAAAGCTTTTTGATATTCAATGACATACGTGGGTATTTCGGAATGTCGGGATGTTTGTGCAATCCCATACAAATCAATAAAGCATAATATATACAATAATTTTGAAGTAATATGCAATAAAAAGAACAACAAAAAAAGACGTTAAGCTTTAGATTGACGGGGCCGAAAACTTTCTCCAGTGATCCTGGCGGGATTCCACGATAAGGACATTTTTGAATTTGAAATATATACAAAAGGAATTGTTTGGTTGAGATTACGAATAAGACAGAATCATAAGCCAACGTTTCAATAATGACGCTGTTTAACTGTGCAGAGAAGGCAGTCGTTTGAAGTAAATTGTGCAACGGTAAGTGGCGTATCTACTGAATCCAGTATCCACATTCCAACGGTGATAGTCATTATCGTGGAGATACGCGGCTTGTGGCAATATCTGGACTCGCGATCTGCTTATTATAAATTAACGCCATCTCTGCGGGGAACAGGGGTTGGTAGCTTGCGCCGGTGCTCGAAGTATATTATAATAGTCGTGTGTCTTGTCCCGAACAATAATGAAGTCTGCACGTAGTCTAACAAAAAATAACGCCCACGGGAAGAATTCTCTAATGAGACAGTTCTCTGAGGCGCGCTTCAACTCCCCAGGGAATAAATATTCCGCCGTTGGATGAAGGGCCTTGTTTTTATTACCGAAACGTCGGATGCCCTTAAATCTGATGCTCCTTACATGTGAAAATGAAACAGTAACACATCGCACACACTCATAAAAAAGTTAATTTTCGCTTGAAAAACGATGAAAACGCAATCGAAGATTTTGACATTTTTAATGAGTGTCTTATACTTGGCACAATATTTTTTTTGTTCTGGAACTTTAGTTCGACTGTCTGTTGGTATTGGATTAACTAATGCACGTCTCATAATCACTGTAGCAAGTGAGTAACAGATTTAGTCATTTGCTCCTCGGGATATTTTTGTGAGCACATTCATGTTTTATTCCTGTCGCGTTATTCAGTTTAGCTCCAGGAATTAACTGCGTCGGAAACTGTATTTAGTGGGCCATTAATTAGGATTTAAATTAGTAACTAGGGACTACTCGAAATAAGCGCAATGAACCTTATTTAATTTGCCAAGGAATTTTTGGTTTATTAACAAATGATAATAAATAAATTATCGTTGTTGACAGCAGTAGCCAGGTTACCAGTACTTCGTAGCATTACTTTTCCTTTTCCCCTTATTCTCACTCCTCCCACTTCAGCCTCGTCATTCCCTCAATGTGGATAACATAGTTCCACTAGCTTTGGCTAGTGGTCTCTCCTAAAAAATAGTGTGAAAATTGACGTTAAGTCAACTACTATAATACAAACTCATAAGCTTTTAATTATGGGAATAAAGAGAAAGGACCTTCGGAAAATATCAGTTATTTCATAACCCGGAAATGATTGTTAACATCTATGCACGATCAAATTTAAAAAAACGTATTTTTATTGATCCCTGGTAGAGTTTATGAAGATTTAGTATGTCTTATAATAATAACCTTACATAATATTAAGTTGACGCATTGAAATGATTTATGTAAAATGTAGCTGAAACTTCGCTATCTTTTAGAAAACATATTTGCTTAAAGCCAAACCATTACTCATATTCTTTGGCTCGATCACAGAGTCACGATGAAAGGAAGAGTGAATTGGGCCACTCACTTTGGCTGGAGCAGTGCTGCTTACCCTTCCGACGCGACGCCAGTACGTGCCACGTGACGGAATGTATGCAGCCGCCGATGTGAAACACGCACCCGGGGGTGGAATTTCCCCCTACATCCCCCATTAGTAAATTCTCCCATTCGCGTTAAAAATACACGCAGACAATCGGTTAAGCTCTCAGATTTACCCCGCGACTCGCGTTACTTGAATTTATAATGACCGTTTTGACAGGCGCTATTTGTGATTTGGGCTTACTTGGGCCTACAAAAAGTTTGAACGTGATATTCGCTGACATATGTTCAATTGGAGATCAAATGCGTGCCTCGCTAAGGCTTGCAGCTCGCTGCATTCTGACGATCAGAAAATATCATCTAATAGTCATGTACCATCAGGGAGCGGATCTAAAGTTACTATTAAAAACTGTATAATTCATTGTGTAATATTTTATAATTTTTTCACAATTGTTGTTTTGTACCGACGATTAGTACTTGAAATGGACTTTACTTTAACGAGAATAAAAGTTCAAGCGATCGAGTTTATTTATCACATGGAATACTAGGAGTGCGGAAAGGAAACCTTTACCTGTTGACGATAGTTAATTCTTTTGGAGTTCTGTTGGTTTCTGGAAGATTCCGTTAGTTTAGACGTATATCTTATAAACATTAGACATTAGAGATTTCCACAACACTAACTTTATTTACAATCACCACACAAAAATATAATATTTAAATTGTGGGTAATAATTTGTACAATTTTACGGAATTTTCACGAGATTAATTGTTACGAGAAAAAAAATAATATTCAACGACTACTACGGCGAAAATTCAAACATGAAACAAAATGCCACTGGCGTTGGTCTTCTTTTTTCAAATCTTCTCTCCGCCAAAGTAAGAGTTTTAGAAACGGAACCAAAAACAAGGGAATAGGCAATATGAGTAGGAACTGAGATTTGGAATAATCATAAAACTGTTTCAATATTAAACCTGCTAAAATACTTCGAGTAGTGGTAGCAGTAGTAGGTTTGGTTAAGGTCACAAGTTAATTAGAAAAATCAATAAATAAGTTACGCTAATTACAACCATTATAATTACAGCACCCCACAGAATTTCCCAGAGCAAGAAATCCAATCGATTTTTTATCTCAAAGACACGATTTGCAAAACTTTTCGCACTTAACAAAATATTTTAAAATAGTTTAATGATATCTTTAGGTTAAACACAATAAATAATAAAATCACCAATATTCAATCAAAGCGATAAATTTAAAATTGATTAAAAATTCAGAAAACTTGTAGCTCTGGATTTGGACACCGATCTCTGTATGTTTTACCTCGAGATTTTTGCTCCCATATCATCGGAGAGACGGTTGTGTGAATTCACAATTGGTCTGGTTTTGCATCGTAGCTTTTTGCGAAAAGCTCTAGGAATCGAGTACCAGAAAGACTCAGAGCTACGTTCTGAAATAAAATATAAATTCGCCGAACAATGGGCAGTTTGCGGACTGTAAAAACTTTCTGGACGAGAAATTGTGGAGTAAAATACGATGTATTTTGTTGGTAAGATTGTTTTATTAGGCGCTCCTTGTTGTATCGCTATGCATTGGGGTGCAAACATACAATATGAATGCATTTTGAATGACTGCTAAAGTTTTTTATTATTGGAGATCTTTTTTATTTTCAACTCGAATATCAGGAAGATAAACAAATTCCGAAAAAACCAAACCTTGTAATTAAAAAGTTTTACCTATGATTTTTTTTGCATCGTCTCATTTAAAACCAAATCAGAAAATAGTAATTACTGCTATTGTTGTATTAATAAATATAATTTTATATTTTTGCAATGGTTTTTTATTACCAAAATATGGCCATTCAGTCCTGAATTGTCAGCCAAATTGAATACAGTACTGTCTTGAAAAATTAAATTGGTCATAAAACAAAAGAAAGCTCACTTAATTGCCGTCGACTTTCAGAAAACTCGGCTAACATATTAATTCTACGACGAAAATTTTAAGTTGAATTATTGCTTACACGTTATTATTATGTCTCGACATTTCGGCGGATCGTAAAGCATTCATCGTGTATACTTGTACACGGTTCGTGGAAACTAGTAGTACAAGCTGAAAGCTTTTAATTTAGCTTTAAGTCAAATAAAAAAAATTGTTCGCTATGGGGTTAATGTCAGCTGTTTAATGTATTTTTAAAATGTGTCGAAGTTGCCTTAAAAATAGGAAAAAATCGTAATACTCAGATCGATTGTTTTTGGGTTCTCTATGTGATGTCGATTTGCCAGTTTATCGCTTGTACTACGAGTTTCCAGACACCTTTTGCTGTCGTATTAACGAGAAAGATGTCTGAAAATGTATGATTTATGTTTTTTTTTATTGGCCATAATATCCAATAAAATATCATTTTAACGCATAATATTAGTAATAAATTTGAACTAAAATAAACGTAGTTAGTAGGTGCATGAATATTTGTGAACATAAGTTTGTCATATACCATGAATGTGACTTTAAATACTCCTTATTTAAAAGTTGTTGCATTCTCATCCATCGGAAAAGAAGAAATAAGAACATAAGTTGAGGGAACTATTTCTGTTTTGGGGCAGATAGCGCGGGGACAGGGCTTAAACACATAATAAATGGGAGTCGAGGATTTTTTGCTCTAACGGTTAGATTTTCAAATGTGCTCAGAATCTTCGCTGTTTCTTCATAGACATATTTTTAAAAAATGCAAGAATAAATGACAAAGCTTAAAACTGGAAAGTTAAAACAGAGTTTCGGTGCTTATGTTGATATTTTAGAATAATCCAATCCTCCTTGATGAAAGCATCCTTGACATATATCGGATACTCTCAGTATCGCCCTTGTGAGAGACCAACGTTAAGATAGAAACAATATTTAAAATAGGGTTAGCCGTGTTTGGTGTCACGATCTCAATAGCCAGGTACTTCCCAACCTTTCTCTCCCCATGTCCTTCCCTTCCCCATTATATACAGCTTCACAACGTAAACCTGATTGGGGATGCCATGTTCTCAATGGCGTTTAACGGTTGGGAGCAGATGGAAGATCTTATTTGGATAAAAAAAATACCAATGTTAATAATAGCAGTGGACTTCAATAAGTATGTTAATAACTAATACGTAGAGTAAATATAGGCTTTTTTCATTTTCATGGCGTCGCAAATTCTTCAACGACAAAACAGATACAGATAAAATTTTAAAATATTTAAAAAAACAAGGACGGGTTGTTTCAGAGAATTTGAACAATTTTTAAAATTTAAAATTAATTTTCTAGTTCTGTTATTATATCAACAGGCCAGATACTTCATAGAATTGAAATAACAATAAAACTTTCACAGTCCTTGAAAATTAACTGTGAAATTTGATGAATTGTTCAAATTCTCTGAAACAACCCGTCCCAAGAGAACAATTTTATTTTTCATATTTTTTTTACTGTCTTAAGTATTTAAAATATTACTTAAATTATTAAATTTAAAAAAAATTCAAGGGACAATGTACTAGGTTACGCACATGTTTGTCCTTGATAACCGGACCAAACAGAACAATGACGAAACACAAGACTTTTGAAAAGTAAGTAAAAAAAATACTAGGTTAACTAAGTTAAGTTAGAATATTTTTTCATCACTTCTCATGACATTACATCACATTTTAAAAGTGTTCTGTTTTAGTCATGGAACACTTCTTCTCGATGCAACTCAAATATCTTCTTATTTCTGAAAGGTTTTTCAGGATACTCCAGGAAATGGTGGTAAGCTCGTAAAATGCACATGAAAGCAAGATTAAGTAGGAACGAATAAACTTAGGGTGAATAACTGCCCTCACCTCATTTCGGCGTTATCTTTTAGCGTCCTAACGGGCTCGAGGAAAAGATAAAGGCGGTATCTCACGGGGCAGATTAGGAATGCTTCACACCGCGTCTGTCACCTCACCGCGAGACTCTCATCCCCAATCCACGGTCATGGGCGGACCAGCAATCCCAATATATCCCGGAATGTTTATCTTTTTACCGGTTATTTTGATGTTTAACTCGATTTAAACTAATAACTTTTTTGTAGGTACTCACTTAATGAGGGGTTTCAATCAACGCTTTTTATTTAAATTTACACAACTGATAAACAACCATGTATGTATCGTAAACTACTGTTTGTCAGTTATGTCAAATTTAAAACATGTTTATTACATTTTATACTGAGATATTTAGGTACCTTCAAACTCCTAAGAGCGGTTACTCATCGCTAAATTGAACGCCCGCGTTCGTGTATTTTCTGTATTTTGCTTTAAAGTTCAAGCATTTAAAAATAAATAGAAGATGGTTTGAAAGCGAGATATGTAATTTTTTTAGAGGGAGCGCGCTAATATAAAAAAAACGATAAGAAATTCTTCACGACTCGTTTAGAATAGGCCAAAATCTCTCGATTTGTATCTTTAAATTTCTAAGTTGCATTTAAAGATACGCTGTTTATTTCTTCACACATACATTAACTTTAAAAACAGAGCAAAATATGTTTTTAATAATATAATTTTAATTATATAATTAAAATTTCGGCCCTACAAATGTACAGATATTATCTTAAAAAACAACATGCAATTTTTTAGGCACTTAGAAACTTAACGGCTGTTGCTAAATATGGTTGGTGTGGTAAAGCCGGTCTTGAGCCTGGTTTAAGACCATTCTAACCAAACAAACGCCATGGTAATGATAAAATCAAGTTTTCAGTAAGGCTAAATGTGTTCAAGGGAAATGTGACATAAACCGGTTTTTACCGATTTCTAGTCGGAATGTATTTTATTGTAATAGAATCATTCTTAAATTGTTCATCAGTAGAAATTTTTTCAATAAGTACTAATAGGTATTACCATGGGACCTACAAATGAGCTTGGTTGATATCTATTTAGTTGAATTTGTGACCAACTCGTAGCATTTTAATAAATATATATTTTAAACTTTCCCCCCTTGAGTCCACCCCTGTATTATTCAACCACTACCATTTCATCGACAGAAATAACTGAGCCGCTGTCTGACTGTCGTCTGAGCCCTTGCTCCTTACGCGCTTAATTGATCGCCAAAATCTTTCGCCAAACCGTTAATTATCTGCCATCCCAAATCCCTGATGCGGAATGTGTTAATGCGCATGCAAGACGTACGGCTGCATTAAGCTTCGAATACAGTTCAAGCATTTGATTTGAGAACCAATTTACTTATGTAAATGATTTACTGATGAAACGGAAAGCTTTAAAATGCCAATATAATATGGATTTTAACATTCAAGAATTGCTAACACTCCATGACAAAAGTGTGTGATATTGATATAACATAGTCTTTATTGATATGATTGCCTTTCTAATGGCTTCCTTAAATTATTTTGCTCCGAAAACATTATCGTATAAAAAAACCAAAGAATTTTAGAATCTCTCTTATTTCTTATGTATGATTTTGGAACTTGACTACAACTGCAAAATTGTAAATTTATAATACCCTTCAGAGAGCAGAATCATTATTGATTTTTTTATAGTTACAATATATAATTTCCCCTAAAAAATTGATATTTTGCAGAGAAAATGAAAAACATAGTCACGGAAGAAGCATATGTTTAGTAAATTAATAATCTTGAAAAATTATATTTCATTTTAATTTATTGTCGTGTAGAATAAATAAAACAAGATCGTTTGGTCTAAAATGTAAATAATTGTCACCTAAAGCAATATGAGTTATAGTCGGATGAATAAATCATTCCAGTCGCTCTCATTGGGGTGGGCGAGCTGGGAGCTGAGACTGGGCCCATAGCCTACACGCCACCCCACGCACCACCACTAACCACCTCAGGTAGACTGTAGACTGCCAACTTAAAAGGAATATTTTATGAATCTCTTCTTCTCCCTGCATTTCCTGCGCCCCTGTCCCGCGGAGTCACTAAACGTCATATTCCGCAAAATTCCCCTCCCGACTAATAAATATCGCATTCGGGACAAAGTTGTCTTATATGCTCGCCTTTTTAGAGGAACCGCTTCCTCGACGTGAGTGTGGATTGTACAAGCACAAGGCCTCCGATGTCATTGGGTTTTAATAACGTGAAGTTATTATTAAAAGTTCTATCGTCGGAAAGCGGCGCCTCCGGAGGAAGGGGTTGATATGGAAGACTTTATTATAATACACCTCGAAAAGCTGATTTTATACGGAAAG
Organism: Hesperophylax magnus; assembly: GCA_026573805.1. Lineage (NCBI taxonomy): Eukaryota > Metazoa > Arthropoda > Insecta > Trichoptera > Limnephilidae > Hesperophylax > Hesperophylax magnus. The sequence goes on from JAIUSX010000121.1 coordinate 11,040,233, forward strand.
CTCAAATTATTGCAGGTTTGCCCACATACTATTTGAAGAGAGAACATGAATATTTATTATACAGCAGATTCGCATATTAATTATTTTGAGTGATGTTGCGCATTATACGCTCCAGTTTAATTGCAGATTGAATATTTCAGATCAAAGAAAACTTTTAAAATTGAAGTCATTTCGCACGAGGCGATGCACTACGTCGTGAAATATTTTAAATTGAGCCGCTATCAATAACAACCCTTACGTAGATGGCGATAAGGTTTAAATTCCCGCTTAACACCATCCGCCTGTTTTGATTTATGCAAGAAAAAAACATGGCCAAAAAGTGCCTTTTATTTTATTTTGTGGATGTTCATGCATAAATATTTATTTTTTTTCGATTATTTTATAAATAACTTAATTTGCCACATTATACAATAAAATTATAACCGAAAATGGGTTCGTAAGTAGGAGATTTTGAACTTTAAAGCAGTTTTCATAGGCCTTTACATTATTTTTTTCCTGGGCTTATAAAAAGACTTATCTAAAAAATACTAGATCATTTCAAAGGCCAAGATGTATTCTACTCGCAGTATTTAATTAAAGCATCTGAAACATTTCTAGGCGACCAAATTTTCAAACCAAAAACACATGATTTTGCATTACTACTTATGGCATCGCCTTAAGTCCAAATATGTCAAATTGAAATTTTAGACGTTGCAGTTTTCTCTATCTATATGAATTTAGTATGTATTGTGTACAAGGTGGCGAAAAATTCATCACCCTATAGGAAAATGTTCTCAAGTGGCATCTTATATCATCACAAATTTGACATTTGTGAATTAAACAGAATAAATGTTGACGAACCATGGACCGCTATACTCCTCAAGAAGGCGGAATAATAATTGCATTATATGCATTTTATTTTTATATAAAGAGAGTTGCTGCCTTAGGAATTCGAGTGACGAACTTTTACGCCATCTCGTATGAATGAATCAACGTTTTTTTTTCCAAATGTGTATTATAATTTGAATATCGGCGTATTATGACTATTTTGCAGAATTCTAATAAACACAAAATTCGTCTAAAAATACTTGTTTAAATTAGGACTTGAGAACAAAAGGCTAGATTCCTCTTTTTTTTATAAATGAAACACTTTGTAGTAGTTGAAATTACACCGATTTTATTGTTGTTTTTTCCAACGTTTATACTGCTTCCGACACTCTGTGGAGATCATTCCACCAACGGAGAGCGAAATATAATTGTCACTTTGGGTTCCTTTTGCTAGAAACTATCGAAGAGAAGTGAGTTCCCTAATCAAAATTGTAACTTTAATAACATAATTTCGCTGCCTTTAAAGAAGGTGCAACTAGCGACATCTATATTCTAAATCAGTTATTCTTTTTAATCGTAATTGGTTTGAATCTCGGAGCAATTTTCAACAATACTTAAGTGTGATTATTGTAGTAAGCATTTTGGTTTTAGTTTTTGCATTGTCGCTGAACGTTCTTTCAAAGCTATACCATCAAACGTAGTCTCTCTCTCTGGTTTCAATCCTGGGATTGGTTTGCAGCAATTTCATCTAATCTCCTCTTCCATTCTTCCTTGTCTTGTGCGGCTCTTTTGACTTCTGCATATGATGAGCAGCGCACGTCCACCAGCAGGTCCTCCAGGTACTCTCGGCGTGGGCGTCCCCTAGAGTTGGTCCCCTCGGTCATACCCTCCATTATGACATGCAAGAGGCCTTCTTGTCGTATAACATGGCCGATCCATCTTGCACGCCTTTCGGACAAGGTCCTGAGCAGGTGCCTTCCTTACCAAAAACGTAGTACCTACTTCCTTCCAAACGTAGTACCAATATCTAAACCATATTTTATGGCAGCGTCCTTGTGATTTGTTAGTATATAATAGAAAACCAAATTCCCGTCTCAATATTGACGTTTAACGCTATATTTATTAGAGTTTCAAAAGAAAATCTACCAACTGAACATCCTGTAATAAACCACATTTACGTTAATGTCCCACTATTTTTATACGAGTGCAACAAGTAGATGAGTAGCTTTCCAAGCCACGGCAGAGCAGTTCAGCAGACCATTCCCACTCAGTTCCGGAATGGTCTAACAAATAATAAAAGATGAAACACAAAGGAGAGCGTATCCAAATATTTACATTAAATCTTCCGGTTTATTTGGCTAAATAAAACAAGAACTTTACAGATGGCTCCTCTTCTTTGTCGTTCCGTTTGATGGATGATGGATCCGAAGATGTTACAAATAGATTAGACAGGAAACGGTGGCAGTTAGCTTTTTTATGTTTGATTATCCACGTTTTTATCAAGAAAAACTCTAATGGTAAATTAATCAGATTTTTGTTTATCGTAGTTGAAAAGTAGTAAAACAAAAATCTATTGCTTAAAGCATTTTGGAAAATCGTAGGAATAAATAATAATACAAGAAATATTTAAATAATAGCTACATTACTTGTAGCGTATTCTCCTTTACAAGCATTAATTTTACCCTTTCTGCATAATTTTTTTTACTAGTTTCTCATATGCCTCAAGGTTCGATCTAGAAATTATTTACACGACACAAAGCATACCGTGGGTACGTATTTAATTGAAAATATTCTATGAAAAGAAAAGTTTTAATTTCGGCAAAGGGAAAAGATAAAGTCGGGGAAAGTTCATCCGTTTAAACTCCTTAAAGAGTAATACTAAGTAATAGTTCCGTGAATGTAAATTTATCTAGAAATACATCAGTCTAACCCACAAACTGATTCGCAATTATTTCATAAAGTACTCAACGAATTATTCAAAGTACTAATTAATCGATAAATTTGCTTAAACGTTAATTCGAGCTTTTTGGTTTTATTTCTGCTGGCGCACAATGCACCGTCCAGAACAAACTAGCTTGACAAAAATATTTTATTTTCTCTTATGCCATATAAAATGGTAATTTATGGAGAGTCAAAATTAAAAAAAAATTTACGCTAGTTTTTTTAATGACATTTTTAAATTTTATTTAATCACGATTTTAAAATCTTGCGCCAAAAAATATCAAATTAAATAAAGTCATATATGAAATAACATGCAAACGCACTAATTTAATTCAATTGTAACGATATTGAACTGAAATATTCAAGAATAATTTATCTTTATTGCACTTACACATAAATGGTATTATTGGCACATTATTGGGAACTACATAACACTTGTTTCTGAAAATTGTAAAAAGTTGTACTCGGGTGCATTCGGGTGCAAGTTACGGTATATGAACTATAGTTAACAATAACGGTTCCATGATAACTCAACACAGTGACAATTCAACACACTTTTAAAAAGTTATATAAAGTCATTAGAAACGATGAAATTTTTTTTTAACCTAACCTAACCTATCCTATATAACAAATACATCAATGTATATAACCCAGTAAATAAAGTTTTTGTTTCATCACTTTCCATGACTTTATATAACTTTTTAAAGATGTGATGAATTATTATTGTGATGATTTATCCGGTTACCAACAATAACATATTCTTTCATTTGAACACAAAATTCAGCAGGGATCTACTGAAATAAATATAGTAAATATCTATTTTATTCAGATCGTTTTATAAATAATCACGATAAATACCACCGTCTCTTATAAAATTGAATATTTTATTAACTAATTAAATTTAAGTAACAAAATTATTCTTAAATATTAGGTAACCATTGTAATAATATCCATAACTTATGTTGTCGAATGACAATGAAACTAAAATGTAGTCCGAAATAGGATTATCTCATTACCTCTACTTTGATGACTCGCCATTCCTGATGGGTTATTATTTAATACTTTAAAAAAACTATCCCTTATCGATTTGTTATGGTCGTGTATGACTCCTGTCCAGCTGGCTTGGTCTCATTTTCCACACGCGTCAATCTCGCCGAACAGATACGGTTTTTGCGAGCCGAGCCATGTCCGTTTGGGCCAAGTTTGGCCTGCGCGGCCTGGGCAAGAGGCGCCCGATTGGCCGTGCGACCAAAGTGGTCCTGTGCTTTACAAACTGCCGCTTTTATTGTTTTATCTCGCGGTGTTGTGTAAACTGGCCTTTATTTGAAGTGTGATATGTTGGTTGAAGGTAAATATTTAAAGAGTTTGATTGTGCATTAAAGTGATCATTTTGTTTTTAATATTTCGAGCTGGTAAATGATTATTGATAGTTTTTACTGACGTCATAACGTAGAGACAGACAATTAGAGGCGCTATAGCATATTAATATCTCATCGGAACATCTTCCACATGCAAGTGAGTAGCGGTGAGCGGGGACCGGCTACAGTAGTCTCCAATCTTTCACGGTTGTAGCGTTTGAGGAAAATTAGAGGTCAGAAATTAGAACAACTAAATATAATACATCAATGCGTCAGAATAACAGAAGAGTATGTATGAGACGATGTATCAATATGAATGAAGCAAGGAGTGTGAACCAAAACAAAATTTTACATAACTTATAAACCTCACAAACCCTTCATTAATAATTGTTTATCATTAATGTAAAATTTAAAAAGTTGTTTATTAGTAAGACCCTAGATTATATTAAAATTAAAATTTAATAAAATATAGAAAATGTTAAATGTCTTTCCCATCACGGGATATTCCAGTGGGGAAAACATTATAAAATTTAAAAATAAAATAATGTGTGGATATAATTTTCTTGGCTACAAGAAAAATCGGAATACTTTTGAAAAGTGATATTATAAAGTCATTAAAAGTGATAATAAAATACCAAATTAAAACCTACACATTTTTTTTTCATGACTTTTCATGAATTTATGTCACCTTTTAAAAGTGTTCTGATTTGTCCACCGTTCTGATTTATTCGGTTACCGATTTTTGAATGCCTTTGCCTCTAAAGCGAGACGACCACTTGGAATCTACTGCAGCTTTTATAGCGTGTTGTCCCTTTCATCGACTCTCGATTGCATCCCAGCTGATGCGTTAAAATGGTAACAAAGGCCTTTTTCATCCTCTTAGATCTTATTTAAATATCTCCCTCTCTGGCAGGTATAGTTAACTGTTTGGTCGCGACCGTAATAACCAATTAAACAAAAACTTCAAAGAAACAAACATTATTTATTTATTCATTTTCGATAAATCGACAGTTTACATATCAGTTTGTACATAAGTATTATATAGTAAAATAAAACCAATTATGGATTTCCTCCTTGTGACTTTAACTGAGACTGCGCAATATGGAATAAGTTATTTAAATTTGTGAGAAAGGAATATGAATTAAAAAATTTATACAAAACAATTATATAAAACGAAAAATTTACAAAACAATACATTTATAGCCATGGAGAGAGGTTGTAGATATAAATCAAATCATAATAGAGATATAAACAATAGAGACATAACATTATTCAAAAACCATCAGAGAAATATTATTTTATGGACCTCTTGTATTTGGTAAGTTCGCAACTGAAAATATCAACCTTGGATAATACGCTATTGTAATTATTGCATAGTCTGTTCAGGCAAGAATTCTGCTTAAAGTTCGTTTAGTTTTGATCAATCCTGAACAGGACACAAGAGCGTGTTGAACGCGCAGGTACATTGAATGAAATCTTGTTTGTTTTATTATAAAGAACAATATCACTTACTAAATAATGATTCGGCATGGATCAGACTCAGAAGTTTTATTAAGGTTCAGACGGATTGGGCCAATATGCATCTAATGCAATTTGTAGGAGCTGTACCTATTTGTTCATAAGATACATATTTAAGCGCGTTGGGGTATGCCCATTGAAATTTAACTGCCGCACTTTACTTATCTATATTGTTTTTCTTCAAAATAATTGATATGTCGATTTCAGATTTAGTCAGCCTCCGTGGTCTAGAGGAAAGGCTCTCAAATACAGAGAATGGGTGTTTCGGCTGTTTGCTAGATTTGCAATCTAGAAAGATGTGTAACCCCTGTCATAGCATGCGAGAATTGGTTAATGGCAATTTTAATTACCAGCCTTTATATCGGAATAATATCTCTCGCGTGGTGCTCGCTACCGGCTTTGCAGTATGCAGTACTGAACAGGGAGATCTGCGACCTGCAGGAAGATTGAGGTCTACTTAAGGTATTATACTCGGAGTCTACTGCAGTTCTACAGCGGGTCTGCAGCCAGGTGGAGGTGGCAGTGTGCGAGGTAGCGCTCGAAGGATAATTAGGAGAAAATGAGAAAACCCTGCCGCGGCAGAGATATTTTGTTTATCTCTCGGGTGCCAATTAAAAGGGCAGGACTACCGCGACCAGTTCGCACATCATTACCGGGGAAATCTATGTTGGCGCAGGGTGGGACCAGGTAAATTAGTTCTAGTTGTACACTTTATTATTACCTATGCATAAGTTTAATTTGTATTGTACAATATACTAAACTCGTTCTGCAATGTGTCACGTGATTTTCAATAAAAACGTAAAGAAAATCGTTAAAGGCTCAAATTCAAGACACTCACAGAGAGTTCATATAAACGTATGCATATATTTCATATTCCCTAAAATAAGGAGAGATTTTTTTTTTCTTTTACTTTATTTGTAAAATATATTTGAAAACAGTTTTTTACATGCTTTTCGACTACCACACTAGTTAAAAATTACACAAAATAAATTAAATTACTACACACTAAATTATAATATAATTTTGGTTTCATGGTAGCCACCTACTACAATTTATTGCAAATACTGACTGCAATTGATTTTTATTAATTAAAAAAAAAAAGTTTTTATATTTTTGATAAAAATGCAATTTTTTTATTAATATACACGCAAATAAATATAACTATTATTAATGAAAAATTCATCATCCTTTAGAATTTTTTACATTAACCTTGTGTTTTTAAGGAAATGAAGGAGAGGAAGTTCTGGGATGGAAAAAAGGTATGAGGGGTGGGTAGGAATCTAGGGATCAGTGTGTCCAGAAGTGACGGATGAATAATCTATCCCTACCGCTGCAACGCAAGGCGATGGGTCAAGAGAGACCAGTTGGAGAGGTTAAAGGGTCTCTCCAAACCAGCCTCTCCCGATCCGGCACACCACGCATCTGGGGGGCAGGGGCATCCTGAACAAACCTCACTCGATGAACCCGGGCACCCCTGCTAAATCACCAAACGTAGCGAACCACTTGGTGTGACCTATGGAAGAGGTGTTGGATTTCGAATAAATGGTTCCCGGGGCGGCGGTACTCAAACCCGCCTCCCAAATTGAGAATAGATACATTGAAAATTTTGTGAGAATAGAAGAAAATGTACCGACTTGTCACGAGGCTGACCGAATGAAGCTTGCTAAGCAAGAGTCGGTTTTACCCATAGTGTAAGACTGTTATTAGAGGCGTTATTACATTATTATTACTAATATCTCGTCGAAACGTGTTCCAGTATTAGAACGCGATAAGCGGTGCGCGTAGACCGGATACGTAATTTTAGTTAGAGCGTTAGAAGCGTTGGAGGTCAAAAAATGAAACCTCTTTTTTCGTTTCATGTCTCATCTAAATATGATGCATCGGTTATATCCAAGAACAGAACAAAAGGAAAGATGTTTCACAAAAAAAAACCACATGAAATGTTTCGCCCAATACGATCCCCGCAACGCGCCCTTTGCATTATTGTAAACAGTCGCGCTAGTTACGTCCCGTGACTCCCCTTCCCCCCACTCTACCTACACCCGTCACACTCCTCAGCAGCCACCGGTAGCCAATCTCATATTGTGTCCCGGCGGACTTTAATTGGTTCACGTGCATACCTTTTTGCATTTTGGAGAGGCCAAAATGAGCAACAAGAAACGGTGACGCTTGATTCGGTCCAAGACGATAATCCGGCCGCGTGAGAAACGGGCCTAATAGCCGGTAAATGAATGCCGATTATGAATCGGCCTTATTTAACTAATTAAGTATCGTTCTCGAAATTTTTCTGTTTTTCTGAAATGAAGTCGAGCGGGCTATAAAAATTCTCCGATATACCAGACGTTGCAAATATTATCGATGCTGGCAGAAATTTTGTTAAAAATGTTTTAATTTTTACATTCCTACACACCGTGATGTGAAGCTTTGCTACCTGATTTCACCAGAATTTCAAAACCCTTTTCGAAATATATACAAAAAATGATAATTTGTTTAATTATTTGACAGTTACATGGATATTTCGAAGATTCATAGCTCATGATAGGAAATAACTATTTGATCATGAAATAGTGCCGATCTAGTAATATCAGACAGATAGAGCCATGCAAATATCTAGACTCCATAGCTTACCGTGTTCGAGTTTTTAGTGAGATACAAAAATATTTTCTGCTCTATATAAGAATATCGAACCGGATTTCTAACAATTAAATAAAATCATATAGTTTTTTTATAGGAATAACCTCTCTTTTATATTTTTAAGGTTATACCGTCATACGATTAATTATTAAGTAATTTATTGGACAATTTGTATAGCGCCGCTTTTGTGAGATATCACCCTAAAGGCGCTTTACAGTTGATGCGGTGTTACAAAAAATATAAATATTACAAACATAAAGTGAAGTTAAGTTGAGTAAAATAGAGAACAGGATCAGGTGATACGAAGGAGGAGCAAGAATCCTAGGTGGTGAAGAAACTAGAACAGCTGCTGCAGCGAGAGAGTCCACCGCGTCCACAGTGCCAGCACGAGGTTCGTTATCCGTCCAGGTATAGGTATGTGTCTGCTGCTAATAAAGCGCTGACACAATACCCTCACATAGATACCAGACCTTCGCAGCACCGCTGTGACGTTCGACGTAATAAATCATTGAAGAAGATAATAATACTAATACACACATCTTAATGAAACATAAAACAGACAGAAATTTTTTTTTAGAAAAAGTCAATAGGTGTAATATATAAATAAAATTCGGAAATTTTTATCCAAGACACTATCTAGGTTACAAACAAATTGTTTAGAATATTGTAACCATTCAAAACCTTTTTTGATAATATTGTTAATTCTGAATTTGAAATAATAATTAGGTCCCAATGGTTAGAGGCGGTACCCCGGTAAGACAGATATCCTGAGTTTGATTTCCAGTCCATCACCTTTTCATTTTTATGTGTCTTGTTTTGTTTAAATTTATTAGTATTAAGTTCTTCGTATTAACTTTCCATCACATTGATGGAAAAAATGTGTAAAAAAAATTAAATTAAATAATTTCTTATGTAATTAATTATTTCATAACAACATATAATATATTAAATTTATGGCGCCGTTCTCACAATATTTGGTGGTGTAATTGTCTCCGAAGTTGCCTTCAAGCGGTTTATCGAGTTCGATTCTCGGCCGTGGCAATTTCTTAAAACTTAAATTTACTATTTTAAGTTTTTTTTTAAATTTTATATCCCATAATTTTTCACTGGTCTGCGCTATTAAGGCGATGCACTACGTCGTGTAATTTTTTTAAATTGAGCCGCTATCAATAACAACCCTTACGTAAATAGCGATAAGATTTAAATTCCCGCTTAACACCATCCGCCTGTTTTGATTTATGCAGGAAAAAATCATGGCCAAAAAGTGCCTTTTATTTTATTTTGTGGATGTTCAGGCATAAATATTTTTTTTTTTTTCAATCATTTTATAGATAACTTAATTTGCCACATTATACAATGAAATCATAACCGAAAATGGGTTCGTAAGTAGGAGATTTTGAATTTTAAAGCAGTTTTCATAGGCCTTATACATTATTTTTTTCAGGGCTTATAAAAAGACTTATCTAAAAAATACACAATTACTATACTCGCAGTATTTAATTAAAGCATCTGAAACATTTCTAGTCGACCAAATTTTCAAACCAAAAACACATAATTTTGCATTACTATGTATGGCATCGCCTTAATACATAATATCGTGGGGTTACTGCCAAAAGTTGGTAACTACATTTTCCGTATTTTGAATTAGCGATGATTTTCATGTTTATGTATTAAAATATGTGACTGTGACAAGTTTGGATCCCTTTTATGTCGTTAAGTAGGTATTATCTACTGCTTTTTTATAAAACTTTGTAACTTCATTTTATTATAATCAATAGACAAGAAATTATTGTAAAAACACTTGAAAAATAAGCATGTTTGTTTAAAAATAAAATTCTATTGAGTTTTTAAAAATTAACACTGGCATTATTATCCTGACTTTATAATGAAGATCAAACTTTAAAATTGAATTTACTCCAAAACAATACATGTTTTTGTAAGTTACCAACTTTTGGCAGCAATCTCAGCATATACAAGAAGTTATAGATGAAGAACATTTGTGTAACCTCTTCCTGACCAACGGTGTAAACTTATTTATGCTAGGACCTTCAAACGTAACTTTTAACATCACAACATAACACCCAGACCTGATATTGTCAAAATATACAATGGCAAACATAATATCTATACTATATATTTTTAGGATATTTTTAGACGGCACGGTCACCAAACTTGTGACTCGCAGAGCACTATGCTGCAAAGGTTGTCGATCACTGAGTTCGCTCCCTAGAGTCATGTGGGGTAAACGTACGCGATGGGAAAGTGTACGAGGCGATGTTTGCGACAAATTCGTGCAAGATTCACTTGCGTTTATTTCTCAATTCTGTAGTGCTTTAGGTCCAGTCTTAATCCGGTCGTATGTACAACGAGCCCTCTATAGAAAATAACAAATTACAAAAAAATACTTTTTATCATGGTTTTCTTATGTGTTTTGCCCCTGTTACCGACGGGTGCTATAGTGGAACCAATTGTGTCAGAACGGTGTGATCCTTGACATTTTTTAGTAAAATAGTGTTAGTTTCACCACATAACCATTTATCTGTTTTTTAAGTTCATTTTATTATTGTTTCATGAGGTAAGTGTGCGGAGGTAAGAGTTCACATTCTAGTAAGTGCGTAGGTACATTTCCCACTATACTTGATATGAGTTTAAAAATTTGCCTACGTATTTCACTACGTGTTTAATTCTAACGTGAAATATGCCGCAAAAGAAAGCAGAAACTATACGGAAAGGTCGTTTTGCACCCAAGAGTAGGTTTAAAGCAGAGGGCGAACACTTACACTACGGTATGCGTATGCTTACGCTGCCTATGGGTCAAGTGTACGCAAGCATGTGAATTTTTTGACTTATGATCCTTATGGGGTTTTTTATTAGCTCGAGATACTTTAACAACCAATCACATTATAAACTAAAAATAAAAAAAAATGATATTTAATCATAACATAATATTTCTCGTGGCAATTACACAAAAAAAACAATAATAATTATCTACTTAATCTATTAACTGTTTTACGAAATGGAACGAATATTTATGCTTAAATATAGAAGGTAATGGAGACTTGATGAAAGCCAATAAATAGCCAGGCTGTTTTCCACTTTGCCACTGGACGACGCATTGTAAAGGAATAAATTAAACCTGAGGGGCATACATAATCTGTAGCATTAATTCGCTACTCAGCGCGGCTAGAGCGCTTTTCTATTAAAAGGATACCACTATATTGCCCTTTAGTAGGGCAGCACAACCAGTGGTACGCGAACGCAAACAAAAATAATTCGTCAGCTTTCTACTTTTAAACGTTACACAATATTTTCGAGAACCTTTGGAAAATTGTTTACAATCCTTCTCCAAAGGTGTCAAGAAATTTCATTAATTTTATTTATCAAGTTTGCTATTTTATCTATTAAGATGGAGTGCAAATATTAGCCGAGCGTTCAATAAAATTAGTTATTTTTTTTAATATGGCACCTCACAAGAGATTCCCAGTCACTGTCAGTACTATGTACCACGTAGGTACCTACCACAAGTATGTTGAGTGACGTAGTAAAGCGAATTAAGGAGGAGATTTGCCATGAAAAATAAACTATAAACGAAGTGCTGGCGGACGATAAAACTCACGTTTAAGAAATATACGAGTTTTAGAAGGGGAGGAGAGTTAATTATTTTTTTTAAATAGGCTTCAAACGTGGATTTAAATAGAGTTCATATTCGATTTTTTTTAGGGTGTAAGTTTTCAAAAAAGTTCACGACGTATGGACTACAGATATACAATGCGAGTCTTACACATAGAGACAGAGTTATAGAGCGGTGGCTATTAATGCATCATTTAGCATTCCGCCAAATGGAGCGGGCAAATATGGGACTACGCCACCGACGATAGACAGAGAGAGAGAAAGAGAGAGACGTTTTTATTTGTTTCTGTTGAAAATCTCTAAGTGGTTCACTAAGTGCTCCGCGAGTGACTGCCACGAGGGTAAACAGGGAAGTAAACAAGTGGATCTGGTGGGGGCACCGGGTTGGGGAGGGGAATGAGGTGGGGTTAGCTTTCGTGCCACGAGAGAAAACTGATTGAAAGATTAGAGTAAGCCAATGGACTTGGACAGTTGTTCAAACTGAAAGCAGCAAATTTTAAGTAAACCACAAATCATTCAACTTGTTCAACTACTTACTACCGAATATATAATTATAATATTTATTTAATTCTTGGAGATAAATACTGCATATGCAATATAACATATTATGTTGGCGAAATAAAAAAATTAAAACACGTTATTTTTTATCATTAATTTTGTTCATAAATAACTTCACTTACGAAATTCCCCAATAATTTAGGCCCGGTATATAAGTTGGTTTTAAGGTCGGCTTTGTTGTAATGTTGAGCTTAGCGCGGCTCGGAATATATATATATATATATATATATATATATATATATATATATATATATATTTTTTTTTTTTTTTTATTTTATTATATAAGTACATTTTTGTTTATTTGTTACAATATATGATCAAATATTTCAAGACCCCTCTTCCATAGAAGCATTAGCTTGTGGCTGGAAGAGGAGTGTACATTGTTTTATTACAGTATGTAGGTAATTAAAAATAAAATGATTTTAAACTTATTTGAAGAATGGAATGTTACTTAAGGAAACTAATTGAGATGAGTTATTCTTAAGATTAATTCAATTGGAAACATTTTTATTTTTTGTAAGTTTGTCTTTAAAATATTTTTTCACAGTGTTTATTATTTGGATGTTATCATTAATGTTTCTAATTTCTTCAGGTAGTCGATTGAAAAAAATTCTTGCCCGGTAAGTGTAATAATTTTGTGCAAAGGAAGTGTTTAATTTTGGGCATGGAAAAATATATTTAAGTCGAGTACGGTTTTCAGTTAGAAAATGATACTTGTCTTTTTCTTTTATGATTTTATAATCAGTAAATAGGTCGTAAGCCTAGATATCAGCAATATTATACGTATTGTCAATGATTTTAATACGGTAGTGTGTTTCTTTTTTTCTTTGTAAAACCAAACTACTATCTATGTGAGTAGTATATCTATGCCATTTAATGTCATCGCGAGATCGCGGATTTCTGAAACAGTCAAATGTTTTAAGCGGGATTAATTTACGAGTTGATTTTTTGATAAATTTCCCCACTGCAATCAGCATTTTGCGGTATGCGAGGATACTAATTTTATATAGTATTTGGTTTGCTGAAGTTGATATTATAATAAGTTGTGTTTATTTTAATATCTTACTAGACTATTTGTCTATTTTAGATTCATTATCAATTAATAACAACAACATCCTTCATCGCTCGATGAAAACAATTGACCCATAAGAGCTACTCGTTCTAAAGCCCTGTTTAATTGTGACAATTCCTGAGACTGAGTATTTCAAACATTCGCTTGTACCTAGATTACATGAAGTTAGTTATAGGTACGCAGATGTAACGGATCTGTTTAACTGCACAGAATCCTAGTACAAAAAGGCTATAACTATCATATTTTCTAAATAATTATTAATTAAACCTAAGTCTATTCATACTTGTTTAAAATATTCTGTTTTTACTCATATCTCATTCTAACTTATATAACTTATTCATAGTTGTTTTAATTTTATACTTTCTGTCGTCATTTTATGATCAAATAACATGCATATTCCAAGTTAATTGTTATTCTGTGACATGTAATTATTTTGTGTGGTATATTTATACCGTTGATATTAAATAAACGTTTTACTGCTAAAACGGGAACTATTATGTGGTTTATCAAGGATTGAGCGGCCAATTTACCTCGCTTAAATTTGAGCGACGAATGTCATACATAGCAAGGATACGGACCAACTGATATTCGGGGCCTTATTGGTCTTAATCATAGAATCAAGAATAACAAAAGAAGTAGTGCCTCGTGGGCGTGTTTCGTGATCCAAATATTTGCCTGATCGAGGCTTATATTTCCATTTCAAAACTGTGTTTTCAAAAAATTCAAATGGGATCTACGATGTCAGGCGAGTGTAAGTGACACAGAGCGCTGGATTATTGGGTAAATGAAACATTTGTTTCCATTTATATTTGTCTGGAAGTCACTTTCAGTATTATCTTTTATTATATGGTCTTAGTAGATTGTTAAAATTAGTTTAAAAAATGTGTGATAATATCTAATAATGATAATCCAAAATAATAATAATCGCATTAAAATGAAAAGGGCAGACAAGTATGGCGCTATAAACTTTCTGCTTAAAATAACTAACTATGTAATGAACTGGTAACATTATTATAAAAATATACTAGAAACCACTCGGCCTTGTAAGCCGTTACGTCGAATGAGTTCCTAAAGTACAAAGTTACGAGTCTTAACATATTTTATTTATTTTATTACAACTGACATGGGTTCGTCTGCTCCTAAGGTAGCGTTGTGGTTATCAGCGTAACGGTCAATTTTCCCTGTAAAAACATGTTCTTTTAATTAATAATTCGATCCAATGGCTTCTACTTGATAATATTTATGATAATTTGATTATCGTAATTTATAGCTGTTTACTTTAACTGCTGTTTAAATTTGTTTTCATTAGTTTCGGTTCAGTAGTGGGATAACATAAATGAATTCCTTTATTGAAACTAGTTTTAACACGAAATGTCGTTAATATTAAATTGTGGATAAATTATAAAATAGACATCGGATTTAGTTCGATCTCATTACTGATGGAACCTTCTCCAGTAAGAATGTTCTCTTATCATCGTTATTACACTTCAAAAGATCATCACTAGATTACCTATGTCGAAGATGTCTTTCTTTCTCGATCATTGAACTTTTCATTACTTATTTATTTTATTAAAGAATAATATAACACTAATAAATCGAAACGAAACTTGAAATAGAGCAATACACAGACAAATAAAAAATAACGGTTACAATTAGGAATCGAAGCCAGGATCTCTTGTCTTGCCGGGACAGTATTAATTTAGACTTTTAAACAAAGTTAATAGGTATAACATATAAACAAATATCGGATATGTATATCCGAGACACTATCTAGGTTACAAACCAATTTCATCAATTTGTAATTATTTGGAAAGGGTAGCTGCCAAAAATATGGGAAAAATTAGTTGCAAGGTGGTATTGTGAAACCTGAATTTGAAATATGCTATCGACATGGAGATCCGCGGTTCGATTCTTAGCTGTGACCGTTATATTTAGATATTTTCTGTGTCTTGTTCTATTCCATGTTTCATAGAGTTTATTAATATTATCGTCTATCTTCGAAATATATTTTTTTTAAATTGGTTCCAATTTATTTATTTATTTTCCGGAAATCGACAGTTGACATTTTATCAGTTTGTAGATATGTAGTACAGCCAAAATAAAACCAATTATGGATTTCCTCCTTGCGACTGTAACTCTAATAAGACATCATACAAAATAATTAAATTTATAAGTAAATTATACAAAAACAAAGAATTGCTTGTGAAAAGTAAGGGAAAATTTATTTTATGAAGCCTATATTTTATGACTTTGATAGGGTTTTCACTCTCGTTTAGAGAATTTCTTCTGGAAGGTTTACATATATAATACGTGCATATTATATTTATAGAAAGTAGAGAAAAGTCAATGTTTTATAATAAAGTGGTAAAAATATTGTTTCATGCACTACATTGCTAACGCTGTCTAAATCTTATGAGATACATCAAAATGGTGTACTAGGGAATTGTATATTTTTTAAGTCCTAGAGAAAAGTTGGTCATGGTATATGTTTATCTCCTAATGATAACCCCAGCAACGCCGGGTACACGTCAGCTAGTATTATAATCAATATAAGACAGGATATAAAATTATCCTGTCTTAAATAATAGTTCAGCAAAACACTTTTTTTTCAGTAAGTATAGTCACGGTTGTCATTTATCAGTAACAATATATATGGGTATAATTATGGT
This sequence comes from Hesperophylax magnus, assembly GCA_026573805.1. NCBI lineage: Eukaryota > Metazoa > Arthropoda > Insecta > Trichoptera > Limnephilidae > Hesperophylax > Hesperophylax magnus. The sequence goes on from JAIUSX010000121.1 coordinate 11,056,420, forward strand.
TGTCATTTATTGGTAACAATATATATATAGAGGGCGTGTTTAACATAAAATGCAAATCTTACACTGTTTACCAAAAATTTAAGATTTTCTTATATTTTAAAAATTACATACAAATTAAAAATACATTTAAGGCGATGCCATACGTAGTAATGCAAAATCATGTGATTTTGGTTTGAAAATTTGGTCGCCTAGTAATGTTTCAGATGCTTTAATTAAATACTGCGAGTAGAATACATCTTGTCCTTTAAAATGATCGAGTATTTTTTAGATAAGTCTTTTTATAAGCCCAGGAAAAAAATAATGTAAAGGCCTATGAAAACTGCTTTTAAGTTCAAAATCTCCTACTTAAGAAAACATTTTCGGTTATAATTTTATTGTATAATGTTGCAAATTATGTTATTTATAAAATGATCGAAAAAAAATAAAATATTTATTAATTTTTAATTAATTAATTTATTAATTCAAAAATTAAAATGGAGTTCTACAAATTAAACATAATAACAATATATAAAAATAGCTACAACCAAACTAGTAAATAAAATGCAATTAAAATAAATAATGTGCATAGCTAGCAAATGGAAAAAAACCGTTAGTTTTTTAGTTATGATAGAGATGAGAAATTCTTGGATTTATTTTCAAATATACACCCTGTATCAAAGGGTTAATCAGTGGTTCCGGACATTATTTTGAGTAAAATATGTAAAAATGTTGGTGTCTGGTTACGTTTTTGATTATTTGTGTTCAACTAAACACATTTTAATAATCAGCAGTTGTTGGACAGTCAGGGTCGGGAGAGGGGTTGGGAAATTACTCGGCTGAGTGGCCGGTGACGACACGTGAAAGATTTTTTTCGTTTGTTTGTTTTTGAAAAACAGAATAAAAAAATCATCATTAGGGACGTCTCTTAATACCCTGTATATAAAAAAAAATTAACTGTGGACGACATTACAAAGTAACCGTCATCTGAAAGTGTTAAAATAACAATAATGCATCGACTCTTTCGAGAAATTTTCTTAATGTTGTATATATTTAATGATTACAATAAAATTTATCATTTAACTTGATATTTCGCAGACATATTAATTAGCTCAATTGGCAGAGCAGTTTACTCGGAGAGAAAAAAATCCGGATTTTATAATGAATACATTTATACTATTATAATATGATATCGTTTCTAAGAATTAAAAGAATTCTAATTGACAAAAAACTAAAATGCAAAAAAAAAACACTAATATTTCCTTAATTGGTTAAGGTTGTCAAAACTAGTTTTAATTGGAAAATCCACGCTAATAATATGACAGATTGGCCGCCATACTAGTTTTTGAATATATATTTAATTTGTAATTATAATGTCGGTGGCTTCTGCGTATTGACACGTCACCATTAAAAAGTCGGCGCACACGAGTCCCGCGTCCGTAAGCTCAATTAAGCGGCGATGACAGTTGCAAATAGGTGCCACGGAGTTTATAGAGTTCACTTCTGGTGGGAGAGTTGAGAGCTTCAAATAACTATGAATAATTATGTTACAAGGTACAGACGACTCCCCGTTAACATGGTCCAGATTCACGGAGTGATTCTTACGAACTCTTGTTAAAGGCTTGATCGAATATCCGACGTTGAATAAAAGTAATTTTGTCTAATTTTTAGTTAATGTTTTAGTATTTTTATTGGTAGTATTAGTACAAGCAGCTAATAATCCAGAGTTAATGAGGGTTTTCGCTCTAGAGCGTAAAGGCAATAGTGTGATGGTAGTAGGAGAAAGATACTCTCATACTCTCGAAGATAATTTTTCAGGTGAAAGACAAACATTAAAAAAAACGTTGTTAATGGTTTAGCCATGTTTGGTGAACAGATATAAATAACCAGATACTTCCTTACCTACTTCTTCTCCATCTCCTTCCTCTCCTCACTACCTTAAGCCTCACAACACAACATACCCCAATTGGGGGTGCCATAGACCCACTGGCTTTGAGAGACGTTGAGACTCTAGTGAGGTCTTCACATATAAACAAAATATTATTATAAGCACCAAAAGTTGATTAACTATTTTTTACGCATAACAGCTGTTTCACATTCTAAATGCACCTCAAACAGTTGCCACTGTAAATTCTAAATATCTCAACTTAAAAATCGTGTTTCGTTTATTTATCATAAAACTTACTTATTTCGGTTATCTGGGATGATTCCTGCGTAAGGTAATGCGTTTAATGATCCACGTTCAATATACATATATCAATTTTTTAAATTGGAACTGATCGTGGAAACCAAGCTTATTATTTTACCAACATTATTTTATTTTAATAATAATTCAATATTTGAAATGTGTATTTATTTGGTTTATTTTTTTGACAAATCAAAATATGTCGAAAATGAACAGATATAGATCTGGATCATTAATGACTTTTAAAGAGTAAGTACCGACGGTTTTTATTCGACAGATAAATGTTTGATGATTTCGCTATTTTTTTAGTATTTATATTATAAAATTTGTTGGTTTGGTAAAACCCTTCAAGTCAAAAAATTAAAACTTTACAGGAGACAATAAAAAACAAATATATACTGTTCGTAAAACTAATTAAAAATCCTAATGTTTATTTGAAAGTGGTTCATTTTTTTTAATGAAATGATATATCCTAAAAAAATTACAGAAAAAATTAGTTTTTAGTATTAAAAATACCCTAACTAGACAATGTTACTTTACCATGTTGTACTTTGAAAACTATTCTACCTGAAACCACTGAAAAGCAGTGGCGGCACGTGACTTTTGGGTGTTCTAGAGTGCTAATATTACAAAACATGGCATTATTGATGTTATTAAAAAATAATTTTCAGCTACAACAACATTAATAATGTAATTTTTGTTATATTTGCACTCTATAACAAACAAAAGTCACGAGAACACTCCAAAAGATGTGATTTTAAAGGTTTTGATTCTACAAAAACACAGTTGAAAAACTTTCATGTTCACAAAACCTACAACTTACTATGAATATTCTATAATAATTATTATTAAAAACACAAATAATAAAAAGCGAACAAACCATAATCTCCACAAATTTATTTAAATTAAGATTATTTTCATTTACCTAGTTCTACTAAATGAATAAAAATATCTAACCCTATCATAATAAATTAGGTTCTACGTAATTTATTATATTAAATACATTTTCGGTTTGTAACACTTATATCTCATCCAGCTGTTGATATATTATTTCGTGTTGTATATTCTAGGATTAATAAATTCTGATAATTGGGCTCGCTACCGGTGTCCCACGTATCTCGTAAAATAAAATATAATATCACCGTAATTCACGAGCTCGTGATGGAATATTATTTCACGCGCTTTAAATTAATGTAGTAAGAAAATACTTTGTAACACCATTTCATATTATGAAGTCATAATGAGTTAGGTGAAATTTACATTCAATTAAAAACTAATTGAATGGCATTTATAGAATGCTCCTTACACATTTTTGGAAATTACTCATAATTTATATGTTATGTTTTTAATTATGATGTTTTTATTCGAAATCAACGATAGTTTAGTTTTCTGTAATTATTAGTCTTAATATCCGGTATCGCCCGAGTTTCAACAAGTAGTTTTGTATAATTTTCTTTGGTTTATTTGGTAAAGATAATTAATTTCGGTTATTCGAAAAACGAATGATTGTTTTATTGTTTTTTGTTTTCTGCTTTTTCTTCAAACACTCGTTCGACTTGCAACATGAATTTTTTAATAGTTCAATAAAAACTATAGTCTAAAATCAGTAAGATATTATTTGAAGTGTCAAGAAGTTGATCTGTTGTTATAATTGGCAACTTATTGATGGACTTCGAGCCGTTTTCAACCTCATGCGAAATCAAGAACAATAAGAAATAATTCTTCGAAAAGGCAAGAACCAGTCCCAACCGAAAATTCCAAACAAAAATTTAAAAATGAACTTTTCTGATAGGGTGTATAGTGTATATATATATTTCATTTTTCTTTTTGAACAATCAAATTGACAAGTACGATACAAACGATATTTTATAGGATCTTTTATAAAATATTTTAAGTTACTAGTACGTAGCAGATGATACTAACCAACTAACCATTACGCCGTTTCCCGCAGGAGTAGGCACAGAGGACGGACTGCAAAATAACTACATCTTGGCACACACTCCTTGCTTCATTCACAATCATACACACCCTTCTGTAATTCTTAAGAATTTAGTTCACTTAATCATGCCATGTCTTCCTCAGGCGTCATCGACTTCTTTTATCATTCATATTGGCGTCATATATTTTCCTTACGCTCCTTTCTTCGAACAATAGCTCTGCAAGCCCAAACGAGCTGAGTGTTTCTTTCTTAGTTTTACACTACGCTTACATGAGCCTTCACCCACGATTTTACTCGGTTTTATCACACATACGCCTCAGGGATTCCACGACGGTGGAAATAGTTGACTAATATATAATAATATTGACCAATAAAATTCTGTTCGAATTTCATGACGCCAGAGTTTCACTATTCGAGAGTATTTTCTGCTTTATTTCAAATAAATAATAATATATTCTTCTTTAATAAAATTCTGTTCGAATTTCATGACGCCAGAGTTTCACTATTCGAGAGTATTTTCTGCTTTATTTCAAATAAATAATGATATATTCTTCTTTAATAAAATTCTGTTCGAATTTCATGACGCCAGAGTTTCACTATTCGAGAATATTTTCTGCTTTATTTCAAATAAATAATGATATATTCTTCTTTAGTAAAATTCTGTTCGAATTTCATGACGCCAGAGTTTCACTATTCGAGAGTATTTTCTGCTTTATTTCAAATAAATAATGATATATTCTTCTTTAGATCTTCAATGGACAGAAAATAATAAAATCTTTTTTGGTCCAGCATTTGATATATTTTCCCCAAATTCAACATAACATCATAAAACCGTCCTAATAATATTGAATTATGTATAATTATTTGAAAACTCGTTAGCGATTTATTTATTGAAATTATTATGCGTAGACGCTGCAGAGACTATCTGTTTATTTTCTTATATAATATAATATAAGCGTTATGTTTTATGTTAGGAGTGTTCTAATTAAGTACACAGTATCGGAAAAATGATTTGTTTCGTTAGCACCTAATTGGATGGCACGCAGAAGCGTCGGAAATATCACATTTACTTGTTTACGCGTTCATATTTCTGGTATTCAGGAATGGTCGCGTTTGGACAAATAATCACCCCGAGATGAGTGATGACGTATGATTTACAAGGAATTATTGACTTTGCTTAATTAACGTGCCTGTTCGCCTTTCACGAATGTCTCGTTATTTTTTATATCTCGGTAAATAACGACCACCGAAGTGGTGTGATATCCTGGACTTGCAACTTACAGCCCGCTCTCCGCGACGCCGACGCACAGTGGGGCAGGAAAACATTTTTAACATATATAATTAATAACATTCGAAGTGATCTATAATAGTTGATTTAAATGTTATCTGCTCAATCACTCCACCACCGAATTGAAAAATACTCGAATATATCGAATAAATATGTAAACGGACAACGAGAACTGTTTTAGTTTTATAGAAACATTTCTAATTTGGTCTAAATTACGCGTTGACTTAAATTTAAATAATATTGCTAAAACAATGTACACTTATTGTGAATTCCAAAAAATGTTATGAATTCATATCAAATGTACATAATACAAGTATGTTTTAAATATTATTTATTACAGCTTAAAAAATCACTTTGTGGGATTGCCACTGCAGACACATTTGGAAATGGCCATTATATTGTCATCTTTCGCTGATTGCTGTGTTCAAATTAATAAATGAGCCCATAAGTTCCTTACTTAACAAAACTTTTTTTTTTCTTTGATTCGTTTATATTAGGGTAGGGACAATTTAAATTACTTACGGACTGCACGCGACTACTTATAAAATAGAAAAAAATCTGCCTTCGATTACCAAGATTCAAAGATACTATTTTTATATAAGTACCAATGTAGTTCAAAGGTAGTATTTTCATATAAGTACTCATTTTCTTGTTCAATAATAATATGTTAGCAAAGAAAAAACTGAAGTAGTTCGTTCTTTCATTTAAGTCCAAATCAATAAATATAGAATATTGTATTTCTAATATATCAATCTACCCACTGTGCGGCGCACCCAGTAACAGTTCCCGGTTCCCGCTCCCCGTTCCCAGTTCCAGTGACACGAATAAATGAACCGAATTATTATTATGATGGATGGTTTCTTGCACACACTCTTGCTTAACATAAATATATTTCGCTTTGGAGGGCGCAAGAACATACGTCGTGCTCGTTAATTATTTACATTAGTAAACACATTTATTATCACCACTCATTTTTTTCATGGTATTATGCAAAATCATACTTCATGTCTCGATTTCTCAGAAATAGACTATTACGTTTTCAATAAAACAGTGAAGATTTGGCAAGCGCTTTCATACAAATTTTCCGGGAAAGTCCTGCAACAAAATAATTTGTTCGGTACCTAATTTGTACGGCAACTGAATTCATAAAATTAATTTAAGATTCAGGCAGTTTTTAATATTTTTGCTTAAGCTTATCCTAACTATGGCACTGATCCTTAAGCCTGGAATTTTCTAGGTTAACCTCACTAGCTAACGGCTCGCAACGTCATTTTCAGAACGAACTCTGGGGATTTCAAAGATGCCTATATTTAGCTTTAGCATACGCATTGTTACTTGTCCATTTTATTTTAGAGAATTTAATAAGAAAATTGTATACCGTGCGAAACTAGTAGTGACAGCTACATAGTTAAAATTGTTCATTTTTAATAATGGTATCGCGTGCAACGCATAGTTTGTGTTTTACAAAATTCAGGAAAAAGAACTTGCTCCAATACATTGTATTAGAAACGTTAGTATTCATTTCAGTACTTGTTAATATTTGTAAATTTCTGACTATCACTTATACAACGTGTACCTCTTTCCGTGTTCCTGCGGTCTTCCTCCTTTTTTTCAAGTCTTTCGAAGTAAAATAAAATAAACAAATTTTCCAAAAAAAAATCATCGACGAACATCCATCAAGTCGGTAGGTCCATTTTTCATGAGATATTTAGTTTCGTGCGCGGATGCTTCGTAAATGACTAATATCATAGACGAATAAAAAAAGCTAGCAATCGTCGTGACAGTTGGCGCATTAATTTCCTTAAAATCATCTTAATCTGCGTCGCGGCAAATGCGATGTTTTCTTCGTTGATCCTCAAATACACATGAAGGGGGTAACTTTATAAAACAATTTTGTAAATGGGAGCGTGAAAATCTGTTTGGAAAATAGCAGATTGCTAAAAAGCGAAGCTTTATTTTATTTATATTGTAATGCTAGCTGTACTCCACCACGTGTTGCTGTGCCTCAGACTTCCTGTGGAGATAAAGAAACAATAGCGCGTTTTGCTTTTAATTTTAAGCTTTTGAAAAGGAAAATTTACATTTTAATATATATACAGATTAATATAATTTACATGTTATATATATTATTACAGTTAAGGGCGTACTTGGTGATGCATACCCTATCAGAAAAGATAATTTATATATTTTGGTTAGGAATTTTTGGTTGGGTTACTTGCCTTTACGGAGTCTCATTTGTTGTTGTTCTTGATATCACATGCGGTTAAAAATCCGGCTCGAAGTTCATCAATAAGTTGACAATTATAACAAAATATCAACTTCTTAACCGTTCAAACAAAACCTTACTGATTTTAAACTATTTTTATTGGACTATTAAAACACTCATGTTGAAAGTCGAATGATTGTTTGAAGAAAAGGCAGAAAACAAAACAACAATAAAATTATAACATTCGTTTTTCGAATAACCAAAATTAATTATATTTAGCACACAAACCAAAGAAAATGGTACTATTTCATATCTCTTTTTAACACGAGTTTTCAAAATAATATATTTACACTTTTAATGACTTTATCGTTATGTGTAATTATCATTCTACAAAGTGATATGATTGAAATAGTTCTTTCATGACAAGATACATTTTTGTATGGATTTTTCGGCGATACTTGTGATTTGTGTTGTGACTGTACTGTTGGATTAACCAGAATGGAGCTGACACCCTTGCGCTATACTCTAATGTATTGTCCTATTTCAGCATATCGCACGCTATACATTTTCAATGGGAATATATAACGAGTGATATGCTGAAATAGGTCAAACCACGAGAATGTAGCGTGATCTGTCATAGGCATAATAATAATAAAACGGAAAATACCTATTTTTTTTTTATTATTATTTTTTTTTTTTTTATTTATTGTTTTTGTGTTTAGTTGAAAAAAGTCGGAAAATACCTTTTATCATCGGAAAGCCCTCAGAGTCCAAACTGTATTTTAGTACAATGGCTTATTGTTAATATTTTTTGTAAATGTTATGCATATGATTTCGTACCCAGATTATCATCAAATTTTGGAATCCTTGTTTAACTAAGGGCCGGTTTTTCAGTATACCTACATTCTCAGGAGTGTTCTGAGTCGGATTGAGGTGTCAGGAAATCTACCTAATAGCACCACGAAAACACCTATGAAATACCGGCCCCTTCTGATTTTATATAAGAACAGTTAAGATTTTTTTTCTAACAATTGACAGCGGACAACCGACGTGTAAGATTTGTTCATCACCTTGGGATAAATGCTTTTTTTGTAAAATCAAGGTAAAAAAAGTGATAAAATGATCGTATCACCTGTAAATCATCAAACGTTCATATGCTTTGAAAGGTTTGTTTTTAGTATTTCAACCGGATATCTATATTATAACAATATTCCATGATTTCATCAACATAATTATACTGTTAAATTTTTGGTCACAGTTACAAAGTTGTCATCTTGGAACGACCAAATCCATGGGCGTCAATCCTATGAACGAAGAAAGGTTTAGTAGGTATTTGGGCGATGTGTTTAAGAGCTATATTAATTTTATTTATTTATTTCATTTAAACGCCATAGGGATTTTACATACAATACAATTTTTGTTTTAAATACAAGAAAAATAAAGATTTTACATAATATATAAGAATATACAGAAAACAAAAAATGTAAGATTTAACAATGCATAGGTTAACAAAATATAGGTAAAATACAACATAAGTGTTTACGAAACGTAGGTAACATGGGATTTGAGTAGTGAGATAAAAATAGATGATCTGCCAATATCTTCCAAATCAATTGAATAAAAAAGTATGAAATTGTTGTTCACATTAGCCTATAAACTATGTAACTTTAAGTAATAATCTCTATTACGCTAGATTAGGATAAGAATCGACAAAATCTTTTAGAAAAACATTTACATCTAGGGTAAAAATTCCACTGATTGGAAGCGGTAAACATCGATTGAACTATACTTATTACCAAGTCTGTGTAATATTTGAATAGGCCAGTTTATGAAATAATTGTTAGCAGATTTTAAATGTACATTACGGAAAAATGCCAATGGATACAACTTTAGCTGATATCCCAATTGGTGATGAAAAAACGCGCCCTAATAGATCTCTTCCGTGCGGCCCAAGTTTGCCGGGAAACTTATTAGTTACAGCCGCGGCTGAAGTATACGTAATATGCAAATAGACGAGGGCCACTTCGCTTATTTTTTTGGCCAGCAATAACACGATGTCTGGCTGTTACGTGAACACGGGAGCAGCTAGCGGCTTCCACTCCGTTAGTTAAGACGCTGGACCGGTGCCAAAAACACAAATCTATAAATTAGCTTTGACCGCATCAGTCCGGCTGAGACGGAGCATTAAACCACTAGTAATGATGCTCAGCCTCAGACGTTTGACAGTCCGTCTTCGGTCTCTGGACCGGGCAATCAATGAGGAGCACAATGTCGTTTGACGGCGACCCAGTCACCAGTGTTTATGCGGGCCTTTAATGCCAAATTCACCGAAACAACGCGAAACGGCTCGTCGCTCGCCAAATTCAAACGTAATAGTGTTTTGGTAGCCAGAAATCCATTTTTTGTGGCGGAGCAGTGATATCCTTGGCTTATGTTACAAAAGTCACGTGATCGAATCCCTGGAAGCAAAAATAAGTTTTCAATTAACTTATAAGGCCTCTTCCACATACACGTAGAGAAATCGATTTTTGCCCTCACGATAAATTAACAGGCCTTATTAATAAAACATCGAAGAAGAATAAAGAATCAAAAGAATATTTTATCGATTTACCTTGATATGAATGCAGACATATTTGAATTTTAATGAACATGTGTTCCGACATCATGATAAAAATATTCGTAATTTACTAAGAGTTTATTAGGAAACCTGTTAATTCATTCGTAAGACCTACAATCTCGTTTTTAACCGAAATTATTAATAATTTGAAGAGACTCTTAATAATTTAGCAATACTAATTTTTTTCCGGGTAGGTACTTACAGAAAATCAATTTCAGTAAAACACCCTTAACACCCTTTTTCGAGTATGTATTAGGGTACCGCCTTTTTCACCCCGGTGAGCGACCAATATTCCAGATCGAACCTTCGGTGGTAGTGTTTCGTTGCCAGGTACTTGCTAACCTTCCTTTTTCCTAACACCTTCTCTTCTGCGAATGTTTAGCCTCACAACATCCTCTCTAGTAGGGATGCAATTGTTACAATGGCTCAGGAGGTCCAACAAGAAGTTCAAACCAACTACATGGGTAGCACGAACTTATAGTAAAAATTCACTTAAAATACTAACATGTTTTAACATGTTTTATAGTAAAAATTAAAAAATTAAAAACTTATAGTAAAAATTCACTTAAAATACTAACATGTTTTAACATGTCAGTCTTTAGACTGAAATGTTCTGTAATACTTCAACTAAATTAAATTTCTCTAAATTCTCTAAAATGTATGCAAGAAGTAATTATTATTCCTCATGGTATAATGTGGAATTATATCGAGTGTTGCTATTCACTGAATAACTTGCCCATGTAGTCAGTTTGAACTCTTATTGGACTCCAGAGCCATTGTGACCGTCTCCGCTTTTGACGACTTCCGTGGTCGAGGTTCAAATCCCGGCGTGCGCAAGTAAACTTTATTTTATTAATATGTTTTATTTTTAAATTATATATATGGTATATGTGCGGCACATCCCGGAGAGGAAGATACTCTCGGTATCGTTCTTGTGTAAAACCACCCTTCAGTATTGAAACGTTGCTTGAAATGCCTTTAGCCTTGTTTGGTGACCAGATCTAAATAGCCAGGTTCTTCCCCACCTTCCTTTTCCCAATCGCTTTCGCCTCCCAACTACCTTCAACCTTATAACATACCCCAATTGAGGATGCCATAGTCTCACTGGCTTCAGACGGTTGGGAGCAGTCGGGACTCTTGTGCACATAAAAAATTTAGCTATCGTCAACCCTCCAGCGATTTTTCGACTGATTGCTGCTGTAAAGAAAAATATCTAATTATAAAAATATATTATGATAATATTTAATTCAAATAAGCTATTTTTGTTTTGAAAATCAAAAAGTTGTATCCGCTTACTAGACATCATGTTATTTTATTATGCCTATAAAGGAATAGTGTTTATGTGTAAAAATATTATGTTCGATGTTCACTGGGTAGGAACGGCGTAAAGTGTGAGTAATAATAAAACCTGCATTAAACTTAACTTTAACCAACACGAATAAATTAGGTTCACCAAACATTTATTTAAGCCCTTATAGGTTGCTGGCCAGTATTCTTGCCACTTGTCTATGAAATTCATAATTATTATTTTTTTATATAGGGGACCCTGAAGAAAATAATTTCCTTCAGGGTCTATGTCGTCTTTGGGGATGCTGTGTGAAGGGTTTTTTTAAGGAAAGGGTGGAGATGAAGTTCTTTGAAGTAAAAGATATGAGGGGTGAGTAGGAATCTAGGGATCAGTGTGTTGTGCAGTGACGGACGAATGATCAATCCCTCCCATTGCGGCTCAAGACGATGTGTCAAGAGAGACCAGTTGGAGAGGTCAAATGGTTTCCCCAAACCAGTCTCTCCCAATCTGGCACTCCACGCAGCTGGTGGGCAGGCGCATCCTCAACACACCACAACCGATGAACCCGGGCACCCCTGCTAAAGTAACGTGGCGAACCACTTAGGATGACCTACGGCAGAGATGTTGGTTATCCACTAAATTAAATAACAATTACCAGGAACAGGACTACATGGAGATAAATGATGGACTTGCCGAACGTCACAGCGGTGCTGCCAGGCTCTCTTATCTATGTGAGGTGTCAGCGCTTTATTAACAGCAGATACATACCTGGACGCTGTTGTTGGACGCGTTGGACTCTCTTGCTGCAGCAGCTGGTCTAGTTCCTTCACCACCTAGGATTCTTGCTGCAGAGTCTCCATCTTCTATCTTCGTAGAACGTCACAGCGGTGCTGCCAAGGTCTGGTATCTGTGAGAGGATAGTGTGTCAGCGCTTTATTAGCAGCAGACAGCAGACACATACCTGGACGGATGACGAACCTCGTGCTGGCACTGTTGGTGGACGCGGTGGACTCTCTCGCTGCAGCAGCTGGCCCAGTTTCTTCACCACCTAAGATTCTTGCTGCAGAGTCTCCATCTTCTATCTTCGTGTCACCTATTCCTATACTTCATTTTACTTAACTTAACTTCACTCTATTTTTGTAATATTTATATTTCTGTAATACCTGAATCAACTGTAAAGCGCCCCTGAGGTGATATCTCACAAAAGCGGCGCTATACAAATTATCCAATAAATAAATGGTTCCCGGGGCGGCGGTAATATAAGGATCCCACAAAGAATAATACGTAAGTCGTGATGACTTTGAAATAGGTAAAGTTTTGTATGAGATACCCAACTATATAAATTCTTCGGTAAAAATGTCCATATTAAATTATGTCATGAATGTGTTGACAAACTTAGTATTATTTTCAGTTATTATGAACATTGACATTAAATTTATCGTTCAATGAAATGACAAAATTCTTACCTGGTAAATTAATTTATCTTAAGATTTGTGTGTAAAGTTTTCGTACAACATAGGAAATATTTCATCTCCAGTCTGTGTTTGTACTGTGTTTAAATGTCTCATGTTCGTATATTAGGATGATCCCGCCGATTCTAAATTTACCGCATTCCAACATAACGTACACAAATGTTTTACGACAAAGCGAGTGAAATATTCCGACTAAAATAAATGTTGCAACATGAAAGAAAAAAAAATGCGGAATGTAACTTTAACATTTTTATATAAAATCGATTAACAGATATAAAATTTAATTATGGAAATGCTACGCAAAGAATTTAATATGATGGGTTGGCGCAATAAGATCGTTTAATAATTTTTTTATTGAGATACAGCATTGCTCTGAAAATGCGTTTTTGTTGCATGATTTCACGATATTATGGTTTATTGAATATGTCTTTAATTTCCAATTTTGTATCAAGTACAAAAAACTAATCCTCACTGACGCATTTGAGTTTAAATAAGGATTTAAGGTTTCATTCGTGCCATTTACGGGATCCTAGTATTATAAAAGCGGTTGTTTAACCCCTAAAGCCTCTTGTATATTCTGTAGGATGTCGTATTTGCGCTTTGCAATAAAATTAAAATAAATGGAATATTATTTATTATTAATATCATTTATTATATATATTATCATTTCTATTATTTTGGTTATTAAAGGTGATGAAATACACTCTCAAATTGTATTATTCGAAATAAACATATAATTTTTTAAATACTAAATTTTTAAAGTATTAAAAATTACTCTCTTTATTTTTTTCATATAAACACTGAACAAACAAATGTTTTATTAGACAAATATACTATAAACGTTGCTGTCATCTCACTTTTTATCGTTTCATACAAAATAATTGATAAAAAATCACATAAAAATTTCTCAAATTGCGATAGAAATCTTCGGTTTCATGGAGGTGAACATTTTAATTCTTCCATGGTTAACTTATGATTTGAACATAAATCGTGGTGTTTTCTCTTTCTAACGCCATTTAGATCATATTTCTCAACATGTCAGTAAGGGAGACACAACGATTTCTATGAGACCATTGAACCGTTGCCAAAAGTGAACAAATCAAGCTGAGATTCTGGAGATTTATGAAATATCTGCCGAATCTCCCGATTTCACAAAGATAATAAGATATTTTCTGCATTGTATTCAACATTGAGGTGAAATATCATAAAACTGCGCTGTGGAAAGTTATTTAATGACGACACTGTTCTTGTTCTTAAGATTGGCGACACATCTTATATTTTATTTTATTATTTATTACATTACATTAGATACATGTATATAGCAAAAATTACAACATAATAATATTGCAATAACTGTAAAGTATATTAAAAATAAGTACAAGTGTTATTATGAATTGTTGGTCGATATTTATTAGTTCCTAGCTAGGCAGATTGCCCGTTCGAAGAAACCAAATGCAGTTAAAATTGGTAAAAATAATTCTATAAAATTAAAGTGGTGTTGTTTTTCTGTTTTTTTTTTTATCAAAATGGAATATATATTAAGTATTTAATAATTTTGCAATTAATAGGTAACCATGTAAAATTTTAAGTGGCATTATTTAATAGTTTTTCAGACTGCACCCTCCCCAAGACAATCAACCATTTAGTTATTTTGAACCGATGAAGGACATTTTGCATGTTTTAATATTTAATTCTTGGGGGATTTTATTTTATAATTTCGGTCCCAGATATTTTTTATTTTATTTATTTATAAGTACATGATACATAGAGAAGATACATTAGAGCACCATACTAGGAAGCTGCCTGTTTCATGGTGCCCAATGGAGGAATGGTTAGTTTGAACTTAAGTCTAGTATAAACATATTTTGGTAGAATTATAAAAAAAAACAAAATTGGTATAAATCAAGGCTGCCCAACCTTTTTAGCAGTTGGGCGAAATTGACGATTTTGAATCACTGATTCCATGGGGGGGAGGTGGCTACAGGATTCCATTTCCACGCAAAAAATATTATGTCGAAGACCGGTGTATTTTTGTTTCAAAAGTAAGTTCAACAGGTTAGATTTTTCGTCGCTGATTCTCGTTCTGAGTAGCCTAAATAGCGATAAATCGCCGTCGTTGGCAACACTGGTGACCGCGCGCAAGCTGCATTGTTTGTTTTACCGCGGGCCCGCGACACTTTTTCAAATTGGCGGATTGGCGGGTTTTTTGAAAATGTTTCACGCGGGCCACTTATAATTCGTTCGCGGGCCACATTGTGGCCCGCGGGCCTGGGGTTGGGCAGCCTTGGTATAAATGTTTTCAACAATTCACAAAAATTGCCAAAGTTTTCTATAAAATAAACAAAAATATATAAAGTAGTACACATATGTACCTACACACATACACATGTACACGCAAATATACATAAAATACGCATACAACATACATATACCTACATACATGTATCTTCTTCCTCACACATGTAAACAATATATACACCTCTATCTAAGTACGAGAAGCAGGTTACCGACACTATCCCACTCACTCATCAAGAAATCCCCAAGCGCCTTCCTGAAACTGTCGTTTTTGGCAAATTGTTGAAAATTTTTGGAGCAAGAGAATTAAATTGTGACTGAGCCATTGAGGTTCTTGTTGCTATCTTGTGTTAAAGGTTGATTCAAAAATGTTTTTTTTCGTATGTTTTAATTTGTAGTAGGAGGATAAGTGTTTGATGGATAGGGATTTTATATTGAGTACTTTGAAGTCCTTCGTGGAGTGAATGTAGTGTACTTTGCAGATTGTCCGCATAATCAATTTTTGAGCTTTAATTAATGTATCTAATATAGTTTTAGAGCATCCACCCCAGACTACTATACCGTAAGATATAATTTATTGACACAGAGAAAAGTATACCGTCTTTAGTGTGTTTTTATTTACAATATTTTGTAATGATCTGAAGATATTCGCCAATTTCCGTATACGGTTTGTAACATTGATTATGTGATCTTCCCACCGGAGTTTATTGTCAATTATTACACCCATATATTTAATGGAATCTACTCGTTCCAGTGGGTTGCATTGACAACTAGAGATATCTATACAAGAGTGTATTTTTAGAATATAATTGGTTGAAGGTTGACCTTGAATGTTAAGACTGTAGGTTGGATATTTCGTTTTGGTTACGTTTAATGTTAGTAGGTATCCAACCATTGTTTGATAATTTGCAATGTTACATCGGCTCTATGAAATGTTTCTTCCCATGTTTTACTTTTTATTACTAGGGCCGTATCATCGGCGAAAGTGATTATGTTGTCATTAATAGATACTCTACTTAAGTCATTAATATAAATGAGGAAAAGTGTGGGACCGAGTAAACTGCCCTGTGGTACACCAAAATTGATGCTGGTATGATGAGATAGTTTAAGTGATGGTAACTTAACACATTGCTTTCTATCTATTAGGTATGATTTGAACCAATCAAATACCGTATTCTTTATTCCAATTTTATGGAGCTTAGCCTGAAGGATTTGATGAGAGACTGTCAAATGCCTTAGCTAAATCTAGAAATATTGCCAAAAATTTATCACCTTTGTCGAGTGCCTTTGTTATATGTGATGTAAGTTCTAGAATAGCTGAATCTGTATTTAGCCCTTCTCTGAAGCCATACTGGTTTGACGAGAGAATATTGTATTTTGTAAGACAGTCGATAAGTCTTTTTTTTACTATTCTTTCAATAATTTGTGATAGTGATGACACTATAGAAATAGGTCTGTACTTTGTTATGTCATTTTGGTTTCCGGTCTTAAAAATTGGTTGAACTAGTGCAAGTTTGAGTTTGTTAGGGAATATACCTTTAATAAGACTGAGGTTAATGATATAATAATAATAATAATTGGATGAATTTTATAGCGCCGTTTTTGTGCAAAATCACCTCAATATGTACTAATGGTTGGATTATAAAAGGTTCAACTGTTTTTAGTATATTTGAGGATGTTTTGTCATGATTGCATAAATGGGAGGGCTTTAATTGTTTGACAGTTTGTGAAATTTCTGCACAGTTAGTTGGGTCTAGTGTGAGAATATTATCTATTTCACTGGTAGACTGATTGATTATATCGGCAAGAGTATTTTCATCGGTTGATCCCTATTTAAAATTTGTGATGCTAGTTTTTTGCCGACATTACAAAAGTATTCATTTATGTGATTGGTTATAATGTCTGGATGGTCGTTTAGAGAAATGTCCTGGCCGTTGTTGTTTAATTTATTGAGTTGTTGTGCAGGGTGATGGGAATTAGATATTTCTTTGATAATATCCCAGATTTTTTTTATTATTACTGGCTCTGTACAGTTTTTCTTTGTAGTAGTTTTCTTTTGTGGTTTTAAAGAGATTATTACATATATTTCTGTATTTTTTATAAAATATTTTGGCTTGAGTGTCCGGATTATTGAGTAGGTTTTTGTGGAGCTTGTCCCGTTTTTTAATACAAAAAATTAGGCCATCTGTGATCCATGGTTTCAGTTTTTTATTTTTTGAATTATTCAAACGGGATTCTTCGGTGACATCCTCAATATGTTGCAAGAGGATATTAGAAAAGGTATTAAAAAAAACTTCTACATCGTTGGTAGATATTAGGTGCCAATTTTTAAATTCACTTTAGAAGTTAGTTTCTCGAAATTAACTTTTTTTTTTTTTTTTCGTAGAAAGCACTTTGTGGTTCAGTTTAATTTTGTACCCTGACGATGCTCGAGTGAAGCGAAACCGGTCGGTCTTAAAATTAATAAAAATTCGTGGTTTTAAACAAAAAATATTGTTTTTATTTCATTAACTTTTTTTCATTTTTATATTATTACGTGACGTTACGGTAATGGGTTTATTGCTTATATGTATACGACTTTTGATAATTTGCAGTATTGCTCCCTGGGATTACGAGATCCTTTCGGGTGGGACTTCTTGTGATATATTTACGATCAATTTTATCAAGATTTTCGAGATTTTTGCGTACTTTTTTTATGTAATTTTGACGAACATCAAGTTCATTAAATTTTATGTAGAGCTGATCGCTAGAGTACCTATAGGGTTTATGTATCATGGTTTGGCCTATTTCAGCATATCGCTCGCTATACACTACCAATTGCCATTACCATTGGTAGTGTATGGCGAGCGATATGCTGAAATATGCCAAGCCACGATAATATAGCGCGCTTATAGCGTGGTCTTTTTGATAATTTCCAAACGATTAATTTTTTTTTCTGGAAATATGAAAACATCACCAAAGCACAATAATTAAAAAATTTTGTTGAATTTAATTTATTTTAAGGTTCCTGAACTAGCTTTTGTCGGTTTTTTAATTAATATAAAAAAATCTAATTTATGTTATACCGACATGCTGTTATAATACGTAATAAACTAATTTAAAAACTTTACCCTACTAACTATGCCTTGGACATTATATCCACAATTAATGTATACGGGATTAGAGTTAACGTATCAAAATGGTGTAAAAACTTGCATAAATTAACAAAAATGTTTTGCAAGTATGCATAGAATTATTTCTACAACCCATTGTGTGAATTTAGAGTACCACAGACAATGCATTTTAAATTTTTTTTATAACTTAATTTCCTCAACCAAGTCTCATTAAAATAAACAATTTAAGTCTACTGGATTTGTTCACCTACTGAGTCGAACATGTACCCTTCAAATAAGCCAGCACAACCACGAACAAAAAAATACTTTCATTTCGTAAAGACACCCCAAAAATTACCTTGGTGGAATGTTCATTTTTATTAAGGGATTATTTTCACCTGCTAATATAGTTAGTTAGTCTCCTCTTCGGGATCGAGGGAATTACAGTGTGACGGTAAAGTTGACTGACCAACGAGATTACAATTTCCAAAGGATGATAAACCTATTTTTAATGCGAACAGCCGACCGTGATAATTAAATAGTGTTTACGGAGGCACAATGCAAAACCGCTCACACATAAAGAACATGGCGCTAATGATATGGACATCAGAAATTAGTTCTTTGTGATATTGCTGTGCTATAAATAATGAGAAAAATAATTATCATAGATATATAAAAACGTCCGTATCCGTGCAATATAATACGCCGAAAGATAGGCTAGTGCAAGTATCGCTAGTTGCATAATTAATTAAGACAGAAGTCAAACGACGTGGTCTAGGGGTAAAGCTCTCGACTAGCAAACCGAAGATCTCGTATTCAAATCCCGGCGGGCGCAAGTAAATTTTATTTGATTAATTCGTATTATTTCAGAATTTACTAAGTTAAAATGATATCTAGTATACTTTGAATATAACCCTGGTGTAAGACCATAATTCAGAATTGAAACATTGCTTGAAATGGCATCAGCCGTGTTTGGTGACCAAATCTGAATAGCCAGCTGCTCGCCCACCTTCCTCTTTTCCCATCTCCTTCCTGTCCCAACTGCGCTTCAGCCTCCCAACATACCCCATCGGAGGATGCCATAGTCTCACTGGCTCCAGACAGTTGTGATCAGTTGGGACTTGTGCGGTATTCATATAAAACATAAAAATTCGTTTCAATGTGTTTAAAGATTGCGTAAATAAAATTAATGGATATTTTAGTTAGTATTTTTTGTTGACCAGTGTATTGCAGTCATAAGCAAAAAATCAATTTGCGAAAGTCACATTCTGATATATTTTTAATTATAATGAAAGGTGTCGTATATCAGAATGTAATCTTTACAATTTCTCAGCTGCCTTTTGCCTATGACGGCAGTGTATGGCCTAGTGTTGGTTTGGTACAGAGACGTCGCATTTGCATCGCGGGTCCACTATCGCTTTCCTTTACCACATCTCCCGTCAATTGGTTTATGAGTTTATGGTTTATCAGTTGGGTTAGTCTCATTTTTGTACAGTTTCTATTTTTTTATGCATTCGAGTAGGACCCTCAGTTTCATAGTCGCACTGTCTATTTAGGATATTAAGCTTGGGTCACAATTATCAAAATTCTAACAATGTCCTTGTTAGTATGTCAAACAGAAGAATAAAAAAAAACACATTACGATTAAACACGATATCACTTCTACATATATAAACACACAATCTACAAATCTGCCCTATTGGTGGATACTGTAACGCTGTTCAAAATTTTGGCTAAAGAAAGAGGTAGCGCAACACGGCATAGTAATCCAAAAAACGACATTAAGACACTATTTAAAAACAAGAGAAATAACAGTTAAATAGGAAAAAAAATGATTTATCGGTAAAAAAATCGAAAAGCTTAACCTCAAAAACAGTATTTCATAATGACGTCTGCTCTTTAGTTTTTGTGAGATACCTCGCCGAGGTATTTGTCAGACTTTTGCGAAGCGATAAAGCGCGAGTGTTGAGAGAGTTGTTGCTTGGATAGTTTGTGTTTTGTAGTGTGTGCGAACTACTAAATTAATTAATCACCTATTACCCCAAACCATAAGCGCCTTCACCGTGATGGTTTTCCTTGGGTCCTTTAAGGCCCCTTAGTAAGCAATCAAAGATGGTTTGAAAGGGAGATATTTATATACGAATGTTAGAGAGAGCCGCTAATATTAAAAAAAAACGATAATAATTAAAATGGTGTAAATACTTAATAAAACACGACTCATTTGAAAGAGAGCAAAAATCTCTAGACAAATGGTTTAGTTGCATTTAATGATATACTGTGATTTTTTCTTGCCTATAACATATTAAATAACAGAACATAAAACTAGGACGTGCAATGAAATCAGGCTACCAAAGAAGGACAAAGCGAATACCCAGAATAGTATATTTTATAAAGGGATGAAATACTATAACGCGCTGCCGGAAAACATTAAGTCTGCCCCAATTGAAAAGTTTAAGATGTTGTGTAGGAGCCACATCAAGAAAGAAAAGAAAAAAACATAGTATATTTAAATGTAATAATTAATTAGTCATTTGTAATCTTAAATGTACATATTACTAAAATAAAATCAATAAATAAAAAAATAAAAAATAGAACGGAGCTTACTTTACGATTTTTTTCTATCGATGAAATTTTTACGAAATCAACGTTTCGGCATAACAAATGTATAGATTTTATCTTCAAAAATAACTTTTTTTGGAATAAGTTCACGAACGTAGAATAAGATTTTTAAGAAAACTTAAAGATTTAACGAGAAACTTGATGTAAATCGGTAGAAATTAAGTATGCGGGGGGGAGGCTTAGGACGAAGCGCAAACGAGGCTTCGCGGGCTGCTGTGTCAACTACGTTCTCACTCTCAGGTTCGGGTAGTCTCGCCGAGTGTGAAGGTCAGACTGTTGATTGTTGAATCAGTCATGTTGATTGCGATGATCGCAGAAATATTCCTGCTCAATTTCACTCCATCCCACGGCAATAAAAAAAATTATGTTTGCGAAATCGGTATTATAGGAGATAAATTACAGCGCGCTTTATATTTCCTATAGTCGTTTCCTGTCCATTATGTGGCATTGCACCTGCGATAATAAAATAATTATGAAAGCAACAATACAGGCCTAGTTGGTATTTACATATTATTATGTAGTGGTTGAACGGACTGATTGTAGGTACTAGTATTAGCACATAAATAATGATGAGCGGCAACTAACTATTAATGAGAACTTCCTGTCGTGTTATTCTTGTAAGCCAATCATCGAACGAATACCCATGCATTTCAGAATGGATAATAGTGTTATTTTTTTAAAATTCATTTTGTTAATTTAAGATTAAAATATCAACCACATATAAGATTTTTGTAAGGGTTTATACCATGGGGTAGATGTAAATGTAATGTATTCATAATTAAATAAACGAATGTTGATGTTTTGCGACGATGTGTGTTGAAAACTCATTAATAAATGCAGTATTTAAAAAAAATCATAATCATGTAGTTGATCGAACTAAGTATTTTAAATAATAAATAATCTACCTGTATAATCTGATGGGGTTGACTTTAATAAGCTCTGCCACAAGTAATAATAATATGATTAAATATGTGAAAAAAAAAACAATTCAACTACTGACTTATTTTTCTGATTTGGAAACACATTGATTGAACATTATACTTCCGAATGTGAAATATGCAGAACGATACTCACAAATCCATTACATTAAATCTGCAATAGGAATGCGAGATAAGCAGTATAAGCAGCATCGGTTCTTTCTGAAGATATTTAAAATGACTCGCATTAATTCCAGGCACGTCGTGCGGTATAAAGCATGCATTATTCAGTTAACCGACCACCGCGATAGACAATAGCCGCATCCTCTGCCAAATACATATTGCATTGGAAAAACACACAACACAGAACACAAAATCCTCCCAAAGACGGATTTCAACTTATTTTGAGAGTTTGAATAAACTCAAAGTAAATCTTTGCTAGCGTCCAATGTACTCCAAATAAATCACATATTTTTTTTACACTAACCCAACACAAAAATTTTCCCTAAAGGCCTATGTAATATTTTGAGATGCTGTGTTTTGGGAAGGTAAAAGGTATGAGGGTTAAGTAGAATCTAGGGATCAGTATGTCCAGGAGTGACGGACGAGTGAACATATCCCTCCCATTGCGACGCAAGGCGATGGGGAGAGACCAGTTGGAGAGGTCAAAGGGTCTCCCCAAACCATCCTCTCCCGTTCTGGCCCGCAGCTGATGGGCAGGCGCATCCTGAACACACCTCACCCGATGAACCCGGGCACCCCTGCTAAATCACTTAACTTAGCGAACCACTTTGGGTGACCTATTGCAGAGGTGTTAGTTTTCCAATAAATGGATCCCGGAGCAGCTGTACCCAAACTTAGCAATGCCAGACGACAAACCGGTGCTAATTTATTGTCGTCCGGGATCACTATATTACGAGTTTTTACTGCTTCAGGTAACAGATATATCTATTAATTATACCTCGCATAATTGAAGGTATTACTTTTTAGTGAGTATTTATTATTAATATATTCAAGTCCTA
The DNA here is from genome assembly GCA_026573805.1 of Hesperophylax magnus. NCBI lineage: Eukaryota > Metazoa > Arthropoda > Insecta > Trichoptera > Limnephilidae > Hesperophylax > Hesperophylax magnus. The sequence continues at coordinate 11,079,336 of JAIUSX010000121.1, forward strand.
TTGGACTTTTAAATGTGAATAGTAACATTTAGTAAGTACAAACAGTTAAAAAGTACAGTTGTTGTATTACAAGTACATTAATACTATTATTGTTTTACGTGCAAATTATTATCTCCAAATAAATAAAGTCTGTTTGGGTGCTTCGTTCTTATAAACTACGCAACAGATTTTGAGAGGTTTTTTCACTTTTTTTGGAGGTTTATATGTACATAATACATACATATTATGTTTATAGAAAATAGAGAAAAGTCCATGTTTATCATAGAATTCAAAACCTCGAAATTTTACTCCAAATCATTCACAACCCCGAGCAACGCCGGGTACACGTCAGCTAGTTGTTTTGTATGCAAAACATATATCAGTTCATAAAACATAATAAACCTAGTTATAACACATTTTAGAAGCATGAAATTTCTACATGGAACCGAATAGGCATCGAATTTGAAAACAGTTTTCAGTAAAGGTTGGAGAAGATTTCTTTTCGTTTAGTAAGTATTTTTCTCAATTTGTCGAAATGCCAACCACATTAATTTGATTTTACGACTTACTTTCTTGATATCTTAGAGTAAAAAACAATTGAGCCCTCGTTTTCATTAACTTAATACATAATGTACCTACATTCGTGTGTAATATTCATTACCTCCGTGTTCTATATTCGTGTGTAATATTCATTACATCTGTGTTCTATATTAGTGTGTAATATTCATTATATCTGTACTCTATATTAGTGTGTAATATTCATTATGTCCGTGTTCTTTTTTTTCATTTCACATAACAAAACGGACGATGTGGCTCAGCATAGCATGACAGGAGGAATGGTACTGCTAAGGCCCAGGCTACACGAGCGGTTCTCCCGCCGCGGGAGAACCGCTGTAAACCGCTCCAGACACAATTTACTATGAACGTTGTATGGCCCAGGCTACACGAGCGGTTTTCCCGCCGCGGCCGCTCGCGGTTCACGGGCGGGAGAAATTCGACCGCCGCATGCAGCGGTTCTCCCGCAGCGGATAACCGCCACGTTCATACTACACGAGCGGTTTCCCCGCTTTTGCTCATTCCCTGCGAGAGAGCGTTGTTGGTCGGTCGTGCGCGTGAAGGATTCATGTTACAACATGTTTGATACGGAGCGATTCATAATAGAAATACAAGATCGGCCTGCTTTATATGATGTAAAGTTAAATGATTACGCCAATCGAGAATTAAAAGCAAAGTTATGGATGGAGATAGGACAACAAATGATGGATCATTGGGATGATTTAGGACCAGAAGATAAAAACAGATCTAGTGAGTATACTTTTTATTCTTATACAGGGTGACCTCAAAAATGTTAGAGAAACTTTATAGGATGGTTTTGTATCGATAATGAACATTCTAGATCAGTTCCTATTAATTGAAATATGCTTGAAATTGTTTGGTTTTGCGATGCAGTTAACGTGAGTATGAATAAATGTACGCGAATTTGACGATTATAATGAACGCTTCTCCATCTTGAAAAGTTTCACCAATATTTTTGGGATCACAGGGTAACCATATGGCATTTACGAATATACAGTTTTTTTAAATAATAATGTTATAATAATTGAAATTTAATGTTAGTAACCAGCGTCTTAATGAATCATCCTGTTTTGCCAAGGAACGGCACCAGGACCATTGAAGTATCGAATAAACGAATCTCTTACTGTAATGCCAGTAGATCGGCCTGCAACTGCCTGAACTACATCGTATTCTTCGAAATCACATTCAATCGTGTCTTCAAATCGATACCCATCTCTGCGTCTTACAAAGTTGTGTAGCACACAAGCTGCTTTTATAATGGGTATGGCACTCGGTGGATTGATCATGATGCTTGAATGAAAAATTCTCCACTTTGCGCTGAGAATACCAAACGCACATTCGACAAAACGGCGAGCTCTTGATAATCGATAGTTATAAATTTTCTTGGGCAATGTTATGTTTCGTAAAGAAAATGGTCTCATAACATTTTTGTTTAGACCAAACGCAGCGTCACCTACAAATACAAAAGGCACAGGTGGTTGTCCTATATTGTCAGGAAGATAAGGGGGCTCTGGTAGATCTAACTGAGAATTTATTAACTTTTGCTCAAAATTTGAACTTTTGAAGATTGATGAGTCAGCTTCTCGACCTGGAGCACCAATATCAATGGATGTAAAACAGTAGTCTGCGTCCACCACTCCAAATAAAATAAGAGAATGGTATTTTTTGTAATTAAAATATTTAGATCCACCTTTCGGAGGGCAAATAATTCTAATATGTTTGCCGTCCATGGCGCCAACGCAATTAGGGATGTTCGCTTCTTTGTAAAATTTCTCAGCAATATTGATCCATTTTTCTTTATTTGGTTTTGGCATTTCTAAAGGTGCCAGTTCTTCCCAAATAGCTTGACATGTTTCTTTTACAATAAATGGTATGGTTTTTCGTGAAATTTGAAAATCGTATTCCAAATCTGTGAATGTTCCTCCTGAAGCCAAATATCTGAAAAAATAAATCATTGTCATCATCAGCCAATATTGTCTACTGCTGAACATAGGCCTGTCTCAGAGCTCGCCACAACGTAAAAAATAATAGATGCATTATAAATATAATATATTTCTTTTTTTTACAGTAAAAGATCTCATGAAGAAGTGGAAGAACATCAAAGACAGTTATATGAAAGAAGTAAAGTCAGAAACCAACACAGTGTCGGGACAATCAGCACAAAAAAAAAAGATATATTTATTTTGACCTCTTGTCCTTTTTACGCCCTACTGCTGCCAGTACTTCAGACGAACGTGAGTCTAATATTTCTCCTGTGGTTTTAACACAAAATCAGGAGATAGAAGCAGATGTTCTAATGAGACCACCTCAAGAAAGACAAGTTTCTATGAAGAAAAACCAAAAAGAAAAAAATGCAATTCCTCAAATAACCAAAATTTTGAACGAAAGTTTGCAATTGCAAAAAGATAACAAGGATAAGGATGAAAAGGGAAATCGTGCATTTCTTATGTCGTTTGTACCCATTATGAATTCGATGACACCAGATTTGGCTATGGAAACCAGATATCAAATCACCAGTTTATTCAGAAATATACAAAGAAAGCAAACAACCTACGCAAATAATGAAAATACAAATCCCGATATTCCCAGCAACTTGTCTGAATTTATTTACCGCAGAAACCAGGATGGGAGCTCAGGCTCAAGAACATATTCTGAAGCATTTTCTCCAATAAGCAGAGTAGCATCGCCACAAAATGAGACTGCTTCTGACACATCACAAGAAAATGATGATTATTATAATATTATATCTTACCTACCTCTTCAATAAATTACTCTGGTCTACTTTTTATTAATAATTTTTTTAAATAAAATAATAAATAATATTATGTGATTTTATTTACCTGAGTGTGATAGCCAAGCGTTCTGCAGGTTTGATGGATCGTCGCATGTTTGTATCTTGTTTGTTAATACTATGGCTCACAATTGATAGAAGTTCATCAAACGAGTTCACAGACATTCTGTAGTATGTGAAGAACTTTTGAGGATTATCTCGGTGTACACTAAACATTAAATGAAATATTCCGGAATTTAAACGATTACTTAATATTGGTGCCACCCAAACACTTCGTCGTTTTTTTTTTTTAATAACTCTATTAAAATAAGCGCTGCAAGAGCAGTGATCATTGGCGGATCCATTTTGAAGAATGAACCAAATAATGTCCGCGGTCGCTTTCTCGAGCGGTTTCCCGCGGCGGGAGAACCGCTCGTGTAGCCTGGGCCCGTCTGTAGCGGTTTACAAGCGGTTCTCCCGCGGCGGGAGAACCGCTCCTGTAGCCTGGGCCTAAATGAAACCTCTAGGTCTCTTGACACTTTCAGCAAGAGTCCTTTCAGGCAAAGACTCTAATATATATTATTATTATTATTCAAATTTTTGTTAATTATGTCACATGTATTGTAATAGGATTGTATAAATCTGTAATACATTTATATTCTATGCCAAATTATATCGGTTGGCATTAAAATACAGAAAGTATATTTCCCATATTATCTGTTAGATAAAAGGCAAATTTAATTTGAATGGCCACAAACCGCAGGATTTGTTTTTATAGGATATACAGGAAGGAGTACAAGTATAGTTGTGAGATAAGGACATCTTATCTTGTTGTGTTCCTTTAGAGTTTACGTTGGTTAAGTAGGTACTAATACTAATAATTGTATAGTGGTTAACCATACTTCTAGCTTCTTCAGACATGCGGTGGCTCCAAGAATACTTATCATCGTGTGAAAACTGCTCCAATATACGTACTTATTGTGTAGAATAGAAAATAAAATAATGTACTCTAAAGACGGGTGCTATATGGGGGCTCTTTGGAAGAACGCAAGTATATATGTTTTTTTTTATTTACTAGGTTTTACTTTGAAAAAAGGGAAAGGCATTCAAAAAACAAAATACTCAGAATAATTTAATCCGTATAGTGGCTAGTTATTTGTGTACAATAATATAATTATTAAATGTATTTAAAAACAATATATTTGTAAACAAGTTAAGCTGTATTATTATTACGTGTGACATTTACATTTTTACGTGTATATTGTAAAAGTCGGATTGGGGCATTGATAATAAAAATAAAAAGCATTTTGATTTTCATTGTAGGTAACTAAGTAAAAGTAATATAAATAATAATAATTATTACTATACACCAGAAATTCATTATACATAAACTCTTGTTATATAATTTAATCTAATTTTATAATTGAAAATTTAAGATTAAAATGGAGATCTACAAATGAAACATCATTACAATAAATATTCACTGGTTTCAGGAGATCCTTATAATCTTTCAAAGATTGGAAAATATTGTGCAAGGACGGTCATAATCATTGATCATGAGATTTGCAAATCATTTTTTTCATTAAAGTCAAGTACAAGAAGAAACGGAGCGATACCACTTTTTTCTAAGAATGACATTCATGGAAGTCGAATTCATGAATAAAATAACACCAAAAGAATCAAAATACTACTGTGTAACTATTGTAGCGCTCACCAAAAGATATACAACATAAGATCTATTGAGATTTAAAATATGGTTTGAACCACAAGCGAATGTACTTTACCATTTATGTAAAGCAGTTCAGCATAAGTGTGTGGCCACCTTTGCTGTAATTAGCTCAAGTCTTCTACAGAATCATTAATTAGAAAATTACAATGCACAGTGCTGATACCAATTGTAAACTACTGTATACTTATATGGGCGGATACACATTCATTGTGCGCTTAATGTACGAGGATGTGAAGATACGAGGAGAAAAGGGTGGAGAAGGGATATCCTGAGATAAGAACCCGACACTCCAAAGCCAGCCAACCAACAACGTCTTCCTCGTGCGATATGACTATCTTGTTAGGGTGCTTAAATAACTCGGAAACAGGAAGCTCGCTGAAGTACCTACAATACATGGCATTTTGTAAATAATTTATGGGGGCAAGTAGGAGAGATCAATGCACACAAAATAAGAAACCTGTTTGAAAAAGTGTTAGCATTCATTTATGATAATGATTTGCAGGGTTTTTTCTACGTTAGCATTTTTTAAATAATCATTTTTTTATATTAACATACAATTTGCGTGCAATACAGTTGTGAATGATGAATACTTGGAGCAGGTGGATGAGTTTTTGTATTTGGGAAGTATGTTTACGAGAGCTGGAAAGGCTCATAAAGTTAGCTGAGAGAAGGGTAAATGTAGGAAATTAATGGAGGACTGAACACAAAGACATTAACAAAAATAACCAAAGCTAGCAGTGTACAATGGGGTGATGGTACATACCCTGATTTATGACAGTGAGGCATATAATTGGCAGAAAATGATGAAAGTAGACTGTACGCTGAAGAAATGAGATCCCTGAGGCGTATATGTAGTAGAAGCATGTATGGTCGTATGAGAAATGTAGAAATTCACAAAAATGCTGATGTGAATAGTGCGATGCGCAATGAGCGAAATGAATAACATTGAGAAAGGGACGCTCAGATGGTTTGGGCGTGTTGGACGAATAAAGGAGTGTGAGGAGAATATGTGACGCGAATGTGAATGGTAGAAGAAAAACACGACACGATAAAGTCAACCAAATAATACTTGAGTCGGGCCATGTCAATAGTCGGAATAACGGAAGGGTATGTATGAGGCTATGTATGAATGTGAGTGAGGCAAGCAGTGTGTTTCAAGACCGAGGTGCTAGCGGGCCGTCCTCTCTTCCTTACCTTACTGGGAAATCTCGTTTGGTTAGTTAGTTAGTTAGTTAAAATTTGTTTTACCATACTCAAAACGACTAACGAATATAATTATTTCTGCAATTCCAAGGAGAAGACAATGTGTTGCTAGTTCTCAATCAAACTGTGAACTTGGTCAAAAGGTCAAGGTCACCGAAATACACCAAGATTGGGACACCTGCGGTCATTTCACAGTAATGAGCCCCTGACCCGTCTTGGTAAATAATGTTTGATCATCTTACTATAAAGCTAAGACTTGCAAATGGTGAGCGCTCTGTGCAATTTGCACAGCTCTTTGACTGGAATTTATAATTTTGAATAAAATATGGGGCTATGAAATGTAATTATGACCGTAAACAAGTTAGATCGTCATAATGCTTGAACCTTTTTTTTCACAAGTTTATTGCATATTGTTTAGTTTATAAATATATTATGTTTAAAGCATGGCCGATAACACGTAGTAACTACTGGGTAGGTAGGTACCTTTACGTTAATTAGGTTGGGAATAGTCAACGCGAAGAAAACTTATGCATTTTAAATGGGTTTAATGTTTTTTTTGGAATTCAGTTTGAACCAAACTGACACCTGCGTAGTACCTACGCCAACGCGTTACTTGTGGACCGCACACGATAATACTTAATTTTTTTTAAATACTTCAAATCAATCAGAACAGTTAATAAAGTTTTTATTTTCAGATCACTCCAATTTAGCGCAATGTTTAAAGATAACATTTCGGTGAAGCGTTATTTGCGGTTATTTCTTACTATGGCGATAATCCGAACACGTTTTCACACTTCCGGAGACCACGATTACGTTATCACCCACATTATGTATGTACACGAGTACACGAGCCGGTTGTACTTGAACAACAACACACCACCGATAGCTCCGTTGGATCCTCTCCCTTCTTCTCGTAAAAACACATTCGAGTGAAAGAGCAAGTTACGACGGAGCTCTCAGCGGCAGGACCACAAAACCAGATACGCAAGATATGTGCTTGACGCGAGAAATACATTCAATTAATTTTCCTGCAAAGTAAACTTTTCATTTAACCACCACAAGTCTGACTTGAAGATACTGCGTTATCGTTGAAAGCACGAAAAGGAATAATCCACCTTTCTTATTTTGTTTTTCTACCAAGATAGATAACTTTTTTAAATATTTATTCAGCACAGAAAAGCATTAAAACCTACCTATCACAATTTACACTATTACAACAAAGAAAAGTTTTGACCATCCAGGTATTTCCTCATGAAGGCAGCCATGTAAACATTTTTAGTACTTGAAGTAGATATATAGGTTTGTGATGTTTATTTTCATGATTTTAAAAAAGATATTTATTTAGGACTAAAGTAAAAAAAATCTTTGTGACCATAATTTTTGTACTCTCATTTCTCTCTTAAGCAGAAAAAAACAATTTTAAACTATAAATAAAATTATAAAAATTGTCTTTGGTAGGTTTTGTTTTTAGTGGTAGATACTATTGTTTTATTATTATTGACATTGTTTGTGAGAATATAATTTTTCTAGTGTATAAATTTGGATCAATACTCGAATCTCTTCAAATAATGCAGTTTTGGGGAACCTAGCTAAAGACTTCTGTTTCTAATAATTCTTTAATAAATGTCCGGGATCAAACCAAATACTGTTCACTTATATTAAGATGGTAATAGTTGAGTTTACGCCAGTGTCTGATTTCTGTATTATCGACAGGTCTATCTTAATACTACAGGTACCATCTGTGAATAGCACCTCAAACTAATATCTAAGACACAGACTTACAGATTTCAAATCTTTGACTCATGGAATACTTCCCACTGGCAATAAACACATCAGTCTGACCTTCCTTCGTGGTGTTTCGTTGGGATTCACTTTTGAGTTTGCGCGGGTGAAATAATAAGATCGCGATTGAATTCGTATCGCTAAGATGATGCCAAAATAATCCTCGCGCTTGTTGCCAGACTATTGGAAAGTGGGTAGGATCTGCCACCCCGATGCGGGTGGGTGGAAAACACCCCCCAGTGGGCAACCGATAATACGGCTACCGAATCTGGCAACTATGATATAATTTAGTGCCCAGTTACTGCTCTAGAGTAATATTGGTAGGTTGAGGACAGGGTCGGTTCAGATGCTGTAACACCCGGGCGCCGGTTGATTGAGATAAAATAATTCAATTTTTTCGGAACGTATATTCAGAACTTTTTGATATTTTCTCATTCTACTCCCACCATTTGTTTGTGGGTAACGAGTAATTCAAATATTGCTTGTTGTGCAAAGTGTCTTCTAACCTGATACATCCTCATCAAAAGAACCTGGTAGATATCTAGACATCATGCAAATCAAATAATTAGGTTTTTATCTGGATTTTATAGTTCAACGCACCTGTTTTCAGCTCACGATGTCATTTTGTATGCTTGTATCACGATTTGTTGTGCACATGAAATTTTTCAAAATTAAGATATACTTTTATCCAGATTTTATAATTTGTGTATTTTGTTAAAAAAATAATTTCTTCCAAAAGATGTTGAAACTCTGACGAAGGTGGGTAAAATTTCCAACTCATACCAAAAGTATACTTAGGACAGGCTCACACGGATGACTTTTGCCACAGCAACAGTTTCGTCACTATTTCAAAATCCATGAAGTCACCATAATATTATGTCGCTACGTGCGCGCCCCTCCAAACAATGCAATGCATTTAAAAACAGTGACGAAACTGTTACCGAGACAAACGTCATGCGTGTATGCCGGGCCTACATTATCACAGGAATTTCATACATTTATCTTGCAAGGACTCTGGGCCTGCTCTGGTAGGTAAATACTCCTACTCTTGGTTGGTAGGTATCAGATATAAATGCTCACGGAACGATGGCCTTGTAAGTTATTGCGTCTGGAAGCGGCCGGATATTCCCGAATGCTTAATATAATAGTCCAAATATGTGAAATAATCATACAATTACATTCCAGTGGCGGCTCGCGGCCGGCATCGGGGACTATTTAATTTGAGGCTTCGATCGCGCGGCGGACTTGCCAAATGCTCGCAGCGCTGCCAACACCAAGATTTACAGCCGCCCTTAATTTACCGCCCTCGGATTATTAAATTCCGTATCACTTAGCTGCTCCACAATCCGGTATGTGCGGTGCGGTGTTGTTGTGGATATATCTAATTATTTAACACTATTGTAAGCTGCGTGTTACTACCTCGCCATTGTTTATAGCCTTGATATTACCATTAATACGAATTACATTATAGCCATAGACGATACTCCATTACAGACAGAAACAAGTCCAAATAAGTGAATTTTAGATATTATCGTTTTAACACGTCAGGCTAATTTTTTCGGTTTTGGGAACAAACAGCTAGTACCCGTAGAGTTAGTTTGTTCACTTATTTGAACAACTCATAAGGTCTTCAAAACAATGTCTCCCTTAACATCCTCGTTAGAAATATGAACTAAAGTATGTTATGAAGAGAAAACACCAAGCTTTGTATTCAAATATAGAAGTTATCAACCAAAGGTTCCGAAATTGAAAATATTTGTTATCAATTATTTTTATATGAAATGACAAAACGTGAGGTGGTGTTACTGTTTAAAATACATTTTTATATTGAAATATGTGTTTTTTTACTATAGGTAATTTTAGTTCAGTTTTAAGATGAAAAAACGTAAGGTGAACTAATAAAAAAATATTTATGTTTGCATTCAATGTTTTATTGTTTTATAAAGTTATGTTTATTTCTAATAATAAAATTTCCAATTGTATTGTATCACCTTCAAAACCATTTTTTTTAGTTTTCGGATACGTTCGTTAAATTCCATTTACTAGGATTTTATTGAGAAGCTGAAATACACATTAATGCTCCGACGTTCCGACAGCTTCTTTACAAAGTACAATGGGCCATATGTTAAAGGAATGAAGGTTTATAGTATCGAAGAGAGTGAAAAGGGATAAAAATACACAATAAAAAGTTTTTTGTATTATATATTATCAATGATTTCATTAAAAATATTTGAACTTACTTTTTTAAAATTTAAAAAGGTTTGTCCCTATTTTAATAAGCATCTGTCGAAATGGTAACTAAAAATTCCACAAATAAAATACTACATTAGTGTTGCAGTGGCGGCTCGTTACTTTTGGGTGTTCTTGAGTGCTAATATTACAAATAAATGGCATTATTGGTGTTGTTGTAGCTGAAATGATTTTTTCACGACCATACTGAATTTTCCTGAAAATTTTCATGAAAAACATCGAATTTTCGAAAAAAAAAATTGCATAAAGCTACAACTTCATTAATGCCATTTTTGTAATATTAGCACTCTAGTACACCCAAAAGTCACGAGCCGTCAGTGGTGTTGAATAATACTTGGTGTATCTAGATGAATTCAACGAAGGTAATAACTCGAAAAGTCATTTTTCGGACTTGTCTCTGTCTTTAACTAGTGTATCGATATTATCTTACTGATTTCAGCGATTCCTGCCGCTTATGATCAGGTTAATTTGATATTAACAAGGGCTTTTGTAATAACCATCGGAATCAAACCGTAATTATGAGCCATGGGTAATTGAATAATTTGTCAAAGCCTCCGTTAACTCCACGGCAGTAATTCGCTTAAATGACATCGACAAATTGCGCCTATAAATATTTATCGTTATCCGTTTACACCTACACTCATTAACGATGTATTGCAATATTACAGAGTTCAGTGATTTGTACGGTTGTACGCATTAATTTAATATATATAAGTTATATTAAACCGAATCGGAAATGTACGGATCTAGAGAAATAAATTTACCTGAAAAGGCAATAAATTTACCGGGAAAAGCGAATGTAAGTACTCAACGAATAACATAGGTGCATATCATTTGAAATGTGGCTGCAGATGCGGTCTCATAGAGAAAGATTTTTTTTTTAAATTTACATAAAACAAACATAAGTCAGCACTGTGTGTATCGGAATAAACAACATTTGTTCTTACTAGATTATCGATTTTTTTCATCCTTAATGACTTGTACGCCACTGCTCATCATTTTACTTAGAGTAATATTGGTTTTACATCTATTTTTCCGAAGTTATTTACAATTGTTAACCCCATTTCATGTAATTGACCACGCACTACCTTCTGCTTTTAAGGATAGTAATATAAGGCCCAGGTATGTTTGTGTTTTTGCTGGTCGTTATCAGAGTTTGTTATCTAGGCAATATTTGCCCATTAACGTACTAACGAAGTGATGCTAGCCACAATGATATGAGACTGAGTAGGAGATTCTTTATCACAAGCCGCATTGGATTCGTGCAGAATTTTCCATTGCAATTGTTGTAATTTCATATCTGATCGCGAAGTCCATTCTTTCCCAGGGTTAATTACTGTAAATATAAGAAGAAATTCCTTTAATGAGAACTGTGTTCGTTGAAACTGAAAGTTTATTTTCTCCAAAGATCTCGAATTTGTTGGATGCTGACGAATTCTTTAGCGGGGAATCCGATAATTGGGTTTCCGATGCAGCGTTTTCAATAAACACCTCCAAATATCGTCCCACACATTTGACATTTACTTGCTGGAATATTTTTATGTCTTTTTCAGGGTTTTTGCAGGGGAGTTCAGCAGTCACATTTTAATAAAGAACTTTTCGATACTTTGCTCTTCCTTTTTAAATTTTATTCAGCACTGGCATTGGTAGCCACAAAAAAACTATTGTCACTGAATTAAATCGGGAAATCCACTTGATAGATTACCAGTACTTTGTTCCGAAGAACTAACATGCTTTGCTGATCCTTTCACCACTTGACCGTAGAATATTGTTGTGAAATAGGTACATAGTTGACGATTCGTTCTTGTCCTTGGCTCGGCTGTTGAAAAGATTGTCAGTCATATACGGTACCCGGAAACTAGTAGTACTTACAAGCGGGAAACAGGTAAATTTTTATTGCAACCTAACTCAAAGAATGTTTTTATTCAAATTTCACCTAAAAATTATAACATCGATTTCAATCAAAAATCAAAACATTTTTTACAACAAAATTGACTCCAAATGTCACGTAGATTCAATAGTTTCCCGCTTGTACTACGAGTTTCCAGACACCGTGAATAAATTACAGATTGGTTCAAGATCCAGGTTTTTACAGAATCCTCAAAGATGACATTGCCCCTGAGACTCCAAAACCTCAATGCAGTAATATATAAAGTACTAAACATCGGCTTCCAAATGAAGTTATCATGGATGAACGTAATAATGTTAGACCTATATAAAAAAGTGAACGAACTGCGGTGCTTTCCTAAGCACATTATGTTGCGCTAATAATAACGTTACAAATTTCCTTTTGTTCAATAAAATGGCCAAGTTGTAAGTAGGGCTCTAACATTGTATGCATGCTGGGATGTGGGCTGAACTTTTGCATCAGTTAGCAGGAGATTTACGGATCATAAAACACACCAGAATTGTATTATGTTTGCACTGGCTTATTTCACTTCTTGGAATGGCTGGTCCCCGCAAACTGAACGAATTATGAATATTATAAATAAGACACTACCACCGAATAGAAATTCCTAAAAATGTCTCATTTGAAGTTCTTTGTGGTATCCTTTTAATTTGCCCTTTTATTGATGTTTTAGAGTGTTGAAAGGTTTGCGGATCAGGTCAAGTTCAGAGTAAAAAAGTCTGTAGCGAATCTTCAGACTTACAGCTGCTCTGGTACATGCACCAAAACGCAATAAAAGCGAAGAATTCCCAGTATGAGTATTTCGAATCAATTATTCTGGGACTTGTACGGATCATTTCACACTCGTGGTTCGTTTCAAAACTTGCAAAACGTTCCCGAATACAATGTACGGCCTTCAAAAAACACAAATTTAAAATGTGTACCGAAAATAATATGTTGTGAAATCTAAGCTGTAAAGCTGAAAATCTGTGTTTTGAAGTAGCGAAAGTTCTGAGTGAGTTCTGGTTTATCTGAAATTTCTAGCTCAATGTAACTATTTTCAGCTAGCAACTTAATTTTCATTACCAGGTTTGAATTATCTAGTTACCTGTCATTAATTAATTTATTTATTTATTGCATCTCACTATACATAAAACACTTTTTTTTCACATAAAAATCAACGTCACTAGGACTAAGCCTGTATCGAGGTTAACAATTTACATTTGAGTGAAACAAACATAAGAGTAATCACAAACATAAAGTAATTCTACATACAAACACAAAATTAAAGAAAAAATATGTTTTTTTTTTTTTTTTTTCAAAAGAAGCAAACACATTGTGACTTGACATTTTAAATAATAAAAAGGGAAACACTTTGTTTACAGTCACTTTATTGAAATTTTTAACGTCTACCGGTTTCGGTACCTCCGTACCATCATCAGGACAGTTATAAAAATACTAACAAATACAGAATAATACACATATATATAAACAAATATTTTAAGAGAGAAAGAGATAAAAAACAGAGAGAGACAGTATCAGTTGTGGGCGGGAAGTGGGGGAGGGGAGTTAGGGATTGAAATTATCAATAATCAACTAAATTTAACGTTCAGCCCTATAATAAATATGTTTCCTGTTATCCCTAACTCCCCTCCCCCACTTCCCGCCCACAACTGATACTGTCTCTCTCTGTTTTTTATCTCTTTCTCTCTCAACTATTTGTTTATATATATGTGTATTATTCTGTATTTGTTAGTATTTTTATAACTGTCCTGATGATGGTACGGAGGTACCGAAACCGGTAGACGTTAAAAATTTCAATAAAGTGACTGTAAACAAAGTATTTCCCTTTTTATTATGAAAAAATATGTATTAGATGTGTTACCAGATGGATAATTTGACAGTATTTTGACAGGCCGCCATCTTACGTGTTTAAAATATGACTCAACAAGAAATAAGATTGCGAAAAAGAGCAAATGGCCTGGTATCATTAAAATCATTTTGTTCCTGTGAAAACGATGAGTTATTGCATACGTCCACCGTAACGTTTCTATCATTTTTTTCTGGTGCCCTCTCCTAATGGAGGTCGGCTATCATCAGGGAATTCTTCACCCTGCAGGCTACAGCCGGATAACAACTGCAACATCTCAGCATAGTACTGAAATTGTATTAATTACTAGTGGTTTACAAAAAGAAGTCTGGTTTAAAGTACCTATGGACACTAGAATGATATAACACCAAATTTCTTTATCTCAACCTAGGCGTGTTTGTTTGTATAGTGTAATAAACAGCACCATATATTAACTCCTTAATCTGTTAAGTTTGAAGGAATCGCAACTGTTGGCGCGTTGTTTGATAGCTATCTTAAATTTTATCGCGTCCATTAATTAAAACATTCCGTCAAAAATATCTCTCCATCTGATTCCCGCCTCGTCTTGGCTACTTAAAATATTTCCCCGAGTAAAAATAGCGCATTCCCCACCAACACCGCCGTAAATCTGTCTAATTAACAGAATAATAAAAATATTCCAGTTCATATCTCGGGTAATTTAATTATATCGATGAGTTTGACGTACACGGTGCCTAGTACCTATTGGGAGCCGCCGTTAAATATTTTACAGCCCAAATAATTGCGGGATGTATAGAGGGGGCGCGAGGGGAGGCAACGCATCCCGCCATAGGTAGGTACTCACCTACGGATGTCAGGTACTACACACAAAACAAGGTACAAATCGATCATGTTTTCACATAATTAAATGTAAATTCACAAGTTAATTCTCGATAAATTAAACACATTATAATCATCCAAAAACCCTCTAAATGTCTTTGGTGAGGTGGACGAGGTTTTTCAATTTGGGAGGCGGGTTTGAGTACCGCCACCCAGGGAACCATTTATTGGATAACCAACACCTGTCATAGGTCAACCCGAGTGGTTCACTACGTTTGGTGATTTAGCAGGGGTGTCCGGTTCATTGGGTGAGGTGTGTTCAGGATGCACCTGCCCACCAGCTGCGTGGCGTGCCAGATCGGGAGAGATAGGTTTGGGGAGACCCTTTGACCTCTCCAACTGGTATCTCGACCCATCGCCTTGCGCTGCAGTGGGAGGGATATATTCATATGTCTTTCACTCCTGTACACACTGATCCCTAGATTCCTACCCAACCCTCATACCTTTTTCCCCTTTATTTCTTTAAAAAAGACCCTCCACACAGTATCCAAAGATAAATTATTTTCCTCAGGGATTCCTGTGGGGTTTAAAGTAAAATAAAAAAAAATACATTCATCGAAATGCTACATTACTGGTGACCCCGCCTACAAATGGTCAATTAAAAATACAGTGTGATTGCTTTTATTAGGTATGTAGCTATTAGGCACACAATTTTTAGGATTATATATTAATATTGATAACTAGCACGTGTTATTTGTGAAGAACATTCTCCATTCGCTCGAAAAAATTACCATGAAAAATATTATTCCGCAGCTACATTAAAAAAATATATATTTTTCTACAATCTTAGAAATGGGTAAGACTCTCTGTGTAATATAGTAGATTGAGCGATTGGCTTTACGTGCTTATATGTCACATAAATTGCCAGTTAGCCTTTATATGTAAATATCAATAATAATCCAGTCATATCAATAATAGCCTTTATATCTAAAGCGGGTGTCACTCTCACAGGAATAGAAAATTACTTCTTTAAAATGTAGCAATACATTGATTCGATTTTTATTTTTCAGTTAAGTCACTGTGATTTTAAATTAGATAATCGTTCAGTAAATATTCACATCTTTTTCAATTAGCTGATAAAAATCACTAACAAAATTTGTCATCGTAATTTTATTTATTATTACACGCCCTAGTGGGCTTTTCTTTAAAAAAAATACAAACATTTTGTATCAGAGTAAACACTTAAAAATTAATACAATAAAGAAGAATGTAAACATAATGGCAAAAATGAATCCTCACGCATATAATTGAGTTTAAAAGATTCAACAAAACAAAATAGTAGAAGCGGAGAAGTTATATGGGTACATAGGTCTATTTGTGTCTAGAAGAATAAAAGTGATAGAATATACAACATTTATACTGATTAGTTTTCAAATTAAATATATCACCCAGAGATCAGAGTATTTGTTTCCGAGATTGTGAAGTCGGAGAATTTTGGTAAGCTAGTGTCCTGGTGTTATTGAAGTAAAAAGGTAAGAAATGTCGGCATGATTTTTTGGGAACATGTATATTGATAAATTGAAGTAATTCGGGACAGTCAATTTTAAAATGTAGTATTCTTTGTAACAGTATTAAATCTGTGCTTATTCTTCTTTCTGAAAATTTCAATAGAGATATTTTATCCAAGAGGTAATTGTAATTTATGTTTTGTATAGGAATATGCAATTTATAATGTACAAACCTTAGAAACTTCCGTTGAATCTTTTCAATGTAATGTGAATGAATATTGAAAAATGGATACCATAACGTAGAGTTATAGGTACTCGAGTTGGCATCTGACAAGGGTTTTATATAACATAATAAATGTTCCTAAATTATTGAAATCTTTTGCAGCTCTCAAAACAAAGCCAAGAGTCTTTGGGGCCTTTTTGATAATATTATTAATATGACATACAAAGACATTTGACATTTTGACATTCAGAATTTTAAAAAAAGAGCAAAAATTATTCCACATCAAATTGTATTCTGGATTAACTAGTTGAGATAATAGATTTTCCTATTTCTCTAATACGAAAAGGCATGCAGTTAAAAAATATCTTAAATATAACAATAATAAGATCAACGAAAAATTGTTACATTAAAATACTTAGCAATAGGTAGTAAATAAGTAAGTAATGATATTAAGTATAGTTTTTGTGATAAATTTCCATTCGCCACGGCACAAGACTAAGGTGTGGGTAATATTTAATTATCGAGAATTATGTGAAATTGACGCTTGGTGGGATGTGGTTTATTGTATCCCCTTATATTGATAAGTTACAGTTTAAATAAATTAAGTAGTAATGAGCCCTTAGAGAAAACGGTGCTATATGGTCAATAATCCAATAAGTTATTATTTTTATAAATTATTTGACTCTAGGACTCTCTATAGTAATATAAATCTTCGCTTAACTGTAGCCAGATGATGAATCTAAATTGAAAGAATTTCTGGCAACGGAAAGCTAACTTTCGTTAATATTTGCTGGCATTACTAATTACTAAAATTCACATAAAATGTGAATTTCTGTTATAAAGCTTTATTCGAAATGAAATATTTTATGAATGGAAGTGGGTTATTGTATACCTAATTGAAATCAGTGTAAAAATTTCATATTCAATTTTGATATAATTTTTAAATTCCGTAATTAAAAATATCAATTGAACCAGAATTTTCAATTGTTTCATCAAATAATACTTTTTTGCCAGCAAACAGAATTTTTTAAAATATTTATTCAAGAAAATATTCCCCAACGAAGGACGTTTGGTAAGTAGGTGTCCTACACACTCCAGTATTGCCAGTGTATATTAAAAGTCGTAAAAAGGGTTATTTGATCTATCCCCAAAACAATTTACATATTCTTCCCCCCAAAACCCACACACTGGGGGCACTGGGGGCACCGGGGCCATCACCCCCTCTCCCCCATCGTCCAGAGGGTCTGTTAAATTATTTAATTAAAAGCGGCACAAGTTTTTATTATTTTTGGGGGAACGCGGGGCTTTATGTAGCGAGAAGTGCGAGAGGGTGATTTAGAAAGTCAGGTGCGAAACGGAAAACTTGAAGCATTTCGGAAAAACACCCATGGTTTTATTTAGTCCTTAATTACAAAAATTAAGGTCGAGCTCAATCGTAGATTTTTTCCGTTTTTTTTAATTGAGTGATGATTGATGATTGATCAGTGATAAATGGAATCCTTTAAAAGTTTCTTTTGGTGCTCTGGGGTAATTATGATTAAACTGACCTCACTACACGGATTCTCTTGTATTGTATTATTTTTACTTTGTAAAAACGGTATGTCATGCAACATATCTCATGATGGAAATCATGCTATTAGCTAAATACGTTACGTTAACCTACAGTATCTAGACATTCAAAACTCTACACAAGGTATTGTGCAAAATTCGTGGGGCCAGAGCAACAGCGAGCAGAGATACCACCGTTCAAAACTATGTAAGAAATTTTCATGGGGTTATTTTTTTATTTTTAAGATGAAATGTATATTTATTATAAATTATCACCCATGAAAGTACCTATATGTACCTTCATGAAAACAATATTAAAAATCTTAAAATTTAAATTAATTTAACAAGTTTTTATTCCAATATTTTGCGAATGTATATTCAATTCTGCGTAGGCCCTGCCATAACACCGAGGAGGCAATAAAATTCTACAGTCTCGTTATTTAATAAAAGAATAAAGGAGAGAGGGGTAGAGCACACATCGCGGCCGATTAAAAGTCGTGGACTTCTTTACCCAATCCCTGCCCCCATCCCGATATCCCCTTCTTTATTAATTTCGGGAATTCTTTAAGGGAATTTACGACGCCACAAGTAGCCACCGCTCCAAGGATTGGCGCACTGTTTAATTGCGTCCCGGATAATGGAACGGTGCACCGTATTATTTCATTTTATTTTCCAGCTTGCCACCGTAAAATGGTGATAAACTTCTGTACGTTAAGCTCACAAAATTGTGAGTTGTTATTCCTACCATTTTGAATAAATTGACCACAGTAAAATTTCTAGTGGCTGGAAAGGTACCTATACAGTAAAATTTATACAACACAGATAAAAACTAAAATTAATGTGGGTTTTGTATAAATTGTACGTATTTTTTTGTTCTCATGTTAACACGCCTGCATTTTTTGAGTTGGTAATAAGTTTTTAAATTAATATATCAATGACATAAGGACTACAAATATGTCTTTTTCCCGGTTCAAATTTTTAAGGGTTTTGCAAACATATACGAAATCTGTTTTGAGAAAAATATATCGTCATAAATAAAAATTGAATTTATATTAACCATACAAGCTATTGTTTTGGATATTTATTAGATGGGTCTTACAAAAAATTACATTGCCACTGAATTATGAATGAATAAAAACTGCCTATATAAGTGCGCGTCATCCTACCACCTTGTTCTTAAATAATCTTAATATAACAGCAAACATTTTTATGTATTAAGCGCTATTATGTTATAAATATGTATTAGTTTTAAGTCACTGTTATGAGACTTAGTTTCATGCAACTAGCTATAATTCTTAGATGTAAGTCACTAGTTATAAGTCTCAGCACTTAGTTGTTCGCTATAATCGGTATCCGTTCTCGTAAGTCACTATTTATAAATCTTAGTTGTGAGTCTCTTGTAATAAATCTTAGCTTTAAGTTATTAGATATAACTTTTAGTGTTAAGTTACAGGTTAAATAAATTAAGTAGTAAAGAGCCCTTGAGATAATTTTCCCGAAAAACGGTGCTGAGAAATTCCCATCTATCATGCCTTTATGTCAGCCTGGATTCTCACTGCCGCGTAACCTCTTGTCCGCCATCAATAGAATGGGGTCTTCCCATGGCCGCTGTGTTCATAACCCCAAAGAAGTTACTTGGACCTTAAAGAGTTGGAGATGTGTGAATGCGGTGCGGTGCAGATGTGGTCAAAAAATGGCCGCTGCATTCATTCCCCGGCGGGATTGATGAGGTCCACAGGACGATGCCCGAGCCTGTGACTGGCTAATTAACCTATATGTTTCCCTCTGACCCCTCCACCATACGAAAGAAGAAGAAGTGACTACAGTAGGTAAATCAAACATAAGATTGTTGATTTATTCAATTAGATCGGTGATTACGTATCTCTGCAAGTTGATAAATCCCACAACGTTACGGCAACGTCACTAATGTCGGTTCGATGCACTTACGACACACTATGCTAAAGCTGATCCAGTATAGGTATTGTCTTTTCTCGTGAACATTTAAACTTTAAAGCGCTCGCACTTTCATTAGATGTATTGCACACCGCACTCTGCACGGGTCAGCGTTCCTGAAGCTGTGATAGATAACTATATACTGCTTTCAATTCAGCCTGATTGACAATTACCATTATATATCAACTACTATATTATTAAGTTTTATAAAATTGTAACATGTCGTGCAGTTTTTTTCGGTTTGCATAGGTAGGTAAACAAAAATCTTTAAAAAGATCTACCCGGTAAGTCCTGAACATTATAAGTAATTGAAGTTACGTACAAAGGGGTATTTTCATTTTTTTATTGTCTTTTTCAGTTTGTCGGTGAATAGATTTACCGCCAAAACGATATGTTTGTGCGGAGGGCGTTTGTGACGTCACACCGGCCAAAGTTTGTAGTGGCAGTCCCGTGTCCCGGTGACAACTTTATTAGCAGCCGCAGTTACCCACGTCACAAGAGAATTTGAACCGTTTAGGAATTTACCACTTAGTTGGTTTTAAAAATCAATACGATCAGACGATCAGAACCAGAAAAAAAACTTTTAATACGTTCCTCACGTTTTTAATATGATTCCTCATTTGTGAAAATATATAATGTGATTTTGATAAATTTAGGTGTAATTTCGCACAGTTTGGGAACCCCTCCTCGAAGTGTGAGAACGGGCAGTGTTAGCCCATTGCACTGACTTGTGTGTTCGATTTAGATCAATGCAATAAATATGTACGCAGATGGGCAACATACATGCTTATTTTCATTTTTTAAACAATTATATATATATTACTAATTATCTGATCAGTTAAATTTAAAATTTAATTTAATATTTTTACCTTGGCAAACATTTGGGTGAGTCATAAATATATTTGGTGAAGGCTACTTACTACATATGAATCAACATGTACCTAAACAAACATTAACATTCTTCGTATGTATATATCTCATTTGACAATAATTTGAACTTAGTAAACTTCAAATGCCGGATTAGCGAACTAGTTCTACCTGATTTTTATATTATTTTCAACATTTTTTTAAATTAATATCGTTGACCTGGAAGATATTATCTTTTTTATATTACATCCGAGTATATCTTCTGTTCCTGCATTTTTTTATCGTCATAGTAATTTTTCAAAAAATTTGTACTACTTTCATAAATACATGTACTACGTTCTTAAAAATACGTACTACATTCATAAAAATATTTACTACGTTCATAAAAATATGTACTACATTCATAAAAATTATGTACTACATTCGAAAATAGATGTACTACATTAGTAAAAATAATACTACATTCATATAAATATATACTAAATTCATAAAAAGATGTACTACATTCATAAAAAGATCTACTACATAAGTAAAAATACGTACTACATTCATAAAAATATGTACCAAATGCATAAAAATATGTACTACATTCATAAAAAATAATAATACTTTGATAATTTATATAACCGTTTTAAAAAAAGTTTTAAATTGTATGCAAGAATTGGAAGAGGTGGGATTGGGCGCGAATTTGAGTAATCTGAAAGTATGTTGCCTGTTGTATGCTGATGATGCGGTGCTGATTGCTAATAGTATGGACGATCTACAGTCTCTCGTGTCTAGGATGAACGAAGTATGCAAGAAGAATGAGTTAATGATGAATGTATGTAAGTCTAAAGTAATGGTGTTTGAAAGAGAGAGTACGAAAACAGAGTGCAATATAGTTGTGAATGAGGAATACTTGGAGCTGGTGGATGAGTTTGTGTATTTAGGAAGTATGTTTACGAGAGATGGAAAGGCAGACAGAGATATTGAAAGTAGGGTAAATGCAGGAAATTCCGTTAATGGAGGACTGAACGCAGTTGGCTCTAACAAAAAATTGTCCAAAGAAGCGAAGTTAGCAGTCCACAACGGAGTGCTGGTACCTACCTTGATGTATGGAAGTGAGGCATGGAACTGGCAAAGAAAGGATGAAAGTAGATTGAATGCTGTTGAAATGAGATAACTGAGGCGTATGTGTGGTAAAAACATGTTTGATCGTGTGAGGAATGTGGAGATCCGCAAAGAGTACAAGGCTGAGTAAGCGTAATGAGTAAGATTAAGAAAGGGACGCTTAGTTGGTTTGGGCATGTAGAGCGAATGAGCGAAGATATGAGTGTAAGGAGGATATATGATGCAAATGCGAATGGTAGCAGAAGTCGGGGACGCCCGAGGAAGACATGGCACGATGTGAATCAGATACTCGAGTCGGGCCATGTCAAGAGTCAGAATAATAGAAGAGTATGTATGAGACGATGTATGAGACGTTGTATAAGACGATGTATGAATGTGAATGAGGCAAGAAGTGTGTGCCAAGACCGAGTTGTTTGGCGGTCCGTCCTCTCTGCCTACCCTTGCGGGGAAACAGCGTGATGTTTAGTTAGTTATTGAACAAGTAAAAATACCTGTAACAGCACTCTGGGCGTATAAATAAAAAATAAACAATAAAACACAAAAAAAACGACAACTAAAATCACTTTCACAACTGAGATTCAACCGAGTTTATTATTTAATGTTACGGATTTAGTATTTCCGTTGATTAGAAATGAGCAATAAAAATAAACAACCTATTCGTTTTAGCTGTGTTTTTTTTTATCAAGTATTCGAAATAAGAGTTTCAAAGCTAAAAAAATCCTAATATTTTTTTCGCCAATCTTATACAGGGTGCAGAAAAATAAACAGAGCAGTTTCGAAGGGCCGGTACAACCCTTGGTGGGGTAGGAACCTGGGAGGGTTCTCATTGTGTCCAGAGGGTCGTGCCGTTTTCAGTCGTTACGATGGTTTGGTCCGGACAACACCGGGGCTTTGCCGTCCGCACGTTTCTTGAAAATGGCCGTTCTTTCGTCGCCACCCAAGGGGCCTTCCGATTGAAATTTACAATTTCTTCCTGTTAGGAACTACTATTGAACTTTCTATAACTACTTTGGCTACCTGAAGAAAAATATTTTTATATATCTGCTTAACACCTGGGAAGAACTGGGGAGGAAGTCGCCGGTATACCCGTCGAGATGTGCCAAAATTCGCCTTCATCAATATATGGCATCATCTTTCTGATGTCATCTTCAGGACTTGATGCATACACGAGTAAACGAGTATAAGCAAGATGTACCGAACAAAATAAAATAAAACCCATTTCTGAGAATTGCGTTGTTTTTCTTTTATTAGCCACTTAAAACTGTTTTTGTACTGTCTGCTTTGCCACACCCTGTATCTCAGTGTGATCCCCATAGTAAGAATACGAAATCCCCGCGCATTGCGCTCCTCTCCTCCCCAGATGTGGAGAAGAGGGGAAGTTGGATTGCGTAGGGGAAGGTCGGATTACAACATGATTGAGGGGGCTTGCGGTGGGCGAACATTGTAATCAATTTAGATAATGCTGTAAAATTTTGTATAACAAACATATTTGTGACAGATATAAATACTTTAGAAAAAAACTAACATTTCCACAATCTCTGATTAGAAAAAAGTTTATGAAAATGTAGGCTTCTAGATATAAAATCATATCCGTTTTACCTTTCATCATCATACTAGAAACATAAGATAAAAAGAATGTAAACATTTTTTGATTATATTGTGTGCCTACCCAACACTGGAAAAATTAAAATCTTCGTTTTATCTACATACCCCATTTATCAATAAACGTGTTTTAAATTTAACACACCTAATAAACGACAATTTATGTATACTAAACGGCTGTTTATCAGTTGCGTAAAATTTAAAACTCGTTTATCAGTAAGGACCATAATGTTTAGCATAATATTCACAACGGTTTTATTTCAATTGCCATGAAAAAGGTGGTTACTAATAGTAATAGTAATTTACTATGATAATCATTTCATTGGATTTATTGTCAGGATCATTTTTCAACGCTCCTAGTTTTGAAATATAAAGAGAATGAATTCAATTCAATTAGAACAAAATGGATTCGATGGTCTGATGAGACACCGGGTCACTGGAGCCATGATGCGGCTAATGGCCTCCGCCAACTCGTTGGTGTCCGCAGCCTACCAGCGCCAAGCGCCACTCCTGAGTGAGCGCTGGGCCCAAGCTCTCTCAAGACCACGCCCTACATAGTTGTCCTTAATTTCTATTTTTTTTATCTATTTTTGCATTTTCACATATCTCTTGTACAATCAATGTCACATCCCGGAATCAAAATTATTATTATTATTGTATCAATCATCACTGTTCTCATAAATATGATCACTAATCCGACGTAGGTACATAAATCCAGATTCGTATCAATGCAAACTATGCACAAACTCCTTTCATAAAAGGTTATAACGGTAACACTGCAAGAGATACGATTTCCACTCTCAACCTTTATTTAGTTACCCTCGAGGTTCACCCCGTGGACGGTAGGGTAGGGCGAGCACTCGGTGTCAAGTGAGGGCTGAGCACTTCCCCCTCTCCCCTCCCCTTTCCCTCCGCATTCTACATTAGAAAATCCTACCCCTCTCCACCAAACCCCAGACCGAGGCACCTCTCCATCCTCCAACCCCTCCCCCCAAGGCATCCACAGGTGGGAAAAAATTTTCTACCCTATGAAGTCTTCCGCATCGATTCGTTTAGCATCCCGTTAAGGAATGTTTCTCTCCTTACCATATTTTGATACTGGTGATTCTTGCAATGAATGTAAGATCTTTCTTTAAATTGCATTGTCTTTTAAAACATGCTTGTTTTCTCGTCAATTTTTGTAATTTTAATTTTCAATTCAATTCTTACTAAATTCACATTTTGTAAGATATAGGCAACTTCTAACAACATTCCAAATGGATTCATTTAAAACAACAACAAAAATATCCATAAAAGATATATTTTTTGTGTACATATTAGGATTGTTCTTTGAATTTTAATTTGCTCAGCATTCTCCGCTAATTAGTCACAGAGAATCGGCTCTAATATTCATTTTCAACTCAAATGTTTGCATCTTTGCTTTAGTGTTTTGTTTTTTCCAGTGTTTTGTTTATGTCATTCTTTTGCAGTATTATTATTATACGAACGACTTATAATAATAATAATAATAATTGGATGACTTGTATAGCGCCGCTTTTGTGCAAAATCACCTCAAGGGCGCTATGTTTGCATATATGCAACATCTCAAACACCCCCCGAGTCTATATCTCCCCCAGTTCGCTCAGCATCCCGCACACTAATCGCAGCCAAGATTGCGGCGAGCAATAATGATAGAGTACGTAAGTAAGTCCGTAAGTTCGAACACAATGCAATCCATAAGTATCCGTGTAATGTTCGGACACGATCTTATAATAATAGAGTCGTGAAGAGATTGGTTAAGCGACTGACAAGGCATAAGTCAAAAGGGCCCGTCAGTAACCTGCTATCTGCTGATAATGCCACCAGACAGTATTGAGTGAGACCGTTATTGTTATTTTTTGCTCCTCTGCACGTTAATTAATCATAATATATTTTCTCAGTGATTCTATCGGCATCATGCACCTGCTTACAAGGCTCAAAGGTGAATGTATAACCGCCGTGAGTTAGTTTTTGCAACTACATGAGTTCGTTTATGAAATTCTTATTTGTTGAAAGTGTATGTATTTAAATAATTATAAGTGTTTAAATTTGTAATATAATAGAAATAGTATCTCAGCGATGATCAACCCGTAAACTAGTAAAAGTGGTGGATGTATGTACTGTACATGATATCGCCACAAAAATAGATCTTAGCTAAAAAATGTATTTTTTAAATTCGTTTCTTATATACGTTCATACAATTCTAAGAATTTTTTTGTAGTTTACACTAATTATTTTTATAAAGTAATTTACAATCTTATTTTAATTCTACTCAAACGAAACGATCGGAAAGCTTCAATTTATCTAACGCATATATTATTATACGCAACGATTAGGTAATCGAAAATGGTGATTTCAAGATTCGCCAATAATTTTAACGTATTCATTGTTATTATAGGTAACCAGCACTTAGTAGCTATTAAAACACGTTGCTTTTCGCAATAGACAAAAGAATAATCTTTATTGTTCTTGAAATTTATTTGAAATGTTACACATTGTTTCAATATAGATGGCGCCACTAAACACATTTGATAATTTTGTTACCATTATTCTAATACTCCCACTTAACAAAATAAATGTGAATTTTTAAACAGAATACATAGATATTGTTTTATTTAACTTTAATTCCCAGCATGTGCTTGAACTTATAATGCTTAGTTGACAAAAAACCCTTGGTTAACAAGTCAGCGGGCATTTCCTGAGTTGAAATGTATTCAATATTAATTAATTTATTTTTAACTGCATCTCTATTTAATTAATTTATTTTTAAGAGCAAATAACATTCTCAGCGTAGAATGTTTTATGACAGGAGAAAAAATGTTCTCATAATCAATACCACGTCGTTGCGTAAAACCTTTAGCCACGAGTCGGGCACGATACCGCACTTTATCATTCACATCTAGTTGTTTATTTAACACCCACTTGTTTTGCACAATTAATCCATTACTTGGTATATCAACAATTTCCCACGCATCGTTATCCTCGAACGACTGAAGCTCCTCTCGCATGGCCTGTCTCCACTGATCAGCTTCTGGTCCATTCAGCGCTTCTGAGAAGTCTATTTGTTCGACATCTGGATTGGAATTGGAAATACAGATATTACCAAACCCAAAACGTTCCGTAGGTTTTCGTGTTCTCTTCTCCTGTTCTGGTAATTCTGGAATTGGTTGCAACTCACTGATTGAGATATCTGTCTCTATGTTTGTGATGCTTGTATCGTCATCATTTTCACTAGCCGGATCAGTATATACAGATGTATTTGAATTTTGGAGAGATTCATCCATTGAAGACTCCCCCACTGAATCTCTGCCATCTTCGTTTGTTGCCGGAGACTCATGCCCTTCAAATTCAACATCATCCTGTATCCATTCTGCTATGTTTTCTGCATTGATTTCCGATGATACTGTTTCTTCTTCTATCACTATTTTTTTTTTTTTTTTTTTTTTTTATTATTTTTTTTTTTTTTTTTTTTTTTTTTTTATTAATATCAATAGCAAAATTTGTACAATATGTAGGTTTAAAGTATAATATAAGTATATTTTTTGTATTTTTTTTCACAGTCCTCCTCACTAGGGTTTCCTGTTCTGAGGCGGCCTGTAGTTTTTCTTAAATTTTTGTATTTAGTTTTGAATTGTCTTTACATTGTCTTCATAATGTTTGTAAGTTGATTATTACTTTGATCTCTAAGCCATGTTTTGACTTTTGTTTTAAATATATTCATTTCGTTTATTTTTTTGGTTTCATTTGGTAGAGCATTGAACAATTTTATAGCATGGAATTTATTATTTCTCTGTCCAAAGGATGTGTTCAAACTGGGAGTAATCAGGATATTTTCGCTTTTTGCCCTGGTTGTGTA
Organism: Hesperophylax magnus; assembly: GCA_026573805.1. Classification (NCBI taxonomy): domain Eukaryota; kingdom Metazoa; phylum Arthropoda; class Insecta; order Trichoptera; family Limnephilidae; genus Hesperophylax; species Hesperophylax magnus. The sequence continues at coordinate 11,106,866 of JAIUSX010000121.1, forward strand.
TTTATGTTGGGCAGTGGAGTATTCGGATATGTTTTTTTTCAGTTTAAATAAAATATTTTTTGAATATAGTTTCTGTACATTGTAAACATTGAAGTTTTTGAATATTTCTTCTGTCGGAGTTCTAAGCGGAACTTTCAGTATAGTCTTTAATACTCCTTTTTGTGCTATATTGAGCCGCTCTGTGTGAGTGCTCAAGGCAGACCCCCATCCAGTTATTCCGTACTCTATTTGTGATTGACACAAAGCATAGTATACTTTTTTAATATCGTTTATATTGAGGATATTGCGAATGTTTCTAAAGAAGTATATGTACCTGGTTAGTTTTTTTGTAATTACATCTATATGTGAGTTCCAACGGAGATTATCATCAATTTCAATTCCAAGATATTTGATGCTTTTGGAGTGTACTATAGTGGGACATGGGCATGATAAGGATTGATTTTTTTGATAAATTCCTTGGCATGAATGTAATTTGAGATTAAGGTCCTCTGACGGCTGCCCTCTGGCTGTTTTAGAAAATGTCAGATATTTTGTTTTATTGACATTAAGCGTCAGGGAGTTTCTTTTAAGCCAGTTTTGCAGGAGACCAAGTCCGTGTTCAGCTTCTTTGTAGGTATTTATCCAATCTTTTTCTTTAAATAAAATTACTGTGTCATCAGCAAAACTAATGATTTTTCCTCTTGTTTCTAGGTTACAGATATCATTAATGTATATTAAAAATAATATCGGACCTAGTACGCTTCCTTGTGGTACTCCATGGTTGATTAGGAGAGGTTTGCTTTTTCTCTTATTAATTTGGACGCTCTGTGTACGCTCCGTCATATAGCTTTTTAGTAAGTTTAGTGTTGTACATGACATACCAATTTTTGAAAGTTTTGAAAAAAGTATTTTGTGATCTATTGTGTCAAAAGCCTTTTGTAAGTCTATGAAGATTGCCAAAGTTTTTTCTCCACTGTCTAAACTTTTAGTGATCATATCGGTAATTTTTTCTATGGCGTCACTAGTACTTAAGTTCTCCCTAAATCCATACTGAGTTTTTGATAATTTTTTATTGTCTTCTAAGTAGGATAAGAGTTGTTTTTTTAGTATTCTTTCCAATATTTTTGAAAATGTATTTAGTAGGCTTATTGGTCGGTAATTGTTTATGTCATTTTTACATCCTTGTTTAAATATTGGTATAACAATCGCTTTTTTGAGGGCTGTAGGGAATATGCTATTCGTTATAGACATGTTGACTAAGTATGTAAGTGGTTCGATAAGTTCTTTACAGAGATATTTTATTGCGTTGGTTGAGATTGTGTCCTCCCCTGAAGAAATATTTGATTTTAAAGAAGAAATTGTGTTTTTGATATCGTCAGCTGTAATTTGTTTAAAATTGAGCTGATTTCCTTGCTCAGGTGGTTCGTTTATTTGTACATCTTCATTACATTTTGTAACTTGCTTTGCTAGATTTGATCCTATATTTATGAAAAAATTATTGATGTATTCAAGTATTTGGTCAGGATTATCAGCGTATGTCCTGGGAACATTGTTTATATTCAGCACGTCAATTGATGTAACGTTGGCAGATTTAGAACTGGTTATTTCATTTATTATTTGCCACATTTTCCTGGGATTTTGTTTACAATCTGCAATTTTTTTCTTATAGTAGGTTTCTTTTGTACACATAATAACTTTTTTGCAAATGTTTCTGTATCTTTTGTAGTATCTTAACATGTGTATATCGTATGGAATTTTTTTAAGTTTCTTGTGTAACTCGTCTCTTTTTCTTATGCAGTTTATAACATTCTGTGTAATCCATGGTTTAATATGTACATTTTTGTGTGAGATTTTCTTATTAATTTTTGTGGTATTAGCTAGTATGTTATTCTGGAGAAGTTCTATGAAATAATTCCATGCATCATTTGTATTGTTCATACTTTGCAGTTTTTTCCAATCGGTACATTGTAGATTATGTTTAATGATGTTCCAGTTGATTTCTGTTTTTTCTGTTGTTAATGGTTTTTTCTTCATTTTATTTGACTTGTTTATTTTTATTGAAAGCATAGTTGTATAATGATCGGTTATAGTTGAATTAAATACAACAGTTTGAGTAATGTCTTTTGTTTTACTCATTATATGGTCTATGCAACTTTCACTGCTGTCCACTTTTCGAGTAGGAACATTTATTAAGCTTTCCAGTCCATGGGATGCTAGCATCTGCAGATATTGAATTCGCTTAGGGTGTCCATTTTCTAAAATATTTATATTTACATCTCCAATAATAAATATGTTTTTCGTTTCTTTAAGAAGGCAGAGTTCCTTGTCTACGGATTTAAGGAATGGGTCGATGTTTCTTGTTGAGGGCGATCGATAGATTGCTAATATAGCTTTTTCTTTACTGATTTTAATTTTTAAACAATTGGCATTTGTGATAATAATTTCTTCAACTTCGGCTTTTATTTCGTTTTTAATGTATATAATTACACCATCGTTTTGTTTTTTGTTATTCAAACTTGAGTAGGTTGTATATCCAGCAATTTCCAATTTCATGTATTTATGATTTATCCAACATTCAGTAAGTATTATTATTTGAAAATTAACTTTTAAATATTTCAATAAAATTTGAAATTCATCAAAATTTTTTCTTATGCTTCTTATGTTTTTGTGTAGTATATTGAAAGAGTTGTTATTTAAATTCAATAGATCATTTGGTTCCGAGGTTAATATAATGTCAGCCATTTTTATATTTTTTTCGTAATCGTTTTTGTGCCCTTTTGTTATACAATATTTTTTATATCATCTACATGTTTTATATAAATTATTTTTTCGGTTGGCATTCTTCGCGTCATTATTTTTCCATCTTTGAACCAAACGTAGGAGTACATTTTTTCATTGGCAGATTTTTTCGTTTTCCAGAGTAGTTCCCTTTGATATGGGCTCAATTCCTCTGCAATATAGATTGGTTCGGTGGAGATATCTTTTATAGCTGCATAATTAATATTTTTCCTTTTAGAAAGAAGATTGTCTCTTGTCTTTTTTTCCGCAAATTCCACTAGCAGTTTCGGTGGCGCATTGTTCCTTCTATCATGTGTCCTTTTTATATCAATTATATCATTGTGCTGGATTTCCATTCCTGCCGCCGCCGCAACTCTTTTTACTATCTCCATCTGCTGCTCTCCATTTTTTTGGGGAATGCCCGCTATTTCTAAGAAATTAGACCGAGATTTGTATTCGAGGTCTGAAATTTTTATTTCAAGTTGTTTAATAATGATATTCTTTTCCTGGTGTTCCTTTTTTATGTTTTCAAAATCATTTTCAATTTTTTTATTTTGTAGAATTGTTATTTCTAGTTTTTTTATAAGTTCATCGTACTGACTACTCATAAAATCAATGCTTTTTTGAGTGTCCTGGGTTTGTTTTTCAATTTTTGATATAATTTCTTTTTTCATGGATTCAAATTTTTTTTCAATAATCTGTATAATTTTATCAATGTTAAATTTTTCTTCGGTTTCCGTTATAACTCCCTTTCCTCTTGTATTTGCCATTTTCTATTTCTTTTTTTTTTTTTTTTTTTTTTGGTTTATTAATTATATTTTTATTAATGTTGGAGCAAAAATGCCCCTAAGTATATATTAATTTATGTAAATTGTCTATGGCGAAATAGTTTTGTATTGTCTATGGTTATTGTATGTTTTCACCAAAGTTGATTTTGGGTTACAATGACAATACTCTTTTTGCACTTCAATTTACAAATGTTTAATTTCACTGCCACCGTCACAAATACTGCCACTTTGTCTAGCGTATCTCTATATATTGTTTTTTTTAAGCGGGTTATGTTATTAGGTTGTTTTATTGACACTATATTGATATTATTTACGGAGCTGTCAAAAACGGCTATTGAGTCAAATCATAGACAATTATTGCGAGTTATTCAGACAATTATTGCGAGTTATTTATTCAGTGAGTTTTATGAATTACAATTTTTGTGTACTTAATAACTCCCACACTAGGCTAATGCCCGTGTTGTGGTAGTCATAATGCTATAAATTACAATAAAACCATATGTTGTAGTAAGAAAAAATAAAACATAATATGGAAGGAAAAAAAAGAAAATAAACATATTTAAGGAAAATATAAAACAAAATATATGTTTTTCATACATGCAAACATACATACATACACATATATATATGCTCAGATATATATACATATACATACATACATAGACATACAAAGATGCATACATAAATACATTCATATACATCTATATATGAACACACACAAATGTAATGTGTATTCACATATAAACATAAGTATACAGATACATGGTTAATTTTATTATAATGGTTTAAAAGTTAGGAACTCATGTATTCTTTAAAAAAGGCTCGTCCCCTTTCAAATATCCAGTTTTGGACACGTATAATAAAAAGGGATATAGTATTAGTTGATTTTATGTCCCGGTCCAACGCGTTGTATATTTTAGGGGCGATAGACCAGAATTATCGTTGAGCGAATGTGGTTTTAGTTTTTGGCACCACGCATCCCAGATTTGATGAAAAGCGGGTGTTTACTTGGTGTTGAGGAGCCACTATCAAGTCATTTTTTCGTATGTAGCATAAGCTTGTCTTAATGAATAGCTGGCGAATATCTAAGACCTTAATTTTAGTAAATAGTATTTTGGAGGGATAGGTAGGATGACATTTAAATATAATTCTGAGAATTAGTTTTTGTACTGTAATTATTGGATTAATGACGGATTCTGCACAGCCACCCCATCCCAGAATACCATATGTTGCTATCGATTGAAAAAGGGCAAAATATACGCATTTTAGAGTCGTTAGGTCTAAGATGGATCTAAGAGAGCAGAATATGTGGGAGAGTTTACGAAGTCTTTTTGTTGTTTCTTTTATATGGGTTTCCCAGCGTAGTTGGTCATCGATTATTATTCCCAAGTATTTAACTTCCTTTGAAGATTTAAGAGTTGAACACGTGCATTGAATGTTAGGTGAGGTTTCAGGAGTCTGTATGTTGAGTGAACACGAGTGGATGGTAGGTTTGGGGCAGTTATTGGGAAAGTTATGTTTGGGTATGGAAAACGTCATGTATTGTGTCTTGTCGATATTAAGTGTGAGGAGGTTTGTGTCTAGCCAATGTTTAACTTTTGTTAGGCCAATATTAGTTTTGTTTGTAACTGATTCCCATGTTTCATCATCAAATATTAGGACTGTATCATCGGCAAATGAAATTATCTTGCCTCCAATATTCATAGTGCATAGTGTGTTGATATATATGAGAAATAGAATTGGCCCTAGTACACTACCTTGAGGGACCCCATAGGACATGGATAATTTTTTGCTCATATATATTTTGTCAGAGTGGATAAGGGTTTGTTGTGTACGATTTGCTAAGTAGTTTTTAAACCATGTGTAGGCTATCCCTGTAATGCCGATCTGTTGAAGTTTTTTAAGTAGTAAGGGATGGGAAACCGTATCAAATGCTTTTGCGAGGTCAAGGAAAACAGCAAGTGGTTTGCGACCTTTGTCAAGATTTTGGGAAACAATTTTTGTGAGAGCAGCTATTGCATCAGAGGTATTCCTCCCTTTGCGGAAGCCATATTGGTTATCCGATATTATTTTATTATTTTCAAGGAACTTACAGAGTCTATGTTTCACCGCCTTTTCTATAATTTTAGAAATTGTGCTGAGTAATGATATCGGTCGATAATTATTAACAGATAATTTATCACCTGTTTTGAAGATAGGGATTATTGTGGCCTGTTTTAAAGAGTTGGGGAATATTCCAGTTTTAAAGCTTAAGTTGATAATGTGTTTAAGAGGTGGGGCTATAAATTTTTGAATGTGTTTAATAATTTTTGTTGAAATTTGATCTTTCCCTGCAGAGTTACTGTTTTTAAGAGATGAGATAAGTTCTATTATTTCTAGTTCAGTGGTGGGAGTGAAGTGAAAAGGGTTATAGCTGAGATTATTGACATGTATATTTTTTGCAAGATCTTTCTCCGAGACGGTGTTTTGGTCTAGAATATTTTTTGCTAATTTATGTCCGATATTGGAGAAAAATTGATTGAAATGGTCGGATATTTTTTCAGGTTCGGAATTGACATGAGTTGTTTGGTCTTCTATGTTAATTTTAACAATGGGTGAGTCGATTTTATGAATATTGGCTATATCTTTTATGATATTCCAAATTTTTTTTTTGTCATCAGTAGCTTCACTGATTTGTTTTTTGTAGTAATCTCTTTTAACATTGTAAATAATTTTTTTGCAGTTGTTTCTATAATGTTTATAAAATATGAGTGAATCATAATCATTGGGATTTTTTCTACAGAAGTTATGAATCTTGTCACGCTTTCTGATACAGTGAAGAATACCTGTAGTGATCCATGGTTTGAGTTTTGTGTCGGATTGGTTTTTTTTAGTTTTTGTGTATGATGTTGCATCGGCCAAGTGGTTTTGTAAAGTATTTGTAAATATTTCGCATGCAGAAGTGGTATCGGTACAAGAATAGACAAGTTCCCAGTTTTCTTTAGAGACAGTATTTAGGAGAATGTCATAGGAAATTTTTTTTTGAGGGAGAGTATTTTGAGGTAGTTTGTGAATATTTTGGTTGATGGAAGTGATGGTTGCATAGTGATCTGTGACAGTTGATTGATATACAATGGATTTGCTGCCTAGTTTACTCTTAACAAAGACGTGATCTATACAACTACTAATGTTTGAATCTGATTCTCTAGTTGGGGCTGTGACGGCTGGCAAATATCCTAATAAAGTTAGTGTATTTAGGTATTCATTCGCTTGTGGATGCATTCTGTTGATTATATTAATGTTGAGATCACCAATAAGATAGGTGTTTTGGCGGTGTTCTATATTTGTTAAAATTTCATGCAGAGATTGTATGAATGGGGTTATATTATGTGTGCTTGGGGATCTGTATACAGTAATGATTGTTATATGATTATCAAGTTGAATTTTAAGACAGTTTGCGTTCTTAATTGTGACCTCTTTAACTGAATGTATGATGTGGTTTTTAATGTAAACAATAACGCCATCATTTTGAGTTTGGTTTTGTAGTGTATTATAGTGATTGTAGTTTTTTATCGTTTTTGGGACGAAATTTTCTTTGATCCAGCATTCGCTCAAAACAATTACATCGAAATCTGAGGCAAGGTGAGTGAGAAGAATTAAGAGTTCATCAAAATTTTGGTTTATACTTTTTATATTCATAGAGAATATCGTAAGGGTAGAATTCACTAGTAATAATTGACGTACTACTTCAGTGTCATTAGTAGTTGTACATGGGATCGGTGTTATGTTATCTAGTAAGTCTGTTATGTCTTCCATTATTTGTTTTTTTGTTTTGCATTAAATTTAACTTTCTTGATTTTGACAGTAGCTAAACATGTGTGATAATTCAAGGCATAGGGGATACTATAATTATAGAACATAGTAAGAGATTTACAATTGGTTATGTTACGACAGTAAATGTTGTTTAACAAAGCAATAAATATAATACAAAATACAAGGTAATTGATTTTGACATCAGTAAAATATTTGTGATGCTTGAGTGCAAAAGGTATAATAAAATAGTACAATACAATAATTGGTTTAAAGTTGGACATGTTAAAACTGTAATTATTGTTTAGGAAGGCAATGAAAAGAATGAAAACTTTTGAGTTAGTTCGCCAGTTATTAAAAGCAATAACAAAATAAGCAATGTATATAATTGTATAAAGCATAGTAAGTTGTAATGGTTTTGGTGCAATTACAATAACACATTTTTTACATGTTAAGACAACTAGATTACTGGAAAGAGGTGATTGTATTAAGTTATTTGATGGATTAAAAACAATGATGGGGTACATGCTTTTGTTAAATGTCTTTGGGCTAGAAAAATCCAATAATATGTTTTTTGTAACAGAGAGTATCAAGTAATATATAGATGAATATATAATAGTATACAGGAGAATCAAGTAAAATAAAAGTATACCAAAGGATGAAAATTGATTATAAGTTATTTGGTGAGGGAGATAAAAGGTTTTTGGTTTTTTCATTGATAAGTATGACGGGCGTCCCAACGTCTTTGCGTACATATACTTGTCCCCCTCTGGTCCAGGCAAACTTAAAAATATTGTCTCGTGTAGCCTTACGTGCAAGAAACCAATGATGTTTAGCTCGAAATGTCAAGTGTTCATTGATATAAATCTGGGAGCTCTTTCCTGCCATTCCTATGATATTTGTGTTTAGTTTATCCTCCCGATTTGCAGATCGCTTGTTAAATGTTTTTATGTTATTTAAGAAGATGTCACGGTCATCGTTTGTTTTGAATCTGAGGATTATCGGCCGTTGTAAATCCTTGTTGGTTTTTTGTCCAGTACGGTAGGCTGCTTCCACGTTTTTCACTTCTGTTCCGGCATTTGTAATTTTTTGGATATTGAAAACAACATTTTTTAAGTCTTCTCCGCTTATTTCCGGGATTCCTCGTATTTCTACGTTTTTCGACCTGTTTTCCCTGCCTAAATTTTCAAATTGTCCTTCTATTTGCTCTAAGCGCGCCTCAAGATCACAGTTTTTTTTTTTCAAGTTTTATGTATATTATATCTCTCTTTATAGTTATAATATTTTTTATGGGATCATATACACGATATCCCTTTACTGTTTCTGAAAATCCTACAAGAATCTGCATTTTAGCCTTCTTGTCCCATTTTAATCTTCTTTCCTTCGGTATGTGGACCATTACGGGGCTGCCAAATAGGCGTATATGACTTAAATCTGGTTTCTTTTTATACCACGCTTCATAGGGTGTTTTATTTCCCAAACTTGAAGTTACAGATCTATTTTTTAGGTATACTGCTGTATTAGCTGCTTCAGCCCAGAACTTTTTTTCTAATTTCGCATTAAAAAGTAAGCATCGCGCTTTCTCTATAATAGTTCTATTAGCCCGTTCACAAACACCATTTTGTTCAGGTGTGTATGTAGTTGTCTTCTGGTGTATAATTCCTTCTCTGAGTAAGTAATTCTCCATCTCACCACTACAAAATTCACCACCATTATCTGTGCGTAATATTTTTATTTTTGTTTTCTGACTATTTTCAGTCATTGCTTTAAAATTCTTAAATATCTTGAAGACTTCATTTTTATATTTGTGGAAGTATATGAAGGTCATACGACTGTGATCATCAATGAACAAGACAAAATACCTAGCACCACCTATGGACTTCGTTTCCATAGGACCACATACATCTGCATGTATTGTATGTAGTATTTCTGTATTTATTTTTCCAACATGATGAAATGGTAACCTCATTTGTTTACCTTCGCAACAGGTCACACATTTCGCCATTGTCATATCACTGGTACCCGGGTAGGACAATCCATCTACAATGCCGTTCTTCATTTTATTTAAATCATTACTGTTAATATGCGCTAACCGCCTGTGCCAAAGATCTGCATTTGCTACAGCAGGTGCTGCCAGTATACAATCTGCTACTTTGATGTTTAGCTTGTACACTCCATTTATTGACGTTCCTGTGGCCACCAACACATTCTTAGTGTTACGTATGTAGCATTTTTTTTCACCAAAAACAACATTGTTTCCGTTCTTGATTAGTTCGCTCACTGACAACAGGTTTGTTGTTAAGCTCGGTATGCAAAGCACATCTTTAACCATGATATCGTAGTTGCAGTTAGTTATTATTTGTACATCTCCGGAACACAAAACTGGCACTTTCATATTATTCGCGACGGTTATCTCTGATAAATATGGCGTAAAATTTGCGTGTTTTATCCACTCTTTGTTGGCCGTCATATGTGCACTTGCGCCACTGTCAATGTACCATTCGTTTTTATTGTATTCTCCGTTCAAAAAAACTACACTAAAAGCATTTGATTGTTTGTTTTTTTGTAACACTGGACACTGGTTTCGATAATGACCCGTCTGTTTACATTTGTAACAAGTGATGGTCTTGTCACCTGTCACTTTTGAATTTTTCGATGACGTCGCGCCATTTTTAAATTTCTGCTTGTAGCTTTTATTTGCAGCAAATGCTGCGCCGCTGGAATCCACGTCATTCTTTGAAACCTCCATATCAATCAACTTAGATTTTATTAAATCGGTGGTAATCTGCATTCCTGAGTGCTCCACCGCCATAATCATTGGCATGAATTTTTCTGGCAGACCTGCGAGAAGTAACGATCCGACCCATTCTTCTGTAATTGCAAATCCTGTGCCCTTCAATCTCTGAGCTGTTTCGACCACTTGCGTGACGTAGGAAGTCATGAAATCACAATTTTCTTGTCGTAACGAGATTAAATGTCTTAGTAGAGATATTTTACGAGAAAAGCCTGAGTCATCAAATATAGACCTCAGTTTAATCCATAACTCTAAAGTTGTTTTTGTTTCTTTAATATGCACGTACAATCCAGGGTCAATAGTTAAAACTAGCTTCGCCTTGGCTCTTGCGTCATCTGATGCTTTTGACTCGAAATTTTTATCTGGCTCCGACTTGATATAGTTAGCAAGGTTGTCAAGCACCAACAGATTTTCAACCGCAAAACTCCACTGATCATAATTCTGGCGTCCTGTCAGCTTCTCAATACTTTGAAAATAGTTTGCAGCCATATTTCCACGAAAAGTCAACAATTTTCGACTGTTTTATACTAAATTTACACAGTAAAACCGAAAAATATATGGATATTTGCCCATAACCTATTAAAACACGTTGCTTTTCGCAATAGACAAAAGAATAATCTTTATTGTTCTTGAAATTTATTTGAAATGTTACACATTGTTTCAATATAGATGGCGCCACTAAACACATTTGATAATTTTGTTACCATTATTCTAATAGTAGCTACCATTATGCCAACTGTCGTACATTCGGCTGTCATATTATACCGGTTCATACATACGCGGGTCTATCGAGATAATTGTGCCCGCAATTTTTTTCCACTTAAAACAAAGCTCGCATCTCGTTAACCTTTCGCCGGTCAATGACTTCGCAATACAAACAGGCCGCCGTCAGTTCAGTCAGGATGTATATTCTAAGATTACAATTGCCAACTAAAACGCCGCGGTGTTTGCCGCTGGAGAGAGAGATTGACCGATTTAATAAGACATTCCATAATGACTCCTGACATGAGCCCTCTCGTCTTGTGTTATCTCGGCGGGCCCGACAGCTGGGCAGGGGTCTGCGGGCAGCCCACGATCCGTGGATTTTGAAAAGCTTCGCGCTACAAATCATCATTAAATTTCTTAAGAATTTTATGGATTTGCCTTGATAATATATCACGATGATACAGAGAATCGTTATAATGAAAACATATTCGGATTTTCATGAACATGTGTTCCGACATTATAATATATTCGTAATTTATTAAAAGTTTTTCAGGAATCCTGTTAATTCATTACCAATAATACGAATAATCTCAATACATTAGTAATAGTCATTTTTCTTAATTTAGGAAATACAGTGTTGAGAAAGGTTAAGTTTATAAAAAGATAACAGAACTTAAAGAATATACTTAAATGGTAACAATACAAACTCTTTTGCATGGTGATACTATTAATAAGATTTTATGTAATTAACATTTTTGTTTTTAATTATTTGTGATTTATACACGTTTTACTTACATCGAATATACCTTCCATTATGGTATATGTTTGTGCTGTATATAAAGCTACGTATACATACGCGAGCCGAACTGCCGAACTGAACCTCAACTTATGGGAAAGGAACAAAACAACCGCAAAGGGCGCGAAACGCCGCTTCAGTTGCTTAGTTCCTTTCCCGAATTCGTGGCTCGATTCGCTTGTCGGTTCGCAAATGTATAGGTACCAATAGGTACTTTAATAATTTATATTCAATTAGTTCCAAATCTTGACGGCCTCCGTCGTCGAGGGGAAAAGCTCCAGACTAGCAAGCCGAAGGACGCAGATTCTTTCCCGGTGCGCGCAAGTTAATTTCATTTGTGTTATTTCACAATTTATTTTTTTAATGGAAGATACTCTGAGTATCGCCCTGGTGTAAGACCATCATTCAGAATTGAGACATTGCTTGAAATGGCTTTAGCCTTGTCTGGTGACCAGAAATGAATACCCATGTACTCCCCACCATCCTCTCCCCATCTCCTTCCCCTCCCCACAATCTTCGGCTTCACAATATACCCCGATTGAGGATACCATAGTCTCACTAACTCCAAGCGCCTGGGAGCATTAATTTGTACTCTCTTGCGGTATTCATCTAAAAATATTAATTGTTAAGTTCTTGCGGGCAACCGCTAAATTCGCAAAAGAGTTTGCGAGAAGGTTAAGTTGATTCTTTGAAAAGGAATATGGAAAGTTTCGGGTTTCGTAGTAGATTGATGTTGTTTTTGAATGTGGCCAAGACGGAAGATTCTACATGGGTATTTACAATTTTTAATATAAAAAGATTCAGTATTTAACATGTTAAGGTTTCCGACACCTGTAAATATAAATATGATTAAATGACCATAAAGAGCTCGTGCGGCATTACGGCATTATTCAAATATCCTGGCAGTCTGGCAATAGTGTTATCTGGCAACCATATCCTGATCTCGTTCCTTCAAGATCAGATCTGTCCAAAGCAATGGGAGATTCCTGACTGATGGAGATAAAGCGTGGAGCAATGGAGTGACCGTGACCAACATGATCGCTGAGAAAATAATGACTTCATTGTAAAATAACATCAATAATCATTATTATTACCGTATCGATTATTAAGATGATACATTTATGAACGCCATGACCTTAAAATTGTGACCGGATATCTACAGGGTTTTCCAATAAGAGGTGTTATTTTGATATTCAATCGTAAAAGATCAATGGTTTCGTTGCTTGTGTCGCACGTAGCGCGGTCTTGTTAAAAGTAAAATGTTGTCCAGATTAATAACATCCAATTCCGGCCATAAAAAATCATTAATCATCTCTCGATAACGCAATCCATTCACCGTAACTGTTGCTCCAGCCTCATTTTCAAAAAAGTAAGGTCCAATGACTGCACCTGACCATAAACCGCACTAAACAGTCACACGTTGAGGATAGAGAGGCTTTTCAACAATAACTCTTGGGTTTTCCGAGCCCCAGATTCGACGATTTTGCTTGTTGACGAAGCTACCGAGGTGGAAATGGGTCTCATCACTCAAAATGATTTGCATTTGATTCACTCAAGTGAATTTTGATAATTTCAATGCGTCGTTAAAGCGTTTATCGTTCCATTTTTATTAATGGCGTAGTTTTTACTTGTCAAATATCAAAAAAATGACAGCGTCAAAAGTAACATCTACCGAAATAGCGGGCTATTCAAAAACCTCTTATTGGAAAATCCTGTATTTCCTAATAAAATGTTAGTCATTCAGAATATATCTGAATACGTGTTCACGAGATGTTACAATATTATTGTTTTTAAGAACACGTGCTCAGACATGCTCATAACATATATTCGTGCTTTTTTAAGCTTTTAAGTACTCTCCGTGTCCTAAGTGATGCATTGAGTGATTTTAAAATATTTAATATTTTTTTACCAGGAAACCACACAATTTCGTCTAAATTATGTTTGATAATTTAAAAAAAAAACTATTTTCTAAGTTTAAAAAAAACGTTCACGCGTGTAGAATGGATAGATGAACGTACCTAGATAGATTTGGTTTCATTGTACTTAATATGTACGTGGCAAATTTAGATATTTGAATTCTGAACTGCAATTTTGTAGTCTGAGTAGTTCAAAGTCTGTAACTTTTAACACCGATATTTATTTTATACTTAGGGCCTTACTAATAAACGTGTTTTAAGTTTAATACAACTGATAAACAACCATTAGTAAACTTTAAAAGCACGTTGATTGGCATGGTAACAATCCACATTTTACAAACATTTTTCTGAACTATTGAAAATTATGAAAAAAACTATAAAAATTTTATGTCATTTTTAAGTTTTTTTTTTTAAGTTGATAATTTATTTCAAGACTCCAAAGCTCATGTTGTTAGTAAATACGTGTATATTCGAATGGATAATAAAATTAATGACTTCGTGCCTACTTTAAATGACTATTTTTTTAAACAATTTTCTTTAAGCTCAAAATAAGATTATATAATGTATATTATTTATGAATGTAAATTGGCAAACGTATGGGAAACGATTGGGAAACGTATTTAATTTTTTCGATTTTATGTCCAGGTTAAATCTTCCACATAGGAAAAACTAAACCCTTCCACACACTTTTTTTAAATAATCATCTAGTCAATCAACACTATGCAAGTGCACTATATAAGCAAAATAAATACAAGAACAACGCGTCAACTCACCAGAGATCAAATGGGAAAATAATTCTCCGACTTCAGTTATTTTCATATCAGAGGGTTCGGTTCGGTAGAACTCCTAACAGGGCCTATAAATTCTACTGATCCCTCAACATAAATATTTAAAAAATCTTTCGTTATCCTACATGTATTTAAAATGACTGATTTTTGCATTTTTATATATAATTTTTTTGATAGATCTAATACGCCTAAATTTTTAATGAGAGAGCTAGGTATAATGCCAGTAGCCGACATAACGAATGGTAATATTTTTATAGTCTGAGAATGCCAAATTCTTTTTATCTCATTTCCTAAATCTGTGTATTTTCTTATTTTTTCATTATCAGATTTTTGAATATTACAGGAATTTGGAATAGCAACATCAATGATATAAGTTATTTTTTTTAATTTTGTCATGTAAAACTATATCGGGTCTATTATCACTAATCGTTCGGTCTGTTAGTATAGTTTTATCATAGTATATTTTATAAAATTCGTTTTCTAAAAATGAATTTGGTTCGTATTCATAATATGGTATTATATTACGGCAGTCAATCAAGTTATGTTTAATTACCAAACTTAAGTGAATTATTTTTAAAACTTGATTGTGCCTAAATGTATACTCGGACGGTGCTAATATAGAACATCCCGATATAATATGTTCTATAGTTTCCGGAAAAGCCAAACATTTTTTACAAATCAATTTGATTTGTATCTTTGATTACCTACCTATATGCTTCCCATAATTTTTAGTATTAATGACTCTTGGTAATTTAATTATTATAGGTGGAATAATTATTAAACGGCTTTATAATTTAAAATCAAATCATATAGGTTTTCTCGTGATGTATATTTAACTCTACCAATCGTAATTTATAGCACATAACGTTGTAATTATATTACGGACCTTGTCTTAGAAATGACCTATAATCTAACGCCGCATCTGTATAGCGGACTATAAATACTTCACTGTTACCAACAACCAATTTGCAAACCTGCTAATTAAAATAGAGACTCGTATATCACATTACGATTGGAAATGTCAGATAACCGCGTTACGAAATTTATCCTAATTATTTAGTTCTAGAAACTGTATCTCCTCTGGCTGGGTATGGCAATGGAAATAGAGCATTTCTATTACAGTTTAAATCAGTTCAAAGTAATTAGTTTCATTTTAAATATAACTGCAAAAATAATGTCTTAATTGAAATAGAAATAGATTACGGAATTTGGTAGAAGATAGATATTCTGAGATAGTGGAAAGGTGCCCCAGTTGTGAATGATCGCTTTTATTGTTCTAGATTTGTTCAATCAGCAGAATAACCATGACAAAACAAAAACGCTTCAATAGTAGGGTCATGATTTAGTAGTTATTATTGAAATTAGTCGTGGTTTTGCCATTTATATGTAGGTACCTTTATAAATACAACGTGTCCCAAAATTCGACGCCAACCTTTGAAGGGGGTAATAGGCCAGCTCACGACTAATCAGAATATCTGAAAATGACCTCAGTAAAAAGTTGCTAGTTTTTGAGATATTCGCAATTTAACGAATTTAGGGAAAATCTACACCTATGGTCAGATTTTTTAATGCCACAGCTACAAATTTCCATATTTTACAATTCTAATTTCTGTTACGCAATTCTTAATAATGTTGCTATTGACCACAGTCCAAAAATAAATTAGATGCATTGAAAAAAAAACATTTTTGTCAAAGACATAATGAAAAGAAATAAATATAATTTTGACTATCCTACTAAATGTTTCATTTTATGCATATAAAAGCCAATTACTCTACAAACTATATAACTTCCATGTTTTTTCGACTGCAGGTAGGGAAGGCAATGCTTATCTGCCTATGTACTTGAGTATAAGTAACAGAAATTAAACAAAAATGCATCAAATTACTTTGTAAAATAATTATTGATGAAGTTTTTCTAAATTTCATTGCAGAGTTAAAATATTTGAAAACCTTTAAAAATACATGAATAATTTTTAGCCTCAAATAAAAATATGATAAAAGTGTTTTGTTTGAAAGAAAGGTACAATAATATATAGACTAATATAATTAGTAAAAAACTGAAAAGACTCACTAACACGCAAACAATCATCTTAGATCCACCGTTTGCGTCGTACATTCATCAGAGACATACGTTCACTACTATTCCATGAATCTCCAACCAACGCCCTTGAGGTGATTTTTCACAAAAACGACGCTCTACAAATTATCCAATTAATATTATTATTATTACGTTGAATACAAAAAAATAATTACAAATTTTTTAATTTTTTTTTTTAATTTCCCATGAGTTTAATAACTCATGGGAATACAACATCGTTTGCTGTATGTTAAAAAAAAAAAGTCTAACTCAAAAAAATAGTCATCTGCCGTCACTGAGCACCTTTATAAGTGGTCATCTTTTGAGTCAACAAATGTATTACTTTAACTTACAATTACTATTCTTATTAGACGTATCATTACTGAGCTTAATTTAAAGATCAATCTTCCACGGACCCACGCAACAAATGGTTGCATTCGAATTCATTATTTCTTATTACGTTATTAAGAAATTAAAATAGCTGTCACATTTGTTTGGTGACGTTAATTAATCTCAATGAAGTTGCTCTGTATAATTCGGCTACCGCTGTATGAATATTTTGGATAGGTAACATAAATTACAATAATGAGGCTCTTGCATGGGTTTTTAAATTGGCTAAGAAAAATTATACAAACGGATTTTTCTGCTCAGAAAATGGATTGTATGCTACAAAAAGGATAATATTTATGTTTTTTTTTAAATTAAGCAAATACTGTGAGCTCGTGACGTCACCACAACAAAATTATTTATGTCATATATACAACAAAAAGAACCATTGCTTACAATTCGATGGCCTATTTCCATGTGGAACACACACATATATAAAATAAAGGTTCTTTAATAAATATTTTACGAAAAAATCCCTCGTTCTTATTTACGAAAACTGAAGGCTATTTTATAAGTGTACATGTCAACAAATAACGTTTTAATGTTTGAAAAAGTGTTTAAATTTCAAAGGCTCTTTTAAAAAATATAATCGCTGCTGCTTTGAAAACACGATAAAAAGTTTTTTTTAATACTGAATGCCTTAGAAATGTTTTTCAAGGTGTTATGTTGAACATTCAATATTGAAATTATGCTACGTCACACGGATGAGTTGAATAGGTTGTCCAAAGCCGATATTAAGGCTACACAAGACTTTAATAATGGGAGTTTGCTCGAGGCTTACATTTTAATTAATTCCTACGAATTCGTAACGATAATACATATTTTTTTAGTCCGATTCCTACGGATGTAAGTTATTTATATTTAAGATTAATAAAAACAGTAACTTACAATAAAAAAATTAACAAACCGTTTTAAAAAAAATATTTGACGTTTTTCAACTATAAAATTAGCGGTGAGCACCAGATTTTATTTTTCTAGACGATGAATTAGTAACTTCTCGAGGGATCCCTCAAGAAACATATAAAATATTTTAGTAATACGTTAATAATAATAATAATGATTTACTGTCTTCTTTTCTTAGTAACATATAGAGATAATGATAGCCTCACTGGAATCTCCCGTGCTGAAGATTTCATTTACATATTATAATTTAACTATAAGAAATTAATATTACAACAAAGTAACATATGAATTTAATTATAAACATATATCATGTAGTAAATTTTTTTTTTAAATAAGTAAGATAGTGTTTTTTGTATAGTTCAGTTTAGTAGATTTGGTTTTAGTCTGTGTTTGATATCAGCATATTTTCTATTTCAGGTCTCGCTATATTAAGTATCCAGCTTTTTATTTGAGATTTAAATGTTATAATGTTGAGGTTTTTGAGTGAGAGTGGTATTTTATTGTAGAGTTTAATACTATGATATAAGATGCTTTTTTGCCCAAAAGTTGTATTAGTAGTTATTTGTTGGTTATTAAGTTTTTGACCATGAGTTAATATAATATAATATAATCAGAAATAATTAAAATAAACTTCACGGAAAGATCAATTTTCTAAGCCTGCTAGAGCAAAGTCGACAATAGGTCCGTCCATTACGCCGGGTTGCGGGCCACATATGTAGAAGATTCCTACTTTATTTTAGAAATTTGCTGGGGCATATTCAACCGTAGGTCTGTCCAACACACCAGGGCCGCGCGTCGCATATTTGTGTACATGGCTTCTTAACTTACGCCGCACAGTGTTTCGTTTCATACAAGCTAGACGGAAAAAACTCTTTTATAATTAAAAAGTGTTTAGAACCCTCTTGTGGGGAGTATTTAATCTGAATGTATTGAAAATTTGGGTTGAAAGTGATTAATTTAATTTTTTTCTTAAAAAAAAAAAAAAAAAATCGGAAAAAAATCTTTTAAATAATTAATAACAGTATTAATACCGTATTTGAGGTTTTTAAAGAAAACAAATTTAAAAATTTAAAAATATGTCTATTTTGAGAATAATAAATATGTAAAAGCACTTTCAAAAAATATAGTACAAATCACGAAACAATTGCGAAAGTATAAATAAATGATAAAAAATAATCAAAACAATCATTATTACTAATCTAGGAAAACAATTTTAGTCATATTTAGCAACAGAACTTAATAAAACAAGCATTAGTTGCAGAAAGTACAGTCAGAAAATAAAATAATAATATCAAAAGTTTTGCAAGAACAGTAACGAAACAAAAAAATTATTACAATAAAGTGCTATGTGAGTCATTTGCGGCGAGAGAAATTAACTGCACATAAACATCTTTAATTTTTTTAATACAGTACAGAACCAATAGATTTGTGAGAAAGTGCTTAAACATAATGCTTATTGAAACTAGATGCTATCTGAGTTATGTTCAGAGGAATCATCAGAATAATGTTCAGAGGAGTCATCAGAATAATGTTCAGAGGAGTCATCAGATTGCAAACATTGTGTTCTTGACTCGGAATTGGGTGGAACAAGTAAATTTAACACTTCAGAGGGAAGTGAGCTCGATTTTTTTCTTGGAACCTCTCTAAAACTATTTATTATTGGATCTGATGTAATTAATAGCATGGTTAACATATCTCTGTTTGTTGATGTTCGGTCGATTTTTCTGGTGTGCAATTACCTAAATCTTCTACAGTCTTTATTTCGCGCCTCTTCTGACAGCTGCCCAATAGGTACGAACTAATCACGTCAAATGAATGGTATAATAGTTTATGAACAGTTGTTGGCATGGTATACCAATCATATAGGTTAAGATATAACTCCTTAGTTTCATGCACATACTGTTCAAAATGTTCGATGTTAATGCTATACCCAGAAACTATTGTACTCAAAATTATGCAAAACCTCTTGATGAGCCCCGCATCTACACCCGTTATCTCGGCACTCTTTTCGTGCTCTCGAAAAAACCAGTGTTTGTGTTGACAAACCCAGGTTTTGGCTTATCTACAATTAATCCCATTTCACTTTTAAACCGTTCCAGTAATTCTTTTTTTCTAGTACTTAAAATTAGTTTATTTGCATCCCTTCTGACTTGCCAGAGTTGTATTCAGTAAGCGATATGCAAAAAACATTCAAAAGTTTTTATCCAGGCATGCAATGTAGATAAGCCGAAGGAATAAAATTCTTGTCGTGGAACTCTATTGATAACCGTAGTATTCATTTCACTGGGTTTGGCACCACAAATATAACACGATATAGTCGACTTGTTTCCAGTCATTACATTGCAAATTTTGCCATCTACCATAGTTAATAACATTTTAAATTTTACATTCAAATCTACATCTTCAATGTTAATTCTAAAATTTATCAAATCCGAAAAGCTGCGATCCACTTTTTGGTTATATTCAAAGATATTAACTGTACTTGGCTTTTCAAAATTTTTTTACTGCTTGCACTGAGATTTTGACGTTCAAATTTACTTAAAATATGATTATATATTCCCTGAAACCTTTCTTTCTTGGGTAAACTTCTCCACGTCTCGAACAATTCCTGCCTGGAAATCTGGTATGTGGTGCCTGTGAAATGACAAATTATGACTGGTGAGCATTAATGAGCAAAAATATCGAAACTGATTTGAATAGAAAATTAATTGTTCAATCTACAAAAAAAAAATCACGGAACCTTATTGATACTTTATCCGAAAAAAATTCTCGAGAAGTTAGAAATTGAATATTTTTAAACCACAAAAAAAGACACAAGTTAAACATTATTTTTTTTAAAACTGTGATGTTTTATATTAAAATTTTACAATTATTAAATACTACATACCTTCCAAAGTAGTTTCCATTTTTTTTAGAACCAAAACACATTATTTTAAGCACATAAACTACCTTACAGCTCGCGCGACAAGATGCGAATAAAAGCAACTGATAATTCATTAATTAATTTACCTGTCTTTGGGGCTCTGGTATGAGTCAACCCGTGCATTAATTACCCCAATTACAAAAGCATTTGTCACACTAACTACCTGTTAATACCCCCATGACTTCATTTTTCAAGAATTCCAAAGTGACTTTTTTCCGTCTAGCTGTATGAAACGAAACACAGTGCGCCGTTAAGATTTAACGGATTTTTTAAAGGGTATCATCTCTTCTTAATATTACGTCATGTAAATGTAATAATGTGTCGATCTCACTCGATTATTTTTTTATCATCATGCAAGTGGCTCATTATAATTATTCATAATCCGCTTAAGTTTGTTCCATGCCACGGATTGACGGAATGTTCACTCATATTCGTCGCTTCCGATGCTCCATCAATTACAGCAAGTTGACAGAATTAATTACCCGAATTTGGTTAGTCCCGAAAGTCACCCGGCTCGTCAAGTGGCCGGCTACGGAACGGCCAGGGCTGTCCGGGGTTTGAGTGACGTAACAAAACGCCGCGGGGAACGGGTCGGCTTTAAAATCGTGCCCGTCATACTCTTCCAGAGTAGGTACCTGTCTATAGACAGTACACTCTCGATTGTCGGGATGGATGGCGAAAAATCCCGGTGAAAAAACAACAACCAAAAATATTCCACACGACAATATTTGAATTCCACTAACTAGCATAATTTGTAAGTGAAAAACGTTTATCGTGCAATTATGGTAGACTTGCATTAAGAGGATTGAAACGCGATGCTTGTTATGAGTTTCGTAAATCTAATCCGGCATGTAGATACCTTTTAATTTCGTTTCGTTTTATTTTGTGCATCTGGTACATGCACTTAATTTTATTGACTTATTGTACTAATTTTTACTAGCCTTCCATAATTAAGCTACGAAAATTGCAATCATCAACGAGCAAATTTGAAAAAACCTTTGGAATCCAAGTAATAAATTATGCGATATAAATTGTAAATCTGGCATTCAAACGCGAGTTTACCTACCCACATAAAAATATATGAAATACTTTTTTTCTATTCAGTTATTACATCAACCTACTGTAGACCCAATATAGTCGTGGGGTTTGGGTTTGAACTGTATTTTACCTCTATATTTTAGAGAGATTAGGGTTCTAAATTCGGAAGGATTAAAGTATTTATGTTATGCCCAGAAAAGTCACTTCCCGGAAATTCTAAACCGTTAATCGAGGTTTGCAGTGCTCCTCTATACCCCCGTCCCCTACCTGACACAAGCTGCGTTTAGGGGACTTACGGGACAGGGCGCGGTATTACACGTGTTTATAGCGGCGAATTTAGGCACACTAATTCGTCCGGCACGAAGTGTCCCCTGCAGGACCGCTCGCAGGGATTTTTCACATCTAGTGATCGGGCCAGTTATAGAACGTCATTATCGCTAAAGGTTAACCGACAAATGTGTAATATTTTATTGCATAATTTTTTCATAAACATTCCGACTGAAAGTAAGCAATTCTGCTAAGAATAATAATATAATATAATTAGTGATTTTAAATACATGTAGGATAACGAAAGATTTTTTAAATATTTATGTTGAGGGATCATTAGGATTTATAGGCCCTGTTAGAAGTTCTACCGAGCCGAACCCTCTGATATGAAAATATCTGGAGTCGGTGAATTATAATAGATAAGGCTTGATAGAAGATATGATTCATGATGCTCTAGAAATATTTAAAAAATGGCCATTCAGCTATCGTAAAGAATTTTGATAAATAAATAATGAAGATTTCTTCAGTTATTGCAAGTTCACTTTGTTGCGTTATTTAATGAAAATAAATCATTTGTTTGTATCACATATTTAAATACATTTTTTGTTATTTAGACTTCTTAGTTATTCCTTGTTCTGTTTGGTAAATTTAAAAAAAAATGATGTACCTAAATTCAATAGTAACTTATTTTATAATAATTTTATTTATTTTATACTTATTTTTTTAATCATAATAACTAATTAATCATCGCTCATTGGAATATTTTTTGCCAACAGTTACTTATTTGTTTATACTTACAAGTACATATTTGTGTATTCTTATGTTTATTAATTTTTATTATACGTTTATCCTGACGAAAAACCATTGATTTTGACACGTGTCGATTATTTTAATTAATTAGTGTATATAGAGTGATATGTTTTCACTAATTTAAAATTAAAATAAAATAAAGATAATATAATGAAGAAATAAAAGCATATTGCAAAATCGCTTTACCTTTCATTTCATTTTTTTGATAATTTGTTTTTAACCCAAAAGTACCGCGCTGGATATTTTCGATGCCAATGTGTAATGTACCCAGCTAAATATTTTTTCATTAAAAAGAAAATTAGAATTGTTTTTGCTTCGCTCATTTCCCAAACATTATAAAGTTGGGGGATGCGCTTACAATTTTTGTGTCACCCATCAAGGTTCTAATCGTTATGAAAACGTACAACTTAAGACCATGATTATTGGTTTATGATTATCTCTACAAACCATACTCCTGTCCGTTGTGGGCGCTGGTAAAATATTTAGCTAATTTCATATTTTCTTTATGGTTTACAAATCCGCTCCTGCTCCACCGTAACAGCGCGAGCTCGAGTCTTTAAAACGAGATAACAAATTCCTCGCTTGGACAGACCCCAATATGATAATGAAATAACAATCTACGTGGGGAGGACCGACATTATTTTATTTTCTATGTAAATGGAGGCGATTGAGAAAGGCTGACGGATCTCGCTGCCAGTTGATTTTGACAGGGAACAACTGTTCTGAGGGAGACTCCTTGTCTTAGAAACATACCTCCGACTCAATTATTATCGTTCATCTGACAATGATTATATTATCTAATTTGATCAGCGGTTTGAAACGTGGTACTTCTGTGTCAGAATTTTTTAAACTTATTTAGGAAGATATTTTTTTTTTTTTTTCATATTTTTCAAACTGTTAGGTGACACAAGGTGAAATGCATACTATTACTACAGCAAGGTTATGCTGAATCAGGGTGATACAAAGTTACAATCTCCAGAGTTAAATAATTTCCTACATAATATTTGTATGTAAAAGTAACAGGATCGTCTCTGAAAGTTGCTGGATTGTTTCCCGCATTTTTTAAGAAGTACAAAGTACATTTAGCCATTATTTTGAATTGTTATTGTCAGTATTCGTGTTGTACTATTGATTGATTGTTGAGTTAATGGAATTTACAAAAGTGACTTTGCAGTTGTCCCAAGAAAAAATTACTATTTCTAGATTGAAAAAGCAAATAAAACTGTATAATAAAATATAAAGATAACGAAGAATCGAATCCAGGATCTCTATCTTACCGGGATAGGATCTTTAGCTACTCGACCATTGAGACCTAATTAATAACCGTTATTTTTTTATTTGATGTATCTTTTACTATTTCATGTTTCGTAGATTTGTTAGTATTATCATCCATCTATCAAAGAAAAGTTGTTAAGATAAAAATTAGATAAAAGTGTATTTGATAAGACTTTTGAAATTTTTTCTATGAATACCTAGGTATTGTAATACATCTTCTACGATCGTGAAAGTGTAAAACGTACGACATGCCCTTAAAAGTCAAATATTTCTGTTTGCATTAGGCATGATTAGGGTTAAAGTTCATTTGGGTTGAAGCATGTTTTGTCGTCGACTGGTGTGGAGTGATGGTGATGGTAAAATGATGATCCTGTGCCGTCATTTGTCCCCGTCCCTCTTCAACAGCAATCTACATTCATTCTACGTCGGGTCAACTCGACTCGTGCCCTATCGCCCTTAGCCAAAACCAGTCGCAGCTCACAGTTCAGAATGAAGGCTAGCTTTCATTATATCATGTCTAGACGTGATCGGTCATCAGTCATCAGCTGTGACATAACTTCGAGAATGACACATGCGAATTGACATGACAAAATATAAGCAGGCGTAGGTTTAAAATCAATATATCGAAACTATATCCTTTCCTTGGCAATTATTGTCGCAATCCATACAACTAAACTAAATAATTAAGAAGTAATGGTAAATTATTCGAAAGGGCGAATTTAATAAATTTTGCTGTTCTAACATCTCGTTGATACGTGAAAACGTCGACTGAAGTATATAAACCTTTTATCGAGATTGTATGTAACAAATCAGCTTTATTTTTAAAAATATTCTTAATTTACTTTCGTAAATAATTTTTGAGCATTACTACTACCTACGTAATTATAATCGAAATTAAATCACATAATTCACACGAAAATGCCAACCGGTTTCTGAAATATTATTTTAGATTTAGATAGTTCTTATGTCTGTCTTGTGCCTTACCTAAACACCTGTTTGCAATTCTACAATGATGTGAATTATTTATCTACTTTAACTAAGTGATGGTTGTATTGAAACCGGTTGGCGAGTTTATATAAGTTTCTTGTAAACGCAGAAAAAGTTAGTGTTTACTTAACTTGCAGGTAAAATCCGCTAACGTGACATTTTTGCTGCAGGCTGCTTTTTTATAACATTTCTTACCAATACAGAATTTTCACCAACTGTAATATTTAATGAAAACTTTAACAGTTCTCTTTGAAGACTACAGATGGCAACACTTCCGTTTGTAGAGCGAGTAAATACCAAAGACGTTAGCGTATTTACTATAGATTAACGAATTTTCAATTAAAAAAAAATGAGTATTGCATATTTATTAAAAATTTCTCTAAAATATTAAATGGGATTGCAGGCTGTTTCCTGATAAACTTTTAATAAATTCATAATATTACAGAACACGTGTTCATGCACGTGCATTTTTCTTGTCAATATACATATAATGATTAAATGTCCTTCTCGTCATAATATATTCGTATTTTACTAAAAGTTAATCAGAAAACCTATTAATTGATTCGTTTAAGGCCTGCAATCCAGTTTCTAGTCGGATTACCAACAATACGAAGAGATTCTTAATAAATTAGCAATAGTGATTTTTCTCCATGTAGGAAATATAGTGTTGAGAATGTTAGGTGTATAAAAAGATAAAAGATATTAAAGAATATATTTATGTGGTAACAATATAAACACTTTTGCAAGAGATTCTTCATAATTTAGCAATATTCATTTTTCTCCGTGTGATTTCGGGATTTGGGAAAGTTTTTACTCACCCCCTGTTTACAACTCGATGACAGAAATAATAATCGATATTCAATTGTCGCAAAGCCTATTAAAACAAGTCTTTAATGGAGAATGGGGAAGATACATTGTCATGTATTATTTTTTCCTACGACCATGGTGTATGTACTTCACAAGCGGCGACATCGTTAAAATAGTTTGCCTAAGTGGAGCTGACTAGATATTTATTACTTGCCAAATTGATTTCCTGCCTTGTTCGACTTGCTTATTATATTGGGATCTCGCTAATTGAGTGTGAAATCGCGTATTGATTTATTGTGCTAAAGAAAATCTTCGATCTGCAGAAGTCTGTATTATTTACGGTTGCTATTGACTAGGCTTTTTCACGTAGTATAATTAATAATAAAAATATTTCGATGATTTGTATAGCGTAGTTTTTGTGAAAAATCACATCAAGGTCGTATAAAATATTATTTATTTAACGGTATAAAATAACAATACCATAATAACAATTTAGAACTTTAATACTTTCCATTGAAATATTTCTTACTTAATAAATACGTTTTGTGTAATTATCTTTGTGTATTAATCTCCAATTTTGTGTAAATTTCCTCTGGAATCATAAGATTGTAAATAGGTACTTAGATATATTTTAAGTAACAGTAAAATTTTTTATTGCAAATAAGGAATTGTACAATTTGTTCGAAGAAATGTCAACATCTCAATGACAATCTTTTTTTCAAACTTTATGCCGGCATGTAGGTAAGTACCATTGTATTGAAATAATCCGAATAAGAAAGTTCAAATAAACACGACAATTTCACGTTTTAAAAAGTATCCTTTACTTAACCGACAAAATTGACACCATCTTGAACCGGAAACGGAGTCTACAAACAAATTTACAGAAAGATGAAATGCAAAACGGTAGAGTTAAAACAGGACTTCACTACGCTCAGTCAATTTGGTTTCTTTAATTTATTATTTGTTTTCAAATTTCCTTGGTGTTAAGACATTGACAAATTGATTTATTGTCTGTTAAAGATTTGAGATATTATTTTCACCTAAAGTTTCCTAAATATGCCACCTCGTCGATAACCACGTGGAAAGCAGTTTTTGTCGATCAACTGGTTTCATCGCTTTCTCATTGCTATAGCTGCAGCACTGCAGCCCTGCAGCTCTGCAGCCCTGCAGCTCTGCAGCCCTGCTGCCGTTATTTTTCACTTAACTACTCAGGCGCCCACGGATGGAGGGGCAAAATCGTCCACTTTGGGAATAACAGTTATAATATTTACATCTGGGAGCCAGGTTAATCCATGCGTTAATTAATGTATTTATATTCTTCAGATAAGCTAGTGTTATCGCGAAGCACAGCATGCCTTACGACACCATATCCAGATTTTCGCTACCAATTAAAAAGGCCCATAATCAAATAATTCAAGTCTAGCTAAATTATGGACACCAATTTGTCAGCATTCCTCCGGGCTCTGCGTTCTACCAATAAAATAAACTAATTCACATTCCGCCTCGCTCGCTGGCCACCGCGCTGCCACATAGGTGGACCGGTTCCATTTTTCAGGGGTGACAGCACCAGAGCTGCGAGCGATTCATCATTGCTTGTCAATTATTGGTGTTACACGGCGTGGCTCGCTTTACTTGCGCAATAACCAGCCGGAAATTATCATATTCAAATCAGCGAGCTTCTTCTGCAGGCGAAGTATGCAAATCTCCCACCGCGCGTCTGCGGCTCTGCTGCGTTCGGCTTATTCAATAAATAATTAATCTACGCCAATTTCAACGTATATTACGTATGCATATGCGGAATATTCCACAAACCCTAGTTGGCACCCAATTATTGAATCCTAACCTTAACATTGTACAATGTCTTATCGACTGTAAACCGAGCATGACACAAGGTTAAGTTTCAAATCTTTATTCTTCGCCCCGGGAACCATCTATTGGATAACCAACACCTCTGCCATTGGTCGCCCTAAATGGTTCGCTACGCTTGGGGATATAGCAGGGGCGACCGGGTTCACCAGGTGATGTGTGTTCAGGAAGAGCCTGCCCAACGCCTGCTTGGAATGCCAGATCGGGAGAGGCTAGTTTGGGGAGACCTTGACCTCTCCAACTGGTCACTCGAGGGAGGAATATATTTATACGTCACTCCTAGACACACTGATTACCTTCCCAGAACTTCCTTTCCTTCTGCTCCTTAAAAAGATCCTGCACACAGCATATTTATAGTATATACTCGTACTCCTTCATTACTTGCTTTACAGAATGGTAAATTTAATGATAATCTCTTATTCGATTACGCAAATGTATTCCACGTTACAAGTTGGTTGGGCAAAGAGAGCACGACGATGTCTTTCATGCCAATATATAACACGCCATACTGTTTCCACCATCCCACACTAAAATGATGGGTACATCCCCACACCCACAAATTAAATTATCACCTATAATCATAATTCTTACATAAACTTGAAACGCTGACCACTCAACTAAAACTCAAATATTCCATAATTTTATATCATGTATAATAAATCATTCCGTGGTGCAATTTTGGATGGGACAAATATTGATTTGAAGCACTGTCACCAAGTCTCCCTTTGTATAATCCTCGAAGTCTGTAAAAATATGAGCTTTTATAAAGGTGTAGGTATATTCTAACGGATACATCAGATCTGTCGTCAACCTATCTGACCTTTCTCTCCACAACCTGATCTTTCTTTCTTCAATCACAAACACATTACAATTCAAACTATATTTTGCTGTTATTTTATCAGTTGCTCAGTACCCAAACACCAGAATCCAGAGTTCCTCGCTTTACCATTCCTTTGCTTCATTAGCCACAATGAAAGATTCCTGTGCAAGATTCATCTCTTAATGTTAATGTTTGCCAACACGCAGCAGCACTTTCACGACTTGGAAAAGTACTGGTCCACCGGCGCTGGTAGGATGCTGGAGAGCCTGTACTCATGCGTCAGAGATGACTATCACACTTGGAGGATTTTAATTGAAATCTGCCTACACCCTTGCCAAGCAGAAGTGCCTGTGCTGAATATGCGTGTCGCTGATTGGGTGATGCAGGAAGGAAAATATATTATCTTAATAGGTACATTTTATTCAGCTTAAATAGTTGGCCATTGCTTTAAATGCACTAGGTGAATGCAATGGGTTTATAATTAATGATTTTTATCAGAAAAGTACATCCTTCTTTGAAGCTTTAAGGCACTTCTGCATGTGGTTTAGATGCTTGCATAATATTAATTATCTTACGATCAATTCATTTTCTTCTAAGGGTACACAGAGAAAACTTACTGATGTGAAATATATTAAAACTATGGTCAAATTTTTCGTTTTCCAGTAAATAATGGGACTGGAGGAGGACTATAACGAATGCTTTAACAAAGTTCATTCACTAATCCATCAATTCAACACTATCAGAAAAGCACGAATATGTATGAGGAAGTCGGAACACGTGTTCTTCAAAACAATAATAGTTTCGCATTTCGTCCATTATATTTATTTGGACAAGGGCACCTGTGTGAAAATTTATTCAGATATATTCTGAATGACTAATATTTTACTGGGAAATTATTGTGTTGTCACATTTTTAACAGTATCTTGATAAAAAAAAGTCGTACTGATATTTCATACATATTCATACATGTCATATTCTTCTGTTATTACGATTTCCGACAAGATATGAGATTCAAGTTTTTGATTCACTTCAATATTATTATTATATAAGTACATTTTTGTTTATTTGTTACAATATATGATCAATATTTCAAGACCCCTCTTCCATAGAAGCATTAGCTTGTGGCTGGAAGAGAAGTGTACATTGTTTTATTACAGTATGTAAGTAATTAAAAATAAAATGATTTTAAACTTATTTGAAGAATGGAATGTTACTAAAGGAAACTAATTGAGATGAGTTTTTTTTTTTATGCTTCCGATTTTGTTGTCCGGGTTAAATCTTCCCCATAGGAAAAACTAAACCCTTCCACTCACTTTTCCACAAATGATCAGCTAGTCAATCAACACTATGCAAGTGCATTATATAAGTAAAATAAATACAAAACAATACAAGAACAACAACACGTCAACTCACCAGAGATCAAATGGGAAAAAAAATTCACCGACTCCAGATATTTTCATATCAGAGGGTTCGGCTCGGTAGAACTTCTAACAGGGCCTATAAATCCTACTGATCCCTCAACATAAATATTTAAAAAAATCTTTCGTTATCCTACATGTATTCAAAATGACCGACTTTTGCATCTTTATATATAAATTTTTTGATAGATCTAATACGCCTAAATTTTTAATGAGAGAGCTAGGTATAATGCCAGTAGCCGAAATAACGAATGGTAATATTTTTATAGTCTGAGAATGCCAAATTCTTTTTATTTCGTTTCCTAAATCTGTGTATTTTCTTATTTTTTCATTAACAGATTTTTGAATGTTACAGGAATTTGGAATAGCGACATCAATGATATAAGTTATTTTTTAAATTTTGTCATGTAAAACTATATCGGGTCTATTATGACTAATCGTTCGGTCTGTTAGTATAGTTTTATCATAATATATTTTATAAAATTCGTTTTCTAAAAATGAATTTGGTTCGTATTCATAATATGGTACTATATTACGGCAGTCAATCAAGTTATGTTTAATTACCAAATTTTGGTGAATTATTTTTAAAACTTGATTGTGCCTAAATGTATACTCGGACGGTGCTAATATAGAACATCCCGATATAATATGTTCTATAGTTTCCGGAATAATTCTTAAGATTAATTCAATTTGAAACATTTTTATTTTTTGTAAGTTTGTCTATAAAATATTTTTTCACAGTGTTTATTATTTGGATGTTATCATTAATGTTTTTAATGTCTTCAGGTAGTCGATTGAAAAAAATTCTCGCCCGGTATGTGTAATAATTTTGTGCAAAGGAAGTGTTTAATTTTGGGCATGGAAAAATATATTTAAGTCGAGTACGATTTTCAGTTAGAAATTGGTACTTGTCTTTTTCTTTTATGATTTGAATGAATGCATTTTTAGTATAAAGATCTTTAAATGAAGGCACTTGAAATTCTTCGAATAATCGATCCGTTGGGTAATCGGAAGGTTTTCTTAATATTATTTTAATTACTAACCTTTGTACCACTTCTATTGGAGTAAGGTTAGTTTTGTATGTGGATCCCCAACTAATGATACCATATTGTAGAGTTGATTGGACCAAGGCATAATATATTAAATATAGGTTTTTTAAAGACAAAAAATTTCTGATTCTTAAAAATACATATATCAGTTTTCTGATTTTTTTTACAATTTGAGATATTTGTTCCTTCCAATTCAAAGTCTTCAAGTCAATATGTCAAGTCTTCTTCTTCCATCCACTTCCTGGACATATTTACCTAGGTCAGGACCGGCCCTAAAACCAGTAGACGCCTAGGTAGGTTATCACTGTAATCGATATTATTTAGATGATTTATATTTTTGTGTAGCGCGGTTTTTATGAAAAATAATCTTAAGTGCGATGTGTTAGGTTGGGTGTTCAGCGCATTGGCGCCTAGGAAATAGGGCGTCTGGAGCTGACTGCTCCAATTGCGCCACGTAGGTCCGGCCCTGACCTAGGTTCATTTTATATTTTGTTCTCTTGCGAAACAGTTTTTGCATTTCCTACTGCACTTAGACAGATCAATAATAAATATTCGTTCATATCAATAAGGAACTAAAAAAACATGACAGTCACAACCGGAATACTGCATCGGTTCATTTCAGTTAAGAAGAAACAGAGAAAAATCCACAATTACAACATGAAATTGCATTAAAACCCGAAAACGAACTTATTTGACAATAGTTATTAATTAACCCAACTAAGCAATTACAAAACTTCTAAACATGTTGTATTATAAATAACATTGTGTTCCATAATTGGTGATGAAATATAATAAATTTTAAAGGCACACACTCTCTGCCGATATATTAGTCAATTAA
Organism: Hesperophylax magnus; assembly: GCA_026573805.1. Classification (NCBI taxonomy): domain Eukaryota; kingdom Metazoa; phylum Arthropoda; class Insecta; order Trichoptera; family Limnephilidae; genus Hesperophylax; species Hesperophylax magnus. Next base: position 11,138,664 of record JAIUSX010000121.1, read on the forward strand.
TAAGTCAGAATAGATTAGTTCCATCAATTAACAGGCTTGTGAAAGTTGGTACCTACTCGGGATGTATCAGGTCTTAAAAGCCTCCAATTCCAACGAGCTTCGGCCAAGAGAACATATCTGTAGGAAGTGTGATGACTAATGTACAGGGTGATTCAGCAAAACAGAATAGTAAAAGCCTTAATCAAAATTTATTTTTCTCTAACCATTTGATATCTCAGCTTTCTGAAATCTATTATTGCAAATGTCATTTTATTATTACCGGCTTCGCCGATAGTCGATAATTTTAATATCTCAACGTTTTATTAAAACCAACAGAATAGAATAATGAAGGAAATAATTAAAATAACTGAAAGTGCAATCCATGTCTTTTTCTGTCTTCTCAATTAAGATTTCATGGCCTTTACTAAAATACCTTCTCAGAAATAACATTTCTATGTCATTCAGTTCACTTTCGGCCTTCCTCAATCAGTTTAGAATAGTAGACACTTTCAGTAACGCCGTGGTGAAAGACCACCATTCAGAACCGAAAGATTGCGTGAAATAGCTTTAGCAGTATTTGGTAACCCTGAATAGCCAAGTAACTCCCCATCTTCCTCTTTCCATTTCCCTCCACCCCTTACTACTTTTGGACGCACAGCATACCCAAATTGGGCATGCAATAAACCCAGTGGCTTTGGACCGTTTGGACTATTCTGCGGTATTCACAAAGGCGTTTAATTTCCACCTCTTTTATATTATTATTATTACTGGCACACACCCGTGAAACATTACGAAGTATTCTGAATTTGGGATAAATCAGTTCCAATTTCGAAAACAGAAATTATTTTTTTTTTTCATAAAATATTATATTATGGGTACCTAGTTTATCGCTTGTCTGAATTCTTCACCCAACTGATTCCTATTTTGAAAATGACACTGTGCTCCGTAGTAAGCTTTTAAAAAGAAGGTTCATGGTTTGAAAGGGGGATAGTAAATACGAATGTTAGAGGGAGCGCGCTAATATAAAAAAAAAGATAAAAATTTTGTAAATATTTAATAAAACATGACTCGTTTAAAATCGTGCAAAAATCTCTCTATAAATTTATGAGAACAGAAGAAAACGTTATATTATTATTTTTATTTTCTTAGCATACTTTGCGATTTAGGGAATACTTTGCGATCAAGGGAATTTCATATAATTACTTCAAAAATAACGTATATATTTTAAGAACTTAAAAACTTAAGGTTCAAGAGAAATTCCGAATTTCAGTTTAAGTTTAGTTTAATATTTACGTAGGGCTAACATTTAAAGAAAATTAGTATTTTTGATTATCCTGTAATATAGGCCCTGTATACGAAAACTTCGTGTGTATCAATAAGAGCGAAGAGTGAAGACTTGTAATGGTGTGCGTCGGCGGACCTTAAATCAGTTAATGAACCAGTTTAACACTATTTGCCCTGGTCATTAACACGCGAGGAGCGGTCGCTAGTCACTGGTCATCTGGCCCGGGCGCAGGCCTTGGGTGCGGAGGCAGGGCCGCCAAGGTGTTAATTCAATTTAAAATAATCAACCCTTAGTTTTAACCGTCTTTTATTGTGACAACAACTGAGACATTTTTTATTGCAATGCCAACATCTTCTGGGAAAATAGTGCAACAGAATAAGTAATATTTAAATGGCTGAATGACAAAACAACAGTGACGAAACAAAATATTAAAAAACGAACCTAACCTAACTTATTATTATATTGTGTTCTGTTTTATCACTGTTCTGTTTATTCGGTTACATTTTTTTTTTACTATAGCGACTGTTTAAACATTGTACATAAAAAATATAATAGTGAATATGTGGTCAACAAATGCACATGTGGTAAATGAATGCACATGTGGTCAACGAATGCCCGCTCCATTCATTCCCCGGCGGGATTGATGAGGTCCACATGGCGACGCCTGAGGCCCTAGACTGGCGCGTAGACCTAGATGTCCTCTGACCCCCCACCAATCGAAAGAAGAAGAAATGAATATATGTATGGTTAATTGTATTTCTTAGTCCTCCTCACTAGGGTGACCTGTGCTGAGGCGACTAATGATATTCATTTATGTTTTATTCGTTTTCTATGTAGAGTTTAATGTTTTTTTTAATGTAGTTTTTCCATTAATCTCTTTCAGCCAATAAACAAATGTATTCGGCACTGGTACCTGCATCCATAAAATTAAGACAGTTATCTCAAGTTTTCAATCGTGTTTTCAGCAGTGTGTAAATGGCATGCAGGCCAGTGATTTTACGTGAAAGAATCCTCTAAAAATTCTGAATTTTATTCGATTGCGAACGGCAAATTATTCAACAGATCCTATTAATCGTGCTTATTTTTTTGGTGCTTTATATTATTTAGGATTACAAAATTTTATATATGAAACCAAATAAAGGTTTCCCTTTATATTTTGTAAATATTGTTACAAATCACTTACTATGATATGATGTTTGGATATTAACATGCACAAACGCCTCTTATCATATAATAATACCGAATAATCTTTGTCGCAACTCAACTTTCGTCATATTTTTTGACTCCCTGTCGTCTTTCTAGAAAAATATTACGTACCTGTAACTTAATCAATGCGCACTCGCAACGCTCCATTACTAACACAATTCAGACATATAGGTACACTTACCGGTTTACGTACACACACAAACACACACATCCACTTACACACCACCTGCATTTTTTATGTATCGTTTATATCTTTACATCAAATCATGTCCTGGCATATTCTCACCCCGCCCTGTAAAATGCATTTTAATCACTCATATAACAGATATTTTAAGGAAATGTGTTCATCGCCACCTATCCTTATAATAATTTCTAAAACCTTGTAAACTGTTTAACACCCATTTTATCTACGTACTGTTTGTTTCTATAATAATTTTAAAAAAAATTGTTAATTTTGGACTTCCTTTCAAACTAACTTTGAATCAAAATATATATATATCACGATATATTGTGCAGCATAAAGGCAAATTTAAATTAAATAAAGGAAAATTTAAAATGCCGTCTCTTCTCTCGGCCGCCCGTGTGCACGACACATATTACACATAAAGTTGGGCGAACCTGTACCACCTGAACAGGTACCTACAGGGCGCACCACAAAGATGTTGCATGCCTTGTATCAAATTAAAAAAAGTGCTCTATTCGACGCAAATGGGTTCATAAAACAATTAACGCTTGAACGCGAAGAAATTTATCAATTTCTAAGACACGTTTAAAAAAGTAGGTACCACGCACCTTAATTAAATAGCTAGGTACCTATTATGCAAGCACTTGAGCGTTGTACTTCTTGCTCTTAATTTTTAAGATTTGTAGTAATTTTTGTAGTAATCCGTAACAAAGTTTTTTAAATTTATTATAGTTATTTATTGAAGAGTACCTATTACTTGTATTATGCTATAATATAATTAGTACGCGATTCAATTTTTGAAAAATAAGACAAGGATAGGAGATAGTTTAGTCTTCGTAGTTGTAGTTACTAACTCATTTTTCTGAAGCAAATTCTTCTCCCTTTCGCTTAGACGGCCTTCGTGTTTGAGTGGTTATGAGCCTTGGCGTCGAATCCGGAAGTCGCGGGTGCAAATCCCGGCGTGCGAAAGTAAATTTTATTTGATTAATTCATGTTATTTCACAATTCATTCATTAAAAATAATATATAGTGTAAATGCGGCACATTCCAGAGTGATAGATACTCTCAGTGTCGCCTTATTTTAAGACCACCATTCAGAATTGAAACATTACTTGAAGTGGCTTTAGACTTATTTGGTGGCCAGATCTGAATAGCCAGGAACATCCCTTAATTCTTCCCCACTACCTTCAGCCTCACAACATACCCCGATTGGGGATGCCTTAGTCCCACTGGCTTCAGACAGTTGGAAGCTGCTACGAATCTTGTGCGGTACTCACAAAAAAATAAGAGGTAACCTAAAAGAGAAAATCTATTATTTAATTTTAAACAAATAGTGATTTCCAGAATCTTTTAAATTAATCTCCTGGCTCCCTCTCCTATCGGAGGATGGCAATCATCAAATCAATCATCGTCCTTCGTACTTCAGCCAGAAACTACCCGCATTGTAGTCGGACCAATAATTATGTTTGCGTCTAAAGATAACACCCGTTATGGAAATTTATTCAGTTCATTAAATGTTTATCGTTTTTTAAACCCAACTAAATACAATAAGTGCATGACAATGGGTTAAGTGCTAAAGTAGCCATTACTAGTGTTGAGTACCTCATATGAGATGCATTGCAAATGTCCCATAAAAAAACGTTAAATGTCCTGCCACGTCACTAAATATATTTGTTTAACTCTTTTTCTTTGTGCTACACAAGTTTTAGTATATTTTTTGTAACAAATAGATCTAACGATATGCTCAATGGGATCTCCCCTGCTGAGGATTTCATTTACATATGATGAACATTTAGTAGTATGGATCATATAAAGTAATTATAAATATATTGAATAGTGTTTTATTGTAAATTAATAATTTGTTTATAGTATTTTAAATAGGTTCATAGTAATCTATATCCTAATACAATAAATTATCGTAATAAATTTAAATTTGTTTACGTTTTCATATACACGAAAATATTCATTATTCCGTGCATTAACGACTTTTGACTCTGTTTTTTTTCTGATGTGGAGTCTTATTTCATTTACTTTCCTCGTTTCACATGTGTGTTTGTGCTGCAGGTTTACAATGTTTCTTATAAATTCTATTGATTTGCGGCCATTAATTATTTTTTAGATTTATTATTAAAATATTTTGAGCTGGTGAGGTGTTTATGAATATATATTATATACTTTAGCTGCACAAGATTTTGGGTCTTTTTTGGCTCTTTCACACCTCAAGTGAGGTGGAACACCTTAACAACTCATCCGAGGTGGGACACCTTAACACCTCATCTGAGGTGGGACACCTTAGCACCTCATCTGAGGTGGGAAACATTCATTTAAGTATTTAAGTACCTCATACAAACTCATTTTGAAATCGTGTCCTACCTAATACTAGCCATTGAACACTTTATCTTAATAATATAATGTATACGAGACACACATTAATCCCGTGAGTACGATACAGTTAAAATTAATAAGAACTTCGCTCTCAAATAAATTTAGTTTCCGCAAGAAAACGGTTCGAGGGAGGTTGCCAGATATAAAATTAAAAACACATCAAAATTTATTAACATTTTCACACGACTGAGAAAATCCACAGACGAAGATTAATGTTTTTGTTTTATCTGTATTATGAACATGTACAATATTTATGAAGGTGGCTTCTCAAATAAAAATGTACGCCCGGCGGAATTCATGTCCTTAATTAGCGATTAAAGAACTTTATGAGCGTTTTATGCGTTTAGTTAACTACACAAGGTATTTAAATTATTACACGTTGTAGTATTTTATATGCAGTATTACTCAGCTAAGATTATCATTGTTGTCTTAAAATTAAACATGAAAATAATCAGGAACAACTTTTTCCTTTTAACTTATTTTGAAGGTTATACCCATCAAGAAGTTAATGGAGTTCTGGTACCTACCCTTATGTATGCAAAGTGAGGCATGGAACTGGCAGAGAATGGATGAAAGTAGATTGAATGCTGTTAGTAGATCCCTGAGGCGTATGTGTGGTAAAACCATGTATGATCGTGTGAGGATTTGTGGAGATCCGCAAAGAGTGCAAGGCTGATGTAAGCGTAATGAGAAAGATTAAGAAAGGGACGCTTAGATGGTTTGGGCATGTAGAGCGAATGAGCGAAGAAAGGAGTGTAAGGAGGATATTTGATGCAAATGCGAATGGTAGCAATCAGGGACGCCCGAGGAAGACATGGCACGATCGAGTGAATCAGATAGTCGAGTCAGGCCATGTCAAGAGTCAGAATAATAGAAGATTATGTATGAGACGATGTATGAATGTGAATGAGGCAGTGTGCCAAGACCAAGTTGTTTGGCGGTCCATCCTCTCTGCCTACCCCTGCGGGGAAACGGCGTGATGGTTGGTTAGTTTTTGTACCCATCAATGATAATGTATATTATTGAAGACCAAAATAATACTAATATATCTAAACTGATTTTCTATAAATATAGGCTAAAATTAATTGCAAGATGATATTTTTAATTCTGAATTTGAAATATGCGATCGACCAAAATACTTTTCATAAATATGTGTGTATGTGATTGCCACCAAAAGTAGACAGAATGCATTATCATCGACAACGAGTCTATCTGTCGAGTGTCAGCTCGATCGGATGTCGGTAAGAGGGTTTATTTCCGCTTCTAAGATTTGCATTCATACATTAACAAACAATAAAACTAAAACAAAAAGGAAAATCAAATAGCTTTATTTAAAAATGACGTTTGCACGAACCGTGATATTTTTTCACTGTTACTAATAACCATTGTCCACGTCCATTGTACTTTACCAAATTTACAAACAATAAGTAAGAAGTTTTGTGAATATCCAGCTTCGCTAACTAAGAAACAAAGCTATAAATAGGTTACTTTGAACTGGTCGTGTAAAGCAAAGTACGAATATGGGAGTACGTAGGTATAGAGTCGTGCAGAATGTAAAGGCTGGTGCAAGTTGTGTTCGAGGTGTTGGACATATCCGCCAATAAGAATTTGTTGCTCACTTCACTATTGTTCAACTCTGACGCATACATCCTACGGCACACTTTTATTTGCCTGGGGAGTTTATAAATGTTATAATTCCACCACTTCTGCCTCAACAAGTAAGAAGTAGAATGCTATAAACAACATATTCTGTGCACTCCATTGTTTTAATTTCAGATCAACTGATTACTTATCTTCAACATTTAATAAAAGATTTTTTTTTAATTTAATTAAAATTAAATTTAAATAATATAATTATTAAGTTCTGCAAGTATTTTTTGGTTTTTGTTATTGTTACAGCTGTATCGGCTTTCAAGGCCATTTTCAAACTGTGGTTTTAACCACGTTTAGAGGACTTATTTAAATGATTCTATTTTATTCCCTCAGAAAATACCCCCATTGAACATGAAATCCATTGTCACAATTATTTTATTATTAAATCGGTTTAACCGGTAATAAATCATTTTAAATCAGAAAAAGATTCGGTCGCATTTCGAGAGATTTACTCTACCATTATTCGATTAATTCGAGCCAATTCGATCTTATCCCCTGCACCACGCTTCAACTGAGATCGACCATTATTATCTTCATTTTCTTAACGCATACTGTTATTGGCTGCTATCTTAATGTATGTTTTTTTTCTTCGTGTCTTAGATTTAGATAAATAAATCAATTTTTTTATGTGCGACATCTATTGACGTTTCTATTCATTTGAGAGTCGCTAATTTTGTCTTCAATAATTACATGCTTAATATTGTTTTAAATACAAACTTCATTAGAAACCTTTATGAAAAGTGCTAATATTTTTCCATTTCATGACACTAAAAATAGATAATATATTAAGCTTTGCTACGAAATGATTTTTATCATTAATTTCCCAATTTTTTTTTGGACGGAATTTTCAACGTTCATATTCGGGTTCTGTGAAAGTCCTATTCAAGTTATGTTATTATATCATTATAGGGTAGTTACTTGACAGAACTTAAATAATAAATAATACAGAGCTTGAAAAAATCTTTCACAGAACTTAAAAATTAACTTTGAAATGTGAAGAATTATTCAAATTCTCCGAAACAACCCGTCCTTAGTCTCAAATGCAGTTATGAGAAAAGACAGATAATGCGACGGGTGAAGGGAGGAGATGGGAAATATAAAGAAAGTGTAATTCTTTTGGTTGGTTTTAAGATCGATATATAATTTTTCTTCTTTATTCTATTTTCCCTCCCCGAGATATGAACCCGCTGCCTCGGAGCCTCAAACAAGAATCTTAATATATCATGGAGGCCATTAAAAATCTGCAACGTAATTAATATTTCTTTCTCTTTTATTATCCAGAACAACAGTGCCAGAGTTTTACCGCCTCGCAATTAAAACATATTTAATATTGTGCAACATAAATGTAGATGTAGGTTGGCATATTATTTATACTAATAAAAATAGTAATGGAATGTGTTTTAACTATGTCAATGTGGATATACTTATTTTCAATTATATAATTAGGTTATGATACATCATGTTTTTTTTATAATTACAACAGCGAAATGCATTATGGAAATTACCGGTAATACGACAGGGCTATTTATAACAAAGAATATCAATTTCATGCTCACGGATTCCTAACTAATTAACCATCACGCTTTTTTTCTGCTAGGGTAGGTAGAGAGGAAAGACCGCCAAGCAACTCGGTTATGGCTTACACTCCTTGCCTCATTGACATTCATACATACTCTTTTGTTATTCTGACACGGCCTGACTCTGAAGAAGTTCTCACATACAACACATACGCCTCAGGAATCTCAATTCCACAGCATTCAGTCTACTTTCATCCTCTGCTCATTCCAGGCCTCACTGCCATATATCAGGGTAGGTATCAGTGTGGACGGCTAGCTTCGCTACTTTGGATAATTTTTTGCTGTCGCCAACTGCGTTCAGTCAATTTGGTTGGCGGGTGTGGGTCACCCCAAGTGGTTTGCTACGTATGGTAACAAATCAGGGGTGCCCGGGCTCATAGGGATGCGTTTTTTTACGTCTTGGATCTACTGCGTAGACCTCTCCAACAGGACTCTATCCACCCATCGCTTTGCACCTCAACGGGAGAAAAGGATTCATACATCACTGCACACACTGACCTCTCGATTCCTACCCACCCCTCATACCCGTTTCCTTCCCAGAACTTCCTCTCCTATGTTTCCTTAAATATAACATCAACACAGCATCCCAAAGATCACATATGCCATTATTTTCCTCAGGGCCTCCTGTGTGGAGCTAATGTAAAAAAAGTCATCCATAAATGGAGTTACTTGCATTTAACCTTCTTTCAATATCTCTGTACCTGCCTTTCCATTTCTCGTAAACAAACAAACTCATGCACTTGTCCCTAGTATTATTCATTATTCACAACAATATTGAACGATGTTTTTGTACTCTCTCTTTCAAACACTATGACTTTAGACTAAAACAATAATTAATGGTTTGCATGTTCGTTATTTCGCAAGATTTTAATTTCCAAAAAAAAGGTTTATGTCGGTTAACTACAAGTATACCTAAATAAATTATCAAATGCATTACTTTGGAATCATTAGCGGCAAAAATCCTCGGGCTATATTTAAACTTCACGGAAACCATGACGTTTGTTGTAAAAAAACATTATCATTAGCAGGGTCGGAACAGATATAAATTAAATTAGCAGGGATTTATTTGGTAAGGTATTGAGTTCCTAATATATCTATTAACACCACTTGTAGGAATGCAGGATCCTCAAATGCAGTTATTATTAAGGATACTCGTACTTACCATGGTATTTCCAAAAGGCAGGAAAATATTTTTATCAAAGAACAATATATAAAAATAAATAAAAATTCTGGTGCCCTCTCATATCGATTGTTGGCTGTCTTAATGGCAATCTTCATGTTCGGCCCTACCGCACAACATTAAACTGAACAAAAAAAACAATCATTAAAATCGTTAAAATCGTTAAATGCCAATATACTTTCTCTTTTAGAGTAGGTATCCGAAAAAAAGTTGTGTCCTTATACTATCTGAAATATTTTTCGAAAATTTACTACAAAAATATTGACTCAAAAACACTAAAGAATTCTTCGATTATTTTTTTCTTCTAATTAGCTGTTTAGTAGAAGGCATTTACCAATTTTTGGCAATCCTCTCCTGACAAAAAGTGCCCCAGTCGTTGATGGCCCGACAGGCACGCCTTTACAAAACCTATCTCGTTTATAAACAATCTCTCGGATTACGATAATAATTAGGTCGTGGTATGAGGAAAGGCTCACTAAACTTATTAGCAAATAATCCCAGGCCAAATGCCAAAGCGGTAATGAGGCAAATAAAACAGCGGGGTCGGGTAACGCAGCTCGCTATAGTCTATAGTTGCTTATGCAAAGATGCTATCAATAAATGAACAATCGAAAGATATTCGCCAGGCCCGCTGCATAAAGCAATCATCGTTTGAACTCACCTGCGGACACTAACAATGGTAAATAATACCTAGATATTGCTTTGTTGTGCTATCTGCCACTTGATCATTATAACTGTTTACATATCAATGGCTTAAAGACAAGATTTACCTATACCACGAACCATCATTTCAAGATAAACGAATTAAAAAAATTATATCTAATGGTAAATTTGATTTTAACGGGTTGAAATAATATGTAGGTAGGTACCTAATTATTTTTTGGAATGGTGTGAGTAAGAGATATCATATTTTCAAACATACTTTGAGCTTTGTATATATTCAGCTTTGTGGAGTCTATTTCTATAGTAAAAAATTGACGATCTTTCAACTAATTGGCTTTCAGCCATCGATTTATAAGCCATTTCAAATATGGGTTAATTCATCTTAAAAAGTAACTAACTCTAATAATACACAGTAAAAAGTATAATTATATCTGCCTGTTCGTTTGAAGAAAATTTCAAAGTGAACACCCGTGTCTTGAAATTTGCGCATTAGTCATTTTTTTCTGTCCGGAATTTCTTGGTTTTGAAATTTCTTTCATGAGCTATGGAGTTTCGAAAAATCTATATAACCGTATCGACATAAATAGTTGATTATTCTTCACTAACTTGACATAAGAAAAATCTGTTTAACCGTATAGACAATGATTGGGCGCCTTATTGATTCTCCTTCACTTGTCATTTAAAAATATATATTTAACAGTATCAACAAAGATTTGATACATTTTCACTTGTCATAAGAAACTCTATTTAACCGTATCGACAATGATATAACACCATATGATACGTCGTCACTTGTCATAATAAAATCAATTTAACTGTGTCGACGCCATAATGATACTTTTTCAATTTTCATGAGAAAATCTATTTAACCGTATCTACAATGATAAAACACCATATTGATACATCTTCACTTGTCATAATTAAATCTATTTAACCGTATCGACAATGTTGCACCATATTGGTTTTTCTTCATCTGTCATAAGAAAAAAAAATTGTTGAAATCTACTGAGAAAATTTTATATTCCCCAGCAGTAAGTATAAATTTAAGTATAAAATTTCTTACTACATTATCTTCCAATCACTGAGAGATTGATCGCAGTAAAATCAGAAACCACAGTTAATTTAGTTCATACAACAACAACAACAAAAGTAATTTAACATATATAAATATGTAATTCGGGATTTCTGATTTCACATTGGGCATTGGGCGGTGGAGGCACTTTTCGGTTCACTTTTTGAATTAATTGAATTTCGACTAAGTTGTTAAATACAACATTCGAAAGTGTGCCCCATATTAGAGTGCATAGTATATTGATTCTTCGCTTTTGAGAGCCTGTTATATTTTGTCAAAATGTTATATCTCTTTCTGTTTATTATACAGTTAAGTTAATGCAATTATTTTTGTCTAATCTTTTATTGATATACGAGTAATCGTCTAATTGTCCAAAGAGTTTTGTCTAATCTTTATTGATATACGAGAAATCGTCTAATTGTCCAAAGAGTTTTGTCTAATCAGTATTTTTTTAAAAACTTTATTTGGTAATGTGAGCAGCTCTGGGTGCTTGGCCCCCATTTTACAATTTTACGATGCAATAGTACGTAATTAAATGTACTATATTTTTATTAAGTAAAATTATTAACATATACAAATATGTTAGTGAAATATAAATAAAAATACAAAAATAGAAGCAGTTATAAAAAAATTTCCAAATATGTGTAATTATGCAATTGTGAATAATAATTGTACTATGTATATGTTTTATTCATTTACGATAAAAAAATATAACATCCACAAATCGTATTATTATATGCAAGTTCAATTAATAAATGTGTCATTAGAATAATATTCAAATTTATTTAAAAATATTTATAAAATGTGTATAATATTATGTATTTGGGTGAAGTATGAATGATTTGTAGATACTGTAAATGATTTATAAATTGTCTTTGTGTATCGTAAACACCTCTCTAGGAGAACCTGTAAAAAGAGTACTTATTATTTATAATGCCGCACTATTGTATAAAATCAGACTTGTTTGAAAAAGTTTTAACCAGAACAAGTGCATTCCTACTCAAAACGAACTGATATATTTTTTAGAACTTATTTATTAAATTATTTTTATTATTTCCTCAATGCTCCAGCTGTCCCATTCGTATCCCAGAAATGCATTTAAATTCACAATAAAGTCATAAGTCAACATTTTTATTCGTTATTACCAGCAAACATGAAAATTAAGCTGCATACCAAAATTCTTGACATACAGCAGTTTATTGTGTAAAACCGTTTTCTGAGAGAACTTAAAATTCCGTCGACAATACTTACATACGAAAATTAAATTGTGCACCTACTAACATTGCATTGGAATAATTGATGATGTCACAATGGGTTTGGTAAGTGAAAAACAATGCAACCAGGGGTGTACAGTACACATTAATTGAAAAGCTTATATTTATAGAGCTGCATAATAAATAATGCACCGAAAAGTGTTTTAAATCGTAATATTAGCAGCTTGTCGCTGTTGAAAATTATAGAATATTTAGATAATTTAAAAAAATCAGTTTTTAAACAAAACTTTCTATTTTTCCAATCCAATGTTAGAATCAAACTCCTGCCAACTGTCATAAATATAAAAATGTCGTAAACAGTCTAGAAAACATACATATGCATTCATGAAAAAGGCCTATTAAAAATGGTTCTAGGAACATTCACCGTACACCTTTCACCGCGGAAAGTTCACCGTACATAATTAATAAAATTATTTAATTACTGGGCTCTTATTGGTATGTAAATAATAGTATATAATATATGGTAAATATTTTTCCCGGCCGTGAATTGTGTACGATGTATGTTCCCCGATGTGAATTTTCCGCAGTGAATACTGTAGGCGGTGAATTTTCCGGATCTCACTAAAAATATCATCACATGCCCCTGGCAGTAACATTGCATTGTATCGACACTACACGATATCCTCATTAAATCTACCGATGAAGTTACTCGCTGTTAGTTGACGAAGCTCTTTTTCAATATAATCATTAAATTGAATTATCCGTTTTCTGTCAAATTGATCAGAGCACACTGACGTGAGAATATGCCTGTCACCAGTTACCTGCTGCCATTAACTTTTTTGCCCCTCCGTAAAAGTCAATAATGAGGCATCTTGCGCGCTCTGCTGCAATAAGGAAGCCATAACGCTGGATTCTGGAGCCATGTTGGAACACTTGTCTCATTACTTGCTGGACCAGCACTGCTTGTGCTTCTTTCTTTCCTGATTATTCTTCTTACCGCTCGCGGCACAAAGGTGACAATCGCAGTTTTAGATGGCCAAAAGTAGGCGTCACAATGGTCCAATCTTAATTTTGATGGAAGGGTAGTCAAATATCAAAATAAGCATGTATTTGAAAAAGAAAGCCAAAATTGGCAGCATCACAAACATGCCACTTTATCTGTCTCTGCGATCATTTGTGCATCTGAAACAAACATTTGCGCATTTGGCTTGATTAGTTGTGTAACTTTTTTGTGTTGATTTCAGTCATCAGTCATTCTTTTTGATGATTATTTCTCCTTTTTTGAGTGATTGAAGTTACGAACGTTTATCTTTTTTTCGAACAGAAGACAATGTTATATTTTAATCATAATATATATTTTTTTTATTAATCAAAAATCCTTTTGTTATATTAATAAACTATTAGATGGTTTTTTAAATGTCGTTATATTAGCTAATTACCCAGAGATCTGGGTAATAACCAAAATAAATTGTCTTTCCTCACAGAAATGGTACACATTTCTTAATTATATACAAGGAACATCGATACGAAAAAACCTTATCATGTAAATAAATAAGACCCGGTGAAAACGGTGTGGCAGATAATATCAAAGGTTCGTTGTATAAGTGTTGTTGAAATCCAGATTTATTTCACTATACAAAAATATATCATAAATATTGTTAGTATCTTAATTTTTTTTCAGTAATATTTTTGGTCAGATCACTTTCGAATTGGATCATTGTGCGCTGGTCACAAGTATTGTCAGCAAATAAACCCCTCCGGCCAATTATCACCGTCGGGATAAATAATATACCGCAGATGGAGCGATATACATTTTATAAAGAAAAGGTCTGGGAAAATAATATGAATTTATTATAGTCATAACATGTACGCGATCGTGTTATGGCTTCATTTTTATGAAACCACAACATTAAAGAAAACTTTTATTGAGAGTTGAAATGGGTCCAGTTCAAATGCACCAACTTATGGTCACAGGTAATGATAATCTACCTACTACTTTGAATTTAGGCCGGATCAACTTTGTTCGGAGATTTAAAAATCTTTATAAGTAGTGCTTATCTAAAACCGTTTTTATTTTATTACTATATCGACAGTTCGTATTTCAGTGGTCATCGATTATTGCACGTTAAACGTGATTGTACGAGATAAATACTTTAAATTTCATTAAAATCAGATTAAAAATCATAATGTTTTCTTTTCCAAATTCCTGTTCACCTATCATACAGGTAATTCGACTTTATCACTTCATTTTTATATGAAATCAATGAGATGATACGCAACAACTACATTGATCATTTTGCAATTCAGCCTATACGAATCAATTATCATATTTTATTGATCTGTTGAACTTTAAAGCGATTTTTACGTTCGTGATTACCGACTAGATCATCTGTTGTGTGATGACAAATAATGTAACTTAATAATTGGCTAATGAATTTTACAGCCGAAGTTAAGCTTGTCGAAATGTGCCATTCTAGATCCAGAATTCTGGACAGCTAACCACCGCAGGGCAATAAGAATATTATTACTTTTATCAAATTCACGTTATTCCGTTATCATCGCAAAAATATAATTCAGCTATGGAGTTTAGCCGCACGATAATCTCAGGATGGCGATACTTTAACATCGTGTATTATACACGTGCATTATAAGGAGGCAGCAGGACTACATCGTGAGATGTCCAAACACTAGATTGCATTCTCTTGTTCCTGCATTTGCTCTACGTGCAACTGCCGGCACCTCCCCGCCCCTATCTACTCCTGCTGCTTGCTCCCTCACCAGTTCATTCCGAGAACTATAGCGAAGATTGTAACACTTATACACGATAGGAAACAGCATAAAAGTTTTTTTTTTTATGTGATTACCGAGCAAGATTCCCAACTGCTTCCAGTCAGTGGTATTATTGGGCTTTTTACACGATTATGTTTAATGTGAAACATCTTTTGGCGCGCCTAGGGGGTAAAACTGACTCTTTTCTGACGACGCTCTTGCACGGAAACTGGACGACGATTTTGGCCAGCCTCATGACTTGCCGGCTCTTTCCGCCCGGCCGCCAATACTCTGTGCGGTATATTAGCTTCCATTCTCACTGAAATTGGCAATGGATCTATTCTAAATGATGGCGAGTATTTAATTTGTAATATGTTTCTTTGCGTATATTTTAATATGACAAAAGAAATGATTTATTTAAAAAAAATGTAAGCACTAGCTTACTTTCATTTTCACTTCCTTCAATTAAAATCAATTTCGATGTTTCACATCTGCCAGGAATCCCGTGACGGCCATTGATTTTTTTATCATACCGATCCCCATATGAAAACTGTATCGTGACCCAAATGAATAATCGTTGCGTTACATGATCATTATTTTCACACTTACAATTTTATCCAGATAGAGAAGAAAATAATATTTTGTCACAATACTAAATCGTCAAAAAATGGCAACACCTTGAACATAACCAGAAATTATGTGAAAGCATTTATCATTTGCCTTTGCTGTTGCTTTCGATATCAGTAATATAGTTTCACAGTAATAATCACATGTTTTATTATCTAGTATTATTATCAATATTATAAATATAAAACGAAACATAAACATGAAAATTTTACAATCATCAAATTATTGAGAAAGATTATTTGAGCTTTGCCTATAATAAAAAATGTATCTAAAATAATATATTATACATGGTAATGGTAAACTTGAAATTTTAGAGCTCTCAAGACAATTTCGTGAAAAATTGCGATCAGAGGGGAGAAACTCGAATTGTATGTCAAAATACACCATTTTAGTGGTGTTCTTTGGTTTCTTGATTTCTGATTGGCAGTAAAATTCTTAGTTAATTGAAGTTTGTTACTTAGTAGAAATTAGTTTTCATTCGTCCAGTGAATTTCAAACAAATAAAGTTATACGACACATATATATTACGTAGGCATTAACAATTTTTTTAATTTTTTATGGGAATAGGTACCTATCTGATATAAAGGGGCAAAACTCTACTATCGGGCAACTTTACTAAATTGGTCCAAGCCCATCAAAAACCGCCTGCGGGGCCTATCAGTAAAAACCCACGGAAGCGGGTTTTTATCTGCTAGTTTTTGATAAATACTTTCAGCTAATTATAATATCCCGTGATTTTTCACTGGTCTGCGCTAGTATCTAATAACAAATCGTAGCTAATGTAACATCGAGTATTATTTTAACTGTAAAGTTAGTGAAAAAACACAAAAATAGTTAGTGCACTTTGCACCTCTACGAAAGTTAATGCTCATGATCACTTGACATATCAGTGTTGGAATGTTGGTTTAAACACTTTAAATAATTGAGGTATTATTATTAATACAATATGTGTTAACAATCTTTTCTTAACGTAGGAACATTGGAATATTTTTCGCATCAAAAATCTTTCTTTATCCGCTAAAATAATTTGCTGGAATTGCCAATTCCAATAATAAGGTCTGTACTCCCAAGTCGCGATACGCAATCGGGCACTAATAATAGGTAGGCAACTTTGCTGGATCCTGTATCTCAAAGGACAACCAAATTAGCATGCACAATGCAAATGTAAGGTCGTGTATACAATGTAGCCGTTTGAATCAATACCAGACAAACAATGCCGAATGCAATAATTATTTCCAACTTCTCATTAGGTACGATTTTTCAACAGCGATGGCGAGGGAAAGGAAAAGCCTTCGAATTAGGATCAGGCAATGGATAAATGAAGTCAAGAAAATGCTACAAATAAATATTTAATATAGATTTGTTTATATACACTTTTTCTCTAGATAATATTGTTTATTGGACAAGTTTTCCCAATCGGTCAATCGCGGAACAAAAATAGGTCGATCTATTACAATTGCGAATTAAAAAAATAATATCATATTTTAAATTTACAAAATTTACTGTTTGGATTATTAATACTGTTTAGACTTCCCAGACACTGCAGTGCGTGCTCTATTTTCGCGGCAGGGCGAGTTTCTGAATTTGCAGCCTTAATGAGAATAAGGGTTGCAGGAATGAGGGAATATATCAATAACTCTACAAATGTCCTCATCACGAAATCCCCCCCCCCAAATTTTTTACTCCGACGGATCAATGACGATAGAGAAAAATTAATTATTAATAATTTTAATTGAAGACAACATGAGCGACACGAAAAATTGAAACAAAAAATCAGAAAAAGATTCGGTTTCATCTAGTAATCCTAGATACATTTTTAGATGGGACCGAAACCTTTCCTGATTTTTCGGTTTCAAATTTTGTTTAAAGTCGGTAATATTTTCTTCAATGAATAAATATTACAATTCAAGATTTTAATTTTATTAAAAAAATTAAAAATACAAAGTTAAATTATTATTTTTCTTATCACACTAATATTTATTCTGCAATTTATTTTTTCGTTTTTAATTCTATTAAATTTGTGTTATTACCATTTATATATTACGTATTTAGATTATCTATGTTTGGTATCAACCTCCCCACATTCAGGAGTTAATAATAAGAATTACTATTATTTAACTGATGTATACTTATGTACATGTTGGTAACTGTTACTATTCCTCCATTACTAATTTACTCACCGAAATTCAAAATACCCAGTGTTCCAGGCACAACTACACGATGCATAATACTGGCTATATTGTTTCAGTCTTGTCTATATACCCACCATACCCAATACTCGTGCGAGGGGAATGCCGGAGAGGTCACGCGTTGTTAATACGTGTTCGTTTCGTATTTCACGATTTGTTAAATCTAATTGAATGCACCTCTCGCAATGCCTGTTAATAATAATTATTACTTGTATTCTCTTCCTTCTGTTCTACTGCTCCTTGTTAAAACTTGGGACTGTTCGTGTAGCTTTGTATTCCTTCTTTGTATTACTAGTTACTAGTTAGGTACTATTTAGTATTCAGGTCTTCTAATGATATTTAAAAATTGTACAAACCTACCTAGTAGGAAATAGATATAAAAAACTTAAAGACTCGTTCTAAGTTACAACCCATGAGAAGATATACATTTTTCTACAGCTGCTGTCGAACTTATATGTCACAATATTACCCAGGTGAAAGATCACACGGAGAAAATTTACTAATGAAATATTGTTAATTTATTAAAAAATCTGGTCAAATTATTCATTTTCCTGTTAAAAATGGGACTGGAGGCCTACAACGAACGATTTGACAATAAAAAAATATCAATAAAGCACTAATATGTTATGGGGAATTCAGAACTCGTATTCACCAAAATAGTAATAGTTTCGCATCTCGTCCATTTATTAATTTATTTGGACAAGGGCACCTGTGTGAACACGTGTTTATATATATTCTGAATGACTTATGTTTTATTGTGAATTAATCATGCTGTCACATTTTAACATTATCTTGTTAAAAAGTGGTACTCATTTTTTCCGTACACTATTCAGAATTGAAACGTTATTTTAAATGGTTTTAGCCGTGTTTTGTGATCAGTTCTGACTATCCAGATATTTCCACACCTTCGATTTGCCATAGTCCCATTGACTCCAGAATTAAGATTTCCTGTATCGAATGTATAAGGGCGAATTAGCGAAGTAAATTTTAATAGGCAATATCACTGTAGACTTAGTAAGGCAATATAACCCGTTGTTGAGTTTTCTTTGAAAGTATAAAATTAAAGACCAACGGTGGTTTCGAAGTCAGTATTTTAAATAAATATTATATTCTTAATAAAATGGTGGTTTACTAAATGATTTTTTTTATAATCGACAACCACAAAGTATTAGGTAAAAACAAACACACAATAATTATGTATTAAAACTGTCTTCGTACGTAATCTAGGGATGAAAATTTAGATTTAGATTTTTTTAATATTTTTAATTGGAAATATTTCCATAAATTATTTTTATCTACTTCGGACTTGTGACCAGATACCATCAATATGAACAAAAGAAAACATTTTTTGTATAAACCACAACAACAAACTAATCAACACTTTTCACACGCCTACCATATTATTTCTTGCGAAGAATTCTGCTTTTCGTAACAAGTTGTATGACCTATTATAGACTTATTAAATTATTATATACCTATTATATTAGACTGACTCGAAGAGAGAAAACCCGCCCTAACACGGTCGGAATCAGTGCGATATATCCAGTCAATATTATAAATGTATTAAAAACAACACTTCTACGGATTTTTGCCAATCAATAATGTTTAAATAATATTTCAAGCAGAAAACAGTTTCTTTAAACGTAAATATAAAAGTGACTATTTTCAGCTCACAACGCAATTTCCTGAATGAGCTACGTAGTTTAGAAATATAATTAAACTTTCGAAAAGTTTTAATCAACGTATTATTACTTATTCCGTTTTTAAGTTCAACTGTTCAATGAGAAGAAAGTTTTCCAAAAAATAGTGTTTCAATTTGTTAAGACGGGAAAGACTCGGTTTCGGTTTTTTTAAAATTTATAAATTTAACAAAAAAATATCCAAATTAAACTAATATTGTAATAAATTTAATAATTATTTTATTAAATTTATTATAAATTAAACTAATATTGTAATAAATTTAATAATTATTTTAAACAGTCGTTTTTTTCTGAAAAGTCTCCTCTAAGCAAAGTACGTACTAATTGGAATCCCAACGGTCGGTGGCAAGAAGCTTGGTATGCTATGTTAAGTAATAATAATCAACTCAATATAAAAATGCAATAAAAAATATCATTATATTCACCATTAACGTCCCATAACTCAAAATAGAACAACATCTATCATAATGTGGCTGGATTGTCACCGGATAAATTAGCATTGGCCCAGCGGTGTCGCGTTGTTGGGGTGTCGCGGTCGTGGTGTCGAGGTGTTTCGGTGTCCGGGTGCCTCGATGTCCGTAGGAGAGCTAATGATTTCTCGCGTCTGTATATTACAATCAGATAAAGATTACTCTAACAATAAATAAGTTTTTTATTCACTCTCTGTCGAGAGGACACTGTCTTTGTCAGGGTGACTATGCTTCCCAATAACGTGGGAAGAAGTTTAAAAAGTTATGATAAGAATGAAATATTATTTTTCTGTACAGTTCACCTTCATGGTGTACTGATTCTACTTCTTGATGACCTAATACATTCGTGGAGGTCACGGGTCCGATTCCTACTGAGAAGAAAAAAAAACAAATAATCTAATGTAATAATAATTATAATCGATTGTTTTTTTTATTGTTCTGATATTGAATGTTGATTGTTAGAATTGGTAAACCCTACGAAAAATAAAATAATTCCCAAATGACAATATTTATCACATTGCTAGAAAAGTATTTGACTAATGATACTAATTACATAATAATTATTATATTATCTAGTTTTTTCTAAGAGACACGAAGAGAAACAGAAGTGATACATAATAAAATTAGCTCAACATATTTTTTGCAATTACTGAACATTTTTTCAGAATCCGTTTAAATTACCTACAGAAAATGTCTACTTCAGCACACTCTATTTTACTATATTATCCACATATTTGGCTTAAAAGTGGAGATTTTTGAATGTATTCAAGTGAAACATGCTATGTCGTATTAAACAATTGGAATTGGGAACATTTATTTTAACGTTTATAAGACATATTGTAGTTTCAAGATAACCGTAAATTATTTTATGTAAACGATTTACATAAGTTAATTTTTGGCCTTCTAATTATAAATGTATCAAGTATGGACCAAAGAAATATGACGGTTTTAGCATTTTTTTTAAACCGAATCTTATAGTATTGCAATTTCAATGTTTTCATAATTTGTCGATCTTACCTATGTAGATATATCTACATTGTATCCATCTTGATTTAGAATATAGAACATACAAATTGTATCTACCACGCATAAGTACTGCATATTTTAGATAAATCGGTCTCCCTTTATGTCATCCTTGCATTGGAATCTACGATTTTTTTTTCTACGTTGCACTCCTACCACATATTTAGTCGACGTTTCTCTCGTATCTACCGTTGAACTCTCATCACCATATTTTATCTAAATTGCACGTCTACTATATATTTAGTCTACGTTTCTCTCGTATCTACCGTTCCACTCGCACCAACATATTTTATCTGCGTTGCACTCATAGATTATTTTTTTGACTCCATCTCTCCAACCATTATTCTCAGTTTATTGATTCCCACATTAGTACCGAACCCCATATGGTCACCGTCTCTTAGACATACGGCTGGCTGTTAACAACGACGTTAGAGTTAAATTTATTTAACACTTTTTGACAATTTATCGTCCGGCCTGTGCCCCGGGGTGACTGGCTAGGGCTGGTTGTGGGAATCTCCTCTCCTTGCACTATTGACTATAGCAGAAGTACTCAATGGATACTCGATACCAGTCCTCGGCTCCCTAGACTGCTTTAGTGTGAACCTTACCGTATGAAGACAATCGTTTAATCATCGTGTAGTATGTGAGTCCACTAGCGTTAATCACAAATTATTACACGAACCAAGAGTAGCATAATAGCATATTAGCTTGACGTAAAGGAAATTATTAATTAATTATTTAATTGACAGAAATTATTTTTTTGGTGTGATATTAAATATTTATTGGGTTGATGTTATATACTAATTTCCGAATAAAAAATACCCCAAGATCAGAGTTTTCAAAAACTTCGGTACATTTTAACTGAATTCGGTAGGTTTTCAAAAATTTCTGTTGATTTTCACTAATTCACAAATTTGATACATTTTTTATGAATATCGATAGATTTTTTCCGAAATCGGTAGATCCACTGAAATTTCGGTAGAAAGAGCATCACTGCTAACACAAGTAAACAATAAAAACAGTTGGTTAAAATGTGTACGATTTTTCGATTGGTTCAGAATATAGCCTCTCACTCTTGATATTGTATGACGGCATTAAATCGAAACCCCCATCGAGAGTCCGAGGTCTGATAAAAAGAGAGTGCTAATTTAACAAAATATAATATAAATGTGATAAATGTAAGAATACGATATTATTTTGTATGAACTCCAAAATCCAAATCGTAGAAACCTGAAAACAAATCTTCAATCGGGCCTTAGGTTGGTCATGCCTGCTCTAGAGTATAGGTCATATTATTTAAATATTTGCTTGAGATATATTTTTATGGTGACATCTACCTACGCACATGATTTAATTTCATGTAACTATTAGATTATACCTACAGTTCTGCATATTTAAATTTTTAAGGTGCGGTTTTTCGATTCACAGTTGCCAATAAAAATATATATAGTTTTGATTTTATCTCGAATATATGGAATGTGGATTAATGAAAAGATCGGAATTTATCTCCTGTTTGCAATCAAAACCTTATAATATTTTTTAATATATTATCTTCAGGCCAGTTTTAATAGCCTTTGCAGGTCATTGAAAAATGCTTGTAAAATAACATGGTTTTTATTTTAGTTATGTTTATTGATAGATAATTTTTGTTTTTAATGTGTTATGCCATTTTGAATCGATCAATTAGGTATATCTATAACTTAAGCGGCGCATACAATTCCACGCTAAAATAAAGTTAATTATAAACCTATAAGTATGTGTTTATTTAAATGAAGATTTGATTTTTAATCTACAATTTAACAGGAAAGTAAAATGTGTATGCAATAAAAAATGCCCACTCTATCCATAAAAAAGACATGAACATGTGTTACTTATGAAACGGTAAAAACGCTTTTGTTTCTCTCGTACTGTAGTTTGTCATTATACACAGTATATTGTCATTATAATACACAACATTTTGTCAATATTCAGAACATATTATCATTGTATAATAATATTTATAATATCATTATATAACAAACGACATATCGTCATTAAATAATGTACAATACCGCCTCAGAAAAATATCCGATACTGTTTCGGCAACGAATGACCTGATAAATAAACTGAATACAAGCGTAGACAATGGAAATTATACTACAGCAATCCTCGTAGACCTCCAAAAAGCGTTCAAAAGCGGGAGTCTTAAAAAAATAAAAATTACTAAAAAAATAGGTGTAACTGATCCTGCTCACCAACTCCTTAAATCGTATCTAAACAACAGAATGCAATGTGTCTGCTTAGATAAGAAAATCAGTCAACACAATAGCATAAACTGTGGAGTTCCTCAAGCATCCATTTTAGGGCCAATCTAATTTCAAGTATATATGAATGATATCTGTCAATTAAACTTCAATGGCAAAATATTCTTGTACGCAGATGATAATGCTATATTCCACTTTATTTTAAATAAATCACGACTGGATCTTGACGTGTAAACAAAAATAATAAGATATTTTTAATGTTTACTTATGTTAAGAAAGTGAAACATGCATATTTTTTTAACTTATGGCTAGGATATCTAAATACACAACGAATTGTCAAAAATGCTACTGCAAATCGCAGTTACGCACAGCGATGCCCCGCCTTTGTTTCTACTTATAGACCAACAATATTTTTATTGACTCCGCGGCTTTGATAGTTTGTGGAGTATGGTCGTAGCTCGGCTTATATATCTCTATTTTAATGTTTTATTGCTTTGTACCCTTGGCCTTGTGTTACTCTCTTCGTACCTTCAATCGTACAGATACTGCTTGAAAATTATTCGCCGTATAAAACGCGCCTCCCTCGATCGTGTTTACATAATGTAAGAAACCAAACTTATGTATGTTAATCTATTTAGTTAATGTTAATGAAGTTACGATACACAATACAAATTTTAAAAATATAAGCTGATATTGTGAACATGAAGTAATTAATTACGTATTATTTGCGTTGAGAAACGATATTTGAGTGTGGTATATTCTCTATATGCGTAATACAGATGTCAATAGATTTGTTTACACCGCCATCTGTTGAAAACATAGACTAAATACATCAATGGTTGAAAGCCTACAAAACTTAAAAATGAATTTAGTCCTTTTTTCCTACAAAAAAATCTTTAAAATCGCATTAAAAAATATTGACGGGAAGTTAAAATTTGTAATTGTATGTATTTTTGGATGAGAAACCTGAAAAAAAATAGATCTCTACAACAGCGCCACCTATCGGGTCCAAAACTATCATTGAAATCGGTTGAGCGGTTTCGGAGATTAGCTTTTACGAATACAGTGACACGTGATTTTTATATATTAAGATGACGTGACGTATGATTGGTTGACAGTTTGTCAGTAGCAGCCGGTGGTCTGCCGGCAGTATCGGCTGTAACGGGCGTATCATGCGTTTTATATTTGTACGATTATGTTTCCTTGTTTCTAAAATGATTTACATGATAAGTAAAGAATGTTAACTATTCATTTTTATCCAACGAGTAAAAATGACAAAATTACAAATGTGAATCTTTCGTACTGAGTATAAAGCACCGAAGCTCGTATAATTTTCTAGCACCGTAATTTCAAAAATATTAGTTATCGTATGATTATCGTTTTCATCATTAATTATATGAAAGCTTTGGTATAGAACTAGTTCCATTTCTTCAGACTTGTTGAAGTTATTATATACTTGTTGATTTCTTAATTTGTCGCAGAAACTGTTTCCTGTAGGCTAACTAGTTTCATGTAAGAAAACGATTAATCAATGCCACAGCCTTCTTCCGGAGACAACGTAACTGTCACGTAAACAATAAAAGGTTATTTATATTTATTTCACACGCATATTTACAGAAAAATTCGTATACTCGTACTACATAATAATAAAACAAATATACACGTGCATTGCAAACTATAAATTTATAAATCCATCTGTGTGTTACCGTAATACGTTGTCTCAAATGTCTCGATGGATGGTCAAGATTTTGAATGCTCACTTTTAACCCTCGAAAAAACAATTTTTTATTATTTTTTTTAAAATTATAAGTTTTGTAGAAGACCACCACAGATAATCAAAACGTTGCGTTGCTTCAAATGGTTCAGTCTAATTTAGTGATCAGCTATAAATGTCCTCATACTTCCTGACCTTCCTCTACCCTGTCTCATTCTCCCCCTGTATCTATTCAGTATCCACACACAATACGGAATTCCAAAGTCCCACTGGTTCTAAGCATTTTGGACTCCTGTGCAGAATTCACATAAAAAAATATTTTTAGCTACATGATTACAGACAGTGTACAATATAGTTGTGAGCGATGATTACTTGGAGCAGGTGGATGAGTTTGTAGTTATATTTGGGAAGTATGTTTACGAGAGATGGAACGGCTGATATAGATATTGAAAGAAGTGCAAATGAAGGAATTCCACAGGCACAAGTGCCAACAAAAAGAATGACCAAAGAAGCGAAACTAGCAGTCCACAATGGAGTGCTGGTACCTACCCTGACGTATGGCAGTGAGGCATGGAACTGACAAAAGAAGGATGAAAGTATTAGTACTCTCCCTGTTATAAAACCATGTATGATCGTGTGGGAAATATGGAGATCCGCAAGGAAATCAAGGCTGATGAAAGCATAATGAGTTAGATTAGATCGGGACGCTTAGATATTTTGGGTATGTAGAGCGAACGGCCGAAGAAAGGAGTGTAAGAAGAATATGTGACGAAAATGTGAATGTACGGTAGGAGAAAACGGGGACGCCCGAGTAAGACGAAGCACGATCAAGTGAACCAGATACTTGAATCGAGCCGTGTCAGGATAAAAGAATTATGGAGTTACAGTAGAGAATAAAATATTATTTATCTTAAAACATCTCAGATTCAGTAGTCATAAATCCCTAAGAGCCTAAAAGCCTAGTAAGCAATTTACAAACACACACTAATATGTATCTTAAAACATCTCAGATTCAGTAGTCATAAATCCATAAGAGCCTAAACGCCTAGTAAGCAATTTACAAACACACACTAATATATATCTTAAAACATCTCAGATTCAGTAGTCATAGATCCCTAAGAGCCTAAGAGCCTAGTGAGCAACTTAAAAACACACACTTATATTTCCATATTTATTTCAAAAAAGTACTAGGATGTATTACCTGTTTTCACATTAACAATTCAATGTGCACCTAATGGAATGACAATATCCAATTAAGACATAAATTAATCAAAATAACCACAAACATTTAATGCCTGAGATAAAAATAATTTGTGCAAAATGAGATAAATAAATAACTCTCAAACCATCGTGGTTGTTCAAGACAAAACAATATGACTTAATTCAAAAGCAATTAATTAAGAAAACAACATTTCACTCGTAATAAGTTAGAGAATGTGTTAAAAAATTGGTGTGAATTATGCTTTAGAACAATGGACCATTGTAACACGTGTTTAACATGGGTGCGCTCTAAAAAAATTACTTGTTTTCATGCTGATATAATATTTTATTTCTAATAACTCTAAAAACAAATTATTATTGTGTAAAGTTAGTTTTTTAGGATTTGACTTATTTTACAAGGTATGTACCTAGTTAGCACTAGTATTTAGTATACGTTTTAGAAGTACCATTAAATAATATATTTACATTTGGTGCTTTTTAAGGAGTTAACATGAGTATTGAAGAGACCAGTTGTAGGAGGGAGAAAACACAGAGACCTCAAATCGTTCCACAGTCGAGCTGTCAAACTCAAGAACGAGTCGTAGAAACGACCCGTTCTTGTGCGACCAATGTCAACTGTGTACAAATATTCGGCGTGCTTTTTGGCGTGTTTTCCGACTATGCACCGGTGCCGAAGGGATCAATGGCGCTAGTTACTCGGAGCTCCTTCCATTGAAAACATTTGTTCTACCGTATAACAAATGAGGAATAACGTAAAACTGATGAACTAGAAAGGAATGATGAACTAGTGTCGAAGTGAGGAGAATATATGACGCGGAAGTGGATGAAAGAATAAGTCAGGGAAGCACCCGAGAAGACCAGTGAAGTAGATTGTTTTAGTATCACCCTTATGGAATTCCATCTTCCAGAATCGAAATACATCTCGTTTTGGCCTTAGCCGTGATTCGTGACCAGATCTAAATAGCCACATAGTTCCTACCCCTCCTCTCTTCATATGCTTATACTCCCCATTCCCTTTAGACTAACAACATAACCCAATTGGGGATTTACATAAAAAAGAAAAAAATGAATACATGGAACGAGAAGGTAAATCCAATACTTGAGAGCCGGAATAACAGAATAGTATATATGATCCGATGCAAGAAATTGATTTTGCGCGAAGACAGATAGTTCCGTTAGCAAGAAACACATTTTCAATAAATCTTTCGCCATCGGTTCCCACTAGAATAATTCTAGAAGTTATTACCCGAACAAAATAATAACATAGGAGTTAATTGCATTGTTTCATTACGTATATTTTAATCGTTTTAATTTATTTGAATGACAGGCAGTAAGAATCGGGATGAATTCATCAGATTAAAGGCGGTTTGACGGCCGTGCGGTCAGCGCGCATGCAAGCCTAATTGTGGTCATGGTTCGAAAACTCCCATTCTTTACTTACACCATGTCTGGATTCTCGCACAGGGAGGGGGAATCTTTGGGTCTATGAGAAAAGAGAACATTGCAGAAAAGTGAAATGAAATAACTATGTTAACCCAACCATTGACCTAACTCAGGGGTCGACAAACTTCCAAATGAGAAGAGCCAAGTTATCAAGGAAACATGATTAGAAATATATCAGAGAAGATGTGGTGGTTAGAGTCAGTTAACCGGTTCCTCAGAATATTTTAGTTTCCTGGGGAGCACGCCCCCTCCTTAGTTAAAGAAAATATGCGATTAAAAAAAAATTCAACACAGAACTAACCGATTCCTCAAACAAATAGCTTTAAAATTATCATTTTACGTTAATGAGATCTAGAGATCATAGAGAAAATAAAGAGCTAGAATATCTGAAAAATCTTTATTAGTTTTAGTTGACATGGCGGCTCCATCTCATAAGCTGGTTGAGTTGTATTCAAATTGGAATTGATGTCAGAAGAGCTATTAACGCCTATGCAAAGAGCCAGATGCGGCTCGTGAGCCACGGTATACTGACCCCTGACTTAACCTAACCTAAACAAACCTAACACAACCAATTATTTTATTACGTTCTGTAACTGTTCTTTTTGGTACCCATATGAGGGTATCAAAACGTAGAAAATATATCAATTTAATCAGTAATTATCACAGAGGAATAAATAACTCAACAGTAAGTAGGTAAACAAACCAAATGGACAACTTTTTAAATACTCACACTTTTTTGTAATAATAAAGAACCTGTCTTAAGTACTACACGGAGAAAAATGAGTATTGCTAATTTATTAAGAATCTTTTCAAATTCATAATCGGTTAAAAACGGGATTACAGGCCTTTAACGTTTTCGAACACGTGTTCCGACATCGTGATAAAATATACGTGAGAAATTTACAAAAAGATTACCGGGAAACCTGTAAATTCATTTGTTAAAGGCCTGCTATCCCGTTTTTAACCAGATTACAAACACTTTGAAGCGATTCTTAATAAATTAGCAATACTCGTTTTTCTAATTGGTATGGATAATTAGCTTTATGAAATTTATGAAAATTTTAGTCATATTTACTATTATTTAATATAATGACTGTCCTTCAAGTTTAACTGGAAAATAATAAATAATCAAAATTCCAAATCGTCAACACTTTTTCTTAGGCATGTACATATAATTTTACACACCTACAGGTTTTGTGCTTTCATGAACTGCCCGCCTGACGACCGACTTTTTTTAAATATCCCCAATATAATCACAACAATAACGAAAACATCTCTAAAACTCAGCTATTGTCTTATTAACTATCAATGTAACTTATAATGATATATATGCATATTTATATTTCCATAAATGTCATGTCGCACGAAGAAAACTTACTGAAATATTGTTAATTTATTGAAAATCTGGTCAAATTTTTTGTTCTCCTGATAAAAACTGGACTGGAGATCAATAACGAATGATTTGACAAAATTCATAACTAACTTTCAGTAAAGCACTAATTTGTTATGAGGAAGTCTGTACAGTGTACACGTGTTCTTCAAAGTAATATTATGTTAAACATTTTTCCATTATATTTATTCGTACAAGGCCTCCTGGGTTGAACACGTGTTCAGATATATTCTGATTGACTTATATTTTATTAGGAAATGTCACATTTTTACATAAATATGTTTGAGTCAATATTTTTTGAGACATTATCATAAAGTATCTAAAATATAAATAACAACAAAGATTTTAAAATTCACTTTAAAAAACATACTGAACATATAAACTCAATACTTTGGCGTATACATACAAATATAACGAACTAAATTACACTTCCCCCATACACACAAGCCTAGCTTTATTATGGTGGTACATTTTCTGTATAAAATTAGGTGAAATAATTACTGTATCCTCTGTAAATTATGTAACATGTTTTTTTTATCCAACAAATATTTTTTTTAAATCAATGTCTAACGAAATACTTTAAAAGATAGTAGTAATTATTTGTTAATTTTATTATTGTAATAAAAAAGTGTAGGTACGGGAATAATTTACAATAAACGTTAAGATATTTATGCTTGGTTCAGTTACATATATTCTTATACTTTTATTGAAAATTATTTTGTAATCTTGTTTTCTCGTCATCTAAACCTAACTGCGATTAATCGTAAATACTCGGTCGGACAAAGAAGTACATTTTTGTAATATCGTAAGCTGTATTTTATTCATCGAATTGATAATAATATTAATACAACACACTGGACTTCCTTCTCTTCTTTGAACTTGGCTTTTGAAATTACGGTAATTAACTTTCCATACACAGTTTAAAGACCTGCATTTTCTAATAAAAATATCCGTAAAATATAAACGCTTACATTATTATTTCAAAAGAAATAGGCGGTGTGGGCTGGGACAATGAAAAAAACCCCATAAAAAGGCCATTAACTTAGAAGAAATACAATGCGTACGAGTCACATTATGTTAATTTCCACCTCCGCGATAAATAAAGTATAATACATTCTGCTTCTAGTAAACACAAACAAACGAATAACTGTTGTGATTATATTGAAGCCTAAAATACAACCCGCCTTTTCTTACAAGTCGTATAAAAAGTGACCTCATGTCATGACTCGCCTTATGGCATTGAAGTAAATAAATACAGTCTATATTCCTTGCAAAATCAGTGTAACATCTTGTTCCCGTGCGGGAAGTAGGAAGGGGGGCGTGGCGGCTGTCGATTGCACCCGAATCCTAGCGACCGTAAGCGAACTCAACGAGCCTCAGCCGTCGGTGACCGCCCGTAAATTTGGGTAACCGGCGCGCCAACATCAAGCGCTCCTTGAGTTTTTTTTAACATTAAAAAGACAATTCACAAGAGTGCTGATTATGGTAAAATTGTATCTACCGATGAAAGGTTATATATACCATTGTTTCCCTATATTTTTCAGTACGACTTCCGACAATATCTCAGCGTGCCTGTCGGCATTTTGAAGTTATCGCCTGAGACCTGTGACTGAAGCCCATGATATCTCACAGCGGACAATGAACCGATGTAAGTGACCCATACTTCGAACACCAATATTGGCTCTATGTATATACCTCAATGCATTATGGCTGCTTTTGGGTCACTTGTCTTGCGCTTTGCGGCTTGTGGCTTATGGACTCAAGTTAAACAAGTTTCAAGGAATCAGCTGGTCTGGCCTAGCCCAGAAAACCGACTTCTTTCTGAGGTGAAATAGCTTTCACTGTTCGTTTGCATTTCTTGAACTAGATGCGTTGTAACGAGGCATGCAGTCTAACTACAACCACACAAAAAATATGGATTAATGGAAGTATTGAGATTAAAACATCACGGCTGCCATTTCTGTGAAGAGTCACTTTCATTAAAATCTTATTAAAGTTTTAGTAGTTACCTTTGCACGCTAATAAATACATGTATAATGTTTGTATATTTTCATAATTATTAATTATTACAATTTTTTCTGAAGCCAGTGACACCATTGCATCTCCGATTGGGGTATGTTGTGAGGCTGGAGGTAGTGGGGAGGAGAAGGAGATGGGAAAGAGGAAGGTGGGAGAGTAACTGGCTATTCATATCTGGTTACCAAAAACGGCTAAATTCATTTCAAGCAAATCTTCAATTCTGAATGGTGCACGGAGAAAAATGAGTGCGGCTTTTTTTTATCAAGATACTGTTAAAAATGTGACTGCATGATCATATCTCATTCAAATATTAGTCATTCAGAATATATCTTAACACGTGTTCACGCAGGTACCCTTGTCCGAATTAGTGAATAAATAGACCAGATGCGAAACTATTATTATTTTGATGAACACTTGTTCCGACTTCCTCATAACATAGTCGTGCTTTTACCTCCAGTCTACACCTGCGCGATACTTAAAGTATCTTCTACCCTTAAAAAAATATTTCCATAATTTCTAGCATTATTTTAAAAAACTTGTAGTTGAGAATGTATTTTTTTCAAAAATTATTTTGCTTAAACTTTTTTTACTTCTTCAATAATATCGTAAATACACTTCGTAGCATCATTTTAAAATAAATATAACTAAATTGATTTTGAAACATGTTGATATGCTTTTATTAAATTATGGTTTGAACAAAGTTTATTAGATTAATTAAAAAAAAAAAAATTAACTTAAGTATTTTTTTTTAATATCATTGGTACTAGTTTAAAATATAACTAATTTACTAAAATGATTAAAACACAGACCAAAACTGAATAAGTAGTATTTTTTTATATAAGTTCACAGGAGACCCCGAGGAAAATCAAATCCATCAGGGACTATGTCATCTTTAAGGATGCTGTGTGGAGGGTCTTTTAAGGGAAAGGAAGGAGAGGAAGTTCAGGGTAGGAAATAATGTAAGAATGAGGGGTGGGTAGGAATCTGGGGGTCAATATGTCCTAATATAATACGAATGAATCCATAACTCCCACTGCGGTGCAAGGCGGTGGGTCGACAGAGTGCGGCTGAAGAGGTGAAAAGGTCTCCCTCAACCAACGTTTCCTAAAGAAAACAAGGCCTCAATAAACCTTACCCCATGAATCCGGGCACCCCTGCTAAGTCACCAAACGTAGCGAACCACTTCGGTTGACCTATGACAAGGGTGTTGGTAATCCAATAAATGGTTCCCGGGGCGGCGGTACCCTTACCCGCATCCCAAATTAGATATTATGTACTAACTTGTGTTTCTTTTTCAGGTAAGAACTTTCTCCTTATCATTCCTTCCCCGACGAAATAATTATCAACGAATCGTAAGTTTTTTTAAATATATCTCGAATATTTTTTTTTCTACTTTTGTGCGTTTGTTTGTAGTACCTACTTTATTGTTAATATTACCACCGTAAAATTTTATTGATAATATTTCACGTTAGGTTAGGTTAGGTTAGGTTATTTAAAACCCAAAATTGGTAAATTTTTCTATTGTTTTCCAGTAAATCCTAACATTTTATTAAATGGTAGTTCAAAAGCCAGAAATGGAAGCGTTAACAATTTTACCATGTCTCTTTGTAAATGCTTGGAACCTAACCTAACCTAGTCTTTAGCTTCAATACTTGCCTTTACACTGACATTCCGGTAAATTTTACCGGTGAAACCTAAAATAAACCAGTTTTCAGGCTTTTATATAGAAATAATACTAGTTGAAGTGTACCCGGCGTTGCTCGTCGTTTCTCTACTTTCTATAAATATAATCAATTAGTTTTCGGATTTTTACAGTAACATATCAAAAATGTTATTGAAACTCTCCTCATATGAAAAATAAAGTGATTACTGATTATGATTTACTTTAGAATGCCTAATATACAAGATATCAGCCAGATAAACAATAAACAACGTAACGTACAGAATCCCAACACATAGAGACACCATTAAGCACCATTGTGTAAAACGGCTAACAAAACTACAATCACCATAGCGAACACTGATTCATCTCAACGTTTTGTGTTTACAATATATAAATCATTTTATTTTACACAGTATACTTAAACTTTGAAAATAATAAAATTCTACCGTCGGCATCGAATCGTATTTTTTTTCGAAGAAGTACCTACACGATGGAATTGACTTTGCGAGATGAAAATTCCAGACAAATAAATCTGTGCTAATTCCGTGACGCCCAAGCTCACTGTTCGTGGGTTTTTACTTTATTTTATTGTGTTATGATTGTGTACCTAACTTCAACTTATGATAATAGATAGATACCTACTAATAAAGTTCACTTGGTAGGTACGCATTTACACGATTTTGTACTTGGGACTACTTGTGTGAAATAATATTATTCCTCCAAGTACAAAATCTTATAGGAATAGTATTATTCCTCCAAGTACAAACTCTTATAGGAATAGTATTATTCCTCCAAGTACAAACTCTTATAGGAATATTATATAATATTATTCCTATAAGAGTTTGTACTTGAAGGAATAATATTATTCCTATAAGAGTTTGTACTCGAAGGAATAATATTATTCCTATAAGAGTTTGTACTTGAAGGAGTAATATTATACCTATAAGATTTTGTACTTGGAGGAATAATATTATTCCTACAAGATTTTGTACTTGGAGGAATAATATTATTCCTATGAGAGTTTGTACTTGGAGGAATAATGTTATTACTGTAAGATTTTGTATTTATTGTTTTTGTGTTGAATTCGTAGAACTCCATTTAATTTTTTTGTAAATTTAATTAAAATCAAATTTAATAATATAATTTTTAAGTTCTGCAAGTATTTTTTGGTTTTTTGTTATTGTTACAGCTGTTTCGACTTTCAAGGCCATTTTCAAACTGTGGTTAAGCCACGTTTTGACGACTTATTAATATGATTCTATTTTACCCCCTCCCTAGTTAAAATGGTTTATTACCGGTTAAACCAATTTACTGATAAAAATAATTGTGACAATAGATTTCATATTCTGTGGGGGTAAAATAGAATTAGAACATCTCTTAGGACGGGTTGTTTCGGAGAATTTGAATAATTCATCAAATTTCAACGTTCATTTTCGGGTTCTGTGAAAGTCCTATTCAAGTTCTGTTATTATATCATTGTAGGCTAGTTGCTTGACAAAACTGAAATAAAAACAGAACTTGAAAAAATCTTTCACAGAACTTGAAAATGAACGTTGAAATTTGATGAATTGTTCAAATTCTCCGAAACAACCCGTCCTTAGTAAATAATCACAAATTTGATTTTAATAAATTTTTTAAAAAAAGTAAGATTTTGTACTTTTGGCCACTAAACATATAATGTGTGAGAGAATTTGAAGTAAAAATGGAATTAAATTCGTTTAAATTTTAAAGTAACTGTAAAAAAAGTATCTTTTAATTATTGTATTCCTGCCATAATTGATTAAAATATCCACTTTTGTGTGAAATAAATCTCACGACTTTCATTGAAGCCTGTGACGGTAATCTGTACAGGCCGTGCTGGAAGACCACGGTTAATTGCATCCGTAAGCAGCTTAATGCTTAATCTCGGTGGTTTTTTCTTG
This sequence comes from Hesperophylax magnus, assembly GCA_026573805.1. Lineage (NCBI taxonomy): Eukaryota > Metazoa > Arthropoda > Insecta > Trichoptera > Limnephilidae > Hesperophylax > Hesperophylax magnus. The sequence continues at coordinate 11,173,455 of JAIUSX010000121.1, forward strand.
TCTTTTTGAGACGATTTGAAAATTCCAAAACTCTTTCAGCGTAAATATTTGATCTGATACTTTGATGTCCGAAACTAACACATCGATGACTTCCGTTACAGATGACTAAAAGTCTTCGAAACCCAATTTAGTGGTACCTACTTCGTAAAGGTGCTCATTCTACTTCATTTTCTAAGGATATTTAATATTAGCAGTTGAACACGGAGAACTTAATAATATGAAATATTGTTAATTTATAAAAAATCTGGTAAAATTATTTGTTTTCCTGTTAAAAATGGGACTGGAGAACTATAGCGAATGATTTCATAACAAACTATCAGTAAAGCACGAATATGTCATGAGGAAGTCGGAACACGTGTTCTTTAAAATAATAATAGTTTCGCATCTCGTCAATTATATTTATTTGGACAATGGATCCTACTTGAACACGTGTTCAGATATATTCTGAATGACTAATATTTTATTGGAAAACTATCATGCAGTTACATTTTTAACAGTATCTTGATAAAAAAGGAGTACTCATTTTTTCTCCGTGCAGTTATTTCGTAACACTCATAATATCTTCGATTTTTGTATTTTGGAAATGTAGGCATATATAAGTACATAACCGAGAAGCCATTTATTAGATCCTAAATTAAAAAAAATATTGTGGAAGAAATTTGACCAAAAAAACAACATGTACGTTTTAAACTATCATGTTCGGGACGGATCATAATCTCATATTCTAATTTTTTTAATTTGTTTTTTTAAATCGATATTGCAACCAAAAGTTTTAGTGACATGTTTATTAAATTTCTAAACTTTCTTGATGTACTGAACCTATTGCCTGGAAGTTTAAAAAGATACAGGAATCCTAAATGCCCGTTGATAACCGCATAAGGGAGGCACGGATATTAAGGCGATGCCATACGTAGTAATGCAAAATCATGTGTTTTTGGTTTGAAAATGTTTCAGATGTTTAATTAAATACTGCGAGTAGGATACATCTTGACCTTTGAAACAATGTAGTATTTTTTAGATAAGTCTTTTTATAAGCCCAGAAAAAAATAATGTAAAGGCCTATGAAAACTGATTTAAAGTTCAAAATTTCCTACTTACGAACCCATTTTCGGTTATGATTTTATTGTATAATGTGGAAAATTAAGTTATTTATAAAGTGATCGAAAAAAAAAATTATGTCTGAACATCCACAAAATAAAATAAAAGGCACTTTTTGGCCATGTTTTTTTCTTGCATAAATCAAAACAGGCGGATGGTGTTAAGCGGGAATTTAAACCTTATCGCCATCTACGTAAGGGTTTTTATTGATAGCTGCTCAATTTAAAATATTACACGACATAGTGCATCGCCTTAAGTGATTTGCTCTCCGTAATAATTATTACGGAGGGCAAACCTTTTCCGCCATAATAATTATTGATAGGTAATTAGCCACAGAGAGCGAGAAGTCTGGCAAACGAATGAGGAGAAAGAGACGAAAGGTGTAATAAAAACGTTTCGCATTTTGAGGTAACTCGTCCGTCACGGAGAAAAATACAAGGAGACTTGGAACCGGTTAATTTTATAGCCTAGTTGTGAAACTCGACAAATGCTCGTCGCTTCAACTGCACACATTAGGGACTGCCACACGTACACTTCGGAGTGGCGGTACCACGCGCCGCTCCAGGCCGCCGCGTAGAAAAGCCTCACAATGGACTGCGCTGTAAATCGTTACCTTACTTTCGGATTCCGAAGTGTACTTGTGGCAGAGCCTATTATACAGCCTACCCCCCCCCCCCTTGGAGATTCTAGGTCTCAAACAGTACCAAATTAATGTTCCTTTACATTCTTACTAAAGGATCACGCGATATTATAATTGTAAGATTGTCTGAATTTCCACAATCCTCGGTTCCAATTTGAAAATTAAAAGTTGATTGAATGAGAATAATTTAACGCACAATATTTTTTATTGTGTTTGTGTTTAATTCGTAGAACACCATTTGATTTTTTTTTAAATTTAATTAAAATAAAATTTAATAATATAATTATTAAGTTCTGCAAGTATTTTTTGGTTTTTGTTATTGTTACAGCTGTTTTCGTAGTTTTAACCACGTTTAGACGACTTATCTAAACGTGGTTAAAACCACATTTTGAAAATGGCCTTGATAGTCGAAACAGCTGTAACAATAACAAAAACCAAAAAATACTCGCAGAACTAAATAATTATATTATTAAATTTGATTAGAATTAAATTTAAAAAAAAATTAAAATACAAAATAAACTAAATTATTATGTTTGATGTGACTCTGTGAGTGTGATCCCGAGAACTAGCCAACCTATTTAATTCTAACGATTTGCCTCTCTGTGTGTTGAGTCAATTTATATTATTTGTTAGTGAATACCACTACAGAGATAAACCGATAAATATGTATTGTGGGCTTCTTAAGTGTCCGTGAAATGTGCTCAATTTTTCCTTATTTATTTGAAATTAATCACTTTTCAAAATCGTAATTTTTCTTGAACCTTCATTAGAGCCTAGGAGATGAGATCTTAGTTAAATTGACGAAAACAGTTTTTTTCCGTGTTGAGCGCTATAACTAAATTTCTTACTCAATGACACAAAAACACATATTGTTACACAACACAAAAATAATAATACCTAATACACTATCCAAAACAAAAACCACAGTAATATGAATTAAATATGTAATTTTTTTTTGAATTTATAAATGTCTTTAAAAGTGAAAACTCTTCCTAGTTTATTACATTCCTATGTTTTTGGAAAAAAATAAATAAAAATAAAAACTCAGGAACAATTTAAAAAAATGCTTCTAAGGTTATACCCATCAAATTATTCATTAAATTATTATTCATCAAATATTGAAGAAAAAGATAATACTATTTAATCTTAACGAAACATGAAACAGAACAAGACACATAAAAATAAAAAGATATCTGTCACAACTAGGAATCGAACCCAGGATCTCTTGTCTTACTGGGATAGGCGTCTAAAACCACTAGACCATTGGGACCAATTTATTGAGTGCCATATTTTTCGATCTCATATTTCAAATTAAGAATTAACATTATCATCTTGCAATTATCTAGAAAGGTATCCCTCTATTTTTTTATTGTATGTGCGGCACATCTGTACACCTCAATTTATCTGTACAAGTATTAAAGGAAGAACTAGACTAGTGTGCAAATACGCACATTAGTAATCAAGTGAATGTACCACGGAATAATAAATTACATTAAATATTTATATTATTAAAAAAAGCTTTTTTCTTACCCGAAAATATTCCTTTATACTGGAGTCCAGTAGGTTGATAAAATTGGCGACCCTTTGGTTCTAGTTAACAACGATTATCTGTGTAGCCGCTATTAAATAATATATATTGTATTTATTCCGGTTTATGTCGATTCTTTCCCGGCTCATAAGAGAAGGAGTAAGGCTAAAAAACTTAAAACTGACGATTTTTTTAATTGTGTATCGCCTCAGAAGCATATTCATTGTTTCTCGGTACACAACCATGAAACAGTCACAGTAAAAATAAAACATTTGTTCAAAATACGTAACATGTGGTGCGAACCCTGATAACCCATCACAAAATATCGGTTATTTTTGTGTGTACTTGTGTAAAATACAAATCTGATTAAACAGTTTTTCAATGTCAGAATCATCACCATAGAAATGATACAAACTTTCCCTTATTCCTGTGCCTTACGGTGTAAAACGTGAGCGTACCAGGCGTACTAGAATTATTATTACTATCGGTGCGAAAGTCGTTCATCGAAAAATGTCGTGTCCCTTTTAAAATTCGCACAAAAAGTTGACGAGCAACCAATTTATGAAGATCTTCGTCGTAAATTAACAAAATTCTGGTTATTTCTGTGGAATTAATATGGTATTGCATACAAAAAATCACACATTTTTTGTTTTCATTTTCATGTTGTTTGACTTTTGGATTATTGAGTTGAATTGATCTTCTCCCTTCTTATTGTGCCAATGTTTTGTCCATCCTCATAGTAAATCTTAAGTCTGGAAAATTTGAGTTCATTTGTGTAGGAGTTTGTTACTGCATCACAAATGTTCGAATCTTAAATTATGCATACTCATATCACATATCACTCGTCTTTACTCTTACCAATACCTTAGTTTGAAATATGATAGATGATGGTCGGAGTGAGGAGTTTCTTTCGATCTTTCGCCACCATCTTTAAAAAAATCACATCATTCTTGAATCTAATATTTTCACTCCGGGCACTGGATCATGTTCAAACATATCGACTTCGAGTGTGCTATTATCATTTCAACAAACAAAGATCATAATATTAAGTATTATCAATCACATTTCCTAAGATGCATTGGTTGATACACACACGTTCTACGTGAACAAACCATCCACTGACATGGCTGATCCAAACAGTAAGCGCGCTAAGACTTCCTCAGGTAATGCAATAATTAATAATCATAGTTTTAAATCAGCTAAAAAGTACCGCCGCATTAGCATAACCAATTTTGCCACATTCGAGAAATTGTGCATCCTCGTAAAAGGCCGTTTTGCCATTTACCTTCGGACAGGCCGGCAACACCTGTCACACGACCGCGAGCCGCGACTATACGCACTCCATACGCCTGACGCAGTCATTTGTCAGCGGACCGGTCATTAACTTGATGGGCCGTCGGACTGTCTTACCATCGGGCTGTCCTGCGTCGACCATCAGCGGCGGCTTATCGGGCATCCAAAGACAAAGCCGCGCACTCGCCTCAACCTAGGAGGTTATTGTTAGGGAGATGGGAGGCTTATAAGGATGATACCAGGAAGACATTATTATGAACAAAGGGTTCCCAACATGGGCAGCATGGCACACTCAACTCCATGCGTTATTCCTCTGATTGTATAGCCTCTTGTCTGGATGAAACTTCCGGAAATGACAACCTTGATAGTCAACGGGAAGATTTTCTCCGACAATCTCTAGCGACGATTTTGTGATTCAAACACCCTGCTTGCAATAAATACATGTAGGTAATCCATTCTAATAAAAAAATTATTATAACGTACACCTCGACCAAGGAGGCCGTTGAATGTTAGAATATATTTTCTATATAATATTTTGAAACACGCTTTATTGACTCAGACTTCTCTCACGACGCATTAACTTCGATAACAAATCAGTTGGTCAAACTGTGAATAGTGAATACAGACAGTTTATTGCATATGCCTTATACGGTATAATGCGGAATAGCGGTATAAGGTCTAACAAATACAATTACGTCAATAACATTAAATTCATAATTATGTATCTCTTCCATAGTGTTACTTTTGTGCAAGATGTGCGTAATCATTAAATCAAGCAAATCAAACAAACATATCCATGGAATATTAAATGCAACTCTTCTTAACAACACATTAACCGCGGAAGTTGCATGTTGCACGAGTTCTTTGTCCTGGCCAGTTTATTCCAAAGAAATAAAATAAAAGATAGAACCTCCGTAGATCATAAGGGTATAACGACAAAGATAAGTTTAGGCAAGGTAGATATAATAGTAGTTATCAAATTGCAGGAACTTATCTCATCTGCTAATATCACAAATAGAGTATGGACCTTAATAATTATTTATATTTTTGCAGATAGGAATGGTGATGCAAGTATCATGAAATGGAAGGGGAATCCTTATTGATTTGGAAGCGTACCTATAATTGAGTGATGAAGAAATGAGTCTCAGTTGAGTTGTATGACACACTATAAATAGAGGAAAAATGTGTCGGGGGACCAGGGCCGGCCCTATACAAAAATTTTATCGCGCCATGCGCCGTTTGGCTCAGAGCCGACCCTGCGGGGGACATCCTAGGAAGACAACGTAGAAATGAAAGTACTATGTCAGGCCTTGTCAAAGATCCTAATAATACACATTCCAAAAGAAGCGTTATTAATATTAAAGCAAAGGCGTTTGGGGTGTTGCGTCATATTTGATTATCTGCGTAAAAAATATAATAGCTTATTTAAGAGCTAATATTAGCACCAGAAATCTTCTTAAATATGATTTTTTGCACTGTTGCGCAAACAGTCTTCCGCGTCGTTTCTTGACAGTTTACATGAAAACCGTTTTGCAATCTGCAATATTATTTTTTATTTATTCACTGTATGTTAACAGCGTATTTTTAAAGAAAATAAACAATAGTGACTGATATTTTACAAAAATGGTTCCATAAAAACAGCATTTTACTTATCATCATAGTGGCTTATAAGACTAACTTTGCATAGTATTTTTATTTAACTTGTACAAACGGAAACGGTTATTGCTATCAAAGGCATAATATCTTTTTAGTATCAGAATATTATGAGAATGCAAATAAAGCCTTTGTAAGAGAGTGAACATGTTCCAATGCACTTACTACATATGTAGGTACAGATGTATGCTGCACATATTCATTACTCCTATATTGCAGCCTGCATGTTGCTGTTACTTGGAACGGACCGTAAATTTGCTGCGTTACTCTTTCGAGATTGAACTAATGAATAAATGAAAGTTCAGTTCAAGTTCAGGTATGTATTTTATCGTGTTTAATTAATATCTAGAATTTTGGTCAAATTTCTTGTAAAAAAAGTAATTGTGGACAATCCTAAGTTTAACCATTACTAACCGAACATAACCTAACCTAACCTAATGCAAAATGACCTAACCTAATTTTTGTAGTTGTTAAAAATCTTCGTGAAATTCTTTGGAACAAAATTTTTTTTTATGAATAAAACAATTTCCTGGCCACTTAGTTTGCGGATATATATATATTGTTTAATATAAATAAGACATTTTCCTATATACTTTGGTTAAAATAATGACTTAAAAGAAATATGGATGCCTCTTTACTACCAAGTTCTATTTTAAAATAACTTCCCCCTGCTTTCAACTTTTCACCTTTCTTTAGTTAAATTCTATGGAAATTTTTCAATTACAAAATGTATTAAATACTTTTACAACATCATTTTTTTTTGCATTTTAGTCGAATTATAATCGTGGTAATTTTTTTAAAATAATTATAAAACAACGCAAAGGTTAAAAATGAGAATTTTTTTTTATTTTTTTTTTTATATTTACTCCACACAGGAGGCCCTGAAGAAAATAATTTCCCTCAGGGCCTATGTCATCTTTGGGGATGCTGTGTGGAGGGTCTTTTTGTGGAGAGGAAGGAGTGAACATGGGTCTTGAAGAGTCCCATGTTGTAGGAGGGAGGAAACACAGAGGCCGGCAGTTCGTTCCACAGCCGAGCTGTTGAACTTAAGAACGAATCGTAGAAGCGACCCGTTCTCATGTGACAAGTGTCAACTGTGTACAAATGTTGGGCGCGCGTTTGGCGTGTATCCCGACTACGCACCGGTGCCGAAGGGATCAATGATGCTAGTTCCTCAGAGCATCTTCCATTGTAATACCGATAGAACAAGGACAGCATACCTACCTGACGCCTGTGCTCTAAAGATTGCAGTCCGTTTGTTAAGATTGGGGAATCTATCAAACGGACCGCCCGTTTCTGCACAGAGTCAAGGGTTTTTTTCAGGTATTTTGGGGCTCCAGACCAGAGATGGCTGCCAAATTCGACAGTAGGGCGCACTTGCGATTTGTACAGGGTGAGCAGTTGAATCTGATATCTGGAATATCCACAAAATCCTTTATTTTTGTAAATAGTGAATCCTTAGTTACATACATTAAGGACTATAATTTATTTTTAACTTAAAAATTGTTTTTCTTACATAATTTTTTTTTCATTACCGTATTTGAGGTATATAAAATTGAATCATGCATTGCAATGTAGATCGTATACCAAATATATCCGTCATAAATAAGTTGACAGTCGTGCCATCATTGCCATTATTAAATTCCATGTGCCGAATAGCAATAACAGACAAAATATAACATTTTTCTGCAATACATTCACAACCAACTATCAGACACACTCACTAACCAATGGGATGCATAATCTGGGCAACTAGTTTGGGTTTTGGTAATATTGGTATATTTATTGACTCCATTTATAGAACCAAGCGTAATCTATATCAGCAGTTTTTTTTAATCATACAAATTAGAGTAGCGTTGATAATGTAGTTTTAGTGATTTTTCTTATATATAGTATTGTTCTAGTTTCTATATTTTTTTATGTTACTGTTACATGTTTTACTAAAAGAAATTATATTCACTTTATCGGTTTGCTTTTAAAAATAATTCTATAATTTTCAATAGCTATCACTCACCAGGTTATATTCTGTTTTTAAAATCCATGGAAAAGCCCGGCTGGGCTTAAACCAAATACTTGATGTTACGTTTAAAAAATAGACGTAACACTTAGGTGTTCCTACCTGCTTCAAAAACTTTATTGTATATTAAAAAAACTAATATGTTTATGTATTTAATCGAATTCTAGTACCTAGACCATTTACAAGGCTAGCAGTTACGCAGTTGGATATCTTGAAAGTTACAAAGTTTCTGTATTGAATAATGTATCGATTGGTTTGACACGTATACAGAAGGTGCTACGGAGAAATCGTATAAACCAACCAACGCCAACATTCTTGTATTTCTGCTTTTTTCCTTTATATTAATTCACTACTTAACTCACTTGTGAGCCAATTTTTTTAAGGCGTCTAGTGACCATAGGGAGATGGAAGCAGCGGCGCGCGGCGCGTCGTGACTTTTTTCCAATTTTTGCAATTTACCAGCTTTCGGATAGTTTTTACAGCCAAAATGAAGTTATATATTCTACAATAAGAGGAAAAATTTTCTCCGGTCAGTAAAAGAAGACTCTGAAAAAATCACTTCGGTCCATAGACATCTTCGGTCACATGAAAATTTCTAAAATGAGAAGAGAAGTCAAATCAAGTCACTGTTTTGCGGTCCATTACCTGTAATTGTTTATTTTGTCTTTCGATGTTTAAAATCATGGATTTTGGATAATACTATCGAATTTTTTGGAACAGGGATTATACCCACAAATATACATTAAAAATCTGAATCCGTTTTTCGTAAGTATTTGACCCAAAACGCATTTTATTAAATCGATTACATGTATGTGTGTATGTACAGTACATGTGACAAACTTAAAATTCCTCCATTACCACCGAATTATCGTCGATGATAAAAAAGTCCAATACGCGTACCTTGCGGCATTCCCGTTCCTCGGTTTCTTGGACTTCGGGGGAGATCTGAATCACTGAATGGGCCGGTAATGCAAACGGACAAATGATTTTATTAAATGGAATATTGATGTGGAATGTCCAGCGTCCAGTGACCGGTTTCTTGGCGCAGTCGTGGCTTGTTCCGTCACAAGACTAGTCGTGTATACATTATACAATACACCGAGTATTTATACAGTACCGAGCTTTGCAGAACCTACTTACTGAATTGCTGGCCAGCTGAACTGATGAACATTGAACGGTGGAGAAATTTCATTTACGGCAGACAAATATGTAATAAATTATTGTTATTCTGATCTCAATATTTAATGTTGTGTACGTTTAGAATCGAAAGCTTTAGACCCAGTATTTTCATCCCTTGTAATTTTAACTATCATAACTTTGAATGAAAAAACATACACTTAGTAAGACACCACTTTATTTTTGAATCAATAACGATAGCCAACCAGGTTTCGCTTGTCCCAAGCTTCATCAGGGCTAAATATCAACTCTATCATATCAGTTGATATTTAGCCCTGATGAAGCTTGGGACAAGCGAAACCTGGTTGGCTATCGTTATTGATTCAAAAATAAAGTGGTGTCTTACTAAGTGTATGTTTTTTCATTCAATATGTCACACCCCAAAGTATTTGCTTCCTTCGAAAATATCATAACTTTCATCCAAAGCTAAGATACCAGAGAATTTTGAATACATATCTTCTCATTCTTTAGGAAAAAACAATTATTATTTTGTTATGCGCTAATGTTGGCTATTCCTGGCATCTTGCATTTTACATTTGACAGTTATCCCAACAATTTACGTTCATATAGAAAATTATACAAATATGAGCTGACATTTCTCAATATTTACATCAATCGTTTAGCATTACCGAGGCTGAAGAATATGATACTCGACTATTATGCCTTTTTACACTCAAAATTATACTCAAATCTTAGAAAGCTTTTTCTTCATTTAGATTAAAGGTTGGGGTCCCCGAGAATAATTAATTTTTACATCCAAGAGTTCTACATTTTCTCAATCTGCGATAATCTACCTGATTATCGAAACTATTGTAAGAATGATAATCCTTAATTTTATGCGTATTTAGAATCAAAAGCTTAATATTATAGAATTTTTAATCTAAATGTTGAGATGCTGGGCATTAAGCATTGAGTTGTCGATGTGAACCACGCAACGACTAATTGCCTCGCACCGTCGATCATACGCGACCAGCGTCCGTTTCTTTCCCCCGTGTGCGATTGCCGCCCGCGCGCCAGAGCAGGACGTCTTCTGAACTTTCTCGGTGAATTCTGCGAAATGTCGCCTAAGCTTAAGCGGTTGTTAAAGTGGCTTATCGACGTTGATAACGTCGGAAAAAAGTTTAAAGTTTTTTCGCGTTGTAAAAGTAGTATCCTCTCGTATTGGCGTTTGTGAAAGAATATCTACGTAAACCTTCAATGTAAGATAGACGCAGTTCGCGTAATAACGCATATGTATTGTGAAGCCATTTTGGCCATTTTTAGGATTTTATTAATGGCATCCATTTTAAATATTTAAGACAAACTGTAAAGAATAAATATTTTTCTTTCTAATGTAAAAAAATTAAGTATTTTGGCGATATAGAAAAAAAGATAAAAATACTTTTATAAAATATGGAATCCCGGTCATATATGACCCTCAAACGCTGGAGGGGTTGAAGAGATTTTTATTTTTATTCGTTAAGTATTTTGGCATGAAATCCAAATTTAAGTGTTGTGTGAAAAAGGCCGCACAGCCGTTCCTCATAAGCAACTTCTTAATTATATCAACAAATCATAATTTCACAATAAAATATGCGTAAATAATGATGATATAAATATTGAAACTGGGACTATTAATTAATTCCAAGATGTTTATTGAGGCCGCATTTGTGGGAAATGTTTATTAGTGATCTGCTGGACTTAATACATCATTATTTCTTTACACAGATTTAATTAATCTCTTTTTTTCAGTCTGCAGGTGACAATTAAAAATATATATGACGGGTGAAAGTTAATAAAGCAAACATTATTCATATTGGATTGGAGTTTTGATTGCTCAAAACTCTGTGGCACCTTATAAATTATATCGAATATAAATTATGTTTATGGTATGAATATTATCACTATTTTTTTTTGCTTAATGATAAACTAATGTTTATAAGACATGGTTTTATGCATAGCACAAAGGATAACAAATTATTCCCGTCGGCGGCATTTATTTTTACTCCTGAGATATTTTCAATTTGTGTTGATATTTCAGGATACTAATTATTGCTTATAATAATTATTATCATTATTAAGATATCGTAAAAATAGAGTTTTATAAAATAATTATTTTATTTGACTGAGCGTAGCAAAGACCATTTTGCATTACGTTTGTCTGTTAATTTGTTTGTACGTTCCGTTTCCGGTTCTAGATGATGACGGTTTTGACGGTTCAGTTAACATTATTTTTTCAAAAATCGTCTATTTTGTTTATTTTCACTTCCTTATTGGAATTTTTTCAATATTAAGGTACCTACCTGCCCTTGACGTGATTTTGCACAAAAACGAGGCTATACAAATACTATTATTATTACCTGGCTGAAGAAAGTTTAAAAAATAAAATTGTCATTGATTGAACTTTCTGTTGACAAATTTAATTCATTATTTTAAATAAAAAATAGTGTTTCATGAAACATGTGGGTAGGTATTTAATTAACTATATATAAATCTCATATTTTCAGAACAAATTTTCGTTTTTATTTATTAACTATCCCGCAGCCAAGTGGGGGAGTAGGCAGTACCCAAACTTATTATCCTCCTTATATTAGCTTAAAAACTTAACATTTTAGTATTTTACGTATTTCTGCGCAAATACATAAGTTACGGTTAATAATTGGGATTTCTATAGTTTAAAAGCCCATAAGACACATAAATGCACGGGGTCGTCGGAAGACCCACTTGGTTACAGACTTTTTGTTTGGCATCTTGGCCTTTAGTGAGTTAAATAAGAAAAAAAAACATGCTTCTTTGGTTGCAAGGTCTACTCTTCACAGAACTACTAATTTTAAATAAATATATGTTAATTAAAAATATTAGTGAAAAAATGATGTAAATAAGTTACTTATTATGCAGGTCTCTTGTTGTCTCCTTCTAGCTTCACCAAAAGTTGCCACATTGGCCTCCACACCGGTCATTGGTCTACATTTAGGTCCCATAACACCCCTCGTCCTGTAGACTTAATGTAAAGAACCTTACAAGACCCCCAACTGCTCTCAAACGCCTGGAGTCAGTGAGACTATGGCATCCCCAATGGGGTATGTTAAGGCTGAAAGTAGCGGGGAGAGGTAAGTTTGGGGAAGAAGAAAGTGGGGAAGTACCTGCTATTCAGATTTAGTCACCAAACAAGGCCAAAGCCATTTTAAGCAACGTTTCAATTCTGAATGGTGATCTTACACCAGGGCGATACTGGGAGTGTCTTCCACCCTGGAAAGTGCCGCAAATATACTATATATTATTTAAAATATGTAAATTGTGAAATAACACAAATTAATCAAATAAAATTTACGATTTGTATTTTTTTACGCCGGGATTTGAACCCGCGACCTCCACCTTGCTAGTCGAGAACCTCACCCCTCGACCGCGGAGGCCGTCTTAACAGTTAACTTACACAGTTAACTCGTAACAGTTCTTAGTATCTTCATCTCAAAAATATTCGACGGTTCTTGGAGGATGACTTTCATCGGGGTAATTTTTTAACCTGCAGTATGCAACCCTTCACTAAGGCCTGGTTCCCACTATGCCGGACCGGCAGATCTGCAAGGCCGGTAAAACTGCCGGAAGGGCTAGTGGCTGTACAATTTATATGTAGCTGTTCACATTATCCCGGGTCCGGCATTTTTGCCGAGCCCGGCATTTTTACCGAGCGTTTTGTCACTGCGAAAGTGCCGGTAGAACCACCGGACCGGAGTAATGTGAACGAGTTTGTGCCGGTATCCGGCTGTCCCCGCTCGCCGCGCCCGTGCTTCGGGCTCCCCTCTCGTCATCGGCTCGCATTTTTTGAAGAAAGTAGACGTGTTCGCCCTGCTCGTTTAAATCTTTTTATCAGTATTCAAATGTGTACCTCTATACGGACGTAGGAGATTAAAGCCTTCAGACACTCATTTTCATAAATCCGTCATTCTATCCAAATATTTCTTTTTTTCATTTTTTTATACTGTAATTGTTACATTATCTAGCGATTCCGTTCATTCAATTTTTCTATTGACTTGCCTACCAATGGATAATGGACAATATCAGCGGGAACATAACAAGTCAATCGGTTTAATTGTTGGCAGATGAATCATCTAAATGCGTTTAAGATTGACGATTGATTTTATTCATTAATTTCATTAATTTAACATATATATCCAGCTAACAATAAAAACACCCTAATATAATAGAACTTCCTTCTTCTTCTGGCGTTAGTAAGATTAGATTGTTAATATTAATTTTAGTTGTAAGTTGCTAAATATGTAAATACTCGTATATATGTCGTTAATATAGTAGTTATAGGCCTTAGTCGTAAGTCACTAGATATAAGTCTTAGAGATAAGTCAGTAGTTCTAGTATTAACTATTTAAGAAATATATTTGTACAGCGCCCTTGAGGTGATTTCTCACGAAAACGGCGCTATATAAATCAGCCAAATATTATTATTATTATTAGTTTAAACGGTAATTCCTCGTGCAAGTTTTCATGAAGCGGTCTAGGCTTTGGTACATTTAAAGTACCATCATTGATCTTTTGCCAAAATTTACTATCCTTTAATATAGTAGAATCGCATTCCTTGCCATATGAGCCCACACTAATAAAAATAAAACGGTACTCTGAATCAACAACTTCCATTAATACAAAAGAATAATATTCCTTGTAATTAAAGAACATAAAACCACTCTCGGCTGGTTTCAAAATTCTAATATGTTTGCCATCTACTGCTCCAACACAGTGAGGAAAGTTGGCTTTTCTTTCGAATCCTGAAGCGATGTCCTCCCATTATCTCTCCGGCTCCGGTGTAATGTGAACACTCTTGTCCGGTGTCCGGTTTCCGGCAGATCTGCCGGTCCGGCATAGTGGGAACCCGGCCTTAGATTTCGTAGACAAAAAGAGCGGCGTCTACTAAGTCTTCTATCAAATCCGACTGCTTTTATTTGCCTTTTGTCCAGCATTCTGAACTAAAGCTTAGCACGTTAAGTGTTTTATAACACCGATGTAGTTTTATAATGATTGGATTTGGTTTGTCGCGATTGGAACATTTCTTGCTACTTAGCGTTATTGATACTACTTTAATTATATGCGTACATAATCATTAATTATTCTAAAATACGATCCAGTTGAGGGGTTACGTATCAAATTTCAACTGTGAAAGCAATATTTTTTTAAATATATTTCTACACAATATTTTTGACAAACGATGCACGATGTTGCAAAAGCTACTTATTCACATAGAAGAATAACTTTAAAAATACTTTTTTCTGTCTTAGTGCACCCAATTTTACTATCAAAACAGGCTTATTCTATTTCAGTCAATAGAAACAGAGCATTTAGTCAAATGACATTATTTACTAATTCATTTGTATGCAAGTTGCTGTCAAATGTGTTAGATAGCGTTTTAAAATCAGCTTATTCTCAGACCATTGGTTACACGGGTTGAAAACAGGATATTCCAAGATGGTCTTGCAAAAAAGTCCGAACCAGAGATTGTGCTTTATTTCAAATAAATCCATTTCAAATGGAAATGCAAAATGCAAAATGGGTATTTTCCATTTTGCATTTTAAATGCTTTTCTAAAAACCATTTTGCATTTTGCATTTTAAATGCTTTTCTCAATGCATTTTCCATTTTAAATGCTCTTTTGCAACATTCTTCCTACTATCTCCACTCATCTTTTTTCATAAGCCCCAAATAACAGTCGGTCCTCAACCTCGCTATGAGAGATAATTTACATTTGTCAAGTTGCTCCCTGGTAGGAGCCCTGGCAATTGAGTGATACCATTACAAAAAATACTGATTCATATACTAAACATGGGGCAATGACGCTGTAATATTAAATGTTAGATAGCAGTTTCTATGTTTTTACGTTTGCAACATTAGTCCCGCGCAAATTTTTTGTGGTTTCATAATCTGTAGTCCTGGTGTTTTTGGATTTACCATCATGTAATATGTTTGTTCTACATTGATGTCCATTATTAAATAAAAAAATTGTTTAAAAATTCTATAATTACTTTAATTGTTTGGACCTGAGAAACCATTTTGCATTTTCAATGCATTTTGAAAATAGGTATTTTGCATTTTGCATTTGAAATGCTTTTCTAAAAACCATTTTGCATTTTGCATTTTCAAATGGAAAAGTTTTGACCCATTTCCATTTTGCATTTCAAATGGTTTTGGGTACCCATTTTGCACATCTCTGGAGTCCGAACATAAATTATAAATATCTCAATACTTTTCAATATTTGTTTATAATTTATGATTTATATCGTATATCTACTACTGAAAAAAAACACAGATATGAAATCACACATTTGACAACTTAACCAGTTTTTTGCGTTTTCCCAATAAAAATTTCGGGTGGAATAAGGCAGTTATGCAAAAATACTTCTCTTTTCATGTAATAGATTTAGGACGGGTGGCTTCACAGAATTTTAACAATTCAAATTGAACTGTAAAGGTTCTGTTCAAGTTATGTTATTATTTCAGTTTTGTGAAACAAATGGCCAATAATTATATAATAACAAAACTTTCACAGATCTTGAAAATCAGCTTTGAAATTTGATGAATTTTTCTAATTCTGTGAAACAACCCGTCCTTAATCTTAATCTAGGTACGTAATTACTATTGTGTGGGCGAACGTGATTCTTCGGTTATTTTTTGGCAACCTCTTTAATGTCTGACACATATAATCGAATATTCGTTCGCCAAATCTTACCATAACAAGTTTTAAGGTGGCATATAAAAAAATCTCAATCAAAACACCCTTTCATAAAATTACGTACGACATTTTTGACCTCTGAGAGCTTTTATAGCTCACAATGGGCGAGTTACCACGTTTCCTTCTCATACACGAGTCCTAGCACTCATGCCTTGACCGAAGGATTTAAGGCAGAGTAATTTTGCTTACATCGTAGCTCATACAAGGTGTTCCAATTTCTACGTGAAATAAATCGTTATCTTGTTTTTTTTTTATTTTAATTTTATTTAATTGCCTTATAAGGTAGCCCTTTGTTAAAAACTAAAATTTGAGCAAAATCTGGCCAAAATCTGTTGCGAACGTGGTGACGTTGCAAATGTCAAAAAATTCAAAATGGCATTGATTTGATGACAATTTTAAATGTGTCAGTGACGAACAACTGGAAAAATATAATTAACTTATTATTGAATTTTCACGCTCAATGTGATATTAATAATTATTTAAATCACGGAATATTATAATTGTAGGATTTGTGAAGCTGAAATAATTTATAAAAAATATTTGCCTCAGGATCATTGCCTTTTAAAAGCAAACGTTGTCAATTTTAGAGACGATCGAAAATCTACCTTCCGAATGAATCCAGATAGTAAACTTGAAAAACAACGACATATATCAAAAATTTATAGAAAAGAAATTTACATTTATAACATAGAATTATTAATTTGTTAGTTGAAATAAAATAATTTTGGTACCTACTTTATCGCTGGTCTAAATTGTTTGAACGATCAGATTTTGAAATTAACTTCAAAGAAAATCCAAATTTTAGAGTTCATTGCCGTATTTACAGACACACAGCCGAAATTAGTATTTTTAATTTTCTAAATTATTTTGGGGGCCGGTATGGGTACCGCCGCCCCGGGAACCATTTAAACAACACACCTGCCATAGATCACCCCAAGTGGTTCGCTACGTTCGGTGACATAGCAGGGGATTCCCAGGTTCATAGGGTGAGGTTTGTCTAGATCTTGGCGGCAGGTGCGTTTTGTAAAAAAAAATTCTGACGAAAATATGAAACGAGAGAGAGAAATTAAAAATAATAATAATAAAAGATACTCGGTGTTCTGAATTTGAAGTACCTTTCTAGAAATTGTGAAATATTTAGAAATTTTATTAGCTATATTTGAAAAGTGGTTTGACGGATGCTTTGAAATCGGTGCAAGAACAGATAAACAATTATTATTATCACGTTTATAGAATTATTGGCTGAAAAGCATAGAAAAAAGAAGAACAGTTAAAAGTAAAGTCAGTTCTGAGAGGCAGGACACTCTGTAAACTAGTAACTTATTATCCATAGTCTATTGGGCACGCGATCTTTTATAATGCTATACATATTACAATGAAAGCAACCAATCGGTGTGAGTTTCATAAAAGGTGCTTACATCTCATGACTCGACACTTTGGTGAGTTTGATTTATTGTCCGTCCATATGGTCCCCGCGGGCCAAAGACCGAATTATGCCACAATGAAAATATAATTTCAACAAAAAACTATGTATGCAAGAGGCATCAAATGCTGTTATATAAGGAACTTGATTTCAGAAATTATTTTCAGGCCCCACTTAGAAACAGTCTACATCACTATGGTTTTCTTAAATGCCTCGGGTATCAAATTTTATTTTTGCTCAACTCAAAGTACCTTGAATAGTAATTATTTATACATTGTTATTAGCTATCATTTTTTTCATGACAAATCGCATACATTATTGAATTATTAATCAAGATCATTAACGAAGGCAAATGGTAAAACTCACTTATCCTTAACTTTCACCAAGAAAAATGTTACTATGCCACGCGGCTTCAAGCATTTTTTTAACAATAATTTTGAAAGACAGAACAGGATTTTGTTTGAATAGTTGAGAATATTTTATAAATGCCTGTCTCTGCCTTGTATTCGAGACTTTTACACATTTGAGTGTATGTCCTGCGTAACTCTGGTTCAATGAACTCTAGAACTCGGGTTTGCTTTGAATTTATGTGACAAATTCAAAATTATAACTGTTTGTGTACCTATATGTCTCATGGTATATTACTTTTAACAATTTTTTTTTTCTCTTTTTTATTCTTAATTTATGATTTTTCACGGGTCGGCACTAGTCTAAATATTATTCTTAAAGAGATTTTACTTGGTATATTTGTATACACTCGTGGCTTTTGCTTTTACCACTTTCAGTTTTTACTGTATTCGTGTATAATTTATTTTTAAAGAAAGAAAAACATTTCCGGGTTACGAATAACCTGACAATATTTGAAAATCTGTAAAAATCAATACTACCACCACAGTAAGCGGAAAATGTCGCTTATTTTGTGATGGCGGACTTAGCCATCCGAGGAATTAAACACACTACGCCTGGGTAGGACCTAAACGCGATGTCAACTCAGCCACCGACCGTTATTCATTATGTTGTCTTCTGTAAAGTTCTTGTACATGTGGCGTTAGTTTAATTTTAATACGACGAAATTTGTGACATTCTATTTAACGAAATATGAAGTCCTCATTATGTGATATTGTTTAATTATATCTCCATCGGGTCCTGTGGGTGGATCCAGTTGGGGGGAGAGTAAAGCCTCTCCATAAAAGGATATGACCCAGTAACATTGCGGCGAGTCACTCCGCCTGTATTTGTAGTAAAGCCTCTAATTAAACTGAGAAAAGTGCTCAACAAATTCAGTTTATGCCTTTTTGCTAATGAAAACTATTCTACAACACTTTCCTTGGAGTTGCGCTTACATTGACTACACGAGAGTATAATACCTAATTAGTTACGAAGCTGCGACTCTGCTCTAAAATTAATTTCAAAATTCCAACTTCGACGTGTTTTTAGATAATTATTCCAGAGCTTTTATTTATAAAATTAGCTTTTCTGCTTAGTTTTAAACATGATAATATAATAAGTAACATTCTATAACGTTTTTTGTATGTACAAATTTTTTAACAATTTACTACCAACTTACTTTAGAGACAAATTACATTACAATAAAGACTTAAGAAAACTCAAAAACTATACAATACGGAAAGAAAACATTAGACTAAAAAGATTGGACAAATTCAAAATACAGAATCGTTCACAGTATAAAGGCATCCTAATTTATGACTTAGTTCCCAGTGAAATCAAAAGTGTACACAAATTAAGTATATTTAAAGAAAAATATTTAAACAATGCACGTTATAAGTGTACTTTTTCATATGTTTAATGGATGGTCACTATGTAAATGACTTTATGACTTAAAATTGGGTTTTCTTATAAAATTCATAAAATTCATTTATCATGATGATAAAGCTCACCATTCGAGATTTACTGCTTTCCCCCATACTTATAAACGAGGCGCGTAACATTAGAATAGTGAAAAAGTTAACTAATTACCATGGCGTTTTTTTGGTTAAAACGGTCTTAAACCAGGCTCAAGGCCGGCTTTACCGTACCAATATTGAACGGGCGTGTAAGAATCTAATTGGTAAGGTTAAGCGCAGTGGTCTGCGCACATGAGGTTGCGGATTCGATTTATACTGGTTACTTTTTTGTTGTAGTTTATGTTTTATATCTATTACTTACGTTACTAAAAAACGTGGTATAAATAACAGTGAGAAACTCGCATACACAAATTCTACCGATTTATAACAAATTTCTCGCTAACTCCTAGAGATAATATCTATACATTTGTTATGCCGGAAAAATTAATTACATGAAATTACTTCGATAGAAAAAAATCGCAAAGTAAGCTACGAAAATTATTAAAACACGTTTTGTTCGGTTATTTAATTCGGCATGTAAAAATTCACAGTGTATCTTTAAATGTAACTAAAACATTTTTCGAAAGATTTTTGCTCTATTTCAAACGAGTCGTGTTTTATTAAATATTTTCACCATTTTCGCTTAATTATTATCGTTTTTAAATATTAGCGCGCTCCCTCTAACATTCGTATTTACATATCTCCCTTTCAAACCATCTTTGAACGATTACTAAGGGGCCTTAAACCAGGATCGAGGCTGGCTTTATCACACCAACGTTGAACGGGATTGTAAGAATCCATAAATCATATATATAACAAGTGCACGCTATTGTCAACAACTGCTGAGCTCTATTAAATTTATAAAAATTGCAGTAAAAAGTAATCAAACCTATATATTTAAGTGATCAAACGATAAAGACTTTAAAAATCCACAATCTACGTGATTAATAAGTTAAATTCTGCATTGCATTCCACTAAAAGTGTACGAATTTAAATAATACGGAACTGTCAAAATTAATTGTTTTCAAGATTACGTTCAAACTACATCAAAAGTGCTCAATTTTGTTTTTTGCTAAGTGTAACAGTGTTAAATCACCCAGTTTTAAATCCAATTCTATTTATATAAAAGTAAAACTATCAAATATTGAAAGTGAAAGATTTAGCAAAAACAGCACTGTCATCTCTCAAGCTGAATTACAATATATGAAGATCTATTATCTCGCCTACTTATAACTCGGAAGTGGTTCAGTGGATAAATCGGTCACGCTGAAAGTTATATCAACGGCGTACGTTCGAGCCCCAACCAAACCAACTAGAAATTTTATATTTTATTTTTATTTTATTTAATCTCTAACGCACGACTGTTGTTGCGGAGCGCGTTCAAGGCCCAGAGAATCCATCGAAAATTGAATAAATTAAAAATATTAAAAATCTTCTAACTATGCCTAACTGCTTAGCATGTCCCGAATCGACGGGAACTACATTTGTATGCCTAGTATGTAAAGGAGCATACCATCTTCTCTGCGGTGGAATCACAGAAACCGCTTATCGACGACTGACAATGGAACGGCGCACTCAAATTAAATGCACGAAGTGCGCAACCGTAGCGGTTGGCACTTATTCCCAGGCGCAGTCACCGGTTTACGATATCAGTTGTGATAAACCCATTGGATCGGAGAACAGCGAAATCCTGAAAAGTCAAAATGCAATCATCTTACAAAATAATAAAATACTGGATACAATAACCTTCATGAGCAAGCAGTATGAAGATATTCTCCTCCGCGTGCGGGAGTTAGAAGATAAAAATATGGTGTTAACAAAACAAAATTCCTCTTTAGAATCCCGAATTGACCTACTAGAAGGCCAGCTTGAAAATATCGAAAGGTCGGCAAGAGCCAAAAATATAGAGGTAAGGGGAATACCCGAAATAAAGGGAGAAAGTTTGAAAAATATATTCCACAATATATGCCAAACCATTCAATCAAAAGTAAATACTTCAAACATTGAAGCGTCCTACAGGACACAAAAACACAAAAATGGACCTATTGTTTTTAAACTGACCTCGAATCGCGATCGAGAACAATTACTATCGGATATAAAAGCCTTCCACAAACAAGCATCCAGTCCCGAGGAGAAGCTCAACACTCTGAACTTAGGGATTGCCGGACCAAGCTCACCAGTCTACGTTGCGGAACACCTGACATTTCGTGCTAACCACTTGTGGTACCTGGCCCGCAAAGCTACAAAGGAAATTTTTTTTAAGTATTCATGGATCAAATCAGGGCAGATCTACGTACGTAGAGATATCGGAACACCTGCAATTCTTGTTTCAAATGCGGAGACACTGGCACTACTCTCACCAAATTCATCACAACTATAGTTCTAAAATTATCATGTGTAAAACTTTTATTGTATCGTATTATTATTTTTTATTGTACTTGTTTTGAGGTATCACATATATTGTACTAGTGTCAGAATCAAGAATCCGGTAAAAGATACTATTCCTATTTCTATTGCTTTGAAACATCAACATTATTTTCTAACATTGCCAACAGTAAAAACTCTACATACAACTTGTTTTCTAAATTGCTCGCCAAGTTTTATTCAGCTTCTAGTCTTCATCCAAAGTTTAGCTACCAACACCCTACACCAATTTAAAAAATGGAAGATAATATAAATAATATTTTAGACAATTTGTCGCAGATTCCATGTATCGAAACAAGTAGTTCTGTAGAAGTTCAAAAAACCCTAAATAAATCCAACCTAAAAATATTTTCCATGAATATCAGAAGCATGAACAAAAATTTCAATGAACTAATGATACTACTTACAGAACTTGACTCAGACTTTGACTTGATTATTCTGAGCGAATGCTGGATCAGAGATAACTATATTCCTAAAAACATAAAACACTATAATCAATACAGTACTCAGAATAACCAATTACAAAATGATGGCGTTATTATATACATAAAAAATCATATACAATACTCTATAAAGGAAATCACAATAACTCACTCAAATTGTCTTAAACTTGAAATAGAAAATAGCGTTACTGTTCTAACTATATACCGATCACCGAGCACTTCCAATATAACACCATTTTTAAACTCGCTTAATCAGTTTCTGGCATGTATTAGAAATCATGAAAATGTTCTAATTATTGGTGACCTAAATATTAATATTATAAATACAATGCATCCCCAAGCAAACGACTACATAAATTTATTAACTCTTCAAGGATTTATCCCAGCTATTACAGCCCCTACTCGTGTCTCAGAGTTATCCGCCAGTTGCATAGACCACGTCTTTGTCAAATGTAAGCTAAATATCAAATCTCTCATATATCAGTGCACTGTGACAGATCACTACGCTACTATCACCTCCATTTCTCATAAAATTCAAAAATTACCAGCATCCACTATACAACTAAAGAAAATTTCTTATGACACTCTCTTCAAACTGGTTTCCAATGAAAACTGGTCAAATTTCTACAAAATTAGCGATCCAAACTTAGCGTGTGAATCTCTCATCAACATCCTACATAAGCATCTGAAAAATGCCACATCCCACACACACAACAATCAAAGTAGTCGTACAATTAAACTAAAACCTTGGATAACTACTGGTATCTTACACTGTATCCGCAAACGTGATAAACTTCATAAATATTGTAAAAATAACCCCACTGATTACGAATCTCTCTTATTCTATAAAAGATACAGAAATGCCTGTAAAAAAATAACCTGTACGGCCAGAGAAGATTATTATAGGAAACAGATAGAGGAAGCTGCGAATGATAATAAAAAAATCTGGAACATTGTCAAAGAAATATGCTACACCGACAAAATTACCACACCCATAAATAAAATAACCATCACAAATAAAACACTAAATGCAACTGAAAATTCAGAAACAATCGCAAATCACTTCAACCAATTCTTCTCTACAATCGGATCGGATCTAGCAAATAATATTTTAAAAAGAAATAGCAAGTCTGAAAATAATCTTTCAAATACTATCTTTCTCGATAATCTGAGTTATGACCCTTTCATTCTCACACTAACAACAGAACAAGAAATCACTGAAATCATCAATTCACTCAAAAATACACACTCCACGAGAGTTGACAATATATCCACTAAACTAATTAAACACCTTAAACCAATCATTGCTAAGCCCCTTGTATACATCACAAATCTAAGTTTTCGAACTGGCCTTTTCCCAAACACTCTAAAACATTCAACAATTATTCCTATCTTTAAATCAGGGGACAGATCAATCGTCAATAACTATAGACCAATATCTCTACTGAGTCCAATCTCTAAAATAATCGAAAAAACAGTAAAACAAAGGCTCTACAAGTTTCTCGAAGAAAATAAAATCCTGTCAAAAAACCAATACGGCTTCCGCAAAGATCTTAGTGCATCAGATGCAATTGCAGCTTTTACTAAATTAATTTCTGATAACCTCGATAAAAGTCGCAAGCCCCTCGCTGTATTCTTGGATCTGGCTAAAGCCTTTGACACTGTATCTCACCGCATACTTTTGAAAAAACTCTCACAGATAGGAATAAAAGGTGTTCCTCTTAAATGGTTTGAGAGCTATCTAACAAATAGGTCCCAGTCAACTATTATTAACTCCGCTAAAGAGTATAGAAGTACAAGTTTGCCAATCACATATGGCGTGCCCCAAGGCAGTGTGTTGGGCCCACTTCTGTTTCTAATATACATTAACTCGTTATGCAATTTGGATACTGGTGGTACTATAATATCTTTTGCCGATGATACGGTTATCATATTTGCAGATGAAAATTTGAATTCAGCATTTGAAAAAGCAAATCATGGTATAAATGAAATAAAACACTGGTTAGATTCCAACCTCCTCACTCTAAATATTGAGAAAACTAAATACTTACTTTTTTCCATACGCAAACATAATCTCCCTCAAAACTATCATAAACTTACCATACATTCATGTTCACAGAACTTCAACATGGCTACATCACCTCACAAAAATTGTTCATGCGATAATCTTATAATATCAAACGAAATTAAGTACTTGGGGGTCATTATAGACAATCAACTGCGATGGGAGGCCCATATAAATTCTACAACAAGAAGGCTTCGCAAATTATGCTACATTTTCTACTCTCTCAGATCTATCCTTAACCTACAAACACTAAGATGTGTATACTTTGCACTTTTTCAATCAATTACTACATATGGTATAGTAGGATGGGGAGGTTGTGCAAAAACGATTCTTCATCCCATGGTTTTAATTCAAAAACTGTTACTAAGGATAATATTCAAATGTAAGCCAACAAACCCATCAGAACCACTTTTTAGAAAACTCAGAATATTAGATATTCGACAATTATATGTTAAGACCATTCTCATATACATACGGAAAAATGACTTGGTGAATAAAACACAACAAAAAATTAACACCCGTTACTCGTCACACCTAAAATGTAAAATTCCCCAAACGAAAACAGCTTTCGCCCAGCGGCAGTTTTCTTATATTGCTCCCAAAATATTCAACTCGCTGAGTATTGATATCAGAAAATCAAAAACTCACAATTTGTATGTCATAAGTGTTCAAAATTGGTTATTTATAAAGGGAAGGAACTTTTTCAAGGAATGCCTGCCATCATTAAATTAAGCTCATTTTCTTTATTAGTCATTTTTGTTTTTCATTCAATTCTGTAAAGAAAAAAGTTTAATAATTAATTAATTAATCTTTATTTTCATTATTTCAACAAGTTCATTTTCATAATTTCTACTTTATTTTCATCATTTTAACAAGTAAAGTAACCTATTTATTTGCTGATTATGTTCATTTTATCTCATTAATATCAACAGTTTAAAATACGGTTGATGTACACTTGAGCAATCTACTGAACTGGGAACCAGTAAAAATGTTACCTATTATACACATACATTGCATGTAAGAAAAAAAATACTTAGATTAACAAGTTATCAAATATTACATTTATATAATTATATAAACCTATGTATATAAATTTCGACTACCATAATACGGGCATGTGTCTAGTGTGGTAGTCGAAAAGCATGTAAAAACTGTACACATTAATATTTCATGAATAAAGAAAAAAAAAAAAAAAAAAAAAAAAAAATTAGTAAGACGGTTTATATTTTAATTTATTGATGTTCTTTTGTTCGGCCGATGCAAACATTATTTTATTACCATATTACAAAACAGGGTATCGATTCTCCAATCCAGGCCGCTCGCAATCGCCGTCGAAAGTAAATACATTGGTCAACATTCTTATTCTTGAGTCTCGTTGAAGGTACATAATTACATACGCCAAAAATCAACAGTCATTCCACTCGAACAACGAGTGGGTCGAACCACGCGTTGTTCGTGTGGAATGACTTTGTCGAGAATCGAGGCCCAGAATATAAATATTAAAATAATTACCTCAATCTGGTCTAATTCTAATAACATTGAAAATGTATGGTAGGTAGGTTAGGTAAAATATAAATATATTTTCTTTGTATATAAGATACTAGCGTAGACTCGTGAAAAATCACGGTACAGTCTGAATTCTTAGCACATCAGTTCCAATTTTGAAAATGACAATTACATTCAAAACTAATCTCAGTTCATTAAACCAGTGATAGGAGACAACCGTAGTATTTTCTAATATATTATACATTTTGGTCACCCTCAGTCATACAGAATTGTTTTAATTAATTTGAGAACCCATTTTATTGTTCGAACCACTGATCCTGTAATTACAATTAATTTATAGTCTTGTGTTTGTTTTTTTAAACCAGCATCAGCATAGGAATCGCTTTGATTTTGTGTGGGTATTATTTTCATACACCAAAAACCAGCAGTAGACCAAAAGGCTAATAAAAATCCATTCACCTCCGCAGGAGATCAGAAATATTCAGAAATTACGGCCATTTAAATGTTTAACGGGAGCGTATTGATATATGGCTGTTAGAAATACTTTGAACTTTGTATGTTGTTTCTGGAGAAAAATACATTTCGTTTTATGTTGCTCGAGCGTGGATAAAAAATATTTCGGCGTTGAAACTCTGCTATTTGTATCTAAAGACGACGATATCTTAGAGCAAGATATTGTTTAATATTTATTCCTGCATAAGCTAGCAATTAAGAAAACATAATTTGAAATTAAGCCGGGTATTACAAAAATTAATAATTTCTTAAGGCGATTGACTTCGAATGTGAAAAATTCCTCGGTTAATTTTGATACAATTTTCAATATTCTTGGTAAAGTTTACCGTTGTTTCTAATTTGGAGGAAACTTTTTAATTTACGACATTATCCTCCCTAATTATATTTCCGTTTTATTCGGGACATAATTCATCTCTCGCTGACAGGGAGGGGCGCGGTGGGCGGTGAACGGGGCGGGCGGGGGGAGGAGAGCTGTTTATTCAAGTATCACAGCATTTAGCGATCGCTTCAATCTCTAACGAGCCGGCACTCTTTATACCGAGGAGACCCTCGTTACAGCGGGAACAACTAAGCCCCAATTAGACTTAGTCCTAATTAAGAGATGCCAATAAATTACGCCTCCGTCACTCTCACACGCTCCGGGCCGCCCTAGCCAGCAGGCCCGGCTCGACTCGGGCGTCCCGGCGGCGTGCGGCGTGCGGCGTGGTAGCGACCAGCGACTAGCGACTAGCGACTAGCGACCCACTCCCCCGCCCGAGCCGGGGGCGGAGGACACCCACCCCCACAAATGTATTCAGCCACCACGATCGGAGAATGAATTATTTCGACGTGAAATTTTATAAGATGGATAATAAACCTGTAAAGGCATTGTTAGCGCAGAGGCCGGATTACGTCCGTTGATTTATGTTTGAAAGATCGTACTAATTTGAATGAGAGTGGCGAGAGGGATAACCGTATATCTTCCTTGCGCCCGCCACGGACAGATCCCTTCCGGTTCACCCAAATGAAAACAGCCCGAACCAATTATTCACCTTCAATAACACGCGTATATTTAACGTGTGAATCGTCGTGCTTTGGGAGTTAGCCAGTTAGCAGTTAGCCGGGGAGAAATGTACCCGCACTACCCGTGTGTGTCCACGCGGGCCGTTGTTGCTGCCCCCCCCAGTTCCCGGTGGTTCTACTGGCCTCACTCTCCTCACACCCCAACACCTTCCTCCCCTTGGGACCGCCATCAACTTAATGACTTAATAAAGTCGCATTTAAAATACGAGTATGTATATTATCATTATATTGTGTTCTCTGCGTTAGAAAATAATTGCTTAATTAATGAACGGTATGCAGCTACGTCTTAAATTACATGCTGTGCTTTTTACGGCAACTTACGTTAGAGGATGTAGTGTTTTATATTTTAAACTATTTAATGTGGTACTCCAAGCGTACATAACCCCGGTTACGATTTTCCTAAACGAATTTGTAAACGGAACTAATCGCGTTTTGTATGTTTAATTGTATCACAGAGTATATGTAATAATACGCTGTGATTAGACCATACAACTTGAACGTTATTAACTAGTCGTAACTATACTTTCTTCGTACTTTTAGAGCTTCAGTAATTAGTAATTGTATGGCAATGAAAACCTGAAGTCATTGCTTTAATATAGACTATAGGACTTATAATTATAAAATTATACTTGAGCGAAATTATATCTAGAAATATAAAAATTAATTTATAATTGCAACATTTGCAATTATTTATTTATTTATTATTTATCCCCCCTTTGTGGCTGCCGGACGCGTCCTTCAACGCGTCCTCCGACCGCTCTGTGTTTTTTTTAGTATTTTAATGGGAAATGAGGCAACATCCCTTTGAAATTATTTTTAAAATCAATCAATCAACATTTTAAATAAACTTAACAACCAGTAATCAGAACTTTATAGTAATGTGATTCGAGTGCAGTGTGTCAAAAGTGAATAATCTAAAATTTTGCTAAAAATATTCGATGAACTTGGGACGAGGATCGGTAACTGTACGCCAGATGTTTTCAACGGAATTCTTGGAAACTCTGAAGGCCCTAGCAAGTGTTTCGCCAAGGCCAGGGTAATTTATTATCCCGACCGTCGCTTTTTATTGCGGGCACAATGCACCAATTACTAACACAATCACCAGAAACAGGATTATATGGAGATGAATGATGGACTCGCCGAACGTCACAGCGGTGCTGCCAAGGTCTGTTTTCTATGTGAGGATATTGTGTCAGCGCTTAATTAGCAGCAGATACATACCTGGACGGATGACGAACCTCGTGCCGGCACTGTTGGTGGACGCGGTGGACACTTTCGCTGCAGCAGCTGGTCCAGTTTCTTCACCACCTAAGATTCTTGGTGCAGAGTCTCTATCTTCTATCTTGGTGTCACCTGTTCCTGTACTTCATGTTACTTAACTTAACTTCACTTTATTTTTGTAATATTTATATAATTTTTGTAATACCTGCATCAACTGTAAATCGCCCCTGAGGTGATAATAATAATAATAATTGGATAATTTGTAGAGCGCCGTTTTTGTGAAAAATCACCTCAAGGGCGCTATCTCTCAAAAGCGGCGCTATACAAATTGTTCAATAAAATAAAAATAATAATTAAGAGAAGTGGCTGGGCGGCATTTTGGATATAAGTACGAAATTCCCAACCAAATTGACAAATTATTTTTTAATCAAAAGATGCGGCTAGACGTATATGTGCTACTTTATTTATTTGTATTTTTAATTATAAAATACAGGACATTAAGGAATTCAATTTTTAACTTTTGTATTTATTGGCAGTTAGATTTAGAGATAATAATAATAGAATAAAAACTATTTATATGAAAAAAAAAAAGCATTTTAGTGGACATAAATGTAAATTACGTACGATTCATATTAAAAGATCTGCGTTGGAACACAAATTTATGGTACATAAGTTTAAATTTCTAACACTAAGATAATCTTTTGACGTTGGTTTATTTTATTTTTCTAATATTAACATAGAAAATAGGCCAACATTATTTTTTTTTTTATAATTACTAATAATAAAAAATACTAAAGTTGCCTAAAATTCTGAATTGTTTCATGGTAAATATATCATCATTAAAAATACGCTGAAGTATCCTGAAAGTATCAACATTAGGTTTACTCGATAAATATATTTAATTTAAGGGTATGACAGCTTAAAAAGGTAAGTTTTTAGTTTGTTGATAGCTTTAAACATATATACCATTCCTGAGAGAAAGCCCAGTTATATCCAATTTTCTAATTATGTCCTAAATCCTGTATCTAAATTTCGCTAATAAACAATTAGATAATTTTAATTAAGTGTTAATCTCAAGTCACCTACCAGGTAAGTATTGTACTGTATATTATTTCCATAAATTGTTAGTTATAACACTTACTGTAGAAATGTATTATAAATTTGTACAGCGCCCTTGAGGTGATTTCGCACAAAAACGGCCCTATACAATATACATTTCATCCAATTATTATTGTTATTATTATATCTGAGTTATGGAAAATACTGGTGTAAGGCAGTCAACTCTTAGATCAGCGACATCATCAGCAATAGGAAGGTTGAAAGAACCTTAGCGATGACAGAGTTCATCAGGGCCGGTTCTGTGCAGGCGGAATTGGAGCAGTCCGCTCCGGGCGCCGGCTTGCAAAGACGCCAAGGAGCCAACGATCCTAGGCGCTGATAGTACAAAATGACTAATACAGAGACTGCTTTTGACGACCTCCGTGGACGAGGGGTAAGGCTCTCAACTAGAAGGCCGAAATTGTATATTTACAGATCTGAATAGCCAAGTAGTCCCCCACCTTCCTCTTCCCCATCTCTTTCCCCTCCCCACTACCATCAGCCTCACAACATACTCCAATTAGGGAGGCCATAGTTTCACTGGCTCCAGACGGTTTGGTTAGGTTAGGTTAGGACTCTTGTGTGGTATTCACATAAAAATGAGCTAAATAAAGTTTGGAAAATTTCAATAATTTTAATAATTTTACTGAAATATCGGCATTAAGAGGATTGACGCACGCAACACCGTATCGCTTCTACATACGTTTGCACACACTTCACCACAATCTGTACATCTACCCTGATGATGGACACTGTAACGCTGTCCGAAACTGAAAATCTTAAGGTATAAACATATTGGAGCTTAATTGACAATATGAGGTTATGTGGTTTGGTCTTTTAGGTATGTCAGGCCGCAAAGCACGATTTAAATTAACCACAAACCCTAAAATATACAGCTTTCTTGAAACAAATATGTTGCGGCTTTAAAAAAATGGTCAAAGCTTGACTAAAAAAAAGGATCCCTCGTCACCAAATTTTTTAGAGGATATATTTCTGAGAATCAGGATTCATAACGCTGTGCGCCCGACCGAAATGGATGTTTGATCCTTCACCATTTGACATATTCCCATTAGTTTTTTTACGCCGACGCAATTTCTACAAGATTACAAGAAGGAGGAATTTTAAATAAAATATTGTTTTGAAATCTTACATGTGTTCATCTTGTGTTTTGCGTCCATCAATGCCAGGTGAAATGAAAGCGAAGACCGCTAAGTCAATAAGTGCACGGCTGTTGAAGATTTAATCCAGCGTAATCTTAAAACCCTACAATACTTTTATCTTTGTCTACAAGTCAGCAGTGCTCCCTGTTGTTATAAATAATAATAATAGCTGACGTCATCGCGATGGTAGTCGTTTGGTAAATGACAAATAAGAGAAGTTAATACTAAATCTGAACAAGATTTTAGTCAAATATTTATAAAAGACAACGTTATAGACAGAACTGTTTATGGAATTACTGTTGTTGTTAGTGTTGTAATGAGAGCAGCCTTCAAATTAAATACTTTAACATTTTTCCACAACTCTATAGTTTAAACAATCTTCCAAATCGATGCTTCCATTGAAAAGCTGTTCACTGATGCTAATTTTTGGAAATATATGAACATTCTATTTCTCTTCCGTGTGGGTGGGCATTTCGCCGATGTTTGTACATTGAGTTTTTGTCATGTTTTGATTGGTGTTTTTCGCAGTTACAATTCAAAGTTCGTATCTTATAGGATATTGGATATTATAGTTCCCACTTCTAGAGCACAGAATGTACAATCTGATGAATGATGCACGTGCATTTTAAAAAGGTGAGAAGGAACGGAACAACGTCCAATCCTCATTCGAATAAGCGAGGAAATTTAATTTTCTGGGGAATTATTGAAACCACGGTTTTGGTGGGATAGTCCTTTGTAATGAGACATAGCAGACTCCCTGGGATTAAGTATAAATATGGCAATACTCTGACCAAACATTGCGGGATCTATATATGAGGATGGGAGAAGAATATAGGGGAATGCGGTTTATGGGAGAAACAATAGAATTGGATGCTCCTTGTTTTGCCAAGGAATCCGTAATGTCGAAGAATTCAAATCAGAGTTACAGTTTTACGAGAGCTTTGAATGGAAGCTATCAGCACTCGAATAAGGCATGAGTTATCATCAGGATGAAGAAGAGGACAGAATATAATTTTTTGGAGGGAACTGAGAGAATCAGAGAGAAAAAGGGAAGTGCAAAATTATTTTTGAATATACATATATGTATAATTGGAAGATTCAATTATTGCAATTTACTCAGCTGAAAATACTGAAAATTGGTTTTAAAATGAATGAAATATTCTGTCATCAGAATTATTGTGGTAAACTTCAATGCCTTTACCACAATTAGGAGAGTCTGGAGATTTGGAGACATCAGTAAATAAAAGAGAGGAGTTGGGCCATTTAGATGAAGTAATGTCAATGAACATATTATTGACAGTACGGACCGGGAGATTGGAATGGCTTTTATGGCTGCCGATCCGTTCTAAAATTGTTGGGGATAGGGTGACGTGACTATATTTTAGTTTGTATAAGGGAAGAAAATTATTTTGGATAATTTGAAGAGATAGGCTGAAAAATTTTACGGATGGCAGGAAGAGGTTTAGTTCTAGCTATTTATATATTACGAATAAGTCGATAATTAAGTGATAAATTGAAGATATCCATTCAATCAACATAATTATTACCCTCCATTTTTATATGCTGGGCCAAGAGGAGTACATTATTATAGTAGTTCTAGAATTTCTGCACATAAAAAGCGTCTCTTAGTAATCAAGTATTGGTGAAATGTAAAAGTAACAAAAACAGACTGCATAAAAATTTTGAAAAAAAACATCTACAAACTTTGGTGAAAATGACCTGGTAGGTTCCGAATACTTAATGCCCAATCCCTTCAACTCATGAAAATATTTTCAATAAAAATATAGATTTCTATTTTTATTTTCGTATACATTCATCTGGAAATCACCAAATATTTTTTTTTCCAAAAACCTGTTCAGTTGGGTGGAATATTTGGAACATATTATTACGAAAGCACCAATTAAAATATGCTATTTTATAGTAGTCTAATTTAATTCAATCATCGAATTCCAAAACTTAAATAATAATCAAAATGTATTCACAGTGTCCGATCTCAGCCCGTCCCGGGAAGAATAATGCAGGTAGTACGGACAGTGTGCGTTAGGGTGGGGTCCGAGCCCCCGCTGGCGAGGTGGACACATTAATTATGCGGGGACCCCAGCGCTGCGGGGGCACCTCTTAACCTCATAAGTGCGGCCCACGATTGTGTTTGGGAAGCTGATAAGATTCTGTAATATCACGAGATAAAATAAGGCGCGTTTTGATTAGAGTAAAGGATTTAATTGAAGGGGAATATAATTTCTCAAATTAAACTATTTCAATTTAAACATAGCTTGTTTTTTGATGTGTTTAATCTTTATTTACAGTTAAATTAATGCGAATATAATAGAGATTAAATTAATTGCATTTTATTATATAGCAATAATTGATAGATACATAAATTGATAGATACATAAATTATTAGATACATAAATTGGTAGATACATATATCGACAAATACATAAATTCTAAATAGAATGTGTTTAATATTTAAGTAGTACTAATTTCAAGTAAGAATGATGTGAATGAATGAATTATTTATACAATAAAAGATATAAATTTGTTTTAGATCACTTTAATTTATATATTTTATTGTAAACTATGACGAGCCACAAAGTAAATGCTTATTACAAATATGAATTATTTATACATTATATATAGTGTTTTGTGAACACCTCGTGTGTGTTTTTTTTAAATATAGTATTGATGTGATTTGATTATATGATCATAATAATATCAAATATTATAAAGAAAAAAATATATAGATAATAATTACAAAAAATATTAATGTTTTTGTGTTTTGTGTCATGTTTGATTTGATGTTATTAAGTTATGTAAAAATTATATACTTTTTGTTTTTATCCAGACTGAAACATTTTTTATGTTATGTTTGATTATTTGTACTGGTGTGTTATGGGTGGATTATTTCAATAATGTTGGCATTTGATTATAGAGTTTGAGTGCGCAGTATTGAAAATGTATTTGTCCGTGGGCGGGATATTTTAATGGGATATTAAGAATGTAGTTTGTTGAGGATCTGTTTACTATTGTTTATTGGGACTGTAAAGCAAAGTAGAAATTGGATTTGAAGACACGTCTTTTTAACGAGATATTCAAATTTGATCACATTTAGTTCGGTGGATTTTTAACACTTTTATTCGAAATCCTGTTGAGATTTTTTACATTGTATGGGAGTTACCAATGGGTTAATTTTATTTGGAACAGATGGGCTGAATCTAACTAATGTTTCCTGTACTAAACGTGATTTAAGAAATCCGAGCACGTTTAAAAGATATTATGTTTTAAAATATTTTAACTCATTTCGTAGATACGCCTGGTTACTACCGGGCTTCAGTTTTCTTTTTTTTAATATCAATTTGTGCAGGCATTTTTATTGTTTGTTTTTGGGGTGTTATGCCGTGTTGCGCTAACTCCTTCTTTAGCCGACGTTTCGGACATCGTTGCAGTGTCCATCATCAGGGCAGATCCGGTAGATCCGAAGATGTCCGAAACGTCGGCTAAAGAAGGAGTTAGCGCAACACGGCATAACACCCCAAAAACAAACAACAAAAATGCTTTTGGCCGTGAAAATCTAAAAACTTACTTGTGCAGGCATCTATTACCTCAACGCTGACGGATTTTCGTTTTATTATTATTGATTATTCAGCTTATAATGGGTAATGGCTAGCGACCATTGGTCAAAAAACAACCAACAAATTTCAAAAACAATTTTTAAAATCGGTTTTGTCAATATGATACTATAATATTTACGTTATAAAACGCGTCTGTGTTGCCATCGTAAGATTCGTTGGGCAATTTTCATAATAAGCAATCATTTTAAGGTTTGACATGTTATTATTAAATGAAGCAAAACAATATTTTATTCTACGTAATAATTTCTTTAAATTTACCAACCGATATGACTTGGCTAAAGCTTCAACAGGGTAATTGCTTAAACTAAATAAAAATACACATATTATATAAGGTGAAGTGTGGAGATGACAGGAATCTGTCACCGTCTTTACGTAAATAATAATTTTATGCCCACTCTCTTTGTTTTTGCTTAGTTTAAATTATTACCCCGATGAAGCTTAAGCGAAGCAAAACCGGTTGGTAAATTTAAAGTTTAAATTAGTGGTTAAAAACGTGTTTTTTCATTTAATATTCATTTATCGATTGTTGTTCAAGCTTCATTGATAAATAAGTTTGGATTGCTTCCTTATCGATGTGGTCATGCTAGCGCTCTAGATATTCTACTGAAATGATTTTTTGACCATTCAAGCGATAGTTATCCAAATTTAGGTAGGTGATTTTTATAAATTACAAAGAATTATAAATTTTTATATTTTTTTATAAAACCTGTAAATCTGGGATAACCGTTGAAATCTTTAATTCTTTAAATCTTTAATTCATTGGCTTAACCGCTGTAAGCAGTTCATAACATGTTATGTTTTCGTATTAATATTCGAAGGTATGATATTAATTAAATCGAGTGGCCAAATTAAAAACTGACCACCTGGGAATCTCCATCGCTCGAGTGGAAATCTCTAACCAGCCTCATCAACCTGCTGTTGAATTCATCGAACATTTGGGTTTGAACTCAAACCTAAAACACCAATAAACAATATTCTTCCATTTTGTTTGTGTAATATAATTCCGGCAACCTGTACGAGTATTTATTGTGGGTAAAGAAATAGCTTCTGGTATTCATTGCACAGCGCCGAGTCATAAATTACGATCTTTGACGTGTGTTTTATTTACCACAAAGGAGATCTGGGTCTTTATTGAGCATGGAAATGGTTTTGTAATTCATCTGAGGCAGTGTGAAAAAGCCAAGTCCATTATGGAAATAGATGGATTACTAGCTTTGACAGGTATTGAAAATTTGAGTCGATATTGTGAAGAAGCAGGCATTGACTCAACCACCGTGTGAGTGATTGCTCCTGCCTTCAAATATAAAGAATGCGCTTTCAATGAAACCTCAAGATGAAAGAGGCATTATTGGCTTTTGTCTCTGAATGGATACTATCTCAAAAAGCAAGTTAGCCTCTAAGGTCCACAATAAACAGTTTATGTGTGAATGGACGACATAGATCTAATCCACAGATGATTTAAAAAATGGAATATCCGATTAAAGTTATTAGGTAAAGCTATTATAATTAGGATTTTTATACAATTTATCTATTAATAATATCTTTGTATATCTCACAAATGAGATCAGGTTTATGGTAATATCACGTTCGATGCTTTGAGGTTAATACAGGTTTGTTTTAAATATTTCAAGAATATTCCACGAAAGTAAAATTCCTACTGATGGGACAATAATTATTGAATCGTTGAAGACACTGGAGGTTATCCTCCGCTTACCCGTCCTGGTATAAGTTACAGATGGTTACTCCTCCAGAGATCCCCCAACGATTTTTTTGTTATTAAATGGCTCAAATTTACAAATTTATTTTAAAACGAATCTATACCTCCAATGTCCCTGAATAGTTGTATGTATCATACTTACATTCACATTAAATATGACGGAAGGGGATAGGGTCAGATTAGCTCAGTGATAGAGCAAAGCCCCGGCAAGTATTCGTTTGAGAGTCGCTAATATTGTCTTCAAAGATAAAATATTATAATTTGAGGTTTTATTCATTAAGTTATTTAAATAAATAAAAATAAATAATCAATATTTTTTAGAACTTCTAAATCTGTTAGAGCAAATTAATAGTAACGTCAATTTTTTTATTTTTTTTTTATTTATTTATTAACATTCAAACCTGCTAAACTACTTATGTAGTTTGTCAGCAGGTACATAATGACAACATTTTTGCAATAACATGGTACAATGGTAAAACAGTATGTAGGTATGTATAATGTTGATGATAAATTAACAATAAATGACAAGTTGGTTAAATTACAGAATTGTATAAATATAAATATGTAAGAAGCAGTATAAGCTGAGGCTTATATAACAAAAACAAGCACAAATGAAATTAATATGAACAAAATGAAAATATCAAGTGAAATAATCAACAAGTACTTCTATGGTTTTAATATACATAAGGTAATACAAATTTATAACGATTTTTCATTTCCCTAGAATGTGAATTCCAATTAGGAAAACAAGGTCTTCATTATTGCATCAATATAAATCCTCAGTATCTAAAAATAATTATAATATTAAATGTAATTATTAAAAATAATTATAATATTAAATGTAAGTGTAACAGCAAAACTAACAGACAATTAGCTCTGGCGTCGCGTAATTTTTGCATAGCTTTTCGGTCTAAATTGTATAGTTCTTGACTATTTTTAGATCGTAATCGCGATTGATCACGAACTACAAAGATTTGACAAAATGCTATAATACCGTTTCATAATAAAAACTAGTATTAATAATTGCTTGTATTAAGTAAAGAATTTTAAAGCCATTTTCACTGAGCTTAGCGAAGACTTATTTCAACTCAACCGCTTTTTTTATTTTTATTTTTTTTTATTATTTTTTTTTATTATAGCGACTATTTAAACATAGTGCATACAAAACATGATGTTAAATATATGTATAGTAAGTTGTATTTCTTAGTCCTCCTAACTAGGGTGACCTGTGCTGAGGCGGACTAAAGATATTTATTTCTGTTTAATTAGTTTTCTATGTCGTTGTTAATGATTTGTTCAGAGTTTTTTCATTAATCTCTTTCAGCCAGATTTTTAATCTTGATTTGTAGTCATTCAAATTGTCTATTTGCTTCATATCGGGGGGAAGGATATTGTGTAGTTTGGTCGCAAAATAAATATAATTTCTTTGCCCAAATGTGGTTTTATGACTTTTTGTGCTTTGCACTTCGTCTGTCTGTAAATTTGTTTGTATGTTCCGGGTCCGGTAAATCCGTGTATGATAGTACCTTTTTATTCCGCCAGATCGCGCTTATGCGTCAACTCTTATTTTTTTACATTATTAGCTCCACACAGGAGGCCATTAATAAAAAATTTCACTCTGGGCATATGACATATTTTCGAATGCTGTGTGGAGGGTTTTTTTAGGGAAAGGAAGGGGAGAAAATTCTGTTAAGGAAATGTTATGAGGGGTGGATAGAAATCTGGAGGTTAATGACAATGTCAAGAGTGACGGACGGATGAATCCACCCTCTGCGGTGCAAGGCGATGGGTGGACAGAGTCTGGCTGGAGAGGTCAAAAATTTTCCATCGACCAGTCTTTTCCTATCCGACCCGCCACGGAGCAGGTGAGCTGACGAATCCTCCGTCAAGAACAAGAAAACCTCACCCCTTGATGCCGGGTACCCCTGCTAAGACACCAAACGTAGCAAACCACTTGGGAGACCTACGCTAGGGGTGTTGGTTATTCAATAAATGGTTGCCGGGGCGGCGGTACCCATTCCTCTTAAATCGGAATTCTCAACATTATGCGAAGTCTATTGTTCACAGAACCAGTATTGATATTACCGATAGATTAGTGAAGGTTAAATATATGCTTTTACAATAAATAACACACCAAAACCCACTTAATAAAATATCACTTAATTTATTAATAAGTTTTTACTCAACTACAATAATTTAAAGCCTATGTTAAATAAAGGCACTTTTGAGGTGTCAATCCTATTTATTAACCACTTTCTTGCTTTTATTATATATTTTAACAACACAAGAACGCTTAGGTCAGAAACTGTCGTTCGTTTAGTGGAAATTTGAAGAGAAAAAATAATCTCAGAAAACAAAAGAACAATGATTACCGTGTTATAGCTACAATTAGGAGTGCTACTGAGAGTTGGAGGTCAGTTGGAGGTCAAAACGCGGAACCTATTTTTTTGTTCATGTCTTATCTAAATATCATCAAGTAGTAAAACGGGAATCTACAAAATTGACAAATAAAATAATTTGGTTGCTATGGTAAAAGAGAAATCTACTTTTATTATTCTATTGATAAACAAACACATCTGTTGACAATATTAGTCGATATTAGTTATTATTTTGGTCAGACCTTTCAAAATTATACAGCCTGTAACCGCCCATTGAAAATGGAAACCACCATATTATTCGTGTTGTGTTGGAGGCTTCAGGTCTCCACAAGATGTAAGTCGAACAATAATAATAATTAGTACTGTGATGCGGGTACCACGTGTAAAGGTGTAAACGTGTAAAGGCACTAATGGACCTGCCATTGAACCGTAGTTTGTTGCCAGTTACCTACAGACTACAGGTAAGGCTTCTGCCATTCCGCATAATATAATGTTGTCGAGTTTATTCTCTTCAGTCAGAGAATGACAATCACCCGCACAAAAAGTAAAGGCGTCATCCTTATCTGCTGGGAAAGGTGATACATATATATTTTTGTAAGTAGTCATTGTTGTACGATGTTACTATATTATTGTGTATTAGCTGCTACCAGGAGAAGTTGTGTTAGTATTAGTTTTTAGGAAGACCATAGGGGAAAACAAGGAATGTCAATTCAAAACAAATTTGCATAAATCAGAAGTTTAAAAGTTGAATTTTGACACTGAATGCTTTTTTCCTCCAACCAAATCCATGACTTTTGTCCATTTGCGTGCAGACGCTCATAATTCTTGCCTGTCATAAATAACCAAAAAAACGCAAAAGATTTATATGGCGACTTTTGCAGTGTGAAGGATGGCATTATTACTTCAATTTGAGATTTTCTGAATCTGACATTCTATGTAAAAATTTACTATGTTTTGTGATAAATTACCTGAGGGTTTCTTTACAGTTAATGAAAATATATTAGAGGTCTGCCAGACCATATTAAGGTAAGCATTACTAACTATCAACAAAACATCTACCTATTTAACGATGTAATTACTATCAATCATCTTTCTATGATGCCCTCTCTTATCGGAGGTCGACTATCATCAGAGCAATTTTCACCAGCAGGCTGTACCTCAAAACGTCTTACTGTTGTAAATTTTAATTATTAATTTCTAGTATTATTAGCCGGAGTTCAAACTAGTACTTAAAATGCTTAACAATAATTTATCCACATATGTCACTATAACTCGCACATAGTTATCAATATTTTACCATATTTTTACATTTACTTACCTAGTAATTCATACTCACTTTGATGCTATATGTATATAATTTTAATAACTTCTTATTTTTTTTCTTTAAATTCTTTATTTTTACTATGTCTTATATTCTATATTTTTTTTAATTCTATTATATTTCAATCTTTTGATATATTCTTTCAAATTATTTTAATGTACTTCACATAAACATTGATTGTAATAACTAAAAAAAAACACTGAATAAGAAAATAAAAATAAAAATAAACAAATTTAAAAAAACTATGTACTTATTAATTTGGAGAAGACAAATCTTACTTATTCCTTTGTCTCGTCTGCCATAATTGTTCTATTTACCATTACTGCGGTGTAGTTTTTTTACACTTAGACTACTCATTGGGCCGGCATGTGACATTGATATATTAATATATTATTTTCACGTGTAAAAATAAATTCTTGAATTTACTTTGAAAACCACGAAAATTGTTTTTTTACACTCAATGATCGTTATTTTTATTAATTTATAACATTCTTGATCATGGATAATCAATAAAGTAATGGTATTCAATAAATTTCAATTTACAGTGGATTAGAGTTTCAGGATGTCGAGGCGCGGGCGTCTTTTCCTCCGGGGTAAATAGTGGAAGGACCCCCGCGAGGAGGAATTAATTTATAATTAAATACCAGACTGCCCGCCTCCAGTTATCTAAAGATTACGTAATATATTGCATAGATTGCTTCGAACGCTACATACACTATGCACAATATATATCGTAATAGGCACTGCACTCATGCCTTCATGTCAATGAGTATAATCGAATTTAAATCACATTGCGTGTACGTAAACATATTTTCTGATTTACAATTTTTGATACTAATCTACTTAAAGCAATGCGTTGCCAATAATTTAAGCTTTAACTCGATGTGTTTTTAACTGACCAGCTAAAATATCAGGAAAATAATAATATTCGGCTATAAATTTCTAGAGTAGGTACCTAATTACCTAAGTATAGTACCTAATTATATATTTTTATCAATTTCAAATTTTCAGAAAGAACACAACAAAGCCGTGCAACTAGATTGAACTTTGTGGCGGTACATACTGAAACTTCTTTTTGACAAAGAAATTATTTATATCAGGCACTACTTATGTTTAAATATTCTACCAATTCCTAAGTAAAATTTTAAAAGTAAGTTAAGATGTTTGTATTGACAGACGATTGTCTTAATATTTTTTCATCCTTGTCCTTTCTTAAATAATAAGATTTTATAAAAGTCACATTTGCTAAAAACTGAATGTCACCGTAGCTGTCTTTATTATCTACTTTGTTTCCTCTTGGGAATAATGAATAATGATTAGTTATGGTTAAATATTGTAACAATACAGTGTCATATATCTGATAACTCATCTAATACATTTTTTTTCATTGTTTTTGAAATACTTTAGGTTTTTATGTAGTATTACTTTATGTTTGTGATTTCTCTATGTTTGCTTCACTCAAATGTAAATTGTTAACCTCATACAGGCTTAGTCCCAGTGAGGTTGATTTTTATGAGAAAAACACGATTTTTGAATAGTGAGATGAAATAAATTAATTAATATTATATATTTTATTATCTTTTATTTTGTAACAAACAGATATAATGATTTTTTTGTTATTTGTTTTTGGGGTGTTATGCCGTGTTGCGCTAACTCCTTCTTTAGCTAAAGTTAAAACTTTAAAATTAAAAAGTAAATTTTAAAGTTCTGTGAAAGTTCTATTCAAGTTCTGTTATTATTTCAGTTTTTTCAAGTAACTGGCCTATAATGATATAATAACAGAACTTTAATAGGACATTCACAGAACTCGCAAATGAACGTTTAAATTTGATGAATTGTTCAAATTCTATGAAACAACCCATCCTAAGGGCGATTGACAAAGAGCCATGTAGATCTTCATTAAGGACGGGTTGTTTCAGAGAATTTGAACAATTCATAAAATTTCACAGTTAATATTCAAGGACTATGAAAGTTCTATTTGAGTTTTATTATTATTTCAGTTCTGTGAAGCAACTGATACATGTTGATGTAATAACAGAATTTCAATATTACTTTCACAGAACTTATAAATTTACTTTGAAATTTTATGAATTGCTTAAATTTTCTGAAACAACCCGTCCCAAGACTTCTTTACTGAACCTATTACTGATGGTTTTGAAGAAATAACTTATTTTTTGAATTTTATTATTTAAATAGTTACTTACTATTCTAAGTCCATTTTGAATTTTGATAAATTTTTCCACCTAGATAAGTCACAAGGTCAATGTTTTCCAATTAGGTACAATTATTACAACACCCAATGGGAGCAATGGATTTTTAAGTTCAGGTTCCTTGCCAGTATTTGTATTTTTTATTCAAGTGACAATGTAGATATCAATAATCTCATTGAGTTTCTATATAAAACAACAATAAATGATTATCAAATATGGGTAGTTTATTTTTTTACCGATCACTAAACAGATAATTATTCGAAGTAAGTATAATCTAAACCGATTTGAAATAAAAGGTACCAATATCGACTGTGTTTTGGTAAAACCCTTGAAGCCACGTTTTTGGGTTAAGTGGTTTCGTGTAGAATAGTCTTCAAAGTACGACATGGAA
Source organism: Hesperophylax magnus (assembly GCA_026573805.1). Classification (NCBI taxonomy): domain Eukaryota; kingdom Metazoa; phylum Arthropoda; class Insecta; order Trichoptera; family Limnephilidae; genus Hesperophylax; species Hesperophylax magnus. The sequence continues at coordinate 11,215,980 of JAIUSX010000121.1, forward strand.
AAGTAAGTTTTTCCTTATTAAGGTATATTTAATACTAAGAACTAAATTTATGCAAAAAATAAGGCTATTTCAAGAAAACCGTCGATGAAATTACTCAATCCTCAAATATAAATGAAATTATTGCAATTATTTACGTCAAAATTATGTAAAACATATAACCAGGCTTACGAATTTGTAAATATTCGTTCTTGTGGTGTGCTGTAAAGTTTTCACTTTGTGGATTGAAGGGTTTTAGAAAACCACAGTCAATATAATGATATAATATATAGACAAAGAAATTCGACTGTTCATGAAAGAACTTTGATGTTTGATAAATTACAGCAGAAGTAAAGAAAAATTATCTTTCTTTGCCCACAACACATTTCTAACGGTTTTTTCTTCAGTGATACAGAATGTTTAGATTATAGATAGTATTCATAATATAATAAATAAGTGCAAAGTATATAAAAATTCTGATGACATTTTTATACAATTTTGGATTTGAGAGTCCAACTATTGATTATAATTCGAAGATAAACCGAAGACTTTTGGAGACAGGCTTTTTACGAAAACCTTATTAACAGTAAATAAATATACCTGCTTGTATGGAGGTGTAACGTAACTCCATACTGCAGTTACTCGACATTCGACTTTGCAACCTCGCGGTTTGACAATGAACGGGAGTCATATCGAAAGCTATCAAACCTCTGATTGAACTCGACATCTAGTGCCATAAACACGAAGCTGCAGTTTATCGCATTCATAATTCCGTGAATTTTACCGTATTCAAAATGTTATGATCTTTCCGCATTCAGATTCCACATTCAGGTAAATGTCTTGGGGTCTCATTATGGTAATGTGAGATTATCATCTTAAATCAAAAATTTAATAAAGCAATAAAGTTTACGTAGCGCCAGATCAAAAGAATATCTTTAAAATTTAAATTTTTACACCTGTACAGTGTACAGTACAGTTTACCAAGATATTTAGTAATACATAAATATGGGAAATACACTGATGTTCAAGGCTGGACCATCAAACATCGTGCCTTTTGAATTCCTACGTCGGGGGTCTCAAAAATTGAACATTCTAATACAAATAACGTAATGTATGCGTTTAAAAGTTTTTCTTTGATTTAATATATTGTTAACAAACACGGCAAGTTTAAACTGCCCTTATAACATTTATGCAAAGTGTCATCCTTAAGCAACACACAACTTGAATAAGCTCTGTCTTATAACATGTGTGCAAAGTGTCCTCCTCAAACAACACACAAATTGAATAAGGTATATCTTATAACATGTCGCTCACTCCTTTCAACAACGTCATATATCAAAAAACGTGATTTTTCAGGAGAGCGTTTTTAAAGTTTAAAAATAGAATAAAATATATTAAAAATAAATATCAAGCCACCTATTGTACTTTTTATTATGCAACAGATCTTCTTGGGTAAAACCTGAAGTTTTTTCTCTGTTTGAATAATATTAAGTATATTTTTTTTTATTTTAAAACAATACCTTTTGATTTATGACGTTCTTGTTCAAAATTCCATTGATGGTGCCTGGAGTACATCAAAATATGTCGTTATTTTCACTAAAACAAATAGAATTCGGAAGTCTGAAATTGGAGTATCTTAAGGTAATTTTTTTCCAAGCAGGATTTTATACCTAATTTAGATTATTACTTTACATCTTGTGGAAAAGGCACAGGAATTTAGTTGTTGGGATAAAACACAGATAGAGGAAATATAATTTTATATTCTCAGAAAAGTAGTCGGGAACAATTACAATGCTCGTACATGTATAATACATACAAATCATAATAATATAAAAGTAAAAAAAAATAAACCACTGAATAATACTGTTTTTTGATAACACTAAAGGGACCGTTGCTGTTTTAATTTAAAGATTTTCATAGAAAGTTTTGTAAACTTTTGGTATTAAATTCTTTTCAATAAGTCGCATTAGGTCATTCTTTTCTTGCACTGATCTTTTTTAGGCTGGAAAAAACTTAAATTATAGTCATTAGTGAAAACATTATAGAAGTAATTGAAGTTACAGAAGGTAACTTTATCACGTTTGCAGTCATTCACATAATCGTTGTAAATGTCAGTTATAGTTCTGCCCCCTTCAATGTAGTATTTCGTGGTGTTTTTGCGTGTATAATGACTCTCAATTTTAGGAATTCTGTTGATATGGTTTGTAACTCTATTACTAACAGTTTCATCCATCTTGGGATGATTACCGTGCTTTCCTCTTTTATCTTCGGCCATCACGGCGCCTGCCAGTTTATCTTTCTTTTCAAAGACGGTGCGAATAGGGCGGTCATTAATATCTAGAGTATTTTTGAAAAACAACTTACAAATACGAATGCGTCTGTCACCAAGATTAAAAAAGAATGCAGTATTATAATTCCTTCGTGGCCTTTGTCCACCTTCGCGCACGTAACGATACTGAGGTTTAATTTCAGTAGTGCAGTTATGAATAAACTCTCTCTGTTTGGCCATGTCTCCCAAGTTCCAATACGCATCGAAAATTCTCTTCCTTTCATCTTCAGCAAATTTTTCAGAGCACTTCAATCGGCATGCATCTTTACAAGGAGGTTTCATTCTTCTTGCTTCTTTCACTGCTTTTTCAGGTTTTTTTGAATGACTCTCGTACGCTTTTCCACTATTTCTAGCTGCTTTCAATATGTTTCTCTTCCAGTTGGATTCATTTCTCTTTCGTTTACCTTTTTTAACAGGACTCAGAATATCAACGGTAGTAGAAAAGGAGGTATCGGCATTGCTGGTTGAAGCAATGGTACTAGGAACAGGTTGTAGATCAGGAGTATTTATTTATTTATTTATTTATATATAATTTGTACATTTATTTATAACAATTACAGGTAATAAAGCCTAAGACGTTATAATTGTACCATTTATGCAGTGTATATGCAATGCCAAAAATCTTGCAAATGCGCTATAGGACACAAAAAATAAATCTAATTTTTTATCTACCGCATTCAAAAAGCACGTAGCTCTCCCCACAGGTGAGTTCATTAATAAATAAGTGCGGCTTGCTCTACTATATAGAAGATTGTGATGACGTCCTCGAGAGTGAGACTCTGGTACAAAAAAATTTTATTGGGCCAGTATCTCATTATTAGAAAAGTGACCGTTTATTAGTTGGAAAAAATATTTAAGCAAAGAAATACCTCTACGTGTCTCTAGGGAGTGGTAATTGGTCATGCCTAATATATAAATCGATGGGTAAAGCCAAGGGTAACGTCCATAGAGCCGAAAATTTGAACCAGGATTGCTGTTTGAGGCAGAGGTACTAGTAACAGGTAGGTTAGGAGTTTGGCTGACAGTGCTGATTGATGGCGTTGAATGCATGAAATCTGAAGTGCTGACAGTTTCAGTAACCTTACTAAATTTACGAACATTACTGCTTGAAAGTGTTTGGGTCATGTTGATAACACGGTCAATATCTTTCTGAAATGCATTGCAAATGTTTTTGTCAGGTGAAGGGTTCCAGTCTTTGTCTGCATCCGAATCATCAAAAGGTTCAGATTCGCTTCCATCACTTAAATTGCTTGAATTTGATGAACAAGAGGATGAGCTTGACTCATCAGACCTGGATTTAGAAGGAGAATCTCCAGGTGTTTTTCCATCAGCCACTTGGTTCTTCGTATTAGTTTTATCCATGGCACAGACATCCGATTGGTTGGCGTTTTGCTCAGTAATTAAGCTTGCATCAATGTTCTTGCTAATTTTGTTCGGGTTTTCTTCAGATGAATCTGCAATCAAGGAAAATAAAATAATAGGTACACAAGTAGAATCACAACACTCCTTTTTTGGTTATCAAAATCTAATCATGTTTCTCCTTTTTAGTTCAGTAACATATAGATAAGATAATTTAAAGTTTTTTCAATAAACGAAAGTACCAGCTTTTGAAGATTCAGTAACATTATTTTTGTCATTAATCGCCTCGAAAAATGTTTCCCTTTGATCAGTTTTCTGCTTAGTTGCTGCTGGCTGAAGAATATCATAATTAACATCATTGAAATTGAGTTTCCTTTTTACTTGGTAACCAGGTATTCCTGAAACAAGTACAAACATATAATATTTTTATAATTCCATTTACTGCACACTTAGTGCATGTATCTACAGTAAAAATTTCATACCTTCACTGTCGGATGAATTTCTAGATAAACATAAGTTTATCAACTTTTTCCCTCGAGAAGTCATGATCAATCTGGAAAGATAATCTTAAATTACAAATAAATAGGAGAAGTATTTGTGACAAAAGAACGCATGCTGGAATATGTGACAACTTACAAACAGTAGATTGTTTTAATGACAATAATGACAGATTCCTAAATGAAACTGCACATTTTCGTAATAACGGCCAAATTTTCTTTGGAAGAATGTCATAAAACAAATTGATTCAAATCCGCATTGTCTGGGGAAGAAAGTTTTATTGACAATAGTGTCATAAGTTAAAATATTACAATCGATGCCACGCTCTTACAGTGCAAGAACGTCAGAAATCAACATAAACTATGACAGGACGCTATTTATTTTCCTTACAATACTGACATTAAACAAAATACTGCATTCTTGATAAAAAAACTAAGAATAAAAAATGCTCTTACCTTGTAGCAATACTGTTTTCTGACGAAATAATACACTATTTCACTAAGCGACACGGACCTTCCTGCTCAACAGGTCAACGACAACTAACTTGTGACAGGCTTGAAAAGAACAATCTAGAATTTCTTCAAAATGCGAAAACAACACTTTCTGCCCTCTAGCGGCTAAATATTAAGTTAAAAATACGCCACTTTTGCAGGGATATAGTACTTTTTATGGGCATTCCGAAAATATGCATAACTCAAAATTGACGATTTTTGATATATGACGTTGTTGAAAGGAGTGAGCGATGTATGCAAAGTGTCTTCCTCGAGCAACACACAAATAGAATAAGCTCTGTCTTATAACATGTACACAAATTTTCCTCCTCAAGCAACACACAAATTGAATAAGCTCTGTCTTATAACATGTACACAAATTTTCCTCCTCAAGCAACACACAAATAGAATAAGCTCTGTCTTATAACATGTACACAAATTTTCCTCCTCAAGCAACAAACAAATTGAATAAGCTCTGTCTTATAACATGTACACAAAATGTCATCCTCAAGCAACACACAAATTGAATAAGCTATGTCTCATAACATGTATGCAAAGTATCCTCATCAAGCAACACACGAATTGAATAACATCTGTCATAATTTTTTTATTTTTTTTTATTGTAATATAAGGAATAAAGATACATAAATATTTAACAATATTACATTTTTGATCATCGTTGGTTATGTATACCTAATCAGAAAAGAGGAGTTCTTGTGTCTGATAAGGGAGCCACAATTCTTACATGGGTTTTATGTTGTAATAATATTTTTGTGTGCAATAAATATTTTTCAATGTAAATTTTAATTTAAAAGTTTTTTTTTATTTCATTTATTTGTTCCGATTGATTGACGATACAGTGCAGTTCAGAAGGGAGATTATGTATGCAAAGTGTCCTCCTCAAGCAACACAAATTGAATTCTTATTGTCTTATTTAACTAAATAGTGAAACAAAGTATTATATTTTCGAAACAAGCCCGAAATTTTGTTTATCCGATTTGATTTAAGTTTTTTACGCAGCCAGCAATTTGCATGCCATTGTAAAAAGAACTAGAAATACGTAAGAACATTTTATTTTCGAGCACCGAATGGTAACTTTACAATGTGAATTGCCTGTATACTGTCAGCGAAAGTGGGACGGTCACGCCGTCTCACGCAGTCCACGCAGTTGTTTTATTCCCCTTTTCCTGATTGGCTCGTCTATTAAATTGAATGTCTGTGGTGAAAACTATTCCATTAGTCTTCCCCAAAATCACGTTCATGTCAATGATATTAACATTATTTATATTCTTCGAAATATTATCAATAATTAATAAACTTTATTACTTTTTATAATATGTTTTTCTTTTTGTACCTTTGGATTTATAATACTTTTTAGTTATTTTAAACTTTCCACTTTTCACTTTTTTATACTTTGTACTTACGTAAATGGCACATGTTATGCCGCGTGTATTAAAAAAAAAGAATATGGAGAAACAATTGTGAGGTTTTAATTTAAATAGTCATAGGAACTTTTCACTTAAAAGTTCTCCCAGTGTTATATTATTTTTTTTTAAATCCCTTGGAGAACCATTAACTAAAAAAAACTTCATACATGCAAACATTAAAACGTGCTCGCTAAAACTTGGCGATACACAAAAAATAATTTGTATCAAAATACCACTAATTGTTACACTGATTTGGGTTCGCGGTTGGTGCAAATTGCACAGGCAGTCTCAGATTTGTCTGTACGTAGTTGCCTCTGACACCTGACCATAAACACTTATCTTTATTCGCCATTCGAATATATGGAAAGGTCCGTACCCGCCTCGTGAGTGCGTGATAAAATCTTAACAATATATTACTCATTAATAATAACATTTTACACAAACATCGGGGGTCGCGTTATGGGATGTTAGTTATGGCCTTTCGCAGCCGGACGAGACTACGCGCGGCATTGTCATTAAAATGAGCCAAAGATTTACGGTGTCTTTGGAGGTATAAAAAATTGTATAAACAAAACGTAGGCCACATTTAAATATTGAATGATTTATAAATACCTCTCGCTATGGGAGATCGAGATTTTAAACGTGTTTTGACAACACAATTATTATTATTATCAAACAGATTGTAAGAAATTAAGAAAAAAAGTTGTTTTTCTAACAAAAAATTTAAATAATTGAAAATACTAATTTCGGGTGTCGGTACATGGGTGAGTGATTTGAAATTTTATTTTATATGTTTTGGGGTAAAGTTTTAAGTTTGTGAGGCCTTTTTAGGATATACAATTTTGTAGTACATTAAGGTTCAGCCAGCTTGTTTACGACTTGTTTGCAAAACATCGATTTTTCTCTACTTTCTATAAATAAACTGTGCATGTATTATATATATAAACCTTCCGGAAAAAAAATAGTAAATAATTGTGAAAAGCCTATCAAAATCCGTTGGGTAGTTTAGAAGAATTAAGCGCATAAACAAACAGACGCGGATAGCGACTTTGTTTTATACTATTTAGAGACATAAATAAGTCATATATCAGACAAGGAATGTAGGAACCAAATAATTTTAAGAATTATTAACAAGTATTTTTTTGAAATATGTTTTGTTAACATTTTTGACAGATTCTTTTGAAAGGCAATGTTTTTGTGGCAAATATATATATTTTTTATGAATACTTTCAGCTTCACAAATTCTACAATTATAGTATCCCATGATTTCGACAGGTCTGCGCTAGTAATATAATAAAAGTTTAACATAAAAATAATAATTGTGTTGTATAATTGTTTGTAAATCACCTCAAGGGCGCTGTATAAATATGATTTCATAGGCTCTATCTAATTATTATGTACAAACAGATGGAGAAAATATATCTACCTGACAGGTCACTTCTAATTGCACACTGTGTGTTGACACTTTTAAACACTGTACATTGTATGTTTTTACAGTTCCTACATTATCCTCCTTCGCTATCGATTACATTACATTAAACATACAAAACTAGAGTGACATTTATTATAAATACACGTATTTTTATTATTTCATTTCAGGACTGGAGATTTTTTTATAAAATGTCCTTGAAAGGCTTAAAAATTCTACTTTAAATTCTAGTTAGACTGTGAAAGGTTAGTGGCTAGTTTATAGCAATAACACTACACATTTGCGAAATAGTGCATGGAATAATTTACATTTTCTATAAGTGACTTTAGGTAAGTATTATGTACCATCCAGCTAGCGTTAGTACCATTTTTATGGTTTTCTGAAATTATGAGTTAAGCAATGAATTCTATCGAGTCTGTGATCATTCTTAAATTCTAAATAACCATAAAGCTGACAATTTGTTTTTCGGAAGCAAAGAATCGCACGGTGAGCTCCGGCATCATGAAATTTGCAGAGATTTTCTGTATTGATTTTCTCGTTACTATCGTGTTTGCTGTATATATACAGGGTGTCTGGGTTTAAAGTGCGCTAACTTCGGGAATGATTCTACATGATGGTAGAAGTAAAAAAGATAATAAGTTTTTTCGAATTTCCTATGTTTATTTTCTCACACAAAAAAAAAAATTCCATAGAAGAATATTTATTTTCCCATACAACCGATTCACTTTTTTTACCTAAAAACTACCGTAAAAGGTTGGAATTTCGAAAAAAGTTGTTTTTCGTTTGTACTTGTACTATGATGTGGAATCACCGGCCAATGTATATGTGTATATAGTGCTGTAACTCAGAATAGCGACAAAATCACAACACTTTTAAAACCTATTTAACTTAGTATTTTTTCACTATTAATGACTTTATATCACTTTCCAAAGTGTGTTGAATTGTCACAATGCTGAGTTGTCCGGTTACCATATTTTCAACTGCGCCATATATTTTTTTTGTATAACTGAATTGAAAGTATTTTATAATAAATAATATATTCTCAGATTGAGACTCAGGCTCAGACTCATTAGAGATTACCGTACTCATAATTTTATAGTAAATATATCCTCAGATTGAGACTCAGACTCAGACTCATTAGAGATTACCGTACTCATAATTTTATAGTAAATATATCCTCAGATTGAGACTCAGACTCAGACTCATTAGAGATTACCGTACTCATAATTTTACAGTAAATATATCTTCAGATTGAGACTCAGACTCAGACTCATTAGAGATTACCGTACTCATAATTTTATAGTAAATACATCCTCAGATTGAGACTGAGACTCAGACTCATTAGAGATTGCCGTACTCATAATTTCCAAGTTCATTAAAGTTTTACGTAAGCTTTTAGCTTACAATCAATTGATCACAGGTTCAATTCACAGGTGAAGATGCGCGGGGAAAGCGACTTATTAGCGTTAGATCGTAGATATTATCTGATCAGCACTCTCTTTCCCATTTAAAAATATACGAGTCTGATCAGAGAAATCAATTATCATCCATCTGCCCGTGTGTAGTTCGGAGAGTGATTTGTTCCCCGCGACGAGAGCTATCATTAAAGGCTTCTACTAACTGATGCCCGATCTCGATTGCCCACTTAGTGGCGATGACTCGGCACAAGAGAACAGAGAACAGATAACTGACAGTGAGGCCCCACTACCCAGGCTTAAGCTAGCTTTACATGACACTTTTTTCCATACCATATCGATCACTTTTTCTTTTAACAAGGACCTACCTTTTTTCACTTTTTGTTACCCAAAAAATCACCAACCCGAACCCTGGAACTTGCGGCAAATGTACAAAATAATATATTTTATACCAATATTCCTATTAATATTATTTAAGGCTTCGTTATAAGCACTTAAAAAGAAGCATAAAGATTATTGAAGATTGTTTGAAAGGGAGGTATTATAAAATGCGAGTGATAGAGGGAGCGCGCTAATATTTAAACATAACATTTATAATAAATAGGCGAAATGAGAAAATATTTAATAAAACACGGCTTATTTAAAAGAGTGCAAAAATCTCTCGACATTTGAGTTTAGTAGCATTTAAAGAAGCGCTGTGAATATTTTCATACCTATACGTGCAATAAGCCATATTATAAAACTTCCGGTAATTGTTTGGTTTCGGTTGTCTCCTTATTGTACCTTTTTAAAATGTCTGCTCAGAAAATTCTAATTTCTGAGCACAAACTGCCTCCTGTTTTATATTATGTTTTAGTTTTAACATTCTTGTTTTGTCTTGTCCTGCTGTTATTGTTATTCTAAGTTTTTTCATCACTTTGTATAAACAGCATATTTAGTGCTATAATATTAGATCTGTATTGGGTAAGGCACACTGTAGGAATACTTTTAAGAACATAACCACTAATACTATATTACCGTTTTTAAGTTTGTTATAGTAAAGCGCACTTGAAGTGAAATGACACTAAACGGCTCTATATAAATGCCATGTTATAATAATAATTATTATTATTAAATAACAGAATCAGATGTGTTATTATAATCTTCGGAGTGTGCTTTGCGATTTTTTCCTATCGAGGGAATATCAAATAATTACTTTTTTAACTCGGCATCGGAATAGAGAATAACATATAAAATAACACAATCATTTAAAGTGTTCAAGGGAAGTATATCGGTAAAAATCGAGGCCTTAAAGAAAACATGTGAAATAACGAAGGCTTTTATATTTTATGAATTTACTAAATTATCATTATTTTCTTACTACGACAGTACTAAATTGCTACACGTTTAACATAACCATAGATCATAATTATTGTAAAAGTATCTGTCATGAAATGTCAACAAAAATAAATTTAAAAATAAACGCGATATTCATTAATAAAACACACGTTCTCAATCAGTAGAATACATTGTTATATGTCTTACCTATACGCCCTTACTAATAAAGGTGTATTAATTTTTACACAACTGATAAACAACTATTTTAGATACTAAATTAATTATTCTTAAATTACGAAAATATGTTATTGATTTATACCATATATATTTACAACATATATTGTAAAATAATATATCCTTATAAGAAATGTATTAGGACATAGCAAACTAGGCATCTACTTAAAAACTCAAATCAAATAAATAAATTATTTGCGAAAAATGTAGCAAGAAAATGTATTTTTTGAAATTTTTTAATGTACCTTTATTTGTCTAAGAGATTTTTACATTTTGTACAAATGGTTTCAATTTAAGGATTTGTAGTAAACAATGGTTTTACATGGTTTACGATTAGATAAATTGGCATATTGATACAATTGGCCTTAGTATTAGTAGATGTTTGATATGTAACTAATGAAATAAATGCACACTATTTCCAAATAATGTTGTTTTGTAATGGCAAATGGCAAATAATGCCCGTCATTAAACTTGGCGAAAATCAATATCAAAATCGGGCTAGTCCTATATTCCACATCGAAACCATATAGAAATATGGTCTGTAATTTTTTTTAATGTGAAAACCGCCCGCAATTGCAACTACTCCCAATTGTTGTAAGGTTAAAAAGAAAGGTGGGGAAGTGGTTATTTATAAATCATCGCTAAAATTTAAAAATTTTTTCAATATATCACGGCTAAATCCATTTCCAGCAATGTTTTGATTCTGAGTGGTGGTCCATCACCAAGGTGATACTGCGAGTATCTTTCACTATGTAACGGAATCTGTATTAAAAATGGAGTCGTCTAAAGCGTCCGTTAGTATTCTGCCTTCAGTATTCTGTCTTCTGGCCACGCGGGTGGCACCCTCCACTAAACCAACAGTATTAAAATATTGTAATACAATACTAAACAGTATAGGTGATTATTTCTAAATACCATTGATTCCCTCTTCACTCTTGAGACATAAAGGTGTTCGTAGCTTGTCAGAGCAAATTGCCATGTTGGACCGTCATCACGTTATGAGAGCTTTTATATTTGGTGATGATATTTTTTTGGAACACAATGTAAGAATTTAAATAAGCTGTTGCCTTAGTAATAATAATAAAACATACTTGGTTATTTTGGATAGCGCCATTTTTGTTAAAAATCACCTCAGCTGTATAAATCGTATATTCTGTCTTATTATGACTAACTATGGTCTAGACAATCTATTAAAATAACTTATGGCTAACAGATTGCATCCACCGGTTCGTCGATCAATAACACAAAACTATATATACGAGTACATTGTACAATGCGTTTGGCCAATGAACGTGATGCTGCATTAAAATGTACGTATTATTTATTCATATTATGCACTGGCAGATAATATACAGGACCATATTTACCTGGCAGGTAACTTGAGGTTAACAATGTTTATTGTTTATTAGGGAAATTTAGATACGGTTAGGACACGGAGCACATAATTGGTAACACGTGTTATTGGAAATGCCATTATTTAATCCAAATATTTATTTTAATAATATATATGTTCTTTAATGCAAGTGTTTAGGAAAGACAATGCAAAGCTTATGATGCATCAATAGTACAAGGGTTTGATTAATATTTATCTTCCTAAATGTGATTCGTCAAGTGACAGATTGAGGAGTAAGGCTTCGAATCAAATAAGAAAAATGTGGATATATTATAGGCAATACAAGAATAGCACTTTCAAATATTAATAGAGTCTAAAAGGTGGGTTTTTAGTTTGGACCAAAATTCTGTAATGGCTGTTGGCTTGTAGTTCCGGAGGGAGTTTATTCCAAGCCTTCGGCCATGATTCTCAGAAGACGCGATCTCCTAAGTATTTGGCTTTTGCTTAGGTTCCGTCAGATGATGATTTTGCTGATCTAAGAGTTGACTGCCTCAGACCAGTGTTTTCAGGGAAGCGCAGAGATTTCAGGTGTGGCCAATTCATTGATGAATTTTAACATCATTATTTCAGGGCACTTGAACTTGAACCAGTGAAGGTTACGAAGGTGTTCCGAAATGTGCGAATGTTTAGAGAGCCTAGTTATTAGCAGCTTCTACGCACCATTCGTCTTAACAAACATACTAACAATCGACTACCTAAGGCACGTTGGGGATGAAGCAGGGCATATTAGGAACAATCTCAGACCGAAAATATAGTTTTGGAAAAAGTCAATATACCTAATGATTTTTGTGAATGCCATTTGAAATTCATCGGAAATGTTTAATCATTTTTTTTTGTTTAAAGCAGCTGGCGTTCAAAACTTCGGAATACATTTATAGTCAAATGAGATCAGATAAATTGATTTGTATTAATGATAATATGTTGGTTTTTCAGGAAAAAAATTGAAAAACAATTTCGCTTGCGAAGAAAAAAAATTGTCGCGGTCACCAGTTTCAACTTTATGGTTTCGAAATATTTACATATTATACACATTGTGACGTCATGTCTTATTTTAGATGGCTAAATTTAAATTCCAAACTGAAAAGAGCTCACGATTGAAATGACATAGCGAGCTTAACACTGGTATTTAGCTAAAAAAATGTACAGTTTTAAAAGTTAAACCTTAATGTTGCTTCAAACAAACAAATTTTTAGATAACTGTTAAAAAAATTTAAAAAAGGAATTGAACACAAAAACAATTATTAATTAATAATACAGGGTTTTCCAATAAGAGGTGTTATTTTGATATTCGTAAAAGATCAATGATTTCGTTGCTTGTGTGGCACGTAGCGCCGTTTTGTTGAAAGCAAACGTTGTCCAGATTAATACCATCCAATTCCAGCCATAAAAAATCATTAATCATCTCTCGATAGCGCAATCCATTCACTGTAACTGTTGCTCCAGTCTCATTTTCGAAAAAGTAAGGTCCAATGACTCCGCCGGACCATAAACCGCACCAAACAGTCACACGTTGAGAATAGAGAGGCTTTTCAACAATAATTCTTGGGTTTTCCGATCCCCAAATGCGACAATTTTGCTTGTTGACGAAGCCACCGAGGTGGAAATGGTCCTCATCACTCAAGATGATTTGTATTTGATTCACTCAAGTGAATTTTAATAATTTCAATGTGTTGTTGAAGCGTGTATCGTTCCATTTTTATTAATGACGTAGTTTTTACTTGACAAATGTCAAAAAATGACAGCTTCAAAAGTAACATCTACCGAAATAGCAGGCTATTCAAAATAACATCTCTTATTGGAAAACCCTGTATTATCCAATTCGAAAAAAAAATATTTTTCGCTAACTTGCACGAGGTTTAAAAACACAGTTCGGCCCTGCTCGCCACCGTTCATTGGGTCCCAATTTATTCTAGTGTAAAAGAGGTCTTCTAATGAATTGGATTTTAATGTAATTACTTCGCATTGTTCGAGTTCAGGTGAATAGGACACAGGCAGAGCAGAGTATAGGCAGAATATAGACGGAGTATAGACTGGTTGGGGAGGCTGAATTGGATTGCAAAAATATCATTGTAGGTAATTACTTTAATTAATTCGAGTGGCTTTGTGATTTTGTTAAAATTTTATCAATTAAAGCTCTTGATTAGATAAATGTATAAACTAAGTAGTTGATGGAGTTTTAAGGGAATACCGCTGAAGAGGAGAGGCATCTATAGCCAGTTGGACCATGGCATCCTGAATTGGGGTAGAAAGTAGGTATGTTGGGAGGTTGAAGGGGAAAGAGGTGTTAATAATATAATATTAATTAGGTTCTGAATCGTACATATAATTATACAATTATCATAGACAAGTTTACAGTGTTAGAGAAAAGTACTTAAAGGCTTGATATTTTGAGCATATTATAACAAGATGTGTGGAAGAGCCATGTAGGAATTTTACATTGTATGACTTTCACATCTGGACACCAAACAAGGCTAAAGCCATTTCAAGCAAAATTTAGATTCCGAATGATGGGCTTTCACCAGGAAGGTACTGAGAGTGTCTTCCACTCTGGTGATAAGTTATTCGCTTTTATGAAAATAAACATTAAATTTATTTGTCTTTTATTTTCTGTTACAGAATCGCGTAAATATTGAAAAACTGATAAGGCTCTTTTAGGGGAACACAATTTGTTTTTTTTTTTCAATGTGAACAAGACGAGTAGATTAACTTTTGTTTTGATCTATGAACCTTGTAACACTTACTAAATACCTGCAAGTGCTTTAAAATAGTGTTTTTCTTTAAATAATTTATGAGAATATCGTCGACAACGTTTTTTTTTTTGTAAATTGCATCAAAAAATTATTTTTTAATACATTTCAGTCACTGAAGTGAACTGACGTCCTTGAAGTGATTTTTCACGAAAACGGCGCTAGAAAAATCATCCAAATATGATTATAATTTAAGAGATTTAAATATTTTATTCCAACTAAGACGACGAATTAAAAACAAGAACACACATGTGTAATATTATTTAGTGCTTATCTCAGCAATAAATAACACACCATACTAAGTTTATTTACTTTTGATATTATTACTTGAATGTCTGTCTGGGATAACCACTGCCCCCGCCCTTCCTCTTGCTCATCCCCCCTCCACAATCTCCCACCGTACCTCCCTCTACCGCGCAGAGGTCCTGCGCGACTAATTGCCGGCTATTGTGCCCGACACTTTAATGTAGATGTGAATAGGTTTTGATTTGTCGGCTACCTTTCCTTTGCCACGTTACATGATGAGCTTTGAACCTTTGAATGAGGAGAGCTTTTCAATTACCAAAAAAGAAATTTAAATGTCAACACAAACCCGCTGTATAAAAGGCGATGTTATTAATTAACTATTTTCAATCATATTTGGCCTACTAACACTGACAAATATTATATTTTAAAAAAATACTTTCAACTCCTCTAAATGCCTGAGCGTTATTGCACTTATTAAACAAGAAAATTGTTTTTCCAGAAAATAGTACGTACCTGTTTATACCTACCTAGCCAAGAAAAACATTGCCTAAGGATGGGTTGTTCTAGAGGATTTGAACAATTCATCTAATTTTGAAGTTGATTTTCAAGTTCTGTGAAGGTTCTATTCAAGTTCTGTTATTATATAATTATTCAAAAAAATGAAATAATAACAGAACTTGAAAATAACCTTAACAGAACTTGAAAATCAACTTTGAATTTTGATGAATTGTTCAAATTCTCCGAAACAACCCATCCATAAGTTATGTGCTGAAAAATTGAAACCGCATTTTCAGGCTAAAGATTTTTACCATGCAATTTATGCAATGAAATCATTATGAACTTTGGAAAAAAATACTTCCAGATTGTCATGCGTTTCAACGCAGTCGGTGGCGTTGACAATATTGTATTATGAATACAAAAAGCTATCGTTTTAAAAACAATTTTGATATAATATCAATCCGCACAGAATTTTTCAAATATCCTTCCAATTTAATCTCTTCGAGCTTATCATGTGATACCGCCTTCATACACCTATATGTGCGAACGGGTGGGGTAGCTCTCCCGTCTCCCTCCCTCCAGATCACCTCTTCGTACAATTGGGCGCCAAATGAACGCAAAAATACGGCGTTTACACAAAAGGTTTGTCCAGAACGCATCGAGCATCCTAAATAATTTATAAAAGACCCCAACTGTCGATTCTATGAAAGCTCACCACTTGGAATTGGTTTATCCTTTTTAACGGAAATGCAAAATTTATTAGGTGAATTCGTATTTATTTTTTATAAAAATATTTATGTCACAATCGGGTCATCTAACATTATTTGCTGACTTGTAACACAATATTCGGAACAGCTGTTGTATACAATGGTGGATTTGTACTACTTTGTGTATTGTGCACATGTGATATTTTAATTGACGCTCTTGTATTACACCTCTTATGCACAATTAGTCCGCTATTTGTGGTGTCATTAGAGACTGCAGCAGAGGGAAGGGAATTAACTTATCATTTGTTGCTTGCAAGTTTCCTAAAAGCTTTTGTCCTGATCTTGTGTGCGCTGTAATGCATAAAGGTACATAAGTAAATGTTGTGGTTTTGCATACGGCTGAAGAAAATAATTTTTAGTCGCATCGATATTTTTGTCAGTTTTGACAATAACTTAATTAATATAACCTATAATATGTTTAAAATTACTGAACCGTAGATAACGACTTAATGAAAAAAAAAATTTGTAACCATGTATCGAAGAAATAAACTTTATAAATGTGCAAGAAATGCGTTAAACGTTTCAGTTTTTTTTAATATTGTTTCCAGGAAATTAAAAGCAAGTTCAAAATTCTTTTATACATTTTTTAATTTTGATTTTTTATGTTTTAATAAAAAAAAAATCTAGTACGTTTTTTTTAAACTTCTTTCAATTAAAAAATCTAATGGATAGTATTATCTAGTTTTTAAAATGGTAGGTATTTGTCTTCGCGACATCTTCAAAATCAAGAAATATATATAACACTTAAAACACCTTGGAAAATTCTGAAATTCGATGAAAAATTATTGTTATTTCAAGTTTATACAACGGATAAACAATCCCCTGTGACTGGATAAGCGAAGTATAGATCTTTTGTATCTTTCCATAAACTATTTTATGTCAGTTTCTATCTAAAATTTCATTTAGAAAGGTTTCCACATACACGGTCGTTTATCAATTGAATAAAAGTTTCACCAAGTCTTTTCATGGAAAAATGGAGCTCAAGAAAATTTAAATTGATTGAATTGATTAAACTTTGAAATAAATAAATTTAGATATAATTGAAGACGGTGTAAATAATTGGTCCTTGAAACAAAACTCACTCTGTCACGGAGAGAACAATGTTATTAGTATTGGAGTGTAATAACTTTGTAAATGAGCACCATGAGAACGATTGCAGAATGCTGTAGTGGTTGGTAGGTTGGTTGGGATAGGGCAGGGTAGATTGTTGTGAGGTGAGGGAGGGGGGAGGCAAGGGGCGAACCTGATTGACCCCATTCACCCCTAATGAGATATTGTCCGCGCAGGGCTGGACTTGGGATCGTGAAAGTCTAAGTGCGTGTCGTGAAAATTTAAAAAACAGTAGCATTTTATGACGTGAATACCGTTTTATTAGCAATTAAGACAAATCTGTTATCATTAAAGCGGGAAAACGGTAACTTTCTAAATAAATGGGTTCATACCGAAAAAAATAATAAATCCTTTTAAGGCTACGTTATAAGCGTTTAAAAGGAATAAGATTAATTTAAAAGGGTGATATGTAAATATGAATGAAAGAGAAAATTATATGTCCAATACTCACTCTATTGTAAAACATAAACAACATCAATCTTTAATTAATAATAGATCTGGTCGTCGTTTTCTTTGATAAGATGACATTCGCTACCCACATTGATATAATTACAAATAAAGTATGTGCTTAAATGTCTCGGTTTTCTGTTAAGATCGAATATATAAATATGAATATACCCAAAACGCTATACAAAACACTAGTTAGAAGCGTTCTTCATTATAATTCACCTTTATATAACATACATTCAAGTAAAATTTAAAGAATACAGCATAAATTTAAGGCAAAAAACCTATAAATTTAATATTCCAATTGATAATATAAATTATATTGAGTTAATGCCATTACTACATTATGACAAGCTACCTGCATAGTCACAGCGAGGATAATTTGTGATATTTGTTTTATTTTTATTTCAAATCATTAACGGACATTTAATATGGGTTGTTTCACAAAATTCGAAAAATTCATCAAATTTCAAAGTTCAAATTCAAGTTCTGTGAAGGTACTTTTCAATTCTGTTTTTTATTTCAGCTTTGTGAAACAACTGACCCATAATGATATAATAACAGAACTAGAATAGAACTTGGAAATTAAGTTTGAAATTTGATCAATTGTTCAAATTCTGTGAAACATCCCGTCCTTAACTAGCCCTGACCAGGTAAGTATGATTAATTATCGTGTACCGGATAAATAAAATAAAAACACACTAGAATGCTCCATTTAATGTAGTTGCTTCTCGAACTAATTTTATGTTTTTTTCTTGTTCTCAGAGATTGCATCGTGTGGTGAATAAAACTTGCTCCATCGACATATTTAACTTTAAGAACATTCTATATGCAAATATAAACGCAGATTTGCAAAATCCTTAACTGTATCAGATTGTTATGATGATTGAAAGATTATTGTGTAGGTACTTGTGTTATTTATACAAACTAGTAAAATCAAAATGGGTATTTAAATAAATAAATATTTTAAAAAAGTATTATAATTTGTTAGAGACCCCAGGACTCTTAAACATCATAAAAATAAAATAGGAAAATGGGAAATAAAATCATGTAAATAAGTCATCTCTGTTTGGCAAAACCAAAGTTTGATGGTGGTTGTAATAATGTAATGTATAATAATAATAAAAACTAAAATATTTTTAAAATTTTATAACATTTGTATTTGATTTATTTAATAATCAATATAAAATAAAATTGAATTAAACATGATAACAACAATACACGTACATAATATTTAGTAAAATAGCCTTATCCCTAGTACCGGCCCTAGGCGCGACTCAATGTTCATCATTTGCGTTCCGCCCGCCGGGTTACATTTGTCATTTGCCTGCATTGTCCGCCGGGGGGGGGGGGGGGTTCATAGAAGGGGGGGGGGACGCCGGTAAGTCGGGAGGGGGGAGCTGATTGCTGATTCTTCGACAATATCCTGTGATTGCCCTCAAATATCCCACTGCCAAGCAACCGAGCAACTCCGGGACAAGACGGGGCTGCAGGCCAACAGGGCGCAATTATCATTTTGAATTATTTAAATGTATCACTTATCACGTGTTGGTTAACAGTCCGTAACGTAATTATGATATCAAGCCTGATATGTCGTATTGTATGTATGAAGCAAAGAGTGTGTGCCATGAAAGAGCTGAAAAATTTGCTTGTGTTGTGATGGAGGACTTAGCCAGCCGAGGAATTAAATACACTACGCCTGGGTGGGACCCAAACGCGATGTCAACTCAGCCACCGACCGGCTCAAGGCCCCGTTCGACGATGGTTTAAAAGGGAAATACGTAAATACGAATGTTAGAGAGAGCGCGCTAATATTAAAAAAAAACGATAATAATTAAGTGAAACTGGTGAAAATATTTAATAAAACACGACTCGTTTGAAATAGAGCAAAAATCTCACGACAAATGCTTTAGTTGGATTTAATGATACACTGTGAACATTGATGTATTATACTAGATTAGCCCTGTCTAGTTAAATTCATTTAAAAAATAACGCCACGTAGCGTACGTCACAAATACGGAGATGAACTTAACAACCCAACTCTGTTTAAACTCCTTGTACAAGCGTTCAAACTCGTAAGTGAAACAACGGAGAATTTGTTGGAGAATTTGTCAGAGGTGTTGTAATATGGACATAATTCAAATTTAAATATTTGGAACTCGTAATTTTTGTGATTGAAAAAATGAACTTACCCAGCATAGCTGAGAAGCAAAATAGACCAACAAAAGGTAAAACGCAATGCACAGTGCCCATTTCGCATTGCGACATAATGCGTGGGCCTTTTAATAAATGTACATGTGAACCAAACCAAAATTGTGTTGGGGTTATTTTTAAATGAATATGCCGTGTCTAGTCTAATTTAGTCTATGACTGTGAATTATAATTATAATGCCTATAACATATTTAACAATGAACAAAATATTTTTTAATAATTTTTGGAACTTACTTGGTGATTTTTTTTCTATCGAGAGAATTTCATATAATTAACGTTTCGGCATAACAAATGTATAGACATTATCTTAAAAAAAAAAATTATTTTTTATTTTGGAACTTAAAAACTCAAAGAGTTAACGAAAAACTTTTTATAAATCGGTATAAATTGGGTATGCGTGGGCATAAAATGTAGTTATTTTGTTACTTAACAAGGTTAAATATTTGTGACATTGCTGTAAATTAAAATTCCTAACCTTCAGTGTTGGTTGACAATAACACGAAGAAAGTAGGGGGATTTAATAAACATTCAACTTATAATGATCATCCAATTCTGCAATTAGCACGTTCTGAAAATAAATCTTGAAATAAGTTCTGAAGCCTTTGCAAGCGGGTGATTGCAGACAATTGAAGTTTTTTTTACTTAACATTAATTTACGGTAATTCATCACATTCAAAATGAGATTCTTCGTCAAAAATCATCCAATTAAAAGTTGTCCCGAGCTGATACGTTTAGCGTTTAGCACTCGGCGTAATTGACTGTCGATCGGCTAATGGCCGTGATATTAGGCTGATAGCTCCTACATTGTCAATTTTTTTAACAATCAATCGGATTTTCCGTCCTTCCCCTTTCTACCTCCCCCCCCCCACCGCCCTCCCACACTCCACGGCCAGGATTAATTAATTCCCGGCGCAATAGCCGCCCGGCCGATGTGTCCGCTGAGAACTTTTCATTAATACCCCCTCTCACCTCTGCGCACCAAATTACCAGACTGCGCCAAAACATAAAAGCTCATCCATAAATTAAGAGATAGGAGAGCGTAGGGTACAAAATTAATCAAATAATCTACATAACACAAGAGGAGGGGGGAGGTGCCCCACGGAGCCCCCGTCCCCCTCGCGGTTCGCCCCCACCGCCGCACATGGCTGTGTTGACGGGGTGCCGCGCCGCTCTCGCTCCGCTCCGCTCTCCCCGCCGCGCACCGTCTCCGCTCCGTACCTTGCTCAGTCGCGTCCCGTCCGTTCCGCGGGAAACGTCTGTCGGCTGCCGATACTTTTCGCTACGCGTTCGCGATTTCTCCGCGTCATCGTTACGCATTCTGCATCGCACACGTGTCTTTGCAATAAGTTATTTTTCTGTTCAATTTGTGTTTATTTTGTTGGAAGAATATACCTATAGTGTCGCGAGAGTTGTGCACTTCAACATTGATTCGTAACTGTTTGTGTTTTTTCTACAACAGTCATCACTCCCGGTGTATTCGAGGACGTTTTGAGTTTATTTTGTGTTATTTAATTTTTTATTTGTTGGTTTGTTTATGTTTTGTTGAGTGCTCCCACCCCGACCTTCTCGGAGGAGGTTTTATGGGCCAGAGGCAGCACCGGCGGCAAGGATATTCCACCTTGACAATCGGTAAATATTGCCAACTTTTTACCGTCCGGAGATCCCCACTTGGTCGTAAAGGTCGCTTGTTTCATTAGAAGCGTGTGACAAGCCTCAGCGGGGCTGTAACCGACCTGGCCCCAATCCCAATCACTGCCTGGCCGGCTATACCCCATTACACCCGTACCCCCATTGCCCCATAGCCCCATAGCCCCACCATACCCCGGCCGGTCAGTTATAGCCCGCACTTTCATTTAACGATATTCAATATCGATAAAAATGATTAAATTATACACAGTAAAAAACATTTTATGGTCTCGCGGCTCCGGGAAATCTCTGAATATATATTTCTCATCTGTGTTTTTATTATTACTTGTACTTATTTGGCAAATAAATAAATCTGTCGGCAATAAACATGTTGATCCATAAAGTGTTCATCCGAGAAGTGCTGCTGGTGCCCATATGTTTACCTGGCTCAGGAACGGGCTAGTAAAGGCGCCGGTTACACATACCACTTGCCAGAATATTCCGATGATAACAAACTTTTTTGCGAGTCCGTAATGGCTTATTGTTTTCTAAACCAACCTACCTACATGCCAAGCAAATTTTTAATCTATTTATTCAATAATATAGAATTACTTCGTTTACTACTTAAACTTCTCAATTATGATATATAATACATTATATTCCTTATCCAAAACAAATTTGAAAACATAACCTAACATTTTAAACTCTTCGTAGGTACTCGCTAATGGGTGAGAATTACTTTTCAGGTTATGCGAATCGCTATCCATTATTAAGTCGAGAGTATGTACCTATCTACTTACAAACTATACCACAAGAAATCATAGATGTTTTTAACTCTATGCAACAAATTAAACTACTGATCTCAAATAATTAAGTAATCTCTAACGTAAACGTTTCTTATTCGTAATTCTAGGAACCCAATACAAACGATGTAGATGATACTAAAAGCCATCCAAGAATATCATCCGACATTCTTATCTAATTAAAATCCTTCTATTTATACGTACGGGTACCTACCCAGAAACAAGAGGCCATCTTGTCTTGCCTAATTAGGGGTAAGCCGCATAACTCAAATACAAACATTTATTCCTAATTGAAAATTATGTAATCGTCCAAACATTCATTGACAAAGCGTTATTGTGTTCGAACCGGAATATCTGTTAAAAAAATTGAAATGTCGGAATGAGTCGTTCATTAGTTAAATTTCCATATGAATGAATAATTCTTGGTACACGTCGCCATTGGATAGGTATCATTCTGCTAACAGCGGGAAGCCAGAATGCTAAAGCCCTGTCTCTTACTTAATCAAATTAATGTCATCTGTATAAAGTTGAAAACTAGTTTGTAAATGGCCGGGCTCAGAATAGATTCCAATCTCGGTGATTGAACAAACAATAAAAATATGTATTATGAAGATTATTTGGCGAAAGACGAATGGCCAACGAAAGCACATTCGTCATTTCGGTGACTGAATGAATTATTTTAATACATTTATAGTTTGCTTTCAGATTTATTCATTTTTTGCTCCGGTGCCTGCTTTATAACTAATCTGAGAATTTAATAAATATGAAAGTAGGTACAATAATATTATAACATAGTCTGACGTCATAGTCATCACGGCGCTACTCCCAGGGTGGGATTTAGCCTCTTCCACAAATTAATGTTCTCCACCAACTTGGCCTGCCCCTACTAATCCACCCCTCTACCGCGCAGTCAATCTACCTCTTCCTGGGTCCGCTCCTGTGTCGCTCCAATCTCACTATCTAAGTTAAATTTTAAAATAATGATGGCTGCTACAAACGATTTTATTATATTACGATTTCAAATTTTCAAAATGGCAATTATTAAAATAATTTCTGTTCAAATATTATATTCTCGGTAGATACCTGCTTTATCGTTTGTCTGTATCCTTCAAACAAATAGTTTCAATTTTGAAATAAAACTTAAATTCAAATCAAATTTGAGTTAATTGAACCAGGTTTCACGCAGGACCAACGCACACCACAGATAACATTAATTAGTATGTTTGATGGTAATTTATATATACACATTATATAAGCGCCCTTCAGGTTCGTACACACTTTCCATTAAAAATGTTTGCAACACAATCATTCTACCATACGTTAATTACTGTAGCAGCGTTCCATTATTTGCTAAGGAGGGATATACGAAACAAGTGACAAATACTACAAAATAGAGCTATCAGCATTATACTAAAGAAAAATACTGCGAAAGTCAAGGAAAAGTTGAAGAAGTTAAATATTTTGTCTTTTAATGTAATGATATGATTTACTTCAATACCTTATTTTTCATATACAACTGTTATAAATGTACAACATGATTTCCTGAAAAATTTAAAACCTGCAGCACAAAAATACTAATTAATTTTAATAAAAATTACAAAAATATGGATTAATTTACACATTTATTTTTTATATTCGGATTGTATTAGGATTTATGTTGCTATGTGCCTATTTAAAACTATAAATAAATGTATACATTTATTGTAATCAAGTTTAATTTGTAGAACTCCATTTTAATTTAAGGTTTTTCTTTTATAATATATTCAATACTATTATTATTCAATTAAAAAAAAAATTATGAACATGTTCTGCACTGTAATTAATATTACGCGTGACGGAACTTTACGAATGAACTTTAGAACTTAATTTTCAACATTAGAACTGATTGTGGGAACAATTCAGACAAGCTATAAAGTACGTACCGATATTATTTTATTTAATTAATTAATAATTCTGTGTTTGAAACGTGTATTTCTTTTCTTAAAATTTTTGGCAGATGATCCTGAGGCAAATATTGTTTTCCTAAATATTATCAGCTTCATACAATTATAATAGCCAATGATTTTTCACGGGTCTTCGCTAGTCACAATAAAAGTATCACATTCTGTAGATAGTGTCGAGTGGCTAACGATTTAAATAATATAATTAGTTCGTTTTCAATCACCCGCTCTTTGTTTGTCATGTACTAATATTATCTTGAAAATGTGTAATTAAAATCTAAGCTTCAAGATAATTACATAGCTACAATTAAGATACAATATCATGAATAACTAAATATTATAAAAGTAAAAATTAAATTATTCCTAATAACAAAAATTGCATTGAAATGTGGCTGATAGACGTTTGTAGGTATTTTTATTCGATTCTAATGCCATTTCATGAAAGTTTTGTTCATTTGTAACTAGTAATTTTATAAAGTTATCGTGCACCTACTTAAAATGTAACATAGATAACTATCTCTAATAAATTCATAGTTATTCGTAATTAAATTGTGATTATTAATTATTATTCGTATTTATGGAGTGATTATTAAATGATAAGGTGTTCGATTTTACTAATTACAAATGCTCACTAGTTATTAGACGCCGCTAAAGGAAACTCATCCAATCACCCATTAATCGATTATTTTATCTGGATTAGGTACCTTGAGGCATGATATCTTAGCTGGATTATAATACTAGGTCGGTTCCATAGTAACAATAATACTATTGACATGTTTTTAATAGATTATTGCTAACAAAGTATAAATAATAGGTCAATTTAAAATACGCACTTACGAGTATAATCTTGCTAGCTGAGGTGTACCTGGCGTTGTTCGATTTTTCTCTACTTTCTATAAATACATGTATTAAATAGTGAATTCCTTTTCAAAATCCGTTGCATAGTTTAGAAGAACTAATCGCACGAACAGACAGACGCGGATAACGACTTTGTTTTATACTACAGGGTTTACCAATAAGAGGTGTTATTTTGAATAGCCCGCTATTTCGGTAGAAGTTACTTTTGAAGCTGTCATTTTTTTAAATTTGACAAGTAGAAACTACGCCATTAATAAAAATGGAACGATACACGCTTCAACAACGCATTGAAATTATTAAAATTCACTTGAGTGAATCAAATGCAAAACATCTTGAGTGATGAGGCCCATTTCCACCTCGGTGGCTTCGTCAACAAGCAAAATTGTTGCATCTGGGACTCGGAAAACCCAAGAGTTATTGTTGAAAAGCCTCTCTATCCCTCTCTAACGTGTGACTGTTTGGTGCGGTTTATGGTCCGGCGGAGTCATTGGACCTTACTTTTTCGAAAATGAGGCTGGAGCAACAGTTACGGTGAATGGATTGCGCTATCGACAGATGATTAATGATTTTTTATGGCCGGAATTGGATGGTATTGATCTGGACAACGTTTACTTTCAACAAGACGGCGCTACGTGCCACACAAGCAACGAAACCATTGATCTTTTACGATTGAATATCAAAATAACACCTCTTATTGGAAAACCCTGTATTTAGATTAGATATTAGAGATAATAAAAACCTCGCTGAACCTACATAAGTAGAAATACAGAGTGTTTATTATGTATTTTAATGTATAAATATTTTTTAATTCTTTCGTAGGATTTTAAAACACGCTTGCGGTGATATTTCACAAAAATGACACCTTATTAATGAACTATGTAAATATTTATCGTCATTATAAAGCTTGAAATGTATGTAAAATATACGATAATTATTTATACGAAGATACTATTAGTTAACAAAGAGTCTTTAGGAATATATGTACGTAGTAAGTTTACAAAATATTGCTTCAACGAAAGATACTAAATTACTTGGGCAGGTTTCTGATTTAATTAATTAATTTTATAATTGTGCTCTTAAATAAAATTTCCCCATAATCCGGTCCTGGCGGCATCCAATTAAGACGGAACCACCCCTTAATTATTTCAATTTGTTGAACACTCTTCCATACCCTATCAATCCTCGGAAACTCAGCTTTTTATATTGTTATTAAGGCAGAGCGGGGTTGCCACATTTACCTTATTAGTATTAATGGTAAGTCTGGCAATGCAGCCAGCGGGCAAGTCTGGCCAGGGGGACCATTGTGCCCCGCTATACCTGAGCGGGACGGCTGGGCCTCGACTCGCTCCCCTTGGGTATCTACCTAGTACCTACCCACCTAACTAACTGTGGGATATTATGTTAGGTAGGTACTGGGTAGTGTTTGGTGGAATCTACCGAATCACATCCCTACACTTTCAAATAAATGCTAAGATTTTTGTAATAATTATTTTGATTGCATAGATTTTTTACTGTAATTTGCTGCAAAGCAGTGAACATTCAAATGGCGTGGAGGCTACGTACCTATTCGTTATCTATGAATGTTAGTAAATTGTGTTTTTCGGTTCAATCTTCTATAATTTAATTTTAAATATTCAAAATAACTGATGTTAAATATAGAAATAACCGGACAAATCGGAATACTTTTGAAATGTGATATAAAATCATGAAAGATGATGAAAATAACGTGGTTAGGTTTTTGAGGCTAGTTTTTTCATCAGTGTTGTAATTTGTCACGGAACCGTGTTATCACTGTAACAAAAATAAAACCTACTTACATTTTTTACCTTTATCAAATATGAGAATTTAATGTTTGTGAAAAAACAAAAAATTAAAACGAAAAATGGAGGGGTGTATTTATTACAAGCGAATATTATTATCAAATAAATCATCGAACACAATATTATGTAGGTGCTTACAGATGTTCTTTTTAATAAATTAATCTTTGTAAACAAAGCTAACTTTAAAATATTTAACACAATGCTTTAGCAAAATAGTAGAAAATGAAAATAAAAAGTTTGAAACTACTAAAAATTAATCGATAACCGATTAAATACCTACTTCAAATTTATTATCATGAGTTTCTTGAATCCTCTAGAAATAAAATTGCTTCCCTTACTGTGCACAATACCAATACAAGAATAATATACAACATAATAACATGAGAAGGTATTTTTACCTGCATTTGGCATTCATTCAGGTTAATCTCCTTTATATTAAAAGGTAGAAATTCATCTTCTTACTTATTTATGTCTACGAATCTCTTACTCGTCGTATAAAAATCACTTGTATGTAGGTTTCAGTTGATATAGGAACAGCGGGTTGACGTGATATATTGAAAACGATTAATCGACGGTTGTATTTAGCCTAACTAAAATAGAAATTAAACTGGTTAGCAGCTCGGCTATTTGATCAGGTTTAACGTCTTATATGGATGCGATATTGATTAAACTATATTTATGTATTACTGTTATTGGCTATTATTTTAAACCTGGATAATCTAAAACCATATTTATTATTCGGGCCTCCTAAAATGGATCAAATCATTTCTCAATCAGTTAGAGATAAAGGTAGGTTTCTCCTCACGTTTTTAAAATATACCATCAGGAATTTCACAAGGATCTCTTCTCGGACCTCTGTTGTTTAATTTGTATATCCGTGATATAGGTACTTTAAATTCCTTTTAAAACTTTAACATCCAATGTTTTGCTGAATACACTAAAATTTACAAAGAGTCTGTTTTTCTATTTTATCATTTACATTTTCTATGTTTTTATAAAAAAATATTATGAGCTGAAACATCACTTGTTAAAGCAACCATGTTCGTCACAATGTGTAGACAACTGTATGTTTTCCCAAATAAAATAAAATAAAAACGATATGCAATTATAATGTATTATGCAATTATTTTCATTTAAAAATAATTTGTTGTAGTAATCTATTTGGGATCGGAACGGTTTCATCCTGCTACATTTTCAGAAGACCAGTTTCAAATATTTGGTATTAAATAAAGACGAAGTACAATTTTTAAAAGCAGATTTACAAATTAAGATTCGAAATTTTGTATATGATTTATGAGATCGAGAACATCTTCGGAAGACCAGTCAGAAGTTGCCCGAGGTGAGGTGAAACCAAATAATGAAAATTACTTATGAAGATTTTAATATATTATTTTAAAAATATTTTATTAATAATAAAAAACATTTGGACTGTAATGGTGAACCCTTTATAATTAATTAATCCTCGGATTATTCCGCAAAATAAATGGTACCTTGATAAAAACATAGTTAGCAATTTCCATTAATCTCAGTATTAATTTGTTTCGTATCTTTGAAATTGCTTTCTCAAAAATTCATGGTAACAAGTTTCCCAATTAGGAATATTGCTGTGATCACAGTTAATTAACTAATACGTCAACAGTTCGGAATATTGTAAATTGATTTTCTTATGTGAAACTTGGTTAATTGAGTTGGTTGTTTAGCGGAAATTGCGACTTAGCCTTTCTAATCGTAAAGCAACACACACTACTGTTTAGTCTGTTGATATTGTGATGTGTATCCATCAACACAGGCAACTTTACTATATTTGCACAGTATTATAACATGTTAAATCTTAAATTATTGGTATTATTAATTATTTCGTGATTGATTTTTGTAATAAATTACAACAAAAAACATGATCACAAGTTTTAACTGGTTTATTAAATAACTTTTTATGATTAAATTTCTTTTCATACCCACACTTACAATTCCTTGAAACATTTTCTTCTGAAAGTAATATCCATAAATAGATATAAACCCTTAAAAGTCTCAGAGCTAACCTTTAATAGGGGTAGGTATATAATTTTATAGCGTAGGTAATATTTTATTTTTGCATTAGGCAAATATCAATCTTCCGTGACTTTTAAATATTTTAACTCTTCAAAGATCCTCACACAGCTTTGAATCTTTTCCCCTCGCGAAATCTGTAAAAAAAGATTATTTTATTTATACTCGGATTTCGTAATGCCGTGTTTAATAGAATTATAAATAAATACCTCATTAAATTTGTGATTAAATATTTTACTACAAATTAAGGTTATTTTGTAGATTTTAACCCCTTTTCCACAACTTTCTTAATACATAGTTTATTTTCTACCTGTATACTTTATTTTCTTTAATAATAAATAATAATAATAATTGGATGACTTGTAAATTTATAATACATTTCTACAGTGATCTATGTTATTGCTAACTATTTATGGAGATAATATACAGTACAATACTTACCTGGTAGGTCACTTGAGATTAACACTCAATTAACATTATCTCATTGTTTATTAGCGAAATTTAGATAAAGTATTTAGGACATAATTGGAAAATTTAATATAACTGGACTTTCTCTTATGAATGGTATATTTAATTTTAGGGTATGACAGCTTAAAAAGGTATGTTTTTAGTTTAGATCTGAATTCTGTTGGACTTGTTATGGATCTTAGTTCCGGAGGGAGTTTATTCCAAGCCTTCGGCCCAGATACTCCGAAAGCGCGATCATCGAACATCGAACCATTTACAAAATGTTCTCACAATGTGTTGAGTATTGAAATGTTTATTTGTGTTATGAAACTTCACTTCAAGGAGCATAACAAAGCTTTGTAGTAATTAAACGCTTTAGCTTTGCTTAATTCAAGGATCAAAATATATAATCCTGGCAATTTTACATAAAATAGGTTAATCACTGAGTAACGAAACCTGCTTTAAAGTGGGAACGTGGTAAATGCATATCAAGTTATGCATTGTATGGTGTGGGTATGTGTTAGTATTCGGTCATTCTTGGTGCGTAAGTGGGAGATTCTACTTCAGATGCACTTAACGATATTAATGTCACAGGAGATAAATTTCTTCTTAGATAACGAGAATGTAAATAACGCTTGAACGACGATTTACTGCACATATTCATCGCCGTTCGTTAAATAACACTGTTAAAAGGTACTACGTATCGATGAAGACACGACTAGTCCTGAATTTATGACATTTATAGAAATAATCACGCGTTCCTGAATATTAATGAGAATTTTTACTGTATTTCTAATTTCATCAAGAAATTAATCATGTAATGGACTTTATTTGAAAACTTAAAATTCACAAATAATTAGAAAATAAAGTATTACATATGAGACCCAATTATATACCCCATTAAGGCTCGGTAAAGGTGGTTTGAAGGGGAGAAATGTAATATAATAAACGGTAATAACTAAGTGAAAATAGTGAAAATATTTTATAAAATGCGACTCGTTGGAAATAGAGCCAAAAGTTGCATTTAAAGATACACTAAGAATTTTTCATATCTATAACATATAGCAGAACAAAAAGTGTTATTAATTATTTTTTGTAGCCTACTTTGCGATTTTTTTTAAATAGAGGGATTTTTATATACTTAATTACCATTTCGGCTTTACAAATGTATATATATATATATATATAATCTTCAAAAATAATATTTTTTTTAGGAACTTAAAAACTGTTAAAGAGAAATGTGTTATAAATCGGTAGAAATTCGAAATTCGGGGGCCTTATGTATTTTAATGCATTTTATGTAAAGATTCGTTTATTTAGTTTTTTTTTTATTTATTTAATCTGTCACAGAAAGTTCAGAAGAACCAAAACCCATCCCAGAAACCTACTTAGATTGCACTTTAAAAAAATAGTTTGTATATTACAAATTACACTTTAGATTTATTTGAAATTATTCGACCGTAATAATTACAGGTAATTTTTAAAGAGCGTTGGGATGATTTTTAACTAAAACACTGCTTCCAAAAATGATCTAATTATCATCTTATTTGCTACACTCACATCCGATAAAATTCAACGAAAGCTAGTGAGATTTAAAAACATACCCTCCATAATTTGTGAGGAATGTTTGTACATCCAGGATTTCCTGATCCCAGTGAGACACAACACAAACATAGCCTGCACGGATACTTGCGTCAGTTTTCACGATCATAGTTTTTAAATGTATTTTTTTATCACGCGATATTCTGCTTCGAAACAAATTATAAAGTGGTTCCCGTTAGTCGAGGTAGATTGGGGCGAATATGGCCGCGGGGCACAATGCCTTGGTGAATAATAAATGCAATAATAATGTGAACAGGACATCTGGCCCGCGGGGCGGCAGGTGAGACGGCGACAATCTGTTACCCCCGACCCCTACTCGCCCCTACACCCTGCAGTACGCCGTACGTATTACACGCTGTGGAATTGGCCTTTAACAATTTGAAAGACAGCTCTTTTTGATAACAGAGCCTCCTTCACCCCATTTTATGATTGATTGAATGTTTACTAGGAAATAGATTTATTCGTGTTTGTAGTTGCTGTCAAATTAGTTTTAGAAGGATTTATATTCTGTTTTACAATAGAATTTGTAAATTAGAAATCTTGCGGCTTGTTCAAACTTGGGTACGGGCAATTAGGTGAATCGGTATTAAAAGTAGGCACGTCGGATTTTTAAATTTTAATTGAATTTCATGAAAGGGGTTGTTTACCTACACAAGGCGCCAAAGTTCTCAGGAAGGTGAAAATAAATTCCCCCGATTGCTGTCGGCGGCAGCACTGGCGGCTCTCGGCTCTCGGGTCTCATGGCTGAGGCGTTCTTCCTGTTAGCAAACTTTAGCACTAGATTACTCCGCGACAAAGGACTAAAGTTATTTCAAAAGCTCCGGCTCCTGTTTATTGTTGATACAAAGCCAGCGCAGGCCTCGGACCGAGGGCGCTCGTAAATTACGGCCCCGCTTTGCGTTTTCATTTTGGATCCTTTAATACGTCGCCACTAAATACGGCGCGGAGCTGGTGATTAATTAGTGGCGGACAAACTTATCCCTTCATCAATCACTGATTAGTCCATTCTGTTTTGTCGATCATGCGCGCACCGTGGCGTCAATTAAAGCGACATTCTTGCTGTACAAAATCTTCTCCCCCGTTGTTCCTCCTGCCTCCCGGAAATAGCTATAGGCTCCTTACTTCTTGCCATTCCATCCAAACTCTTCTTAAGTAAACGCGGGTAGAATGTGGCCGTTTTCGCGAGCGAGGAATTTCGCTAGCCATTATAACTGAATGTGACATCGTCACCACCGGAATTACGACAGTAACACTCGTCGGCCGGAGGAGACCGGATAATGGTTATGCAGATAATTTAATGATGCGTCAGGTAATTTATCAAACCGCTAAAGTTGGACGTGCTAGATGCTGAAATACTAAAGGCCCGAGTTACACGCCTCGTATACCAATCTCCACATAACTCAACCTAGCTTAACCAGTCCCGTTTACATTACACAAGTATTGTCTTAAATCTAATTGGTGTAGAATTTTCCAATGATATGATCATTATTCTACAGAATTATTGTGAATACGAGAAAAGTCATAACGTCACTTTGCAGGACTTGTACATCGTGGGATGGGAGGTTGGGCTATCGGGAGACAGGGGAGCAGAAGATGGCGTCGGTACATTGCGTATAAGTACCCGCAGTACCTGAGAGGAAGGTGGTCAGTCGCCCACACTCGCGACACGAATATCCCATTTGCAAATTGAAAAGTAGATTAATATTCCGCTGCCATTTTTACCACCCATTAAGTGACAGCGGATTCTTTTTGCCCCGGTGCGCCGAAGGTCTATCGAGTAGCGATGTGTCGTTTATGAAAGAGTCGCCCGATTGAGCTAGCGCTTTTTGATTAGCCGTATTCGTATGACTGCCGGGAAAACGTACCACGACTCAATTGAACTGTTACTCTTTTTGTGAGGAGGTATTTTAGAAAAATAGTGTCATTAAAATTATTCTAGTATTATTTGTTGACATGGGTACCTGCACCTACCAACTACCTAGCTTCTTATTTTTCTCGAGGTACGAGCGGCATACTGGTACCAAGAGTCGTACAACAATGCAGACACTTACGCAGGGAGCTGGGAGCCGTGTAGCGGAAGAGCCGTACCGGGAAACCATATTAGCAAGTCGTATCGGGCGAGCACAGTATTCTCATACGCTCTGAGCGCACGGCTCCCGTTCGATTGAGCCGTCGTTCAATTGAGTCAACTCTTTGAGCCGTATGAAAATATTTGGCTGGTACCGTGGCTCCCGCTCTTAACAAAATGAGTCATGATGACCCATCGCTATTATCGATATGGATTCATTTTTCATTATTTTTGCTCACCTCACCTGAGAATCTCGCTACATCCCCTGTAGGCTCGAAAGCAGTACTAGGTAGGAACTAACGTGTCATCTGAAATCATTTTTAAAAGTGTATTTCAATTACTTACCTATTATTTGGGATAATTTTGAAAACCTAACCTAATCTCTTGATTTTGCATAATATGTAGGTACCAACGGAGTGGTGGATACTGTCAATATCGCCTTGGTGAAAGACCATGGGTTGGAATCTAAATAGTGCTTGTAAAGGCTTTATCCGTGTTTAATAACCAGATCAGAATAACCAGGTTCTTTCCAACCTTTCTCTAGCCATGTCCTTCCCCTCCCACTCCCTTTCACATTTAAAAATATATCGATGGCCTAGCCCGTTTTTTATCCATTCAACGTAATGTAAACTTCCCACAAAACCTATATTTACATAGTAAGTTATCTTAATAAGTGCTTCACAAAACACGTAATTGTTTTTACTTATAACTGCACTTATGCAGCCATCGATATCATAATTGTGGATACCATTGACTCTAGTACATTTGTTTATCTTATGCGATATACATTACAATAACGTATCGTTTTTATTGAGTGCAATATTGAATAGTGCAATTAATATAACTAAGTATGCATTCTTATTAAGATGTTATAATTCACGACTTTAACCACTATTGGCTTGACGCAGCACCATAATGTTATTTAATTCACCAAGTCAAGCACGTTATTATAATGCCACAAGGAATAAGTGCCAACTAATGATAAATGATTCAGCATATTTGAGTACAAAACCCTTAATTTATAACAGGCATTTATTAATTATCATTGCAAATATTAATGCGTTGAACCTTGGCTTCGTTTATCGCTCCGATATTACAATAATCACTACAAGTCTGTTGATGTTATTAATTTTATGAATCAATAAATTATTATTGAATAAGAAGATAATGCTAATACATGAAATAGAACAAGACACAGAAAATAACACAGATAACAGTCACAACTAGGAATCGAACCCAGGATCACTCTTACCGGGATAGTGTCTTAACCAATCGAAAAATTCTGATTTTGTAATATGAGATCTTTAAATATGACATTTAATAATTAGGTCCCAATGGTCAGGTACGGTTGTAGCGAAACCGGTTGGCGCTTTGTTAAAAAATATTGATGATGGCTCACAAGGATACAGTGTTTCTTTTATTTATTTTAAACGATTTATTGTAGTCTAAAAAACAGTAACACAATAAACTACCTGATTCCATAAAGTCCCGTTAAATCTTAGTTGACTGAGTGTAGCGAAGTCCTGTTTTAACTTGAGCGTTTTCTTATGATAGCCGTATTGGATAGTACATTTTTACTCCGCCAGAGTTCGCATGAGCGTTACGAGCTGTCAAATCGGAATAATTAAAATTACGCGAGGTTCTATTGTTCACAAAACTTCCAATAGTCTATTTCACAACCTCTCAGTAAGCTTTTCATTAGCGCTAATCATATAATAAAATTTACGTTACTCTACGAGTAGCGCTAATGAACAACTGAATGGGAGTATGTAATAAAATATACTTTGTTCTACGAGCTATTGAACAGTTTACCGAAAGGTTGTAAAATAGCCCCCAAATATTTCTGCTTTTAACTAAAGTTTTATGATGTTTTTCGGCCTTGTTGAGCGAAATTGCAATATTCCACAAAAATAATGCCATAAAAACCAGATAAACATTATTATAATTAATAATAATGTAAGCTGGTCAATTATTTCGCGAAGTATGACCAGTTTTTAGATTCATATCATTCGATAATGGATCAGGAGTACATACAGTGTACGGAGGTCTTGCTAATAGGATTTCTTGAGCCTACAGCTAAAAGGAACATTATCTGGTTAGGAACAAGAACGTCAAGCAACTTGTACAGTTTCTATCTGTCAATTTAGGCCGCCTCAAGTCAGTATTCAGCCACGTTCAGTATCAGCGAAGTTTAGACATTTCTCGGAACGGTATCCGCCCACTAAAATATTGCTTTCTATTGCTATTTATATTCGCCATTCGGTTATGCTTGTCCGTTGAACTTTGGGCTGTGAATGGATCGCTATTTTACACGAGAGGGCAAAAAATTGTCAAAGTCTTATTAGCATCTTATGAATACGCCTTTAGATAAACACGGCGCGTGCCATAGTTAGATTTTTAACTTCACGACTAAAAAAGTTACATTTTACTAATTTGATCTCTGTTTTCGGGAGATATTGTCAAGCTGAAAAAATAAGGCTAGAGAGGGGGGGGGGGAGAGGAAGGTTGATAAGTGCCAGTCTAATCACTCAAATACTTTGTGCCAGCAACCATTTTAATTGCAACCCCAATCTAGAGGAATGTTGTAGAGTCTGATGTTACGCGAAGGATTTACAATTATTGTTAGGTTAGGTTTCAATTATTGTAAGGTACCTGGTTAGTCAGATCTGATCACTAAGCATAGATGTACCCATTCCAAGCGGCGTTTTATATTTGAATGGTGGTGTTTCACCAGGATGATACCAAGGGCCAGTTGTTTCACAGAATTTGAACAATAATTTATCGAATTCGGAAATTAATTTTCATGTTCTGCGAGATTTCTATTCTAGATCTTTTATTATTTCAGTTCTGTGAAGCAACTGGCCCAAAGTGATATAATAACAAAACTTGAAAATGAACTTCGAATTGATGTTTAAAAAAAAAAAAAAAAAAACTATGAATAAACTGGCCCTAAGAGTCTTATCTAACAATTGTTTAAATATTTTATTATTTTTAACCAATAAATTAACATACATTTTTTTTGGTAGATATAATCCACCTCACTAGGCTGAGCCTGTTCCGAGGTGGCGGGAGTTTGATCTAATTTTAGATAATGCGAATTTACATAGAATCAAAGATATATAGAAAAGATAAATAATTAGATAGATAAAAATTTAAAAAAATATAAATATACTACTTTAATTTGTTTAATAAAACACTAGGCTTCGTATCAAGAACAACTAAAAACTTTAATTCCTTACAAGCCATTAAACTATTATACGTATCTCTAGTAAGAAGTCTAATTGAATATAACTCAGTAGTTTGGTCTCCATCTTACAAAATTCACATTAACAACATTGAGCGAATACAAAAAAAATTTCTACGTTTTATAAATTTTATATTAAATATCCCTGTCGAAGACTTAAAATACAATTTTTTATTAAATACTCTAAAAATACATACATTAGAAGATAGACGTAAAATAAACGATTTAACGTTCTTATTCAAAATACTTAACTCTAAATTCGACTGTTGTGAACTCCTGCAACTTATAAACATACACACACCCACAGTAACAACACGACAAAATACAATATTCTACAGCAGCACACATAAGCGTAACTACATTGCCCACTCTCCGATACAACGACTTCACACCATGGGAAATCATTACTTGGGTGATGTTGACATATTCAATACCAACTTGGCAAGTTTTGTGGATCATTTAAAACATTTATTTCAACAATACTCCTAAACACATCATGTAAACCTACAAATAGCTGTAATTTTCTTTTTTTCTTGTGTTTGTATGACTTGTTGCATAGCTTTTATCAAATTTATTTATTTATTTATTATTTATTTATTATTTTATTTACGCCCTAATGGGCTTTTACATGAAAATATACATTTACATTGATTACAATAATTGAACATAAGAAGATAAATGGAGTTAATTGTAAGAAAGCAACACATATAATAAAATTTTGTGCAAATTAGCAAAACACTAATAAGATGGATTCAATATAAAATATACCCAAGCATGAAATAGTAAGTAAAAGAAAGTTCAACATAAAAAGTAAGTAAGTGGGTGTGTTTAAACCCAGTATTAATTGTGTGTTTAACAAATCGATAAACCAATATAAATTAGAGTGTAACTTACTCGTGAGGTAAAGAACATTATAACAGAGATTTAAAAAAAAAAATAACAAAATAAGAGTTGCACCTGTAAAAAGCAAAAACTAATAGAATTTAGCAATATCGACATGAATAAGAAATAATAAGATCTGAGATGGAACATAGTGTTATGTATAAAAAGTAGTTAGTAGGTATAAGCATACAATTATAAGTGTATAGTAGAGCAAATAAAAAACAAACAAATATGGATATAATTTACTTGAAAGGTTTCGAATGGGAGAAGATGTAATAAAATTATTAAAGCTATAAAAGTTAATTATTAGCCGATAGAATCGAAATAAGTTGCCTTTTAAAGCTCACAAAATTGTCAAAACCAAATATATCTATAAGTTCACAGTATTTATTCGCAAGGTTGTGAATTCTAGGAATTGGTGAAAAAATAGAATAATTAGTGTTGAGGTTCTTGTTAAATTTAAAAGTATCTTTACTGCGAGTTTGCCTAGCAGGAACATTAATGCAAATAAGTTCCAACAAATTAGGGCTGTCAATTAAAGATTTAATAATTTTGAATAAAAATAGCAAATCAATTAACACTCTTCTATCAGATAATTTAAGAAGTTTAGTTTCAGCAAGCAAGTTATTGTAATTTATAAATTCGATTGGAATTTTCATTTTAAAATTAATGTACCGAAGGAATTTATTTTGTACCTTTTCTAATGATTGAGAATGGACCTTGTAGTACGGTGACCATACGGTGGAATTGTATTCTAATTTGCTTCGTACTAACGAGCAATACAGATGTTTTAATGTTGACATACTTTTAAAATTTGCTCCCATTCTCAAAATAAAACCTAGTATTCTCATCGCATCGCTTGTTATTTCATCGATGTGTTCGTTAAACTGTAGACTCTCGTGGAATATAACACCAAGATCACGAATCTGTGATACACGAAGAAGATTAGCACCATTCATAAAATAGGAAAAATTAAGTGGATTTTTGCCTTTGTAAAAACTGATAATCTGGCATTTACCTAAATTTAGTTGCAAATCATTGACAGAACACCACGCACATAGTTTATTAAGGTTCAACTGCAAAATTGCGCGATCGTCATCGTCTTTGATTATTCTGTATATCTTCAGATCGTCGGCAAATAACAGGACTTTAACATTAGTAAAAATATTAACAATATCATTGATAAACAAACAAAATAATATTGGGCCCAAGTGAGATCCCTGTGGTACTCCGCTCGAGGCAGCAAATGTATAAGAAGTAAACGAATCTATCTTGACTGCTAAGTACCTTCCTAATAGATAACTCTTAAACCATTCCAACATACTCCCTCTTATTCCCAACAATTTTAGTTTACGTAATAATATTTTGTGGTTTACTTTATCAAATGCCTTACTGAAGTCAGTATATATGGAATCAGTTTGATGTGATGCATTAAGGGCATTAACAATATCATTCGTGTACAATATCAAATTGGTAAGAGTAGATCTACCTTTAATGAATCCATGTTGAAGGGGAGAGATGGTTCGATTGATTCGGGATATCAACTTATCTAGTACTAGGCTTTCAAAAAGTTTGGGTAAAGTAGACATTATACATATTGGCCTATAATTTGTTACTTCGCTCTTATTACCTTTTGTAATTGTAATGTAATTTTATTCTTATTTTTTATGTTTCAAAATATCTGTCAAATTAAAATTATACTACCAACCATGTAAAAGCCCTCTGGGCGTTAAATAAATAAATAAATAAATAAAAATAAATAATAACGTTGGTCCAGAGCTAAAGAACTAACCATCTGCCACGGAGGTCCTTAAATATACCTTCAATTGCCAGCAGTATTTTCATCCAAATAATTTAATGTAATGGCAGATTATAATCATTAATAACTATCGCTAAGCACCTAATTGGTTATTTCTTATATCGTTTTTTTTTTCATTAGAGCCGCCACTATTGCTTACATGTCAATCCACTTGTATGCTGATTATGAATGCGTGTAATAATCGTTTAAGCATAT
Source organism: Hesperophylax magnus (assembly GCA_026573805.1). NCBI lineage: Eukaryota > Metazoa > Arthropoda > Insecta > Trichoptera > Limnephilidae > Hesperophylax > Hesperophylax magnus. The sequence continues at coordinate 11,255,225 of JAIUSX010000121.1, forward strand.
TAGCCTAGTGTTTAATGAAAGCGCATCGGCCCATTCAGTAAGCCAATTACAAAATAATATCGTAGATTAAAAATCGCTGTAAATCCCTGTACGACGTGCCTCCGATACTGTTTGATTGATGGTAATAATAATAAATTTCTAGGACAGATAGGAATCGCAGTAGCCCATGTAAATATTTCCTTCACCTAATTTTATCTGTCAATATTGCTGAAAGTATAATGAGGAAAGTTCTCATTCTTCTTCTTTTGTGTATTTTGATTTCTGTCATCACCTGCTGTCGTTTTCCTGGCAATATAGTGAAACAAGGAAAAACTACTTCTTATATTTGGAATAAAACCGTCCCTTTAATGCATCCAAGGAATATTCTCATCTTGTCCTTCAACATGCTTTGTGTCAACGACAACTGCTCTCGTTTATTGGTAAAAGTTAAATAAGGAAAATTCTGGTTTAGTTCCTCATCATGTTTGTGCCTTTTGAATAAAAACACGAGGCAACAACTGCTATCGTTTACCCGTGAATGCAAGAAAAATATTAATTTGGTTTCCTACTATGATTTGTGTCTAATAAAGTCACGAGGCGGCAACAAATGTTGTCGTTTACCTGACAATATTGGTGAATGTCAAAAAAAAAATCGCGAAAGAAAAAATAATGTTGTCAAATGTCGAATGTCAAATCAGTGGAATTCATCTGCTGTTGTTTTCCTTGCAGTGTTTTAAAAAGTAAAACAAGGTTATTCTCACTCTGTTTCTAAAAGTGTTCTGTATTTTTGGAACCAAATCACGAGACATGTACACAATAACTGTTATCGTTGACCTGGCAATTTTATTAGAGAAAGTATGACAATAAATTTTCGTAATGCGTTATGTCTTTGAATTAAAATCATCAGTTTTGCAGTGTCAACTACTGTCAAACCACCCCATAGCTTTGCTATATGTAATTTGCTGTGTACATGCAAACCTATCACCCACCCTTGTCAAATTCTTGTATTGAACATACATACCCTGCACCATAGATGTATAAATACTTGTGTCGATGTCCTGCAGCGATTTGCTATTCAAATACTACAAAATATTTTCTTATTAGGTCCATTTTATTTGATGAGGTCCAATCTAGATGCAGTGGATCATTTCCTATCAGTTTATATGCATTTCATCCCGCCGGGTTTGATCAGTTTCGATCTGACCCGCTCCGTTCCGATCCCAACTCCCGCAATCTCAATCCTTTGGACAATGTCGAGTAGGCCATGAATGTCAAGCCGCGTTATTGATCGCGTCGTAAATCGGCCGGTAGTTGTTATCGGTCATACTCGTTGGAGATGGACAAGGAGGTATTTATCGGCCACTTAGGGCGGCGAGTGAGATATCAGAGGCCATCAGATAATCACGGATCGCATATTGATCATCGGCTCGTTAAATCGCAACATATATGCTGGCTGTGTCCCCTCATCCGGCCGGATGATAATTATAACGGAAAATAATAATATTTGCAGATTTAATGCCGTATTTGAAACGTCACTTGTTTTTTTATTTAAAAAATACGAGGTAGGCTCGATTGTCTCACTCATGGTATGGCTAAATTTGTGATGCCGTAAAAATTTTAAAATAAGATACACATTCACAAATATCCATAGTTTAGAATCTTAAAATGGAGTTTAAAATATGCATTTTGGCTTAATCGGGGCTTTAGCTGTACTCCGATTGAAACAACCAATCCTTAGAAAATTATTTAAAAAAATAGCTTATTGCCAAACCGCATGTACGAATAGTGTATTAGTAATTAGCAATATTGCTTTAATGTTTGGGTATCATCAGACCCAATATATTTATGATGAGTTAAAAACTTTTCCATAAACTTATCAATTTTGACACTAACCTAAATACATAATTAACATAGGACGCCCTGGTTAGGATAGGTAAGGTAATGCCCATCGTCAGCCGATTTATTCTAATTATTATTAATAAAACTAGCTGTACCTAGGGTTGCCAGATGTCCGGTCTAGAAAATTTGGAAAAACCGGACAATAGAATGTCCGGTTTTTTGAAAATACACGACATATATACCTCACTTACGAGATAATTTACTGAGCAAAAGCCGTGAACGATTCTGGCGGGTGGTAGCAAGACTTACAATTTCAACCAATAAACGATTATTTAAAGCAGTAGCAAATATATTAAAAAGTGATTTTTTGCTTAACAATAGTGATAATAAATATAAGTTTTTGATTTTAGAGAAATTGTACCAAAAAATTTACCTTTTATAAAAACTAATCGTTTTTTTTATCTGGACCATCTGGCAACCCTAGCTTTACCCCACAACGCGTTGCTGTGGCTCAGTCTGTCTGTGCAAATAGAACATACGGCGCTGTTTTAAAAAAGCATAGTCACAGAAGACATCTATATAATATAGGCAAATAAAAACACACGCATATGTGAATGCAACGTTGTGTCAACATTTCAAAGCAATCGGTGAAGAGCTTTAGGAGATTTAAGATTTTGAACAAACGAACATTTACATTTTTTATTTATATGTATAGATAGATAGTTTATTTTAATCATCTTCATTTAAATTCTCTTTAGTTTCAATGAAAAGAGATTTATTTACAGTGTCACTGTCAAACGTCGATATTCGGCCAAATTATTAATCGACAGGTCTGCGTTTTGTGACGCCCGGCGTGTGAAACGCATTCACGCGACGTGCACTGTGCAAGAGTGCGCATTGTGCTATAGGGTGGGCCATCAATGTATGAACACTTATATTTTTTTCCCTCAAGTTGCGTGTAACTATTTGAATCGTAATCTTATGTTCAATTAGTACTTTTGACCCTACTAAGAGTATAAAAACGATATGTTTCCCAATTTTTTCCACGACTCTGATCAAAAACTTTAATCGTCGGCTGCTATTAAATGTCGCTTTTAAAAATGCATCCTTATGTACCTATATACAAAAAAATACAAAAACTAATGCATTTCGAACGATACTTCTGCCAGATAACATGACTTATAAAAAATAGATTTCTTAAATACGTTTCTAAATCTTGGTAGAAAACAACTGTTCTTGGTGTACCTACTTACCAAGCGTTACTGACTAACCTCGCACTTATTTTACAGAGTTTGTAAGTATGGAGCGCTATATTGTATCCAAGCTATATTGTAAGATGGAAGAACTGTTGTTGTTAATTAAAAATATATCACCAAGTAATAAACTGGAATCGGGTTAAGACTCTCGGGTACTCCTTGTGGATTATGTCCAATCAGTTTTAAAAATGTCCTGCATCACGAAATCTTTTAAAAAATATTTTTTTTTTTGTTTTATCAGTATACGAATGCGAAATTTTTGATATCTCTGATGTATAAAAAAATGCACTAACGCTCCACCCGAATGTGGAAGTTTGCAATATGTAGGTGTGAACTGTGCAGGCCAGTGTCCAGTCAGTGCGGCCATCTGTTGTCGCTGATTATGTCCGGCGGCTATTTAGCGCCGCAGTGGATATGCGCCCAAATCTGAACCGAAATATGCACCGACACGATTGCACTTCATTGCATTGTTTCCCGGCGCTCAATGAAAATAATCATTTGATTTATTACAGGCGGCCCTTTAACGCCAATCAAATCTAGAGCATTTTTTAATGATGAGCGTTTATCCATGTTTAGGTCTCTCCACAATTTCTTTTACTATTATGACTTTTTCCCGAACATAATTCACTTAATCGAGCCATGTCTGAATGTGAAATTTTTCGAAATTTTCTATTTCATATTCCTCTCACATTTTTCCATTCTAAACTATCTAAGAATACCTATATGATACTTGTAATATGAACAAGATTCTTGTCTGCTTACATCAGACCAAGAATTTTTCCTCTTGTTAGCTCTTTCACACATTTTTGTACCACTTACGCCTCAAAGATCTAATTTTAATTTCATGTTTGTTTTCGGGAACAATCTCACCGACATCCGATTGAGCTGAAACTCGGCAGATAGACTCGTTGACGATGGCAATGTATCATTCTATCAACTTAGTGGCAATCACGCACACGCAGATATATAAACATTTTTTCTGAAATCGGATGACATTATAGCAGTTAATATATGAAATAATTGTCGGCCATTTGGCGAGGCTGGTAGAGTTGTCGACTCGAGTAAAAAGCTTCAACACTCTGTCTAACCAAAAACAAAGACATTTTTAAATAGATGTTTTGTTTGTCATTCCATCTCCTCTCGTCCTTTCTCTTCCAGTTACGCGTATATCACCTACATGGAAGTATGAAAACTCCTATTATGAATACTGTATTATATCAGTCTTCTATTAACTGCACTTCCTGCATTTACTACCGCTAATGTCTGTCCTTGCTTTATAAAGTACATTTTAATTGTCATCAGATAATCGTGTATGTTATGTACCTAACATCATTCTTGGGAACAATAATCATACGAGAAGGTCAGAAGAAAAAATATATTAATAAATAGTTTCATTAGCTAATCAAATTAAAAATCTCATTGTCACGACTTCATTTTTTTGTAATTTCTCGAAAAGGTCTGCTAATAATTTACATTATTAAATTAATATTTTGTGGCAATATTACGTATTCGTTCGCTACGTCATTATTTCAGTGAAAGCATTCTTGGACTCTGACGGAAACGATGATAATTAAATAATTAGGAAATGCAGCGGCGGGTACCTGTCCCCCGGCCCTAGAGCGCCATTGTTCCCGCGCTTTGTCCCGGACCACCGTGGCATGTACCTAACTTCACTCGCGTCAGAAGATGTCAATCCGTACGATTTCATGTGTGTCACAACCAAATAAGGTACCTATTGTAGCATTATTTTTAATTTTTATACCGAAAATTAATTTTTCGTAAATATTGCCTTCGCTTTGTGATTACCTTCGTAGCAAATCAGCTATATATTCAGAGATCGCGGGTTCAAATTTATATTCCTTTTATTTTTCTTGACAAAAATATTCTTTTAGGATGGATTGTTAGATTGCACAGAATTTGAACTACAGGGTTTTCCAATAAGAGGTGTTATTTTGAATAGCCCGCTATTTCGGTAGATTTTACTTTTGAAGCTGTCTTTTTGTCTGTCAACAACGCATTGAAAATATTAAAAATCACTTGAGTGAATAAAAATGCAAATCATCTTGAGTGATGAGGCCCATTTCCACCTCGGTGGCTTCGTCAACAAGCAAAATTGTCGCATCTGGGGCTCGGAAAACCCAAGAGTTATTGTTGAAAAGCCTCTCTATCCTCAACGTGTGACTCTATTTTCAACGTGTGACGGTTTATGGTCCGGCGGAGTCATTGGACCTTACTTTTTCGAAAATGAGGCTGGAGCAACAGTTACGGTGAATGGATTGCGCTATCAAGAGATGATTAATGATTTTTTATAGCCGGAATTGGATGGTATTGATCTGGACAACGTTTACTTTCAACAAGACGGCGCTACGTGCCACACAAGCAACGAAAGCATTGATCTTTTACGATTGAATATCAAAATAACACCTCTTATTGGAAAACCCTGTATTAATCAAAATTAAAAGTTAATATTTAAGTTCTGTTACTATACAATTATTATGAAACAACCGGCCAATAATCTGGTAATACTCGGGAATCATTTGTGAGATAACTCACGTCTGGTGGTTTAGCAGAGGTGCCCGGATTCATCGGGTGAGGTGTGTTCGGGATGATCCTGCCCACCAGCTGCGTGGCGTGTCAGATGTGGAGAGGCTGGTTTGGGTAGACCCTTTGACCTCTTCAACTGGTCTCTCGACCCATCGCCTTGCGCCGCAGTGGGTTGGATAGATAATTCGTACGTGTATCCTGGAAACACTGGTCCCTAGATTCCTGCCAACTCCTCATAATTTTTTCCTTCCCTTAACTTCCTCTCTTTCCTTACCTTAAAAAGATCCTCCACACAGCAGCCCCAAAGATGCCAGACTCTGAGGGAAATCATTGCATAAAAGGTCCTCCTGTGTGAGGTTAATGTAAAAAGATCCCATTTTTAACAGGAAAACGGAATAATTTGACCAGATTTTTGATAAATTAACAGTGTTTCATGTCAGTAAGTTTTCTCAGTGCAGGGGACAATAAATCCATAGTGTACCGCCTTTCTCTATTTCGTTTTGCAAACCAAACTGGCCACTTACACATCAGTATTTAAATTATATTTGTAATCTGCCGTACCAATTTAGAGCAAAACTTTGATCGCCTTTGCTTATGATATATTCACCTGATTATTATGACATTGCAAATTAATTACCTACTTTCACCGAACGATTTGTAACCTACTTTCAATACATTGTGATAATGAATAATGATTCATTTAATGTGAATCTGGATATGTGCATATCGCACATTCATTCGATGAATAATACGAAAACAACACTTGCATAGATTTTATTATAAGGTATTTCAATTTGACAATTAGTGATCATTAGGTCCAATGGTCAACAGGGTAACGAGTTTTGAAACTTCGTGAAGGTTTGAAATGATCGCGTTCAACCAAAATCTCCTAGATCACAACGAGGTTTTGGTTCAACCCTGTAAACGATTCATTTTATTTTTATTTGGATAATAAGTAAAACCTCAAATTGTAATATTTAATTATTGAAGACAATATTAGCGATTCTTAAACGAAAATTTGAAACAATCAGAAAAAGATACGTTCGCATCTAGGAAATGCACCAAGGAACCTCGCCTTGCCAGTCCTAGATGTGAACTAGGCTTTTTCTGTTCTGTCAGTATTTTTTTTTATTACTTCAAAATTTTCCCTTTCACACTTGTCCACTTTTCTGAGGATCGCGGTCCTGCAATATTCCTAAAATATCTGTTCTAGTACATTATTAGGGTAAAGGTCACTTCAAGTGGTTCGCTACTTTTGGTTACTTAGCAGTTGTTCCAAGGTTCATGCGGTGAAGCTTGTATATGTCCTGACGGCGGATGCGTCAGCACATCTACTGGCCGGAATTTTGGACTGGTTGAGGAAGATCTTATCACGTTCCTACCCACCCCTCATACCTTTTCCTTCCCAAATCTTTCTCTCCTTCCTTTCTTAAAAAAACCCTCCACACAGCATATCCAAAGATGACTGTAGATGCCAATGTAAAAAAATGGTCGCGTATAATAAAGAATGAGAGGTTATACCGCTATTGGTATTTTATTTTCTATGCTGTCTCATCTTACCTACTCGTTTCTGTCCATCGGTTGTGCAGCCCTGGTTGTCCCGTGGCCGCTCTCCCATTGTTATTGCCCGGACAATATTTTCAGCCGGACAATACCCGCCGAAATATTCATTTGCCTCCAATATGTCTACCACATCAGATACGGACTGCTTTGTGCCCGTCTAGCTGCGGCGATAATACCAATACCATGCTGTATGTATTACCTGTATACACCGTCACACATCTGTAGGTATGTACATACATGCATATACCATCTCCAAACTTCGAAGATATTCATTTGAAATTCAAATCAACGCAGAGCTTGCTGTGTTGCGAATCAACCTGCTTCTTCTAACTCTAACCATAAGTTACTATAACTGCATTTATATTCGCCAGATCTGAAATATAAGTCAGAGGGTACAGGTAGCCCTGTACAGCAAGCCAGTACACACCTGCCTATTTCTATTTGCGCAGTCCTAAATTGAAGGGTGTATCTACCTTTGCCTCGGATATAAATATTTTAGGACACATTCCGACTGAATCAATGCCCCTTTCTCCGCACTGAGATATTTTCATCCATCTGTCGGGAACATAAAAAAAATTTCTCTTAGCGTTCTCTCATATGCTGTATTGTGTACACATATTTTAATTGGAACCAATCTCTACAGCAATTAATTCCACAGAGCGTGTAAACTATAGGAATCAGCGTTAAATGATTCGAGCAATAGTAAAAAACTGCCATTAAATTGGTGCTGCTGCATGTGCCGTTTCGCAACATGGATATTTTAATTTATCTTGAATTACTTTTTAATAGCTCTCTCAAAATTAATCAATGCACGTTAACTTTATTTAATATTATTTAAATTGCTTTATTCAAATGAATGATTCGCAGTGCGAGGATTGACATTGTTATTGTACTAGCGAGAAACAAGCCAGATACGTAACAAGGCAACTAAATACAATAAATTAGAATGGTTACGTCCTGGCGCAAGGTCGTTCCATTCTTTAATCTGTGCTCGCTTAACTTTGAATTAGTATTTCAATATTTTAACATTTTATGTTTCAATTTAATTGGCTACGGCTTATTTAGTCCGGTTTGTCTGCTTGTGATTGTTCTCTGTTCCTCCTGCGCGTTCTTAGCTTCGAACTACAGACATTCGGATTAACTACTTGTAAAACATAATGGGTTAATTCGACCATTTTTGTATAACAGGCAATTAATTACAGCGCACGGACGTACGAGTATAAGCCGCAATTAATATCCACTAATGAATTAGTTTCCGTAAATTTGGTACCTGGCGAAGTGTGCCTACTCATTTAATTTGATTGTTATTTTATAAGATTCTCTGGTTAGAGTTAATTTAATGTAATTTTTGTTTGGATGTGATTTACGGTGTGAATTAATGTAATCTGTGTACCGACGTATCTCTCTCATACCCGGCCAACTTATAACACATACGTGTATTTCATTAGCTTTTATCGTTTGATGATGATCACAATATGTAAGGGCGGTTGGCACGGGTAATGGTACTATGATAGGTACGCGTGTACGAGTGTTTGCATTGAAAAATGCTGCAATGTTCGCCCTTTACGCTTCGAAGTGCAATATGCATGCAATTTTTGATTGATGTAATAAGTGACATGCACGATCCGAATAGGATGATACTTTATACGTGTGATATCTGGAGAGCAAATAAATTCATCGATTCTACAAGTTGGCATTCGTTATTTATTTTTATTTATATTGTTATCGTTCGTTTAAATGCGTACCAAACCGAATAATGTGTAAATTCTCACGATCGAAAGGAAGAACCTCCCCCGTATCTAAGAACATTAAATCTGCGAATATTGGAAAACGAGGGGGCTTATCTGAGCTATCTTCAAAATATGTAAACTGAGGCTCAATTTTAAGCTCGTTAAATTGTTTTACAATGAAAGCAGATAAAGCGCGGGGGTGCCACCGTCACCCCGTTACCGCGCTGCTACCCTGCACCCAACTACCCCTGCCTACTTCCTGCGCTCCTGTGCCTCCGCAGCCGAAGCACTTACTCCAGTCCAAGCTGACACGTTTCTCCCTCGGAAGGAAATCATATTCCGCTTTAGCTACTTAACATTCTATTCTCTTTCCAACCCGTGCAAAATTTGTCCTGTCGAAATATGAATACTGCGAATAGATTACAGTTTCGCCGCTGTTGGTCTCGGATCCTCTTCGCTCTACCCCGGTGGCCGTCCCCCGTCCCCCGTTAGTGTTCCGCCTTTGACGAGAAAAGAATAAGGGAAACTTTTGAGTACAGTACCTTTTTAAAGTTACTCCAGAACTTTAGGAATATAAATATTATGTTCATTTCACAAACTGCATGCAGCCCAGTTAGTGCTTTTACATTAATACTTTCTTTTGGGGTATTCATTCACCCTTTCAGACTTTCCGAGGAGATTAATTCATGTTGAACCTTACTTTCTTCGCAATTTCGAGGTTTTTCTGTAAAAACAGTTTTTATCCCATACCTTACTTGCTGGTTTAATTTAGCATATAAGTCACTTATCGTGAAAGCAGAGTATTTCACTGGTGAAATATTTTTTACATATATATAATTTATAATAATAAATATAAATAAATTGTCGTTTGAGAGTTGCTGATATTGTTTTTACTCATTAAGTTATTAAAAAAAAATCACCCTAGACTTTTATAAAAATCAATAGATGTCGTGTATTAAAATAAAAAAAATGATTTATTTAGTTTGGGAAGAATCTTGCAATCATTCATAAAGATAGCAGCCAATAAATATATGCGTTAAGAAAATGATGTTGGTAGCTATTAATCAAAGTATGATACAGTTGAATATGACAGAAGGGAATAGGGACGTTTTAGGTCAGTGGTAGAGCAGAGCCCCGGCAAAGCTCAGGTCCTGGGTTCAATTCTTAGATGCAAATATTTTTATGATTTTTTCGTTTCAAATTTTCGTTTGAGAGTCTTCTTGAGAGGTCTTCAATGATTAAATATTACACTTTAAGGTTTTATTCATCAAGTTATTCCAAAAAACTGTATTGCTCAACTTTTTATGTTGCATGCGAATTTACAGTAACATAATGTAAACTGCATATTTATCAGCAAAGCGGTATCGTAAACACTCATTTAGATGTTTAAACCGTTTTAATCAAAATTTGATTATACGTGTAATACGAGAGATAACATCGAGTGAATCATAGATTCAAATAATGTAGCGGAGATGAGATTAATGATAGGAGTTTAATAACTTTCTTCGGCAGATTACGCAAAAAAGTAACTTTTCAGTTAATAATATTCCAGGCATTTGGAGCAGTAAAAGCCGGAAAGCAAAATGGATTAATAAGAGAGTTTTGTTGGCGAGACGGAATTAGCATACCGCCGTAACAGATGTTCGGGGATCTTTCTTTTAAACTTGGGCCGAGATAAGGCTGGTTAACGCGATACTCCATTTCTACATAAATTTAAAAATCAAAACCAAAGTCCCTGAATTTTCTTACAACTATTTAAAATGAAGTTTAGTCTATCAAGAACACGAAATCTTCTAGAATAATATTTATAGGTACTGTCAGCATTGAGTTATATAAATAGAGTCTATATTCCTTGCAAAATCAGTGTAAAATGTTGTTCCCGTGCGGGAAGTAGGAAGGGGGTGTGGCGGCTGTCAATGTTGCCCGAATCCTTCAGACCGCAAGCGAATTCAACGAAAGGAGTTGTAGGTGACCACCCGGAACACTTGGGTTACCGGCGCGCCAGCTTCAAGCGCTCATTGAATTTTTTTAACATTAAAAACCAATTTACACGACTAATGATTATGGAAGAGTTTTTAGGTAACAAATTTTCCCTACCAGCCCGTTACCATTTTAAACATCCATATGAAGTAAAAATTGTGAGGCGCATATCACCCCGTTCTATTTGTATTAACAACACTAGCTTTAAATTAAAGAAATTTAAATGATTCACCACTTCACGGCAAATAACAAACTAAGCGATGAAAAAAAATGACTACGTCATGGTAGGTACCAGCACTCCGTTGTGGACTGCTAGCATCGCTCCTTTGGACAGTTTTTTTTGTTAGCGTCAACCGCGTTCAGTCCTCCATTAATGGAGTTACCTGCTTTTTTTAACCCCTATTTCAATATCTCTATCAGCCTTCCCATCTCTCGTAAACATACTTACGCAAACTCATCCATCCTACAAGTATCATTTACAACTATATTGCACACTGTTTGCGTACTCTCTCTTTCAAACGTGACTTTAGACTTACTTACATTCATCATTAAGGCATTCTTCATACATACTTCGTTCATCCTTCGACACGAGAGACTGTAGATCTTCCATACTGTTCGCAATCTGCATCGCATCAGGCAACAGGCAACATACTTTTAGATTACTCACTTTCACGCCCAATACCACCTATTTCAATTCTTGCTTACATTATACATGTATAGAATGCAAAACCAACTGCATTTAATTATAAAATTTCATGTTTTATAAAGAATTCAGAATACCTGCTTAAAATTCTAGTTCCAATAAAACTTTTTCGACATCGTCACACAGGACCCCGCTAAGGCCTTCTAGAAGTTATGATTGTGTCAGATTATGCAGGTAACCGAGCCTTCGTTTGCACATTGAAATTGACGTTGTGAAATTGGCGAAAACTTTCAGTAGAGTCTAGGCTAGTCCTCACTATGATTGTTTAAAAAAATTGCAGTGCTTTGTCAGAACAATCAGCCCAGAATTGCCATTGTAGTGCTACGCCCAAATAAAATAATAATTTAACCCCTTTAGTCCCGCATTATGGTTTCCACGTATAGAGTATATTTTGAGCTTGGTAATATTTAAAAAATTCAGTTATTATTTTTTTTTTTGCTTTATAGATTTTTTTCTAATTTTACATTTATTTATTTAATTTAAAACAGTTAAGTCATAAAAAATGATAACCTTAGATCAATAAACACAAGGGTTCATATGCACGTCATAAAAAATATTAGAGCAGATAATAATAATACAGTTGGATCATTGGGATCAAAGTGCGGCGCACCGACTTTGTTTCTACCTACATACACATCAAACGCATAACTTTCGTTGGCTTCGCCGGTTTAATAGTCCGTGCATTTAGGTCGGAGTAGACAGTCGGCATGCTTCCATGCCAAAAAGAGGACACTTTTTTCAACGATATTAATTTTTAATACCTTTTTGAATTTCCATTTATTTTATGCATGCAGAGTAATTTGCATACTGCGATCAAAATTAAAATAATTATCGTAATAAATTAAGAAAAAATAATTATATAAGCGTTTACAACACCAGCTGTCTCATTTAACCTGACGCCCTCTGTGAAATAAAATTATGAAAATTTAAAAAAAATTCTTTGTATTTACAAGAAATTATTACTAGTGGGCCCCGCAATACTTCGATATTGCTAATACCTTTCTCAGGAGTCTCAGACATTTTTCACCATTCTCTATTCGTTGCTGTAGTTCGTTTTTATCCACTAAAATAAGCTCATTCTAAGCTTACTAAAATGATTTAAAGTGATAGAAATTACTATTTTTAAGGCGATGCCATACGTAGTAGCGCAAAATCATGTGTTTTGGTTTGAAAATTTGGTCGCCTAGAAATGTTTCAGATGGTTTAATTAAATACTGCGAGTAGAATACATCTTGGCCTTTGAAATAATGGAGTATTTTTTAGATAAGTCTTTTTATAAGCCCAGAAAAAAATAATGTAAAGGCCTATGAAAACTGCTTTAAAGTTCAAAATCTCCTACTTACAAACCCATTTTTGGTTATGATTTTACTGTATAATGTGGCAAATTAAGTTATTTATAAAATGATCGAAAAAAAATAAAATATTTATGCGTGAACATCCACAAAATAAAATAAAAGGCACTTTTGGCCATGTTTTTTTCTTGCATAAATCAAAACAGGCGGATGGTGTTAAGCGGGAATTTAAACCTTATCGACATCTACGTAAGGGTTGTTATTGATAGCGGCTCAATTTAAAATATTACACGACGTAGTGCATCGCCTTAAGTAAAATTCGTTCCAAATGTTTAAAATTACGCAGAAAACACATTTTTAATTTGGATGTAAGACAAAGTGTTGGATGAACACTCTCGGAATCTTGTTTAAATTTAGTGGACAAACTGGGTCTTGAAAACACATAAAAAAAATTAAAAAAAATTTTTCACTTGTATCGTTTAAATAAGTGCTTTCTGAGAACAACTGCATACTTAACTCAATTTCGCCAAAAATGGTCTGTTGGACAAAAATGAACTAGTGCGATGTTAACTGTAGATATACCACAATGTTACTGTTAAAAAACTACATTACATCGACTTTAATTCGACACCGGTGCAGAGATATAGTATTCTTCGGAGGTCCCCGACTTCTTTATTTCATTCTACTGGCACTAATAAGAATAAACTTTGAAATTTTCAGCAATATCGGTCAACTACTTTTCGAATTTTGCGAGCGCAATCATACGCAGGCTGATTTTTTTATATATTAATTTATCACACCGTCTTAAGACGTGTTATTTTACAGAATTTGAATGATTCTTCGCGTATTTAAGATAATATTCAAGTCCTATTCAAGTTCCGTTATTATCCTAGTACTGTGAAACAACTGGCCAATGATGAAATAATAACACAACATGAATTTCAACTTTGTAATTTTATGCATTGTTCAAAATCTGAGAAACAACCCATCATTATTGAAACCGATTTTTCGATGAATTATCAAATTTAAAAAAATAATCCTTTAAATGCAGATAAGCGATTAAGTAGGTACCTACTTTTAATATATTTTATTATAGTTTAATCTGGGAACCCAACTGATCTTTTCCATCTTCTATTTTTATAGAATCTATGAGAAATATTAGTTAGAACATGCTTTCTTTGCAATAGAAATCCAGAGTTGAATCTATTCGAGTCTTATAACAAGTTTCACTAGTAACAACTATTTCTTAAATAATGTATGTAGTGCTTTTTCTTCGATTGATACCATATTATTCGTGGTAAGCTCACTTTGTCACATGAGCTGACAAAAATTACAATCCAAGAACAAGTCTGACCGCTTTTTAGGGAGATATATTTACTTCTTATTTTAATAACGCCCATATTGAGATTATCACCACAACAGCCCGATCTGGTTGCACATCTTAATTTCAAATAAATATCTCATTCCTCGTGACTCAAACTACTTTGAAAACAAGTATTTTTTACTGGTTTATTTTATGGTGGTAGAGTGGTAGATACTCCCAGTATCGCCCTGGTAAAAAAAACAAAATTCATAATCGAAACTTTCCTTGAAATTTGTTTAGGCGTGTTTGATGGCCAGATCTGAATGGTCAGGTAATAATTGTATGTTCTTGTGCAAAGTCACTTCAAGGGCGCTTTTCCCCACCTTCCTTTTCCCATTTCCTTCCCATCCCCATACACTCCAGCCTCTCAACATACCCAAATTGGGAATCCCATAATCTCTCCGGATCTGTGCCGTATTAACATTAAAAAAAAACAGATGTTTGTTATAATCTTGCCGCTGAGAGCTCCGTTTTAACTCTCTGTCTGATACATGCTTTTTATGGGAAAGAGGGAGAGGTATAAACGTATCTATCAGCGCTCCGAATCCGAATTTCTACAGAAATATAACTACTTCCCTACAACATTTAAAGTTTTTAAGCCTTTAAAAAATATATGTTATTTTTTAAGATAATCCCTATACATTCGCTGAGTTGAAAAATAATTATATGAAATTCCCTCAATAGAAAAAATCGACAAATACGATCTATGAGAAATAAACACTCGTTCTGTTATTAAAAATGTTATAAGTATGAACAATTCAGCATTTCTCTATTTGCTACTAAATAATTCTCTATTCAATAATTTCGCTTCCACCCATTAATTATATTCGTTTTTCTTATATATTAGCTCGCTCCTTCTAACATTCATAATTACGTATCTCCCTTTCAAACCATCTTCTTCTTCTTTTTTAATGCTTACTACGGTGCCTTAATAAGTGAAATCCCGCAAAGTCATCTAAACTTACTTATTTTCACCCTTAAAAACTTGCATTCGTTAAAAAGTATGTTTTTGGTACCACCGTAAATCATAATTCTTTGTTATGTATTAGTGCCCATTCATCAATTAGCGTTCAATAACACTCCAGGGCAGATATTGTGTAGTTTGCCTGCGGCGCATTGTAACAGTGACGTGAGAAAGGCGCCCCATCCCGTCGCATCCTCCTTCGCCTCGCAAATTTAATAAATAAATGTCCCACCCTAATCGCTGTGCAATAATGCAGCTATTACGAAATGCGTGCGCAACACGATGCGTGTGAAGGAGTGGTATACCTTTTCCAAATATCATTCTCGTTTTTTTTACAACAAACATAATTGTTGTTTTGTTGATTATTCTTGATTATTTAATAAAGCATCAATTTGTGATCTTTGATAGCATCATGAATATGTATGTATATTTTAAAAAGATACCTGCGCCATTTATTTCAATTTAAAAACACTGGTTTCTGACCCAAACGTGCTTTCTTCGGGTTAGTATAATACATTTAAAAAAGTACTTTTAATATAATAATAAAAATCTGAATTTATTATTGTATTAATAATAACATGTTTGAAATAATATAGTTTGTGTATCAAAAAATAATAATTTTTCTTTTTTATAATTAATATATAAGTTCGGGAAAAACACCCGCTCACAGTCCCCCCTTACCATGCAAATGCTAAAAGATACTGGGCGTTCAGCGATATTTTTCATTTCGGTTTAAATTTAGACTCGCGATTCAATTCGACAATGTTCTCCATAGAAAAGATACCCAAAGTGTAGAATAACTTCTGAAATATGGTTATTAAATATGAAAAGAGAAGTGGGCCGAAATTAGAGCCTTGGCGTACCCCTGATCGTACAAAAATAGAATAGATGTGAATACTTAATACTACACACACTGTTTGTGACACACACCGTTTCCTGTCTGCAAGATTGAGTAGTCGTACGGAGAATCCAATTATACAAGGTTTATTAGGTAAAATGTCGACATTAACAGTTTCTTATGATATATACTCGTATTTAAATAAGAAGGCCAGTATTGATTTTTGATAATGGACTATTGGGACTTTAAAAAAAATAATAATTAATTAATGTTTTGTGGTTTACTCTTTTTGATGGTTGTCGCCACCTGGTCACTGAAATTATTTCGTGTGTAGTTCAATAAAATAACGTCTTACTCATTGAGCGTTGTGCAAGGGCGGGGGGAGCGTGTGAAGCCTGGATACCAAAATAAAAAAGGTAAATAAATGATTATTTTTCGTCAATCCTGCTCCGCTAGCAAATAACACTAAGGGAACAAAAAGTCGTTTAAACCTAATGATGCCATCGATGCCTGTGTAATAATAATAATTTGTGAGATCGCAATAAAGGGACCTACTTATTATGGTTTTTTTAATTGGGAGATTTCGCACGCCTTTATGGAGATTTTGCACGAATTAATAAAATAATATTTATACTGTCAAATATTTGATTTTAAAACCCGGTTAGTAACTAATTTTAGTCTTCATAATTTCAAACAAAACAAACAATTAATTAAAAACAAACAAAAAATGTGACGAAACGTCAATTTATATTTATTTTTGTCGACTGTTGTTAATTAAGAAATCAATATATCGAAAATAGGGGGTGTTTATGCAAGAACGAAATCGGTTTGTAATTATTATTATAGTATAGATTTTTGTGGGCGGCCAAGAGAAAAAAAACCGTAAAGAAATATATTTGTGAACTTTTTTTACAGTCATATGTTTTTTGTTTAAATTTGCACGCAATCTGATAAATTTAATTTTTGTGTATCCAAGTATTGAAACGATCGTTAACATTTCCTAATGTCCCCCTCACTTGACACTGCCGAGTGCGTTATTCTCCTGCCCCTTTCCACCACCCTTTTCAATAGTTCAGTAATTTAATTTGGTCGCGAAGGGCAGCGGGGAGCCCTAGGAAATGCCATAACAATAACAAAATCATATCCCTAATTAAAAAGGGTTTAGATTTGATTTTGGCGTAGAGCTTTATGTATATATTTTTTAATCTCGGTGGGCAATAAATTAATTAAATGTTTAAAAGCTTTACATCAGAAAAATCAAAATCTCGTTTTTTTCGCTAAATTCAATAATACTCTTGCATTCCCATTCAAGAATGTTATCCGGCTGAAGGAAATTAGGGATATGAAAGAAATAGTAGAGGAAGGTTGGTTAGTGCCTCTCCAGTAAAGCTTCAGCTACATAACATGCTATAATTGGGGATGCCATAGTCTCACTGGCTCCAGACGGTTGAAAGCAGTTGGGACTCTTGCGGTACTTACGAAAAAAGATTTTTTATCATATACTTGCAATAAGTGTTTACACACCATTTACTCTTTCATAAAAATTGTCTTGTTTTATAAATGAAGTAGTTACATATTGTAATATATTATTTTAGAATTGATGTGTGTGCTTGCATAGGACACACACCAGCACTCGAGTACCGTGCGTGCATTGTGTTCCAATACGAGTGTACTTGCATGTACACATTTAATTTGTCCTTTTAAATACGAAAACGGCGAGGGGAGATCGTGGGGAGGGGGCCATTTATCATCGACGGCATCTGCTTTGCTTATTATTATTATTGAAATATCGCCGTAGAACGTACCTACATTATATCTGTACATCCAACCATTACATAACTGAGAGATGAAGCCTGAATTAGATTGCACATACCATAACAGTTGCCACAAAGTAATCACACGTCACATTTTGCATTTCAAAATTGTTCAACTTTTTTGTTTATATTTGCTGATTATGACAATTTTCTGTAACAATTCCAAAATATCCCGTTTATTGTAAATATTTTTATAAATGTTAAAATAAATTTTGTGAAACATTTTCATGGTCATTTCATATTTATTATTATTTATGTAGATCGGTTTAGTATTTTTAAGGTGGTTTTTGCTACATTTTTTACATTGGTACATCACTGCAATGTAACACAAACATCGTAGTTACAAATCCATATTAGCCATGATTACACCAAATTAATGTGTTTCAGCTAGTCATTTTTCATCTCAAAGCTATTTCTAAAATATTATATTATGAATTCACTTAAACGATAAAATTAGGATGTTTGTTTTCTAGGATATCCTTTGTGGTTCTTTAATCATTGCTACATCCTTGCTGAGGAATGCAAATTCATCAAGTAATATAAAGTGGCCCTTATTTAGGTACCGCCAACTTATTTGCTCCTTACGAAACGTTAGTCAAGGGATGTAATTTTGTATCCTCATATTCCAAGGAATGTAATAATCACTTTTGTTAGCAGAAACATTTTGTCATGCGTTTTTTGTAATGAAATAAAATTTGGTTACCCTCTCCAGTCATTCGTTATCCGCATTGTGTGAGAATTTAATATATTTTCTTTGAAATATTGAAGAAGAAAGTAACAAAAGTACAAAATAACAAGTTTCGATTTTGTGAAAATATATTTTGTAAAACTCACGTTTGAATCACTCACGAATATGCAAATAAAGCTTAATCAAGTTATCTAATTAACTTTAAAGGTTGTATAAAGCCATAACTCAACGTCTTTTCTGAATTAATTTTTAAAAAGTCTTGAGTAATTCCTTCTATAAATTAATGTTTACGATGGACTGAAGAAATCGAATATTCCATACCGTTATAAAACGGTCACACTAACATAAGTGATTAATTAATGGTTCGAAGTGTCACAAATACCATTAGCCATAGCTGTTTTTTCGATAATTAAAAAGACTTTGGTAATCTCAAGTGTCACATCTCCCATGATTGGTATTCCATTATATTCAAGTTTTCTAAGGCCTTAATTTGTGAATGGCGTTTTTTGATGGGATGTTTTATTTTATTGCAGATGCATTCAAATTTGACATAGTGAAGCACCTCTAATTGAGCTCTCTAAATCACGTATTTATTGGGATAACAGTGTGGCAGTGTCGTTTTAGTTATTTTTATATATTTTTTTAAATTTGTACGTTATAAGCGTCAGTGCATAATTAGACTATTCACTATGGTGGCGTATGATGAAATAAAGAAATTTGATCAAAGATGAATATTTCCTTTTTTTAGCAACATAAGGGTTAAACACATTAAACAGCTGATAGTAACCTCGTAACGACCTATTTTTTTCAAAAATTTTTCAACTTCGGACAAGATTTTCTCGAAAACGAAAGCTCAAATCAAAAAAACTTATGCCACAAAATGAACTGCAAACATGATGTAGATTTACCAGTTTCCCGCTTGTAGGTACTACGAGTTTCCAGACACCGTGTATAGTTATTAGATGCAATCAAGAACCATATTTTAATTATAATTTTTTTTAATCTATGCCATTTATTATTTTTAATATATTTTTCTATTGACTCAGTTATTGCAATT
This sequence comes from Hesperophylax magnus, assembly GCA_026573805.1. Lineage (NCBI taxonomy): Eukaryota > Metazoa > Arthropoda > Insecta > Trichoptera > Limnephilidae > Hesperophylax > Hesperophylax magnus. The sequence continues at coordinate 11,274,835 of JAIUSX010000121.1, forward strand.
TTACGCACTTAAAAGACACGCATACTAGGTAACATCTGCAGATGGTGCAGTTTACAAACAGATAAACAAGGTAAAATGATAAAATGTAATTTGTCTGTTTACAGGAAACGTCGTATTACGATTTATTTTAGGGGATTTTTGATTTTACCCATTTCCCATACTTTTTGTTGAAAAGATAAACACGCGGGGGAGAATGGGAAATTTCACAACACAATGATCGCGCTTAATGGAATCGCTACAATCTGACATATCTATTCGAAGTGACGAAACTCATTAAATAATGGCGACAGATCGAATCATTCATACCGTTTAGTGTTTGGTCCTATTGTACCGCTGCTCCCCTAACCGCCCGGACGATATAAATTTATTTGGTACCTAGCCACTTATATCATTTTGCATTCTGTGCCTCCCCTCGTCGGGTAAATGAAATGTACCGCTGCACGCTATTCCCCACCTTCCCCTATTAAGGGAGAGTGGCAGGCGGGCGCAACCGGTGGTTCGGGAGCTGAGGTGTGCGGACTTTCACATCTCATTTATTAAACATCAAATCTAAGGGTGCGTGTAAACATACGAGCCAAACTACCGAGCTGAATCACGACTTATGGGAAAATGACGAAGAAACCGAAGCAACCGCAAATGAACGCCGCTTACGTTTTTTCGTTCCTTATCCGTAACTCATGGCTCGACTCGCGCGTTTTTTCTGCACAGTTCTAGTCATGTCTACGCCGCATTATATTTTCGTTAATTTCAACGAAAATACGCTTTATCATCTTATTCATTCAAATTTTATATTTCAGTTAATGTTCACTAAAATACACTTGTAGTCAAATACAAAGTCATTAAGAATCCGTAGTAAGCGTTCAAAAAGAAGAAGAAGATGGTTTGAAATAAGTTAATAAATACGAATGTAAGGGGGAACGCACTACTATTAAAAAAAACGATTATAATTAAGAGGCGTAAATATTTAATAATGCTTGACTTAATAAATTTAAAATAGAGCAAATATCTCTCGACAAAAACCTTTTTCACACCTGGAAAATGTTAAATAACAGAACAAGACATGTTTTTTTTTTATTTTATCGAGGGAATTTTCGGAGCATACTTTGCGATTTATTTTATCGAGAAAATTTTCGGAGCATACTTTGCGATTTATTTTGTCGAGGGAATTTCATATAATTACTTTTCAACTCGGCAAATGTAAGAAGGTTATTTTCAAAACTAAGGTACTTTTTTAAGATCTTAAAACGATCATGTTCAACGGATGTGTATATACAAGCCGGATATATCACAATCTGCCTTATTAACTTTTTACCTGTAAATAATTTACCAACTGGTTTTGCCATGTTTGATTAGTCAACATAATATGAAACAATCTTAATGGGGTCTTATCGTTTTCTTTACAGTCACATTGAGATTCTATTTCGCATGATATTAAAATAGTTGCGATTATCTATAAATTATCTTAGTGAAACGTGCAACCAGATTTTCTGTTTTGTAGTTAGTAGGTAACTACCAGGATTACCAAGCACGGATCGTTATTAATTGAAAAGTCTTCAAATAATTTATTTATAAGATTACCATCTTGACATATGGCATAATATTTATTTCGTAATCGTTCTACAGAAAACCGATGTATCTTCTTAGAAGCGAACACAATAATTCATCTTATTTTGTAGTGGTTGTTCGTAGAATTTGTATTAACGTGGGATTATTAATAATTATTGTATTAAATTATAACCCAGAGTCGTAATCTTACTCATTTATATAAAATTTAATATGAGTATTTTTTTTCCATATTATGGACCACACAAGAGTTCTCACAACTTAAAGCCATGTTAGGTAACGTTAGGTACGATTCTGAATAGTTACGGATTCATACACCGTTCCCAGAAGAACAAATATCATTATTTTTTCTATGTCCATTGGGCTTTGAACCCGTGACATCTTGGTCCAGAGTCAAAGCTCTTATCGATCTGACATGAAGCTTGTCAGAGAAACTGATGCTAAATACTATTTTATTAGCACAAAATATTACGTATATTTTACCTAGGTTGAGTTCCCCTGATCTCAAGGTGTGTGTATTTAACAATACATACACTGAATTCTATTGGCAAACTGTATATTGAGGTAAATTCATATTGTATTGCGCCCTCGAGTTTGTAATCAGAGTCTTCGGTGTATATTTTGTGTTTAATTAAAACATATTTTTTCAATACTTGTCTACGTAAAAAAAAATACTCAATAGTTTGAAAAGCAACCAAAAGATAATTTCGCATTACGAAACCATATACGGTTTTTATCCGGTAATGCAGTTTAAAAAATGTGGTGATGTAAATGTTGATAATTTTAATTAATTTTTCTAAGATTTAACCAGCTTAAATAACGTACCATCTAATCATAATTATAATATTATCACGGCCATCTTATATAATAACGTTAATAGAATGTTAGTTTGTATGTGTGTTAGTTTAAGTTGTTTTTTTTTCCTTGGTATAATATATTTGGTAGCCAAGTATCGCTCATTAGCTATGCGTGCATCCTGCCCCAGCGTATTTTATGCAAAGTGTATATTTTATATACTAAAATGTGTGCCTAATAATTATGCCCCGGAGTTACAAACTTGTTAAAAATGCCTGCTTTGATTATTATTTCTTAATTAAAGCGCTTCTTTTATATTCACGCACATTTCCGGCGCATGAGCTATATAATTATATTTAGAAACAAAAGAAAATACCTTAATTAAGGTGAATATGAATTTAAAAACCGTAGGTTTGTTCGCTTCATATGATGACTGATGAAACTGTGTGATGGCTGTTTTTCCCACAGAAAAACGAGACGCCTGATTATAGAGTCACTATAATCAGTATTGCATCCGATTAATTTATAAAAACGAGACGCCGGATTACAGAGTCACTATAATCAGTATTGCATCCGATTAATTTATAAAAACGAGACGCCGGATTATAGAGTCACTATAATCAGTATTGCATCCGATTAATTTATAAAAACGAGACGCCGGATTATAGAGTCACTATAATCAGTATTGCATCCGATTAATTTATAAAAACGAGACGCCGGATTATAGAGTCACTATAATCAGTATTGCATCCGATTAATTTATAAAAACGAGACGCCGGATTATAGAGTCACTATAATCAGTATTGCATCCGATTAATTTATAAAAACGAGACGCCGGATTATAGAGTCACTATAATCAGTATTGCATCCGATTAATTTACAAAAACGAGACGTCGGATTATAGAGTTACTATAATCAGTATTGCATCCGATTAATTTATAAATTAAGCCCCCGCATACCCGATTTCTACTGATTTATAACAAATTTCTCGTTAACTCTTTAAGTTTTTTGACGATAGTATTTATTTATTTATACTGGGTTTTTACAGACGATCTCACTTACATGTGACCAATCCAGTTATAAAAACTCAGTTAACATACAAAGACACATTAATTATCATATACCTAAATAAAGATTAAAATATAAAACAAATAAAAATTCAAAATAAATATGAAATACAAAAATTTCAGAAAAGTAAGAGACGCAAGTAATACATAATATAATCAGTGCAACATATTATTTAACAATAGCAGATTTTTTTTCTGAATCCATACAAATTATCGACAAAAATATCTACTTCAGCACACTCAATCTTATTGTACAGTCTACACATTTGGGTCAGAGGGCTAAAATATGCGATATTATTTTTGAAAATATATTTAGGTGAAAAATGATATGGTGTCTTAAACAATGGGAATTGGGGACATTTATTTCAATATTGCTAAGGCATAATGAGGTATCAAGATGGCCGTGGATAATTCTATGCAAACATATTAGGTCAGTCAATTGCCTTCTTATTTTAAGTGTATCAATCTTAAAATATTCACGTCGTGCGTCGTACGATCTAAGATGGTCATGTAGTCCACATTTGAAAGATAATAGTCTAAGCATTTGTTTTTGAACCGATTCTATAATTTTTTCATACTTGCAATAATGTGGATAATTATAATTTGTTACGCCGAAACGTTTATAATATGAAATTCCCTCGATAGAAAAAATCGCAAATCTCGGAAAATTATTTAATATGTCGTAATTGTAAAAAGCATTCACTTTAGGCGTCCCATTATCGCAAACATCTGTAAACCAAATTACACGTAAACAATAACAACAATTCAAATACTAAATAAAATAATAGAATCAATAATTTTATAAAAAACCCCTTTTTAACTACGTCCTCCAATTAAATGCATTTATATTACATATATATTTACAATATTGTCATACCTGTACATACTCTTTCTATTACCTATCTATTGACTCCACAATTTAAAATGTATACAACTTTGTAATTTGTACTTTGATTTTGATTTAGTCATGCATGTAAATATTCTATAAGTTTCTGTATCTCGACACAGGTGTACCCTAGTGAGACAGATGTCGATAAATACATGTGAAAACCTTTATATTGATAGATAAATAAATAAAACTTTGTGGCTCATCATAATTTACAATAAAAACACATAAATTTGTTTTTGACCACTATAGTTTTATTTTCACTCTACCGGTTTCGCAAGAACCCTTCCTTCGTCAGGAGAATATTAAAAACTTAAAAACAGTTTTTAATATTCTCCTGACGAAGGAACTGTTCTTCCGAAACCGGTAGAGTGAAAATAAAACTATAGTGGTCAAAAATAAATTTATGTGTTTTTATTTGTGTTTAATATGTTATTGGCATGAAAAAAATCACTGTTTAAAGGCCTATGAAAACTGCTTTAAAGTTCAAAATCTCATACTTACGAATCTATTTTCGGTTATGATTTTAATGTATAATGTGGCAAATTAAGTTCGAATTAAGATCGAAAAAAAATTTAATATTTATGCGTGAACATCCACAAAATAAAATAAAAGGCACTTTTTAGCCATGTTTTTTTCTTGCATAAACCAAAACAGGCGGATGGTGTTAAGCGGGAATTTAAACCTTATCGCCATCTACGTAAGGGTTGTTATTGATAGCGGCTCAATTTAAAATATTACACGACGTAGTGCATCGCCTTAAATGCATTTAAAGTAAAGCATTTGTTCGGAGATTTTGTAGATTGTAGATGTATTCACCATTGAGCCCAAGTTAATCGCTTAATTTTTATCCGCTAATTAATCAAGTGCTAAGTTATTATCATTTTTTTTAATTAGCGCGCTCTCTCTAAGATTCTTATTTACTTTTTTCTCTTTCAAACCATATATGAACGCTTACTTTAATTACGTTCCCTACTTATTCGATTTTTATGCGCCTGTTTAGGGGATGCCTACGCCGCACAGTGTTTCGGTTCATACAAGCTAGGCTGGAAAAATTCTAACACATCAATCTAGTGCTCGTAACCCACTGATGGCGTGCCCTGCAATTGACCCTAGAAGACTAATAATATTTTTTATACGTAAAGACTAATCATTTATTAATTTTACTAACACTACTAACAGTCATCACAAAAAGCATGTTTTGTTTACGAAGATTTTACGTGTTATTTTATGAAACAATCTTATTAAAATATTGTGTTATTAAAAATATATACAGGGTGTCTGGGGTAAAGTGCACAAACATCGGATGGTGATTCCATAGACATGATGGAAAATGTAATAAAAAAATAAAATAATTTTATTTATTTCAATAGTTGATTGTTATATCAATTATTTTACTAGTGTAGCTATGTGCTTTGTGCGCGGAGAAAACTACTGATATAAAATGTTGCTAATTTATTAATAATAACGGGTTTGCAGGCCCTCTACGAATGAATTAACAGGTTTCCTGATAACCACAGGTGAATGCACACGTGTTCCTATATATTATGAATGTACTAAACGTTTATTAGGAAATGGCCTGCAATCTCGTTTTTAACAGGATTTAAAAAAATCTGCAATCTTGTTTATATATTATAGTGTGTTTTCTCTGATCAGTCCATCAAAATCGTCATGAAAGATGATTATTGTTTGAGCACTTCACAACTTCACACAATATTACTTATATTTTATTATATTATTATTATCCACTTTGAATCCAGGCCCTTAAAGCCCTCGAGTTAATTGTTTATAGCGAGGCCAAACACTTCACTTAATTAAATAATCGAGTGCTTTATTGTGCTTTAAAGAGTTGAATAGGAAACGTTTGAGAATTCTTCAGCAATTTGAAAGCTCGTTTATGAAAGTGAAAACCATTCCACGTAATAGGATCAAGTCCATTAATTGCGTTTTATTGAGTTTGGGCTCATTAAAATAGCTCGATGCTGGTCCACAACCACAACACTCGGTTACCGGACTTACGGTTCTATGTTATCCGTCTTATTCGTTCTCATATCATTGACCCCGTAATAACACCACTAATTCTCTATTGTTATACCTTATTTTCACACAATTTTTAAAAATCTAAATATTTATTTAACGTAATAGAAATGCATAATGAGAATTGCCAATGTAAACCTTTTACACTTACAAGACATTCGATTAATTTGAAACGATATGTTGACAGTCATGCAACATTCTCAATAGTTAATATATTATTTACATAAGTTTTTTGATTGCCTTGTTACCGTGATTTTTCTTCATTATTTTGGAATGCACAAGCAATTTTACCTGATTATCAAATGTGTCTGCCAATTAATCTCGTACCATCCGCCATTACGTATAATCAGATATAATCGCATATTATAAATCGGTGTTTTTTTTAAATACATCTATAATTATTTAACCATCTATTACTGTCTGCATCTCTAAAGATTACTTAAAAAACATTCATTTATCACTTGAATAAGTACTGCCAAAAGTTTTATAGAAACACCCGGTACTGGATATTTTAATGTACAGTGTGTATCGGAATAGCCTTGCTCTGTGATCTTTAACATGACCAGTTTTGAGCTGAAGGTAATATAAAAGTTCTCACGTTAGGTCCCGATCGTGATGGTTATTTAAAGAGATTGAATTATAGGTAAGATCAAGAATGTAATTTTATAGACGCATTAATATCGGAAACACCATTTAAAGCCAAATTGAGATTCTTCTTTATCGAATTTCAATCCGTTTTTTTTACTCTCTGATAGGATTTATTTTAAATATATATCTAATATCTATTTGTTATCTTTTTACTATTTTTATTATCAGAAAATATTTCATTCGTATCTCTATTGATTTATACGCCTTTCCTTTCAGAGATAACTAAACACAAGTTTTTTTTAAAAAATTGGTTTTACCGTCTCGAAATCTTTCAGTGTTCTATATTAATTAATTATAAATTAAGATAACACTTTTAAAAACCTTAATTATTTTCTGTGATAGAAAATTAATTAAATTTGAAAATAAATCACGAGGTGTACTCGATTAGTTATCCGAGCACTTAGCTATTAAACCCGGCTAAATTTTTAATTAGTTCGAATTTATGAAAGAGTTAACTGATCCCACAATTTAATCGGTGCGCTTTATTAGATAGTGGTTCGGCCGTAGCGGGGTATGATGAGGGGGGTGGGGGCTCCAATACACTACCCCCATCCCCCCTTTCCACCCTTCCTGCAGCCACCCACCCCACCCCCTTCCTGGATCAATCAAAAAGTTTCCATGCGAGAATTAATTGTGAAAGTTTAGCGGATTCACTGAGTTTTTATGTATACTTGTTTGTACTTAATAGATTGTATAGTTTTAATTAAAATCTTTGATATTGATCTTGGCTGTGTCGGAAATTAATTATGAACGGGTAGAAGTCTAATATTGATGTATGAAAATATCCACTCACCGGCGTTTCAAAATTTTGAATTTATTTTAATTAATGATTTCATTAATCCCCTTGAAATAAGCGAATGTTTATCCCTCGATGAGGGGATTTCTTGCACTTGTAAAAAATATCCTGGGGCTTGGATGGCGTTTACCAAAATTTGTACATTTTCTCTTGCACCAATTGTTGGGATTTATTGTGCCCAATTTAACAGTTGCTTGAACAAAACGGGGAGCTTTTTGTAACACGGCGTGATTAGCGGTCGGTAGGTAGGTATGGTACACGTTGTACGGTTCGGACCGCGATTTATTATAGGCGTGATTTTCCCTCAGTTTTAAATTGTTATCTCACGGCACTCGGAGTAGTAAGTCATAAAACTTGCTTGATATCCATATTTCACGCTTATCACGCTTAATTAAATTCTTGGCTGTTTCATATGAAATATTTGTGTTGCTTGCGTGCAAGTAGGTACATCATAAACAGATACATATTTCATTTATTTAAATACAACAAATGTATATTTCTACTTAAATCTCACTAGAAAAATCTATCCCGGTCATAGACATATGAATATTAGTAGACCTGCCCTAAGTGATTAAAAGCGTATTATCCCCACTCCCCATACCGGTTCCATTGGAGCCGGCTGTGCTCGCGTATGGCCTCAAGTGAAATTTGAAAACGTGACGTCATCATTCTTGTGCGAACTATGGTCGAGGCATCATCGGTTCATTTTACGAAATAACACGGCAGAATGTTGACTTGTGCTATGAAAACTTGTAAAAATAGATGTGAAAAAGAGAATAAACCCAATTGTCGTATTACATTCCATATATAAGCATTATTTTACTTTATTTTAAGCATATTCACATCGTATAATATGAATCAGTTGTTACTATCACATCGAGAAACGTCTGGACGCGAAACACAAAGCTGGTTGGTTGCTGGGAAGTAAATTATGAACATTTATAAAAGTGTCTTAACTAAATACTTAAACGAAATATTCGACTCTGAAAATATAACCGAATTTTTTTGCCGAATTTGGACTTCGCAAATTTGTTCATAACGTGGCGAGTAATTTGCGCTCCCATGTAAAAATGTCTATTCATTCAAAAGCAGATTTTACTTTTAAGAAGTAAATGGTAATATTATAATGCGAGATGCCTATTTACTGTCAGATTGATTTATTGACGAATCACAGTCAGCTTCACTCCCTTCGTTCTTCAACAGTTGATTTTACCCCTCGCCATTATCTTCTCGTCTATTAATTCCTATGTCTGTGATCCCGGTGTAGAAATGTGTTAGAATATTTTATTTTTTACATAACTATTATTAGTAAAATTGTTCATTTTCCTGTTAAAAATGATACTGCGGGCCTACGACGAATGAATTAAAAGAGTTCCTAACAAAGTATCAGTCAAAAAGCAAATGTTTTGAGAGGACGGCTAAACACGCATTCATACAATTCTGATATTGATACTGACATACTTATATTGTAGCATCCCGTCACGATATCTAGGAAAAAAACGCGTGTTCCCCATATATTCTGAATTACTAATATTTTATCAGGAACGAAATCAGAAAAAGTGCCAATAGTCATGAAATATTATTAATAAACCAAATATATTATTAAATAGCCATCTCTTAAGTTTATTTTCACATTGATACTTATGTTGATTTTATTTATTTGTTTTTGTTATTTAGACGTCTTATGAAAACTTTTACTAAAACTGTTACTCTTTGATTCTGGTGTATTTATAATTTATGGAAGTTTTTTATGTACCTATACATAAATGTGTTTTCGTTTTTAAAAAAATTCGCGTTCCCGAAAATTACCTACTTTGTGACAATTTAATATAATTGTAACTAATCACCGCTCATTGTTAATTTTTGTATATTGTTAATTCTATTAGCCTATACTTATTTGTTTGTTCTTAAATTTGTTTATTTTCATTATACGTTTTTCCTGACGAAGAAACCACTGATTTTGAAACATGTCGATTATTTAGATTAAATAGTGATGTATACAAAGTTATCCATTTTACTTAAATTACATATTAAGTTATTTTTTGTTTGACGTGAATTCATATTTAATTAAATGGTTCAAAGTATTATAAACACTCTTTTAACAAGTATGAGACCATGGCAAAGTCAACTGTCATTTACATATTTAGTAAAAGATTATCAATGCTTTTTGTATAATATTTTGATTATGTTAATTTCTTGATATTTTAATCTCCAGTTTTGTTCTTGTGATACTGGTGAGCGATGATTTTAATCTCTAAACATCCACGTGTGAATTATCATCTCAATGCATAAATTTCTCTCGTAATATGGTAAGGTTTTGGACAGAAACGGCCCACGAAAAGCTGCCGAGGCTGCCATCAGCCGTGCCTAATGTTTAAATCAATCATATACTTAAACACAAGAAAAATTTAATAATAAATTTCACTTAACTCTTTCTGCCCCAGGGTTTTTTTTATTTTATTTATTTATTTTTTTTATTTAAAGAAAGCAAGACAAAAATATATATTACAGTAAATAATAAAATAAAAATACAGAAAAAAACAGAAAAGTTCCAATAAACTACTTTTCAGTAGTTTGTCAATGGCAACTTTTCACATAAAAAAATAATAAAAAAAATAAAACTTATTTTACTTAATGACAACAGTGATAACAATAAAAAATAACAATTCGTTTTAAAAATATAAAAACATATACACAACAGTGATAGTATCTACCAATAGTTTGTATTAATTAATTCAAATTAACACGAACTTTGTGTTTTTTTTTACTGTTTTTCTCTGTAGCGTATATTTTTTCCCCCAACAAAAACGGTTAATATTCTAACAGCTGCAGATTAGATTGTACGTTCTATTGAATTTCTGCCATCATTTATTACTTAATTTAATGAGAAATATCAATATTTTCTACTCGAATTTTATATATTTTAACGCATAAAGATGTGTTATATAATAATAACATCAGTTCAATTTACTTTTCACAGTTATTTGCCGGGATATCGTAAATGAATTTCAATGTTCATTCAAATTAACACTGGCAATGACGCGGACATTTTAACAAGATTATTATTATTAATTTTAAGATTACTATTATTATTATTCGAATCCTGGAATATTTTTTTAATTTCTGAATGAATGTTGGTTAAAATGTTATTGGTTTCAAACTTAAGAGATTCCAATTACATTGCAAATATATATTTTTGACATTTGTATTATTTGTTATGTTTATTTTACCTTAATTTTTAACAAATACCCTCCAATGTCAAGCCAAATGAAGGTAATATAATTTCTAAAAAAAAAAGTTTTTATTTTTTTATTTTTTTTTATTTCTTTTTATTTGGGAAGCAAACAGTCGTACAGTAAAAAATTATAACAATAAACATTCATATGTTCTAGACTCTAGACCAATTAAGTTCCATTGAGTTAAATGTTGATTTAGTATTTTTTACCTACACAACATATTAAATGGCAAAAAAATAAACATAATAAAGAAATACATAAAATTAAAAACAAAAACAAAAAATACAACTTTTCGCAATGTAATTTTCACAACAAAAAAATCGAATAAAATAAAAGTATTTTAATTTATTAATTTATTAAGCTGAATTTTATATGATATTAAGTTATGGTTGAAAATTTCTACATCTCGTAAGGCATTGTGAGTTTCACAGATACGTACTATTACAGAGTTTTGCGCTTATTTGGATTTACAATGTGGTATTCTAAATAAATCGTTCGGTCTGGATCGATGTACTAAAGAATAACAAATAATATTCTAATCAAGCACTACATATTTTATATATCTAGAAATAATAATGCGGGTGGGAAAGGGTTAAAACCAACTTCTTCATCCATAACATTCGTTAAACCTTGTCTTATAATCATAACGCTGTGCTTAATCTAATTTAAATTCATCCATTCATTTAATTAAATAACTTGTGTACCAACTATTAGAGAGATTATCTTCAAAGTTCTGAAATATTTAAATTCAACGAAGTATTAAAATCGTTTTAAGCTGAGAAATGAAAAATCTTAAGTAACTATTTAGTTTATTGGAATAACTTTTTAAGCTTCAACATCTCAATGTAAAATTTAATAATTATTAAGACAGATTCTCTGGGTTCAATTACCAGTTGCAACCGTTACCTTTTCATTTTCTGTTACATATTTTATTGACTTTTGTTAATTTTATTGAGTTTTGTTAATTTTATTGAGTTTTGTTAATTTTATTGAGTTTTGTTAATATTATCTTCTTCTATTGTTATTCAAATAAATTGAATAGTCATTGTGACTTGTGTAAAAGTTTTACTTGTTTTTTTTTATAGTTTTATAAAACAGTTACTTTTCATAGTCACTGCTAATTAATGTCAATCCAACAGTTGAATTCTAGGAAACATTACAATATGATTCCTTTACATTACGTAAATATTCTAAGAAGTTTATGAAAAGCAGTGATTTTTAGTTTTTCTTTTATATATACAGTCCGATTTATAAAAAAAAATGTTTATTTATGAACTGACCGTTTAATAATACCTTCAGAAGGAGAAACAGCTCTCACGCGTAATAATAATTACAAAGCAGAACTTATTTATAAATAAATTGTTTGTTGTAAATTAGAAATTAATATATTATTGAATACCTTAAAGAAAAACTTTAAATTGTAATGGATTTTTACAATTTAAGCTTTAGAACAATAAATAAACTATTCACCATATATTACACTAAACACTTATAACTTCACTTTTCCCGGGTTCCCATTATAATTATTTTTTATAATATCGTATGTACTTAATGTAAAAATTGGGTAAAATAAAATATTAAAAAAATACTAGGTACCTTTTATCATAATATTTACACGGGAACTGAGGAAAAACGCGTGCAAAAAATTATATTTGATTGGACATTATTCGCGAATATTTGTGCAAAATTTAAAAAATATACTATCAATTAATAAGATGGGTAATATTATTTATGTTCTAGTTTGAGAAGATGCATTATATTAATTATGTATGCATGAAGTAACATTTCTGATCAAAGTGTTTAAAAACTAAATCCTGTTGCAGCAATTATAAATTCCGTGTCTTTCGGTCCATCACCGCACGAGGTGTGTTTTATAGCGAGATTTGGTGTCGTGTTGCGCCTTGGAGCGACTCAGAATAGTTTCTGTGTTTCCTAGTGTCATATTTACGATAGTTGTTTCTGTTTTTACGACCTGCCTTTGGATACGACGAGAACCACACGGTTCAAATCACTCGAGCGTTCGCTGACCAAGACTCGATGAACAATCCATTGCTTATAGTCCAGCCAAAAAGCTGATGTTAAGCATGTGTGGTCTGAGGTGATTTTGTAAATCCGACCTAAAGGTATCAATACACTAAGCGTTTGTTAGAGGAAAACACAGTTCTTGGCACTCAAGAGTAAGATTATGCATTCAGGGATGCACCTTCTTACTCTTGATTGTAGTGATGGACGTATAAATATTGGTTCGAAACATTACGACCCTGTAAAAATAATTCGAAATAATCGAATCTGAATAGGGGGTATTGATTAAGACACAATTATTCCCGTCGTTTGTTGAGCATAAAATCGGCGTCTTTTATGGGAACAAAATATGTATTTTAATCAAGTGATTATCGAAATTTCGAATAGGTTTGATCGAAATTTTCGCTAACCCTTCACTAGCCTCCTAAAAAGACAAGCCGCATTTGCTTTAACCTCTTCAGGCCTCTAGCATATTTGAAGTTTATATTTCTTAAAGAGGCTGTCAGAAAGTCTGAGAATTTGTGTGAATTTCCTCTTCTCGATAAAATCAAATAAATGGAATATTTCGAAACGTATCCGAAAAATAAAAATCGTTTTTGAAAGGTGGGGAAACACTCTTTCAAATCTAATTATTAACAAATAAAAATAACATTTTTTAAAAATTACAATTTTGAAATCAAACATTAAAAAGTTAAAAAAATGGCCCGCCTACGTTTTTTGTCGTTTCAAAAGAAAATAATTATTTAATAATTCACGGTAATTCAAGTTTCTTACATTTTTCTCAAATTGTGGTCAGAACCTTTGGTTTCATAGATGTTTACATTTCAATTATTCTGTGGTATTATTATATTTGAATATAAAGCTTGGTGGGGTCTCTTTCTTTCCTCGTTTAGTTCATATTTGTAACTGTTACGGTAAGGGAGACAACGATTTCTATGAGATCGCATTGAGCTTATCCGAAAAGCAAACAAAATGACTACGGGTAATAACTGTTTGTTCCCAAAACCGAACAAATTAGCCTTAGTTAAACTATTTAACTATCCCTAGGGGTATCTCACCACTTTTGATAAAGAATTCGTCAAGTAACATTGATCATAGGATTAACGTGGTTATAATAACAGACATTCACTTGACGGCTTTAATTACTCAGCGGTGGGGAAAAAGATACCATAGGCTACCCGACGAATAATGCCAATCGTCAGTGATTAAATACTCCCTTAGTAACTATCTACCTTTATGGTTTAGTGTTACCTGAATATCTATTGATTTATTTCAACCCGTGTATTGGTTTAGTTTAGGTGGTCCGTTAAAACGTAATAATAAAACGTAGTTTAAAGGTATTCTGCAATAAATAGTATCAATTTCTGTTACTTTATTGAGGCGAGAAAAGGCCGAAAAATAGTCGGCTAACGTCGCTCGTGTATTCAAATTAAATGAGCTTTTTTATGGAAGAAACATTAAAAAGCTTTTTCATACATACAGTACCTCTGTTAAATATCCAGGAGTTTGGTTTACGATGCATTGTATGTTCGGTTTAACTGCGTGTCGTACACGGGAAAATATGAAATAAATTTAATGATGTGAACATAATAAAAACTGTCGAAATAAACTAGAGTGGAATTAGAATACTTGCCAACTTTTATTTTAGTTATAATTAACCAGACGTGGAGTGGAGAATAAACATAGGATACGATTTTATTACTTATAAACATGATTTGAATTTTACACAACTGATCAACATCCATTTACCATACTTAAACGGTTATTTATCAGTTTTGTATTATTTAAATATATTTATTGGAAAGGAGGTTAGTATTTCTTTTTGCACGCAAATAAATTTAGGGCCTTATTAATAAACGTGTTTTATGTTTTACACAACTGATAAAAAACCATTAATGTATGGTGATAAGTTGTGTAAAATTTAAAACACGTTGATTGGTAAGGGAGTTATTAGTATGTATTTCATTATTTTTTGATAAGTAAATAATAATTATTATTATATTTAAAATTCAATGTTTAAAAAATTGCTAGTAGTTAGAACGTGTTTTAAGTTTTTTTTTTTTTTTGAGCAATGGAACGTGCGATATTTATCAAAGCTCCATAGCTGAAAAATGTTGCGTTTACCTATAAATTCCGCATGAAAGCTGTGAAAATTTCACGAGTTTTTGTTTTGACAAACAGATCTTTTGTTGGATAGCCATCATGCAAAGGTAGCCATCGTAAGTTTTATATATCATCAAACTGTCTTGCAAAACATTGTTTTAATTTGTCAAACGTTGTTTTACAATTGTTCCACCAATAACTTTTTTATGCTATTTAAATCGTGTTGCGCATTTAATTCCTTTGTATTCTTTCATGCTCCGTGGCCCGATCGGCAAATAAATCATTGTCTAATTAATTGCCTGGGTACCTGTTTAGCGATGCCCATTACCTTTACGGCTATAAGTTTGCCGATGAGCATAGTTGAAGTCAGGTCAAACATTTGATTAACTGAGTTCCCAGAAAATTCTGGCGTCTGAAACGTACGATCCAACTGCTGAGAACTCCGCTGTAACCTCATGTTTTGTTACATGTATCGTTTATGAAAAAGAGAGAGAGGTCACAACAAAGCTGTATGCATTGGCGTGGTTACGATTTTTATACCTACAAGTATTTCGCCGATAGAGCCGATAGATATGTTGTGATCGTCATTTTAATAATCAATACGCATGAAGAAGAAAAGAAAGAGAGATTCCAATAGAGCTACAATAATCCGGCTAAAAACAGGATCGCAAGCCTTTAACGAATGAATTAACGAGCTTCTTGCTAACTTTCAACATATCAAATTTCACCAGAATTTGACATGGACACGCCCATTACACAATTCTATCTTCAATCATTAACGTGTTAAAGATTGTTTTACCTACTATTCCGCTGAAACTTTAGTTGTAACTTGTTACCTCTCTTTTTGTTATAATGCTGTATGCGTCATTTACGAGAGAGAAGAAGAGGTTTTAACAGGTTGGTATTATATACCTGTATAACAATCGCAATCATGTCAATGTCGGCGGCTAATCAAAGAAACTAAACGTACATTACCTTCGGACGTTCCTCGTTTAGCCGATCTCGTAACCTGTGCCGTTAATCGTTCGGCAATTAAACCCTCTTAATCGTCATTGTTGATTGCACAATAAAGTCTATTTGACGACTAGCTTGATTGATATTTTTTTCGGGCAAGGCTTTGAGTTTGTTTGTGTTCTCGGCAAACCGGTTTTGATAGGCCGGAGTTCTGTGGCTGATCAGCTTGCCCGAGAACGAGACTCGGTGTCCGTTGCCCGCAGCCCGTGCCCGATGCCCATGCCGCTACTTAATATTATTTCTTTCCCCTTATCGTTTTATATATGTTAAGTATTGATTAATGCGCGGGATAAGCGAACAAGTATTTTACGGTTCTATGACAAAACAGAACAGTGAAGAAAAGTGAAGTAAGAGAACAAACAAACAAACCTAACCCAACCTATTATTTATATCTGTTCTGTTTTATCCGGTTTATGTATTTAACACAAGTACAATAATCCATGGTTTACATTGCTGTTGAGTTTAGTTTGCGTGTGGATGAATTACTGTACACGTCGAAACACATTGTTATGTTGTACCTAGTGGAATTTTTACTAAGGTGTTCCAGAGTCCATACACGAAGAAAAATGATCCCGTTAAAAAAGTGATAGCATGCCAATTTCATGACAAAATATTAGTCATTTAGATATATCAATAACACGTGTTCTTTTCCTATCAAATACCATGACGGAATGTGACAATATCAGTATTTGTATGAACACGTGTTTCGCCGTCCTCGTTCATTCGTTAAAGGCCTGCAATCCCGTTTTAACCAGGAAAGTGAATGATTTAACCCGATGTTTAATAAATTAACAGTATTTTAAATCAGTAAGTTTTCTCTGTGTAATGTGTATTATATTAGTTAGCTTTTTATCACTATTTAAAACTTTTTAGCAAATATCACGCGAATTCTCCTCAATCCTAAGGCAGAGAAGATTAAGGGCTTTACTTTATATCTTGGCATACACTCATTGTTTCATTCACATTCATACATTATCTCTTACTTATTTGTTATTCCGACATGACTCGACTGAATTTAATACATTTCATCTTACCTTCTCTTCCTGGGGCTTCCCGACTTCTGCCACGCACTTACACCTCAACACCTTGCGCCTCTTGCTTTCTCACAGTTCTTTCACGTCTAATTCTTATCACATTATGCAAGTACTGTGAAACAACCGGCCCATGGTGAAATAATAACAGAACTCGAATAGAATATTCAAAGAACATGAATGAAATATTATCATTACCAATATGATGCTACGTGGTTTTCCTCACATACGCTGCAGGTACCTCTTTCATAGGGTACCTACCTACCTAATATCATGGTTTTCAAAATTATGTCACCGTTTCAAAACAGAAACAAAAAAATAATTAAACGTAACTAATAGTGGCTTCACTAAATTATATTATTAGCTAAGTATTTTGTTCTTGTCTTGTTAACGTGATATAACATCATATATCAAAATTTCGGCGACGCCACTCGTTTAGCCGGGTTAAACATGCTCGGCAAGTTGGGTTTATTAATCTTCATTTAAATGAGAGCCGATATGTTGAACAATTATGAGTCCCCGCCCATTCCTGACCCTCTGCTCTCCGTGACTTGCATCCTTGGGAATCCCCCACTCTCCTTCCACCACCCCCCACCTTCCGCATATACTTCTTCTCCGGTTTATCCACACCGTCGCATTTTTCTCATGCCATAGCTACGATCGCGCTTGTGTTGTTCTCATCTGTTGCATTTTCCTTTGTGGGAACTCACTTTGAAAGGCTGACGACAACTCAAAATAATGGTTCTGTTATGTCAGCTTTATTTATTATTATTAATGTTTTAACTTTTAACAGCTCTCAGCCGTGGAAGACAATGCGATTTAGATTAAGTCGTGTGTTTTTATTTGTGGTTTTTTCCTTTTTATTATTGGTCTCACTTTAATTGTCTTGAACTTCGGAACCCGTCATAAGTGTCATGGATAGATGGACTGTATTAGGTTTAATTGTCACATATTTTACTCTGTTCCGAGGAAATATATACCAAGGGCATACTAACGTGCGCTTTGCTACAAAATTCTTTTAAAAATATTTTTGAACGAAGAGCGATAGAATTTTTTTTCACTTCTTTTATTAAGGTAATTCAACAAATTAATATCTGGAATGGACCGTAGGTATAGTGTCTTGTCTTCATTTTAGAAAATTAAATAAATATTTAAAAACTTCATAGCGCATTATGGAAATAACATTGCAAGCTGAAAAAATTCTGCTAGACATTTCAAATACCAGATAGCGACCGAGATGGACAAATATTTTTTTCTTTTTTTTTGGTCAAGATAACGGCTTTTTATCTTGCAATTAATGACTTCCTACGATTGTGCTTACTAACATTTAGTTATTAATTAATGTAAAACGATTTCGTTTATAGTGTATCTACGTGTTTTAATGCCGAAATTACAGGTTTCATTCAAATAAATCTGTCTTAATAAAGTGCACCGATACGTGTAAAATTCACAAACGCGTCTGAAATCCTTTCTATTTTGCGGGTATAAAATTTAATAGAGCGTTTGAGCATATAAATTATACACATCAATGTCTGTATCGGAAACAAATGAATATTTGTATGAAGCCGTAATAAGCGGGTATGCGAAACGAGAACGGAGCCCTAAATAACAATAATAACACGCCATTCTGATTTCGTATAATGAGCCTCTTACATGTCGTATATTTTATTTTGTTGGGAAAACCAACAGTTTACAATATTTTATGAGGTATGGTAATATGTATAGTAAACGAATCAATAATAGGTTTTCACTGATGTTTCTTAATTATTAGCGAATATAGAAGAACAAAAAGTATTAAAAAGTCTAATGGGGATTGTGGGAGGGAGGGGTAGGGGAAGTATCTAATCTGCGTAGAATAATATGTATTGTGTGAATGTTATTTGTTGATTTTAGGTGAGAACTTTGGAGGCGCTCAGTTAAATAATTAAAATTCAGTGCAAAACTATTAAAAATTTATGAAACGCCGTGAAAACCTGGAAAAAAAAATTGGTAATGATTTCAAAGCCCGCAGCATTTTTTTTTAATAACACTTTTTCAATTCTTTTAAAAAACTGTTCTTTTTTATATTTGATCTGCCATAATTTTTTTTTTATACATTCAGCCAACATATTTATAATGATTGAAGACAATATTAACCACTTTCAAAAGAAAAATGTGAAACAGAAAAGACAGAAAGAGGTTTTGCTCAATAAGTTATTCCATTATAAAAATATGGTTTTCACTTGTTCCCGTCATATCATTTTGCTGATTTTTCGTTGTATTGTACCGTTTTCAGTGCTCAATTGGACACAATTTCCATCTCCTATTATTATCATTTTTATAAACCGATGGTCATTTACTAACGGGCAGTCAGCCACTGGTGCCGTGACCCTAATAGGTTACAAAATATTTAATTTCCATATAGGTAGGTGACAATGATTTTTTTTGTGTATTTCAGTATTCTCAATTCAAACATCTATTCACGTTTTTTGTCCAGTTAAAAATACATGCAAGTTGCCCCTCCACACAGGCCGGTGGAATGGTTGACCGACACAAAAGAAACAGAAGATTAACATCTTCGTGATGCATTCGTTCTTTGTGCGGTTTACGCCTACGAATAGTCATACCCAATAATTATAAAGCTGGGCCCGCCTTGAACTGCCCTGGACCCCGGGACCGGGATTTAGCCAGAGGTCGCCATAGATCATGGCTCATGGGCCCTAAATATAGGCTGGAAGGACCCATCTTCGTCAGACTGCTTTTATATGATGTATTTGAGTTTTCTTTGCAGATGTTAACGACCTAACGAAGGCTAATGATTACAAACTACTCATAACCGATAACTATTCATTCATAATTTACACTTTTTGGGACCAGTATTACAACCTACCGTCATTTTAAAACTATTTTATGTGTGTCAGCACTAGAGTTCTAACTGCTACCAAACGTCTGGAGCCAATGATGATACTTTGGCATAATAATTTGTGAAATAATACAATTTAATTTGATTTGAACCCCCGACCTCCGGATTGCTAGTCGAGAGCCTTACCCCTCGACCACGGAGAACAAATAGATAATAGGAACAACGGAGATGTGCTGTGAGTCATTATTATTAGTATGAAACTGTGCGCATAAAAGTGTCCTCAACATCGTTTACCCATGTTGTGATTACATTGTTGGCAAATTAAAATTAAAAACTTAATATCTGAAATTGCATTTTATTCTCGTTCGGATTGTTTCAAACTAAAGCTAAGGTTCGCCAAAACATAATTTTTTAAACTTCTTTTTAAATTCTCTACATTTCGCACTAGATTGCCCAATAGGGTGTATCGATTTTTAACTTTTTTTTTGTTTTCAAATTCCAAGTTGAGAAAAAGTTGCTACTAGGTACCACAACTTACCACAAAAATTTTTGGATTTTTATAAAAATGTTTAGGTCTCCCGCATAAGGCCTAAAGTTTTAATTTTTTTCAAAAAATATCCAATTTTTTTAAAATAAAATCGTAACTTTTGTGTTTATTCCAAGTTAAAAAACAGTAATATTAGGGCATAAAAATAAGTAAGAAACGATTTTTTTTATAAAAAATGGATTTTAGGTCTCCCGCACAAGCCCCAAAGTTTGTTAATTTTGATGAAATTTTGTTATTTTGTGTACATATATGAACCATGTTTTTTTTTTAAGTTTAAACCACCGGAATTAATTTTAATTTTCTTACAGAAGGCATAAAATGAGTTCAGAACACAAAAGTTACGATTTTATTTTTTTTAATTTAATTTTTTTTTAATATTTTTTGAAAAAAATTAAAACTTTAAGCCTTGTGCGGGAGACCTAAACATTTTTTTAAAAATCTAAAACTTTTTGTGGTAAGTTGTGGTACCTAGTAGCAACTTTTTCTCAACTTGGAATTTGAAAACAAAAAAAAAAGTTAAAAATCGATACACCCTATTGCCCAATAATGCAACTTGCAACGTTTCCGTCTTCATTGGAAGAATCGTAATCTTTCTGTTACCACGGGGAATCTCATAAAATAACGCCTTTCTCAACCAAGATCTAATAAATAATTCCCAATCATTCACATCGTAACATAACTAGCAATTTGAAGAACAAAAACTCACCAATTTAGTCGTACTCTGGAACGTAACCAACACGCATCGGCACAGCGGTACCGATGCCCGATGCCCGATAGATGTTGGTGGTGGGAGCTAATGGGGGGTTAGAACGCTGAATCCGCGATAATAACTGTTATTTATTCGCCAAATCATCTCTCTTATTCTATGTCCATTCTTTGAACATCGAGATTCAACGGGGAATGAAGAACGAAGACCATAAATAATATAATACCTGCTTGTTTTATGGCCAGAATGCGATAAACTTTTTTCAATCCGTATGCTGTCGCTTCATTTGTGTAATTTAATTTCACAAAATTATTTCTTGTTTTTTTAGAATTGGATCAATATTTAGCAATGACACACAACAGTGATATTTTTTACGATTTTCATGGATTTCCAGAAAAAAATTATTTACTTGGCCATTTTCAATATGTACTCCCGCAAACCCGTGAAAAATCACGGGATACTGTAACACCAATTTAATTTTTTTTTTTTAAATATTATAGTAAAGGTATGTGCTTTATCGCTTGTCTGAATTTATTCAAACAAACAGTTCCAATTTTGAATATGACAATTTAATTCAAATCAAACAAGAGTTCTAAAAATATTTTATTACATGTGTCATAACCGAATGTATCCGAAATTAATGATTTATTGTCTTCTTTTCTCAGTAACATATAGAGATAATGATATCCACACTGGGATCTCCCGTGCTGAGGATTTCATTTACATATTATAATTTAATTATAAGAAATTAATATTACAACAAAGTAACATATGAATTTAATTATAAAAATATATAATGTAGTATAATTTTTTTTTTTAAATAATATTAAAATAAATAAGATAGTGTTTTTTGTATACTTCAGTTTAGTAGATTCGGTTTTAGTCTGTGTTTGATATCAGTATATTTTATATTTCAGATCTCCCTATATTAAGTATCCAACTTTTTATTTGAGATTTAAATGTTATAATGTTGAGGTTTTTGAGTGAGAGTGGTATTTTATTGTAGAGTTTAATACTATGATATAAGAAACTTTTTTGCCCAAAAGTTGTATTAGTAGTTTTTGACCATGTGATCTAGTGTTTCTATTGTACTTGTTTGTTTCTATTTCTTGGGTTTTGTACTTATGAATGTAAATGAGTATAGTTTTAGAATATAGTTGTTTAATTGACATGATGTTAAGATATGTTTTAATAATAATGCTGTGCGGAGAGAAAACAACAAACTAAGCGTTTTTTTAAAAATAATTACAATATTTTTGTAAATATATTTGAATTTATAAAAAATAATGATAAAATTTATTAAAAGAAAAAAATCGAATAATTTAACTTAGCGGCAATAAAAAAATACATAAAAAAGCGTTTTCTCTATAAAACCTTTCGTGAAATGTGATTTCCGTTGTAATCTTTCTTTCTGACAAATAATTTGTAAAATATGACACTAGAAACTAGTAGTAAGAAGACTTACCGCATAATATTATGTGAACCAACAAATTACACGAGCAATATTTCAATAATATTATGTTATGGCGGTTTGCTTTACGTCCAGCATAAAAGTTATGTCAATGTTGTGGTTCGGCGAAAACAATAGCTCAAAACCGTGATAATGGCCGGTAGCCGCTCGTTCTACACGCAATAAACTTGAAACAATGTTGCCACCACCACAAATAGTTGGCCATAATGGAGATATAAACACAAACATCTCCACGGGTGTCAATGGCGAGATGGTTTTAGAAAACTCGCAAATAATACCACCACAAGTTTTAAAATCAAACATATTCGTTTATGCTTTGCAATGTGACTAAATATCTAAGTTTGTGAAAACACACGGAATTAAAATTTTAAAATGAAAATAAATAATAATAATTTATTAAATTGTTTTTTTTTTTTTTTTTTTTTAATTGTCAACGATGACAATCGAACCTGGATAAACTGCTTCAAAGGCAACCAAGCTATGCTGGCCATTACACCACCAACTATTTTAATAATTTTTTTACCTCTTATATACCTTTAAAAAAATCAGTACATAAAATATACATTCGTTAAATTCATTTTAATAATTTGGAGCGAATACAAAAAAAATATTCAAGTTGTCATAAATTTTAAATTAATATAATATCCTACTAGAATACACAAATTATATTTTATATTAAATACTCTACAATAAAATACAGACGCAAAATAAATGATTTAACCTTCTTATTTAAAATAATAAAGTCTAAATTAGACTGTTCCTAAATGTTGCTACTTATAAAACCCACAAAAACAACACGACACATTACTCTATTCCATCGTGGCGTGCAGAAGCACAACTACATTGCTAATTCTCCGATACAGCGGTTTCACACTATGATAAATCGATACGTAAGTGATATTGATATGTTTAAAGTTAACGTGGTGAATTTTGTGGATCATATTAAAAAACCTATCCCAATCCTATTCTTCAACCTTTGGTTGTCTCTTGATAAACCTATCTGATCACTGTATTTTTAAAATGTTCGTTTTTGTATTTTTTATATCATGTATGTAGGTTTATTGTAATTTTGCTTTTATTATTTCTTTCTCATGTTTTAAATTATTCATCATGTCAAAATTATACTTCATATACTTATGTAAAAACCCTACGGGCGTTAAATGAATGTAATAAAATATGTGTATTTATATTATACCTTTTTTTAATTTTCTGTTTTTTTTTGCAATAATTAATGTGTAGGTAGTATTCCCGAAATTATTTAAGATAGACAACTCCTGCTAATACTCCCTTTCTAATCACGGGTTATTCTCAATTCGGGACGTATTAATTAACATCAAGAAGCATACATAATATTTTTACCCTCAGTTATATTATTTTTATACTCATAAATTTAGATTTTAATAGTGCATTATCAGTGCACTATTAAAATCTAAGAATTTAAGAAATCTAAAAATGTAAGAATTGAATGTGAAAAATAACAATTTTGAAAAAGAGTTCGATTTTCTGTTAAAAAATTATATGTAGGTTGTGAATTATATCGATTCTCTGAATTTGCTCAAATAAACAGTTATTTTTTTAATGGCAAATCCGTGTTTTAGTATTCATTGAACGAGAGTTACACAGCCAAAATCAGTATTTTTGGTGATAAAAAACCAAAGGAAATTCATCGGTAAATAGATACATCATCAGTAAGATGAATAGATTTAATAGATTTATAGAAAATCTACTAATACCACAAGCCAACAATACAATATTTCAAAAATGACCTTACTACATGACAATTAAAGTATATAACAACGTTTAACGTAACATCAAATCGCTAAAAACATTATGAACAAATACTACAGTTAAACCCTTAAACCAGGGATGCACAACCGGTGGTCCGGCATTCCACCAGCGAGCCTTTTCCTGCGGCTTATTTGCCAAAATAAAATAAATAAATATCTAACTAACAGACCGAAAAACAACTCCTTACCTCATTCACATCCATGCATCGTCTCATACGTACATACATTTCGTCAGCAATATTTTATTGGTTTGACCTTGGGTCTAGTTTTTTTGCGTCACTTTATAAGGATACACAATGTTATATTTAGAAACAGAAATAATGGAAGTAAGTTTTGATTACCGGGTGCTATGATCAAAGTTTTAACTATTTCCCTTCTGTTTTACAATATAAGGGTATCGTGACAAACTCGCCTGTTTTCAATATTTATATTGGTTTTTTAAATGAGCCGCCTGTTTTTTTTATATGTTCTATAATATTTCGGATTGATAAAAATCGATAGCATTTATTACTTTTATGTATAAATTTTTCTCCTGTGGAGCTTTTTTGCGCGTTGATTGCTGTATAATACAAAAAGTATTCGTATTTTTATGGCGTTAAAATATTTAACATTAAAGTTATTATGAAATGCGATTAATATCTATATATAGCTACAGACAGCTGTGACATTTGTACGGTATTCACATAAAAATCTGCACTGGCGACTCCATCGCTAAAGTTAACCATATTAAGCTATAGGTACCTACCCCACCCCCTGCGGGCAGCGAACTTATTGAAGTTGATAAATTGGCCCCCCAGCTAAAAAAGTTGTGCATCACTACCTTAAACGAATACTTTGAACACATACAGACTTTACTTTGTGATTATTTCTACTTTTCTCTTCCGATTCGTTCTCTTATCCTCTACCTGTTTCTCAGGTAGAAGATAAGAGAAACTTACTTTATAATATCCACATTAATATATTATGTGTATTTTTTACTTAATGACTATTGGATTAACTTAACAAATTTAATGTATCCATAACTTTGAACAATATACTTATATTTGTACAAAAAAGATTATAAGTTTTTAGATTTTCACGGCCAAAAGCATTTTTGTTGTTTGTTTTTGGGGTGTTATGCCGTGTTGCGCTAACTCCTTCTTTAGCCGACGTTTCGGACATCGTTGCAGTGTCCACCATCAGGGCAGATCCGGTAGATCCGAAGATGTGGCATAACACCCCAAAAACAAAAAAAAAAAAAAAAAAGATAATATTTAATTCAAAAACAATATTAATAAGACCACAATTTCATGACGCCAGAGCTTACCGTTCGGGCGTTTTACTCCTTCATTTTATTATAAGATTTCTGGTCTACTTCAATTTACAGCCAACTAAAAGGGTAGAATTGAAAAAAAATACAAGGAAGTGGAATCGTTTTATTAATATTTTAATAGTTTATTGTTTTTATACCTTTTATCTAAAAGTATCACAGTAAATTAAATGATAATTGGCTTGTCTTAAATCGGGAGCGTTCTAATGGCACACTAACAATGAAGTTCAGTGTTTTTATTTAGGTTAATTTTCCAAAAACCCCTCGTTGCAGATAAAACACTGTCGTTTTAAGTTTGCGAAACGGCACCTTCTTCCCCATTCTAATTAGGCTCACATTCTCGTTTTGGCGTTTAATTCTGCCCGTGGTTACAGTCTAATTACATTTTACACGTAGAGCCGCTCGCCCGGGCATTTAGAATGGGCAAAACCGATACGAATATGGTGCAAAATTCTTGTGCTTCGTTCCCGCAGGATATTCGTGTGGGAATTTTTTTCGCGCTTTGGAAATACACTCGAACACATCGCATTGTGTCTTTTGGAGACAGGCAGAAAGGAAACCGCACCACATTATTCTGTCTAGCTTATAAAATCTACAAAATGAATAATTCCATTCAATTATTACACATTTGTCTAAACAATATTTACCGACTGAGCCGTCTGCCTCTAAGTGGCGCCAAGGGATTTAGCATCAGATGACGTCACATGGTTTGTCAATCTCGTTCATGAAGACCTCTTTGACGGTTATCTATGACAGATTCGAGACCCAGCGTTCATATTTGATAGTTATTTCATAATTTTTAATAAAAATGTTTTTTTTTATTTTTTTATTTATTGTAGAACAAATTTAATAATTTCATTATTAAGTTGAAACAGCTGTCACAATAATACAAATTAAATTACTTGGAGAACTTAATAACATTATAGTGCCCTCGACCCCATTATTAAAGCACAAAAATTAATCATAAAAATAATTCTCAAACTTCCTCTTTCTACCAGCACTGATACTATCTTCAATACTATCAACGTTATGGACATAAAACAGCTCTTTGCAAGATCCATCTTGATTAATTTACACCAAAACAGCAAAACACTATACAAACCAACTCAAACGATACATAATGCCCGAGCCAAAAACAAAGAACTTCTCCAAACTTCTTTTGCTAAAACCACCTTTGGGCAACCAAGACATTTCAAATACACAGCATGCAAACTATACAATATACTACCAGCCACTATTAGACGAACAGAGTCAATGACCAAATTCAAACATGAAATAAAGAAATGGATAACGAGTATTGGGCGTCCCACTATCACAAACATATGTAAACCAAATTACACGTAAACAGTAACAACAATTCACACACAAAATAAAATAATATATTCAATAATTTTATAATAGCCCCTTTGTAAGTAATCTTTAAGTACCTGAATACGTCTGTCTCGACACAGGTGTACCCTAGTGAGACAGATGTCGAAAAATTTATATAATAAAACTTTATATTGATGAATAAATAAAAATAAAAAAATTGATTTGCATTAAATTTTTATAAAAATTTAATGGAGTTCTACCAATTAAGAAAAAACTATTATGCAATAATATGTATTTATATAAAGAAGAGTGTTTGGCGGGCGGGTACATTTGTTTTATAAAAATTCAAAACAAGAAGAAGATCACTTTCTACACGAGATTTCGAAAAACCACCCGACCCCTCAAAGCTTATCTTAATATTTTCATATCTTAATTTCGTATCTTAATATTTTCATGCAATAATGCACACTTGACGCTCAAAATAAGAGGAAAATTACTATCCACGTGTGATATCGAAAAACTCTGCGTAGAGCCCGGGCAACGCCGGGGACTTCAGCTAGTAACTTATATTATTTTTAAGAAAAAAAAAAACTATTATGCAATAATATGTATTTATATAAAGAAGAGTGTTTGGCGGGCGGGTACATTTGTTTTATAAAAATTCAAAACAAGAAGAAGATCACTTTCTACACGAGATTTCGAAAAACCACCCGACCCCTCAAAGCTTATCTTAATATTTTCATATCTTAATTTCGTATCTTAATATTTTCATGCAATAATGCACACTTGACGCTCAAAATAAGAGGAAAATTACTATCCACGTGTGATATCGAAAAACTCTGCGTAGAGCCCGGGCAACGCCGGGGACTTCAGCTAGTAACTTATATTATTTTTAAGAATCAAAATTCGGTGTAATATGTACTTCGGTACCAATGAGCATAATATATATATTTTAAATTTGGTTTTACGCCCAGCCGCACTTTTACATGGATTTTAAGAACATAACCACAGACATAGGAATTAATAGACGAGAAGATAATGGCGAGGGGTAAAATCAACTGTTGAAGAACGAAGGGAGTTAGGCTGACTGTGATTCGTCAATAAATCAATCTGACAGTAAATAGGCATCTCGCATTATAATATCACCATTTACTTCTTAAAAGTAAAATCTGCTTTTGAATGAATAGACATTTTTACATGGGAGCGCAAATTACTCGCCACGTTATGAACAAATTTGCGAAGTCCAAATTCGGCAAAAAAATTCGGTTCAATTTTCAGAGTCGAATATTTCGTTTAAGTATTTAGTTAAGACACTTTTATAATAGTTCATAATTTACTTCCCAGCAACCAACCAGCTTTGTGTTTCGCGTCCAGACGTTTCTCGATGTGAAAGTATATGTTTCTAAAACTGATCTATATTATACGATGTGAATATGCTTAAAATAAAGTAAAATAATGCTTATATATGGAATGTAATACGACAATTGGGTTTATTCTCTTTTTCACATCTATTTTTACAAGTTTTCATAGTACAAGTCAACATTTTGCCGTGTTATTTCGTAAAATGAACCGATGATGCCTCGACCATAGTTCGCACAAGAATGATGACGTCACGTTTTCAAATTTCACTTGAGGCCATACGCGAGCACAGCCGGCTCCAATGGAACCGGTATGGGGAGTGGGGATAATACGCTTTTAATCACTTAGGGCAGGTCTACTAATATTCATATGTCTATGAACATAACCTAGTAAGATATCGAATATTATACACAAAGTTTTTAAAGCACGAATAACGTTAAACTGGTAAACTGAATATGAAACCATATTAGTAAAACATGTATCAGTAACATAAAATAATATGAAAACTAGAACAATAATACAGATAAGAAGAATCACTAAAGTTACATTACTACGTTTTATTTTTATTTTGATTCAACTATTTTCACTTGAATTCCTCTTTATTACATACGTCTTGTTGGTTTTGGTGTTTCATATCATAATTATTTCATGCTTATATAGAGATTGAAGTTATATAACGATTAAATAACTTCCATCATTTTTTTTTCCATACTTCTTACAATGAACTTTAATAAATTTTAAAAATAATGTTGTGTTTAGCTTACTGAGCCATATCATATCACTGAGTGGAGAATCTGTAATTATATGCATATGACGCAGGAAATCAATATGTTTGCTTTGTGTAAATATTTAAAAAGGTTTAATCATCTCGCACAATGATCGCTTAACGAAGTGGTTTGTACCTCAATTTTGCCTATTGAATGAAAACGAACTAGTATCATAATAACTAGCATTGTACTTATTATTGTTTGTTAAAAACGGTCTTGAATTCCGGCCCTTATGCTGCTAATATACACGAGAAAAAACGCACGAGCCGAGTCACGAATTACGGGAAAAGAGCGAAGCAAACGGCTTTCCTTTCCCATAAGTCATGTTTTAGCTCGGCAGTTCGGCTCACGTGTTTATACGCGCCCTTAGATATCATCTCTCAAATTAAGATGTTATTTTGAAATTAAACTGCACAATATTTCGCAACCTCAAAAAACCTCCATCCTAAAATAAGGGCTAGCTTTAAACAATTTGTAAAACCGGCTAAATTAAATTACTCCGCGGCCAGGCCAACCTCCCGGACAATTCGGCTATTTATTAGTAAATAAAGTTGATTATTCTTTAATGAATACTTGTTTTAAGACGTTTAATTAAGTTTTATGGAGACAGTTCCGCTTCATTGCTGAAGGTTTGCAGATTAATTCGGGCTTGTTCGGCACCCGCTCGGTAATTGGAGGGAGAGGTAGCCCACCCTCTCTTCCCACTCTCCCACCCCATCCCCGCTGGTGGTGAGGTCCAGCCGAACCGTTGATTGCTCCTCTTCTCCCGATGGTACTGCACCCAGACTAGATATGGATTTGTTGGAGAAAAGTGCTATTGTGTACCTACGCTAGGAAACTTTCTGATTAAAAAACTGTTTACGTATCGTCCTTTCCTACGAGAATTCGAGAGCTATTCTGCTCTAATTAGTGGGACTCACCTCGGCTTTACCACTTTTCTTCCTATTTTCCTGGTGCATTTTCCCATCGAGGTTGGCTATCATCAGGTCCATCTTAATTCTGCTCACATAGGTTCCGAAGCCATGCTTTAGAGCGCCATTGTCTATGAAGTCTTCCATCAATCTTTTACTGTGGCGCGATTCCAGTTCTACTTAAGGATAACGAATTTTTTGTCCTTAACCTAGTTTTTTCTTATTTCTTCAAAATTCGTCAAGGAATTGTTGTTAACCGTAAAAATAATGACTTTTGAAAAAAGAAAAAAATAAACACTAGGTAAAGAGCGATATTATTCCTTAGCCCTATGTAGAATCGGAATCGCCCCTCACGATTGACTGTTGGGTTAACTTATGCGTATCGTTCCTCATAATGTTACCAAGAAATTGAAGTTTTCTTCATTTTATAATAGTTGGAACAACTACGCGATATTTGTCCATTCGATGAAGAAATTGCGAATTTAATGATAACCCTATCTGTCCATGGCATTTTGAGAATGGTCCTGTATATATCCAGTTTTATGAAGGCTGCTGCCATATCTGTCTTTGGCTAATAAAGTGGTTTATTTTGTTGCAGAGGTGGCGTGTGTTCTCATCGGCTGTGCGTGAGGCGTCCTCGCCGCTCCAGGCCTCAAGCTGGCAGCCGGAGCGTTAGCTGCCATGAACCCCCACTACCACCCCTACACGGAGCTGAGCTCTCCGCACCCGCCCAGCCCCGACAGCGGGGGCTACCCGCACTCGCACCCGCACCCGCACCACCATCACCACCCTCACCCGCACCCGCACCACGCCATCAACAACGGCCACCACCACCACGGGCCGGATATGCAGCAGCCCTACAATAACAACAACAACAACAACGGGCCCGGAATGAAGCAGTGCGCCGGCTGTGGGGGCAAGATCGTGGAGCGGTTTTTACTGCACGCGCTGGACCGCTATTGGCACAACGGCTGCCTTAAGTGCTCCTGTTGTGGAGCCATGCTGGCTGATATCGGTTCCTCCTGCTTCACCAAGGGAAACATGATCCTCTGCAAAACAGACTATACAAGGTGAGACAACCACAACATTCTTTAAAACAACTAATCTAACCATATTTGTATCTGTGCCGTTTACTCATCTGCTGTCCTAATGACGAATTTAATGTGTGCAAATTTGTGACCTTGAATCAGAACTGTTTAAAGTTTAATTTGTGCATAATATTTAAAGTTTATTGTGTAGAAATGTCGGGTACGCAAAATGGTGACTTTGCATTAGAAATATTTTATGTTTAATTTCTACATATTTAAAGTGTATTGTCTATCGGGTGTGCAAAATTGTGACTTTGCAACAGAGCTGTTTAAAGTCATACCCCACGTATGATAATATTCAAACATATTATATAATATGTACTTAGTTACATATACGGTAGAAAGAAAGTCAGAAGGACATAAAAGGAAGACTTACAATATAACAGAAACGGTGTATATCATGAATAGATGTAGTCAATTAAGACCAATCGAGTAAAATATATTATACATATTATTGAAGTTTTCAGTTTGAGGGTTAAATTGAAAATATCTGTTAGGTATGCGCATTTTCGATTTTTGGGCAAAGAATTCTGAATCTTTGAGTGGGCATAGTAATTTACACAGTTGCAAATTGTAGCTGTCCTGTTATTCGTTAGTTAATCCGATTGTTGATGTGGATTATTAATAATCGAACATCATGCTTACTTATTTATATAATGACAACTCGCTGATTCTAACTGGATGTAAATTAAGATTTCAAGATACAAATAATTTTTTTTTGATATTTTCATTTATCAACAATTGATTTGCAATACTTTGATCAGAAGAAATTAAAATGAATAGATTGCACTATATCTATCGGCCAACTGCATCGCCCATGTAATTCCGTAAGGTTGCCATTAAGGCGAAGCTTAATGCCAAATCACTATTTTGATTAATCTTTATAACGAAGTGGTGTACATTATGAATACCAATAAACATGCTTTAGATAGATTTAAGGTTTTCCTATCGTTTCGCTTGAGTAGAATACAAATAAAAAATTAAATTACTCAATAAAAAATATAAATGTAAACTACTAAAAAAATATTTTTTAATAGAAATAGATGAACGCGTAAATGAAAACAACTTCAAAAAACGATTAAAATCGTTTTTCAAGCGATTTTAATGCCTATTACCTACAATATATGATATAACAAGAATATACACATTTTTGGCTTGCAGCTTCCTCTTAATACTCATAGTTGGAAGTTGTCCGGCTGGGTATGATATTTGCGTAGTGAGGTTATTATTGGCGGCGCGACATTCCTGTGCGTTACATTGTAACAGGGGTTTATTACACGCAGACCAGGCTGTAAACTGCAAAATATTATGTCCTTGCTGACTGGTGCTCAAAGGTGATATATTATTGTACAATTTAATTGCTCCACGCCTCTCTCTTGATTAGAGTTTCTTTAGTTGCCTTTTATGTGTAACTAGCTGAATTTATAGTTTAATTTTAACAAATTGATGGCAAATACTGTAACTTCTTTGCTTTTGCGACATTTAATCCAGCGGGTTTCCAGAAACATTTTTTTTCTTTCTGTACTTGTTTTCTATTGTTGTTTGTTCTACTTAACGTGTCATTATTTTAATTTTTATGCTGTATTGATTGTGAAACTTATATTTGATATCAAAATACCGTTGTAAAATTGTACCTACTACCTCCTACATATGAATTGTAAGTTCCTCCTGTCCTAAAATGAGTTCTGTAACTCATCGGGATTGCTCTAGCAAGAAATAAACACAATAAAAAAAAATAAAAAAAAAAAAGGTTTCCCGATTTTTTTTGTTTTGTTGGATGTCTTCATATATATGCAAACTTTCGCTTGCCATCAATGTGTTTTAATTTTTTCTAATGGGAATTTTTGGAGGAAAGATAGACGCAAATTAATTGATTACGTGTTCCTGGCTGTTAATAAGGGAAGAATGTTGAATGATTGTTCAATGATTACTTGTCTACAAACCTGTGTTAAATGACGTTTCAATATTGATTTCGGCAAAGCTGTCTAGCTACGACAAAATAATGTTTGCGTATGGATGTATTCAGCATTAGCTTCCATGCATGAAATAAATGTTTTTTCAACTACGATGCACATAGGAAATACATTTGTTCTGATGGAAACCCGTTGTTACGATGATGTACAATATACCACTGTTTTTAGACTTCTACAAATCCCTTAATAGTTAGCGGTATGAGTAACATACCGCTAAATCTTTTTTTCGTAACCGTTTTAGTTCTTCAACGGTTCGAATTATGTCGCGGGTTTTGCGATAACCGTTTTAAAAAACCTGTACTTCGCCCGTCATAAACTCGCGCGAAACGATTCCAATAGAGCACAAGAGCACGAAGCATTTAAAACAGCTCCCGCAACACTTTACTAAGCTGCTATAATAATGCCCGTAAATGGTTTCTACAAACCGATTTCGTGCGTAATGCTCTCTCCCGAAACTTCGTCGCTGTCGCCGCAAAAGTTTTTTTTTAAATTTTATAATATTTTTTTTAAACCGTTTATTTCGAGAAACCAAAACGGTTTCGGTTATTTTGTAAAATAAACTGAAGCTCTCACCTCTAGTTTGCATATGTTCATGTTATACTAAACCTTTCCAACTCCAGTTGTTTCATTATAACAATAATTATGAATATTTTAATAGGTAACGGTATTTGTTGAAAAGATAATTATATTATTATGTTTCTCAGAAATTCCAAAACGTTGCATTAAAAGTAATGATAGCAATAGCATTTTTATACACACATGTTTTTACGTACGTTAAATATTATTTGCATCATAAACTTTATTATTTAATTACTGTGAAATTCCCCGCCTTGCGTCTTTCACCATTAAATTTGGCTACCCGTGTTGTTGGAGCCCTTCAGTGATACCTACCTACGGTGATTCAGTATTACAACTGAGGAGAGAAGGGTCTTTGATATTAAGTTGTGTCCATGTTAATTACGAGTCTTCCGATAAATCTCAAAAGTATTGTGCTATTTTTGTTGTATTTTTGCTCAGATTATCTGTGACAGTTTCATTTGATTAAATTTTTTGCTTTCTTATAAAATTATTTACAAAATAAATAAAAACCAGTTTTGTGCTTAAAATCGAACGTTTCTAGACTCCGTTTGTCAAGCGATTTTAATGCCTATTACTTACAAATGAGTTATACCAAGCATATACACATTTTGGCTTGTAGCTTCCTCTTAACAAGTAAGACTAACGTTAGTTTTATTTCATTTTTTTTGTTCTGTGTGAAAAAAATTTTTTAAAAAATATTCAATATTCTGAGAGCATATTCTAGTAATATAGCGATATATTTTATAAAATTAGAACTTGTGGATACGAAATAAGAAACTTTGATACATAATAATAGTAATAATATTCGGATGATTTGTAAAGCGCCGTTTTTGTGCAAAATCACCTCAAGGTCGCTGTACAAATATATAATACATTTCTACAATGATCTATGTTATTAATAACTATATAATTTTAATTAATTTAATTTTAAAAAGAAAGACAAACATTCCCAGGTTACGAATAACCTGACAATATTTGAAAATCTCCTACTACCACCACAGTAAGCTGAAAATGTTGCTTGTGTTGTGATGGAGGACTTAGCCAGCCGAGGAATTGAACACACTACGCCCGAGTGAGACCCAAGCGCGATGTCAACTCGGCCACCGACCGGTCGAATATGGAGATAATATACAGTACCATACTTACCTTGTAGGTAACTTACGATAAACACTAAATTAATATTAATTAATTGATTATTAGTGAAATTTAGATACCGGATTTAGGACATAATTGGAAAATTTGATATAATTGGACTTTCTCTCGGGAATGGTATATATGATGAAACATCGAATACCAAAATATCTATACGAATACCTACGGAGGTATTTTATTTATTTATTTAGAATTAACGGCACAAGTGGCATTTACATACATGATAGTTATTGAGTCATAGTAAAACAAGGAAAGAAGAAAGAAAAGAAAAATTATGAGATAATATAAAATAATGTACATTTAGTACAAAGTACATTAGTACAAAGTTAGTGAAAGAAATGAAGTAAAAACATCAAAATGACACATTAATTCCTCCGTTTTTGTACTTAATTTCCATTATCAAAACTGAGATGCTGTCATTTAAAACATACATTTTATAAAACCAATAAAATACGGAAAAGCATCAAAATGGTATAAAATCTTACCCTGCATTCAAATAGAATCTTCATCGTAACTCTTCCCTTTCGGTAACTTCCTTCACAAATTGGGATGCCGTCATTCCAAAATCAAAAGATCACTAAAACACGCGAAAGCATATAAATGGCTCAATAGTCGACTCAATAATAAAATGACATCTTCAATATAATTCATCCCTTTCTGCAACTTCACTTACCCGATCGCAGGGGGTGATCGTTCGTAGTTTGGGACAATCGGTGTCAGGACGCGTCATCCACGCATCGCCAGTCATAAATGCCGTCCAGAGCACAATGGACCAAACATGATGCGCCGTAAATTATGCCGGCTTCCATCCATCCCTCTGTCACCCCGGGTAAACTTGACGGCATTTTTTACGCAGGTTTCTAATTTTTTTTTCTACAGTAAAAAATATATGATCTCTAATACGGGTGGTCTCCCGACTAGCGGAGTGGAAAAAGGCCTACTAATTTGATTAGATTTTAATATCATTTTCACATGCGAGATAAATTTTAGGTTAATACTAGCACAGCCCCTTGAAAAATCACCCGATAGTATAAATTCTCGACAAATCAGTTTTAATTTGGAAAACGACACAACTGAAATAATTTTGTCTGAATTATTCACACTTCAGTAACAATTTCGAAAATGACACTCAGATTTGAGTCAATTGATTCAGATTTCACTAACTAACTAACGCACAGCACGGACGACTAAAATTAGTATGGTGGATTTTATCTTAACGTTTTAAATTTTACCATCCAAGTAAAAAATGTATGTAATGTACGATAACGGAACTTAAATAGGAATTTCACAGAAGTTAAATATAACTTTGAAATTTGATGGATTGTTCAAATTCGGTGAAATAACCCGTCCTAAAAGTAGCTAAAGTAATTTTAAGAGCATCTTCCACTTTTGTACCTACCTTCTTCTCATCAATTTCTGGCAGTCAATAACATTTCGAAAATCATAAAAACGATACTATATACACAACAATTTACCGCAATACGTGAACCGACAAAAATCCATTGTAATCAAAATCAGTAAAATTGAAATCAGTTTTTATTGAAAGTTTGGTTTAGCAGCAGAAAACCATATCCCGCTATTAACTCCCGTGGGTTCATCCAGGGGCGTCCAAAGGGGCGGCCGCACAATCCCCGGTCGGCGTTTGGGCCGCTTTAATTTATCACCGGATTCAGTGCATGCGGCCCGCCACAGATATCGATCCCTGCCCCGGCCCTCGGCTGCCCTGCCGCGCTCGGGCTCGTCTGGGTTGCCAAGGTTAAATATTTTATAACACGAATTTGTTAAATCAATTTCGGATATATTGTTTACGTTCGTGGATCTTCTGCACGGTTCGTTCAAAAGAAAGTTTTTTTCAACAGGAACCAACAGTGAATACAAAAATGTCTTTACGTACCTTTGACACTTTGATATTTATACAATCAAAAAGGGGTTTTAATCTAAATACGATTTGCGTGATTGCTGTTTCTCCTTCCGGATGCATTTTCAAACTGTAAATAATGTATCTTAATATTATTCTAACTTGTCGTTTCGTCACTTGCAAATGTGTTTATTTTATCTGTGCAAAAGCGCGGGACAAAATGTCAAATTTCCGATTTTCGTAGAAGTAGGTACTGTATTTATGTGATCATCGTATAACTTATTTTTATTGTGAAAATCGCTTATTGAGCTGCATTATACAACACATAAAACTCAAGAATATTTTCGTTGTCTTTCCAAACATGATTTTGAGTTAATACGATATTTACTTTGGTTTTTGATTTTGTTTTATTTTACTTTACTGCCCTGAGTCAAAAACTACAATGATATACTGTTATTTTATTAAAAATTTGGTAAAATTATTCGTTTTCCTGTTCAAGAATTAAAGTGAAAGCCGGGTAAATCCGTCCCAGACTTAATCGCGTATCCAACATCTGTCTCACAGTTGGAGATTCGCAAACGAAGGAATTCAATCGTCACACTTCGAAAGGTTCAACATCCACATACAAACACCAATACAATAAACATTGAACGCTTCGTATTATGAAAGGCCATAAAATGGAACTTGTTCATGTGATTTTACTGTATATTAATTTTTAAAGTGTTATTTATTATCTTGTCTGTGTAATTTACACGGTTCACGAACCTTCCCAGTAATCTTAATACATCATTGATTATTGCGCATTAATCAATCGATGAAAATAATATTTCATATTTTAATATTCAAATTTTACCGCAGTGTAAGAAGAATTCAGATTTACGATTATGCACTGAATGTATTACTATGATCTCTCTCACGCGATTCAACAATTAATTCAACAACTATGCAAAAAAAAAACAACTTATTTTTTAAACTTTTTATGATCAACGAAATGAAAGCTAAATAGATTACCTAGTTGTTATGAAATATTAAGTAGTAACATAACCTATTATAAATAATTGAATCTATTTTCACGAATCATTTTAATTTTCCTTTAAGCGTCGGTAGTTTGTTAAAGCTTTGAACTTTAAAGTAGTCCCTTAGGAATGCAACAACGTTATATCTGGATTTTCTTACTAAAACAAACCTGCCAAGTTCTGGATATTGATACAACCACATTATTGCAGAACTAGTCTAGATAAAGGTAAAAGTAACGTACGTTATAAGCTACGCGTTTATAGATGGCGTTAATTTAATTATTTTATGAAAATACGCCTTTTGCAAGTTGTGCTTTCAAATATGAAGACGAATTATATTTTTGTGCCCGTACATATATTAACTATTACGTTATATTAAGATTATAACGTACATTACATTTACCCTTACGTTAACATTCTGTGTGTATAAATCGTACCTATTTAACTGCCTGATCAATAAAAAAAATCTTAACTGAGCCTGATGTTTCGTAGTCAACATATCATTACATTATCTTATTAATGTATACTATAAAGATAATTCTAATTGATACTTTTCCCTAAACGACCCAATTTCCATCTAGCTATCATAATTTATACATACGTATGTAAGAGGTAATCATGGTATATGTATATATTTATTACGTATACGATCTTAATTGGTGGATTAATAAAAAAATACTTAATCTAGTCTGAAATACGGCAATCAACAAATCATGCCTCCATAAAGTCTTATAAAGATAATTCTAATTAGTGCTCAACCATAATCGACCTAACTGCCATTAAACTATCATTATATGTCCATATTTATTTACAGATAAACATTAATAAAATATAAATATGGTGAGATTTATTTTTACAAATCAGTTATTTACCTTTTAAACACTTTGCCTACTGTTTAAACAAGCGTAACATACCCGAAATCTATCCTGGGAATGAATACGTGGAAAAACCATCAAGGAATAAAACCATATTATTATTATTATTTTTAATGATAATAAAATGTTTTTTTATGCATAGCACAAGAATATCAAATTATTTTTACGTAATAATTATTAGGCTGAAACACCGATATAAATTGAAAAAATCTTCCGAGAATAAATACATGCCGCCGACGGGAATTGAAACCGCAGCCTTCTGATTGTCGGTCAGGTGCTCTACAAATTGCCAAATTATTCAATAAGTACTGGTTATTATTATCGCCGTTATTTGTCATTCTACAAAAATTGCTTAGATTCCTGTATAGTGTTTTCCGGGACCATTTCATAGTTGAATTTAAACATCATCCAGCACAATTTGTACTGGACACTTTCAGGGCACTTGAGCCAGTGGAGGTTACGAAGGTGTTCTGAAAAGAGCGTATATTTAGAAACCCCGATTATGAACCGTGCTACTGCAAAAACTGATTGAAGTTTTTCAATTTGATATTTTGTAAGGTTGGCATAAATGCCGTTGCAATAATCGAGAAGTGAGACTACCTAAGAGTTGATAAGTAGTTTTGTTGCCTCTAGGAAGGTTTCTTCGGACAGACCTCGTAGTTGAAAAAAAATGGTGCTTAAAGTTCTATTTATTTGACTTGTGTATAAAGATATCATATTATCATAAGCTGTCTCAATAAGTACGCAGAACATTCAATATATCATCACGCAAACATTAAACGTAACATACCAAGAGAAAACCCCACTTCGAGAATATAACCCATGTGGAGAGTAATGGAACATTCGTATTATTAGAAACTGTTTTAATAAGCACGCGGAACATTCAATGTATCATCACGCAAACATTAAACGTAACATACCAAGAGAAAACCCCACTTCGAGAATATAACCCACGTGGAGAGTAATGGAACATTCGTATTATTAGAAACTGTTTTAATAAGCACGCGGAACATTCAATGTATCATCACGCAAACAATAAAGGTAACATACCAAGAGAAAACCCCGCTTCGAGAATATAACCCACGTGGAGAGTAATGGAACATTTGTATTATTTGAAACTGTTTTAATAAGCACGCGGAACATTCAATATTATATTATCACGCCTAGCCTAAACGTAACATACCGATTTATGGATGGAGTAAACCATATTTTGAGAAACCTAAGTGGATAAATGAATTTTCAATAGGAAATAAAACCTTAATATCATCAGAAATGGTTTAATAAGCACGCGGAACATTCTATGTATCATGAAACTATATAATAATTCTCGTCCCCATTGGCCTCGCTTGACCCCAATAACAGTCTGTTGAAGATGTGGATGAGATATTATTAGTCATTATCATTACAAGTAACGGGTCGTTCCGAATGATTCCATTAAAAAGGCATGCATTAAGGCGGGTCCACACGCGCGATTGTTAACGTCGCATTAGCGCCTATTGTCTCATGATTGAGGACAGTTTTGTCGAGAATCTCTCAACGTGATTTAACGCCTAGAATATCTTCTGTCATTTTAGATGTTATATAGCAATGCCTAAAAATAAATAGTTGACTCTGATGTGATTCAAATTATCCACGAGAGTTGTTTGAATGTCCATTCTCTCAGTTCCCAGGGTACGCCTTTTTTGCCCGGTATGATAACGAATCTAATAAATACGAATTCTCAATATCTCTATGAACCCACTAGCCACCATTTCCTTAAACAAAATACTTAAATATATTTTTTAATAAAATAGAGTGTACATTTTATGTTGCTCGAATATGGCTGAACTGAAAATGCGTTTATTTCTAAAAATATTATTAAGAAGATCATCGTATCCCAAGTTAATTCAAAAGTTAGACAGAATTTAAAGTTCAACAACCTAGTGTTGGCACAAATTCATTGCTTCATTCACATTCATCCATCGTATCATACGTAGGTGCATACGCGGAGAAAAAATATCCTGTTAAAAAAAGTGACTTCATGCGATCTTTCTGATAAAATATCAGTCTTTCAGAATATATCGAGAACACGTTTTATACTAACAGATCAATATCAGTATTTGTATGAATACGTATTCCGCCGTCTTCACATATCACATAACATTTGCTTTTGATTTATACTTTGTTCTCTGGAACTCTTTCAATTCATTCGTTATAGGCCTGCAGTCCCATTTTTAACAAGAAAACGAATAATTTAACTAGATTTTTTATAACAGTATTTAATACCGGTAAGTTTTCTCCGTGTTTGTACTCTTCTATTATCTCGGCTCCTGATATAAACCCGACTCAAATATTTTATTCACTTCTGACGTTTTCCTGAAGCGTCTCCGAATTTTCCTTCTTTCCGCTTGCGAGTCATATAATCTTCTTACATTCCTTCCTCTGTCCTACCACTGTACTTGTACAAACCATCCTTGATTAGAATATACTCAAATTAAATCTAAGATTCAATATCAACGAGTATAAATAAATTATTTTGCCGTGAATTATAATTCGATCTTTCTCTGTGCATTCTTTTCCGACATCATCAGCCACTAATCGCCAATAATAATTTCAATATCACTGATTATCGCCGTTCCTCCCAGCTTCCATGCGGGGAGGTGGGACGTGCGGAGATTATCAAGCTCTTTTCTTGTTTGCAGCTAGCTTTCTTGTTTCAATAACATCCCCGCATCGCTTCCGATCTCCGTAATTAATCTATATTCTATATACCCAATATACCCGGCACCCGCGGGGAGGGGGAGCCATTACAGCCAACCACACGAGTAAACCAATCAATAGCTGTTTTCGATACACAAAACCACTCCGGAACCATAGTAAGCAGATAACAAGAACGTTAATAACTACTTTTTAGTTAATTATAAAGCTTTCTATGGCATTACCATCACAATCGCTAACCTGAAATGGGACTATAATGGGCACCTAGCACGACCAACAGATAAAATGTCTCTAGGAGTTCTTATATCGTTGAATTGGAGTCCTCGATTAGGCAAAGAAACAGAAGTATGTTTATCATTGAAGAAGAAGATAATACTAATAAATGTAAACGAAACGTGTACACAGAAAAAAATAAAAAATAACAGTAACTACTAGGTAGGAATCGAACTAAGAATCTCTTGTCTTACCCGGACATGCGTCTTAACCAACTTGCGATTGGGACCTATTTATTGAACCTAGTTGTGACCAATTGTGGGTAAAAATAGTTGCAAGATGATGATCGACAAATATGACGTTTAATTAAAATCTCGTTGCAGTCCTCCTAATTATACATACAGGGTTTTAAGGGACGTACTTAATTAACCAGTGATTCCTGACATTATTTGGAATTAACATACATATTAAATTTTTGTCTCCGGTGACGTTTTTGATGTTTTTTTATATTTTTTCAAACACAATAAAAAATTCTTTCCATATGCCGTCGCCAACATCCAAATGTCACCGGAACCAAAATTTTGTTAACATTTTGTACTCCAAATGATATCAGGAATAACTGGTTAAAGTAAGTCAAGTATAACTATAATATTATATTTTAAGTATTCCTATGATCGGTCAGAAGCTGAGTTGGCATCGCATAGGCGTCGTGAGTCCGCCATCACGACACATGTGATATATTTTCATCTTACTGTTGTGATAGTAGAAGATTTTCAAATATTGTCAGGTTATTCATAACCCGGCAATGTACGTCTTTCTTAAAAAAAATTTAAAATCATCTTAACCTTGAAAAATGTCTTCGACAATACAGGAGGACTCCTAGCGTAGATGAAGTTATACATTCTCTTGTACAATACAAACATGTTTAGTTGAAATAAAAATTAAATATTAAATAGATACTAATAAAAGTTTTAAACAAAAAGTACCGCCTCTAAATCAGCCTCTTTATGATTTTAGTCACTTGATACATTTTATCTCTCGGATTTAGATTTTCAACTAATTACTAATTAAGACAATTCTCCTCATCTGCCGGTGCTCGTTATTCGTGCATGTGCATTGCGTACTAGGGCGCCGGCACTGTAACGGTGGCCATGGTAGAAGGTGGAAGCGGAATAATAAAGATGTAGTTAATTAGTGTTATGGTTTGATGTGAGGATCGCGTCCTTTTCACTTCTAATTGGCTCCCGGCGAGTTGCGACTACCGTACGGCGGAAATACATAGCAGCTCCCATAGCCGTCCTACAGGCTACAGATGTGTTCAGGTCGCTAGGCTACCAATAATACTACCTCATCATGTGATGCAAATACTAATACAGATACATATTAAATCTGACAAAAAGTTATCATAATAACATGAATGTAAATCATGTATGTGGT
This sequence comes from Hesperophylax magnus, assembly GCA_026573805.1. Taxonomy (NCBI): domain Eukaryota; kingdom Metazoa; phylum Arthropoda; class Insecta; order Trichoptera; family Limnephilidae; genus Hesperophylax; species Hesperophylax magnus. The sequence goes on from JAIUSX010000121.1 coordinate 11,317,931, forward strand.
GCCGAGGTACGAATGACGTCACGCGTACCCCGTCTTATTTCGATCGTTTTGGCGGGCTTTGAAAAAATTAAGTATTGGTATCTAAGTTAGAAGGTGTGACCGTACCATGTACCAGGCCGTCGAACTTAACAAAATCCCGAATGAAGTTATTGCAATTAAAAATATGATTAATTTTAAAAGGGAATTAAGAAAGTATATCCACCTCAAATATTGATGTTTTTTTTTTAATTTGTTTAAATTTAAAAATTTAATGATAATAATAATAATATTTGGATGATTTGTATAGCGCCGTTTTTGTGCAAAATGACCTCAAGGGCGCTGTACAAATATATAATACATTTCTACAAATGTACATATGTTATTATTCTTATTTATTTATATTTTGTACAGGCAGATAATATATAGTACCATACTTCCTGGTAGGTCACTTGAGATTAACACTGTTTATTTTTTTTTAGAGAAATTTAGATACGGTTCGCAAGCACATGACACAATTGGACTTTCCGGTATTTATTTTAATAATATGTAATTATGTTCTAAAGATACATTATGTATGACAGATAATGTTAATTTTTATATAAATATGTTTCTAAAATTATTAGCACACACAACGATGTGCTAACTTAAGATCAATACATAAATATAGTAAATAGCATTGATGTATAGTATTCCCTGTTCACCATAGTCAATGGTGAATAGCGATAATATTGAACCTAAACTAAAATTTAAAAATACTGCTTTTAAAGTGTATATTTTATTATTAGTTAAGTTAAGTATTTAAATCTTACCTTTTTAAGATACGTGCATGAGACCAGAATGGTAGTCGAGAGAATACAAATAAATCGTAACATGATTTTTTTTATGTGCGTAGAGAAATGAGCATTTTATTTCAACATACTTAGTAGGTATATAAATTATATCGACTTGAATCAATTCGTATGAGGAATACAGTAGAATTCGTAAGTACGCTAGTATTCATATTAAAAATCATGTAAATATCTTTAAAACAAACATGCTTAAAATAAAAGTAAATATCATATACCTATATAAGGATTGGGTGGAGCTCTACAATATAATAATATAATATAATAATTATATTATCTTTTTTTTATTTATTTTTATTACGTACATGCTACACATTACACAGACTAGATCCATCCCATACCCCTCCCTTCCCCATCCCATCCCTATAGGCTAATGCTAATGCTAATGTAACTTTTTTTCTTACATAAATATTATATATTCACTAAATAATTAAAATACTTAAGTGAAAACCTATTATTGGTTAAATAATTAACACTTAATACACCATACTTTGTAATTATTATAACTGTTGGTTTTCCAAATAAAATAAAATAAAATAATATATAAAAGTTATTATTCCATTAAGTAAGTCTCACACGAGCGCTATTCACTGCTTGCTCTATTTCACCACAAAGCTCGCCATATATTATCATTGGGAACGCCAAGACATTATATTTTGAGAGTATAGCTTTAGTGTGAGTCTAGCATTATAGGTAAATTACCCCTGCTCCCCGAACCCTAATTTATATTAAACAAATGTTTTTTTAATAAATTTATTCCTAATTTTAATCATGTGATTGCTTTTATTTCGTTCATTCAAAACACATACCTACATAATATATGTATGTATTTTTTTAGGTACCAGGTTGAAAGGTCAGGAACTTGCTTGATGTTTACGTTGAAATTTAAATTAAATTGGTTTATTTAGTATGCATTTTCTACATTTTACTAAGTCTATATGTATACATTGGCGTCTGAGTGGGAGTTCATTTTCTATAATTATATTACAGCCTGATATGGTAATAATATTCAATAGCGGTTTTAAATTACACTTTATCAAGTCGCTTTGATTTAAACGATCAATGGAACAAATCATAAAGTTGCAGGAAAATCAAATTTATGGCGAACATTTACCATGCAGATTCATAATTTTGTTCAGTAAATAAACCCTTCTAAAAGTAGACCAAAGATACCTGAATGAATTGTTGAACCTAAATAATTCTTTGAAATGTTTGTTTATTATGTAGGCTTCTTAAGAACAAATATTTCGAGTTTCCAAAAATAGTGGCTGTATTTTACCCAAAACATCAAACTCATTAATTTAGTAAAAAATCCCGACGTTTTTGGTAAATCACATCAATGTCAAACGTTGACTTTGCGCGAAGTGAAAAAATCTGTCACAAATATCGTCACTAATTATTATACGCCCAAGTTGGACCATGTGCTTCTTATTATGAGGAACAACATTAAATCCTGCCGGCTGCTGTGGTCCAAACATCTGCACGGAAATAATGATTGTGACTTCTTGTCTGGTATTGATGTTAGAAGACCGCTTCATTAGTGCAATCATCAACCTCATTAATACCACACAGTTCCACGGACTTATGTAATGGACTTATCATTGTTAATCATAAAATTATAACGTATGCTGTGATCTTTATTGTGTGTGTGTGTTCCCACTGGTAGTCGCTCTTTAGTTCGGGTTTTCATTTCAGACAAAACATATCATAACAATAAAAATAGTTGACAATTTTTATCGCGTCATTTTTGTGAAACACAGTAGGGCGCTTTGCAAACTTAAAACCATTATTCGAGTTGCTTAATAAATGCTCAGACACCATTCTTACATTTAATGAGCCTACGTAGGTAGTCTTAGTGCTATATATGGTGTATGTATGGGCTTTTAGTTTACGTGTAAAGCCTGTGACAGACCACGCTATACTCTCGCTTATCGCTCGCCATACATTCTAATCGGGATTGTACGGCGAGCGATATGTTGAAATAGGCCAAACCACGATGCGTATAGCGTAATGTGTCATCTCCATAATACAAAACTCACGCATACGATTATTTAATTAAAGCATGTTTTTATTAAAATTAGTTTTAATAAAAATGCCAAAAATATTTTCATTTTGAATCTAAGAAGGATAACATTAGGTTTATGCCTTTTCATAAATCATTAGAATTAAGTATTTGAATTGGTCCATTAATTTTAACGACACACCGTGCATTGGGGACGGATACTAGTAAAAGGGAAAAAGGCGAATGAACCCGTTTGGCCATAATTAAATTCTTGGAAAATATGTTGCCGACAAACGTCCACATTTTTTCACAGTGTTTGTGTACAAGTGTACAACAGCAAAGTAGGATAATAAGTAGGATATTGGACAAAGGGGCTCTTAACCCAGAATCTCTACCTGAGAGGATGCTGCATTGTGTTATATCCCGTTAGATCCTTCATATTTCTGTCGAAGTACTCCATTTTCTCATTTATGTGGGTATGAATTGGATATTCCCAGAGTTCACTGTTTTCTGAGTAACCCACAACTCGAAGTGGAAGATTGTACCGTGACTCACATAACCTTATCAGTATTCTAGAAACACATGTTCTGCATTCAGAATGCTTGCAACATGCATAATTCGACATAGTATACTGGATAACAAAGTGGATTTTGCTTTTTTTTTCTTTGAAAATGATCATAGGCCACAAACATTGATATAACATTTTTTTAAAATTTTAATTCGCGGTGGGCCGATTTCGCTTCGCTGTAGGTATCTTTATTCGGGTATAAACATCTTGCTAGTAATTTAAAATGTACCTGTCTGGTCCGAAACAAAGTATGCAAGTAGATCAATTCATATTATTATAATGTCTGTAGGTATTATCGTACACATGTCATCTGTAAACTAATGACAATTTATCTGCCTGCTGGATTTAAATTCCATACCATCACTTCCCACAATCAAAACATCAGATAAAAAGATAATCTAGTAGCTCGAAAACCGTCACACGAAATAAAAATGTAACATTTTCCATATTTCATCACAAAGTCGACACTAATCACAATACGTCCACATAGTTCATGATTCTGTATTGTGCTGATTCACAAAAATATCCCGGAGTCAGCTAATCAACTATTGTCAACATCGACCCACATACAATTTATTTTACGAAACACAAAATAGATGTCAAAAATGATGAATCGTCTAGTTTCGAAATGGTCTATTGTTCGGGCGACCTTCTATCTTAAATTCCGTTTTGGACAGGACGCATATTTCTCCCGGTGTCAGATGTAATTATCAATATAATTAGATCCATGCCATCCATAAATATTAAATATTATTTACGATTCTAACTGGTGTCAGCAATCATTAGAGTTATTGGATAATTTATTCCGTGGTGTTGTGGAGGTCTATGAATCAGCTATCCGTATTACCAAAGTCTAGTCTTAAAATAAGACAATACGTTAAGTGTTATTCACCGTAGTTACATAGATGCTTATACTACATTTACTATTCACCACGATAATTATTTCTCGCGTTTATTCATATCAGTCAATAATATTGTTTTCTTTCTTCACTGTGCAAATTTTGACCGTTTGTCTACCGTTCCGGCGGTTCGCTCCGGGAACCATTTATTGGATAACCAACACCTCTGCCATCTGCTGACTGTCAAAAAATGCAAGAGGACCTAAACCGTCTTAATATTTACTGTACACAGCATAACCTTAAAATTAATGTTAAAAAGTGTTTCGTTGTGAATTTCACACGAAATAAAAATATCATTATCAATGAATATAATCTGAACGGCTCAATATTAATCAACAAAAAAGAAATCAAAGATTTGGGAGTGACATTGGACTCTAAGCTAATTTTTGATATTCAAATAGACTTAGTGACATCAAAAGCCTCTAAAATGTTAGGATTCATTCTTAGGACATGTAAAAAATTCAATAACCTTAGAACAATGAAAATCCTATATTTTGCTTATGTCCGCAGCTTACTAGAATATGCGTCACAAGTTTGGAACCCGCAATACACATCGTATGTGGAAATTCTAGAACGTATTCAAAATCGTTTTCTACGATACTTGGATTTCCGCAGCTACCGCCCACATCTAAGTCACCAAGATACAGCAGCGTACTTCAATATACCATCATTAGAAGTTCGAAGAAGCTCGGCCGATGTACTTTTTCTTCAAAAAATAGCCAGGTCCTTTGTTGATTGCCCAGAACTCCTAGAACGAATTCAGATACGAGTTCCTAACAGACGAACCAGATCAAACATGATTTTTAGCCTCCCCCAATGCAACACTAATTCTAAGCAGAATTCTTTCATCTATCGTGCGTCCAACACTTTTAACACACACTATTCACAATTTGACATATTTAACTCTGCACCACACTCCTTAAAATCCCACAGACACTCTCTCGATACATTACAATAACAATAACTACAGATACCATCTAATACAACCACCACTTTATTAACTTCCTTTATACATACCTCAACCTATCCGATCCCTCCTCATCCTACCCCCTCCCTATTCCCCCCTAAATAACTTGTTTCCTGAAATGTAATTTTCATTAAATATCTCGGAATCACACTCAGATACACTTGTATATAATACCTATGTGGAAACCTGTAAATGGTTTATTTACTGAAACTAATTTATTATTATGCTGTTATTGATGTAAACTGTTGGTATCCCAAATAAAATAAAATAAAATAAAAATAAAAAATAAAATAAAATAAAATAAAAATAGGTGATTCCAAATGGTTCACTACGTTTGGTGATTTAGCAGGGGTGCCCGGGTTCATCGGGTGAGGTGTGTTCAGGATGCGCTCTCCCATCAGCTGCGTGGCGACACTTCTGGAGACACTGATCCTTAGATTCCTACCCAATCCTAATACCTTTTACCTTCCCAAAACTTCCTCTCCTTAAAAAATACCCTCCACACAGTATCTCAAAAGATGACAAAGGTCCTCATTAAATGTCGTTATTAAATTAGTATTATTGTAATGCATTTAATTGCGTTGAGAGCCAGTTTAAACATAGCGTAACGTGATATTGATTATACAATACATTAAGTCTCTGAATACCATTGCCATCAAGCATCAATTTGATCACTGTCAAATCAAGAAAAGTCCGTGAACGTAACTGCATTCCTAGCGGGGACACGCTCGTGCAATCAGGGATTCAGTGCACCGTTGCCGTTCGCGTTCCCGCCACCACCCCCTGCAACCCTTCTTCCCCGGCGCTACCCCTCCTCACCATACACAAATCAGCCCCGCCGCTGCCAATCAACTGCAGACGAACCCAGACCTAACATCTCGCCAATTTGGTTTTTCCGATGCCTTTTTGTTTGATATATTTCGGCGCTCGTTTAGGGAAAGTAGATCATCTCGTAGGGATGCATGTATGGCGTATGGGATAAACGGGAGGAATGCTACTCTGGCTGCCTTTTGTTCGCTGTCTTTACTTACTTAAACTTATGTTCTTAAACGAATATTTGTTTTAACATGAGAAAAGTTTCTTTCGTAGTATGATATACAATGTACATCTTAAATCTTATTCAGTATTAATGATTTCTATCATTCGATGTGATCTCCAGGTCATACCATACTTCTTGTCTTCATTGTTGACATAAGGATCAGCCAAACGTATATAGGCTCTTTGTTGATTTAAGGAAGATACGAGTACCTACATGATAAATGAGACCGAGGAAACTGTGCTGTCTTAAGGATGTCTTCTTTAACATGCACGCTTTTCGAGGGCGGCCGCAAACAACAACAGTAACAAGCGGCCGCCGCAGACGTGATCCCTCGTGATTGCGGGCTCGGGCGGGATGGGAAGGGCGGGCGGGGGAGGGCGGCTGCCTAACGAGCGCCGCGACGTCTGTGACAGCCCACGTCCTTCGGGGGGCAAAATAATCTGGCGATATTAAGAGCCGTCATCCCCGCCGCCTCCCGCCCTGGTAATCTAATCGCGGCGCCCGCGCGATGTTTGCTGTCAAATTACTTCCCCGTTCGTCAAGCGGGCGGCGGGCGCGGGCGCGACGTGCGACGTGCCCACCGCGGCGGGAAAACTCTGATCCCGCGAAGAATTCCCGCCTTTCGCACGTGCCTCCCGCCCTGCCGCCCCCGCCGCCCGCCCTCAGCCACCACGTGAAGGAGCTTCGTTACCGGCTGGCCTCGCTTTAACTTTATCAATCGAGCCAATTGGGCCGGGTGAATCGGCAATCAGGCGACGTTATTCGGTCAACTCTCCGCCCCGCCCGTCTCGCCCGCTCTCGCCCGAGCTGCCGTGAATGGTGCCTTCGTTATCCTGCCGAATGACTAACCTTGTTTGACTGCCGACATTCATACGATGTTCCCGTGTGCGGTTAGACCCCGGACGGGGATAAACATGCACAGTTCACGGAATACTCCATATCTACAAAAGATCATTTTCTAAATCAAAAGTATGGTATTATTTTAGGTCTTCTTGAAATTTTCAATACCCTTTCCATTACTTTATTCCTGTTGTATCAATTTGCGGTTCGCTATATAAACTCGAATATCTCTTAAAAAAGACTAACAAATTGTAAGGACTTAAAAATGAACATCGCTACTTGCCGGGTAGAATGTGTCTAGAGCTAGAGTCTGAGTTCTAGAGTCCCGTCCCGTGTAGACTTGTGACAGTGGTAGACACAGAGATGGAGACCCGGCCCGTGTGATTTGGCGGGAATCGGGTGGCGGAAGCGGGTTCCTCCATTACCGACCGTTGTCCCTTTTAAAAAAGCTCCCGCGGAAAATAAACAGTCGCGCCCAGAAAAGGCGACACGAATAAATAAATTAAGAGTCGTTTGAAGTTTGGTTCCCGCGTTTCAATAGGATCATTTGGTTATTTGGAGGTGCAGGCGAGGAGGGTTGGAGGTCGTGGGGAGAGCTGAATGCCGATGAATGGGCGAATTAGAGGCGGAATGCGATTGCGGTAAATGAGGTGGTACCGGGATCAAAGGACCCCCGAGACAATGTCGCCAGGCAAATGAGGCGAGCGGTTCGCGGCAGATGCAAATGGTCCCCGCCGCCGTCTCCGTGCCGCCTAGCCCGGACGTGCGCGGAAATCACTTCCGAGAGACGCGGCAAAGTGAAATGCCGTCGCCCATTCATAATTCCATAAAGCGATTTTTGTTCCACGACCGCACGGTTACAACCTTAACGCGTCCCTGTGGGTAAATATTCAACGACCGTCTTTTGTACTATTCGGTTATATTTTGCGCAAATAATTCCCGTTTACTTTCCGGAGCGTTTAACCGGGAGCTGCGTGCCCGCAATATTTAATTATTTCCCCCGTATTTGCAAACGATTTTATGTATTTTATAATCATCATCCAAAACGTTATTTCAAGAAACATATTTCAATATTTATCCTTTGAATCGAACTGAGATTTACTGAAGTAAGCGTGTCATGACTTTCTTTACAATGAAGCTGTAGTTCTCAAAACAGGAAAATATGCAGTGCGGCCAGTAACTTAAATGTAATGTAAAAATGAATAGTTTATATATTTAAATATTGAAGACAATATTAGTGGTTTCTAAACGAAAATCTGAAACAGAAAAATCAGAAAAGGAAACGGTCACATCTGGGACTCGATATTAAAATATTATATTCATATTTAAATATTACAATTTGAGGTTTTACTCAATAAAGTTATTCCGAAAAATAAATGTTTATATATTTATTCCATAAACCAAATGCGACTGGGTCACAGTTGTCTTGGCTATCTTTCCAGGTTCCTCATAGTCAGTTCGCCTTACTGTGATTGTGGGTCAGAGGATACTCTGGACCATTTTTTTGGGTGTCCTATCATTGACCAATTTCCAAACTTCATGTATGAATTGGTAAAACTTGAAATTGAATTCCCTACCAAAATACAATGTCTTCTTAGTCTCAACTCTCATAAAATTCACCAGTTGTTGGAAAAATTTATTTGTAAAAACTGCCTTAACATTTCGCCATTAATGACATTTCTTTCACTTGAAGGCATTTGTTCTTGCAATGATATTGTGTTCAGTTGTAGAAGTTACTATTTTTAGGAACCTTATACCATACAATTTTGTGATCACTAATCCCAATTCTGTCTGTTTATGTTAAGAAACTATTCTATATTCATATTTTTCTACTCTCATTTGCTGTATTTGTTTATAAGTTGTCTATTTTATGTAACTGTAGTTTTGTTTAAACCAAGAAAAAGTTCTTTTAAATAACTAACTGTAATTTTGTTTAAAAAAAAACTAGCTTCAGAAAAAATGTAATCTTTGTATGGCCAAGATCACCCTTAATGGGTGAAAGCCAAAATAATTAATTTTAAAAAAAGTTATTTTTACAATGCCAAGTAAATGACGCAGACATGTCGAGTTTCAGCTCGATCGAAGTGGTTTAGTTTTCGTTTCCTCGATTTGCATTCATTACCGTAAAAACATATTAAATAAATTTTACTAAATATATTTACAATAAATTGGTCTGCAAGCTTGTTAGGAGAACTGCACCTATAATAGTTGTACCTATATAGAATGTATTGTAAACACGCTGCACATACACGCAAGCAGTGTTATCAAATAATACCCTCCTCGCAGCATCCGGAACTATGGCAGAGTAATCAGTGAACCCTCTCGTCTCTAGATTTAATGACGTCATAATCCGGCCAGGAGAGCAATAAGGGGGAGAGAGGGGGCCGTATCACCAGTTTACATTTCCTGATAACAAACTAATATGAAACATTGCTTTTTGAGCCCACCCTATGGACCTACCCACGGGCTAGCAATTGCTGTTTAAAACCACCCTAATTAATTGCTTATACTTTTTCTACATCGAAGATGAATATGCAAATCTGGAACGAAAGGTCAAACATTGTACATTTCAAATAACTCACCCGAAATGCATTTAATAGAAATTGTATTGCTCATTGTATAATAGATATAAAAATATCTTTTTTTATCTGTTGATATTTAAATTTATTATCAAAGCTACGTAGCTCATAGTGGATGTGCATTGACGTCGAAGTTCCTTACAGCAATAATATGTCTTCAATTTTCACGACACCAGAGTACAGATTTTTAAACGTTTCGTATGATTTGATTCCAAGAACCATCTAGTATCGAAGGTCAAGCAGTACCTACTTAGCTTTATCTCTTTCTTATCGCAAAATGTTTGCCTTTTTACGTTATCAGAGTTAGCCGATAAGGCGAATTAGTATATCTTTCGACGCTTATCTGGACTGTTACGGTTCCCGACACAGAAAAAAACGGAAGCGAAGCAATGAAATAGCTTATCAGCCGGCTTATCGACGCTATCACTAATAATTATTGAATTAGACATATTTTATCGACTTGGTAGCTATTATTGATATACATTAATATGTATTTTTATCCGAAAGAGACTCGACATGGAAACACTTTGAAGTTGGTACCGAACTGTGAATTTGATTATATTTTAATTTGTTTTTAGGATATGTAGTTTTGATGAACTATCTTTTTGTAATTTTCTTAGAAATATGTGTTTGTTGCGTTTCCAAACGTTTTTATATCAGGGCAATAAGGCCCCGTTCAGATGAAGCATTTTATGTAGCGCGTTTCCCAATGTACGCCTCCAATTAACGAGTTTTGTTCAGTTCCTATTTTTGTTAAAGCGCGTTGATCGGAGTGCAAATAAGACTTACTTTTAACTGTTTATTGAGGCATTCCTCCTCTGTCCCATAAAATAAACCACCAAACATGTTCATCGTATTTAATATTAATAAATAAACATTTTTTTCATATCCTTATAAAATATATCATAGTGGAATAAATCAACTAAGCCAGCAACACATTAGGAATCTGTTGCTCCAAAGGCAATAAATATCTTTAATCGAATGTGTTGAATGGCCACAGTATCATCGAATCCAGTTTCTTTAATTGATGAATATTTTTTATAACGCCACTCTTAAGAAGTGTTACACATCTCGTTTATTACAATTTAAGTAAAACGAGATTTATGGCTGACGTTATATCATGTTCTCAAATAGTTGCCAAAGGCCAAGTCACCGTTCATAAATTCTCAAACGGGTTCCTCCGTTAAATTCGTAAATTAATTGCCCACTGTATTCGCGAAGTTTTTTTAAAAATTATGTGTAAGATAATATCCCTGTCATTTTGATAAGATGGAATCAAAACCACATTTATTGTCATTACTTATTTTTTGTATTATTATCGTGTTCTTAAATAGAAATGTACCAAACGAGGTCGCACACATGCATATCTCTAACGATTGTAGTTACCACATCGTTAGCTAATAAACGAGACGCGAGTGGTGCTACCTACCCCTATACCAAGTCTCCCCAATATCCCCTTCTCCTGAGAACACAATCCTCCCCCCGCTTCGCCGGTATCGGATCGGGGAAGGCGGGGTAAATGTGACATCCACACACAGGATTCTCCGTACGCGCGCGTTACTAAGCAACTTCTAATAGAAATAATTCGTTTGATGGCGCCTAATGACGTTAATTGGTAAACATATTTTTAATACTTCCAAATTGGATAAGAATGTCAAAGAAGTTCCTCCGCCGTAAGTAGCCCGTCTTTTCCTGGAATAATTATTTGTATGGTATGCGATGGAAGCTTATTATTTATACTACATTTCTTGTGAACATACTTACGTTATGTATCTATATATACCATCTTTACAAGTAATAAGTACGACAGACTTTAAATTAATATGTTTTTAGGATTTGTTCGGCATTCCTTTTTTGAATTTATCTCATCTCTGTTACCCAATTAAGAAACACCTTGTAAAAAATCAATAAGATTAATCATTAAGAGTGAGGTATTTCCAACTTCCATGACATTTGATAACCGTCAAATCGACCCACTGTGCCATATTGAATCGACATTTAAATGGTTCTCATTAAACGCCGATTCGGATGTAAAGCACAAAGATTATGCTGTTGCGCAAAAGCTGAAACCGGCCGAATCATCGTCGATTTAATGTTTACCAAACCTGATGAAGTTTGAAGAAATTCCTCAGTCTAAGAAACACCAATGTGTGTTTTAACTTAATATTATTAAAAACGTGGAAAAAGTTATTGGTTTATCATCCCATTTCCCATGGAATCGGTAGCTTGCTTCCGAATTCCCAGTTGGCAGGCTGTATGGGGTAAGTATGGTTGTATAGGGTACAGTTGCACCCCTATCCCAGTCTTCCCCGTGTAGGTGTGTAGATAGTACAGTTGGTATGTAGGATGTACGTCAGTGTTCTGCACTAACGAGATATTTAAGTTATCTGGTAAGTTTGCTTGCCGAGCCTCGTTACTCCACCCTACCGTTACTCCCCTTTTCCCCCTTTCTTCCCCGTAAAGGCCACCCACTATTTCGGGTTGCATGGTTATGTAGAGTAGAAAGCATTTGGCAACCGTTGTTCTTGTAAATAAATACCAAGAGACTCAGGATATTCTGGCCTTTTCGACACTAAAGATATTTTCTGATCGTGGCGAAACTAAAGAAATTTTCTGATCGTGGCGACACTAAAGACATTTTCTGATCGTGGCGACACTACATATATTTTCTGATTTTAACGACACTAAAGATATTTTCTGATCTTGGCTACACTAAAGATATGTTCGGCTTTTCCAAATTTGTCCTAAAAATTTACAACGATTTACATTTACTCGAAAACGAAAGATCAAATAAAAAAAAGTTATACTACAAAATTCACTCCAAATGAGATGTAGATATACCAGTTTCCCGCTTGTAGCACTAGTTTTCGGACACCGTGTGGGTATAATAGTAAAATCGGCAGTAGCAAAGTTTAGATAAATTTTAAGATTTACTTCATTATAAAATAATTAATTAAGAGTGAAATGTTTCCGGCGCGTTGAGTCCGTAAATGAAAGAGATCTGCGATCACAGCTCCCAGCACCCAACGCTAATTAACCGCAGAATTCGCCTCCATTCCACTACTCCTTCCCATCCCATATTATCACAGGCACAAGTCCGAACAAAAGGGAGCATTGTTATGTTCCTAAATTTTTTTGAGGTTGCACTTATTGTAACCTACATTTTGCATTTAAATTATTTTAACTTACTGAACATTTAATATTTCTTCTTAAGTCTGTTCCTCATAGCTGAGGATCGTGGCCGCATTTGGGTGATTTTTTTAAAGTTTACAATACTATTTAAAAAAGGCACATACAAATTTTTGTCACGAAATTGAGATTATTTGTTAGAATTTCATAAGGTTTAAATTTTATATATTAAGGGAAGTATTGATTATAATTTGTGAAATTTTAGAAAAACTCAAAAAGTTGACCAAATATGATTAGTTACAGTCTCCTAAGGGATCTCATTACAGAGTAGTTTTCGTAAATCAGTGGTATCTCCTAACAGATGAGTCCTCCCTTGCAAGAGCGTCGAACTGAGCGAGCTAAGAACATGTCAGCTAGTTAATAACTGCAGTAGGGTTGCTAGGTTTAAAAAAATACTGCGTGTTGCACATTTTTGTTCCAATCACATTACCACTATCGTAACTCAGCGTAATGGCAATCCCTTAAGGCGATGCACTACGTCGTGTAATATTTTAAATTGAGCCGCTATCAATAACAACCCCTACGTAGATGGCGATAAGGTTTAAATTCCCGCTTAACACCATCCGCCTGTTTTGATTTATGCAAGAAAAAAACATTGCCAAAAAGTGCCTTTTATTTTATTTTCTGGATGTTCAGGCATAAATATATATTTTTTTTCTATCATTTTATAAATAATTTAATTTGCCACATTATACAATAAAATCATAACCGAAAATGGGTTCGTAAGTAGGAGATTTTGAACTTTAAAGCAGTTTTCATAGGCCTTTACATTATTTTTTTCTGGGCTTATAAAAAGACTTATTTAAAAAATACTCGATTATTTCAAAGGCCAAGATATATTCTACTCCCAGTATTTAATTAAAGCATCTGAAACATTTCTAGGCAACCAAATTTTCAAACCAAAAACACATGATTATGAATTACTACGTATGGCATCGCCTTTATAACATTGTGCGAATACAAAAAAAATCTACGCTTTATAAATTTTAAATTAAATATTCGTCACACACGACGTTATTCGCAATTCTAAACTCTAAATTCGACTGTTGCGAACTTCTGCAACTCATAAACTTACGAATACCTACAATAACAACACGACAAAATACACTATTCCACTGCAACACACATAAGCGCAATTACATTGCGAACTCGCCAATACAACGGTTTCACACCATGGGAAACCAATACTTAGGTGATGTCGATATATTTAATATTAACTTTGCGAATTTTGTGGATCACGTAAAAGATTTATTCCTGAATAGAAATTGTATTTTTGTAAACCATTCAAATTGCTGTATTTTTAAATTAATTTTAATTTTAATTTTTGTTTATTGCATATATTTTTAATGTAATTTTATTTTTATTATTTCTTTCTTATATTTCAAAATTTTCCGTCATCAAAATTTTACCACCTACATGTAAAAGCCCTCTAGATATTAAATAAATAGATAAAAATAAATTATTAACCACAACAAAATGGACATTTTGCGATCTTTTCATAAAAAAAAAACCCTTCAAATGTCTAAGCTGGTCTTTAAGAAAATATATATTGGATCTGACAACAACGAAGAGTTAGGGGGCGGGGCGTAAATGCAGACATGTCGATCTTATTTTCCGGTTTTTGAAAAATAAGGATGCATACTACTAAAATTTGCATTTTTCTGGCATGTTATAGGAAATGGTTCAGTGATGGTAAAATGCTACTAGTAAGTCCGTCTAATTTTATTATTCTCCATGGTTGCACGATGTAAGGTTGGTTCCCGAAATCTGCGAGTGTGTTAAGATTGTAAACGGAAAAATGCAGAATTGCGAACAAACTAACTAACTAACCATCACGCCGTTTCCCCACAGGGGTAGGCAGAGAGGACGGACCGCCTTGGCACACACTCCTTGCCTCATTCACATTCATACATACTCTTCTATTGTTCTGACTCTTGACATGGCCCGACTCTAGTATCAGATTCACTTGGTCGTGCCATGTCTTCCTCGGGCGTCCCCGACTTCTGCTTCCATTAACATTTGCATCGTATATTCTCCTTAAACTCCTTTCTTCGCTCATTCGCTCTACATGCCCAAACCATCTATGCGTCCCTTTCTTGATCTTACTCATTACGCTTACATCTGCTTTGCACCCTTTGCCGATTTCGTGAGTATGGCTAATTTATTAATAATCTTCAATTTTTTATTGTAACAGCTTTCTTCATTGATATATTAAGAATCTCTTCAAATCATTTCTAATCCGCACGGTAAAATTACTGATATAAAATATTGCTAAATTTAATAAAAATGTTGTCAAATTATTCTTATTCCTGTTAAAAAACGAATTAATTGACAGGTTTCCTAATAAAGTATCAGTAAAACGCAAACGAGGACGGCGGAACACGTGTTCATAAAAATACTAATATTATAGTTATCAGGATAAGCACACCTCCATGAACACGTGTTCCGATATATTCTGAATCGATTAATATTTTATCAGTAATTGGATTGCCATCATTTTTCTCCGTGCGGTTAAAAATGCGATTGCAGGCCTGATTTAAGGCGAAGCTTAATGCTAAATCACTATTTTGATTAATCTTTATAATGAATTGGTGTACATTATGAATACCAAATATGCTTTAGATAAATTGAAGGTTTTCCTATCGTTTTGCTTGAGTAGAATACAAATAAAACAATAAATTACTCAACGAAAAATATAAATATTAAGAATTGTATGAACGTGTAAAGGAAACAACTTTAAAAAAATACAGTATTATAGCTAAGATTATCTGTGACAGTTTCACTTGATTAACTTTATGCTTTCTTATAAAATTATTTACAAAATAAATAAAAACCAGTTTTGTGCTTGAAATCAAACGTTTCTAGACTCCGTTTGTCAAGCGATTTTAATGCCTATTACCTACAATATAAGGTATACCAAGAATATACACATTTTTGGCATGTAGCTTCCTCTTAACAGGTTTCCTGATAAACTTTTAGTTAGTTACGAATATATTAACACGATGTGGGAACACGTGTTAATGAAAATCTGAATATTTTCGCATGTCGTCATGATATATCATCAAGGTCCATCAATGCACATGCAGTACGGTAACGGACGCAACTGGGATTGAAAGCCAGATCCTCTAGGCTTACCAGGACAGTTGACACCCTTACCTTTTTATATTCTGTGACTGTTTGTTCCATATTTTCATTGAGATTTGTTGATATTATCTTAATCAATTATTAAATAATTTTAATAATGGAAATTTGTTTTTCCCCCGACACATATTTTTGCGGCTTGTTTAGTGTTATGGATGTTGTGTTCGCCGAATGAAGTTGATTAATTAAAATATTTCGAAAAAAACTTTTAACCATCTTCATTAATAATAATCAAACGAGGTGGTCTTCATTATTTCTTTTGAAGATTTAAATTGCTCTAATGATTCTTGGGATTTGTTGCTTAACCACAGACTCGATCCATCGATAATTCCGTACAGAAATATTCCACTAAGTAACAAAGTCCTTGAAAATCAACTTGAACTATAGTTCCACTTAACAATATCTTTGAACCTTTTTGCATTTGTAATCAATTTCCTTTCCACTTTCTTGCGTAACATAATATTATTTAATGAACCAGGATTTTGGTGGCCGAAGTCTAATCCATAAAACGTTGAGGTAAAATATTTGACTCGACTAAAGCTGGCCTAATGAAATTAAACTGCTTTAAGGTCGTAAGGGCGGGTAGTTTGTAAAAAGTACCTACGAACGTGTAGGTACTCGTATATTTACATGTGTGTAATTATGGATTTTTATAGCTTTTATGGCATCGCTTAACTAGTCTTAATTGGCTTTTAAGATACACAATTTGGTTATAATTCTCTTTGGGTTCTCCTAACGGTTGTGCTGGAGAATTTTTACTGCGTGAAATAAAGCGAAATCGGTGCATTCTTCGAATTAACTCCTTTGACTTACACTGTAATCATCTGGGAAAGGGTCGTAAAGATATCAATCTACGTCATTAAAATAGGAACTCAAATGGGTCACTTAAAGCTTTATTTACATAAAATAAAAATACCCCTCAAACAAGTACAAAGCATTAAGGCCTTTGTTATTCAGACACCAGCTTTGTTGAATAACTGCTTTCTCGTCATAACCTGGTTCTAAAGTGGAATAGTGAGAGAAATGAAATGCTTATAATACTCAGAAACGAGATGCTGCATAAAATATATTTTGCCACGTCGAAAGACCATATCTGAATAACAAGACACTTCTTCCCAACTTTTCTCTATTTTCTTCTTACCCACTTTCACTTCTTTTAGTCTCACATTTTTCGCCAAATTAGAGATTCCATACTCCCACCGTCTCCAGACAATTTGGACTCTTGCACGGTGTAACATACTGACAAACAGAAAATATAATTTAAGAATCTCAATCGGCAATCAATTTAAATCAAACACATCAGCTCATATTTTCTTTCTACGATGTTTATCTTTTTTTTTTTTTTTTTTACAGTAATACCGCACAAGAGTCCCAACTGCTCCCGTCTGGAGCCAGTGAGACTATGGCATCCCCAATTGGGGTATGTTGTGAGGCTGAGGGTATATTGGGGAGGGGAGGGAGATGGGGAAGAGGAAGGTGGGGAAGTACCTGGCTATTCAGATCTGGTCACCAAACACGGCTAAAGCCATTTCAAGCAACGTTTCAATTCTGAATGGTGGTCTTACACCAGGGCGATACTGAGAGTATCTTCCACTCTGGAACGTGCCGCAAATATACTATATATTATTTTAAATTAATTAATTGTGAAATAACACAAATTAATCAAATAAAATTTATTTGCGCACGCCGGGTTCGAACCCGCGACCTTCGGATCTGTAGTCAAAAGCGTATACCACTAGACCACGCCGGCCGTCTTATCTAAACGTATTGCATAACAGCACAAATAGTATTCAAATATTGAAGACAATATTAGTGATTTCTAAACGAAAATCTGAAACAGAAAAATCAGAAAAGGAAACGGTCACATCTGGGACAAAAATATTACAATTTGAGGTTTTACTCAATAAAGTTATTCCGAAAAATAAATAAACAAATAGTATTCATTTACACGCTTACCTTAAACTTCACAAAAACATGAAGCATGATATTGCAAGGCAGTAAGACATACATTCACAGTTATGAAGTAACTTGAGAACCGTCTGCTCGCCCCTGGTCTGCTAGTCTCCTGGTAGGTGTAGATGACCCACACTTATGACTGGGGTGGAGGGTGAGGGTGTCTCATGCAGACCACGTTTCTTATTTAATTATCTAATCGCCGTGCGTGACGCGTCATGCGCCCCCGAACCGACTGCCATCTTACTGCTGCTGTGATCACTATCACGGTAATTCGCCACAGCTGGGAGGGTGTAAAACCCGGGCTATCTTTTGTATTAAAAAATAAAGATGTTTTGGGCGTATCAAATATATTAAAAATAATGTTTTCATTCACGACTACATCATACCAAATATATATAAATATATGTAATAATAAAAATAAATATTCTAATATCGCTTGGATCTCTCTTAATAATAATCACATTAAGTGATTTTTTTATGAATACATATATATTAGACCTGTTACTTACGAAATTTTAACACGAGCATTGATATACTCGTATCTTCTAGCTTCTTAAAAATATTGAAACCCTGTAATATTTCATGAAGTTATAAGTGTTATTTATAAATTTCAACAATAGTCCTACATATTAAAATTTGATGATCGTTTTGATCACTGACATTTCGATGCTTCCCAAGATGCAGATATCCAAATGGAAGTTTCAACGAGTCGAATAGCATCCTCAGTTTGGGGAACGTTCTGAGTTGTGAGGTTAAAATAAATTAGGATATGAAGAACTTGTGGAATGCTTAGAAATTACCTGGATATTAAGATCTCGATTTTCAGATCTGCGAGTATATCTTCCATAAACCGACAGAGAACAAATACATATTTTGACTATAATATTACTAATATTTTTTAATGCTTTTTTTTCCGGGATTTGATATTGAACCAATGATTTTTCCATGCTCTCACAAAGGTCGCCTTGTAGATGTTAAATTCACTTAATTATGTTTACAGTGTACGAAAATAATATATTTATGAATTAAATTCTGATTCATGATTCCAAGCTTATCTTGAAACATTTTTCTCTCACGATATTTTAAATTATTATTCCGATATATTATCTTTCTTTGGATAAAGCCGATATCTTGGTTATAATAACGATATTTACAGTGCAACCGTTTAATTCTTATCGCGCATTATTACCATTAACTGTTTACATTAATCTCCAACGAGCTCTAATCAGGCAGATAACCAAGCACCTTATTCATATTTTATCTGGATTAAAATCGCTGTGAGCCAGTATCGCAATACTACAAATTAAGTGCATAATAAGAACTAGGTTGTTACCAAGTTCTTACCTGTGAAAAATAACGTGATGTAACTTGACTTGCATAATTCCGCTTTTAAAAATAGTCTGCAATAAAACTGTAGGTAGGTACTTATTTAATCGTTTGACTGGATATGAAAATAACCATTTTATTTCCTCAATACGTCCATTTATTCTAATTTTGATAAGTTGACACTCGTACTCACGAAGGAAAGTACTGTAGAATTATTTAAGCATACCGCTCATGTTTTTTTGTATTCATCAAAATAACCTACGACATGAGTTATTTCTGGATGAACTAACTTTAATTTACTTTTTCTAATTTAACATGTGTTTTACCCATTTAGGTTCAAAGTACTCTTCCATACACGTGTAAGAAATAATATTTTACTAGCGATATTGATTATGTAGCACTCAGCATATTTAGATATTTTAACATTAAATTTAAAATGACGATGTCGGTGGAATTTAAAAGAAAATTATTTATGATTTTGAGATGCACGGATACAGAATACGAAATACAAAATGCGTAAGGTTACCTACAAGGAGGTCGTTTTTTCACAATGGTAGGGTATGAATTTTAAAATCATAAATAGCAAGAATAATTTATTTAATTTTTTTTGATGTGTAAATTATAATACGTATCATAAATGAAACAAATTTAGAAAGAGTAAAGGAAATGCTAGATCTTGGCATCATAATGGATGAGAAACTAGACTTTACGGCCCACATTCACCAAATTGTGAATAAGGGTATGAAAACATTAGGTTTTATATTAAGAGCAATTAAAAACTTTGAATCTTTACAAATCATAAAACTATTGTACATATCCCTTGTTAGAAGCCTGATAGAACATAACTCCATAGTTTGGTTGCCCTTCTACAATGTACATATTCATAATGTTGAAAGAATTCAAAGAAAATTTCTACGCTTCGTCAATTTTAAACTTAACATCCCTTTAGAACACATAAATTACCTGTCATTATTGAATCTTTTAAATATTCCGACATTAGAAAACAAGAAAAATAAACGACCTAACCTTTTTATTAAAATTATTGAACTCTAAATTCGATTGTTGTGAACTCCTGCATTTAATAAATCTACACATACCTACACGAACAACTAGGCAAATATCAACATTTTACATACACACATCTCATTCCAACTATAGTTTTCACTCTCCAATACAACGTTTACACAGTATTGGTAATAAATACTTAAACAATATAAATGTATTTGACAATAATTTGAACTTGGCAAACTTTAAACGGAGTATGTGCGAACTATTTTTACCTAATTTGTAAACTATTGTTAACTTTCTTATTATCATTATGGTTGATTTGGAGGATTTTGGCAGATTTTCTATTTTTCGTCTCACTTATTTGTACTCTATCCATACCTATATTTTTTAAACTCCTATATTTTATGTAACATTTTTTGTTAACTCTGATATTTTTTTATGTAACCTGTATTTTGTTAACACTGATTTTTTTTAATGTAATCTGTATAACTAAAAAAATAAAGATGTACATTAGTATAGGTAAAAGCCCTATGGGCGTTTAAATAAAATAAAATAAAAAATAAATAAAATGAAGTACGTAAAATTCGTATGTTAACAGATCTTTTTAAAATGAGTTTCCAGTAGTTGAATAAATCACATTTAAAAAGTTTATAAGCGCGAAAAATAAACGTGATATGTCATCTTTTGGGAGAGGAAGTTTTGGGAAGGAAAAATGAATGAGAGGTAGGTAGGAATCTGGCGGTCGATGTGTCCAGAAGTGACGGGCGTATGAATCCATCCCTCTCACTGCGGTGGAAAGCGATGGGTCGAGAGTCCGGATGGAGAGGTCAAAAGGTCACCTTCAATAGGCCTCTCCCGATCCGGCTTGCCACGCAGTAGGTGAGCAATCGCATCCGCCGTCAAGACCCAGACAAACTGCACCCGTGTATACGGGCATCCCTGCTAAGTCACCAAACATAGCGAACCACTTTGGGTGACCTATGGCAGGGGTGTTTGTTATACACTAAATAGTTCCCGGGGAGGCGGTACCCATATTCGCCTCTCAAATTGTAGACAATAAACATTTCATAATTTTATAAATAATACCTGCGTAATTAGTTGGTCTGCCCGTAAATCCGTGTACTTACTACTTAGGTAGTATACTAAATTATGAGAACTAAATATAAAAATAGGAAAATCTCTTTCATTGATACTTAGTTGTTCTGTTTTATGCAAGTGTGGCAGAATTTCACCGCCCGTACAAACTGACAGTACACAGCGAACATTGCACGCGCTTCAAATCCTCGGTCACCTGCGAAAGTTTTTTATACAGCCGATCACCCGGTGCGGGAACAGGCGGGACGTGTCAATCAAAGACAATGGACAAATGACATGCCAGCCAGTGTGCAACTATTAATTAAAGCACATGCAAATATACACTATATAGACAAGACTGTACAAAAACAAAATCGACGATCCGCTCTGTCAAAGGAATTTTTAATAATGTTCCCGCTTTATTTTGAGAGCATTCAATATGGTGTAGGTATAGACTATACGTGCACTGCACTGCATAGTCTCCGTATAACAGTAAATGTTTCCGTTTTTCTGTAATATCTGATATTAATTGCACGCCACTGTGCGGATGAGTGACGTATTTCAGTAAAACGTTCATTTATTGCAATTTAATTTCCCTCTTTTAGCCCTAATTATCATTTTGATTACTCGTTTATTGCGAAATTGTTTGCTAGATTTTTTCGATAAGTATATAGCTCTTCTTAATTAGCAAAATGGTTATAATGGGGCACTGCTTTGATTTTTTCCAAACGATTCATTATTTGTGCAAATTTAGTATACAATCGAAATAGTAGCTTAATTGATCAGATAATTTCTTCGTTGCAGTGCTCCAATTAAAACATCCCCGTCTGTGCTCTGAGCTCTGCGCAGCACTCGGAACTTTTCCCTGTACGGGATTAATTTATTTTATCAATGGATCGGGCGTTTTCACAATAATTACGAATTGCGTCACGTGATTGATTGTTGAGATAAAAAGTGGAAAGCTGTGCGGCCGTGTAAAATAAAAACGGAAAATCCAGTGACGTTGTCTGAATAACGTAATATTACGTAATGGGCTCGTTATCTAGTTGATTGGGTCGGTGGTGCACGGGGAATGTGCGCCCTGTGCATTGCAGTGCAGTGCCGTGCCCCCGACTTCCTGGTGGAGGCTGTCCACACAATTTGTTTCTGCTAAATTGCACGTGCATGGCTTTTTATGAGTGCGCTTTTTTGTGTGTCATTTAATTTAGTGTTGTCCCTGCATTCTGTGTGTTTTACGAAGTTTGGGACATAAATATTGAATAAAATCCGGTAGTCGTCCTCAATTTGTTCTTTTAATCCTCGGGTTTAGTTGCCGACCCGCTCGTAAAATCTAGCGTTTTTTTCATGTTTGACTCCCGGCTTTCTGATGCGGTAGATATGAGAAAACACTAAAACGACAATTTTGCTCTGGTTTCTCTGTTTGCTTTTCATTCTGTTTGAATACCCTTCAAAATCTAATTTAAAAAGCGAACACATTTAAAACATTCCAAAATCATTCGAGTGAACCGTTTAATGTAAAGTTTCCCAGAACTAGGTGTAAACCGTTTTCCTGCATTTGCACGGGACGAGGACCGCCCTATCGACCCCGTACCTATTTAGTATGTACGCCTTATTACCATCCCATTCGGCTCAGTCGATATGTAAATTAGGCACTTCGTTAATGTCCCATTTCAAGGCGATAATTATGTATACGTTCACGGCGTCGTGGTTCCGAGTTTTTGGGGGGCGGACACGGCTCGGACGGGGTTGGTTGTTACGAATTACCGGTTGTACCTAACGCCTGTAAAGTGGAAACTTTCAACACCTTGTTGCGGATGCGATTAACGCTAATTGAAGTGTCGCTCAAGGTGTCAAGTGTCTCAATTAATGAGAACTTTTATTGAATTCGCAATATTCTTACACCTTTTACATATATATGAGAAATATCTTTTAAGTAACTTAATGAGCTTTGTAACATTTAGTACAATAATATCATTTATTGTACTTGTCTCGTATTACTTTTTAATGAATGTATAATTGTTTTTTTTTTTTAATATTTTACTGTTTTGTTATTAACTTGAATTTTAATAAGCATTTGTACGACTTAGGAAGTTTTTAGTGTGTCCATCCGTATTAGCATAGCTGCAAAAAATGCAAAAGAAAAAGGTTACAAAAATACTAAATAATTTAAATCTTGACGCTTGACAAAAAATGTTCATTTTAATTCATGGTGATGATTAGTACTAAACGAGTAAAAGAAAACTTTTTTAAATTGTAGAAAATTTACTGAGAAACTTTCCTCTGGATGTGACATAATATGAATACGTACCGGATACACATTGCGTTCAGTCGGAAGTAACTTTCTGAATGTCTCCCAATAACATCTTATTAGCGTCCATTCAGCCAACTTTCTTCTCCCGCTTCTGTATTCCTGGGAAAGTCGTGGGAGGAACGTCAGACGGGGTGGCGACAGCGCTAACTGCTCGCACACCCTCCCCCCCCCCCCTCCCACCCCAATGCACAACACCACCTTCGGGGAGGCTAATTGCAGAGATCTTCCCATTGTCGTCAAATTGACGTCATATGAGATTGCCGGTAAGTTTCGAAAACGGCAAAGTGCGCAGTTGCATCGAGTTCTGCTTCCATTTTTCAAACGAGCTTGGGGTACGTAGGTTCGCCCTGATAATATTACAGTACCTACTCTTTCGTATTATAATACTTAAAACTTTTAACGGTCGATTCTAAACTTTCTTGGCGTAAGGATGAGTGATTTATCCACAGACTCTTAAACTGCAGGTTTCATATTCGATTCCTTACGAAGTTAAAAAAAGTTTACTTTAAAAAAATTATATACAATTTTAAAATATCTAAAATGATCAAGCTGAGAATTGCAAGTAACACACCAATCCTAAAATAACTATAAATATAAAAACACAGCATTTTCTTTAAGATTGTCAAAGAGGATTTGTGATTCCACCCATGGCGGCAGTATTGTAAATTAGGTTAGTAGCCGTTTACATCTTATTACAAAGACAATTTAGTGAAAAGAAAATAAAACCACTGAAGTGAACTTAATGAAGTAATTAAGAGGAAAAGAGAATAAAACAAACAAAAAGTACATGATAATTAATGCCAGTATTAAAAAACACCAAGTAATTACACTTAGGACAGGTTTTGAAAATAATGTGTTCTTTTAATTTTTATCCAGTCTGTTTTTTTTTTTTTTTTTAGTTTTCGTATTTATTTATTTATTTATATATACGCCTAAAAAGGCTTTTACATAAAAGTGATACATGATGTACATAGGAGAATATCTGTATTATACAGGAGATACTGACAGTAAATAGATGTAATCCATTGTAAAGTAGGTACAAAATACACAATTGTAGAATTGTGATCACAAGTATAATGAGAAAATATTTAAAAAAAAAAAACTAAATATGAAGCAATATTAGTAAAACGCAAGAGTAACATAAAGTAAAAAATAAATTAAAACAACACTACATATAAAACAAAACATCATAACTCCTAGGAAATAAATTGTACAGCGCCCTTGAGGTGATTTTTCACAAAAACGGCGCTCTACAAATTATCCAATTATTATTATTATTATTAACTAATTTACCAACGCTTCTCTAATTTGTAGGATTCGACAAAGTGTTGGTATAGATTGGTGTATGATATTATATTGGTGTTATCAGCAGATTCTTTAAATTGGCGTATTGCAAATACGTTTTATTTTATGTTGGTGTAAGTAACTTGTCATCCCAAATAGTGCAATTAATAGATAATACACGGAGAAAACTTAGTGATATTTAATTTGCTTTTAAAAACGGGACTTCAGGCCTTTAACGAATAAATTGAGAGACTTCCTAAAATCTGATCTTCAATCTGTTCCAATCTCAGAGTTTCTAAAATAATCAGTTAAAAGCGAATGTTTTATGAGGACAGCGGAATATGTGTTCATACAAATACATAATTAGGAAAATAACATGTGTTCGATATATTCTGAATGACTAATATTTTATCAGGAAATTGGCATCACTTTTTTTAACACTATCATTTTTCTCCGTATACATATAGAATAATGGTTTTTAAATCGTTAAATCGGAAAGGAAAAATGTTTTGTTCAAATCAGAAAGAAATTAATAGAATTCTAACAAATTAAAATTACTGTCTTCAGAACTTCGCTGTATTTGAGTAGCGCATTGATGTCTCTACAACAATCAAGATCGAAACGAAGCATCTGCCATCGAAGCACGGTGCGTGGGCCATTAAAGTCCATACTCCATACCACCACAGTCTATAGTGTTCTCCAGTCAGAGCTCTCCTATAATGGTCCTCCGAGAGGCTGACAAGGTCTGACATCACCAGCAAAACCTTTTAAGTAGAACGATTAGAGTAATTTATTCTTTTCAGCAGTCGGCCCCGAGGTGGCTGCCGCGATATCAATCAGATAGTACATTACCTGACTGCTTACTTGCCTGTTGTGTAAAAAAATGAAAACACTTTAACTAATTTGAATGGAATGATGGATCTCTTTAACAAATTCAATAATAAGTTATATGAATCTAGACATTAAATGATTGTTTACAGTGAGTTTTGGAGTCTTAAAATTTGCACAGTTTTTTTCTTGAATTTTCAAGATCACCCCAGCGATTTTCATATCCCAATATCATTTCTATTATGATATATGGAGCTTCGAATTGTGCATTTGTATATTAAACTATATGACAAAAGGCAACATTGTTTGTTCAATAATACATAATATAGTCAAATTTTATTTATTTATTTATAATATTATACGGCCTTAAGAGAATTTTACATGCTAACCCATGTGATGCACAAATTGTGCGTAATCACCGTGTATTCTCACACAGAGATAATACAATTCAAAAATATTTTATTTAAAAATATTTTGAATTGTTCTAGTAATTCTATGTATTTTTGCTGGTACGGGGCCTAAACGGCAGAAGCGTATTCTAGTTTTGATCGTATTATTAGTTGGCAACTTTGGCATAAGAAGCAGCGAGCAGTTACCTACATGTCACATCATCAAACCAGTTGTATTATTTATTTGCATCAACTTAATAAATACATTAAATTATTCATACAATTTCGCTCCTATCGGCTTTCTCCAACGGGCCCACAAACTATTTAACATTTATGATTATTTGCGATTTGTAAATATATTAAACTCACTGGGCGTCCATGTGTCCAACGCAAAGTTCCATATGTGTATGAAGATGTAAATATATTAAACTCACTGGGTGTCCATGTGTCCAACGCAAAGTTCCATATGTGTATGAAGATGTAAACATATTAAACTCACTGGGTGTCCATGTGTCCAACGCAAAGTTCCATATGTGTATGAAGATGTAAACATATTAAACTCACTGGGTGTCCATGTGTCCAACGCAAAGTTCCATATGTGTATGAAGATATAAATATATTAAACTCACTGGGTGTCCATGTGTCCAACGCAAAGTTCCATATGTGTATGAAGATGTAAATATATTAAACTCACTGGGTGTCTATGTGTCCAACACAAAGTTCCATATGTGTATGAAGATATAAATATATTAAACTCACTGGGTGTCCATGTGTCCAACGCAAAGTTCCATATGTGTATGAAGATATAAATATATTAAACTCACTGGGTGTCCATGTGTCCAACGCAAAGTTCCATATGTGTATGAAGATGTAAATATATTAAACTCACTGGGTGTCCATGTGTCCAACGCAATGTTCCATATGTGTATGAAGATGGCACAGCTCCCACGTGCTTAGTGACTTTTGTGTTTCCGATATTATCTGCATAAATAAGAAATACAACCGTACAGTTCAAACCGTGAAGTTATTTCGAATTTAAAACCAATTGTGTATTTTTCTCTAAGTTTTTCTCAACTTCCCCGAAGTAATGTTTATAATGTTAACTGTAAAATTACTGAATGAAATAACGGACAACTCAGACAAAAATCTACATTATACTGTCCAGAAATGTATTTACGACCTAAAACGTGTTTCGCTTGGTTCTACTTATTAAAGTTTGTTCGTTTCATAATCTATTTCATCCTAAAATATTTAAAAATGGCACTGCACCACAATTTAACCATTTTAAAATATATTGAAATATTTATCTCTGTTTAAACAACTACTTTAATAAAAATTAATTCAAAAAAATAATTATTTATTTATATATTTATCATTAACGCCCTGATGAGTTTTCAGATGATATACTTTTTACAAGATTTACTGCATAATACAGTGACAACAGATGTTTTTTAATGTCTAAATAACGACAACAAAAAAAATGAACATAATACATGGTACATATAATTTTCCATTTAAATGTACATAACATTAGAAAAGAAAAAAAGGAGAGAAAAAATAATAAACCAGTTTTAAAAGTGCAGATGACAATAATAGTTCAGGTTGATAATACGTAATTTACAAGTAAATACAAGTGAATACAAGTAATTTACAAGTAATTTACAAGTGAATACAAGTAATTTAAAATTAGAATAGAATAAAAAAATCTAATAGCTCCTACGCGATGCTCATATAATAATATAATGGTAAACTTATATTAAATATGTCGAAATTTGAGGTGAATTTGTATCCAAGAGTATGATGAAATATGTAACAGTTATTTAAAGATTTCCATGACAGTAACATATCACGCCTCTGGATACTGACTGGGTAGGTCATTTAATTGAGCTTATTATATAGGGCTGTTAAGGTGAATTGGGGTGTGGGAGTCGTATTAGAATTGCGCCTCATTAAAACTTTGTCCGGGCCGATCCGCCTAACAGCGGCGGAGACATTTCCCAGTACATTCTAACATCACAACCAGGCCGATCTTCTAAAGGAACACGCAGCGACGCTGACTGGGAGTAAGTCTCTGACAGTCATTATTATATTGTAAATTATCATTGTTACTATGATTCTAATTTAATAAAATTGTAAGCACTATCTTTAGGTACATATAAACGTATTTTACACATTTACCGCAATACTTCAGGGGGTGATAATAATTAATCATAATAACTGAACAGTCACAATCTTATAAGAACAATCCTAAGAAATATATTTAATTTACTTTTTTCATATTTTTGTTCAATCTTTTTTTACAAGAATTACTTAATTCTTTACTAGAAAATTAGATGTATTTCTAGCAACTAAAATCTTAAACATATGTACAATATAATCCAATTTAAATCATCACCAAAATATTCCCTTTAAACCACAGGTTCTCAACCTTATTTTGCCCACCGCCCACTTTAAGAATATTTTATGTCGAGAATCTGAAACAGCTATTGCCACGATTATATTTAAACGTGTAATTCGACTTTCATATCATAATGTAGATATGAATGTGATGGAATTTTTCAGTTCAATTTTCAACTACCGAAGTATGTGAATTTTTGCACACGTGATACAAATGATTACAATAAATACAGTAAAAAAATTTTGTTGTTTTTTTTAGACTATATTTTTTACTTCCCACGCCCTCACTGTATCATCTCAACACCCCTAATTTTCTCTGGGTATTCTACCGCCCCCCTGAGAAAGTCTCAAACGCCCACAAGGGGGCTTCGTCGCCCACGTTGAGAAACTATGCTTTAAACAAATGTCACCACACCTTAAACGAAACTTTACGTGAATTAAATGCATTTGTTTGTATATTTAAACACTAATATTATAATATCTACTTCTTGTGCATAGGGTTAGCTGTAAGAAATTGGATATGAGCTATAGCATTTTCTGTATACTTGTAAAATAAATTGTTTTATATATGAATTTACTTAGTGCGTATTGTTGAATATTAAAAATTGGTTTTAAAATTGCATACGTATAACCGCAGAATAGATAATATCTACAAACTAAAAATTTCTTCCATACAGATTTGAATGCAAACCAATGTCGCCACTGACTTAATAACTTTTTGATTCTTGCCCGTTTAGCTCGCGCACTCTCTCTCTTACACTTGCTTGACATCGTATATCTCCCTTCCGAAATGAAAATTTCACAATCAAGATGAAACGCATACGAAATTTAAGCAAATAACGGTCAGACTTTTGTATCACGAACACACCCACATCGCATTTCTCGAGTTTATATTTTTTATAATAAAATTTTGGATATTAATTTTATTTAAAAGTTTTAGTTAAAAAATTGGTAATGGTTTTCATCATTGATTATAATGTCGTAAAACCAATTTAATTTTTGAACCCCGATCAAGTTTGTCTTTATTTTACGCCCAAAATTAGCCAAATTTCATTCTTATTGTTTTCTATCTTTATAATTATTTTGCAATATATTCCATTCAATATTTGTATTTTAATATATTCATTAATTTCTTCATTTTTTGTTACAGGTAAGAGAAAGGCAGGTTTCTACCACATTGGTAAGTCAGAAAAGATGTTTTTAATTTTTATATATGTCATTTATTTTAATTACTATCACACCTACATAAATATACATATTTACCTACATATTTGTAATAAGCATTAACTTTGTGGCTCGTCATAATTTTCAATAAAAATATACTAATTTGTTTTAGACCACTTTAATTTTAATTGCACTCTACCGGTTTCGGAAGCACCCTTCCTTCGTCAGGAGTATATTAAAACTAACCTATGATACAAAATATTGACAGATATATACAAAATCAAAATGTCAATATTTTGTAGGTATTATAGGTTAGTTTTAATATTCTCCTGACGAAGGAAGGGTGCTTCCGAAACCGCTTGAGTGTAATTAAAATTAAAGTGGTCTAAAACAAATTTATATTGTATAAATATTATAATTTATTATAAATTTTGTCTAGTAAAATATAATCATTTGCAAGTTTTTTTTCTGAATGCGTTGGAATCTGCTTATCTCCTTTGATACCATTCAAACAAGAAATTCAACTAAATTTTTTGAACACCAATTTATCGTTATGGCATATAATTAACAGTAGCCCGGCATGAATTTAAAAATCCCCGGTAGTCTGGAGGTTAAATCACTCGAGATAATATCCAAACTCCGCACGGTAGTATGGAAAGATAAGTAATGCCTTCCCGAATACTATGAATGGAGCGGGCCCCATTGATTAAAGCGGCACACCCATCGCAACTTTATCGTAAGACGGTTCCATGATAACTCAACACAGTGACAATTCAACACACTTTTAAAAAGTGATATCAAGTTATTAGAAACGATGAAATTTATTTTTTTTAACTTAACCCAACCTAACCTACATAACCCAGTTAATAAAGTTTTTGTTTCATCACTTTCCATGACTTTATATAATTTTTTAAGATGTGATGAATTATCATTGTGATGATTTATCCGTTTACCTTAAACAACATGTAGAAAAATTAAAAGCAAAAATCATCCCACTAATTGGTGTATTTGGTAGAATTGCCCATCTCCTACCAACAGAGGCAAAGAGAGACTTATACTTTAGTTTAATCCAGTCCCATCTAAATTATTTAATAGAAATATTGGGAAACACATACATTACATACCTAAATGATTTACAAACAATACAGAACAAAGTTATTAAAAAACTCTTCAATTATAACCCGGACACTCCCACAAAAAAAACTATATCAAGAAATGAAACTCTTGAAAACAAGAAAATTTTACGAATACAACATATGCCTCCTAATCTACAAAATCCAAAATGGACTTATACACACAAACACAACATTTAAACAAACGTCACAAGTACACGAACATTATACTAGGCAACATAACAAATACTGTAAGGACTGAAAGTGGCAAAAGAGGCATTGGCCACGAGGGTGTACAAATATACAATCTCCTTCCAGATAACCTTAAAACGGCGAGTATAAATGTATTTAAAAAAAACCTTTTTAATATTAAGTTACCAGAAAAAAATTAGAAAACTACTTATTTAATGTTGTATGTACTTATTTAAGTTAAGAAAGTGAAATGTAAAATTTATTTTAACTTACTAAATAAATAAAAAAAAACCAGGATACGATTTCATAACCAAGAATCATAATTAAGATTCCCATTTTATTTTATAGATTTGATAGGGCAACTTCAACCACAGGTCTGTACAGTACACCAAGGCCGCCCGTCGCATATTTTTGTGCACGGCTGCTTCACTTACGTCGTTAAGATTCTGGCTTTATACTAGGATATTGTCCCGTCTTTGGTCGATCTGCGGGCGGTCGCGGGTCGTGGCGATCGACGTAAATCTGCCACTTTATGATTATTTCTTCTCTGCATTTATTCCTACGAGGATATCGTATGCGCATGGCACATGTGACATTCATTATTATTATACCTCATGCCGCGGGTACAATTATTTCGATCGTTTGGAGTTAAATTATGCGATGCTAATTTAAATTCGATTGTTTCGGGCCGTAGCGTGAGCCAATTAAATCACTTTTAGAAGAACTTTTATAGCTGGTACTTGAAATTCACGATTGACATTTTTTATTTATTTTATTCCCGTCAAATTTTAAATTTGAACCCAGGGCGAAAAGCTTCTTGAACTTGATCACAGTCTACTTTACATGGGCTTAGATTGTATACTTATGATAATATAATATAGTTAAACATTCCTCGATAACTTTTTAAAATGTGAATCAGCACAAGAGTCCCAAATGCTCCCAACCGTCTGGAGCCAGTGAGACTATGACATCCTATGAGAACGTAGGGGACCAGGGAAGGAGATGAGAAAGAGGAAGGTGGGGAAGTACCTGACTATTCAGATCTGGTCACCAAACACGGCCAAAGCCATTTCAAGCAACGTTTCAGTTCTGGGTAGTGGTCGTTTTCCAGGGCGATCCTGGGAGTATCTTCCTCTCTGGAAAGTACCGCAAAATACTAGATATTATTTTTATTTACGAAATTGTGAAATAACACAAATTAATCAATAGAATTTACTTGCGCACGCCGGAATTTGAACCCGTGACCTCCAGCTTGCTAGTTAAGAGCCTTACCATTCGACCACGGAGTTACCGTATGTAGTACGTATTTTGTGCTATTTTTTTTATTTACAATTATTAATTTCCTTTGTACAACCGAACTCTCTATGATTATTAATAAATAATAATATTTAGATGATTTATATAGCGTCGTTTTTTGTGCAAAATCACCTCAAGGGCGCTGTACAAATATGGAATGCATTTCTGCAATGATCTATGTTATTACTAACTTAATATAGATATAATATACATTACCATACTTACCTGGTAGGTCACTTGAGATTAACACT
The DNA here is from genome assembly GCA_026573805.1 of Hesperophylax magnus. NCBI lineage: Eukaryota > Metazoa > Arthropoda > Insecta > Trichoptera > Limnephilidae > Hesperophylax > Hesperophylax magnus. The sequence goes on from JAIUSX010000121.1 coordinate 11,350,567, forward strand.
TAATTAACATTAACTAATTGTTTATTAGCGAAATTTAGATACAAGATTTAGGACATAATTGGAAAATTGGATATAACTGGACTTTCTCTCAGAAATGGTATATTTAATTTAGGGGATGACAGCTTAAAACGATAAGTTTTTAGTTTAGATCTGAATTCTGTTGGACTTGTTATGGATTTTTAGTTCTGGAGGTACTAGAGTTGTACTTGCTTATATCGTTCATACTCAGTTTATACTTATATATATATATATACACTTATTATTGTACTCCTGATCAACTAACATAACATAACAAAATACGATGACAGCTTAAAACGATAACTTTTTATATTCGAAGGAAGCAAATACTTTGGGGTGTGACATATTGAATGAAAAAACATACACTTAGTAAGACACCACTTTATTTTTGAATCAATAACGATAGCCAACCGGGTTTCGCTTGTCCCAAGCTTCATCAGGGCTAAATATCAACTAAAGCTAATTAGATACAGGCACATATAAATAGGTAAATGAAAACAATGAGTGAAAGAGATACAAAACATTGTTCTGCTTTTTATATTGGAAAAACGGCCCGGAATGTCAACTTAAGAGTAAAAGAACATATACGATGTTTAAACAATAATGCCTTTTCAGAATTCGCGAATCATTTAATAGAATCTAATCATTCATTCGATAAAATCTCGGGAACTAAAGTATTGCATAAAAATGGATCTGGAATTAGATTAAACAACTTAGAAGCCCTTGAAATAAAAAAAGCAGTTAATAATAATTTAAATATAATAAATTACCAAATTAATTTATCTGTTAGTCCCATTTTAAATTTATTCCGCCGCTGAAACTGTTATTTCCTCCCCCCCCCCCCCTCCCTCCTCATCATCCTTAATAATTTGTCTCCACCTTTTCTATTTGCATCTCTTTCTATCTGTTTTGTATCTCTTTCACTCATTGTTTTCATTTACCTATTTATATGTGCCTGTATCTAATTAGCTTTAGTTGATATTTAGCCCTGATGAAGCTTGGGACAAGCGAAACCCGGTTGGCTATCGTTATTGATTAAAAAATAAAGTGGTGTCTTACTAAGTGTATGTTTTTTCATTCGATAAGTTTTTAGTTTAGATCTGAATTCTGTTGGACTTGTTATGGATTTTTAGTTCTGGAGGTACTGGAGTTGTACTTGCTTATATCGTTCATACTCAGTTTATACTTATATATATATATATATACTTATTATTGTACTCCTGATCAACTAACATAACATAACAAAATACATCTAAAATCCTTCAGGGCATGAATGCATAAATACATAAACAATAAATACATTTAGCACAGCAGATACTTTCTACACGGAGAAAACTTACTGATGTTGCTAATTTATTAAGAATCTCTTCAAAGCATTCGAAATCCGGTTAAAAACGAGATTGCAGGCCTTTAACGAATGGATTGATAGGTTTCCTTATAAACTTTAAGTAAAACACAAATGTGTTACCGTGATGTCGGAACACGTGTTCATAAAAATTCTAATATTTACGCATTTCGTCATTGTATATTTCCAGGACAAGCGCAGATGCATGAACACGTGTTCCGATATGTTACGAATGTACTAAAAGTTTATTAGAAAACGACCTGCAATTTTGTTGTTAACAGCATTTTAATAAATCAGCAATACTTTTTTTCTCCGTGTAGGTACATTTCCCTGATGAGAGACTCCTAAACCTTCCTCTTACACTTCTCCTTGCCCTCCCACGATTTTTCAGCTTCACAACATTCACCAAATGAATAAGTCTAATAAACACTGGTCTGAGGAAGTCAACTCTTAGGTCAGCAACATCATCAGCTGTAGGCAGACTGATGGAACCTAAGCGCAAGCCAAATACTGAGTTTGGTGATCGCGCTTTCGGAGTATCTGGGCCGAAGGCTTGGAATAAACTCCCTCCGGAACTAAGATCCATAACAAGTCCAACAGAATTCAGGTCTATACTAAAAACTTACCTTTTTAAGCTGTCTCCTTAAATTAAATATACCATTCCTGAGAGAACGTCCAGTTATATTCAATTTTCCAACTATGTCCTAAATCCTGTATCTAAATTTCGCTAATAAACAATTAGATAATGATAATTATGTGTTAATCTCAAGTGACCTACCAGGTAAGTATTGTACTGTATATTATCTCCATAAATAGTTAGTAATAACATAGATCACTGTAGAAATGTATTATAAATTTGTACAGCGCCCTTGAGGTGATTTTGCACAAAAACGGCGCTATACAAGTCATCCAATAATAATTATTAAGTAAACATCTTTACTAATTCTAGGCCGTTTGAATTCTTGTGCGATACCACGAATACATTTTTTAAAGTTTCGTTTAAAACGTTATCCCTGTTAAAAAACCGACCGATTGATGACAAGTTGATACTGCTCGCATACAATCGCCGCTCGCAGTATGGTGGCATTAACCCGTTATTTATTGAATTACGGATATAATATTGTTATTGGCACAAAACAACGGCCGCTATCTCCATGTGTTGGTGACACGGAGTGGACATGGTAATTCTGTAATATCTTTTATTGAGTTTGTGTTCGGAATCTCTGCCTACCCACGCACGCAGCGGGTATTAACGTTTAATTAAATCCCCTCCCGGGAGCGAGCCCGGACCCTCAACTGGTCAAGCGGGTTTCTCCGCTATTGAAACGAAAGAATATTGTTTAACGGCATCATATCCACTTTTATTTTACATCAAATCGTATCGTAAAATACAATCCGAGCTTAAACTGTCTCTGAATTTCATCACTTGGCTTATTCTAACTCCGCAATCGATGTGAAATTAGCTTAAAAAACCCTTGTTTTGGATCCCTTTTATTAAGCGGCTTCAATTCGGTTGTGCAAAAACTAAAGTAAATAGGGCATAATTTTTGATTTTCACCGTTCAGCAATGTATCCACAATTTCTGAACATTCGATATGATACAGTAAAGTGGTTACTTTCCTTCCTAAACTATATAATATACCTAAATAATAAACCTAACCTAACTAGAGGTGAAGCGTATTTACTAGAACAGATGTTTGGAACAGATATTTCAAAGAGACTTTCGTACTTAGTATTTGTTCTTAAGTATTACGCGTCTTGCGCGTCTTGCGAGTATTGCACGTCTTGCGAGTCTTGCGAGTATTGTACGTCTTGCGAGTATTGCACGTCTTGCGAGTCTTGCGAGTATTGCACGTCTTGCGAGTATTGGACGTCTTGCGCGTCTCGCGTCTCGCGTATTCATACCGAGGGCGGGGCATATGTATAGGCATCTCGTTACTCGCTTACATAAGAAGAGTGTTTCCCTAATCTTTGAATATTAGGGAAACACTCTTCTTATGTAGGTGAGTAAGCGAGAAAGGATATGATACTGAATTTAGTAGATCGCGATCAGCGCGATCTCGACTGGTATTGTCAATAAATTCCGACAGTATGCGTCCACCAGTTAAAAAAGGTTTTAGCAAAAGTACAAAAGCATCGCCGGAGACGAGGTCCGGCCGGGCGCTTCCTACCTAGTGCACATAATTAGTGCACGGCTAATGTATTATTTCTCGCTTTCGAAAATTGGAAGCTATCTTGTGCGAACTGTGAACGAAAGTGGCGCCATCTAGAAATAAAATATTAGGGCTTTATAAAAAAATATTTTCACTGTGTTCTTTGTTGGCATTTAAAATCTTTGTTGTTGAGATGCACCACCATAATAAAGCTTGGCTTGTGTATGTGGGGGTGTAATATTATGTTTGTTATTTTTACTATGAGTATTCTGTTTATATTTTCAGTGTATTTTTAAGGTGGTATTTAAAATGTTTATTGTTATTTCTAATACTTTCTGATAATGTATTAAAAAAAATTCACTCCAAGATATTTATAGTTGAATTGCACTGTTTTTTTAATTACTTTTTCGAGTTGTGAGAGTTGATGTTTATCTGGGTTTTCTATTATTTTAAAAGGTGCAGTTTTATTTAGACTATTTTCTTTGTATATTTGTAAAATTACGTGATATAAAAATAATGCATTTAGTTTTCTGACTTTAAATTCTTTAAACAGAAGTTCTGATGAATATGTACCTATATGATTTAAGTGGAATTATTTTTTTGAATCTATGATGTATCTTAGTTTCCTCACTCTGTCTTCGAGTACGTTAATGTGTGTGGACGATTTTATGCATTAATTTGTCTACTGTAATGTATATAGGTATTTTATTTCGGTTTGGCTTTCTATCACTAAACACGAGATATTGCAGTTATGTTGTTGTGTATTTGCTTAGAGTGGATTATAATTTATTTTTCTTTAGTGTTCCTTGTTTTTTTATGCAGAATTGCATATAATAATTTTTTTTAAGCATAGTGTTAAGTAGTAAATTTATGTCAAACCACTTCTTTAGTTCATTGATATATCTGTGTTGGCCATGTTGTTTATTTCCGTCTATGTTTAGCTTTTATTAGTAGCACTGTGTCGTCCTTTTGTTTCACCTTAATTACTATAAAAGGCAATCTACTCTGCATCTGGGAAATTTAAATTTTAACATTCTAATTTTCATTTAAATAAAATGAAAATTCGCTTTCGTTGTATGGGATGACAGACATTTAATAATTTAACTTCTCGGGGCCTCTTATTTAGGTAGCAAGTTTTCCGTGCTAAGACTCATTTATCAAATTAATTAGGTTAGGTAAGATGAGAATCTCCGAAACCGGTTCATTCAGTTCAGACAGTAATAAATAAAGTTTTGAAAATTTATTTTATTTTGCATCATTGAAATTGAAATCCCATGATGGATTTGAAATGAGAATTTTTTTGGGGGAATTACTTTTTTAGAAATTCTCTAACAACCCCCCCCCCCCCTTGTAATGAGTAATATACTAGGGAACAGGTATTTGGACTAGGTATATATTCATACTTGTACCAATTGTTCCGAGTATCAAGAAGAGCTAGTACGACTCACCTCTAAACCTAACCCTTAATATACCCAAATAATATCTTTAAATTTTGAGTAGTTACATACTCGAAAAATTATAAACCTCTTTTAAGGGCTAAAAGAAACCAAGATCATGCGAAAACCACAACCGGAACATAACAAACAAATTTACAGATAGATGAAATCCAAAGTTGTCAAAGTGTTGAGTTAAAGCAGTACTTCGCTACGCTCACTCAAAAAGGCATATTTGAATGTCGTGGTTTGTGAATTCAATAAACCAACAAAATCTTCATAAACGTTTCCTAATTTCTACATGATAGTGTAAAAATAAGATGCAGAACTAAAGTATGTATCTGATAGTATTATTATCTTAATGACTGTACAGTTTATGATTGTTGTAAATGGAAGTGGCGCCCTCTGTTATTTTCAAACAGAACCGTTGAAGTTTTCAAACCGCGACAGCGGGTTTTATCTGATGGTTCACAATAATACGGTAGTGATAATGCCTAGCTGCATGAACAGTAAAACGGTATTTCATGGATGTCAAAAACAGTTTACAATTTTTATCAAACATAAATCTCGAATAAAAATTTTGAAAATAATGCGCCACCATAACAATAAAATAACCTTAATTCATCTCCACCCACACACGTTCTCGCATATTGTAACTACTTAGCTTAAATTAATTATGAGCCTTTCAACGGCAACTTGACGGCTGTCAATCAGTTAAGAAGTCATTGTTTAGCTTTGAAGCTTGTCTTACAAATCTCGTAAATATCCGCGGGTTTTAAGAACGACTCAAGTTAGTTTCATTGCCAACATTTTCACAGAATTCGAATAAAAACCTATTCATTAACCTATTCTATTAACACACAAGATTATTTTCATTGTATTATTTTTTTAATTTTAAATGTATTATTATGTATTTTTATTTTTAATTTTTAATTTTAAATTTATTATTTTCTTTTCAAATTTACTATCTTAGATTTTCATATTATAAAATGAAGGCCTCAGCACGGGCAAGCCACCCAGTGAGGCCTACATTACTGGAAAACATAAATTGTAACAAAATAATGTACCAAATAAATAAATAAATAATAAATTGATGGGCTATTCCGTACAGCAACCTGCAATAAGAATTCATTTGTCCGCTTTTGGGAACAGCTTTATTTATTTATTTTATTTTTTTATATTAACTCCACACAGGAGGCCCTGAAGAAAATAATTTCCCTCAGGGCCTATGTCATCTTTGGGGATGCTGTGTGGAGGGTCTTTTTATGGAGAGGAAGGAGTGAACTTGGGTCTTGAAGAGTCCCATGTTGTAGGAGGGAGGAAACACAGAGGTCGGCAGTTCGTTCCACAGCCGAGCTGTTGAACTTAAGAAAGAAACGTAGAAGCGACCCGTTCTCATGTGACAAGTGTCAACCGTGTACAAATGTTGGGCACGCGTTTGGCGTGTATCCCGACTACGCACCGGTGCCGAAGGGATCAATGACGCTAGTTCCTCAGAGCATCTTCCATTGTAATACCGATAGAACAAGGACAGCATACCTACCTGACGCCTGTGCTCTAAAGATTGCAGTCCGTTTGTGAAAAAAGTTAGGTGACAATAGCGTTTATAATTTTATTTATTTATTTTATATATATAAATTACAAACAATACAAAACAAAATGAACCTTTGTCTGTCCAACTGGGAAGGATACCCGTTTCAGGACAGCCAAATTGTGTATTTAGTACATAATATTCTTACACCTGTCTATACATAATAATAATAATAAAAGTGTTTATTCCGGTATGTGGGGAGGTTAGTGCAGTCCCACACATTCCATATAGAGATACAAAAAAATTTATAATCACAAACAAAAAGATAGAACAGAAAAACAAAGAAAAGAAAACAGAATAAATTGAAAATAAAATAGAATAAAATGATAAAATAAATAGAATAATAGAAACTAACTAAAATACGTGTGTTTTATTTTCTTTTTATCAGTGTGTTAATCACTTTTGCGTGTGCATTTAAAATTTGATATTTGAAAAATAATATGTTTTTCGTTCTAATAATAACGTTTGAAAGCGTATTTCATCACCTTTCAAAAACAGTTTTTAGTTTTAATATACACTCAGAAATATTCCATTTATTTGTATTTTAATCTGATAAAATAAGCCGGAGGCCTGAGGGGTTAAAGGGTCCCGAATCATCATGTAAATGTTGAATGTTTAATCTTCTTAAAGTCTGGCGGGTCCTGAATCATCATGCATATGGTGCATTTAAACACGTTGAATGTTTAATCTTTTTAAAGTCTGTCGGGTCCTGAATCATCATGCATATGGTGCATTTAAACACGTTGAATGTTTAATCTTTTTAAAGTCTGTCGGGTCCTGAATCATCATGCATATGGTGCATTTAAACACGTTGAATGTTTAATCTTCTTAAAGTCTGTCGGGTCCTGAATCATCATGCATATGGTACATTTAAACACGTTGAATGTTCATCTTCTTAACTGTTCGAGCTAAAGTAATTTTTAGTTTTTCCGCCGAGTTTGCTTTAATGCGTTTATTTTAATTGACGATCTTCGAATTTAGGACTTTAATGATGGTAATAAAAATTCTACCTGATTTAGTGCTGTGTAAAGCACGTACATACGAGATCCGCTAATGGGGTTCCATAGATTGACACTTATCTTCAGTATGATCGGGAGATTTTATGAACGTGGAAAAATGTTTGTTAAAAATAAAAGGCACTTTCAAATCTCTACCATTTAAAGGCACTTCTCCAATTTGTGAAGATTTTTTCCCAAATTCAAAATAAATTCTTTCTTATTTGAGAGCCTTCTGGCGTAGATGTTTTTGGTGACTCTCGCCAATACCTACTCAGAACTCCATACTCCATGGGTTCTACGACAAAACAGAATGATGAGAAACCAGAATACTTTCAGTCTGTTTGCGTTCCAAACATATTTAAATTCCGAATATTATTGCTTTCTTTAAACTCTGTTCTCAATATTATATCAATTTTCCCGTCAAACACCTCCCATTTCGGCTAACCCTTCCTAAGCCCATTAAGCCGAATGTTAAATGGATGTCCAAAATCAACCAATTGCGCCTTCACGAGATATACAATTATCATAGACACATGATTGATATAATAATTGTGAACACTGAACACCTAAACATCTGGTGTACCGCCCCGGCAAACGAAATATTTTGTATTCCACGGTTCCATGATAAAACAGAACAGATTAGAAAAATTAAGGTAAACAATTACCTAACCTAACCTATTATTTAATTATGTTCTGTTTTATCCTGTTAGCATACCCCACTGCTTATAATTCAGCTACGCAATAAAAAATATCACGTTTCATCACAACATATGTATCACTCTCCAATCCAAGCTGATCACTTTTTACTAAGTGTATTTTTTATTAGAACTCTCTAACGCACTTTGATCAGCATTTCAATGTATTTACAGTGTGTTTTATTCTTTACTAGTGCACCTGAATGCTTCGCTATTGCTAATATCTTTCTCGGGAATCTACGACCACTTCCACCATTCACTACTGTACACCACAATGTTTCTGTTAAGGCCAAGTGTAGGACCTGTCAAAATCAACTATTTTCGACACACAAGAACTCTGTTGTTCATTTCCAAAACAATATTTTTTCTAACTAGAATTTATTTTAAAAACGTTTGCCTGAAAACAGTAAGATGGCGGTAATGTAAATCTTCGTTATCATCGTTATAAAAGTTATGAATTTCAGTTACCAGATGGCACTATTTTTTTGTATTATTACGCATTTTAAAAAATATACCTACATTCCTTTTCCTAGCATCCCATGTTTGTATTGACATAAAAAAGATAGTGCTATGTATTTGTCTTTGAGAAAGGAATGAAGCAACCGCAAACAACGCATAACGCTGCTTGCGGTTGCTTCTTTCCTTTCGTTTCAATGTGTTTATAAATTAATACTGTCACTTTTTCATAAAACATTTTACATTTTATCTTTGGTGACACCTATAGCGGAGCGGGTGGGACTTCAACACTTCTCATTTTAAGCAGCCATATAATGTTGGAGATTTATTGCTTTCCCTACTTGAGATAGACAATAGATAAGCCGCCACCATTCTCGCCTTTACCGCCGCCGTTATAGACATCTGTGGGCCATATAGCCTGTCCGTGTTTCCGTCACTGAATCGCCAAAGACCATCGCCCTTACAAGAGAATCATCTGGCGATTCCTGCAACCCCGCTGCACAACCCCCGCGTCCCTACGTCCTTGGAAGTAAGAAATCCAACTGAAGCCGCGCCCTTTGTGTTCTGTCGATACGCAGTAATATTTTCAACAGTGAAATGACGATGAAATTAAAAACCGATTTACTTAGAAAATCATCGAGTGAAGAGTGCCTCACCATGAGTACCGTTAATTTACCCCCCCCCCCTTCCTTTAATCATAGCTGGTTGATTTTAATTTCTTTGTAATATACAATTACATTTTTACAGCATAACATCCCTTTACTACTTTGTTTTCTTGCAAATCATCGATCTTTTACCATGTTCACCAATTCATTACTACGCGGATGACAAAACAGTTCATGATAGATTTTTGTTTGACAAGCCCCCGAAGGGCACGAGGGAAGAGTTTTTTTTATTAAATCTATTTTTTTAATTGTTTTATCTACCTATTCTTAATCAAGGTGTCAGATGTTTGTTTAAATAAGCAGAGCTTGGTATGTTTATTTAATTTTTAAATTTGTTTTAAACACTCGAGAATTTTTTGGCATACAAATATGGCGTGTTTGCAAAACATCTTAGTAGTACTACTAGGTACTACCTAGAGTACTTATAGAACCTGAAAATATAGACGAGCCAATTTTGTAGAAAAAACTCCAAGTTAGGACAAATAACGGTAAAAGGTCTGTGAATGTTTTTTTTTCATGACCAGATTTTTTCATTATTACTTCGACGGTCTCCGTGGTCGAGGGGTAAGGCTCTCGACAAGCAATCCGAAGGACGCGGGTTCAAATTCCGGCATGTGCAAATAAATTTTATTTGATTATTTGGTGTTATTTCACAATTTAATTAAATATAATATATAGAATATTTGCGGCACGTTCCATAGTGCAAGATACTCTCAGTATCGCCCTGGTGTAACACCACCATTCAGAATATTAAGCTAGCTTGGAATGGCTTTAGCCGTGTTTGGTGACCAGAACTGAATATCCTGGTACTTCCCCACCTTCCTCTTCCTTGTCTCATTCCCCTCACCTACCTTCAGTCTCACAAAATTCTCCAATTGGGGATAGGCCATAGTCTCACTGACTCCAGACGGGAGCGATTGAGACTCTTGTGTGGTATTCAATTCAAAAATGTACTGCTAGACGTAAAAAGTAGAAGAAAAAAATAATATAACTGGAAGTGGGTGTACAAGCGTGTCTCCTGGGCCACGGAAAAAATATCATTGTGGTCCTGCCCCATGGTTGACCTTGGTTAATCTCGGTAAACCATGGTTATCGTAATAAATATTTAGAAAAAAAAAAATCTACGAATTTAGCCCTGAGGGGTTTTACATGTAGGTAGTACAATTTTAACATCATTATTTAAATTTAGACCGCAGAACGGGTATTATTTATTGAATAAGTGAATCTACCTGGCTATTCAGATTTGGTCACCAAACACGGCTAAAGCCATTTCAAGCAACGTTTCAATTCTGAATGGTGGTCTTACACCAGGCGATACTGAGAGTATCTTTCACTATGGAACGTACCGCAAATATACCATCCGTATTCGATCCCGCAAACTTCGAGTCGAGAGTTTTACAGTATAGTGTACAGAATAGCATAACCTAAGTCAGTGGCCGTTTGGCTTGAATAACTGAAACCGATTTATACGTTGAATATTGGCTTATGGACATGGGAAGAGTCGAGAGCGAACTCATGCTAACACAAACTCCCATACCTAATAGGTTAGATTTTTTTTTCTCTTTTTCTTTTTGTACTTATTTAAGTACTTTGATATAAAAAAAAACAAATTCCTGTAATATCGAAAGATCTGTTTTTGAAAAAATAATAAAATACACAGATTTGGGAAATGAGTTCAAAAGAATTTGGCATTCTCACTATAAAAATATTACCATTTGTAATTTCGGCTACTGGCATTATACCTAGCTCTATTATAAAAAAATTAGGCGTATTAGATCTATCAAAAAATTTATATATAAAAATGCAAAAGTCAGTCATTTTAAATACATGTAGGATTACAAAATATTATCATATTATTAATATTTAATTTTTAAAAATATGGTATAATATCATATAATTTATTATTAAAATATATATAATTATCATATAATTAATTATTTATTAAATTATATGATAATTATATATATTTTAATAATTATCATATAATTTAATAAATAATAACTTAATAATATAATCGGTTTGAAAAATAAACAATAACCAAGACTCCGACTATGATAGCGCCATCTGTTGGGATATTTAAAAGAAGCTTTTAGTTAGATGTTCTACCGTATTAAAATTTTCAAATAGGCGCCACCAGACGGCCTATTTTCAAAGTAATTTAAAAATCTAAGTGTTCTTTCTTAAATTATAGTATAAAAAATATTAAATTAACTTTAAAAAATGGAAAAATATAATACCAATAATTTATCGTTTAGTTTTGTTAAATAAACGAATCCAAAGTTTTATAATCTGCATTTTAAAAACAAGAACAATTAGTGTTCATGAAAAAATTAAACTACGAACCTATTTTATTTATTTTTTAGTTTTTTTTTCGTACGTTTAAAGAAAACCCCTTCAGGTATTTTTTGACGATATTCAGCCTTTAATAGTATTTTTTAAAACGCACGTATTACGGTCTGAAAAAGGTCATATTTTCGATTTGATTTTGATAATTACTAAGCCTATGTTAATTTTAAAAATGTATAAAATTTTTTTTACTTGTTGAAAACACTATCATTATCGATTTGCTTAGTAATATTATCATTATTTTAAATTAATAAAAAACTACACTCGGCCTTAAGGCGATGCCATACGTAGTAATGCAAAATCATGTGTTTTTGGTTTGAAAATTTGGTCGCCTAGAAATGTTTCAGATGCTTTAATTAAATACTGCCAGTAGAATACATCTTGGCCTTTGAAATAATCGAGTATTTTTTAGATAAGTCTTTTTATAAGCCCAGAAAAAAATAGTGTATAAGGCCTATGAAAACTGCTTTATAGTTCAAAATCTCCTACTTACGAACCCATTTTCGGTTATGATTTTATTGTATAATGTGGCAAATTAAGTTATAAAATAAAATTAAATTAAAGTCACTTTTTGGCCATGTTTTTTTCTTGCCTAAATCAAAACAGGCGGAAGGTGTTAAGCGGGAATTTAAACCTTATCGCCATCTATGTAAGGGGTGTTATTGATAGCGGCTCGATTTAAAATATTACACGACGTAGTGCATCGCCTTAAAAAACTAAATTACATCGACTTCAATTCGACTCCGTGTCTCATTGTGTTGAGTATTCCTCGGGCGTTCCCGACTTTTTCGAGCATTCAAACCACTCTCTAATAAACTCCTGGCACTAATAAGAACAAACTTTGAAATTTTCAGCGATATCGGTCGACTACTTTTCGAGTCTTGCGAGCATAAACATACGCAGGCTGATTTTTAATGGATTAAGAAGATGAGTTTAGTCTACTGATTTTCTAAAATTTTTAAAATATTTAACTTACTCATAATGTATGTACCTACTCCAATTTTGCCTTATTATTTGTACGAAATTTGTTGTTGTAAAAGCCCTGCGTGAGTGCGATCAATAGATGAAAAATAACATTGTACAAAGTCGATTGAAGTAAATAGTATTATGAATATATATTAGAACACGACCTGCAGATCAGCAAAAAGCTGGCTGCCTGCCCGCATGGCAGCAGAGCATTCTGGTCGCTTGCGGGCTCAATAGGTCGAAATTTTTGCAAACCCAGTTTGCCACCTCTTACCAGACCTGACGGCTCACTAGCAAACACCGCCACCGAAAAGGCAAACCTTTTAGGGAAAATGTTTGCGGAAAACTCGACCCTCGACGACGGGGGTGCTGTTCCGCCGTCGGTTCCTCACTGCGGCTTCTATATGAAAAAGCTGAGGATCCGGCATCGGGATGTACTCCACGTCATACGGGGGCTCGATGTAAACAAAGCTAGTGGACCTGATGGAATACCTGCCCTGGTATTGCAGAGGTGTGCTGCGGAAATAGTTCCAGTTTTGACAAAGCTCTTCAAAATGTCCCTGAAGTGTGGCACTGTGCCCTCTGGTTGGAAAAAAGCGGTAATTCACCCTATTCCCAAGAAAGGTGACCGCTCCAACCCGGCCAACTACCGCCCCATAGCGATCACATCAGTTCTGTCCAAAGTGATGGAACGTGTGATCAACGACAAACTGCTCACATACCTCGAGAAGAACAAAATTATCAACGACCGTCAATACGGATTCCGGCGGAACCGCTCGTGCGGTGATCTTCTCGCGTATGTGACGCATGTTTGGGGGCGGTGCCTGGAACGTCACGGTGAGACCCAAACGGTCGCACTAGACATATCCAAGGCCTTTGACCGGGTCTGGCACCGAGGACTTGTCAACAAATTGCATTCTTACGGACTTCCCGCATACCTGTGTACGTGGATTGCTGACTTTTTAAGGGATAGGTCGATTCAGGCGGTTGCTGACGGTTTCACCTCTTCCTCGCACTCCATAAATGCTGGCGTCCCACAGGGATCGGTTCTGTCTCCGACTTTGTTTTTGTTGCACATCAATGACCTTTTGACATGTGCACCGATTCATTGCTACGCGGATGACAGTACAGTTCATGATAGCTTTTTGTTTGACAAGCCCCCAAAGGGCACACAAACTCCAACGGCTCGGAGGGCTTTGAAGCAGAGAATGGACGGTTATCTCGAGAGTATTTCCTCCTGGGGTAAAAATAATCTCGTCGAATTTAATGTTTCAAAGACCCAATCCTGTCTGATTACGTCTAAAAGGGATCCAAATGATAATCTAGTCTCCTTCAACGGAAGCAATCTTCCGAACAGGCCTTCCATTGATATGCTTGGTGTAACTATAAGTGACCAGCTCAGGTACGGGGGCTCCATCGAAGCCAGAGTAAAGTTGGCCTCTCAGAAGCTGGGCGTACTGTACAGGGCCCGCAGATACTTTAATAGTACACAACTGCTCACCCTGTACAAATCGCAAGTGCGCCCTACTGTCGAATTTGGCAGCCATCTCTGATCTGGAGCCCCAAAATACCTGAAAAAAACCCTTGACTCTGTGCAGAAACGGGCGGTCCGTTTGATAGATTCCCCAATCTTAACAAACGGACTGCAATCTTTAGAGCACAGGCGCCAGGTAGGTATGCTGTCCTTGTTCTATCGGTATTACAATGGAAGATGCTCTGAGGAACTAGCGTCATTGATCCCTTCGGCACCGGTGCGTAGTCGGGATACACGCCAAACGCGTGCCCAACATTTGTACACAGTTGACACTTGTCACATGAGAACGGGTCGCTTCTACGATTCGTTCTTAAGTTCAACAGCTCGGCTGTGGAACGAACTGCCGGCCTCTGTGTTTCCTCCCTCCTACAACATGGGACTCTTCAAGACCCATGTTCACTCCTTCCTCTCCACAAAAAGACCCTCCACACAGCATCCCCAAAGATGACATAGGCCCTGAGGGAAATTATTTTCTTCAGGGCCTCCTGTGTGGAGTAAATATAAAAAAAAAAAATTCAGTACAGGATTTAATAATAGAGTTCAGGGTCAGAATATTAATTATTATTTACAAGTTTGTGCTAAAAATTATTTTTTATAACTATTGTAAGTAGTTTCCGACATGGAGTAATATTTTTATTTAATTATTAGAGTTTTAATTTAAATCTTCAGGAACGATGGTAAATATCCGAAAAAAAACACGGTGATTACGCCCCTGGTACTTATATTTAAATGCCCAGGGCCCAACAAATAATATTGGCTGCCAATTGTCTATCAGTCCCTCCATATTTGGCGCCAAATCTTGCGCATATTGTGCTTCTCACGATGCACGATGAAATTATTTATCCGTCAATATTTTTTTCATCACCGAACTTTTCGGATTTAATTAATAAAATTTTTGGTCTCATGGCGGTTGATTAGCACCGCCATTGATACATTCAGCATCCAGCATCCAGCTGACACACCGCTCTTTCGCTAGAATCGCTCTTAATTGGACCCCATAAAGACTTATTGATTCCCAATTGATATAATCACCCCGGTCGCCTAATTGACATGATATACGATAAGAGTGATGTAGAGCTTTATAATTGGGGCTTGTTTGTTGACACATGAAACGCCGATTGAATAGTTCCTGCACTGATACACTTATTACGTACTATTACATCTATCCTATTACAACACTCATAATCGCTCTAATACCCTTATTCAGCACACGACTCAATAGAAAACTTTTTTACTTAATAATAACAACGTTTATTTTGTGAAATTTATTTATTTATTGATTGTTTGTTATTTATTTATTTATTAATTTTCGGGAAATCGACAATTTACATTTGATCAGTTTGTACGTAAGTATTATATAGCCGAACTAAAACCAATTACGGATTTCCTCCTTGTGACTTTCCCTCTACTGAGACAGCATAATATGGAATAAGTAAATTAAATTTGTAAGAAAGGAATATGAATCAAAAAATTTACAAAAGAATACATTTTTAGCTATGAAGAGAAGTTATAGATATAAATCGAATCATAATAGAGATATAAACAATAGAGACATAAACATTATTTACAAACCATCACAGAAAAATATTATTTTATGGACATCTTGTATTTGGTAAGTTCGCAACTGAAAATATCAACCTTGGATAATACACTATTGTAATTATTGCATAGTCTGTTCAGGCAAGAATTGTGCTTAGAGTCCGTTTTGCATTGATCCATCCTGAACAGGACAGAAGAGCGTGTTGAAGGTGCAGGTACATTTAATTGAATTTTATTTAGCAACTCTGGGCATTGAATATTATTGTTAACTTCTCTAATTTTCTTTGAAATAAATAAAAAGAATTTGTTTTTATTGTATTGTATTTATTGTCAATTTTTCTTTGAAATAAATAAATAGAATTTAAATTTAACAGTAATGGACACATTTTGTACAATGCTAGTAGTAGTGGTTGTCTGACCTGTGATCTATGATCTGATTGTCAGATAGAAGAACCCCAGACCTCACAATTCGAGAATATTTGCTGCCTCAGATAAACGCACAGATGTTTTGTTTAGTAATAAGTTAGTTACAGACTTATCTTCTGGTTGTTAGTTTTTCATTCAGGAATCTACATCACATCATCGTTGCTTTCTTTAATATGCTATTTGTGTAAAACTAGAAAATTCATCGTAAAAAAATATGTTTAATAAACATGGTTTTATTCAAACCATATAGAAGAATTTCAAGGTGACCACTTTTCCGACCCTTCACATGTCATGTGAGTCCCCTATTAAATTAATTTATTTAAAAATATATTTATACTCTATTGACTTAATACCAACTACAGGGTTTTCCAATAAGAGGTGTTATTTTGATATTCAATCGTAAAAGATCAATGGTTTCGTTACTTGTGTGGCACGTAGCGCCGTTTTGTTGAAAGTAAACGTCCAGATCAATACCATCCAATTCCAGCCATAAAAATTCATGAATCATCTCTCGATAGCGCAATCCATTCACCGTAACTGTTGCTCCAGCCTCATTTTTGAAAAAGTAAGGTCCAGTGACTCCGCCGGACCATAAACCGCACCAAACAGTCACACGTTGAGGATAGAGAGGCTTTTCAACAATAACTCTTGGGTTTTCCGAGCCCCAGATGCGACAATTTTGCTTGTTGACGAAACCACCGAGGTGGAAATGGGCCTCATCACTCAAGATGATTTGCATTTGATTCACTCGAGTGAATTTTAATAATTTTAATGCGTTGTTGAAGCGTGTATCGTTCTATTTTTATTAATGGCTTAGTTTCTACTTGTCAAATGTCAAAAAATGACAGCTTCAAAAGTAACATCTACCGAAATAGCGGGCTATTCAAAATAACACCTCTTATTGGAAAACCCTGTATTACATTATTCGAAATCTGTCTTATACCGAGGGACGAATCACATTTAGGAAATTGAGTTCTGATCAAAAAAACTTCGTACTGTAGTACCGCGCAGCATAAAATTTGCTTTTCCTTTCCTAAACACGCTTATTAAAGAACATAAATATATATTATTAAAATAAATACAGGAAAGTCCAAGTATGTCCAATTTTCCAATTATGTCCTAAATCCTATATCTAAATTTCGCTAATAAACAATTAGTTAATGTTAATTGAGTGTTAAACTGAAGTGACCTACCGGGTAAGTATGGTACTGTATATTATCTCCATATGTAGTTAGTAATAACATAGATCTTTGTAGAAATGTATTATATATTTAAACAGCGCCCTTGAGGTCATTTTGCACAAAAACGGCGATGTATAAATCATCCAAATATTATAATTATTATTAAAAGTTTTGTTTACCACCTTTTTATTTATGCACGTTCATTAATTTCTCATAAGTAAAACGGATAGTTTTTGCAAGGTGTTTTCTATTAAGGCGATGCACTACGTCGTGTAATATTTTAAATTGAGCCGCTATCAATAACAACCCTTACTTAGATGGCGATAAGGTTTAAATTCCCGTTTAACACGATCCGCCTGTTTTGATTGACGCTAGAAAAAAACATGGCCAAAAAGTGCCTTTTATTTTATTTTGTGGATGTTCAGGCATAAATATTTTTTTTTTTTCGATCATTTTATAAATAACTTAATTTTCCACATTATACAATAAAATCATAACCGAAAATGGATTCGTAAGTAGGAGATTTTGAACTTCAAAGCAGTTTTCATAGGCCTTTACATTATTTTTTTCTGGGCTTATAAAAAGACTTATCTAAAAAATACTCGATTATTTCAAAGACCAAGATGTATTCTACTCGCAGTATTTATTTAAAGCATCTGAAACATTTCTAGGCGACCAAATTTTCAAACCAAAAACACATGATTTTGCATTACTACGTATGGCATCGCCTTAAGGGTGTGGGGGGAATATGCATCCTTCCCAGCCTCCCAGCCTGCAGGTATGCAAGTCATCTCACAACGCGCGCAATTTGTGGCCATTTATTCATGTAACTGGATCAAGATGCAAATGGGAGATAGCGGCGGGTAGGCGGATGGAGATAATCTTTTCAATGGCATAATTATATGCACCCAGAAAGGTGGTCGCGCAACCTTGCTATCTCTACTTTATCTCGCCAGATCGGCAGGAACCCCGTTTAATGGGTATCAGGCATTTGTATTTTGATTTTTGCATCGTGATCCTCTACTCTTTAGTGTCACTGGACCCTTATTTGCAGATGCATCAGCTTAGTTCTGGGGATGTTGTGACCAAGTTTTCCAGCTTTGGGTTTAAGATAAAAATTACCTACCATACATCTCAAGATATTTTGTTTTGTAAAATCTAATTAATTTATTTATTGCATCTCACTATACATAAATCGTGTTTTTTTCATAAAGCCTGTATCTAGGTTAACAATTTACATGTGAGTGAAGCAAACATAGAGTAATCACAAATATAAAGTAGTTAATACTACATAAAATACAAAATACTTCAAAAAGACAGAAACAATATGTATTAGATGAGTTAACAGGTGGATAATTTAACAGAATATTGTTAATATTTGAACCATAACTAATCATTAAACATTAATCATTATTCCCAAGAAGGAACAAATTAGAAAACAAAGACTGCTAGGGTGACATTCAATTTTTAGCAAATGGGAATAAAATATTATTATTTAAGAAAGGACAAGAATGAAAAAATCTTAAAACAACCGTTTGTCATTACAAACATCTTAAATAATAAATGGAACGTTTCATATATTATTATCGACTGCACCCATTGTAACTCTTTTTAGGTATTATATACATTATTACTCTTTCAATTATGAATATGCATATCATAACCCTTTCAATTCTACCAACTCCTAAACATGTTTTACTTGCAGTTTTAAAAAACTGCATGTTTGTAGTACATCTGATTGGAGTTTATTTTGCTGTTAATACGCAGGCAGCCAATATGCTGATTTAAAAACCAAACCATAAATATGCAGCCACACGTAAAAATACAAATTAGCCTACAATTGTATTACCAATAGTCACAACTACTATACAGAGTAAGGTTAACAGCATTCGTACGTGTAGTAACAATTCATCTGTGACATCCCAGAGAGTAGTTTAAGAGGTTATTCTTAGATGGCACTGGAAACAATAAAGCTGTAGATAATATAGGTATTGAGACTTAGATAAATACTGTAAGCCCATAGTCGAGACCCAGAATCACACCTGGAGTTACAACAGCGCCTAATTGACAAATTTACAGGGGTATCTGCATACAATATAACCAACAAGTAATGCATGTGATAAACACCTCCTTGTAAATAAAATAAGTCCCAATTAATGTACTTCTAAATACTTAATCGATGTCTAGCGCAAATTTATTAAATTATTCAAGCTGCGTTTTAATATTGCTTTATATGTAAAAATTCAACTTCATAAATCGTTTATTCATCTCAGACTAAATATCGATAATAATGTAAATCGATAGTTTAATCTCTGACAAATACATGAAACTCGAAGTATATTTAATTTGTTGTTAATCAAATCGACAAATTCTCGAATAGCCGTTAACAATGGACGATATAACCCACAATTAAACGGGACAGAATTCCATCATGCTTGTCTATTCTAACTGTCAGTCCGTATTTGTTTTTCACTGATGGCCAGTATGAGATAATAAATCTCCATTTACTTTTTCCAAATGATTGTATTTCAGTTCGGTCTCTGATTTGATTTTAAAAAAGTGTTCCGGGTGTCGTTGATTGGAATGGTTAGAATTTATACTTTTTGTGGGCCAGTTAAAAGCATATTTGTACAGGTGTTAAAAGTTAAAGGCGATGGCAATTAACTTATCGGAATCGAGAGGTAAAAACTCATAACTAAGCAGAACCAGTTCTTACAAACTTGGCCTCTTAATTTAAATACAAGCAATCAAACTGTATAAGATTTGTTATTTATTTTTGGGGTATTTTGCCGTGTCGCGTTTCTTCCTTTTTTAGACAACGTTTCGGTTCACATCTGCCCTGATGATGGAAACCGTAACGCTCTCACTATAGTAAATCATAAATCACGATAATCGGCATCTAATTAATTTGATTGATTGCGTTTAGTGTGTCAGAAATTATTATTTTTTTTTACGCAATTATTTCGTATGTTACGATAAAGCACAAAGTGGTAAAAATTACGGTTTACATGTAAATTCTAGCACCGAAACATTGGGTTAGGTTCGATTAAAAATCTGTAAATTTTAGAAGTTTAACAATTCTATATCTTTTATAATAATTAATGTACGCATTTTGCAAGGTTACTATAAATATAATATAGTGCCCACGAAGTTAAAATACATTTTAATATGATCATTATTCGTATCAAATTATGAATTCTCTTGCAAACACCCACAAAGACTGTGCAATAAATCAGAACGGTTTCAACCAAGTTGTACGTCATAATAATTGGTTCTCGTTACGTTAGCCGCTGATATGTGCCGTGCTCCGTGGCCGATATAATTGATTGGCGAGCCCTGGGGCTGCTACCCCTTGCAGGGGAAGAGAACCAAGGGTCTTCCGGCCTATTTTGATCGATGTAATGATTTTTCGATAACCACTGGGTTATTTAATCAAAGTTTTCTATTTTATTTTCTCCGTTAAATTATGGAACTGTAGTAATAGATCTGTTGAAAATAAATACCTCTGTACGAGGTTTAGCTTTAAACCATTTTGTCAAAAATATGCCATCTTCCTGTAACCACTGTATTTTGATTCCTTGCTAAATTATTTACTTTTCTCATCTTCAACATTGCAAATGAAGATTAGCATGAATTGAATACAGTATTTTTTTCGTCGGATAGGTAATGAAGAGAAATATTGGTCTGTAGAAAATTTTATTGGTCCATTTTTATAAAATGTCACCTCAAAAGCTATAAAATAAGAAAAAAATAGACCATTATTAATATTTCACGAAGGACGAGTTGTTTCGGAGAATTTGAACAATTCTTCAAAATTCAAAGCTAATTTTCAAGTTCTGTGAAAGATTTTTTCAATTCTGTCATTATTTCAGTTCTGTTAAGCAAACTAGCCTATAATAATATAATAACAGAACATGAATTGTTCAAATTCCCCGAAACAACCTGTCCTTAGATTTAACAAGACTTAATCAAATAAGCTTCTTCTCCAATCGAAGTTTGGCTATTACCAGGGAATTCGTCGGCCAGCATGCTGCAGCCCTAAAAAATATATCAGTGGAACTACCCTCGCACCAGTCACTTAACTTTCGAAAATATGTATGATTCATCATTATTATTTTGGATTTACATTGTGTAAAGATATGAAAATAAAATACAAGATCCGAATTTGCGCATTAGTGACATTAGTGAAAAATATTTTTTTTATCGAATTTTTGTCTTCTCACATTATCATCCTCCAACCTCAATTAACTTTAGTGATAGGTACCTAATTTTTTTGCGTAATTCTCTCTTCATTATGAAGAAAGCCCATCCATTAATTGAAACACAGCGAGCATTGTGGAAAAATATAAAAGACGTCACACATGCTACACTTCCAGTACTGCGCCTCTGCAGTTCGACCAACAGCGGTGCCAATTAAACGCGTTTTACATACGGCAGGGCGATACGGGTTCCGATAGCGGGTGATCGATGCCTCTCGCGGGCCGGGCTTTATCGCGGACTGTCAACTCCGCTACAGACATCTGTGTGGGACGCCGGACTCTGGGGCAACTGCTTTGCCGCGTCTCCACATCGCTGTAATTAAATTAGTGTCATCTCAGCATCCTGTGAATAATGGCAGAATAGTTGACCGGATCGCAAGCCATCATGTGACGGAACAACCTTTGACTTTATTGCCGTTTAATGATGTATTTTTCAAGCTCAGTTGTGACAGATCGTTTTAGTGTGATCGTGGTTTCTTAATAAATTAGTGGCGTAATACGACGGAATAGTTTAATTTCGTTTTGGTAGTGTTGGTCGTATCAATTATATTCAGAATAAAATAGGTCGAAATGAAAAGTCGTACCAGAGCATCTTTATAAGAAGCAGCTAAATCTGTCATAGATTTGCATATCTTTTGGTGTTTATCATTTATAGCTCAACGCAGCCATTTATAGCTCTCGGCGTCTTTTTCCATCTTGAGCTATGAAGTTTAAAAAAATCCTTTTTTGTGTCAAAAATAAATGCCTCCTTTTTTCTTGTGCCTATTAGCAACAAGAGAAATACGTCCAAGAGTATGAAAAGTATTTTTCTTCATGCGTAATAAGTCTGTCATCTAGTTTATTCAATGGTAGCTGAGATTAATTCAAAACGTCTTTCTCAATTCATCACAGAAGGCAATCAGCGACCCGCTGCATTTTCCATCAATTGCGACGATCAACCCTGATGATGCACGTGTTGGCGGTTTATAGGCGAAGGATGAGGTGGATTTGAACAGAATATTCCTATTTGCGTTGCGCCACGAGAGGTGATTACGGCAACGCGGAGCATGGAGTCATCCCGCCTGATGAGACATAGGAACTATAGTCAGTGATGGAAGAATCATGGAGATTTTATACAATTAGCAAATTTTTACAATTTTCGATTATCTTTGAAGCTCTTTGGTTTTAACTTGGGTCATATTTCTGCGGAAAGCAAAAGCAATTTCATACACTAAGGTTATCGCATACATATCAGCTCGGCATCTGATTGACACCGCCTCGCTTCATTTCACTAGCTTGTCCGAGGCGAGGCGATGCCGTTACGATTCTGATTACTGTACGGAGTTTCGTACAAAGAATTCTGAACGGCTAGAGCTAAGGCAACGCTGATCTGATGCCGGGTGATATGTGTGCGATAACCTCAAGGCCAGTCGTCTCATGAATCGAAATAAATCAAGTAAGGCCCTTCGCATAAAAGTAAAGTGCTATTAAGTAAGTCTGCTGCGCAGTCTGAAATTTTTCTGCGCAGGGTCTTACAGCACTCGGTTTATGTCAATTCCTTACCGACCCACGGGACGAAGCTATGTGAAAAACATGTCAAATATCCACTACTTGCATTTTTCTTATTTAGACATGTAGGTTTATTTCACAAGGGCACTCCGACATGTTCCCTACTTATTGATTGATGTATATCTAATTTTCTTTTAAATGCGAACTATATGATAACGATTTAATTTAATAAATGTAAGTGTGACATAATTTCAAACGAAAAGTTTTGCATTTCTTCCCGTATTTCGATCATCAGCGCATGAGCACTTTCACTTTTATCAATATCCCCTACAATTATTTTTCATCGGTATAGGGTAGATTTGTTTTGTTTTTTGTTGGATTCGGACCGTAGGCCGCCACTGCAAGCAGATATTTTAGTAATTACTTAGAAAAGGGTACAAAAATATGGAGTAGAATCCTTAAAAACAAAAGTTTAATATGATTCCTGAAGGGCGGCCATTGATTTACCTTTTTAGCTACACAATTCCATCATCGCGCTGCATCCCACAGCTTCAATATCCCAGGTTGATGGTCCTTTTAACAACTCGCGATGATTAACGACGACCTAACAAGGAGTGACGGCTTAACACCATGACTATCGGATTTCTTCATAACAGACAATCGCCTAATTATCGCCGCGGTGAACTATAACAATGACCGTTTTTTATCCGCCGCGGAGCGAGCCATCGTCGTTTGCTGTTCGATGTTGGCTGCATTCGGTTATCATTTACCCTGACCTCAGAGCGGTCATTTTCAAGGTGCTAATTTATAGCAGGAACGCTTCATCATCAGGATCAGCACATCTTCATTAATATTTACAGGACTTTGTATTAATTTGACGTGTTTGTATTTGTATAGCTATAATAATATCGAGATGTTTTTTTTTCCATTCAATGTATATCAAGTGCCTTGAGTTTGGAAAAACCAGTCGGCTAAAACTATGACGGCCTCCGTGGTGCGCAAGTAAATTTTATTTGATTAATTTGTGTTATTTCACAATTTATTCAAGTAAAAATAATATATAGTATACTTGCGGGACGTTATAGAGTAGAAGATACTCTCAGTATTGCCCTGGTATGAGACCACCATTCAGAATTGAAACGTTACTTGAAATGGCTTTAGCCGTGTTTGGTGACCAGATTTGAATAGCCAGGTGCTACCCACCTTCCTCTTTCTCATCTCCTTCCCCTCCCCACAACCTTCAGTCTCACAACATAAGCTAATTGGGCTGCCATAATCTCACTATATCCAGACGGTTGGGAGCATTTGGGACTCTTGTGTCTTTTATCTTTTTTTTCTGTTCTGTTTTAAATTCTTTAAAGCCATTATTAAGGAATCTTATTTTTTCTGGAAATTTATTACAGAATTTTGTTTCTAGGTATTTGTAGTTCTGTTATCATTTAGTTATATTCATAGTAGGTATTAATAAAGTTCTCTACTTGATGTAGTGATTACACCCTGTATGCAGTAGGTACGTAGTTTTTTTTTATTGTACCTCTCATTGTTTCGCGATAGTAATTTATACGAGGAAAAATGCTGTGTAATTTTGCAATATCCGGTCAGATTTTGATCTAAAATCATTTCTCATTATCATAAGTTACATTTAATTAAAGGTTATATATAATCAGTGAAAATTATTTATCTTTGCAAAAATATACTCGGCGGTAAGATTTTGCATTTAATGAATAATTATTATTCTTTTCAACGAGAAAATGGGTTTTTGCGCTGAACAAAGCTAAAACTTCATCTGCCAATACTTTAAACTTTGTAACGTACAAACATCACAGATGCACCAACTAGTTTTACCTTATAACACAGTGTTATTTTTTTATTAAAAAACAACATGTAGGTACATATTTTAATTATTGTGTTTTGAACTCTATAATTGAAATATATCGTTTTCACTCCATAAAAAAGCTTTAGATAAATAAATATAATTTCTGTAAGTCCGAAACGTCGGCTAAAGAAGGAGTTAGCGCAACACGGCATAACACCCCAAAAACAAACAACAAAATTTTCTGTAAGTTGTTTTAATTTTGTAGACCATTTATTATAGTCAATTTAATTTTAAAGCTTCCCAAGTTAAATATTTAATGGATATAATTTCATGTATATTTAACGTATCTACTGCAATGAAGTGTTTAACCCCTGGCGTGCTAAAAATCCACTGTAAATTTGCTAGTAGCTCGCCGCGCTTGCCTCGATTTTATGGTATTTGAACCTTAAAAAACCCTCGTAGCATACTGAAATATACTTTATTCGCTTGGCAAGGAAATAATGTAAATTTATATTATTCTAGTTTGTCGTTTCGTCGCTTGCAAATATATTTATTTTATTTGCGAAGAAGCGCTTAACAAAACTTCATGTCTAATGTCCTAATTCCGATTCTCAAAAGTACCGTTTTTATTTACAGGAAATCCTCATAAAATTTATTTTTATTGTGAATAATGCTTCTTTAGCTTTAAAATATAAGAAAACTAGTTGTATTTTTTTAATAAAATTCTAATGTTATAAAAAAAATAGATCTAGAAAAGTATCTTGTTATATTCTATAGGGTGTATTGTACAGGGTTTTCCAATAAGAGGTGTTATTTTGATATTCAATCGTAAAAGATCAATGGTTTCGTTGCTCGTGTGGCACGTAGCGCCGTCTTGTTGAAAGTAAACGTTGTCCAGATCAATACCATCCAATTCCGGCCATAAAAAATCATTAATCATATCTCGATAGCGCAATCCATTCACCGTAACTGTTGCTCCAGCCTCATTTTCGAAAAAGTAAGGTCCAATGACTCCACCGGACCATAAACCGCACCAAACAGTCACACGTTGAAGATAGAGAGGCTTTTCAACAATAACTCTTGGGTTTTCCGAGCCCCAGATGCGACAATTTTGCTTGTTGACGAAGCCACCGAGGTGGAAATGGGCCCCATCACTCAAGATGATTTGCATTTGATTCACTCAAGTGAATTTTAATATTTTCAATGCGTTGTTGAAGCGTGTATCGTATCGTATTCAAAATAACACCTCTTATTGGAAAATAAGTAATTCCTTGTAATGTAACTATCTTCATAATTTATTTTTATTTTTGTTGCCAATTCTTCGTCTCAGTACCTATAGAGGACATTTAATTTTCAGAAGAAAATATTGTTTTTCTAGAGCAGGTAACAAATGACAACATTTTAATAATGTTTTCATGTAATCATTGATTTATTGCAGGTACACCCAATAGCATCGTCCAGGCTCCAAAACGAATGAATTTTCTTCTCATACTCTGCCGTACATTTATTATTATTTGTGCATGTTTTCAATATAGCGTAATTAGATTTTCCGTGCTATTTAGACGAGACGACGCTGGCTTAATTTTGTTCCTAATTAACCTCTTGCCTGGTGTGTTACAAAACCTACCAATTAGACATTTTGTTTTCCTCCATTAACCCTGCCTAGAGCCAGAGAGCTGGAGAGAGGGCCGGAGCTAGAAGCCTCGTGAAACAAAACCGACTCAAGCCAGGCCAGGACACTGAATCAAATCAGCCTTTTTATTTCTATAAGATCCTCCTATGTATTATATCCTCGTTTAGATCTAGCAGCCTGCTGAACCAAAACTGCTTCACGTCAAACTAGGGCATTGATTAAAATCGGCCTCTTATTTCTATAAGATCTTTCTATGTATTATATCCTCATTTAGAGCTAGCAGCCTCCTGAACGAAAACCACCTCACGTCAAGCCATGGCATTGATTTAAATCTTATTACTATAAGATCCTCTAATACACCTACCTAGATTAGTTTATTTTTCCTTTTAAAAACTGAACTCCCATAATATTATCGACAAAAGGCAATATCCTTATTTCAAACCATATTTATATTTTTAATGTTACATATCCGTATAAGATATATTATTGTACACTCTATTGTAAGGGGTGTCTGGAGGTAAAGTGCACTAACTTTGGGAGATTCGACATAATGGTAAAAAAAAAACAAGATAAATAACTTTCAATTTTTTTCCCCTAACTATAGTATTTTTTCATTCAAGAATATTTATTTTCCTATACAAATAATTCAACCTTTTTCCTAAAAAACTACCTTAAAACGTTGGAATTTCTAAAAAAAAAAAAATTAACTTTTCCATTTCATCATCACCCCCCGAAGTTAGCGCAATTTATCCCCGGATACCCAGTATTATTTTTAAATTCTACACCAAACACTAGAGGTAGTTCTCTTTATTGGCGTAGAAATACTTTAAAAAATATTATTTTTATTAAGGCAACAATGTAATTATGTGAATAATATTATTTTTAAATTTATAAATATTTAAATGTTGTGAAGTAGTAATACAAGTTAGATTGGTTTATGACATACGAGTAATTATACAGGAGGACCTAGACGAAATAAGAGGCTAACTTGATTCAGTGTTCTGGCCTGGCTTGAGGTCGTTTTGCCTGCACCCAGCGTATTTATCTACTTGTTCAATTTTTCAATTCACCTGGTAAATATAATTTCATCTTTGTATAATCCAAAAAAATATAAATAATATCTTATAATATCGTCGGCTAAAGAAGGAGTTAGCGCAACACGGCATAACACCCCAAAAACAAACAACAAAAATAATATCTTAGCTTCAAAAATTCTAGAACAATAAATTCTAGCGTGGAGAAATTTTCATATCTACATAAATGCAATCTAAAATAAAACATTCATAAAATAATATCTTATTTGCCTATTACATTTAAAAAAAAATATAGATCCATTTTTTTTGTACCAGTCAACGCAACTTTTAACTTTAGTCTTAATGCACACCTCATATCATACGAGAATGTTCTATCTATATAAGTACTTAATTTATCATATCTGTCTGTTGGTAAATGAACGTAAGTAATTGATTAATGATCAGTCTTTATCCGCTGATCGCTCCCAGCATATTCCGGGTCCAAACAACGGTTGTATGGAACAGGATCTTCCTACGTTGTAAACAGGGTGTTCCATTAGTAGTAGGAGGTGTAATCCTAGTATAAATGCTCGGGCCCAATTAGCGATACCCTGCGAATCAATAACTCAGCCTCATTTATGCCTTGTTACTTTAATTAGAATCCCCCTTTAGTCTGTAGCCAGCTTGCGCGTATAACCAAGATTCAGAAAGAAAATTAAAACATTTAATTAAGGACTAACAAACAACAAGAGTCAGATAGCGTAATAGTAAATTTCTAGCTCTGAACTCGGAGAAACTATTAAAATTATTTTAATCGCTAGTGTAACAACTTGTCTTGCCAAGAGATGAATGTTGAGAATTTTGTTTCTATAAAATCTAAAATATTACACATTTCAAAAATAAGTATCCAATCGGTAGGTACTTTAT
This sequence comes from Hesperophylax magnus, assembly GCA_026573805.1. Classification (NCBI taxonomy): domain Eukaryota; kingdom Metazoa; phylum Arthropoda; class Insecta; order Trichoptera; family Limnephilidae; genus Hesperophylax; species Hesperophylax magnus. The sequence goes on from JAIUSX010000121.1 coordinate 11,379,049, forward strand.
CTCTTGTCTGAATCGGAAAATTTAGATTTTTATTTTAAAGAAATGGTACAAAAGGATTACACATTGCATAACATCCTTAATTAAATAATTTAATTACCCAGTTAACAGATAAACGTTCTCGGTTCTGACAGGGGAGATAGTCTATTTACTAATAATTAAAAATATTAAAAGTACAATAAAATCACGCATTTGGTCTCCTCATTTTAACTCTCTTTGCTTACAAATTGAAAAAAATCAAAATAAGTTTTATTAATTTCAAAATATGTATTCCTACAAATTAAATCAATTGTGTAAATTTACGAAGTAAACTCAATTTATATAAAGTAACAAAAAAGCGAAAAATATTTTATATCCTTTTACTGTAAAAAATTATTAATTCAATGTTTGACTGCCCTGACGCTATAGGTTTGTTGTTACTTCATATACCTCCCAAACATACTAAGTGGAATATTTTATTTCACAACAATAACTTCGTATTCAATTCTGTTATGGAGAGTATACATACGCTGGGCAATGCCTTTATGGATGTCGCTGATATTTTCGTTCTAAACACATACATATCCAAGTTAGTTCCGCTTACTTAAATTTAAAAATTTACTTGCGCACGTCGGGATTTCAACCCGCGACCTCCAATTTGCTAGTCAAGAGCCTTACCCTTCGACCACGGAGGCAATATAATGAGATAATTTTGGTAGGTAGGTACGCACAAGGGCATCATATCGTTTAAATAGTTTAACGAATCTTTTGTCACCTATCAAACGCTTAAAACTGAATATTTGGTGGATATTTCACCACTGAGTAAATTTTTGAGTAACTCCCAATCTATATCTTTAAGCTTGGGATTAACATGGCTGTAAAACAGACATTCTGAACGGGTAGAGTAACACAGCGGTGGCGAAACAGATGATTTATTCTACTTGACGAGTAGCCCTAATCGATAGTTTACTCTGAGTTTTACTGTAAAAAGAACTAGGCGAGAGTTCAGATTTCTACATACCACTTAATTAATTCCTAATTGGATATTGCTGTATCAAATCGTAAATAGGACTTCAAATTGTTTTGTTTATACTGCTCTTATTATTATTACTGTATTTGCGTTCATAAAGTGGCTCATTGTCTCATAATACCAGCATCGCCAACCTCTAATTAGACTGTATTGAATTTCATAATCAATTAACTGCTAATGATCGAGATAAGAATTCAAAGGGAAGTACAGTTTTTTGCAGTTCGATTCAGGAAATAATTGGTCTTCAGAAAACGACAAAACTAAATACTTTTTTAATTGGCAGGTCCACAGTACAGATTTAGAATTTAAACGCCTTTATTGTGCGGTATTCATTGTAGGAATAACGAAATATGCGAATAAATTCATCTGATTAGATTTGGCAACATCAACTTGAACCAGAGTTGTCAAATCAAAAAGAGTATCATTGATCGTCAACTTCCTAAAGGCATAATTAATTTATTTTTAATAAAACAATTTATCTCAGAGCTGTGAGGAGAGGGAGGAGTGCACATCAAGGTTCAATTAAAAAACTAGTCGTAGAAACGACCCGTTCTCATGTGACAAATGTCAACCGTGTACATATGTTAGGCGCGGTGACCGGATAACTCATCAAAGTGACAATTCAACACACCTGTAAAAAGTGTTATAAACCTAGTTTTTGTTTCTTCACTTTTCATGACTTTATATCACTTTTTGGAGGTGTGTTGAATTTTCATTTTGATGAAATAACAGGTCACCAAAAATTTCAATTCGTTTGTTAGGATAGGGGAATCTATCAAACGGACTGCCGTTTCTGCACAGTCAAGCGTTTTTCAAGTATTTTGGATATTCATTCATTAGATTCACTGACTTTGATGTTCCTCGCAGTTGTTCGGAGCTGGGCGACAATTAGCACGCTTCCACGCCATTTATCTATCTGTGGTTAAAATATCTACAACATGTTTTGATAGAATTTAATTTTATTTTTAGGTCTGGTTGTTCAATCCTTGGTATATCCAACGCGGAGAATGAAATCACTTCACTCTGATAATGATTCGTTCACCGATACATCCACCGTTACGTTTTTCCAGCTGCATTCATTCCGCCTGATCTCTCGGTGCGGCGTCACATGGAGCGGGTTTATTAATGAGTGTTTTTGCAAGTCTCACGATTGTTTTCCGTTTAATATAACACATAAATCTCGTATAATTGAACGCTTTGCGCGAGTAAGCGGCCTAAGTCCGCTCACCAACAACAGCTCTAATTAATGTAATGAACATTGAAAAAGCTTACTTTCGAAAATCTGGTTTTAGCCACCAAAGATTGAACGATTTCCGTTCGGTTTTCGTTTGAATTCGTTCTAATGAGGCCCGCACCCAATACCGCACGCATTATATTCCATGAAGGCTAGGGTACTGTATTAAACGCTGCAGACCTGATGACTTCAGCACATGAGTCTGATGTCTTATTCTCGTGACTAATTATTATTTATATGTAGCTTCAGTCGGCGGCATTTCATGGGAAAACACTTTATTGTTTAAATTAGAAATCGTTAGGCTTTTGTCAACTACGTACGCTCAATACGCCGTGTGTATTTAAAATTAAATCTTTCTTCCATATATACCATTCACCAACGTCCAGAATGGCCAGACTTGTCAACTGAAGTCAGGACCTTGAATTTTTTGGTGTAAGCCAAAATGATTTCTGTCAGTCATTATTCAAGTAATATTTTGTATTGATATGGTGTAAGCCGTGAACTCTATCAAAACCTAGTTCCTGTCTTCACTTGACATTATCTCTATTGTTTTTGTGTCCTATTTTTGTCATGGCATATTTTACTATAACATTTCTCCTTGTATTAACTTCGTGTAATATCTAATGTGTTAATTGGACTTAGTAAATAAGTATATAATTAATACTCTGTTATGCATTGGTAATTATCTTAATGGCTGTACAGTTAGGTATTGTTGTAAACAGAAGTGGCGCCCTCTGTTATTTTCAAAAAGAACTGTTGAAGTTTTCAAACCGCGACAGCGGGTTTATCTACTATTTCATATTGACTACTTGTGACTAAAAGCGTTACATCGTCAGCATCATCATGACAATTAGAGTACGTTGATGAGTCCTGTCCGCTTCAAGGGAACATCTGCAATATATGTATATCGTTTCGCTTTTCTTCCTAATGCTTCTCCATTTGAGAGCAGTAGTAGCTTAAAACCGGTTGATGATTTTTGGATAGATGTTAAATTTGGTCCTTATCAATAGATGTTTAGATTTAATAGGACGTTATATTATTTATTTTTAATTTCACGCCCAGCTGGGTTTTACATGTTTTTTTAACATAAAGAACATCTAAATCAGTATAACATCTGTAAGATAGAAAAATAGTGGATCAGTAACGGTACAATAAATAAATTAAATTAGTCGAAGCAGAGCTAGGCAGTTTGCTTAATCAGATTTTAGTTCTGCTTGCCGATATAAATTCTAGTAAGACCTGTTTATATTTAGCGATTAATGCGTTAAAAATGTCAACAACATCCTTATAATCACTACCCAAATTCTGTAAACGGCGAACGGGATTATGCAATTGTGATTCCGTATTGGAGTTGTCGCTATAATACGGTCGATATTGCCTCGTTCTTGGTTTACGAGGTATATGGAAAGAAATCAAGCACAATAGTTCAGGGCTGTCCATTATTGAAATTATTATTTTATATAGACAAGTTAAGTCATTGACTATTCTGCATTCGGATGATTTTAATTAATTTATTTGACCCAGACAATTATGTTAGATAACACGATTTTCTTGGTAGATTAATTCGTTCATTACTACTAAAACGCATTTACATAAAATATGAACTGCAAAGTGTGCATCATTAAAAGAGTGCTCATATTTTGAATGCAAGATTTCTATATAATATTATAAATCCTTAATTCCAGTTTCCCTCATAGTTGAGTACACCTGCACCTGGGCCCTCTCCGCTCCCACCCCTTCACAACCCTTCCCAACCCTCAACTCCATCGTCCATTATACTGTATTTCGCCCGAGGCAGTTTAATTCCTTGATTAACGAATCCAATTAAAGCCACGTTGTAATAAGGAAAATTATAAGTTTCCATCTTAATTAGATTACTTATGGACGGGTGTGAGGAGGGGTGAAGTCTTCTCTTTAGACGTTTTCTCCGGTCTTGTTTTCAATTTTTAGCTTCAGCCTTTGTGATGATGAACGGGGCTTTGGAAGTGGTTTATGGTCTTTATTTGAATCAAGGTTTCGGCCACCGCAGTTCTCTGAACTCCTGTTAGATTATGGCTGCCTCGAACTGGTACCCGGCGCTGCTGATCGTAAATAACTCTACGTGACTTCATAATTCTCTATTGGTGGCTTGTAAATAATAATAAACAGAAGCCATAGCATTTTGATATGCTATAGCTCAACTTTACTAATTAATGAATGCTAGATATTCTTGGTCAATTAAAATTTCTCCACATCTAAGTATGTACCTACATCGAAAAACGAAACCGTGCATAATAATCTTAAATAATTATATAACAGTTCAATAAGTTTTTAAAGTTCCTGTGTACATACTGCTTTATTTACTCCTCAATCATTTAAAATGTATTTATTTGCTGGCATATCAGCACTATAAATGTGTAATATTTTTTTTTTTTTTTTATAATATAATATTAATTACATTTTATGATTTTGACTGTCCAACTAGGAAGGATTCCTATAATAATATCAATGTATCTAGATCTTGATTATTTGGTTAAATGGAAATCTTTGTATTGTATGACAATAATACTGGATAGTTACGACCACAGATCAAAAGCGTTTATGGCGTAATAATATTTATTGCCACTCATTTTAGTTGAATGTTGACTCGCATTCTGTGACCTGTACAGAACACCACACTTACCGGCGATAAGCAATGCAATATCGGATAGCATTTCATAAAGTTAAGTGATATTTCACTCGGCGCCTTTAAATATCGTGCGTCCATTTTTGTAGATTAAAATGACTTTGCAGGCTCCATCGGAATCTGTTTCAGTTTTGATGATACTTTGATTCGGGTACCAGGAAACGCCGCCAGGTGGGGGTGTATTGGTTATCCTCGACAGCCGCGCATGTGTGCGTGCAATGCTCTTAATTTATTACACATAATGGACAACTACCCCGCCCCTCCCCCGTCGCCCCCTCCCTGTCGTACCCCCGATCCTCCGTGTAGTGTGTTGTATTTGTGTACTAACCACTCACTTCGCTCCTCCATGGAAATGAATTTCACTCATCCTGATTACACGGGAGCTTTGTATGTGTGTTTGCCGTGAGAAGAAAACGTAACCATGTGAGAGTTTAGTATATTGCTAGTACGACCAGAAACAATCTGCCGGGAAACTCCTGCCCATTCAACAAAAGGTTCGCTTCTCTCACGGTTGTATTTCAAAAATCCTGCAATTTGAAGTCCCTTTTTCTTAATCTGAACCTGCTGGTCCAGCGTAGTGATTGCACGGATTTCTACCTCCCCATGCTATTAGGAGAGCAAGTAAATTAATGGATAATATTGAACCTTGTTGGCAATCCGTTCTGATATGTGCCTCTGCTAATGTCACTGTAAGGTAATCCAATTAAATTTGTTTAATTGATTTACTGCCGACACATTAATTATCATCATAATTCAATGCTGTGGCAAGAACACAGATAATGTTATACGAACATGCGTTTACATTTTCTTTAAATTCATCATCAATGCATAAGATTCCTTATTAACGAAGAAAGCCATTAAAATGTTTATTAAATGTACATATTTATGTGTGGGTACAGAAATAGCATCGTGCTTTAATTAGCGAAGTTTATAGATGCAGTTAATAACACACGCGTTTATTTAATGTTGCCCCATTAAGATATCGAGAATTTTAATTATGCAAATTGCGTATCAGACTGATGCAAATATTTGCATATTGGAGATGTTTACACTTACCGGTGAGCAGAAAACGAATATCGTGATTAATCCCAGGCGGCTTTGCTTTCCGCAATAAGCAAATGAAAATCCCGTCCTCTAACATGTCTCTACCTATTTAACCTTTCTCATACATTTTTTTTAAATTTTTTTATATAACGTTAGTTAACATTACTATGGGAGGATAAAATAATATTTTGCTTGTAGTATGTAAGCATCTACATTTTTCTATAAATACAAGTAAGAAAACATAATCATAATAGGATAATTTGTGTAACGCATTTTTTGTGAAAAATCACCTCAAAGGCGCTGTACAACTTATTATGAGTTTCTAAGCTTTATCTTTTTTTTATTATTTACAAACAGCTTCAATCTGGCAGGCGACTTCAGATAAATATTATTTTTGGGGTATTATGCCGTGTTGCGCTACCTCCTTTAGCCAAAGTTTTTGGCACACTTCCGCCCTGATGATGGACATTGTAATGCTGTCCGAAACGTTGGCTAAAGGAAGAGGTAGCAAACTACAGGAAGACATAAAAATAAAGTTCTGTGAAAAATATACAACGAAGATCCCGGATAAAAGATTCCCATCAATAAAAATCGTTGCACAGAGCGATGCTATATTCTCGGGCTCTTTCCGCTCGGCTGACAAAACTCTGTGCGGGGAAGGCCTGGAGCTAATCTAAATTATTGATAGCAGTAATTGAGTTCCTTAAAATTTAAAATAAGTTACTATGGCCGTAAAATTTTAAATCAATCAAATTTTTTATTGTTAAGTTTATTTTGGCAATTTCAACAAAACTCCTAAACACATCATGTAAACCTACAAATAGCTGTAATTTTCTGTTTTTGTTTCTTGTGTTTGTATGATTTGTTGCATAGCTTTTATTAAATGTAATTTTATTCTTATTTTTTATGTTTCAAAGTATCTGTCAAATTTAAATTATACTACCAACCATGTAAAAGCCCTCTGGGCGTTAAATAAATAAAAATGGCATCTTTGCAATTTTTTTTGGTTTCAGTGTTAATTTTAAGGTTCACATGCCCTGTCTAGATAATAATTGGTCAATGATAATGCATAGTTGTAAATCTGTACTATTTTCTTAGGAGGTATATACACGGTGTCCGGAAACTCGTAGTACAAGCGGGAAACTGGAGAATCTACACCACATGGAGAACCCAAATAAACAAAAAGTTTTTTGATTTGAGCATTTTCACAAAAAAAAAAAAAAAACCAAAAAAATATTTTTCGGCTATTTTAGGGTTAAAGTTTTTTCTGGTGTTTAGGGTTGAACAACAGATGTTTTAACCCTACAGAGCAGAAATATTTTATGATTACACCGGATTAAATGAAGGGTGATTTCAAAATAATGCTTCAAATCCGAGTTTCTTCATTAGTTTTACTTTCAAATAGTTTTAATTAGTTGGGTACTTTGATCTTCAGTAATAATTTATAAGAATTTGATTAAAAAAAAAAAAAAATTAACTTTTAACTCGATTTACTCGATAACGAAAGCTCAAATCAAAAAAAAATATACTACAAAATCGACTCCAAATGTGATGTAGATTCACCAGTTTCCCGCTTGTACTACGAGTTTCCGGACACCCTGTATATAGCTCCAAAATAGTATTCGACCTTCTTCTCAAAAATGTCCAGTTAAGTATTTTGTAGTGAATTTCGTTGATACTTCTTTAAATATTTCCCATATATTATCAAAACAATAATAGTATCTCAAATATGTAATAAGTTATTAAGATTCGTTCGTTTCTGAGTGATATTATTTTACAGTGTACCCCACTTAATTTAGAAAGCTATTACGATGAGCAGCTTTGGGGTTATCTTAATAAACAATAAAATCAGTTGGCGTTTCATTAGTGCGCCAATTACCGTTAGATTTTAATGCGCAATCGTAATTTAACATCAGTGGCGAGCTAGTTCCCGCCGTCACGATATCACTTATCGAATTCGCTATAATTATCATTGTTTCCCTTTCGCTAAACCGTCTGGTGACAGTACTTGCTCTAAATGCCCTTTACGGCGTGCTCCTACTTGCGCAATTACTATAGGGAGGCAACACCTTTTTAAGATATTACATCGAAATTACATTAAGGCGATGCCATACGTAGTAATGCAAAATCATGTGTTTTTGGTTTGAAAATTTGGTCGCCTAGAAATGTGTCAGATGCTTTAATTAAATACTGCGAGTAGAATACATCTTGGCCTTTGAAGTAATCGAGTATTTTTTAGATAAGTCTTTTTATAAGCCCAGAAAAAAATTATGTATAAGGCCTATGAAAACTGCTTTAAAGTTCAAAATCTCCTACTTACGAACACATTTTCGGTTATGATTTTATTGTATAATGTGGCAAATTAAGTTATTTATAAAATGATCGAAAAAAAATTCAATATTTATGCCTGAACATCCATAAAATAAAATAAAGGCACTATTTGGCTATGTTTTTTTCTTGCATAAATCAAAACAGGCGGATGGTGTTAAGCGGGAATTTAAACCTTATCGCCATCTACGTAAGGGTTGTTATTTATAGCGGCTTAAAATATTACACAACGTAGTGCATCGCCTTAATATGATTATCCTTTGACACTTTTCAATCTTTCCAATAACATCCACGTTATGATCCAACAGCTCTAATTTTGATTGGAGTGGCATCAATTTGGCAGGCGGGTTTGGGTACCGCAGCCTGGGAACCATTTATTGGACAACACTTCTGCCATAGGCCACCCCAAGTGGTTCGCTACGTTTGGTGATTTAGCAGGGGTGCCCGGGTTCATGGGGTGAGGAGTGTTCATGATGCGTCTGCCCACCAGCTGGTGGTCCAACTGGTCTTGCAGTGGGAGAGACATATTCATATTTCCGTCACTCCTGGACTCTCTGATCCCATTCACCCTTCACACAGCATCCCAAAATATAACATAGGCTCTGAGGAAAATTATTTTTCTCAGGGCCTCCTGTGTGGAACTAATATTAAAAAAAATAAAAATACACGTCTCAAAAGATTGGACTATAATATTAAAGAATCGTGTTAATAACCACGCATTCAAATTATACCAAATTAGTATTTGCCTTTTTAATTCTTTTGAAATAATCCAATTTTTATGTTTTTATGACGAGATAGTTCTCATACGGATTAATATTGCTCTCGGATTAAATTTTTATTTTATTTTCTTGGACTAGGCATAGTGAATAATTCCTATAAAAATCTCATCTAGAGGATGATTTAGGAATTTTGTCACAATTTATGCCTGCCTTTTTGTTATTTACTGTAAATTTTTAAATTAGCTTTTAAATATGCTTCTTTTAGTTGTGATCTTACTGATCACCATAATTCATAGAATTCTTATAGCTGACTAAATCGCTCTTCTTTGCAACGACTTTACTCGCTCATTTGGGACAACATGGTTCAATCTAAAATTTTAACCAAAATTGACTTTTTCCTCAAGTTTCTTAAATTTTTTTCTCTTTAAATCCTTATTTATTATATGTATAAGTTCGCAGATAATTATGCAACAAAGATCTATTCGAATTACTTTACATTTATTTTAGAACACGGTCCATACAATTTAAAAGCAATATTGTACTATTTAAAACAAACTTTGTTTTAATTTTTGAAACGACGTGGTTCCATTTGCAAATTTTATGGGCAACTTAAATATATTATTTTTGAAGAATCATGTTTCTATTCGCATTGTGTTCAAGCTCATTTGCTTGGTTCCACAAGGTTCCGTCCGTCAATTGCGTGAAATTGAGAAAATAAATCAAAACTGATAATTATGAAAAAGTAAACATTATGCAGAATGAATTATTATGAAATTATATTTAGGTTTAAAAAAACTAATTCAAATAATCAGTTAGAACCTTTTTGCTCTGAGTTAATACGAGATTCTATCTGTGTTTTTTTTACATTGATGTTTGACTAAAGGTCAATTTTTTTGCTTAGAATGTTAAACACAAAGATAATTCAATTAGAATACGTTCTGCATATCCTCTTTTTCATAAATTATAAGGACTTGTTGTTTCGCAGAATTTAAACAATTCATCAAATTTCAAAGTTGATTTTCAAGTTCTGTGAAGGTTCTATTCAAGTTCTTTTATTATATCATTATTCAAATTATGTGGAACAACCCTTCCTTAGTTTTAGTCTTTTGTTTGAATCTTGTTTTTCCAAGGGAACGAACTGTTATCGACCTCATGGCCTATTATACCCTTCAATGATAGCAGTTCACTGTGGGTGTTACAACGTATACCTAAAGCAAGATATGATAATACAACATTTCTACGATCACTGCTGCAATGACTTTTGATGTTACTTGGTACTATTGTATTTCTATGATACGACGTCCTTTGATTGGACCGTTTGCAATGATTTACAATGTTTACAGTGGTCTGAAGATTCAGTTTTTGGAGCACCCCGGTATTATATTTCCCTAACAAAAAAATCTAAACTTGTATTGGAGACTTATCATTAATTATTTTGATATTCGTGACTCACCCTGTAAATAAATAACTTAATCTTATTAGTGACTTAAATTTAGTATTAATATGCTAGCTGTGAATAACTCAATTTGCAATAAGCGGTCAGCGATTTCCCACGTTCGAAAATTGAGCGTGTTCAAGTATCAGTATTCAGTGCGTAGTAGGTATAGAAGAGAGTTTGCAAATAGGTAAGCCGAGTGTTGTTATTTTAGCACTCGGTGTATCTTCAACGGAAACGCGCCGGAAAATCCTTCCTACAACTGTAGCCACTATCTACAGCTCTAGACTATATCCCAGTGGACGCAAACCTTTGAGAATATACTATTTTAATTTTATTTATTTTTAATTAAGAAATTGTAAATTAAAAGCCGCTCGAATATTCGGTCACAGCGAAGGGTACTCACCATTTTTAAGGACCCCAAGAGTTTGTCTACTAGTTCTCACGTATTTGTTTTTTTATTGAACATTCTTACATATTCCTAGGATTCAAATAGTCAGGGACTCTGCACAACGTAAAATAATAGTGACCCCTTCTTTCGGTATGAAAATGACTCCTTTATTACTCTTTCAGTTAAGTTTTTTTTTTGCATTTATGTCTAAAAATATGCGCCGCAGGTAGAAATTATTGTTTTTTTTTATTATTAAAATCAAATTTAATAATATAATTATTAAGTTCTGCAAAACAACTCAAACAGCTCCGAAAAGCTTCCGAAACAGCTGTAACAATAAAACAAAAACAAAAAATACTTGCAGAATTATATTATTAAATTATAATTATTTAAAAATAAATTAGATGCAGTTCTACGAATTAAACACAAAAGCAATAAAAAAAGAAAATATTGCAACTGTTTTTTGTTTGTTTCATGGTTTATTTTTTTACGTATGAGTTCGTCTACTAGTTTAGGGACTCAGGACCTGCACAAGGTACGAATACGTAAAATAATTTTGCACTAGCGGTTACTTTGACCATCGCTGTTGTTCATATAAATAGCACGGTCAGGATAATATTTGTATTCTAAACACTCTGATCGCATTCCCATTATTATCTTGATTCAATTTAACGCTTTGCGATGTTGCTAAATTGACCGAGTGCATATTGTTTGTAAACACGTCAAATCTAAAGGAAACTAGGCGGAACTTATCGTTTCCATTTCAAAGAAGCACAAATATACATAGTGGAATAGGTAACTTAACTAATTCAAAAATACAACTATAAAACGTACCTACTAAATGCAAAAAAAAAACAAATAAACAAATAATTTTCGCGATATTCAATCAAGACCGAATCCACTTATTCATTCAAAAGATTTTACAAGCTACCACAATCGATAATGGTCAACATCGAAGTAACTTTCTAATTTACAGACAATTATTTCAAAGCACGAACCAAAATAATTAAATTAATAATCGATTGATTGATTATGATATAAATTGTTGGCAATTCCACCTACGTACATAATTATCGTTTAGGGCTAATGATGATTTTAATTAGATTATTAATTATTTTATTATTTACAGAGATTGGTTGCCCGGTATGTTATAATTTAATAAGTTTGTTGACGATTTTTGTTTTGTTTATCTAGCTTTTCATTTAAATATACAACAATCCGCATCTGTGTTGTAATTATGAAAGGCTTTTTATGGTGGTAAAAAACAAAAGAATCCTTTTGTTGTTGAATGTTGGGATTTTATTCCGAATTAAAACTGAAAGATAAGAATCTGCAGCCTATTACCTCGTGTCCAAAGTTCATGATCAACGGGAAGCTCGAATACCAGTCGGATTAAAGACGTCACCGTTGTACAACTATTTAAATGTCAAAGCAATTAGCTAGTGCATTGCCAGCCGAATAAAATTCACTGAGATAAGTCTTCCATTCTTATCCCAGCCAGTGGCGGACCGTTGTTCCTCCCAGCCTCTCAATACCAATGTCTAGCCCAGTGACCAACGGCCGCGGTCCCGCTAAGAAATTCTTTCCACTCACACTGCGAATTATTACACTGGGTAAATTGCATCCTTTAATTAAGTGGTAGTCTGAAGGGTTTAATTTATTTGAGGTACGAAGAAGCAAGAATGACAGCGTTTGGATGTTTTGTTGTAATATTTTTAGTCTTATTTCAAACTTTTAGTTAAACTTTTTGCTCTCATTTGTTTTTATATTTGCTGAGAATAACCACTACACTAAACGCGTAACTTTATACACACGTGAATATGTTATTAATACTCGCATGCTTTTGTCGTACGCTTATTAAAGTAGTTATTCGTGCACTCGCTAATAATGCTTAAATTACGAGTTTGTATCTCAGTCTCCGTGGTAAGTCAATTAGGGGTGAATCTTATTTTGTTTTGTTTCGCATTCAACAGCATAAGTGCATTAGAAACCACTTTGATGCACGACCGCAGTTGTGAATTTTGTTTTGTGATTCGACCCTTTCGGCCAGCTTTCTCCGACTTTGTCTCCGTCTCTCTCGTCTCGGCGCTCATCTCGCCTCTCGTCTTTCCCTCTCGTCATTCTTGATTTACTGCCAGCAGCGAGGATAGTTGGCCTTTTTCAATGTTGCCGTCAGCGACTCGGTGCGTTAATTAGACCTGTCCCCGTTAATTAATATTAACACTTGCGAGCTAGATTTGCACAATGGTTTTAATTAATCCGGCGCGCGTGACTAGCTCTCGTATCTCTCATAGATGATGTATGTAATTATTTATTCTTATTTGATACGCTATAAAGGAACATGACTGTCTTTTATAATCGATGAAATAAGGCTGAATTTGTGATTGCATGTTCTGGTTCGCAGCTTGTAATGGAGAAGCACACACCAGCGATAAAGCTTTTTATAGACTCGTGATAGGTCCCTTTTAAGTGTCCTTCTATCGAATTGAATCCGTGTTTTTTTCGAAATCCAATTTTCGTGATAGATTTCTTAGAATTGAATTTCAACGACCGCCAGAACCAAAATACACACTAAAGATATTATGATATACTCACTACTTTGATGGATTGCAAATACGTACCTAGACACATTGACTTTGCAAATATCGTGAGATAGAATGCAATGTAGATAAAATTCCTAAGAATCAATTATTTTTAGCATTTTTTAATTTTCTTGAATCGCTTTGATCCTTTCCGATTTTTTCGTGGCGATCGTAATTCAAAAAATAATTGAAAAGTCCATTGGCGCGGGAATCCGCCCGATAGAGTGGTTCTTTTTTCTTACCGCCCACAACCCTCAAGGGCGAGAATAAGGGTGAATAAGGGTACCTCACCTGCCTTCTCTTGTTGCGAGGGTTCTTTATCTTTATGCGATACACCAACATTGCTTTATGGCTTTATTTTCCCCAAATTCTGCAGAATACCTTCACTAAACAATGCCCGCATCTAACTTTTCAAATTTTTACATCATTTTGCAAAACTGATATTCAAGTCAAAAACTATAACCTTTTTTTAAAGTAAAGATTACTGACTTTTTATAATATGAGTGAAGCCGTGTCCGACAAAAATGTTTCGAATCGGTACTAATGAAAACCACCAACACAGTCTCTAGCGATGCAGTACTATTACGAAACCGGAGATTTTAATTAGGAACTTCAGTAAAAAAAACTCGTGTGCTATCACTACTTCGGTACGTATATTATTTAAAAAGTATTGTATTACTAAAAAGTTTTTTTTTTAATTGCTATTTATTTTGAGATTTACTGTTTTCATACTGACCCGTGTGGGAATGGCCTTACTATTAACCAACAAAACCATGGTACGTCTGACGTCACGCTTACCTCGCCAAATTTCGATCGTTTTAACAGGCTCAAAAATGACTAGAATGATGTATAGCTTCCATAACTCAAGTAGTTAATAACCTAACATTAATAGTACTATTTCAATCAGTAATTAACGGTATAACTGTATTAGTGAGACTACCCCGACTGCGACTGTCCCGCAGACAGAGATAGTGGGCGGCACATGATGCAATTAATATCTTGATTACTTTTCACGGCTCCCTCCAAGCTGTTATTTTGTAATTTCCTATTATCTCTTTTGGCAAAGGAGACTCCATCTGCAGGTAAGAGTGGGAAGCAAAACCTACCCGCCTAATTTGTTTTTGGCTAAACACCAATCGAAAGGGAGCTTGTTATTTTAAACGGAGAACGAATTTCGTTCTTTTATTTATCTGCCGTAAAGTGACTGTTTTAATTTACGTTAATTTTAATGACAGATCTACCATCCGTTAAATGAGTTTACGTTCAACAGTTTTCCTTCCATTTTTAAAGCTTTTTCTTGAAAACCCAATTTATGATATAGATCCTTCTTTTGTAAAGAAACTGATTATTTAATAAGGAACCTTATTAGTTTTAATTACGATTACGAACGTAGTAGTACTATCACAAAACTACTAGATATTATAAACATGTATAACATATACGTATATAATTTATTTTCACTCTGAACCAGACAGATTGAAGATGTTCACTGTAAGAAGAAGATATTTGAGAGACAGACTATTTCAAATGACGGTGTTTGGTAACCTATCCTAACCTAAGATTTCAAGCCTTTTGCTGCAGTAAATCTACATATCTATACAGATATTCTGGCGTGATTGTAATTTTTAATTTATTTATCATTATAAAATATGATTTTAACAGTCTCACTGGGAAATTCCTGTGTCGAGACGGTTTGCAAATCCCGCACCGTTTTCAAATCCCGCGGGATTGCGGGATAGAATTATTAATACCTTGAGATTTGCGGAATTTTTTTTACAAAGGGGTGTAAATTAAAAGAAAACAAATTTTTCTAGAACATGTTTTTTTTTTATTATTATTTGGTACCATTAATATTATAAGAATACTTTTAAGATGTACATTATAAGTAAAAATGATAAAGAATAAAATCTTAAAAAATATAGGAGAGTTTGAGAGTTTTTGTGTTGTCACCCATTCGCGAACTGATGTTGAATTTGTGCTCCAAAGCCTAACAGTGAAAACGCTTTCACACTAGTTGGTTGGACTGTCATCAAGAAGCTGTGAGTTATCTGACGGTAACTCTCTCCGTTCTCAAAAGGGGACATCTCTTTCTCAAAATAGGTTCTAGGTCTTAATGTTTCCGAGCTTGAGAGGCGGTTCGATGCTCTCTTCTTAGCATAAAAATGTGTTCCTCATTCATTGTCAAACTTTGACCCTGTTAATATTGCTAATCGCAAGCGAGAGCAAATCAAAACAGCATGTTTTGATTATTTTTTCATCCCGCAACCCTGCAAATGAAATCATTTTTATTATTTTTTAAACACAGCAAGTTTCCTAAACAATAAAAAGTGGTTAACTAAGTGATTATTCATTTTGAATAAATTAAGTAGTTGGTCAACAGGATGTACATGTTAAATTAAAATGTAAATATGTACATATAATATTACACTATTGCTGAAATCCCGCGGGATTGCGGGAATCAGCGCCTATGAGGAGATTTTTCACAAAAACAGCGCTATATAAATCATCCAAATATTATTATTATTATTTGCAAACTCTAGTCGGGACAGACATATGAGGTTCATAAATTATATAATAAGGTTAAGTGTATTAATACGTATTTTCTTTTTAAATGTCCAATGAACGCGACGACGACGCGTGGTTATTTTTAACATAATATATTTGTATATAATACAATATTATACAATATTATGTAAGTCCACTTGTAAGACTTAACGCGTGGAACTTCCATAAATAAGAACACCAGGACACGAAAGCAATTCTGGCCTGTCCGAGATTATAATCCGCAACACATCCGTGTGATATCTCGTCATACAAAAGTGTAATTATGCAGCCTGACGAATTTGATTCCGAGATTCCATAATATTCAATTAGAGTCAGCCCCCTGCCGGGAAGAGTTGTTGTTTATACGATTCCTCGGTGCGAGAGGTGCTTCATCAGGCACACAATAACTTACCATTGCCCATGTTTACTGTTCAACAAAAACTCCATATTATTTGAAATATTCATCTTATAGGTATTAGCTGGATGATTCGTAATCCTGTTTTATATCTAGAAATAACTGAAAATGGTCACGAATGTACACATAGTAAATGTACAGAATTTTTTTTTTTTTAATGTGAATACCGCACTAGAGTACCAACTGCTCCCCCCCCGTCTAGAGCCAGGGAGACTATGGCATCCCCAATTGAGGTTTGTTGTGATGCTGAAGGTAAAAGGGAGGGGAAGGAGATGAGAAGAGTAAGGTGTGAGAGTATCTAGCTATGCAGATCTAGTCACCAAACACGTCTAAAGCTATTTCAAGCAACGTTTTTATTATGACTGGTGGTCTTACAACAGGGCATTAATGAGATTATCTTCCACTCGGGAATGTGCCCTAAGTATACTATATATTATTTTTAATTAATAAATTGTGATATAACACAAATTCATCAAATTAAAATTACGTGCGCACTCCTATATTTGAACCCGCTAACTTCAAATTGCTAGTCGAAAGCCTTACCCCTCGACCGGCAGGCCGTCAAAGTTTCCATATTATTGACAGATTTATTGTCAGTAGTATATTTATTCAATAGTGTTAAATGAAAATGATTAATTTGTTTCGGAATATTTATTTCTTGCAAGCATTATTTTGAGTTAAATATAGAATATTAACATCATATAATAGCCGGGGAGGTTAGGGTCATGACTAGAGACACCCATTCATAGCATTAACGATATTTTCGCGAATTAAAGCGATAAATGGTGTTTATTGAATAGTGTTGACGCAGAAAGATTTTTTAGTCGCCATAATCTTGTATTGACTGATCGTAGAACGAACATGACACACTCTACTGTAGAAACATGTGCCATGTTGAGTTTCAATCAATAATACAGGGTTTTCCAATAAGAGGTGTTATTTTGATATTCAATCGTAAAATACTGGGTGGCGCAGATGATTCGGGTGGTTTTAAAGTACTTGTCAAACTGTCAATTTTAAAGGTATTGGATTGAAATAAAGTGCAAAACGTGTAGTTACAATGGAAGTTTATTAACAAAAAATTAGTAAAGTTAGTTTTTAAAAATTACATCCATTAAATGCCCTACTTCTCGAGCGACGCATTCTTGGAGTCGGTCCTTAACGTTCCGCATTGCCCGTTCAAGCACATCGCCAGGAATTAATGTGATTTCGTTGTGAATTGCTGCCTTCAACTCCTGAATGGTCCGGGGTTTGTTCATGTACACCCTTGCTTTTAAATAGCCCCATAAGAAGAAGTCACATACCGTGAGGTCCGGTGAGCGAGGGGGCTAATGGAGATCTCCATTATGGGAAATCAAACGGCCAGGGAACAGAGCGCGTACAGCTTGCATTGATATCCTAGCGGTATGTGCAGTTGCCCCGTCTTGTTGGAACCACATATTGTCCATGTCGTAATTGTTCTCTTCAAGTTGTGGGAGAAGAAATTCTTCAATCATGTTCACATAATGCTGCGAATTAACAGTAACCGCCTGCTCCCTTTCATTTTCAAAAAAGTAAGGCCCAATTATCCCTTCCTTAGAAACCCCACACCAAACCGTCACTTTGTCACTATGGAGAGGCCGTTGGTGTAGGTCTCTTGGGTTAGTGTCGGCCCAGTAACGGCAATTTTACTTGTTGACGAAGCCGTTAATGTGAGCCTCGTCAGACGTCATGATAATCAGGTTTTCATCTTCCAATAACTCCAACATCCGTTGGCTAGACTGAAGCCTTTGAAGATGGTCTGTTGGGAGAATCTTCTGGACCACCATGATTTTATAGGGGTGGAATTTCAGTCCTTTATTAAGAATCCTTTGAAGGCTCCGACGTGACATTCCAAGAGCTTGAGCACGATGTCTCGTTGATCGACGTGGGCTTGTAATGACATCGCGTCTCACACGCTCCACGTTCTCAGGCGTTCCTATTGTTCGAGGTCTAGACGTCCATTTTGGAGCACATGAACCAGTAGTGCGGAAATTATGCACCCAACTCAATATCGTATCTCGCTTAGGAACACTACCGCGAGGTGGGATGTTGAAACGCAGGCGAAAGGCACGCGTCACAGCAACAATTGACTCGTTATTGCGTATAAACTCTTCCACTGCGAAAACACGATGCTCAACGGACCACGTAGCCATCGTGACTGACTGCCAGTCTGCAACTGAAACTTTGTCCGTTGTCTTTGTCCCGTCCCCCCCACCACAGCACGAAGACCGCCGATCACCTGGCTCCCCCACTCCCGACGTACAGTCCACTTCAAAACCACCCGATTCATCTGCGCCACCCTGTATCAATGGTTTCGTTGCTTGTGTGGCACGTAGCGCCGCTTTGTTGAAAGTAAACGTTGTTCAGATCAATACCATCCAATTCCGGCCATAAAAAATCATTAATCATCTCTCGATAACGCAATCCATTCACGGTAACTGTTGCTCCAGCCTCATTTTCGAAAAAGTAAGGTCCAATGACTCCGCCGGACCATAAACCGCACCAGTGACACGTTGAGGATAGAGAGGCTTTTCAACAATAACTCTTGGGTTTTCCGAGCCCCAGACGCGACAATTTTGCTTGTTGACGAAGCCACCTAGGTGGAAATGGGCCTCATCACTCAAGATGATTTGCATTTGATTCACTCGTTATTAATGGCGTAGTTTCTACTTTTCAAATTTCAAAAAATGACAGCGTCAAAAGTAACGTCTACCGAAATAGCGGGCTATTCAAAATAACACCTCTTATTGGAAAACCCTGTACAATAAACATGTTTCAAGTGATTTTGCTAATTTAATTGTTTTTCCCCTCTTGCCGACACCCATTCTTTGACGTTATCCTATTTAGCTATAAACGCTATGAAAACGCAAAATTAAAGCTATTTTTTCAACAATTAATTCTACATTTCTTAAAAATTAAAGCTATGAATGGGTATCTCTAGTCATGACCCATAAATTGTAAAAATACAAAAAGTAATTCCCTCAGTCAAAACATCAGCTGAATCGAAGGAACATCCTAGTACTTGCATAGAGTTACTCATAAGGCGCAGTACCCAATTTACTTCCTACACGAGAATGCACGTGCAGTGTACACCCATGCACTAGTGTTCAAGTTTTCAATGTGTGCAAGTATGTATGTGTGCTATAGTGAATGTGCTAGTGTGCAGTGCACCGCTAATTAATTTTATGCAACGCCACACTTGAACGACTTCCGTAATGAATAACTTGCGCAAAGTTCTGCCCGGAAGATCAGATTTGGGATCTCGTAGATTTTTACAACGTTTTGCAGAACCACCTCCTGCGGGGATACCGTAAATGAAAAATCCTACTTTGACAACAAAACACGCTTTTGTTTTGTGGATTATAATTACTCTTGAAATTAATTAGTGGCTACAACTCGTAGATAATATGTTACCTAGCTTTATTTCTTCTCTTCTTTTGTATCTATTTTTTTACGGTTCTTGCTACAATAATAATAATAATAGTTGATTTATATAGCGCAGTTTTGTTAAGGTGTAACTCATCTTATCTTTACACTAAAAATAGCCTAATATAATGAGATAATAATAGAATATGAAAAAGGTCACCTGGCAACTAATGCGCTTTAGAAAGGTAACCAGGCAAACCATTATATTGGCAATTAAATACACTTTTGAAAAGTGATAAAAAGTCATGAAAAGTGATGAAAATATAGTAAAACTGGTTAAAAAGGTCTCGTTAGGTTAGGTATACAGGCCTTTTTTCATCATTTTTAATAATTTTATATCACTCTGATGTGTTGAATTCTCACTGTCCTGAGTTGTCATTGGTCCCATTAAAACTACGATTTCATATTCATGAGTAGTAGGTTCACTTACATCAATTATTTTATAATAAATATTAGTAGTAATATCCCATAAAAGTTATATCCAATAGCTGAAAGTGTGCGATTATTTACATCGTTTTATACATGTAACGTGTCCTCAAATCAGACATGTATGTAGAAAAAAAAGGTTGCTGAATACTTAATAACCAAATAAATGTTGCACAATCCTCAATCCCTTCAAGCCACAAAATGAAAAATTTACAGGAGAAGATATAAATGAATATTTACTAATTTTGTAAACCTAATTGAAAATCTTGGAAATTCGTGAATACGTGCTTATTTTTTTTTTCGAACTTCTTTTAAAAATTATGAGAGATTTCAGTTTTGAGAGTAATTTCTTCTGTGGTTTTCTCGAAATAACGTTTACGCCTAAATTTAGTTTTTAGTTTTTAAAATGTCTTACTTATTCAGAAAAAACTGCTGCATCATGTATACTATATGAAACTACTACTAATAGTAATTTCACTTCAATCGGGCCTAAAGGGTTTTACCAAAACACAGTCGATATTGGCTTCTACATTACATTGTTTTCTTCTACCCAGTTTGAAGTAATTAATTGCCCGATTTAGTAGCGTGTCATTTAACGAAAGTCAGATTATCAAGCTTGTGCTATTTTTGTTTTTTATTAGAATATGTACCCGTTAAAAAATAATAATATTAAATAAAAAAATTAAATACAAAATTGAAAGCTTTTTTTGATATTGAAATCTTTTGCACTCTGGCTTGGTCTTGCCACTGAGATCTCCATTGTACATCTCTTTCTAGTAATAATAATAAATTGAATATTTGTATTGGTCCATTTTCGTGGGACAATCTCCTCAGGCGCAACTAAATACGTCGTTTACGAGAAAGAGAGAGAGGTTTTAACGGAGATAAATAGTTTCAAGGACTGAATCTTTTTACGACCGTCCAGTTTAATCGTTAAAATGTCATTTCGCTCATTAAAACTTAAAGACTACAGTTGTTTCAGTAATGAACTCAGATTTTGCTCGTTATCAAAATTAAGTATAAATACAATGCCTTTGCTTCAGCTAGCCATAAGTTTCCTATACGTTCTACTATTCTTTGCTTGTGCAACATTCGCTGATTCGATTGGAATTTACAGAACATTAGCGCCGCGCGCTTAATTAGTCTAAATAATTAATTAATTACTGCATCATGAAATATTATTTACTGAAATATTACGTTGCTGAAAATTTTATATCTATCAGTTCTATTTCAGTTCAATTTAATAAATGATTTTAAAATTATGTAACAACCGTAGATTTATAAATGAAATATCATTTATCTGTTTCATTCAATTTGATGTAAAAAAATGTTCAAGTTATGCATATTATTTTTATCATTGATTCCTGCTTTGAAAAATAAAATTAAATATATATAATTAAAGCAAGACCCCACGCCTCTTTTTCTTTTTTTAAATCACAATTCTGGCAAATCAGGGTTGAAAGCAAGCAAACTATAAATTGTGTCTTAAAATATAATTATAATAATAATTATTAATTCGGTTTGTATTACGGTCAATGTTACAATCTTAATTACGAAGTTTTTGGCCATCGCTCCCATAAAGACAAAGACTGACTAATTTACTTTGTTAACTAATTATATTAAGTATTGTTTAATCCCTTAATATATTATGTGTCGTAATTAATCAAATAAACTCTCGCAACTTACCCTCTTAATACGTATGTTTATTTAATGAACATGGGTCTCTATATTTAACCTTTCGCTCGCTACGTGGTGTGGGTGGGTGTACCGGGTACCGCCGGCGTGGAACATCTCCTTGGTGTTAGCTCAGGTACTCATAACAGGGTCATTATCCATTTATTTGATTAGGTTACTCAATTTGAGTGGCGTCCCAAAGTTGGGCCCAGCGGGCGGTTCTATCAAACCGTGCGCGGGGCTCGTTATTCAACAGGGGTTTGTTGTTGTAAACAAAAGCCTAGTTATCTTTTTAATAATTTTGTGTACCAGTGATTTCAATGGTAAAAATATTACGATAACATCAATGAGTGAGTCTTCTTCTTCTGGTGCCGTTTCTTATAGGAGGTTGGGTGTCATTATGGCAGTCTGTTAACTGCAGCTTACTCTTTACGACGTCTTCCATCAAATCTCCCCTGAATTATCAGTTGGGTAATTTTGTGTTGTTTTATTGCCACCCATGCTGGGAGCAATGATTCGTTTTTCTTCTTCTTTGTTGTTCTTCTTTTTTGTCATATTATTATTTTGTGTTTAGTATAATTTTCTAATTTTCGGACATGCAATGAATAAACTCTACAATATTCAAGTCATTTTATGGAATCGCTTATAGATTCACATTTCAAAAGCTTACATATTCCGTGTTGTTGGTTTAGTACCCAAGTTTCCGGGGGTTTCAATGGCAGAAAAAATACTTTAATACGTTTTATTTTTAATAATCAAAATAAAATCATTTTTTTCCATACAATTAGGATTTTGATTATAGAACATAAAATTACACAAATTTCATATCCCAAAAGAATAAAACTGCATTTCAAAACTAACCTACAAAACATATAGTACACAAGATACATCATGATATATTGCATAATTTTCATTACCGTCTTTATTATATATTGTTTATTTTATAAAACTTTAAAACCTCAGCACGCATAAAACATCCAGTGAGTCCTACATTATCAAATAATGTTTTGAAATAAAATTATTGGTATTTTTAATCTATTTGATATTACGCTATTATTATTAATTGTGTTTTACTGGTTAACAAAAATATTATTTTCATAGAACGTAGGTAAATTTTTGGCTCATGTAATAAGTTAGTGAAACTTGATAACATGAAAGTGTTATCTTGGAAGCAACAGCTCTCGAAAAGTTGTGTAAAAGTGTCGAGTTACACTAAATACCGTGATGCCAGTAGCGCGTATTCATCAACTTAATGTTCAACTAATAACTGGTACCTACAACCCCGGTGTATGTTTGGGGTGTTTGGGTTGAGGAGGGGTGGGTGGGGGTCTCAATGGGGGTTTAAATGATTTAAGTAACTCGCGGAAGCGGACCCACGTTCCACTTCATTTTAAATTAATTAATTCGACGATAGAGTTGTGTACCAACACAAAGGTGTGTATATAAAGCATTCCACGGAAAACCCAATCATAGTGAAGTTATACTTGTCAAGACTAGGCGTGTAAATATGTATCATATTACTCAATCTTAAATGTAGCTTAATCTGTAACAATATTTAAATTACGTGTTAAACTGAAATGTATTACTTAATTTTTTGCTTATATTCTGTCTAGGCATCACTTAGAACATTGTTAATACCTCGTTTTACCAATTTGTCGTTAAATTGTCATTTCTTTTAAACCATATTTTGTTTATTCTTCCTTCTTTGGCAACACTTATTTATTTAATTGTGTTGATACTACCGTGCAAAATCATCAGGTGCATATTAAGCTCAAAGTGCAGAAACAAGTTTACGTCATCTTAAAAACTTCCTTAGAATTAAAAAAAAACTACCAAAAATATACTTCCAGACGAGAGATCAAAAGAAAATGTGGATTACCATAAAACCTGTACTTAAAAATTATGCTAATGAAATAGATTATACAATTTCCTCCTGAAATAGACGGACCCAATCTCGCCAGTAATTTTACTTGTGTGGAAAAAAATAATGAGATTATTCCACATATAAATTAACTAGGTATTGATATATTGAAACAAATTTAAAACTTTTTTCTACTTAGAAAGTTTAAAATTTGTTTCAATAATGGAATTACACCACAAATTGTCATTATTGGAAATATGGAGTTGGACTTTCAAGTTACAGAAATAATCGAATTGCATCTTCAAAAAACTATTAAAAACTATATCCAGTCCTAATGCAATATTATATAAAAATCAGCCTATTATTTAAAAAAAGCATTATTAATGAGTAATGTAAAAAGAAGTATTCCCTCAATCACGGAAAACAAAATACCGACCGTAATATCATTTACCAAAATAAAGAACACAAAAATTGTAAAGAATTTAGCCCCATTATTATGATACCTAAATAAGAACAAATACTGGAAATTGTTGCAAAAGAGCAATTAACTAGATAAAAAGGAAAAAAATAATATATCGTATGATGGACAATCTGGATTTAGGAGTAGAAATTCTTATGAAACTGCAATAAACTGTATCATACATTAAATGAAAGAGGAAATGGACGAAAATAAATATGTAATAGTTGTTTTTTCAGATTTCTTAAAATCTTAAAAAAGTTAACCACAAATAAACTAAAGGTAATTGGAGTGAATGTTGAAGAAATGGCACCAAAATGGTTTGATTGCTACATATGTAAGTAATAGGCTACAAGTCACAAAAGTTAACATGCGTACATCAGAAAATTTAATAAATTAACTGGGAGTGTCACAGGGGTCCGTACTAGGACCACATTTATTCATAATTTACATACATGATATTATTAGAGTCGTAAAAGAGTTCACGATAAAATTATTTGAGGATAATTTATACCACAGTAAGGATTTTGAAAGTATAACTGATAAAATCAATGGTGATCTTAACAAGGTGTCCAAATGGTTTCATCCATTTTTAACCAACATACTTAAGAGACATACTTGATAATAAAGGCTTTCACACATACCATGCAAGACGGAAAGAAAACATTATAAACATTATAAGGGTTGAACAATTAAAAAAAAAAAATTTTTTACGGTATAAAGGCATCCCAATGAATAGCTTAATTTCTGGTGATATTAAAAATGTACCTAGATTAAGCATATTTAAAGGAAAAAGTAAAAATAATGTTTGCAAAAGTAATAAGTAAATGCACCTATGTTTATATTGGACCACAGGAAGTCGATTTATTTCAAGTTTAATAAAAAACAACCTCAGGATCATTATCGTTTTCAATCATTGTCAACATCTCTTAAAATAACAGTAGGTAAAATATATATTTTTAAATAATTTGAACGTAATAGGTACCACAAAAATGTTCTAAAATCATAAAAATAAGTTTTAATGACAAGGTAAACGGTTAAATAAAATATATGAATTATTTGTGGCTCGATTTGGTTCTATCAAATTCTGAGTATTCTAATGTTAACCAAATTGGGTTATGGCTTCACATAGCTTTAACTATTCAGGCGTATGTTCGTTTTACAAAGTTGAAGATAAAACGTTTTGTTACAAAGTATTGTTAAACGTAGATTCCTTAGCAGTGCAAGTACAAACGTTACGCAAATGCGGATGAATGTGTGTAAATAATGAGGTGGGCACCTACACCACCTTACCTGACTTTGTCGACAAAAATAAGTATGTTTATGATTTACCCATTTAATTAGTTAAGAGTCTACTTTTGATGAGTTTCAGGCATAAGTCCTGTTTTTTGATATGTTTAATTAAGCCATGCGCGGGAAGGCTCTAATTATTAATTAAATTTCTTTGATATTTGTTTACAAGATCAGCTATTTGGTTTATCAATAGGTATGTGGGCTCATATTGAGACGCAAATGAGAAAATTCTACTCAAACATTTATTCAGGTTTGGTTAAGCCAGTTAAAATATCGTTAGGTAACTGATTCATTTACCATTGATATAATAATATTATATGGAATTTGACTTTGCATATCAAAATTTTTCTGTTTTTATTTTCCAACCTATTATTATTTTGTATTGCGAATCTTTTTAATAACGGGATTACGAGTCGTTTCCTAATAATCTTTTAGTAAATTCCTAATATATCGGAACACGTGTTCATGCGTGTGCATTTGCCTTGATTATACATAATGACGAAATGCGAAAATATTAGGATTTTCATGAACACGAGCTCCAACATCGTGATAATATATTCGTAATTTTTACCAAAAGTTCACCAGGAAATCTATTAATTCATTCAAGTTAAGTCCTAAAATACTGTTTTTATCCGGATTACGATTAATTTGAAGGGATTCTTAATAAATTAGCAATGGTATCAATAAGAAATAAATTATAAATAGGAAATAACGAAATTTTCACATTTTATTGAGAATTATGTATTTTCCACAATATTTTTCCAGATTAATAACGGTTCAATTTAATTAGTTTGCTTAAAACGTTCTCATTTTCAACTAAGGAATATTTAATAGTAATTTCGCTTGCTTTTAATATTCTCTCTGTTTCGTTTGGGATATACAAGTCTTCGTTAGCACTAAACGACGTAAACGTATCCTTACTCCAAAGCCGGGCTTTGCCAAGTTAATTGTATTCAGTTTAATCTAAAAGCTTACATTTTCTGCGGGGACATGTTTAAAACTTATTAGGATATCGTGGGGTAAATTGGTAAGGAAGCTGAAATGTATCTCCCAATAGACACACATCCTTTTAATTATTATAGTCTTCATTAGGTTTGATAGCTTTCATAATTGCTTTACGGTGTAAAGCACATCTTCCCGAATTAATTTATACCGTATACTTCATAAGTAAAAGAACGATTAACTTATAGTAAAACTAATAAGCAAATATATTAATAGATGCATGAATTCATTGGACCAACTTACTGGTGTTATTTCTCAAGTACGTTAACTAGCAGAAGTGTACCCGGCGTTGCTCGGGGACTTATAAATTGTTTGGGGTAAAGTTTTGAGATTGTGAGACTTTTTTAAAATATTTAGTACGTTATTTTGGTATAACTCATAACGTTTAGCCAACGTCAGCAATGTACGCGCTCGAAAATATTTTTTTACGACTTGATTACAAAACAACGACTTTTCTCTAATATGCACGTACTATACAGACCGATCAGTGGCCGAGTTTATGTATTCAATTATTCGGCTGGCTAAGTCCTCCATCACAACACAAGCACCATTTTCCGCTTACTGTGGTGGTAGTAGGAGATTTTCAAATGTTATCAAGTTATTCGTAATCCGGGAATGTTTTTCTTTCTTTCTAAAATTAAAAATATGTATATAAACCTTCCGGAAGAAATTTTCTAAATGATAGTGAAAATCCGTTGCGTAGTTTAGAAGAAATAGCACAAATAGACAGACGGGAATAACGATTTTGTTTTATAATATTTAGAGAAACAAATCTGTGCTGGTTTTTGTTTTATTTCATATTACCTTATTAGTAAGTTAGTTAAAGGTATTGTTGAATTTAATATGTTACCTATCATCTCAAAAAGTATCCGTTCAGACCCCTTACAACATAATGGCACCAGAATACCCTACGCTTGTTCAGTGAATCCCTTCCTTACGCTATTGAATAACTGATTTAATCTAATGGTATCCATTAAGCTCGCAAACTATAATCACTTGTGGATAATCTACGATTGAGAATCTTGGGAAGAGAAGAGAGCTACCCAACCTCCCTATCTACCTACCCTGCCTCCTATCTACGCAATCCATGAAAGGTGCTTCGGGTAATTTGTCCCACGAGATTTCGGTAATTGAAATTAATAAGTAAAGTTACAAGCCGCTCATTCAGTCGGTCTTGTTTTACTCTTGCGGGATGGGATGAGATCTCGGGGTACGAGAAAAAGGAGGCAACTAGTAGAACATACAAAGCGAAGGAAGGAGAAATTTTATCCTCTGTTTTCATTATTACTAGTTGCTATCGAGATTTCAATCATCTTAAGTATTCAATCGAGCTTTCTTTCAACAAGAAAAAATAAAACTATTCAAAGAAAGACATTTTCAATCTGTTGATGTAAACCGGTTATGCGTGTTGTATAATTCGTTAACTCGTCGCAATAAATTGAACATGATTTGATACCCCAACTGGAGCTTGTACCCCAGATTACTTACTACGGACAGATGGGGGTAAACACGTAATTAAGGTGTATAAGCAAGAACCCCTTTGAGTCCCGTAAAACCCCCTCCGAGGCACAGGTACCAGGTACCAGAGTAGCAGGAAGGTAGCGAGGTGAGGGAACCACCCAAGTTGCCTGGATGAAGGACTCATGACGGGAAAGAGCCCTGGGCTGCCAACATTACAAAAGTTGGATCAATCAGGCACAGAACTCTCATTAACAAGTATGTGTTTTATCGATTTTAGTTTACTGGAAGCCTCGTGAGTTGAAGATGATGTTATTACGGTTATCACGGGTAGGTTCTGTTCTGAGTAAACATTCTCATTTAAATCTTTGTTGGTAGTTGGCAGAAATTTCATGAACTAAATTTCTAACTGATGTGTTATAAGAAGTTTGTTATTATTTTTATACTAACTGAAAGGCATCGCATTGAATTTTTTAAATAACTTATTTTCTAAATTCGTGAATATAACTACTGTTTATTTTAAATTGAAACATTTGGCTCTTTGACCGTGTACTAAAATAACGACTTGCAATCTATTTAGGAGGAGCACTCTAACTCTGCAATAATTAATCCCCGGCAGAAGAAGAAGGGACCGTGCGCAAACTGTGCTCCCCGATCACGACAAGATAGCCCCTTGTTGGACTAAAGGTGTACCAGCCGCTAGCGCTAGCCTGTATCCCTGCCTCTCACCGACAACACTACAAGCTTACACCCTTTAACCTCTCCGACCTGCGTCCTGCCTTCTGGCTCTGCAGTCTCCTACCCTTCATGTTGCCCCCTTCCCTGCGCCGACCGATAATCTAGTTTATTGCCGATTCGGCCTATCTTTGCGGCAATTAAGCGCCATGGATAATAAGTGCTTTATGTTGTTTCATACTGAGACCGCGTCGTGGTTTATGGATAATAAATAAGTGCTACACCTGAAGCATTATTTGCTTAATTAGACGATATTTATGATACCCTTGTTTAATTGCCTTTTCATTTTGTGTACATCGCCCGAGGACGGGGCTTCAGTACGCGTGTTTCCTTTTTTACTGCCTTCGGATGTTGCTCGTATACCAGAACTTGCTAGGGATTTGTTAAATGAAGGTTTAATAGCTACTTTGGTTCAACGAGGTTTTTCATTAGATCTGAATCAATTTATTGGTAAAACTGGTTTCTCATATGGCGAAAACCTTTATACCGTACGCGTACACTAATAAATAAGATGTTGCATTTAATTAAAGCGAAGGTTTTGCCCATTATTGAATAATGCATGGGGTTGGTTTAAGTAAAGATTTCTAGTAACTGTCATTAATACACCGTTATTTATTTATTTATCTACTTGATATAAAAACAATTTCATTAGACGACCATCTACTTTATAGCGTTGTGATATAGCGGTAGGAAGGAAGACTTATGCATCCTTAGGAAGAACGGCTGCGCGGTCTTTTTCATACGGAAATAATTATAAGCAAAAATTAGTCGCCTGATATATCAATGAAAATATCTCCCGAGTAAAAATAAAAGCCGCGAATAATTATTTGCTATCCCCTATGCTATGCATAAAACCTTGTCTTATAAATATTAGTTAATCATAAAAAAAATTCACACAGAACTTAAATACAAATTTAATGCCAACATACCCAACCTAATTGAATAATTATTCTTTATTTCTTATCTTTAAATTACAATATACATGGTGTCCGGAAACTCGTAGTACAAGCGGGAAACTGGTGAATCTACATCACATTTGGAGTCGATTTTGTAGTATAATTTTTTTTGATTTGGGCTTTCGTTTTCGAGTAAATCGAGTCAGAAGTTGATTTTTTTTTAATCAAATTCTTATAAATTATTACTGAAGATCATAGTACCCAACTAATTAAAACTATTTAAAAATTTAAAAGTAAAACAAATAATGACGAAAAAATTTGAACCCGGAAATAGCCGAAAAATATATTTTTTTGGTTTTTTTTTTTTTTTTTATAAAAATGCTCAAATCAAAAAACTTTATGTTTATTTGGGTTCCCCGTGTGGTATACATTCTCCAGTTTCCGGCTTGTACTACGAGTTTCCGGACACCATGTATATTATAAGCCATTGGAGAATCCAATTATTATTATTTTAGAACCACCCCGGGAACCATTTATTGCATAACCAACACCTCTGCCATAGGTAATCCCAAGTGGTTCGATACATTTGGTGATTTAGCAGGGGTGCCCGGGTTCATCGGGTGAGGTGTGGATGTGTACAGGATGCGCGTGCCCACCACCTACGTGGTGTGCCAGATCGAGAGAGGCTAGTTTGGGGAGACCCTTTGACCTCTCCAACTGGTCTCTCGACCCATCGCCTAGCGCCGAGGGATATATTTATACATCACTTCTGAACACACTGCTTCCTAGATTCCTACCCACCATCTATACATATTTCATTCCCAGAACTTCCTCTCCTTAAAAAGACCCTCCACACAGAATACCTAAAGATGACATAGTGTGGGGTTAGTGTAAAAAAGCGGCAACTTTGACAAATTTTTCAAATTAAGGCGATGCACTACGTCGTGTAATATTTTAAATTGCGCCGCTATCAATAACAACACTTACGTAGATGGCGATAAGGTTTAAATTCCCTTAACACCAACCGCCTGTTTTGATTTATGCAAGAAAAAAACATGGCCAAAAAGTGCCTTTTATTTTATTTCGCGGATGTTCAAGCATAAATATTGAATTTTTTTTCGATCATTTTATAAATAACTTAATTAGCCACATTATACAGTAAAATCATAACCGAAAATGGGTTCGTAAGTAGGAGATTTTGAACTTTAAAGCAGTTTTCATAGGCCTTATACATAATTTTTTTCTGGGCTTATAAAAAAACTTATCTAAAAAATACTCGATTGTTTCAAAGGCCAAGATGTATTCTACTCGCAGTATTTAATTAAAGCATCTGAAACATTTCTAGGCGACCAAATTTTCAAACCAAAAACACATGATTTTGCATTACTACGTATGGCATCGCCTTAATGGTAATTATTAAAAAAAACTTACTGTACCTGCGGAGTTAATATACATAATTAGAAATAAAGTAAATAATAAAACATCATAAGAAAGGCAATTTTATTGGGTTGGAATTTTAATTTATATTCCAACGTAAATCAGTCGTGTATGATTTAAAGATACGCGCTCCGAATTTCTTTTTTTATTTATTTATATTTTATATTTAATCCTATTTGAAACATAACTGTCATTAATTTCCAAACTTGAATATAAAATCATCATAATTTTTTAATATCCTATATTTTATAATTTAAAACATAAATAAATAAAGTAGCAAATGTCCGTACTAGATATTTGCTGTACCTTTTAGTTAAAAAAATAATTATTCAGTTTGGTTGGGTATTTTGGCCTCAAGTCAAAATTTAAGTTCCGCTGCCTGCTCCACTGTCGAACACTTGACGGAATATTATAATTTGTATTCCTCCAAGGACGAAGACATCAGCGGGGATGTGATCAAGACCCGAAAAAAGTATTACCGCTTCGGAGGTTTTGAAAAGAAGGATCGTACTTTTTACCACAATCCCACAATTAAAATTTTTGCATTTTATCAAGGAGCTGGTTTTGTGTTGTGCTTTCTTCATCAATGTTTATCATTTGCCACATTATCAATACATTTGTTTAATTCAATATTTTATCCCAATTGTTCCAGAATGTTCGGCAGCTCTGGCGCGTGCGCGGCGTGCGGGCAGACCATCCCCGCCAGTGAGTTCGTGATGAGGACGGGGGGGCCCCAGGGGGCGCCAGGTGCTCCGCCCGCCGCGCCCCCGCAGCACCATGTCTTTCACCTCAAGTGCTTCGCGTGCTCCAAGTGTGGGTCGCACCTCGTGCCCGGAGACAGGTAAACAAACAACTTTTCTACTTCAATTAACCAACCAAGTATTACGAATGTGTTGGTTGCGACATGAAAAATCAATCTATAATTTTCCTCAAAACTTAGTTCATATTATTTTATTTTAATACAGAAATTTATTTAACAAATAAAATACTTTGTCTGTCCAATAGGAAAAATTTCACGTTTTAGGACATTCTAATTTAAATAATTTTCACGCAATTTGATGCCAATTTGGGTTTCATACCTGAAATGATACCAATATTAGTATCAAATTTTACAATAATTATAATAAAGGGCAAATAAAATGAATTAAAAAAATCTTCATGATTTAAAAGCAAATATATATTTTCGTTGTTTTCGGTATCCTTTATTTTACTTATTTATTTAGTGTTCCTTGCGTTATTTTAATTCTGTAACATCAAATAATTTCTACACATTACCATGTAATGTGTAGAAATTGTACATATGCCATATCAATTTTATTATACCAGTTTTACAAAATAAAAAAGTCGTGCTTCGTAAGATCTTCACGGATGGAACACTGCTAATGACAATATCCCGAAGTCACTAATTAAAACCCAAAAAGCAATAATGAACATTATTCTGAAAGTCCCTGTAAGAACTAGCATTGACGAAATCTTCAACAATCTTAACGTCATTACAATTATATATAATAACAATTCTATTCATAAATACAAAACAAAAGAAAGTATGTTAGAACCATTAGATCTCAGGGTCAAAATCATTTCCAACAAGTAACTAAAAAAAAAAAATTTTTCGCAAAAATGCTTTCATTATGATACGTTCTACAACAAAATCCCACTTTCATTCAAAAGTCATAAAAAATATTATAACATTTAAATCTCAAATAAAAAGCTGGATACATTACGTAGAGATCAGAAATAGAAAATATACTGATAACAAATACAACTGAACAAAAACCAACATATATTATGTAAGTTTTTAGATTCTCACGGCCAAAAGCATTTTTGTTGTTTGTTTTTGGGGTGTTATGCCGTGTTGCGCTAACTCCTTCTTTAGCCGACGTTTCGGACAGCGTTGCAGTGTCCATCATCAGGGCAGATCCGGTAGATCCGAAGATGTGATCCGAAGACACATCTTCGGATCTACCGGATCTGCCCTGATGATGGACACTGCAACGCTGTCCGAAACGTCGGCTAAAGAAGGAGTTAGCGCAACACGGCATAACACCCCAAAAACAAACAACAAAAAACATATATTATATTTACAATTATTTCAGAAAAAAAATTACGTAATAATATTTAAAAGATATCCTCAGCACGGGAGATCCCAGTGCGGTATCATTATCTTTATTTGTTATAAAAAAGGGAAGATAATAAAACGTTTATTATTATATCATCACAAAGCACTTATTGAAATAACGGAGATTATAACACAGACTTATTTCTTATAATCATCTATCTCATGTTGGATAAATTCCCGCAATTCCCTTACTTGTTTTACAATTTGATATTTATTTGATAAGTTTATCGTGAATTTGCCATTAGCTCCCCTAGCCGACGCGACGGGGTCCTGTTCCAAGCGATTTCTCCTCAACAGAGGGGGTGGCCGCAACCCCATAGATTAGAATTACTGCCCCTGACTCGTACCTAGACTTGCACTATGGCTGCAATTCTGAATTAGAATTACCCTACACTAAAATTGCCCTCTAATTTCTAAAGAGTCCATACATGGAATTCTTCTCAGTTTTTGTGTTTTCCGCCAAATTTACTGGTGCCCCGGGGTACAGTGCATTTACTTCAGGGGTGATTCTACAAGAAACTACTAGTAAAAAAAGTACAATAAAAGATACAAATTTGTTTTAGACCACTTTAATTTTAATTGCACTCTACCGGTTTCGGAAGCACCCTTCTTTCGTCAGGAGAATATTAAAACTAACTTTTAATATTCTCCTGACGAAGGAAGGGTGCTTCCGAAACCGATAGAGTGCAATTAAAATTAAAGTGGGCTAAAACATATTTATATATTTTATTGAAAATTATGACGAGCCACAAAGTAAATGCTTATTACAAATAATTAAAAAAGTATCTATCTAATTGTATTCTGATTTTTCACGTGCAATCTCCCCTGAAATTAATTTATGCACCCCAGGACACCTTTCCTTGTGTTATTTTTTATTTATTTTTAAAGTTACTGCATTCTTATTTAGTCTAGTCTAAACTAAAGACCTCTCTATTTCATTGCAAGACAGTTAATCCGTTTTTTCAACATAAATTACCGATCAAGAGTAAATTAGGAGATTGTCGAAGATCTCTTTTCAAAATGTCTAATAGATACGTAACGCCTATATTATCAATGCCTGCCGTTCAGTTGCAGAATAACATTCCCATTATTATGAAAAAAAACATTGGACTCATAAAGGACATAAAGTGTTGTGCTTTTTATAGGCGAGCAATCGTGCTGTTACATAGAATCAATTCGGATATCGTTATTTATTGTTATTTATCGTCATTTTAGCATCAATGACGCTGCCTTT
This sequence comes from Hesperophylax magnus, assembly GCA_026573805.1. Taxonomy (NCBI): domain Eukaryota; kingdom Metazoa; phylum Arthropoda; class Insecta; order Trichoptera; family Limnephilidae; genus Hesperophylax; species Hesperophylax magnus. The sequence goes on from JAIUSX010000121.1 coordinate 11,413,451, forward strand.
AAAATGCAAGCTCTGTTATTACTATTATAATTGATATACCCACTGTCTATATTTATCTAAGAATTTTTCTCAACAAATGTATTTTGACAATGCATTAAAATTAACAATTTTCTAATGTTTTTAAAATTAATAAATTGAATTGATGCGTGACAGTGACCATTCTTCTATAACTGACAGGACCTTTAAGCATGTGACAGACCACACTATATTTTCGTTGTTTGGCCTATTTCAGCGTATCGCTCGCAATTCATTCCCATTGATAGTGTATGGCGAGTGATATGCTGAAATAGACAAAGCCATGATGCGTATATCTTACCTAAAATGTGGCCTACCTTACAATATAATATATTTATATTAATACCACATTATCAATAAGTACCTACATCGATGATTCGAATACATTTTGTGTGATAAATCAACAGCTCGGCTATGGAACGATTTGTCGGCCTCTGTGTTTACTCCCTCCCAAAACATGGGTCTCTTTAAGACCCATCCCCAACATCCCCAAAGATGACATATGCCATAAGGTAAATTGTTTTCTTTAAGGCCCCCTGTGTGGAGTTAATGATGTTGAAATTATTCACCCACACTGCAAACAGCATCTACCCACAGCGGCGCCCCGCCTTTGTTTCTACCTACGCACAAACCCACAACTTTCATTGGCTCCGCCATTTTAATCGTAGCTCGGTGACAATCGGCACGCTTCCATGCAAAATCCGTATGTTTCTATTTATTTTTGAGAATCACCGTTATTACTAATGTGATTTGAGATTTTCACGGCCAAAAGTTATTAAGTTAGTTGTTATAGTGATTTATTTTTGGGCAATTATACCGTATTGCTCTACCTCCTCCTTCGTACGGAGCGTTGGCTAAAGAAAATAAATAATACTATGATTATCGACATTGACAAAAATAAGCTTTTTAAAAACATCTTCTTATCCTTCCTTAGATACTACATGCTGGCCGGCAGTTTGGTGTGCGAGCAGGACTGGCACAAGCTGCTGAAGGCTTCAGGGGGTGCTGGTGCGGCGGGGGGCGCCGCGGGGGCGGTGCGCAAGGGCAAGGTGGGACGCCCGCGACGCTCGCGCGACTGAGCCCCGCCCGTCCGCGCGCGCCCCCGCGCTGCGCCCGTGCAGCCCCCGCCCGCACGGGGGCCCGCACCCAGCGACGCGGAGGACACTCAGCCGGACTTTGAACAGGTAAAATGCCTTTGAAGAATGTAATCATTACTAGAAAAAACATTTAAAACCACATCGCCAGTGTCGTCCCCTTTCAGACAAGTCATAAACCCTAGTTGAATGCAGTTTTAAAATGTCGAAATTTCAATATCCCAGAGCTGTTCGGAGCCAAATTGAGTATGAACATAGACATCCAGATTAATAGACTTGCCTTACTATCACTCAGTATCTATTATAGAAAAATTTTCAAGCACTATAATAATAAACTGAATACTCCAATTGGAAATATGAACTATAAGTGTCTAATGAAAAATCTGACAAAAGATATCTGATGTCACTCGAACTAAAAATATCTTTCACAGCAACAATCTCAATACCAATTCGTTCTACACTCCGTTGTACCACGCATACACAGCTTTGGTAACCACATGAAGAAAACTTTCTAATACAAAATACTGTTAATTTATTAAAAATTAGTCGTCAAACTGAACTGCAGGCCTTTAATTGACATAGTTAACAACATAAGTTAATGTTTTATTAGGACGGCGAAACACTTGTTTATACGTATTGACATACTGATATTGTCGCATTCCGTCATGATATATATTTAGAAAAGAACACGTGTTCTCGATTTATTTTGAATGACTAATATTTTATCTGAAAATTGGCATGCTTTCACTTTTTAACGGAATCATTTTTCTCCGTGCAATACGCACAAGTAATTTTCAATAGCACCGGAAAAACTAACAACAAGCATTTAATTTTTTTTAAACAGTTATCAGAGTACATTTTGTTTTTTTGCCGGATTGTCAATTTTAGTTCATTCAAGTCAGCATTTCTTCATCCTCTTAATACGACGTTCAGCTAGCTATTGGGGCTTTCCACTTCCAAAACCTCCATATTTTGCAGTCCTTAATAGTTTAATAATTTTATATATATAACTTATGTATACCTTCTTCTTCTTCTTCTTTATGTGCCGTATCAGGTCCCCCCGACGTTGGCGATCACTCTGGAAAATGTCTCTTTGTCTTGCGCTGCCCGGAATAGCTCCTCCACACTTCTAATGCCGGTCCACTCTCGTATATTTCGCAGCCAAGACATTTGTCTCCTACCAGGCCCTCTGCGACCCTCTATCTTGCCTTTCAATATTAACTGCAGCAAGTGATACTTCTCCCCTCGAAGTACATGACCCAGATATGAAATTTTCCTGATTTTTATTAATCTAAGCAGTTCTCTCTCTGCTCTAGCCCGCCTGAGAATTTCTGTGTTGGTGATCATGTCGGTCCATGAGACTTTGAGTATTCTCCGGTGAAGCCACATTTCAAAAGCCTCTAACCTGTTCATGGTATTTACTTTCAAGGTCCATGTTTCACATCCATACAACAAGACCGACCACACATAACATTTTAGCATTCTCTGCCATATGTATACCTTATTTTAACCAATTCAGTTAATAGCTGCTCGAATTCGCCAATATCTTTAATCAAAATTTCTTATCTTATATATATATATATATATATATATATATATATATATATATATATATATATATATATATATATATATATATATATATATATATATATATATATATATATATATATATATATATATCTTACAATGAACGAATTTTGAACCCAAAACGTGACAAATTTTGTATGAATTAAAACACGTGATTTCAAAAATATTAATTTCTTTCCGATGATATTTATCTCCATTGCTGGCCCAGTTCTTTATCGAGGACACAGTTTATCTTATCTCAGTAAGTAATTGTAACTTCTTTATCTGTTTACTTTTCTCGCCATTATCGAGCCAAAGAAAACGCTAAACATGTTATTTACTGTGCTACTGTACACGGTTTTTATTTGTTTGCGGATGGATTCAACAACACCTTAATTTTTGATGACTTGCGCCTGTAAAAATCGTAAGGCGGATATGTAAAATATGTTTTTATATCTGTTTTGGTGTGCACTAGAACGCCATTTGCCCGCAGGGATGTGTATACTTTGCATTTTATTACCGTCGCGAGTTTTAGCGGTCTTACATTATAAATGTTTTTTATTGTCAAAATAATAAAACGTGTGAGGTCAATTTTACCTGTAACGGTCGGTGTTCGTCTTCGGTATAGCCCTTGGGCGCTCTGTCTTGTTTACGTTAAGTTTTAGTATGCTGTGCCGGTGGCATCACCCCAAAGGTAGCGTTTTATGTCCACCGTTATGATTGATACAATAAATGTATATTTTTATTTCCGAAATCCTGAAATAAGATGGTTGAAAGTATTGAAGCGATTTCACTAATCTAAAGGCTGTATTTCGTTATAGTCTTAATCTTGGATCATCAACAGGTCGTCAGTGTGATAGTAAACGGGTCTGGTAGATACTTTAGGGAGACTTAAGCCGGTCCAGTGGACAATATCGTGTTAGAACTTCGTTAACAGTCCTCATAAAGGTGAAGATGGGTCGCGCAGCATGTTCTTAATTGTCGTCACTAATGGCCGGGCGACGAAGTCAAACAGTAAAAAAAGTATGGTTCCATAACAAAGAGGCTACCATTATCGTTACAAGCGTTGGAAAACAAAGGAATTCCGATACACCTTTCTACTTGCGTTCGCATATTGTCGGTATGGTTTTCCGAGTGTACCACCAAGTCGGCAAGGACCTGCCTTGACTTTCCCGCCCACGGGTTAAGACAATTCCGCCCCTATTGTGTATATCGTTGGTTTTTATTGTTTTTTTTACGTTTTTTGTTTCTGCTTGTATAAATATTTTCACATTTTTAATGGTCATTCTTAAATTTTATCTTTGACAATCAGAAAATTTAACCATAACAGATACCTACATATCTACTTACTATTTCCACCCAGGGTGGAAATTTTTTTTTCAATAATTATTTCGTAAAAATTATAAATACTTGCTAAAATAATTTTCAAAAATTTCATAACAGCATTATATTACCTACATTTAAAAATAAAACGTTAAGCTTCATATAGTTATAAAATCGTAGGTATCTAAAGCATATCACTTGAAAATTGCACACTTTGGTTTGGATGCAAAAAAAAGCCTTAAAAGACATCCTGTTTTTGTATCCTAAATACAAAGCAAACACTTTTACAACATTCAATTAATCCAAAAACCCAAAATTTCCATTGCCTTTGACCGGCGCGGTTCCGTGTTCCATGGGCGGGCCGCCTGTGCGGTACAGGGGCGGCCCGTGTACCGTGTACCCAGGGCGGCTGCAAATTGGTTTAGCCAGCATTTATTTACAAAGCCCTCCTGGTCACGGCACCCGGCACCGCGGCGTCACTGCCAGAAGAAGGGAGGTTAGAAGCGCTGCCTTGAGCGAAGGCCCGAACAAACCTTTTCATTACGACCCCCACAGGGCTGCCGTGTTAGCACCCTTATTTTTTAAGTGTTAAGCAGCTAAGGGTTTTGGGAAATTTAATTTAATGCCCACATATGTATAAATGTTTACGAACCATTGAGATTAGGTTAGATTATTTACAGGGTACAAACACGGTACAAACTTCATAACGTTATTCTTGTTCGTAAAACGTGGTTTCAAAAATAATGTTTCATGTCAGAACAGTTTAGACCCTCCAGTTAAAATTAAAAGATGACATAATCGAAAAGTATTTCCCGCAGTGCCTCCTATAATTGTGAATTAGTGGAGTAATATTAATGATTTTTTTGTCTTTTCTACATTTTCAAAAATAGTTTTAATTGGTTTATTTGATTTGGTGGACCATTGTTTACATTTTTGTACGAAATAGAGTTATGATATTTATATCATTCGAATGATGACACAAATTTTAATTAATTTAGCAAATTATCATTCTTACACTTGTCAAATATTGACCATAGATACTAGATCATCTGAGATATCTTCAAATCACATTCTCAAACAATAATTAAGTAATATTATGTACGTATCCTGTGTTTCTTTTTAAATTGATTTAAAAAGAAACCCAGATACTGCTTTACCTTGAACTCTACGAAAAAGTTGACTCAGTGAGTAAACGGGTGCCAGCATGTAAACGTAACATCGGTGCCTTCGTATTTATAAGGTCGAGGGTTAATTTCCAACACGCCATTAGTATGAAATAATCAATATTCATAGTCCGCTGAACTTAATGAATATAACAGCTTAATGTTGGGTGTCTACAAAGTATGAAAGCTCTGTAATGTTCACAGCATACTATTAACTTTTGAGAAAGGAGTATCAGAAGATTTTATGACACGCAAGAGAATGAAAGGAAAAGTCACTGAGGGGTAGCAACAGCAACGGAGCTTTTAGTAGCAGGACCACAAATAGAATATTTCAAATTAGTTCTATTCCAAAAACGAATTATTGGTATTTTACTTCATCTTCAACGTAACATGTACGTATGTACGCTAGTATTATTCGTGAATATTTTCGATGCTCGTTCGAGGTAGAACTTGTGATATAAAACTGTTTTTTTCCCATTTCGAGAAGATACCAACTGTTTAGGCAGATATTGTCGATGCCGATGCCGATACAAAGCATCTTGCTTGTATGGTCAGGCAATCCTCACTCTGTTCCATCATCAAGTACATCGGTGTGGGCGCCCGCGGCCATTGTTAGCCCCCCAGCAGCCTGCTAAAACCGCTTTGATGTTCAGCTCTAAGAGATAATTAACCCAGCCCGATGTATCTGACTTTGTACGCCAACTCACCCAACACTTCCCACTTCCCCCAATCTGCCCTTACCCACACCTTGCACCCCCATCCCACCCCCACCGGCCATAACATAAATTTCTCTCCCAACTAATAATTCCAGTATGGAAGCTAAATACTCGTGAGATTGTGGAGTAATTAGTGTTCAGAGCAATTATTTCGTCTGCAATACATTCTAAACGTAAGTCTCTCCATGGCCTGTCCAATTAATACACACCAATATTGTACTTGACGGTTAGATGTTCCTACCGAATTTTGCTTTTGATTGTGTATCCGTTTGGCGTAATACAATATTGAATCCACTGAGTATTTACACTGTATTTCATAGGTACTTGACTACACAAAATACCATCGAAAATTACTTGCAACATACTTTAGAAGATAAAATTGGCTATCGATATGCTCACGGTCTCAGTGTGCATGCCTCACATAACCCAACCTAACCTAATTCAACCTTTGGACAAATACACTACCAATACCATGCTATAAAAGCTTTCAACAGTCTAAAAATTGAAATTAAAATTGAGGAAAATAAAAATAAATTCACACACAAAATTACAAAATGGATTAAACAACAAAAAAGACAATATTACCAAAATGTCATAGCATAAAATAAAAATAAAACCTACACGTAACACACAAAACCAACATAAACACACATCACTCACAAACACACAAGATTATTTTCATTGTATTATTTTTTTAATTTTAAATGTATTATTATGTATTTTTATTTTTAATTTTAAATTTATTATTTTCTTTTCAAATTTACTATCTTCTCTTTAAATGTAATATGTAGATTAGATTTTCATATTATAAAATGAAGGCCTCAGCACGGGCAAGCCACCCAGTGAGGCCTACATTACTGGAAAACATAAATTGTAACAAAATAATGTACCAAATAAAATAAAAAAAATAAATAAATAGATCGTAAGTGGGGATCACAATAAATTGCGCAATAAAAGGAAGATAAACGCATTTGAGTTAGGTTAAGAGGAGCACATGTAATGCGAACGTGAACATGTTTTTTTTGTTTGTATAGTTTTTTAAATTGATTTCAAATCATTAAATCTCCAATTTTTTCAAGTTAAGTACTGAAACACAGCCTACCAAAGACAACGTTTTTTGGGTTCAAATATTGCAACTCCTAAACCTATCGCCCCAAAGATATAAACGTGAACATATTGTAAATATATTATAATATTTATATATATATTAAATATTCCAGGCAATGTTCATAAGCCCTATACATGTACGTATAACAGCTGTGTACATTGCACAAAATACTGTACATACCATAGTTTGTTAGGCATAGTCTTGCTTTTCAAATACGCCTACATTTTCCAAGTTGACTTGCATAATAGCAATAATTATAAATAATCACTTTCGATTCGCTAATTTCAAGGAAACAACACATTTTCTCATAGAGAAATTATTGGAAAATTGCTGTCATTACAATTAAAATACCTTTCCCTTGGAGTTCGTAACAACGACCGATTACCTGCGTACTGTATTGTAATGGAAGTTAATTATAAAAATGTTCCCGTATGTTTGCGTATCGGAAACAATTTCTCGCATTCCTCAGTCAGTGATGCGCCGATATCCTCCGTATCATTGATCACAAAGATTACGTAAATAAGCTCTCTGACCTGCTTTTGATGAACCTATACAATCTTAACTACATAGCAGAAATCTGTTCGATTAAAGCAGCAAACTCTCTCGAACGGTGAACTCTGGCGTTGAAATTCGCTCGTAAGAATTTCTAGGGTATTTTCAGTTCGCTATGCTGTTTCCATCATGAGCTTTAGGGCTGTTAACTGTTAACAAAGAAGGCAAAATGCAGTATTGTTTGTCATATTAGAAGAGCTTTTACAAGCATTACTTTTAATACCATTTTAAATACTTCTTTTTGAATTTCTATTTTGTTTTTGTGAATGAATGAATGCCAATCTTGCAAGTGGAAATTAACCCGGCGCGCGGCGTGCGCAAGTAAATTTTATTTGATGATTTTTTTATATCCCATTTTCTTTATTAAAAATAATATATAGTCTCAATTTATTTATTAAAAATAATATATAGTATACCTACTTGCGGCACGTTCCAGAGTGGAAGATACTCTAAGTATTTAAAATTGAAACGTTTCTTGAAATGGCTTCAACCGTGTTTGGTGACCAGATCTGAATAGCCAGGTACTCCCCCACCTTCCTCCTCTCATCTCCTTCCACTCCTCCACTACCTTCAGTCTCCCAACATACTTACTACAACATAGTCTCACAATTGCGGATGCCATAGTTTCACTGGTTCCAGACGTTGGGGAGCAGTTGGGACTCTTGTGCGGTATTCACAAAAAAAAACCCACTTCCCGACATCCGATCGAGCTGAAACTCGAAGACAGACTCGTTGTGGATCATTTCTCTGAAATTGGAGGACATTACAGCATACGAAATAAATATCGGTCCTTCCCGATTGGCATTTGGCGAGGTTAGTATTGTCGACTTCAGTTCAATTTTCAGTCAATCATTTTATATTTTAAAATAAATGTATTATATAAAAAAAACTTTTTCAATAATTCTAAAATTACTTTGTGACATATTTTTAATGATGTACTTTGTATACACCACATTTAATCAATAATAATCCACATGTTGCAAAGCCAATCGCTTCTTCGTCAGGTTAGTGCAAATTATAGAATTTAAAAATAGACAAGTATATACAAATAAGTACATATATTTTCGAGAAATATATTTATAAAAATGAGAGACGTTTAATTAGTTATTTTTATAAAATATAAATTATAAAAATTAAAATTTCATTAAATATTAATTTTTATAATTTAATTTTTATTTTTATAATAAATGAGTTTTTAGCGATGATAATTTACTGTAGGTAGTACTTATAATATGGTGTAAGTCTTAATGATGTTCATTTTACATGCTAGATCTGTTATACATTTGCAGATCGCTTACAAGATTTTATAAGATGGTGCTTCGAATAGCTGAGAGCAGAACGTTACCAAGATATAATAATTAAAACATGTAATTGAAAATTCCTTGTAGATGAAATTGAGGGATAAACCCACTGCGATAGTTTCCCAAGGTCAGGTCAAGGATGTAATATCTAATTCAATTGAAAGGACACGATACCCCCGTATACCTTCAGTTTAACATCAGCCAGGAATCCTGTTAATTAACGAGATAGCAAGTGAACCCTCCTGCCTATAGACCCGCCTAATAGGCCCACTGATATTTATCTAAGACTTGGCAAACATATCGGCTGAAGAGATATGGCGCAACCCTTGCTGCGTCATCTGTTTACAAGCTCGATTCTTTATTAATTAATTAATATTACTACCAATATTATTATTTTTAAACAATTTGATCGACCGAAAATCTAACTCGGAACCTTCCGCTTTCCAAGTGCACGCTTTACCATTGTGCTAACCTAACCTAATATAACCCTTTTCCATTCTGTCGGCTTTTAATTTAATACATTTTTTAGGCAAGGATACAGAAATTCGTTAAAATGGGTACTCTATAAATATTTTGTAAACCTATATTCAGTTGTACAAGGTTTTTTATTATTTAGCTTGAACAAGGAATCACTTTGTTTGATAAATACATTCTGTAAAATTTATTGCTCCCACATGTCATATAAAAGTATAAAAAATGTAAATAAGTCATCACTGAAAAGGGATCGAACGTATAATTTCATCCGAACAGATATATCGGTGTACAAGTTTGCGGTACCGTTTCCTAAAATGAAAAAAATGATCCTCCGGAAGAGAGGATATAAATAATTTTGTTTGAAACTGTTAATTTATTAATCCCACAGCAGAGCTAACGAAAAGCAGATAAATCCAAGCCTTTCCTTTCGCGTTTGATACAGTGGAGGAATAATACAACCGCTCCCGCCATCTCCATTCTCAATGGAAACAATACTTTTTTATTCCCGTTTTAATGAAAAAAGGCAACAATAAATCACAATTATCGTTTCCTCCGTTTACGCTCCACAGCCCGCCGACGGGGGCCATAAATAATTAGCGAAATATTTACGCGAAATAAAAAAAGCAATAATAATAATGCGAAACGAGTCATAAGACGCGACAAGGGAACAACAGTATAGCGAACAATCAATCCCGGAATAAAAGAGAAAGGGCCTTCGCAGAACTAATAAAACGAATCGTTTCCCGACATGAAAAGCCACTGCGGAGGGGTTGCCTTAACCCCCTTCAGATTCCCGCCCAACGACGGAGAAAGAAAGCTCTGACGACTGAGTACTGAACACTAGCACTAGCACTGAGCACCCGTTATGCTGCAATAACAGCGGCTCTAACAGATAGTGGGGTGGCGAGTGGCGATGACGGCTACCACCCCTTCGAACTGTGCTATCAGTATATCCCAATGTCACAGAGTACTGAATGAATTACGTTGTCCTGACCTTGGCGATTTCATAAGAATTATAGCTTGCGGCACGTTATCGTAGTCATGTACGTTTTAGCAAAGGCCATGTGTTCATTCTTCCATTTGTTTGATCTTTATTGCCTTCACAAATTTGCCAGTTACGAGTGCAGTTAATTACTCCTTCGTTATGCTACGGATAGATTGCGGAGCTATTCGAATTGTTTATGAAAATTACACCCATACGATTTGCGGATGTGACGGTGTCGTACTGTACATAAGAAACGCCAATATGTCGTTAGTGGTGTGATTATTACACCCACTAAATGTTTTATTATGAAAATTTAACGCGCCAGGAATATGTTAGGCTTTAAAAATAACAGGCAATTCAAAACGAATATAGCGGCTGCACGTCCTGCCCACTTGGCGAGGCATAAAATATTTAAGTACGCACTTAACAAACTATTTTATTTGTCGCGGTTCTCATAAGGGTATCATATCCTAAGTGCACCTTCAATATTATCCAGCGTCACATAGAACCTTCACCCGAGGCATGTATTATCTAACTATCTAACGTGTACCCTGCATTGCTCGGGGATTTATAAATGATTTAGTGTAATGTTTTGAGGTTGTGAGGTATCTTTTTACAATTCTGTTATTTTGTATCTCATAAAGTTTAGCCAGCTTTAACAATGTAAGCGCCCGAATTTTCTTTTCGACTCGATTACAAAACAAAGACATTTCTCTACTTCCTATAAATAAATGTTCCTATAAATACATGTATTATATAGTTAAACCTCCCGGAAGAAATTTTATTAATGATAGTGAAGACCCTATTAAAATCCATTGCGTAGTTTAGAAGAACTAAGCGCACAAACAGACAGACGCGGGTCAAGTCCTAGCCTCTCGTAATTTAACCCTTAAACTGCTTAGAAAATAATAAACGTGTTTTATCGTGTGGACCAAAAATACAAAGAACGACGTTCTTTGAGAGATATTTATAGTCGTACTATTTTTCCAAATATCAGTTAATTTTACAGGTTTGTGCGAGTATTATCAAGGCCACAGTGGCTACCAGAAATCATTAAAAATCTTTTGTATTCCATGGTTGGTGGGTGGTGAATTGTCTGCAATACGCAATCTCTCTCTTTCTCATAAAGTAAACAGCAACAGAAAGAGAGTTTTTAAAATCGCTCTCAGTGGCAGGACCATAACATCTGCCATTTTCTAATATCATATTATAATAATCAAATAGTCCTTTCCTGCGAGTTTTCCCATGTATGCCCCACACCTACGTTATCGATGTAAATACTTGGAAATGTGTCACGTAATTAAAAATCGTTTCAGCGTAACTTTTTCAAATGTTTTAATTATTTCTTTTTTTTTAAATTACTCGTTTCGATGACCTGTAGAGCGCTGCATTGAAACCATAAAGGTAAAACATGTGCCGGACCATCAAAGCAATTGCAATATGCGCCCACCCTGAACTGACCGCGTCGCACGCCCCTGCGCTTGGCCTGGGAACAAAGCGCGCCCACAAGGATTTTTCCTCCACTGCAAACAGATGATCTCCAGTGGCGTACCTAACACATATCATAATATATACTAGAAGTTTGGCAAGTCGCCATCTGATTATCATATCGAAGAGATCTCTTTTGATTTTATTCGTGCCATTACCAACGACAGTGGCACTTTATTATATCACGCACACGCTGCATTCCCGCTGAAATAAATAACAAACTCTATGGAGAAATATATATTTATTACACTCACTCTAATATCAACAGCCGTTATTTATTTTGCATTCAATTACATAAATATTAACAAAGCAATACAAATCTTTATAATTGAATTATTTTCTTTTACGAGCGTCAGCCGTTTTAATGGAGAGTATTTTACTCAGATATCACGTCATTTCTGCCAAGAAATGTATAAGTGTTTTTAGTAAACTTTATGGCTTAATACATCGTCATTTATTGATTTAGTTCATCGGACGGTTTCAATTAATAAAATGCCTATAAAAACTTCGCAAAATCTTCACGAAACTTAGATAACAAAATTGGAGAAATCTTTGATTCCGTTACAGTATTAAATATTCAATTAGTTTATGGCGTGTGCAAGAAACTATAAAAGTTGTTAATGCGGAGTTTTTCTTTTAATTTTGAGTCACTTTCATGAATATGTTAAGGTTTCTCAGACCTATAAATCTCATAAAAGAAAGTGAATAAATATGCATTTTATTGAATACAAAGATAATACTAATAAATCTAAACGAAATATGAAGCAGAACAAGACACAGAAAAATAAAAAAATGTAACGGTCTCAACTGGGAATCGAAGCAAGGATCTCTGTTTTACCAGGATGCCTGTAACCACTCAGCCATTGGACCAAATTATTTTATGTATATTTTTCGATCTCATATTTCAAGTTCAGAATTACCAATATTATGTTCAACTATTTTCTCCCAAATTTTTGGCTGCTCTCTTTTTTTAATTTAACTACAGTTTTTTTTATAATATTTCAAATATAGGAACAATATATTTTTTTGGTAAAAATGATGATTAATAATGGTGACATTCAGTGCCACGTGATCAGTCTGTTACCGTTTAGCATTATATTAATAACATTATAAAAAAATTGATTTTTTAAAATTAAACATATCAACAATAAAACAATTACATTAAATAAAAGTACAAAATCAAAATGGTTACACAAAATATACAAAGACTACATGCCGCCTCAGAACAGGAAACCCTAGTGAGGAGGACTGTGAAAAAAAATGAATTTGTGAAAATGAATAATGTACAAAATTTGCAATTGCAACTAATAAAAAAATAAAAAATGATTTTCTGTGAAACGTCCCAACCTTAGTGTCGTGACGAGAGGCAGCCCTATCCAAATCCTACACAATGCTCACTCAGAAATGTCGAGGCGCGTTTTTCATGCCGTGCAGTAGCCGCTGGCGAGCAAAAAGCAAATTTGTCCATAGCTGTCAACTTAGTGTATGAGTTAATTATCCGTCCCCGGCTTGATTCCCCAACCGGCCGACCTTTATCGCATCTCGCACAGCCGCGACTGAAGTCACGATCGGTACCGTCCGAGAGACGGGGAACAAGTCTAAAAGAAATGAAAAGTTCGTGTGGAAAAATCACTTATTTGCCTCGAGAATTTGGTTTGTTAACTGGTCGCAGCGATTATTTTAGATGCGAGTTTGGAATCATGTTATTATTGTTTTTCTTAATTGCGAACATCTATTTGTAATTTCCACTGAAAATCAAAACTTAAAAAGCTTTTAGCTATGATGGCGTCATCAAATTTTTCGTCGTGAGATTTTTTGTCTGTGAGATTTATAGGTCAGCGCAACTATATGTATATTTCTACCTCATTGTCGTTATGACCTACGAAGTTTCATGACAAATCAACACAGTGATAATTCATTACATTAATAATACAATAATTAATTTGAAGTAAACCCGGCGATGCCATACGTAGTAATGCAAAATCATTTGTTTTTGGTTTGAAAATTTGGTCGCCTAGAAATGTTTCAGATGCTTTAATTAAATACTGCGAGTAGAATACATCTTCTTGGCCTTTGAAATAATCGAGTATTTTTTATACAAGTCTTTTTATAAGCCCAGAAAAAATAATGTAAAGGCCTATGAAAACTGCTTTAAAGTTCAAAATCTCCTACTTACGAACCCATTTTATGTTATGATTTGATTGTATAATGTGGCAAATTAAGTTATTTATAAAATGATCAAAAAAAAAATTAAATATTTATGCCTGAACATTCACAAAATAAAATAAAAGGCACTTTTTGGACATGTTTTTTTTTCTTGCATAAATCAAAATAGGCGGATGTGTTAAGCGTGAATTTAAACCTTATCGCCATCTACGTAAGGGTTGTTATTTATAGCGGCTCAATTTAAAATATTACACGACGTAGTGCATCGCCTTAAGAGGTGAATATTGCTTATGAAACATGTCGGTTGTGCCTAACCAATAAAAGTGGTTAAAACTAAGGACAGGTTGTTTCATAGAATTTGAACAATTCGTAAGTTAAATTTATGTGTACAAAGTTATGCTATTATCCAAATACCATGAAACAACCCATTCTTAGTGTTTTTTTAATATTTTTTTACATTTTTATTTGTCCTGGTTAAATTGGTCAATCAATGGGAAAGAAATACGTAAAATAATATTTTTATATGAATAATGTTCAAGGATTATAATGACTTAATTTTGCAGTATTACGCCGTGTTACGCCACCTCCTTCCTTAGCCAATGTTTCGGACAGCATTACAATGTCATCAGGGCAGATGTGATGAAGGACACGGTAATGCTGTCCGAATCATTGGCTAAATAAGGAGGTAGCGCGCAACACGGAAAAATACCCCAATAATAAATCACTAGAACACTTTTGGTCGTGAAGATCTCAAATCATATCTCACTGTAGAGGGAATTCAAATTTGTGAAACCAGTGCATGTGGTGAAACTAAAGGAATTGTGGAATGGAAGGAGATGTTGAAGGGGAATAATAAAATACCCTTCGCTTGTAAAATACTTAAAAGTCGTTAAATTATTATTATTTTTTTAATCAATGTTTTTTACTCGGTTTTTTTTCTAACTTCTGCCTCCATCCTTTGGACTCATTGAAATATGAAAATGGATTTAACATCTCGTGTTAAAGCCGTCCGATTGGAAATTTCAACGCGGTCGTAAAATAGTTTGAAATATCGAGGCTGTAAAATGTTGAAAAGTGTTTCTCAACAAAGTGGAATTGCTGAGTAACACTTTGGACATTGGCGCAGCCTCATTTAACTGCAAATTCCCAGGAACAGGAAAACCTAATGGAAGAGCCATCAAACATCTACAATTATACAATTAATTCGCTTTGGATTTTTTTAAATCGCCTTTTTTGTTAAATGCTTCCTCAAGGACGCTGTAGAAATCAATAAATTTATTTTTTAATGTAATGTCTATTTTTTTAAGGACGAAACCGGTTAGTAACTTCTAAACTTTTACAGGTAGTAAGTAACCTAATGTTAGGTGCAGCCAAAATAATTATGCATCGGTGCCATACTAAGTTTTTTTTCGTTAACGTTAGAGTGCAATGTGCATTTTGTTTACGTTCAGCGTAGGTGTACTCGTTCTCTGCTTAATTATATCCATATGTATATAGTACTACCCGTGTTTTAGTGCGTCGTGTTACTCTTTCCGTGAACAATTTGCAGTGAGGATGCACAAATGCAGATTATTTGAGTGGCAGTATTGATTTATTGCGACCATGCCGTTTAAATTCATTTCCTAGTACACTACAAAGCGAAAATACTCATAATATCTTACGTGGGAAAATGAAATGGCAAGAAAATAGGTTAATTACTTTTTTAAATTCAAGTGAAGGCACTAAATAGGAAATATTTATATTTTTATAGTGTTTTATGTGTTTTTTATGCTAGGTTTATCCCTGTCTACTTGGGGGCGCGTATTGTTATCCTTGTTCTCTCTGATCGCCTCCTTACATTGTGTATTGGTGTGTGACCACAGATTGGCAATGCGAGAGTGTATTGGTGGTGTATGTGTGCGGCTGTGTGTATGTATACTTCTGTATGTGTGTGTGTATGTCCGGAGTGGTGTTCTAATTAGCCCAGACATTTATCCCATAAATTTCAAACCGGGAACCAACCAATTTATGCGCTCCGTCGTTGACGAAAAAACATTAAATACTACGGGGTCTTTGTTCACGGGTGACGTCAGGGCGTTTTTAAATTTAGAACTCTTACGAGTGTCGCCATTGATTTTTGTAGTTTTTTTCCTGAAACTTTAGGTTTTTACAGACAGAGCTTTTAGTACAAATGTCAGTCAAATTATTAATTTGTAATTACTTAATTGAAATTAATATAAATAA
The DNA here is from genome assembly GCA_026573805.1 of Hesperophylax magnus. Classification (NCBI taxonomy): domain Eukaryota; kingdom Metazoa; phylum Arthropoda; class Insecta; order Trichoptera; family Limnephilidae; genus Hesperophylax; species Hesperophylax magnus. The sequence goes on from JAIUSX010000121.1 coordinate 11,429,628, forward strand.
TGAACCTACATAGTTACCTACAGAATTATAAATTTGTGGATAAGTAGCTACCAAAATCTAAACGCAGTTTTAAGTAAATAAAACACTTTTTTAATGTGAATACTTGCTATTGAATGTGAGTGCCTGGAAGCCAGTGGAATTATGATATCCCGAAATTGGTCATGTGTGAGGCTGAATGGAGTGGTTAAGGGAAGAATAAGTTGAAGGGAAAAGTTGGAAAGTACCCCGACTAAGGGCACTGCTTAAAACTTTGACCGTGAGATCTTAGAATCATCGGCCCCTCACGAAGTGCACTTTTCTTGGTATTTTGACTACTTTTCGCTTATCACGAATGTATTTATATTGTGTTTTCATGTAAAAAGCTGCATAGCTCACAATGCAGTGATAAAATCCCAGTTCAAATAATTGTATACCTAAGTCTCTTGGAAGTTGGAAGAACTAATCAACTTTGATGTAATTAGCTACAATACAAATTAGTTCGGAATTATATACTTTAAAAATTATCACAGTTATAAATTCAATCCAATGGGGCAAGTAATTAAGATATCTCCGGATACATTACGGAGTTAGTAACCTGTATAATTAATGCCTAAAGATTTCCAGTTTTGTTACCAAATTTACCCCATTAGAAAATTCTTACTAAAAAGTTGAGTTTGCGTAACAGTAATCAAGTCTCAAAGTACAACCGCAGGGGCGGCCCCGGTGGGCGGCTGATTACAATTTTTTAATTAAACGTTAAAAAATCCAAAAAAAAATTCTAGATATAAATTAGTAATTATATTATCAACATATATTTTTTAATTCATTTCAGGTATGTATCTACATCTACGTTTTCAGTGCAATTTGAATCAATGTCTCATATTCGGTAAGTGATCCTAACTATCTAACTTAACCACCACACCTTTTTTCCTCGGGGGTAGGCCGTGAAAATAGAACTAATTGCTTTATTCATAGATGTACAATAATTATTATTATTGACTATATTGATACATTTGTCTTAATTATTATTATTGACTATATTGATACATTTGTCTTATCCTATGATTGACATGACATGCCTAGGGTATGTGATTACTGATTAACTTGACTATACCATATCTCCCTGGTGTATCTCTGACTTCCATTCCATAGCGCTTAGTAATAATAATATTTATATATAACAATTATTTTTATAAGCAATAATTATTAACCTGAAACACTCATCTACATTGAAAAATCTCCTGATAAAAGATACATGACGCCAACGGGACTTGAACCCGTGTCCTTTCGATTTCCGGTCGACAGCTCTGACCACTGAGCTATGGCGGCTTATAATACGGGAAAATAATTTATTTGAATGCATTAAGTTATAATGCATTCAAATAAATTATTTTCCCGTATTACTCGTTTTATTAGTACCCCGTATTTTTAATCAATTCTTATGTCGTTTCACGTCTAGATTATAAGTCTCCCAGATATCAAGTTTACAAATAATTAATATTTGACAAGTTCAAGTATCTTCACCAAAAATGTAGACAATTTGTCTCGACGCCATCTAGTGAGAGAGTTAGCACTTACAATGCCTTTCTCATATAAAATAAAGTTGGTTGTTTTCAGGTGAAAAAATTTAATAAGCAGTAATTATTGAATGAAACACTAGTATATATTGAATTATTTCGCGGATAAGAGATAAGCCGCCATAGCTCAGTGGTCAGAGCTGTCGACCGGAAATCGAAAGGACACGGGTTTAAGTCCCGTTGGCGTCATGTATCTTTTATCAGGAGATTTTTCAATGTGGATGAGTGTTTCAGGTTAGTAATTATTGCTTATAAAAATAATTGTTACCCTTTGTGCTATGCATAAAAAATCTTGTCTTAATAATTATACATATTTATTTTTTGTACCTCTTTCTACGTTCATCCGCTCTATGGGCTCAACACTTCCATTATTCCGATTCTTGACATGACTGGACAGTTGGTAATCGTGACACTGTTTAAATTTTTATTTATTCAATCTTGACCTGTAGTAAATAAGCTAGTTCATCAAGTGAATAACAATTTTAAAGAGCTTCTCACTTAATAGTTTGTGAAAGTTTAAAAATATTTAACATTAATATTTAAATAGTCACCTTATAGTGACAAAATTGTTGGAAAGAATTTAAGCTCTCCGCTGTAAAATACCTGAAATATTTATTTTTGTGAGCGAAGCATTTAATCTTGAATAATTAAAGAAAATTCGGAATAATCCAAGTTACCCCGCCCTACCCTACCCTCGCTACACCATTAAACTGTGTCCGGGATTTAATAAGACAAGACCCCTTTCCCCCTTTCTTGAACAACCCTACTTACCAAATTCTCACCCGCAACTGCATCCGTCCCTCTCGCCTGGGTTATTCGGTCTCTCCCCCCCGCATCCCCAATTCCCCCCTGAGCGCAAGTCTCACAAATTATAAGCAAAGTTTTCAAATTTATTTATAACATTCTTGTTTAATTAACGAACATTTCCTGTTTAATTAACGTAAACAAGCTGGGGGTGTTTAGTATTACAAAAATTATTTTACTCATACGGTTACGTTTATGTCGTTTACGTATCGACACACTCAACTTTATAGTCAAAGACGTCTCCACTGTTGATATTCGGGATAGCAGTGCAAAATATATCCCTGAACCAAGTTTTTAAGGACCAATTAATTATTATGATTATCATCTAATTTCATTTATATATTTTTTTTTAATTTTAATTTTTAAAATACTTTAACAACCAACTAACTAACCATCAATTAATTACAAATAATTTGTTCTTATTATGAGTAGGTAATTATTTATAGCGAAGATGGTATATGTATCGCAACAAGGGTTTCCGCAAACATAATACTCACACAGATGCATTGCTTGAACATGTTTCAAACTTTTGATTTGACTCGATGGAAAAGGTTAATTTTTCTTTTAATAAGGAGAAAACATTCGATGATCGTATTATCGCATTCCCACGCTTTTTGTCCGGCTCTCGCTAATATCAATGAGTAGGCGTAAGAAAGGCAAAATACAATTTGCATCAGTAACGTTTCGTAAAGACAACTCTGCTGTTGAAGTTTGTATGTAGCTTATGTTTATAATTTTATGCACTGTGGGGATGTTGTCGGTCGGAGCGGATTTTTTAAAATATTTTTTAGTTTTTCGAAGAAGAAAAAACATCGTTTTTAATTTCTCTTTTGGCCGCCTGCACAGTTAACCATGTCAAAGCTTTACGGGTGTAGTTTATGTAGCGTATTGCCTCTAGGTTGTATGCACTGTGGAGATGTGGTCGGCCGAAGCGAACTTGATGCCTTAAGTCCACAATTTATGGCCCGGTTTTCCAATTTGAAATTAATTTTCTCCAGGCGAATCGGCTCCCAGTGTGCTCCTCGAACAGTGTGTGCCTATTGATAACAACCCAATTCTTAAACCCAAAAATTGTGTTTTTCTTATTAATTTATATCACGTACTATTTGCGATACAGATATAGACTAGCTAATGTTCCATAATTTTAGTAATTACTGCATAAGAGTCCCAACTGCTCGGAGTAAGTGGAACTATGACAACCCCAATTTATAGCTAGATATAAATGATCTGGCTATTCAGATCTGGTTACTAAACATAGCTACAGTGCTGCTGCTGAAAACTCTGTTGTAGCACCTCTTTCAGTTCCGTGCGTCGTTTATTTATTTATTTATTAACGGATATCGTCCAAATTACAAAATAATAACACGAATAAAGTAAAAAGAAAAATACAGGAGTAGACAAAGGTACATAAAAGCAAAGACATATGGTAGATATAATATAAGAAAATAAAGTGACAAGTCGAATCGAGTCAAGAATACGCCGTGAGTCAGGACCACAGGACACTTAAATATTCCGTCACTTGTTTAGCGACTGGCAAAAATCATTCAGACTTATCCCAAAAAAGTTAAGGTTTTGACTTGAGTTGACCAGTCTACACATTCTAGACAATGGTGAATAATATCCATAATTTGTCGAATGATGGTTGAGGAAGAGCAGTTCATTATTTTTATTGAGTCTTTGCGAGGGGATATTGAAGGGAATGAGTTGCAGTAGAGTAGGTGAATCAATAATACCATTTATAATTTTGAAGAAGCAAATGAGGTCATTTCTTTCCCGACGGACTACCAAAGGGGAGAGGTTTAGAGTTAGTTCAATTTCATCATATGAGTATTTGCCATTTTCTAAACCTAGCCTCCTAGCAATCCCTATGTTATGTTTATGAGAATTATGGAGCTGAAAAAAAACGGGGTCATCTGCAGTATGCCTTTAAAGCCATTTCCAGCGAGGTTTTGTTTATGAATGGTGATATATCTCCGGGCGATACTGAGAGTATATTTTGCTCTGCGACGAGGAGAACTATACTTTAATGTCTGGATCTCGACAGAGGAATCCTCCCATTGTGACAGACAACATAATAGACAGCGATTTCATAGATTATGCTATCTTCCGACCGGAAGGACCAACCTGCCAATGATTTTCCCAATGGAGTACGAGTATATCGCTGTTGACCCAATTCTCTCCCGATAGCGATGCATTTTGCGTCAGTGAGGAGAGATTTAAAAGGAAATTCCATTGATTCTTAAAAGAATATTAACGTGATATTCACTGCTGCCTTTTCTAATGTATTCAATTTAAAGTTTGTGCTGGTCAAGAAATTGAATGTTTTTGTTGTTGCGAAAATACCCTTACACTTTGCCTTCTCCGGGATTTGAATCTTCTATTAAATTTACCGCTCAGCCACGGAGGCAGTCTAACAACCATTGCAATAGTGTTTTACCACGTGACACGATCAGTGGCTGCGATATAGGGGCATATCTCCGAGCAGATTTATTTCGCCATCCCCAAGTTTTAATTACATCAATTATCCTGCATTAACCCCGGCAATGGCAATAGATGCCACACAGCGATAAGACTATGGAGTTTTCCAATCTAGAGTTTGTTTACAATCCGAGAGTTCTACACATTTCACTGGCATAATTGGATAACTTGTTTTACTGCTTTTTTATAGACATTTTTCCGCCCCGCGTAAAATAACAAAAATCACTTACGTTTTTTCTGGATTTTCTCTCTGTCGCGTATAAGGAAATTGGCATAGTAAAATTTACATTGGAACACTTTGCTAGCTATTTCTAACCTACCTGTGTTATTTTAATACATATATATATATATGTGTATAATATAAGCTTCCTTAAATAGTTAGTAGGTATGTATATCACAATATTACAGAATAGCACATAAATATAATACTAAAACATAATATGTAATGTAAAACACGTGTCATACAAAAGAACTGATATAATTATCAATTCAATTGAAAAAGCGTGTATAAAAATAGAACCTTCCACGTATGTTAAAAATGAGGAACAAAAAATACGATATCAATCCCGATCTAAACTAATTATTTTATAAATCTAGAGTCACAATAAATCGCATTATTATTATAAAAATACTAATTTCGGTTGTTACTCAATCTGTAACTCCGGTTCAATCTCTAGAACTTGGATTTGCTTTGAATTTATGTGTCATCTTCGAAATTGATTTTGTGGGGATAATAGCCTAGCGGTAAAGTAGTTAAATTTTTTACTTTGTTTTAGTTAATACAAATATTACTTTCGGTTGTGACTATCTATAACTCAAGTTCAACGAACTATTTGATTTGCATTGAATTAAAGTGTCATAATGTTCTAAATTGGACGTGTGTGTTTGCTTGGAGAATTCAGACAAGCACCAACCCGTAATAAAAATTTTAAAATTGGAACTGATATGTTGAGAATTCCTACCCGTGATTTTCGCGGACCTTGATAGTTATCATTTATGCTTTTGTAAGTATGCGTGTCATGAAATTATTACTTGCTAATTAGTAGTTTGCCAATTGCAATTTGGGAGGCGGGTATGGGTACCGCCGCCCCGGGAATTATTCATTGGATAACCAACACCCCTGCTACAGGTCATCCCAAGTGATTCGGTACAATTGGTGACTTAGCAGGGGTGTCCGGGTTCCTCGGGTCAGGTGTGTTCGGGATGCGCCTACCCACCAGCTACGTGGCGTGTCGGATCGGGAGAGGTTGGTTTGGGGAGATTCTTTTGACCTCTCCAACTGATCTCTCTTGACCCACCGCCTTGCGCTGCAGTGGGAAGGATAGATCATACGTCCGTGACTCCTGAACACACTGATCCCTAGATTCCTACCCATTCCTCATACATTTTTCCTTCCCAGAAGTTCCTCTCCTTCCTTTCCTTAAAAAAAACCCTTCCTGTTCGGGGTTAATGTAAAAAAAACAATTATTACCTAATGAATTGTAATATATTATAGACTAATTAACATATACGATGTTAAAATAAAAATATACGATGTATTATTATTCTTAATTTCTTATTTAGTTGAGTGAATACATGATTAGTAAATTGTGTTGCGGTGGTCGTGATTTGCGCATTAATATAACAAAAGTATAAACAAAGTAAATATAACTATGTACCTAATTTGATACCATTTATCTAAAGCATGCATAATTTCCAACAATTCCACTCTAAAATAAATATTGTTATAAGTGTAGTTCTAGGAACTTCGTAAGTATAAATGAAAAAAAAAACAACTGCATACCAATTTCATTTATCGGTTCGTTAGGTCGGGTAAAAATCAGCTGATTAATTCGTATCACATCAGTTTTTTTTAAATTTTAAATTCGATTATTGCTGAAAAACTGTTTCGCTTTGGGATGATATCGTTTGATTGGAAATTTTATACAAAGTAGTTAAAGAGGCGTGACATTGAGTTCCCCATTGTAATTAATTTACCTAAGTGTCGAGTTTTATTCAGTAAACTATTTATATTGATTATTCTTAATGAAAAATCAAAAGAAGCTAAGCTATCAGCCTACAGTGGAGTTCTGATTCAAGCCTTGGTGAATAGGTAACTATGAGCACAAAGAAATACCTGAGGTATACGTGGGATGCCGTGTTAAAAGTTTGTAGTAGTCTTACATGAATTCAATATCGATGTAAGCTTAATAAGTATGATGAAGTAAGGGACCCTTAGATGGTTTGGGCATATAGAGCGGATGAACTAAGAAAGTAGTGCAAGGAGAATATATAACATGATTGTGAAAGTCGGGGACGCTTGATGTAGACATGTCACGATTAAGTCAATCAAATATTGGATTCGGGCCTTGTAAACAGTCGGAATAATTTATTTATTTATTTGCAAAAACAGTATATACCAGTACATTACAATATCGGTAATTAAAGATTGCAAAAAAGTGAATAACAAATACATTTTTTATTTTTTTATTAAAATTTTATTTAATTTTATTAATAAAAAATAAAAAAAATTAAAATACAGTTCTACAAATTAAACTTGAAAACAATAAACAAATACATTTACAAGTGGGACAAAAAAAAATGTTTCAAATTTAGGTGAACTCCTAGCGTGGAGGACAATATACTATACCATTGTAATACAAATATATTTAAGAATAAATAAAAAATAAGTCTTGGAAAATATCCACATTTCCTGCAAGGCAGTTAATTAACCTAATGATTCTTCCCAAGGGCATCACCATTGATAAGTTAGCTCTGCGCCTAGGCAGAATCAAAAGCCTGTGTTAGCGGCCTCGCGCAAAATTATCCGGGACATAGAATCCTATTTTAGCCAGAATATCTGGTATTGATACTAAACCGTTTAGAAGCTTATACGCCATCAGGAGTAATGCAACATCTAGCATAATGGCAGGGTGTAGTGTGAATGTGAATGAAGCAATACGTGTGTGCCAGAAACGAGTTGTTTGGCGGTCTATCCTCTGCCTACCCCTGCGAAGAAGCGACATGATTGTCACTTAGTTGGATCGCTGACAATTCTCTCATTATCGAGGATAATGTTAGGTATCTTAATCGTAAAGCTATTCCTGAAGTTTGTTTTGTCAATAACATCTAGCAGATGCGATGCGCAAAACCTGAATTAAATGTGATTATTTACCGGAGATTTAAAAACATATGCTCTATTGCTAAACTATCTATCTGTTGATGAGAAGACACAATGGTCTGCGTACCTTCAGTTTCATCAAAGCTTTTAAAAATTGTAAGATTTGAGTTGAACCCGCGACCTACTACCCCTCGGTCACGGAGGCCGTCAATGACATTTATGAAATTTGAGCATTAGGGGTGAAAATCATTGATTTTCCATTCATCATTTAGAAAAATTTGAATGTTTCGTTAACTGTGTAAAAGTGATTTATTTTAAAGTATTGTTGGTATGTTGATTATTTGCTGAGAAAGGTGATACGTAATAATTAAACCCATACAAATATTAAATTAATATGAAAAATTACACCACAATTTATAACAAACTTTTAAAAGTAAAAAAAATAGAAATATTTGATTTAGCTGTAGTGTAGGAACTAATTTACTAACATCTAACTGACTATGTCGACTGAACTATGCATATTAAAAATGGAGCATAAAATATTGTTAATAGCAGAATCATGAATTATTCAATTCACCGTTTCACTAAGTGCCAACTGAAAGATAGCCGGTAGATATTATAATACAGAATAGTATTATGATACTTAGTGACAGGTTAGGTATATATTAAATGATGTCTGCCGGTTGTAGTGTATATTGGTATATAGTATTCCTGCCCCTTAGTGACGCTACCACCAGCCGGCCTTTCTGCCCTAAAAGGGTTACCGGTGAATATTAAAATGCCGAGAATGGATTAGTTTGACTAATGGCTGAATGGCTCGCTATGACGTTCAACAAGTTAATTGTATGTATGAATGTTTAGTTAAAATATTATTTACAAGACGCAAACGAGGACCTTAATAGCCAGCGCTGCATCATGTTCTGTGCGCAGCTTACAAGAAACAAGTTCGTAGGGGCGATATTGGCAAATCACTGTTCACAATCCTTAAAAACATTCGTTTTCAACTATGCCAGTGAATCTATACCTTATTTATCTATTACGTATTTTATGTACATTTGTAAAAAAATAACTATTTATTTAAATGCAACCCTAACCTCAACTGCACATGTTAGGTACGTGGAATCGTACCTAATAAATTTTCTTCGGAAATAATAATAATAAATTTTGCACGGTTCGCAAAATTGCCTCAAGTCTGACTATGATGATACATAGTATAAATAAAAAATATTAGATTAGTACACAGAAACAGAACGAAGTGGCATTCATTATGTTATAAATTTTCGTACAACTAAGGTTTGCAAATCCCGTACCCTTTTCAAATCCCGCGGGATCGCGGGATTTTTCGAGATTTTTACTAAGGGGTATTAGGTTGAGAAAATACCAAAAAAATCTTTGATACCTTTCTTACATTCTACACCAGTTGGTGGGAATGTCATCACGTTTTGGTGTAAATTTGGTTTTTTTTCGATCCCGCAATCCCGCAAATCCCACACAAGAAAATCCACCGAATCAAATATTCCTGCTCGCGAGATTGCGGGATGCGGAATTGCAAATCCTACCCATACCACAAGAACACACATTCGCTAACTAAGATTGATTTATTTCCAAAGTGTTCCGTCGTATACAAATGACAAAGTGCCCTCGAACTGACGTGTTGTTTGATAGCCATTTTGCTGATAATCTATACATGAACATTAATTAAAGAGACTTTTTATATTTATATGGACTGATAGCCAATCGATTCACTTAATCATCCTGTGTTATATTATAACTGTGCCTTTTACGCTTTATCTATGCAAATACAAAACTCATCAACACAGCATTTAAGTGTAACATTAGGACCACTTAATTTTTTCTGAAGCTTTTAATACACGATTACTTAAAGACATTTGGATGTCGGATATCATATTTAAAGCGCTATTACTTAAAAGCTCATAATGTGTAAAAGGTTTTCATCATAGCTTCTAAAGCCGTCTGATAACTTTTTTGTTCTACGACTTAAGATCCATAGAAAAGCTCTCGGGTTTTTTTTAACTGATTTAATAAAACATACATTATTTCTAAGTTGTCGTTCACTTAAGGATGTATGTATTTGAGTTAGTGTTTTTAAAAATAAATTACTTAAATAATACGATTAACATTTTAAAACTTTTTCAAAGATAACTTATAAAATATAATCGTATTCTTGAAAATTCTATGTGTACTTGATGGCCTCCATGGTCAGGGGTAAGACTCTCGACTATCAATTCGAAGGTCGCGGGTTCAAATTCCGGCGTGCACAAGTAAGTTTTATTTGATGAATTTGAGTTATTTCACAATTTATTGATTTAAAATAATGTATGTAGTATACCTACTTGCAGCACGTTCCAGAGTGGAAAATACTCTCAGTATCGCCCTGGTGTAAGACCACCATTCATAATTAAAACGTTGCTTGAAATGGCTTTAGCCGTGTTTGGTGACCAGATCTGAATAGCAAGGTACGCCCCCACCTTCCTCTTATCCATCTCCTTCCCTCCCCACTACCTAAAATACCCCAATTATTGGGGATGCCATTGTCTCGCTGGCTCCAGACGGTTGGGAGCAGTTAAGACTCTTATGCGGTATTCACATAAAAAAACAATGTGTACCAGTTTTTTCATGTATTTCTTATTTCCACCGCTCCAGCTTTACAAACAGGTGGAGAGATAAATTTTGTTTGAGAAAAGCGTTTGCTCGATGTATGTTTTAACAAGCCACATGTCACATGCTGAATAGCTAAAAGGTGTTCAATTACAGTTAATTTAAAGTGAGTAACGAGTAACTTACCATTAATTCGTCGAGTTCATTAGCCGTTTTTGACAACTCATCGCCCACTCTCGGAGACTTGAATATCTCCCATGACTTTCATAACACTAGCTGAGTGGCCGCCGCACTGTTGAGTGTTTTAAACACTTTTATATGAGCATGTTTCATTAGCTAAGTGGTCGGCTTTTAGTGCGTCCCCTTGCGATCCCTCTCCCGCGAGTTCCCGAGTGCTCCTCTCGTGCTCCCCGGCCCTCTGTCCACTATACCTGTGTGCTGTGTAGCTTCCCTTATAAGGGCGAAGATGTCGATGATGCCAGTCAAATCTACTTCCATTATGATTTGCAACTTTTAAAGGTATCCACTGCCTTTCCTCTAGGTCCGCGGTAAAAGATTTGGTAAACTTCTAGAACAGCTGGCCACGCTTAATACGAATATTTTTTTATACATATAACACTTTGATTCATCGTAGTTAACATTTGCATCCGGTGGAATGGAAAATACTGCATTTCAAATTTCAAATAAGTGAACTGAATTTTTTTATATTAGACTATGGACTGTGTTATAAAAGTTCTCCAATGGTTTAAATTACTGCTACATACGAGTATGATACTGTCGTTATTGTTATTACTTTAACGCTCGTTAATATGCTGTGTAAATTATAGTAACCTACTCTATGTTTGTGAAATATTCGTATTAATTAATTTGTATATTCTCACGGGCGTTTTACAGAAATAAAATATAGACAGTTTTAAAATACAGCTGATATTTCGTTATAAAATATAGTCACTCTACTCAGATTTAATTTAATAATAATAATTTTATTTAATAATAATACTAAGAAAATAGTGAAAAAAATTATATTATATAATGTAAATATATAAATTCGTTAATTATATTATATAAATTCTCACTGTAAGGTACTTACTATAACACGTAATACCTATCATATTATTGATTACTTATAAATAACTAAAATAATGTACTGTGCACTCCTCTTCCAAACACAAGCTAACGCTTCTATGAAAGAGTAGTATTCAAATCTCATAATGTGTAAAAACCCAATGTAAATACGATTTTATATGCATTTACTTTATTTCATAATACAAAAAATAAACATACTACATACTATTGTATAATTGATTGCTGCGGGCTAGATCTAAAATATATAGTTTTCAACTGCACTATCTATTTATAAATGTGAATTTCTGACGAGACGAAAGACCTGAGTATCTTTGGTTTCTTCGACATTCCGTTGCTGATGCAAGATCTGATAATGTTTTCAAGAATGCACATTTCGAATAAGTCTTGAAACATCTTGTAAACTTTTTTTATTTTATCTCAAACTGTTGCTGAAAGTAAATATTAGATTTCCGTTCAGTCATAATTATACAATAATTATTTATCTTAACTCTGTTAGTAACGGTAAATTTCGAATCCGTAATATCCTGGCGATCAGTTAAAACTCATAGTTATTTAATTCGAAAACTTTTATGAGTTTTTAATAGCTCACGGATCCTCTTATTCGTGAGAGCCTTTGATTTGGTGCAGTTACCTTATCAATTTATCAGGGCGATGTTTACAAACATATTAGCGGCGGTAAATTACCGACATCATAACAATCGCAATAAACCTGGCCTGTTTGTTATTACGGAGTGCCGAATAGATCCGAATAGATATCTACTTACCGATTGCCAAGAGGAGTTTCTATTCCTACGATTCAATCTGTAGTGAGGAACGGTCTCAAAACTTGCCGAATATAAAATATCTGTGACTCAATTATTATTATTCAATTAGTGTTGACATTTTAATAGCATGTTAGCTTTATACCCAGCTTCAATTGTTTATCTTGCTAGTAAAATTTATATTTTAAATTTAAAGTCACGCTCACATTAGTTTTTTTAACATTAAACCCCACACGGGAGGCCCCAAGGAAAATAATTTCCGTCAGGGCCTATGTCATTTTTGGAGATTCCTTGTGGAGTGTCTTTTTAAGAAAAGGAAGGAAATTATGTTCTTGTAACAAAAATGGTATGAGGGGTTGGTAGGAATCTATTGATCAGTGTGTCCAGGAGTGACGCTTTTACGCCACACAGCTGGGGGGAAGGCGCATCATGAACACACCTCACCCGATGAACCCAGGAACTCCTGCTAAATCACCAAGCATAGCAAACCACTTGGGGTGATCTATGGTTACAGGAGCGGCGGTACCCAAAACCGCCTCCCAAATTGAAAATGGTTTCGTTGATTTACAAATTTCAGACAGAAAAATAAAAATAATTTCTTGATTGGGAGTTTTTACAGCTTCAAACAGATTTATCTAGGAACGTTATTTTGTCATCACATGACAAGTGCAAACGTCGTCATTTTCTATTTAGTTTATCATCAGATCACGTGTTATGTACTCTCGTTTGATATAAATGCGAAAACTTTAAATTATAGCCCATAATTACTTCATCAATAATTACAAAATCACTTTGTGGCGTCATTTTAATTTGAATAAAATTAATAACTTTGAATGCACCACTGTTATACGTTTATCCTGGCGAAGAAACCATTGTTTTCTTCGCCAGGATAAGCGTATAACAGTGGTGCATACAAGTTATTTATTTAAATAAAATAAATAATTTGTATACACCACTTTGTGGCGTCATTTTAATTTAAATAAAATTAATAACTTTGTATGCACCACTGTTATACGTTTATCCTGGCAAAGAAACCATTGTTTTTAAACTTGTTGATCCTTTTTGATTAAGTAGTGGTGCATAAAAGTTATTTATTTTATTTAAATATAACCAATAAGCCCACCAAACTAAACAAACCACAGAAACCTGCATTTTTTTTCGATTTACGGGTATAAAAATTGAAATTTATTGCAAAGCGAAATATATAGATTTCAAATTGAGACGTCACGTTTGCACTTATAATAATTCCACATAATATTATGACGCATATAAGTATGGTTGTGTTCTTGAATAATATGTTGAATATTCACGGATGCTGAATGAGTTTGAATGTGTTGAATATGCCTCTGTGAGAATATTATGATAATATCGTATTGGCGCCAGTTCAGAAGTCCACTTTGGTCCGCTCATTAGCCGTGATAAATATCTAGCGGAAAGACAGCTGACTGTGTGGCTGGGTGGTTGACTCGGTAAGTTTTCTTTTCTAATTTTATTAAGAATAAAAGTGTCCCGGAGACAGTGGGCAGTATTTATTCCCGTGTCACTTGAAACGCTAGTTCGATACATCTTTCCGTGGGCCTATTATAACACTGACACACTTTCTTACTTTGCAATTAAGCCGAGTGTATTTATTTATTTTGTGTTCATTTTGTAGGAACTATAATTCAATATTAAAAATTAATTTTACTGCTTGATCAAGTCTGCTAGATATTGTTATTTTAGGTGTTCTGTTTTGTCTTCCATGTGCATTGTCAAACTCTTGTGACGGCACTGACAGACTGTCCTTTTTTTATAGAAAATCGGACGGCCTCCGTGGGTAAGCAATTCGAAGGTCGTGGGTTCAAGCTCGGCGTGCGCAAGTAAATTTAAAAGATGACTTTGATTTTTTCCCAATTTATTAATTAAAAATAATGTATAGTATACTTGCATCACGTTCCAGAGTGGAAGATAATCTCAGTATCGCCTTGGTGTGAGACCACCATTCGGAATTGAAACGTTGCTTTAAATGGCTTTAACCGTGTTTGTGTTTGTGTTGTGACCAGATCTGATTAGCCAGGTATCCCCCTCTATCTTCCTCTTCCCCTCCCCACTACCTTATGCCTAACAATATACTCCAATTGGGGATACCATAGTTTAATATACATGGTGTCCGGAAACTCGTAGTACAAGCCGGAAACTGGAGAATGTATACCACACGGGGAACCCAAATAAACATAAAGTTTTTTGATTTGAGCATTTTTATAAAAAAAACAAAAAAATATATTTTTCGGCTATTTCAGGGTTCAAATTTTTTCGTCATAATTTGTTTTACTTTTAAATTTTTAAATAGTTTTAATTAGTTGGGTACTTTGATCTTCAGTAATAATTTATAAGAATTTGATCAAAAAAAAAATCAACTTCTGACTCGATTTACTCGAAAACGAAAGCTCAAATCAAAAAAAATTATACTACAAAATCGACTCCAAATGTGATGTAGATTCACCAGTTTCCCGCTTGTACTACGAGTTTCCGGACACCATGTATATACCATAGAATAAAAGTTTATGAAAGTTAATGTGTTTTCAGTTTATTTAATGAATTTAATTAGTGGTCAAGCTACCACTGCTAAGTGGTGTCGTCACTTGGCAATGGTAGCTTGATCGGAAACAGTGAAGTTAAATGTATACATTGCTTAGGAACATACTGCAAGTACTTTTGGTTTTCCCGTATTATATAATTTCGTTGACGTTTGTCCCGTGAATTCCTTCGAAAGATTTTAAATTCAACATTTTTACCTTCGGTCAAATGTATTTAAAAATGTAATTAAACCCGGCGCTAACATCAGATAATAATAATAACTACCTTTGCTAATCTAATCTAAACCTTTTATGAAGATACCAATAGACCGTGATGTATTTATAGGAAAAGGAACGAGAGAAAGTTCTAAGGAAGGAAAGGTAGGAATTTGGGGGTCAATATGTCTAGGAGGGACAAACGTTCGAATCCATTCCTCTATGGGTCGAGAGAGTCCGTCTAGAAAAGTCAAAAGGTCTCCCTCAACCAGTCTCACCGGCTTCAGACGGTTGGGAGCAGTTGGGACTCTTGTGCGGTATTCATAAAAAAAAAACTCTCTCCCTATCCGGTGGGCAAATGCAGCCTCGCCAAGACCTAGACAAACCTCACACTATGAACGTAGGCACCCCTGCTAAGTCACCAAACGTAGCAAACCACTTTAACTATAGGAAGAGTAGTGTTTATTATCCGATAAATGGTTCCCGGGCGGCGGTACACCCATACCCGCCTCTCAAATTGAAAGTGCGCCCTTGAAGTGATATTTCACTAAAACAGCGCATTGTTATTTAAAATCTTGTCTTGATTACTTGTGTATATTTTCTCACCTCCCTTTACAGTATTCCCAGGTGTTCTGATAATAAAGCCATCCCAATTTAACACGCTCCACTCGCGTTAGTGTGTATAATAATATGTGGGCCCGATCTCAAGTGGGAGTTAAATTATTTATCACCTTCAAATCGTGTGCCGCAACATATAAATTCAAATTAACGTTGATAAAAATAAGCTCCTTCAAATGCAAATGCCCATGCACATTCATTCCATCGGACATGATGGTCTTAATTGACTTTATTAACATGAAATTATGATTCATTGTTTTTTTTCGTGAGCCTCTCCACGCGTGCCTTTAGTTTTTCCAATGTTGTGGGCTGACAAGTGTATAAATCACTGTTCCATAACATGCATGTAGTTTGCCTTGTTTTGAGTTTATCGCAGTTTGCAATATTTATCGAATCTTATTTTCTTAGGCAGCAATAGACCAAACAAGGAGAATACGAGTAGGATAAACTGTGATAACTTACTTGGCGATAGTTTGTTAACTAACTATGGACGCGGTAGTCTCTCTCGCTGCAGCAGCTGGTCCAGTTTCTTCACCACCTAGGATTCTTGCTGCAGAGTCTCCATTTTCTATTTTCTTCGAACGTCACAGCGGTGCTGCTAAGGTCTGTTATCTATGTGAGGATATTGTGTCAGCTCTTTGTTAGCAGCAGACACATACCTCGACGGATGACGAACCTCGTGCTGGCACTGTTGGTGGACGCGGTGGACTCTCTTGCTGCAGCAGCTGGATCAGTTTCCTCACCACCTGGGATTCTTGCTGCAGAGTCTCCATCTTCTATCTCCGTGTCACCTGTTTCTGTACTTCATTTTACTTAACTTAAATTCAGTTTATTTTTATAATATTTATATTTTTTGTAATACCTGCATCAACTGTAAAGCGCCCCTGAGGTGATATCTCACAAAAGCGGCACTATAAAAATTGTCCAATTATTATTATTATTAACTAACTATGATAACTTACTTGGCGATAGTTTGTTAACAACTAACTAACCATCACGCAGTTTCCCGCAGGGTTAGGTAGATAGGACATACCGCCAAACAACTCGGTCTTGGCACACACTCATTGCCTCAATCACATTCATTCATCGTATCGTACATACCGTTATGTTATTCGGACTCTTTACATTGCCCGACTAAAGTACTCGGTTCACTCGATCGTGCCATGTCTTCCTCGGGCGTCCTCGACATATTCTACAATTCACATTCGCGTCATATATTCTCCTTACACTCCTTTCTTAGTTCATTCGTCCCTTTCTTAATCTTACTCATTGTGCTTACATCAGCCTTGCATTCTTTCTTCCGTCCTTCCTCTGCCAATTCCATGCCTCAATGCCATACATCGGGGTAGGTAACAGCATTCTATTGTGGACTGCTAGCTTCGCTTCTTTCTTCTCAACATTTTTTTACTAGCGCCAACCGCCTTCAGTCCTCTAATGGAGTCACCTGTATTTATCCTTTCAAATCTGTATCAGCCTTTCTATCTTTAGTTATTTGTTATTAATACTTTGTTTTTGTCTAAAAACGAGTAAAACTGTATTCCATTTTACTTTCATATATTTATATATATTTAAAAGGGGTAGCAATTATTATGTCTCGATTTATATAAACCACAGCCTCACTGAATTGCTTTAAGGCTAATAACCTTCCCTGCTTTACCGACATGAACCGATTTGGCACTACTCATACGATGTCAGTAGGAATCCAAGCATTATTATTTTTATAGGAAATTCTTTAGAAATACGGAATATTTTTGGTGCTAATATTATTTGGTGAGAGTTTAATTTTTTGTTTTTGAGTATTACGTATGTGAAAGCTTTGAAAAGTGGCCTATTTCTTTAGTGTAATAATTAACGCAATTGTTCCCGTGTAAAATAAGTACCACTTATTAGACAAATTATCGTAAAATTTATGTTTAACGAGTATTACGTATGTGAAAACCTAGAAAAGTGTCCCATTCCTTTAGTCTAATAATTGACGCAATTGTTCACGTGTAAAATAAGCACCAATTTATCATCAGGCAGGTAATGATTTGATTTTTATGTTTTGTATTTCCGTTATTATTTTTAGTAAAATAGCTCATAGGATGCATAAAATGTACAATTTTTCGTAATCTTTCTTGAAATAAAAATCGATCATTAAATTACGGCTAGTCTATCACCAAGTTACCTAAGTTTCAATCTGCAAAACTTAACTAACCTGCAAAACACCCTGTGTACAAATACATAGTTTTCGGATTTTTTCGTATATTTGAGAAAGAAAAATAATTGTCTTTAACATATCCTTTACAAAAAGAAAATTCGCTTATACTATTTTTTACCTTAATTTTTCAACCCCCTTGAGGCTATTTTTAACAAAAGCGGCGTTATACAAATTGTCCAATTATTATTATTAATATGTATCAAAAGCAAGTTACCTCAGTTTTTCCTACTCATTTCGTTAAGGGTTTAATGAAAACAACCGTTTATTTACATCATTAATTTCTATAATAGTATTTTTATATATACCTGTGTGGTTTTCAATCATTTTTATAAATTCCTTCATAAAATGTACGTTGTTTTGAAACTAGTAAGCATATAAAATATGTGGTGTATTATCAATTATATTATCTTTTAATTGAAAAATTACGCTCGTGTATTATTTACGCGTTATTAAAGGATAAACCTCAACAGTCCTACTTATAAAGATTCCACGATACGCCACTGCAGCGCTGGTATAGCTATACGGAGGGCCGTGTGCTGCTCGCGTTAAAATATTTACTCACAATAATATTCGTGCAAGATTTTTTTAATACTTTTCTACTTTGTTCCAATCCTCAAAAACACGCTCATTTTCGCATTTCACGTTAGTTGATAACTTCACGTTTCTTCAAATGACACACTGCTTGAATTGCTTCGAAATTTGGCCAATTTGATTATGCGTTCCGTATTTCCTTTGGAAAATCGATATTTCGATTTTAAATATTCCTCTGAGAGTGCTGCCAATGACCGATCGATATTTGTCAAATCGACCAGATTTTTAACAAAGTCCGTCTTAATACCATAGTAATACGTCCTTAATCCTGGGGGTCGGCCGGTTAAAAATCTGTCAGTCACTAATACCGCGGTATTACTTATCCCTCCGTATTATCTATTGTGAGTAAGATGGTAAAATTTTTTTTCCACAGTCTGTATTATCATAATTTCATGGACCTCTCAATGCCGTGCCGAAGCGGTACGGGAACATTTGGCTAAACAAGCAAATGCTCTACCAAATGAAAAAAAACAGAGAGCGATATGTGAAATGCTTATAATACAAAATGGTATTTATTCTCTGCTTCGGCGCCATGACTGACTACGTTGCATTCTTTTTTTTTTCAGTTGACCTTTTGTTTCAGTCAACTTTTACTTTATTGTTTACCTTGAGTCGCTCGATACCTATGTTCTCTGACTACTTTTCATACGTTCTATATAACATCTAATTTTTTTAATTACAATTTACGAATCAATTAGTTAATTGATTTGTTGAAAATTTACATTATCAGCCAGTGCTTAATCACTCCCCGTCCATCAGAGATTCTCCAGTGGCGCTTTTCATCCAGCCCCAATGAACTCGCTATTTCGGGAGCTAATAGATGTTGTCCGCTTTAATTAGTACGATGGCCTTTATATACCGTCGATAATTGGTCATTTTATTGTATTCCATCAGCCAGACGAGCTCTTAATTGGTAGAAACGTCCGTTAAACAAAGTCAAGAGTACTGCTCCATTCGGAACACATTATTCAGTACTCTCCGAAAAGGGACATTATTTGAATTTAAACTTTTACTGTTTTTAGACTGGTTTAAAACAAAGCTAGTTGAAAAAGAGTTATTTATATTCAGTTTAAATAATGGATACATATTATGGCTAAAGAATTTAACATAAAAATTATCTTGCCTATTGCTAAAAGTACCTATCCTGCCAAAGGTAGAATAGAAAAAGAACTCACCAAACAATATCGAATGTTTTGACATAAGTAAATGGCATTATGAATCTCAATTTAGGCGTGGTCGTCTTGTTGGCTTATACGAGGGGCTTCATGCTATTGGTAATAAAAGTACACACTTTAAAAAAATATATCGGAGGTATCAATTTTAGTGCGTTTAACAATAGGTGTAGCATTATTTTTGAAACCTCAGCCTTACCCGAATGAGGGAATTAATACGTCTTCAAGACCCAGATGTGCAATTAAATTTTATTAAAGATTCGTTTGTTATCGTTAAGACGAGACAATACCCTAAATTAGAGTCAGAATCTTAACGACGTAAGTGAAGCAGCTGTGCACAAAAATTTGCGACGCGCGGCCCTGGTGTATTGGACAGACCTGCGTTTGAATTTGCTTCCATCAAATCTCTAAAATAAAGTGAGAATCCTAACGACATAAGTGATGCATTTGTGTAAAAACAATATTCGGCGCGCAGCCCCGCGCAATGACGGAACTACGGTTGGCTTTGCCCTAGCAGGCCTAGAAAATCAATCTTTCCTTGGGGTTTATTTTAATTATTTCTGATGAACGTATTACTAAAATCTCAAATGTTTCTAGAGATATCCCTCGGGAAGTTACTAATTCATCGTCTAGTAAAATTAAATTTGGTGCTTTATAGTGGAAAAACGTTTTATGAAATTTTCAAAGCATTTTACATAAAATATTTTAATGGTAAGGTTATATTTTATTAATCTTAAATATAAATATCTTACATCCGTAGGGATCCCTCTAGTATATAATTAAAATGTGAGCGTCCAGCAAACACCCGTTATTAGACTTATGTCGCCTTAATTATAATCTTTATTAACATATTCTCAAAAGTGTCAAATTGCAATCCGATTTTCAGTAATCTCCTTCCGTTCCGTTTTAAATAATCAGGACTCTAATTTCAATTCAGTCGTTATTAAGCTGAATATCAAAATATTCTCACGGGTGTATTCAATAAAGCGGCTCTAAATGCATTGATTTATATGCTAATGAGGGCAGGAAACAATGATTAGGAACACTATCCAATCGTTTATATAGCAGTGTCGGTTACCTTCAATTACCTGTTAATTAACTCATTTATAAGTCGATCTATTTGAACTCATGCCCATAAACACCATTAAATTTTACTCGATACTCGTACGCCCTAATTATAGTACTTATCTACTATCATAGTGGATAGAACTTAATTTATGAATTTATACGTCATTTTCATGACGTGACATGTGGCAGTCTGTCCGCTATTACAATTCATACTACATGGTATGAAGTTATGAAAGCATCATCACTGAATAAAATGAAGTTTCGATGTAAAAAAGTCACAGCTGTTTATTTATGTTTTCTTTAAAAATAAACGACCTTTTGAGAAAATTTGCCATCCTTTGAAAATATTTTATTCTTGATAGTTTTTTATAATTCCGGAAATAGAAATACGCTTCTGTGTTATTTTAACCTCGGAACTTCTCATTTGATATTAATTGATAAATTTAGATTTCTACGTCGCAAAAATTTAACTTGATCTATATTTACCATTACTAAAAATTTAACTTGATCTATATTTACCATTACTAAAAATTTAACTTGATCTATATTTACCATTACTAAAAATTTTACTTGATCTATATTTACCATTACGAAAATAAATTTGCAACAGTAGATTGAAGCAACAAGGCTATAATAGAAGAAAAGCGGTGCTTACAGATTTGAAAAGCAACATCTCAATAATATAACTGCAAACACAATTCAATTGGGTTACTTTTAAGGAGGTAAGCATTGCTTCCTCATTTATTCCTTTTTAAAATGCGTCCGAGGAAGCAGCATAAAATACCTGTATCTACATTTTATTTGGCTTTTTTAATACTGATTAGTCAATTTAATACATACAAAAAAACCTTAACATTTTCCGCCACCATTTCGACATTTTGCACTTAATTTGTTTAAAGTACTATGTTCTTATTCTTTATATATTCACACCACCTATTTAATAATGCGTTCCTAATAATTACATAGTTATTCACATAATTAGTTTTAAAAACTGAGAATTTGTTAGCTTTTAAGATCATTTCATCAAAATTCTCTAGTCTTTAAAATAAAGATAAATAAACATCACCTCTACTTTTGCCAAGAATCTTCTAATAAATGTTATATCAATAGTAATGGCGTGTAAAATATCAAATATAAATCATGTAATATCCAGTGACCTCTGCTTAAACTTTACGATAAATGTGTGTAACGTTAAGTGACCTGGCAGGTAAGTATGTTTTCTATATCTTTTTGTTAAGGCGATGCCATACGTAGTAATGTAAAATCATGTGTTTTTGGTTTGAAAATTTGGTCACCTAGAAATGTTTCAGATGCTTTAATTGAATACTGCGAGTAGAATACATCTTGGCCTTTGAAATAATCGAGTATTTTTAAGAAAGTCTTTTTATAAGCCCATAAAAAAATAGTGTCTAAGTCCTATGAAAACTGCTTTAAAGTTCAAAATCTCCTACTTACGAACCCATTTTCGGTTATGATTTTATTGTATAATGTGGAAAATTAAGTTATTTATAAAATGATCGAAAAAAAAAAATTTATTCCTGAACATCCACAAAATAAAATAAAAAGGCACTTTTGTCTATGTTTTTTTCTTGCATAAATCAAATCAATAAATGTTATTGATAGCAGCTCAATTTAAAATATTATAGTGCATCGCCTTAATAAAAAAATAGATAAAGCCTTGGAACTCTAGGAATTATAAGTCGTACAGCGCCCTCGAGGTGATTTTTCACAATACGGCGCTATATAAATGATCTAATTATTATTAATATTATTAAGTATTTGTGACATGTCTAGAAAAAGCGAACTTACTTCAATTATGAGCTCCACTTTAATCATTGTAAACGTAGTCCTCTGTCTTTGTAGGCGATAAAATTTTCATAAATAGTTAATCGAGACTATGGATCGGGGACCTCTCGTTATTTAGTTTATTTTCGTGCCCTTGGAGTAGGGTAGACTGGTACTGGATTACCGTTTCATTAGACTGAGTGCCCCTCTTCAGAATGCACCACCTCTTCGATAGAGACGAGACGAATACACCGGGAGAAACGGGGGAACACAACAGTCGGAGAGAGGGGTGTGACTGATTTTTGTTATTCTACTCAACTCCTTACTTTGTATTTACACTTAAAGACAAATATATGCCCGTTATATAGGACGTAGCATTTTCTTCATAAAGTGAACTAAGATTCAATGTTATAGAAAAATATACACATATATATATATATATATATATATATATATATATATATATATATTTACTTCTTTTATATTATTTAGACGAGATTTAGAACCACGGTTTTTAGGCAGTACTAAATGTCATCAAACCATAAAACATCTATTATGGTATTAGTATGTAATTTAATGTATTATATATTCCGGAATGCGAGGAGGTTATAGCAAACACACACATCTCGTAGGTACTTGTATCGTATCCAGGTACATTTGAACAAATAGTAGTGAAAATTTTACTTGATGTAAGTTTTTTTATTTACTGAAAATGTATTAAATTATTAATAGTAAACTAAAATTACGGAATAATACACATCACGCTTAACTGGATTATTTGGTTCCTTTGATCAGGCAATCTGCCTAGCTGGAAATTTGTCAAGACATAAAAGCACATCGTATCGACGCATTTAAAATATTTTCATTTATTTTAAATATTCTCGAGCGTTATTTTTTTATTATTATATAGCATTATGTAGTTTCTTTTATACATTATAATAAAAAATATTATCTATTAGGAAAACATTCGCCTTCAATTAATCCAGGTGGATAAAACTTAAAAATATGTTAATGATAATTACAATACTTATAATGGTCGTCGGTATAGCTTAAGCTTAAGAGGAAGCTACAAGTCAAAAATGTGTATATTCTTGGTATACCTTATACTGTAGGTAATAGGCAAAATCGCTTGACAAACCGAGTCTATGTCTAGTCGCTTGAAATCGGAGTCCTGCTTAGCAGAATGAATTTCTTGTGTCCAATTCCTGTCGCTACAATAACATTATTTTTCGTAGTTTTTTTTGCATACGATTTAATGACTCATTTTCATATTTGTTTTTGGACTTCTTTGCTACTATAATACTGAAACTATTTTGTAATGCGTTTTTGTAATCATTATCATCATTGCTATCAGGTCAAGCATTCCCAATTTATACTGCTTTTTTAAATCGAACAACAGTAATACTAATCCGAATTCCATTACAAACGTTTATTTCCAAATTTATGTACAGTTGCCGTTGGGTTAACGACTGTCAATTACAATATGAAATTATGCACTGTGGCAATCACCAAATAAATATAAACATCCAGCAATTTACATCGAAAAAGTACTGTCTTTTTTTTATTCTGTTCATTATGCAATAAATTCAGTACATGACCGCGTTTAATTCTCTTCACAAAGTTTGCTGATTTGATATCAGATTCAAAAATGTTTTCTATGGCACGAAAATTAAACTTATGCGGCAATTATAAGTGAAATAATTTAACACTTATTTCGAAGCTCCATAGTTAATTATTATTAATGTGTGATGGAAATCACATTATGGCCTAAAAATATTAGCGTTACTAGAAAATACACTCAAGTAAATTTGTGCACAGTTTATGACCTCTGAATTCTGCGTTGTTGTTTTTAATACTTATAAAGATGAGAATTTGGTGTGGTGAACATGAAATTTATTATTAATATTATTTTGTTCGGTTATAAAATCAATATTTGAAATCTGTGTAATTGAGAATGTATTTTATGCTAATCTGTGATTGCGTGTTACATTTTGAGTTTAATATCGTTTCTGTTGTCAATCGAGTTAATGGTATTTAAAAATGCAAATATCCCTCCAATCCGCTTAATCCCTACATCCCCTGTTCCAATCCCGCTGAATGCTAATCCTGGTCTGTCTTACATTTCAGTACAGGACCCCCCCCCCTCCCACCGCCGATTCCCTCTTTTCCGTCTTGCTCCTCCCTCCCTTCCCACCCGAGTGCTAAAAGCTCTTGGCGATTTCTTCATCTGACAGATTGCTAGGCCTATTGTGTGTAAAAGCTTTTCTCACACGGCGGTGAAGTGGGAAATGATCTTAAGCGGATATGAGTGATCTCATCATTCATTCCTGAATAGATATTTCCATATGAGTAATAGATTGTTTGAAACATATGTATTAAAATTGACACGAAAGTTGGTTTGTTTTAAAAGAAAACTTAAGACCCCGCATTCCGAATATCTACAGAAATATGACATACTTCCCTTAAACCCTTCAAGTTTTTAGGCTCTTGAAAAAATATGATGATTTTTTTAACTTACTTAAATAAGTGGAAATGGTTTAAAAATGTTTCGATAAATCATTACAATTCAATTCCACAATGATTTGTCATTATCAACATTAGAAGTATCAAAAAATATATAACTCAACACAATGACAATTTTACACACATTTAAAAAGTGATATAAAGTTTTTAAAAGCTTTGAAAAAACTAACCCTTAAGCCTTACCTATTTTACCTAGTTTTTTTCAATCACTTTTCATAACTTTATACCACATTTTAAAGGTGTGTTGAATCGTCATTTTGATGAGTTATCCGGTGACCTACATTTTTTATAATATTGCCTAGTTGAAAAAGTAATAAATTATATTTTAAAAAAACACAGCTTGCTTAGGAAATTAAAGAAAACACACTTGGTTCTGTTATTTAACATATTTTAGATATTAAAAAAATGCGCAGTGTTTCTATAAATGCTACTTACGACATTTGTCGGGAGATTATTGCTATGTTTTAAATAAGTCATGCTTTATCAAATATTTTCTATTACGCCTATTCATTATAATCATATTTTTTTAATATTAGCGCGCTTCCTCTAAAATTAGTATTTACATAACATCTCCCTTACAAACCATCTTCTTCTTCTTTTCAAACTCTTACTGCAGAGCCTTAATGGTTTGACTAGATACACGCACGTTTGACGAGTGTTCGCGAAAGAAAGCATGATTTATGGTCATAAACATATAATATTACAAATTAAGTTATTAAGCGCCCTTATAATTATAATAATGATGTTTGGATCACTTCTATGACGCAATTTTCGTGAGAAAATCACCCCAAGGGCGCTTCACCAATTAATTTATGAATATTATAAACTATCTATCACTAATAACTTATTAACGTATACTTTTGGCTTATGACTTAATAACTAGTGACTTACGACTAAGACTTATGACCAGTGATTAAAACTGTACATATTTTTGAACAAGTGAGTATTAATAAACAATACTGCTATAATATGACTTACAACTAGACTTAAAACTTACGACTAACATACTTACGACTAACATACGACTAACATACTTCAGTATTGTCGCATGTCTTGCGGCGAGCGGTCGCCTAACGAGACGGACTCTGTAAAACTGTCTACAAATATAAAATTAACACCTTCGGGACCATGTTCCAACATGGAACTCAAAATTCATATTGAAAAAATACTGTCAGAACTCAACAAAATTGGCAGTACAAAAGCTGCCAAGAAGCTAAAACTGAAATTGAAGCTATATTAATCAACATCGAAGATTCATGGAAGCTTGAGATAAAGTCACTACAAAACACAATAATTTGTCTACAAAATAAAGTGATTCAAGATCAAGATGATTATATCAAAAAATTAGAAAAATTAATAAAAAAAGGAACAAATGAATAAAATAAAAATGAAGTTAAAAGCTATGCAATGGTGGTAAGGGAAAAATTTCACCCAATACCGAAAGCAAATTTTGCTTTACTAATTACATCAAAAGAAGACAAACCTGCAGATGAAATCGAAAAAATATTAAAAGACAAAATAAAACTATCCAAACTAGGAATAGGAATTTCTGGACTAAAAAAAACATATCAAAACAAAATAATACTAACATGTGAGAAACAAAATGACACCGAAAAAATAATTAACGAAATCAACAAAAACCCGGATATTGGAATACACGCCAATGAAATAAAGAAAAAAAAACCATGCATTATCATTAAGGGTGTTGATGCTGGCTACAAAGAAGAAGAACTCCTAACAGATTTGATAAATCAAAATGAAGACCTAAAAAATGCCATGACCTCGGAAACAGACAATGAACCAATCGTTGTTAAAAAAAGCTGAAGAATAAAAAATCGGAAAAATTAGCAAATTTCATCATCCAAACAACTGCAAAACTGAGAAAAATAATAATATCTAAAGAAAGAATTAATATTGGATATACAAGAGCACACGTAGAAGACTGTGATCCACTGATGCAATGCTATCATTGCCTTGGATACGGACACACCTCACTGAGATGCCTCGACAATATGAAGAATCCCAGATGCCTCCACTGTGCAGAAGAGCACAAAATACAAAACTGCACCAAAAAACAAGATTCTGCCAAATGCCACAACTGCACTAACAGAAAGGGCTATCAAAATGATCACGCTGCCAACAGTCACTTATGTGAATTCCGCAAAAAAATGATACAAAATGCCCAAATGCGAATTGAATATGAGTGAGTTGTATTTCGTATATTTATTTCTTTAAAAATGAATGATTTCTTCACTGAGGAATTAGATAAAACTCTTAATATTTCGGAATATATTTGTCACACTTTAAATGATTGTAATAAAGTCGTGGATAAAATATCAAATTCATTCTCAGTACTCCATTTGAATATCAGATCGATGAAACAAAATTTCAATGAATTTTTACTCTCAATTAATTTACTAAATCATAAACCGGACGTCATAGTGTTAACTGAAGCATTCACCAACGAATACAATAAATTTTGCATTCCAGAATATAGCTACTTCGTAACATCTTGTGCTATTAATAGAAATAGTGGTATTGTTGTATTTGTTAAATCTTGTTATTCAAACATCGCAGTGGAAGAAGTACCTATGCAGCGAGTTAATTGCTTAGATATTAATCTAAATGTAAATAAAATATGTTTTAATATTATTGCAATTTACCGAACACACGGATCAAACGAGTATACATTTATGGATGAATTAAGAAGCATTATATTATCAAAAAAAAAAATAAACAGAACATAACAATAATCGGCGATTTCAACATAGATGTTTCAAATGAAAATAGTAACAAAATAAAAACTGAATTTATCAATTTCATGTCGGAAATGAATTTTATATTATGTATAAAAAAATATACTAGAGAAATTACGGGTCAACGTCCATCTTGTATCGATCACATATGGAGTAACACTAAAGATACCGACAAATTACATACGATAATATTAAAAAATAATATTACTGATCATCACACTTGCATCTATATACAAAAACTTAATATTAATAATCATATTGATTCAAAATGCAATACTTTTACAAAAAAGTCACTAAACCATCATAAATTAAGCCTAAAAATAAAAACAGAAACATGGCGTTCCGTATTAGAATCAACCTGTGCTGAAACATGCGCAAATATTTTTGATAATATTCTATGCAATTATATTACAGCATCAACAGATGTTAAAACTATAAAAATTAAATCAAAATTCAAAAAAATAAAACCATGGATTTGACATGGCTTAATCGTGTCTATTAGAAAAAAAGAAGAGCTATATCGCTTGACAAAGAAATTTCCCTTAGATAAAAAAATATACACATATTATAAAAAATTTAGGAACAAATTAACCTGTTTACTAAAAACCACTAAAGAAAACTTTTACAAAAATGAAATTGATGTGGCTAAACAAAATGTAAAACATATATGGAAAACAATAAATGAAATAAATAGTAGAAAAAACAAAAAAACTCAAATTAAAAAAATTAATATCGGAAAAAATTCTATTAATGCCTTAAAGGAACCGACAAAATGTGCTAATGCCTTCAATAAATATTTCGCTAACGTCGGTCAAAATTTAGCTACACGGATCGATGAAAATTATAAAATAGATAATTTCGAAAAGGACTGCCTTAAACAAAATAATCTGTCAGTTTTCAAACCGGTAACAACAGATGACATAAAAAAATATTATTATTGAATTAAAAGGTGCATCTGCACCAGGGTTTGATGGAGTCACAGTAGAAATATTGAAAAATTATAATGAATTATTAAGCATTCCAATTACACACATTGTAAATATTAGTTTAAATAGTGGAATATTCCCCTCCGCTTATAAAAAATCTATTGTAACACCTGTTTTTAAATCTGGCAACCCTGAAGAAATATCAAATTATCGACCAATATCTCTTGTCTCAAACATTGCAAAAATTTTCGAAAAGATCGTAAAAAAGCAACTTTTGTACTATATTGAAAATAATAAAATAATTAGTCCTAGCCAATTTGGATTTAGAGAGAAACTAGGCACTCATGATGCCATTGCAGAACTAACTTCAACTATATACCGTGCATTAGATAAAAAAAATAAATGCCTTGGCATTTTCATTGATTTACGTAAGGCTTTTGATAGTATCTCCCATACAAAACTAATAAATAAATTAAATGATATCGGTATTATTGGTAAGGTAACGTATTGGCTGAAAAGCTATCTAACTCAAAGAAACCAAAAAGTAAAATTAAATAACTCACTAAGCGTGGATGAAACTTTAGAATTTGGAATTCCCAAGGGACTGTTATTGGACCAATTTTATTTATAATTTACATTAACCATATGTTTAAATTATCACTTAATGGTAAATTTATATCCTTTGCTGACGACACTGCAATAATTATCGAAAAAAAGACATGGAACGAAATTACCAATGCAGCCAATCAAGATATGAAGGTTATAAAAAATTGGTTCGATGGCAATTTATTATCACTCAACACAGAAAAAACATATTGTATTCCTTTCACTCTACAAGAAGATGTGCCAAATAACCAAATTAACATAACAATTCATTCTAAAAATTGTGTAAATAACGATACATGTAATACGGACTGCGCGAAACTAAATCATAAATCTAATATAAAATATCTTGGTATCTTAATAGATAAAAATGTTAAATGGAAAGACCACATTAATCTCACTGTTGAAAGAATAAGAAAACTTATCTATATTTTCTATAATATACGAAATATTTTAAATAAGAAAACTATCAAAATTGTCTATTATGCATTAATTCAGTCCATATTGCAGTACGGGATTATCGGGTGGGGAGGGGCTTTTAAGGCTTCTTTACAGCCCATAATTACAATTCAAAGAATAATTATAAAAATCATCCTTAGGAAACCATATGACTCCCCTACTTTAGAGATATTTCGGGAATTTAATGTACCATCTATCACAGAATTGTATAAGAGAATCGCCTTATATCAAATTTATAAAGAATATTTTATTTATAAAATTCACCCCTCAGATAGCATAAGCAATAGATTCAAAACTAATGGCTTAATAGCCATTCCTATGCTTAGAACGACCACGGCTCAGCACCACTATTCATATTTAGGTGTAAGATGGTACAATATATTATTGTCCAAAAATAAAATTAGTGTAACCGAAACTGTGAATTATGAACAATTCAAAAAGTTAATTAAGTCCCTAAAATTGGATACTGATATATTGTACCCCTAATTTTCTTACACTTACTCAATTTGTACAAAAATATATATTAATTTAATTGTCGTTAAAAAACTATTTTTCTAATTTGTTTACCTGATATATTGTACCCTTAATTTCCTCACGCTTTCTTAATCTGTAAGAAGATATATTATTTTAATTATCCTTAAAAAGACACTTTTCTAATTTGTATACCTATGTTAATATTATGTTTGTATTTATATCAAAAGTTATGGATTATTGTTTAAAAAAATTAGAACTAAATGTAAATACTCCTCCCATAAACACGAGCTCCTTGAGCTCAACTTATGGAGTAGTAGAATAAAAAACGAAAAAATTATGTATCTGTCTGCATATTGTTATCATTTATAATGTTAAATAATTTACAAGTAATAAATAAATAAAAAAAAAAATAAAAAAAATTATTTACATTTACAAATTCATGATTTATTACGTATACGTAATTTGTTATGATTACTGCCCGTGCTGTCGGGAGTAAGATGTAAATATTGCAAATGAAAGGTCTCCGAAAATAGGAGAAAACTTTTGATTTGTGTAGCAGATTTCTACTCAAGACGCCTGCAGATATAAGTATATCGACCTGTGTTACACGTACGGCCGTATATCCTCTCTGGATACCCCTTCGGGGAAACTTAGCCGTATTATAATAAAGTATGTGAGTAGATACAGCGCATTTCCCCAAATAGACTGCATATAAAAGTATTTCGTGTTTTGTTATTCGACCGTATGACCTCACTGTATACTCCTTCACACGGCACTTTTGTTAACAAAATTATTTGAAACCGAATTTCCATTCAAGGCGCCTGCAGATATTAGTATATCGACTTTTGTTGTACGGTCGTATATCCTCTGCATACTTTGCCAATGACGATGTACAGAAGAAATAAACATTTAGGCTTAGGGGATCAACTGTCCGAGGGATCAACTGGCGGAGGGATCAACTGACAAAGGGACCAACTCTCTGAGAGATTAACTGTCTGAGGGATCAACTGTCATGGATTTGGACAAAAAGTAGCATATCCTTTTCGTACTGGTCAAAAAATTCTCAGTCGTACTCTTCGCTTATGACTTTTACCCACGTCTGGTTCTCAGTGCTATATTTATACGTATACGTTAAAAGCTCAAACAATTGAGCTTTTTTCTCTTTCTCTCCTCTTCAAGGCATTCATCCACCTTCAAATAGTAATCTCTTATCTTAAGAGTGCCTTCTCCACTTCCCGGGTGAATATTTATGTGAACGAACCAACAATCTACCTACAAGTGCCTACGGTAAATTATCCTACCTGCCAACTCATTACATTAATTGGACCCCTAAAGTCATAAAATTTTTGCTACAAATTTATTGGGTTTTAATTGCTTGCTTAGTAATTGGTTTAATCAATATAATTTACGACTTTTCGTGGCTGAGCTGTATGATATTTGGCTGCGTAATCAGAGGACGAATCCTTACAGGGACAAATAAAATGTTTTTTTCTTTAAATGGTCTATTTTTCAATTATTTTAACAATATAAGTGTCTTTGAACCTAGTTACAAAGTAGAAGTATTGCCCTGAAAAGAGGTTGCTTGTTTTGGCTCTAATGTTTCTTTTAACCTTCCTGTCGCTACTTATGGCCAGTCACTGAACATGCATTTTCATAACCTCCTTTTTCAGAGTAGAAGATATACTCCTAGTTTCACCTTATTGAAAAACTTATATTCAGAATCTAAGCTTTGCTTGTTATAATCATGTTTTATAACCAGATCTGATTAGCCCGGTACTTAAAAACTGTCTTCTATCCTTCCCACTTCCTTCAATCTTCTAAATTACCAAAAAATTGGCGATGCCAAAGTCTACGAAGCACATGAATGTATAGAATGTATATATATATAAAAAATAAATAAATGCAATTCTTTCAGTTGACTTATTTCGGATTCTTACCTTGTCCAATATACTTCGATAGTTTTCCATCGATGAAGTAATTTCTTTAATAGTTCATTATGAGTAATAAAACAAGTAGTTCGTGCAATAGAAGCAATTTCCAACAAGAAACACATCACTGTATATCAGGCAGAGTAATAGATTACTCTAACGGCTTATCTTAGATCGATGCCTTAATTAAATATTCTATTTAATTAAACGAGGCTCTCCACTCCATTGTGTGGTTCCTTAATGAACAAAATGAGATCGGCCAAAGTAAGTTATAAACATGTTATTAATTGGTTTATCAAGCCCGTAAATGGTTCGGTTTAAACTCCTAATTAACAAATTAAATAATGTCTTGTTTATACGTGTCATATAAGATGTATTGATAATGATTTCTAAATCGTAATAATACTGTATCTGTAGATTGAATTATTATTTTTAACTTAAGGATATACACTAAAGAGAGTGTACATTGCTTACTACCTTATAAAAACTCTATTTAGTATAAAAACATGTTTTTCGAAAATACGTATTTAACAGTTGTATAAGTTGTATATATAAGTAAAAGCTCAAAGAAGAAGATACTAACCAAACAATCATGGTAATAAAATACTTTTCAGTAGATTAGTACATTTTGAATAATTTTTATAACGCCATTTATCTGAAAAAAGAAATCTAAATCAAATAACTCAAAATTACTATAAAATAAATTACCATGAAATTACTGAAATATTAGGAAAAAAATAAGTCTTCACAACTTTTAAGCGCCCTTGAGTTGTTTTTTTTTCTCCATAAACGGCGCTGTATAAATGATCAAAATATCACTGGTTGAAATTGCTTGGCAACGTCAACTTGCAAGTCTACGATGAAGAAAGTTTTGTTTATTTTGTTTTAATACTTCTTTTTTAAAACAATTTTTTACTGTTTTGTTTTATTTCTATTTTTACCAAATAGTTCTTACTTGAAGCCCTGTATGTAACTATGTACTTATTTACTCTATGAGATGTGTGGGATTGCACTTACCTTCCCACATTCTGGAATAAATACCATTATAAAATACAATGCAGTAGTTACACGAATAAAATAAAGCGTTTTAATTAATACGATATATTTTTTCTTCGAGTCGCAATCTCGATCCATTGATAAGTTTAACGATATCTACACAATATTGATTAAGCTAATTTATTTTAATCGCATGATAAAGGGATGTGATACCAATTACGAGGATTTATTCTCTTCATAAATTCAATTAACAGCTGGCACTCTGAATCATTAACAGCCTCATTACTCCACTCTCTGTCATTTCTACCATTAACGCCGGTTCGGACTTACCCTGGAATCTCCTCTGCTTTATCAAAGATTATCTGGACCGATAAAAAAATTCTTGCGAGTCTGATTTCATTAATTTGTGTATTTATTGCTGTAATGTATACATTTCCCTGCGAAATCCGACATCAAAGGTCCGGTTGCACAAAAATGTTGAATATCGTCTCGGGGAAAACACAATTTCTTTGTGTTAAATTCTCCCTTGAACGCTGCATTTTTGTGTTATTTATTACTTACTAACCAGCTTCTCCCGAGTTTAAAATCTTCTTGATCAGTATGGCTTCTTAAAATCCGTAATTCACATAGTGGGTGCGAGTGCAGTTCCGTAGAGTTGTTTTGGTAATCTTTACCATGCCAGATAAAGGAGAATTTAACATTTAACTAATACAGTCTTGTTTTTCATAATTAAATGTAAATTGAGGTACAATGTTTTAGGTTTTAAAATGCTATATATTATTATTTCATTGCGCCATAACTCTCCATTGAATAGTTTTCTTCTGCTGTTCATAATTGAACAATAAAAATAATGTATTTAAGTAAATATCAACTATACTTTTGCCACTAATCTAATAAATGTAATAATGTCAATATATATGTTACGGTCCAAACCGGTTTTTTCAGTTAGAACTCAACTAATTTCCTAGTTATAACTAGAATTTCCTATCTATAACTAGAATTTACTGCTATAGATGTTTGAATTTTAAATAGAACTAGTCTGAATTCTAGTTAAACCCAGTTTCAAGGGATGCACTACGAAGTAACGCAAAATCATGGGTTTCTGTATTGAATATTAATCATAATAAAACAGACAAAAAAAAATTAAAAACAAAATTGGATCGCTTAGAAATATTTTAGACACTTTAATTAGTTACTGCGAGCAGAAGACATATTTTATTCTTTTAAATAATCGACCAATTTTGTGGTAAATCTTTCTATAAGCCCAGAAAAAAATATAGTATAAGGCCTATGAAAACTGCTTTAAAGTTCAAAATCTCCTACTTACGAACCCATTTTCGGTTATGATTTTATTGTATAATGTGGCAAATTAAGTTATTTATAAAATGATAAAAAAAAAATTAAATATTTATGCCTGAACATCCACGAAATAAAATAAAAGGCACTTTTTGGCCATGTTTTTTTCTTGCCTAAATCAAAACAGGCGGATGGTGTTAAGCGGGAATTTAAACCTTATCGCCATCTACGTAAGGGTTGTTATTGATAGTGGCTCAATTTAAAATATTACACGACGTAGTGCATCGCCTTAATATTTATTTATTTCACTCAGTTCTGCATGCGCCAGTGCAACAGGGTGGTGGGTGTTTTTCGCGAAAATTGTGGATCAAATTTAAAGATCGGATCAACGGCGGCAGAGTTTGCTCCTCCCAGGTTTAAATACCGAACTCGATAAAAGATTAACATGGTGCGTAGTAAATTGTTTAAAAAATAATTTTAAATAGTACATAATGTCTAGTGTCCTCTGCGTGCAAAGTCGTAACTTTCTAATTAAAGTGTATTTATATAAAGTGACCTGCCAGGTAAATGTTTACTATATCTGTTATTTAGATAAAGTGCCTAGAAATTCACACTTGAATAGTGCCCGAAAAATTTCCATACAGATTTACTCCAGTTTCATGAAAAAATGCAGGTATATATAAAGCTCAGCTTTTAAAGTTTTAGGACATATCCGTAGATCTCGGCGATCAATGTCGGCCTCCTATTTCCTCCATCGCGCAACGAGCCGAAGGACGCTTTTAAGGTTTTATGCACATTGGTTTCATTACCAGTCGTGATGCAATAAATCCCCCGGTACCTCGTGTGAAATGGCGCTAAAAGCTTTTATCACTTGGTGTTTACGATTTTTTAGAGATGCATTTACAAGAAACTAGTAGTAAATTTACTTACTAATATTAATTTTGAATGTTTATTCAACGGCCTCCAGGGCGGCAGGGCGGAAAGCTTCTCGACTCCGGACTCGGAATTTGGCCTGAATTTTAACTTTATTTTTACATGTTAACCACATAATACTTCATTCAAATTAGCACCTTTGCACCTCGTTCCAGAAAGGCAGATTATCTCAGCATCGCCCTTGTGGAAGACCATCATTCAGAAAGAAAAAAAAATGCTTCAAATGGCTTTAGCCGAGTTCAATGACAAGCGAGATGCTTCCCAACCTTCTCTTTCCGATCTCCTTAAAAATACAATCCTTTATAGTGCTTTATTTTTAGGGTTTTATACCGTTTTACGCCACCTCCTTCTTTATCCAACGTTTCGGACAGCATTACAGTGTCCATCATCGGGGCAGATGTGTGATGAACACTGTAATGCTACCCGAAACGTTGACTAAAGAAGGAGGTAGCGCAACATAGCATAATACCCCAAAAATAAATCACTATAATGCTTTTGGCTGTGAAAATCTCAAATCAAATACAATCCTTTTTTAATTATCAATTACTTTATTTACCTTGAACAGTTTGTTTTACGTCAATACTGTTGTAATTAATAATTCATTTTGTAAATAACATCTAGCAAGCAGAAGGGACTGACCGTCAAAGTTTATTAATGGGTAGAAGAACTGCTCATGAATATTTAGTATGCAAGTCGACTTATCTTCCAGAAAATCAAAGCAGTCAGTACCTCCCCCGGCTACCTGTAAAGTAAAATAGACAATTATAAAGTGTAGATCTCCAATTACCAGACATGGTAACGTTCCGACCTTGCAGGCAAGATAAAAAAATCATTAATTGGCGTAATTGCCTCGGAAAACGTTCTCACATCGGAGCTTTTTAATTAGTTTAATTATTTTATGTTGTTTTATGGAATCCCGAAAGAATTTAAATGCCTAAAGGAGCTCGCAGCAGCGTTAATGAGATAACAGGCTGAGTCCCACCTCCCCCACCTACTCCCCCCACCACCCACCGACACACATTGAAATGAATAATAGATGTTCGCATAAGCTAATTGGCAACTCGAGATTTTTCTCTCTTTTATTGCCCATCTCCCTCTGCCTGCCCCGTCCCTCCCCCTTCACCTACATTACTACACTCCTCATTATTACTATGTTTTTATTTTAATTGTAATTACTCTATAATTATTACGTTTTCGAGTCGAGTTTGTGCGAATTGTTACGGCAAACTGTCGGCTATAATCTTCTTCGAGTTATTCGACTCTATTATTTTATTTATTGTTTGATTGACAGGGAAAAAAACTGTCGAACTGTGCGCTCTAGCGTTAGCCATTAGCACAGCTTTTTCTGTTGGAAATTTCTTGGCTGAGGAGACTGTTTTAAGATTACAACATTATTTCCATCGTAATTTTTGAAGCTGAGTACCTAGTAAAGTTTATATTTTATAATAAATCTAATTTAAGCATTGAGATTGAAGAAATCGCATGCCAACTGTGTTAGTTTCATACGTCTTATTTTACTTTAGTAAATAAATTCACGTTGAAAAATTTTCTTTTGAGTATTAGAAAATTTCTAGAATATTCCTATTATGAATTAATAGTGTGCAAATGTGTTTACATCTATATTTATATATACATATATTGTGAAACCTCACAAGAGTTCCAACTGCTGCCAAACGTCTGGAGCCAGAGAGAATATGGCATCCCCACTTGGGGTATGTTGTGAGGCTGAAGGTAGTGGGGAGGGAAAGGAGGAAGGTGAGAAAGTACATGGCTATTACGGCAAACACGGCCAAAGCCATTTCAAGCAATGTTTCAATTCTGAATAGTGATCTTACACCAGGGCGATACTCAAAATACCTTTTACTCTGGAACTTGCCGCAAATATGCCATATATTATTATATATAATTTGTGAAATAACACAAATTAATCGAAAAAAATTACTTGTGCATGCCGGGATTTGAAACCGCGAACTCCATCTTGCTAGCCGAAAGCGTTACCCCTTGACCACGGAGGCCAATATTGCAATATTCCTGAAAATTTACCATTATTTTCGACGTGTCCTCCCAACCTACGATCTTCGAATGTATCCCTCGCTCGCCGCGTTTTGTTTTCATCCCGTGGGATTTTTTAAGTAATGTTCGTGTTATTTTTAGTGTGTCTATTATTATTTCTCGTTCTTCGTATTCCTGCCCCGCCCTGTTCCTCCCCTGTGCTCGGTCAGATGAGAAAATAATTACACTGACAGAATTTTTATTTAGTCAAAAAAGTGTTCTTTAATGCAGTCGTCGTCTAGTCCACGTGAAATTCCATCACGATATTATGATGGTCATTTTTAAACCTTTTCCCCCGACTTTGTTTTCGGAGAATCTGGCTAATAAGGCTCATCAGATATCGTCTCTCTTCTACGAATAAATGTATCGGGTTTTTAATATTTTTACAGAAGTTAATTAAGATAGAATACAACATAACATACCGGGTTGTGACTTATTTTATCCCTGCATTCAGTCCCTAGTTTGTAGATTTTTTTCTTGTTTTATCACTATTACAAGAATTACATATTTAATTTTTTCAATAACTTAATAACATAAGTGTAATGCAAAATTCGTCTCTTCTTGCATTCAAATAAATAATTCCCGTAGTTAATACACTTTTTTCAGATATAACTAGTAGGTAGGTACCAATTTAAATTAAAAATATTTACGTCTTCCGTATTTGTCTACGCATTCTATTTTAAATTTATTTGTGTCGCTGGAGTTCATTGAGATATGGTCATTACAACTGTTGGAACCAAGTGTACAGGTTTGTAAACTTGAAAAAATATTGGTAAATTTAGCAAAAACAATTTATTATTAATCATCTTAGGCAGGGCTTCCCTAACTGTGAGTCGCGACGCCCCGGGGCGCCGCGGGATCATCCCAGGGGCGTCGTGAGGCAATCTTTATAGCGAGAATATCGTTCCATCAGCACTGCAGCGTTAAGGGTTTTATTACCGTTTGCGACATCATACTTGTGTGACACAGGTTTCTCTGCAGTTGCAGTAATTAAGAATAAGTACAGATCAAAAATAAATTTAGAGGCAGAGACGAGAGTGGCGATTTCGAAACTTCAACCTCGTTTTGAGAAACTATGCTCAGAAAAGCAAGCACATCCTTCTCATTAATACCAAAGAAAAAAATTGCTTTTTTATCTTTTTTGTTTGCTTCCATTTTTGTTTTTATGTTATGTTCTTGATTTTCTAATAAAAAAATTAGATACTATTTGGAGTTTTTCTGACAAATTATTATTAGGTAACGTACCCATACTACGTGACCCGTTCAGGGGGGGGGGAATTCAAAATACTACGCTTGGTACAAATGAGCGGCGGGGGGCTTAGATTTTTAGTCACGGGGGGGGGGCGTCGCCAAAATATGGCAACTTCCCAATGGCGTCACAGTTGAAAAAAGTTTGGGAAGCCCTGATCTAAGGTTTCAAATAACTAGATGAAAAGAATATTCATATACCTGGGGAGTCTACGTTGTGGAAACAGATAATATGGTCAAACTCCCGGTGACAACTCTCTTAAACTTGAAACTGGGCTACTAGTACTGAATAAGATAAAACGTGGGAGAGAGCACGACAAACCTATGGCCTGAGTGCTTAAGGAAGATATGAAAACTTCATATTGATAAATAAAAGTAAATAATGTAATGTTACTCGATAAATTCTGCTATTGTTGATCAACATAGGCATCATGCTAGTAGCCTGTGGTACCCCCTGATTTCAAGGCCGCGCGCACCAGACCGCGGGGTATGATATTCTGATATAGTCATCATTATATTCTCTGTACCAATAATAATTAGTAGCGGACGAGTCCTGCTTGTTACCAACTAATTTATACCTGGAAACTGTCCCCTCGCTACGCGACCAGACAGCTTTTTCGTATCGCGATCATCTGATGGTCATTCCGAGATAATAATTTATATCCTTACCATCTTACCCCTGCGTGGTTGACACCAATTACTCCATCGATTGATTATCTTTAAGCCTCGCTCCATGCAGAGATATCAGCTCGAGTAATTCGTTCCTGCTTTGTGGGTTTTTAACTCCAAAACGTAGATATGATAATAAATTGAATTGGTTACGATTTTCGAATAGGTACACGAAATTTCTGAAATGTAACTTGCTTGAGGCTGTCAGTCTGTTACGTAGAGTGCTCGATTAGCAATATAGCACTTCTAATTCGTATCTAACAGCGGGTACCGACCTGCTCCCTGCTCAGAACTACTTAGTTATGCTTGGAAAAATTCTAAATAGGGTTGTTTCGGAGAATTCGAACAATTCTTCAAACTTCAAAGTTAATTGAAAGATTTTTTCAAGTTCTGTTATTATTTCAGTTCTGTCAAGCAGCTAACCTATAATGATATAATAACAAAACTTGAATAGGACTTTCGACAAAAACAGAACCCAAAAATGAACTTTGAAATTTGATGAATTCTTCAAATTTTGTGAAACAACCCATCCTAACTCCTACCATATGAATTTAATTTATCTCTATTTTATACATTCGTAATATATTTTTTAAATACCACGCCGGTCGCTTGGTTCACGATCACCGATCATTTCTCCGACAATAGCCTAACACCAACTTTGTCACGTGAGAACGGGTCGTTTCTACGTTCTTATTTTGCCGGGCCCTTCAAGACCCAGGTTTAATCCTTATTTTCCTCAAAAAGACCCTCCACACAGCATTTTCAAAGATGACATAGGTCCCGAGGGAAATTGTTGTCCCAAGGGCTTCCCGTGTTAAAAAAAAGTCTCTTTCGCTTGTTGTTTACTCCTTAAACGTTAAAATATTATAAATTTCCTTCTAAATATTATATGTGTATCGTATTATCCGATTTATTAGGTCTTCCCATTCCTCCATCCGTACAATTCTAAAAAAATGAGAACATGAAAGATCTCTTGGATATTAGGTAGGTGTATTCAGTATACGTCAAAATACAGAATAATTCTTGCGCTTCCAGTAACATTTAAAACACTCGTATCTCCAGAATCGTCAATGACTTGTGGAGGTTAACACATTTTCACATTTCCAAAACGGAAGAGTAGAGTCTAATTAAAATTAATTGGCATTAAGTTGGCAGGCCATTGTAAGCAATTGCAGAGGAAAGGCTTCGTGTAAAGTCAATAATGTGAAGCAGCGTCCCTCATAATTAAAGCACTAACGCAGTTCCTAAGTAAACGGCAAACACTCTCAATTTCAAACTTGCATAATTAACTCAACGTTATCAACCTTTTTTAAAAAACTATTTTAGCCTTATCAATACGGCGATGTTTCAACAGGAATAAATGTAATAATCAAATGCGAAATAATTTTAATTATTATAAAAAAATAGCTAAATAATCTCAAAGTAAGGGCACACGATTTTTTTTTCTTTTCTAAATAAATAGTTTTAAAAAAAGATTTGTGCAATGCTTTAAATTTAAAGGCCTGTTTTAACTCTTTGATGATTCGAACATGTGGAGCAAACCGCTAACAATAACAGTCCTTACGTAAATGGCGATAAGGTTTAAATTCCCGCTTGACACCATCCGCCTGTTAAGATTTTTGCAAGTAAAAAACATCGCCAAAGAGTGGCTTTTAGTTTATTTTGCGGGCGTTCAGGCACAAATATTTAAATCATATAAAGAACTTAATTTGCTACAACAAATAAAACCATAACCGAAAATGGATTCGGAAAACAATCGATTATTTCAAAGGCTAAGTGTTCTACTCGCAGTATTTCACTATAGCATCTAAAACGTTTGTAAGCGATCAAATGATTTTGCGTTACTACGTAGTGCATTGCCTTAGGTAGGTTTCGTCCCGTGGCACGCCCGGCGGATCGGACGGATCCCGTACACGTACCGTCGCGGTCCGACCCCGGCTCTGGGCTCTGGGCTCTGGCCTTTGGCTATGGCGCGTGATAAAGCGGCTAATTGCCCATTGTTCGCTGAGGTGAACCGCGCCGCGGCGACAAGATGGCCTCACCAGCTATAAGTCAAATGTCATCTCACTGTGCACTTGTTCTGTTATGTTTTAACTTAATTTAATTATTTATTTTTTCTCATCAAAATTTAATACTGCACTATGTATATGTAAAAAAATAAAATAAAAACTTTGTATGTAAATGGCACTTGTGCCGTAAATTCTAAATAAATATACATATTATTGTTTTATGCAGAAAACTTAAGGTTAGCTTTTTTTTGTTAAACAGTTTACAATCTACATAAACTTTGCTAAATATAATATACAGGGTGTCCGGTGGTAAAGGGCACTAACTTCGAGGGTGATTCTTCGTGATTTTAGAAGTAAAATTTTTTTTTTCGAAATTCCAATGATTTAATGTACCTAGTTTTTAGATTTAAAAGTTGAATCGTTTGTATGGGAAAATAAATATTCTTCTATTAGAATTTCGAATAGAGTTATTTATACTTACTTCTACCTTCATGTAGAATCAGTTCTCGAAGTTAGTGCACTTTTACCCTCGCACACCATGTATACGATCAAAATTGAACCATTGATAGGTTTTTACTCAAGTGTTCGAAGAGGAAATTTTGTTTGAGGCCAATATACCCAACCAAACAAAATAATTATAATCAAAAGGTACAGCAAAAATCTCGTAAGGATATGTGCTATGTACTAATAGGCCATTTAAGCCTGTCAAAACGTTTTTTAAATAATTTTTTTTTTCATTACATTTGGGGGCAACTTTTTTTTCTTATTTTTTAATCATAATAATAATTATTATTTTATTTAATTAATTATTATTTTATTTTATTTATTATTGTTTTAAAATTTAATTATTTCAAGAAATTCAGGATAATCTATCACAGAGGTGTTTATTTTATGTAAAAACAGTACGTCTGCAGAACTTCTGCGGTTTTCCAGTGACGATATCCAGAAAAAACGCGACTCCTTATGACCCCGTTAGGGACGATAGATAAAAAACTTTGTTTATCATTATGTGCGAATTGCATTAGAATGACACTAGCACGATATTGACTTGAAAGGGTGAAATGGCTGTCACTACAATAATATGAATTTCAAAATTGCTTTTTGAAAATATGTACTGCGATGGCATGATGTGAAAGTTTTCGAAGAATATTTCTTTGCAATAGATATTATTTTTTTTTTTAAATAATCAAAACATAATAAATCATACTGGGTTTGATATTTATCTCTTATCGGGGGTTGGCTGTCATCGGGGAAAACATCAACCTGTAGACTGTAAACTGTAATAAATGGGGAGGCGTCTTCCATCAAACTCGAAAATCAACCAATTTACCTAAATAATTTTAAAAACTTTTTTATTTGCTATTTTATCTCGCCTTGATCTCAAAAGTCAAGTCTGAATGTTTTTCAAGTAACACATTTTTCACACGGTAACCGCAAAGCTGTTTTGTTTATTTTGGAGACTTATGCAAATCGGTGCGAAAATAAGTGAAAAATATACAAACACTCGCTGTATATTTGTCCGCCGGCTGTCCGTTATGCAAAGAGCTCGTTGGCATTTTAAGTGTTTGTCCCGCGAGGCGACCCCCCCCCCCCCCCCCCTTTTGTCCTCCCCGCGGCGTCTCTGATCCCGCCTGTCCCACAATACACGGAATATCCATGTCAACATTTCTGCTCTCGATTAACTCAAATTGAGTTAGCCACGTCACCGAGAAGAAAATGTACGCCGCAGTCGCTTAGCTCAAGAGTATTTAGAGTACCCACATACCTACTCAGATGGCACTTTGACTGAAATTGCACCGCGATACATGAGCGATCTTTGTGAAAACGTTTTATCTGATTTATTACTATTTTTCAACATATTATCGTACCAACCTACGACATGTCGAGTATACTTTCTTATGTTATTTGACATTTGTGGTATTAAGCCGTGTTGCGCTTCTTCCTATTTGAGTCAACATTTCAACCGTGGGAATCTGAAATCTACTGTAGCATACTCTCTCTCTTATTATCATAAATCAGCTTAAAATCTTGTCAAAACCATTTTCTGAGAAGAATATGATCTTGGAATCAGGAATTTTGCAATTCTGTCATTATTATTTAACAGCATATATTATTCAGAATTATTGGTACGTTTTAAAATTTAGATATCCATTCATAAATAATATAATGTTATATAAATCATGCGCTTATAAAGCAGTGCTTATTCAAGCCATTTATTAACATAAAGCACTGCTTTCATAATCTTAATAAATTCATGGAATAATAGTAACTGTTTTCCCTCGAAATACCGTCAAGCTTTTATATACTCTCAGGAAGGTAGGCAATCGAAAAGCTCCATTGTAAAAAAAGTAATTTCTCTTTCCTACTGAATCCTTGTGTAAGCCACTGAGCACAATCTGAGAGAGTTGTTAGCAAGTACTTAAATGGCATTTTAGCTTTTAAACAAAATCTAAAAGCATTTTGTCGTCTATCCCTGCACCCCGACTCCCCTTACGTCTACAGGTGCTATGCCACTTCTAGGTACTCCAAACTTATCCGTTTCCCCGATATCTAGCTGTTAGCTGCTAGCTACTGCCTCCTACACAGTTACCTGGTACGGCACTCGTTCGTCAATCCAGATTCCATAAACTGACTCAGCGCAAGATTCTGCAATGGATCAACGCTGATCTAAGAAAAGTGTCCTATTTGAATATTTCGAGTTGATGGTGATCCGTCAACAGCCTTCTGTCAAGATAAATTACGGGTATCTATATCAATGACTGAGAATGTATGCAGAAAACGAATATAAAGATTCGTGTTTGAATTCTAGATATTTATAACTAGCTGTACCCCGCCACGCTTTTCTGTGACT
Source organism: Hesperophylax magnus (assembly GCA_026573805.1). Classification (NCBI taxonomy): domain Eukaryota; kingdom Metazoa; phylum Arthropoda; class Insecta; order Trichoptera; family Limnephilidae; genus Hesperophylax; species Hesperophylax magnus. The sequence goes on from JAIUSX010000121.1 coordinate 11,473,960, forward strand.
CAGTCTGTCTGTGCAGATAGATAAACAATAGCGCGTATTGCTTTTACGTCCAAGGGATGGCGCCGCTTTTCTTTCAAAAAAGCCGGTTTTTACGTGTCACAGGTGACATCTATATAATATAGCTATATAAAAACACATGCATATTTGAATTCAACGTTGTGTCAAAAGTTCAAAGCAATCAATCGGTGAAGAATTGTCGGTGATTTAAGATTTTGAATTTTGTTTTGAATACGAATTTTTTATTTGGTTAGAAAATTTTGGTTTTTATGAATTCGGATAGCTAGAAAAACCTAATATTTTATTTTATTTAATATTTAACAATGTTATAATTATACATATAAATTATGTCCCCATAATTAAGCTCAGCTTTTGTGTATGGGAGTGTGTTATTTTTTTACAGTTTTTATGATTTAGTACATTTAGATTATAATTTAAACTATTTATTTTTTTACTATTGTTCAGATCAGTATTCTCTCGATGCAGTTTCTGGTATCTGGGATCTAATACTTACTTACCTATTCGCGTCGGCACCGATTCGTTTACGGGTCATCAGGTTCATTACGTGAAGTGCAAACACGGTTACTTAACAAAGTGGCACTCCGTAGTGAAGGGGTAGTTGTCGGGAGGGGGCGGGAGGTGACGGGGAGGGTGGCCAACTTCTCGCGGCAAGGCTTCGACGAGTACACAAGAAAGCATTTTAGCAAAAATAAAAGTTTGGCCACGGCGAGCCCGGACCCCGCTCCCCTCTCCCAGGGCGCACCTCCTAGGAGTTTTAAATGCACAATTGCTGTACCCTGTACGTAGAACTGAGTGTACCTACCGTACCTTCAACCTTCTTCCTACTTGTACTCTCGTGCTACTAGCTACTAGCTACCCCCGCCTACGCACCTGCGGGAATATCGCCCGCACGAACAGCTGCTTGAATATAATCACACTCGTTCAAGACATTGGATAGTTTCCCATTTTGCTAGCTTTCTTGAAAAGATTGCGTTTAGATACTCGGTGAGAATATTTTCACGTCGTGTTTACAGTGATCGGTTGACTCTCGGACTTATTTGGAAAAATAAATGGTGGTAAAATAATTAGATTGTCAAAAATATCACGATTTTAGCGGTCGCCTGCTAAAACAGCCAGACCTAGGTTTATAAAAAGTCGCGAAAGTCAGAAATTTTACTTCGAATACGTTTCCAGATGAAAAATAAAAAATCCAATTTAGAAGCGGTCGGCATCTCCATTATTAAATTGTTTACTGTGGCAGCTCGTCTGTGGGAACCGGGGAAAAAACTCTAAGCATTTCACGCACTTTACAAATCACTTTTTTCCCCATTGAATGGGGGAACGTTCAATACTGGTAAGTTCTTAATCGCTTTTTGCTTATTGTTGGGCCTTTTTTACCTGCGGACACTATTGTGGTATCGATCCGACCGCTTCCAAGTAACACTTAATTACTTCTTCGACCTGAAGGCGATTAAAATGCCGTCAAATTAGTATCGTGTTGCAACCCCTCCAACTAGGGTCACCAATTCGATGGCCTACTTCTATACGGAGATAAGGAGACAAGTCAAAAAAAATCATATTTTGAGTTAGTGGTGTAATTTCGCTTTGAATCTTTCTCTGCTCCTGTTCCAATAGGGAAACAACTCAAATATTGTCTACTTTTGTATGGAAAGGGACGCTTAGTTGGCTTGGGCACGTAGAGCGAATAATCGAAGAAAGCAGTGTAAGGAGAATATATGATGCGAATGCGAATAGTAGCAGAAGTCGGGGATGCCCGAGTCAAGTGAATCAGATACTCGAGTCGGGCAATGTCAAGAGTATGTATGAGACGATCTATGAATGTGAATGAGGCAAGAAGTGTGTGCCAAGACCGAGCTGTTTGGCGGTCCGTCCTCTCTGCCTACCCTTGCTAGGAAGGGCGTGATGGTTAGTCTTTTAAATATTTCTCAAATATTTTTGAAAGATTTTCAATTCTATGAAAAAATGCTCATGTGATTTGGTTATTGAAGACGCATTGTGTCATGATCTTTCTAATATTAAGGAGGCGTTTTTTCACAGAATTTGAACAATTCATGAAATTTCAAAGTTAAAATTCTCTTATTATTTCCACTATGGGTCGATTGTTTCACAGTAGGTACGTAGGACAGTAACAGAACTTGAATAGGATTTTCAAAGAACTTGAATATTAACTTTTAAATTAGATGAATATTCAAATCCTGTGAAACAATCCGTGTTAAATAATATTACTATCAAGTTCCGAACTGTAAATACTCTCAGTAACGTACTTGTAGACCAACATTAAGATTTGAAACTTTTCTTGAAATGGCTTTAACCGTGTTTAGAGACCAGATTTGAATAGCCAAGGTAGACCTTCCTCTAATTCTAACCCATCTCCTTCGAATCCCCACCTTCTGTTAGCTCCACAAAATACCCCAAATTGGGGATTCCATAGTACAACTGACTCCAAGCAGATGAGACTCTAATTCTCTAGTAAAATAAAATAAAAAAATTACCTGGTCTTTAAGTTTATTATTTTTGAATGGTCACCCTACACTATCGAGGCTATCGTTCCCAGAGTTCTGAAGAGCTGTTTCGTTACGATCGATTTATTTTATATTAGAAGGAAATTGCTTGTACTATTAAAGTCGAATCAATGAAATTCTTCGGTAAAGTCTCCATTCATGATACATTATTAGTTGTCAATTGGTGCAACATAATGTTGTCTATTTATTGTTTTTGTGTTTAATTCGTAGAACTCCATTTAATTTTTTTATAAATTTAATTTAGATTAAATTTGATAATATTATTATTAAGTTCTGCAAGTGTTTTAGTTTTTTATTATTGTGACAGCTGTTTCGGCTTACAAGGCCATTTTCAAACTGTGGTTAGTCCACATTGAGACGACGTATTTATGCTATTTCAAATGTAAATTTTGAAAGTGATTTATTACTGGTTACACCGATGACAATATGATCTATTGTTGGTAAACCAATCTATGTTTTCCCCTCAGTAAATGGTAATGAGTTCTTAATTATAATGTTGTCCCTTGATTGTTACTGCAATTGCCTCATTAACTTCAAATCATAGCTTCACCGAAATATTGCTCCAGTATTATTGTTCGACAGTAAAAATAATATTTCAAAGCTCCATAACTCATGATGGAAATTACGATTTGTAGGTTGAAAATAGTCGTGTTAACCTACATAAGCCAAACAAAATAAACTGCAAATTTCATAACGACAGAGAGTTCGAGAGTTTTTGTAGCTTTAGTACACATATTACTATTATTTATTTATTGGACAATTTGTATAGCGCCGGTTTTGTGCGATCATCTCAGGGGCGCTTTACAGTTCTTGTATTACAAAAAATATAAATTATACAAAAATAAAGTGAAGTGATACGAAGATATAAAATGGAGACTCTGCAGCAAGAATCATAGGTGGTGAAGAAACTGGACCATTTGCTGCAGCGAGAGAGTCCACCGCGTGCACCAACAGTGCCAGCACGGGGTTCGTCATCCGTCCAGGTATGTGTCCGCTGCTAATAAAGCGCTGACACAATATCCTCTCACAGATACCAGACCTTGGAAGCACCGCTGTGACGTTCGACTCAGATAGAAGATGATACCTATCTTATATTTAAGCAGATAGGTTCCGATGGTACCTATCTACTTAACAAATATCTGACATCTGTTCACGTAATTAAAGGGTTGTTCTTTTTGGTCAAAATATGTGTTTTGCGGGAGAGGAGAGATTATTGAAATTATTTTATAAAAATTTGGAATACAAAATACATTTATGCCGTTAACCCTTTCCGGTCGAATCCCGCATACACGGACGCGTAATTCATAAGAATGGTTGCATTCCCGCACACTGAGTGAGTCTGTTTAAATTCGCTTTCCAAGTACTCGGGAATAAATTTTCCTTTAATCATTAAAACAGGTATGCAAAATACGCGTAATGCCAATCACCTAATATTAATAACTTTTTTGAAAATACGTATTTCTCCAATATTATTTGAATCTCATATATTGTCCACTGTAAACTAGTAAGAGAATTATTAACCAGTCTGTACTTATCATTAGACGCGGTCCGTTTGTCTACCTGCTCGACCCGTTTGTAAAAAAGTACGGTGACCGTCTTTTTGGCGTTGATAATTTTTTTAATATTGTTTTATTTTCGCATTTTTATTATGAATCTCAATGCTTCATGAGTTTGTTTAGTATATTTGATAATTTATCAGTCATTTTTTTTTTTAAATATACAAACATTTAAACAGTTTTACTTTTTATAGAATACGTTTCACGTAGCAAAAATGAACGCTAATAAATTGCAAGTTACATGGTGAACCAAAAGAAGTGGCGTGCAAATGCATAAGAAAACGTGTAATAATCGCCACAATTTAAAATTTTAGATTACAAAAAAAATATTTCGACCTAACTAACAACACATGTTGCATAAATTACGACCCAAAGGGTTAAAGTTGTATGTTGCTTAACCCCACACAATTGTTCATTTATTTGCACTACTCAACTACATGCTTGCACAAATTCATAATACTTATCCTAGTTTAAATTTATACATGAAATATTATGAGTTCTGCGATTCACTTAAGATGAAGAATCAATAAGCGTGGGTTCACGTACCCACACATCCCGTCCTACTTATGATAGATAATATGATGGGATAATAACGGGCCGTAATACTACTGCATTAGAAGTTGACAGATTTTTAAGGTATTACGATCGCAGTAAGACGGAGATCGTGGATTTGTTAACAATCTGGTTGATTTGACAAATATCGATCGGTCGCGCAATGAAAATGTAAAAACAAAGCAGTAATACCCAATCGCAGCACTGTCGGAAGAATATTTTAAATCCATGTATCGATTTACCAAAGCGTAATCGAATTGGCAGAATTTCGGAGCAATTAAAAAACAGACCGGGTCAACATCGCAAATGTCATCTGGAGAAATGTGAAGCAACATAACGCGAAATGCGAAAGTGACCGTGTTTTTGAGGACAGAAACAAAGTATTGCCAGTCTAAAAAAATGTTTCATATTATTATGAGTACAGATTTTAACCCCAGCAGTATACGGCCCTCTTCACCGTACAGTTATACCGACGCTAGAATCTTAATAAGTAAAACTGATCGTGTTTGTTGTAACCCTTTGGGTGAGGGAGTCGTATGAAGTCATTGCCCTCCCACTTCATTAGCAGCACAACCCTTATCTCCGCCCGCAAGGGCAACTGCTAACCGGTGGGGTGTATTTGGTACAAAGATAAGGCGACATGCACTCACTTGGCTCTATCAAAACAAATGAACAAAGATTACAACCGGTTAAAAATTGTCACTGACCAATTTTCTCTGAATGCCTTTTTTTCATTTTGGTAGCTAAATAACCATCACGCCGTTTCCCCCACAGAGGCAAATATGACCGCCACACAACTTTGTCTTTGCACTAGCGAAGAGTCGTTCATGAGCGAACCGCGAAATTATTGACATAGCTCTTTTTGCTGAACCGTATTCATACGACTCCCGGAAAACCGTACCACGGCTCAATTAAACGGTTACTCTTTTTATCAGGAGATGTTTTAGAAAAATAACGCCATCAAAATTATCATTAATTGCTATTACTTACTCAGAGTCGTCAACGGTGTCTGACATTCCGACATCTGGACTTGGACATCATATGTACCTACACTTACTAATTACCTAGCATCTTATGTTCGAAGCGGCTTACCGGTATCAAGAGTCATACGCTGGGAGCTGAGAGCCGTATCGGGGGAGCCGTAGCGGGGGTCCGTACCGTGGTAGCTGTATCGGGCGAGCATAGTATACTCATTGCTCATACGCTCTGAGCTCACGGCTCCCGTCGTTCAATTGAGTCGACTCTTTGAGCCATGCGAAAATATTAAGCTGGTACCGTGGCTCCCACTCTTAATAAAATGAGTCATGACCCATCGCTAAATTGCACACACTTCTTGCTTCATTCACATTCATGCATACTCTTCTGTTGTTCTCACTCTTGATCTGACCCGAGTATTTGATTTACTTGATCTTCCTAAGTCTTTTTCTGGCATCCCGAATTCTTCGTCCGTTCATAATGAACTAATTTATATAATATGATGGTTGTGTATTTATCCAAACCAATTGAATATATACGACGCCGAAGTAAAGGATTTCACAATCGAACTAACAACAACAAAATACGTGCATATTTTACGTGAATTGCAAAAAATAGTAACCAACCATAACTCCCTTTCGACGCAGGGGTAGGCAAAGAGGACGGATCGCCAAACAACTCGATCCTGGCACACACTTATTGCTTTACTTACATGCATGCATCGTCCCATATGTACTCTTCTGTCAACCTGACTATTGACTTGACCCGAATCAAGTATTATTTGCTTCACTTGATCGTTGTGTCTTCCTCGGGCGTCCCTGACTTCTTCTACCATTCACTCCTTATACATGGTTATATCACACATACGTCTACGTAAATCGCACCTCATCTGAAGGTCTTCTAGTTGTTAAACTCCTGTTCTTAAATTTTACCAACCATTTTTTTTACATATACGAGTATATGTGATAATCCAACACAGTTGAGACAAATAGTAACCATAAGAAGCACTTACGTGTATCGAATAAATTCCAACGTTATATTTTCCTTAATACATAAAATGTTATAAATTCAAACCTGTTATAATGAACCGAAAATATAGTTTATTATTTCCAATAAATTTGAAACTAGCCCTACCCCTCAACCTTCCCCTAACCCCTCCTCGATAAGTCCCGCAATTGGGTTTATTACTGCCCGGCTGCGTCTGCGATAAGGCATGTTTTTCAGCATTAGCCCTCTCCTCCCCAATCTCCCCACAAGCCGCAATCACAACCACCCTGTTCAAATAATCGCCTTTTAAGGGCTTCTGTTTCACTGTTTATAGGTACGTTACTATTAATTTTTATTTGTCGGGGCTTTAGCTTCATTTTAATGTTTCTTTTGTTTTGTTTCAGGTATATTTTGATACTTCTTGACCAGTAAGGTAGCTTCACGTCACGTGGTGGTATGTTGTTCTAATTTTTTAATGACTTAGTTAGTTTATTATGTAGTTCTAGTTTTTAATGAAAAATTAATGACATAAATATAACTGACCGTACTGTACTTTTTAAGCATTGACATTTTTTTACGTGGATTACAGGCAACTGTCCCAACTGCTTCCAACCGTCTGGGGCCAGTGAGACTCTGGCATCCCCAATAAGGGTATGTTGTGAGGCTAAAGGTAATGGTGGGGGGAAATAGAGAATACCTGGCTATTCAGATCTTGTCACCAAACACGGCTAAATCCATTTCAAGCAACCTTTCGATTCTGAATGGTGATCTTTCACCAAGGCGATACTAAAAGTATCTACCACTCTGGAACGTGCCTCAGTTGTACGTATAAAATAATTTTTAATTAATAAATTGTGAAAAGACACTAAATCAAATAAAATTTATTGCGCAAGCCACTCCGAGATTTGAACCCGCGATCTCCGAATTCGTATTCGAGAACCGGGAAAAACAGTGAGACCCACATTATCAGATATGTAACGTGAAAAATATAATGTCTTATTATATCAAATAATAATTAATATAAAAACATATATCTATATTCTTACTATTTTTATTGCCATTAAAAACGTACTAACAATGACGTACTAAAAGCATTGCTACATGCTAAAACATATACCCGTACACAATATACTTCTTTAAGGCTTTCAAACTTTCAGATTATCCTCAAACAGTTGATAAACAATATTTGAAACTCCTGTTAGTCTGAAAGCTTTCACTCGTCCCATTCCTTGACAAATTCTCATAATATTTCCCACAATGGCGGCTCGTAAAAATCAAATCGATGGAAATACTTTCTCCTTGAACGCACACGTCGGCATCCCTAGATTGGCTGATATGCAAATACAGGCCGCTGATTACCCACATAAGGGGGAACACCCACTTCCACTTCGCTCCTTACTCCTTGGGCAGGCTTTTAAATCGGAGGTTCTATCTTTCAACTGATTTTCTGGTTTATTCCATTTATTAACAACTGTGTTCCAGTTGTATTCTATTTATTATCTGTGTTCCCGCTTTATTGCGTATATTTTCTACTGTTTTTCTGCGAAAATTTAGATTTCAATTATTGTTCTTCTATATATTAACTATGTTGCTGCTATATTCCATTAACTCTGTTGTTTTTTTAAACTACCCACTGGAGTCCCCGAGGAAAATAATGTCCCTGTCATCTGTGGCGATGCTTTGTGGAGGGTCTTTTTAAGGAGAGGAAGTTCTGGGAAGGAAAAAGTTATGAGGGGAGGGTAGGAATCTAGGGATCAGTATGTCCAGGAGTGATCTATAAATATATCACTCCCGCTGCGGCGCAAGGAGATGGGTTGATAGACCAGTTGGAAAGGTTAAAGAATCTTCCCAAATTAACCTCTCCCGATCTGACACGCCACTCACCCGATGAACCCTGGCACCCCTGCTAAATCACCAAACGTAGCGAATCACTTCGGGTAACCTATGGCAGAGGTGTTGGTTATTAAACTCTTCCAAGATACCTAGATTGCTATGTGTGGCATAAAGGTAATAGATTTCAAGCTCGGTGAAGTTAAAATAAAATTCTTAACATCTCTGTATTAATGCATGCCTAAATTATTGTGCTTTTTCAAATACATATCTTTTTCAATTTCGATTTTGCTTTCTTGATTGAATGAATTAAATGGAATCTTTGAAGTGCTAATTGACCCACTTCCTGACATCCGATCGAGCTGAAACTAGGCAAATAGACGCGTTGTCGATAATAATGCATTCCATCACTCTTCCTCACACCCACGCGCACACACGAAATTCTCTGATATTTGATAACATTATAAAAAATTACAGCTGTTAATATAAGAAATAAATCTCGGTACCATCCAATTAGGATTAGGCTTAAGTGGTAGCGCGGTTCATTCATTTTAGTCACTTTCTGGGGAGGAAGGTTCACGTTAGTTAAATACCACAGTTTAAACGTATGGCGATGTACTACGAAGTAATACAAAACATTTTAGAGGTTTTAATTTTACCGCGAGTAGAACACACCTTTGTTTTTGAAATTATCGACCGCTTTTTTGATAAGCACAGAAAAAATAAAGTATAAAAGCCGATAAAAACTACTTTAATGTTCATAAATTTGAATTTTTTCTAGCAAAAATCAAAACAGGCGTCTGGTGTTATGCGGGAATTTAAACATTATCGCCATCTACGTAAGGACTGTTATTGTTAGCGGCCCGATTCCAAATGTTTAATTTATTTTTAGATACGGCCACAGTCTTTCCCACACCTTATTCTCATTCCTCTTACCCATTTATTAGCGCTTTTCAATTGTTTCCGATTGTGGAAGTCAGTGGGACTCGTGTGATGATGACAGAATAATCTACACTTCAATGGGGTATCGATTGCTTTTCATGTTTTGTTTATTTTTTTAAAAAGCAATATAACCCATTACCCAGTAATCTAAAACTTCCGGCAACGAACAAAAAAACATTGGCAAAAGCTCTTAAAAGCAATTTCCTCAGCAGTTTTATTAATGACTGACATATTCTTTCTTTGGAACTCCAAAATAACTTCTGCGTTTATTTATTTTAATGTATTATCTATGTTGTCTTTCCCGAAATGAGTTTTGTAAACTCACTTGGAATAATACATTGTATAACTTATTATTTTGTAATTTATTATTTTGTAATAAATATATAAAAAAATCATGAACTCAATTATCATCAATTGTAAAGATGAAGCTAAAATAGTAGTTTCTTGGAAGGGAGTTTTATCAGGGTAAGACTGGGAGTGTAAACCCGGCGCGGGGTGCTTACTGCCTAGTGCGGGGTGCCGAGTGCCGTCGCGGGCAACATACCGACCGCAGCGGCACACAAAATACGGCCTCCATTTATTACAAGTGTTTGGACTGGAGTTATTAATTAGCAATTTTCGTGCGTGCGCGGCCGTTCATTATACACGGCCTCTCCGGTGAACTATGAATTTGTTTTGTTGGTTTATTTTTTCCCCATTTAGCTTCCCCATTATTCACAGGAGCTGGCGATTTCTCGGCGATTCCTATCGGACATGTCGGCCGCACGCACGAGGTTGACAGATTACCCGTCACATTGTTTATAATGAACAAATTTTTATCGCGCACCATTTTCCTTTCGGTTGTTTCTCTAATGTATGCAAAGATCGTAATCTTTTATTCAGTGTATTCTTTAATGAGACGTGCCGGTGCTCCCATTAATAATTCGGGGCTGATTGTAAGAAAACTGGTCGTTAATCTCGTATAAAAACGTACCCGCGACTTTCTTTTGTGCCTAGAAATAAAAATTGATTAACCGTTCTCGGAGGCCCGAGGATTTATTTCACTCGTCAAATTTAATGTTGCATGATGCGATAACAATCGTGCTTTCCTGTTAAATCGTATTATTTAAATTTTCAATTAATCCAACAAACTGGCGAGATTAGGTATGAAATTAAGTTTTTTTTCGTTCTCGAGCAATCACAGCGCCTGATAAATCTAATTTTGTTTGAACAACGTGCATTGTTTTAATTGCTAAACAAGTAGCTGCCATTACTTATTCCTGTATTTAGTGGCGTGCGTGTTTGAATTTGGAAAATCGTTATATCAAAAAAGCATTTTAGTCGAGTTGTTACCTAGAAAACATGGCGTGGTGAGACGAAAACATGATAATCGAGATGTAAAGTAATAGTTGTTAAAATAATATCTGATTGCGGCCGCCCGCGCCCCATCTTGCCCTGAATTAGCTTGCTGCATCAGAAAAACGCCGTTCGTACTGCTCGTTGTACATTTCTATAACCCCTTGGCAACGCAAGTGAAGGGTGGTTGGTCGGGTGGGTCGTGAGAGGGTTAAACGCCCTACGGGGGCACATTAATTAGCCCGGCGGAGGGAGGAGAAGGGAGAGGAGGCTCATGAAAGTTTACCAGTTAATTAGGGACGCCCCCACTCCCCCCACCCTACCCACTCCGCCATATCTATCTAATTTGGACGCGGCATGTGTAAGGATTTGGAGCCTACTTGAGTTTTTAAGCCTCCCGAGTTATATTCAATTAAATTCAATGTCGTATCACTAATGAATACATGAAAATTACATTCACATTTGTATTAACAAGACCCTTACGAATATTACTTTGAATACAGTTTAATTAATGTAAGTAGTCGGATGGATGTTTAAATTCATATTTTGTAATATTAATGGCATACTCTATTTAAATGTCAATTTACTAATGAAGAGAGGCTGTATTGCTGTACTCTTTTATAGGAAAGTAAATAACAAATTCTTGTCCTGCATATCGAATCTTTTTAGATTTTGTTTTATACTATTAATCAACATTTGATTAATTACTGTTAACTTATCAGATAAGATTGCCCGTGATACATTGCCGTAATAAAAAGAACAAGTAGACCAAACCAAAATGCTGTTTCAATGCGATTGATAAAACGCTTTGAACTACCAAGCGAATAATATTTTACAAAATCGATTAAGAAATACATTATATGAAATACGGTTTAATCAAGATGATTGATTTTTACAAATTCATTAGTATGGAGCAGTGGATCGGCCCCACATAAAATGAGATATAATTTATAATTGGACAGCACGACTGCCATTAGCGACCCAGGCCGGTCATTAATTATCGACAGGGTCTTAATTTTAATTAAACTTATTTAGCCGTCCATAATCAAGTAACTCGTAAACAGACGAAATAAATAATAAATCCTTGTCTCCCTGCAGTCGCACCCTGCTACCCGATTTGGATAACATTAATTAAAAAAATCTCACAAGTTCAATCATTCATTTTCTATTCCTTGAAGATACTTTGTTCTTTTGTATAAATTTCCTTGATTTACTTTACAGAGGATTTTATAATTTTTTGCATCTTGTAAATCAGATTTAACCCCAATCTTCCCAGAGACAGAATTGCCGTAAATTATGAAAATTTTGGAAAGAGTCAGTTTCTTTGCGAGTGCGTCGGATTTACGATGAATGGGGGCTTTTAGCATTTTTGCTCGGAGGCTTTTCCATTAGTGGCTATTCATTAAACACTTCCGTCTGTGTCCTTAAGCCCGTTCTCCAATCCCGTTAAGTAATCCGCGGTACTTACTCCGTTAATTTCAAGATTGCTTTCTCGTCCGCCGGTGCTCGTACTGCTGTTGTTGCGGGATGAACAAATAACTTTCTTTTCAATTAATACTACAGCATTTTTAATCGAGCGCGCGTTCTCCATTCTTCATGTAAAGGCGCTTACGAAAACCGTTGCGGGTTCAACGGGAAAACGGACTAAACAATATCTTTATTATTATTATTATGTAGATAAATACATAGATAAATTTTTCACAGAACTCACTTAAACGAGGAGAATATATGACGCAAATATGAATGGTAGCAGAAGTCGGAGACGCCCGAGGAATATATGACATGACCAAGTGAATCAGATACTTGAGTCGGGCCATGAGAATAATAGAAGAGTGTATGAATGTGAATGAGGCAAAAAGTGTGTGCCAAGACCGAGTTGTTTGGAGGTCCATCCTCTCCGTCTACTCCTGCGGAGAAACGGCGTGTTGGTTAGTTAGTTAACACACTTAGGACGGGTTGTTTCACAGAATTTGGACAATTCCTCAAATTTCATTGATGATTTTCAAGTTCTGTGAAGATTTTATTCAAGTTCTGTTATTATATCATTGTTGGCTAGTTGTTTCACAAAACTAAACAAATAACAGAACTTAAATAAACTTAAATTAACTTACTTTTCATGAACTGCTCTTCCTCAACCATCATTCGACAAATTATGGATATTATTCACCATTGTCCAGAATGTGTAGACTGGTCAACTCAAGTCAAAAACTTAACTTTTTTGGGATAAGTCTGAATGATTTTTGCCAGTCGCTAAACAAGTGACGGTCGCTAAATAAGTGTCCTGTGGTCCTGACCCACGGCGTATTCTTGACTTGATTCGACTTGTCCTTTATTTTCTTATATTATATCTACCATATGCCTTTGCTTTCATGTACCTTTGTCTACTCCTGTATTTTTCTTTTTACTTTATTCGTGTTATTATTTTGTAATTTGGACGATGTCCGTTAATAAATAAATAAATTAATTAATATTACACTTCACACAACTTGAAATCAACTTTGAAATTTGACGAAGTGTTCAAATTTTGTGAAACAACCCGTCCTTAATCTACCTGTCTAATAATAATAATAATATAAAGAGTTTATTCCATAATGTATGCAGGGGTAGTGCAATTCAATACATTCCATATTTTTAAATAACAGACAAATAATAAGAATACACTGATAGGCAATGCGGAATAGAAGTGAAAAATGTATGCAAGTAGCCGTTTATGGAGGAAATTTGAACATCTCCTGTCTCCAGAGGGCCAACAAGGGGGGACTCAATCCAGGCAACCATGGCAGTGATGATTGTGTTATTTGATTGGCGTAGTCTGCGCCATAAGCTTCCCATGTGGTGGTGGAGAAGCGCTCTGAAAGAGTGCCTCGTATTTGCGTAGCTCTGCAGTATCTCGGTAGGCGGAATAGTTGACGATAATCTGCTTGTCTGAATCACCTGTAGCCCTAAAAACTTTCGACGGTGAGCACTGGCGTCATGAATTTTTCACTTTGTTTTCTTATTGAAATTTCTAGGTCAAAGTAACTATTTTCAGTGCATAACGTCATTATGGAGCTTTGGAATATCTATTTGTGGATATCATCGTGTAACGAAACATTCTTGTGACCTACTATTAGAATACTTCCTTCCAAAATAAAGTTCTCCAAAACCCCATTGCTATGTTCCAGGAAAATTATTCAATTACTTTTATGGTATTGATATCATTCACATGGTGTTCAGATTTGCAATATTTTATATGAATAATTTAAGCGTAATTTAATTAGAATGTATTGTCTCTACGAATTTTATTCACTTATAAATAATAAGTAATAATGTTAACGAATCCTTTCTCATAATGAATCGCGATAGTAGTTTTGTCATAAATAGACATCAAATTTGCCATTACGTTTCCATTTACCCTGCCGCCTTTACCGCCCCCACCTACCCCCATTATTTCTCCCCACCCTAACCCCTTCCCCTCCCCCGCCCCGACCTTAGCGTAACTAATTATTTAATACTCCCTTATGCTCGTTCAGACGCCGACAGTGCTCAATTTAGCCGATACCATTTCATTAGCGTGCTTTTTCTTTTGCAGATGTTTCATACGGCGTCCTTTATTTATTCCTGCTCTTTTTATAAAAAGCCTTATTAAACTCTATTAAATTACCGTCATTTAATTGAGTGCCGAGACTACGTTAAAGGAGACACTTCTTTAGAAGCTCACCCATTAACGCAGATACTTTAACATTATCCCTTTTTATTCATTCGTGTAATTGAATTTTTCTTTGTATTCGTTAAATTGTTATATCTGGACTATAATCGCTCGTCGCTTTTTCGGCTGTAGAATAAAAAGATTTTCTCATTTGTACTCGTGCACGAATATGCAGAAGCGAAAGCTCCAACACTCCGATGAAGTTTCCGTTTATTCAGCAAACAGCTTTCATGTCTTTAGCTGGGCGCGGGTAGTGGTAAAGGGAAGAATGTGATTACCCCATCGCCACGCCACCATTTTTGTATTTCATTTTTTACCAAGGGCACACGGCAACGTCTCAATCAAATAAATTAAATGTCAAAAATAACAAGCAATCACAGCGCAGCCCTATTTCGGAAAACAAATTAATGGATATGAATGTGCTGTCACAAGGGAGTGATTGCTGTTTCTTTAATTCCATTCGTTACAAAGCGGACGTTGTGAATTATTAAATCGATTTTGATTTCCTTAAAACCGTTTTTAGTGAAATCCTTTTATCGGTATTGGATTATATATGGCATCCTCTAACCGACAAATGATAAAATTATTTTAAAATGTATAATACCAGATTATTAAATAAATCTGGTTTGAATTGAGTGACACTATACCCAATTTACCCAATTAATTAAACACGGGTAAAGTGCTTTTATTTTTATGCTTTCGCTGCTGGTTTTACAATAATTAAATTAGTGTAAATATCGTTAAAATTAATACGTTAAAACTCATTTCATTTTCTATGGTTTGTACAATAAATGAAAATTCTTTAATTGTTTCCTTTCTACAATCCCCGGAATCGGTACGCTAATTAAGGTCCTCCCCTGCCGTCCCCTTGGCCCGCGCAACCCCGGGACCTTTCTTCTGCTATACCAGAGTCCTGTAATTGTTCTTGTTCTTGCCAATTAATCAGGGGGTCATGTTCTGATGCTTCGGAAGCGGGCTTTGGCGGCCAGAGCGGATGGACTTGGATGGAAGGGTTAGACTTGTAGTCATTGTCGTCTGCACTAATACTGTACTATTCCCGTCCTCTCTTTCTCTCTTTTGTTATCGTCGTGTCATTCTTTCTCCCTCGGTATCTGTTTCGCTTTCTGTATCTCTCTTTCTCCTTCCGCCTGTCCTCTCATTTCGTCTAATGCCCAATTACCCTAATGGCTATTTGCATCCTATCGCGGGCTCTCGCCAGCTCTGTCCTCCCTTCCCCACCCCCACCGCCACCTGCCGCCCCGCCCGCTACTCACCACCCACCACCCCCTAGCACACCCCCACCCCCTCCCATTCACACGAGTTGTCTGTCAATGTTTCGGGCGGAGCTTTTTGCCTAATGGTTGCTGATGTAACGTATTCAAAACGAGCTTCCAATTCTTCTCTGCGTGAATTCTCATTTTCAACTCTATTCAGGCCGTAGTTTATTTCGATTGAAGCATCTCCCTAATCAGCTGCTATTCTGTGTTTTCTTCTCAAACTTATACATTATTGAACTTACCTTCCCAAGTCGTCAGGCAATTCCTGTTTTTACGAGAAATAACTCATCATCTCCCTTTTTTATTTTTTGTATTATTTAACACTATATTTATTCTTTGATCCTTACCTCATATTTTGGGTTTGGGTATTCGTGACTATTAAAATAGTTTTTAATTCTTCAATAATTTCATGAAATTCATTAGATCGTCTCTGATTTTCAAATCTTCAATATTCTCGTTGAACCTGTGTCTAAATATCCAGGAAAGGATCACAAACAGCCTTATTTACGAGGAAACGATAGCCCTCGAGTGGTATTCTGACCAACGGGTTTCTAGTCCCAAGTCCCAGCACATCTCTTCCTTCCACTCCGTTCATCAGCAACCCTTTCTCATCACATATCCTGTACCCGGCCCACGGTGTCCCATCAACTTGCATTACCCGACACGTCGTATATTTTTGCCGAGCCAACCACGATAGTAGTGTAAGTATTCTTAGGGTACGATTTTCAAATGTGCCCTAACATTTTTCCACAATGTTTCACCATCATTTGACGGCCGGCATAGTCCAGTGGTAACGCATTGTACTGCCATTCCGAAGGTCGCGGGTTCGAACCCGGCGTGTGCAAATAAATTTTATTTGATTAATTTGTGTTATTTCACAATTAATTAATTAAAATAATATATAGTGTATTTGCGGCACGTTCCAGAGTGGAAGATACTACCAGTATCGCCCTGGTGTAACACCACCATTCAGAATTGAAACGTTGCTCCAAATGGCTTTAGCCGTGTTTAGTGACTAGATCTGAATAGCCAGGTACTTCCCCACCTTCCTCTTTCCCTTCCCCACTTACCTTCAGCCTCACAACATCCCCCAATTGGGGATGCCATAGTCTCACTGGCTCCAGACGGGAGCAGTTGGGACTCTTGTGAGTTATTCACTATAAAAAATAAAAAAAATCATAATATGAACTTATATTTTATATTAATTTTAACATTTTTATTTTTTAAATACCATCACACTGTTTCCCGCAGGCGTAGGCAAAGACGACATATCGCCAAACAACACTCCTTGCCTTAATCACATTCTTGCATACATATTATATTCTATTATTCTGATTCTCTACATGGCCCGACCTAAGTATCTGATTTACTTGATCGTGTCATATCTTCCCCTTTTTCCGACTTCTTTTACCATCAACATTTGCGCCATATATTCTCATTACACTCCTTTCTTTGTTCATTCGCTCTACATGCCCCAACCATCAAAGCGTCCTTTTCTTAATCTTACTCATTACGCTTACATCAGCCTTGCATTCTTTGCGGATAATTAGATTTTCCCATACAAAAATAACTTTTTATTTCCATGTTAAAGTATCTATGTCTGATGTACGTACAATATTTTGGAGACTCTCGTTCAGTTTAAATAAAATATTATTGTTAAGAATATGCAATATATTATGTGTTCATAAAAACATTAATGGAGAATTTACAATATATTTTAATATGTTTATGTCTTTGGGGCGACAGATTTAGGAGCATTTTTTGAACCCAATGATATAGGCCATATGGTTCCATGTTAAAACACATCGACAATTCAACACACCTTTAAAAAGTGATATAAAGTCATTAGAAACGGTGAAAAAAAATAAAACTTTAAACCTAACCTAACCTACTTAACCCAGTTAATAAAGTTTTTGTTTCATCACTTTCCATGACTTTATATAACTTTTTAAAGATGTGATGAATTATCATTTTGATGATTTATCCGGTCACCAGGCCATATTTACTACATTTCAGTACCTACTTAACTCATTTTTAACCAAAAAAGGAGATACAATTTTTTACCTTTAAGCTATCGACTGTATTATTCTATTATTTTTGCTTTATGCTTGTGCTTGCTTTTTGTAACATCTTTTGTCAATATGCGATATTTCGTAGCGATGAAAATTGACAAACTGTCCTCTAATCTCGACTATGTTTCACCTCCTCTCCCATCTGATATCTCTATTCTCTCTTCCCGCAAATCCTCCCGTAGGATGCCCCTGAGTGCATACATCACTTATTTATATTTCGCCTCCGCTTACTTTCATTAATTGCCCTACAACTGTGAGAGCTTCTAGTTAGTCATCCCTCGTCTTACTGAGTCTGCTTTGCTAAGTACGTAAGTATCTGTATTACATTAAGGCTACGTAGTAAGCGCCTAAAAAGAAGAAGAAGATGGTTTGAATGAGAGCTATGTGAATACGAATGTTAGAGAAATAAAAATCCCTCGATAAATGCTTAAGTTTGATTTAAGATACACATTTTATCATACCTATGACATGTTAAACAATAGAATAAAATTTGTTTTTAATAATTTGCGATTTGTTTCAATTGAGAAAATATCATGCAATTAACGTTTCGGCATTACAAATGTATAAATGTTATCTTCAAAAACAACATATATTTTTTTAAGAACTTAAAGTGTTCAAGAAAAATATGTTATATATCGGTAGAAATTCGTAATGCGGGAATTGAGAAAATGTTTTATAATTTACTCGTACAGTTCGTAACTAACTAACTACCCATCACGCTGTTCCCCCCAGGGGTAGGCAGAGAGGACGGACCGCCAAACAACTCGCCATACACTCCTTGCCTCATTCACATTCATACTTCGTCTCATACATATTCTTCTATTATTCTTACTCTTGACATGGGCCGACTCAAGTTTCTGATTTACTTGATCATACCATGTGTTGCTGGGGCGTCCCCGATTTCTGCTACCATTTTTCTTTCTTCGTTCATTCGCTCATACATGGCTCATTCATAAGATCATACATGGTTTTACCACACATACGCCTTAGGGATCTCATTTATACAGCATTCAGTCTATCAAATCTTTAAATCACAAATTTTTAATAGATACTTCCATCCATAAAAGTATGTTCTGAGATAATCAAGGAAAACTGTCTTATATTCTTCATGGTTTTCCCACACACGCCTCAGGGATCTCATTTCTACAGCATTCAGTCTCACAAATCTTTGAATCACAATTTTTTAATAGATACTTATGACCATAGAATGATATTCTGAGGTAATCAAGGTAAACTGTCTTATTTTCTTCCAAAGTTTCAAATAAATAGTTTAAATGAAAATTAATATTTTAAACGCATATTTAAAAAAAGCTCAGGCGGAATAAAAAGGTACTATCAAACACGGATACCGTCTTGACACGGAACCCCCCATATAAATATACAGAAAGACGAAATGCAAAGCGGTCGAGTTAAAACAGGACTTCACTACGCTCAGCCAATAACAAATTCGAACATCAAATTACCTTAGAATATGTTGTGTAATTATCTTTTTCATATACTAGGTGCCACAAATTTCTAAACAACGTGTACCTACACATAATGTGTAAGATATGCACTTAAACCATTAAAATTATGTCCTTTAACCTCTGGGTCATCTAGGTATTGCCATTTAAACTGATGTTTGTAAAGTATATAGAAAGCCTTTTTAAACCTGTGCTACTCTATTTGTGTCTGTCCATGTAGGGTAAATCAATGCAGAAAGTACTTAATTAGCGCATCTCGATTGGAAAGTAATTGAAAATGCTTGCACCGGAGCAGCCAATGAACTGGTTGCATTAGCGGTGTTTAAAACTTTCAGCTTTTATGTTAAATCCAACATTTATGTGGCTCCCCTCCCCGCAACCCCCTCCGGCGCACAATACATCCCTGCTCATAATTAAATCACCTAATGATTCTTAACACTGTAAAACTTTTAATTAATTTGTATTGTACAAGTTTCTGACGCGGGGTAGGGGCGGGGTGGATTGGGGGGAGCTCCCCCGACCACCCTCGCCCGGCAGAGCCACCCCGCGGGCGTGTGAGAAACCCAAGATAAACAAATGGCAGTTTCGTGTTACTGTTTAAACTTCGTAATTCCACTTTTAATAGCGGCGCGAGTTTCGTTCGTACGTATCGTTGGGCAAAATCTCTATACCTACGGAGTTGCCTAATTGCTCTCCGAGAATTAAAATAATATCTATTAAGTTTATTTGTTGATTTAAAAATTGGCAATTAGCCGCCGCTCTAAATTATTTCGCCTTAATTGTATGTACCAAACTAATTTGCGATGTTTCCTTTTCTACCGACTGAAAAAGGAGTGATTAGATGCTTGAATTAGATACTTGACTTACTATAAAAAAAAAACAACTTTTTTTCCCGTACAAAATATTTTTTCATAAAGGAATATGTATTTTCCCATACAAATAATTCATCTTTTTTTACTTGTACAATCATGTCGAATCACCTCCCGAAGTTAGCCCATTTTACACCCGGAAACCCTGTATATTTAGTACAGTTCAGTGGTTTCGGTTTCAGTTTTCAATATGTTTTGTATCCAGCTTTTTAATTCAGATTTAAATGTTGTATTACTGTTGTATAATATTATTACATTTAAACATTGCTTAGATAATGAAATAGGCATGTACAACTGTCTTATAATGAAAAAGTTGTCATAATATAACTTTTTTTAAATTTAATAATTTTTACGAATGTTTAAAAGAATTTGACCTTACTGAAGTACCCCGTTCTAAGGTCACATTGTACATGGTTGTATGCGTGAATTATACATTATTTAGTTTTTTATGAT
The DNA here is from genome assembly GCA_026573805.1 of Hesperophylax magnus. NCBI lineage: Eukaryota > Metazoa > Arthropoda > Insecta > Trichoptera > Limnephilidae > Hesperophylax > Hesperophylax magnus. Next base: position 11,494,499 of record JAIUSX010000121.1, read on the forward strand.
GATTTTATTGACGGTCACGGAATATCTAATAATTTTCAACGGATTCCCTGATAAATCTGGAGAAAAAGCTTCTGCCTCTTACTTTTGAAATGGATAGCCATTAATTTAATCTGTAAATTTATGAAGGATCAATATGTATTGGTTACCACAGTATGGTTTACGATGCTGACTTGAACGTCGCTTTCCTCGATATAATAACTCAAAACCCTCCACCGATTGAAGATAATCCAATTTATTTAATACGGTTATATACTCGTCATCAAATATAATATAGAGCACCAGAATTGCGTGAATGTAGTTCGTATGCCAGCGGCGCACAGCGGCGGAAGTTTAAGAACTGGCGCAACTTTGTACCCTGATCGGTAATATATATTTTTTTAACAATTAATTCTTAATTAAACACTGACATTCAAAATTTCACTTAAAATGAAACAGGAACTTAGTTTCTCTGTAATCAGTCGCAGAACAGAGATATTCGCGGTGGCATTTACTTTGCTGTATTTAGGTATGATCGAATGTTTGCGAAATCAGGCTGTTTATGTACTTATTATTAATTCAAAGTATTTATACTAGAAATATTCTTCATTGTACGTGATTTTCAAATAATAATATAAAAATATTATAAACTACAAGTTTTGTTCAAGTAAACTTTTTTTTCAAGCGTTTTTCCAATGTTTTGTCTTGGTTTATATATATAACAAACTTCATAAGAATTCACTCAAAATTAAAAATATATAATCATGCCAAAAAAAATTGTACACGGAAGCATTAACAACATTTCAATAAATAAGAATAACAAAAAAACGGTTGCATTTTATATTATAACCACTTAAAAACAACAATGAACCACAAAATAGTTGAACGCCGAGAGCGATGTCGCGCCAAATCATCAAAATCCGCCACTGTGCGTCGGCGGGCCACACTTTCATTTGATAGTCTCTAGATTACTTAGCTTGATACCCCGTGTATATGACTGTATTTAAATGCTTGTATCTGATGAGTTGTCCATTTTACAGATGAATCAGTTTCCTTATTTTAAATTGGCTTTAATTTAAATTGTTTAAATTCAATATTGGACACGACTATCGTTGTTTCTATAAAAATACTAGTTTCATCTCAAACGTCTTACGACTTTAACATCTTTTTAAAATTGTATAATTTTTCACATATTTATCAAATCTAAAGTGTGTACCTACTAATGTTGTTATTCAAAGAGTATACGCTTATTTCAAACCGTCACCGGATAAAACAGTGCACGATAAATTAATCATTGGTTATTGTTCTTTCTTTTACCTCACTCTTCTTCGAGTACGGTTTTGTCATGTTTCAAGCAAATTATATTTTTTTAAATTTATTTAGTACAGGAAATGTACAGTAAATGTTTTGACTGTCTAACTAGAAGAAATTCTTCAATTAGGACAGTCAAAATTTAACATACGCATATTCCACAAAAAAGGAGAGAAAATTAAAGAATAAAGTAAAAAGAGGAGAAGTAAATAAATAAAAAAACATAAATAGATTTAAACATAAAGTTAACTGATGTGTGTTTTACCATACGTATTAAAATAATAATAATAGGTAGATACATATTATAAAGGATCAAAACATAAAGGTTTGCATCGCATATTATAGTCCATATTATTTTATTTTTTTTGATATCTATATCCTAATCCAACCTTTTAATATTCCAAGTATAAATTGCAACAAATTGTCTTACCTATTTAAAAATATTTGTTTTTACTAATTAAATATCTTTTGGTAATTTATCAAATATCTCTATAACTTCGTACGCCAATGACTTTAGGCAACCCGTTACTTTTCACTAGTACTAATTTAAAAGGTACTAGTAAATAAATATCTTGCCTTTTAGCATATTTTCTTTAAGATAGTGGGTATTTAGTTGTTATTTTATACTTAATTTGAACTGCACGTCACTGCCACATGCCATATGTGTACATACACAGTTGTGCAGAAACACAATCATAAAACCCGAAAAACAATTTACTAAAACTGCTACCCCCCTTCACTATATCACCGCCCCACCCCTTACAACTGTAGCGGAATCAATTAAATAGACAGGGCTGTGGAGGCAGTGCGGCGGGGGCGATGGGTGGTGCGGGCGGCGACACTATCACCATCTCGCGACTATTAGCCAAATAACCCACATCCTACGCAGTCCTACATTGTAAGAATAAGTGGAAATGTTTCAAATTTTGGTGAATTTTTTACAGTTTCAATCGTTTATCGTTTCTATTTTTAAAATAGATTTTTTGGACCAACTGTCATTTACCTTTCTTTGAGCCCTTTTAAGTTAATTTCATATTTTATTCTGGTGCCCTTCCTATCGGAGGTTGGAAATCGTCACACAGCAAGCTGTAACCTACTACAACTGCACTAGTATTTACCAGACGCTTGGGCTCGTCTTCCTCTACTACGTTAATCGAATATACGAGTATATCGAGTTTTCATCAAATTTGAATATATTTTTTCACGATTCATTTCAAAACATGCATTAATTATAAGCCACTTATTATTTTTATTTATTTGGTACATCTATAACAGCACAAATTAACTATACATTTTATTAAATACCTTAAGAATACATACACTTGAGGATCGGCGTAGGATACGCGCCCTATACTTCTTTTCAAAATTTGTAATTTCAGAACTCGACTGTTACGAACTTTTCAGTTTTGTCAATTTAAGAGTATCTAATCGACACACTAGGCATAAGGACATATTTCAATGTTATCATTCACAAACATTATTTATCAAACTCCCCAATTCGTCGCCTACATGGTTTAGCAAATGAACATAACAATGTCATCGACATTTTTAATATAACAAATTTGATGTTTGAAAAATTCTGAAAAGTTATATATTATTTCTGATAATTTTAGTTTATAATTACAATTTTCTTATTTTATTTTATCCAATTTAAACCTTTAATAAAAGAAATAATTTTTTGTAACCATTGTTTATAACCCTTATGTACAAAATTGAAAACATTTCAATGCTCCCAATTTAAAAGCTCCATGGGCGTATAAAATAACAATGATGATATATGTTAGGTTTAAACATATTTTTTACTCTGCCTGTCTCACTAGGAATATCCCGTATCGAGCCAGGATAGTTTATTTTTTTGAAACAAACATATACATTTATCTTATCCAATAGGAGATTTTTTTAATAAGTTGTAAGAAAATATATTTGACAGAATTAAATCAGGTTGGTATCGGTAACAATAATGGGATTCGAGAACTTTTATACTTTTGAATTTAGCTATATAAATTTGTGATGGTTATTCGCTATAAATAAATTAAACACTATTACTTTGTTTGAACTTCTGTATTTTTTTTATATAAACGCAGACCGGTTTCGGAACAACCCTCTCCACCCCTCACACTTCACTAATCCCTAGTCACTCCTCCATCCCCACTTCAACGCTTAATAATATATGTTCACAGTATATTTTGTAATGTAAAGTCGGTATATACTTTTGACGACCTCCGTGGTCGAGGGGTAAAGCTTTCGACTAGCAAGTCGAAGATTGCGGGTTCAAATCCTGGCATGCGCTAGTAAATTTTATTTGATTAATTTTTGTTATTTCACAATTTATTCATTTAAAATAATATATAGTATACAAGCGTCACGTTCCAGAGAGGAAGACACTCTCAGTATAGCCCTGGTGTAAGACCATCGTTCAGAATTGAAACGTTGCTTGAAATGGCTTTAGCCGTGTTTGGTGACCAGATCTGAAGAGCCAGGTACTTCTCCACCTTTCTCTTCCCCATCTACTTCCCCTCTCCGCTACCTCAGCCTCACAACATACCCCAATTGGGGATGCCATAGTCTCATTGTCTCCAGACGTTTGGGAGCAGTTGGGACATATAAAAAATACTTTACCCTGATGATGGAACGGTGGTTCCGAAACCGATATGCGTTAATAAAAAAAAATGTATAGTATTTCAAATTAAGTAATATTATTATATTTATTAGAGAACTCTTAATATAGATTTGGGTGAGTTGACTAATTATTGCACGACCTTTGTGGATGATCCGTTAGATTTAATCATTGGAATGCCCGTTTAAAAGTATTGATTAAATAATTAATGTTCACTACATTCAGAACCCTGTAAATAAGTACGGTGGGTATTTAGTAAAATCCTTGTGTAAATGATCGTACTTCTTCATTCCGTGTGGCCGTACTTACGCTACGAAATGTACCCTGTACCGAGCCAAGTATGTATCTACTAGTGCGCATTCAATTTGCCATTTATCCAGGAATGGATCTAAGTCATTACTTAGCGTCGGAACGGGGTTCGAATCACGGCCCATGGAGAGTGCCGGTGTAATACCATTACATGTACATTGTACATATGCAAACAGCGTTTTTCCTATGAAATTTATTACTAATTGCTTTTTTTCAAGTAGTTACATTAGATACTATGATTGTTCAAAGTTTGATAAAACACTAAGGACGGGTTGTTTCGGAGTATTTGAACAATTCATCAAATTTCAACGTTCATTTTCAAGTTCTGTGAAAGATTTTTTCAAGTTCTGTTTTTATTTCAGTTTTGTCAAGCAACTAGCCTATAATGATATAATAACAGAACTTGAATTGGACTTTCACAGATCCCAGAAATGAACGTTGAAATTTGATGAATTGTTCAAATACTCCGAAACAACCCGTCCTAACAAGTATAATATATGGATTTTGTTTGGGTACACATCGTAGGCTTGCTTTTTAAAACCTTCTAATTTCAGATTTAAAAAAAAATCAGAATGCAATTACATACCAAAATTTATAATTTTAGCCTATATAAATGTTTTTCATAATGTATGATTCATCAAATTATTAACAGTTTATGTTTTGTCTGTCATTTTCTTATGTTTTTTTCATTATTTTCTGACATTTAATAGTATTGAATTGGAATCTATGAAAACGTTTAGGTGACAATATTGAATTCCCACATTTGTATTTTTATATTTTTTATTTAAAATTTAACCCATTCTTCCATTTTTCATTATTGTTGAACTTTTAAACCTTTTTTTTAAACGAACAACTTATTAACAATACATTCCGGCTTCAAAAAATGCACCCACCTGCCCCACCCTCTCGACCTTGCCCCATTCCCCCCGACCCACCCTATTCGAGGGTGGCACTCTCAATCACAGGAAGTGCGCCCATCTCATTCCGGAAGTGGTTTATCCCCCCGAATTACCCCCACCCCTCCCCCGCCCACTCGTCAGCCCCACTACTTGCTGCATGGAATAAGTATTCATAAAATATAAAGATAAATAGTCTGGTAGACCTCCGTTTGCTTCATTCGTGTGTTTACGACCCTCTTAGCAAAAACACACCATATAGCTACACAACACCCAACTATATATATACCCTATTTTACCTACCGTCATTAAAGTAAGATTATATTGCATTTCATTTTATTTAATGTTATTCAACCGCTCATTAACATAAACTAATGCGCAGATTGTGCTGTTTTAATAATAATTCATTATATTTCTACAATATATTAGTAGAGTAATTAGCGTTCTTTTCGTCGCTAGTTTTATCTGCATCTCCATCTTTTTCGCATATTATAAAATGACTTAAGGAGAAAGGCTGCGCGGCCCTTTTCATACAAAACTTTAATTTGGATTTGAAACCAAAATACTTAACCAAACTGAATCCAAATTATTTTTTTAATCATAAGATGTAGCAAAAATCTAGTACGGATATGTACTACTTTCTTTATTTATTTTTTAAATTATAAAATATAGGTCATTATATAATTCAATTTTTGTATCATTTTAGAGTTAATGCTTTTGCTATATTTACTATAATAATATGTTGAAATACAAAATTTAAAAAAATAAAAACGATTTGAAAATGCATATTGATGGGCATTAATTTTAAAATACTAATGACCGATTTATATTGGAACCCAAATTTGTCACATGTAAATTAAAATTTCTTACGAAATAATACTTTTATTACAACGTATTATTTTTTATTTTATTTTTCATTAAATTTGCACAGTAGACAAGGCAAGAATATGTTGTTATTAGAAACAATAAAATCAGAAAAAAATGCCAAAGTTGCCTCTAAAATCTGTAAAATTGGCCTCTATATCATAATTTAAAAGATAAATAAATAAATTAGCACATATCCGTACTAGATATTTGTTATACGTTTCGTTGGGAATTTTGGCCTCAAATCCAATTTTAAGTTTTGTATGAAAAAGGCCGCGCAGCCGTTCCTCTTTAATATAATAAATACATAAATTACACGAAACTGAATAATTTAATTAGGGAATATTTGAGATCTCGTATCTGCCTCAACCTGGCCACAATCCAAAGCCATGCATCACGCTAATCTACGACCGCTTTAATTTAAATGCAAGTACTTCACACAGGACTTGATTCTGTGTTTATTTGCAGTTTGTGGTACAATTATATGTACTTCTCATCTGACGCACAGTGCCGACTAGAGACATGTAATTAATTGGTCCTCTTCTGGGATGCTGGGAAATCCTAGTGTCGGTTTCGTTATTTACGCTTATCCGGGTTGTATCAGTTCTGTGCCCAGTTTTAATGTGAGTCCGTTACGTGCACCGTTGACTCGTGGACCTTACATGCAATTGGTACGGAGGTGATGTTGCACTGAAAATATATACCTACATAACAAAAATAAGCCTCCGTGGTCCAGGGGTAGAGCTCTCGACCAGTAAGCCGAAGGTCGCGGGTTCAAATCTCACGTGCAATCAAAATTTTATTTGATTACTTTGTGTTAGTTCACAATTTATTCATTTAATTTGGAACTTAAAGTTGGGACTCTTGTGCGGTATTCATATTTAAATGCAGTTTGATATGGTGCTCCAAATATGATTGAACCATTATATATTTTTTTTGGTAAACTAATGTTTAAGACAAGATTTTTTATGCATAGCACAAAGGGTAACAATTATTTTATAAGCAATAATTATTAGCCTGAAACACTCATCCACTTTGAAAAATCTCCTGATAAAAGATACGTCACGTTGGCGTCATGTATCTTTTATCAGGAGATTTTTCAATGTGGATGAGTGTTTCAGGCTAATAATTATTGCTTATAAAATAATTGTTATGATTGAACCATTTTTTGCAAGTTTCATAACTTCTCAAAAGTAATAACTATTAATAATACAAAAATTAAGTTTGTTTTATCCTTTGTTAAGTATTCACAATCAATAACATAAAAATTAGTTTATTTTATATTTTGTTAAATATTCACAATTTATAACATAAAAATTAAGTTTGTTTTATCTTTTGTTAAGTATTTACAATCAATAACATAAAAATTAAGTTTATTTTACATTTTGTTAAATATTCACAATTAATAACCTAAAAATTAAGTTTGTTTTATCTTTTGTTAAGTGTTCACAATCAGTATCATAAAAATTAAGTTTGTTTTGTCTTTTGTTACAGGTTTGTCTGACATCTTACAAAATGCCGTGAGAATGGGATATCCAATATGATTTTTAGGTAGGTGCATGACTTGCAGTTTACAATGTTTTCTGTTATATTTTATTGCGTTCGTTCTGAAAAATACTAAGTATTTTGTGTTCAAAGATTTCATCAAATTGTTGAAAAGAAATTTTTTTAATTCATTATTTAATAACTAAATTGAAATGTTTTTAATACGTCTTAGGTACATATAAAAATATTATTTTTTGAATTTAATCAACCCGTGAAAACAAAGCTTTTTTACTATAATACATCTATTTTCAATTTTTACCTAGTGGCGCCATCTCTTGGGCCGGCAAGTAGCCGAAGATTTTTTTTGGGTTGACTGAGGATTGAACTTTCCTCCCCGTGGATTTTAGACAACCGCCCTAATAACTGCGCCAAATCGCGATTGCGTAGGACCGACATTTATTTCGTGTATTAACTGCTGTAATATCAACCAATACGAAGTTGGTACATATTCGCTTGTGTTGCGTGATTATCACCAAAAGCTAATAGAATACATTTTCATCTACAACGAGTCTATCTTCCGAGTTTCAGCTTAATCGGAAAATTTCCACTAACAAGATTAGCATTCATTCATGTAAACAAAAGTGAAATTCATTTTTTTTTTAAATTTGGTCAAGTATCTCAAGGAAATTAATTTATGAATAAAAATAAACCAGTTATTTTGTTTACCCGTAAAACCACGATTTTTTATTAATTTATCGACCGACCGGTTTCGTTTAGCTAAAAAATAATCAGGGTGCAAATGAATATTTTAGTTATTAGTATTAATTTGCACCCTGATGATGTTTGAGCTAAACGAAACCGTTCGATCAATAAATTAATAAAAAAATCGTGGTCTTAAACAAAATAACTGTTTTATTTTTATTAAAAATGTCAAACCACTAAGTGATTGCTTTCTACAATACTATGAAGTTTAAGAAAAAATTGTATCCAGCTGAATTCATGTAAACATCTAAGTTGAAAATTGTATATGATTACCTGCTAGGAATGCTAAACCTTTATTAATCCTGTGACGGGTCACCAATAAAGTAGACAAGCAACCGGGAATAAATTCCCCAATAATGATCGAAGGTAACATTCTTTAACTGGCCGCTGGGTCGGAAGCTAACTAAGAATTTAATAATATGTCAAAGGGAAATATGACCGCAACGTTAACAATCTTTTCCTGGCATGTTTACCTTTGAGGCAAAGGAAATATTTCAGCATGAATATTTAGTTGGGCGATCGGTGATTCGCCTCTACCGAACTGGTCTGTATATCAAAAACGGACATTTTACCTTTGAGCAATTCAAAGGTATCGATGAACAGGCTACGAGCTACATACGGTTTCTTCATTTGATCGATGTAAAGCCGTTTCTCGGATTGATGCATTAGACTTCTGCTTGGGGAATGCTCAAGTAACTCCTTTAAAATCATCACTCTCAATTTTTTTTCCCAAGCTTTAACAGTTGATTGGTATATTCTGACGAATACATTACCACTCCAAGTCTAAAATTACAGTTTTTAGTTAGGTATAGGTACGCAAAATGATTTTTTAATAAAAATATGCAGAAAATATACAGTATTGCTCGGAAGTATTTATTTATTATTCTTTTAAATTATAAATTATACTCTTATATATTTTTTAAAAAGAATTTAAAGGCAACTTTGACAATTATTTCTGAGTTAGTGGTATTGTTTATAAAAAAATATTATTTTCTTATCTAGTATGTTATTATGACGAAATATAAAAAAAGTGTTTAAAAAATGATGGGCTTCAATTTAAATTAAAAACAACCTACTTACATAGGTACGTTGGAATACCAATGTGTCATCGGTAAGTATATTATTTTTTTATTGGTGCCCTTTTGTACTCATTTGAAGTACGCTCTAGCGTGTTTAAATCGCACTTTATGGAACGCGCGTTTTTTAAAGTTACCATGGCAACATCAACAAATCAACAAAATGTGAAGTCATGTTAACTTTTAACTATAAATCTGACAGGAATATTTTAAACGTCAAATAAAACATTACAAATGTTTCAAAAATTTTATTCAAAGTTTACATTCTTTTTTACATCGTTTACATTCTAATTATTTAAATGGATGTGAAAAGAGCAGTTCGTATTATTTGAAATATTAATACCTCCGTTTTTTAAATCGGAGGAAATGCTGTTCAAATTAATAGTATTCTCGGAAGTCAATGAGGCTGCACTTCCATTAATGGCAGTTCCAATAATGTTTGAAACATTCTTCTTATTGCTAATGCTCTCTTCCACGTAACCAGTCGCCACAGCTGCCGATTTCCATCCTACTTGTCGTTGGATTTGATCAATTGTCATGCCACTATTTGCCATAATGGTAGCGGATGTACGTCGAAACGCATGTCCTGTATATTTCTCAGGATCGTTTAATTTAAGATAGCGTGCGATTTGTAAGGGGCATGATCCAAATGTGTTAATACCAACCACTTGATTGTTGCACTTACCCTTATCATACCGTAAGAAAACCCTGTCTGTACTTACATTTTGGGGTCGCAATGATAAATATTGCTTCATCAAACGCACATAATTAATTGCACCACTGTCGGCAACAGTAAAACGTCGAGCCTTCACTGTTTTAGATGGTCGGGTGGTAATAAGCAATACACTTCCTTCTTCTTTGATATCATATAAGCGTAAATCGCACAATTCACATCTTCTGCAAGAGCCAAAGATTCCGCAAATGGCTACCACCTTCAAAAATAAGTACGTAATGTCCGGTGCTTCCGTGAAAAACTTCCGCAAATCATCTTTGAATACATTCGCCGTCTTAGAAACGTCATCCTTGCTAATTGCCTTCATGAATGCATGCACTTTCACAAATGATTTTAAATCAACCCCTTTATTTATCCTCAACAGACATTGCAATTTCGAATGTATGACCCACATAGTCGATGCTTTGTACTGTTCCGACATTTTCTGAAGGTAAGCAAGCACAACTCGTTCATCTACATCTACTACGTTTTGCTCCTCCATCCATGTTATGAACCTTTCATATTCTTTTTTATAAACGTCTTTGGATTTTTCAGGTATTAACCGCGATTCTGCTTTGGTATTTAAATTATGAATGTTAGAACTCATTTTACAACACACAATAACTAGTAAAAACTGTGATGTCAACTATTAATCTTATGTGACAGATTGCAAATTAATGTTTGTGTTTTTCATTTCCATGACAACAAGATATTGTGATGTCACATCACGAATTCATTAATAGTTCTTATTTCCAAATTTTTAATAATAATATCAATATTTATGTTTTCAAAGTGTACCAATAAAAAAATTGCGTAAAGTATTCGTGGATAACTGGTCTTTAAAACACTTGCTTTATTTCGAGCACTCGGCTACGCCGTCGTGCGCGAAAAATCGCGCGTGTTTTAAAGACCTGTTTATCCACTTATACTTTAATATACTATTAAAATAATGCCCCCAAAAAAAAGCATTTTCTGAAGTTGTTTTATTATATGTCGTCTATTATTATTATATGATGTAAAAACAAATACCATTTAAGAAATTAGATAAAAATTCCGTTTAGATTTAAAATTTGAACTTCCCAGAAAACAACAAAAAACTGAAGTTTTGAACGCTTGGCTTCCATATCTTATAATACGTTTATTTCTTCACTACGTGTTTACCAACATGTGCATTAGGCATTTGTGTTAAAAAAACATCAAATGAAGTTCTTATAAAATATAGGCCCTACAATTGAAATTGAATTTTGGTATAACCGTTTAACCCCACTTTTTACATAAAATGAAAGTACATTTTATAACGTGCAATTATTGTATAATTTATTGACTAAAAGTGACGAAAAATAACCCAAGTAAGTTGTAAATGTATTGAATAATAGGAATAACACAGTAAATTGACAATTTTACAAACAAAAACACGGTTAGACGCAAAATGCGATATGCCGGATTAAAAAAAATAATTTAGGTTTTTTTTTACTAGTACCGACTCGCATCTAATCTTGTACAGTCTTTATACAACGCGTGGTAGTCAAGTTATTTTTCTAGTTAGGTTGTTAGTAAATAGATTCTTTATGAATATTTATAAAAATATGCTGTAATATAATATTAGTAAGTATTTTAATAATGCAAGATAACATTGTTATTACACAGATTATCATGTCGCGCCATTTGAAATATTATCATAAATCATTTAAGATAATATTAATGACTTTCTAACGCATAATATTAAACAGAAAATATTCAGTCGCATCTAGAAACTGGAGGAAAAATGGATATATTTATCCAAGACACTATCTCGATCGCTTTTAGTTTAGATATAATCTTGCAATCATGCATGAAGATAACAGCCAAAAATATATACTTTTGTAAAATAAAGATGTTGGTAGCTCTCCGTCGTAAAAAATGACGATAGTTGATAAGGTCGAATAAGCTCAGTGATCAGAGCACTCCTCTGATATGTATAGGAAGAAGTCTTGGGTTTCTTTCCTAGGTGGGACTCAACATTTTTCTTTTCTGCTTCTTATTTTCCGTTTGAGAGTCATTAATTTGAGGTTTTACCTTACTGGAGTGAAAAAAAATCTTTAAATTTATACGAAATGAGCTTTTTGGCTTGTGAAATCTGAAATGATTTTCTCAAAACAACATAATTTGTTGGCTTGTGTTGGTAAGATTTTGATGAATTTGTTTGCTTGTCATCTTGTTTCATATTCTAATTCAGAAATGTGCTACTACAGCCACCCAATTCGTTTTGATTACTCAGTAGAATGTAACTAAAATCTATCTGTGTACTGTGTACTTTATACGTCGTCCTGCACTTTGATGCGATATACCACAATATGCAGAAAGCCAGGAGAAGCGAGCAGCGTAGGTACAGCAGCATTTCGTCGAGGTCCGTTCGGTTTGTTCACACATCAAGAATGGCAGTGCAGAGTGCAGGCTGCAGGGTGATGATGCACTTGAAGGTTCGTTAGTTGTCAGTCTGCACTGGCTGCAATATCTAATAGCATTTCCTCCGTGGAGAGCGTAGGTCATAGACCAGTAAAGGGCGTGTGGTCAAAGCGAGCAAACAATTATGCTAAAGCGGGATGTTACGGTCGCGGTGATGAACTCATGCACTCCTGTATCCTGTACTCTCCTCACTCCTGTGCCCCTGGTACCGGAACATGTGAAATTGTGTTGCCAAGACGCAGAAAATACAAATTTTTAGAATTTTGTGTCGTGTTTTGTTTATTTATCAATTTTGTAAGCAAGTGTATGTATTTTTTTAACAAAAATTCAAAATATTGGAATACCTACCAATTTTTTTAAAGTTTAAAATTGTTGTATATCATTTGCTATAGAATTATTTTGTATGATGAAGCCGTAACAGATAGGAAAAAATGAGACTATGGCATCCCCAATTGGGGTATGTTGTGAGGCTGAAGGCTGTGGGGAGGGGAAACAGATGGGGACGAGGAAGACGGGGGAATACCTGGCTATTCAAATCTGCTCACCAAACACGGTTAAAGCAAATTTCAAGCTAGGTTTCAATTCTGCAAGAAATGTGTGCCAAGACCGAGTTTTTTGGCGGTCCGTCCTCGCTGCCAACCCCTGCGGGGAAACGGCGTGATGGTTAGTTAGTTAGTTAGTTTCAATTCTGAATGGTGGTCTTACACTAGGGCGATACTGAGAGAATCTTCCACTCTGGAACGTCCCGCAAGTATACTATATATTATTTTTAATGAATAAATTGTGAAATAACACAAATCAATCAAATAAAATGTACTTGCACGGAATTTGAACCCGCGACCATCGACTTGCTAGTCGACCACGTCACCAAGTCACCTCGACCACGGAGACCTTCACGTAATAGTAAAGCCCATTTACGTAAGAGTATTCATATCTTTTTGAGAAACTGTCAGAATTTTGACAGATATTATGACGTGAAGTTCGTACGTTTCCGTGGCTTCTGACGTACTAAATGGCTTACAGGTTTATTAGAATTATTCCCTGAATCAAAATATATTTTTAAATGTGATATAACTGGCCTTTTATATAATATAAGTGGAAAAATCTCCTTCCTCCTTTTGAAGTTTAATTTCAAATTATTATCAAACTCACGAATATTTATCACCAAGTGTGTGTATTGTAAATAAACGACATATTGAAGAATGTAAATGGAAAGAAATAGAAATGCGACATACATATTAATAATAATATTTGGATGACTTGTATAGCACTGATTTTGTGCAAATTCACCCAGAGGGCGATATTTTATATCTATGTACAATGTTAATGTCTGGGTAGTCGTTCATTTATGTATGTTTCGACTTGTGTAACATTTTATAGATAGCCCTTTAAGGGGAAGCTACAATCCAAAAATGTGTATAATCTTGGTATACCTTATATTGTAGGTAATAGGCATTAAAATCGCTTGACAAACGGAGTCTAGAAACGTTCGATTGCAAGCACAAAACTGGTTTTTATTTATTATGTAAATAATTTTATAAGAAAGAAAAAAAGTTAATCAAGTGAAACTGTCACAGATAATCTTAGCTATAATACTGTATTTTTTAATACGTTTCCTTTATGCGTTCATACATTTCTATTGAAAAAATGATTGTTTTAGTAGTTTACATTTGTATTTTTTATTGAGTAATTTATTTTTTTATTTGTATTCTACTTAAGCGAAGCGATAGTACAACCTTCAATTTATCTAAAGCATATTTTTCGGTATTCATAATGTACACCAATTCGTAACAAAGATTAATCAAAATAGTGATTTAGCATTAAGCTTCCCCTTAATAGTCATCGTCCAAGAATCTCAACAGTATAAATACCAAGTACATTGTATCGATGTGACCTCACGATTTGAGAATTATTTTCTCCAGAGTCACTACTCACTGTCTCGCATACGTGCGTACTCTGTGAAAGGGTGTACTTCGAAGGGTTCTTACTTTAAGAGTTCTCTCCCCCGCCAGGTTCGATATCGGCAAGCATTTTAGGAGATAATATATTCATTTGATTTTTATTCCTTAAAATGTCAATACTGGACGATGGTATTTACGTGCAAGGGAATTTAATTTACAGCAGCCTTTGATGTAATATTTACCTCTTTTATACCCTACAAAAACTCTCAAACTGTGTGCTCTGGAGTCACGAAAATTGCACAGATTTTTCTGTCTAATTTCTAGTTTAACGCAACTTTTTTCAGCTCGCAACGTCACTTTCATAATGAGCTATGGAGCTTTGAAATTAAATTATTAACAAATAATCAACTGTTCAATTATAATGAAAAGTTATTCGAAATCGTACTCAATGAATAATGTAATTTCTTGTAACGCGCGCCCACCTGTAGACATCTCTCATATGAGAACGGGTCGATTCTTCGACTCGTTCTTAAGTTCAACGGCTCGGCTGTGGAAAGATTTGCTGGCTTCAGTGTTTCCGCCCTCCTACAACATGGGTTTCTTTAAAACCCATGTTCACTCCTTCCTCTCAAAAATACTCCACACAGCATCCCCAAAGATGACATAGGCCCTCAGGGAAATTATTTTCCTCAAGGCCTTCTGTGTGAAGCTAATGTAAAAAAACACTTATTGAATACAAGCTAATAATTTCAATGTTTATTTTTCGTCTGGAAAAACTGAACAGTGATTTTAAATCTCTTATCCTATAGTTCTATATGTGTGCGTTGGTGTCCAGCTGACAAACAACACAATACACACACAATCCCCGTAATGTGTTTTTAGTGTTACTAAGTATGACGATATGGAAATACTGGTTTTGGGGACAAGCGGCACGTGAGATTACGTTTTACATTATTTTTTGTAAATGTTTATTGTGAAAGATTTTTTAGTAAAATGGTCTGATTAAAAGTGACTGCTATTAAGAGGAACGAAGCGGCCTTTTTCATACCAAACTTTTTAGATTTTAGGCAAATATATTTGTTCAAACAATATCTAGTACGGATATGTGCAACATTATGAATTCATATTTTAAATTATATAATATATGCCATATAATTCAAATCTTCATAATTTCAGAGGAAACTTTGACAATTTTTTGATAGTTAATAATAATTGATAATTGTGAAAAAAAACAATCTTGCTTAAACCTACTCGGAGAATACTTACTGATAAAATATTGCTATTTTATTAAGAATCTCTTCAGATTATTCGGGATCCTGTTAAAACGGGATTGCAGGCCCTTAAAAAATGAGTTTATAGGTTTCCTAATAAACTTTTAGTAAAATACGAACGTAATATCACGATTATGGAACACGTGTTCATAAAATTCATAATATTTTCGCATTTCGTCATTATATATTATGCAGGTGCATGATAACGTGTTCCGACATATTAGGAATGTACTAAAAGTTTATCAGGAAACGGTCTGCAATCCCGTTTTTAACTGGATTCCGCATAATTTGAAGAGATTTTGAATAAATCAGTAATTCTCATTTTTCTCCGTGAAACTACGTAAACATAAATAATGAAATATAAAATTACTTGCTTACTAACTAACTAACCATCATGACGTTTCCCACAGGGGTAGGCAGAGAGGACCGACCGCCAAACAACTCGGTTTATCACACACTCCTTGCCTTATTCACATTCATACATACTATTCTATTATTCTGACTCTTGATGTGGCCCGATTCAAGTATCTGATTCACTTGATCATGCATCGTCATATATTCTCCTTACACTCCTTTCTTCGCTCATTCGCTCTATATGCCCAAACCATCTAAGCGTACCTTTCTTGATCTTACTCACTACGCTTACATCAGCCTTGCGCTATTTGCGGATCTCCACATTTCTCACACGATCATAAATGGTTTTACCACACATATGCCCCAGGGATCTCATTTCTACAGCATTCAGTCTACTTTCATCTTTTCACTTCCATACATCAAGGTTGGTACCGATAATCCATTGTGGACTACTGACTTCAATTATATTCATTACTAGTACATTATAATAGTCTGCTTATTTCGTTAAATAATTATTTAATAAGTTGTTTAATTCCACGAGCCTGCCATGTTGTGTCTGCTCGGGTCCGGTCAACATTAATAAGCTAAAGCGATATTTTGTGTCGGGAATTTCTTTTGATGATCAATCAAAAAACAGCAAAAAAACTGCTCCGTGGGAAAGGCGGCGCGTGACGCCCGCTCCGGGCGGGTACCTATCGGGTGGCCAAATAATGGTATACCTTCATTTATATCTGATTTAAGATCTGTATCACTTTTTGTTACATATACCTGTTTTAGTCTTGTGTTGTTTTTTTCCGCTTATTTAATTCCCTTTTGAACCTAACGGGTGGCCAAATAATGATATACCTTTATTTATATCTGATTTAAGATCTTTATCACTTTTTGTTACATATACCTGTTAAAGTCTTGTATTGTTTTTTGTCGCTAATTTAATTCCCTTTTGAACTTAAAGGGTGGCCAAATAATGATATACCTTCATTTATTACTGATTTAAGATCTTTATCACTTTTTGTTACATATACCTGTTTTAGTCTTGTGTTGTTTTTTGTCGCTAATTTAATTCCCTTTTGAACCTAATGGGTGGCCTAATAATGATATACCTTCATTTATATCTGATTTAAGATCTTTATCATTTTTTGTTACATATACCTGTTTTAGTCTTGTGTTGTTCTTTTCGCTAATTTAATTCCCTTTTGAACCTAACGGGTGGCCAAAAAATTGTTTAACTTTAACTAATATTTTCTTGTTCTTCTTTATCTAAAGATCTAAAGATCTTTATCTGTTCTTTTTACATATACCTTTTAACATTGCTTCCCTTTTATCACTAGTATCTAGGACTACTAAGGCCGAGCAACATCTAATTTATTATTTGGCATTAAAATTTTTTTGTTGTTTTTTGGTTCGTAGTTGACTAAGCAGCTGTCAGAAGGGTACCTATCGATGGTAAGCCTTCACTTATACTTATTTTATTTAGGAACTATGTTCTTGTCTGTTATTGTTTCGCTTACCGTGCTTTTAGATGGTGTTATTTGTCTTTTCTTTCTAAGTTATACCTCTTTATCGTGGCCTTAAGTATTGTTTAAAGATTATTTTAACTTTGAATCATTGTTAAAGATTTATCGAATTATTTACATTGGGTTTTTATATATAAAGAAATTTTAATACTACTCTTCCATAGAAGCGTTGGCTTGTGTTTAGAAGAGGAGTGCACAGTACATTATTGTAGTTATTTATAAGTAATCAATAATATGATAGGTATTGCGTGTTATAGTAAGTACATTACAGTGAAAAAATAGTTACATTATATGTTTGTAGTTGTGATATAAGTGTAAGTAGTTAAGTAATATACTTTATACAGAAAATTGGTATGGATATGTAATTAATAAACAAATAAAAGCTATATGAAATAAAAAAGTCCATCTCATTACACAAAAAAATATTCACTCTAATTTATTTATTTAAATACAACGGTACAACAGATGCCATTAACTTATGTTAGTAAAAAGTTTATCAAGCGTAAAAAAGTTTTAAATATAGAATAAGTAAAAGGCTATAATATAAGTACAATAGGTATGAAAATAATGTACCGTGTAGTATGACAATAATAATCACTAACAGATTTATTTACTGATGATGCCAAACTTAAGAAACGCATAAATGACTGAAATGACTATCAAAATTACCGTCAGAATAACTAGTTATTTGTAATGGTTCAAACTTTTACCACGTCATATTCTCAAGAAACGTGAATCAATTTCTGTTAAATGAAAACAAAATTGTAGCCAGCTTCAATATGCGCAATCTTGGTGTGTGATTCTCGTTAGTAATCTACAATATAAATGTCACACTAATCAAATCACAAACAAAGCAGCCAAAATGCTTGGATTAATCACAAGAAATACAAAGACTTCACAGTGACATTATCAAACAACTGTACCTTGCATACGTACGGAGCCATTTGGAGTTTGCGTCGACTGTGTGGTCTCCATTTACACATTCCCGGTCTAAATGTTTTTTTTTCTTCAATAGATAACGTTAAACTAGCCTATTTATCTAGCCTATCTATTATTATGAAATATCTATC
The DNA here is from genome assembly GCA_026573805.1 of Hesperophylax magnus. Lineage (NCBI taxonomy): Eukaryota > Metazoa > Arthropoda > Insecta > Trichoptera > Limnephilidae > Hesperophylax > Hesperophylax magnus. Next base: position 11,513,062 of record JAIUSX010000121.1, read on the forward strand.
ACCAAAAGTGCCAGTTACGAATAATCAATGAATTATTTATCAAAACTTGCGTTGTTAGATAAAAATTACACTAATAAATATTTATACCGTGATGACAGATGATGCTGACACCTGCTTGTTGACCCCAAACCAAATCTGTATTTAATCTTCGTAATACATACAAATTTAGCCTGCGTATGTTTGCGCTTGCAAAACTCGAATAGTAGTCGAATGATATCGCAAAAAAATTGTTTTAAAATCTTATACGGATTCGAATTAAAGTCGATGTAATGTAGTTTTTTTAATAATAACATTGTGGTATAAGTAGTGAATGGTGGAAGAGGTCGGTGACGCCCGAGTTAGACATTAATTAGCAATAGCGAAGCATTGTGGTGTCCACTAGTACTTTATATTAATTTAATAAATTTTATAAACGTTTTCTGCCAATCCGTCCAATATTTATTAATTCCATTTATTTACCAGTTTTCTTATGATAATGGTATTGAATTACGTAAAAATCTATCTTGTCGTATTGATGCGTCTCGGATCATCCTAGGAAAATTCGAAGAATTTATTTAATGAATTTTTTTATGTTGTATTTTTGTGATATATAATATAACAAGCTTTGTAGTTAAACTACGATAAAAAAATATGGAATGTCGTGTTTAACTGCATACTATACGTGTTTATCGCAACAAAGTCCTTTTTCCTAATGACCCCTCTCGGCGTCACTGGCCGATCTTGATCCAATTAGGGCGGCGGCTTAGAAGCCTCTCAAGAGTCGCGCCACTGGAAGGGTTTCCTGCTTAGCGATTTTAAATCGATAATTGGCCAGTGGCGTCTCTCTGCTTTCGTGGTCCCCCTAATTGTGTGTGGACGGTGCCCGTGGACACTTTTGCTCCAGAATGGTAAAGCAGGGATGCAACTAACAAATAATAGGTTATTATAAATATACCACTCGGAAATACAAAACGTTTTTTTGCCAAATTACTTAAATAAGGTTGCTTATTTTTATTTATATGTGAAACCGCACAAGAGGTCCAACTGCCCCCAACCACCTGGAGCCAAATAGTATATTATATAATAATTTTATGAAAAAAAAATACATCATCTGCGAAAAGGCACAAGCAAAATCGACATTACGTTAACTGTTAAAAGATAATTAGCGGAATTATGAAAAAAAAACAGTATATCACAATCGAATTATGGACTATTTGTTTGGAGATAGAAATTAATAATTGGGGTCGCGGAACTGCAACTTACTTTTTTCATGTGAAACCGCACAAGAGTCCCATCTGCTCCCAACCGTACCTTACTACCTTCATGGATATGTTATATTATTAAGGGGGAAGAATATGGTGAAGTACCTGGTTATTCAAATCTGGTCACCAAACACAGCCAAAGCCATTCCAAGTAACGTTTCAATTCTGAATGGTGGTCTACCCAAGGGCGATACTGAGAGTATCTTCCACTCTGGAAAGTGCCGCAAATATTCCATCCATTATTTTAATTGAATAATTTGGAAAATAAAACAAATTAAATAGTGCACGCCAAGATTTGAACCTGCGATTTCCAGCTTGCTAGTCGAGGGCCTTACCTCTCAACCACGGAGGACGTCATATGATATTATATTTTTAATTAACACGTTTTGGATGGTGAGGGAAAATTATTCAATATACGCGAGAATCTCCCCGGATTAGCAAAAATCATTGTAATATTTGTATAAAAAAGATATAACAAATTTTTTTTAAATATGTCGATTGAAATTAAAAGGAAACTGAAAAAAATAGAAAAACTTATTTTATTATTTTTCCAAAAGGAAGGACCCTCCTCACAGCATCTCCAAAGATGAGATAGGCCCTAAGAGAAAATATTGTGGACTAATGTAAAAAAAATATATATTTTCCGTTTGTATAATAATTGACAAATATAAGCAATCTCCCCTTTATCGTACCACGTATTATGTCCGCCAACATGTTTGCATTGTTTGCAATTTTTTAGACCCTTATTTGGTAAAGTTTAGAACCAAGTCTCGTTAGTTGGCTGCAAAAGAAATATCCCAAAAAGGAAGATGGAAACCCATGGCCTCCACCGTCCCACTGTTCACTGTTAACAGCTATATAATACGTTGCATCGATTTCATGGATTTTATATATTTTCCCCTGGGATTTGATTGATAGTTGATAAGTTACCACAGTGGATATTCCTGAATTCTAACGTCTTGGTTTTAATTGATGAATTATTTTGTTATATATTTACGTTTATTTTATCTATATATGCATTTATGCAGACGCATCTGCCGCCAAGACCCAGACAAACCTCGCCCCATGAACCCAGGCACCCCTGTCAGTCACCAAATCTCGCAAACCACTGTGACCTATGGCAGGGGTGTTGGCTATCCAATAAATGGTTCCCCGGGGATGGTACTTACACCCGCCTGCTAGATTGTGATATTGCAATACATATATGGTTAGATAGCAATTTCAATGTTATTACCTTTTAAGTTCTTATATTTTATATGCGTTGATTAATACTCGTAGGATACATAACACTTGACCGAGTAAATTGTGAAGACCCGAGTGTGGGAGTATTTTTAGGTAAAAATAGGACCCCAGAATTATTTTATATAAGTACATATGTACACTGGGAATACTGGGATAGTCATAAATTACCTAAAGAACGTTCGACAATAAAGTAGGTACCTATTTACACGTAGGTACTTATTCAGGTCGATTAATTTTTATTTTATGTCTTATTTTACAGTACCGAATCGACTATTAACCGATTAATGTCAAATGACCTCCCAGGTAAGTACAGGTGTTTTTCGATCTCTGTCTCACTAGGATATACCTGTGTCGAGTATTTCTATAATATAAATATATTATATGTACAGAATGTAAATAAATATTAATTTATTCGTTCATTTGTCAAATGCATTGTACATATAGTTTTGTATTTGTGATTGACAAACCGGTGGATTCAATCCGTTAGCTATCATTTGGTAATAGTTTGTCTAGTCTATAATTTCTAAATAGTATAAAATGAAGTCGTTATCCGTGTCTGTCTACTTGTGCGCTTAGTTCTTCTAAACTACCCAACGGATTTTGATAGGGTTTTCACTATCAATTAGATAATTTCTTCCGAAAGGTTTATATATATATATGTAATATATGCATCTATAGAAAGTGGAGAAAAGTCTAGGGTACACGTCAGCTAGTTATTGATGTTATAGAAATATGTTATATATTTGAACAGCGCCCTTTTCGAAGTGATTTTTCACAAAAGCGGCGCTATACAAATCATCCAAATATTATTAATCGCGTATAAATTCTTTATTTATAACTGAATCGGCAATGGTTTTATTATTGTGCTTTTTCACTTTAACAGACCAATTTTTAGGTTAAATTGATTCAATAAGTTAATTTTACACGCCCATATATATTTGGTTCAGATCACTGAATAGAAAATACACACTAGAAATGCGATGTGGATTTTAATGGAAACCAATTCCGCCATTTACTTAGTACTTTTTGGTTATAGCGCATTTAGCACGCATGTATCTCATACACTTACCCGACATCTTGAAATGAAAATAAACCTATGAAATTTAAGCAAAAAATGAAACTTGATGACTTTTAGAGCACGAAACACGCCCACATCGCATTTCTTGTTCTTTATTTTAGGGGTAAATTTAACTATATCTAAACAGGTGTACGAACACCATCTGGCTAGACTGCCTGGTAAGATCGTGAATATTTGTATTGTAGATACACCTTCTTTGTAGTACCTACCTTCAGTGTTTTTTATTTTTAATACTACATAAGTCCTAAACTAATCTGCCTGCAGCTAATAGGGCTTTGGCGAAAAATATTATGAATACTGAAAAAAAAAAATTTAATTCTGTACGCGTAAAACCACTTATTTACTTGTCCTCATTATGTGATATTTTCGCAATCCAGGGATTCTATAATAGTTCTAGAAAGAGGTTACAATTAGGTCATCGACGATTGTCCTCTTCCTTCTTACTCGTCTAGTATGAAAACGAAAAACACATTAGATACTAGTACAATGATGTCATGTAAGATCTCTCTCTAAAACTACTTTAGAATCAAAAGCTTTAATAACTGCCAATAACTGACGCATTTTATTTAACTAGCGCAGACCCGTTAAATATTACGGGATATTATTATTGTAAGATTTGTGAAGCTGAAAATATTTGCTTCATGTTATCATAAAAATAATTAGACTCATCATTATTTAGATTTAAATCTGTCAAAAATGTAAACAAATAAATAAGCATTCAAACATTATAATTATAATTTTTAAAAAAATAATAATTTGTGCCTGCTTTATCGCTTGTCTGATATGATTTAATACTAACAATTTTTTTTAATTGAAAGTTTGTAGATCTTGAATAGTTTTACGCATTACGCGGGAACACCGGGGAATATTTCATGTACAGTATATACTCGTATATAACCCATGCACCGACAACTGAAATAAGCATACGAAACTTTAATTGTAACTGTGGCTCGTTATCCCAAAAGTCTTGGAAGGCACTCATATTTGTAAGGAAGTTTATGTTTTGCTAAGCACAAAATATTAAAGATGCCACATTAAATCATCTGTTTTTCAAATGTGAAGGCCAGACATTCTTACATTTTATTTCAATCAAGCAAAAATCACTCTGGATTCACTTTTTCAATACGTCTGCGTTGCATTCACTGTTGCTGGCCGACGTAACAAGGACTTTTAGCTACACGTGTAACAATAATACGGATTCGCGTATAATATATTATAATGTATCTACTTCCTCGGTCCGACAATGCTTTGTCCGTATATACTTGTAGATACGTACTAACTAAATCTCCTGATGAACGTTCCTCAAGATAAGGTATTTTAATTAAATCGTTTGCGGTCAGGTGTTGAACAGCCACTACGCTGTTTTAATAATACGATCACTCAGGTATGAAGGGGAAATGCTAATTTATATTTAATTGGTTTTTTGTTCAAATTTTTCATTCGTTCCTTTGTTTGGCATTCTCCTGCGATGTATTGAGAACGAGCCCAGCGTATTCGTCTATTTTCTTTAATTAACCAAAACGGAGTTTACTTTGAAGAAGTACTGGAAATTTAATTAAATTTCTGCTTTAGTCTAATGTGATTAAGGATATTAGTTATTTGTTCCTTCGGTGGATGGGTAATTAAAATTGGGATTTGTTCAGCCGAGAAATAATCAATTAATTAAAACAGGTTTTCAAATCTATTAACTACATTTTTTTTGTTTGTTTTGCCAGAATCTATATTTATATTCTTATACTATAAAATCCTGTCAAATACGGGATTGCAGGCCGCTTCCTAATAAACTTTTAGTACATTCATGATATATCGGATCGTTTATCCTGATAACATACAATGACGAAATTCGAAAATATAAGAATTTTTATGAACACGCAATAACACACTAGTGTATTACTGAAAGTTTTTAGGAAACATAACAATTCATTCGTTAAAGGTCTTCAATCCCGTTTTTAACCGGATTACGAATAATTTTAAGATATTCTTAATAAATCAGCAATATTTTATAGCTGTAAGTTTTCTCCATGTAACACGAAAGTTGAATTCTGTATCTATTAAAAATAATAATTGTACTTATTTCCTTTTGTCGTTCAACCGTACTTGTTGTATTGTATTAGGTAATAGATTATTGCATTTACCACTTCACCTCGTGCTTTGATTCAAGTGTAAACATTATGTCTCTCTTGATTCGAGCAATCACAAATGTATCAATCATAACATACCGGTGAATCTGTGCATGGGCTGACCTCTCGGAATAGTGATGGTTTTTTTACAATTCAATAGTCGGTTCCCCATTGCAGCGAACGCCAAAATATTGACATCTCCTGTCAGCGTCGTGAATTGAAATGAACATTTTATCATTCCTCCCATCCTCGGTCCAGAAATCATCTTAACGAATTCGAGAGGGTTCTCGCATGGCTGACATTTATGTCGGTATGAATTATTTATTTGACAGCTAATGCGACTTTAGGATCGATGTGAATAAAAACCAATCTTCTCACTCCTGCACCTGCATTCTAAGCGCATCTTTATATTTTAAAACGTCCGCCGCATTTTTCTTTTTACAATTGAAATTTCATTAAAAATACATATATATTGTAACGCTGACCCGTTTTCGAGCTCCAAAAGTGATTGTAAATTTAAACCCTCCCATTTTCTGAGATTTCAAGGGCGCAATAAATCCACATTACCTCTACTAACCGACTGCTTTCTGATGTTCAAATGAATGAAATAAACAAACATGTAAAGATACACTTCAAAATACAAAAAGGCTTTTAAAAAAAAAAGCATTGCTATATTTAACACAAAATGTTCAAACGTAATGAATTTTAAGTATCTTCTTCAACTCGTGTCCTCTCCTCTCGGAGGTTGGCTACAATCATCAACCTGCAGGCTGCAGCCCGAATAATTCACCGAAACAGCCATGTATGTATCGCTCTTCAGCGGCGTATTTCTCTACTCTGTTTTCCCCCAATATTTCCACGGATCATTTGATTAAATATTTTTTTTTATATCATTGAAGAAAAAGATAATACTAATAAATTTAAACGAAACATTAAAAAGAACAAGACGCGGAAAATTAAAAAAAAAAGGTAACGCTCGCAACTTATACCTTCAAAGTTATTCCAATAAAATTTTCTTTTTTTTTGCGGGGTTTCCTGCGACCGTTCAACAAACAAGACCTCAAACATTACCACAAACATTAGCGCAAACATTTTTGTAGATGATAAGGAAGACATGTGTACTTTCCGTTTTTCAGTCAAGATGAGTTCTGACGAGGAAGACGTTCTTGCAGTTTTAGCGATCGCAGGAATTATTGCACAAGGAAGGTATCACCGATTTCGGGTTCGACCGTATCTTTGACTTCTAAAGTTTAATTTATATTAAGAATTAAAAATATAAGACATATTTGGTTTAGGTAATTTCTTCCGCGTGTCGAAGCTGACACTGATTTCGAAGAATTCGTTTTGTTTATTCGGCCAGATATTTAAAAAAAAAAAAAAATTTTGCGAAATGACGTCTTTTCAGCAGAAATGCGAATTCCTCACATTAAGATTTCTTGCAAGTGGGGATTAATACACACGCCTGATATACCGCTTGAGAATCTCCAAACAGCACTTGTCAAAAATGAGTGCGATTTATGCTCCGTGAAGTGAAGTAATCCCCACAAACATTGCGTTTTCGAACTAAAATGTAGACGGGAACGCCCCCATTTCGAATGTTTGCGCTAATGTTTGTGGTTTTGTTTGATATAATGTTTGAGGTAATGTTTGTGGAAATGGTCGCAAGATACGTAGACGCAGCTTAATATCCACATTTCGAAAGCTTTTTTGTTCCCCGTTGTGTTTATTAATTTACAATTAATTATTAGTTAGTAGATAGCTGTTAATTTTATCTAACAAGTTCTGCGTACAATGAATATACAATACAATACCACAGACAAAAATATTTCTAGTAATTGTTTTATCTGCAAGTATAAACCGAGAAGATGTAAATTTGCCGGAGCTCAACTTTCCGCAGAGAGTCTTTGTGTGGTCGCGCCTAATCGAGGGAATCCCACCGCGCTAATGTGTGATCTATCATGGCTTAATTATTTCCTCGCAGGTCGGTGGGTCCGCGTGTATTGCAGCTGGCAGTACTGGCAAGAATGTGGCGAGTGAATACGCACACCTTTACCTTTAGATTATTATTATTTGGAACAGGTAAGACTGTTGGAATTCACAAAATAATGTTACGTTAAATATTAGATAAAAATTTAAGTTGGGTAATTTGGACCAGCATATTATTTCCAAACCTACGCACTTTTTCGACGCAAAAATTTACAAAGACTGCATGCACAAACTTGTCCTCAGCCGGAGTAGCCACGCAGGCCGAAATTTTCTGTTATCAATAGTTGTTTGAGAGGCGGGTGTGGGTACCGCTGCCCCTGGAACCATTTATTGGATAACGAACACCCTTGCCATAGGTCACCCCAAGTGGTTCGCTACGTTTGCTGACTTAGAAGGGGTGCCCGGGTTCGTGGGGTGAGGTTTTTGTAGGTCTTGGCGGCGAGTGCGTTTGCCCACCCATTGCTTGGCGGGTCGAATCGGGAGATCTCTCTCTCGACCCATCGCCTTGCACCGCAGTGAAAGGGATGGTTTCATACGTTCATCACTCCTGGACACATTGACGCACAGATTCCTACCCACCCCTCATACCTTTATCTAAAAAGATCCCCCGCACAGCATCTCCAAAGATGTCATAAGCTGTGAGGGTTATTTAGGTTTTACGTAAACTATCATTTAAGTTTTAAAGTCTCAGTAAAGTACATCAGGTACCAAATATCAGTAAAGAATCTCGTTGATTTTCGCAGCGGTTTTGCTGGGTTTGTTATTGTTTTTTCCAACTGTTGTCATTTTAACTGTGTCATTATTAATCTAGATTCTATAGCATTTTTATAAGCAGCTTCTTGAATGCACTCGTGCCCGAATGATAAATGAACACCCATGGATTGTAACTTAAATCCCACCTCCAGCAACACCTGCATTAATGCAGTCACACCTTTTAATGCACCTTTTCATTTTATGGCACCATATTCATTTTTTATATATCAGATATCTGTGACAGGAAGTCCGTCCAATTGAAATTTATAGCTTTTTTAAGGGCAAGGAACCAATCATTTTGTTTATGACTTAATTTACAACGTATTAACCTATTTAATACGGTATAAATATTGGGTAATGCATGTTTATATTCAGAAAAAATATTTGGTACCTATATGATATTAAGAAACGGATACCTTACAACTGTTGTAAGCTTTTGGCACGTTCTAGAGTGTAAGATACTCTCAGTATCACGCTGGTGTAAGACCGCCATTCAGAATTGAAACGTTGTTTGAAATGGCTTTGGCCGTGTTTAGTGACCAGATCTGAATCGCTAGATACTTCCCAACCTTCCCCTTCCCATCTCGTTCCCATCCCCACTACCTTCAGCCTCACAACATTCTCCAATTAGGGATGACATAGTCTCACTGGCTCCAGACGGTTGGGAGCAGTAGGGACTCTTGTGCGGTTTCACATTAAAAAAAAAGCTCAGTCTACCCCATAAGTCCAACGCTCTGTCTCACTTACACATCGTAAATCTCTATCCCGTTTTAATTTTGTAAACACAGTTTTGTGTTGGAAATTCTAGGCCAGATTGCACAAATATTTTGATCACGAAACACTTCAACAAGTTTGTTGTTTTCTTCTTTAATATTAAATAATAATAATATTTGGATGATTTGTATAGCGCCGTTTTTGTGCAAAATCTCCTCAAGGGCGCATTACTAGGTTTGAATAATGGGGTTTTAGCGACTTCCATGGTTCAGTTCACTTCAGGGCTTGGGTAGTTTTTCACCAACTTCTATAACGATATTTTGAAAGTACTACCTAGTTATCTTTTCCGATAATTCCTTGAGCCCCCGCATTACCAATCTATACCGATTTCCCCTTTATCTCTTTATGTTCTTAAGTTGCAAAAAAATATTATTTTTTAAGATAATATCTATACATCCACTACCTATGTGGTTTTTAATATTTCTATTTTTTATACTGACAATTCGTGGTAGAATTCCATTATAATGATATATTGAAAAAATTTAAAACTTTTGAAATTGACCGACGACGGTAAAAAAATAAAATAAGTGGAAAAAAAAATTTAATTTTCAATAAATCAGTACCTACATGTTTTGAGGTACCATGTATAAGACCTCGTGGTTTTGTTTACATTCATGCTTCATTTTAGTGCAATATTTAGTCGCGCACTCTTGGATTAAATATCAGTGTTATTATTTATATACATATACCATTTGAGGTTCGGGTCCAGAGTGGCAAGTCGTGAATCATGCTAAATGGCCCCCGGCGGCCGTTACGCGCCAATTATAGCTGACTCCTCCAAATGGTCTAAATGAATAGCTCCGGCCCTGCCCGCCGGACCTCCTCAAATAAAAAATAATTGGCCGCATTAAACATACATATTCAATTATTATCAATTCAGCTTCCCTTTGCACCTTTCATACGGCGTGCGGAGTGTGGGAAGGTAGTCATTGTATTAACGAAGCCAGAAATCAGTATGTAGGTGTATGTAATACTTTGAGAGTATGTTTGCTATATTTTGAATCATACATTTAGACATATCACAATAAAGTTATGTTACCAACCCTGATGAGTGACAATTAGGAGTAAAACTGGCAGATGAAAGAAGTAGACTGAATGTAGTAAAATGATGTCCTTTATTTGTATATGTTGTAAAACCTCATAATACGAATGTAGACATCCCGAGGAGGGGGTGGAGATGGGGAAGAGGAAACTAGAGAAATAACTAGCTATTTTTTGTCGATATAAGAGTAAGGTAGTGAACCTTAGAGACGGGAGAATATAATTATTGGATACCACAGAAAGTAGTGGCACGATCAAGAGGGTCAAAAATTGTATAAGGTCATGTCAAGAGGTGGAATAAGAAAAGTGTACGAATGAGACAAATTGCAAACATGAAGTAATGTTTCAAATAAAGTTTTATGCGAAGTTTCATCTGCCTTCCTCTGCGGAAAATATATGTTTATTTATTTATTTATTTATTTATTTATTTATTTATTTATTTATTTATTTATTTATTATTTTATTTACGCCCTAATGGGCTTTTACATGAAAATATACATTTACATTGATTACAATAATAGAACATGAGAAGATAAATGGAGTTAATTGTAAGAAAGCAACACATATAATAAAATTTTGTGCAAATTAGCAAAACACTAATAAGATGGATTCAATATAAAATATACCCAAGCATGAAATAGTAAGTAAAAGAAAGTTCAACATAAAAAGTAAGTAAGTGGGTGTGTTTAAACCCAGTATTAATTGTGTGTTTAACAAATCGATAAACCAATATAAATTAGAGTGTAACTTACTCGTGAGGTAAAGAACATTATAACAGAGATTTAAAAAAAAAAAAAAAAAAAAAAAAAAAAAAAAAAAAAAAAAAAAAAAAAAAAAAAAAAAAAAAAAAAAAAAAAAAATAACAAAATAAGAGTTGCACCTGTAAAAAGCAAAAACTAATAGAATTTAGCAATATCGACATGAATAAGAAATAATAAGATCTAAGATGGAACATAGTGTTATGTATAAAAAGTAGTTAGTAGGTATAAGCATACAATTATAAGTGTATAGTAGAGCAAATAAAAAACAAACAAATATGGATATAATTTACTTGAAAGGTTTCGAATGGGAGAAGATGTAATAAAATTATTAAAGCTATAAAAGTTAATTATTAGCCGATAGAATCGAAATAAGTTGCCTTTTAAAGCTCACAAAATTGTCAAAACCAAATATATCTATAAGTTCACAGTATTTATTCGCAAGGTTGTGAATTCTAGGAATTGGTGAAAAAATAGAATAATTAGTGTTGAGGTTCTTGTTAAATTTAAAAGTATCTTTACTGCGAGTTTGCCTAGCAGGAACATTAATGCAAATAAGTTCCAACAAATTAGGGCTGTCAATTAAAGATTTAATAATTTTGAATAAAAATAGCAAATCAATTAACACTCTTCTATCAGATAATTTAAGAAGTTTAGTTTCAGCAAGCAAGTTATTGTAATTTATAAATTCGATTGGAATTTTCATTTTAAAATTAATGTACCGAAGGAATTTATTTTGTACCTTTTCTAATGATTGAGAATGGACCTTGTAGTACGGTGACCATACGGTGGAATTGTATTCTAATTTGCTTCGTACTAACGAGCAATACAGATGTTTTAATGTTGACATACTTTTAAAATTTGCTCCCATTCTCAAAATAAAACCTAGTATTCTCATCGCATCGCTTGTTATTTCATCGATGTGTTCGTTAAACTGTAGACTCTCGTGGAATATAACACCAAGATCACGAATCTGTGATACACGAAGAAGATTAGCACCATTCATAAAATAGGAAAAATTAAGTGGATTTTTGCCTTTGTAAAAACTGATAATCTGGCATTTACCTAAATTTAGTTGCAAATCATTGACAGAACACCACGCACATAGTTTATTAAGGTTCAACTGCAAAATTGCGCGATCGTCATCGTCTTTGATTATTCTGTATATCTTCAGATCGTCGGCAAATAACAGGACTTTAACATTAGTAAAAATATTAACAATATCATTGATAAACAAACAAAATAATATTGGGCCCAAGTGAGATCCCTGTGGTACTCCGCTCGAGGCAGCAAATGTATAAGAAGTGAACGAATCAATCTTGACTGCTAAGTACCTTCCTAATAGATAACTCTTAAACCATTCCAACATACTCCCTCTTATTCCCAACAATTTTAGTTTACGTAATAATATTTTGTGGTTTACTTTATCAAATGCCTTACTGAAGTCAGTATATATGGAATCAGTTTGATGTGATGCATTAAGGGCATTAACAATATCATTCGTGTACAATATCAAATTGGTAAGAGTAGATCTACCTTTAATGAATCCATGTTGAAGGGGAGAGATGGTTCGATTGATTCGGGATATCAACTTATCTAGTACTAGGCTTTCAAAAAGTTTGGGTAAAGTAGACATTATACATATTGGCCTATAATTTGTTACTTCGCTCTTATTACCTTTTTTGAAAATGGGCGTTAAAAGACTAAACTTCCAAAGGTCCGGGAATACACCTGATGAGAGTGACTTTGTAAATAACTTATGAATAGGATATGACAATGTATGCATACAATTTACTAAAAACCTGGGCGGAACATTATCAGGTCCTGCGGATTTTCGGGAATCAAGACTCTTCAGTTTAGATATAATATCGTCTATGGTTACATTACAGTCAGATATATCAAGAGTTTCAACCAAATCAAAGCACGAAATATTGCTGTCTTCACTTGCATTAATGTAAACGCCGCTAAAAAAATCAGCAAAAAGATTAACAGTTTCCTGAAGATTTTGGGATAATTTAGAATCGAATGACACACTACTAGGTATGTAAGTACCATTTTCTTTTTGGGATTTAACATATTTCCAAAAGAAATTTGAGTCGTCCATGATAGAGCCTTCGACATCACTAATGTAATTTTTGTAACATTTTGCGGAGAGCTTATTGCACTCTGCCCTCAATTTTTGAAACGCAGTATAATCGATGGCCAGGCGACTTTGTTTGAATCTCTTATGAGATAATTTTTTAAGGTAAATTAAGTCTATCAGGTCTTTTGAGAACCATTTTGGGTATAGAGTTTCTCTGTAAGTCGTTAAAGGAACAAATTGTTCAATTGCAGAATTAACGATGAAGTAAAATTTTTTAAGGTGTACATTAATATCATCGTCGCTATCAAAGAATGACCAGTCAGTCTGTTTAAGGAAATTTGAAATTTTAACATAGTCAGCTTTTTTGAAATTTCGAGTTTCTACTACCTTTTTTACGATAGGAATTGGTTTAAGATTAGACATGCATATTTCTAGTGGTGGATGGTAAACATCGACAGGTAATAGAATTTCGGTACTTCTCACAACACAGATGTCAGACACATTTGACAGTGCCAAATCCAACGTACGACCTCCTATATTATGAACATTATTACACTGTGTTAGACCTAAGAACAGTGCCATATCTCTAATAACACGAATATTAACATTAGAACAAGAATTGACAGAATTCATATTACACCAATCATAATGTGGCAGATTGTAATCACCAACTAGAAGTAGTTTAGTATTAGGATATTTAGCACAAATTGATTCAACCTCGTCGCAGTGATTGCTGTAGCTTTGGACATCAGAATTCGGAGGTAAGTATGCACATCCCACTATTATTTTACCTCTAGAAGTGTTCACATTGACAAATAGTTGCTCGATGGATGTGTTTTTTGTGGATATTTTTGAAGAACTGAGATTTTTTGAGATAGCAATGGCTACACCACCTCCTCTCGTTTTGGCACTTGTTTTAGAATTCCTATCCATACGGTAGATGTTGAAATTAGGGAAGCCTAATTCGGCAGAATTGATTCCTGAGTCGAGCCATGTTTCGGTTAAAATGAAGATATCACTGCTGATAGTTGCCGCCGAAGTCAGCAACATGGGAAGTTTAGTGCGGATCCCTCTCACATTTTGGTAGTAGCATTTTATTTTTTGTTGTTTCAGTTTTTTGGCGCACATTCAATAATTTTAGGTACAGAGTTCACATATTTGATAGTTATATTGGTTTCACCGTTGTTCTTCCTCGTCTCGAGTTGTTGGCGTAAATCTAGAAGTTGAGTCCTCTGCAATGGTGTTTGGTCGTTACTGGCCTTTATACCGTTTTTCAGTTTTGCGTTCCTGGTCAAAACCTCACGAGCCGAGACAGAGTCATTGAATTCGACCTTAATCGGTCTAATTTTGTTGGACTTTTTTACACCAAGTCTGTACGACTTAACCACACTCGGTATTAATTCATTATTTATATCACTAATCGCTGAAACTACTTTATCGCTGTCCATTTTAATAATTGTTGTTGTTGATTCTGAAATACTTTCGGGAACATTAAATAAAATAATGTTCTTTGACCGGGTTTTTCTTTCCTCGGCCTCTGCGAGCAAATCATTTATTGAAGATGAAGTATTTGTCGGGTTAGTAACAATAGACTGAGTATCCGTTACACTTTTTAATGTTGACAATTCTCCTTCCAACATTCCCATACGAACAGCCATCAATCCTGTGGTTCCTAACAGATCCGTTGTTATCGGGGTAATTTTACCCATTTGCTCCTTCGTAAATTTGTTGCCGGGGTCATTAATAATTTTTATCAGCGAACAGAGTAGATCCTTGGCCTTGGTCATATAGTTAAGAGAGTTCTCGTTTAAATCCATATTAAAATTTATTTAAAAAGAGTTAAAAATATGTTAACTTTATTCGTAATTAGTTTATACACAAACGCCTGTTTCCCGCAAACTGTTTAGCACTATTCAAAAGTGACGACACTTTCGACCAATGGCGATAGTAATGACGGACTGATAATGCGCCTGCGCGTTTGGTATGTTTACCAGTTGAAAATTGTTATTTTAATATTTTTAAAACACAGCACTGCACAGCACACACGATAATTTAAAAATCTAACTGATTGAATAATTCGAAGATGAAGTGATTTAACTACTTCGACACTTTATGTTGTGTTTACTTGCAATTTTCTAATGTTTTGGAAGTTTTAATGTGGAGCGTATTCACTATCTGTGTAATCAATGACGGTAGGTATTATTAAGTTAGTTTGTAGTTAAATCTTACACATTATGAATGTTCCAATGCAGTGGAGTATCAAACATTGCTTTTCTAATGAGCGGTCTTCTCTTCTTAAAGTATTTTTTGTCTTGCTTTCTTCAGCTTAAGGGAGTACTTAAATAATTTAATTGTCCCTCAACCTCCTCCAAGTAACGCGGAGATAGTTAACAAAAAAATAATTTTACATATCCTTTTCTTCTAAGTGTAGGGAGGGGTTGGTGGCGGGGGGGGGGGAATAAAGGGGGATAAAACTTTCTCCGATAATAATTCTCCCGAAGTGAGTCCAATTAAAGGGAGTGGGGGCCGCTTGGACCGCCACTCGAGCCAAATGAACCCGGGCCCTTGTTAGAGAACCCTAACTCCTTTTGTGCCGGTTCGCATGAGGCGATTCAACAGCCGGGATTGATCAACGGAATCTTGATCCTTGCGTTGAATAACGTCAAGATTTTTTATGCTACAAGAAATATATTATTTATACTCGTGTAAATGTTATTTCTCAATTAAATTGCATATGTAAGGATGCAGAACCTACCGGATACTAAAATATTACTAAATTAGAAATAAGTAACAATTATTTTACAAGCAATAATTGTTCGCCTGAAACACTCATCCACATTGAAAAATCTCCTGATAAAAGATACATGACGCCAACGGGACTCGAACCCGTGTCCCTTCGATTTCCGGTCGACAGCTCTGACCACTGAGCTATGGCGGCTTATCTCTTACCCGCGAAATTATTCAATATATACTAGTGTTTCATTCAACAATTACTGCTTGTTACATTTTTCACCTGAAAACAACCAACTTTATTTTATATGAGAAAGGCATTGTAAGTGCTAACTCTCTCACTAGATGGCGTCGAGACAAATTGTCTACATTTTTAGGTGAAATACTTGAACTTGTCAAATATTAATTATTATTTTTTGGTAAACTAATGTTTTTAAGACAAGATTTTTTATGCATAGCACAAAGGGTAACAATTATTTTACAAGCAATAATTGTTCGCCTGAAACACTCATCCACATTGAAAAATCTCCTGATAAAAGATACATGACGCCAACGGGACTCGAACCCGTGTCCCTTCGATTTCCGGTCGACAGCTCTGACCACTGAGCTATGGCGGCTTATCTCTTACCCGCGAAATTATTCAATATATACTAGTGTTTCATTCAACAATTACTGCTTGTTACATTTTTCACCTGAAAACAACCAACTTTATTTTATATGAGAAAGGCATTGTAAGTGCTAACTCTCTCACTAGATGGCGTCGAGACAAATTGTCTACATTTTTAGGTGAAATACTTGAACTTGTCAAATATTAATTATTATTTTTTGGTAAACTAATGTTTTTAAGACAAGATTTTTTATGCATAGCACAAAGGGTAACAATTATTTTACAAGCAATAATTGTTCGCCTGAAACACTCATCCACATTGAAAAATCTCCTGATAAAAGATACATGACGCCAACGGGACTCGAACCCGTGTCCCTTCGATTTCCGGTCGACAGCTCTGACCACTGAGCTATGGCGGCTTATCTCTTACCCGCGAAATTATTCAATATATACTAGTGTTTCATTCAACAATTACTGCTTGTTACATTTTTCACCTGAAAACAACCAACTTTATTTTTTTGCTATGCAACCTTTGTGCTATGCATAAAAAATCTTGTCTTAAAAACATTAGTTTACCAAAAAATAATAATTAGAAATAAGTAATTTTATCACTAATAATAATTGTTCCTTTATCGATAAAAATTAAACAACAAACTAAAAAAGACTAAGAAGAGGTCGAAGAAAGTAAGTAAGAGGTAGCAGAAAAGAAAAATGTAGGTTTGAAAAGTATTTGATTATTCTGATCTGGTTACTAAACATTACTAAAGCCATTTCAACGTTTCATTAATTGTGAATGGTTGCATCTCTCCTCGGCAATAATCAATGTATTCTGATTTGAAACTTTGTTCAAATATACTGTACCTACCTAAATTATATTAATTTATTGAAAATAAATCAATTAAAATTATTTTCATTACATTTTTTCTTTTCTTTTGTGAATAACCATGTTAGATTACTTCAATCGTGCTAAAATTTTGTCAGAATAGATTCAGCTCTCAGTCTTGAATTTATTGTTTTTTTATGTAATTTTAACCTCTGAGCGTAATGTGATATAATAATATTTTATTCAAATATCGGAGTTAACAAAAAAGAGTTTTAAGTGACACCAAAAGGACAGTACATTTGAAAACCTGCTCCGCATTGAGCGAGGCTTGAAACCACTTGTAATTAATGGTGATTAGTTATTAGTTATTAGTGTCGACGGATAAAATCCACTCCAAGCACTGCAGATAAGTTCCTTATTTCAGTATTTTTTTTACTTGTTAACTAAATTAATTACTATTTCTTTCAGCTTTTGTTTATAAAACAAACTTATTATTAAATTTGAAAACGGTGTTAATACAACCATTGATGAAGGTAGAGTTATTGAATTAATTGAGGCAGGCTTTTTAATTTTACTATTTCAGGAAAGGTTAATGAGCACTAAGCCCTGAAAAACATTATGAAACTGTTGAGTGACATAGATAATCTATTTTGACGAGTACTTATACAAAAATCTCACTTTACATAATTCTTTAATAAATAAAATAAAAAAAAACCTTTTTGGGTATTCTGTTACCTGACTTATCTAGGTTAGGTTTTTTTTATTTACGTAGGTTATTCACGAAAGCGCTGTGGTGGTTGATTGAACACTGGAAGAAGAAACCTTGTTATTTGGGAAGAAATCCACTTACCAGCCATAGAAAATAGTTAGACTGGAACTTTTCTCCCCGTGGGGATACGGCGGTAAGTACCGGAAAGCAAGAAGCAGGAAACAAGTAGCAGCGAGAAACGTTAAGTGAGAAGCAATTGGAAGCAGGTAGGAAGAAGCAGGAAGTGAGGATCAGGAAACAAGAAGCAGTGGGAGTGGACAACGGGAAACGGGAAGGGAGAAGCAGTTGGAAGCTGGAAACGCAAAATGGTAAGCAGCTAGCAAGAAGCAGGAAGTAACAAGCAGCGTGAAGCGAAAAGCTAAAAACCAAGAAGCATTGGAAGCCGAAAGCATGAAGCAACGGAAAACGGGAAGGAAAAGGCAGGGGGAATCTGGAAGCATGTTACGGAAAAGCGAAAAATAAGCAAAAAGCGGGAAACAAAAAGCAAAGCTGTATCTTGAAATATATTTGTAGAGCGTCCTTGAGGTGATTTTTCACGAAAACGGCGCTATATAAAGTAGCCAAATATTATTATTATTATTATCCCTTCCTTTATTCCTGCCAATCCTAAATTTCAATGTTAGCTTATTAGGTTTAAATGCAGCCTCCTTTCCATCCTTAGAGCAGGTGTTCCTAATCCTTACAAATCAGTGCCCCCGTGTGTACCGGTCTCACCGGTACAGGAATGCTCCTGGCTGGGGTGGTACAATCGTATAGTATCGTATTATGTCTTTTAAACAGCATGACCTAATTTTTGTGTAACAAACTTGCCAAAAGTGATGTTTTTAACCTTTTGGAAAAACAAAAACAAATTAAATTCAGAAGAAGAATGATATTCGTCGTTGCCTACAAAATATCAACGCGTGCGAAGAAAGAGCTTTCTCGACCGGCCAGGCCCCGTCTTTCGCCCTAAACCCAAAAAGTTTTCCTCCCAAGAACAAGGCTGCGGTGAGGAGGACCTCATTAATTTTCATGCGTCATTATTTTTTTCCTTTTTATCACAACAGTCTGTCTCATTAATTTGGGACTCACTTCACTTTGTGCCTCGAGTGGAGCCGTTTGAATGGTTGTCAGCGGTCTCAGGAATCTGGCCCAAAAGTCTAAAGTCCTCCCGGGGCTCCCTAAGGATATTTAGCCCAGACACTCGCTTTGTATTACTTTGTTATTGTAATTGCTGAACACTGCTGTATTACTTTGCTATTGTAATTGTTGAATACCGCTGTTATTGTTGTCGTTGTTGCGGCTATCTTCGTTAAGGGTGATCGTCGCTGCGTACTAATTCAATTACTTCTCCGAGGCGACGATGGATCAGGCTTATTTTGTGTCAACCATAAGTAATAGAAACAGAGGAGATGTGCCATAAACCATTATTGATATACATGACATACAAACATACATATTTATCATAATATTGTACATTTTACACAATCTAATCGTATTTTGTCAGAGAGTATAATAGTATTATACATACATCCTCTTCTCCAACCTAAACAATGTTATATTAAGCATGTCAGCACCGCTAGCCAACTCTGTATTGGATACACACTTCTTGCTTCATTCCGATTCGTACATATTCGTCTGTTATTCTGTCTATCGATAGGGCCCGACTCAGTATCTTCAATTGAGTGTTATTTAATAATCACTAATCACGTAGTTTAAAATTTAATTTGACATGTATTTCAATCTTTTTTCTTACACGCTTAATCAATTTACTTACACGCTTTATTCATTCCAAGTTCCGCCATACAAATTTGCGTGACATTAACAAAGACATTTATTTCAAGATAAATTTGACAGCCCGGAGCACAGAAGAAGGCAAGAGAGTCCGCAGTCCATTCTTTAATATGAAAAAATAACCCGCGTGGCAGAGTCTAGAGTCCAGAAGGTACGGGAAAATTAGATTAGTTTCGGGAAGTCTTTCACAGGAGCCGCTTCACCTGATCTATTTGACTAATTGCTTTGGGGTCAGGACGGTTGTGTCCGTAATGATGTTACAGAGGGCACGTTTAAAATTAATTATTTCCGGCTTTACCCGCCGGTGATTGATTATGGGAATAATTGGAGGCCGGTGGAGGGTTGCCATTGGCCGGGCCCGCTTGAAGGAGCGCCCTGATTGGCGGGGAAGAGCGATCTGGAACTCCAGACATGTGTTTGTTATTATCGTAATGAGTTATCAAAGACGTTTTCGGATGTCTTACCGGACGAAGTTAACGCGAGAACTAATTAGGTACCTTCGGCTTCAAGTTCGATGGGTCTCCGACCCGAATGGGACAAGAGGAAGAAGTTTGTTTAACGCCACATTTCATCATAATGTCAACGTTATTTTCCAGAGGACTATTACATTTTTAACCGTGGAATACAATCTTAAATATTATAAATTGGATGTGTTTAGGTTTCACCAAAATGGGTGTTCGCTGATCTACCGCCAGAGTGCAGTTGCACTGCTTTTACCACCGACGGTAAAAAATCGACCGGTTAAAAATATTTTTTTTTTACTATAATGCATGTATTTTTAAAAAAATGGTTTGACTGAAGATTAAATCGCTAACAACTGAGCCAAATCCCAATTGGGTAGGACCAACATTATTTATGTCTTAAATGAACTGCTGTAATGTCATCCAATTTCCGCGTATATGTCCGCATGTGTATGCCTGATTGTAACCAAAATTTTGACAGAATGTATTGTCATCGACAACGGGGCTATCCGCTGAGTTTCAGCTCGATCGGATATCGCGAAGTGGGTTAATTTCCAATGCCAAGATTCCACTGCATTTACACATTCGTTAAAAAAAACAAAAATTAAATTCAAATAGATTTAATCAGCAAAGTCCCGTTTATTTGCTAGATAGCAGTTTGTCAAATGGTTTATATATATAATATATAATTTATTTTTATTTACGACTTTTTTTAGTAATACCTTTATTTCGATAGTCGGTGTGTTTTTTGCAACGGTTAACTTCGTGAGCAGTGAATTCGTGTCAACCTTATTCGGTACCAGTATATAAGATGACACGATTTTCTACGCGTGTCAAACTGCTTACGTGAGGTGCGTACTAAGTCACCCCACCCCATCCGGACATGCCCCCTATCCTAAACTACCCCCCCCCCATGTTAACATACCTCCAATTCGAATCAACCCCACCACCTCCCGTAGCAACCTTATTGGTGCATCCGTCATATCCTGTAAAAGGGTATCGATGAATACGAATTTAATCATCTTCATTGACATTTTTTGTACCCACTATGGTGTTGTGGTAAAATTACATATTTTAGTTATTCATTTGCACATTGACCACAAACTCAAAAACATCCTTTTTTGTAGTACCTACACAATTTTTGTAGTAAAATTGCGAAATTGAGTCTAGTAATTAACCTTACCTCAAACTCTACGGCATGTTATCTCTACATTGTGTTCACTGTTTATATGAATAGTAACGCAGACCCGTGAACATCACGGGATATTATAATTCCAATTTTGTAAATGACACTTAAATTCAAAGCAAATCTGAGTTATACAGTTCGTTGGCCCAGAGATACAGCAGACACACAACGGGAATTATTATATTTGATAAATAAATTACTAGATATATAATTTCGTCCACGTCAATTTCTTAACCACATTTTCAGAAATCGAAAAAATCAAGTTATTTTTTCTGCTTAAAATGGGTAAGATTGTTTATTTCTCTAAATCTCTAAAAGTTTTAAAAAAGCAAATTAAAAATTACTCTACTGGTAAATCATAAATACTTGTCATGCCAAACAATGCTTTAGGGTGAAGGAATAATTCTAAGAATTTTCTGTTCACTGTTTCTTTAGGTACAGTTTAAAATGAGATGAGTGCGTTTTAATTCGACGTCGAAAAGACGTCATTAAAGTTCTTAATATTGTAAGGTGCGAATACTTCGTAATAAGTTGCACTACTTTTACTTTATCTTTTTTGTTTTTAGACTTCGACATCGCGTATGTGTGGGAGTGGCCAGTAATTGACATGTCAAGGATTAAAAAGCGTATTCGACCGTGTCCTGAAATATCTATAGAGGATATGTTATGGGAAATATTGTTCATAAAACTTGTTTTGTATAGTCCGGTGTATAAATTAAATCGAATCGCTTAAAATGAATATAGATACGTACTCTCAGTAACGCCTTGATGATAGATCACCATACAGCGTGGACACTTGCTATGGATTTAGCCTTGTTTTATGACCAGATCTGAAAAACTAGCTACCTTCCAAACATTCACTTAATAATCTCCCTTCAACCTCACAACATACTCCAATTCGGAATACCATCGCGTCACTGACACTGGTAGTTGGGACTCTTGTGCAGTATTTATATTCAAAAGAAGTGTTATATATTTTACATATGTCCGTCTTACGATTTTATAGCCTTAGAGCGAATTTATTTAATTTTGTTTATTAGAACAAAACATGTGTTATATATTAACATTCATCTTGATTTGTATTCTCAACACTTCTTAAATCTATGAATTGCAGTGGCGCCCGGCGATGATATGTGTGGGGCCATAAATCCAAGACGCTCAGTGGCGCGCCAGGTGCCCGGGAGATAAACTGCGATACATGGAATTAGGATTGGGCCAATTTATCGGCGATTCCCTTCCCCGCCCGCCCCCTCTGCGCGCCACTGGTCTAGACCAGTCACCCCCCTACATTATTGCTTACTGAATCTAGTATTAAAAAGATTCGAGTGAATTTAAATCAGATCATAGGGTTAAGAAACGAAGAAAGAATTGTTATTTTTTTACCGAATATGTTACGTTTTAGTTTTGGTTTTCATGAAATCCAATGGTTTAAATCTTCTTCGTCATCATTTTTTGGTGCCGTTTCTTATCGGAGGCTGTCTAATATCAGAAAAAACTCCTCCCTGCAGACTGCAGCCCGGAATAACTCAACTGAGTACAATTTTGCACTTTTTGACCACTATACATATACGGTGTCCGGAAACTCTAGTCCAAGCGGGAAACTGGTTTATTTTTCAAGTAAACCGAGTCATTGGAATTTTCTAGGTCAATTCTGAAAAAAATCGGTCGCTAGGAAGTAAATATGAGCTGTTGAATGTTATCTTAAGTGCATCAAAATGCAGATTTAAAAGTATATTCCATTACGTTGTTTAGTTTAGTTTCCAGGTTTTCCTGTAATATATAAAAATAGAGAAAACATGACTACGAACCATCTGATTCTTATATTTCATATTGGATCACGGTTAAAAAATAATAATTGATTACCATCAAGTTGATAATAACACCCAAATTCGTTAACAATAATATGGCGAACGAAAAATACGCTAAAAACCTACAACAATATAAACATTTCTTTCGCGTTATTAAATTACAATATTCGTATATATATTTATTAAATTACAATATTTGTATATATATTTTTATATATCACAGTATTCGTATAAATATTTATTCTATTACAATATTCGTTTAAAAACTTCCTTATACCACGCATACACATATGCAAAAGTAGCAGATATTTTTAATTGCACCGAAATAACTTACCAAAAAGCATTGAACTTATTTTTGATTGATTGTAAATTTGAATCATATTAGTATGTTCACTCAATTGTTTTGTAAACTTTTTTTATAAAAATGTATTTTTCTGTGAGGTACTTGACCGTAAATAAATTAATTTGAAAACTGACAAAGCCTTTTGGTTTTGAAGCTCATTCTAATGTTGAAGTTGTTTTGCCGCTTAAGATCAAGAGTAAAAAGATAGTTAACACTCGGCTTGCACAAAACCTGAATATTCCTAGGGGTCTTCCTCCCTTCTTCGTGGAGGCAGCAACCTAATATGTTTCAGCAATAACCGTAAACAAGAGATAACCGCGTCGGAAATAAATCGACGGCCGGTGTAATCAATAAGGCCCGACCCGAGAGCCGCTGCGGCCCTCACTTGAGGATACCTACCTACCGGTACATCACATTCTATACACTAGTATCCTCCGGTTCGTACAGACTACACGTCCATCGGTTCATGTACTATCGATGTGAGAAAGGAGAAAATTTTTAAGGAATTTTTGGTGAGCTCCATGGGAAGTAATATGTAACAGATCTGTGTAGCAGGCGGTTTGAGACTGTTTATCAGGGAGTTTGAGATTATTACTATGTTTCAGTAGCGTGTTTTATATTTCGATCCTTTTTTCAAGTAGATGATCAGTGCTGCACATTATTTTTAACCTTTTTACTTTTAATTGACATTTATTGGTGTATAATTAAGGGTTAGTCTCAGAAAAGCACCGTTGCAGTTGCAAATAAAAAAGGTAAATTAAAGAACTTCATTAACAATGACAAAATTTTAAAAGGGACGGATCTGCAAGATATCAGTGCTGGTTTTTGGTTTATCAATTTACAATTTAATTTATCACTAGCATCGACCAATTATCGGTAACCACCACAGACATATGAATATTAATAGACGAGAAGTTAAGGACGAGGGGTTAAAACAAGAGTTGCGGGACGCAGAGAGGAAAGCTGACTGTGATTCGTCAATAAATCAATCTGACAGTAAATAGGCATCTCGCATTATAGTATCACCATTTAGTTCTTAAAAGTAAAATCTGCTTTTGAATGAATAGACATTTTTACATGGGAGCGCAAATTACTCGCCACGTTATGAACAAATTTGCGAAGTCCAAATTCGGCAAAATAAATTTCTTCTATTTTCAGAGTCGAATATTTCGTTTACGTATTTAGTTAAGACACTTTTATAAATGTTCATAATTTACTTCCCAGCAACCAACCAGCTTTGTGTTTCGCGTCCAGACGTATCTCGATGTGATAGTATATGTTTCTACAACTGATCCATAATATTATACGATGTGAATATGCTTAAAATAAAGTAAAATAATGCTTATATACGGAATGTAATACGACAATTGGGTTTATTCTCTTTTTCACATCTATTTTTATAAGTTTTCATAGCACAAGTCACCATTTTGCCGTGTTATTTCGTAAAATGAACCGATGATGCCTCGACCATAGTTCGCACAAGAATGATGACGTAACGTTTTCTAAACTCACTTGAGGCCATACGCGAGCACAGCCGGCTCCAATGGAACCGGTATGGGGAGTGGGAAATAATACGCTTTTAATCACTTAGGGCAGGTCTACTAATATTCATATGTCTATGGTAACCACTAGTAACCACTTCACAGCTTGTTCAAAATTATTTATCAGTATTTTTTCTCATTGAAAAATTTATTTAAAAAACATTGATAAATTTTGACAGCTAAATGGATATTTAAAAGCTAATGATGGAAATGAGGTTGCTAGCTATAAACCGTTGCATTTACATAGGAATTAATGACACTAAAAAGCTGTGCAAACTTCACGGTGTCAGAGATCACCGTACGATACTTTAAAAAAAATTATGTTGGTACACAGATTTTAATCTTTATATTTAAGATCAAGGTAGATTCGTATAAAATAAGGTAGATGCCAACGTGCCATAGATGTCACTTTAATAATAAATTCATGAAACAACCTCTTCACTCCAAGTTGGCTTTATCGTAAAGTGACGTGAAGGTATTGTTCGAAGAAATGAAAAATAGTTCTTGGCTCGAACTAAACCAAAAAACGGAACCGCTAGCCAATATTTTCCCCTCGTTCTCGGCCAATCTCTTTACGAGTTCGGGAGTGAAATACTCTCAGTATTTTATTTATTTCTCTCGGTGGTATTAAATCTTCTGATATAGTTATTTAATAACTGAATATCTTAGATTAATAAATACACCGAGATCTTGTTTTTGTAATATAAATAATGCAATCCAACTTACAGTGATCTTACGATGCTTTTCTTTCCAATAATGAAAAGTTAAAATCGACGCACTGAAGTTAACATTTTTCAGGTTATATCAATATCAAGACAGTTCTAACTTCTTAAAAGAAAGGCAAGCATAGTTTGGTTAGGAATAACTTGACAATATTTGAATTCTTCCAAATGCCATCATCATATTAAAATGTAGCTTTTGGTCAGCAGATCAGCAAAAGGGTTTCTCTTTTTAAAAATATGTATAATTTTGGTAAAAATCAGAAATCAGAGACAATAAAATTAGTTTATGTCAGGAATAACATTTACGTTTTTGTGGGCAGCCGCCATGAATAACCCCCCTTTGCATAGAAACCTTTTTATACGGTTGGTAGTACCTATCTCATTAAAGTTAAGCAGTATAAATCAATCGCGGTGACGTGCTGTTGGCGAATTAGCGGCAAAACCGCCACAAACCACGAACCTTAACCTTACCCACCCCCTCTCTCCCAGTTACTCCACCGCTCGCCACCCCATGCAACCCCCTTCCCGGGAGAGACAAATAAGATGTTAGCACGGAATCTTGGCCTAGAATTACACAACTTGATTAGCCCCTAACTTCTTTCTTCTTTCACTTACTTTATACACAATGATTTAAATCTCTTTGCACTGTTAGGCAAAATTGTTCATATAAAAACACTAATGTAGCAATAATACTTGTTTACTAAGCAACATATTATACCAATTCATATTTCTACATTTCAAAAGCTGCTTCTGATTTAAAGCTCGGAAACGACAACTGTCTACAGCGAAAATTGTTATTAAATTTCACGAATTGAAGAAAAAAGTGTTTAATAATCGATAGTTATGATAATAATTTTTTTTTTCTTTAAATATTATTTTGAATGTTATGGTAATGTTTTACAATAACATCAATTTATCAACAATTCACCATTTTGAAATAACGGGGGGCCTAATTGACTCGATAATCTTTCTTTATAAAATGGTTTTCTGAATCATTTAAGTCATATATAGATAAAAGTGGGATTTAGTAATTGGCGCCGCACAACACTTATGTCCTCCGCATGTAAATACTTACCTATACATTTATGATGGAGATAAAAAATCCGCCATTTACGAGTTCATTCCATTACCATAATACACTATGAGAGCGGACTTCCCCCGCCCTCTGACGGGGTGGTTCACCCTCCCCCTGATGGGGTGAATTCTCACCCCGCCCACACCAGACCGCTGTGGGCGCTGAATAATTCATCCTGCATTAGATCTGATGCAGTTCTCACGTGTTCCTTGCCCTGTCCTTCTGAAGAACATTTCAAACGTCTTGGATGGATAATGCTGTCTTACAAATCCATTAATAAACTTGAATATGTACTGAGAGCTTTGAATATTACAGTACACCACTTAGACTTGGCCCTACTCCTTTGCAGACCACAGAATAAAATATTAATAAATTTGAGTTTTAAACGAAAAATGTGAGCATCATCACGCTTAAATCAATTTAAAAAAATCAAACTTTATCGAAGTAGATACCTACATAATAAAATGGCGCTATGTTGAATTTAACTTAAAAGTAAAACCAATTGTACACTTTCGTTTTAACTTGTCAGACTTGAATTGATACTGGAAGTAATAGAACATATTTGATGCTTGATGACAAACTTACATTACAAAAAAATCGTGAAAAAAGTTCGGTCGAGATGAAATTTCAAAATATGGGTACCACCTAAATTATTAGCTAAAATTCAATAAAAAAGGCGCGCAAAACCAGGTTGAACCAGCAATTAAAAAAAATAAAATGCCAATTTTTATTCGCTCTAGACAAGGACGAAAAAAAATCTTAAATCGATATAATTTCAAATATACCCACGGACCGAAAGTGTTACATCCACGGATCACGAGTATAAAACTCTTTTTCCAAAAATGTATTTAAAATCTTTTAATGTTTTTATCTTCATAATTTTGAACTGATCACGAAAGTTCTCACAAAACGGACCCATCATTACCTAAGTCCACAAAAATGTGCGTTACCCATTAGTTTTAATGTGCGTAATATGATCAGGGGCATTCTTCTAAAGTCTGGATTACACTGGTTATTTTGCCACTTTTTCCAACGTTACAACAAAATCCCGAATTAAATTATTGATATTAAAAAAATTATTCATTTTAAAAAGGAATTATGAAAGTATGTCCACCTCAAATATGGATGTTTTGTGTGTGTTTTTTTAATATGTTTAAATTTATAATATTTAAAGATTTAATAATTTTTAAAAATGTTTAGATATTATGTTTGCCAAAATAATGTTAATTTTTATATAAAAATATATCTAAAATTATTAGCACGCACAAGGTGTGAGCTAACTTAAGATTAATAAATAAATAAATTAATACGAAAGGGCGATCACTTGTGCACCCGATAGTTCTTCTGATAACTACTCACCGATAAAATAAGTATGAAGTAAGTGTAAGTGAGACTGGAGTTCTCTTAGATATCCCCTCACTGAGACGTTCTATTCCCTTGTACTTGCGCGCTATACCTCTGTATCTGCAGTTCCGGGCAAGTTTAATCTCAGTGCAACAGGGGTTACGGCGATGAACTTTACTGCTATTAGCTCAGAGACGAAGAATATGATTACTATGTGCAATAAATAGTACAAGCCGTGTTTACTGGCTTCTCCGAGATTAATTCCAATTTCGTGATGTTCTTATTAAGTTCGTGACGACGCGCTTCCAATCGATATTGCTTGCGGACGTTTTTTGTCGCCGGTTAATTTTAAGCTCTAAATTAATGAGTTGCTCACTGATATATTGCCTTACGTCACTTTTGCTGGAATTATCTCCGATTATCGAATGCAGAATGCGGTTTTATAAGTATCGACTGTTGTGAATTTCATAAGCTATTAATAACCTAATTATTTTGTTGTTTAAAATATACCTACCATGAAATTCTGGCGCCGTTTCTGTCGGAACGTTGGTAACAGCGAGTTGTATTAGAGCTCCAAGTACAGTACATGAAAGCAAAAATGACACAGATATTTTCAACATAATATAATACATTAATATTTTTTACCCAGATTTTCCATTTGGTTTGAGCCTTTATGAGTTAGTTTATCATCAACTGTCTAGTTAGTTAGACTAAGGACTAAGTTAAGCTCAACCCCAAATAACTGAAACAATATAATCGTTTTAAATCACAGTGTCTCAGGTGGTTTTGAATTATGCTTCCAAAGTAGGCTTTCGCTTTCGCTACAATGTTTTTTAATTCACCATTTATTTTGAAGGCAGATTCCGATTATGTTACCTGTAATTAAAGAATACTTGCAAAACCTAGAAATTGTGTTAAGATTTATGTTTAAGCGATGCTTTCTGCCAGGGGAGTTTACAAATATACGCAATAGGTAATGCATAAGTTCTAGGAAAACATAGGATTTCGAGAAAAGACTTGTACATATTATTTTACACGTATTCTGACGTAATGACGAGCAGACGTAAAAATAATAAAAGAATCCTAGTGTTCACATCCTACCATCGAAGTTGTGGAAAGATCAATCGTAGAATTTTTTCTCGAGAAATCCATTGTCAAGTCAGATTTCTTCCACTAGCGCATAACATGCCTTATGATTAAGAGAAATATGTTAATTTGCTTTTAAATATTAATGCTATTAAATAATAAGCAGTGCGCCTTTGAGGGTTAATTCCCACACCACGACCATAGAGGTACATAGATTTCGCTCAATCTCCCGAACAAAATGTACTATCTCGAAACATCTCACCGTTTTAATTACAACATCCGCTGCCCAAAACAACCCTACAGCATACAGAATCGCGATGTTAACACCATATTGTAGTTAGCATTGCATTTACTGGCTTATTTGCATTAAGGCGATGCACTACGTCGTGTAATATTTTAAATTGAGCCGCTATCAATAACAACCCTTACGTAGATGGCGATAAGGCTTAAATTCCCGCTTAACACCATCCGCCTGTTTTGATTTATGCAAGAAAAAAACATGGCCAAAAAGTGCCTTTTGTTTTATTTTGTGGATGTTCAGGCATAAATATTTATTTTTTTCGATCATTTTTTAAATAACTTAATTTGCCACAATATTCAATAAAATCATAACCGAAAATGGGTTCGTAAGTAGGAGATTTTGAACTTTAAAGCAGTTTTCATAGGCCTTATACATTATTTTTTTCTGAGCTTATAAAAAGACTTATGTAATAAATACTCGATTATTTCAAAGGCCAAGATGTATTCTACTCGCAGTATTTAATTAAAGCATCTGAAACATTTCTAGGCGACCAAAAACACATGATTTTACATTACTACGTATGTCATCGCCTTAAATTTAAATAAAACATCCCTATACTTCGTTGGAAATAAAAAATAAAACAAATCGCGCCCTTGGAACAACAACTATCTGTCATTTAGGCCAAAATTATCTCTTTTTGCAACAAGTTTCTTGTAGTTTTTTTCTCTTTAAAACCCTGTCTAACATATGTCCAACTTCAAGTCGGCAAATAATTATTTATTTTATTTTAGGGATTTTGAACAGTTTATACATGTGCAATTTACTTAAATAAGAAACCAGTCGTAGATTTACTATGCAACAAAGTTCTGATTAAAATATTGTATATATTTATTTTTTAGAACAACAAGGTTCCCTTTACAATTTAAGGACAACATAGTTCTATTTAGAAAACTTTACTTTTGGAACAACAATGTTCCATTTGCAAATTTTGTCTGATTATCTGCCACGGATAAAATATTTTTAGATGAACGTGGTTCATTCGCTTGGGAACACAAGGTTCCATCTACAACTGAAAAAATACGTATATGAAAAGTGAAAACGCAGAACGTATTGCTATCAAATTATATTTAGGTTTATGACCATTCTAGGCAAATAACATGGCATGTAGCCAAAAAAACTAATTAAAATCATCAGATATAACCTTGTTGCTCTGTGTTGGACTAAATGCTACATATTTTTTTTGCTTTTAATATTCTTAAACGTAATTTAATTACTATACATTCTGCATATTCACTTTTTCGTTAGTTTAGTTTGTTGGTATATTATTCGAGATTCGAACCTCAATATCTCAGTTTCAAACCAAGAGCAGATAGAACCTTATTGTTCGGAGGGAACGAAAGTCGCCCGCTTCCAGCCAATCAGCACTGACCACGCGCCAGATCCGAAATAAGGAAACTAATCATGACAAATAATACGAAGTTGAAACGGTGCCTACTTAACGTGGCCTAGCAACTAGCAACTTGCTGGTCTGGAGTGGCTGGCCCAATCACGACTTTAATTACTCACCCTCATTATTTGATCAATCAACTGATAGCAGCATCCAGCCTGTACCCTTACATCATTGATTCAATCCCGGGGGTTTCTGTTTGTGATATTATCATTTTATGAAATAGAGATTGTCTCAGACTCGGACTAAGGTGGATGGTCCGTCGAGGTCTTTGTTTTTAATAATTTGAATTATTGTGTTCACCCTTTTTCATATTATCGCAGGTTCAAATCCTGGCGTGTGCAAGTAATTTTTTTTAAATTATTTTTATAGTAATATTTTATATTGATGTGGCAAAAGTCATTGTATCTTTATTGTTTATTGTTTACGTGCCATATTTTTGCCATAGCCGTAATTTTTTAACAATCCTGTATTTTTTTTTTTAATTATTGAATATACAAACACATTACAATAATTTACAAATGTAGATATTTCGAGGCTGATTGCGAAAAAAATAGAATTTTTTTAACGAAAACTGCCCAACTCAATTAATAAATTATTTGTCGTGTTTGAGTTGGGGAGTGTGGGGAGTCATTATGGTTTATAGGTTGTAAAAATTCACTAGTTGATGAAGCTAAAAATTAACAAATATTTATAAAACTAGATGATAAATTTGATAACACAATATAATTAAGAAAATAAGAAATTTAATTACAAACTAAAAAATTTAAATTAAATAATATAATAGTTATTAAACTTAGAAAAAATAGGATATAAAAATAAAAATGTACTTATTAGGTACGAAATAATAGAAGGTAGGTACAGTACTGGTTGTAAATTGTTCAATGACCGAGTTGGCAATCTTGTATGAAATGGGTAATTAATAAAATGCAACAACAATAAACGCATATTAGGAAGCGCATAATATAACTTTAGAGGATATGTAAAAAAAATATGAAGCTTTTTCTTTTTTTTAAATATTAAATTTTGTTTATACACGGTGTCCGGAAACTCGTAGTACAAGCGGGAAACTGAAGAATCTACACCACATGGGGAACCCAAAAAAACATAAAGTTTTTTGATTTGAGCATTTTCACAAAAAAAAAAAAAAAAACCAAAAAAATATATTTTTCGGCTATTTTTGGGTTAAAGTTTTTTCTGGTGTTTAGGGTTGAACAACAGATGTTTTAACCCTGCAGAGCAGAAATATTTTATGATTACACCGGATTAAATGAAGGGTGATTTCAAAATAATGCTTAAAATCCGAGTTTCTTCATTTGTTTTACTTTCAAATAGTTTTAATTAGTTGGGTACTTTGATCTTCAGTAATAATTTATAAGAATTAGATTAAAAAAAAAAAAAAAAAAATTAACTTCTAGCTCGATTTACTCGATAACGAAAGCTCAAATCAAAAAAAAATTTACTACAAAATCGACTCCAAATGTGATGTAGATTCACCAGTTTCCCGCTTGTACTACGAGTTTCCGGACACCCTGTATATTTTTTTCTATTAATCATTAATCAATTTTCCTAATTTCATAACGTGAATTTAGGAAAATTTAATCAATAAAAATTACAAATGAGTACATATAAACAATTATTTGAAAAATGTATATAATGAAATTAAAACTTGTGATTACCGTTGGGTTTATCTAAAAGTTGTTTGATTTGTGATTTGAAAGTTTTGTAATTTTTTTCAGTTTTAATTTTATCCGGAAGGGCATTAAACAATTTTATACCTTGATAAGTATAATGGTGTTGACCAGCGTGCCACGTGATCTAGATCGGTTACTTATTTTTGTAGAAATTGTTGAATTGAAATGGTCTTTATGAATTTGTAACAGTGCATTCTTTTTAAAAATTTTGTTTAAGCTAAGAACCCTAAACGAGTCAAACAGCTGCGTGGTTGGAAATATCGATGGTTTTCTTAGTATTGTAATATTTCTCCTTGTATTAACTTCGTGTAATAAGTAACTTCTTGAAATTGGACATGGTCCGTTAGTAAATAAATAAATAATAAAAATTTTTAATTTATTTGCATTATAAATAGTCTTTATTCATATTTAGGAATTTTTATGTCATTGACCAATAAAATAACGACATTCAAAATTTAAGACTAAAATTAAGATATAAATTATTAACTTTGTAATAATAACAGTTCTGATGGCGTGCGTTTTATATTTTCTTTTTTAACTAATTGATATCAATAACAACAATAAAAGGTGGATTTACATTATTCGAAATCAGTCTTATACCGAGGGAAGAATCACATTTACGAAAGTGAATTCTCATGAAGACCTTGTACTGTGGTACCGCCCAGCATAAAATTTTCTTTCCTTTCCTAAACATGCTCATCAAGGAACATAAATATATTTTTTATATATATACCGGAAAATCCAATTATGTCCTATATCTTAATTTCGCTAATAAACAATTAGTTAATGTTAATTAAGTGTTAATCTCAAGTGACCTGCCAGGTAAGTTTGGTACTGTATATAATCTTCATATATAGTTAGTAATAACATAGATCATTGTAGAAATGTATTATATATTTGTACAGCGCCTTTGAGGTGATTTTGCACAAAACAGCGCTATACAAATCATCCAAATATTATTATTATTATATGATGTTATTCAATTCAAGCTACTGAGAAGAAAAAAGGTGTTATATCACTACAATTTATTCATAAAAAGTATTATTCCAGAGCGGTAGATCCTCTCAAACTACCATTCAGAATCGACACGTTTGCTTGAAATTGTTTTAGCCGTATATTGTGACTACATAATATATAATAGAATAGAATAGTAACTTAACCACCCTTCCCCTCCCCATTGACATCAGCCTCATAATATATCCCAATTGGGGATACAATAGTCTCAATGCTTCCAGGCGGTTGTGAGCAGTTGGGACTCTTCTGCGGTACGCACATTAAAAAAACTAGCTTAAGTACCCAGCTTCACAAATAAATAGGTTGAAAAATATGTAGATGTTAAACAATATTCACAGCGTCTTGTGTTCCTTTTTGACAGTAATAATGTAATTCTAAAGCTCCACAGCTCATTGTGGAATCATTTAACGCAGAAAAGCTGGGAAATTTTCGAAACGCCAGAGCTTACCGTTCAAAAGTTTTTGCTGCTTCAGACAAACAAATCCTCTAACTTGTTAGTTGAGATTTGTACAGTTTACAAATACATTTATTTGAATTTCGAATTTGTTTTATGGAATGAATAAAATAATTAATTAAATGGAATCTTGGAAGTGGAAACTAACCCACTTCCCGACATCCGATCGACCTGAAACTCAACAGATAGACTCGTTGTCGGTGACAATGTATTCTATCAATTTTTGATGGCACTCACGCACACGCACGCATTTCTCAGAAATGGGATGATATTATAAAAAATTACAGCAATTAATATTCGTATATACGAAATAATTTTTTTTTTCACTTAATTATGTCTATGTAATATTATGACGTAACAACTATTAACCTATTATGTATACAATTCGGCCGCTATGGGTGGAATCACAGTATCCTCCTTAAGTACCAAGGACGATGATGTGTTTTAACTTATGACGGCATAATAACACTTTCCTAAAACGTGCGAACAGCTCAGCACAGGTTCTCCTAGTGAGGTGTTCACAAAATACTCCTACTAACCATACAGATACTGAATTTTAATATCCTTGTTTAAGGCGATGCCATACGTAGTAATGCAAAATCATGTGTTTTTGGTTTGAAAATGAGGTTGCCTTGAAATGTTTCAGATGCTTTAATTAAATACTGCGAGTTGAATAATCGAGTATTTTTTAGATAAGTCTTTTTATAAGCCCAGAAAAAAATAATGTATAAGGCCTATGAAAACTGCTTTAGTGTTCAAAATCTCCTACTTACGAACCCATTTTCGGTTATGATTTTATTGTATAATGTGGCAAATTAAGTTATTTATAAAATGATCGAAAAAAAAATTAATATTTATGCCTGAACATCCGCAAAATAAAATAAAAGGCACTTTTTGGCCATGTTTTTTTCTTGCTTAAATCAAAACAGGCGGATGGTGTTAAGCGGGAATTTAAACCTTATCGCCATCTACGTAAGGGTTGTTATTGATAGCGGCTCAATTTAAAATATTACACGACGTAGTGCATCGCCTTAATTGTGTATACTGTAAGTAAATGAATAAATAAATAAAAATCTCGGTACCATCCAATCAGGATTTGGCTTAAGTGGTTCATTCCTTTTATTGGGTCCCTGGGGTGGAAGCTTCAATCCTCAAACCAAAAAAATATCTATATCTTATATTATTAAATAGGCGCTTTCAAAAGTTTATTTCATAATCCTGTTTTTGCCAAAGCCGCACGTGCCCGTTACCGTCGAAAACTTTTAAAGCTTTATACAAAAAATGGTGTACAAAATATTTCCTAATGTTTGACGCGGTCATTTCCCAAATTAAGCCCATCAAAGAGGGACGATAACTTCGTTTATTTCCAAACGGCTCAGTACCTTGGAAATTAATTAAGCCCTCACGTTTACCTGTTGGAAAAACCAGGAAGGCCGTGGATGTTCATAAATATTCCGTTCAAAGAGACCCCACTTTCTATGGTATCAAAAACACTCGTTGGGGTCTAACGATCGAACGATTAAGCATCTCTCCATCTACAGAATGACCATAATATTTGTAGATACAGAAAAAAATTCAGAAGTACTCATTTACCGCTATATAATTAATATAACGTGGGTTTAGTGCCAAAAGTTGATAACTTACAAAAACATGTTTTATCAATTTTAATATTTTATCTTATCTATAAAATCAGGGTTTAGGGAAATAATATTAATGATAATTTTAAAAATATATTTTTAGTTCCGTTTATTAAAAAAAACATGCTTATTTTAGTGGCAACACTGTGGTTGTTATGTTTATTTATTAAAAAAATTCTACGACTTTTGCAACAACATTTTTTCGTTGATTATATAATGTTCCTTCTTCCTATGGTGGAAGATATACACAAACACATTAGCCCTTTTTCATATTCAAAGAGGCGTGCTGTAAAAAATATAACCAATTTTAAAAAGAAAATTATTCACTAGTGCAATTTCTTTACCACCCTGTACTTCCCGATAAAGGATTTTCACCCCCTCCCTTCTCTCACTTCCGACTACCTCTCGACATGGCGTTTAACCAACAAATTGTTTTACACAAAGCATTATATTGTTATTTTTCGGGTCCACAATCTTTCTCAACGGGACAGTGTTAATTTCTTACCTAAACGCGTTGCAGTACCCATCTACCTCTACAATACTCAAACAGTCTCACTTAAAGACTTATAAATGTATAGCTATACGGTGAGAAGGGCCGTATACTACTCAGGTTATAATATTTAATCATAATAATATTCATGCAAGATTTTTTTTTAAACTGGCACTACTGTTCCAATCGTTAAAAACAAGGTCATTTTTGCTTTTCGCGTTCAGTTGCTAACTTCACGTTTCTCCAGATGACATTTGCGATGTCATTGACCCGGTCTGCATTGAATTGCTTTGAAATTTGGCCAGTTTGATTATGCGTTCCGTATTTGCTGTGGTAAATAAATTTAAAATATTATCTGATACTGCTGCCAATGGGTATAACTGCATTTTTTACATTTTCATTGCGCGACCGATCGATATTTGCCAAATCAACAAGATTTTTAACAAAGTCCGCGATCTACGGTAGTAATACGTCCCTAACCCTGGGGGTCGGGCAGTTTAAAAATCTGTCGGCCACTAACACTGCGTTATTACGGCCGGTATACGCAGTACGTAACGTTTTCTTCTAACCTGTTCTTATTACTCTGTGTTGTCTATTATAAGTAAGACGGAACAGTCTGGGTGGGAATATGTGGTTTTCATACAAAAAATCATTTATCATCGATTTACCGGCACTGAATTGAAAAAACTGGCATTAATTTGGTGTTTCCGGACTTTTTGCAGAAATCGTGAACCATAAGTTTTATTTAAAAAAAATAAAATCATGGAAGTCTTACAGACGAAGGTAAATTTTGGGACTTATTGTTGCGTGCAAAACAATTTATAATTTAAATTAATTAATCATTGGTGCCGTGTACGTTTTCGTCATACTTCATATCTATGTGTTTCGCTACAAATTTCAGGAGATGTGTCTCAAGAATTATAAATATGAGCATTTTCTTCACAGATTTCCTTCATAAAGATAAAATAACACACTAGTTATTTAATTATTTATTAATTAAATGTTATTAATTTACAATTGTAATTATTTTTCAGAAACTAATATTTTTATTTTATTTGTAGTGTGTGGATGTAACGTACCCGTGTGGTAAAAACATAAATACTATAACCAATGTCGCCATTTTGATAATTAGCCAACTGTTTTTCAAATTGTCTCTCCAACCAACAACCAACTTTAATTAATTAAATTTTCCGTCATAATAATAAAGGATTGACACCAGACGGTTGACACCCGCCGATCACAAGTATGGAGTATCTCCTAATACCCAAGTTAATAATATAAACATATCTACTCTTCATATTTTTTTACGGTTAAATGTTACATACATCCTCAGAAGTTGAGGATGGCCGAGAAAGACATGGCACGGTCAAGTGAACCAAATACTTTAGTCTTTATGAGACGATTTATGAATGTGAATGAGACAAGGAGTGTTTGCGAAGACCGAGTTTGTTGGCAGTCCGTCGTCTTTGCCTACACCTGCGTGAGACTGCGTGATTGATAGTTACATCCTTTTGCATATTTCGTCCAATTACCAAATATTATTTCGACTGATCTCTGGTACCTACCCCGTAGTTGAGGTTTTTTTTTTTTTTTTTTTTTTTTTTTTTTTTTTATGTGACACCTCACAAGAGTGTCCCTGCCTGTGCAGTGCACAGACAGGGGAACTATGTCACCACCCGGTTGGGCGGCGTTGTGAGGCGGAGTAAGGTAGGGGCTGTAGGAAGGGATTTGTTAATGCGGGCCTTGAAGAGGCTCGGATTATAGGAGGGAGGAAAAACAGATGCCGGTAGCTCGTTCCACATACGAGCCGACTTACACAAAAACGAGTCGTAAAAACGGCCCGTTCTCATGAAGCCAACGTCAACCGTGAACGGGTGTTCAGTTCGTGTCCGTCGAGTTTCGCGCACGTGCACCGGTGCATCAGGAATCAATGCCGCTAGCTCCTTGGAGCAGGCTCCATTGAAATACCTGTAGAACAGACACAGCATGCCTACATTGCGTCTATGCATCAGAGAAGGCAATCGGTCTGTTAACAACGGATTGTCAATCAGACGGATCGCTCTCCTTTGCACAGACTCAAGCAGGTTTATCAAGTATTTTGGGGCACCAGCCCAAAGGTGGCTCCCAAATTCAATAGTTGGGCGGACTTGAGACTTGTACAGGGTCAGCAGCTGGTCACTGTTGAAGAATCTCCTAGCCCTGTACAAGACGCCCAACTTTTTGGAGGCCTGATTTACTCGGGCTTCTATGGATCCCCGATACTTGAGCTGGTCTGATATAGTAACTCCAAGCATTTCAATGGAGTCTTTATTGGGGAGAGTGCTCCCATCAAATTGCACCAGACAGTCATTGATCTCCCTCTTTGCCGAAATCAGACACGCTTGGGTTTTTGAGACGTTGAAACTGACCAAGTTGGCCTTACCCCAGGCACGAACCATCTCTAGGTGGTGGTTTCGCTTCAAAACTTCCCGAGCTGTTCGGACATCATAGGTGGAAGGGGGCCTGTCAAAAAGATAACCCTCGTGAACGGTGCTGTCATCAGCGTAGCAGTGAATTGGTGCACATTCAACGAGATCGTTGATGTGCAATAAAAACAGCGTCGGAGACAGCACAGATCCTTGTGGCACCCCCGCATTGATTTGGTGCGGTGAGGAAGAAGAGCCGTCAACCACGGTTTGAATTGTTCTTCCCCTCAGAAAGTCCGCAATCCAACTATGCAGGGTTGGGTGGATCCCATACGATGGTAATTTCCCGATAAGCGCCCGGTGCCAGACTCTGTCAAAGGCTTTGGAGATATCTAACCCAACGGTTTGGGTTTCACCAAAACGTTCCATGTACCGCCCCCAAATATGCGTTACATATCCGAGTAGATCGCCACACGATCGGTTTCGACGAAATCCATATTGCCGATCGCTTAGGATATTGTTATTCTTATTTTTCACAAACTTTTACCCGCGGATTTCCTCGCGTTTTATTAGGGATAAATTAATGTACAAATAATTTCCGAGCTGAAAAGTAGCCTATATCACTTTCCAGTCACATTTGTCACAAGGACAAACAAACAAACATATTATCGCATCCATAATATAACTTGGGGTTGTATATTTTTTTCAGAGAAATCAGCGTTAAGTGCTTACTGTTTTCAAGCTACTGTTGTATAGATAATAAAAGATAATATGAGGGTACACCCTAAGTTAACCAACTCCATCATTTGAGATAGTGCAACCTAATAATTTTTTCTTTTTCATCAAATACTCGGAGCCCATGTACTCATACATTGTGCTAAAATTGTGAAAATGTATGTTATTAAAATAGTTTTGTGGGTTTGAAAAATAAATAAAAAACTTATTTTTGGACTTGTACCACTTTGGAATTGAATCACCAATTCTCAATTGATAAATGTATAATCTAAATTAAATATAAACATCTATTCGCCACACGTGATTACTATGGTGACTTCTGTCGTCACAGGTTATTACTACAATGACTTTTGATAAGTGAATTAGTTATCACTTATCGCTGTTGGCTTTCATGAAATTATTTTGACTTAACTATGGTACATAAAATAAACTAGAAGCATGTATGTAGGTATACGTACAGGCCAACACACGCGTGCGTTGTACATGAATATGAGATAGTAGATGCCGGTGTAAGAGCATACAAAGTCTCTCATACATCCTAACTCTCGCATTCAATTACTCCTTCAATTATCTTGATGTTCACTCTAGTTTATTGTTTCTTCTCTAAGTAATCATGCTACTCGTTTATAAGTGAAACTCGACACGTGAGGGGTCGGAAAGGGGGTGGGCTTTTAATGTTACGTTAATGTTTCCCGTTCATTTTTGATATCCCGAAAGAAAATGGAAATTGAATCTAATCACAAGAGACTTGCGAAGATTGTGTTTGTTTTAAATGTACTAATTCCGTCCTGATCTGGTAATGAGAAAATCTGGAATTTCAATTAAATGTTCCAACTTGTTAAGTGAATTCGCTTGTACGTGGAATTTTCTACGGAAAAACTTTATACAAATGTTGCCGTGGATTTTCTGAAACAACGTAGTTTCAATGATCGTCTTAACAAAACTTATAAGACATCGAAATATGCGTAGGTATGTATTGAAGAAATGGTTTTTTATCGATACGTATCAATATCCGGATAACCGCGGGGTTGCCTATTTCAGGAAATTGTAATTATTATCTGGAGTGATCATTAATTCGCCAGAGCCGGACACGAAGAGCACCCCCTTCACAGCTTCGTTGTCGGGGGCGGGGGAAAGCCCCGCGTCCTTAAACAGGAAACCCTGATCCGGCCCGACCATCACCCGATGAATGACAATTAGGGAGTTCCGTAGCCTTCGGCCAAATACAACATTTTCCCCTCAGAATATCAGCGGTTTAATAATAATCTTAACGCTTACTGATCAATAGTGATCAACAATACACTCACGATTTATTCTGCACGGAAAACTTAATACTATCGCATATTATGTATTAATTCGTAATGCTACATTGTTCTTGTATTCAAACACCGTAAACACTCTCCTAACACGGCTACTTTGTTTTATGTAGGAC
The DNA here is from genome assembly GCA_026573805.1 of Hesperophylax magnus. Classification (NCBI taxonomy): domain Eukaryota; kingdom Metazoa; phylum Arthropoda; class Insecta; order Trichoptera; family Limnephilidae; genus Hesperophylax; species Hesperophylax magnus. Next base: position 11,553,955 of record JAIUSX010000121.1, read on the forward strand.
GCGGCTTAGGCACAATATCTACATCTGGGATAATTGGATTGTATAACTTGTCAAGTGTACCTCTAATCCAGATTACGTCTGTACCATATCATGGTATGAAACGAACTATTAACTTCATTATAGTCAAAACAATATTGGAACATCTATTCGGAACGTTAGACAAAGACGTTGGTCTACGGGATTAGTCCGGAACTACCACGGCATCTAGAATATCGCAGTACAATACACTCTTCAGCGTTGTATTCAGATTTCAGGTAGGTAGTGGTCCAGGTAACGGCCGTACCTGTCTGTAACATTCCTGCCAACTGTAATGGCCGCATTTCTCTCGGAGTAACAATATTTGATTTGCAGCGGATTTCTAACGTAATTAGCAGACCCACTCGTCCTCCTTTGACTGTGGGCCATCGTCTTTGACTAACCATTCGACTTAAATGATTGATATAATTGTACGGTGTAGTGCTTATGAGATTTCTGCCAAATCCCGGCTAAGGAATGTGGCCGCTTACACAAAGTTGAGTCTTCCTCTCGACTCTCCAGTTAATTGGATTGTGTGTTATCGGATGTTCACTAATTAAAATACATGTACAGATCTAATTTACATAGCTGACCAAGATTGTTATACCGAGTAATCCTCATTCTAAGGAAATTCAATTTATACTACTACCTACCTAATAAAGTTCGCTTTATGAAATCTGAATACAGATACCTCCCTTTGATAATAAACCATTCGGGAAACGCCATTATTTAAGTACATACTTAAGAAGTGGTTGGATTAATTTTCTTCAATATATTATTCATTTATTCTGCCAACTTGTGTTTATTTTACTAATTTTTGTTTCCCTTTGTTGCAGGTAGGCATTAATTCAACATCAGCCATTCATAAATAAGGTTTCGAAGATCTTAAGATTCGTAAGTTATTTTTGTTAAATTTTATTTATATTTTAATGCCGTAGAAATTAGATCCCTGAGGCGTACATATAGTAAAACCATGTGGTTCGTGATCGTGGGAGAAGTGTGGTAATCCGCAATTAATGCAAGGCTGATGTAAGCGCAATGAGTAAGATAAAGAAAGGGACGCTCAGATGGTTTGAGCACGTAGAGCGAATAAATGAAGATAGGAGTGTGTTTGAAGAAGTCGGGGACGTCCGTGGAAGATATACGTCCGAGGAAGATATACATCCGAGGAAGATATACGTCCGAGGAAGATATACGTCCGAGGAAGATATACATCCGAGGAAGATATACATCCGAGGAAGATATATGTCCGAGGAAGATATGGCACGATCGAGTGCGCCACGTCAAGAGTCGGACATGTAGAAGAGTACCTATGTATGAATGAGGCAGATAAGGAGCGTTTGCCAAGACCGAATTGTTTTTCGGTCCGTCTTCTTTGCCTACCCCTGCGGGGAAACGGCGTGTTGGTTAGTTAGTTATATTTCAATTTTTATTAGTACTTGATTATTGGTGTAATCGTGCAAATTTAATGAGTTTATTTGACATAACATCTGCTAATCCTATCGAATACCATTCAGGAATCAATCTGTACTCTCCCCACCCCTCCAACGTGCACCGTGCAATAATTCCACAACCTACAAGACTGTACCAATCACATGCTATCCATTGCACATGCAAGTTCACGAATCAGATTCGGGATTCTAAAGCTTCCTGGCATCGGGTTCATCTCACAGATGATTGCACTAAACACTAACAGACCTTAAAATCTAACGATAATAATAATTTTGAAAGTAGCTATAACTTTGTGGTTATCCATTTACAAATAAATGAAAAAAGATAACAAATTATAACAAGCAATAATTATTAGCCTGAAACACAAAAATATAAATTGAAAAAATCTTCCAAGAAAAAATAAATGTCGCCGATGGGAATTGAATCACCACCTTCTGATGGTGCACGGAACCACTGTGCTATGTCGGCTTATTTTTTTAACAAAAAATAGTTTTACCTTTATTAAGAAACAAGATAATTTTGTTTGTACCATATCAGGGCAACCTCAAGTCAAAATATATTGAGGAAGGAACGTTTGTTCCGAAACCGGTCGGCGTTTATGAAAAAATAAAGATATAGTGGTTCAAACAAAGTGGTTCTCATTTCATTTATTGATAAAAATAATATCAGATATTTCAAATATTTTGTTTCGTTAATATTATAATATAATTTGTATTACTAATGTTTAGTATTTATGTTTATCTTTACTAAAGGTTTTCTCTTTCTTTTAGTGTTATTTTTTTCTCTATGCACATATGCAGGTATTAATATATTTTCTCTTTTTTTTTATTTTTGTACCTCCGAGTATTAAGTTGATTAATTTTGTTCCCATCATTTTTTTTATATTCTATTGTTTACCATAGTGCCAATATAGATAAATTTGATATCATATCCCATTCATGTAGATGGGAATTCTATTATTATTTTTATTATGTTATTTTTAATGCACTACTGTTATTTAATAAGTCTTGTTTTATGTAAAAGCGCTAAGAGAGTAAATAAATAAATAATAATTGTTTTTTATAGTGCCGTTTTTGTGAAAAATCATCTCAAGAGCGCTGTACAAAAATGACTTCTTAAGATAAGGCGTACATACTTACCCACCTTATTTAATACATATATTTGTACATCGCCCTTGAGGTGATTTTTCACGAAAACGACGCTATATAAATTAGCCAAATATTATTATTATTATAACATGGCGGGTGGTCGCTTCAGATAAACACAGTTTTTTTTTTAGAAATTTTAAACTTTGTTAAGATTCCATTTTTGCACGGAGGGGACTTGATATTTAAAACACTGTAGGTACATTGTAAGATTTTACAGTTACTAATTAGATTATAGAAGAAGTTCTGGGAAGGTAAAAGGTATGAGGGTTAGGTAGGACTCTCGGGATCCGTGTGTCCAGGAATGACGGTCGTGACACTAGTTGGAGAGGTCAAAAGGTCTCCCTAAAGCAGCCTCTCCCGATCTGGCACGCCACGCAACTGGTGGACTGGTGCATCCTGAACAAACCTCACCCCATGAACCCGGACACTCCTGGAAAATCACCAAACTTAGTGAACCACTTGGGGTGACCTATGGCAGAGATATTGATTATCCAATAACTCCGCCTCCCAAAATTAGAATATCTAAAAGTAAGCATATACGAAAGACCAGAATTCCAATGGAAAATAATTCGATCCTTACAATAAACCTATGCAGCGGATCTTATGTGGCTAACTAAAATATAAAGGAAAGTACTTGCTTTCAAAATGTTAATTTTTACGTATATTGTAATAAATAAAATATTATTACATAGTTGAAACTTTTGCATTGTCAGATAGGATCCTGGTTTCCTTTTGTATGCAACTTTTCATAGTATTACGTATTTATTTCGGCACACTTTTCCGCAAGAAACTAAGTTTTGATTACGTGACGTGAAGAACATCAGTTAGAAACACGTGAAAAGTCCTACGTAACCTCAACAACATCCATTCAGAAACATCGCAATTTATCAAACCGCAGGACATTAAAAACTTTAGATTTTAACAATAAAAATGCTTCAATGATGAAAAATTGTTATGAAAAAGCCGTGGAAGCTTTAAAACGGGCACTAATTAACAAAATTGTTTATTTTCTCGAGCAATATATCTCATAATCAATTTATGAGATTTATTCTTTCCGTTCTGTGGGAAAAGTTAGCTCCCTGTAGAATACTGTCGAACGCCACATACTCCCGACTTTTTATTGTTTTACATTGAAATAAAAATAATTGACCAATCCCTTGGTCCATAAAACTCATCAGTGAAATAAAAGCAGGCTGGAACAAAGGTGTTCGTTGAATGTGAAAAAAGTATAATAGCACATATTTATATCAGGAATTGGGGAAATTCTTCAGAATTTCCATGTTTCTGTACACAGAGAAAAATGTGACTGCATGACCATTTCCTAATAATATATTAGTCATTCAGAATATATCTGAACACGTGTTCAATAAATACAGTGGACGAGATGCGAAAATACATATTATTATTTTGAAGAACGCGTATTCTGACTTCCTCATAACACATTAATGCTTTACTGACAGTTTGTTATTAAATGTGTCAAATCATTCGCTACAGGCCTCTAGTCCTTTTTTTAGCAGGAAAACGAATAATTTGACCAGATTTTTAATAAATGAACAATATTGTATGTCAGTAATTTTCCTCAGTGTACTGATTAGTGCTTTACTGCTAGTAGTATAATAGAAGTAAATAATAACGATCAGTGCGAAAGTAACAAGAAACTAAACGAGGAGGCACAATAATTGGTTACGCAATAAATACATCCAACAAGTTGGTTGGTTGGACAGCAAATAAGCGCGGAGAGCGATCCATTAGACAAGGCTAATGGGACTTTTCATTAAGACCCTCCAACCCTTTAGCACCGCGCGCAAAGTTTTCCTATTTTCAGTTGTGTCCACTCAGTGTCCATGCATCGCCCCGGGGCCATGCCCCATAGCGGATCTAGCCTCTCCCCACCGCTCGCTGCTCGCCGCTCGCCGCTCGCCGACAAGCTCGCACGTTAATAATGGGAATACCCTAACACTCCTCTTTACTTCTAAATTAGTGGCAGCAAGTGTAATTGTTTTATTCTCAGTGCTGTTGCCGAGGGAACTCTGTTAATTTTCGCGTCGGAATTAGAGTTTTAAGTGTACCTCTGGGAGGGCCACGAGTCCCGCTCTAGAGGCGTTTAGCCGCGATGATTTACAAGAAACGTGACCTAGCTTAATAGCTTTTGTTAAAATGGCCATTACCGACCAACTTGTTCGATCGCAATATCGAGGCTAATTGTAATGTCGAAAAAATAATTGGCATTTAAAGCTGCGCGCGAAAGTTCTCCTTCATAGCACGACTGTAGCAATTATGGCTTTAATTCTCAGTGTTTATGTGAATCCATACTCACTTATCAGATGGATTCAAACATCTATGAGTGCAATCGACTCATTATCATAGAGCCTTTTATTGTTTCAACCGTTATATATTCATTATTTCTTCGCCATAAGCGTTACAAACGAGTATTTAGTCTTCGTTCAATATTTTGTGGGACCAAATATTCATGTTTTTACCCTTTTAACCAACACATTAAGTTTTATCCCGACTCTGCCGACGCTGCACTTAAATTGGCTTTATTACCCTTCATAATCAAATAATTAATACGAAAATGGCTGGCATTAATTAGTTATAATAGGGATCGTGACGTCATAAGGCCTCTCGCAAATCCGGTGGGTCGTGAATGGCCTCCGACACTCCACCTCCCCTCCCCACGCCCCACCCACAACCTTTCTTCCTAAAAGTCCCGTGTATGCTTCGGCCCTTCTCGGAAACTATATAAAAATGTATTTTAATGATTTCTCTTAGGTTTTTAATTAAAATCACTGACTGATAATACTTGAGTTCTCTTGAAATTTATTAAACGTGTCGTGAATGCAATAAGTGTGATTGTTAAATTTTTATGAACGTCCTGAGTTTATCATTTTAATAATTTATTTATTGTTGTCATTCTCATGTATCTCAACAATCGCCGAGGGAGATCACCGAAGCTTTATAACCAAATCCCCAAATCAAAATTCACCAGTTCTGACCGCCAGTCCATTTACAACATTTCCCCGTAGTTATAAGCTCCATTAACTCAGCGCTGGGGTAAATTTGATCTGTGTTTACTGCAACACCTGTCTGCGGTGGATATCCGTTTCGAGTCCGAGCAGGTACCCGAGCCCAGAACACAGATCGTGATGAGAAGGCCGGCCAAAGAAATTAATATCTGGGGTCAAAGCAGTTCGCGAACCCTGGCCATCGCCGTACCCAACACCACCTCCTACCTCCATTCCATCCTACCTGAACCTCTGCTTTTCTTCCTCACCTTTACACTTGTAAAGGTACAGGCCTAGCCTAGCCAGCAATTATGGAACATTTCACACCGGTCAAAGAAAACAGAATGGAATGTAGCATAATCTCCACAGATACATAACTAATTTTAATAATGGGAATTCAACTGTCTACTTATAATATTTAATATAAAAAGAAATTTAATATTTCTATTTTTGACTAACTATTCGTGGTGGAATTCCATTATAATGATATAATAATGTTTTGAAAATTTTCTATCCTTTTTTCACTTATTTTATTTTTGACCGTTACCGGTTTCAACTGTAGCCATATTCAAACTGGTCCAATTATTACTTAAACTATGGCTTATACACACAATATTTGTAGGAGGGGTAGGTGTTTAATGAATTTATTATAATTTTTATAATTGTAAAAATTTGAATATATAAAAACATAATTAAAAAATTCATCCATATAATTGTGATAAAATCATAGTATACCATCCCTGTCAACCCCCACCCCCTCCCCCAAATGTACTGTAATAATCCACCGTTTAAGGAATAACTGTACCACCCTGAAGATGGCTATAATGAAATAATGGTATAATGTAATAATAACATTATAATGTATAATATAATGCTATAATGCTGAAACCGGTAATGGTTAAAAAATAAAATAACTGGAATTTTTTTTTTTTATTATTTCAATATATCAATAGAAATTTAATAGATAGGTATTAGATAAAAAAAAAAAACTCGTGACCTTCCACTATATGAACAACTGCTGTAGCTCAGGTGTTAACCTAGAAATCCACCACATGGTGATTTTTTGGCAATTATTAACATTGTTGTCCACCTCTATTTAATCCGAGATAGGAAGTTTTATCACGAAATCGTATCTAAGTGAGGTTAAACAATTTCTTTCGGCTTCGTTGGAGACTAATGGATTTATGATTAAATATTGTTTTCAACACATACGATGACATTAACTATTGAAACGAAATCTTTGGTCGGATCACAATTTTACGAAAGAAAAATTGGTTGGTACCAAATAAAAACTACATAATATGGTTAACCGGATAAAACATAACACTGGCAAAACAAAACACCATTACCTACTAATAGTGTACTGTTGTTAGGTTGGGTTTATTGTTTGTTTGTTCCTTTACTTTTACTTCAATGAGCAGGTTTTTCATGGAACCTGCACAAATTGTTGAGTATGATTTTCGATTATTTTAAGAATATTGTAGCTATCAATAATCGATTACTGAGCATTTTACGGTGTGCCAATAAGAATGCCACAATAAACAAGTTCGAGGTTCAAGTGTCAGCCCTTTGTGTCCGATATCTGTGCGGGTCGGACGTAGACGATCTCGAAACGCCGAGAAATTTTTACGGGATTAATATATTTTCAATGAGACAAAATATGAGAAAATAATACCGCACGATTCGGACGATTCTCGAGAATTCAAGAACATATCGCTGTGACCAATACAAGTCAACATTAGACATTTTTAAAGTAAAATATTGTAAGTGTTACCTGCTCTGGAATTGCAATATGAAAACAATTGAAAATATAATAAGGATCCCTCTGACCATGTTCTGGAAGAAATTTCTAATCTAAAAAGCATGTTTGTGTAATTATGGTACCAACACTAGAATAATAATCTAAACAACTTTTTTCGTAATACACATTTTAAACCCTTTAAAATTTATCTCTGTTAATTATTTATTCTAGAAACTTAGTGAACACAGTCTTTGTGAATGGAATAAGAAATAGGTGACGCCCGAGGAGGGCATGGCATGATCAATAGAATAAAATACTTCAGTCGGGACATGTCAATACTCGGTACATCAGACTATATTTGAACATAAATGAATTAAAGAGCTTGTGTCAAGAACTGTGTAGCAGTCTAATCTCTCCGCCTACCCCGTCGGAAAAATGGCGTGATGGTTAGTTAGTTAGACACAATCATAAATTTGGTATATTTTTGCCAGTGGATCCGTTTAAAAGTGCCATCATTTACTGCATCATTCTAAACATTATGAAAGCGGGTGGTAGTCCATGACGTTTCGTAACTGGTACAAATTAAAATGCATGACTCTATGCAACATTCCGTTAACTCAGAACTAGGAAATTTTACGAGACTTTTCCATCCAACCCGAAAACAGAACTTACGTCAAGTATCGCTAAGGATTATTTCGCGATATCATCGCAAATGAAGTTATGAATTTTGGAAGGCAACTTCTGCATTTGAACCGGCTCCGACATGCGATGCATTTAAAACTATAATTAATTTAATGTCACACATTACAATGTGACTCGTTCTGAATTATTCCTGCATTAGTTGAACACGAAACACTAAAAACGATCACTCAACAATACGATATGAATCGGTTTGTTATATTATCAGATAGACATGCAATTATTACACAGGTTTGTACAATATATGAACATAAAAATTACAATTTACTAAGGATTTTCAAAAAATTCTTTAAGAGTTTCGAATTTAAAAAAATAAAGAAAAATGAATGCCCCAAACTCATTCCACAAACAAGCCATTTTACAAAAGAATGACTCTTTCTCACGCTGCCGACATCAACTGTGAACAGGAATTCCAATCATTCCCACAAAAAATCTCGTTACATAACTCAAAATTTTTATTAAATGTTATATATAATATGAAATATGATTCCAAGTCGTGTCCAGTTACCTCGCTATTACAGTTTTTTTCCACAATAAAAGTGATAAGTCAACTTATTCTATTTATACAAGGTGATAGAAAAGGCATGGTTTCGGCTCAATGGGTAGCTGTGGTTTACGGATGGTGTGATCTTATTCAATGGTACAGTGATGCAATCAAAACCTCCGTGTATTTTCTATTCCATTAGTTGCGCAACATCTGTTTTTACATTAAATTGTATTAATGTTTTATTTAGTATTTCAAAACTGATATTTTTTCTAAGTTTTTATGGCATTAATTTTTATTATTGATTAAGATTTTTAAACCATTTTTTGGTTATTAAATTTCTACGAGTTTCAATTCGCTTGGTTCGTGTTTTCCCTAACAATGAATTATTACGGATTACGACAAACCCATGAAATATCGTTTACGCCATAAATCCAGTAATATTCAGTTACCCCCAGAGTATTTCAAAAAAATAATGTTTCCCTAATTGTCGGTGAAATCTTTTCAACAAATTATAACTTTGCTAGTTTAAATAACTTTAAATCGTGAAATGTTAATATTTTTACCTTCGTTAAATTTAATCAGCTTTGTTGGAATGGCCCCACCCCACCCTACTCCTCGCGAAGTAGAATTGGATCCAAACCCCTCCACCCTATAACGGTGTGTTGAAGTTTCCTTTAGTAAGCAACTCGCGTGTACGTAAATTGAAAATTTAAGTATTTCGCTAATTGTTCGGTCCGTAGGTACAATTCACGCTCCGTTAGGCTCTAATACGCTTTCATTGGAATTATTTTCATTAAAACAAACATTATTGTTAATAAGAATCCCCTACTTGATTAAAGCCGCTTTGCGTAAGCGTATATATATTCCTTTCAGCCTGTTTTCCGAATTAACCTAACCTTTGCTTTCATATGAAAGACTTACTGCGAATTCTATTTAATAAAAAATTCTACTGAATAAATTAAATTGTAGGAAGACAATTAAAATACTACAGCTACTTTAATCGAATACGAATGTAGATATATATTGTGTGCGTACTTTGCAATCAGTTACTTCATAATACCGCATCGGTAACTAAATAAATAAAGAAACAAAGTTTTGTTTTTATAAAGACTGTTCAAGATTCGTTCGATAGTTAATAATCTTATTTGTATAGTTTGTATTTTTGTAAAAAAATTACTCCTCAGGATGCTATACCTTTTTTGGAAAAACACCAATACATTATTACATTATTATTACTTTTAAAATGATTCCTACATGCTAGTATAATGCTCCGCTTTGACGCTCAAGAATATCCTATATAAATAATCATCATCAGATTTATTGCCTCAATCAACGGCGATGATAACAGTTAGTGGAGGATTAGGATTATCGCAGTAGGTTGTACGTGTTCCACCTGCGAAGGGAAGGCTCTTCCCCCCTCCACCTTTCTCCAGCTCCACTGAGTTCCTTTGCTTTACTAAATTGGACCCTTAATTATTTTCGTCAAGTATCCCTCGGTGTGTTGTGTACCGAATGGGTACAACCTATCCTGGGCTTCTAACAGTGCTAACTGGTAACACAGCCCCGAGGAATTGCGTTACTTCATGTAATATTCTATAATCACTATTCATACTGAGAATTCTTAGCAATTTCAGTTTTATATTTTTCAGTTATATTTTTACACTTACAGCAATAAAATCATTATCATTATTGATGTCATCCGCTACGTCAATACGAGATGGTCATTACGGAACACACATCATTTTTTTTTAATTACGTAGATAACTTTAAAAGTATTAAACCTTAGGTTTTTATACATGTGAATATTCTATTAAATAGTGGTTTAAACAAAGTTTATGCTTTTCATTTTATTAAAATGATGCCACCAAGAGAATCTTGCAATTATTGTTATATTTCAGTCCATTATTATTATGTAATGTGAAGAGTGCGAAATCTTACATGCACTTATTGCCATTCAATAGCTATGTTTAGTGACTAGATGCTAATAACCAAGTTTTACGATTTTCCTTCCACTTTCTCCATTTTCCTCGCATTTACTGTAGCGTGGATGTACTAGTTACGGGCAGTGAAACTATTCTGCGATGTTCACATAAAAATAATAATCTTCTTAACGCTACTCTACGTAAATGAATTTGAGGTGTGGGTAGACCATAATATAATTATATATGTAATATGTAAGTGTACGTTGTTTATAATATAATAATTCTGACGAACAAAGCAGGCGGGCTGTAAGCAAGAGGGCGTTTATCGCCACCCCATGTGTCAGGTCCCTAGTACTAATTCACCCATCAAGTCATTAAGGTCTGTTCCACCCCCTCGGTGGAAATTTAAGGTCTTTATTTTATAATTATCCTATAAACAATTAGCAACTCTTTCACGGGGATGTAATTTAAGAAGGTTACGGGATGCCGTATGTGCTTTGAATTTCACGTTAGCTGCCAGCGAAAATCATTCGTGTTGTTGTTGTTAGTGAATTAATTATGGGCTTTATTGTCTGAAATTTTCATTGTTGTTACTCATAATAACATCTCTGTTAGCGAATTATTATCTCAACTTCAAATTAAGTCTAATAACTTGGTGCTTTTTTGTTTGCAAAAATATTAACTTTTCAAAAGTAATATATACGTGTATTAACATCATTATTAAAACATTGTATCTTTTGAACAAATCGGTTTTAGGTTTTGTTGGTGAATACGTGACTTGAATAGCGAAGTAATTATCGATATCGCAGTTTGTTTCGACATTTGTAAGGTTCTCAAACATACTGTTCTTGCTGTCTGAAACGTACCGAGACAAACGTTTTTTTTGCAGTCTTCAAACGTCACGCGTCGTTCATATTTGTCAAAAGGTCGTTTGGTCCATCGGTTGTGTGTGAGAGAGTGCGCTCTACAAGCAGCGAGCATGGAGCATGGAGCTTGGAACATGGCAGCAGAATGGTATATTGGCTTGTCTTGTCGGCACAAAGAGGAGGATGAAGAACATCCGTTTCCGCGATAATTCATATTATGCTAATAAAAGTTGAGGTTCTTCACATTACCAGCCTTTATTTCTCTCGCCGGAGACTCGAATTAATTCATCCGCTCGTAAAACGGTCTCCTTTGTCCCTTTGCCCCGGCAGCGAACAATGGAAACAACTGGAATGTTTGTTTTGGGCAAACAAAAAATTAAATTTGTATGAATTTGTGTTCTTGTGGCGTGGATCGATCCGATTGTTTTTAATTTCATTTTGTCGGTCGACAAATCCGTGAATCGCGATCTGTTGTTCGACAATACTTACTGAAGAACCTTTATTTGAAGAAGAATAGCTTTATTGGTTTAGTTTTCAAAGTGAGTTTGCACCTCTGAATGTATATGTAAGATCTTACCACCTTTTCTTATAGCAAATTTCTTTAATAATAATTCTATAATATTCATATAATCTTCGCAGTGTATAACCCACGTACGTACCTACTGACGTGAGCTTTGCATTTCTCTTGTTTTGTCTTGTGTTCCCATGTAGGTAAATAAATCACTTCAGTTTATGTGATTTATTGTCTTTTCAATTGAAAATTCTCGTGTGCAGTTGAATAGCAATTATTATAATAAGAGGTTGGTGAAATAACGGGTTTAAGTGCGGGAATAATTATATATTTATTATTACCTAGATCACACCATTGCTGATGTATTATTTATAGTATGGCAATTATCATCCATATAAAAAATTCCAAGTCTTCATTAAAAATGTGAAAAAACCCTCAACAACTACAAACGAATAAACCCGGAATGAGTAAGAATTCGTCTCTGTACCGTGAAATAAAAAAAAACCACAAATATAATATACTCATTATATTCGAAATGTTTTCATTGCCCCGCTTGAATTGCCCGAATGTACCCACTCATTTATTCATTATCCGACCCAATTACACCCGCTTTACTCTACCTACTCATATTTAGGGGTGAACCTCCCCCTCGGGCTCCCGCCGCCCGCCGCCCACCGCCCTCTGCCTCCCCATCCGTCTGACATACCCTCGGGCCGAGGAAGGGGATAAAGGGTATAACCCCCTTAATGAGTCATTTCTCCTGCCCCTTACAGCGTTAACCTGTCTGGAACAACAAAAAGCGAGTTTTTCGATGATTCCACTTTATTACAATTTTATTGCGTTGTCTCTATTGTATTTCTTGTGTTTGTTCTATGAATAAATTAAAACTTTTATATTATCGTTCTTTTCATGAAATCCGCCTCATTATAATAATTACTTTACTCGAATTAATTTAGTCTAATTTTAGTCCTCCGCCACGTTAAACATTACTTATTATTTCAACTCTTTACATGAAATAATTAGATGAGAAATTAAGATTAATATTTTTGTTTGTGTTCATTTTTTTTTGTTAATATAATATAATACAGTACTTATTCAGATAGGTAATATTGCATATGTGTGTGTTAGTACACACACAATATGAGAGTTTTACACTCTTATTTGCATCTAAAGTACACATTGATAAAAAATTTGATTGTGGTGGTTGTGCAATACGGTGTATCCTCAGTTCTCGATTGCACTGTAAGTAATACCAAATTTGCATTGAATGCATTAGAAGGTACCAAACAACACAATAAGACCATAAGGCAATTGTTCTTCTTACGCCAGCAAATAGTCACAAGGTAATAGTCAGAGCAAGTACGCACAAGGCAACGTAACTGTATCTTTTATTGAGTACCTAAGGGGATATTTCAACAGAACTTACACGTTGAACTATGGTTAACTCGTGTACTTCGATAATAAAAAAACTATTAAAGCTTATGATTTTATCATCGGCTTTATACTTATTATCTGATGTTTGAAATAGTATACAGTTACCCCTTTCTCGTCATCGAGTATAGCTTTTGGTCTAATTAGTAATTATAGTGATTACGTTTATTTTATGGAAATATTCCATTGCTCTCGTGTAAATGGTTTGTAATTCCTATATTAACCAAGACAATAAGACACCACTTAAGGCCCCATAGTAAGCATTCAAAAAGAAGAAGAAGAAGGTTTGAAAGGGAGATATTTAAATATGCTACGGGGAGCGCGCTAATAATTAATTGTGTATATTTTTTTAAATAAAACATCATTTGTTTAAAATAGAGCACAAATATATAAACAAGTGTCTAATAGTTATACAATAAAAAGTTATATGTTAATATCTTAGTTTACGGACACCTGCAGTCCAGTTTTTAACAGGAATACGAACTATTTGAACAGATCTTTAATAAATTAACAATATTTTATATCGGTTTTCCTGCCTACTTAGATTACTACATCTTTTCGCTAAACAATTTTCAATAATAAAACATGCATTGAGGTTTGTTTGCCTGTTCCCTTCGAATCAATCCTTTGTTAAAATGCATTCAATTAGTATGATATTTAAACAGGTATTGAAACCGTCGCATTCACCGTTAAATCCTTACTATTCATTAAAATAACCCGTTAGATAATCTCCTCGAACACTCCGGTAGATTTGAGTGTAGATCTAAGCCAACAACGGCGATCCTGGGTTGCGGGATATTTAAATAATGTAAGTTGATGCAAATGAAAGTGTTTGTTTCCAAACATATTAGGGACGGCGGGGCACTAATGGCCGGAGCACACGGCACTGTTTACCTGCCTACCCCGCCGGCCGATCGGGAGAGCAGAGGCGGAACGGAGGTATTCAGAAATACCATTGAAAATTGCCATAAAACAGTCAAATCTAATATATGTATAACAAGCACAGACCCGCAAAAAATCACGGAAATTATAATTGTAGGATTTGTGAATCTGAAATTATTTAAAAAATATATATTACGCTTGGCAGATGTGAAACATCAAAATTGTTTTTTTATTGAAGGAACTCAAAACGAAAGTAAAGAAGTCTTCGTATTTTTGATAATAAAACAATTATTTTTAAATTTACACATATTACAAAATTGAAAATTCAGAATCGATCCATTGCCAATTTTAGTGAGAACAGAAGCAAATATACCGCACAGAGTTTTGGCGGCCTCGTGGAAAGTGCCGACTAGTCACAAAGCTGGCCGAATGATGCGTCGTTCCGTGCAATAATTTATAAAATTATTTTGGTACCTACTTTATCGCTTATCTGAATCGTTCCCACAAACAGTTCTAATTTTGGAATTCAAAGCAAATTTAATAATACATTGAACTGGAGTTACACAGAGATTATTTTGGCTCTAACAAGAATGTGCACTATTTAATGTATTTATTTCTGTTTCATTCACGCTCATACCGCGGAATTTCTGGGACTGAATACTATTTATAATAATACCACTTTAATTTATAAATGCAAATAAATTTTTTAACCAGATTATTACATTTTTTATTGTTGTAAAACTGTATTAGCAATGTTATATTACAGTAGTTGTTTAGGTTACACGCCTCAATGTTATTAGCATGTGTTTTTATGGCAATTGTGTTTATTCACCGTCAGATGAAATATTATCCTTTACTTGAATATTTAATTTCGAACTAGACAATTTTATTACCGTAATGTAGGGCGACTTTAATCATCGCAGATATCTGCACCATTCTCGCTACCACTCAGAAATGACTCGCCTATCTGTAATGCTTTTTTTCGGCAACGTATATATAAATATCGCTACGTAACTTAGTTTCTACTTATATTCGAAAATATTTTTGGTTGAATTGTGAAGATGTTTTTTTTAGATACGATTTTCAGACAGGGAAAATTGTAAATAGATTTTATGAATTCCTAAACGATTATAATAGTTTTGTGTCAGTTTATCACTGTCTATCCACGAAAATTCAAGTACTAGTTAGGTGCATTCGAACACACATTTATTTACAACTATCTTTATATTGACATAAAGTTGTAATAAGCTTACAAAAAATAGTACCTATATCAAAGTTGCCCCACTACGAAAGGTGAATTTCATCACGTGTTTTTTAACTCTAACTAACTAACCAACTAACCATGACCCCGTTTCCCCGCAGGGGTAGGAAGAGAGGACGGACCGCCAAACCTCTCGGTCTTGACACATACTCCTTGCCTCATTAGCATTCATATATCGTCTCATGCATACTCTTCTATTATTCTGACTCTTGACATGGCCAGACTGATTCACTTGATCTTGCCACGTCATCCTCGGGCGTCCCCGACCTGTTCTACCATTCACATTTGCGTCAAATATATATTTTATTACGATCTTTTAAACATTTACAATAAATATGACATAAAGTTTTTCGACTCGAATGATTTTATAAAAAAAAGTTATTTGGTTTCAAAACTGAAAATAGTCGTAGTCACCCCATTTTACGGTACATATGTGTTTTATCGAAAGTAAAAAGATAATGCGTATGTACGCACGCTGCAGTGGTTTTGAACTAGTTCTAGAATATCCCTACCGATTTTAAAGCACATTAAAAGTTAAAACAAAGCCTAATTAATATGATGATTTTTCTGTATGATTTATTGTCCCTTGAATGCACTAGTCCGCCCGCCTTGTCTCAACTCAAAGCGTCTATTTATCTCCAGTTATAATCAAAGATACCGACATCCTTTGCGTCGCGGCAGGTCATGCCGTCTTCTCATCATATACCATCATACATCTTCATACACAATAATATATCGTCATACACCACCATACTCAGCTATATCATATCCTCATACACACATACGCCAACATTTACTTATCATATTATGTATATATTATATGAATATTGGACTGGGGACATCTAAGATTATTGAATTTCAGAGATTGCAGAATAATGGGTTGTTTTAAAACCATGGTCAAGATTTCTGCATTGCAACATATTAGAACAAAATGTTTTGTTTGTTATTTTATGCTGAAAAAATGTAATTAAAATCTGAAAAAAAACATTGTAAGGTCTTTCAAGTGTGAATTTTTTTCAGTTTTTATTACGAAAACTATTTTTTTTAAAAAAACACACAATTCTTTTCGGTAATAAAAATAACAATCTTCAAAAATCAAAATAAAACCATACGCTACTGAAACATTACGTATGAAAAGCAGCTTCAAATTAACTTTTAATAAGTTCTTGTACTGAGGATGTCTCCAAGGTAGAGAATTATCTGATGGTTTTTACGATTTTATTATTTTTAACACATTCGTCGAAAATTTCATCACTGGTAGTTTTACCACATCCTCAATCATTCTTTCTTCCATCAGTATTCATCGTTGTTTAATGATACGTATACATTTGCAAACCGAAACGCGAACCGAGCCACGAATTACAGGAAAGGAACGAATCAACTGCATGCGGCGTTCCGCGCCATTTGCGGTTGCTTCGTTCTTTTCCCATAAGTTGAGGTTCAGCTCGGTAGTTCGGCTCGCGTATGTATACGTAACATTATGTATCCACACATAATGATATAATACTGCGATGACAAAGTTTTGCACAAAATGTTGCAAGTCAAACAATGCAAAGAGACGCCCTTACACCAACATGCACTGATCAAACAGGGCTACATGTTGCTGTTTGCAAAGGCCGCACGGTGTCTTCACCCCATAGAACCCAGTGGACATCGTGGATTTTGACGATATAATGAAATTAACACTTTTTTATGATTGAGAATATATTTTTGACGATTATCTTAATGTTATAAGAATGCAATTTTATGTGCAATTTCCATAACAGTAGGTCAAACATGACTCTATTTGAAGTAATTTAAATTTTAATGGTTTTTAGTTGATTCTGCATTTGAATTTGATGAATTTTAAAAATTTTTGCGGTCTCGAAAATAAGAAGTAATTTTTTTTTAAACAAAAATAAAGTTTACAAAATGCATTGTTATGAAAATATTTAGAAACATAACAATTATAATTAGGTACTAATTATTATTTTGATTTTTGTCTATGGTTATTTTGACAGCCATAAAATCGGCGCAAAATAACGGGAAAGGATTATTCTTGCAAGGTTCCACACTTTCCAACGGAGCCCAGTTGGGCGAGGACTCAGTTGAAACGTCAGTTGCCAAGTTTATATGGAGCAATTTAAAAAAACCGTTCGGAGCAAGTACGCGACGAATCTTAAAAGTAAAATCAGGCATCCGATCCTGAGATACGCGGAGTAATGGTTAAATGTAAAAAAACCCGCGCCAAAATACGCGCAATGTCGGTCGACAATTTTAAAACCCGCGTGAATTAAACGAGTGCCAAAGTGCACCGGGCCGTGTGTTCCGTTTGGGATGTAATCCACGTTTAAAGAGACAATCCTCTCTCGCTTCGTACATGCAAACCTTGAGTACGCTGAGGAATACTAGATCGTTCGGATGAGTATTGTATTTGGGTGCGTGAACGCCGCTTACCGCCATTCACACGCGCGCCTTGAAAGGATCCGCAATAATCGGGTGGATGAACACCGGAGACTGGTTTCCTGGCGGGAGACTGGACGAGAGACGGAGCTGGTGGGCCGGTCGCCCGCGCCGAGGCAGACGTACCCCTGGGAGGAAGGCATCTCCACTCATCCGCGTTTAGATAGTTAGATAGGATAGAATCGGTCTGATAGGGGGTAAGTCTTTTAAAATCCCTTGCTTAATGTTTACCCTGTTATCATGAAATAGAGTTCAACTTATATGTACAGAAACTTGTCTTTTACTCTGATTTACTTGTGAATAAGCCCCATATGCCCACCACCCTGAGAAGGGTTCTTATGTCTCACCGCAGAGCTCGGCATATCTTACCCCCGGCAAGATTTGGCGTCCAAAGGTTCCGGATCGGAACCAAAGCCGACCACTGTGATGATGACCAATCCTTATATGCACCCATTTAACAAGAGGTGTTGACCGGCTACTACCCCTAGCCTCACAAAGTAGGTACAACCCCACACACCAGCATATCAGCATCATCCAGGAAACCTATATATATATATTTTATATATATATAAAATATGTAACTACTATTATAGTAACAGGTTGCAAAATTTCAGCTGCGGCTATTTACTATTTTGTTTTTATTAACTTTTCTCTTTTTGAAGAGATAATTTTTACTATTTATTTATTTTTATTTTTGGGAACTTCAGAGAGCTGTATCGTGGATTATTATTATTATTTATGTCTTCTAAGTTTTATTATTTGCAAATACTGTCTCTTTCTAAAAATATTTTTAATAGGTACTTAGTTATTTTTTTTTAGTTTTGAAAATGATAATAAAAATGCATCAAAGAATTTTTTTTACTTGATTATAGCTCTTGGTTCAAGATTGTCCAGGAAATTAATATATTATGCACAATATGTGTTTACCAAAAATGGTTACTAAAAAGTAATAATAACGCAATGATAAAAGTATTTTAACTAAAAATGTAGCTTTGTCGGTCTTTTTAAACTGTATACTTGTATGTCCTTTCATACATAAATTCAATCTTCAACATTTGACATGTTTCTTTAAATATCTAGTGTTTAAAAAGTGATATAAAGTCATGAAAAGTGATGAAACAAAAACTAGGTTGAATAAGTTACGTAGGTAAGGTTTACATACTAATATTTTTCGTCGCTTTTAATGACGTTATATCATTTTTTAGATGGAACTCTTATGTTAATTTCTAGAATATCTTTTTAAAATAAATTGTGTTTTACATTTTTCCCTGTTTTTACAATTTTACATTATATATTTAAGTATTGGTTACTTATGAATATTCTTTTAGTATATTATATTATAATTTATTTCACTGTACTTACACAAAATAACTTAACCATGTGACCTTATCACGGGGTACATAACTAACCCCAGTAAGAATACATGTTTCGTACCATTAAAAAACTTTCGACGAAATTAAAGAAATATTAGAAACGAAACATAAATTTTCAATTATCTAGATTTGTTTTTAGTACCTAGGTAAAGATTTTTATAACGTTTCAATTATTATTCTTTAAATGTTACAAACATGTATAATAATATAATTTTAAAAATTATAAAACAAAACATTTTAATGATTTTGTAGTATTTGTTTCCGAGAGAGATTTGTCCGTTTTAAGTTATTACCTACACCTTTTTTGTATGTACTTATTTTCACCTATGCTACTCCATCTAGAACATAATGTGTCATAAAATTATAACATATAAAAACAATTAAAATTACCGTATTTCAGTGTTTCGGAATTTTTTTCAGTGTTCAAAATAAATTTAAAAAAAAAAACAATTGTGTTACAGTAATCTCAAACGTTTAGAAAAAAGATGAAAAACCTATAAAAATATAACACAATTTCCGTGTTTTAGACATATTCTCAGTACTTTAACCTTCATTTCAGGAATCCTATTTTGTTTTTCTTAATGCTACATATATCTAGATTCTAGAAGGATTGTAAAAATACCAAACAATGTCCGCAAAACCAGCTTTTCGCGACACCGTGCGCCGCCTTACTCTGTCGCAGTGTCCGGGAATCAATCTTACTACGTTGGAGTAAAGAGCCGATAAGGGCGATATTACGATAGAGACAAATGATAGGAGATTGGCAGACCTGTGTTCGTGTTGACGAGTATTATTTCCGAATTCTCGTTGTTACGTTCCATTTGTGTTATACGCCAGAACAAAGATTTGATTGTAGTTCTCAGTATTAATAAACAGTTTCCGAAGACCATGAAAACACTTTCAATTCAAATTGCTCAAATGTATTGAACGTTACATAAAACCCTTTTAATTCAAATAGCATAAATGTATTGAACGTTCCATAAAACACTTTTAATTCAAATATCATAAATGTATTGAACGTTACATAATACACTTTTAATTCAAATATCTTAAATGTATTGAACGTTACATAAAACACTTTTAATTCAATTAGCATAAATGTATTGAACGTTACATAAAAAACTTTTAATTCAAATAGTATAAATGTATTGAACGTTACATAAAAAAAATAACTTTACAACCATAAAACGATACATTGAAGCATTTTAAAACTTTTTTCATTTTATTTTATTTTTTGACCGTAATCGGTTTAAGCTTATTATAGAAATCTTCAGACTGGTATAATTATTGCTTAAACTCTGTTATACATATACACAACATTTGGGAGAAGGGTAAGACAGGGGTGATATACAATGATTTTATTAAAATTGTATGAATTAACCTCCCTTCCCCTAAATGTTGTGTATATAAACCATAGTTTAAGAAATAACTTTACCAGTCTGAAGATGGCCAAAAACTAAAACCGGTAATGGTCAAAATATTATTAGTGGAAGAAAAATATTAATATATCTTTATAATGGAATTCCACCACGATTTGTCAGTTTCGAAAATATAAATATTAAAAACCAAAATAACCTTTTATTATACGGCTTATGAAGAAAACGAATATATTCACATTAGTTAGAACCTAAAACTAAATGTTTTTTTAACTAAAATAAAATGCACATGTATTTATTTATTTATTAACGGAACATCGTCCAAATTACAAAATAATAACACGATTACAGTACAATGAAAAATACGGGAGTAGATAAAGGTACATGAAAGCAAAGACATAAGGCAGATATAATATAAGAAAATAAAGTGACAAGTCGAATCAAGTCAAGACTACGCCGTGGGTCAGGACCACAGGACACTTATAATATTCCGTCACTTGTTTAGCGACTGGCAAAAATCATTCAGACTTATCCCAAAAAAGTTAAGGTTTTGACTTGAGTTGTTGACCAGTCTACACATTCTGGACAATGGTGAATAATATCCATAATTTGTCGAATGATGGTTGAGGAAGAGCAGTTCATTATTTCTGAGTCTGTGCGAGGGGATATTGAAGGGAATGAGTTGCAGTAGAGTAGGTGAATCAAATATTATAAATATTTTAGGTATTATCCATCTGTTCAGATTTTCTGATATGAATGTAATTTTTTGTATTATTGTAGTGATGCGGAAACAAAGGATTTAATGGGTTTGTTTTAATAAAATTTCAATGGACAATGAATAGTTTGATATGAAAAAAAAAAATTACCGAGTTTCTCATTATTTTCCAAACTTTTGTATTTTCTCTGTATTATTGGAGTCTGAAATTTGAGCGCTTCTGAATTTCGGCACATTTTTTGCATTTCAATCAAATAGTGGATATATTGGATGTACCGGCGGAATAAAAGAAGACCGTGATACTGTAGACTGGGTTGAACAGGGTGAACAGGGGCAGATCGCGTAGGGTGGGCGGCGCGCGGTGGCCCTGTCAAAACAATGATACCATAGGAACCATGAATATTATATCCTGCCCTCAGCTCCCGAACAGGGTTGTTTGAACTAGAGAAACACCGGGTGATATGTAGATATTAAATGTCGACTTTATAATAATTATGATTTTTATCAATTTTTAATTTTACGTCTTACGAAAGCATTATCCATTATGCGTAACACACCATTAACCCGTTTTATTAAGTTAAAAATTCTTAATTTTTATTTGTTTGATACTTAAAATCATGAAGGCAAATTATATTTTGAATTTACATCGATATTCGTAATCGCATTGAAGGCCATTAAGAATTTAGGCCACGCTGAAAAAAATTAGTATTGCTAATTTATTAAGAATCTCGTCATATTATTTTAGTAAACTGCACATGTATTATCACGATGTCGGAACGTGTTGCCAGTGTTCGAAATTTACAAAAACATGTTAATTCCGTTTTTAACCTAATTATCAATAATTTGAAGAGATTGTTAATAAATTTGCAATACTCATTTTATCCGCGCAGGGTTAATCCTACTACCAGATAAACCAATTAAAAGTTTTATAATCACTTAAGACTGCTACTATTTGGAACGACTTTTGAAAATCAGACCGATTTTCCCGTAACATCTTAGTGTTCGCATGTCACAAAACCGATTTTCCCGTAAATCTTAGGGTTCACATTTCACAAAACCGATTTTCCCGTAACATCTCAAGTGTCGCATTTCACAAAACCGATTTTTCCGTAACATCTTAGGTGTCACATTTCACAAAACCGATTTTCCCGTAACATCTTAGGGTTCGCATTTCACAAAACCAATTTTCCCGTAACATCTTAGGTGTCACATTTCACAAAAACGATTTTCCGGTAACATCTTAGGGTTCGCATTTCACAAAACCGATTTTCTCGTAACATCTTAGGTGTCACATTCCACAAAACCGATTTCTTAACATCTTAGGGTTCGCATTTCATAAAACGCACCAAAATATGTATAACCATTTGTCGTAACAAACTTATTTAATGCTTGAATAAATAAATATTTAAATAGGTGGTAATTAATGAGCCACTGGTCAAGTCACTGTCCGCCATGAAACTCGAGGAACCCATTGAAAATAGAAGATGGGAGGATATTGAAAATGGCCAACTGTAAAAACACGTTGACCGATTCGGTTCACATTAGTTTGGCCAAGTAAAATACGTTTTTTACGCCGGTCGTTCACATTTATGGCGGAATTTTATTAATGGTTTTCAATTATCATTATCTTATTGAGATTGGTTTGTTATTTTTTTTCATAAGATAGGTACATTATATTGTCTAGTTCTGCTTTTGTTTCGTTATCAATGATTATTTTCGTGAATTTCACTAAATAAATCTTCACCAACAAATATTTTTATGTTTTATCAAAGGTGTGAAATGGACAGGTAAAAGTTAATGTCAAATCCTAATATTAATTATTATAATTAAGTAAAATAAAATTAAACAAGAAAATATTCTTCTTCTTTAAGAATAAGACAAACATTCCCGGGATATGAATAACCTGGCAATAAACGCAAGAAATACTTCTTGTGCGGTGATGGAGGAGCTAGCAGAGAATTATGCCCGATGTGTCTAGGTGGGACGCATTCAAATACTCTACTATTATACAGTTTCTAATCAGCATCGTTTATATTATTTTTTAATCGCTGTGAGTAATATGCGAGACAAAGTAAAATTCGACGGATATGTAGATATCATAAATATAAAACAAATAGTGATTGCGTACTAAGTACTTATTTAAAAAAAGATATATTTTTAACTCCTCGAGCTTCTGCCATATTTTGACAGAAGGTCGGAGTATTTTCGCTTATAATTAACTAAAATTGGCACTTAACGTTTTTTGTACTTAAAATTATTCACAATAAAAGCATATATAAAACACAAGCATTTTACTAGACACCTTTGTCATTTCAAATTAAAAAAATTCATGAAGTTTCAATTTTTTTTTCAAATTACTTTCGGAATGTTTTGTTTCATAGAGGTGTACTTTTTAATTATTCTGTGGTTAACTTCTAGATTTACACATATATATTTATATTTATAAAGCATGGTGTTAAAAAGTTTTAGTACCGTTTAGATCATATTTCGTGAGACCATCTGAGTTATTCCCAAAAGCGAACAAATTAGCCTGAAGGATTAAAGTCACGCCGAAAAGTTTATTACACGGAAAATCTCACAGACGAAATGTATATTACATGGAAAATCTCACAGACGAAAAGTATGTTACATGGAAAATCTCACACATGAAAAGTATATTGTATGGAAAATCTCACACAAAAGGATGGAATAATGACACAATGCATTTTTTGTGTATTTAGTTACTTACGTGATATTTGCATGAATAATACTTGCAGAGTTCTAACACAGTAAATATCCCCGCTTCACACGTCTGGCATTGTTTTTCCTCCATTGTTATTAATTTAATAATATGAAAATGACCTCATTATCCAGCGGCGGTGGGTAGGTGGCCCCGGACGAGAAGATGATAAATGAATATATGTATAAATGCAAACACACACAGCCAACACCAACACCCGCGATACAATCTTTACTCCATTGTTCACATTTACAAATTCCCGCGGCCATAGTTCCTACTGGTTACCGAGACCACTAGCTGTGTCAATAATTGCTACATGTTAGCCAAATCCTAACCTAAATTTAAAGCAAAAAATTCCACTTCTTTTTCCATCTGATATTTCTAGGTTGTCTCACTTATTCGCTATACTTAGTTCGCAACTCCATTCCGGTGACGGTACTATCGAAGGTTCTTGGAATATACTATGCTATCCATTTGTGACACAAAACAAATCGTTGCGATGGTTACATTCAACTATTAACTATACATAATTATTTTCTCTGAATAACTACAAATAATTATTGATTAATACATATAATTATTTACTGTAAATAAATATGGTATTATGTACTCATAATACCATACCTAAATTGACTCCGTCTAGCTGTAGCTAATTTGCATATTAATTTTAAATTTATAACACAGCAAATAATGTTAATTAACAACCATTATAATAAAAAGTTTTGTGTCACAAAGTAAGTTAAGTGTTTTATTTTATTACTTTACTATTATTTTTCTGACGGTGAATAGAAATTTGGTTACGCTACATTATCGTTAAATTGTTAATTTTTTGTTTTTAATTTCATCTTTTAATAGTTGATTTGAATCTTAGTAAATCATGACAATGGTAGGTATCGCGGTATGGTATAGCATGAAATTGAAATTGCCTATTTACTTGCCCTGAACTGTATACTTAAGTAATATTTTATTTTCTAATTCGTGTTTGGTACCTCTTGTAGCAATCAATCATACCGGAATAAGTCTAATGAGCGCCGGCAGTAGCCCAAAATTTGTATACTTATTATCGTTCTCGTTAAAATCTGGAGAGTTCCTTACCGTTCCTAATTTACTTTCCGACGGATTCCGGGAAACGCCGGCCTTCATGAAATCTCTTAGGATAACTATTCTTACGATCCCTAGCTCCCCCTCACCACCCCCTTTCCCGGCACTCACCCCTCTCAGCCACCTTGCTGCGGGTCCTCCAGGAAATGGTATAACTTTGTGAATAATGTTTCTTTTCCTTTTGTCGAGGAAATAATGATTCCGTGTAATCGCCATAAAGCTCTCCGAACCTAATGATTTTAAATTGTATACATGTTTTTTTGTTATACGCGAAAAATGCCATCTTCAATTAATAATACCAACCTACCTATCCCCATTTCAAAGATCACGTGCATACAGTTTGGCCCAATTTGTGATGATTTTTAGGATTTAATAATTTCATAACCATTCGACTTACCTTTTTGAATTTTACACACATACCTAAGTATTATACTTATTCAAAATTCAAAAAAATATTTATTGAACAAAAATACAGAGTACAAAGGGTATAGCTTATAGGTTTACATCCTATTTCTTCCAAAAATAAAAATTTGTAATTCTTTATACTGACGCTTTATGGTTTCGAATATTTGAATACAACCAGTCTTCCAGAAGTTGTAGCCTGAAAAAAAACAACCATTTATATTATCAATTGTTTATGAGTTTTGTGATCGTTGGTAGCAAATACTACCATACATATATATTTTTCACAAACTACGGCAAGCTTAAATTTTTTTCGATTTTCCTCCATATTTTAATTTTATCCGAGTCATTAAAGAAGTAAAAATGGTATTTAGCCAATTCTGCTACCAGTAGTGTGAAACAGTTTACTAAAGTTTTTAATTTTTCTATTTTTTACAGTTTACATTTCACTGTGATTTTTAAGGTGAAATTTAAAATCTTTTATATGGTTATATACATTTCTTAATCTTTGTGGTGATGAATTAATAAAATTTATTCCAAGATATTTATGTTTGAATTGAATATTTTTGATAAAATTTTATTAATGATTGTTTTTAGAACCATTTACGTACACTATCGTCCATAAATATATCTCTCTGGCAACTTACAATCTCAATGTCTAACATAATTTTTAAAAGAAAACAACGACACAACAAGAGTATAAACAAATTTATATAAAAAATAAACAGGTAGAGAGAAACAATAAGCTCGGTAAATGGTACCTATACCGTAACACCATCAATTTACTCGAATATAATAAAATTTGCTACGACTTACCATAAAACGAAAGCAGTTATCCGGGCGTGATGGGAGGATGGTGGTGGGTGGCACCCCATTGTCCCGATATCCCTCCCCTCTTCCAGAGCAGGTCTCGTATGCCACTGTTTGCGCAGGACCTCACAAAGTAATCTAAATTAATGTGCGTATGCAGTTTAGGGTACTTGTGGATGTAGGCCTGCCCGGAGTTCCCCGAGTACCCCGGTACCCGGCGTCGCCCGGGACCATCGGGCTGAGCGGGCTAAGCGGGTTGGTGTGTTGACCGAAGCGTAATTGTAGCATTGTTACCGTCGCCGGCCGAAACGATCTTATAATGCAATTTTGTATTGGTACTGAGAACGAACTGAACAATTTTTATTAATATGTGACCCATAAGAAGTACAAAATACAGGTTTAAATCAGCATGATATTTGTTTTCGTGTGTGAAGTATCTACCCTTATTCTAATCACACATTTTATCTTAGTAATGGTTTTCAGTGTGGAGATATCATACAAATATAATATACTCTTCACTCATCCGTATTCTTTATGACAGGTGTAAAGCCATTTACGTAAGGTCCATCAAATGCAAGATTAGAAGAAATGGAGATGAAAAGAGCTCTCCAGGTTACAATAGACATAACGCATTTTAAAACGTGTCTTAAATAGACTAAAGAAAATTGGATTCCAATATGACAATTGATTCCTCCCCCACCCACCAATCCAAAGATTGAATAAAAGGTGTCAAAACGCTTTATCAAAAATTGTGAACAAAATGAAAATGCCTAGATATTCGTAGGTATAAAGAATTTTTTCGCAGTATTTTTTTTAGAATTATTCACGATTTATTGTGCTGCGGATAGTGGGTGTGGTAACCGGGCAACTCAGAACAGTGGCAATTCAATACACTTCAACACAACCTTCAAAAGTCATATAAAAAATAAAAATAAAAACTCGTAAACATAATCTATTTAACGTAATTTTTTTCATCAGTCTTAAAGACTTTAACACACTTTTCGAAAGTGTGTTAAATTGACACTGTCCTGAGTTGCCATGAAACAATTAGGTGTAGACCATGACAAGCTATGCAACTGAAATATTTTAAAATTAAACTTTAATTCAGCAATTTTAATAATGAATTCGGCCAAGAAAGCTTAGTCAACTGCGCGTCCAGATAAAGCTGTGTTTACGAGGCCGCAGAAACTGTGCAGGAAACGTGCAGAGTAGAGTGTAAAGTGTTATACGCATAGATTTCCCGCTTTCCCGGCACAAAGGCTGCGCCTGTGAACCCACACAGCGAAAGGGTTCCCTCATATCGCTATCGACACTTCAGGCCGTAATGGAAAGTAAACACCATTTTCAATGCAATTTGTCGAAATCGGTACTCCATTATTATGGCAGTACTAAGCTGCGTCGGTGTACATGCGCTGATAGTGTACCCGCGCTATTTCTGCAGCCTGCACTGTTAAATTGACCGATTCGTACTCATTTATGTTCTGCCGCCAACTGTGCTTTGATTCCATAGCTTTTTTCACGCACGTGAATGTTTTTTTTTTACTTAAATTTGAAACAAATATTATCAATTATATTATTTGGCTTTGTAGTAAGCGTTCAAGAAGAAGAATAAGATTTATTTATTTTTTATCTATCTATTGAACTCCCGTAGGGCTTTTACAGACATAATAAAGCAGAAATTTAATATCTAAGTACATAAAATAAATATCATTTGATCATTAGATTCAATAAATCGATCAACTACATTTTGCACATCCAGAGTCTTAACTATGCTTTGTTTATAATGGTTTACATTTCACCAAATAAATCGGTTCTATTTTAAGTCATAAAATGTATTTAAGAAGAAGATGGTTTGAAATGGAGATATGTATACGAAACATCAAGAAGAAGGAAGTCATAAAGAAGAAATAATAACGCTCAATGAATTCCTTTATTCCTGCACATCCTAAATTCAAATATTGGCTTCTTAGGTTGCCATGTATACCGGTCGATTAAACTCCAACCTCCTTCCAATCCTCAGAGCACGTGTTCCAAGTCCTAACAGTGTGCCCCCTGCTGTAACGGTCTCACCGGGATAGAAGTGCTCCTGGCTGTGGTGGTAAAATCGTATCTTATAGTAAGGCTCCGTAGTAAGCGTTCAAAAATAAGAATTATATGGTTCGAAAGGGAGACAAAAATAATGTTAGAAGGAGAACGCTAATATTAAAAAAACGATAATAATAATTTATTTATTTTTGGGAAATCGACAGTTTACATTTAATCAGTTTGTACATAAGTATTATATAGTAAAATATAACCAATTATGGATTTCCTCCTTGTGACTTTAACTGAGACAGCATAATATGGAATAAGTTATTTACATTTGTGAGAAAGGAATTATAAAATTTATACAAAACAAAAGATTATATAAAACGAAAAATTTACAAAACAGTACATTTATAGCCATGGAGAGAGGTTGTAGATATAAATCAAATCATAATAGAGATATAAACAATAGAGACATACGTAAACATTATTCACAAACCATCAGAGAAATATTCTTTTATGGATCTCTTGTATTTGGTAAGTTCGCAACTGAAAATATCAACCTTAGATAATACGCTATTGTAATTAATGTATAGTCTGTTCAGGCAAGAATTCTGCTTAGAGTTCGTTTTGCTTTGATCATCCCTGAACAGGACACAAGAGCGTGTTGAACGCTCAGGTACATTGAATGGAATCTTGTTTAGCAACTCTGGGCATTGAATATTATTATTAACTACTTTATACAGGAATAGTGCATCCTTATGATGCCTCCGTACACTCAGTGAATCAATTTTAAAGTATGAAGCTGCCTCTGCATAATTATTAAATCTTACAAATGACTTGTAACAAAGATATTTTAGGAATTTGTTTGATTTTGTTTATGTGGATTTTGTAAAATAGAGACAAAACAACTGATGCAAACTCCAAATGACTTCGTACATAGGCAAAGTATAGTTGCTTAATGATATCGATGCTATTAAAATATGCTATTAATAGGAGTAAGCGAAAATACTTAGTAAAGCATTACTTATTTAAAATAGAGCAAAGATCTCTCGACATATGTCTGAAGCTGCATTTAAAGAAACCCTGATTTTTTGGTACCATGATAACTCAACACAATAACAGTTCAACACACCTTAACATAGTATATAAACCTAACCTACGTAACCTATTTAACCTAGTTTTGTTTTATCACTTTTTATGACTTTATATAACTTTTTAAAGGTGTGTTTTTGATTGTATAACTGTTTTTTTTTGTTGTATAACTCTATAACGTGCTAAATAACAGAACGGGATATTATTTCATAATTTTCGGAGCTTTGCGATATTTATAAACTCGGCAAATGTATAGAGATTTTACTAAAAAATAACTTAATATTTTTTAAGAGTAATCAAGGGATAGGGTATGTTGTAAATCAGTAGAAATTCTGAATGCGTGGTCTTAAAAATGGCAATTCTGGTAACAAATTAATTATTAATATTATTATAGATACCTTGTCTTATTGATTGCTTAAATCTTGGATCCTCGGCTGCTATTACAAACAAATAAGCTCCCTAGATGTGACATTTCACAAAAATGGTGGTTTGAAAATTAGCCAGTATGATTTTTAGTTATTATTATTACAATTTTACATCTAACTTATTATAATGTTTGAGGTGATATTTTGATAGTACATAAAAACTTTTTTTTTCTCGCGCATAACTCGTATCGCAAAGGGAGGAAGTAGCTGTAAGAATCGAACCCGATCAAAGAGTCCTACGGTCTACGGTCCTACCCACCGGGCTATCGACCTCAATACGGGAATTTGCCGTATGGAATCAGTGATGGTGCCCCCCACACATCTCTGTATGACCAACGCATATTTAGGATAATCAAGAAAGACACTCGAATTTGAGTTAGGTGTTTTGTCCATAATTTACAAAACTCAATTATTCTCGCTCGATCTCTCAGTCCTTGGTTGCCTATCACCTCCCGCTGAAGCCCCGTCCTACGGTGAAGCTTGAAGCTCTATGCCCTCAACTCGATGGTCCAATTTGGCCACAAAAGCTTTGCGGGTCGCCTCCGGCCAGCGGCTAACGTCCCTCACAATGAAATTATACCTAAACCGTTAGGTTCAGTTTATTTTAGGCGCAAGCTTTAGCGAGCTCTACATGCAATCTGGCGGCCAGTCAAAGGCTTTCGGAGGCCAGTTGCAGAGCTGATATCTTTTGTTCAGGAGGTTTACTCGATCACTTGTTGGCTGAATTTTAGCATACGTGAGATATGTTTATGTTGCGTAGTGCATTTTCAATAATTGTTAATCATTTTTTCTAATTTACATTTTAAGATGAAACAAGGTAGTATATACCTCCTTCATTTTATTTATAAGAATAAACCAAGCGATTTCGGAACTACCGTATCTGCGTCATTGTCACTTTTGTCTTAGGGTTTTTCTGCAGTAAAGTATATTTAAATAAAATAAACTTTTTGTGGATTATTTATTAGAACATCCCGACCGGTTTCGTAACAAAGATGCCTTTTTTGGACAGGTTTATAAGCGTGCCTCATGTTTCATATTAAAATTTTACATTAAAAACATACTACAAACTTTTCGAAGTAGCCTCATTTTTTTAGAACCAAAACAAAACACTTTAAACACATAAACAACCTAACAGCTCGCGCGACAAGATGCGAATAAAAGCAACTGATAATTCATTAACTAATTTACCTAACTTTGGGGCTTTGGTATGAGTCAACCCGTGCATTAATTACCCCAATTACAAAAGCATTTGTCACACTAACTATTTGTTAATACCCCCATGACGTTATTTTTCAAGAATTCCAAAGTGAACTTTTTCCGTCTAGCTTGTATGAAACGAAACACAGTGCGTCGTGGCAAAAAAGAGGTTACAAGCGGCAGAACTACTAAAAATTGCTTACGCTCCGATAAATCTGCACCGAAACCGGTTTGTAGTTTCTTATAAAAAATAAGATATACACAATGTTACGATTTTTCCAAAACACGGGTTGTGTTAACTATGTTTGAACTGCGTTTATATCATTTATCATTTTCTATTATTTTTTCATTTATTTGCAAACTATGCTGCGATGCAAACCAAACACCACTGTATGTTAAAAAATACTAGT
Organism: Hesperophylax magnus; assembly: GCA_026573805.1. Classification (NCBI taxonomy): domain Eukaryota; kingdom Metazoa; phylum Arthropoda; class Insecta; order Trichoptera; family Limnephilidae; genus Hesperophylax; species Hesperophylax magnus. Next base: position 11,585,465 of record JAIUSX010000121.1, read on the forward strand.
ACACGTTATATTCGAAAATCATTTGAGTAAAAAGATTTTCCCTGGCATTTTTCAACATTTTTTTTTATTCCAAACATTCTGGACTCGAATTAATTGGAAGATATTCCTTACCAGTTGGTTCGTACGGCTTTTCAAACGCGCTAATTCCGTAGAAAATATTCATCCCCGCTGTTGAGTTTCGAGTAGGCTCATTGTGCTGCTTATTGTACCTGTCCGGCAGAAGCCTCCACCAACCGCGATTGTTCCCAGCGTTTTGTTCCCAATAATACAATATCTATATTTGACGCTGAACAACCTCTGAAACTCGCCTGACGGATTCCGGCAAGTGGAGGTTTTTAAATTTACCACGAAATTTGTAGCTGGAGTTGGATTGGGAAGTCAAAAATATATTGTACTAATTCTGTTTTAAAATGCATCGGAAAGATGTAGCGGGCACAAAAACTGGCTCAAACAAATTAAATATTGTATGGGATTTCTCGGATATAGAATTTAATGATATCAAGATGTACAATTTTTATGTCTTTTTAAGTTTAAACGTTTATTTATTTTTCTACATACAAAAATTGCCACAGCGCTTGCAAAAATGCATCGACCGAAATGGCGATTATGTAGAAAGATAGATAAATGTTCAAACTTTAAAAGTTGTACAAATTACTATACCTTTGGACACGGAGAAAAATGAGTATTGCTGATTTATTAAAATCCTGCTAAAAACGTGATGGCATGCCATTTTCTAATAAAATATTAGTACTTTCAGAATATGAGTATATCGGAATACGTTCATGGAGCTGCGTTTATCGTGATGAATATAATGATGAAATGCGAAAATATTCGAATTTTTATGAAGACATGTTCCGACATCCTCACAACACATTCGTGTTTTACTGATAGTTTGTTATGAAATCTGTCAATTCATTCCTTAAGGGCTCGCAATCTCGTTTTTAACAGGGTTACCAATAATTTGACCAGATTTTTAATAAATTAGCAATATTTTATATCATTAAGATTTCTCAGTATACTTTATAAAAATTAGACCTTTTGGGATAACCCTCGTATGTGGAAGATGACGTTCCACCACCAGTTCCAGGGTAGAACATATCGCCCCGGTTAGAGATCATAATTATCCAGGTGAGACAAGTTGCTAGAAATCATAGCATAAAGGTTGTATTTAGTCTATGAGAAGAACACAATATTTCGTGATTCAAAAGTCTGGCCAATCGGGCCTTAAAACTCCTCAAAATTCCTCCAATGAAATGTTCGTTTCGTTCAATTTAGTTTAGTAGAAGACTATTTATACCCTAAGTAAGAAGAGATCATTATAAATAATTGAAAAGTATTAAAAAGTGCCCAAAATGTTGCCAAGTAACATAAAAAATTGTAAATTCCCAAATAGATTCAGATATATGCTCATAAGTAGAAATACTTTATTATACTAGTCATCACTATCAATCAATAGTTATTATTTATTAGCACGTAGATTTAGTGTTATTTTAAATTATGTCTTCCAATAATAATAATCTAAAGTAGTAACAATATTATGTATACATATCTACATTGTAATTGAACATGTACATCCTGTTGACAAACTGCTTAATTGTTGTTTATTGGGATAATACTTTAAAGAACAATATTTTTTTTATCTATTTGGCTTTGTTAGGTGACCAGACCTAAATAGCCGGGTACTTCCCTCCTCCACTTCCTTGACCAAGCAGTTGGGACTCAAATTTAAACGCTCTACCAGGTCCTTTCACACAGTAAAATAAGCACGACTGAATTTTCCGTATGCAATATTTAAAACTATTATTGGTGCTGTACTACATCGTAGCATGCTCGTGTGTAGGTGTGAGTGTGTGTGTATGTGCGTGTGTATGTGCTCGGTTCTGTCAATATTTTGCGAAAGCAAGTTAACGAAGTGACCGCTGGGACCCTACCCACCAAATTGAATATCATTCATGCGATTCGGGAAAATGTATTTTTTTGCATTGAATGAAACTCGTTTCGCAATTTATTGCAAACATGTCAAAAACTTCAATTTTTCAACAGTTTCAGAATTGCCGATCGATTGTTAGATTCATTTGGGTATTTTCTCTACCAATTACGTCTTTTGTGTTTTTTCATTCGTTTTGTCATTCCCTTCTATCCGTGCACACTAAATATGTAGATACCTACCATACCGCCAGCTATTTTACAGGGATTACCGTAAAGATTTATGGTTTTTACCATTTTGAACTAATGTCTTTCATTAATTTGAATTTTGACCGTACGTCAACAATTTTTTTATTGGTATAAAAAAATTGAAGCTCTCTAAAAAAATAAAATTTTATAAAATAAAATATTTTTCAACAGCCTGTCGAAGGGTTCATTTGAATTTTTATCAAATGATAATCCAACCCCCATCAATTATTAATAATTTGATCATTTGTATAGTGGCGTTTAATGATGTTATTAATGTGACAGAATTAAACAACATTCCCCTATTTAAAATTGTTATCAAGTTTAGTTGGTAAAAATCCGTGTTAATTAAATTTTTTTTTTATATTCAAAAATATATCAATTTACAAAAAAAAATTCAAACCATAGTTTCTGATAATGCCTTCAGAAAGCGAAACAGCTGTCACGCGTAGTTATAATTATTATTACACAGCAGAACTTGTTTATAAATTAATAGAATTTTTGTAAATTTAAAATTAATATTATTAAATATGTAAAAGAAACACAAAAATTTAACAAAATGCCATCGAAAATAATCAAATCGTTCATTTACTGGAACAGAAAAATTAAAATTTATCAGTTGACCTTATCTTAAAATAACGTACATACCACTTTTTAATTAATTATGTAATTATATTGTTGTATAAATAACGAAGCAATGTAGCATAGTATTAGCATATTATAGTATTCCAAACACTCGCTTGTACCTAGGTTGCATGAAGTTAGTAATAGATACGCAGATGTGGCAGATCTATTTAACTGCACGCAAGGTAGGTACAAGAGGGCTATGCTATCAAATCTTTTCAATCAATATTAATTTAATCTAATTCTACCTTATTTGCACTATAGAAACTTATGTAATTGTATCTCTTGTTTACTTACTTACTTACTCTCTAATGTCATTTCACAATCAAATGCCACATATACTTGTAATTCTTTTTAAAAAATATTTCTAGGATTTTAACTGTGACATGTTATCATTGTTTATGGTATATTTATACCGTTGATATTAAATAAATAAACTTCACAATAGATTTTCAAATTTCAGATTGATTCATAAAATCTCTAAGAATACGCACCATTAATTATGTATATAAAAAGGATATTATTAGTAATAACAACTTTTTTAACTGCAAAATGGTGATAAAGCACACAGTGGGGTAACATTATCAAATACTGCAATTTTTTTTTATCAATGAAATAAAATTATGTTTTGATATTCCATACGAAATGCACAACGGCTCTCACGCGTACACATAATAAACAAAGTATATAATAATTTAAAAAATATCAAATAAATAAATAAAATTGTTCACATTTCTATCGTTATTCCGCTTTATTTGCCACCAATTCTCGGTACAATGCAAGACGTAGCCGCAGCAGTTGTGCCATGATTGATGACCCACAAGTGCTGTCCGAGAAAACCTCTCTAATAAACTCATTTACACCAAGTAATATTCTCCTGTTATTATTTGTTTCGCGTAGTTTATTTCTCGTTCCTCCCTCACCCTAACTGCGCTGCATCGGGCGCTGGACTGTGAGGAATCAATTTCAGATTAGACATACCAACAAACTGTATCAACGCTTCTTGCTTTGGTAATCAAAAAATTTCTTTAATTTATATATATTATTATTTTTTTTTTAATTATTAACATTTCATAATATGTGCACATTATATATATATGATAATACATCGACGGCGACTTTATTGCCATGTGGCAACTTCTTCCAAACAATCTAACAACGTTTACTCAACATTAATAATTATAAATTCTGAAGATTACCAATTTTTTTCAGAATTCGGAAGATATCCCACTTTCGAGGCAAATTCGCAAAAATATCTTTAAGAGAAACTGATATTGGCCCTTTTAGAGGCAAGCCACAGAAGTATAACTGAAATCAGGCTGTTTTCCCGAAGGGGTAGGCAGAGAGGACCGACCGCCTATATAACTCTCTAGGCACACTCCTTGCTTCATTCACATTCATACATCGTCTCATAGATAGGGTAGACCGGGTATGGTTGAAACACTTTTACCTTAACTAGGTGTAGTAATATTTCTTTTGTATTTATGGATAAGATGTTTATACTAGATGATCTATGATCTATCTAGTTATCAAATTAAATTTATTGGATGGCCACAACTCGTACAGGTAAGCTACAATAACCACTTAAAGACGATGGGGAAATCTGTTTCAATTATCCCCATAGTGTGGACGATTGAAACAGTATGTGGGGATAATTGAAACACTCTAAATATCTTTGGAATAATTGGAGTAATTTTAATAAATATTAAACATTTTCATTATAAAAACAGTACTCAATGAGATCATGAATAGTGATTAAACATATCACAAGTATTTTAAAAACTATAAACATAAATGTCTTGAAATAAAACAACTTTAAATATATTATTTATTATTTGTGTTTAAGTGCTCTTAGTTATACTAACTATGAGTATTTGGCATAATCAACATAGTTTTCCAGCGATATTTTCCTGGAACAGAATAGAACGGTATTAAAAATAAGTTTTTTGCTTTCATACAAAAGTGCTTGTTTCAATCATCACACTGTTTCAATCATAACAATGTTGATTTTACCTCTGACTCGACAGAATTTTCTCCATGTAAAATTCAACAATTAAGAAATCAAAAATAGAAAATAATTGTATCTGTGGTTTGTGATGTGAGATCATATTATTACAAAGTATCGCAATATTCTAGAACTAACAAAACTCTAAATAATCGGTTAAGGGGCCATAAATATCTAATAAATAAGTATATATTAGGTATCTATTTAAAGAAGAAAAAAAATTGTAGGTAGGTACTTAACACTGGAAGTAACATTAAACCCCTTTTTTTAAACCCCTTATCAATTACAAAAAGGTAAGTAAACACTTAAATGATACGAATAAAACGTCTTTCTGTAAAGAACGATACTAAAACAAAGGGCTTAGCCAACAAAACAAAAAAATGAAAATGGTCATAAATAAGTAAATAGTATCTATTACAAGTAAACAATCAGTAGGTAAGTATCTGGTACTGTATCATTATAATTACTTGTGACTTATTACCTACAAAAAAATTCAGTGAACACTTGAATGATACGAATAAAACACCTATGTGTAAAGAATGGCACTAAAACAAAGGGGTACCTACCTACTTCTTAAGGTACATTATAAAAATTAACATTAATTAAACGATGAGTAATCAAATATTAGGTAAACTCCTTACTCTTACGCAATTAAATATATTTATAAAATTATCCGTCCATATTACAAGGCACACCATCAATAATTAGTCAGATTCACAATTATGACAAGTGTACTGTAATTCTTGTTTGGTGCACTTTTCATGAGCCCAAAGTTCACAAATCATACACTGGACCCAAATTTCTCCGGACTTACTAGAATTATAGTCTTCACCACATACTAAACAAAAAGTATGTTTATCTGATCTCGAAGCGTTATTTCGATATATTTCTGTTGTTTCAGTCTTCTTTTTCTTCCTCTCTGTATTCTTCATGTTCTTTTTTATCATGTTAGCACCTTTTTTTCTTTCCTTTTCTTTGGTTTCTGTTCGTATATATTCTTTTTCCGGAGTGTTTGTGTAAATAGTGGATTTCCTCTTCTTCAAACCTCTGGTAGTTGTTTTCCTGGGTAGCGCTTTTGGGAATGGTCGCACGCTTTCTGGTATAAACATTTTACTTGTTGAAGGCACGGACAAGTTGCAATAATTGCTTTCGGAAATAAAATCGACTGGTAATTCATATACATAATTTTGTGACGATGATATCAGAGACTCGGTCGTGTTAATCTCAAGAGGATCAGAAGCTGTAGGTAAAGGCAGCGTATTATTTGTTAAACTGACCAAACCTCTCAATGAACACGTAACAAATGTTATTGATTCAGTACTAACATTTGGTTCTGGAGTCACCGAGCCTCTCTGAGTGGACGGAACAACTGTTTCAATTCCTACAGAAATTGGCTGCGAAATCACTGAGATTAAAGTAGGTGGAACAGCTGCTTCAAGTGGCCGTGAAATCTCTGAGTTTTGAACTACCACTGGGTCACTTTCGGCACTACTTAAAACATTTAGATTTGGTCTGTCCGTGACGTACGAGGGTTCAAAATCTAAATCACTGAATATGTCTCTGTTATACGGATGAATTCCAGAACATCTAAACCCAGATTGAATGTTAGTTTGGGTTATTGCCCGGGGTAAAGCAGTCGCCACTATGCTTGGGATATCATAAATAGTCATTGGTTTTCCTGGATTTGTTCTCATCCACCCATCACAAGCTGTATTCACCGCTTTTTTAAATGGTCCGAACACTGATCGATCCAATGGCTGTAATTTGTGACTGCAATGCGGGGGAAAGGAGAGCATGATTATACCATTGGCATAAGAGTAATCAATACAATTTATAGAAACATGCGATGAATGATTATCAAGTAATAAAAGAACTTTATGATCTAAAGACGAATTGGTGTGCCTTTGAAAATGATTTAGAAATATGGTAAAATCTTCTTCTTGCATTCATCCAGATTTGTTCGCGGTACCGATACTACCAATCGGACCATCTTTTAAGAAATTGCTTTGATATTTGATACGTGGGAATGTAAACATCGGCGGAATTGAGTTGCCAATTGCGTTTGCTGCTACAGTAACAGTTACGAGAGTTCCTCGTTCGGCCGACGTTACCGCACCTACTTGCCGAGTTCCTCTTCTGGCTACAATCCGATTTGGTTTTTGAACAGTTGTGACACCGGTCTCATCTACGTTGTAGATGTCCTTTGCTTCAAATTTATATCTATCCAAAACGTTCGCTAAATTTTTGAAGAATTCATCAACATTATGTCGATTAAAACTTGTCGCTCGTGCCAAACTCGTGGCTTGGGTACACCTTACAGATAATTGTGGATTGCGGTCTAAAAATCCTCGTAGCCATTCTATTCCGGCCATGCTATTTGTGTCCCATGAATTTGGCCTTGTCAGGTTGTACCGTGTGGTCAAATCAAATGCCAGTTTTCTTAAATCCTTTCTAGACAGTCCAAAATAAATGTCTGCCGTTTTTATTGCATAATTTGCAATCTCAGTTTCTTGAGATGGGGAAAATACTTTCTTCACCGAATTGTATCCCATGGTTATGGAATCAACAGATGTATCTATTGGTGCACTTTCTCTCTTTTTTTTGTACCTTCCCAATGAGACGTGGTCCAAATTAAACATCGCTGCAGCCTTTCTCAACGATCTTCCAGATAATGTTTCTTCATATGCTTGCTGATATGAAAACATGTCTCTAGTATTTCGGTCTGTGACGTTTATTCGTTTTCTAGGCATCTGAAAAATTTAAAAAAAAATCCTCGTCAGAAATACTGAATGAAAACAATTGCAAGAGTAGGTACCTACCCATCACGATGAGGTTGGATATCGTAAAAAATTGGAATAAAAGTAATGATAGGGCCTTTACCGACAAAATACGACATTATTAATGAAAGGATCGTATTAAGTGAATAAACCTTACAAGTGTAGGTATGCTCGTATGTATTTCAAATTAACTTATAAAATGACTGCCTCAACACAGGCTAGCCTATTGAGGCGGGCTGTGTGAAAACTCGATTTATAATTATAAATCTCCAATCTTTAAATATTACCTACTGTTCGTATGTATTTTTTTTCTCTGTTGTCAACTTTTTGTCCTAATATTGACAATGTATACTATTAACGCTGAACATGAACTTTTTTTAGTTATGAATGTAAAAATTTCGTTCAATAAAGATATATAATTATTATATGGTTAAGTGAGGTTGTCTACGGTCGAATGAGATCGACTTCATCATCCGTATTCAAGATTACCGAAGACAGAATGATTTCAATTTCTAATCAATTTTCATTATAACTGTTTAATTTTCTCTCCGTGTGGACGGTTGAAACATGGTCATGATTGAAACGTTGCAATCATCCCCACACGAGTTGTTTCAAACATCCCCACGCTGCATTTTCTACTTTAAGGTCTAAAATAAGCCCTTTAAATAGACATAAACGCCGCGCAAATGCATTACAAATACTCTAAAATAGATAAAGAAGAGAATGGAATAAAAAGTTTCGTCGAGCTGCGAGAGTAAAATGAGTTATAACGTAAACAAAAATTTCGTAACTACTTACTTTTTAGCGCGAAATCCAATAATGTCTCCTGTGCACGACTGTATCACTCGCCGGCTGGAGGGCTACTGGTGATAGGTACCTACAGATCTGACGGAGATTCGATTGTTGCGTCACACTCTTAGGTATTATAGTTTTCGAGTAAATTGAGATGTTTCAATCATAACTTGTTTCAATCGTACCCAGTCTACCCTACTACCCTTCTGTTATTCTGGCTGTTGACAAGGCCCTACGCAAGTATTTGGTTCTCTTGATCGAGTCATGGTACAGGGTTTTCCAATAAGAGTTGTTATTTTGGTATTCAATCGTAAAAGATCAATGGTTTCGTTGCTTGTGTGGCAAGTAGCGCCGTATTGTTGAAAGTAAACGTTGTCCAGATCAATACCATCCAATTCCGGCCATAAAAAAATCATTAATCATCTCTCGATAGCGATCCATTTACCGTAACTGTTGCTCCAGCCTCATTTTCGAAAAAGTAAGGTCCAATGACTCCGCCGGACCATAAACCGCACCAAATAGTCACACGTTGAGGATAGAGAGGTTTTTCAACAATAACTCTTGGGTTTTCCCAGCCCCAGATGCGACAATTTTGCTTGTTGACGAAGCCACCGAGGTGGAAATGGGCCTCATCACTCAAGATGATTTGCATTTGATTCACTCAAGTGAATTTTAATAATTTCAATGCGTTGTTGAAGCGTGTATCGTTCCATTTTTATTAATGGCGTAGTTTCTACTTGTCAAATGTCAAAAAATGACAGCTTCAAAAGTAACATCTACCGAAATAGCGGGCTATTCAAAATAACACATCTTATTGGAAAACCCTGTATGACTTATAACTAAATAATATACTCGTAGGCTGGAGAAAGAAGTGGTTACTATGTATGGATTCTAAACGTAATGATAGGGTCATGTCCCAAAAAATCTAATAAAATTCGGATAGTATGTGTTTATGCATAATGACCAATTTTCTTTCATTTTTATTTTAGTTTCTTAGGGCATGTCCAGATTTTCAAACAATGAACTGCAAGCCTCAACTGTTGTAGCCATTTTGTAATGCAAAGATTATGAATGAGTAGAGTAATATATTCCTCTCTGGAACGAGATTTTCATATATTAGTTTTAAATTCATGAACATTTGAACCAGGGGACTTTGAACACTGCTCAATGAACCTCTCCGCCTGATTAACGCTGTAGGTTTATATCTCCATTAGCAGCATCACGTTCGTTGATCAAATGCATTGTCCATGTAGTTTTGTGTTAATGATCGACGAACCGGTGGATGCAATCCGTTAGCCATAAGTTGATAATAGTTTGTCTAATCTGTGGTTAGTTAATAGCATAGATCATTGTAGAAATATATTATACATTTATACAGCGCCCTTGAGGTGACTTTTCACAAAAACGGCGCTATACAAATCATCCAAATATTATTATTATTTATCACATAATAATGTTTAGATTAGTTTAAAATTAGGATGGGAATTTTCAAGACCAACGATAGATTTTTATCAACCTGATTTCATATATATTTAACATTTGATTAGAGTTCGGTCATTACCAGTATTGAGTCCCTACTTAGTTTGTGTAGTTGCAGATAAAAATAATGTAAAAACCAGGCTCCACTGAAAACTAAAACATTGTATTTTAGATTTGATCACATTCGTATTCGTGTTTTTCTCGGTGAATAAAAAGCGCCTAGGCACAATGGGAAAACATATCGTCATGCAATGAATGGTTAATGATCGACGATTAAATCGTGTTTGCGTCCGTCATTTTGTGAAATGTCAGATTCCTCGAATAGTGTGTGTTTGCGAGGAATGAATGATGGTTACATCGGCCATGCAGGAAGTCATTATGGGCGAGTGACCTCTCCAAGGCTCGATGGCCACCGCTGCAAACAAATCGTGGACCGAGTTATGAAGGACGCAGAGGCCTATACCCTCCAAACAATCTGCACCATGGTGATATGTTTACCCGCCTGGTAATGGAATTTGAATACACTAGTCGTCTCTCTTATTCGTTTCTTACGCGCCGGTTCAGCGTTGGTATATTTAAGCAGGAATTAATCCCGGTTTAATACCAAGGTTTTTACTATTCCGACCTTACGCTCTGCGTAATATTTAAACCGCGATTATAAGGAAGGGGAAAAGAATACACGGAGAAAAATGAGTATTGCTAATTAATTAAGAATCTCTTCAAATCGTTGGTAATTCAGTTAAAAATGGTATTAACGGCCCTCAACGAATGAATTTATAGGTTTCCAAATAAACTTTTAGTAAAATACGAATATATTATCACGACGTCAGAACACGTGTTCATAAAAATCTTCGCGTTTCGTCATTATATATCATATATTATCAAGGCAATCGCAGATTACCTCGATAGCTCAGTCAGAAAATTGGGAAGATCCCAAAGTAAATAATTAATTTACTGTGACTCACTATTAAAATGTAATTGATTGTGACTGACGGTGTGAGACCACAATTTCTTGAAATGGCTTAAAATGTGACCAGATTTTATTTGCGAGGTACCTCCCAACCTTCATCTTTCCGATCTCAATTCCTTTACCAATTCATTCCCTTTACACCAAATTGGATAGGCCATATAAATATTGGCTTCGGTCAGTCGAGACTTGTGCGGTCACAACATAAAGGCATTACAAATCTTGTCCTTGGGTCATTATTTTGATTAAAACAATTTAATTATTTGTTTACTAAATGCAAATTCATTTTAATTAAATTAAGAACAAACTTTTCAAACGTGTTTCAAAGCCGAAGGTTTTTTCATTAGGATACAAGTATACTGGAGATTAAGATATATATAAATAGACAAAAAGTATTACGATTAACGGAAGGAGAAGGTATTTAATTAGTTATTAGTAAGAATAATTATATAAAATAAAATAAAATTATTGTATATTCAACCTAAACTACAAAATTTAAAAAAAAAATAAGTTCGAAAAATTATTGCAATAAAAATATGTCCGAAGGAAATAGGATTAGCTTAGTTGGTAGAGCAGCTCCCCGGCAAGGCGAAGGCACTGGTTTTAAGTCCTAGATGCAACCGTATCTTTTTCTGTCAGATATTCGTTTGAGAATCACTAATATCATCTTCAATGATTAAATAATTTTTTTATTTAAAGAATTTTTGATTTTGCAATCTGCGATGTTTTATTTGTAGTTGAAATTTTTTGTTATGTAATTTTGTACATTTCTTAGGGAATAATATTAACTACCCCTGTGAATTTGTCTGTCCTTTAACGGGAATCTTTCCTAGTTGGATTGGCAAAGCTTCCTTATATGTAATTTGTTCTTTCTTTTGTATCTATCTTTAAATAAATAAATAATGAATGGCGGAAGATTTTTAGGACGGGTTGTTTCGGAGAATTTGAACATTTCTTCAAATTTCAAAGTTAATTTTCAAGTTCTGTGAAAGATTTTTTCAAGTTCTGTTTTTATTTCAGTTTTGTCAAGCAACTAGCCTATACTGATATAATAACAGAACTTGTATAGGACATTCACAGAACCCGTCAATGAACGTTGAAATTTGATGAATTGTTCAAATTCTCCGAAACAACCCGTCCTTGTCTTTCATATTTGAATTGAATGTCCAAAACGTTTCCACACAAAAGTTTTGTTTTCAAGGAACACAACTTTAAGAACCAATATGTGGTATTGAAATGATATATAATTTGAATAAACAAAGCGCCCTTTTTTTAAACATAAGTTAGAATGCCAAAATGATGGTAATGGATTGCAAATTATGTATAGAAGATATTGGTTTTTCCTTGTTTAAAATAAGTAACTGGAACATTTTTTAAAGAAATTAATTTCATCTCTAAAATCCTGAATACTAGTATTAACTGTTAGGCAAGGGTGTCTCCTAAAAAAAGTCTCATTGATTGAACTTATTCACCAGTCTGCATGGCGTCTAGATTCAGTAGGGGACATTGGTTAAATAATGCAGATAAGCTCGCGGTTCACATGTCAATGGTGTGTTAATGAGAGGTTGGGGGTAATTTTGCCTGGTGGAGGCTGTACAACTGTACACCCCACGTGAACAAGCTAAATAATATTACACTGAATCAGCAGAGCCTCACGGTATTAAGATAGAGTACTAATGCTTCATTGAAAAAGTGATTTAGTGTTTTTATTTTATATTATATGACTACCTCATAATTGTGGTATATTGTTAGGTTTAAGATGGTGGGGAGTGATTAATAAATTAAAAATTATTTTTTCGCGCCGGGATGTTAACCCAATACCGGATTAGCCACTCATCACCGTGGCAGCTAAAATAGTGTTTAATTATTGAAGACAAAATTAGCGATTCCTGAAAAAAAAATTGAAACAGAAAAATCAGAAAAAGATACAGTCACATCTAGGACTTGAACCCAGGACCCTTGCCTTGCCGGGGCATACGCTCTACCAACTGAGCTACTGAGAACCTATACCCTTCGGTCATAATTAACTGTATCATACTGCGAATAAGAACTACCAACATTTTCTTCATTTTCAAATGCAATCTAGACAGTGTCTTAGGTATATATATATATATATATTATTTTTATTTTAATCTGCGACATCTATTGACTTTTACTGCAAGTCTAGGATGAATATTTTTTTTTTAATAACAAATTGAGTAAAACCTAAAATTGTAATATTTAATTATTGAAGACAATATTAGCGATTCAAAAAAAAAAAATATTTTGTAAAACATTACTTATGGTTGTAGACATTAAATTTGCACGGAGAAAATTGCTAATTTATTAAAAAAATTAAATTATTTTTAATTCGGATAAAAATGGGATTGCAGGCCTTAAGGAATGAATTAAGAGGTTAATAATGAATAAACTGATAAACTTTTAGTACATTATGAATATATTATCACGATGTCGGAACACGTGCATTTGGCTTGATACATATTTTCTCTGTGGGGATGTGTAAAGTTACGGTGTTCTATGCAAAATAATATTTTTATTTTGGAAATTATCAACTTTCTCACCAATGAAATGACTTAAGCCGTGTTTAGTTACAACATCTGAATTCCCTACCCTTCTCTTCTCCACCTCATTCGCCCCCACACAATATACCCTGATTCGGAGATGAACACTTTCTCCAGGCACTCGTAACTCTTAAAATCATCTAAATTGGTATCTATCAATAGTAATGAAACCATTATGATTTGCCACTTATATTATATAACATAAACCTGTTATTATTTTAATTTAAATGTTGCGTTACGTAAAATATTAAATAATCTGGATTGATTTTTCATTGTATAAGTAATAAGATTACTCAACTTCCGAAAGCTTCCGGAGCAATCCATCAGAAACGCTTTATTGATCAAATCAAACACAATCACTACCGCGACATTACATTTATTATTTCCAACTGTTTCCAGCCATTAAAAAGTTGTGTTCTAAAACCCTGAAAGTTTTTCTTATACAAGCGAGAGCGTCATCCGCTCGGAGAGGAAGGGGGTTTGTATTTTTCCTTTGGAAATAGAACGCACGAGCGGGTAGGTACCCACTACAATAGGTACCCCAATATTTTTCCATTTCCGCGTAGGTACTTAAAGAATTCATCTGGGTAAGTAACAAGTGTCCGGGGGCGGTGTGGAGGGGGGCGGCTACCATCCCTCTGGTGTATATTGGCCATTAGCATGATTAGAGCAATCTCTCAGTAGTGCTCGCAGATGTCTTACTTTGAAATGAGAAGGTTCACCTGTAGCCGCAGCTTCTTTCACCAATATCGGAATGAGAACTGGAGTTTTTTTTTTAATTTGCTGTTCCTCCATCACGAAAATTGCTTTTTCCATAGATTTGCAACATTATCAAATATTTGAAAAAGAAGAACAACAACAACTACCTTAAATTTAGGCCGTATCGTGCTGAAAACTTCTAGCACATTTATAATAATTAAGAGTATATAAAAGATAATATTTAAATCAACAACGCGGTATAATTGACACAAAAGAGTACAATCATCTCCGAGGTAAATTTTGTTATTTTGTCGTTATTATTTTTTTGTGATATTGCACAAGAGTAGAACCAAGTAAAAATGATTCCCATTTCCGATTACCAATAAATGTGAGTTTTTATCTCACAGAATTGTGATTGCATGGCGGTGCTTGGTGCAGAGTGCACATGTTGTACGCGTTGTCAGGAACACGCAAATCACGTAATCGTTCAAAAACCTCAATAAAAATCCAGAGCAAACACCACAAAAATAAATTACTTATCTACATTGCTACTGTTTAATCCGTTAAAAATATTTTTTGTTGTCAAAACTTGAATTACGCTTGCCGGATGACTACAATTCAATTCGTTCGGTCGTCCATCTTGCTCTGGCGGCGGTGGATTTGTTCTCACCAATAAATAGTTTATCGCACTAAATCGGTTAACTCGGAATTGCTTTTTTTGGTCGTGATTCGGCAATCAATTTTACGAAATCGCCTCGTAATGGAGCAAACATTGTTTTATAAATGATACGTGACTGCAACACCGCGTCGTAAATTCTTAACCGAACACAAAAAATATGAGACCGGATCTCGTCATTCATGAATTATTGTTATAGTAGGTGTAATAATTCCGCGTTTTATTTGTTTTCTGCTCTTTTTTACTTATTTTAAGAATTGCGCCATGTACATAAAGTTTTCTCTTTACCTCTCTTAGCTCTTTTCGGATAAAGATAATATATTATATCGTCTGATAGGACAGGAGGCCTGAGGAAAATAATTTTCCTCATGGCATATGTCAGCTTTGGGGATCCTGTGTGGTGGGTCTTTTAAGAAAAGGAAGGAGATGAAGTTCTTGGAAAGAAAAAGGTTTGAGAGGTGGGAAGGAATGTATTGCAAGACGGTGATTGAGAGAGATCAAAGAGTATCCCCAAACCGGCCTTTCCCGATCCGGCCCGCCACACTGCTGGTAGGCAGGCGCCTCAACCTCACCCAATAAATCACCAAAAGTAGTGAACTACTTGGGGTGACCTATGCCAGATGTGTTGGTTCCCGGGGAGGCGGTACCCATACCCACCTCCCAAATTGTTTTGTCATATAATAAAATGTTTATTTCTTCATTTATGTTAATTTCTAAACAGATTATCAAAAAAATTACATTACTTCACTGAGAATGGCTGGCTAAAATATTATTGGTAAACAAGCAAAAATAATGTGAATATTTTTTTAATGCTTTTTTTCGTGGTGTAAATATATAATACTTAGTTGGTTCCCTTAAAAACGAATCATGAAATCACTTTTCATTAAATATTTTCTTTATTTAAACGCCTATTGGGATTTTACATACAATACTTTTTTTTTGTAAAGCACACAAATACATAATAGTTAAAATAATCTGATACAATTAAGGATTATTACATATCTCTACGTTTATTTGCTTTTTAAATAAGCAATGTTCTTAAAGTAAAATATGTTGCAGAGCGACATTCCCCGCACGACGCAATCTCTGAGATCAAGAATTGTACCTGAAATTAGTGCTAGAAGCAACCCCATTAAATGGAGGATGGAATCTAGTGTGGTATTTATTCGATGCACGATAATTGATCATCCTCACCGGCCAGGCTGTCAAAACATCCGTTAATGATTTTAAATAAAATTAATAATACATTCCTTTTTCTTTGCGATGAAAATTCGTGTAATAATATATATATATTTGTGTAACGCATACTTTGAGCCACGTTATCCAAAAAACAATTTGCGCCATTTTGTTAACACCTTAACTACCCCCTCACAGCTACATACGTTTATCATGTGCCGTTTTAAGTATATATCGAAACATATATCTACCATGTAGTTTGAAGACATTTGGCTATGTATATATTAATATATTTTTTTTAATTTTAATCATCTAGTAAACATTAAATAAAATCTTGCTGATCTATTCACAAATCCAGGAAAGTCTAATCCAACCCAGCGTTTACAAGCATTCACTTTATCCTAACAATTGAATGTGATTTCTATAAGCATTTATCGTGTATAGGTAGGTACATTTGAAATATTAATGAACTGATAAATCAGACGGCTTCGTAGTCAGCTTCGGTCGGACCATCATTTACTGAATTTACAAATGAATCTCTCAAATCGGGCATGAAACCAGGACACTCCAAATCCATTGTATTTTGTGAATTATTATTAGGATACAATCACAATGCAACCAGATAAACCTTCGAATCAATTCTTTTTATGATGAGCGTTTTTTCAGATAGAAGTTGCACGGAGAAAAATTACTGATATAAAATACTGTTGATTTATTAAAAATCTGGTCAAATTATTCGGTTTCCTGTTAAAAATGTGACTAAAGGCCTTTAACGAGTGAATTGACAGAGTTCATAACAAATTTTCAGTTAAAAGCATTTTTTTATGAGGACGGCGGAACACGTGTTCAAAAAATACTAATATGGTCGCGTTCCGTCATATTTATTAGGAAAATATCACGATTTCTCGATATATTTTATATTTTAAAAATATAAAATTTATCGAGAATATATAGGAGATTTGAGAATATATTGGAGAAATCGTGTTCTTTTATTAGGAAAAGTACACGATTTCTCGATTTATTTTGAATGACTCTAATATTTTATCAGGAAATTGGCATGCTATCACTTTTTTTTTAACAGAATCAATTTTCTCCGTGTGCTGGATTTCTATCCATCTATTGATTTATTTTGCACAACAACCTTTGATAGTAATGTTTATTGTGCCGATAAGTATTATAGTGGAGTGCATTTAACAAACAAATACATTTAGCATTAGTGTATTTGTTTAAGCAAAGTGTCACTAAATCGTATTTATCAAAGTGAATTAAACAGTCTGTTAAACTAAACATCGCTACAATCTGACACCGTTCGAGCGCGGTACACTCGCAGCGATCTTTGTGTCCAATAGCTGTTTGTTAGGGCAGACTCATATCTTGGTGTAGATTTACCCATTCAGTTCCAATCGAGTGCCGCCGACCATTTACCACCGCAACATTTCCGATGAGGATGTTATTCCCACGCTAGCCCCCTCCTCCCCTCGTCCAACCGGCTGCATTGGTGTATGGGTATTGCGACGTTTATTGGATTGCAAATTTATTGAATAGTGTCTCCGACGACAAGCTAGATGATAATAATGCCCGCAATCTGCGTGACGGAACAATGCGAGCCGCCATTACAGAGCGCATCGCTTGTCCCTGTCCTGTCCCTGTCTCCCTGCCTTCCCAGTTAGGTACCGTTCCCGTTCAGCCTGGCATGGCGTATTCCTGTAGCCGTAGATAGTCATCACTTCACTCGCTCACACCCAACCACGGACCACATTACCGACTGCAATTATTATACCGACGTCTCTATGGAAGTTTCTATCGCGGAGATCATGAGAGTTGAATAAGCATGTTATATCAATCAACTAATGTATCTTTCTTTTATTGTTTCAGATGATGGAATGCGCTTACTTGCCCGCCTACCCCGTAAGCAGGCCGCCCCCGCCTCCCGCCTGGTGGGCTCCGCGCCACTCCCCGCCGCCCAACTGAAGGCCGGATACCGCATCATCTCTCTCTCTCAACGTGTCTTTCCTCACCGAGCCGACTAACCACCACACCAGACACCAGACAACACCGTGTCCTCGCATCACGACTCACGACCAACAAACACATCATCAAACATCGAGTGCTCTGGAAGAACAATCGACTGTGAAGGAAACGTTACTAGTAACTAGTGTACACACAATTAGACACGGTGAAGAAGTGTTGACAAAATCACGAATTTATTAAATCGTTAGATAGAACAATGTGCTGATTAACGGGTACAAAAGGATAGTTAAATTTTTACCAATTAAGAAGACAATTTTAAAGTGATCGAGTTGCGTTAAGTTTGCATCGTGGTGTTGAAGAATTTGTTAAGTAATTTGATTGACCCTGTTATGTTATTAAAGTGAGGAACTTCAACTAATGATTGTTAAGGGATCCCCCTTTCCCTGTGTGATTTACTACCCGACTTAGTGATTTGCCATAATCAATAATGACACAAACGAATAATGATTGTGTATGTGAGGGATATGAATCATAATCGTTGTAAATATTATATTTATATTTTTCCTTCACAAATGCGTTAAGAACAAACCATTCATCCATATTGTTTGAATTTATGTTTTGCGCAGTGTTCGTCTGGAGATGTTTTACGAAAAAAATCACAAAGTTCAAATTATTACTTACTGTATCTATGTTTTCAAATGAACCACTGTAAAATAAATCTGAAATGTGCTACAACTTGTAAATATGTGTAAGGAATTATCTGAAATCCGAATTATGAATGTTTACTATGACCCGATGCTTTTTGGGATTCATTTATTAGCAATAGCAACAATATTCTTGTATTCCCGCTTCCGATTGATAATTCCACTCTAAGATTGTTTCCAACGAGTTTCTCTGGGAGCGGGATATTTTAATAACGTCAACTTTCCACTTTTTGAGTAGCTAACCCAAGTCATTATATTTAAAAAAAATATTTTAATAGGTTGATTTTCTTTCGATCGAAATACTTGCATGAAAGCATACATGATACATTGTTATTTGAACTTACAATAATTAATGGTGGCCTCTTTTTGTTTCGGCGTTCGAGCTATTTTATTAAACTACGCCAGTAGTACGATTCATTAATGTTAATTAGATGTTAAGTATTCTATGGGTTGACAGAAAACACGTTGTGATCGAATATTGTAAATTATTGTAATTATTATTGTATAATTATTATTGGTAATTATAATAGAATATGTCATTTGAAGTTTTATCTATTTCTTGGTTCTTTCTTATTTCAATCGTTGATGTTCTTGTTGTTTGTTTGTAAGACGATCAATATTATTATTTCTTCCCTCGCGTGATTAGGCACATATTGTACAGATCAACATATGAATTTGTTTAAAATGTATAGAAACCAATCGGCATGTTGTCAGTTGTCATTCATGGCCCGCACTGCTTTGTTAATGAAATGTTCAAATATACCTCAAATGTAAACAACAATAAAATACACCACAACTAACGAACGAGTTTGTTTTTCGAAATAACATTATGTAAACGGAACACCCTGTGGAAAATCAGCGATACATTATACATGTACGTCCATCATTAGATGTTAATCAATGTTTTATGAATTATTATTTATATTCATCGGGATAACAGAAAGGCTATCAACATTAACCTGCTTCGTATAATATTCCGTGTTTTTACTCGAAACTTAACAAAATAATACGTTAATTATTGTTCTAATTTATTTAGTAAAATTTTCGCATCCGCATCCTTTGCCAAACATTAAAATACAGTATCTTTTTCTTGCATTGTCAAATTGGTCCTCTTTTACTGTGGATTTGTATTCTTTATCCCGAATAGCCCGCTATTGGGGACGTTGGGGTTGTGGTGAAATGTCTCTCCATTATTACAATTCGGAACTGAAGCTATCGGACCGCCTCCCCATCAAAAAACAGTTCGTCAGCACTGATATAAATAACATTACCCGAATTGATTTCATCGAATTCAAATGGAAATCTCCACAAAAACACGGACTTCCAGTAAAAAGTGTATTCCTTATGTCTTGGGATAAATGCCAGAGCAATCTCGCGGTTCTGCCCGTTCCGTGTCTCGGTAGTTGCCCGTTGCCAGTTGCTAGTCGCAGTAGTGATCTCCCTCCCGACTATAAAAAGAGCGGAGGGTGAAATGCGCCGCACAGACAAACGGGATTTACATCGATGATCAAGCCTCAAGGCTATTTTTCTCATGCAAAATCTCTGAATCAGATCATCGTAAAAATGAGGGGAAGTACTTTATCCAGCTTGTGTTGATTTTATTGTGTCTACACTAAAAACAATACGTATAAGGATAGAGGATTGCTTTGTTATAATGTGCATACAAATAAGTACTTGTTTTTATTGAATAATGTCACATAATATCATCGGGTGTTCCGTATTCTGATAATCAAATCTGTTTTATCTCACCGCTCAATTGTACGCGTTGTCCAAATTACATTTTTCCCCATTCTGAATTACAAATCTCAAATGGCTAACAGCATCTCTACGTTGTTTCATTTACATAATATGAAATGAGGAAGGAAATAAACGAATTAAAAAATACAGAAACGAGTTTTATTAATGGTATTTTATCCCTTCTTTCCTTTGTCTCTCAACCTAAGAAGAGTGTTTAATTTTAAATGTATTTATTTTTAGCATCCCACAGAGTGTTCCTCCGTTGAATCTGAAATTAAAACTTACTAACAAGACGTCCAATAATTAGTATTCAATAAAAATGAAAGGGGTCTCCACGCAAATGAGCTTGCAGTACCTCCTCCCCAACCCAACCCCTTCCCTTTATTCCTTCGCACCCTCCATCCGTTGTATTACATCTGAAACAGCCGAAGACAAACACAAAGCTTATTTTTGAATCGTAATGAAAAAAACAAAAATCCAAGCTTCTGGAAAGAATTTTAATTTCCTTATTCGAGTCATACTCCCTATAATTAACTTTCACGGTGTTAGCAAACTCATTTACCAAATTGCTTAAAGGGGAATTTGTTCCGAAAGATGCGGGGTGGGAGGGGGGTGGCGGGAAGGCGGAAGGTTGAATATTACAGAGGCCTAAGTTCAGATTATTCAATTATTTGTTTATCTTATTACCCGGATTAATTCTCCACAGTACAGCGGCAAAGGCGGAATACATCCAACGAGGCTAAGAAACTATCAATCAAATATTGTTGCAAGATATTGATTTTATGGGTTTTATGATCACATATCAATGTCTTCGATTGGGTATCCAATCATGCATCACCCACAAAATCAATCAAATCAAATCAAAGATGAACCAGCCGACATCAAATACAGTGAGCACATAATTTATAACATGGATATTTTTACCAGGAGAAAGATCTTTCTGTTAATATCTAATATGTCTAACCGTAAGACGTATGATTTAAATACTTGATTTATGTGTTGAGTCAAGTGCATAAGGCATACCAATAGAATTGTACTATCTACATAAGAATTCTAGTCTATCATTTTGCTATGAAATATTATTGATTACTTCTACGAGAACCATTGTCTTTTTTTTTATAAAATACAGAGCAGATAAAAAAGAGTCCGTATTGGAGTGGTGCATGGTAGATTGGCACTGTTATTTTCGTTTGAACATCAAACAAATTGTGCGCGTGTGAGAGACGGCACTCCTCTCCATGTTCGTTTGCATTGCTTTGGATGGTAAATTGGAAAAGAATCTTTTCGATAAATTGGACTAATTTTCATAAAACTCCCACGTTTGACAATTTCAAGGGATTATTAAAAAATAACTCCCCACGTTAAATTGATATTTTTTATATCGAGTAGTAGATATATGTAATATTAACAGTTGTTATATACTTCTAAATTTCATGCATATACAGTTTGCTTGTAAAAAAATTCATTTTATTTAAGCAGTTCTTTTCATAAATTTTTTTCTTGATGTACCAACAATGCTTCTTTCGATTTACACTATTAGTTGTGTGATATATTATTTGCAGCTGAAAACATTTCTTAGAAGATCCTTCATACATAGTAATTAATGTCTCTCAGAAATTGCCCAAATCACAAACATACACTCGTGTAAAATTAAGAAAAAAAATCCTTAAGAGACTTATATTTACATGTATGAACTGTAATAGAAGGTTATTCGTTATTTTCTTGTGACCAGTCTGAAAATGCCCGTAGCAAGGTGAAACCGATCTGGTCCCAAAGAGGTATGTATTTAATAGTTCTTTTTTAATAATAAATAGGTAGGTAAGTCACAACATATAAACAAAACCTTCTGCCACTAATAATAATTCTTGGCTATAAGCGTTGAGTTTTTTTACAAATACATTTTTTGTGTATGAACCCGTTCCGTGGTGGCAGAAATTTAATATAATTTTAATTTTAGGAAATGAAAAGAAAAAATAAAATAAGAAATTTAAAGAGATAATTAAAAATAAATTAAACAAAGAAAATGTGAAAAATAGAATATAAATTCTTGCTTTATGTTGTTCATTTATAATTAATTTATTGCAAAGCGCTTTTGACATAAACAGCACCATATATTATAAATTATTCACTTATAATGGAATTTCACCATGATTAGAAAAATAAAAAATTAAATTTTGAAGCGTAGTAAGTAATACTTTTCGGCTCAAAAAACTTTAGTTAGCTATTTTCTAAAATTTTACAATAATTCAAAACATTTACAAATAATCTTACTGTAATGACCTTTTCCAAATACTTGGTGGAAGTCTATCTACAAAAAAATAAAATTAAATAACTTTTTAAAACTTTATTGCACTTTTGTTTCTTTCCGACCACTTTCCTGAGTCGCATCTCATCGGTCGGAAACTTATAAAAGTGAAATAAAACTTATTTAAATTGGTTTTATTATGCTTTATTAACATATTTTGGTCACTTTTTACACAAAAATCTTAGTAAAATGACGTTTTCCAAACATAATTGATTAGTGTTTTTACGCCTTGTGCCACTTTCGAGTTTTGTTCAACCCTAAAGTCGGGAACTGATTGACACTCGTTGTGAAGGGAGGAGGGAGGGTGGGCGCAAGGCTCTAAGGGTGAGAGGATCAGGGATCTGCTTCTGAGGACTAATTGGCACTTTAAAGGATCTGCCATTATCTCCGTGAATCGGGTGGACATAACAAGTTGGAGCCTTATCAATTGAAAGTGCGCACTTCTTATTAATAATAAAACACAATAATTGCGATTAAAATGAGATAATTTGTTAGGGTAATAAAAGATCTCGTTTATTTAGAAAGAACAACATTTTATACAATATTATGCAGTAATAATAATTATAAATTATCAATCGGTACCTTACCAAAACGCTTAACTGGGGCTGGGGTAAACCTATGGTTATTGGACTCCTATCCTACTCTCTCCTATCTCCAATCCTTGACGGCCTCCGTGGTTGAGGGGTAAGGCTCTGGACTACCAATCCGAAGGTCGCAGGTTCAAATCCCGGCGCGAGCAAGTAAATTTTGTGTGATGAATATGTGTTATTTCACAATTTATTCATTTAAAATAATATATAGTATACTTGCGGCACGTTCCCGAGTGGTAAATACTCTCATTATCGCCCTAGTCTAAGACAAACATTAAGAATTGAGACGTTGCTTTTAATGACTTTAGCCGTGTTTAGTGATCAGAACTGAATAGCCAGATACTTCCCCACCTTTCTCTTCTCCATCTCATTCCCATCCCCACGACCTTCACCCTCTCAACATACCACAATTTGGATGCCATAGTCTCACTGACTCCAGACGGTTGGCAGCAGTTAGGGCTATTTTGCGGTTTCACATTAAAAAATATTACAGTCATAAAGAAGTTTTGCTGTGTACAGCACAACAAAACTTTAAATTTAAATGGAGTTCTTGCTTGAAAAGTAAACATAATATGGTCGCAATAGATTTCCATAAGGTAGGCGATACATTACGCTATACACATCATAGCTCGGCCTATTTCAACATATCGCTCGCCAATGGGAAAAGATAGCGCGCTTAAAGCTTGGTCTGTCACGTGCTTAAATAGTTGTAAGTGACTCCACAGTTTGGTGATAACTACCTAATATAAAACGAAATCAATTGAAGTACTTTTTTACATTGACTTCAAATATTTTCCCACAAAGCCTATATCATCTTTGGGGACGCTATGTGGAGGGTATTTTTAAGGAAAGGAAGGAGAGGAAGTTTTGGGAAAGAAATGAGGGGTAGGTAGGAATCTAGGGATCAGTGTGTTGAGTAACAGACAAATAATCTGTACGTCACGCTGCGGCGCAAGGTGTGTGTCAAGAGAGACCAGTTGGAGAGGTCAAAAGGTCTTCGGGATGCCAAGAAACTGTTTGGCAGGCGCATCCTGACCACACCTCACTAAATCACCAAACTTAGCGGACCACTTGGGGTGACCAATGGCAGAGGTGTTGGTTATCCGATAAGTGGTTCCCGGGGCGGCGGTACCCAAATTCTTCTCCAAATTTGTGTACTCCCAAAATAATATATTGAGGAGGAAAAGAGTAACATTTGTTACCCATCGCAAAATAAATAAAGTCACATCTTGGAGAGAACAAGTCGATATCAAGCAGGACAGAAAACTGTTGTACGAATATGAGTATAGACTTAATAGATAACCTCCAACTTAGATGTTCCAAAGGTCATTATAACTTTTCTGTCTATCTTACAAACGACACAATGTAACCGAACGAAGGTTATAGTGGAGTTTCAATGACAGGAATATGCATGTACATGTACACTTTTTAAAAGCACACTTTAGTGGTTCAACATCGGACGTGCAAAGTTGGTGACCCGACTTTTGATCCTCCGACACTTGGCCCCCCGACAGTTGATCCCAGGGACAGTTGAAACCCCGGAAAGTTGATCCCTCGGACACTTGATCCTCCAAAGTATTATTTCTGCTGGTAAAGTAATATGCAGAGAGGATATTCGGCCGTATGACAAAAGTCGATACTGGTACATATATACACATATCTGCAGGCGTCTTGTGTTGGAATCCGCTCTACAAATCGTGGGTTTAGGATCATATATTATGAGCCTGTCCACAAAAAAGTTTTGAGTTGAACGCAATTAAAGATTGGCATGCTCATTTGCCCTACTGTTTTTCTTAAACGGCTGTATGTGCGAGTTTCGTGTCACTAATAAATATGATTATGGCATTACCGAAACCAAGCTTAACTCAAAACACCAGTTTTTACCAGATCCTAAGACCCCGAAATATTGTTGATAACAATAATGCCGTGTCTCCAAAGAGGTGCAGTGTGGATAAAATGCAGTCGGCATAAGGAAAATAAGCTCTACCTACCTGATTAAAATATAACTAAGTGTCCCCGAAGGCGTATGTAGAGAGGAAATACGACCGAATAACAAAAGTAGATATACTTATATCTGCAGGCGTGTTAAGTGGAAATCCAGTACACAAATATTTTTGCTAGCAATAATGCAGTGTTCTGAAGAAGTATGCAGTGAGGACATAACGCCGACTAACTAAATACGGGTCCAGGGGAACAACTATCAGGGGATCAAGCGCATGGAATTATCATTTGCTTGATTTAACCTGATTGAAAGTATGTATTGTTCAATTAATTTGCAAAGCGAACAACAACATCATAAGAGTGGGTCCAGTTAAAAGACTCAACGAGATGCTCATAAGTTTGTCACTACGCCACTGTGTAGGTCTCTAGTACCTACTAACGTTATTAGAAAAACGAGAACCCACAAAACAAAATAATAGCTCAGCTCCTAAAAACATAGAGTGCCTTTTTGATTTTCTTTCTTAGAATCCACCAAGTAATAATTATTTAGTTTGTCTGAAAATAAAAACATTCTCGTGAGACTGAATCTCAGCGCTGCTCTGCGGGATTTTCATTGAATTAAATCTCAGAGTTGTTCAATATTCATTCAAGGCTTTTATGATGATGTTGCCAACAATTTTGAAAAGGCTTTCACCACCTCTTAACGCGATGTTCGTGATTTATAGCCTTCTATAGGCGGGGGCAATCATACTCGGTAAGAGCAAAGTTTTTAAGTCTTCTGAACTTTTGATACTTTAAAGTAATCCCAGAACTTTGCATCCAAAATATTGTACAGAGTATATTTTAATAGTTCGAAATTGTGTAGGCTCCCATTACACGGAATTTCAATTTGGATCTCAGATCTCAGGCCGTGTGTTTCTGGTTCTATTGCTTTTAGCAAACTCTTTATTCGCACGTGCATATCATTTATTAAGATTTCAAATATTCACGGAATTCATTTGAATCTCTAACGATGGGTTGTTTCATTGTATTTGAAAAATTCGTCAAATTTCAACGTTTATTTGCCAGTTCTGTAAATTTCCTATCCACGTTCTATTATTATATTGGTCAGTTACTTTAGAGTACTGAAATTATAACAGAACTTGAAAAGAACTTTCACAGAACTTTGAAATTAAATTTTAAATTTGAAGAATTGTTCAAATTCTCCGAAACAACCCGTCACAAGTATCGCTAAATTAATAATAATAATTCTCAATTATCAGATATTTATCAATCGGTTTATTTTTCGTAATTTTATCGACACGTGGTAAAGGTTAAAATAATTCCCTTTTGTATTTCTAAAGCTAATACTTTTTTTAGATTGCTTTTTAACGCTATTTAAATAATTCCTTGAAATGACAATCAAGATGGGCTTTCGCCCCCGTTCCAGAACTATTTTTAGGTATTCTTTTTTAGTTTTCCAGTTAAAAATTAAGTAAGCAAACAAAATGACATCTTTTCTTATTACTTTTCGGTTTATTAGATGCTTCAATGCTCCAGATCTCACACTTCTGTCAACATTGTTGTCAACTGAATAATTTTGCATTGTCTTAGAAAAGTCTGCGCAAATTGTATGGCCGTCAATAAATTATGTTGCTTCAGACAGATCTATAAAGAATTTTCCATCCTGTTTAATTACTATAAGCAAACGGTTTTAAAATAACACTCAATTTAGAATGCGCACATTACTGGGTGTACAATAAAACCCGCACGATAAACATACAAGAATCACATTCGTACATACGTGTTTTACGCAAATCAATTTGAATCAATTTATGGACGTGTTAAAAAGTTGTAATTTCCGTATTCGAGTAGAGGTACAAGTGAATGTCCGTGCGTCGGGTTAATAAGTTAAAACAAGTGATACCATAATTGAGTCAATAAAGGCGGTAAATCGCACGAAAACGTCGCTAAAAACAATCACGGATAATACATTATGACATAAAATGTTTCAAAATACACTCGTAAAAGAACGCTGTCTCTTTTCGGCGCTTCCACTTCCCCATTACTCGGGACGACAAATGGAAAAAAATCCTATTACAAGTTCCGCACTTCCGAAACGAGTTTCAACCCATAAAACCACACACATATAATATGTACACAGTACACACACGTACAGGTATTGTTCGAAATTCCAGTTAAGTACGATTGCTCGGATATCTTCATTTAAATCATCAATTTGGGCGGCGAGTTTGTTACCGCCGCCCCGGGAACCATTTATTGGATAACCAACACCTTGGGTCACCCCAAGTGGTTCGCTACGTTTCGTGATTTAGCTGGGTGGGGTGGAGGGATATATTCACATGTCCGTCACTCCTGGATACATTGATCCCTAGATTTCTACCCAACCCCAATACCTTTTATCTGACCTGAACTTCATCTCCTTTCTTTCCTTAAAATCTCCACACAGCATCCCATGAGATGACATATATATATATATATATATCCACACAGCATCCCATGAGATGACATATATATATATATATATATATATATATATATATATATATATATATATATATATCCACACAGCATCCCATGAGATGACATATATATATATATATAACACTCAATGTCATATATATATAAATATATATATATGTCATCTCATGGGATGCTGTGTGGAGATTTTAAGGAAAGAAAGGAGATGAAGTTCAGGTTCACTTTATATATATATATATATATATATATAAAGTTGTCAATTATTACATATTACGATTGTTAAGTGTTAACAAGGGTAAATAACGACTAGAGATTTTTCAGGCATGTAGACAATAGCCGACTGTTACTATTACCTAAAGTACTTTAATAATGTTTAAAATGTTTTTTTTTTACATATTATAACCCCACACCAGAGGACCTAAGAAAAATAATTTCCCTAAAAGTCTCAAAGCCGGGGAAAAACCGAATCAGGCCGCTCGTAATACCGTGACGTAGTTGGAAGTCCCGAAATGAACGATCAAACCGTTGTCTATTACGCCTGAAAATATTCTAATCGTTGTTGATTCATTTAACAATCATCTCATTTAATAAATGACAACTTTACAATTCAATTTTCTTTTAAATTTATCTTTACATATTAATAAATTTTCTCGCACTTATGTAGGTAGGTAGGGGCATACTTGTATCCTTTTCCTTAGATGAAGAACCATGTGATATCGTCCGTTTACTGCTTAGATAAATATATTTGGTTGGTACTAAATAGTATATATTGGTAATACATAATCGTGTAAACACTGTAAACAGGTAATAATTTATCCAATAATAAAAAAATAATAATAATACAGTAATTCAATTGTATTATGATTGTAATTGAATTATTACTATTAATTATTTTATTGTATTCCATTTCATCCCTCGTGAGTTGACGTGTTGTTCTTGTATTGTTTTGTGTGTAGAGTCAGGGTTGGCAGTGATCTGTCCGAACCATTTGAAGCGCTCTACGGGGTGAGACAAGGAGATGGATTGGCCTGCCTCTTATTTAACATAGCCTTAGAAAAAGTTATTCGTGACTCAGGAATTGAGAAAAGAGGAACGATATTTGATAACTCTGTGCAACTATTGGCTTACGCTGATGATATCGACATAATTGCGAAAAATCCCGATGATTTACAAGACGCCTTCATAAATCTTGAAAGTTCTGCCAAAAATATGGGTCTTGTAGTAAACCAGCAGAAGACCAAATACATGGCCGTAGGATGTACCCAACAAACCCCATCTCTCGTATGTGGAAGCCAAAATTTTGAAACGGTACCAAGATTCACATACCTGGGCTCCCTGATAACAAACAATAACAACACTACAGAGGAGATCCAGAAGCGCATCGTGAATGCAAATCGCTGATATTTCCGCCTACAAAAACAAATAAAATCCAGACTGCTTTCCAGAACCACCAAGGTATTAGCGTACAAAACACTAATTTGACCAGTGCTTACGTACGCAGCCGAGACGTGGGTTCTAACTAAGAAGAATGAGCGAGCACTTAACGTTTTTAAAAGGAAAATTTTGAGGCGCATCTTCGGACCGGTTCTAGAAAATGGATTTTGGCGCAGACGTTATAACAATGAGCTCTATACTCTGTTTAAGGAGCTAAACGTCACAAAGTTCGTAAAACTGGGAAGACTTTGGTGGCAAGGTCATGTGGAGAGAATGACCGAGCATCAAGAACCAAAGTTCCTGCTGAGCTCAAGACCGATAGGGAGAAGGAGCCTGGGAAGGCCAAGGTTAAGATGGAGCGACAACGTCCTCAAAGATTTGTCTGCCTTGGAGCTTCGAAACTGGAGAGAGCTGGCGCGGGACCGAGATGAGTGGAGGAAGACTCTTGAGGAGGCCAAGACCTACCAGGAGTTGTAGAGCCAAAAGTGATGATGATGATGATATAATGCAATTGCATATTGCTGATTGACTAGACGATCATTTGTGGTAAAGTGTGTGGAAGGGTATAGTTTTTCCTTTGGGGAAGATTTAACCCGGACATAAAGTCGGATGATTTTTATAAATAATAATTTATTAATTTATTTTACGCCTATTAAGGCTTTTACGTACACATATAAGAATATCTATGAAATTATACTTGTAAATAGTGCAAGATACGACTGTTTAATACACTTGCACAAAAATATTCTTGAATTTGATCCACACATTATGTAGGTACAAAATATAAAAATAAAATTTCCAAAATATTTTTTTCTTTCAGCCAACAAAATATTGTAAATGCGTTAGTCAATTTAAATAGTTTTATCAAAATATTCCCCTACTTGATGGAAAAAAAAAACTCAATATTGTAGGCTTATATATTTTAGTTTATTTTTAAAATACATGATAATACATTACAACATTTCTCTATATATGATACATTAAATCACCATACTAGGCGACTGCGTGTTTCATGGTGACCAATGGAATATAGTTATGTGAGGTTTAGTGTGAACATATGAACTAAATATATAAACGTGTTGAAAATAGGAAGGATTACAGTAGAAAATTTATAACGGAAATAGAAAATATAAAATAAAATAGAAAACAGAAAAACAAAAAAAAAGATATATAAAAAAGAATAAAGGAGAATAAGACATAATAGTATGGAGGATAGGATCATATACATAACTCTTTTTTTTAGTTGTATATGTGTGCATGCATGCATAGGCGCGTAAATACACGTACACACACATACATTCGCATACACACATCTTCATATACTTAGACGCATTGAAATTGATGTACTAAATATATCAACAACATCGGAGTATTTATTTCCTAGCTGTTGAATCCGTCGCATAGGAGTGTGATATTGGGATGTTGATATAAAATTACTACAATAATATGGTAGGTACTGTCTTGTAACTGAACTGCTTGGAGTATGAAAAGAGATTACATATAATAAATCAGGGGTATCAAACATTGAATTAATGATTTTATACAAACAGGTTAAATCGGAAATGATTCTACGATCAGATAATTTTATTAAATTTAATGAACAAAGTACGTTATCGTAATTTAGGCATTCTCTAGGAATGCCCATTTTAAAATTTACAAATCTTAAAAAATTATTTTGGATTCTTTCAATCGCATGTGCATGAACCTCATAATTTGGGGACCAAAAGTGGAATTGTGTTCTATATGACTCCTTACTAGTGACATATACAATGTTTTTACAGTATGGACATTATTAAAATCAATAGATACCCTTAAAATAAATCAACAACATTTTCAAAGCTTTCTATATGCTTGATAAAGTTGTGTTTCGGGTAAAACCAATTTTTTTTAATTTTTTTTTTATTGTTGATACATTATTTTACAATATTTCATATTCTAATTCAGTAATGTTGGCCTCACTGGGTTGTTTCTCACTAGGCTGTCACTCACCCGTGCTGAGGCCCCCATTTTATAATATAAGAATTTATCCATTTAAAAAAAAACAACATTAAAATAAAGATAAGTTTAAACTAAAAATAAAGATTAAAAATTAAAATATAATTATCACACTAAAAGAAAAATATTAAAAGAGAATGTAAATCGGCATTTATAATGATTTAGATATGTGTTTGTGCGTGTTGCGTGTTTTATATATTTTTTGTGTTGCGTGTATATGTTTTATTCTTTTATGTTATAGAATTTTGGTAATATTGTCTTTTTTGTTCTTTAATCCATTTTTTTATTTTGTGTTTGAATTTATTTTTATTTTCCTCAATTTTTGTTTCAAGTGGAAGACTGTTGAATGCTTTAATAGCGTCGTATTTATGGTGTCTTTGTCCAAAGGTAGTGTTTACCGTCGGAGTTTTTATGTTTTCTTTGTACGCTTGTCTGACCGGTCTATTAGTGATATTTTGTGTTTGTTGGGGTTTGTTTTTTTTGGTCGAAAATGTAGTTTAGTAGTGTTTTAACATATAATTGGCGTATATCAAGTACGTCACAGCTTTTAAATATTTGGTCTGTGTCGGTTAGTTTATGTTTTTTAAGTATTACCTTTAATATCGTTTTCTGTGCGATTTCTATTTGAGCGATAGCTGCGTTTGTTGCTCTTCCCCAAGCAATTATTCCATATTCTATTATTGATTGGCATAGTGCAAAATATATTGTTTTCAATTGTTTTATTTTATATATGTTTCTTATATTTAGGAAAATGTGTATTGTTCTGAGGAGTCTATTTGTGATTTGTTTGATGTGATGTGTCCATCTAAGATTATGGTCAATTACGATTCCTAGATACTTTATTTGTTCTGTTTTTTCTAGAGGGGGGCAATCGCAGATGTTGGTGTTTATGCATTCGTGTATTTTTATGGTGTTTGTATTGTTTTTTGGCTGTCCTGTGTTAGTTATGCTGTACGTTGTGAATTTTGTTTTCGATATGTTTAGTGTAAGTGTATTTGAGTCCAACCATTTTTTCACTTGCGTGATTCCTAGATTCGCTATGTTATATACCTTATTACAATCCTTAGATTTAAATAGTAAAACTGTGTCTATACTACGTTCACCCCACGAAGGACTTATTTAAGGACTTCAAAGTACTCAATATAAAATCCCTTTACATCAAACACATATCCTCCTACTACAAATTCAAACATACGAAAAAAAACATTTTTGAATCAACCTATAACACAAGATATTCCAATCAATCCAACTACATTAGTACATCCAACTACACTATTCCAGCAACAAGAACCTCAATGGCGCAGTCACAATTTAATTTTCTTGCTCCTAAAATCTTCAACAATTTACCAATAGAAATAAAGTCAATTGCCAAATACGACAGTTTCAGGAAGGCGCTTGGGTATTTCTTGATGAGTAAGTGGGATAGTGTCGGTAACCTGCTTCTCGTACTCAGATAGAGATGTATATATATTGTTTACATGTGTGAGGAATAAGATACATGTATGTAAGTATATGTATGTTGTGTATATGTATGTATATGTATATGAATATATGCGTGTATGTGTGTATATATACTTGCGTGTGCATGTGTATGTATGTACGTACATATGTGTTCTACTTTATATATTTGTGTTTATTTTATAGAAAATTTTGTGAGTTATTGAAAACTTTTTTTTTACCAATTTTTTAATTTTTTTTTATATTTCTACCAAAATATGTTTACACTAGACTTAAATTCAAATTAACCATTCCTCCATTGGGCACCATGAAACGGGCAGCTGCCTAGTATGGTGCTCTAATGTATATTCTCTAAATAAATGTATTAATCATATAACATGTACTAAAAAAATATATATTTATTCATTCAAAAAACAGTTGTTAATATAAAAAACATACTCTGCACATCTCAGTAGGGCATTCCTGCATCAAGATGTGCAGCTTTACAATTACATCATTTAAAAAAAAATACATATATGTTAACTTAATATAATAATAACATTAAATGTAAACCCAAACAAGAAAAGTTAATGACACGGTTATTTCGAGACCGGTAGACAAAAATAAACAAAATTTTAGTAACAAATGTACGAAAAATAAAACAAAAATGTCAACAAAAGAAGCATTGAGCAGTAAGTTTATAGTAAGTTGGCAACAATAATATTCTTCTGTTAACTAAAGAACAAGGTACCTGTGCTGGTTTATCAGACACAAGCATAGGGTAACCATACTAACAATTACAACATAGATAGTATGAATAATAAATTATAATAATAAATTAATAATAATAAATTTAATTTAATTTTTATTTAATTTTAATTTTAATTTTATTATTAATAATAAATAATATATTTTACAGGTTATTACAGTTTACATAGATAATACAGAGAACATATTTATTATAGTAGTGCAGAAGAGGTAAGAAAAAATAGATGTTATTTAAGTAAGTACAGCATCTACCGGTTGGTGGCTGAGTTGACATCGCGTTTGGGTCTCACCCAGGCGTAGTGTGTTCAATTCCTCGGCTGGCTCCTCCTCCATCTAAGTCCTCCATCACAACAAAAGCATCATTTTCCGCTTACTTTGGTGGTAGTAGGAGATTTTCAAATATTGTTAGATTATTCGTAACCCGAGAATGTTTGTCTTTCTTAAAAAAAAAAAGAAATAATGATTAGATTTTAGTTCGAATTCTAACTACTTTTAGCATGACAAATTAGTTTACAGCTAATAACATTAGTACAATATGATATGTTTTAATCTGCTAGACTGTTTATAAAGATATCCACCAATTCGAGACATTATTCGATTGAAATAGGCAATATTATTAAAATAACTCCAAATAATGTTTTATTATTTTCTTCTCCCGTGTATTAGGAAGTATGAATACTGCTTAGACCAGTCTTTCTCAAAGTGGGCGATAACCCCCTTGTGGGCGCTGGAGGCTTTAAGAAGGGCAGTAGAAGGCTCAAAGAAAATTAGGTGGCGTTTAGGAAATCTAGAGGGGCGATGGCAGACGAATACTATCTTTAAAATCCGACGGAATCTAACTGAATCAAATAATAATAGTTTGTTTTGCTTCTTTATAACAAAAAAAAAATTCATAACAAAACTGGTTATTCGCTACTTTGTTAGTTTGTTTTTAAATTACTCGTAAGTAAAACACTAATAATGGAATTATATCTTTTCTATCACTGTCGTTAGTTCCTCAAAGTTTGAATGGAAAACTGTATCGGACTATCCACCTTCAGTTCGTGGCAATCAAGTTCTAACAAGTTTTTGCCAAACAACGCGATCTTTACAACCAATTTGCTGTAGAAACGTTGCTAACTAAAAAGAGAAATCGGTTATTGAAGTTACTGAAAGCGGCGATTTACGTCTGTTTTTAAGTGAATCAAACCTGATATTAACAAACTTGTTGAAATGCATCAGTTTCATCCTTCACATTATATTAGTTTTAAATTCAAAGCCTTCTTTTAATGTTAATAAAAATACTTCTAAACATTATTAAGAATGAGTTTTATTTCCTCTTATTGAAACATTCTTTGATCTCAGAAATATGATATATGATATATTTATTATATAATACATGTATAAAAATTATATAATACACATATAAAAATTATATTTGCAATAACGGTCGGTGGCCGAGTTGACATCGCGTTTGGGTCCCACCCAGGCGTAGTGTGTTCAATTCCTCGGCTGGCTAAATCCTCCATCACAACACAAGCAACATTTTCAACTTACTGTGGTGGTAGTAGCAGATTTTCAAATATTGTCAGGTTATTCGTAACCCGGGAATGTTTGTCTTTCTTTTTTAAAATCAATATTAATTAAATAAGATACGCAACAGATGGTACTGTAAAAAGGTATGTTAAAACATATGGGAGGAACACATTTGGGGAACACTAAGTGGGCGGTGGTCGAAATAAGTTTGAGAGCCCGTTGCTTAGACAATGAGAGGTTTCGAGTATGTTGTGAATAATTTTAAATAAACGGTATAGTCATATTAATTCAGCAGACCGTGTTCCGTTTTCCAAAGTAAGACATTGTCGATAATCGTAAGATTGGATTAAAGTGTAATCCGTATTTGAAGAATAGTTTAGTCTTTGGACCGGTTGTTGAAATTGAACAATTCATAAAGTTAATATTCAAGTTGTGTGAAAGATCTATTCAATTTCTGTTATTATTTCATCGTGGTTTGATTGTTTCACAGTACTTGGACAATAACAGAATTGTTCAAATTCTATGAAACAACCAATCCCAAGGATTTTTTTGGTGCAGATTTATGTAGGTTCTATACCTTATCACTCCCATATCCCATATGAATTAATAGTGTCAATTCACAGAGTAGTTTAGTATATAGTTTTATAGTATGTATGTACATATATATATATATATATAGTATTCCTATACTTCTATATTATGTATATTGAAGTGTACACTATATAGTGAAGTTAGATTGCATAAATGCCAAAAATGTTTAACATTGTACACTTTCAGGATAGATTCCGAGTAGACGGGACAGACGTAGTAATAGTCGGGATTACTGTCACATAATATCAATGGATTATGCAATGGAGTACAGGAGAGGAGAGGAGAGGAGAGGAGGAAGAATAGGGAGAAGAGACAGGACAGGGAAGTATCAGGCAATGGGCTCAGGGCGGCGGAGAGTGTGGCGAGAGGGGTGTAGCTCACGTGCTGCGTGGTGCCAGCCAAATGGAAAACGAAATTGCTTCCGAGGTACCCCAGTAAAGCATACGGGCGTACGTGGCTCGTGCACTTCGCGTATTATGTTATCCTGTTACTTGAGCCATTGAAAACATTGCAAACTCGTTAAAAACTTGATGCCCGAGCACGTTATATTACTCTGGTAATACTTCACCGAGTGCGCTCGGTGTTTGGGTACAGGGCACGGGGCACGGGGCACCTCCATGCCATGGCCCCCGGCGCCCCACGAGCCCCAAACGCGGGAAATATTTGCTGTTTGGACATTTGTTTAATTGCTCCCACATGCTCCGAGGGGGAGGGGTGCCAATAAGGGCTATAAATAAACGAGGGCGAACACTTGTTTAAAGGATGCTGGTAATCACGGCCTCTATAGGGGTTCATTTCGCGGGGAGGGTTCGCTTCATTATTAAGTTTTTAATTACTTTTCTTCATAGAGCACGATCGCAGCTTTATTATATCTAGTGAAACATGTTTCACTAGATATTATGCGGTTTTATCTTTGATCTAAGCACTGGTTAATCACCATGTTCCTTTTTATACAACAACCAAATAAAACGTAATTTCATTGCCCCCAAAAATAAATACTCCAACAATCAGGAGACGAAATTTAAAAAAAAACATGTTATAAGTTCTGAATATAATGTTTTAGTACAAATTGCACAAAAACTTCTAAGTAAAATATATTTTAATTATGTATGGGTTAAAGATTTTTCACATGGCATCTTTTCT
This sequence comes from Hesperophylax magnus, assembly GCA_026573805.1. NCBI lineage: Eukaryota > Metazoa > Arthropoda > Insecta > Trichoptera > Limnephilidae > Hesperophylax > Hesperophylax magnus. The sequence continues at coordinate 11,622,005 of JAIUSX010000121.1, forward strand.
GACATTATTCTTATAAATATTTTATACGTTTCATTGAAATTGACATGGTTCATTAAATTCATTCGTAGCGGAAAATAGCTACAAACTTTCCGCCCAGTACGTCAGGACTTCAATTCTTTCGACCGGTGAATATCAAAGCAATGAAAGATCAATAAGCGTAAAATTCTGTAACTCGCCAACGCAAATGCGAAAAAATCTTAAAAATCGAAAAGGAAACATTGACGTCAAAAAGGGAATTTCGAAATCGAAGTTTTTGCTGCTTTAAGCAGGATTTTATTTGGCCCTATTTACGAAACTCTGGAAGAGAACAATGGCGGAAAAAACATTTTGCAGGACACAATGTCAAAAGTGTTTTAAGTAGGTACTATCACAGCTTATCAAAATACGTGTTGAAGGCATAGAACAAATAAGAACGTTCAGGGTAACTATGACTTGAAAAATGAGGTAAATTTTTTTAGATAACTTTGACAGATTATAAATATGGCTTTATAAATATTAATTATAAATATGGCTTAGGTTCCTATTTTTTTGTTATCTAGTTATATATATAGTTCTATGGAGCCATTGCCTTATTTGTAGAAACACTAAGGCTATGCAATTGCTCATGGTAAAAGATTTTGAAGTTTTGTAATAGTGTCCAATAGGTATTTTAATTATTTTTTTTCTGTTTTCATATTTTTCTTCTCTTGCACAGCATTGACACTGTGAATGATATGTTATCTAAAACGATGCCGTCTAGATGCAAATTGAGAATTCTACTCACTGTGTTCCACGCTCTTCAAGAAACTTTTTTATTTGTGCACTAAAAAAAATTCAACATTTTCTTCTAATCATGAATAATCATCCCCCAAAGTTGAGTATGAGCTTGGAACACGGTGTATAGACAAAACGCATATTGAAAAAAATAATAAGGATGGCCTGATTTTATTTAGCGGTAGTGTTAAATTTTCCCTTACCTCATCATTGCTCTAAGGCAGGCATTGCCCAACCTGCGATCCCAATTGAAGATTTTTTGTAGCTTAAAATAAAGTTTATAACTTTCTTTGTTTTGGAATTTGGAATTCATAAAAAAAAGAAAAAAATCGCTCTTGTAAATTTATCAAATTTATATTATTTTTCGTTTAAAGAAAGACAAACATTCCCGGATTACGAATAACCTGAAAATATTTGAAAACCTCTACTACCACCATAGGAAGCGGAAAATATTGCATGTGTTGTGATGGAGGACTTAGCCAGCCGAATAATTTAACACACAACGAATTGGACTCAAACACGATGTGAACTCCGCCACCGACCAATTATTACATTTTGTAAAATTAGAACTTTCTTGTAATTAGGCCTCGCACTCTCGATGGGGGTTTTTATGTATTGCTTGAAAAGTGCCAGGCGCGTGTTCGCACTAGGAATTTATTTATTTTCGGAAGCAATTAATTTCAAAGGGTATATATTTTTCTTCAAATTTCTCGGAAGATCGAATGCAACTGACCTGATTTTAATAAGTAGAGGGTGAATGCAAACGACACACATAGGTACGTGTATAGTGGAGAGCGAGAGAGAGAGAGAGAGCACGCCGGTTAAACACGTGCCATTTTTTATCATACGCCAAGGAAAGAAGCAGTATTTAAACGAGAATAATAATTCTGTGAAAATATAAAAGCATCAACAATGCGTGTCCGGAGATGCCAAGCACCAAATCAAAACCCCCATCGAGAGTCCGAGCCGTACTTGTTATACTTATACCGGCTACCATATTCGGCGAACGTATGGAGCCGGCTATACAATAGTGAGCGTGAGACTGAGACGACTATAGTCTGAGCATTGACCAATGGAGTAATCTTACAGAGCTTTTAAGCAACTTTTTGTATTGTTTACTCGTGTAGTAGTACATTCCTACTCAAAATTTCGGTAGATGTATCAATTTCGGTAAAAAATCTAAAGGTCTATCATAGAAAATATCTTTTTTTTTAAACGAAAAAATGTCTCTACTACGACTACCTACTGATTGTTGTCACCAATCCACCAATTTTTCAGTTCTTTGTTTTATTTATATTAAATGTGTTGCCCACCTAAGCTCAGTAATATTTTTGTGGCTCACCAAGCGATTTGGGTTCGGTACCATTGCTCTAAGAATTCAGAATAGTTATAATATCATAAAGTATTCAGTGTACATGTGAGGGTTCCTCTTGTACCTTGTACCCGGTGCCCTCCAGTGCCCATTACGCTGCCTGAAGACGGGGCCGCCCACCGGGGCGTAAAGGGCAACTAGCCATTCCAGGATAATATTTACATACGAGCTCACGTACGCCCAGGCGGACTTTACGCCAATTTTTCCTGTTTATTGTTTAGAATGAAGTCACCGGGACGCAGAGGAGTCTGCCGAACTCGTCAGGTGGAAAAAGAGGGACCCACCGCTGGGAACTGACTTCGAGGCACGGTCAACACACATTACTTTATTATGTTACGATATTATATATTGTAGTAAATCAAATTTTGAAATATATTTTATTATTGTGGCGGCTGTGTCGGCGTTCGACAATCAAACTGTTGCTAAGCCACATTGAGGCGACTTATTTATACGATACTATTTAAACAATATCCTATTTTCTTTGTTTGATTTATTATTATTTTCAGTGAAGATTGAAAATTAGAAAATCAATCACGCATATTGAAATTTTCATCGCCTTAACAAAACATAAGTTATGTCTATTTCATTTCATTTTGTTTGTTTTAAATCGGTTTATTCAGAAAATTTTGTAAAAGAAAATTATTTATTAAATTTTAAAGAATTACATTTTTGGTGATTTTCTCAACTACCATACTAGGCTCATGCCCGTATTATGGCAGTCGTATATGACTTATGTAAGAGTAACAAAATAACAAACAATAAAACTTTTTTGTTGTTTGTTTTTGGGGTGTTATGCCGTGTTGCGCTAACTCCTTCTTTAGCCGACGTTTCGGACATCGTTGCAGTGTCCATCATCAGGGCAGATCCGGTAGATCCGAAGATGTTCACATCACATCTTCAGATCTACCGGATCTGCCCTGATGATGGACACTGCAACGATGTCCGAAACGTCGGCTAAAGAAGGAGTTAGCGCAACACGGCATAACACCCCAAAAACAAACAACAAAAATGCTTTTGGCCGTGAAAATCTAAAAACTTACCCAAATAATAAAACATTCGAGAAATGAACACGTTACGGTAAAAAAAAATTAAAAATACTTATTATTATAGAATACATATTAGAAAAAAATAAAGATTAAACTGATTGATAAAAAGATATCTTAAAGAAAATATAAATAAAAATCAAAATTTATTCTTCTCTTTTGCAATCTTGCGGGAGTTCAGAATTATCTGCTGCGATTCCTCATCTTGCAATCTTGCTGGAGTTCAGAACTATCTGCGGCGATTCCTCATCTTGCGATCTTGCGGGATTTCAGAACTATCTGCTGCGATTCCTCATCTTGAAATTGTACTTTATACCTAGAAGTGCCGCCCTCTTTTTTCCGTGTTCTATTTTGATAGCGAATTTATCTTTTAATCTTCTGCGGTTCCATATTGACCTGCATCTCTTTCATTAATCTGTCGATGGTATCCACCGGTTCTTCACTTGGCGGGGTTACAACACCAGCAAACTCTGTCCAATTATAGCTAATGTTGGCCAGTTCTATTTCGGCCAGTCGAATTTCTGAATTTTTTGTTTTTTTTATTAACAAAATTTTTGATACATGTACAATTCAGGTACATACATAGTAATATAGAATGAAAGAGTAACAAAAAAATTATTAACTCTGATTTGTCTATTTTAACTTCTTCTAAATATTGTACTTTCTTGTTTATTTATAGTATATTTTCTATATTGTTTGAAATATCGTCGTATTGACGGCTCGTAAAATCTACACTTTTTTTGCATTTCTATCATTTCGAGTTCTCAATTTTTCTTTCTATTAACTGTGTCATATTCTATTTTTTCGAAAAGTTGTTGCTTCATTTCATTCATCTTTTTTTCGACGTATTTAATAAATTTGTCAAACTGTTTTTCACCTGCAGCTGTTTGTGGTGGTATCTCGGTCGGTTTGGTTCTTGTTTGCACGTTACTTGTAGTGGCCATTACTACTGGTTGAGGTTGTAGCAAATGAATAATAATAAATAAAATTAAAAAAATTATTTGTTTTCAAATCGTCCTCCGAACACTTATTTTGTATATTAACTCCCTAGAACTATTAAAATGTCGAGATGTTTGTTTTTATTGTAATGTCATTGGTATTTTAGTATTTACATACTTGTTTTTAAACTGTTTTTATTTGATCTTATCCAATGATGAATAGTATTGTCATTTTTGCACTTGATAATATACCTATATGAAGGCCCAGCAGCCACATTTTAGAGGTTAAAATTACGCGCGATTACTAATTTGATAAATTTTTACACAAATCTCTAATCCTGCAAAATGTCCTACCTACCCAATGCACACATCCCAAAATGTCACCATGACTGGTTTAATTGTTGCAAGATGTCAATAAAGTTATATTATGCTGATTTGGAGCTCTACAGAGCTCAGTGTAAAATAATACCTCGGACAGGGAGGATTGACGTATAACATAACCACAACCGTGGAATAAATTATTGTGAATATAATTTAATATTCACATTTCAAGTGGGTGCATCAAGAAACTGTCAGACTGTGGCCCCAACTGCGACGGGTGAGTTCCTTTTATCCTATACTCCAATCTGGACTTGTCTTATGTCCAGAAGCCCAGATTTAAACATTGGGGAATACTGTCTATCAATTTAAGCGGATGTATCAAAGTACACGGTATTCAAAAATTCGTGAAACAGATTGTTCTTCTGCTGCACATAGAGAAAACAAATAAACTTGACTTTTATTGATTTCAAAATAAAACATTCTTTCATTTTGATCGTCAAATTTAGCCGGGTCTTCGCTTCGGAGCATTTCAAAGGACAATTATACTAACCCAACCTAAATTCACAGCTACCGAATATTTTCAATTTGGCCAAAAACAATCCAACTTGATTTACACGATAAAGAAACTCAAATAAAAGAAAGTATGCCACAAAACAGAATCAATGTGTTGTAGATTCACAATTTTTTCGCTTGTACCACCAGTTTCCAGATACGGTGCATTGAGAAAATTTTATTGTGAAAGTAATATTTATTTTAATGTTTGTAAGAAATATTTTTAAATCGGTAACTTTGTGATGTGGCGCTATTTAATTAAAAACTGTAACTTTATAATCTGACAAAGGCACAAGCCTTTTGATCAACCTGTTTCTTAATATCTGTTAAAATGTATCTAGGTAGTCAATTTTTTCTTCCTTTTTTTATAATTTCAGAGAATTTTTTTTTTCGTTTTTCAAATTACAATTCTAGTGACCCGAATCTTTGATGAAGCTTTTTCAATTTTTGTCAACGTGAAAGTTGGTTTTTTCTGTATTAAAAAATCTATCAGATATATTCAAAAAATATTTATTTGTTATTTTAATGTCGATAGTGATTTGGTAAATAAAATCTTCGAGCCACCAAAAACAATTAAAAGGAGACGATAAAAACGAATATTTTCAGATTCATAAAACCAATTAATAATTCTGAAGTTTATATGAAAGTGGTAATTGTTTTTTGTTAATTTTAAATGTACAATATTGCAATTCTATTTAAAATTATGACAGATTTGAGGGTTGAGTAATTTCATCTACTGTGTTTTCGAAATAACCTAAATTGTACTTGTAGTTTTTAATGAAAAATGCTTTTATCAGCAAAAATTACTTTACCATGTTGAAATTTGATGACTATTATTCTGCATGAAACCAACAAAAAGCAATATTCCCAAAAATTTGACTTGAGGGCAGGGCCGGCCATGTGGCAAGGCGCCTGGCGCGTGTAAATGTGACTTGAGGGCAGGGCTGGCCATGTGGCAAGGCGCCTGGCGCGTGTAAATGTGACTTGAGGGCAGGGCCGGCCATGTGGCAAGGCGCCTGGCGCGTGTAAATGTGACTTGAGGGCAGGAAGTGCTAGAAGTATTTTCAGCGTCTTGGCGCCTTGACACTTTGGCGCCCGGAGTAGACCTCTCCAATTGTGCCCGCATAGGGCCGGCTCTGTTTGAAGGGTTTCATAAAAAACAGTAGGTTTTGTGGTTATGAAGAACAAATATTTACATTTTCCACGTCACATATACTAAAATAAATTTTCTCCATTCGCGAGAACTTCCGATGATGTAGGTATTTAGTGTAATTTAATAGAAACGTGATTAAAAGTGTTAATAAAACATTTCTATTTGTTATCTAATATAAGTAACTTCCATGTAATATGTTTGTTCCACTGCATAATTTATGTCCAACACTTTAGTCTGTAGGTAAAAAAAACAGGAGTATAATTTGTACTTTGGGTGGAAAGCTTTAAATTGAGTAAATCCACATTTTTTTATGAAAAGGGAGTAGTTGTAAAGATCGCCTTCTAGCAGGCAGCAGGTTGGGGCGGGTATGGAGGGAATGGAGAAGGTAGTGCATTGGGGAAGTAGCCCTTAGTATCTTTATAATGACCTGAGGGTAAACCCTATCATACTAAATCTCAGATTTTTTACGTTGAAAAAGTAGCTACTTTCTGGCCATTAGTCGGACCTTGTACGAAAATTTAGTGAAGAAAATTGTCTATCGACCTACTTGCGTTAACAAATTGTACTTAATTTTTAAATTATTAACGAATTTTACGTTAGCTGTGATTCCAGCTCCCGGAAGTCGTTAATTTTAAGTTTAAGGCGAATTAATTATCCTTAAAAAGAATCAAAATGGCCCCTCTCACTTCTAACCATTTCTATTGTGAAATCTCTCACCTGGATTTTTTTAGAATACATTTATATATTTTACATACATCAACATATACATATTAAGGACAACTCCTTAATATGTATACGAATTGAATTTTAATTAAACCTGAGGAAATATTTCAGCATAAAATTAATTTATTAAAATATCGTCAATTATTCGACAAATTATTTTTTTCCTTTTAAAAACCACAAGAAATCTACTTATAATAAAATATTTCAAAATGTATGCACCATCTCCGGAAACTAATGGTAAAGCGGAAAACTTGCCAATATTGGAGGCGGGTTGAGAGCGGGGGAGAGAGGCTGGTTTGGGGAGACCCTTTGACCTCTCCAACTGGTTTCTCTACCCATTGCCTTGCGCCGCAGTGGGAAGGATATATTAATATGTAAGTCACTCCTGGATACACTGATCCCTAGATTCCTACACAATCCTCATACCTTTTCCCTTCTCAGAACTTCCTCTCCTTCCTTTCTTTCAAAAAGGACTCTCCACACAGCATCCCAAAAGATGACATAGGCATGAGGAAAATAATTTTCCTCAGGGCCTCCTATGTAAGGTCAATGTAAAAAAAAACTGATGAATCACATACTCAAATCAAATCACCTTCAAAACACAAATAAACTTTTTTTTCAATCTGAGCATATCGATGTAATACTCGTATGAACCTATATTTTTTTCTCCTTTTTTTTATTATTTTGTGTTAAAAAACTTATGGAGCCGTGTCAACGTTTCAACGCATTTTAAAAAATGTGACCAAAAACTTTATATTTGATTTACTCGAAAATGAAAGCTCAAATCGTTCTACCACAAAATCGACTCCAAATGCAAATGAAACCCTGAATACATCATTTTATTGGGGATAAGAATGATAATAATATTTCGGTGAAAATCATTAATAAAGCAAGGACGCACTTACCTGCATATAAAATGTTTAATTATTTTTATGTAATAAATTAAACAAAAAAAATTGTTCTTTTTTTACGCCGAAGGATATTTTGTTTATGAGAGAATGCTTTTGAACCTTTTTTACAGATGTCTTCAATATTTAGGTTCCACCGCATTTTGGGCGGACCAAAGTTACTTAGTTACTGGTTGTTGAACATTATTTTTACTGCTGGCCACACACAGAAATACCTAACAAACACTACCGCCCCTAACGCCACTAGCAGAACAGTTAAAACGGGGTTTGATAAATGACAAGTAACTTTGGTCGTTTGGGACCGACTTCTGATGATAGGCATTCCTTCTTTTGTTACATCTTACCAGAGTGGGAGGATAAATGATTGGCGAATCTTGCCAAGTTATCATATTAATGTAAGATCGTGCATCGAAATTCAATATCGGTACTTCAAAAATTCGGTGTTCTCTCCGGGATAACTCTTTGGCTTTCAATAAACGCCTTATCCCAAGTTCTTTGATGGTAGGCAATTAATCGGTTATCGTTGACAAGTGTAAATTTTCTGGATGGGTGTAGTAAGCGTTTCGCCGTATCACAGAATTAATTATTGCTTTTAATTCGTCCAGATAATAGCGCGAATAGTTTAACTTGTTGAATATATGCCTCGCATGACCGTCCGCACCGTCCTTGCATGACCCAAGTAGTTTTATCAGATCATATAGGAACGCATGCCCTTATGACGACCGTGGTTAATATAATCAAATTTTCTGATGGCGTTGCGCTTCCAATATATAAATGTAGGATACGACTTACTGTAGTAAGCCACAGTGCATGTGACATCACTCCTGGGTTTCTTCTGGCAATAGAATAACAACGTCCGCTGGAAGTATTTTTGATCGGTGCTTAGATCAGAATGCAGGACATCGGTTGAGTACTCCACATTAATTTTTGAAAAAGATTGTACCGGAAAATAATAGCAATTATGAAGAGCCGAACCTACGGGGCCGGAAAAGCACGAGGTCCAGTGGTTGTACCATCCAACTTCAAGTGTTTCTCCACAGTTCGAATCACACAACCAGTTGTTTCCGTGTTAACATTTGTGCCATCACAAATCGCTTTTAAATGGTCAATTGAAACATTTTTTCAAGATGAGTTTTCTATTATTTCTTTGGTTATAACGATACGTGCCCTTCAACTTTCGTGCCTAATCTAGGGGTAACATGTGTCATGAAATGAGAGCCTGGTTCCACTATTAACGATACGTGTTTTCCAACTTTCGTGCTCTTATGATATTTGTGTCCTTTTTTTATAAACCAAAGACTTGTCGTTTCGGCCATCAAAAAATAATCCACTTACTTTATCCCAAGACGTTGTATTCATGAGAATATATCTGGTACGTAGACGTGCGCGACGCAGTCTATTTTTGTCTGCAACTTTGTTAGTTTTATCCTTCGTGATTAAGTTTAAATCATTTAAGACGTTAGAAACGATTGCTGCACCAGCTCCATCCGATATTCTGAACCTGTCACAGATCGGAGAGAACTCCAAAAGACGGAGATTTTCTGGTGGTCGGAAAGGTAGTGGTGTTAGTCTAATGAAGCCTACTTGATTTTGCGATCAGAGAAGTCGATTTTGATGTCGAGGACAATGACAATGTCAAATTCTTCACATACCTGATCTTTTATCTTGGTAAGATCTTTTCTCTTTCACTTCATAGACTTTTCCATTTGTTTCGTAGTCGGTATATCAACACTGTCGATAAACATTTTTCTCTCACTAACATAACTAATTACAGAGCTTCGCGCGGCCCATGCGAGGGCAGAGTGGGGGACTGCGGGCGGGTGTGTTTTAGTGTCATATAACTACAAATATTTATAAATGGTAGTCATATCTACCAAAACCATTGATTTTATTTAACAATATCTCATAAATAAACATCATCAAAATGTTCCTGAATATTTGATAAAGAGACTGAAAACATCGAATATTTTGGATATTTTCTCAAATTCAGAGACCTCTAGGAGACTAAGGATATTTTTTGATTTTTAAACTGTATTATTTTGATGTTTTAGATACAAAGACAAATTTTCCTAAGTAGCATCAAACGGTATTCTGAAAAAAATAATCGGCCCACCCTAATATATTTCCACTCTCTATGACATTACTTTTTACTCCTAAACCAAACTCATGAGCTAGTTCTCTTCATTGGCACAGAAAAACTTTAAAATATATACTATTTGGTCTTACCCCTCTGTGGGGGGTGGATATTTGAAAAATACGTGTTACCTAGTATGTGGTATCGTTTACTATATTTTCATTCGTGTTGATTCGCATGAAGCCACTTCCTGGTAAGATAAGACAGTTTTGAGTGAAGAAGAATGTTAATTGTAGAACGCATTTTTGTGTATTTATAGTTACAATATACTTACTTTACACTTTACAATTCACCAAAAAATTTTGATGTATTATGTTTGAATTTTACTTAAGTGAATCGAATTAAATATATCTATGTGCTTGCCGGTTCAAATGGGAAAATAATTCACCGACTCCAGATATTTTCATATCAGAGGGTTCGGCTCAGTAGAACTTCTAATTGGCCTTATAAATCCTACTGATCCCTCAATACAAATATTTAAAAAATCATTCGTAATACTACGTGTATTTAAAATGACTGATTTTTGCATTTTTATATTTAAATTCTTTGACAGATCTAATACGCCTACATTTTGAGTGAGAGAGCTAGGTATAAAGCCAGTAGCCGAAATAACAAATGGTAATATTTTTATAAACTGAGAATGCCAAATTCTTTTAATTTCATTTTCTAAATCTGTGTATTTTCTTATTTTTTCAGAAACGGATTTTTGAATATTACAGGAATTTGGAAAAGCAACATCAATGATGTAAGTTATTTTTTTAAATTTTGTCATGTTAAACTATATCGGGTCTATTATGACTAATCGTTCGGTCTGTTAGTAAAGTTTTATCATAATATATTTTATAAAATTCCTTTTTTAAAAATGAATTCGATTCGTTACGTATTAATTATTATTATGAGAAAGGAGCGATACAAATGAGTTCAAAATTCTTTGGTTAAATTACTAGTTCCAAAAAATATTTTGCAAAGCCGTAACATTTCATTGTTGTATCGAAACTTAAAAATTTTGCCTGTGCAGGCCTTACTATAGAACAAAATATTTATGCAGCATATATCTGACTCTGAATATAAAAATAAATTGGAACATGAACACAACACTAGGTTCACAAAGAATTAAGGTATGCTTGTTCCAAAATACAACAATAAATACGGAAAGCGAACCTTAGAATAGAAAAAATTGTAAATTCCCAAATAGATTCAGATATGTGCTGAAAACATGGCTCATAAGTAGGAATTCATTATACTAATCATTACTATCAATCAATAATGATTTATTAACATATTTGTATCTGACTTAATATTTATGTTCAAAATTGTAAATGGTAGTGTAGACAGCCTTGATTTAATTAACCTCATTGAATTTCATGTATCCATAAGAGCTACTCGTTCTAAAACCCTCTTTAATTGTAACAATTCTAAGACTAAACATTTCAAACACTCGCTTGTACCTAGATTACATGAAATTAGTAATAGGTACGCAGATGTAGCGGATCTGTTTAACTGCACAGAAACTAGGTACAAAAAGGCTTTAATATCATATCTTTTAAATCATGGCCAATAAAATGTAAGTCTACTCATACTTACGTAAAAAAGTCAAATAAATATGTATATAAAATGAACTGCCTGGGGCAACTGAGGAAACTTGGGTCAATAAAAATAGTCAATAAGGTGAACCAACAGCTTGATTGGCACTTACCTACTTTCAACCAAAACCTGAATATAAATGCATACATTTTAGCTATTGTAATATATTATATCATGTATCTATACTATCATATATTTCAATCAATACTAATCTTACCTAGTCTACCTATAAGTTTTGCATGTACTTGTATCTCTAAGTTTTATATCCATCTAGAGTTTCTATTAATTGTATATATTCTGATGTCACTGTTTATAATTTACTGTATATGGTATATTTTATACCGTTGATATTAAAATAAATAAAGAAATAAATAGATTTAGTATTATTTTAAACTGTGTGCCAGCAATAATAATTTGAATATCTAATTAGTAATAATATTATGTATACATTTTAATTGAACATGTACATCCTGTTGACAAACTGCTTAATTGTGGTTTAACGGGAAGAAACTTTAAAGAACAATCTTTTTTTAAAACCGTAAGCGGCGTTTAGTGCCATTCTCGCTCGTAAATGTATTCGCGCCATAAGATGTTAGGTGTATTTGTGTATATAAAATAGTAGAAATGTTGATTACTCCATAAATTTAGGACAGCGTTTGTCCAAAATTTATTAATCGAATGATTACGACCCTGTTCGGCGGCGTCCAGCGGTGAGTTCAAATCCCGACGTGCGTCTGTTAATTTTATTTGATTGATTTTCCTCAAATTATTCATTAAAAATAATATAAAGTTTATCTGCAGCACGATCCGTAGTTGTAGTTCAGTATCGCCCTGGTTAAAGGCCAGCATTCAGAATAAAAAGGCTTTAGAGTTGTTTGGTGACCAGTTCTGAATAGTTAGTTACTTTCCCACCTTCCTCTTTCCCATCTCCTTCCCTTCCTTACTACGGTAGGTCAAATGAAAAAATAAAACAAACAAAAAGCCATGAGTAGTCGCGGCTCATGACTTTTGGGTGTACTAGAGTACTAGAGCTGAAAATATTTTTTTTTCTAAAATTGAATTTTTTATATGAAGATTTGATTCGGCCAAACTGAAATTTCCCGAAAATCTTCATACGAAAAATCGAATTTTCGAAAAAAAAAAATGTTTCTAGCTGCAACAAAATCAATAGTTACATTTTTGTAATATTAGCACTCTAGTACACACAAAAGTCACGAACCGCAACTTGTCATGAGGGGCTACACTATAATAGCCATTATAATCTCAAACTTATAAAAAGCGAACTTATTATCGAATTTGCTAATAATAATACTTATATTTCTCCTTTGGTCCCCTGCCCCTAACTAACCACCCACCCCTTTCCTCCTAGCCTTCTAGCCTTCTAGCCTCCTAGCCACCACCCTCAAAAGCTACAATGCAGATCCAATTATGATGCGAATATTTTACTGGACAATACAGCGTATATCTAAGCATAACGACCGAGCAGGAGGGTTGTATGTTCAATGTTCATGTTCATTTTACTAGCGATACTACCCGGAGCGATGCCGGACCCCGGTCGCATGTTAGGAATTGAGAGAAATGACAGAATATTGATACTAACGTAAGACGGATGTTATTTGCTGAGTTAAAAAAAAAACATTTTTTTAAATGTAAGTACGTATAAATTTTAAAATACATATTTTTAAACTTGGTTTCTAAGTTTAGTTTATCGATTAAACTCGTTTCAAAATATCAAGGGACTAGTGACCAAAAATTGATTTTTGATGATTGATTTTGAAGATCGTTATTATTAGTCTGTTTGTTTATCTAATCAAACACTCTCCAAAAGTTATTTGTGACAATTTTAATTCTAGAAAGATTTTGTCTGAATTCCTAGACGTGTTGTGTTTTCGAATATGAATTATCTATGGGCCATTCTAAGGACGGTTTGTCAAAACAATTTATCAAATTTCAATGTTAATTTTCAAGTTCTGTGAAAGATTTTTTCAAGTTCTGTTATTATTTCAGTTCTGTAAAGCAAATAGCCTATAAAGATATAATAACAGAACTTGAATAGTACTTTCACAGAACCCGAAAATGAACTTTGAAATTTGATGAAAATTTTCAAATTCTTCGAAACAACCCGCCCTTAATGTTCTTTTCGTGATGAAATTATATCTAACCTAACCTGAGATGCCAGTTTCTAGAAAAATAATTATATTTGTCTAATGTTGGATATCAAAAAATTGTTACAATATCTCCATATACATGTATTATAAATTATTTTTTTATCAATTATAATTTCTTAATTCACATATTCCGAAAGAGGTTAGCTTATAAGCGTACAAGTATATAACTACATTATATATATGTATTGTAGTTATTACAATGTAATATATATTATCTACATTATTACAATCATTAGTACAATCAACACAGCGTCTTAACTGTTTAAAGATTCTGCATTGACCATCGACATTTTCGACGTCCCTTACAGACAGTTCAGCAACTATTTTTTGACGCATGTCACAAAATAATAAAAAAAAATTACTACTACCTTTTATACTTACATAAACATATACCTCAAATTTGTAATCTACTCAGTAATATATTGGCGTATAACCAATTTATAAAGAACTAAAAAATAACAAATAAAACACATTTATTTAATAAAAAAAACTTCATATGTAATATCTAATATAATAGTTATTCTTTTACTCCAGTTTTAACATTTATTTTAAACAGTTCTAGGAAAATGACAATAGCTTCAGCGGGTACATTTTATGATTTTAAATAATTAAGAATTAAATATCGGATCATTATAAAATATAAAACAAATCATTTCAATACCAAATTCTTTCTCAAGAATATAATAATATTTTCAAATTATTTTTTTTTTAATTTGCGCAAATTTCATTACTCTAGGGCTCAAATTCGAAAGTTGTTGCTGTTTTTTTTTAATGGCTTACTAACCAAAAAGTCAATAAATGAGAAAAACCCTTAATACAACTAAGGAAGAGGTCGTTAATGCTTACGAGACACTAGTCTGTTTGGTAAATAATGGCTCCAGAGAAGCCACTTTTTTTCTGAACATTTAAGTTGGCAGTATTATACTCGGTGCACCTCCTTCGCGTTTTTTATACTCTTCATAAAAGAAACTTTTTAATGAAATACCTAATCATATAAGCGCGCGCTGTGCGCCGGAAATATTTCAACTTTTCATATTTCACGTTTTGAAGTGTTTGAAATCTAATTTCCGGATGAACGTGGTTGATATTTTCTGCTCCGTAAACATCTAAACACGCTCTGTATCGGCGTATGAGGAATCAGCATGTGATATACTATTAAACTTGTTATTTCTACTTATCTCTTTTATTCGATTTATTTTTAGAAAGAGACTATTCCAAGTTACGAAATAACCTGACAATATTTTAAAATCTCCTACTACCGTAATAATAAGCGGAAGATATTGTTTGTGCAATGATGAAGGGCTTAGCTGGAATAAGAATTAAACTCACGATGCCGTTCCTTTTATAAGTGTGGGTTCAAATCCCAGCGGCACATGGGCGACTAAAAAATAATTTTAAAGAATATTAAATTTATCACACTTTCATAAAAAAATGCAGAAGGTTTTCTCGGAATCGCCCTCATGAGAAACCATCATTCAGAATTGAAACTTCGCTTGAAACGGCTATAGATATATTTAGTGACCTAATTTGAATCCTGATACCTCCAAACCATGTAATTTAAACACAACGTTGGAAAAAAACGACTTTCGTACTTTTACAACCAGGCCAATATATAAAAAATACGTAAAGACTTTTCAGTAACACCAATGCTAAATTAAAACGGAAGTTCTTTTAGCAATGCTTCTATTTCATACCTAGCAGCTTTGTTTATTCTCTAGGCTATTGCATTATACCTGTTATGCGAAATAGCCGAAGGTTGTCTGCTTCCCACTATCCGTTCATTAAAAAACAATGAGATTCTGTTAATTATTTCACAAAAAGTGTAAAGATATCTCGATTATGCCAGGGGTACAGAAGAATGTAGGCGATACTCCGTCTGGAGCGCGTTATTTCACTAGAATACCGGATGGTATATTTAGGGCGCGGGCGGCGCGCAGTTCTGGGCACTGCCTTTAATTAACAGAAAGTGGTTCATTAAAGCTTATTCATTAAAGCAAGGAGTAATTAGCGAACTCTAATGAATGCCGTAATAATCTAACTGTCGGTACGTTCCTGTTCCCCCTGCGCCTCGGGCCGCCCTACCCTCCGCCCTCCCCACCCCGCCCCCGCCCTAAGAGCACTCTTGGGCGGACTGAGAAACTGGAGGATTGTTTACGGTTTTTCAGCAGTTTATCGCTTATTATTATTCTGTGAAACAATGCAATTATATTCTTGGTCTAGTATGAAGTATAAACCCATCTTAGCAAAATAAATATTAAGTCAAACTTATAAAAAATAAGGCATAAATTATCTGTAAATCATTTTTTCTAAAAATCCCACTATAGCACAATTATTTTTATTTAATTAATTGTTTTCATGTGAACATTATTTACTTTCCCCAATGGGGTATTTCCACAAATATGTAAATATTCCGCACATTTATATCCCTTAATAAATGTGCGGAAGATTTAAAGTTAATTTTTCTGATTCCGATCGTCGTTCCAAAAATGAGAAATTTTAATATTTGAAATAATACTTATTGATTTAAAAAACCATCAAAAACACACATCATCATTATGACTGAAAACGCTACAGGCTGTTACGATGGCTATCACCAACGTTGGTCGGCGTAACGTCAACAACGCCATATCCACGAACAAAAACGAACATGTCGATTTGGTGGTAAATCAAAAAAATTAGAAAATTTATGCGTCAAACAAAATAAAAATTATTTCAATATTGTAATTTTTTTCTTGAATAAAAAACGGTAAAAATACCCAATGAACAAAAAATCAAATTATATAATTTTTGTAAACTGTATGCAACTGTATTCCCATATAGTTGGTATCCATCTAGTGGTCTCGTTAAGTGAAACAAAATCATTAAAAATATTAAATGTTTTAAATTCTACACCAAAAAACCTTGGTTAATACATTATTAATCCATGAACTTCATATGTCTGTATGTTTTTAATAGATCTCTTTCAATTTACATCTATCTCTAAATGTATTTAAACATTCACATTTAAACATTAATATAAAACACCAACCGGTTTCGGTTCAGCCTGAACCTTTCCCCGGGCTGTATAAACATACACTAACATTAATACAGAATTGCTGAACATTAGGAAACATGGACGAGGGATATAGAGCTTGTATTTTGGTGAAGGGGTGGGGGTAGGTTAAAGAGAGGGTTAAGAGAGGAACATACCTAAAATTGGGCTAGTCGATAAATATAATTGATTTTAATTGTTTATTTCAGGTGGTTCAGGCTGAACCGAAACCGGTTGGTGTTTTATGTTTATTTATATCTAAATAAAGTGGTTTAATAACAAATTATAATTTAATCAAAATTACAGAAATGTATTTTTTGCAGAGCCTAGTGCTATTTCGCCCCCAGTAGTCAGTGAGGGCTGGTGGGTCACCCCGTCCCCGGTCCTCCTACCCCTCCCACAGCCACCCTCTCCAGGACTAGGGCCCTTACACTAATAAGGTTGCGCTTTATTGTAAGAACAAACTGGAACGAATAGAAGTAATGAAATAAGCTATTCATCTTAATTAGACATATTATTATATTATTTGTTTTGGCGAGAATTGAATATTGCGTACAGAATTGGGGGAAATTTTATTTATTCCATTAATAATTGACGTTTATATTCAGTTTATTTGAATACTTTAAATTCTGCCATCCAGCTCGCTTTCGAGGGTTTCTGGAAACACTGTGTTCAAGTAGACAGATTTCCGGAAATCTGTTGATAAATCTTTGACAGTAAACTTTTGCTTGGAAATTTATTTAAAAAGTTATTTTTCCCTTTTTTAAATTCTCAGGAAAAATAAGAGTCCCAACTCCTCCCAACCGCCTGGAGACAGTGAGATTATGACATCCCCAAAGGGGTTTTTTTGTGATGCTGAAGGTATTAGAGAGGGGAAGGAGATGGGAGAGACGAAGGTGGAGAAGTATCTGGCTATTCAGATCTGGTCACCAATCACGCCACGTATTTTCAAGCCACGTTTCAATTATTCTGAATGGTGGTCTTTTCTTCGGGCGATACAAGACCACCATTTTATTAATTTGTGTTATTTCAAAACATTTTAATTCAATATAATATATGGTATACAGTGTGTCCGTGGATAAAGTGCGCTAACTTCGGGAAGTGATTCTACATGATGGTAGAAGAAAAAAAGACAAATAACTTTTTTCAACCTTTTAACTTTTTTCCTATAGAAGAATATATTTGTATTTTTCCATGCAAATAATCCAACTTTTTTACTTAAAAACTACCTTAAAACGTTGCACTTTTCGAATTTTTTTATTTATTTTTTATTTCTACGATCATATAGAATCACCTCCTGAATTTAGCGCACTTTACCTCAGACACTCTTTACACACACTCTTTGCACACGCCGTAAGTTGAACCCGCGACCTCCGGATTGCTAGTCGAGAGCCTTATCCGTAGATCATGGAGTTCGTCTTCTTCCGTCTTCGTTTCCTGTTACCCTGTAACCCCGAGTTACCGAAATTGGATCCAACCCCTAATTATTTGAAATTGACTACAGCGCTTGACTGGCATTCGGACTGTTTGAGATTGTATTCCACGGCGGGTACAAACTTACGCTCTCTTCAATACAAGTCCAATCAGTGGCAATTCGACGTCTAAATAATTGAAAGTTCAACATTAAAGCGAATTAAAAAAGGAAAAAAATTCGGCTTTCTGTGAGCACCTTTTCATCTTCATCCAATATATGGAATCACATATTGTCAATTTGGGAGGCGGGTATGGGTACCGTCACCCTGGGAACCATTTATGTGATAATTAACACCCCTGCCGTAGATACACCCCAAGTGGTTTGCTTGGTTTTTGCCCGGGTTCATAGGGTGAGGTTTGTCTTAGGTCTTGACGGCGGATGCGTTTGCCGCATGGCGGGCCGAATCGGGAGAGACTGGTTGAGAGAGACCTTTGACCTTTCCAGCCGGACTTTCTCAACCCATTGCCTTGCACCGCGTTCACGTCTGTCACACCTGGACACTTTGACCCCTTCGATTCATACCCACCCCTCATACCTTTTTGCTTCCCACAACTTCCTCTCCTTCCTTTCCATAAAAAGACCCTCCACACAGCATTCCCATAGATATAAAATATGCCCTGAGCGATTTTTGTGTGGAGTGTGTGAAGCTAATGTAAAAGCAGTTCAAAAGTAAGTTTTGAATGTAATATTATTTTAAGACAGCCACTAGTATAAGGTAAAATGAGAAAATGCATAATTTCGTATTTGTAACAGGATTTTTTTAGCCACAACAATAGCTTCAAAAAATCGGGTATTATTTTTAAAAAATATGTATTTCTGTTGATACGATATAAAGGGTTTTAACTAAAAAGTCGTATTGCAATAAAATTCCGCCATGAATCAACTATTTCAAAATTATAAATAATAATTTTGAAATAGTTAATTATAAAATTTATAAATTAACTATAAATTTTATAATTAACTATTTCAAAATTATAAATAATAAAACTAAGCACTAGAACAGTATTATTAGCATTTACAGAATGAAATACATTTTAAAAAAACACAGAAATAAGAAAATAACTATTTGCCTCAGCACTGCGCACCCGAATATCGAATTTTGGCTTTAACGCATATTCCAGCACCGTTCGAAACCGTATTCATTGTATAAAATATTTCACAGATTGACAGAATACGCTATACGCATCATGGCTTGGCCTATTTCAGCATATCGCTCTCCACACAATCCCAAGGGGAATGTATGGCGAGCGATATGCTGAAAAATACCAAGCCATGAGAATATAGCGTGGTCTTCCACAGGCTTCATAGGTGCGTTCCGGGATACGCTCATATGTGTGTCGCGTTTCTGTTAGTGGATGTTTTACTATAGAGTCTTGGCGCGCTGTATTTGTACGGGCCAATAATATAGAGAAGTGGCGCTAGTTATATTATAATCCAAGTGAGTATTGTGCGCCGTAGCTTTTCTTTTTGGAGTTCAACGCACAACCGCTCATTAGAGAAAACCACCACTGCAAATTCTAGATACTTGGTGGAAAAGTCAGTCTCTTCAAAAACATATTTTAACCTCAACCAACATTATCTCTTCATGTTTTTTCGTAATTTTTGATGTTTGTATGAAACATCAAAAACTCTAGAACTGTCAGCGAATGTCATCAATTGAGAATTGAGACATTGAACTGTCATGACATTTGCCCAGCTTTGTTTGGAATTTCTAGGTGAACACAGCTATTGATGAATGGAGTTGTGAAATAATTATTTATTTTATGAAGAAGAATATTTATTTTCTTTTTCTTGTTCTGTTTCATGTTTCGTTATATTTGTTAGTATATCTTCATCGTCAATAATACATTACATTGATTGGTGTAAACTTCAAAAGCTAAAAAAAGTGGTTCCAATAAAAATAAATATTTATTTAATAGTTAAAAAAAATAGTATATTACGATAAAATCAAAAGTCACTTTTCTAAGTTGAGAATTCCTGTGCGATGTGCAGCTTGAAAATATAAAAATATTTATTAATTATATGAAGTTATTACTACAATTATTTAAACTAAAATTACAGCTGGGCAGTACGTTTAAAGTTAGCAACAATAACATTCTACTGAATAAATAAGTATTACAAAGTACCAGTGTTGGCTTATCAGCCACAATCAAAGGGTGACCATACTGTCAACGACAAGAGGAAGAGTATGAATAGTTATTTAAAAAATAACGATACATAAATGAAAATAAAATTAAGTAAATACTAACAGGTAAGTAATAATAAATAGCAAGCAAGTAAATAAATATAAGCAAATTAAGTAGGTACATAAGAAAATAATACTAATACGTACGTACATAAATTAAGTACGAGTGGATAATAACATGAAAATGAAGTTATTATTCAATGTTAAAAAAAAACTTGACAAAGAGTCATTTGGTTTTATTTATGTTTTTCAATGAATATTTAATTCAAACTCGGCTTAACCGGGAATTACTTAACAATCTGTTAATAAATAAAAATCTGTGTATTATATAATCTGTATATATTTGTGTACAGATTGGATCTCTAAACTTCATTGAATATTTGAACATCGGTGAACACATTCGGTATCAATGGCTCTTAGATTATAGGCTCGGATTGAATGTAATCGAGACACCATTTAGGATGCTGAGCTGAGTTCCTATATTCATGTTTACATCGGGCTAATTTATTAGACGTTTCCCGTGCAGTCTGTGCGGGGTACCGGAGCAACCCGCCTAGTGCCTACTGCCCACGCAAGTACACAACCTGGGAGGGGGTGGGGTAGGACTCCCGGGGTGGATGTAGCGTCTACTGTCCTTTATAATCACCACATGCACTCCCCTGATCACCAACAGTGTTACAATGTTGTAGAATGGTATGGGAGTCATTGTCAAAATAATGCGTTGTGTTATGTATTTTTATTTATTTATTTCAGACTCGTGAAAATACAAGTTATATAATAATTGTAGGATTTGTGTAGCTCAAATAAAAAAATATATTAAAAATTTCAAACGAAGACATTTGCCTACCGATTTTAGTAAACTTGAAAAATTACGACAGCTATTCAATGACATTATAAAAATGCAAGACACATTATATTCCTACTAATCTAACAAAAAACAGAACACCGCTTATGAAAAGGATAGCCAATAGGAAAATGTGTATACGACCGGACCGCTAAAGAATGTCACTCTATTAATTCATTAAAGCATCTGTCAAGCGGTTAAACACAACAAATATGCTTTTCGAGAATAGAATTATTAATTCGTTAAATAATTTTGTATCGCTTGTGTGATATGATAAGTAGTTTCAGGAAATAGTACCAAATTTTGAAATCTAGAAGTTAATTGAACTTTAGTAATGAAATCTGTCAAGCGGTTAAACACAACAAATATGCTTTTCGAGAATAGAATTATTAATTCGTTAAATAATTTTGTATCGCTTGTGTGATATAATAAGTAGTTTCAGGAAATAGTACCAAATTTTGAAATCTAAAAGTTAATTGAACTTTAGTAATGAAACAATTGAAACTAGTATGTTTAATGAATTACTGTGTTAATTACATAAGTTATTATTACTTATATAACCTAACAATACTAGCGGGAGCAGTCGATACTCTTTTGCAGTATTCACTTTAACAAATATGTACATATTAAAAAGAGAAAACGAAAAAGATATCAATACCATGCCTGACCATGGTGTCTTTCTTGATGGTGCTCTGGAGAAAGGAGACAATCCGATCATGATTATTTTACCATGGCTGACCAGATGGTATCTTTCTTAATGGTCTTCTGGAGAAAAGAGACAATCCGATCATAATTATTTTACCATGGCTGACCAGATGGTATCTTTCTTAATGGTCTTCTGGAGAAAAGAGACAATCCGATCATGATTATTTTACCATGATTGCCTAGAAATTATCTTCCTTGATGGTCCTATAGAGAAAAGAGAGAATACGATCAAGATTATATTACCATGGCTGATCAAATGGTGTCTTCCTTGGTGGTCCTCTGGAGAAAGGAGACAATCAGACCATGATTTTTATACCATGGCTGACCTAATGGTGTCTTCCTTAGTGGTCCTCTGTAGAAAAGAGACAATCCGGTGATCATTATTTTACCAAGGCTGACCAAATGGTATCTTTCTTGGTGGTCCTCTGGAGAAAGGAGACAATCCGACCACGATTATTTTACCATGGCTGACCAAATGGTGTCTACCTTGGTGGCTCTGTGGAGAAAGGAGACAATCCGACCATGATTATTTTACGATGACAGACCAAATGTTGTCTTTCTTGGTGGTCCTCTGGACAAAAGAGACGATCCGGTCATCATTATTTTACCATGGCTGACCAAATGGTGTCTTTCTTGGTGGTCCTCTGGAGAAAAAAGACAATCCGACAATGATTATTTTACCATGGCTGACCAGATGGCGTCTTCCTTGATAATCCTCTGGAGAAAAGTTTTGTGATATTTGGGTGAAATAAAATATGTACATTTTAGAAAATGTATTCGTCAACTAAAAAATAAAATAATAAATTTTCCAGGCGGCATAAATTTAATTCTAGGCAGTGTAAAAATGCACTTTAGTGTATTCATAATATCCTAGTATAGCTCCAATACACTAGTCTTTCATCTCTCTCAAACCTCCACCCCACTTCCAGCACCCATCCCCACCCTCCAGAGGGCAGGGATATTCCTAGTAGTAGATTAACAGAAGGAACATTCATCTTGTTTCATGGAGTATTTAGTATCTGATCGTCCTGTTAGTTAAATTGAAATTTTGCGCTAAGCATTCAATGTCATGTACGCCTTGACTACTTGTTCGGCTACTACGTATAATAATTATTATTGCATTATATTGTGTGTGTTACGTAGATCCAGAACCGTCTGGAGACAGTGGGGCTATGACATCCCCAGTTGTGGTATGTTGTGAGGCTTAAGGTGGTCGGAAGAAGAAGGAGATGGGAAAAAAGAAGGTGGGGAATCGTCATCTTGAAATCCTTTCAATTCAAAGAGCTATTTTTTATGTGAATAACCTTTTGGAGCCGAAGAAAAAATAGTTTTGCTAATTTATTAAGAATCTAATCAAATTATGGTTATCCAGTTAAAAACCGGATTGCAAGACCAAAACGAATGAAGTAATAGGTTTCCCGGTAAACTTTTAGTAAAATCGAATATATTATCATGATCTCGGAACACGTGTTCATAAAAATCACGTCATTATATATTATCAAGGCAAATTCAGGTAAATGAACAGGTGTTCAGATATTTTATTAAAAGTTTCTCAGGGAATGGCCTGCAAAAAGTTTA
This sequence comes from Hesperophylax magnus, assembly GCA_026573805.1. Taxonomy (NCBI): domain Eukaryota; kingdom Metazoa; phylum Arthropoda; class Insecta; order Trichoptera; family Limnephilidae; genus Hesperophylax; species Hesperophylax magnus. The sequence goes on from JAIUSX010000121.1 coordinate 11,645,471, forward strand.
AGATATTCTTAAAAAATAGCGATACTAATTTTTCTCCACGTGTGGCTTACCCAATAGGTGAGTGATGTGAAGCTGATGGAAGTGGGGGGGGAAGAACTTGGAGAAAAGGAAGGTGGGAAAGTATCTGGCTATTCAGACCTGTTCACCAAAAACGGCTAAAGTTCCGACTCTAAATGATGGACTTTCACCAGGGCGTTACTGAAAGTATCTTTCACTCTGGAATATATTTTTATAATGAATTACGTGTGGAATAACATTTATTGGCGTGCCCCGGGATTCGAACCCGTAACCTCTTTACTATACTTAGACTTTACCCCTCGACCACGGAGGCCGGAAGTGAGTTTGCTTATAATTAAACTTTTTCATAGTACTTAGTTTATCCACAAAAGTGATTCGTCCTTCCAAGTTTCAAGTTGTCGGACAAGTCGGAATGGTGAGGGGCGGAGGCCGGCAGGGGAGCAGCGGGCAAGTTGCAACCATTTTCTGCAACCAATTAATTTGTCCGGGACGAGCCGGGCCGATTCCGTTCGCCCGCGCCGGACTCCGTAAGCCGCCAGTAATGATGCGGACCACCCTCGTTTCCTCACAGAATAAAATACTGCAGAGAGCTCACTGTATAGCGCTCACAAGACATCATCTTGTGATAAGAAATATACAAGACGTGATGTTAAATCGTGATTTGAAACCGATTTTTTCAATGTATTATTTTGAAAAATATTAGTCAAGTAAAGTAGACTTTTACATTCATGCGATTTGTGTTTTGGCTTAGCTTCCCTTAACTCAACAAACATATACATTAAAACTAGTATATTATAACATAAAAATTAATAATTATTAATCCGTATTTATAAAAAGCATTAACTTTGTGGGTCGTCATAATTTACAATAAAAAAACACACAAATTTGTTTTTGACCACTTTTATTTTAACTCTTTCAGTTTTGGAAGAACCCTTCCTTCATCAGGAGAATATTAAAAACTAATCTACGATACAAAATATTTATATATATAAAAAGGTGTATGAGGTAGGTATCAAAGTGGTCAAAAACTAATTTATGTGTTTTTTATTGTAAATTATTAATCCATAACTACATCCACACACACGCGGTGCCTTAATGGGTTCCCATTACTTGTTTGCACTTTATTTTATATGTAAATAATAATAAAATAAAAACTGTGAACTAATAATGTGGGAAAAATCTGTACCTACATTTCACTTGCATCGAAAACAAAGTTTAATTTAGAGTCGATAATTAGGCACAGGTCTTTAATTTCTTCGACAAAGGTCAGGTTTGAGTTATTAAGTTGACATGGAAAAATAATTGGCTGAATTATTTTGTAAAATCTTTTGGAATGACACGTATTTATGTTAAGATAAAGTTTGTTTCCAGTACACTAATTAATAATAATTATTTTTTACTGTTTAAGTAATTTTGTGGACAGATAATCTTCAGCGGTTTTAATTATTTTAGGAACTTTTAAATCGTCTGCAAAAAGTAATACTTTTATATCATTACCAAATATATTCACAATATCGTTTACAAACAGTAAAAACAAAATCGAGCCTAAATGAGAACCTTGTGGTACTCCGCTTGTAGCTATAAATGTGTTAAAAACGTCTGGAGCCAATTAGACTATGACATCACATAATTGGGGTATGTTGTGAGGCTGAAGGTAGTGGGGAAGGGAAGGAGGTGAGGAAGAGAAAGGATAGGGGGAAGTACCTGGCTATTCAGATCTGGTCATCAAACACGGCTAAATCCATTTCAAGCAACGTATCAATTCTTAATGGAGGTCTTACACCACTACTACAGGGAGTGTATAATCCATTCTCTAACATGCTAAAAATATACTATATTATTTTAAATGGTTAAATTGTGAAATAACAAACATTAAACAAATTAATTTTACATACGAACGCCGGTATTTGAACCCGCGACCTCCGGATTGTTAGTCAAAGGACCTTACCTCTCGACCACGGATGTCGTCAATACTGAATTAACATTAGCGTAGCACTTTTCTCTAACGAAACATTACACACATTTTAGCAGAGAAATACCATCTTTAAAGGCAGATAAAATGCAGTTATTCGGAAAATTATAATGAAAATTCCAATGACAGTAATTTCCAGTGCTACAAGAAATCTAATATTAAATCTGAGAGAATATTAATTATAATAGACATCATTCAGTAACAATAAAGTCGATCGAACGTGCATTAGTAGATTTCCAGACAATTGCTTCCGGGGATACTGTTAAGTACAAAAGGTAAGAAAAAATATTATTAATGATGACATATCAATTATAAAATAATAATCTGTATAAAATATAATAAAAATATGATATGACAATAATAATCCTAAATAATGATGCCAATCTGTACACACCTATAAATAACTTGTGAAATTACAGAATGACGTGACGCTCGTTATTATAATGATAATAATAATAACAGAAGTAGACAGAGAGGACGGACCGCCAAACAACTCGGTCTTGGCACACACTCCTTGCCTCATTCACAATCGTACATCGTCTTATACATACTCTTCTATTATTCTTGACATGGCCCCACTCGAGTATCTGATTCACTTGGTCGTGCCATGTCTTTCTCGGGCATCACCGACTCTGCTACCATTCACATTTGCATCGTATATTCTCCTTATACTCCTTTCTTCGCTCATTCACTCTACATGCCCAAACCATCTAAGCGTCCCTATCTTGATCTTACTCATTACGCATACATCAGCCTTGCACTCTTTACGGATTTCCACATTTCTTACACAATCATACATGGTTTTACCACACATACGCCTCAGGGATATAATTTCTACAGCATTCAGTCTATTTTCATCCTTTCTCTGTTATTCCATGCCACACTTGTAAACATCAGGATAGGTTCCATTGTGTACTGCTAGTTTCGCTTCTTTTGACAATTTTTTGTTAGCGCCAACTGCGTTGATTCCTCCATTAATAGATAACGGTAATTAATTTATTTTATTAAAATTGTAAGTTAAATTTCGACTTATATTATTTTTGTAAAAGCCCTACGGTTGTTCAATGAATAATGTAAAAATAAATTATGATTTTCTTTTAACATTTTCGCCTACCGTGTGATAATATATTATTTTACGCTATTTTTCCTGTTGTACAGAAAATATAATAAGATATGTAAGTATACATGTCAGTTTTTCATAAGTATTAGTTGGAACAAAATCAAACAATTTATCAGATTTAGTATGGAAACAAGTGTTTTGTAAGAGTGACCGGTATAAGGATGCAATTAAGCTAAACCGGCCCGCCATCGAGCCCGATCCATTCCCAAATTGGCAATTTGTATTATACATCTCTCTTCGTGCAGGGCCGGGTGGCTGGGGCCACCTCTTCTGTAGGGGGTGGTCACTGGTCGCTGCTTGTTGTAGCTTGTAGGGGTGGAGAGTGGAGTGCACAAGACGGTCGGACGTAGACAAAATTTTCCGGAATAAGTGGTCATGGAATGATGAATAAAAAGATATTGTAGTTTTGGTGTAATGGATGTGTTAGTGGAAGGGACCTTCTTCTCGATTGGTTTTATCTCAATTGTATATTGAAACTTACAGCCTCTTTCATTGTTCTTGGCTTTAGCTACAAGTTAAAAAGTTAGGCTGAAAGCAGGCGATATTTTTAACGCACACTTATTTTGACTGAGCATCTGCTCAGTGCTTGGAAACATTGTCAAAGTTAAATAGATTTTTATGAAACCAAATTGAAAATATCTCCCGAGTAAAAATAAATGCCGCCGACGGGAATTGAACCGGTCAGACGCTCTGGACCACTGAGCCACGTCGGCTTATTTCCAATCCGCCAAATAATTCAATATGTACACTAGTACTTCAATCAACAGTTACTGCTTATTATATCTTTTCCACCTGTAAACAACCAACTTTATTTTTGCAGGAAAGGCTTTGTTAGAGCTAAATATCCCGCTAGATGGCGTCGAGGCATATTATATCTACATTTGTTGGTGAAATATTTTGACTTATCAAATATTATTATTTTTTTAATGATAAACTAATGTTTATAAGACAAGGTTTTTGTATGCAAAGCACAAAGGGTAATAAATTATTATGAGCAATAATTAGTCGCCTGTATTATCAATACAAATTGAAAATATCTCTTATGAACATCATTTTATCATTAAAAAAATAATGAAATGATTTGTACTTATTGTTAATACAAATGCCCACCCACAAAAATACCTTGACGCAACTTTGACTGAGGCAAAGAGATGATATTATTTAAAATTTCAAACCGCGTTGGAGTTACCAAAATCCCTCTTTTGCCCTTTAACTCCCAATCTGGATACCTAGGCTATTTTTAAAAGTTCAGAATTTGTATTAAACTTGTTCAAAATCGTTATTGTGAAAATCAAATTTTGTTGAAATCAAAGCTTTTATATTGCAAACCTTAAAGCATCCATATAATCGATTTTTTTTATATTTCAATTTCGATTTTATTATTTTTTTTAATATTTATATATATTGTTTCAATTCTAATGTCTACACGGATAAAACTTACTGATATGAAATATTGTTAATTTGTTAAAAATCTGGTCAAATTATTCGTTTACATGTTAGAAACGAGACTATAACGAATGCTTTGACAAAATTAATAACAAACTATCAGTAAAGCACGAACATGTTATGAGGAAGTCGGAACACGTGTTCTTACAAATAATAATATTTTCGCATCTCATCCACTATATTTATTCGGATACTGAATGACTAGTATATTTATTTATTTATTTATAAATTCACGCCCGGCTGGGCTTTTAAATGTTATTTTCTTATTTTTTTACAAAGAACATCTAAATAAACACAAAAAAAACTAAAAGAAAATAGAAGACATAATAAAACACAACATCTTAAACAAAAACAATGTCAAAACGAAATAAAGTGGATACTAGAAACTCCACCATTCATGATGGAAAAATAGAATACTAAGAAAATTTTCAAAACTTTGGTTCTTACCAAAGTAAAGTTTAAAAAAAAATAAAAAGAAGAAAAAAAAAAGAAAAAAAAAAAGTTTTTTTTTTTTTTTTTAAGTAGAGTTACGTAGTTTCTATAGTTAAATTATTTTATATTCTTCTTTCTGAAATCAATTGGGTAATGACTTGTTTATATTTGGTGAATGATGTGTTGAATATATCAACAACATCTTTATAGTCATTACCCAAATTTTGTATACGGCGAACGGGGGTATAGAATTGAGATTCTGTGTTGGAGTTAACACAATAGAACGGTAGATAATGCCTCGATGTTGGTTTGCTAGGTATATGTAAAGAAATCAAGTATAATAGTTCAGGGCTGTCAATTATTGAATTTATGATTTTATATAAATATTTTAGGTCAACTATTCTACGTTCAGATAATTTTAATAAATTGAGTTGACATAGTAAATAATCATAGTTGACGCATTCCCTTGTAATACCCATTCTGAAATTAATAAATCTCAAAAAAAAAATTGAATATTATATAAAATATTACTGGCTAAAATAAAATGGTCATGCAGTCACATTTTTTCCGGTCGGTTAGCAAAACAAGTAACAGAAATGTCGAGATTGGAAAAATGAAAACATAAAACACAAAATAATATAAGTTTTTATAAAGTTATTAAATATTCGAATGCTCCTTTCATATTTTTATGAATTTCAAATATTATTATTTTCCTTATTTTCTTGTTGATGGAACTGAGCTATAATAAGCATCTATTTATCATTTTCATCGAAGTAATCAAACTACAGGAAACGTTTTCTTATTTGAGTTTCTATTTCTTCTTCAAACTCAAAAGGAAAACTAGCAGAAGAGGTGGCTCTCACCTTCCTTTAAAACTGTCTACGCTAATGAAACGCTGTTTAACGTTAAAGAATATAATCATAGTGAGTTGTTCTTTAATTAAAAACTAAATTATAAAGTCTTTATTTCCCGGGGACAGCTAATTATCTCTACCCTCTAGAGTTCATCCCCCCTCCCTTCTACAATCCCCGCCTCCTTCAACGGATCATCACGGGGATAATTTTATTTTTAAAAATAGGTGGAATAAATTCGTAATTTGTATCAGTTTTAGACATAAATTTACAAAATTGACGAATGGCTTAAAGTTTCACAACTAAGTGTCTGAAAAGAGATTAAAATGTAAGTACCTGCGGGCAAATCAGTTTAAAGAGCGCACGTTTGAATATATTTGTATACACTGATTGTGGTTCAAAAATGGTTTGTAAAGTCCACCCGCAGTATTCCTACGATACAGCACACCACTACATATGCAAGAATATCTTTAAAATGATTCTACTGTACAATACTGTACATACCTACCTACTTCTCATAATTGGTGTTGATGTAAAAACTATTTTGCTATGCCTTAGCAAGTATATCAGAAACACGTTAAATATCACGGAGACAAAGTTAACACCATTAACAACCCGGTTTCACCCGAAAATCAACAATGTCTTACAGAAATATGTCTCAAAATAGTGTCTGTATTTTGAGACATATATCAATTTGTGAAATAAATCTCAAATATAGTATTATTATTATAAATTATACTATTATAAATTGTATTACTCCATTGGCTGAGCCGATTTGCTTATTGTTCAATCAATCCCTTAAAACAGGTTGCTTCCCTGATATTCAGAAACGTTGTTATTTGGCACGTATATTCAAAAAGGAAAATGTGATGTAACTAACTATAGACTAAAACGTAAGCGATCCATAATACCTAAAATTTTTGAAAAACTATTGCTGGATTAAATTTCCCCATAAATTAACCATCTCTTAGTTCCGAATCAACATGGATTTTTGTCAGGAAGATCAACATTGACAAAACTCTCGTTACATGAAAACTATATATCGAACGCATTAGCTAACAGAACTCAATTGGATTCCATATATACGGACTTTATTAAGGCCTTTGACAAAGTATGCCATAAATTTATTCTACCTAAACTATGTAAGGTCGGTAATGAAGGAAAATTGAGATAGAATTCTACTAGTTAAAATCAATTAATACGGACATGTGTCTAGTGTGGTAGTCGAAAACCATGTAAAAACTGTATAAAAATATATTTTACGGATAAAGGAAAAAAAAATTAAAATCGTTCGTTTCCAACAAATTTATAGCTACAGGCGGGTTACCACAAGGGTCTCATTTAGGCCCGATTTTGTTTTTACTGTTTATAAACGATATTGTGAATATATTTGATGATGATATAAAAGTATTACTTTTTGCAGATTTAAAAGTACTTAAAATATTTAAAACCCTGAAGATTGTATCTGCCCACAAAATAACTTAAACAGGATAATTAATTGGTGTAATATAAACAAACTTTATCTTAGCATAAATAAGTGTCATTCAATAAGATTTTACAAAATAATTCAGCCAATTGTTTTTTCATATGAACTTAATAACTTAACCCTTACCTCTGTTGAAGAAATTCATGAATTGGGCGTAATTTTTTACTCTAAATGAAACTTTATTTCCCATTTAAATGCAAATTAATAATACCGAATGAAAATGCTTGGCTTCATTCTTAGAAATTCTAGACGCTTTAGGAATATTTCGACCTTAAAAAATGTGTACACATCTTTAATCCAAAGACAAGTCGAATATAACTCCTCGATCTAAAATTTTAAAATCTCCCATTTTAAAATACATTCGGACTCAATCGAAAAAAATCAATATACATTCCTAAGGCACATTAATTTTTAACTCGGTATTCCCATTGAAAGCGTCAACTATAATTACTTAACGAAAAGTATTAAATCTCTCAGATCGAAGGATCATATCCAACTTAGTATTTTTGTTCAAAATTGTAAATGGTGGTATAGACAGCCCGGATTTACTTAACCTCATTGAATTTAATTTACCTAGAAGAGCAAGTCGTTCCAAAATCATGTTTAAATGTAACAATACCAGGACTGAACATTTCAAACACTCGCTTATACCTAGTTTACACGAAGTTCGTATCAGATATGCAGTTATAGCGGATCTATTTAACTGTACGGAATATAGGTACAAGAAGGCTATACTATCATATATTTTTACATTTGCTATACCTTTAAATAAAAAACTTTTTTTTCAGTTTGATTGAGTATTTTGGCCTCAAATCTAAATTTAAGTTTGTGAACATGGCTACGCAGTCAGTTCGCTAAGGGCTGTATGGGGGTGTAACTTAAGTTTTGTATGAACAAGGTCAAGCAGTCGGTCCGCTAAGGGTTATATGGGGATGGAATTTATGTTTTGTATGAACATGGCCACGCAGCCCGTCCTATAAGTCCGGGGGTATGGGGATGTAACTTAAATTTTGTATGAACAAGGTCAAGCAGCCGGTCCGCTAAGGGTTATATGGGGATGGAATTTAAGTTTTGTATGAACGGTGCCACCTAGCTGGTCCGCTAAGGGTTGTATGAACAGGGCCACGCAGCCGGTTTGCTAAGGGTTGTATGGGGGTGGAATTTGGTAGACGGAGAGAATATTAATATTCCATTTAAAAAGCTTTTCTTATACACATATTATTTCTCCATCTAAATAACTTAATCATTAGCCTATCTTGTAACTAACCAAGTTATCTTGTAACCAACATGCAGTCTGCTAAAATGTTATGGTACAACCAACTAGTTTAATGTAATTATTTTCGCTCGTTTATTGTATTAGGGGCGAAGTGTTACGTTGAAAGTAGAATTTTCTGGGAAACTACATAAGGGAACATTTGTCTATTATCTTATGAGAAAAGGCTTGTTGCTCCAGAAGTAAATATCATATTTTGTCGACCTGTTCTCATTAACGATCAATTTTTTTCCGTAGAAAAATTGTTCATCAATTTTACCAACTTTTTGCTTTCTTCTTTGATCATTGAAAATGGAACAAATTCAAGTATTTTACTGATTCAACTGCTCAACAATTTTTTTTAATAATAAATAATTATTAAATTAAGAAAAATCGTTCCCCTTGGTATTACTTAGATATTATAACTCATAAACAGTTTAAGTCAGACCTGTTACCTACTTTTTATGTACAACAAGAGTCCCAACTGCTCCCTGCTAACTGTAGCCAGTGAGACTAAGGCATCCCCAAAAGGGGAATGTTGCGAGGCTGGAGGCCATAGAGGGGGAAGAATTTAAAGACGACGAAGGTGGGTAAGTACCTACACCAGGGCGATACTGAGGTTATCTACTTATTTTTGTTTACCAAAATTTTCCATTCTAGTCCCTTAATCCGAATATGTAAATATTGTGAATAAAATCTTCGTTCCACGTACATATGCAAAATATAACTCACTTATAACGTTTCGTTTCAGCCGAATTTAAAATCTTTTGACCCTAGCTTTTCTCATCTTTGACACCTATGACAGAGTTCCCCAAACTTATCTGGCTCGCCGCTCCATATATAATACTTTATGACCTGTCGTATTGGAAATCGATTAGTTATTACATTTATTTTGTACATTAAAACAAAATATAATATGAACTGCACAAATGTATGATTTTTTTTCAATGACACATGACGCATAATATTGTTATTGTAAAGTAAATAAAAAAATTCAAAGTGTCAAATAGTAAAGGAACAAATTGTAAAGTAACAAATTGTAAAGGGTCAAATAGTAAAGAAACAAATTGTAAAGTAACAAATTGTATATTAACAAATTGTAAAGTAACGAATTGTAAAGTAACAAATTTTAAAGTAACAAATTGTAAAGTAACAAGTTGTAAAGTAACGAATTGTAAAATAACAAATCGTTAAGTAACGAATCGTAAAGTAACAAAATGTAAAGTAACAAATTGTAAAGTAAAAAATCGTAAAGTTACAAATTGTAAAATAACAAATTGTAAAGTAACAAATTGTAAAGTAACAACGGGACTTTCTTATTGCCCTCGCAGCTCTTGCCGATCTTCAATATCCCCCTCGTTTTCCCTGAGACTACCACTCCCCTTGGATTTTTCCAACACCCCGCAGAGTAAAATTACTGATCTGGACATGCAGTAAATGTGCTGTAACGCGAGAATTTGACTTTCCAATTAGTACAAGAAATTACTTCTAGCACGGTCTCACTACATCTCTTTCCTTCTCATCGCATTCGATCCCTGTTCCTCCCCTGTATCCCCCCATTCATTTATTTTATCTAGACCAGTAATACGAACAATTTTTACTGAAACTTTGCCGTTCTAATTATTCACTTCCCTTTTATTATAATTTTAATCCTTATTAAAATGATAATAAAACCTTGGTTTTCTTGACCCTACTTTATTGTTGTTGATCATATCACTTTTAAATTGTAGGTAATCCACCTCGTTTTTCAAAAACTACTGGCTTTTTTTTAACAATCATTCACATGTCATTTTTGTAATATCTTTGTAAAAATAATTAGTAAGTAAAAAAACAATCAAGATCACAAATTATACTTACTGTTTTTCATCACTAATTTTATCTAGAAGTCTTATTCGTGTCTTACTAAATATGACCAGAATGATTTTTACAACTTACACACATAAACATGCAAGCAAATGCTGCGAGTAAAATTAAATTATCCCATTAATAACGTAATCTAGGATCAAGTGCTTTCCATAATTTTTATTTTATTTGGTTTTACACAAAGTTTTTAAAGCATGAAATAACAGTAAACTGATAAAGTGGTGAACATAAAATAATGAAGAAACTAGAACAATACTACATATAAGACTAATCACTAAAACTACATTACCAACGCTACTATAATTAGTAGGATTCAACAAAGTGCTGGTATAGATTAATGGAGTCACTAAATATATTAATAGTACCCCCAATCTTGTTGCCCAGATCATGCAACCTATTGGTTAGTAAGTGTGTCTGATAGTTGGTTGTGTATGTATTGCAGAAGAATGTTACATTTTGTCCTGTATTAATAGTCGGCAAATGGAATTTAATAGTCGCAACGATTGCAGGGCTGATAATTAAAAGAATGCTAATCTATCGCAATAATTTGTCAAACGTGGCAATATTTTCGTTTGAAATTCGCGTATAAAGATGAGCTCTGCTTACAAACCATCACATGCAGTGTTAAGCAAAGTTTGAGAAGCATCAATTAGGTAATGCATCCGTAAACATTAAGCCACGAAGTTTGTCGTGTGGACCATATCATATGTACCTACGTTAGCAAAGTGCACACTTTCTGTAACGGAGCTTACAGGAAGTAAACGAATTTCCACGTGTAATGGTGTATGAATATGCAAGTGTTTAGTTCCCAAGTAACTTATTCAAATTTGCTCTGAAAATATGGAAGAGTCTGTACATTATTCCATACATTTTAAATGGATTCTAAGAATATTTATGTAGCATTCAGGTTTGACAAGATTTCCTTTCAGCTTTCAATAGCAAAGGAGGCTCTTATGTATATACTGTAAATACCTGGAGGCTACAGGGTTCGCCCTATTTTAATGAATTTATTGTTTATTTCTTTTCCGATTTTATGTCCGGTTTTAATCTTCCCCATAGGAAAAACTAAACCCTTCCACACACTTTTCCACAAATGATCATCTAGTCCAAGGCTGCCCAACCTTTTTAGCAGTTGGGCGAAATTGACGATTTTGAATCACTGGCGGGCCACTGAATACCTGACGGTTCCTATTTCCATGGGGGGGGGGGGGGTTGTTAGAGAATTTCTATAAAACATAATTCCCACAAAATGAAATCTAAATAAGTGCTCCGCACAAAATATTTAATATCCGTGGGGGGGGGGGGTTGTTACGGAACTTCGCTGAGAAAAAAATTCCGAACATCATATGTGATACCCAGCAACAATTTTTCGAATTCCATGGAGGGGGGGGGGGGTGGCTACGGGATTCCATTTCAACGCAAAAAATATTATGTCGAAAACCGGTGTATTTTTGTTTCAAAAGTAAGTTCAACAGGTTAGATTTTTTCGTCGCTGATTCTCGTTCTGAGTAGCCTAAATAGCGATAAATCGCCGTTGTTGGCAACACTGGTGACCGCGCGCAAGCTACATTGTTTGTTTTACCGCGGGCCGGCGACACTTTTTCAAATTGGCGGATTGGCGGGTTTTTTGAAAATGTTTCACGCGGGCCACTTATAATTCGTTCGCGGGCCACATTGTGGCCCGCGGGCCTGGGGTTGGGCAGCCTTGATCTAGTCAATCAACATTATGCAAGTGCATTATATAAGCAAAATAAATACAAAACAATACAAGAACAACACGTCAAATCACCAGAGATCAAATGGGAAAATAATTCACCGACTCCAGATATTTTCATATCAGAGGGTTCGGCTCGGTAGAACTCCTAACAGGGCCTATAAATCCTACTGATCCCTCAACATAAATATTTAAAAAATCTTTCGTTATCCTACATGTATTTAAAATGACTAATGATTATATGATTATTATTAATTTTAAAAACACCCTTGTTAGTATATTTGTACAATAAAGAAAGAAAATAAAAAGGTTTCGGTGAGTAATCTGAAATAAATTGTCAAACAATGTAGAAAAGATAAAATCAAGTACGAGTTCACTCGTTCACTATTTTTAAATTTATTTATTTATTTTTTATTTATTGATTTTATTTTAGTAATTTGTACATTTAAGATTACAAATGACTAATTAATTATTACATTTAAATATACTATGTTTTTTTTTTTTCTTTCTTGATATGGCTCCTACACAACATCTTAAACTTTTCAATTGGGGCAGACTTAAGGTTTTCCGGCAGCGCGTTATAGTATTTCATCCCTTTATAAAATATACTATTCTGGGTATTCGCTTTGTCCTTCTTTGGTAGCCTGATTTCATTGCACGTCCTAGTTTTATGTTGGTGTATGTCCTTGTTGTATACAATTTGATTCGAAAAATATTTGGGTAGCAGGTTGTTTACTATTTTGTGTAAAAATATCATCGTGTTCAAGGTCAACATCTGTTTTACCGTTAGCCAATTTAGTTCGTTTAACATTTTATTTACTTTTGAATATCTATTTCGTCTGAGTATTGTTCTCATTGCCCTATTTTGGAGAATTTGAAATTTATTTTGCTCTCGGTCGTTACACAGGAAAAGGATAGTTGAGCAGTAATTAAAATGTGGAGCAATAATGGAGTTATAAATGGTGATTGCAGTGATGCCTTAGAAAATTCTGAGAGTCGATTTCGGGTAAAACTTTTGATAATGTAACAAAACAATAAAATTGTAAAATGTGGCAACATGTATATACGGGTATGTGTAGTAGTGCTTTGTTTTGTAATTCTTGCAACTTTTTCGTATGTACCGTACATAAAAATGATAAACATATTGTAAAGCACAAGAAGTGCTTTGAGGCGATTTCTTATACAAAACTGTGTTTACAAAATTTAATGGAGATCTACGATGACAGGCGAGTGTAAGTGAGACGGGGCGCTGGGCTATTGGGCTAAATGGAACATTTGTTTATATTAAAATTTGTATATAAGACTCTTCTAGTTTTCTTCTTTATTCTATGGTATGTACCCTGTACAGTTCTACCTGTCCTAAGTTTACTCGAATGACTGGTGAATCCGTCTGTTAGAAACAGACTGTTTAATTAATGTGTCAAGATTATAATATCTACCTATCACAAATATGTATTGATTGGTAACATAAAATAAAGAAGAACACAAGAAATACGATCTGAGCGTTTTTCGTGATCAAAAAATATGGCAAATCCGGCCATAAATATCTAATACAAAACTGTGTATGTGTGTATCATCATCACTATTATATTTATAATTCAAATTGGACAACGATATATGATGTAAAGCAAGTTTAAGAGAGACAGAGTCCTTGCTAAATGGACTGGAACCAAAAGTCAGTGGAGACATTCGTTTCTATTAAAATCTACGTGGAATGCATTTCTGGTGTGTATTATATCTATTCAGCGATTGGTAAAAGCATGCATGTAATTTAATCAACAAATTTATTGAACCCATTACATGAAGGAGTGCATTAAACTTGAAATAAATCGATATAGTTATTAGAATCGACTAAATATTTTTGATTTCTGATATTTGCAGTTTATTTAAAACGTATAAATAATTATAAAAGATTTAAAAGCGATAAATATTACATTAACATTTCAGAAAAACTGAACAATGCTTTTTGGAGCGTGTACTAGTCAGAATCTGTAATAATTGTAATAATTCGGTACAACTGTTAATTTAATTAGGAAACCCTTAATTTGTCATTGAATGATCTTTTAATTTAAGAAGGATCGGTACTTTATTATGCCGATACGGTTACCGATAGAAAATGGTTTCTGTCCATAGATATCCAAATTAATTGACTTGCCCTAACATAAAATGCAAACCACGTAATCAAATTTTTAGCACCAGGAGGGTTCGAGAATGCTTTGCATAAACTACGACATCAGTAGAAGAGTGAACCTTGAAATAACCAGAACCTGCGCAGAAAAGTAATGTTCGCTAAAGTAAGGGAAAGGATTTTCAGCCCAGTACATTGTGGGACTTTTCTACTCAAGAACTGAATGTTCGTTTTTAAATGAACCTACTGTCATAACACATTTGTGAAAGTGCCTAACTAAATAGTGTAACAAAATATTCAATTTCAGAAACAAGCCGGAACTTTTTTCTACCCGATTTGGGATTTATAGTTAAGTTTATACGCAGCCTCTTTTTTTCGAGGATTGAATAGTGATATTACAATGCGAATTGCAGAAAAGGAGAGAGTCACGCCGGCGCGCCGGCGCGAAGCCGCCTCCGTCGCTCCACGCGACTTGGTTTGTTCCCATGAAGGAATACATTTCCTTCAGGGTTTGTTCCCTTTTCCCTGATTGGCTGTCCTATTAATTTGAATGTTTGTGATTTTGTCGTTACCATAATGAAAGATTATAAATGGTCTAACATAAGTGTTTGATAACGTTATTTTGAATAACTATTGTTTTAATTCTTATACGATTATCGAATACTATTAAATAGAACACTAACCGCCTAACGTATGATTTTCTATAATTCATGCATTTTTGATATTATATTACCATGTTTGTGACACATTTTTAAATTAAAATTTAGTAGGTACGCAAGCCCTTCTATATGCCATCCTTTATAATTTAAATCTGTCAAATTATTATTAAAAATTGAATATTTAACGGAAAATAAATATTTATGGTTATATATTAATCATGAAAAGGCATAAAAAGAAACCAGTTTTAATGCAACAACCTATTAAATGAAAGCACATTAATATATCGATCAAAAGTAACACAATCTTATCGTATCAAAAGTTCCAATCGAAGAGATCGATTTACTAGTCTCACAACACTATAAACTTTAACTTATTTCCAGGATTTATTGCGATTCCGTTCATGCCCGCCTTATTCAGAAAATGTGAGATTATAAGAAAAATTCTCAATGTTATTTGTAGGTTTACAGTTTGCACTCTTCCGGAGCCTGGAAGTTTATTAGCTAATGGTGGCGGAGTTAACTAATGTCATATCTGTAATGATATTTTCCCATTGGGGTTGATTTAAACTACATTAACGGATCGGAGTCATTCCCTCCTGGGTTTTCTTCCCCACCCCCTTGACTCACCCAGCTGAAAGCTCATCAGGTAAAGTGATAACCGTAAAAGTCGCTGGTTAATTAATTAAAGTTTTTCATGAAATGATGAATAGTTGGAAAAAACGTGTCGTAACTCTGTTCGAAGGACGTGGGTAGGGTCAACGTCTATTTGGATATTTTCACAAAAAAAATGTATATGTTTTCAAAATGTGTACATGTTTTCAAAATTTGTACATGTTTTCAAAATTTGTACATGCTTTCAAAATTTGTACATGTTTTCAAAATTTTTACTTGTTTTCATAATTTATAAATGTTTTCATAATTTGTACATGTTTTCATAATTTTTACATGATTTCATAATTTGTACATGTTTTTTATTTTTTGTACCTTCCATTTCCTTAATTTTAAGTTTTATTTCCACCAATACCAGATAAATAAATTCAATACTAGAAGTCCGAATTTTTTTTCACTGCGGAAATTCTGGGATTAACTACCATAATTTGTACTCATCCTTGCCTAGAATACTAATGAAGGCTAATAATGTGGATTCTTTAGTGGATATTTTCAATTTATAACTTGATAAATTCAAAAAATTGTTGCTTTTAAACAATTTGAACAATTCATCAAATTTTAATGCTAATTTTCAAGTTCTACGAAAGTTCAATTCAAGTTATTTCATAATTTCAGTTTTGTGAAACAACTGACCAATAATGATTCAATAGAAAAACTTGAATAGAACCTTCACAGAACATGAAAATGAACCTTTGATCAGTTGTTAAAATTCTGCGAATTAATTAATTCGTCCTAAATAAAGTCAATTTCTTATATTATATGAATAAAACGATTCCATGATAACTCAACACAGTGACAATTCAACACACTTTTAAAAAGTGATATAAAGTCATTAGAAACGATGTAAAAAAAATTAAACCTAACCTACTTAACCCAGTTAATAAAGTTTTTATTTCATCACTTTCCATGACTTAATATAACTTTTTAAAGATGTGAAGAATTATCATTATGATGATTTATCCGGTCACCGAATAAAATTGTGGGACACGACAAAAACGCAATGTAGAAAATGTCCATTTATTTTGTTGAAACCATATCATTTTAATATTGAATGTGTTTTGTGGCGTTTTAATAATGTTAATATTACAATCTCTTTGGTTCTTCAAATTGCATGTAAGAGTATTTGTCCCCCGAAATCATCCAATTAACTACCTTGACACTTTTAGTACCTCTATATAGCAGGTATTCGCTTTTTCAACTAACCAAATCTCTCGACCATTGTCATGAAATAAGTATAACTTTTTCCATTCTTCAATAATCGCAAATTCGGCACCATTTTAATTTAACGAAAATAAATTACTTTGCGTGCACCACTATTTAATCAAAATAATCAAAATGTGTCGAAACCAATATTTTTTTCGACAGGATGTATAATGAAAACTAATAAATATAAGAATAGTCAAACAAGTATAGACAAAGAAGTACACATAGACAAAAATATTACAGTGAGCGGTGATTAATTACTTATCATATATATTTTTAATCTACTCTGTAAAATGAAATATGTAATTAATGCATTAATGTATGTATATTGTATCCATCAAAAACTTGTTTGAATTAACACGACAGATTGTGAAAATAATAATGAGAAAATAAATTTACACTAACAATATTTGGTTATTACAGTTTTTCTGTCTAGAATATCTAGGTGAAAGCAATTATTAAGCTACCAACTTCATTTCCATCACGAGCCATTTAGCTTTGAAATATTAGTTTTTACTGTCAGAATACTGTACGTCTGTCGAAATTCACCTTATTGAAAATGTACTTATTGTTAAAATAAAATATTTGTGAACTAACTTGTCTCGACACAGGATATGAAATATGTAGGTACGTTGCGCTATATTAACACAAAACAAAAATGAAATGTATAATTTAGTGTACATTAAAACATTAAAGAGAGTTTTCCCGGCCACTCACTGGTCGCCGCCCGCCCATCCTTTAGTTGGAGACGCCTACCCATCAGTCTGATTGATTTCCCATAGCCAAAATTATTATCGTACTTTGATTTATTTGTTTACGGCGACTTCGCTAACTGTTTCATTACATAATTGGAGAAAGTCGTGAAATATTTATCGTTTCAGTTAACTTTAATCTTTCCAATGTGTAATTCAATGAAAATAACAATTTAGATTTTATTTCTTGGCTTGTTTTTTAATCCTCTTCTTACTCGGATATATTTGCGAATCTTAATATCAGTATATAATCAAACTTTATGATACAAAAGGAACAAGTAATACCCACTGGTAAATGATTTATTTTCCCACTGTAATAATCAATTGGGTATTTAAGAGCAACACGAGTGAATCTCCAACTTATTGTCGTATAACACAGAGTCTCCTTGAAAAATGAAAATATGACTGTGTAGATAGAAGCAGAGCTACGTACTTGTCCACATTTTTTATAATCTCTGCGTAAGTTCTCTACTCGGCGCATACTCTTTAAAGATGAAACTATAGAAAACCGTGTTGGTCATACCTGTACTAGTATGGATAATACTAGTATGGATCATACTAGTATGGATCATACTAGTTAGGATCATACTAGTATCGATCATACTAGTATGGATCTTACTAGTATGGATCATACTAGTTGTTAGGATCATACTAGTATCGATCATACTAGTATGGATAATTCTAGTATGAGTACGAGAACCTATTATGGAACATACTAGGTTCATATTTCAAATCTGGGTGATGTTAAATATTCCTCTGTATTCCTGCGTAGTTCGTAAAATTACGCAAGTTCACTGTAATCTTACATTAAAAATTGGAGCTAATAAGTGTTAAATCATATCAGACAAGCGATAAAGTGGGTACGAGAATTATTTTATTTTAATAAATTATAATAATAATTCTATGTTTGAAATGTGTACTTCTTTTATTTACTATTTGACAGATCTAAATCTGAATAACGATTTTTAAGTTTATTAACGGTGTTCATTCGAATGGTAATTTTTTCATGGTATCTAATTATTTTTTTGATAGGTAATGATCCTGAGGCAAATATTTTATGAATAATTTTTGCTTCTCAAGTCATACAATTATAATATCATATCATAGATTAAATATTAAAATGAAGTTTATGAGCTTCAATAATTTATTCCTAATAAATTGAATAATAATAACTTATTTATTGCCAATTTGGGTGAAATGCAGATCACGCCAAACTCTGGGAATTGAATAAAAATGCACTTTCTAGATGAGAAAAGTGTGTAGAAATTCATTAAAAAAAGAATTAAGGCGCGGAAGAATAAATTGAGGGAGATACAGCCGATCAAAGTTTAATAAATTGCACTTCGCGATCTGAGGGTAAAATTCGGTTTATGGGAGTATAACCGAAATTGAACTTGATTTAGACTAATTTAGGGCTGGGGAATCCGAATCTGAAAGAATTAGGTGGGGGTCGGTACTATTAACTGAGTTATAGGGTTTTGAAACTTCGTACGCGATACATAGAAACAATGTTTTATTTATCAATTATGACTTAAGAAAATCAAATTAACAACTCTTTACTTTTGAAACTTCAGTAGTGCCAACCAAAAAAAGAAAAGTGTTGCCATATAATAATAATATTTTTTTACAAAATAGGTTAGGTTTTTAGTTTGGGTTTAAGTAGGCAGAAGAACATGGGAAAAAGGTATTAGAATTAAATCACAAACCAGTCTATACAAACCTAGCGTAGCCCACAAACTACTTGAAAACTGGGATATAACTCTAAAGGGGACGCGAGCAGGCGTTATTAAAGGGGCAATTTTGTGTAACAGGAAATAACATGGAAAAAAGGTATTAGTATTAAATCACAAACCGTCTATACAAACCTAGCGTAGCCCACAAACTACTTGAAAACTGGGATAAAACTCTAAAGGGGACGCGAGTGGGCGTTAAAGGGTCATTTTTTTGTTATAGAAAATCGCAGTTAGGTTAGGTTATATATATACATAAATTAAGTATTTACAAGATTTTAAATAATAAACTACCAATCTGGCAAATGATATTTAATTTTCAGAATTTTCCATGCATTGATATTATTATATGGCAACACTTTTTATTTTTTGGATGGCACTACTGAAATTTCAAAAGTATTAAAAGTTTTTAATTTGATTTTCAGGACAAAATATGGCGGCGGACTGTCCGAATATGGTGATAATATCAGATCGCGAAGTACAATTTATTAAACTTTGATCGGCTGTATCTCCCTCAATTTATTCTTCCGCGCCTTAATTCTTTTTTTAATGAATTTCTACACACTTTTCTCATCTAGAAAGTGCATTTTTATTCAATTCCCAGAGTTTGGCGTGATCTGCATTCCTCCCGCCAATTTTCATAATGCCATAGTATGGTATGCATGTGAAAAGATCTAAATCTTTTAAATATTTATTATATACAACACAACCGTCAATTAAATGTTGAAAATTGTGGTGTCATTGGCTTCACCTGAAATAAAACTACATTTCTTTTAATTATGCCCATAACGGCACAATAATGACAAATGACGGACGTCAAGGATTTGGGAGTAGTGTTAGACGCGAAATTACCGCCATATGGAACCCTGGTAGCAAAAGCTTCCAAGATACTTGGCTTTGTACTCACAACCCGCAAATATTAAAAAATATGAAAATGCTGTTCTTTGCGTACGTACGCAGTTCTTTAGAGTACGCCTCTCACTTCTAAAATCACAAGTATATGACACACATAGAAAGTATTGAGAAAGTACAAAATCATTATCTACGATACATTGACTTTTGGGGCTATTGTCTGTGTCTTGAGGAGTCAGTCGCGTTTTTCAGGATTTCGTCACTGCAAAGTCGTAGAATCTCCGCAACGTACTATTTAAAAAAAATAGCCACCTCTGTGATAAAATCCTGAACTACTTCAAATAATTCAATTAAGTGTGCCCATCAGAAAAACCAGACACAATCACACATTAAACTTGCCTCAATGCAACACTAACTCAAAAAAAACACATTCATTCACCGCGCTTCATACATTTTTCACACTTCATACAATGATTTCTACTTATTTAAACCTCAAATTAATACATAATATAGGATTAGAAAAAGGCAAATACTCATATGATGAAATTGAACTAACTCTAAACCTCTCTCCTTTGGAAGTCCGTCGGGAAAGAAATGACCTCATTTGCTTCTTCAAAATTATAAATGGTATTATTGATTCACCTACTCTACTGCAACTCATTCCCTTCAATATCCCCTCGCACAGACTCAGAAATAATGAACTGCTCTTCCTCAACCATCATTCGACAAATTTTGGATATTATTCACCATTGTCCAGAATGTGTAGACTGGTCAACTCAAGTCAAAACCTTAACTTTTTTGGGATAAGTCTGAATGATTTTTGCCGGTTGCTAAACAAGTGTCCCGTGGTCCTGACCCACGGCGTAGTCTTGACTTGATTCGACTTGTCACTTTATTTTCTTATATTATATCTGCCTTATGTCTTTGCTTTCATGTACCTTTGTCTAATCCTGTATTTTTCATTTTATTGTTTTCGTGTTATTATTTTGTAATTTGGACGATGTCCATTAATAAATAAATAAATAACATTCACACAATACATATTACTCAACACAGACAAGATCACGGTACATCATTGAAAATCACTGATTGGTTTAATAATTATACATACTTACTATACATTACAAAATATTATAACTGTTGATTTTCCAAAACAAAATAAAATAAAAATGTAAATCTCTGTAAATAGGATTTATTTCCACTATTTGCGTTTTTCTGTTTTATTTTTGCCGTAATAGCGCGGACAAGTCCTAGTGGAGGTGTGCCTGTATTATTAATAGAGCGCGATGGGGACCGCTATTGAATATGCCTACTGTAAATAAAAAAAGAGAAAAAATGCACTCGTGGGGGGAGAAATCAACGTCCGTCGTCGGCTCCTCAATAATTCAATGTCCAGCTAAATGCAAAAAAAAATTACACACAACCAATGCGAGAAAAATGCCCAACACAAAAAAGGAGTAAAAAATTGGATGAGAGAATCAGAAAGGATGTCTCTGATCGTATATTGAGAGTAAACAGCAATCACATTCATCGTAGGTCATTTTACGACGCAAGCACGCAAATTAGATACCAAGCATCCAAAATTTTGACGGCCTCCATGTTTGAGCGGTAGGATCCTCATCGACGAATCCAAAGGTGGCGGGTTCAAATACCGGCGTAAAATTCAATAAAATATATAGTATATTTGCGGCACGTTCTAGAGTGGAAGATACTAAAAATGGCTGTTATGTAGCCGTGTTTGGTGACTAGATTTGAATAGCCAGGCACTTCCCCACATTACTCTTCCCCATTTCCTTCCCCTCTCTACTACATTCAACCTCACAAGATGCCCCAATTATTGGGAATGCCATACATCGTCTCTCTGGCTCCAGGCGGTTGGAGGCAGTTGGGACCTTGCACCTAAAAAAGGCGTAAAAATGTATACGGTCACGGAATGGAATTATCGGATTCTATACCAGAAATAGTTTACGATATTAGTCGAAATTTACAATTTTATTTCATAAAAACTTTACATTTTCCAAAAATATATTATATAAGCTATTTATGTAAGATACAAACAAATTAATTACGATACTACAGCGATAAGACAAAGAAAAAACACACTTCTTTTTATCTAAATAATTAATTATAAATATATAAAAGTTGTACTAAACTGACTAAATAAACTAAATTTAGAAATTTTCATGTTATAAACATATAATTTTCCATTATTCCATATTACTATGAAAAAGCCAATCAAAATCGTGGGACATGACAAAAACGCACTAAAGAAACTTTTGTTAAAATGACATTTAGCGACCCGCACGACGTCAAAGGTGGGTACCAGGCAGGTATGAATTATTTCTTATCCGAGCCACTGCGGGAAATTCGGTGAATTTTGTGGAAAATTCGAAAAACTGGCTGCTAACGGGGTGCTGCGTGGCTTATTGAAAAATTGTCAATAGGCCTCCATTCCATATTCACTACCATTCCCTGATTCCCGTCGTACTCGGTGCTCTGAATTAGGTACCTATTGTTCAATAATATTATCCAGTTCCGTGCACTAATGAACTTTAAATGCGTAATCTTATGATTGATCCGTACCTAATAAGTACTAACTGCGAAAGAGAAAACCGATTTTCAAAACTTAAATTTATATTTGTGGCCGAAATACACCACCACAATTATCTGTGTTTTAAATTATGTAATATATGCCATTAAAAATCGTTTTTTCATGATTTTAAAGGTAAAATGTGGAATTTTTTGTGAGTTATAACACTATGTGTAATTAATAAAATATCTTGCCAAACCTACCACTTCCATATAACAAAATACCTCTAAAATTAAAGAAAAATAAAACATCGTAAAAGTTCAAAAAATTTATATGCCAATATTGGTCATTTGTAATATAAATTTAAGAAAATAAAAAACTTTTTTTATATAATTTAATTTCTTATTTTATTAATATTAATTATATTTACATAGTAGGTAGGGCAAAATTATAGACTCTAAAATCATGAAAATCGAATTCTTTGGCGGCCTGTCTATATATACAAAAATGAATGTTTCTTTGTCTGTCCTTCTTACACGTCGCGTTACGATCGACATGATTCTTGCTTAGGGATGGTTGGAGGACTGGAAAGTGACATAGGTTACTTTTCATACCGGAAAAACATTTCATTCCCGTGGGAACATTTTTTGCATAGTAATTTCTCTCTAATATCATATACGAGCGAAGCTGCGGGCAAAAGCCAGAACTTTATAATTTAAAGCATAAATTCTGTAGTCGATATTTTCTATCTTTATCTATTGACTTACAAAGATATTTTTCAGTTTGATAGGGTATTCTGGGCTTAAATCCAAATTTATTTTCTATATGATAAATTCCGCACAGCCGTTCCTCTTAAGGCGATGCACTACGTCGTGTAATATTTTAAATTGAGCCGCTATCAATAACAACCCTTACGTAGATGGCGATAAGGTTTAAATTCCCCCTCAACACCATCCGCCTGTTTTGATTTATGCAAGAAAAAAACATGGCCAAAAAGTGCCTTTTATTTCATTTTGTCGATGTTCAGGAATAATTTATTTTTTTCCGATCATATTATAAATAACTTAATTTTCCACATTATGCAATAAAATCATAAGGAGATTTTGAACTTTAAAGCAGTTTCCATAGGCCTATACACTATTTTTTTCTGGGCTTATAAAAAGACTTATATAAAAAATACTCGATTATTTCAAAGGCCAAGATGTATTCTACTCGCAGTATTTAATTAAAGCATCTAAAACATTTCTAGGCGACCAAATTTTCAAACCAAAAACACACGATTTTGCATTACTACGTATGGCATCCCCTTAACATAGTATATTTCAAAGAAAAATTAGATTATACCGTTAGATAATAGAAATAAACGGAATATATAACATATCTCCCTTGGCTTGATTTATCTATGGCTTTAGATCAAAAAAATCTAAATTAAAAAATGTTAATGTATTTTTTTTATTTATTTATTCATTTCATGTATTTATGATTTTTCACGACGGCCCTATATAAATTAGCCAAATATTATTATTAAGTGTTTGAATCATTCCAACATTACAATATTTCGTAATGCAGTAACCGTTGGTAGCAATAATAATCAAAAGGGACTCGTAAAAGTTTCGAGTGCGACATCACAAATAGCTTGGAACCATTACATCTACACCTAGTATAATCAAGCAAAGAATGCCAATGGATAACCCAAACTAAAACTTACGTCTTACCAAATAATTTGAATTGGGTGTTCAAAAGATTTGTAAACTGGTTGATGGTAAAAGAAAGAACAGATATTAGAAATATTCTAAACATCTAATGCATTTTACAAACCATACTGCACACAAATTCTAACAAAATTAGAAAATTTTACAATGAATTATAATACGAAATACTCATTTCATATTTTTATACATAATTTTTCAACACATATAGTACTACACTAATTTTTCTATTTTTATATTACTTATTTTTTTACTACTATTTTTTCTTATTATTTTTTTTTACTATTTTTTACTAAACATTTGGTTAATATATAAATTGTTAATTACCAGCCTCAGAACAGACTTTGTCTAGTGAGGAGGGTAATGAAAAAAAAAACATCTGTACAGAACCAACCTTAAATAAACGCCCGGGTTGCCGGCACTCAAACTGAAACTGGATTGTCCATCGTCTTGCTGTATTCGGCCTCGACTCAAGTGCGACATCACTAATCGCTTGGAACCATTACAACTGTACCTAGTCTAATAAAGCGCCATTAGAAAAAATGCCAATGGATCGTTCATCGTCTTGCTGTATTCCGCTTCCACTCAAGTGCGACGTCCCCAATCGCTTGGAACCATTACAACCATACCTAGTCTAATAAAAGCACCATTAGCAAAGAATGCCAATGGATCGTCCATCGTCTTGCTGTATTCGGCCTCCACTCAAGTGCGACGTCCCCAAGCGCTTGGAACCATTACAACTATACCTAGTCAAATAAAAGCACCATTAGCAAAGAATGCCAATGGATCATCCATCGTCTTGCTGTATTCGGCCTCCACTCAAGTGCGACGTCCCCAATCGCTTGGAACCGTTACAACTGTACCTAGTCTAATAAAGCACCATTAGCAAATAATGCCAATGGATCGTCCATCGTCTTGCTGTATTCGGCCTCCACTAGAGTGCGATGTCACCAATCGCTTGGAACCATTTTTTTATTTATTTATTTTTTTTTTTATTTCATCAAAAAATTACAGAATATATATAATATATCATTAATAAGGTGTATAATTATATGTCAGTTAGAAACAATGAAATTGTTGAAAGAATAATGTTACAATAATACGGCAGTTTCTAATATAAGAAAAAATATATATGAATGTAAGAGTGTTATATAGAAATGGCATAATATACAGGGTGCGCCAGAGAAACTTACTTATTTGAAAGTTCAATAAAAACAAAAGCACTGTAGTTATTGTTGTAATTCTTTTTTTATTTGAAAATGCAATGCACCAAGTTTTTTTTCATACTGTCTTAAAAATTACATCTTTTAAATGGCGACCCTCATCGCGCATACACTGGATAAGTCGTTTTTTGAAGTTCTCGTCCACTCTTCTCAGCATATCAATCGGAATATTGTCAATAGCATCGCCAATGTTGTTCTTCAGGTGATCTATGGTCCATGGTCGATCGACATAAACAAGGGATTTCAAATAACCCCATAAAAAAAATCACAAGGAGTCAAATCCGGAGGAGGAATTTCGAAGCGAGCGCGAAAGGCACGTTGCGTAGCAACAACTGAGCGACCGTTACAAAAGAAGCTCTCGACGGCGAAGGCCCGCTGCTCTCTAGACCACAGCATAATGGCAACTGACGATAATGGGAAACAAACTTGGGGACGTCCCCCTCCAGATGCGCTCCCTCCCGCCCCTCTACCTGCCCAACTCAACGGTCGGTAATTTTTTCAAATAAGTAAGTTTCTCTGGCGCACCCTGTACTATATTTTAGGTTGCGCATAACCTGCCTCACTAGGCGAACCTGTATTGAGGCAGAATTTTTAGTTAATTATTTCTCCATTTTGTCTATGGTTTGCTAATATGTAAATGTTTAATATGGGTTCCCATACAGCAATCCATTATTTTAGGTTACATTATTGTTTACATATTGAAGATACAGATAGAATAAGTTTAAACACAATACATACTATAATAACTTACTGAGACAAGGCATTTGGTTACTTTTCATTATTGTTTGCATTTACACAATACGTATATAGTAAGTTTTAGTACCGTACATACTGCAATAACTGTCAATGACAAGGCGTTTGGGTGAGGGCACCAGTGTAGGCTCGATCATTTGAATAAATCCAAATTTTAACATTTTTTTAAAACTCTTTCCGTGTTTGACTCTCTTTAATATTTTCCGGGAGCATGTTGAAGATCTTTGTGGCAAAGTAGCCAAAGCTACGTTGACCAAAGGTGGAAGAAAGTGCTGGAACTTGCAACATGTCTTTGTTCGAATTACGCGTAAATCTAAAGTTAGTTTTTTTTTCGTAAAGCACGTGTTTGTTTTTAAAGAGATGCATGAGGATAGTTTTTACATAGATCTGTCGAACATCAAATACTCTCATTATGTTGAATATTAAGTTACTGTTTGCAGTTTGAGGAAGTTTGAGAATAATTTTCATAATTGTTTTCTGCGCCTTTTCAACGGGGTCTAGAGCTGATGAAGTACCCCCTCCCCATGCAATGATACCATACTCAATGATAGATTGGGTTAATGCAAAATAAATCGTTTTTAGAATTTGTAAGTTAAGGAAGTTCCTTACGGATCTGAAGAAATGTATTGTTTTCCTAATTTTATTCGCAATGATCTGAGTATGTATATTCCATTTGAGGTATGGGTCAATGGTGAGGCCGAGGTACTTCATCTGTGGAGTTCGCTCTATACAGGGGCACTCATTGCATACATTGGAATTCTTACAGTTATGTATTTTTATGGAGTAATCATCATTAGGTTGGCCTGCAGTATTGATGCTTGAAGTGATATATTTTGTTTTTTTCGTGTTAAGGGTAAGCGTGTTTATATCTAACCATTTTTTAACTAAGTTAATATTTTTTTCAGCTTTTTTAAATACAGCTGACCAATTGTTGCCTTCAAACAGTAAGACAGTACCGTCGGCAAAGCTAACAATGCTTCCCTCAATTTCAAGGTTGCAAAAGTTGTTTATATACAGTAAGAACAGAGTTGGTCCCAATACGCTTCCTTGTGGAATTCCATAGTCAGTTGAGCGCTGGTTACTGAGGGTATTATGGATTTTAACCTGTTGTTTGCGTCCATTTAGGTAGCTTTTAAAGAAGTTTAGCTCTTTGTCCGTGATGCCGATTTTTTCAAGTTTTTTAATTAGTTTAAAGTGTGATATTGTATCAAAAGCCTTAGAGAGGTCTAAAAAGATTGAAATACATTTATTTCCTTTATCAAGGCTTTTTACAATGAAGTCTGTCACCCTGGCAATGGCATCTGAGGTACTTTTGTTTTTTTGAAAACCATATTGATTTTTTGAAAGTATTTTATGGCTCTCGATGAATTTTAAAAGTTGTGTATTAATAAGGTTTTCAAAAACTTTAGACAAGCTATTCAGTAAAGTAATTGGTCTATAGTTATTGATATCTGACTTGTTTCCAGATTTGTAGATGGGAATTACGATACTTTGTTTTAGGTTAGAGGGGAAGTAGCCCTGTGTAATACTTAGGTTTATAAGGTATTCTAGTGGCAATGTAATCTCCGAAGACAGCGTTTTAAGGATTTTGGTTGAAATTTCGTCTGGTCCAGCAGAAGAAGTGTTTTTTAGAGAATTAATTGTTTTGAGAATTTCTTCCTGTGACACAGTATGGAATAGAAATTTTGTATTTATGTTATTTGTTTGAACCACTGTGTCGGTAGATTGGGTGATTCCGCTCTGGGCAATTTGAGAAGCAAGATTTGGACCAATATTAATAAAAAAATTGTTTACATGATCAGCAACGAGCTTAGGATTTTTTGTGGTTTCAACAATATGTCCATCAATAGAAAGTTTATTTATGCTCTGTTTCTCTTTTGTAGTTTGCGAGTTTGTGGCTTCTCTAAGTATTTCCAATAATTTTTTGGGATTATTGTTACTTTCTTTAATTCTTTCTGAGTAGTAAATTTCTTTTGCTTTTCTGATGACGTTACAGCACATGTTTCTATATTTTTTATAATAGTTGAATGTTAGTTGGTCATACGGATTTTCTTTGGTTTTTTTGTGTAGCGTGTTTCTTTTGTGAATGCAATTTATAATGGAGTGGTTAATCCATGGTTTCAAGGGTTTCAATTTGTTACTTATATTTTTGGTCATCGTCAGGGTATGGTGGTGTAATTCGTTTTTCAAATAGTTAATAAAGTATATCCATGCGTCCTCCGATTGTTTAATTTGGAAGAGTTCTTGCCATGATTTGTTCTTTAAATTGGTTATTATATTTTGAAAGTTGATTTTATTGTATGTTAAAGGCAGGCTACATTTATTTATTTGGATAGCTGTTTGTAGTGCAAGAATAGTTGAATAATGGTCCGTTATAGTTGATTTGTAGACGATACTTTTAGATGGTTTTTTTGACTTTACCATAATGTGGTCAATGCATGATATAGATCCATTTGTCGTTCTTGTTGGTGAGTTAACGGTACTCACTAATCCATGAAATTCTAGCATGTTGATATAGTCTTGGCTTTGGTGGTGTTGGTTGCTCGGTAGTATGTTAATATTTAGATCGCCCATTATTATGATATTTTTGGTATTGGAAAGGTTTGAAAGTGTGCAACTAAGACTGTTTAGAAACGGCGTGATGTTACGAGTCGATGGCGAGCGGTATATAGCGAGGATAACTGTATCATTGTTGTATTCTATTTGTGTGCAACTTGCATCTTGAATTTTTAGTTCGGTTACTGTGAAGTTTTGATTATTTTTTGTGTAAACAACAATCCCATCGTTCTGATTATCAAACGTAGTTGAATTGTGTGATGTGTAATTTTTTATGATTTTAGGTGTATATGTGTTTGACAACCAGCACTCGGTCAGAATGATTATGTCGAAAACAATATCTATGTGGTGAAGTTGAATTAAGAGTTCGTCAAAGTTTTTATTTATAGATCTCATGTTTTGGTGCATAATTTTTGTATTGGCAGAGTTTCCAATCAGGCGTTTACACATATTAGTATCTGAAGTTACGGATCATATCTAACCTTAAGTCTAAAGCAGCAGCTGGTTCCGATGGTGTAACCTCTCTCCTTCTCAAAAACTGCAAGGGTGAACTGGTGGATGACCTCGTTTACTTAATAAATCTCTCTCTATCAAAGGGTATATTTCCAGATAAACTAAAAATTGCAAAAATTATTCCTGTACATAAAGATGAATGTAAAAAAAATGTCCAAAATTATCGTCCAATCTCTATACTTCCAGCTATATCTAAAATTTTTGAATGTGTCATTAAAGAAAGACTATTGAAATATCTCGAACACAACAAAATTCTCACGTCAAAACAATATGGTTTCAGACGACGATCTAACACTAAATGTGCAGCCTTCGATTTTATATCAAATCTGCAGAAGCATATAGATGACGGTGATTTTACGGCGGCAATATTTATTGATCTAAAGAAGGCGTTTGACACGGTGGATCATAACGTATTGATCGAAAAACTGAAGCATTTGGGTATTGTTGGTACACCTCTGGAGCTTTTCCGATCTTATTTATCAAATCGCTTTTCGGCAGTAGAAATTGAAGGAGAAATGAGTGAATTAGGTAAAATAACATGTGGAGTACCACAGGGATCAATTCTTGGACCGTTGCTAATCCTAATCTACGTGAATGACATAACAAAGTGGGGTATTAAAGGAACTATACAACTTTATGCTGACGATACGGTAATTTTTTACAATAAACTGAACCTAGCGGAGCTTGAAACGGAGATGAATGCTGATATTTCCCATCTCACAAACTGGTTGAGAATAAACAAACTAACTCTTAACGTAAAAAAAACCCATTTTATACTTTTCGGTAACAAGAAAAATTTCAGCCTCGATATTAAAATTGGAGACAACTGCCTCGAAAAGAAAATGAACACAAAATATTTGGGTCTGATCGTAGATTCCCAACTCTCGTGGGATCTCCATATAAATCATATAAAAGAGAAAATTACCCCTATAACTGGTGTACTATATAGGCTTCAAGGATTACTACCCATTCCTTTACTAACTTCAGTATACTATGCCATGGTACATTCACACCTTTCCTATCTCTGCTGTATCTGGGGTTTTGCCTCAAAGAAATTGATAGCTGACCTGCAGGTGGTTCAAAACCGAGCTCTCAGAAATGTGTTTGAACTTCCATGGGACACTCATGTTAGGGACATCTATTCAGTTTCTGGTATCCTTCCAATTACAATCCTTCCTAAATATGAAATCACAAGCACCATCCTACAAATTACCCAAAAATCAACTCACACCAACATCAAGCCACTTTACAATCAAGACATCCACAACCACAATACTCGAAATAACAATAAAATCCGCATTCCTCAAACACACACTACAAAATATGGGTTAAAATCACTGAACTATATTGCCTATACACTATATAATTCGCTTCCAGATATGTACAAACACATCCACCATAACAAAAAATTGCAAAGCAATGCTTTAAAAGAATATTTTTTAACTACATTTAAAAATGAAAATATGTAACTGTGTTGTCATTTCTTGTTGTATCTTATCATATCCGTTATATATTATCCATCATTATCTTACCCTTGTTTTCTATTGTTGTTTTTTCTACTTAACGTGTCATTATTTTAATTTTCAATTTTTATGCTGTATTGAATGTGAAACTTATATTTGATATCAAAATACCGTTGTAAAAATGTACCTACTACCTCCTACATATGAATTGTAAGTTCCTCCTGTCCTAAAATGAGTTCTGTAACTCATCGGGATTGCTGTAGCAAGAAATAAACACAATAAAAAAAATAAAAAAAAAAATAAAAAGTTGCGTAAGAAAGGTTTTGGTTGTGTAATTCCTCATCAAAAAATTCCATTGAGAAAGGCATGTTGATATAATAATTATACGAATATTAAAAAAAATAGTTTATACCTTTATGGGAGCTCCACTGTCCGTGGCAGTTACCGGGAGTTTCACCCTAGTAGCAGATAGAGAATTACCGAAGTGGATAATTATTGTTGTAGTTCGAAACAATAAATGTAAAGTTTCTCCTTACCGTTTGATTATGAAGGGTGATCGGGCCAATAACTAACCGACGTTGGAGCTCTCCAGAAGCATCTAAACCATTTTAACAGATCATCAGCGTGTTTAATGTAGATGATTTTTTCTCCTTCTTTTTTTCTAATCATAATTTTTGAATCTTTGTACCATTACAACTGTACCTAGTCTAATAAAGCACCATTAGCAATGAATGCCAATGGATCGTCCATCATCTTGCTATATTCGGCCTCCACTCGAGTGCGACGTCACCAATCGTTTAAAACCATTACATTGGTATCTAGTCTAATAAAGCATCAATCAGTAATTATTCTAGAAAACGAGATAAACCTGCATTTTTTTTTCTTTTTTTGTACGCTTCTGGCTTTCAACTTTCAAAGTTGTTGGCTATCTTTTCAACATGTGGAGGAAGGAATGCGAACTTAAAAATAATATTAATACAATTAGTTCCGTGAACAGTGGACCTCGCGTCAAAAAAGTATGTTTCTTATAAATCAATATTTTCCGTGTTCTTGAGGTAATTTTTCACAAAAACAGATTTATATAGAGATCAGTCAAATAATATTATGATTAAATCAAAACCAAAATTTTCTCTAAAATCATTAGATTTGTAAGTAAAAACTCATACCTACCTACTGAATTATAAGCCATTTAATATTTTGTGTAACATTTTTGTAATCGAATAAAAAAATTATACAATTTTTCCAAAGAAACAAAGTCACTATCTCAATGAAAATTATTTTTCAAACTTTCTTCAGACAAGTAGGTACCATTATAACTCAGTCGAAGTTAGCCACCTAGTCAAAGTAATGTTTGCTTGAATAATAAAGTGGGTGCAGCAAATTTTCACAAACAAATTTTCAGACAGATGAAATGCCAACGGTCGAGTTAAAACGGTACGCTCAGTCAATTATTTAAATGAGAAATTATATGGAATATTGAGTCGAGTTGATATATTGAAGTGAGGGGAGGCAATTTTGGAATGGCCATCACTTCAATTTATTGAAAACGGGAAGGTAAATTTATATATTAAAATTATAATGTTTAAAAAAAACGTGTTTTTCCAAAAAAGCATGTTTTTACCCGTCATAGGTGACTTATATATTATAGAAATATAAAAACACACGCGTAGTCGAATGCAACGTCATGTCAAAATTTCAAAGCAATCATTGAAAAACTTTCGGAGATTTAAGATTTTGAACAAAAAAACATATTTTTTTTAGTTAAACATTTTATGCATTTATTTATTGCTTATCATGAACAAGTCCCCGTTTCCCGCTGATATGTTTGGATGCCCTACCACCGTTAACAACGTGGACACCGTTGCCGTTGAAATCATGGATAATAGAAACAATGGAAATGGGAATTGAACCATTATTACCATGAATTTACCATCGATTTACTTCAGTGGTACATTTTTTCTTACTATGATATAGTTGTCACATTTTAATCAATGATATGAAAATAATATGACGAAAAAAATTGACAAGACGCCATCTCTTCAGCTTTTTTTCATTTTCAATTTCCAAGGCCAATATCTTAAGTTAACATAAGTATGGAAGCCGAACGCTGGAGTACTGTGTACCAATGATTTTTAATAAGCTCAAAAATTAATTTGATTTTGGAGAAAATAAGAGTTTAAGCATGAAAACTGTAAAGATGTGGCTTATAAATGAAAAATCTGTATATCTATAAAAAATATAGTAAACAAAGAAGAAAAGGAAAGACATTTTTTGAAAGTTTTGATTCCAATATAAATGAATGTATTTTTTTTTTTTCACTTACAAGCTTTTTATTTCCAGAAAAAAATAAATTAAAATAACATTTTTCACTTAGTTAACTAGAATTTTAATTCTATTGCATTGTGCTACAGTACGATGTTATTCACTTTCAATGTGTGTTATCGTATTGTCTTACTTTTGAGTTTGTGTTACAAAGAGTATTTGAATCCTAGTTCCATGGTGTGTTATCTGTGTGCTATATTGTCTTGTACTTTTGAATGTACGTTATCGTATTGTCATTCAAAGTATTAGTGTACTTGGGACGCTTTAGTGAGTTCTATGATTGTATGTAAGAGTCTGTTATTTATTTGATATAACGGGAGACTTATATTGTATTATAATTGTATATTGAGATAGAACCTGCAGACAAGCAGCCATGTGGCAGCTTCGTGGGACTATCTATACATTATATAGAAAAAAAAGTGTAATTTTCAGTCAATAAAGGTCAGCTTAATAAAATAAAACATGGCGTTATTAAGTATAAGTATATCTCAGGCATTTTAAGTATATCTAAAAACTTTTGTTTTTCAGGATTCTCAAAATTGGTAAAATACATATTTTATTTGTTTTATAAAAAAAAATAACTTCGTAAATACCACTTTTATAAACACATAAAAGTGATGTTTACTGAGTAATTTTTTTCTTTTAAATTTGTGAAAAATGTTACATCACAAAGTATCTGCTCCATACATTGATGTAGTTGTATTTAGGCAAAGGCTTCATATGAATAAATAATATTTATTTTTCGGAATAACTTTATTGAGTAAAACCTCAAATTGTAATATTTAAATATTGAAGACAATATAAGTGATTTCTAAACGAAAATCTGAAACAGAAAAATCAGATAAGGAAACGGTCACATCTGGGACTCGAACCCAGGACCCTTGTCTTTTTGGGACAGTGCTCTACCAACTGAGCTAATGGGACCCTATTCCCCTCGGTCACTTTTAACTGTGTCATACTTCGAATAAGAACTACTAACATTGTCTTCATTTTTTCACCGCACATTTTTATTGGCAACTATCTTTATGTATGATCGCAAGATTCATAAACATCTCCATTTAATTTGGGGAAAACAGATTTAAAAGTACCCCTCAGAATAGAGAATCTATTGTCACAATTACATTCCGTAAATCGGATTAACCGGTAATAGATCATTTCATTTTTTTTTTAATTGGGCGGGGGTAAATATAATCATTCTTCTTCTTTCGTATGGTGTGGGGGTCAGAGGGGGACATCTAGATCTGTGAGCCAGTCTAGGGCCTCAGGCGTCGCCATGTGGACCTCATCAATCCCGCCGGGGAACGAACGGAGCGGGCATTCTTTGACCACATGTTCGGTGGTCTGCACCGCACCACATTCACACATCGCCGACTCTTTAAGGCCCCATCTGTGCATCATGTGGGCACAGCGGCTATGGGAGCACCTTAACCATTGATGGCGGACCAGATTTTGCGAGGCAAAGAGAACCCCATAGAATCAGAATAAAACACAAATAACTTTGCTAACATCACTTATTAAAGTGATGAAAACAAAGTTATTTGTGATTTATTCTAATAAATAATGATATCACAAAGAAATTTCAGAAGAAATTTTCTTAGAAAAAAACCAATAGCATCTTTTAAATGAGTCGTCTCAACGTGGCCTAGCCACCGTTTGAAAGTGGCATTGAACGCCGACACAGCTGTCACAATAATAAAAAACAGTTAATTAACCTACCTAAGAAAAATTATTTGAAAAAATCCAATTAATATGCGTCTTTTTATTACATGAGAAAATCCCTCGATGGGAATCCCCGGGGAGTTTTGCAATGTGCAGTGTGCAGTGTGCACTAGGCACTTTTCCACTGGCCAGAGTGACTGATTAATCTGATTGTATGTTAGTAGGCAGGTACTCAATTTTGGTAATTCTCTCGTCAATAATATATTAAACGCTTAATGGTTCATTGTACTCTCTTTGACGATAGGTACTCCTAGCGTGCACAAAACAAGGAAGGAAAATTCAGTCAGCCACCACGACAAAAAGGTCAAAGGAGAAATATTTGATTAAATTCGTTTAAAGTTCTTTTTTCTGATTCTGATTCTGATCGTCGTGCTAAAAATGTATATGTTTTATTTGTTCATTTATATTTATTACATTCCATTACTGGCTGCAAACATCTACTGTTACCAATACCCGGGATCGCTTAGAAAAGTTGGCAGGCGTGACGTAACAGCCATCTTCCACATGAACATAACTCTGTAAAATTAGTTTTAGCAATTTACCCCAAATGGTGCTAGTGTGAAGCAAGCGATGCGCGCGCATTCCAGGCTCAGAATGGTTCCGAGTAGCCGATTCCCGAACCTAGCCGATTGTAGGTAGACGACTGAGTTTAGGAAGCGGCTCTGGTAGAATAATTTAGAACCTCGACAATAAGGAACGTCATTCCAGTAACACTATTTTGTAATTCTTATCGTAAATATACAAACTTGTAAGCTAGACAAACCATCATTGAAGTATCCTATAATACACTTTACAAAAGGAATCTGAATAGTAATCTAAATTGAAAGACATTACATTTTAAAATACGCATAATTTAAATCGTTGTAGTAAATGTATTCATCAACTTAAAAAAATTCTGTATTTATCATTAATTTCTTCTCAATTTTAATTGTGCAAATAATTTTACCGAAAATATGGTATTTTCGGTTAAATTATTCTTAACCTTTTTACAGGGGTTCCCTCTGTTGAATTGTAAGTTTATTTGCGTGGAGATCAGCCAATAGGCGATGCACTTTATTCAGCAGCATCCTAATACGGAGCTAACGGTCCATGCTAATGGCGGACAAACGGATGGAAATTCGTTTAACACATTTGAGAAAAAGCCGCGATGGGAATGCGAAACGGAATCGACATTTTATGTTATCAATAGCCATATCATCTCTCAAAGGCTTTCTGGACGGGGGCAGTAAAAAATACACACCTTTTGACCAGATAAACTCTCACGCAGAAGTTCTTTGTAGAATTTCCACCATCAGCTTTCCACAGAACGAGCACACTCTTCTCTGAAACAGTTTTCAATTATTTTATTTTCATTGAGTATTCACGTTAGTCTACGGTGTTCCTTTATAGCCTTGTATTAGTGCATAATATTTTTGTTCCCAAATATTAGCAATAAAAATCAAGACCCAAAAAAACAACCCATAACATACTTTTTTTTCACATAATACATCTATTTTAAAATGTTTTTAAAAATTTAAAAAAAAAAATTGTTTTGTCCAAGGATTGAACCTTCCTACACAGAAACTGGTGCAGGACAGATATTTATTTCGTATGTTAACTGCTGTAATGTCATCCGATTTTAGAGAAATGCGGATATGTCCGCATGTGTGTGCGTGATTGCCACCAATATTGATTAATAGAATGCATTGTCATCGACAACGATTCTGTCGGAAGTGGGTTAATTTCCACTTTTAAGATTTGGATACCGAAAACAAAAGGGAAAATTAAACAGGTGTATCTGAAAAAAAAAACAATTCCACGTTTTCAGATAATGACCTATTGTAACTTTTTTTTTATTTCATATTGCTATAAAAGATGTTGTGTAAAAATTTGTACGTGTCTTGTGAGAAAGGCGGTGGGGTTTAATGTTATATGAACTATCAGCAGTGTATTCAATTTTTAATTTATAAGTATTCAAATGTATTTTTTTTAATTTTCTCATACATAACCAGAAGCTGAGTTAGCTCAAAATATGGAAAGTAGCATAAATTGATTATGTACACGGAGAAAGCTTACTTATTTATTTATTTATTAATCTTAAGTTAGCTCACATCTTCGTGTGTGCTAATAGTTTTATAAACATATAAACATGTACATACATTACTGATATAAAAAACTGTTCGTTTATTAAAAATCTGGCCAAATTATTCGCTTTCCTGTTTAAAACGGGACTGCAGTCCTTCAACGAATGTATTGACAGAGTTCCTAACGGGGCGGTGGACGGTGGAACACATATTCATACAAATACTGATATTGATATTGACATACTGATACTGTCGCATTCCTTCATGATATTTATTAGGAAACGAACACGTGTTCTCGAAATATTCTGAATGACTAACATTTCATCAGGAAATTGGAATCACTTTTTTAACAGGGTCATTTTTCTCCGTTTATTTTGAGTGAATGTACCTTTGAATGAACCTGCGAACATAGGTATATATTCATGCATCATTATTGTTCAAGGAATTTCTTACTTGTACTTTTTCAAATACACCCACAACCATCAATACCACTAGATTGAAGCTTGTATTGCATTACAAATAATCCGGAATCAAATAATAAAGTAATATGTTTTTGTGTACCTCAAAGAAACCGCTTTTCATTTAAGAAATGCACAAGATATTTGCATATTTTTTGCACCGGTCGTCCGGATGTTCTTAAAAAATGAAGTAGGCATTCGGCAAAGATGTTTTATCAGAGTTATGGCTTTTATTATTTTGTATTTCGTATCTCTTATTTACGACGCAGATGTGTCTCGGTTAAAAATTATTATTATATTCGGGTTTCTTTATTACAGAAAATTAAAAAAAAACTAGTCAGAAATCTAAATAAACCTCATTTACAAAAACTTAGATTATATACATCCCTATGCGTAAGTATAGAAAATCTATATCTAACTATTACCAACATAACACTTCTATTGTCAAACCCATCAATAAACATTAATAAAATATATCGAGGATTTTTTTGTATTTCATAATGTTTTCCCCACTAGGATTTCCCGTGCTGGGGAAGACATTTTACATTTTCAGTATTTTAATTTTTTATTAGTTAAATTTTAATTTTAATATAATCTAATCTAATGAATGTTTCTATTTATCTATCTCACTTGTAACGGGATAAATTAAGTACCCGTTAATTTTTATTATTTGGTGTGGATGTCCTACAACTGGGGACACTATGAGACAAGGTTCGGAGTTGGCTGACGGAACGAGATGAGCTTCGTCTTCAGTATTCGGGTGGCGGATCCAGCAATCAGACGTACGGGGAAGAAAGGACTCTTCGCGGATGGCGTTCAACACGGAATCGGGAGGTTTTAGTTTTATCATTTGGTGTGGATGTCCTACAACTGGCGACACCATTGGACAAGGTTTGGAGTTGGCTGACGGAACGAGAGGAGCTTCGTCTTCAGTATTCGGGTGGCGGATCCAGCAATCAGACGTACGGGGAAGAAAGGACTCTTTCCCGGATGGCGTTCAACACGGAATCGGGAAGTTTTTAGTTTATCATTATGCATTTCAATATTCATTTCAATTATTCAATTCAATATTCAATCTTTAGTTTCTCTTTTTACTTCAATCATTGGTTTACTATAATTTATAAATTTTGTTCTATCGTTTATATATGGAACTGGCGCCCTTAATATTTATAGTAATGATATTTAAAATTATAATTCATTTTACTACCTACAATTTAGTATAACTATTCATCAACCACCATGTTAATTATTTTTACGTAATAATACCGACCTACTAACGCTTCTTCGAGGTTAGTCGCACCCTGAGATTATTTATAATTAATTTAATCATTTGAGTCTCTTGCTATATTGTTTCACAATAAATTATATTTCTTAAATATGAATCTTTTATTTAAGATAATCATCTTCCTTATTCTTACATTTATTATCTTAAATTCACCTTTGTTACATTATGGCTGACATTTATTCACACTAAATTTTTTAAATCGTTACACACTTCAATCAGTCTTGGTAGTGTTTGGTAGCAACTTTCTATCAATTTTGTGTCTCCCTGTGTCCCAGATCCGTTTTTTATATATTGACTATTGTTTATATTGACATTTGTTTATTTTTTGTAGGAGAATGGTAATTTGTTGTAAAGTTTTATGCCGTAATAAATGAGATTTCTTTGTCCAAAAGTTGTCTTTGTTTTTGCTTGTTTGATGTATTTTTGATTGAAGGATCTAGTGATTTTGTTAGGTATGTTCGTTAGTAGATGAAGTTTATTTTTGTGAGTATAAATAAGCACGGTTTTAGCATAGAGTTGTTTAAGTGACATGATGTTTAGATTATTAAAAATATGGTCAGAGTAAGTTCTGATAGGTACTTTGAGTAGTATTTTTGCGTTATTATTAGGGGATTTAAAGTGCACTTCCCCATCCAATTATAACATATTCTAATAAAGATTGACATATGGCAATGTAGATTTTAATGAGTTCTCATTTGTCAAGAATATTTTTTATTAATTTATTAAAAAAGGATGTAAGTTTTTTTTAATTTTTCAGTTGTACAGTTTATATGTTATATCCATTTAAGATTTATATACCTAGAAACCTTATGTGGGTGACCTTTTCTAATAACGGACAGTCGCATAATCGTTTTATATCTTGGCAATCGATGAATTGATGAATGAATTTTTACATTAAAGTTCGATAATTCATCTTCCGTGATGCTTATTTTGAAAGCAATATATTCAGTTTTCTTCCCATTTAGGCTAAGTGTGTTTAAATTAAAGCATTTCTTGATCTTGTATAAAGCAGCTTCAGCTGTTTAAATGTTTACTCGCAGTTTCTCCATTTGTGAGGATAACGGTGTCATCGGCAAAACCCCATCGGTTTCTATATTGCTCAAGTGGTCAATGTAAATTAAAAACAAGATCGGACCCAAAACACTACCTTGGGGTACGTTTAGAAAATTTCTTAATTACTCAAAAAATATAGTCTCGTGTGATTTTTGTACATTAGCTTCACACAGAAGGCCCTGAGGAAAATAATTCTCCTCAGGGTCTATGTCACCTTTGGGAATACTGTGTTGAGAGTCTTTTTAAGGAAAGAAAGGAGAGGAAGCTATGGGAAAAAAAAAGGTATGAGGCAGGAATCTAAAGGTGGGTAGGAATCTGGTGGTCAGTGTGTCTAGGAGTGACTGACGTAAGAATTCATCATTCCCACTGCGTTGTATGCCGATGTTCTGAAAAAGACCTGCAACACTTGAATAATTCTCACCTCTTGAACCCACGCACCCCTGATAAGTCACCAAATGTAGCAAACCATTTTTGAAGACCTAAGGCAGAGGTATTGATTATCCAATAAATAGTTCCCGGGGCGGCGGACCCATACCCGCATCTCAAATTTGTTAATGTATGTAGAAATGAATACCGTTTACAATAATGAATACCCTCTTAATATGGTTTTCTGCGTTTAGTTTTGGTGTAGCGTTTATACTGAGAACTATTTAGCATAGCCCCGTCGTCCATATAAATATCTAAGACGACTTCACATCGCAGAACAGTTCAGGTTTGTTTAAACGTATGCACATAATGACCTCACTGCTTCCTCCCACCTTCCAACTCCCCCACCCCCCTCATCACCCGCAGTATCCCTGTATCAGCAGTTAAAAGCTGAGAGCAGTTCGCTCTTTTTCACCGCCCGATGAAAGAACCTTTTTTGTGACGTATTTTTTTCCGGCCATTTCGATTGAATGTGCAATTAGTCTCACATGCACTTGTCATAGCCAGGCCTAGCGGACAATGCGCCGAGTTGTGAGCCGGGCTATGCGTAATGCATTTCACCGTGGATAATAAAAGCACGCGGGTGCAAAAACTACGAAGAGTGCGCCGCGAAAACCGCCACCTCAAATAGAGGTTTTTTTCAGCCCCCTCCCTCCGAATTCGGCGAAATTTGAACTGAAATATTTTATAAATCCAATACCGTATTTGTTTTTCAAGGCTCGAAGAGTTTTTATGAAGCCTAAAATTTTACAAATTAATTGGCTTATTTCATTTCTCTCCTATTATTTATTTAATTTAACTTTTATTAATTTAGTTTAATTTTAAGTAAAATATAATAATACCTCTGCGTTTACAATTAAATACTCGTTAACGTTGACATCTGGCCTTATGAATAATTTAATATGATCGTCAATTTGGGGATAAATCCCCAAATTATGTTATTATGCCACATTAGTATAAACTATATGAATAAAGAAGAACCCAAAAATGCGATGTGGGCGTGTTTCGTGGTCTGACCATGATCTGCTTAAATTTCATATGCAGAATTGTTTTTCACCATCATTATGAAATTAATATGTGATAACGAAATACGATGTTAGGCAAGTGTAAGAGCGACAGAGCGCGCGCTAAATGGGCTGGAACCAAATTGTATAAGACAGTGGTGACATTGGTTTCCATTCAAATCTATATGGAAGGCATTTCTGGCGATTTTTAAATTTTTATTTTTATTTTTATCAAGATTAATTTGTATGACTCAATTTTAGTCTTTTCTTGTATAATAATATTACTGTTCAATTAAAAAATAATAATAAAAAAACAGATAATCGTTACAAACAACTTCTGCCGTGTAGTTATTATTACGCGTGACAGCTATTACGCCTTCCGAAGGCATTGTCATAAATTAAATAATAATATAATTGAATATATGAAAGATTTTTTTATGTATTGTAGCGATCTTCCTTAATCTATGGTTTAACCCTCAGAACGCCAGGAGTAATATGCTAATCGCCCGCCGTTCGCCGGTTGACACAATTTATGTAATAACTTATCTACTTGTTTTTCGAAAAACTATACATTTTTTACATTTTACCATACTAATGTGTTAAATTTTCTATATTTTTTATACACCTATTCTGTGTAGCTTCCCAAGGATAGCTAAGTATATTCAGAGGATTGTATTTTTCTTTCTAATACGAGGATTTCCAGTAAATAAACACTGGACTAGAACTTTTGAAAGTAGGATTTATGATTTTTTTCGCAGATAAAAATAAACATGTTTGCACGTGACGAAACAAACGAAATATATTGTAGGTAAGTTTTTAGATTTTCACGGCCAAAAGCATTTTTGTTGTTTGTTTTTGGGGTGTTCTGCCGTGTTGCGCTAACTTCTTTACACATCTTCGGATCTACCGGATCTGCCCTGATGATGGACACTGCAACGATGTCCGAAACGTCGGCTAAAGAAGGAGTTAGCGCAACACGGCATAACACCCCAAAAACAAACAACAAAAAAGAAATATATTGTAGCTTAGCAGGATCATTTCTTTAAGTTTCAAAATGCCATTAAATCGTGTCAAATGCGGTTAGCTACTAGGAAATCCAAAGTGGATTTCTTGGCAGACTAGGGGTTAAAGTTATAGGGATTTGTTGAAAGTATGTTCAAATCTTGGGTGAATCTGGGAGGTAAAATAGTAAGCAAGAGCTTCATTAGCTTTCTTTAAATGGACTAAAGTACTCCCTAAACATACAGGTGGCTTAAATTTTTTAATACAATTTTGGAGAGAAATCATATTTTCTTGCTATAATTTATTTAAATTTTATATCAATCCGTCCAAAAATTTCGCGTCGAACCCGAAATAATCCCTCAATTTGAAATGCGGGCAAATCTATCGGATTAGCTGCACTAAAATATTCAGCTTTGCACTCTCTCTCCCACAGAGCCGGGCAATAATATTAATCATTTTAGTACACAATAATTCGCAACGAGCGAGTAGGTAGGTAATATCGCTAATGCACTTTAACTGGCGAATCAACTTGCTTGATGTTACAATCTCTCGATAGTAGATAAAATGTAAATAATGATAATATGTGCATGTAACTGTAAGGATATCAGAATGAAATAAATTACACAGGCGGAAATATCACATACCATATTTACAACACCTACCTAAATAAAACATAGAAGATATTTCGTTTGAAAGATACGTGAAACGCAATGATATATACGCGCTGTAGAAATCTCAAAGCTGCAAGCCAAAAGCTTCCTGAAGATTGACAGAAAACATTGAAGAAGGACAACCCAATAGGTTTTCGTCCAATAGGTCGTCTCATACCAAAGATATTAGAAGAACGAGATGTGCTATGCGCATTTCGTACTGAGTGGAATTGTTTTGCCGAGTGTCGCCGGTTTTGTTCACCAATACTACTGCACACCTTCGCTTATGCTAAGGCATCGCTAAGGTATCCGCACTAATACATAGAACAGATTTCTGTGCGTACACGTCCCGATACCGTTCAAAGTACCCTAATTAGGTAGTACTCCGGCTACGGTCCGGCGGCCAACATAGCATATCTCGTTCTTCTAATATCTTTGTCTCATACAGTATTCCGTGTTCGTCTTATAGAGTAAGCGAGTAAGCGTATCTTGTTATTTCAATCACACCCGTGATGTAGAATACAGTATTCGACGCAAATACGAAAACGCCGCCCGCTATCGTTTATTTCGTTCAGACACACATGTTCTTCGAAAGTCTATCTTTGTCATACCTACATTTAAAGTTTGAATTAAGAATTTAATA
Source organism: Hesperophylax magnus (assembly GCA_026573805.1). Classification (NCBI taxonomy): domain Eukaryota; kingdom Metazoa; phylum Arthropoda; class Insecta; order Trichoptera; family Limnephilidae; genus Hesperophylax; species Hesperophylax magnus. The sequence goes on from JAIUSX010000121.1 coordinate 11,688,990, forward strand.
GAAACATAAGAGCGTTTCTAACTTGCCACAGTTTATCTTTGGTTTGTGAGTCAACAGCAAGTCTAGATGGTCATTGGTGAAACGTGTTAAAATTATACAAGATCGAATTACACACTTACAAAATATTAATTGTTTGTATAGGGATTATATTATTTTAAATTGCATGTTCAAATTAATGCTAAATAAGTTTTGTGTTGGAAAAAAACGAGATAAGTTTGATCGTTCTATTATTTTGCGTAAATTTGAAATTAACAAGATAATAAATACTTTTAAAAGATAATAATGATAATAACATGGCATTTATATAGAGCAGTTTGGTAACATTTCACTTCAAGTGCGCTTAACTATAACAAACTTAAAAACGGTAATTTATTATTAGTAGTCATGTTCTTACAAAGATTAGACTAAGTTCGCTTGCAAAAGGAAGTATAAAAAATAATAAACCTTTTAAAAGATAAATATTTGGAATATGTGTAATTCCATCTTGAGTAATTTTAATATTCGTAATATCTTCCACGTGAAATATCTTCAAAGTGAAATTTCTTCCACGTGTAATTTGGGTAGTGTAATTGTTGGTACAAGGAATTTCCGCCCGTGTAATTTCATCAGGTAACCGGTAAACATATGTCTACCATACGTGTAGGTTTACTACATTGATATCGCCAGTAATAATTATCTCTGACACCCATAATATGTCCACATTCTAAAGCATCAATTAAAACCATGTAATCATTTGTATTTGACAGCAACCAGCGGATGGTAATAATTGGCGGGAAGATTGGCAGCATAAACTGTCATTAATTAAAAAAAAATTGCATGCAATATTGAAAATATACGAATGAAGTTATTCTTTAAAATTAACGAGAAGTAAATTTTGAAAGAATTTAGTTAAACTTATCATTATTAAAAATACTAATTTAATTCGAATTTTGGTGTCATTTTCAAATTTTAAGCTTGAATGTAGGTACTTACTTACCTGTAACGAATATTTTAAAAGAAAATTACTTAAATTATATTGTTAAATTTTAATTGAACAATGACTGTACAGTTACAAAAAAAAAACTTTAATAATATCGCAATTTGTAAAACATAATTTCCTTTGTGAGTAGGTATGTTCTTCCGTACGTACGAGCTTGAACTTTTTTAAAAATGGAACCGTTGGCATTGAAGTATTACACGTAGATGAGACATAAAGACATAAATTAGATTCCACTCTTTTACTACCAACTGACCTCCAACTCCCCCAACGCTCTAACTAAAACTACCGAAGACCGTCTACGCGCATCGCTTATCGCGTTCTAATGGTGGAATAAGTTTAAACGAGATATTAGTACGCAGAAGCGCCTGTGATTGTAGATCTTTGACATATTGAGGAAATCATCAAATTAAATAGAATCTTTTCAAATCCAGACTAGGTACCTATCTTTTATTTATTTTAACAGACAATTATTTTAATAATATTTTGAAATGTGTGTACGCGTACATGCACGGCTTAAGCACAGAGGATATTAATCTTATCTGGCTCACTGCCCAATATTTCACCCATCAATAATTGGTTTATATATAATTCCAAGGAATTTATTTCTATTGTCTTTTTATTTATTTTTTATGTGTGAAACCGCACAAGACTCCCAACTGGTCCCAAACGTCTGGAGCAAGTGAGACTATAGCATCCCAATTAGGGTATGTTGTGAGGCTGAGGTAGCGGAGAAGGGAAGTAGATGGAGAGGAGAAGAGTGGAGAACTACCTGGCTATTCAGATCTGGCCACCAAACACGGCTAAAGCCATTTCAAGCAACGTTTCAATTCTCAATGATAGTCTTACACCAGGGCGATACTGAGAGTATCTTCCACTTTGGAACGTGCCACAAATATTAATAATTATTTAAGTTAATACAAGATTTTGAGTTAATTATGTATTTAAATTTGGTATTTGAGTGGCGCTATGTTTCATTTTCTGATCTTCGCCTGACCTGTTTGAAAACTGAAAATATGAATCGAAATATTTATTTTATGTGATACGGCACAAGAGTTCAATTAACCTGAGCCAGTGAATTATGGTATCCCATTGTGGGGAATATTCTGGGGCCCAAGGAAATCGGAAAACGGAATGACAAAGGGAACGGAAAGGTTAAAAATTTCCTGGCAACCAAAAAAAATCACCAATCTTAAAGATGAATTATACACCAAATAATTATTTAAATGTATTATAACGAGTCTGATACAATTAAAGATAACTTTAAGAAACATCCTTGTCTTCTTTTTGCATCTCCTCAAAGCAAAAAGTGAAGGAACCTGTCATTTTTTATTTTAATAACTCATTGTTGTCTGAATCACTTGTAATTCAGCTCAAAATCCCACACAGACGGCGTGTACCTAATTGTAACAAAAACAGCATTCTCGCTTACTGCCGACAATTCGGCTTCTTTGATAATTTATCTGATCGTTTTTAAATATGTGCTCAAATATTGCAAACACAATTCGCTGTCGGAAAACTTAGTCCCCTACAAAATGGACAGGGAGATGGGCGTAAGTACCTATATTGTAAGTACATTTAGGCAACCTGGTACACCTCGTGCTTGGGCGTTCTATTCTTGAAAGTCGAGTCGAGCGAAAATATATATATAGTCGTATACGCTTCTCGCTAAAAAGGGCACGAGTTTTAGTCATTGGATTTTTTTTACAATGTGTCAAATCTACTCGACACCTCGGTCGACCGATTGAAGTCTTATACCTATGCTACTAAGGAAAGTACGAGTTTTAGTAATAGATGTTTTTTATGTGTTAATATATTATATTTTGAAAATCAATGACACAAACTTTGATATGCTATGTCAAATCCACTCGACAATACTATCTATGTTGAATTATAATAATACGAGTGTGGTGTTCATCCCGTCTCTAAGCTACATTTTTTTTATTATATTACTCATGAAATAAACGCTTCTTTTTCATTTTAGAATATCTGTCAATAACCTTTGAGCTGTTTCGTCAGTTCCACCATGAGCTAAGCAGCTTTTAAATTAATAATACGGACATATTAATAATAATACGTCCGTATTATTATTTGGTCCATAGTTTTCAAATACTTTTTTGAATACAATAAAATAAAATTAAAAAAAAAACACTTTCGAAAAAAGAGTGGTAATAAAGTTAAGAGTTATTCAAAATATGAGATGTGATCAATATTTTAGAGTGAACTAATGTATCGAAAAATTTTCATCGTCAAACCAAACTCGACTAAGAAAAGATTTACATATGGCAGAAAAGAAGAGTGAAGACTGGAAATCAAATAACTGAAGGAAAAAGTTGTTGATTTCATTATGAAAATTCAAGGTTGACACTCGCCAAAACAGGACTGAACAGAATATGACATTTCCGATAGTTTCAAGTGCGCTGTCTACAATTCCTGTGCCTCTTTCTACCGACATATATAGTACGCATCCTGAGTCCTGAGTTAATTGAGGTTATACTCTCACGCAGCGTCGGCGAAAACTTCTCATTGCTCATTATTTATTACCATTGCCTACCTGTTAATTAAAGACTTGAAATCCCCAATGAAACACATTATTATTAATATCTCTCTGATTATGCCGGTTACACAAAATAATTGAAGCAAAATTACCCGATGCTCGTGATTCGGTCAATTAAACGAATACAAATCTACATTATTTTTAAATCGTTATTTTGTGGTAGCGTTCTATCATTAGGCTACTCGGCCTAATAAAAAGGTAAAGTAAAACGTACCTTTTATGTGGGTATTGTTTGTTGTGAATGAGTAAATTTCATTTATCTTCATTATGTATGAATAAACATTAGTACTCCTAATGCGCTTTTTAATTAAATTTTAGACAATCCTCACGCTGATAAAATGGCGTTTTAATTTAAACAAATGAGGATTCTCACTTTTGGTTTCGGAGATTGACTATTGTTAGTCGTGATTTGGAGGCGATATATTATGCTAATGTAATTACTAAACTAATCAAATAATCTTACAAACACATACCTGTGAAGGTTTACAATTTATTAAACACCTAAATTTTCTTTAATTAATGTACCCCAGCAAAATAAATGATGCCATATTTTTCATCACCTACACAAAAAACCTCGAAGCAAAAGCTCCGGGTTATCTTAGGTTAGGTTACAAATAATATACCTACGTGGGTATAAATGATTAAAGTCGTAAGTTTCGTAAATCTTTCATTAATTTCTTTAATTAATTCTCTCCGCCATAACATGAATCTAGATTGCATCCTTTCCGTCCTGTGGTCACCCACACAAAAAATCTCTTAGCGAAAGCTCCAGGTTAATAAACCGCAGTACTTATTTAAGCTGATTGAGCACACCATCTCTTTGTTTCCAGAATAATGAGCTTAATTAAAAGCTGTGGTCTTATTTACTTAGCTAACCTATAACCGCTCAGGACCGGGTTAATTAAGACCGAACCATAATATCTTCCTGCTCTTGTTTTATTTGAATTTCATATTTCAGATTATTAGTAAGGTGGGTATGTTTATTTGTGGCGAGTCTGGAGAGTTTAATGATTACCTGACTAAACCCCTCAGAAAATACCTAACTTTTGTATATTTTAATACATTAAATAACTCCTAAATGTCAACATCAGATATTGAAAACTTTGTGACTTATTCAGAATTCTCGAATAATCTAATAACATCACGTCACAGTGTCAATGCCTTCAATAAAATTAAGCTTAGAACGTGTTAAGTAACTATATACAGATATTGCCAAAATCCTGAAGTCTAGGGGAAACCATCCTAATTGCGATAGTCGGCAACTGTAGGAAACAAGTTAACCTGCCTCATATTTCTTATAATCTAACTCTTTAAGAACTATCTAAAGGCCCAACATTTCAGAACAGATGAGAAGAACCCTAAAAAACACACACACGGAGAAAACTTATATAAAATACTTATATAAATTTAAAGAATTCCCTAACAAATTATCAGTCAAAGGCGAATGTTTTATGAGGACGGCGGAACACGTGTTCATACAAATACTGATATTGATATTGACATAGTGATATTGACGCATTCCGCCATGATATCTATTAGGAAAAGAATTTATTAAAAACTCGATATATTCTGAATGTTTTATACTTTATCAGGATGTTGGCATGATGTCACTTTTTTAACGGGAACATTTTTCTCCGTGCAGAGTGTTCGTCTGTAGGACACATGTTGCCCTGTCTCATGTTCCTTAAATCTTGATATACATAGTTTCTGTACCTTCTAAAGGCATAGTGGTAAGTCTCCTGAACAGCTTTAAGAACCTATTTAACTTGAAGTTCTAAAGGTTAGAGAGTAGAGAGATAACTGCACCTCCTTCTGTAGGCAACAACGGAGTGTACAGTTTAAGACACAGGTGTATATGTCCCTGTAACACGCTGCATCCTTGATCCTTGGCCCTTGTCTAAGGCCGCGCTCCGGGCGCTCGTTAGCGAGAGGCAGGGTTTTGATTAGCGCAAACCGCCGTCCGATGATGGTCCAAATCTGCTTTGTATTCCGTCTGCGGGGCCGATTAAAAATGAAACGGCCGCAAACAAAGGCGGCCGCCCCCGGGCCGGGCCACTTTTTGCCCGCGCGGCCACTGCTACTCGCTAGACGACTACTTCGGACTTCGGACCCTAATACCGCTAATTGGGAAAATAGAAAGACACTTCAAGTCGCGACTAATGCTGCTTGACGGTCGAGTTTTTTCAAATCTCCATCGCTTTAAAGGTCAGCATCGAAAAAAACATTGAAAGAAGATAACAGATGTACGGATCCTTACTGCGATATCGCCAACTTATGTACCATCGGCGTCTTAACAACTCGCGAAAGCGTGGTCGGAATGTATTTTCATAAAAAGATGATGTGATGGAAGGCTTATTTGTGTTATTTGCCCTTTAAAACCAGTATTTCTACAAACCATCAGTGAATTTTGCGTTTTTTCAAACGTTTATCTGATGGCTGAATCATTAACTTGTCCTTAGATCTTAGATAATAATTGGGTTCTTGTAACAAGAGCCCAAAGTTAAACATTTCCGTTATCATTTAACATGATAACGGAATAAAATTTATTCTTAAAATCATAGACTGTAGTCTAGAAACAGACAGGTCATTAGATTAGTTATTATTGGTAGATTCATTCAATATATTTAAATAATAATATAATAAATAAATAAATTGCCGCATCATACACGTACGAGTATGAAGTAGATTGCACATAAAAAATTCTTAAAATCTGTTAACTTAACGTAGGCACCTATATTCTACGTATAGTTAAATCCTACATAATTTTCAACAACAAGATAAATATTTTTTCCGAAGACGGGTAAAATTACACATTAAAAAAAATCCTATTTAAAAACTGAATACTCATTACAATATCAACAAAAAGCAATTGCTTCATTAATTCAAACCATTTATATATAGCTCTACAAATCCTACGTCAAACCCAAGAGCCATTTCTCTTCATTGGTGTAAAAATACTTAAACTTTTGTAATGTCATTAAATCTATATTACTGTAATCATATTATAATTTAATCGAAAATTATGTATATATAAATGTATGGTTCAGAGTTGCTCTCTATTTTTCACTTGGACATTCAATCCGTCTTCTAGTCAATACTGTATGCGCTCTCCATAGACCTTGTGGTACGCGTAGACGCGCAGCCAGGGCCGGCCCTATGCGGGCGCAATTGGAGCAGTCCGCTCCCGCCGCCGAAATGCCAAGGCGTTTATAATACCTAACAAATAACAGTCCTAACATATTGCCATTTAGATTGTTTTTCATAAAAACGGAGCAACACAAAAATACAAATAATTCGATTATTACCGATTACACTTACCCAGAGGTACTGGTTTTCATAAGGGGCGCCAATTTTTTACTCGCGCCGGGCGCTCTGGGCCGGCACTAAGGCCGCATCGATTTCAGGCCATGCTAGTATTGTCTTTCACCATCCTTTGAATTTTCCCGTAGCACAAACACTAGAGATGTGACGTTCTCGCAATTTCCTCAATCAAAGTTAAGAAATTCAATATATATCCAAGTAGTTGCTTCGGAATACCGGGGCAAATTGAAAGTTTACTTAAATTTAAAAGAATCGTGGGTACCTTATTAGTTAACTAGATTGATGATTTTCGGTACAAATTGTTAACATATCATTACATTTTAATATTTTGACTATGCTGGTACAAAATTGCAATTTATGTTGCTGACGCGTGTTCAACTAATGCATTTACCACTGAGAAAAGTGTGCACAAGTATGTTAATTTCTACTAAAACAATTGGTAGATCTGTGATAGATGCTGAGATATAAGTAAGGTTAAATTTTGGTTTCCCGGCAGCAATAACATATTTTGTAACCAATAGTTTGCTTATCTGCCTAAAAACCTTTGTATATTGTTCTTCGTGGCAGGAAGCGGTTTGTACCTGCACCGTAAGTAAAGCGCCCAGTAGCGGAGAGCAAAATGAGTACCCAGAACACCAATACCGGGAAGCAACGCCGCGTATAACCTCCGCTAATTACCGACAACACAATCGGCCCATTGTTCCTTCGAGTAGAAGCGGGTCTGTATCACAATTCACAATGTTAACGAAAATGCTGGCAAAATGACGTCGATGACGAACAATGAGCTCTGAATTTGAGTTTCCAAATTGGGGATATTAATATGTACTGAATAGATGATATACCTTCAAATAGAAATACCTCCTGTGTAGATTTGACTAGAAACCATTGTCGCCACTGATTTAGTACGTAATTATTGCCAATCAACATTGTATACCCTGTCTCCCTTACACTGCTTGAAATCGTATTCGCCATTCCATTTGAATTTGTACTAAGAGTCCGATTTTCTGAATTTGAAATTTAAGCAAAGAATGGTCACACTTTTGGATCACGAAACACGCCCACGTCGAATTTCTTTATTCTATTTTAATAGGTAATTGAGAAGGGCCAGTTCAGCTATTGTAAAATGTAACTAGAAACTCTTTGAGGGTTTCTTTTTAAATATTCTGATACTCAATTAATTATCTTTCCATAGGTCTTTTTCCACGAATCGCGATACGTCAAAACGCACTGTAATGACGGATTTATTTGAAACCATGAATTTCTAATAACTGTTTCCAGTCAAGCTTTCAAACTATTTATTTTTTATGGAACCATAGGGTTCTCATATTAAACAAATAATATAATAGTTGCCCGTGTTTGACGTATCATGAACGCAGACTTTAATGATGCCAATGAAATCTCTAAATAGTGTAAAACAAAGTCGCTATCCGCGTCTGTCTGTTTGTGCGCTTAGTTCTTCTAAACTACGCAAAGGGATTTTGATAGGGTTTCCACCATCATTTTAGAGGTTTTTTTTTCTGGAAGGTGTTTTTTTTAATAGGTTTCTTGCAATTATCCCTTGTTCGGTTTGTTCTTACATTATTTATTAATTTGGCACTGTCGTCTTTTAGAATTTTTTTTTCTTCCAGTTCTTTAAGAGCACACACCTGTAGGTGGAATGGGTATGTTATAAACTTCGAGGAAAGGGGTTGTAAACAAACTCAGCTTAATGTTCCTAACCGTCACATTGACGGCGGCGGTCTTTGTTGGTATAAATCATTTAAAAAAGTAAATAAGATATGTACTAGTTTTTTCACCATAATCTTTAAATAAGAATCATGAAAAGACGCAATAAACTTTAAGCAAAATATCGTTACATTACATTTGGCAGCCATCAAAATGACGGCTACGGTCTTTGTGGTGTTAATAAATAAATTTCTAAATTTAATATTCAAACGAGATTTATTAAAATTATGAAAGTTCACAAAAGGTGTTAAGGAGAGCTTAAAATATTTTACGATTTGCACATTCAATTGGTCCAGGGGTGCAAAGTGATCCATTTCCTTTGTTCATTTGCATCCTGAAAATAAGAAAAATAGGTTTAAAGCCGTTTTATGCAGAGAATATATATTTTTTTTATGATGTAATAACTAATGACTGTTGGGAATTTTATGGGACTAGTTGAACCCTTGGGTTCCGAAGACATTTGCGTGACCCAACGTTCCCGGATAAATAGTTCCCTCCTTGCCCTAAATGTGTACTCGGTTACCAAGCAGGAACCAATTAAAACATATTTTTGTAACGTCAATCAGTATGCTATTCGCGTTAATAAATCTTCAATGCCGCATTGTGACTGTACTAAATGAGCCTACCTGAGTTATACTTATTGCGTGGGTGGTGCAGTGGCGTTAACAGGGGTTGGCCAAAGGGGCCTCACCCACCTGGAATTCAAAAGTTTAAATTTTTACAATAATTAACTCACATATCATCGGTGAATTTGAATTATCGTTGGAATTTTGATTCAGGAGGAAAATCAAATTCCAAATTGCAATCAAGTTCCAATGATTGATAAAATGGATTCATAAAGATTTGGAGGGGAGTTTCTGAAGGTAAACGATAACTTTATCGCGCTGTGGTCAAAAAAAATGTTTTTATCGTTATTTCAATCTCTGGGACTAAATTATCACAAATCAAAATTATCCAAAATATAACATATAGTAAATATTTTTAATGTGTAAGTTTTAACTGTGATCAATTGTTTCTAATTTTCAACTTCTTTTTAATAATCTAAATTTTTTTATTATGTGTAAAAAGATTAGATTTTTTTTAAATCATTAAAAAATCGCTTACAGTAGAAATATTACAACGGTAGCTACGTTACTGTGTTGTCGTGTATAACACACATTAAGAACAACTTTCTTCAATCTTCCTTCGTTAGTATTATCGTTATCGTTTGATTGGCAGATATTCATATTGCAGGAAAGGGGATAGGTAATTTCTTAGTATATTTACCACAATATTTGAGTGTGTTCTAGTTTTAAATGGCAATAAATTAAAGCAAAGGAATCACTTTGACAGTTAGTTATTTGGAGGGTAAATTAAGTTTGGTAAAAAAGAAAGGATTGTAGAGGGATGGAAAATGTTTATTTAGGCGCGGTTGTTACGCATAAATTCACGTATGACAAAATAATCGGATGGCCATTTTGTGTTTTTTGACATTTGAAAGGTCCCCGTCAAACGAAGATTTTGTGTGCATTTGTCCTCTTTTGCTGATCACAATTTGTTCAAAAGCTGAAACGAACTAAGAATCTTCCTTTAACAAGGACCTTACAAATGTAAAAAAAAAAAAAAAAATTACTTTGGATTTTCGGTGATACAACTTGTCTTAATAAATGTAATTAGATTGTTTTATTGAATTTATAAATCAAAGACACGAGTATTAAGTTACATAACATTCTTTATTAACTAATTTTGTTACGCAGTTAGTGAATAATTCATCTTTTTTTTTTTTTATTTGTTGTTTCTTCACATTGTATCATTTTTACGTTAGAATTTTGAACCTCACTAGGACAAGCCTGTGTTGAGGTAACAGTAGTAATAGTAAGTAATCATCAAATTTCAACGTTCGTTTTCGGGTTCTGTGAAAGTACTATTCAAGTTCTGTAATTATATCATAATAGGATAGTTGCTGAACACAACCTAAATAATAGCATAACTTGAAAAAATCTTTCACAGAACATCAACTTTGAAATTTGAAGAATTGTTCAAGTTATCTGAAACAACTTACACTTCGCAATGATTCAGATTATTTTGGATTATTTAAAAACTTTTACAACCGGTAGGACTTTAAATTTATCAAAAAGTTCACTGGTTGGAAATTTTTTTGCGTTTTTTAAAAATAACTTTAACGATCATTGTTTGTTTTATTACTATCGAATAAAAGTAATATTTTTAGTCATATAAAGATTACCAGTGGGTATCTTTATTTGACGATCGTTAAACGTTGCTAGGTTTGTCTTCTTCTTCTGGTGTCCTCTCCTAAAGGAGGTTGGCTATTATCAGAGTAATCTTCACCCTCAATCTACAGTCGTACCAGTCAAGTAGGCAGAAGCTATTTTTTTATTTATTTATAAATACATGATATTTGACATAGACATCTACAGATAATCTCCACACTAGGCGGCTGCCTGTTTCATGGTGACCAATGGAACATAGTTATTTTGTATGAAGTTTAGTGTAAACATATGCATTAAATATATAAACATGATGAAAATTTGAAGAGTTAAATAGAAAGTAGAAAATATAAAAAGTTATGCATAAGTATTAGATTACATACATAAACATACAGATATATATTATGTTCACACACATACGTCTATATATACACACACACAAACACTTACACACACACACACAAAATTCTTATTTTTTACATTTAGTACATTTTCTTTTTTTATATTCTAGAAAGATCTTATGTTACCCTTTTGATACGGGTTATTTTGAGGTTGCACGTCAATATAAATCCATATTATTTTAATACCAATTTATGACACAAAATATTAAATCAAAGTTGAGGTTTCTAAACTGCGTTATTTTCCTACGAGTAGGTACTACGTACCATCAAGTATCAAGTAGTAGGGGTGACGCCGAACCACTCAAAACCGAAGAAAAACGAAAGGTCCTTTCGTCACGATTCATGGATCAGTCGCGAGCTTTTACTCCAGTTTGTACATCGAAATAATGGCCCATCTGTAAATAATAAGAAGTAGCAAGCAATATATGAACCTGTACAAAAAAGGGGAACGTTTTTTTGTCGAATGGGTGATGCATTAGGGGAGGAATATTTGGTTTGATAAATGTCCAAATGTGATTTATTTTCCAGTGGAACGCTTTGATTTGCATTGGACTGGTGGTGGATATATTATCTATTAGAAAATATTTGCAGAAAGTGTTTCATTCATAGACTAATAACATCAATGGTTTCATTGTACAAGGGATTCCTGAATCCTTCAAGATATGTTAAACTTTTGATTCATTAAAGCTACCGTACAATACAATATGATGTTTTACAATAGGTAATTGAAAAAAATGAAGATAGTTCAAGGAAGCGTGCCGCCCGTAGTCGACCAAACTATACAGACTATTAAGCCGACGCAGCTGAGCTTATTTAAGTCATGCTTTTGGTGTGTAGGTAGAAACAAAGGCGGGGCGCCACTGTTCGTAGACGCGATTTGCAGTAATAATTTGGGAAGTGCTTTGAAAGTGTTAAAATATTTATATTTTTTCACTATGGATGCCATTGTCGTTGAATCTGACAATTTATTTAACCGTTTTATTTGAACTCAAGATATAAACTTTACCAAACTGATACCAGTGACATTGACACTAGAAATAAAATCAAAAATTTAAAAAAAAATAATGGTGTTTGAATTTGAGACATCTACAAATTTACCCAAGTGGCAATCCAGGGGAGGTATTGCGGGTACTTGATAATGGAAGTATGTAGCAAACAAATTCCAATAAAAGGAGGAAAATCCGAAGAAGAAAAGATTGAACAGTGCATTACACACAGGTTATTCGGGGGTAAAGTGCACTAACTTCGGGAGGTGATTCTACATGATAATACAAGTAAAAAAATAAAAACTTTTATCAAAATTCCAACGTTTTAAGGTAGTTTTCAGGTAAAAAAAAAAAGAATTATTTATGTGGAAAAATAAATGGAAAAATAAATACCATTCTATGGATAAAAATAATTGTATGGTAAAAGATTGTGTTATATTTATTAAATTAAGGAAAAATTTAGAACCTGCAGATAAGTTGTAAGAATAAAAATAATAAATAAGGTAGTGTCGGTCATGGGAGAACGATGTTGGCTGTACTTTCATGGTCCATCTCCTTTGTTTCCATTATCTATGGTCTTAACGGCCGATGCTTTTTATAAAAATAAATGGGAACATATATTTACATTCATATGCTAAATAGTGAGCTATAATCTTGCGCTAGTAACGTGAATACCAGGGGCGCAAGGGTAGGCGGTGGGTGTTGGTACGAAGCAGGCCGTATAGCCGCGAGCCTCGTATTAATGAGCCGCAGTCAAGCGTAATGAATCACGGCCATCATTATCCGGAGCAAGTGTCACCAGGAGGCAGGAGCCATAGCCAGGAGGGCAGCTTGCCGAGGAGGTTGCGGGGACCAATGGAATTTTAACCACTTCTCCAGTGTCCCTGATTATATTAAAAACTTTTTATTGCCAGCTGTTTCTTTAATTGCAAGTGATGCCACACTGTGTGTGAGTTATCAAGTACGAAAGACGCTGTATTAAGGCGATGTACTACGTCGTGTAATATTTTAAATTAAGCTGCTATCAATAACAACCCTTACGTAGATGGCGATAAGGTTTAAATTCCCGATTAACCCCATCCGCAGCCTCTTTTTTTTCGAGGATTGAATAGTGATATTACAATGCGAATTGCAGAAAAGGAGAGAGTTACGCCGGCGCGACGCCGCCTCCGTCGCTCCACGCGACTTGGTTTGTTCCCATGAAGGAAGACATTTCCTTCAGGGTTTGTTCCCTTTTCCCTGATTGGCTGTTCTATTAATTTGAATGTTTGTGATTTTGTCGTTACCATAGTGAATGATTTTAAATGGTCTAACATAAGTGTTTGATAACGTTATTTTGAATAACTATTGTTTTAATTCTTATACGATTATCGAATACTATTAAGGCGATGCACTACGTCGTGTAATATTTTAAATTTAGCCGCTATCAATAACAACCCCTACGTAGATGGCGATAAGGTTTAAATTCCCGCTTAACACCATCCGCCTGTTTTGATTTATGCAAGAAAAAAACATGGCCAAAAAGTGCCTTTTATTTTATTTTGTGGATGTTCAGGGATACATTTTTTTCGATCATTTTATAAATAACTTAATTTGCCACATTATACAATAAAATCATAACCGAAAATGGGTTTGTAAGTAGGAGATGTTGAACTTTAAAGCAGTTTTCATAGGACTAATACATTATTTTTTTCTGGGCTTATTAAAAGATATATCTAAAAAATACTCGATTATTTCAAAGGCCAAGATGTATTTTACTGGCAGTATTTAATCAAAGCATCTGAAACATTTCTAGGCGACCAAATTTTCAAACCAAAAACACATGATTTTGCATTACTACGTATGTCATCGCCTTAATGAATATTTAGTTGGGTAAGTTTTATGTAAAGATGTATTTCTTTTTAAAATTTTAAGTTTTTTTAAGTATCAATTTTGTAAGTTATATGTAAGTAATCCCACGTTGTGTAAATAGTGTAAATCTACTTGATGATTGTATCTAGATAACCTATATGTACACAATGCAGCCATCCAGCGGATTTCCAAATTAAAAAAAAAAATTGCCAAATGTATTTTTAACGTCTTCATACAATGTAAAATACATATTAACTAATGCTTAGTAGAGAAGTGTTTTTTGATTTTTGGTAGGTAGTGGAATATTTTGAGAAAAGAAAGTTGCATTTTTAAAATAGTACCATGTTATTAGATCATATTTGATCACAATCATTAATTTATTACCCCGAAAAAAATGTGATTCACATTGACGAATTGTGATAAAATTGTAAAGATTTGCTAAAATAATATACTAACCTATTTTTTTCTTTTAATCATTGGTAATAGTCACTCAGCCGAATAATCGCCAAACTTCTCACATCGACCTCAGCTGTCCAATACCTACTGATTTTAATGTTTTTAGTTGAAAAAAAATATGTATCTATTGTGTCACCGGAGAAAATAATTTTTTTTAATTTTTTATTCCAAGTAATGACAGGAATCACTGGTTAAAATAAGTTTCTTAATACCCTGATATAGATATGATTTGAGATTTTCACGGCAAAAAGCATTATCGCGATTTATTTTTCGGGTATTATGCCGTTTTGCGCTACCTCCTTTCGGACAGCATTATAGTGACCATAATCAGGGCAGATGTATAATCGACACACATCACCACAGTGTTCGATTACTTACATAGTTGCTTACGATTAATTACAGATCTGATGATGGACACTGTGACGCTGTCCGAAATGTTGGCTAAAGAAAAGGTAACGAAACATGGCATAATAGCCGAAAAACAAATCAAGATAATCATTTTTTAAATCGAAGTTTTCCACATAATGCGAGTAGAGACCCTTGCTTGTGTAGTGATGTACTGGATAAAGCCAAATAAATATTTCAATACAATAATTATGTTTTTGTTAGGAACTTCAAGAAAGAAACAAAAAAAACACCAAAATAGCTTTGTCGAATTGAATCGCGAGTCTAAATTTAAATGGAATTGATAAACGTCGCCACGGAACCAATCAATACCTTTGGACATTTGCGGGTATGATGGTAGGTACTACAGGCGGGTGTTCCAAACTAGTTCCAGAAACCTTTTTAATACTTTCGATAGTATCGGTGTGCACAAATACATTCAAACGTGTCCTCTTTAAAATTTCTCGCCCGTAATAAGATATCCTTTATTTTATAAAGTTAACACAAATTATTTCTTACGAGGTTTCGGTCCGTGTAATTAACGCAGACAACCGATATACATAAACCCACTTCTTTTCTGGTTAACCCGTTTGTAAGGAATCTGAAAGTTCAGTTTATTCAATTAGTCCTTTAACTGCTTGCGGAGTATGTATGTGAAGAGACCACATTATAAACGGGAATTCTTCACGTAAAATACAACGCACCACGAGAACGATGTAAATTTGGACGGTTAACAAGTAATAGTAGTGTTTCGTTAAATTCAACCTTCTCCCAGGGAATTGGGAACTGGGAAAGGAGATAAACAAACCTCAATGGCATACGGAATATAGATTGGTCGATAGGTGGCACCTATCGGATTTGGTCTGGAGGCGGGGGCGGGGGGGGATATAGGTAAAGATATTGGGGCGGAACCGTTGATACAGAATATGCAAGATTAGCCCTTACTAGAATATACGAGATAATAAAAAATGGTCCAAAACAACAAATTTCTAATAGGTGCATTCCTCTGGTAGTTACCAACGTGGTTTATTTTAGCCATGCATCTAATCCTATCATTCACTATAAATTATTGTAACACATTGCTGGCAAGCAAAGGTGGGTTTGGGTTTATGAACACATTTAACCATTTAGCATCATCTTTCAGCACATTTTTTAAAGCCTAGGGAATTTGCTACCGTTCATCTCCACCACCCATGATGTCGAGCATCGGCATGGGGAATTCGCCACCGTTAATCTCCATCATCCACGGTGTCGAACATTGGCCTGGAGAAATTCGTCATCCATTCATCTCCACCACCCACAGTACCGAGCATCTCACTGGAGGACCAGGAAGATCCGTAATCTTTACCACCAGCTGACCACAACACCACTAAGCACAGAGTGATGCAGATTTGACTACTTACCTACTGATAAGAATTTATCAACTTACCAGGTCGATAGCTCATCATCGATATCATTTACTAAATCAAAACACAATCGAAAAGAAATAATACTAGGCTATCCAGCTCGCCAATAATACTAGGCTTCCAGCTCGCCAATTTACAGATAATCATCCCAGGGGCGCTTTATAAAGCTGAGAAAACCATACCTACGAATTAAAAATTACCTATATGACGCTAACATTTCAAGCCATTTACCTAGAATAGAAATAGAACCCTAGGATTTAATGAAGCTTAATAACACGTGCGACTATTGTTTTTATTATGTACATCTGTCTGTCACTGCTGTGAAAAAGTTCTGACTTGTTGGGAAAAACTACTATCAAATGAAAAACAATTAATTAAGTACACTGATTATTTCGATAATGCAAAGTAATGATATACATTTATTTAGGTACTACAAATTACCTCTTAAATATACGTTTAACCCTTTTATCTAGTTTATCTACTTTATGGAGTTTGCCTTAACGGATAAGGAGTCATTAGTGGATTTCCACAGCGGTCTCTCTCGTTTATTCTATATCACTGGCAGGGGGTTTGTTCTTCTTAAAAGTCAACTTTTTATGTAGCCGCATTGGCAATTTAATTGGCAAACTTTGTAACGTCTTCCTTTTTGGCGTGATGGCGCGGCGTGGCAGCGTGGTAGCGTGGCAGCGTGGCGTCGGTGGTGGAATGCCACTGCGGGCCCGCCACTGATTTATACATTCGGAGGCCATTTGAATTGGGGGGAAAAAGTGATCCGTAACAGCCAAAACACGAGTCCAAGACGGGTAGGATCATTAGAGGAGAAAGAACGGCCTAATAAATGTGTAAAGTGGAAATACCACGCATCTCGGTAATAACGAGTACTTACCTACCTTCTTGCGACTCTGTTTCTCATTATTTAAGATTCGTAATCTCGTGCTTCGTGTCGCACAGGACCAACAAACATAATATTTATATTCACGTTTTATGTTTTGTATTTATACATCGGAGAATGTCCATTCACTGTCGGAAATTCTCTATTAGTTTTAGTCCAGATTACAAGAGGATAAGATTCCCACCAGTACCACTTTCAATCGAATTGCAATACTATTATACGTATTCATCTTACTAATCATAAATGTATTATAGGCTGTACTATACATGTCTTATGCTATACAAGGGGATTGAACTTCCCTTCTCACGTTCCAAATTAAACTATTAAGGCGACACAAGACTCTAATAACTGTGGTTTGCTCGAGGCTCACATTTTAATTAATTCAGACGAATTCATTTTTATATTTTTTTGAGAGCAATCTCTACGGATTTTAGTTATTTATATTTGAGATTAATAAAAACAGTACCTTACCATTAAAATATTTTTTGTAACAGGGTTGGAACATTTTATAAAACGTTTTTCAACTGTAAAATTAGCGGTAAGCACCAGGTTTTAGATTTTTCTAGACAATGAATTAGTAGCTTCCAGAGGGATCCTTCTAGAAATATTTGAGATTTTATTAATACGTTCATCAGAAATAATTCAAATAAACTCCACGGAAAAGATCAATTTTCTAGGCCTGCAAGGGCAGATTTCACCGTAGGTCCGTCCATTTAAAAAAAACTATCACATTTATGTTCACCATTTGTTTAATGGTAAACGTAAAGTACCTACGTTATAATCTACGCGTTCATATGTGGCGTTACTAAACACCCGTTATTAGAGTCTTATATCGCCTTAACCCTTAAAAGACAATACACGTTCGTTAGCATTAAGACGTTAACATATTATTTTATTAATTTCTGATAATTTTATTTAATCCCAACTGCTCCCATCCGCCTGGAACCAATGTATGACATCCACAATATTTAAGGTAGTATAATAAGGCAGTGTGAAGGAGAAGAAGATGGTGAAGTACCTGGCTGTTCAAATCTGGTCTGAAAGTTTCGATTCTGAACGGTGGTCTTCCGCCAGGGTGATACTGATAGTATCCTCCACTATGTTATAATATGAGAATCTTAAGAAAACGAGTGACTTCGAACTACATATCTTAATAATAGGACATGCGGCATGCAATAAAGACCCTTGAATCTACAAGGTCTCCACAGATAAAGTAGTAAAAGTTACAAAAACAAATGATTAATAGCTTTTTTGAAATTGTAGCGTTGGTAATTTCAGGTTAAAAGTTAAATTATTTTGTATGGAAATGGTTGTCTTCTCTGGAAGAAAAAAACACAATTGGCTAATTAGTATGACGCTACTGACGTCAAAGGAGATAGACTTTCCGTAATATAAAATCTGGGTATCATTTCGACGAGCAGGATGCAAACCACTTGACCATCTTTTTGGCACGAGGAGGGTTTGAGAATTCTTTGAATAAACTAGACATCAGTCGTACATTGAACGCCTAAAATAACCTGAACTTATAAATTTACTGCTCCCATTACATCATTCTGCATTGTAATAATTGTCCCACGTTGGAAAACGTTAACCATGTAGCTTATCTAGGTGTAAAAATTGATAAAATTTAAAATAGACTCAGCATATTTAAATAATAAAAAATTTATAAAGTAAGTTATTTCTTCAAAACCATCAGGAATGTCCTCGGTAGAAAAGACTTAATAAAAATCTACATGGCTCTTTGCAAATCGCTCTTAGATTACGGTACTATCGGATGGGGCAGTGCAAATGAGAATATCCCAAAATCTCTCATTAAAACCCAAAAAGCCATGGTGAAAATTATTCTGAAAGTCCCTGTAAGAACTAGCACTGACGAAATCTTCGACAAACTTAAAATCATGTCATTTAAACAACTTTATTGTAAAACAATACTTCTTTACATTCATAAACACAACACACAAAAATTAACAACTAACACACATATTAGAAACACTAGATCTCAGGGTCAAAAACATATCCAACAAGCAACTAATAATACAAAATTTGGGCAAAAAAGCTTCCTGTACTATTTTACTAAACTCTACAATAAAATTCCACTATCATTCAAAACTCACAACAATATTTAACTTTTAAATCTCAAATAAAAAGCTGGATACAAAACATAAGGAGATCAGAAATAGATGTCGGCAAATACAGACTGAAACTGAAACCTCTCAACTGAACAAAAAACACCATGTAATATATTTATAATTATTTCAGAAAAAAACACTATCTGAAATATTTATAATTACTTTATATCATCGATAATACAAAATTTTAATAATATGTAAAACACTATAATATTATAATTACTTTCACAGAAAACTTCTATACCTAATTAAACTGTAGTCTATCATGGGTTACACAGCGTATATATTAAAATATCTTCTATGCAATGCAATATTATAATATATATGTTCCTGTGGATCGTTGTCTCCGAATACGGAAAGGTAGGGGAAAATAACGTTCAGCGTACCTACATTATGACTTGTATCTCGTTAACAAACAATATTCATCGTTTTCTCTGTTCCGCTGCAATAACTCAGTGGCGGAGGATCGAATGGAAATATTTTTGCATGTCTTAATTAATATTATGAAAATATACCGCCTTACTCATTAAGCCTAAGACACATTACGGTATAGTCTTCCTCAGGAGAGGGGATCAGATCAATTTGCGAACTGCCGCGGAATATGATTTCTATGTATGGGATCTGTCACCTTGACAAAAGACTGCAGCGTTATCACGTAGCTCCGTAAATTGATCTGATCCCCTCTCCTGCCTCGCGTCATTTTCAAATATCGCCTGGCACTTATAACACATCATCTATCAGATATGACAGGTCTGTATTGGATTGTATGGCGAGCGATATGGTGGTATATAAAACGCTTTGATGCGCATAGCGTAATGTGTCTCCACCCTTAGATTCTTACGCGCCGGTTCAACGTTGCCTTAATAAAGTCGGTTTAATCATGCGTACTAATCCCGTGATAATAATTCAGGTGTGGGATCATAGCTCATAAATAGATAAATTCAAAATACAACAAACTTTAATTGGGAATTTGACCTGTGTGCTTGTGTTTGATAGTAATTATTGGCAATAGGTAAGAATCAATTCCAAAATGTAGCCACAAATGATAAATTTAATTATAAACTACAAATTAAAGTAATTACCGGATACCAAGAACTATTGAGCTTAGCTCTGTCGTCTTTATTAATATTAATGGGATTTTTGTGAAATTCGATTGCTTCTGTAATTAGGCGAGCTCTGTGAGTTTTGGGTCTTCCCAGGACTTCAGGAACAAATCCAAAGTAATGGCCGGTTTCAATCAAATGCTCGGCGATTGCCGATTGTCACGATGGCCGAATTTACATGCTCGAAAGTGTTCTGAAATCCTTTTGGAAATAGTCCACTCTGTCTGGCCTACATAGACCTTGTCACATCCGGAACAGCTGATTTTATAAACTCCATCTGTTTCCAGAGGAAACTTAGTCTTCGCAGACCTCAGTAAGTCTTGTATCTTGGTCGTGGTTCCGAAGACAGTCTTGATAGGTAGGTACTTTCCTTTCTCAATAGGCTGGCAATTCTATCTGTCACGTTGTGCACATAAGGCAGGAAGGCAAAGCCTTTCGACTCTTGTTCAATTCTGTCTTCGTTCGGTCCAGATTTGGCTCTTATGATTTGCCTTGTCTGACTTGCTGGGTAACCGTTACGCTCCAGTGCATCGGTCAGCTTTGTAAGTTCCGCTCCGTTTTTTTGTTCAATAGAAACAAGGGGATATATGGTGTGGAAGCGTTTCGACTGACGCTGACGCCAAACTGCACGGAATATCAAGGCGATGGAGCCAATGCACGTTATGCGTTTTGTGTGTAGGTAGCAAAAAGAACGCAGGGCCGGCCCTGAGCCAAATTAAAATATAATCTTAAGGGCGATGTGTAAGGTTAGATATTATCAGCGCCTTGGCGCCTTGCAAATTCGGCGCCCGGAGCGGACTGCCCCGATTGCGCCCGCATAGGGCCGGCCATGGGTGAACGACATAATGGCCCATAGCCCATTTGTCCTGTTTCTAATATCTATGGTTGAAATCATAGACAAAATAGACTGAGTAGATATTAGTAAGCCTATGTTTTGTTGGCCACGAGCCGTCAGTGGGCGGTGAAGGCGGTATAAAGATAATGATACCCCTCCCCCCACAGGGTAAGGGTCTGTGGGGGTGCAAAGGAGGAGACGTGGGGGAGAGGGTTGATGGAATGCGTGGACTATTTCTTATTGAACTAATTTGAACAAGCGCGGTTTAGAATGCATGATACGTTTGAACTGATCCAATTATTCCACCCATAATAACACCAATAAAAATGCGGCGACGAAATATCGTCGACTGCAGTTTATTTTTGAAAATACGAATTGGAGAGGATTATTTTCAGGTGAGTTCCGAAATTCTGTGAGGATATTTTCACATAAAATCCAATAAAATAACCCTCAAATTCTCTTTTTTAAATGTGTCAGTTACATTGTTTTGTCTTTGAAGGTGTCCTTATTTTCTTATTTAGCAGTGGCACCCTATTATTCTGGGTGTTCCTTGAAATGACGACGAATTTCATTTGAAGTTAAAGATTTAAAAAAAAAACACTATTTCCACATCACATGATGTGGAATCAATTGTGTTGTACCTAGCATAACTTATTTTAATTCGAGCTTTCACTGCGGAGTAAACCGAGTAGGCAATGACAAAAATATCGTTATTCTCTGTTCAATGACCGAGTATGAAGTTAGAATTTTTAATAAAATTTTGAAAAAAATCGATCTCTATTTTGTTAAAATCAGCTGTATGTCTTTTGAAATGCGTCGAAGCGTAGACCCAGCTCCAAAAGTTTTTTTCTTCACCATTTAGTTGCCGAAAAATTGTAAAAAGTTAAAAAATATATATTAATGCTCAGATCGAAAAAAAAGTTTTTTTTTTTGGTTCTCTATTCACCAGTTTCACGCTTGTACTACGAGTTTCCGAACACCGTGTACATTATATGGTTGAGTACGTAGGTACTAATCACTAATAATAATCCGTCTCTCTCCATCAGCCTATCATTTCTCAGAACTATTTTAACGCTATAATTAAGATGAGCTTTTATGGGGGGGGGGTTGTTTTTATAATATTATGGTTATTTGTTTGTATGGTCATAATATTCAGTTTACACTTTCAGTGTGTTTAAGGTGAAATTTTTTTTTTTTTATGTTTCTGAATCTTTCGGGTAATTAAGTGTTTTCTTGGAGTTGGGAGAATTGATATTTTTGTCTGAGATTTCTATTATTTTTAAAAGGTGCTGTTTTATTTAGAATATTGTTCTTGTAACTTTGTAAAGTTGCATGGAAGAAGTTTATTTTTCTGACTTTAAATTCTTAAAATAATAGAAGTTCCGTTGTATATGTATACAAGGGCGTATACAGGGTGTCCGGAAACTCGTAGTACAAGCGGGAAACTGGTGAATCTACATCACATTTGGAGTCGATTTTGTAGTATATTTTTTTTTGATTTGAGCTTTCGTTATCGAGTAAATCGAGTTAGAAGTTGATTTTTTTTTTTTTTTTTTAATCAAATTCTTATAAATTATTACTGAAGATCAAAGTACCCAACTAATTAAAACTATTTGAAAGTAAAACAAATGAAGAAACTCGGATTTGAAGCATTATTTATCACCCTTCATTTAATCCGGTGTAATCATAAAATATTTCTGCTCTGCAGGGTTAAAACATCTGTTGTTCAACCCTAAACACCAGAAAAAACTTTAACCCTAAAATAGCCGAAAAATATTTTTTTTTGTGAATGTGCTCAAATCAAAAAATTTTATGTTTATTTGGGTTCCCCATGTGGTGTAGATTCTCCAGTTTCCCGCTTGTACTACGAGTTTCCGGACACCGTGTATAAGGGGGCGTTCAAACCTCCCCCCCCCACCCCCTCAATCGGTCAGAGTATTGAATAGGAAAAAAGAGAAAACATTCCGGTAAAATTAAAAGTTCATTAAGCTTGTATAATGATACACATTACGCAGGAATACGTAGGAATATTTTACATCAAGTACTTGGCACTGAAAATAGTACTTTTGGTTTTTACCGATGTTCAAACAGTGGCAGGAGTAATACAACGACTCTAACTAAGCTGCAGTCGGTCCCAAGCCCGGATAAAAGAGGAGAGTTCTAATCACCCTAAACCAGGGGTCGGGAAACTGCGGCCCGTGAGGCTTTTTGATGCACCCCGCGAGCACTGTTGGTGTGGTCTGCCTGCTGAATGCACCACAAAAAATTATATTCAAAACTCGAGAACTGGTTTTTTTCACGGGATGTCAGATACATTTTAAAGTACGAGGGTGGTCTGAAAAGTTTCCAACCTCAACGCAAAGATGGCGGTACTCGTCAATAAAAGCTAGTGAATGTAGCTGTGCATTTTTCGACAGTTACTCATCAAAGTTTCGGCCATTTTGGACGCGGAGTTTTTAAATAAATATAAAATCATTTTTGTTTTTAACTATAAAAATCTAGTTGCTCTTATTATATAATATTCTATAACACTAATGCTATTGTATAATATTCTGTAAAATGAAGGAAAACCATTCAAGTGTTCTGAGTGCAATTACAATTTAAGTCAGTGGACCTCGTTTGCAGATTTATTCTTAAGTTAAAAGTTAAAAGATTCATTAGCTGACGCATTTCGAAAGAAACCATTTTCGTGGTTCAAGTGCAGTTTTAAAATTCTTCTTGCAGATTGTTTTGGGAGTAATCCTAATGAAATAATCCTCATACAGATTTACTCTGAAGTCAAAACCAGTTTTGTGCTCAGAATGTAACAGTATAATTCCAGTAGAGGATTCATCTGCTGACATATATCCAAGTAAAGTAAACCATTATCATATTCCATTTGAAGTAAATCATTATCAAGTTCCGAATGTAGTCTAAAAATTCGAGTTGTACACCATTTGCTGCAAAATTCTGAGGAAAGACATTAATACCATCATCATCTTTGGGGATGCTGTGTAGAGGAACATTTTAGGAAAAGGGAGGAGAGGAAGATCTGGGAAGGAAAAAGATATGAGGGATGGGTAGGAATCTGGGGGTCCAGGTGTCCAGGAGAGACGGATGTATAAATCCATCCCTCCCATTGCATTGCAAGGTGATGGGTCAAGAGAGACTTCGGCTGGAGAGGTCAAAAGGTCTTCAACCAGTTTTTCCCGATCCGACCCGCCACGCAGTAGATGGGAAAATGCATCCGCCGCTAAACCTAGACAAACCTCACCCTGTGAACCAAGGTACCCCTGCTAAGTAATCAAACGTAGCGAACAAATCAGGGTGACCTATGGCAAGAGTGTTGGTTATGCAATAAATGGTTCCTGAGGCAGCTATACTCGCCTCCCAAATTGTGAGGCTGGTATGTGTACTGCCCATTGTAAGTCTGAAAGCAAAGGGCAGGTGGGGAAATATCTGGCTGTTCAGGTCTAGTTAACAAACACGGTGATGTAGATCTAAGGAGATTTTTTGAACGAGGAAAGTGTATTAGGAAAATTATCACAAGTGTTTGCGTATAATCAACAACATAATTTATTTTTAATATTAAAAAACTCTTTTTATTTACATTAAAAAAAACACTATTTTCATAGAAATATTAAATCATGCATATTTTTATTTAATTAACTTCAATCGATTTTCATAATACAAACCCTACAAACTGACAAATAAGTAGTTTTGGGAGCATATTCAGAAAAAGCTCGTTGTTTTATCATTCATTCAAAGAAAAACTACCCTATTGACAAAATAATATTGAAAGTAAAATTTTTTAAAAATATATATGAATTAAAATTGTTATAGTTTTATCATAACAAGTTTTTTTACATGAATTTATTACACATATTCAAACAATCAGTCGATTTTAAATAACTTCTTATTTGAAATCTTAAAACCGGTTGGTTAGAATTTTTTATGGGAATTTGTGATAGAAGTTTGTAATTTTTCATATAAAGTTATTATTATTTAACTGCCGTTTTGTGCGTAGCAGACCCTTCAGAGGGAAATCTATTAGGTAAGTTTCATTTAAAATAGTTAAACTCATACAATCATCCTACTGGAATGTATTTGGTATGCACAAAACACTTGAATTATGTATAAATTAAAATGAACAAATAAAACCAATCAAGAATGAATCAATTCAATTTCCCCAAACAATATATCTAATTAAATTTTTTTTAATTTAAACCGGTTTTCTAGCGCTCTTGTCAAAGAGGTCTGATATTTTATTTTCTTTGTGTTTAACTTGAAAATACAATAGGTTCAGGTTACATTTAAAATATTGTAATGTTAGTATGTATAACGCATCATACATAGATACAATGGGTGAGAAACACAAAAACGTATCTATGAAAAGGCAAACGTTCAGGAGAGCAGAAAACAACTATGTTTAGGGTTTGGTTTAACTTCTTGGCAAAAATAGATAAATAAATATTGTCTTCTAAATTCTATTAGTAAGAATATTACACTCTCTATTAAATAGAATGATTTTTTGTTGTTGTCGTTAAGTTATACTTTAATTATTTATTTTTATTATTTCAAATGCGGATACCCCCTTACGTTTTTGTGTTATGAAACATTTTCAGTTTTGGTTTTTCATTTATTTTTTTATATATATTTTTAATTGTAAAAAAAAACTATTACTTAATAAAATTAATAAATAATTGTATTGTTTAACATAAAACTAGGTATAACTATTTGACAATATTGGGATACGCTGCTGTCGTGTGATAATGTCGGTCTTTCGGTTGGTAACACAAAAACGTAAATGCGTGATACGTTTCTGTGTTTCTAACCTTTCACGAAACAAACTGCACAGCATCAGCATACCCAAAAACATAAGAGGTTGATACGTTGTTGTATGTCTATGTTTACACGCAAATAATGAAACACATTTTATATTATTTTACTACACATAGTACTTGGGGAAATGCGCCTTTGTGTTGTAGATAGAATTGATTGTCGTGAATATTTCTCCATACAGAACTCAAAATTTCATTTTTTATAGTTACTTTTGTGTTTCTCACCCATTGGATTGGTAGGTAAAATAATATTGTATCATACTTATGTCTATGGTGTTATTTTAGACTGCCTACGATCCAACTAAATCATAATTTATTTAAGATATTTATAATTACCACGAGGAGTCCAAAAAGTAGGTTTTATTCAATTGTTTATATCAGATTCCTGATCCCTGATCATTCCGTGAGAATCCTTATATTTTTTTTGTTCGAATTACTTAAATAAAACAGTGTGCCGCTTAAAATAATGTTGATGCATAAACAATACCTATCTTGCCACAATTCCCCAATAGAAAAACCTTTTTCACATATCTAATCTTGTTTCCACATGCTATTATAACTGACAGCACCAAACCCATTAAAACCCACTTAAAGTTAAATGAGACGTCCGTTATAATCTACATATTCATAGATGGTGTTAATTCAAATATTTTAATAAAATACACTTTTGGCAAAATATGCTTTACAATATTAAAATGAATTATTTGTTTGCGCCCGTACATACGCAATACGAATAAAAAGTTTTGTCTGTATAAAATCTCAATACTTTCAAGAAAGGCATATTACATATTGTATTGAATCATCGATACAATATTGTATTTTATACAGACAAAATTATTTATTCATATTCAAATTGCATATGTACAGATGCAAATAAATAGTTCCGTCTAAATATTATAAAGCAAAACTTGCAAAAAGTGTATTTTAATGAAATCATTAAATTAACGCCATCTGTGAACACGTAACCTTAAGAAGTTTTTATGGAAGTAGATGGCTGTTTTTTGGTTCCTTTAAAGACTAAAATTGAAAAATGGCTTATTTTCTCCCACATATAAGGTTTTCTCATATACGGAGTTTTTTCCAGTCCTTTGGAAAACCTTATAAGAGAGTTTCACTACATGTGGGTTTTGGGTAATGTCAACTTGTCAATGATATATTATATATGTACATTCTATCTACAGAGATGTTTGTGATGGCAAAAAATAAGGAAGCAATGTTTTTCCAATTGTATTATTGTTAAAAAGTAATATGTATGTTATAGTGTAGTAATATTATTTGTGTGTACTAGTAAAAAACAATTTTAAAAAACTGATTTTGGACATTAATAAAAATGGTTGAATGTACAACTTTTTGCGTTAAATGACTGAAACAAAAAAAAAAGGACACTGTTGTTTTTATTTCTACAAACCTCTAATTATGCATTATTGCTATCGTAATAATTATTGTTGTACTTAGTCGGTTGCAAAATCCTAAACAGTGTGGGGACTCTTATTTAACATACTTTTACCGCCGAAAGTTTTGCAGACGTGGAATTAGGAACGGTAGACGTCAACAAACATATATTATATGTACATACAATCTTTTAATTTTCAGTACATATTTTAGTACCAAATGAACACAGTCCACTGGCAAACTAAAGGTGGTTAGGGAATATTATGTACATGCATTGAATAGATTTCACATGAAAGATGAAAACGTAAGAAAAAATATTATTGTATCACATAATTTGTATTTTTTGTTGATAAGGGGATAAATCTTATTCTCTTAACAAAGATGATGTAACAGCTAATGAATACCTGTAAAGACCTTTCCAATTCACTCAAAACAATCAGAATTAAAAATGTAGTGAAAGATTCCTTCAAACAAGATCAAAAAAATTACTAGAATGTGATTTGTTTGCAAATTAAAAGTAGATTGAAGCTATCTCAAAATACAATAAAGTTCATTAATACAATATGGTTGCAGTGAAACCAAAATATGAACTCTCGAATAACATTATTTATAAATAAATAATATTATTCAGTAAAATAATAATTGCACATAGTATTTAGAATAGCCACCATAAAAGTAGATACAATGAGTGTACAAATGTCACAGTCAAAGTACTTGGATTGTAAGAATGTTTCAGTCAAAGTACTATGATTATAAGAAATGTCACAGTTCAAGGTACATGGATTGTAAAAATTTCATAGTCAAAGTATGTACTTATATTGTAAGAATATCACATCCAAATTACTTGGATCGTAAGAATACCAAAAGTACTTGAATTGTATGAATGTCACATTCAAAATACACACTTGGATTGTAAGGATATCTCAGTCAAAGTACTTGGATTGTAAGAACATCACAGTCGAAGTACTTGGATTGTAAGAATATCAGTCGACACGTGGCGACGATGATTGGATATTACACTCAAAATGATCGAAGCCTCCCCTCGCCAAATAACCAGAGGCAGCTGCGGTCCACTACGTAGGCAAATACCATGTCGGCCACCAGTACTTGGACAAGGATTATTTTGAACTGGAAATAAAAAATAAATAACTATAACAATTTTTAGAAAAATCAAAGACAAATATTCCCGGGTTACGAATAACCTGACAATTTTTGAAAATCTCTTACTACCACCACAGTAAGCGGAAAATGTTGCTTGTGTTGTAATGGAGGACTTAGCCAGACGAAGAATTGAGAACTACACCTGGGTGGGACCCAACCACAACGTCAATGTCATCTCAACCACCGACCGGTCAACATTACATTACATGATATGGGGATAGCCGCTGATGCACTGGTGGATCACATATGTGAAAGCTGTGTAAATCAGGTAAAGCGTGAAAACTTGTAACGTGGGAAGTTCTTGTGAAGGTTTTACTATTTTTTTTTTTACAGTACTACCGCACAAGAGTCCCAACTGCTCCCGTCTGGAGCCAGTGAGACTATGGCATCCCCAATCGGGGTATGTTGTGAGGCTGAGGGTATTGGGGAGGGGAGGGAGATGGGGAAGAGGAAGGTGGGGAAGTACCTGGCTATTCAGATCTGGTCACCAAACACGGCTAAAGCCATTTCAAGCAACGTTTCAATTCTGAATGGTGGTCTTACACCAGGGCGATACTGAGAGTATCTTCCACTCTGGAACGTGCCGCAAATATACTATATATTATTTTAAATTAATTAATTGTGAAATAACACAAATTAATCAAATAAAATTTATTTGCGCACGCCGGGTTCGAACCCGCGACCTTCGGATCTGTAGTCAAAAGCGTATACCACTAGACCACGCCGGCCGTCGAATAATATAAATGCAGAAATAAATTATTACATAGTAATATTATTGTTTAAATACCTCGGTGGGGAAAGGAACAATTTCAAACCGCAAGGATAATTCTGGCAGCAAACCGAGGGCCAGAGCAAACACGGCTCCGCCGGAGGCCAGGACGCTGTACAGCAAGGGTCTGTTCCCTGAGAGTCCCTCCATGAACGGCTCACCCTGGAAAATTTACCAATAAAACTTTGTGAAATCATTATGTCAATGATGTGTAGAGCCTATTATCCGTTTTCACTCACACATAATAATATTTTATTGTGTTTTGTAACAACAACAAAAAATAGCTAAAAAACATGTTTTTTAAGTGCGTCGGAAATTCTAAGAAAGCCTATTACAAAAGCTTTAAGCTAATACTCAATGTTACATTGCATAGAATAAAGAAGCAAACAAGAAATTCAACGTGGTAGTCCGACATCTGAAAGTCCAATCATCCTTTGCTTAAATTTTAAATATAGAATTGTGTTTCATCATCATTATGAAATTTTCATTCCGGTCCAATGGGATGGTGATGAACGAAGTGTAAGAGAAGTGGAGCTTTTGCTAAAAGGGCTAGAACCAAAAGGTACTAAGTCGGTGACGACATTGGTTTACATGCATTATCTATTCAGTGCCCGATTGACATTCTGTTGCCAGTTTTCGTACATTCGTATGGAGAAACATTTTTTTTTTTTTTTTAAAAAGAAAGACAAACATTCCCGGGTTACGAATAACCTGACAATATTTAAAAATCTCCTACTACCACCACAGTAAGCTGAAAATGTTGCTTGTGTTGTGATGGAGGACTTAGCCAGCCGAGGAATTGAACACACTACACCTGAGTGGGACCCAAGCGCGATGTCAACTCGGCCACCGACCGGTCTATATCCCTTTTATATAAAAAGGTTTAATCATGTAATGCTGTTTAAATTTACCATACAGATTGATGTTAGAATGATTTCACTCCCAAATAATATATTATTTACATACTACGATTGTTGAAAATTTTACAAACCCTGTAATTGATGGCAAATGTGGAGACTTGTAACGCCATGGAGATAATGTATACTGTACTGTTGAGTAAATCTGGAACAAACTCTATCTCTTCATCGTCAGGGATATCTAATGCCAGTCTCGGTTTTCCATCCCTGAAAGATAACAATAATAACTAAAGTATTTTTGATTAGTGTGATAAAACAAAAAAAAAATCGACCATTCGGAAGCCAGTGGGACTATAGCATTGACATTATTATGAAATGTTGTGAGACGTGAACGGAAAAGGGAAGGAGAAAGGATATAGAAAGGTCCTGAAAATGGATCTATCCAGATCTGGTGATTAAGTATAGTTAAAGCAATCTCAAGCAACACTTTTACTGTGCATACCGATTGTATACTCCAGACTAGAAAACACTTTTATAAATTATAAGTAATTTGTATCACAAGGCCTGTAACATAATTAACTAAGTAAAAATTATTTACTTCCAAAAAATTTGCTTAAATTTATGATTGCTTGCAAAGCGTTATCGCAATATTGCTTCACCCGCCGCCAAAATGATTATCACATGGACACTTGCGATGTAAAAGCTGTAAAACAGGGGTTCGTGATAAGAGACATGCAATTACATGTATTTGGTCGATGACAATCTGTACAGTAAAAAATTATCATCTTGATGTGACACTATCAAGTATACACAATCTCGTTGTGACACAAATGTACAGGCTTTATACCATTTCAATACAAAACTTGACTTTCCAGTCCGTTTTCTTGTATCGCATCACTGACTAAAAGACATGTATGGTTCTGTCATGTCACATTTCCTCTAAAACTAGGTCAATAGACATTGGGTCAACTCACATCTCTTCTAAAACAATGTCAATAGATGCTGTGTCATATCACATCTCCTCTTAAAAAATGTTAACAGACGTTTTGTCATATCACATCTCCTCTAAAACAACATCAATAGACGTGGTGTCATGTCACATCTTCTCTAAAACAATGTCAATAGACGTTATGTCACATCACATCTCCTCTAAAACAATGTCAATAGACATTGTGTCATATCACATCTCCTATAAAACATAATGTTAACAGATGTTGTTTCACATCTCATCACTAAAACAATGTCAATAGACGTTATGTCATATCAAATCTCCTATAAAAAAACGCCAGTAGACATTGTGTCATATCACATCTCCTATAAAACAAAGTCAATAGGCGTTGTGTCCGTGAATTTCATAAGTGATTAAGTAACTGTGTTCTGAATAATAATATGAAATAGAGTTCAATGAATTATTAATACAAGCTATTAAGCATTAGCACCTTTTAAATCCCACAATTAAATAATTAGCAGTAAGTTTATTGGTACTAATATTAGATTATTATGTACATACATGGAATTTAAAATGGACAGATAAGCATTTAGTACTGTGTATAATTACCTTGGTGGTGACCTATCAGTAGCTTCCTTTACTAAATATATTAAACAGAGGAAATGGACTGCAAATTGTAATAAAACAGTCATTATCGTATACACATTGAATATATTTGGCAATGGTCTCTGCTTCGACAGTTTGTTGAGAGGCTGAAATAAAACTTGTGTTATGTATTTTCACAGCAAAAATATTACATACTACAACTAGTAAACAATATATTACATGGAAATTTTCTATTTTATACCACCATATTAAAGTAAGGCTATTTGAACACGGAGTTACAGAGTTTTGTAAGCGTTGCTCGTGAGTATCCGCCATACTATTTGACTAGCGCGACGCGTCGACAACTCAGTTACTGGCCGGTTAAGCTGATATGTTTTTAAGGTTTCAAATAATATATTTCCATATTATTAAATAATTTTAAATACTAAAGAATTTTCATCTAAACATTGTTGGGATACATTGACTCTCAGAAAAATAAAAATCAGAAGCATTTATAGGTTTGCCTGGAAAATTTTTCATCTGCAGCGCTTTTTCTGTGTGTTTGTGAATTGTGAAAACTCGTTTGACAGAAATTTTGTCCAAGCATGATTTGAATGTTAACCCCTCAGCCTAATTTTTTCGCTTTTGAGAACAACTCATATGGTCTCCCTTACTGTCATGTAGAGAAATATGATCTAAACGGTGTTAAAAAGATAAAACTTCATGCTTTATATTCAAATAACTATTCAAACACAGAAAAGTTAAAATGTACACCTTTTTGAAACCAAAGGTTCGAAACGCAATTTGAAAAAAAATTACAAAACATTGTGAATTTTTTATTTTTGTAGCATATTTTTTCGTTATCAGTAATTGTAGTCACAAAAAAACGTCAGGTGAGCCATTTTAATTTTTTTTATGTTCGCATTCAAAATATCATTATTTCAAAAATTATATTTTTATTTACAATAATACAACTTGAAAGTGTATTTTATCACCTTTCAAAAGCAGTTTTTAGTTTTCAGATACATTAAGAAATATTCCATTTATTTGGATTTTATTGCAAAGCGGAAATATTACGACCTACTGCCAAAATATGGCAGAGACTTGAGGAGTTAAATTTCTTCTGGAGGTTGGAAATATCCATGTTTATGTAATGTACAATTAACCGGAATATGTACCTTGGTGGGGACAAATGCCCAACAATTAATATTTATTTCTTTGTATGGGTGAACCGTCTTTTAGATTGTTTTTTATGCTTTTAATAAATATAAAGTAGAACAATATTGTTTTCATTGCTAGAGTCACTTGACATTGTAACTCCACGGATGCACTCGAAAAAATGATCAAGTTCAGTATAGTTCAGGTAGCGCCGTTTATGGAAACCAGCTTTAAAGAGTAGCATATCTCATATCAGTGGGTAACTTATGGTTGCAACGCAGTCACGTAGCTTAAAAGTATCAGATTAAAACCAAACATATTGATAGAAGGACAGAGTGTTAATCTGAGATTATAAACTTTTAAAATGATTATCTCGTCAGTCAACAATAAATCATTTATAAATTTATACAAACCTTTGACCGTGAAATGAACAAAAAGCATGATGCTAGCAATAGCCCCTGGAGTGTAGCTTGAGTATCACTGAATTTAATTCCATCTAAATAAAGTACGGATTGACTGTACGCCAAAATTAAGGCATTCAATGCCAGTATTTTAAACATTTGAAGGGTGGTGACAAGTGTGCATCTTCCCTGCTTTATTATGTGGCATACTGAAACATAGAAACAAGTAATTAGAATGTAATACGGTACAAGGCAGATATACTCAATGAACAGGAAAGAATACAAAAGGCAATGGCTTGGTTCGTGTTTTTGTTTATATAGAGAATTTGAAACATTCTAAGTTCTTCAGTAAAATATGTACTGCAAATATAATTTATTTTCTAATAAAACCTTTTTAAAATATAAACAGCCTTACTAATAAAAAAATATTTCCCAACCGTTAAACGGTAATTTAGTTACACATTGAATAAAGACTGTACTTGAACAGATTTGAGTTCTTGCTGATAATAATTCTTTGACTAATAAAATATGTCTTATATTTTTTTTTTTTTTTTAATTTCTTTATTTAATATTAAATTTACAATACATGTTATTACATTACATTAAGTTTATTTTATTTTTTATTATAGTACATCGTGATACACCTTTTTTTAGAGCAAATGCTCGTGTTAAAAAGGCGGAGAAACGCGTGTAATTAATGATTTCACATATTTTTTCAAAGAGTGTAAAGATAATGAAAGAATTTTTATTTTTTAATATAACAAAATAATTTTTTTAAATGTAACAAAATTTTATCAAATAGAAAAGAGAAAAGGATGTAAAAGAAGGAAAGAGAGCTGGCAACATCGCATTTTGGCAGACTAACACACGATATTCCTATCTGAGAAATTAGGTTATTTATTAGGTTAGAACATTTTATTTTTTAATTGACTGTTACCGAGTGAATTTTATAAGAATTCCATGAAAGTGACGTTTTATAATAACAGTTGTTTACAATTGTATAAAATTTACACCACATTTATCAGTAATGCTGAAAGTGTAAAAATGTAAGACTTAGATTTCCCACATTATGAACAACTAAAATATGAATACTATCAGATATGTGACAGCACAGTTTCTGAATCATAAAACCCAGAGACATGCAATTAGTTGGGGAAATCGTGGAGCTCTTCCCCAGAATCCAGGCCACTCCTAGAATTTCACCACCTTTTGAGAGGTGCATCACCTTAACCAGTTATTAGCGGTGCTACCTAGATTTTATAGAATTTTGAACAACCCATAACCAGCTGATATACGGACGGGTTGTTTAACAGAATTTAATAATGATATAGTAACAGAACATGAATAGAACTTTTACAGAACTTGAAAATTTACTTTGAAATTTACTTTGAAATTTACTTTGAAATTTGATGAATTATTCAAATTCTCTGAAACAACCCGTCCTTAGTCTCTAGCTTGAATAAGCTCCTATCGAATGCCAAAAGATGTCACTGATGTTCCTCTTAACGAATATTTCAGATAATGTTTTGTACTGTGTAGTCGCATGTAGACGCCATTTAAAATTGTTTTCTAAAATTGAACACCTGTTTACATGTTAAAAATTACGTTTGTATGTCTGTGACTAAATACATTTTCAGTAGACCAAAGACAATATACAGAAATGGTAATATTCAATACTGCCCCAAATAAGTACAAGATAAGGCAATTTCTGGTAACCAACATAGAGAATTCATGCACTTATAAAAATTACAATTTTAAAAAAAAAATTATAAAACCTAAAAATATAGAATAAGTGGTACAATAAAGGTGGATTCATTGGCTGTAAACTACAGCAAGCAATTTATGTTTCCAAATTAATATTCGGAGGAATGATTTTTGGAAAGAGCGCGACCGAATCCCAAACCGAACAATCGGAAAAAACAGATTAATTGATTTGCATTCTACGGTATGGTATCAAATAGAACTTACTACACATGATACTGGACAGGCGGCTGGTAAAAGGGGCTGCTATACTGGCATCGCCAAGTTTGACCACTTGATTCTTGTCGATGTCCTCCATTTCCTTGAGCAGTTTTTGTATTTTGGCATTTACCATTTCAGGATTAGGTCCATTTCTGACATTGGGCCCATCTCCCCTGGCCCGTAATGCCGGATTCCTATTTACCACGTTATGTAGTAGAGGGGGATCCCTAGCATCTGCATTTTCTAACAATCTTCGTCTTTCCTTATCCTTGATCTCTTTTAATACTTTGTCTTTTTTGTCTGGCATCCTTTCTGGAGCATTGGATAGAATCGCAACTCCCACCTGAAATTATTAATCATAAAATTTATTAAACAATATCATATCCTTCGGGGGCTTAGGATCACAGGGGCCTAACGACAAAAAACTGGTGTTCTTAGTTAAGCTTGGTTTCGGTAATACCATAATCATATTTACTAGTGACACGAAGCTCTTACATACAGCCGTTTAAGAATATTCTCAAAATATATTTAGATACTTCACACCGATAGATGGGGTTATTTTCAATATCTACACAAATAAAAATGTAAATGTTCGTTTGTTCAAAATTTTAAATCTCTAAAAGTTCTTCACCGATTGCTTTCAAATTTTGACACAATGTTGCATTTTAATACGCGTGTGCTTTTATATGCCTTTGTTATATAGATGTCATACTTTTTTTTTTAAACAGCGCCATCTCTTGGACATAAAAGCAATACGCGATATTGTTTCTCTATCTGCACACACCAACTATAATATTTAACTTTAATATTTTACTAAGCCACAGCAAGGCGTTGGCGGGGATTATTGAGATGTATTTCTATGGTTTGCGCCCGTACGTAAGATATATTAATCTGTATAAATTTGTTTTTTCTACCTACAAAGCTAGAGTCTTAGAGAGCAGCATAAAAACACACAATTTGATAGCAAAAATAATACTACAAGACTAGAAAAAAAAAAAAAAAGAACACATAAAAAATCGATGTAGGTAGATAGATGCCGGCAAACCTCAATTTTTATTTGTAGTACATACATTAACCAATATTCATTTATTTGTAAGTCAAAGAGTTTGTGTATTTCTATGCGGCGATTACGTATATATTATCAAACCAACGAAGTGGTGATAATTTCTAGATTGAGAAACTATTTCTCGTGTGCTCAATTTGCTCAATCATTTGCTCGGGTACGTTAGCGTCTCGACGTAAGTCATAGTGCTATGTATAAATGCAACAATTTTTATGCGAGCTGAGCTGCGGATTATGGGAAAGGAACGAAGCAACCACAAATGCGAAAAATTGAGCGAAACGCTGCTCTTGGTAATTTTCTCCTATTTATACGGAATAAATAATAATGTAGGTATAAGTTTGCAAGTAACAATATTATTGACAGTGAAGGGTGAATAAGTCGGAAACACCCGAGGAAGATATGGCACAATCAAGTGAATCCAATATTTAAGTCAGAATAATAAAGGAGTATGTTCATACATGACTCAGTCACTAACACCCACATAAATGGGATGAAACATAAATACTTTTGCTAATGCAATTACTTGATTATTATAAGTGATAGCAATGAATTAGGTATTTGTGCCAATCTCGTTTTTGGTGTTATTATTCAGTACTAAAATAAATAAAATAATATTGGTTGTTTTCGAGTGAGGCATGCAAACAGATTGTATGAGAATTGTCGCTTCCGTTTCTCCTTAAGAGGTACAGTTGGGCACATAGGCATTTCAATCTTTATTTGCGTTTATCTCAAAACTATGTTTTTGAAGATAGACCCTGTGATCCTAAACCCCGCCTTGTGCTTGCTTACGTATGACAAGCAATTAAGTACCTACCTACCAATAATATAATTCACCAGACAATTTTCAATTTTATTCACATCGTCTTACTAATTAGATTCTTAAACACCGGGTCAACATTGGTATGGTAGAGCCGGCCTTAAGCCTGGTTTAATACCGTTTTGACCGTAAAAACGTTGTGGTGATAAGTCAAGTTTTTCACTGTTCCTACCTTACGCGTCGCATTATATTTACACCACGTTTATAAGGGCATATATATAAGGATTGACAGAGTGTGTCAATCTTAAAATTAACACCGAAACCAAACATATTGGTTTAAGAAAACATTCATTAAAAAGAAAGTGCATTATCTCGCAGACGAAAGAAGCATTGATTTTTAACTTTTATTGATCTGCATGGAGCAAATTTATCTTCCAGCAAATTCGTCCCAACGCTCACTAGATTAACTTTGTGAACACAAAATTAAAGCAGTTAGAAATATTTTAGGTAAGGGCTCTAGCGGACTTTATCATTAACAATTTAATCAGCTATATGAATAAAATATATACCTAGAGATGGCAAAATTTAGCATTAATTTTCAGATTTTTTAGCATTAACAATTGGAAATTTAGCGTTTTATAGCATTTTGAGGCATAATTTAGCGTTTTGTAGCAAAATAGAAAAAAATGTATTTCCTGAATGTTTTTAGCGCATATTTTAAGTATTTTTGGTAGAATATATGTTTAACCTTCATTTGCAAGTATTTCCATGAGAAAGATTATAAATAATTAATTTTAATATTAAATTAATAAGGAAGGAAACGAAATAAGGAAAGTACGGGTCGAACACAAACACAACAAATGCAGATTGCGATTAACATCAATAGGCGTAATTTATTTCGCACAATTTGTGTAATGTCAAAAAGCAATTTTAGCCTACAGTACAAAAATATTAAATATTTACACACAAAATAGTAACAAAATTATAAAAAATCGTAGGAAAGGCTTCCAAAAATGAAATAAAGTAGGCATAATACTTTTCCCTGCACATTCACATGAAACTACCTTCCTTATGAATTTTTCTCAATTCTTCTTTAGTTGTACTGGACTAAATATTACTGTATCAGCTTCTCCAATTTGTATGGTTCTTTGACTTCTGAAATACGCTATATTCTCGGAAAGCGTTTAAATTCAGCGTACAGTATAAATTAAAAATATTAAATATTTACACATAAAATAGTAACAAAATTGTAAAAAGAGGTAGGGACAGGCTTCCAAAAATGAAATAAAGTAGGCATATTTGAAATACAAGTAAATACAAAAAACAATGGAAATGGCACTTTACTGATTGAATGACAGTATTGCGCACGTTTCAATAGTGGGCTCCTTCATTCTCGTACGCCTGTCAGTCAGTACTAAATTGTAAATATCGATTTTTTTAAATTCTCACATATTATTTAAATACCCGGTATTTTCGGGAAATTCGCGCCTATTTCGCTAAATAGAATAATTTAGCTGAAATACGGCCAAAATCACGTTTTTCGCGTTAATTCGCGAAATAGAAATCACTGGAAACACTTTCAAATGCCTTGAAACGCAAAGAAAACTTATAAATGCCCTATTTTCGAACCATAAATATTTTTTCGCGTTTTTAGTTAAAATGAAATTTTGCCATCTCTATATATACCTAATAGTTAGCTTTGAGGCGGTGTAAAAATCTATGTCACGCAACTATTACAACAAATTAAGACAGCACTTTTGCCAAAAAATGAACGATATTCGCTGGTTTCTCAGACGTTTTTAGAATCTTGTACAACAAGTTTACATAAAGTTGGGTTGATAAGTTCATATCTATATCTTGTGACTTGATGCTTTTCAGCAAATCACAACATGGGATTTGAGCGATAATTTTGGGCTTTATTTTATATTGTAGGGAACTTGCATTTACATATATCTAGGTTTTCAAACCGAGGCATCGGAATTCGATTGGGAGTTGTATTATGAAAGATTGCTTAGGTGGTGTTGTTTTTAGATCAAAATTAGGTATGAGAGGGCTAATATATAGTTATTATACAGGGTGTATCGGCACGTACCCGACAAACTTTAACCAGCTATTCCTTAGCATATTTGGAGTAAAAAATCTTATGTGCACTTTGCTGTCCGGTAACGTTTTTTTTTAATAAAAAAATTATTATTCATATTTTCACCACATGTCACCACTGTTGTATCCACGGACGTATATATAGCTTTGATAAGGGGGGGGTCCGCAAATTAAAAAAAAATATATAAGGTCATGTTTTCGTGAAAAAAATAGTCAGTCTTAATCAATCAGCCTTTATTTTTAAATATTATATATATAAATCATTCAGTCTCTGATATTTGAACTAAAAATAAACATAACATAATTATCGCTCCTTATTTAAATAAAATCGCTTCGTTTATAACATAAAAAAAGAAATAACATAAAATAAAAGGTGGAAAACAAAATAACTTTTTTTTATACCTAATTTGTTAAGGTACACTAAACAAAAATACTCTTTCATCTTAAGAACAAATAATTTGTTTTAAAATTGAAACACCTTTTATTTAATCACATAACCAAATAATTTATTCTAAACTTTGGTCATATTGTAAGGCACTCTTTTTAATGAACTACAATTATAAAATTAAAATCAAAAAGTATCATCCTACCTACAATAACAAAATATTTTTAATGCAAATAATACTTAATGTATGAAAAAAATAAGCGTTTTCTCTCAAGCTAAATGAAGAGCTTTCATCTTAAGAACAAAATAATTTCTTTTAAACTTTGGTCGTATTATTATGACACTCTTTTTAATGAACTACAATATAATTAAAATTAAAAATTACCTACCTACCTACAGTAACACTAACAAAATATTGTAAATTCAAGTTATACATGAAAAGATGAAAATAAATGTAGTTTTCTCTCAAACAAAAAAAACTGACACGAGATTCATTGTTTTACAACTACTATTAATTAAAAATTATCATTCCTTATTTCAAATAAATGGTTGTGCTTTTTTAAATAAGTTATAACTTCTTCGTAAATAATATAAAAAAAATAAACAGTATCTAGGTATTACCTGTGTGAACATTATTAACGAATAACATAAAATAAAAGGTAGAAAACAAAATTACTTTTTTAGGTGCACTAATTTCTTTAGGTACCTACCTACACTAAACAAAAAATACTCTTTCATTTTAAGAACAAAATAATTTCCTCTAAACTCTGGTCATTTTGTATGGCACTCTTTTTAATGAACTACAATATAATTAAAATTAAAAAGTACCATCCTACCTACAATGACAAAATATTTTTAATGCAATAATACTTATTTGAATATAATGAAAATAAAAAGTGTTTTCGTGGCTCGCAGTTCAGTGCACCGAACATGTCCGACCGCAGGACGAAATCTCCCGAATTCAGTTTCGGTTTCGGCCGTAGTTTCGGCTGGATGGCGGCCGAAACCGAAACTAAGCCGAAACTCGTTTTTTGGCCGAAACTAGGCCGAAACCGAAACCGAAAGTTCGGTCGGACACTACTTTAAAGTAATACATTTAGTCTTTTACGTTTAATTGCTAACTGATTAATAATTTCTTCGGAATCAAGTTGCACCGCCAGATCTCGGTGTACGCTCATTAAAGCCAGACCAGTAAGTCTTTCGTCGCCCATTTTATTTCTTAGGTAAGTTTTTAACCTCTTTAATGTAGAGAAAGATCTTTCAGGGGTTGCAGTGGACACTGGGAGTGTGGCTAAAATAATTAGAAGCTTTTTTATTAAAGGGAAAAACTGATCATCGCAGTTATCGATGGTGTCGATCACAGTTGCAGGTTTTTGTGCTACAGATTTCCAGTGATTGTGCCATATCTCATATTCACTCAGAAATATTGTGCCTTTATTTTCCCCACCCAGAAATGTTTGTGTAATCTTGTTAAGATTTTCTTTTATCCTGGAGTCATTACTGGTTTTTTCAGGTAGCAGCATTTGAATTCCTTCGATCGTCGATTCATGTGGTTTAAAACGAGCGTCGAGTTCTGTAATAACATGATCAATGAAAGGGTAAAACACATTTCGTCGGTAGTATATTTCGGCAGTTTCTGCTGCAATATTATTGCGCAGGGTTTGCCTTCCAGTTATTCTTGGCATTACTATATCGCTTGAACTCATCTGCTGTGCTTGCTCAAAAAGAATTGCGAACTGACTTTCGTTCCGAACATTTAGTAAAGTCGTTTTTACATTTTTTGTATATTCGCAAATGTTGGTCAAATCGACATTGACTTTCTGCATTGCTTTGTTAAGGTTTGCTGTATATGAAAAAACTTTTCTCAGTATAACTAAAGAAACAATAAACTGGCTGTTATCCATAGCGATTTGAAGATGGTATGCTTGAGTAGCGACGTCGCTACTAGCAGCATCTTGAAGTGCCCCAAGTGTTTCGCATATAACGGGAACCATTTCTGCAAATCTTTCGACAGCCACGTGTTTCTCGGTCCATCGTGTCTCACAAAGAGAGATAAGCGTTGAATGAGATGAATTAATTTGATCCGCAATTTTCTTCAAAAGTCCGTCGCGAAGCGGTGATAGGCGAAAAAAGTTTATTACGCTCTTAATGGTTCCGATACAGTTACGTATTATTGGTATCTCACATGAATGCGCTAAAACTAAGTTGAGAACATGAGCAACACAGTGTACGAATTGCGCTCTCGGGTATTGCTCTGCGATTATTGTTCTTACGCCCGCTGCCGACCGGCCGCTCATCAGCAACTGCAGCGCCATCATAGCCTTGACCAATCCATTTATCCATATCCAAACAAATTATATGATAAGAGATGTGATATAATAGTCGTTGCCAAAGCTTGAGCTGAAACATCTTCTACGTGGATGAATTCTAAAAAATCTTCCCGTATAACCGATTTCCCAGATGAGCAGTGTACGTATCGTAAACATAACTCTCGCATAAGTTCTCGCCGTGATATGTCTTGTGTTTCATCAGCAAGTACAGTAAAAAAACCAGCCTCTTTGACCCTATTAAGTACTTGCGCTTGAATAGCACTACCACATAGTTCAATCACTTGATTTTGAATTCCTGGTGACGTATACATGGCTCTACTGTGAATGTTTTGTGTTAGTAAATGATTTTTAAGTGCTTCATCGCCAGATCGCGCACGAAAATGAAGAAGTGCTCTAAAACTACCATCATTATGTTCGGGTTCATTTATCCCAATTTCTCCAAAATCACGACTTCCTCTTAGTGCTATTTCTTGCCTTCCACAAAGAATAATTGTTTCAACAATGGCTTTCAATCTTTTTCTGTTCTCTTCGGCAATTTTACTGTTTTCTGCATTCATGCACTCTATAACATCAAACGTTTTTCCTTCCATGATCCTTGCAAAATTTGCTGCCTGCTCAACAGCAAATTTATGATACTTAGTATCTGCATGGTGATCAAAGCTCTCTAAAGCTTTCTTCCAGTAAGTAAATGGCTTACTAACCAAGGCTCCAAGTTCTTGCTGACCACGACCGCCATGCTTTTTTCCAAATAAAACACATACTTTGCAAAGTGCTCCCTGCATGACGTTTGAATATACAAGCCATGAGTACCTGGTAGTCCAATGGCGTTGAAAAGAAAGTTTCTTTTTACCAGTGATAGTGACTGGAAATTTAAATGTATCCGGAGGGGTCCAAAGCTCTTTTAATGCTCTCAGCTTTTCCTCGTCATTGCTTGGAGGATGACATACGTAGAGCGCAATATCATAACCCGTCCTGGCTGCGGCTGCGGACGTAGCCGAACACAAATCCATCCTGGCTGTAACAAAGACATATTTGACTAAAACAAAACAACAGCACATACCCATCTTCAAACAGCTTTTTGGTCATATTTAATTGTAAGAATAATAATAATAATTTGTGACTCTAATACTCTAATCCATACTATAATTAAATCGTAAGCGTTCCGTTTCTGTAAGTACATAAATATTTACAAAAAAAAAACAATTCATACGCACTATAATTATGTTACTGAGGTCAATAAAATAGTTATTAAAATTTTTGTCTGTTTGTCTGTGCGTTTGACCACGCAAATCTCAGAAACGGCTTAATCGATTTGTATGCGGTTTTGTTTAACATTTTAGTCTATGTTTCATTCCAATCGGTTCATAAACTAAAAAGTTATGTTAAGAATAAGAATTTTCAACTAAAAATTAAGTCTACGCGAACAATGTCGCGGGCACCAGTTAGTTGTTAGTTAAATATAATTGTATTTCTTTCTGTTAAAAGGCGAAATGATTTTATAACACTTAGGTACACGTCGCATATACACTGAAATTACCATTTGTCAAATATTTTATGCTCACGGCAAAACATTTGTTTACAGAAATTCTCTGGGAATAAAAATAAGAGCAGGATAAAAGTTTTTAAAATTCTAGTAACTGGGTTCCTTCCTAATAAAATAAACAAGAGACTTACCTTTCTTCACTTCTTCGTCATCAGTATCTGTGGATGGCCCCGCTCTATTTATTCCTACTTCTTCAATATGACAGGATTCCACATTGTCTTTTGATAAAAGTTCATTGG
Source organism: Hesperophylax magnus (assembly GCA_026573805.1). NCBI lineage: Eukaryota > Metazoa > Arthropoda > Insecta > Trichoptera > Limnephilidae > Hesperophylax > Hesperophylax magnus. The sequence goes on from JAIUSX010000121.1 coordinate 11,732,690, forward strand.
GATTTGGTCTCTCTTTCTTAGAAAAAAAACTCAAAAGAGATACCTGATTTGATCGTTTCATACTTTTTAAATGCGACACTTCTTTCTGTATTAAAACAACTGACAACTGCGCAACGCGAAGAGACAAAATAGACTAAACTAGATTCTAGCTTGGTATGGTGCGCGCGGCCGAAACGCGGGCGGCGGCGGCGCGCCGCGGCGGGGGCACTGACCATTCCCCCGCTCCCCTCACTGTGGCGGACTTAAGAAACTATCGTATTCTACAATCGGCGCGGTGCAATGGGGGGGGTCCGGACCCCCAAGACCCCCCCCTTATATACGTCCGTGGTTGTATCCTTTGTCAAAGTTTGAAAACCCATCTGGCAAATATCTTATTCGAATTCCGTTGAATAATGCACGTGTGTACCTATATTGGCGCACGTTTACAATCACAACGAAATGGCACGGCACCATTCGTCTCATTTTTAACTATTATTATTTAGTGTGTGCGAAAGAGCGAAGACGCTTTTTGACATACTTGCTTATAACAGCTGTTGGACACGAAACGCAATGCCAATGACAGTGATGTAGTGTGGAAATTTTAAATTTTTTTGTTTTTAATTGAAAAAAAAAATGCTACCGGACAGCAAAGTGCCCATAACATTTTTTACTCCAAATGCGCTAAGGAATAGCTGGTTAAAGTTTGTCGGGTTAGTGCCGATACACCCTGTATATCGATGAGCACATGACATAAAATAGTAGATTGAATCAACTTACATCCGCATGTTTCAATGCTCCAACATCATTTGTTCCATCTCCACACATCAATGTGCTGAATCCTAAGGCTTTCAATTTCAGAATAATAAATTCTTTTTGCTTAGGATCGAACCTTGCAAACACCCGAATATGCGGTAAAACCTTAGAAAAGAAAGCGGGGTAGTGTTCCACCAAGTGGGCCAAACCTTCCCCGGTTATACACAGATCATAGTTAGTGATATATTGCTTGAGGTCCTTGGGTTCCACTGGACACTTGAGACTTTCATCGATGGAGTGCCAACCCCATTTCTCTTCACTTTTTGTTAGAATCAACGTATGAATCTTTCCTATGAACTTTAACTCTTTGGCCACGTGGCAAGCTGTCAAAGGATTATCTCCAGTTATCATGATCACGGAATGCGAAGCATTTATAATTTCTGCTATTGCCTTCTTGGAATCTGTTTTCAAAGGACAAGATATGATTACAAATCCTACAAAGTTAAGTTTCGACTCTATGTCTTCACGCTTTAGATCACGCACTTCTTGCGAACTCAATTTTCCAAATTCCCTGTGCCCCAAGGCTAATACCCGAGCACCCCTTCTTGATAAAGACAGATACGTATCATCATAATGAGAAGGAATGTGGCTAAACATGTTTTTGAGAACCTCGGGAGCCCCTTTGACTGCGCCAATATATTTTGTTTCTAGAGCACCCATCTCATTCGCTTGGTAACCGGCAAGAACAGACATTCTTTTGAGAGCACTAGAGAAATGATTTCGTTGAAATATTTTAAGTCCGGGTGATCTTCCTTTCTTTGGAATAACTGCATCAGATTTAGTAAGATTCCATTCAACCGCAGTGAGTGTAGCCTTTTCCAAGGGATCGCCGACTAAACCATCTTCCAGTTGGACCAGTGAGTGGCAAGTAGCTAAAACATGGATTGTTTCTAACGGAGCATCAATCAGGGGAAGAACAGTCAGTGGATCCCCTTCTTTAACACCGGCTACTCCTTCCACAACCAGATTGTCACTAGTCAGAGTGCCTGTTTTGTCAAAGCAGCATATCTGTATTTTCCCAGCAAAGGGTATCCTAAAGGGTTCTGTGCAGAACACTCCAAGTTTTGACAGAGCCAGTAAAGAAGTGTTCACGGCTAGAGAAAGTTCTATAGGCAATTCAGGAGGCACGACTGAAGTCAATATCAGAGTGCATTCTAAGAAAAGCTTGTATCTGTTTCGTTCGGGGTCTTCACATCCTTTGATCCATACATAAGCAGCTGCCGCCACTGCGAATATCAAAAGGAATAGAATGAAACCAAACGTCTCCAGATTGTTGGCTGTGACACGCTTTACACCAAATAATATGGTTCTCAACAGTTTTCCTTGTGAGGTATTGAATCCCGTGCGGACTACATATCCAATACAACCATTGTCAGGAGCTCTTAATCCAGATAGAGACTGCTTGTGAGGAGGAGAATGCTGCACTACCTTAGTGCCACCAAAGAGCAGATGGAGTTTACCATCTCCCTCAGGATCAAAGGGTTTATCGGGGGAGTTGTCTTCTGACTCTAGTGGCTCCTTCATCTGTGGTACACTCTCTCCGGTTAACATTGATTCATCCACAATACATGATCCTCTTAATAGAATGATGTCGCAAGGGACCAAAGCATCGTTGATAGATCTTACTAGAGAAATAATATCTCCAGGCACCAACTGGTCAGAGCTGAGCATTCTCCATCTCCGGTTCCTGTAGACACTGAGGTTATAGGGTTTGTTTCCCATTTTCCTTATTTCAGACATATTCCGAAGCTGTTGCTGGACAAGGGTGCATTCGAATATGACGAGCATGACCAGTGTAAAAATACTGTAATACCAATACTTGTCTAGACACCAAAGACCAACACAGAAAACTTGAAAAACAAAGAATGGTGCTGTTGCACGTTCCTTAAACAATTCCATAAACTCAGGAACATCCTAAAAAAGAATAACTCAATATGAAAATACACTCAGTAAGTTAACGATTTATTCAATTAGCTTATTTTCAAAACTACAGAAAATAATAGAATCAACACTTGATGTCAGAAGTCAATGGTCAGTTTTCCATTTTATTGTTAAAAAAGTGACATAATATTATGTGTCTTATAATAGCTAATACCTTCTGAGGTGGTTTTAAGAAATGAAATACATTCTTACCATATCCAATTGATTCTTTCCGTAGTCAAATTCTGCCAGTGCTATTTCTTGGTCATCTTGAAACCCTTTTGATTGCAAATACTGACTGGTCCATTTATCAATGGGAAACTCTATTATCTTAAAGGCCTTCCTTTCCCAATCGTAGACATATTTAATCTTTTGAAACATAAACCACACTTTGGGCAGCTTTTCCTCAGTATTCTGAAACAGAACAGAAACAAGAATGAAAATGATAACAATATTAATATCCTCATCGGCATAGAGCAGAAACAATGTTATAAAGAATTTATTTATGTGGTTTATAATAATGGTGGCCACAAGTAGGAAATTCAGAACTGCGGTGACTGGGAGTTCTTGACTCCTTCCTCTCTTGTACCCTCTGGGAGATAGAAACACAAAACGTTGCAATAATACATAAATCTCTGCTGCAGAGTGAAACTATCAAGAATTCAGCTGTAAAGTGAGGTTGCCAATAGCTTGCCTCGCCAAGTGAAGCGGAGCACTTGGGAGGGTGAATTATTGTAGAAGGAAGAGCTTTAGTGGAAATTAAATTATAAATCATGCATACCTCTATATGGTAGAGCCTAACTATTTCAGCAAACCCATTGTTGGACGTAGGAACCACTTTAGCCATTTTCGCTTTCAAGGGATCCGTCTCCTAGAAATAAACAGCTTGTTTAAAAAAAAGGTCAGTTGATGAAATTCATTCATAGGATGGGAGAGAAATCTTACCGAGAAGCATGACAAGAAACATTGTACGTGTACACTCCAATAACAACAGAGGCATGTTAAAATTTGTAACACTCCGGCACCAGCGATCGTCAAACACCCTGCTTCGTAGTGATCCTCGATTCCGTACACAAATATCCATGTGTATAAAATGATCGGATATATTATGAGAAATGGAAAGATAGCTCCTTGAAAAATTGCAGAAATAGGCCGATATAATTTAACATATTGAACCAATTCGTCGAGCGACAATTTCTTCGCCGTCACCGCCATCCTTCATAAACCCCGGTGACACTTTATCTGTGATTGTGGTACACCTGACGACTTGACGTCGACCTAACCGTGACCAAATTTGAAGTGTTTCTAATTTCTATGGTGTTATGGTAAATGGTATATCTAGGCCTTAGATATACCATTTACCACTAGATTCTAGGGTGCTATGGTCAATCCATAAATAAACCACTCACGGTCAACCCATGGACCTAAAAAGCCAGTAATTGGAGAACAATTTGAAGCCGCGGGGTGAGGGGGAAATGTTTGGAAATGCAAAATCTAATTAATTTTTTTAATGACGTATTCCATTCCTTGAGTCGTCAAATATGCCAAAAAAAATCAATAACCGATATAACTGCATTAACACAAAAACAAATAATAATAGTTCAATATGCTCCACTTTGCATACAAATCAATTCCAAAGGAGTATTTTTTGTATGAATGGCATTGAAGCCAAATCTAGGGCGAGGGGAAATTGTCTGGCAGCCATCTTGTATGACAAACTTGACACTTGACTATGACACCTTGAAAAAGTATTTTAATAAAATCCTATATTTTCATCAACTAATACTATATTTGTGCGAATAATTAGGGCTTTATTCCAGTGTGATTGTGTGAGGTGTGCAAAGCGCAACCCCTATTACTTATTACAGTAAATTGTGAACATAAGGGGGGTATTCAAACCCTCCACAGTATTGGGTAAGGAACAAAAATAATAGTACTCGTAGATAACATTCAAAATACACTGTCTCTTTTATCAATGTGATGTAAATAATAAGTTGTGATAAGTAGAGGTCCCAAAAAACTTTCTAATAAAGTTTCAACCCCCCACCCAACCCTCAATCGAACCCCCCTCATGTTAATGCTATAGCTACACCCTTGATTACAATACTTACATTTTGAAAGGTGCTCGTTATTATTTTCTTAGAAAACGTCGCTTTTTTAAGATACGGTTAACTAATAAATTTAAGGCGACATGTTGCGTGTTTGATACATTATATTTCACACGGGTTATAATCGCTAGTTCTAAATTTAAAGAAGATGCGAGAATGGTTTATTTATGAAAATGCGTTTCGAAAGGCCAGCATGTGCCAGCGCTTCGCATATTCCATAGAAATAAAAAGTTAGATGACATTTACGTATACCAAATAATACATAAATGTTATTCAACATGGATACAGATTTTATTGAAATCAATGAAATAAATGGATTCATCAAATATTTACAAAGCGTAAGTAATACCAAATAGCATTTATGTTTCATTAAAAACTCTTCCAAATAAACGTATTTGTCTTTAACACTCCATTTCCATCTTTCGGTCATTTATGATATACGTAATCGCGGCACATTTATTGACTTTATTAGCATATCGTATTCGACTTTACACGCTTTTATTATTTTACTGTGTTGATTTTAATCTAAATAATATTATTAATCAAAAAATTTGCCCTGATATTGATTTTTTCAATCAAATAATATTTTTTTATTGTTTATTTTTCGCCCCAAAAAGCCGATTTATACTGCCGAAATGTAAACTTGACACACCAATCATGTACCTACGTCACAAAAAAGTTATTTTTTCCAGAATCTTATAATGGCATGAAGGAAATAATATTATTATGTACCTTAATGCAAAATGATATATGTAATGGTTACTATAAATGAGCATTTTTTATGTGCTTTTCTATTTCATCCACACCCTTCAATTTTATAATCTTACCTCTGCTTTGCCTTAACCTTGACATATTTTCAATAATTTAATTTCGTTGCCGGCACCCGGGTATTTATTATTACAGTTTTTCCATGTACGTGCATATTACCTGCCTCTCTAGACAATGTCTGTTCTGATAATGGTAATAATATTTAATATTTTAAATATGCATTAAAAAAATATACCCTCAAAAAATTATGAAAGTAATGTCCAAATATGCCTTTATCATAACCCGTTAGGTACGTATACCAAATAAAAATAGGGTAAATATTTCCATAACCGCCGCACTTTTGATAGGCACAGGTTATGGAAATTACACTTCGTTTGAACTTAATTACTATAAGAAACAACTATTTACGTCGGGATAGATGGTATAAGATACATTATAATTCCATTTTTATTCAATCAAAGTTCAAAATTTACCTTATAAAACAATCCCATTGCTACCATTCTGGTCTTTTTTTAATGGTGTGGCACAAAGTTTCGTTTCAATCTTAATATGCATAAATTTCTTAATTAACCCAAACTAAGAACCTAATAACCTGTTTTATGCATGTAAATATTTGTTTCTACAGGGTTTTCCAATAAGAGGTGTTATTTTGAATAGCCCGCTATTTCGGTAGATGTTACTTTTGAAGCTGTCATTTTTTGACATTTGACAAGTAGAAACTACGCCATTAATAAAAATGGAACAATACACGCTTCAACAACGCATTGAAATTATTAAAATTCACTTGAGTGAATCAAATGCAAATCATCTTGAGTGATGAGGCCCATTTCCACCTCGGTGGCTTCGCCAACAAGCAAAATTGTTGCATATTGGAAAACCCTGTATTAGAAATTGTTGAAACAAAGTGTAATATCCATAATCTGTGCCTAAAAGTGCATCAATTAGGGAAATAATTAAGAAAAATAGTTTTATAATAGACATACAAAAACATATGGTTAATAAAAACCAAAGGTTTTAAAAACTTAGATATTTTGTTATTAATAGATTTATTTGCTTTCAGATTGAATGGAGAGACCCCTGGCTAATGGGATTAATTTCCTTTCATATAACAATAACGTTGACATGTCTTACAACGAGAAATTATGGAAATTTCCAAATTGTGCTCTTCTTTTCACTATGTAAGTACCTACCCTTTCATCAAGAATTATTTTTAAATAATAGTGTTGTAAAATATCTTCTATGCAGGTGGCGGTCCTTGACTTTTCAGCGAGTTAGAGTGCAAAGATTGAAAAATACAACATTATCATAGCTGAAAATAATAATTATTTTTTTCGTTAAATTTTTTTTTTTAATGATTTTTTTGTTGTTTGGGAAGTCTAAAATCACCCCTCCTTCTACATAATATATGTTTGTAGTAATCGATTACTATTGTTATTATAAATGTTAACATTGTATTTTTCAGTACTGATGGTGTTTTTCTCTGAGAGCATCAACGAATTTGCCTCTAAAAACTGGGCGCTGTTTTCACGACAACAGTATTTTGACAGCAAAGGATTATTTATCTCTATAGTTTTTTCAGTTCCAATTCTGCTCAACTGTATGATAATGGTGGTAAGTATATTCTGTTTTTGTTTTGCATCCGTTACATACTATTTTGAGCATCTGGAAATGTTCTAGAGTCCATTTTTATCACTTTTGAGCCCCTCTCGTAACCTTTTTTTCAATTTTCAAAATATTTATAAGGTGATCTAATATATTTTGAGGATAATGATAATAATAAAAATATATTATGAATATTTTTATTTAAAAATCAGCCTGCAAAAAAGGTTACATTAACCAGTGGAACGCCAATGGGTCTCTGGAGAACGTGGGAGCATTCTAATATTATCCTTTTTAGAATAATTTGAGATGCGATTTTCACCTTAATGCTTTGAAAAATGTATGAAAACCAAATCAGCATCATTTGGGCTAATAAAACTCTGCTAGGTTCCACTAGTATTATTCTGTTTTATGCTCCGTCCTTCAACATGTTAGTTGAAATCAAAAAAAAAAAACTTATTTTGTACGCGCGCATTTGATGCACTGATGAGGCAGCGCGGGCGATTGCTCGTCCCTTAGCACCCACATCCTTCACGTATATGAATTGCCTATGTGTGTGTAGCACAAACATTCATCTACACGTTTAATAACGTGAATAACAAAAAGAGCTTGCGATTTTAATACAGACAGTATGAAACTCGATCGCGAGTGGTACCGTTATCAGCAACTTCTAGGAAAAAAACTTCACAACTGAGACTTGTGAACTGCCGACAAAGTGTTACAGTATTTAAAATGCGCGGCTGTTAAACTGTTATACCTTGTACTTAAACGTGGAGTATTATTACAATCTTCAGTACCATTTTCTGTTCAAAATGAATTCAAAAGCCAATTTATTCACATTTACATACACCTATCTGATATAAACATAGACATATGAATATTAGTAGACCTGCCCTAAGTGATTAAAATCGTATTATTCCCCACTCCCCATACCGGTTCCATTGGAGCCGGCTGGGCTCGCGTATGGCCTCCCGTGAATCTAGAATATGTGACGTCATCATTCTTGTCCGAACTAGCGTCGAGCTATGGTCGAGGCATTTTACGAAATAACACGGCAAAATGGTGGCTTGTGCTATGAAAACTTGTAAAAATAGATGTGAAAAAGAGAATAACCCCAATTGTCGTATTACATTCCATATGTAAGCATTATTTTACTTTATTTTAAGCTTATTCACATCGTATAATATGGATCAGCTGTAGAAACATAGACTATCACATCTTGATACATCTGGACGTAAAACACAAAGCCGTTTGCATAAGAATCAGGGATGTGCCTTCGCCTTTTGCGCTTTGATAAAATACATAATCGTATCATTGTATTTTTTCATCTGTTATATCTTGCTGGAACTCCGTCGTATTAATAAAGGATAATAAACCAATCATTTTTAAATTTTTTCCACTTTAATGGCGTTATTACTAAACGAGTTTTGAATTTTACACAACTCATAAACAACACTTAATATAGGATAAATGGTTGGTTATCAATTGTGAAAAATTGGTATGTTTGGAAGTAAAATGTAGATACAGTGAGCATGTTTGGAATGAAAAATGTATGTGTCATTTTGCTGTCCGATGATATTTTTTTATCTATTAAAATTTAAAATATTATATTTTTCTATCGCACGTCGCCACCGATCATATATTACTTTAGATCATACTATTACACGTCGCAACGGACCACGTGTTAGGTACGCGCTTGTTTCGTATCATGTAATGCGCTAGGTTATACCGAGTGGCGATGTGTGATAGAAAATCATGTTTTTTGTTTTTGAAAAAGTGTCATCGGACGGCGAAATGATGTCCAAATTTTTACTCCAAATACTCTTAGGAATCGCTGGTAAAAGCTGTGTGTATATAATTTCATTTGTTTTTTTAGTTGTTTTACATTTCTATTATCTTATTAAAAGTGAAATGTTATATATTTTCTTAAAGATTTCATTATTTTATTATTAATAGGAACAGAGCGGTTGTGACAACCCTCCAACATTGGTCGGATGTAGCGATTCTCAAGTGTGCTAATCTTTGTTTACTGGGAAGTAAATTATGAAACATTTATAAAAGTGTCTTAACTAAATACGTCAACAAAATATTCGACTCTGAAAATAGAAGAAATTTACTTTGGCGAATTTGGACTTCGCAAATTTGTTCATAACGTGGCGAGTAATTTGCGCTCCTATGTAAAAATGTCTATTCATTCAAAAGCAGATTTTACTTATAAGAACTAAATGGTGATATTATAATGCGAGATGCCTATATACTGTCAGATTGATTTATTGACGAATCACTGTCAGCTTTTCCCTCTGCGTTCCCCAACAGTTGATTTTACCCCTCACCTTTTAGGTTCTAGTCTATTAATATTCATATGTCTGTGGATATAAAGTAATTCAGGCCATTGTGAATTGATTTTTAAAATGTTAATTCATGTTAAGCGAACAACATTAAACATTTGCTTTTGAAATAATCAGTAACTGTGTGTTTGACCTTTCCTTATCCACATGGAATTATGTTGGTATATAAATGTAATACATAAATTCAATATCCTGTATGTTTCTAAGGTACACCTCATTCCTAATGATTCCAAAATAATACTCGTATTTCATGGTGAAACCCTTTTAACCTTTGTAATGCCATGGGTAAAAAGCAAATCGCCCGCCGTACGCCGGCTAACTCTATTTTCGTAATAACTTACTTGTTTTTTTGCAGAATTATGTTTTTGTAAATTGTACTTGCTTTCCAGGTGTTTATTTATTTAAAAATATTATTTATATATATATATATCAAATGTAGTTTTTTTTTTCTCCAATGTTACAAAAAAATGTAGTATAATGAATGTTTTCTTGTATAGTAGGTTATTAAGGTGAATCAAAAGGTTTAATTTAAAAAAAAATCGTAATAATCGTGGCCAGCGATCCCGAATAATTACCAATCATTCTTTATAAGAAAAATAAGTCTTATGAGGATTTCCTAGAACTCCATGGAATTTTCACAGATAAAATAAATGTATTTGCAAATGATGAATTGACACGCTAGAATAATATTAATACACTTCGGCCGGGAAAGGTAGCTCTACCCGTTCGGTCGATTGATGCTTAAGGCCGGGAAGGGTAGTTCTACCTTTTGCTCCGGCCTCATTTCAATGCCAGAAAATTTACATGAATATTATATGTATACCAATCTCTTTGTAAAGGTCCTAATTATGTGTACATAATTATGGAATCGTAATGCAAGTCTTTTTTAAAATTTATTTCCGTGCCTTTCTTTTACATCGGTATTTCAACAAAAGGATAGCATATTATTTGTTAGTGAAATAATTCAATTCCTGGAATGAGGGTTTTTATGACCGTGAAACCCGATTCAAATCTCTATCTCTGTTCCGCCCCACTCAACTCCTATGACAGGTATGGGCAAATACCGATAGGCGGACCGTAATATTTTCGAAGATATAGAGATTTAAAACATAGTAAAGAAATTCGCACGGGACCTTTATTTTCGCCCGGACTCAGCATAGCGCCAGCGCAAAAAATACCCGGCCGAAATGTGTTAAGATACATTATTTCCTTCCCAAGCGAATAAAATATATTTCAGTATGCTAGGAGCATGAATTGTTCATATTATATTAAATACCATAAAATCGGGGCAAGTGCGGTGAGCTACTAGCAAATCCACAGTGGATTTCTTGGCACACTAGGGGTTAAAAGGTTTTTCAAAAGACTGACAAAGTAAACTTTTGTGGGAAAATCTTTTCATGGGTTCCAAATTTTTTTTACTTATGTTTTCGATGGATCAATAAAACTACCCTTATTATGTGGGTGGGAACCTTGTACGTAGGTTTTACTGTGTTTTAACATGTCACTCATCTTACAATCAACATTTGGTTAGTTTGAATGTAATGTGTATTATGTCCTTTAGGGGAGCTGGCTCTACCAATCCACGCAGTTGATGATAAACCTGAAGAAAGCGCAGCTCAAAGAGCAGCTGAAGAAAAAAAGCAGTCGCAATGCAATGATCACCACCCATTCCAAAACCGACTAAGTTTGCACTTTTATTTCAGGTTGACATTTACAATAATATTTTCCTAATAGAGAGATATTTTTGCAATGAAAATATTAATTTTATCCTTCATGTATAATGTGTGCGTTTGATTGAATTACTATCACATTCATGGATAAAGCCACAAAGTGCATTATATACGCATGATAATATGTTTTTATTTTGTCAGGTAGATAAAGTCTTCTTTATTTACAAAAAAAACTTTAGAGAATCTATTTGGAAAAAAATTCTTGCCACACTTTAACAAATATTATTTCAATTTGTTCTTTTACTTTCATGTTATATTTTATAAATGTAATTGAGGTAAAAATTGGTTCCAATGTAACAATTCGCTTTTCAATTTTTTCCCTCTTTTATCTGACTTATGATTTCATTTTAATTAGTGTGTATCAAGATAACATCGAGGAGTAATTACTTCAATAAGGTATCAGTAACCAGCGTTTTCGAGTTACACACAAAAACATAACTCCTCGCCCACATGTTTCTGGCATATGGGGGCAAGGAAATAAAAATATATATAAAAATGGTGATTCGTAGTTGCCTAGTTGTACTAATCAGGTCCGAACCTGAGCAGGCGTAATTGGAGCAATCCACTTTGTGCGCAGACTTGCCAGGAGCCAAGGCACTGATAATACCTAATACAGTGCGCCGTTTGGCTCAAGGCCGGCTCTGGTAGTAATCATCCCGCGATATATGTACATATATTATTATTGTCTTTAACCAGATTCCAGGTGACATAAGGAAGTTTGATGTACATACAGATTATGAGAATTATATTTATTTCTGTTTTTATGTCCATCGTATTAACATTCCCCATTTTGACAATCTTATTTTACAGAGTCAGCTTGTTGTGAATTTGGCGACCCTATGTACCTATGTAGTTGTAGTGTGTGAAAAGGGCTGCCAAGTTGCAAATTTATAATATTTATTCAGTCAGGTACTCCGTCAAGTATTAACCTGCATTATTAATAAAATTCACCTTCAGATGCATTTTCCTACATTTATGTATTATACCCCTTTAATAAACTTATCTGCACTTGTATCTTATCTGAATTACACTTGATAAGCTACTAGTCAGCCAATATGGCATTCCTTTTTTTATATATTTGTATTTGATTGATTAACTAATAGTTATTCCATCACATATTATATGTCATGATTCAATGTTGAACTATTCACCACATTGTGTGTTAGATTTGGCAAAATTACAAATATTAAATGTACCCAAAATTTTTAATAGCACATCCAAATAATCTTATCTCGCCAATTCTTGGGATGTAAAAAACATAGCATAACATTTAGCAATTAGTTAATGTGTATTACGATAAGCTTAATTTGAACACGCAGGTACATAATTCATTCAACCTCAAGAATAAAGTCAGAGATGAAGTTGATGTCTGTCAATGAATGTTGTAACAAACCTGTCACATGACCCGAAAACCTCTTTTGTTTTATTTTTCCAACAGCATACCTAATAATAGCAATTAATTTACAGTAAGTTTTCAATTATAGATTTAAGGTTCATAAAATAACAATTAGCTGCTAGATGACATGACTATCGGTGTATTTGTTTAAATAAGTTTTTATACTTCTATTAATAATAATTTGATTATTTATACAGCTATAATATTTTATATGATCATGGATAATAGAAACAAGAGAAAATGCATAGAAGCACGCCGACTTTCACCGAGCTGCAAACCAAACTGCAAGGACTATCAGTGGCATAGCCAACAGAAGTTATGCTTTTGTTGTGTAGGTAGAAACAAAGGCGGGGCGCTGTTATGCGTTGCATCAGTGCCGTTTGCAATAGAATGTGTTAACAATACTTATATGTGCACAGTTTTCAACTAATAATGATTCATGGCCCACCTTCCTTGTTTTTATTATCTATGGTATTCACGTGTCAGCATAATATGTAATCATTTTGAATAATGTACTGAATTACTATACATATAATCTAATGATCGGTATGACTCATCCCCTGTGCCCTTAGCCCATGCAATTTAATATTTTTAACTGTTTATTTGTGCTGAAATTTCACTATGATAATATATTTAAAGAATTGTAAAATATGTGATGGCTGCATTACAATACACAGGGTGTTAAGGAAAGTACTTGACTTATGTTAACGAGTGGTTGCTGACATTGTTTGACAAGTACATCCCTTAACACCTGTATATTTACAAAAAAATTGTGATGAGTCGTAAAAATTTTCAGTTGTTTAGACATGCTTTTTCATCACCTGTACTTGGAGCAAAAACTTAATTTAGCCAACCCTTCCCAGTTAGGCAATACCCTAACCCAGAATAAAATGCCTGGTAAAATATGTATCGTTTTGCTCTAAAATAAAGTAAATCAAACCATAGATAGGGGTAATAAATACAGGTGCACCAAAACAGACAGTGTAGTTTTGAAGGGCCGGTACATCCCGTGTAGTGGGGGTAAGATACCTGGGAGGGGTCTCATTGTATCGGGAGGGTCGTGCCGTTTTCAGTCATTACCATGGTTTGGGCCGGACAACCGGATCGAATTCAGGAGGAAATCGCCGCTATACCCGTTGAAACAATCACAAATTGCCTTCAACAGTGTATTGCTGCTGGGGGCCATCATCTTTCTGATGTCACCTTCAGGACTTGATGCATAAAAAGGCATAATGTACCAAATAAAATAAACCCCATTTCTGTAAGTTGTGTCATTTTTTTTAATAGCTCTTCATAACTACTCTATTTGTTTTGCCGCACCCTGTACATTATCCTATTTCGTTTATATGATTTTACTCCCTGAGTTAGAATCATAATGCTGTTGCTGTAAAACTGGTATATTTTTTCAACACTTATTCGTTTGTTTTTAATGATCTGATAAATTATTATAATATAGTTTGGATGATCGTGTTGTTAAAATTAATAATTATGTGTAAGGAACATGGTAATGTAACCCAAGCTATTGTAAATCTAGTGGAATTTAAGGTCAATAAGCATAATAGTTTTAGTCTTTTCGATTTCCTCTCCACACTTTTACAAATGCCTGGAAAATGTTATAACATCTCTAAAATGTTTATGATTTGTATGCCCAATTGCTTATAAGGACATGGTAGATAGCCACTTTATGAATACGTAGTGTTGGGAATTACTTTGAATCACATTTCTTTGCAACTTAATAATGTGACGGTGCTTGTTGTAGTCACTTTAAAATAAATATTGAGATATGTACTTGATCTTATCAAATCGAAATAATAAGGAATGTAATTTTCACGAACCACTAACACTTTTAACTTTTCTAGATGTTTTTAGGTCAGTAATTTATCAGAACTTGAATAGAACTTTCACAGAACTTTAATTTTTATAAAATTTGATGAAGTTCTGTGAAACAACTGGCCTTAACTCCAGTTAAAATACTTAAGTAATCCTTTTTTCAAAAGAATTTCCCTAAAATGAATGAAAAATTTAATACATTTTTTAATTAATTTTTTTTGTTACTATCGAATTCCCTGATTGTATTTACTGCTGTTAAATCAAAAAATCATATTCTGTGTGGTTTATTTATTTTAGGGCGAAACAATCGTCTCTATAAATAAATAAATTGTTTATATTTTATGATAATTTTTTTTATATATATATTTAGGTATTTAAGTTGTGAAAATAATTGTTTTATTTTGCTATGATTATGGCATCAGTTTGTTTCCCAATTGGGCTTAATGCTTACAAATATCGTGAGAAACATGCCTGTGATAATGGCATATAATAGACTCTTTCTATTTCTAATCATTGCTGTATGTATTGTATTTTTTAAAGCTGACATTTTTGGTGCATTCATGATACTACAATAGCTCTTTTAATTTAAGGAATATTAATATTTTAAATAATAGACAATACTACATGAATTGTTAGATATTCATCATAATTTCATATAAAATATTTTCTGTACTTAATTTGCTGATTACTTTTCCACTAAATAAATTAAATTAGATACCTGTATTTATTAATAAAGGTGTTCTTTTTTTAGAGGTATAGAACTTATAAATTTAAATAAAACACATAAAAATCGTGGTACTGGCCATGGTTTGGCTTTATTGGATAGATAATTTTATGCCATCAGTGATTTAATATGATTTCGAGGATGTGGGCACCGCGGTGTCTAATTTTCGAACAGCTGGGGCCGTATATCGGCAACAACGCGGCGAATGTTAGATTCCATGTCCATCATCTCTGGTTTATTGATGTAGACTAGCGACTTTGCATATCCCCACAGAAAATAATCCGTGATTCACATGATCCTGGGGGCCAATTCACAGGTCCATAACACTAAATTATGCGCTCTTCGCTCTTCCACATTAATGCCATTCAATTAGGGAACAAAAAGTTAGTAATCATGAAAACAGCGAAATGGCAAACCAAACTGAGCACAAATCAGCTATCTACTATTAAACCGGCTGTCGCTGGAAGAAGTGTTACCAATTCAAAAACAAACCTCTAAAAAAAAAAACCCGTTACATATATATAGTTTGTCATGTCACGATGTTAATATTTACATAAATAGTATCTTATGTCACAATGTTAATATTTACATAAATAGTATCTTATGGGACGGTGTGCAAGTATGTAACATGTGTGTAAATTTTGATTCTTTGTGCTGCAATATTTTTCACTGTTTAATGTAATTTTAATTGAATTCAAATTATTTTATTCTAATATTTGTTGCATTGTGGTGTGCATTCAGATGTATATTTTTTAAATGTTTAGATTGAATAATGTATTGAAATTATTTCACATATACAGTACTCTCTCACTAATCCGCCACTCTAAAAACCGTGCAAGTGTCTTAAGGTTTCATGTTTACGCTTGCGAGAAGACAAAAAACGTAGCAGAACGAAACAAACAGAAACATGTGCGACAGTTGCAGATGATTAACCGAAATGTCCTGAAACAACAATAATTAACCCCGGTGACTGGTAAAATGGTCAGCGAGAGCAAGCTAGACGGTGGTATGGTAACTGTAATATAACCCACTGTACAAAATTGCGGAAAACTGAATTTGACATAAGAATTATAGATTTTAATTTTGTGAGTTTCTAATAGTAAAAATAGCGGTGGATTAGTAATAGTTTTCTGATAATCAAGCGGCGGATTACTGAGATAGTACCATATAATTCATGAATAATATGTATTGATTCCTATGTATGTGAAACGGCATTGGTGTGAATCTTGCTATTTGAATTGATGTTAGGCCTTCTCAGTCATCTGTTATAAGATTAATTCCTACATAAGTAAAATTGACTCACCCGATGTTTAATTCTTTCACCAACGATTAGTTAAAAATAAAGTCTGATTTCTCAATAGAGTAGGCTTGTACTATAATTATTTTTTCACATTAATGATTTTGCTTTATTTCAACACTAACAAAGATTTTTTTACCACATATATGGCCATATATTTAAAATGTGATAAAGTCATAGACTGAATGAATGAAATGATATTGGTTACCAATGTAAATATATTCACGTGTTAAATCAGTGGAATAATAAACCAATGCACATTAGTCCGCCTTTCTAATTTCCCTGATATCACTTGTAAGAGAATGCTTAATGGTGATCCTAAATCTAGATGCTATGTCCCTCAGAGCTGCACGAAATAAATGCCACCAAGAGTTTCTTTTTGTTAGTTGATTCCCAACAAACCAGACCGTGGCATCCCCGATTGCATGGACTTCGGCAGGGGGGGAGCACCCCTATACAATTTGGCGAACAAACAAAATTAAAAGGAAAAAAGATGTTTATAACTGACGCCAAAACTACACATCTGTTATTTTTTATAATGAATGTGACAAAGTTTTTTGCAACATACAGATGTAAAGCATCGTCTCGGTCAGGGCCAGACTTCCGCCAAGGCCCGAGAGGCCCTGACCAGGGACCGATTTTTATTTTATTTTTAACATTAACTCCACACACGAGGCCCTGAAATGAAATAAGTTTCTTAAGGCATAATATGTCATCTTTGGGGATGCTGTGAAAGTGGTACACATTGAGGACACTGGACTCGGAAAATAATATACCTATCAAATATTCCACAGGGCCTCAACGTCGGTGGGGACCCCGGTTAGGTGCCAAAATGATGCATATTAGAGCAGTGTTTCCTAGCCTTCTTTATGCCGTGCCCCACCGTAGTCTTTTCAAAAGTCAGATGCCCCACCGGCATCTTTTTTAATTAAACAGCAGGTAAATTTTCAAATCATATTGTAATATGTTTGTAAACATACGAACCCCTAATGAAATTAAATAAAACCTATTCTAATACATATATTATAACTGAAATTATTACAAAACACAAATTGAAAATGTAATTAAGTAGAATAAAACACAAGTTCCAATTTAAATTTTATTACAAACACACATATATTGACGCCTAATTCATTATTAAATTCAGTTACGCTTGCTACAAAGAAATTTTATATCCGGATCTAACTTATTTAATTTCAGTCTTAGGTCCCCTCTATTAGTTATTATATCCAATCGATTTCGTTTTTTAATGAGTGAATCGCTTATGGTGCTAATATTTTTTTGTATGACTGATGATTATTCCCCTTTATATGTGGAATGCCTACTTGTCTCATCTATGAAGTGTGGTGCCCCACCTCTGAAGCGTTATGCCCCACCGTGGGAAACACTGTATTAGAGTATAAAATTTTTATGTAAGCAGAAAATTTTGCTTGTGCGATGATGGAGGACCTAGCTAGCAGTGGATTAAACTCACAACGCCTTGGTGAATATCGGACAACTGGCTTACACTCGGCAACTAGCCAAATAAGCTGATATGTTTTAATAATAATAATAATTTTAATTCCAGGACGTGGGGAGGTTACTGCAATCCCACACGTCCCATATATATATATATATATATATATATATCCCGCTACATTTGTTACGTCCTACCCCTAAAAACTCCATAGCATTGTAGCGTCCACCGACTTACAGCGTCCGATATACGGACGCTACAATGTTTTGACGTCAAAATTGGCCAGAACGATGCTTACCCCATGTAGAATCGTATGGCAAAAATTTTTGTGGAAGCAAAAAAACTCTCAGAATGTCTGGAAACGAATATTGAACGTTTGACATTTTGCCGACAGGTTCGCTACACGATGTATATATCGAGCAGTGTATGTTTTTATTCATTTCTACGATCTTGCCGCGTCCACGAAGTAATATAATTTTCGATACATAACGACGATCGTGCTGCGTCTACGCATTACGTCGATAGTATTGCGTCCTCGAGACCGATTACGAGTAGATATTATTTTATATACATAACGACGGTCGTGCTGCGTCCACGCATTACGTCGATAGTACTGCGTCCCCGTAGCCGCTCATGAGAATATACTATTATTAACACATAATGATAATCGTGCTGCTTCCATGCATCACGTCGATAGTATTGCGTCCCAGTGAACGATCACGAGTAGATATTATTTTGAATATAAAACGACGGTCATGCTGCATCCATGCATTACTTTGATAATATTGCGTCCCGTGGCCGATCACGCTGAAATATTATTATGAATACATAACGACGCTCTTGCTGCGTCTACGCATTACTTCGATAGTACTGCGTCCCCGTGGTCATTCACGAGTACATTGTTATGTATTATTTGAGCGTTTGGTTGAGTAAATCATCAGATTTGGCAACATTGGGTTAATTTACAACGATGCCGCTTGATACTCAGAACTAAGAAACATCCTGCGTGGTTTTAATGCACAGCGACGATCGTTCTGCGTTTACGCATTACGTTGGTAGTATTGCGTCCGTTCATGAATAGATATTATTTTTAATACATATCGATGGTAGTGCTGTATCCACGCATTACATCGATAGTATTGCGTACCCGTAGCCGATCTAGAGTAGGTATTATTTTTAATTAATGAAGACAATATTAGCGAAACTCAATCGAACATTTGAAACAGAAAAATCTGAAAAAGGCACTCTCACATTTGGGACTCGAACCCAGGACCTTTGGTTTTCCGGGACTATATTATATCTCTTCTTGGGCCCGGGTTATATTATATCTCTACACTATGTTTTCAAAACTCGTATGAGCGGAATTTACACAAGCACACTATTTTACATTGAAATCATTATCGAACGAAGAACGAAACAATATTTATTTTATTTATTTTTATTTATTTATTTAACGCCCAGAGGGCTTTTACATGTGGGTGGTACAAATTTAATGACAGTTTTGAAACATAAGAAAGAAAAGAAAGAAATAATAAAAATAAAATTACATAAGTATATGCGAGAAACAAAATTAAAAATAACAAGAACATAAATTAAAAAATACAGCGATTTGACTGTATATGCGAGAAACAAAATTAAAAACAACAAGAACAAAAATTAAAAAATACAGCGATTTGACTGGTTTACAAAAATATAACTTCCATTTAGGAATAGTATTGAAATAGGTCTTTTACGTAATCCACAAAATTCGCAAAGTTAATATTAAATATATCGACATCACCTAAGTATTGGTTTCCCATAGTGTGAAACCGTTGTATTGGGGAGTTCGCAATGTAATTGCGCTTATGTGTGTTTCAGTGGAATAGTGTATTTTGTCGTGTTGTTATTGTAGGTATTCGTAAGTTTATGAGTTGCAGAAGTTCGCAACAGTCGAATTTAGAGTTTAGAATCTTGAATAAAAAAGTTAAGTCGTTTATTTTACGCCTGTCTTCCAATGTGTGTATTTTTAGAGTGTTTAATAAGAAATGATATTGTAAGTCTTCTAGTGGGATATTTAATTTAAAATTAATAAAGCGCAGAAATTTTTTTTGTATTCGCTCAATGTTATTAATGTGAATTTTGTAAGAGGGAGACCAAACTACTGAGTTATATTCAATTATGCTTCTAACTAGAGATATGTATAACAGTTTAATGGCTTGTATGGAGTTAAAGTTTTTAGTTGTTCTTAATACGAAGCCTAGTGTTTTCATGCCTTTGTTTACAATTTGGTGGATATGATTGGCGAAACTTAGTTTTTCATCCAAAATAATTCCGAGATCTCTCATTTCCGTGACTCTTTCTAAAGCTGTATTGTTAATGTAATATTCAAATAAAACAGGATTTTTATTTCTGCAGAAAGTCAGGGTTTTGCATTTGTCTACATTTAAAAACAGATTATTTTGTACGCACCAATCTTTAAACTTATTAATATTTGATTGTAGTATTTGGCAATGATTTACATCAGTTATTTTTTTGTATAGCTTGATGTCATCAGCAAAGAGCAATACCTCGACATCGTCGAAGCAATTTGTTATATCGTTAATGAAAATGAGAAACAAAACCGGACCAAGGTGACTACCTTGCGGTAGGCCACTGTCGCACAGAAAGCTTTCGATAGCAAAGATTTTATTTTAACAAATAGTTTACGATTAGTTAAATAGCTAGTAAACCATTTTAGCATGTTGTCTCTTACTCCTAGGGCAAATAGTTTTCGGGTTAGTAGTTTATGGGATACTTTGTCGAATGCTTTTGAAAAGTCTGTATATATGCAGTCGACTTGTTTATTTTTTGCAAAAGATTCTAATATAAAGTTTTGAAATATTGTTACGTTAGTTGCGGTTGATCTACCTTTGATAAAACCGTGTTGTTTTTGGTCGATTAGTTTTATTAATTTGGGATAGATTTCATCAAGGACCATTGATTCAAAAAGCTTAGAAAGTACTGACTGTATACAAATGGGGCGATAATTGGTTATGTCAGTGTCGTCTCCTTTTTTGAAGATAGGTGTAATGAAGCTCGATTTCCAGCGGCTTGGAAAATATCCAAGGAACAAGAGGCGGTTGAATAGTACTGTAAGCGGTTTAGATAATGCATTGGAGCATTTTTTAAGGAATATTGGTGGAATGTTGTCTGGGCCAGCAGATTTGTCAGTGTCTAAGGAAAGTAATTTCTGTTCGCAAGATTTTTGTGTGATATGGCAATTTGTTAAGTGTGTAGTATTACTAAATTTGTATTCGGGTATTTTATCATCGGGGGTTTCGTCATCGTATACGTTTTTGAAGAAATCTGAAAAAAGGTTTACAATGTCTTGTGTATTGTTTGCACTGATTCCATTCATTTGCATTATTGGTGGGTAATCCGTGTTTTCATTGTTATTTTTTTAAGAAATTTCCAGAGATTTTTGGATTTAAAAACATTATTCTCGATGGTAGTTATGTACATTTTGTAGCAATGTTTAGAAAGATCTTTACATTTTTTCCTAGTTTCCCTAAAGTTTATATAATCAGCTATGGATTTGCTTTGTTTGAATTTTTTGTGTTGGATTTTTTTTTGCTGAAGAGAGGCAGTTAGCTCCGATGAGAACCAAACTGGGTAAGTATACTTTTTCGGCGTGTAAAAAGGTACATAGGATTTGATAGTGTTAGAAAATGTAAAATAAAGTATGTCTAAAGATTTATCAATATTTTCATCAGACAAAAAAGACCAGTCTATATTTGAGAGATGGCAGTTAATTGAGTCAAAGTCTGCTCGTTTAAAGTTCAGAGTTTTTTGTTCAGGTTTGGCATCGTTATCACAGGGTATGTTTAATTTCGTGTATAGGGGAGGATGGTGATTGTCGGCAGGTAGGAGCGGATCATTAGACAGTTCTACAGATATTTTAGGGATGTTTGATAGTACCAAGTCTAGTAAGCGATCGTTATTATTATAGATGAAATTGTGCTGGTACAGGTTTAAAAAATTTGCTGTGTCCAAGATTTCTCGTGCCCGGTCATTTTCGCTTTCGTTTGTGATGTAGCCGCTGTCGTTGGATTCCCATTTTAGATTTGGAAGGTTGTAGTCTCCAAGAATAACAAGTTTTGAGTTTGGATATTTTGACAGGAGATGTTCAACGTCTTCACAATGGTTTCTGTATGTTTGAATATCGGAGAGTGGTGGTAGGTAGGTGGTTCCAATAATAATTTTTTCCAGTCCAGTAGAGATTTGCACAAATAAATGTTCAATGTTGTTGTTTTTCGTAGGTAACTTCCTAGATGAGTACTTTCGTTTAATTGCTATTAAAACACCTCCACCTCTTGACTTCGAACTTGATCTGGCATTTCTGTCACAACGAAAAATTTTGTAGTTAGTAAGTCCAAGTTCAGATGATTTTATTGCAGAGTCAAGCCAGGTTTCCGTAAGTGCATATACGTCATGATGATGGGACGGAAGAGCTGCGTGTAGATCGTCTAGTTTTGTTCGTAGTCCACGGATGTTTTGGTAGTATATTTTCAGCTTAGTTATACTCGGTTTTTTGGATGGATGTTGACTATTTTAGGTGACGAATTTATATACTTTATAGTTATGTCCGTTTCTCCATTGGCTTTACGTTTTTCAAGTTCCGTCCGTAAGTCCATTAGGTGCTTTTGCTGTGCTGGGGTCGAGTCAGAGTAAATGCGTACATTATTCTTTAAGAGATGTTTTTTTCCTTGTAGTATTCTAGCTGTCTGGGAGTCTTCAAACTGGATTTTAATTGGTCTTGGCTTGTTATTATTATTATTACCAAATCGGTAAACTTTAATAATTTTATTTTTTGCAGGTATATCTATATTGGAAATTATTTCCGTTACTGCAGTTTGGTCATCCAAGATTTTGTCAGTAGCTGTTACCTTTGCACTTTCAGGTACATTGCACAAAATTATATTTTTCGACCTCTCCGTAATTTCGTTCATTTCGTGGATTACCTCACAGATATTAATATTGTTTTGAGATGGAATAATTTTTTGAATATCTTTGTATGCTCGCAGTTCTCCTTCCAAGGCACCAGTTTTGGCAGCTACCGCTGCCGACATGCTGCCAATTGCTGCTAAGATTTCGCATGCTATGGGTGTAATTTTAGCGATTTGGTCCTTGTTGAACTTATTTCCAGGGTCAAGAAGCACTTTGTTTATGGCGTTGACTGCCCTTTCTGCATTTGAGATATATGATTGGACATCCATTGTATATTATTATAATTATTATTTTTTATTATATAAATAATTGAACTCCGTTTCAGAACCACTGGTTTAAATACACTGACGCAAGGTAGAGTGATATGTATTTTGTATAGGCGTATTTAATTTCCGTTTTTGAACTTTTGGCACTGGGACACTAAAAAAACTGCAGTTTTAACACTTTATTTTAATAAAGTTAGCACTTATTATTAATATTATGTGTTGTTTTAGTGTTCAGATTTACTGTAAGAACGTTATTTTTATTATTTAGACTGGAGAGGAATTGTTGACGTTTGCACTGTCAAATAGTATTGTTGTAATAATATTGTTTTTTTAAGAAGAACATTCGGTGGTAGCGAAACCCGGTCGGCACAAAGTATAAAAATAAAAGTGGTTTACAAAGTAATTGTTAAATTAGCATGGTGGTCGAAAAATTCCTCAATGCATGTAACTAACAATTTTATTGAATAAAGAAACTTAAAAAAAAAAAAATTGCAAAGAAAATCGATTTAAAATTCTCTAATACCATCTCATAACGTTTCTTATTGTTTGATATTATTTATTTGTTTATTTTATTTCAGGGAAATCAACAGTTTACAATGTGGTTCATTTATACATGTGTAATTTACCTAACTGAGAAACCAATTAAGGTTTCTTCAATATACTATTCTATTATGTATATAAAAAATTTAAACACTATACTTACAAGAACTAAAAAATATTAAATTTATTGAAGAAAGCAAACTCTTTGTGGCTTGACATTATACAAAATGAAACAAATACTTTGTTTTAAACCACTTTATTTTAATTTATATTTCGTTGACCGGTTTGGATTGAACCCAAATATTGTGTTAAATAAATATAAAGTGGTTTAAAACAAAGTATTGTTTCATTTTGTAAAAAATATAACGTTATTCAATATGGAGATTATTATAACATGAGATTATTATATTTATTGTTTTTGTGTTTAATTCGTAGAACTCCATTTAATTTTTTTTTAAATTTAATTAAAATCAAATTTAATAATATAATTATTAAGTTCTGCAAGTATTTTTTGATTTTTGTTATTGTTACAGCTGTTTCGGCTTTCAAGGCCATTTTCAAATTCTTTTTGAAAATGAAAATCAAACTCGAGTTTGAAAATGGCCGTGAAAGCCGAAACAGCTGTAACAATAACAAAAACCAAAAAATACTTGCAGAACTTAATAATTATATTATTAAATTTGATTTTAATTAAATTTAAAAAAAAATAAAATGAGATTATTATAACAGGAGATTATTAAAACAGAAGATTATTATAACATAATACTACATAATACATGTCATTACATAATATAATTACATTTTATGCAGTTTGGTACACGTTTAATACATTTTTAATTGAGTTTTTATATTTATTTTGGTTACATTGAAGATAGAATCAGAGATAATGTTATTATACATATGTTGAACATATTCTCCTAAGACAAGCATTTTTATTTGAATTGGTTTTACAGTGTTTTTCTTTAAATAGATTACATGAGCGTGTGTGCCGTGTAGGTACTTTCAAATCAATTCTGCTTAATAAACTCCACATATTATGTTTCTGCTTATCATTTCTTGGTATTATTTATAACTAACCTGTTTTTTATTACTTTTATTGTATTTTCTTGTAAGGTTATTAATAGTTTTTGTAATAATATTTGCAATATAAATATATGTTCAAATATATAGTTGTCCTCTCCTAAGCACAAGCATCTGATTTATCAGAAAAGTGATTGAAATATTACATAATATTATGTTGTAAATATTGTAACACTAAAAATGTTAAGAAATAAAAATAAATAAATATTTTTATTTTTAAGTTAATGATAGTAATAAGTTTAACTCATTAATTAAAATATTTCAATTTGAGGTTGAACTAATTAAGTTAGGTATAAAAACAGATATTATTATACTGAATACGTAACGACGGAAGTGCTTCGTCGATGGTATTGTATCCTCGTGACCGATCACGAGTAGATATTATTTTGTATACATAACGACGGCCGTGCTGCGTCCACGCATTACGTCGATAGTATTGCGTCCCCGTGTCAGTTTGCGAATATATACATTGTTATGTATTGTTTGAGCCCTTGGTGAAGCAAAACGCTAGATTTGGCAACATTTAGTTCATTTACAACGATGCCACGTGGCACTCAGAACTAAAAATCACCCTGCGCGGGTGGACATTTTTGTAACATGGTTTACAGTAGACGGTAAATTGATGTCCCGACCTAAAAAGGTCCGACCGCCCTCTGCAATGGAGCGAACTGGCGCGTTATGAAATGATACATTTTCATTAAGGATATCGTTGTAAAAATGATTGTCGCACGCCTGCGCCCAGTAGGTACTTTTGTATACAAGATGCAACAAGATATTCATTCAAACTTCTCACTATCAATAGACAGTTTGTTGTCAGGTCTGGTGTGTTTCTGGATGTCAAAAAAATAAAACATATACATGGTGTCCGGAAACTCGTAGTACAAGCGGGAAACTGGTGAATCTACATCACATTTGGAGTCGATTTTGTAGTATAATTTTTTTTGATTTGAGCTTTCGTTTTCGAGTAAATCGAGTCAGAAGTTGATTTTTTTTTTGATCAAATTCTTATAAATTATTACTGAAGATCAAAGTACCCAACTAATTAAAACTATTTAAAAATTTAAAAGTAAAACAAATAATGACGAAAAAATTTGAACCCTGAAATAGCCGAAAAATATATTTTTTTGGTTTTTTTTTTTTTTATAAAAATGCTCAAATCAAAAAACTTTATGTTTATTTGGGTTCCCCGTATGGTATACATTCTCCAGTTTCCGGCTTGTACTACGAGTTTCCGGACACCATGTATACATACATATATTTTTTATATACCGCACAAGAGTCTCAACCGCTCCCGTCTGGAACAGCGAGACTGTGGCATCCCCAATCTGAGTACTAGGGTGAAGGTATTGGGGAGGGAAAGAAGATGGGGAAGAGAAATGTAGAAAAGTACCTGGCTATTTATATCTGGTCACCAAACACGGCAAAAGCTTAGAAATAACGTTTCCATTCGGAATGGTGGTCTCACACCAGGGCGATACTGAGAGTATATTTCACTCTGGAACGTGCTGTAAACACACTTTATATCATGTTTAATGTATTAATTGTGAAATAACACAAACAAATAAAAATTTATTTGCGCACGCCGGGTTTGACCGTCAGATTACGGGCTTCGGATTGCGAGTCGAGAGTCTTACCTCTCAACCACAGATGCTGTAATTAATTAATTAATTCACTATGAACGTGAAAACTTCACTAGAAAAGTCAGAAATATTTTGTGTTGTTTATTTATTTGTTAATTTATTTATTACACCTAATAAACGTTTACATTCGAGTTTAATAGTTGAGTATCGCAGTTATTATAAATTCTTCAAAATTAAAACAATAGAGAAAACAAAATACAATGAAAAAAAAAAAAATGTTACAACAAAAGCGTATAATAAAATAAGATACATTGGTAAAAATGATAAGAAGTCTCACATAAGTAGATATTCAAAATAAACAAAAGATTGCAAAAATTATAGATGTCTATTTGTCTCGATATATTAAAGAATTAAAATAAACAATATTTATATTGATTATTTTTAAGGTGAAATATATCTCTTGTATCAGAATAAGTCATGTTATCCTAAGGGGTTTTATAATATAAGGGGCACAACGGCCTAAATGTACCTTTTGAAACACTCAAAACAAATCCATGAGTCTTAAGGGCCTTATATACGGAAGACGTTAAAATTAAATCGACCTTCAAAACGCCATGTAACAAACAAATAATATACACTCGGATGCCAGAATAAGTTATTCAGTATGGACGTGAAACCTTTATTAGAATAGTCAGCAATATACGGAAGACGTAACAATTAAATTAGTGTGAACGGACGTGAAACCTATATTAAAAGGAACCTTCAATATACAAAAAATATACACCTGGACGTGAGTATGTACGTGACGCTAGAAATGTATGAAAGTGTAATAAACATCAAAACCTGCATTATTATGAATATTAAAAAAATATGATATTAGCGATTATTGTGAGTAAAACATAGTGCAATATTCACAAAAACAATCTAAAAAAAAGAACTAGATGTGCTGGACGCCCAAAGACGGATTTACGCACGGACACAATAAATGTTGTGGGACCTATATATATATAGGTAAAATGTGTATATATATATATATATATATATATATATATATATATATATATATATATATATATATACATATTTTTTGTACAATAGGTATGTGATAAATGAAAATATATATATAGAAGAATAAATTAACAACAGAGTACAACTATGCAGGGCGTGGTCTTGAGGTAATAACGTAGTTTTGGTCTTGTAATGGTTTTCCTTTTAAACAAAATTAAAATATTTCCTATTTTTTTTTAAATAACCTCTTGAGTAAAACCTCAAATCGAAATATTTAATTATTAAAGACAATATTAGCGATTTTTAAACAAAAATTTGAAGCAGAAAAAGATACGGTAGGATCAAGGACTTGAACCCAGGACCCTCGCCAACATTTTCTTCAATAATTAATTAAAATATTTCCGTTTAAGAATGTACTAAAGTATTTTCATCTATATATTGTTGGGATACTGACTCTTCGAAAAATAAAAATCTAAAGCATTTATTGGTTTACGCTTCGACCTACAAAATTTTTCGCCTGCCATGCTTTTTCTGTGTGAATATAATAATTCATATTCCACTCCCTTCACCCATACATTTCCCACGGAAGCTTGACGAACGGTGCGATCCCAATCTGCCATATATAAATGAGAAAAATTATGTACAATTACGTTTCAAGAAAAATAAGGTCAAGTGTGCAAAATTTCATCAATCTCGGAATAAAACTAGATTTGTATAAAAATTAAATCCACGCCGACGGCCGCCTCAAACAACTTTATATATTGGATTACCTTAATATCTATCTCACGCTAGGTATAAAGAGTAAAAAAAAATACATTCCAGTTTACTTCATTTTTCTCTCTGGGACAAAATCTTCACAAAGTATCAAAATAAAATATCTCACAAATATATTGGTAGAGCACCGTCCCGGCAAGATGAAAGTCCTGGGTTCAAATCCCAGATGCGCCCATATTTTACTGTTTCAGATTTATGTTTGAAAATCGGTAATATTATCTTCAATAATTAATTTTACAATTTGTAGTTTTGCTCTTTAGGTTATTCCAAAAAATTATAAATACATTTAACCCTAGATGTCTCCAGTGAGATACATACATCTCACTCTAAAGGACAAAATATTGTTCGATTAAATATTTCATCAGAATTATCTGTCCATAGATGCATTCTGGATTTTGCCCCTATGGACGGATTAGAGTTTAAGCGGCGCACTATTCAAAATGTAGTAATAATAATAAAAATTCATGCTTGTCTTTGTATTTTATCACCATGCATTCGAGTAGTAGAATAAAGAAAATAATAAAACTCAATGAAAATAAATCCAATGAATTTGTTAACTCAAACAGTAATGGTATGTGACAACAATTTCAAATTATTACAGAAATGTGATAAATAATTGTTAAGAAAAACAATTTTTTGCTCCTTTCGATACGGTTGTACCAACCCAGGCAGGATCACTCCTGTTCCGGTGTGAGCGGTACATCAGGGGGCAATGATTTGTTAGGACTTGGAACATATGCTCTGACGATTGGAAGGAGGTTGGAGTTTTATCGATCGGTGTAATAATAGGCCAATATTGGAATTTAAGATGGGCAGGAATAAAGGAATTGATTGAACATTATTTTTTCCTTCTTTGTGTATTCCTTCTTCTTGTCTATTCTTACATTTACTTGCCTCTTTTTAGGTTTTCCTGGTTCTTATTATCTCTTCTTGTTTCTTCTAGTTTCTCGTGGTTCATCTTGTCTGGAGAAATTATTTTAAAACCTGAAGGGTTAAAAATATAAAAGTTTATTTTTATTTAAAAATATAAAAGTTTGTAGGGGTTGTTTCGTGAAAACTTTAGACGAGACCCAAATTTTCATTACATTAGAATAGACTCATCTATATATGGTTTCCCTGAAGACATTCTTCTGCAAATAAAATCAGCGATGAAAGAGTAGTATAAGTGATCTGCCATTAATCCAGTTTTTACAAAAAGAATTTAAATCAATGAAAGTCTCTTTTAAAGCACCTAATAAATGTTGATGGCAACACAGTACAACTTATTCAGCAACTGCTAACTGGTCACAGGTTTTCTATGGTGGAAAAAAAGCAAAAAAAAACCTCTCTCCTTTGCCAACGATCAGTGGACCCCATCGCTATCTAATATTTACACCCGAGACCTTGCCCATACTGAAGACAGAAAATTTGCCCATGCAGATGACATCCCTTCACAGCCCAAGTCAAAATCCTTAAAGTGGCAGAAGAGACCCTTAACCCATCTTCATACTAATTTTTATTTATGACATCTGTGCATACTTGAGAAGGATTACATATTACTTTGCAGTATTGCACCCCACATTTTCCCAAATTAAACACTATTTAAGCTTTTATATAGATTATAATTTGATTGCGAACTATCTAAGTATGTGGGAAAAGTTTTAGTCGCCCCAATGGGGCGGGCAATATGCCGATACGAAAAAAGTGCAGCCCCCCAATCTTGGCGGCAGGTATGCCAATGGGTTAATCTTGACCTAAAGGCTATGGAAGAATATTTCCTCAATTAGCGACTAAAGCCAAATGGGGCGAAAACAGTTGCGATAGCTGTCCATCTTAGCAATACAGGCAAATA
Organism: Hesperophylax magnus; assembly: GCA_026573805.1. NCBI lineage: Eukaryota > Metazoa > Arthropoda > Insecta > Trichoptera > Limnephilidae > Hesperophylax > Hesperophylax magnus. The sequence goes on from JAIUSX010000121.1 coordinate 11,762,702, forward strand.
CCAAACTGTGTTCAGTTGATGAAAAAAAGAATAAAAAAAACCCCCACCCCGCTATTTGGAAGTTACTTTGGATAGTAGCCTGAACTAACAGCAACACATGCAAACAGAGAGTAAAACCAGGACAAGGCTCAACGTATTCAATAAGCCAGCTGGGGATGCAACGCCAACACCCTAAGAAAGTCATCTATTGTCCTGGTTTTCTCAACAGCTGAATACTGTGCTCCAGTATGGGCTAGAAGCGCTCACACTTCCATGGTCGATGTTCAACTTAATTCCACAATGCAAATAATCAGCGGGACTAAAAAACTACACCTCTCCCATGGCTCCCTGTACTTGCAAACATAACCCCCCCAAACAGCAGGCGAGAAATTGCAACACTGAGGGAGAAGAAGGCGCTGCAAAACAGCCCAATACCTTTGCACGATGATGTTGTCTCTCACCCTGAATGCCCCTTGAAGTCCTGAAAACCCTTCTGGGTGAAAGGAGAGAGGTTATCACTCCAGAAGATAGGTGGAAACATGAGTGGCGATCAGCTGACGTGAGTAATGCCCATCTTGTTCCCGACCCCACTGAGAGACAACCTGGATTCTCATTGTCTCGTAAACTCTGGTCCGCCATCAATCCCACATCAGTCCCACAACCGCTGGGCCCACATGATACACAGGTTGGGCCTTAAAGAGTCAGCGATGTGGGAATGCGGTGCGATGCAGACCACCGAACATGTGGTCAACGAACGCCCGCTACATTCATTCCCCGGCAGGCTACACCTGAAGCCCTAGACTGGCTCACTGACCTAGATGTTCCCCTCTGACGAAGAAGAAGATAAATACTTCCCATAAATATGACATCCTGGCAATGAAATTAATATTTGCTGATGATGAAAAATAGGCACTTACTGAGGAAATATTACTGTATCATAAAGAAGCTGATGATGCTTTTCTTTTGAAAGATACTTACAAAATGATAGATGTAACTGATCCAAGTAAGAAGTGTTATACATTTGCCTTTCAACAATGTTCACCAACGCCGTTTGTCAACTCTTCAGTGTCTTTCTATAAACGAAAACTGTGGATCATTAACTTGACTATACATAAAACAAGTACCTACTGGTTCAGTAAGGTGCTCCATGTGATATGAGGCCAGGGCCGGCCCTGTGCAGGCGCAATTGGAGCAGTCTGTTCCACGCGCCGACTTGCTGAGGCGCCAAGGAGCTGATAATACCTAAAACCTAATACACCACTCTTAAGGTTTTAGGGTCGGCCGTAGTGCAAACCAAATAGCTACTTACATGCATCACAAAAGAGCTTTCTGGTCTTCTTGAAGAAGTTAAGCATATTAACTATTAAACATATTAAGCATATTGATTCAGACGTATGCGGATGTCAGAATAGGAATTCAGAATAACTAGTAGGAAGACCTCAAGCCCAAAAAAGTATGTTTCTAACTATCTCTTATTTAATAAATAAAACCCAAATTCCTCTGAAATTATAAAATTTGTTAGTAGGTACCTACTTAAATACCAACCTTCCTAATAATCATACATTTCATGGAACTTTTTTATTTCAAATAAGGAATTATACAATTACAATTTGTCCTAAGAAACATCACTATCTCAAATTTTCTTCAGGCATATAGGTACCATATAATATAGGGTGACCGGATAAATCATCACATCTTATATCTTTGATGGGCGGACATAACAGTATAACTGCATTTTTGACCATTTAACGATTTATATGAGAAAATGTGTCTTGTATATGCCGGCATCAATGGTATTAACAGTATAGTTACACCAGTACTGTTAATACCATTGATGCCGGCATACACAAGAAGCATTTTCTCATATAAATCGTTAAATGGTCAAAAATGCAGTTATACTGTTATGTCCGCCCATCAAAGAATATATATTATATAAAGTCATGGAAAGTGATGAAACAAAAACTTTATTAACTGGGTAAGTAGGTTAGGTTAGGTTTAAATTTTTTTTTTCATCATTTCTAATGATTTTATATCACTTTTTAAAGGTGTGTTGAATTGTCACTGTGTTGAGTTATCATGGAATAATAATATACAAATAATTCGAATTAGAAAGTCCCAATAAACATGGTGATTTCACATTTGAAAAAAGAAACTTTACTGAACCATTCAAACGGTCACCATCTTGACCCAGAACATGCAAAACAGTGAGTTAAAACAGGACTTCGCCACGCCCAGTCAATAATGATCTGGTTATGGTGGACTATAAATTTATGGGTAAGTGGCCATAGCTATTTAGAATGTGATGTAGATCATGGTATCAAAAAATCGGAAGTGCCCATCACCCTTCCGTACAACTAGTACCTGTAAGATCTGTTGGCAAAAATAGAAATTCGTTGAAGAACTCAAACCATCCAGATTTTCTTGATTTCGCAAGTTTTTACAGAACTGATCTTTTTCAAAGAAAGAAAAATTTGGATGCCGATGCCTTAAAGTGGACTTCAATTTAATTTTTATTTTTTTTTTTTTTAATATTAACTCCACACAGGAGGCCCTGAAGAAAATAATTTCCCTCAGGGCCTATGTCATCTTTGGGGATGCTGTGTGGAGGGTCTTTTTGTGGAGAGGAAGGAATGAACATGGGTCTTGAAGAGTCCCAAGTTGTAGGAGGGAGGAAACGCAGAGGCCGGCAGTTTGTTCCACAGCCGAGCTGTTGAACCTAAGAACGAATCGTAGAAGCGACCCATTCTCATGTGACAAATGTCAACCGTGCACAAATGTTGGGCGCGCGTTTGGCGTGTATCCCGACTACGCACCGGTGCCGAAGGGATCAATGACGCTAGTTCCTCAGAGCATTTTCCATTGTAATACCGATAGAACAAGGACAGCATACCTACCTGATGCCTGTGCTCTAAAGATTGCAGTCCGTTTGTTAAGATTGGGGAATCTATCAAACGGACCGCCCGTTTCTGCACAGAGTCAAGGGTTTTTTTCAGGTATTTTGGGGCTCCGGACCAGAGATGGCTGCCAAATTCGATAGTAGGACGCACTTGCGATTTGTACAGGGTCAGCAGTTGTGTACTATTAAAGTATCTGCGGGCCCTGTACAGAACGCCCAGCTTAATGGCTTCGTTGTACACGGGACAAAGCAACAGTATTCCCTTGATGGCTTGCATATTCTCGGGACGGTGCCAACATATGTGTGCCACCTTGCGTATATTGCCTTACAAATTAGAACCTGCAAGTCTGACAGTTTGCCAGCATGCTTACCGCTTAGTATAAAATAAAACAAAATGTATAAATTGAGCTTTATTTTGCTTTTCTTTGGTGATATCATACCAGGCACAAAATATACAAAAATCCAAGCAGTATCCAATTTTCACTGAGTAAATTCATTGAAAAGTATTCTTCTAGTCTCTTTTTAACAAAAGACTTGATCATCACATTATTTTCATTATATTCAAAACAACAGTCTTCGGATGTACACCACGTGAAAAAAGCAATGCTATTAAATACAAATATTTATTCAAATATCACAAATGCTAATTTAATTCCTAGTAGCCATTACGCACTTTTAAGTTCACTTAAGCAAAGTCTCATGGCCTTAAACAATATTTTATGTTTACGCACTTGGTTAACTGAGGCAAATGATGTTTTATGATTTGAAAAAGTTCATTTAGAAAAAGATAAATCAAAGCTTATTTTTATAAAATAATAGTAAAATCCCCAGCAACGCCGGGGACAACAGCGCAGATTTTTTCAAAATCAGATGTTGATACTAATTTTTTTCTCTTATTTTAAATTTCTAGAGTGCAAAATTTCATTAAGTATCAAAAATCTGCTTTAAGGGGTGGGAAAACGGGATGGGGTGGTTTTTCGAAATCTCATGTAGACATTGACCTTCCTCTTATTTTGAGGGTCAAGTGTGCAAAATTCCATCAAATCCACCCCTCCTTCCCGCCACAGACACTCTTCTTTAGATAAATAGATTAAGAAAGTTCATAATATCCGCCAATTGTTCATATCATTGTTTAGGAGGGACGTGATTTCAGAGGTATTAACACAAATGCAGTTTCCTGATTTTATTGCGCACGCAATCAAGTTAAAAAGCAATGTCTCCACCACAATGTTAAAAATGATACCATTTTTGTTGCGATTTACCCATTTAAATAGTGTTTTCCCCATTTAGGGCAAAGCCACCATAACATGATTTTGAGATTTTCATAAACTTAATAAAAAGATTAATTAGTGTGAGCAGGAAAATACATTTGTATAGAAACCCGTTACAAAAACACCAGCCTTGTAAGTAATATTTCACTGTTGAAATCAAAGTATAAAAATATACTTCCTCTTCTCAAAAGAATTTATCTACATATTAATATTTTTAAACACTTAATTTAGTAACTAATAGATATACCATAATCATAGTCATGGAATAAGTAAACATGTACCGTCTTATTTATGGATGCGGAATAAATATTACGCAGCGCGTATAGTCGGAATAGTGAAAAATTGATTTATTTATTTTTTGCTAAACCGGCCTTACGCCTTGTTTAACTATACCAATGCCGAACTGACACATAAGAATCTAATAAGTAAGATTATTTTGGAATGCCCTGTGTTCTTTAAATATTGAATGGCTTATAAATAATTCAGATGGCAAATATATTTAAGTTAAGTGAATACAAAGTAATAAATTCATCATGAAAGCGGAAAATTCATCTTCTATACAAAATGAATATTCAAGTTCATTATTTAAGAAAATGCCATACTTGCATTGACACTGGAATGTATCGTAGATCTTTATCAAACTAAATTAAGTTGATTAAGATCAAATTATTAGCAAAATGATATCTCACTCATAATAAAGTGAATCTATTAACAAATAGAATCAAGTAAATAAAAAAAAGGTTGTTAAAAAAGACTCATCAAATTCAGAGTTAGGGTGGTGACACATTACGTTATACGCATCCAAGTGTTTTTTTATAACACTATATTGCTCGTCATACAATCCCATACAGACTTGTCACACCTGACAGATGATATATTATAAGTGTGGGCGTGACGACGATGATATGCCGTGATCTGCTGACCAGGTGATATTTGAAAATGATCAATTTATGGTGCGCCGTGATCACGCGGCTGTCAGCTGTCGAGGTGACAGATCCCGTATAAAGAAATGATTTTCTGCGGCTCCACAATTGATTTGACCCCTTCTGCCGTAGGGAGGGGAAGATTATAGCGTAGTGTAACACCTTAACATACAAGCTGTATAGGCCACGCCCAGATAAGAGTTGATGCGTATAGTGTAATGTGTCTTCGGCTTAAAGATTATTGAGTTTTATTTTACTTTGTCATTGCAGAAGTGTTATCTATTGCAATTTTACTCTGGTTGAAAAAAGCATTTATTATTATATAATTTTTCAGTAATTATTTCTGTTCTTTTTTGATAGCACAACAGTCTTTGAAAGACAAAAAGAAATTCAATTTCTGTTGGTGCATGTAATATCTAAGTTGAACTGAAATTCTGAACAATCGAGAATGTTATTAAGAAATATTCCCTGCACAATGACAAAACACTTTTGTAAAGCATCTTAAAACAAAATTTAAATATTTTAAATTAATATGAACACTTTGAAAAAAATAGCTGTATCAAATTCAAATTCAGAAATATCTACGAAACTGAATTTGGATTATTGTATAGGTACTGTTTACGCTCGATAAGTATGTAAATAAATATTTTTCATAAAGTAAATATTTTATTTTAATGTAGCATTAGAAACAGGTATGAGATCTTGGTGGTATATTTAACTTTCATAAAAAAATAGGTAATTAAAATTATCATAAAAAACAAACAAAAAATGTCAAGATATTGTAATGATGATACATAATAGTATTCACTGATTCATTACAAATTTATTTAAACACGATACAAAATTTCAAACACGGCTAGAGCTGTTTAAGGTTGCGCTTAGGATATTATAACCACAAAATTAGTATCTTCGCCCATCCCTACGCTCAACCTTTCAGCGTCAACCCAAACTATTTTAATTCTTTTGTTGAGATCTCACAAAGAGACGCTCAGTGTATTAATATTTTACTCAACACTTTTACACCCAGCCATAGACCAAGACTTAATCTCAATGAATTTCATCATACAATGAGGTGTATAATCATTTAGTTTAATTTATTGCAGGGTGCTTTTTGGTTATTCTAATAATGTACAATGGCCTATGAAAAGGAAATTGACATATCTGAGCAATATGGGTAATATTTTTTCACAAAATCTCAATGATTTCTGAAAAATGCACCTTTATACACTTTATGCAGGATCTAAATTCGATTACATTATATGGCTGAAACATCTACAATAGAACACTTTTAAAAAATGTTTTTTTTTTTAAATTCATGCGAAACTTTTACAAAAGCAGGCAGCTAGATCTACAGTTAACTATGAAAATGTGAATTCCAATATTATTACAAAAAATTAATAAATAATTATTCAAGCCAAACGATGAGTTGATATTTAAAACAATGGGTAAAATCAACCCTGAGATTATACTCCGCACAAACTATAATCTTCTCACTTTTACATGTATCTTGTATGCAGGAGTGGTCCTATAAATGCATTTAATAAACTAATCTACAACATATATATTTTAATGTATGTCTGTTGGGAATGCAAAAAGTGCCATTAAATTTGTCTTTTTAATTTGAGTTTTTTTTTTATAATTTCATAATAATTACACAATTAAATTTCGTATTCTTAAATATAAAATAAATTACCAGAATAATTGCATTTTACGAAATGAGTTCATTCTGAGGGAGTTAGGTCTTTCTCTATTTCCCCTTCAGATAATATTTGCGTTAGAAGTTCATAGAGAGGCTCGAAAGCCTTTCGACAGCCCGCATTAGTTAGGAGTAAGTAATCGTGCATATCGTAGTGGCTAATAGTACCGTCCGGCTGAACAAACCCTTTATCAATGGACACCACCTCCACCCGATTCATGCTCATCACCTTTTCTTTCAATATCTCATTGACTTTATTATTTTTATCCCTAAGTTTATTCGGATGTTGTCCTCTAGGAAGTAAACTCTAAAAAGAAAGAAAATATGTAAAAAATTAAAAACAAATCTTAACTATTAAAGGAAATAATTCTATCTTATTTCTACAAAACTATTTGACAAATTATTATTACTTTACATATCAAATGCGATTTAAGTTCTCCCAGGTATTAATTTTATTTTTACTACTGGCAAGTGTTTCGCTTTCTGAAGGAATTGTCAAACTGAACAGTCTGTCTGTCTGTCTGCCTGTCTAGCCACCAGCAGAATATCTACTTAGGTAGGTGGGTACGAATAAGACTGTACTTTTTCAATAGATTGTCTTGACCTAAGAGTCACACTCTTTTGAAAGGCAAAACAACTACCATATACATACAAAGTTCTTTATGAACTTAAAAATTTGCATTTGATTTAAAAATAATAACAATAATATGAAAAAACATAGTACTATGTAAATATTTATAAACAAACACTACTTTATCCTTCTTAAATACGAGTATTATGCCCAGTCAATATAGCACATCTCGAGGGCAATATCAAAATATGTTATCCACAAAAACAAACAAACAATTCTAGGGCTTAAATTCAAACAAAGTTAGATACATCAATAATAAGTATAGGTATGTCTTTTTATAGATATTTATAAAAATTAATTAATAACAAGACAGGACACCCCCCAAGGGGTTCTATGTATTCATCCATCATGATACACGATCTTCTTTCAAACATGAATAGCTTTATAATAACTATGGGAGTAGTCAACTAAAACTATCCCACATCTTAAAAGGTGGCTGCTCCGCTCTCTGCTAGATTAAGCTGAGTGTGCGAAAAATCATTTCAACAATAAAGACAAAAATAATGAATCATAAATTCAGCTTCTAAGCAATGGATAGGCTTAGAAAATATTATTAAAAATTCAATTTGACATATTTGCTGTTTTTTTTAAGTACGGAGTATTTACTAGGAATGGTAGTAACTCCAAACATAACATAGTAAGTGATTATAGCGCCACGCAGCAGTAAAAAAGTGAACTAATGGACATTTGCACCAATAATTTGCAGTTTTCAAACAAATTTGGTGGACTATTGCTTTTTTACAAGAGTACAACATTTTTGACAGTCAATTTGAAGGAAATACGATTTTTTTTTAAATATTTAACAAGAACCGTTGCAATAAATGAAATTTTTTTGGAAAAACGTACACCTGTGAGGATTTCATCTCACGGTCTTCAATTGGTATATTGCAGAATGAGAGCTCATTTAACCAAAATTCTAATTCTAATTCTGACAACTAGATGTGTTCCTGATGGCTCAAAGAGTAAAACCAGTATCTTAATGAGCTGTCCAATCAGAAACCGTGCCCACTAGAATGAAGATTCTTTGTAATCTCTCAACGTTCCAGTTTTCAAATAACTCCTTAAATTCATTCATCTAAGAGATTTATTTATTTACTAACCTTTTAATGCAACATAATAATAATAATAATTTTATTAAGCCCTCTCTTATATAAATAGAAATTAGATTCATGTGTACAACAATAATTAATAGGTTGGCGGCCACAAAATGTTGATGACATAAACAAACTAAATCCAAAAGTTATCGATCAAAAGATCAATGGCAGCAAAAGAGTAAAAAAATAAAATACATAAGAATTGTTTTTAATCAGACTTTCATAAACTAAATTCTTTAAATCAAACATATAAATGAACACTTCATTAATTATATATTAAGAAATCCTAGGTCACCAAAATAAGATTGGCTTCTTATGTACTACGTTAAACCATAATTATCTAGTTAAAAAAATATATGGTTAGTATACAGAAAATAGGGACACGCTAAATACGCACTTAAAAAACACTTTGTAATAAACTTTGACTTTTAAGTGGTTGGATAATAATAAGAAGTAGAATTTCAGTTTCCGGAAATGGAAAATAATGCATTTTAATAGTTATTTCCTTAAAATCTAATCGGGTTTAATTAAAAAAAAACTGTTAACTGCTTTAATATTATTATGTCCATGGCGTGAAGAAAAGATGTCCAAATATTCATTTTTTAATGAAATAGCTACTAAAATGCATTATTTTTCTTTTCCGGAAACTGAAATAATTCTCATTTTTATTTATTTATTTATTACACGCCCTAATGGACTTTTCTTTAAAAAAAAAATACAAGCATTTTGTATCAGAGTAAACACTTAAAAATTAATACAATAAAGAAGAATGTAAACATAATGGCAAAAATGAATCCTCATGCATATATTGAATTGAACAAAATAGTAGAAGCGGAGAAGTTATATGGGTACATAGGTCTATTTGTGTCTAGAAGAATAAAAGTGATAGAATATACAACATTTATACTGATTAGTTTTCAAATGAAATATATCACCCAGATCAGAATATTTGTTTCCGAGATTGTGAAGTCTCGGAATCGGAGAATTTTGGTAAGCTAGTGTCCTAGTGTTATTGAAGTAAAAAGGTAAGAAATGTCGGCATGATTTTTTGGGAACATGGATATTGATACATTGAAGTAATTCGGGACAGTCAATTTTAAAATGTAGTATTCTTTGTAACAGTATTAAATCTGTGCTTATTCTTCTTTCTTATGCTTATTATTTTATTTTTTTATGTAACTAAAACTAAATATTTTTTTAAATAAAATGTGCATATTAAGCGTGGCTTTATTTTCTGTATAATTTCCAAAATTATAAACAAAATACTACTTACAGGAACGATGATATACACATTTGGGTGTTTTAGTCTTATTGTATGAACTATTTCCAAGATGCCTTCAACCGTTTCCGATTCTGTGAATTCAATGTTATTTGTTCCAACGTGTAACACAATCACCTGTAGAAGAAACATATAATTTGCAAAAAAAACACTTTATGAATTAGGAATATATAAATAATTAATAATTTAACAAGCCTTTAAATTTTCAAGATATTCTGTAAAATATGTGAGAATTTGGAGAAAGTTATGAAATAGCAAGATCCAAAGCAGAGGCTTTGCAACGAAGATTGTTTCAATAAGAGACAGTTGATAAATAAAATAGCAAGATCTGAAGCAAAGGCTTTGCAACGAAGATTGTTTCAATAAGAGACAGTTGATAAATAAAATAGCAAGATCTGAAGCAAAGGCTTTGCAACGAAGATTGTTTCAATAAGAGACAGTTGATAAATAAAATAGCAAGATCTGAAGCAAAGGCTTTGCAACGAAGATTGTTTCAATAAGAAACAGTTGATAAATAAAATAGCAAGATCTGAAGCAGAGGCTTTACAACGAAGATTGTTTCAATAAAAAACAGTTGATAAATAAAATAGCAAGATCTGAAGCAGAGGCTTTACAACGAAGATTGTTTCAATAAAAAACAGTTGATAAATAAAATAGCAAGATCTGAAGCAGAGGCTTTACAACGAAGATTGTTTCAATAAAAAACAGTTGATAAATAAAAAAATAATTAATTTACCTTTGGGTGGACATTATCCAATTCTCCATTGACGATTCGCCAGAGTACATTTTGCGTCTGATCTTTATGAATACTGAAGTTCAAAGAATGGAGGGGAGCAAACCACTGGTTCCATATTTCAGTATGCTCCAGAAACTGGAGAATTGAATCTCCTAGAAAAATAACCTCTGGATCTTTGTCTCTCGCGTCCAAAAGAAAACGATTATGCTAGAAATTAATATAATACATTACATTCCCATTGATATTTAAAGTATACGGTATTAAATTAAGTTTTACTGTTTCTCCTACAATGCTCAGCCATCTATCGTCGCCGTCATTGTCCTTTGCAGCGACTGCCACTGCACAAGAATTCATTTTGAGTCGCACGATGAATAAAAATTAAAGAAATACTAAAAAAAAATCTAAAATTATGAAGCAAAATGTATTGTTTTTTTTTTGTAAATATATATTATTTAAAAATGCGATAAATGTATTAAATCGAGCCACCCGCGCTAAACGTCAAATGACAGCCAAATTCGTGTAAATATTTTTTTATTGGAATTTGACAAGTTGCTTGAAAAACGAAGCTAGCCATATATCATTGCGGGGTAATTCTGAACAAACATGTAAAATACATATATATTATACTTGTATTTTTTATAAGAAAAGCTTTTTGTTCAGGTTTAAAAACATAGTAATGGATAAATCTAATCATACATTATTACCATAATAGTAAAAATAATTGTTTAGTTCATCTAAACAGAGCGGTGAGTGCAATACTATATTTGCCACATAAAAGCATACTTGTAAAGGAACTACATTGTAGTATAAAAATGAATATGGAATAAATAAAATAAAATAGTCAAAATAGCAACTAAACTATTTTGGCTTAAGGGAAATTATCCAACTATGGGCGCTCTATAATATTCTCTTCAGAGGAGCGCCCTGCTACTGGGCGACGGCCTGGACGAGAGTGTTTTCCGATTTTCAGTAGCGCTGACTCATCCCGGCTACTTTATGGCGCAACAAACTAGCGACCCAGACACCCTTCCCTCTGCGAACGTCTTCGAGGCGCTGCATCGCCAAGGGAGGCTGAACAGCGCCCTGTATGCGTGATTATACGTACTTAGAGTGTTTTCATGACGCCTCTAGTTCATGAAGCCTTTAGTTCGCTAGCGTAAAAGCTCATGCAATATGTCTGCAGATTTTCAGATTGGCTCCACCGAGACGTATGGGCGGAATGATATCAGAACCAGTATTTGCTTTAAATATCAGCAGCGATTATTTTTTAGCATTAACATCAGCCCATGACTATCAACGTATGCTTCGCATATGGCCAGAAGTTTCTCATTGCTCTTACCGATGGGTCTAGGATGGCCGTGTCGTTGTCTGTATATCTAATATTGTTCACACAATACGACACCCCGACAATATGGCATCCGATTCTTGTTTTGTTCAGTGTTTTACTGAGCTCATCCATCTGTACGTTAAACAGCATTGGGAATTCGTTGCACAATGTAGGTACTCAATATATTGACAATTTGCGATGGTGCTTGTCGTTCGGTAGTTTTACGTTTTTCCACAACTTTTCATGACTAACTCTGTCAAAGATTTGCTCTTATAAAATAGCATATTTTCCTGAAAAAATGCTAAAAATTATATTACTAAATAATTGTTCCATGATAACTCGACACAATGACCATTCAACAGACCTAAAGTGATATAATAAAGTTATTAAAAGCGAAAAAAACTAACGTACTAACTAACCAATTTAACCTAGTTTTTGTTTAATCACTTTTCATGACTTTATATCACTTTCTAAAGCTGTGTTGAATTATAATTTTGTCGTTATTGTAATGATAACATAAAATATAAGCGTTATACATAAAAATAAGTTAAACTAAATACAATTAAAATTCAATGATCTTCAATCAGGGATGTCGCCACATCATTTGCATGGTTTGCATCCATCGCTCAGGAGAGCTGAGCCCAGCTGAGCCGCTCGTAAGTGAACATCGTGGAGGCACTGCGTATGCGTTGTTGTAGCACACCATAAATAAACCATGTAGCACTCCCTCAGCTTGTCCCATGCTACTGGCATAGACATACCACTCCGTACCACTCACTAGTGGAGTGAGTGGTTTATTTATGCTACTGGATATTGTACCAATAGTTTAGACGTATATAGGGCAGTGCAGTACGCCGTTTCTAACATCTTCGCTTCATGGTAGAACCGCCTTGAGGGCATTCCGGCCCTCATAAATAACTTATACTGATTGCTCTCCTTTGTCACTCCATATCTTTTATATCCTTCATGTCTTCTCTAAAAACATGTCCCAGTTATTTAACCTGTGAGGCCACAAGCAATTCTATATTTAGCTTACTACTTTTTTCCATAGTATTCGTTTTATACCTATAACTTCGCTCAAACATTTCCATAGGTCACGGAAAATACCTGCTTTTGTCTTTATTAATTTGATAAAAATTCAAAACGTCTGCAAAACAAGTAGGTACGTACTTTAAAAAATATTTATTTTTCCTAAAATTTAAGTTCTGTGGTTGGTGCTTGCGATTCCATGGATGTAAAAATTAAGAGAAATTTTACCTTGAACTTGTCTAGTGTATTATGGCGATAGTTTCTTGGTATTCTGCGATACTACAATTCTAATCAATTATTGATAATAATACTACCTGGCAGTGTAAGACACTTCGAATCAAACTCAGCAGTTATTTACTTTCATTATAACGTGATAAGGTTTGCATTATCGACAACACTCGGAACGCATTCGAATCGCTTTAAATGTCATTGGCGATTTTATAGTGGACATATTTTCGTTTTTTCAGCAGTTAAATAATTCCTATTTAATCATTAAGTGCTTGTCACTGTGTTCTAATTCGAATATATCATTCCAAACGAATGAACTAGTGCGACCTTAATCATATGTAGAAATTGATTTCTCTTCAGTTCGCTCTCGAGATCATTGAAAGACTATGCCTCTCTTCGGTAAGTCTCAAAAGAGTCCTTCGGAGTTAGTTCGATCTCTGAAGGATGCAGTCAGTGCCTTAGAGAGAGGGGATAAGAAAGCAGAAAAAGCTCAGGAGGATGTTAGCAAAAATCTTGTAAGTATTGATCTTGAACCTAAACAACAGCAATACATTCCTGTCATGAATCAAATTTTGCTAATAATCGTTTTACAACTTTTAGGTTTTGATAAAGAATATGCTCTATGGCACATCTGATGCAGAGCCTCAAACTGACATCATAGTTGCCCAGTTGGCGCAGGAATTGTATAACACCAATCTTCTGCTACTTCTGATCCAGGTATTGTAATACACGAATTTTATTTTTCTCTATAAAACCGAGGTATAAGATTTCTTTGCGGTTCTTATTAGTAATATTATTTCTTCTACCAATTGATCTGGCAATATGACTATTTGTTTAACTTCACAGACTACTAATAATCTATGTTATATTAGGATAGTTAAACTTATCACAATATTGACAGCCAGCTTGTTGACATTAACAAATAATCCCAGTCAGTTCTTTTCATCTAATTTTAACATTGTCTTGTAGGTGTGAAACTAATTAGTACATCATCTCTTCTTGTTTTAGAACCTGAATCGAATTGACTTTGAAGGCAAGAAGGACGTAGCTCAGGTTTTTAACAATGTCCTGCGTCGACAGATCGGGACAAGGTCACCCACTGTGGAGTATATCTGCACCAAACCTGAAATACTGTTCACACTGATGACAGGGTAAGTCTTAATATCCTTATTGCAAATATTATATCATAACACATCAATTCTTGTTAATAATAGCAGTTGACAACTGGCTAACACTAGTTGAAACTTAATTTTTAACAGAAATTATTGATTTTGTACAAAACAACAACTTATGATAAAAATATGCATATTTGATGGTTTTATCGACATGGCAATGTTTTCCGACCCCAAGTTGATTAAATACCTTGAATACATATGATAGACACAATATTCACAGTGGGATGCTTATATTTATAGAAATTATTTCAAATACTGAATTTTAGCTTTTATAAAAAAAAAATTAAGACTTCACTGCAGATTTTCTAGTACAAAATTTTCTGATTATGTAAAACCTTACATCAGTGAGAGTTCCTTTCCTTTAAAATGTTAGAACTGACAAATCTGACCTTGGTATAATTTTTTGACATTTAACCTTCCAGCGGGCGCGCTGTCGTAAAATTTACGACAAACGCGCCTTATCGCTTCCCTCACTCTTGCGACTTAGTTGTAAGCATCGAGCTTCGAGCTATGCTAGAGTCAAATCAAATGTCGAACATTTACCGCAAGATATAAATGCTTTTCTCAAAGTGAATTACGGTAGGGCAGTTGAACCGATAACAGAAGAAGAAAACAGAAGCTTTCCAAAATGCGGTGTTTGTCAGTTATGTGCACTGGATAAGAAAAGATCCTCAGCTTCAATGAAGTGTTGCCGTTGTCAGTCCTTTACATGCAAGAACCATTCTTCAGTTGAGGTGGTTTGTAACAATTGTAAGGATGAGAATATTGATTCTGACTAAATAGGTCGATAAAATATTTTGTTTTGAAATATTAACATGTTTAGAGTGTTGCTTCGTTTTTTTTAAGAAAGTCAAAATTTTTTTTTTAAGTACTGCCTATTATGATTTTTCATATCCTTAATGAAATTCCCTAACGTTTGTATAAAGAAAACACCACTTACATGGAGAAAACTTGATGACGTAAAATTTACGACAAGCGCCCGCTCAAGGGAAATTTCTCAACGCGCCCGCTGGAAGGTTAAGCTACTTATAGACCTCGTAATAATATATGTAGGCTTGGCCTATATCAGCATGTCTCTCCCAGCATATATTCACAAAGGGAATATATGGTAAGGGAAATCCTGATATAGCGTATATTATGAGGTTACGTCTCTCGTCTGTACCTAGCTTTTGTCATGTTCGTCATGACCATCGACAACAGTCAATAACAAATAATGTTTGAATTTATTTTCAGATACGAGCATCAAGAAATTGCCTTAAATGGAGGAACCATGCTGAGGGAATGCGCCAGATATGAAGCCTTGGCAAAAATAATGCTTTATTCAGAAGATTTTTTTAACTTCTTTAGATATGTTGAAGTTTCTACTTTTGATATCGCCTCCGATGCCTTTTCTACATTTAAGGTACAAAACTTTCTAGAATCATTATATTTTCATTAATGCTGTTCTGAGATTTTTCTGGACAAAAGCGCTTTAATCTGCAAAAACCTTACGGGGGCACTGTGCTTAAGGACAAATCATTTACCAATTAAAATCAGTAACTCAATGACAGAGCGATTAACTTTGGTTCTGGACTCAAATGTTTAAAACCCGGTGAACCACAACAAGAATGGATTAAATCTCTTTGGTCGTTTTCACACAGAATAATTAGAAAACCCCAGTTCTAGAATGTATGTTACTCTCAAAACTGCAAGAGAATAATGCAGTGAGAGACCATCGTTAATCGGAATAATCTTAGCTGTGTTCGTTCAGATATTTTCCAACCTTCACCTTCATCTTTTCCTACTGGCTTACAACATTCCCACATTAGGAATGTCACAGTCCCACTGGCTCTGATCAGAGGACTATTGTTTGAACACAATGTCATATAATTCACATTTCATTGAAGTGAAAAATTTGTTAGATTGATACCCTATCTCTGAGTATTATAAAGAAATTATTATTTATCTTAAGAATATTGAAGATATCAAATGAAAACAAGAAAAATGGTTAATTTTATGATTACACAGAATTTTATTGCGTACGTAGGAAAGAATTGTACTTTTTAAAATTAACAATGTTTATCTATAAGAAAAATGTGAAATCTTTGGTCTATGTTCAATGTTAGTTATTAGTTTAGAGTTGTTATCATGGTAACATAATCACTTATTGCACATAGTAGTTTAAAAAAATTACTGCATTGGGAAACATTTAGTTCAAATATTTACAATACATTGGATAATACCCAGGTTAATACTGTTCACTGGTTTATAGAATCACCCACTGTATTGATTGAATTTTGGTACCACAGAATGGAAAGATGTTACGATTTTTTTTTTTAAACTTAATGAATGAACTGCCCATTGGATATGTCTTACCACAACAGGATCTTCAGACCTAATGTATTATATTCATATGTACTGTTAAACTTATCGTCTAATCAGATATGAGAATATCAGCAGAATGCTGCCCTGCTCATTAAATTATAATAATCATCATACTAAGTATGAAGAGTACAGGTGCTCGATTTTCCAATCCAGGCAGCTCACAATCGCCGTCAAAAGTATATAGATTGGTCGACATTCTTATTCTCGAGTCTCGTCTAAGGTAGACTTTGACGCTTAGACGCCAAATGTCAAAAGTCATTCCACTTGAACAACGAGCGAGTTGAACCAGTCGACACTAACTTGTCTTTGACGGCTGTCAAAATCTAGTATTAAATCTCCTAACCTAAGATCGTTTCCCGCGCGTCGTATATTTTTACCAAATTGTTTTAAAGTCCCGTACAATGGATGATTTACTGGCGATGTTGGATGAAGCAGCTGCTTTGAGATCAACAAGAACGTTCCGCCAGAGGCTCGATTTTTTTGCTAATTTGACAGAAGAAGACTTTGTCAGGAATTTTAGGCTTAACAAAGTCTTAGTACGTCGGCTGGTAGTCATTGTGTCTCCGTCCCCCATCCCTTTCTTCAGCTCTAGATGTCGAAACTAAGGTTAGCACAAAAATGACGTGTTGATGTTTTGTTTTTGACATTTCAAACTATAACCATAGAAACATCAAAAACATCAGAAACATAGACAATATTTACAGGGACTGCCAATATAATCGTCTCTTCAACCTTTAAACTTTCATGAATACGTTTAAATGAAACATTCGACAAATTTCGACGGTGCATAAAGAATAACCAGGTCAAAAACAGCAAATTATCAAAAGAGCAATTTCAAATTTATAAACGGATTACTTTTATTTGGTGATTAAATAAAACACAAAAAATATATTTTTTACTAATTACTTTATTGGATAGTTATTAAGACAAAAATTAAGATATAAATTGACTGTTTCTTCTAATACCAATCTAAAACATAATAATTTCAATTGTATTATTACAAACTTTTGCCTATTTTGGCTTGAAATATATTTTACATTTTTTTTATTTTGATACCATTTGAAGGTTTTGTCCCAAAGATTGACAAATTAAATAAACCGAAATGTCTGTTTTTTACCTGTACTACCTAGCATGAAAGATATTCATATTAGCTTAAAACCGGCTGCCGCAGATTTTTGCGTCTCTGCTCTGCAAACAATGTTTTTTTGGGTTCCGCTCCACTAAATCGGCCGTTGTGTAAAACGACTTTGCTCCTAATTTAAAGGTTTTGCCAACCTTCAAATTTAGGGCAAAATATAAAAGGCTTACCTGTTTAGTATTTCAGTTTTTCCAAATAATAAACCACTGTCTTTTTAAGGATTTGCTAAAGTTACTTTGAGATTATATAAACTGCAATTGTTTTGGTGCATGTTGAATTCATCAGATAGTGTCTTAAGGCGAAGCTTAATGCCAAATCACTATTTTGATTAATCTTTATAACAAATTGATGTACATTATGAATACCAAAAAAATATGTTTTAGATAAATTGAAGGTTGTCCTATTGTTTTGCTTGAGTAGAATACAAATAAAAAAATAAATCACCCAATTAAAAATATAAATGTAAACTACTAAAAGAATTTTTTTTTCAATAGAAATGTATGAACGCATAAAGGAAACAACTTTTAAAAAATACAGTATTATAGCTAAGATTATCTGTGACAGTTTCACTTCATTAACTTTTTGCTTTGTTATAAAATTATTTACAAAATAAATAAAAACCAGTTTTGTGCTTGAAATCGAACGTTTCTAGACTCCGTTTGTCAAGCGATTTTAATGCCTATTACCTACAATATAAAGTATACCAAGAATATATACAATTTTGGCTTGTACGTTCCTCTTAATACACAAAAATTCCACAAAACATGTGATTGTTTTGGTGCATGTTGAATTCAGCAGACAGCGTTTTGGTACAAAAAGTTTTACATATCGTTTGGCTGATGTTAATCAATGGCAGAAATTTCATAATATTTTTTAATTTTATTACAGGAACTGCTGACAAGACATAAATTGTTGTGCTCTGAATTTTTGGAAGCGAATTATGATAAAGTCTTTGGCCATTATCAAAGGCTCCTTAATTCTGAAAACTATGTGACAAGAAGACAGAGTTTAAAACTCCTGGGAGAACTGTTGCTGGACAGGCACAACTTCTCCGTCATGACCAGGTACATCTCCAACCCTGACAATCTGAAGCTCATGATGAATATGCTTAAAGAAAAATCCAGGAATATCCAATTTGAAGCCTTCCACGTGTTCAAGGTGAGTTGTTCTTTCTTTATCTTCGTTGATTATTGTAATTTATGTGACTTTCCAATTTACACTATTGCTGTGTTTGTACTTATTTATGCTCCAATTATTTTAATATTTTTATGTCATAAAATATTTTTTTGGGCATATTGTTTTCTTCCAGTTCTTAACAATAATTCAATTCGCTGTTGACATATTCTGGTAAATATTGATATAGGTGTGATTGAATGGTAAACATATGTTTGTTTCAGGTGTTTGTTGCAAATCCAAATAAGCCGAAGCCAATTTTGGATATCTTGCTGCGTAACCAAGACAAACTAGTGGACTTCCTGACCAAGTTCCACACCGATCGCTCGGAGGACGAGCAGTTCAATGATGAAAAGGCTTATCTAATTAAACAGATTAAGGAATTAAAGCCGTCAGACCACTAACATTTAATGCATTTCATCAAATTGATAATACGTGAACTTCCTCCCAAAACCTGTCTACAATGCCTTCGAATTGATAAGATATTAGAATATTTTTTATTTTAGTTGATTAATGTTAACATCTTTCATACATCAAGCAATACAGTGAGACATCTCTATGTAATTACACATTCATTTAAATCAAGTAAAGACAGTGCCACCATTGAATGTATGGCATAATATGCTGAGATTAAACTTAACCTTAAGTTGCAAAATACAGTATTAACACTGTACAGTTCTTGTGCAACTCGCATAATTCAGTAGCGCAGATTCATCACATTTAATGTTTGGTATAAAGTGTGTTGTCTGATGAGAATCTGTAGCCATCTATAATACTGCTACTGCTACTGCGAGATGGTGGCACATGAGCTGAGGCGTGCCTTAGGTTTGCTTCTTTTTATACAAGTCATTTCCTTGTTATTAATTGTTCAATTCTTGGTTTCAATTATTTTGACAGCATACTAGATAGTGTTTTAATGAATTATTATGTTGTAACTTTTAGCTTTATTTTTTTGCAACATTTTGCACACAACATTATACTGCTGATATGTTAAGATGCTATGTTTGTTTGCATATTTTCATAGCAGTAAGCATTCTCTGAATTGTTTTATACGGTGTTATAATGCCTTGTATCCTTAGGTGAATGGGCTTATATTATATAAAGCAAAATCCGCATAAAATAGTGTCTACTTTAAAAAATATAGGAATTCCAAAGTAGTCTAGCTAGCCATCAAAGGTGAGCATTTTAGTTATGATACAAAATGTCTTTGCTTTGAAATGTTTCAGTAAACAATAACATTCAGACAAAATCAAGCCTTACCCAATATTTTTAATTATTAGACCAACGTGGAATCAAGAGTCGTCGAGTTCCTCAATGCCTTCCCAGTGTGTCTGAATCGATATTTTCACAAGCAATTTCGTTTTTTTTAAATTCCAAAAGTTTATGAACTTCCAAATAAGATAATACATAATATGCATTTGACATTTTACTCTCCTTCCGGTCAGTTTAAATTTTCATAAAACCCATCCGAACTCTACAATCCCCGTTTGGCAAGGTGCTATACTTCTAAACTAAGAATGTATTATTTAACCTACAATAATTACTTACAAGGTGGTCCGAATCCCAATGTACAATTTGTTAATGACTTGAATTCTGTTATTGACTTGGATTCTGTTATAAAATAAAGAGAATGCAAATTGAATGTTATCGCAGTAAGTAGTAATAGAGCAATTTACCCCTTAAATATTAAAACACTCAGTGCCCTGGTAATGAAGTAGGACACAAGGAATTTCACTTTTGTAATGAATTCACCTTCTATCTTAAATACTAGTATTTTAATTTTTATTTAAAAATGTTGTTTTCATAGTTAAAATAATTTTCAATGCTTAAATTTTCCAAAGCCTGCCAAAATGAGGTACCCGTGATGTCCTACGTACCTAGGTTTTGTCAGTTAACAGTAAGGCCATTCCCACACGGGTCAGTATGAAATCAACAAATCTCAAAATAAATAATTAGCAAGCATTAAAAAAAAGTGAATTATTTTGGAATAATTTGTATATCGCAGTGGTGGTGACCTGAGTGCGAGTCCACACAGCATGAAATTGTCTGTATTCATGCACGCAGCAGATCAACCCGTGAGTAAAAATTAAATCTCTTATATTTTGAATCGTTTTTAAATGAAGATTTATTAATTCTACGTATAACAAAAGATATACATTCAGAATCTGCGATCTATATGAATATGCAGGTACGTATATATTTTTCACTGGAGTTCCTTATTGCAAACATTTGGTATTTATCAGACAATATTTCGATGAATGAACTAGTCAGAAATCCACATCTAGATGCCAATTGAAATTATCCAATCTCACAGAAACCATAAAATGCATCGTACTTTTTGAGTTAAGTGTTGAAGTGACTAAATAAAAATAATCCTTAGCCTTAATGGGTAATATTCTATACCTATAGTCTTATGGGTAGTCGAGAATGCTATTAATGCTTCCAATGCTATTGAGTATTTAGCTTTACCCACTCCACTATTGTGTGGCTGGATACCGTATCTATGTAGCCAATATTAGAAAAGTTCTACAATTTTACTATAATGTATTGAATGATTATTTAAAATAATTTAGTTATTCAGTTTGTAGGAATTATGAAGGTTAATTATTTTTTAATTCTAAATTAAATGTTTAATGTAAATTATGTTTACATTGTTAAAGTAATTCAATGGATTGTGAACATTTGATTGAATTCATTTGAGACAAATCGGTGATAATTTATAATTTTATGTGTTTTCCATTTTAAATGTTTTTGAGAGAAAATGATGAAGAAATAATAATGTATATTGACTAATATTATAAATCCTGAAAGTTGGCTAAACAAAGAGGTAGGATCATGAGATCTAGAATGATTCAATACTTTGAAGAGTTTGTATACACACTTTTATAAAATACAATTTCTTTCATTATGTTAATGCTTTCGGTTTTCAAAAAATGAAGTAGCCTTTCTGCCTTATGTTCTGTAATATTTTCCATCCATCACACACTTTTAGAACTAATTTGTATCTAATTTTCATAAGATGTATAGTTTTGCTTTAGATTTTTATGGGCTTTGGGGTTAAGGAATGTAAATTTTATTATATTTATTTAAGCATATTTATCCAATAAAGTCATTTGAAATATTAATTTTAAAATGTATTATTTATTTACTCAACATTTTGCTTCCCTTTAAAATTAGCTCAATAACACATTATGTAATTTAAAAAAACCACATGCTTGATTTTATATTTATTTGTGGTTAAAAATGCAGAAATATAATTTATAAAGACCAGAACTGCTATTTATTTAATTTCACTGTTTTTGTTACAATTATTACAAATTTAATATTTTTAATGTAAAATGAAAAATAACTATTTTATTCTGATCTGTATATTGTACTTGTTTGATTTTTGACAAATATTTGAAAATTCGTCTGCAGACAACTTCCAAAACATAAGAAATGAAGATACGTTTGAGCAATCATTGCTCAAATGAACACAGAAATTCCAGAATAGGAAGGATGTTCGAGGAAAACAGATGTCGCAATCCACAGCTAGTAAAAGCCCCCTCCGTAAATACTCTGGTTTGTTTTCAACCTGTGCTTCTATTTTACTGCAAGCAATACATCAATCATTAATCTCATGATGTGGCAATGTAGTTGCTGGACCGTACTAAGCCTCGAGAATGGAACTTTCTAATAAGTAATATGCGCCAAGGTCAGGTAACAGTAATCAAACAATGAATACATAGTATCAACATTTATTATTTATGATAATTTTAGATAGTAATGAACGTTTGGCAAAGATGTGTAAAATTGCTGTATGAAAGGCTGTTGAGACTTTCTCTATCCTTCAATATGTGGGTTTTTAAACACGCTTCAAACAACCTGAATACTAAAAGATAATACTCATTTTACTTGTGCCAAATTATCCTATTTCTCGTAAAAATTACACATGATATTGCAAATATTGCATTAAGTATATGATTATTAGGTTAAATGGTTCTTGAAAACATGCTGAGGTTGAATCCTGAAGGATTTGGTGTTGGCGAGAAAGTCCTTTGTATTATTTTGTTCATGTTTATTTAGGCACTGTAAACTATCATTAATATTCCAAATAAATCGTTCATCAAGCAAATTACAGAGTCGTCTTAAGAGTATACTACATATTTTTAAATGCTCCTTCACTTAGGTTAGCAAATTAAAAATAATAATTTTTTTTGACAATATCTTCAGTCATAGTTCTGGCTGTACATAATCCTCACATCAAAACAATTACACATGTTCTTCAAACACACAAACAGTGAATTGAAACATTAAATAAATACTACATCTACCCATCGGTGTACCAATTTTTATTAAAACATTTTTTCTGTTTCTTCGTTTAACAGTTTGCTCTGCCCTTTCAGAGCAGTGTTTGTTTAATGTGGGTAAAATACGGGTGGACCTCCACTCCTTGCAGCGTCCTGTGCAGTGCATATGTCAATGGGTTCATGACATTCAGTTACTGTGTGTGCTAGTGTAAAGGTAATGGTGTTAAATTTGTATATATTTATTGTATTAGTAGCACTCCATCTAGAGCAGTGGTTCCTACGGACCCCCAGGGGTCCTCATGACCACTGAGGGGATCCGTGGCAAATAAAAATTTTTGAAGAAGAGGAGCTAATAAAGCTAAACTAAATATGAGACAGAACAAGACACCGAGGAAATAAAAAGGGAACGATCTCAACTAGGAATCAAACGTAGGATTTCTGTCTTACCAGGACAACGCCTCTAACCACTCAGCCTTAGGGGTGCGTGGAAAATGTCAGGGGGTCCACGAAAGGACGACACTGAGGCTTTCGGGCACACGTACATAAAATAAACTATACCGAATGCATTATCTGTACATAGTGTCATTTAGTGGAATTACACCAAAAATCTTTGTGAATAAACGTCAGGGGGTCCACGAAAGGATGACACTGAGCCTTTCTGGCACAGGTACATAAAATAAACTATACCGAATTCATTATCTGTACATAGTGTCATTTAGTGGAATTACACCAAAAATCTTAGTGACACACTAGATTATGTCATAAGAGCAGTTAGTTCAATCAAAAGGAATGCCTAAAATGAGAGATTATTTTTTTTATTTTTTATATTAGCTCCACACAGGAACTATATCATCTTTGGGGATGCTGTATGGAGGTTTTTTTGAAGGAGGGGAAGATCTGGGAAGGAAAAGTTTTAAAGGAGAGAGTCCTGCTGGAGAGGTAAAAAGATCCCCCTCAACCAGTCTCCAATCCCAGATGCATCTGCCGCCAAGACTTAGACAATCCTAGCCCTATGAACCCGGGCAACCTGCTAAGTCACCAAATGCAGCGAACCACTTGGGGTGACTCATGGCATTGGTTATCTAATGGATTTTTCCCGGGACAGCGGCACCCATCACACCCTGCTTAACTTTGCTTACAAAATGAAGAACTTGGGGAGAGGAGAATGCTCTCAGCTTCCAAATCTTTAAAAATAGCAAATACGAGCTAAGAATTTTCTGTTTATGCTTTGACCTCACCCAAAGATTTGACGACATCATTCAATTAGGTGTTGGACCCCTCATACTGATACAAGAGCAACTTATTGAATTATCCACAAATAAGGGGCTGAAACCAATACCACAAATTCTGGTTACAAAAAAACACATACCAATTTTACATCTTGCATTATGGGCCAGTGCGCACTGTACAGAAGCTGTTGATTGCTTTCCCGTCTTCCCATTTAGTAGAACGTGGATTCAGTGCAGTTACGAGCCCCATTGTGAAAAAAGATATCGACCGCAAATTAGCGAAAATTTTGACGTCCTCCGTGGTCGAGAGGTAAGGCTTTCGATTCACAAGTCGGAGGTCGCGGGTTCAAATCCCGGTGTGCACAAGTCAATTTTATTAGATTAACATGTATTATTTCACAATTAATTTATATAAAATAATATACAAGGTGTCCGGGGATAAAGTGCGCTAACTTCAGGAGGTGATTCTACATGATGGTAGAAGTAAAAAAGAAAAATAACTTTTTTCGAAATTCCAATTTTTATTTTCACATACAAACAATTCAACTTTTTTTTACCTAAAAACTACCTTAAACATTGGAATTCCGAAAAAAGTTATTCAACTGTTTTTACTTCTAAATAATGTAGAATCACGCCCCCTGAAGTGCACTTTACCCCCTGACACCCTATGTAGTGTATTTGCGGCACGTTCCAGAGTGAAAGATACTCTCAGTATCGTCCTGGTGTAAGCATAATTCACAATTGAAATGTTGCTCTAAATAGCTTTGGCCATGTTTGGTGACCAGATCTGAACAGGTACCCCCCCACTCTTCCTCTTTCCCTTCAGCCTCACAACATACCCCAATTGGGGATGCCATAGTCTCAATGGCTCCAGACGGTTGGGAGCAGTTGGGACTCTTGTGCAATTTCACACAAATTTTAAAAGCGCTCATGGAGACTTACGAATTTTTCACACACACTGAGCTGAACATAAAAAACCTTATATTATCCCATCAGATTCACTTATCTCATTGAAAAACAATCTGTTTTATTTTAAAACAAATGTTATCAGTTTAATAAATACTATTACCAACAAGAAACATGTTTTATTACACCATTCACCATTCAAGACAGAGTAAAATTTGTAATTTTGCTATTACTTATGAGTTGTCGAGATGCAAAACCCACTTTGGAGGTATGTTGAGGAAAATGAGATTTTAATGTAGTTTTTTAACAAATTAAAAGAACTGTGAACTGGAGAAATTCAAAGTTATTAACAAATTCAATTCCAATTTGCAAAAAAAAAAAAAAAAATTGACACTCCGGTGGTAAAATACGACATGCGAAATCTGCTCCGCAGAATCGACCAATCAGATGCCTTTTATTCAAATAAAGATGCTTAAAATACAGTATGGCCGCTTTGAGAAATCAGTTCTTCAGAAAAAGCCAGGTTATTTGCTTCTATAAAAAAAGTTTTTTTTAGTTAAAACAATGGATTTTTCTTTAACGAATGTGGGGGAATCTCTTCCTATTAAATGAAGGAAGCGTCCTGTAAATCCATATGCGTGGAACGTAACAAAATACGCAATGACAGGTGTTTAAAGTTTTGACATTTCACATTGTATTTTATGACATTTGTCTGAAAATTCGTCATTCGATGGCTTCATGTAAATCTGATTGTTAACTAATATTAAAAACAAAAAACCTTATCATTTTCCATTTCTTTTTCAGCAATATGAGTAAATGATTTGATGAAATTTAAAGAACTTGAGAAGATTTACATTACTTTTTACATGTATAAATTTGTTTATTAAGAATACTAAACAACCAAAAAAGTTTTTAATTATTTTTTCATAATAGTGAGTATGTATTGAGTTAATGATTTGATGAAGAACTTAGGAAGATTTACTTTACTTTTTATAGATATTCCGCTAAAGAAATATCTAACGTATAGGCGTAATAGATTTCAAGAGCTTTCAGTGCATTTCGTTAAAAGGAAACGATATTAGGAAGTTTCACGGTACATTTTACACAACTACAAAGAAAATGAACTCAGGGTGTTTTGATCATAAAGATGAAAACAGGAACAAAATATTAACAAAAAATGTTGTATGTCAATGTAATTTTTTTAGATTTAGATACCTGGGTAATTTGTACATTATTCCAATAAAAAAAGGCATTAGCTCACACTAAAAATCACCCGCAAACTGTGTTTTTATTGTCATACCTACTTCCTGAAGCAAGATGGAAAAAAAAATGAGTTACAAAACCCCCTCTGGCGGAAAATGAGTTGAATAAGCCACTCTGGCGATATTTTTGTAATGATTATTAATATATGTGAATCTTTCAATAATAAAATGGTAACCTTTTGTCATTGTATCATATTTCTTTCGACATTTAGTGAAAATATTATATTAATTTACGTATAATATGTGTCCTAAACAGTTTTTCGCGATTATCTTGGAATTGACAAAAGCTTCCAGAACGGGTTTCGCAAGTCGACGACTCATATGCAGTTATGTAGTTATTTCACTTGAGAATTCATGGACAGGTTTTTGCTACGAGAAGGGGTCCACGCGCATAATTTTGGGAACCACTGGTCTAGAGTAAGTTGCTCATAAAAAAACGGTGTCAGTTTTGATGAATTTGTTAACGTTGTCTAATTATCAATAAGTGTAATACATAATGTTATCCGGCTTCACACTTTTATCAATATAATATTCCAACATGTAAGCAAAGCACATTGGGAAAATGCATACTGGCATTGCATGATTGATAGTATATGACAAGCAGGAAAAACAATTGATTTCACAACAACTGTAATACAATACATGTTAGTTACATCGAAGATTATATTATTATAAAAAAAGGAAAAACAATTTTCTCAGTCAGCACAAATACTTAACATTTTAGTTCTATTTGGAGTCTCATAAAATAAATAAATAATTCCAAATATTCATATATTATGTTAACCTATTACACAATAGGTATAATTATTCATATATATTGTTAACCTATTACACAATAGGTATAATTATTATCATTTTAAGATAATAATTGATAAATATTTTGGTAATTATTTATTAACATAAATTTTTGTTTTTTTTGATTACAGTGTACTTATCGCCAATTATCTGAAGGAATCATTATTTCAGTAGGTAAATTTATACAATTTGACTTTCTCTAGCACCATTTAACATTTTCACTGTTAATAAATTGAACGATCATGGCAGGCAAAAAGATATTTTAAATGAATTTCCGCAAATAAACTAAATGCAAAAATTTGTCAACAGATCATACGACATCCCCCACACAGCTTTGCGTCATTAAGTTTTTCAAAATCTTGGTGCTAGATTCGAGGGATGCCAGCGATGCGATAGTAGACATTTAGACTTATTTAAAAAATAAATTTCCTGTTTATCAACTTAAAATTACTTTTCATATGACTTGTTTTTTTATTTTTATTGAGTTTTCGAAAGTGCAAAAATGTTTGGAGCACCCTATATAATTCAATCCTAAAAAAAATATGGATTTTTACTTAAATTAAAATGTACAAGAGAGATATTATAATGTACAATTTGAACAAAGTAGTCTACTTTTTAGCTAATGCTGGGGCTTCTCTGATGACAGAAATTCTTTGCCTATTGTAAAACAAAACGACTTTCCTAGAATATAATACATGTTTGTCAGTGAAAATTTTATTATAATGATTCATCTTATTCACATGAAATTATTAAACTACATACAAACTTTTGTTCAAAGTTTGAACATTTGAAAAAGGTGGTATCCGAATAATAATGTTTTGTAAGCTAGTACTATACGTACTGCAGGTTTAATCCAAATTCAGTGAACACAAATCAAGTTTCCAATAAAAGTAATGGTTGTTAAATGGAGGAGCCTATGCGACAACAATTATCCTACATTACTATAATGTACATATTATTAGAGAATCATAGATATTACAAGGCGCCGTTTAGTATTTAAATCGCCTCAAGGGCCCATTACATATTTTTTATTGTACATTTTAGTTTTGTAGTACAAAAGAGTTTTTAGACATCTTTTAAAATGACAGTTCATCCGATTCGTTTGAAGATCTAAGATTTAACAGTTCTTATTTTATCTTGTTTATACGGATATGATTTAGTGTACATATTTCATTAAATTTAGGGTAAATTGGCATATTACATCTTAGTTGAGCTACTTTAATCAAATGAAGACCTTTAATTAAATTAATACAAATACATAGTGGTTGTAAACCTCGTGCAACGGACTGCAAAGGTAGTTGGGAGGAACCTGCGCCTACCTCAAGGTGCACTACAACAAGTAGTGCGGCACAAGGATTTTCAACAGCTTTGGCTTTTTAAAATTATTTCAGAAAAATATTTAAGTTATTTAACAATTTTTTAATATATAATGTTCATAACAAAGTTTTTAAGGTAATTTAAAATTTCACTTGTAGTTTTGCAATATTTTGCCATTTTAAAAGTGATTAAAGAAATTCATAATTAACTGGTAGCTCAATAATTTCTGTTTTAAATATTTAAATTACAAGGGGGTTGGTTTTGAGGATAGCATAACATCGGCCTATTATAGACATCCTCCACTTCCCCTAGATGTGTATTCATTACATTCATTGCTATCCATTCCAAATGTTGGTCAGTTGCACTCTCGGACTCGGAGAAGAATATGATGTCTCACCTTCCCCCTATCTAGGCCAAATTTAACATAGTTTTTCAGAACAAACAACAATTTTATTATTAGAGAGTTATAAAATTTCAAAAACGGCTTTTATGTTAAAAAAAAAAAAAAACATGCCACCATTACTTTAAATCCCAAGCAACTCCGGCATGGAATGCTAGTTGGTATTATGTATATAAAAAGGCATGTTATGGTGTCTATTCTCAATTGCAGAGAAAACTCTTTACCACTGGAATATTTGAACAAGTAACACAGGCAATATTCTAAATAAGTTTGGTTTCTTGGAAATACATAATGTAGTGGTCGCTGCCAATTTTAGTGTTGCAACAAATAACATAACATTATCTGATTGTATGTGCACATCTGGTTTATCTCTAATGTATTTTTTTATTATAAATGGCAGTGTCATGGATTATTATTATTTATTAGTGATAGTATTTCGATGTCATCAAAAAAACTTAGTTATTACAAAGACGCAATTAATAGCTGACATTCACTTATAAAATTATTACGATTATTATGAAGTCCTCGTTATAGTTTTAATTAGTTACTCTATAGAATATCTATAGTAGTTAGTAGTACATATTCTCGATATAATTTTTTTCAGTTGAAATCTATGAATTATTGTAGGAAAAGTTCAATTTATATATGTATTTGCATCTTAATATTAAAATTTGAATCTAGACACTAACATTGTTTAAAAATGAAATAAGAAAGATTAAAAAGCATTTATTATTGTATATAATTTTAAATGCACATTATTACTGGTGGAGTCCGCCAACATTTAATATTTTTGTTATATGGAGATGGAGATGAATATTAATAAATTTGTTGAATGAAGGAATGTACCGGAGATAAAATATTTATTAAAGTTATATATTGATAAATCCTAAGTGATATTTTTTTATTAAAAATATTTTTATTAAAAAAGAAAATAACGCTTTAGAATAACTTTTAACTATTTTTTTTTATTAGATCCAACAGGAAAAATATCATTAAATTTAAATTTTTCTAGAGTTGAATTAAATACACCATCAGTGCCATTGTTATTCCGGCAACTTAAAAACAACAAAAAAATACATCACACTTTGCCGTAATACATTCATCGGATCGTGTTTGGGATTTTTTTTAAATCATAATTACAGATAATAGAATAAAACACCTTCTTTTAGCTACGTTTTTTTGATTATGATATTGAACTTTTCATTTAATATGACTCGACTTATCTGTCTTGATAAAACTGATAAATATAATATATTTATGAATAAAGAAATTTTCCAATGTTTTAAACCTAGGAGAGTAATGTTTTCTTAACAAACACTGATTAAATAAATCTACAAATAAAATATGTATAATTAAACATTTTTGGAAAAGGGAAAGCATATAACATTAATGTTTAAAGATTTAAACAACATAAAAGTAACAGTCTACATATTCACAGTTGGTTTGAAGGGGTTTGTTTGTTTAGCTGAGGATCTTCAATTGGCCCGTATTGTTGGCGTAGACCAGGCCCTGCCCTGGCTGAGGGGCCCAGCGCAGGCAGTTGAGGCTGGTGAAGCCCAGTTCCCAACTCTGCTCCAGACTGCGGATGGGAATCAGACATCCTCGCCGAGTGTTGTTCTCTGAAATTAGATGATGATACATGTTATACTATTATGAGAGTGTAGGAATTTATAATGATTACTCTTAGGTTCACAATAACTCATTTATCATCAATTTTTACATTTTATTAATTTCAAAATTGGTATTCCTATTATTGAAATCAATTATGTCAATTTAGGCAGTAAACTTAACTTATCGAAATTATCTGAAAGACGAAAAATATTTGATCTCCTTTTATTATATAAAATTGTTCATTCAAGGTTAGACTGCCCTGACACTATAAACTTGCTATCTTTACATATACCTCCAAAATATACTAGACGGAATATTTTATTCTACAACAATAACTTCACTACGAATTCTGTGTTAGAAAGAATACATAGGTTGGGCAATGAACTAAGTGATGTCGCTGACATATTTAATTTAAACTTCAATACATTTAAAGCCAAATTAGTCCACCACTTTTTAAATGTAAATAATGTATGAGAAATCATTATATTTTATTTCGACTTTCTATTGTTTGTTTTATACTGTTGTTAAAAATGAAATTTGTAATTGTTATGTACTTAAAAGCCCAATAGGGCGTCAATAAATAAATAACTAAATTATAAATGCGATACAATTAATGTATGTGGATGCGACTGAGACTAGTGTTTATTCCAGCTGAGATCTGGGACGAGAGAGAGCGAGCTTGAGCAAGTGTAACTACTTATATGCAGTTAACTCTTTCTGTCTTATTCTAACGCTACCGTAGACATTTTATTAATCCTACAATACACTACATCGAATGGCAGTGTCATAAAATAAGCTTCTCCACGGCTGGAAGATCTTTGTTTAGAGTCCTATGTGCTTACATGATTTTGAAATAATATCTAGGATAACAATAGAGACATTTCTAGATAGCATAGTTGAATTTTTGCAAATACATAGGTGCTCTTACAAAGGGTGATTCATAAAACAAAAGGGCATAAAAAGCTGGAAAAATAAAAATGGTGCTAGTAGAAATATGTTGTCAATGAATCATTATGTTAAGAAATACATAAATACAAATATATAAAACAAAACAGCTGTTTGGCATATTCATAGTTGGAAAAATAAAAGTAGTTAAAAAATATATGTGCCAGTCGAAATATCTTGTGAATGAATCATTATAGCTGATGAATAAGCTCTTCATGAAGTATTTGTTGGCACTATTCAACAGATCTTTACGTACCGTTCTTCTTCAAAGCCCCAAGTCTGAAGATGAGTGCCATGATTCCATTCCTTCCGTACGGCTGCAGACTGACCCTCCGAGAGCCGAGCCCCACGGCCAGGTGGCGCGCGCACGGAGACAGGGAGATGGACACCGCATTCTGCTCCAACAGGGCGGTGTACAAGCACTCTCCCAAGCAATTCCATTCCAGGGAATAAATACCTAAAACACAACACTCACATGTTATTTCCAAGTCAGTGTACAAATCTATAATTATTATATGTAAAGAAGAGTGTCTGTGGTGGGCGGTGTGGTTTGATTTTTTTATACAAATCTATAGTTTTATTCAAAGATTGACGAAATTTTGTACACATGACCTTGAAAACAAGAGGAAGGTCACCGTCTACACGAAATTTCTAAAAACGACCCCTATCCCACTTTCCAACCCCTTAAAGCAGAATTTTGATACTTTTTGATGAAATTTTGCACACTTGATATTCAAAATAAAGAGGATAATTGAGGAGCATTTTCCCAAAGAGAAATGTTTACAAATTTTTTTTTTTTTCATGACAGTTTTAACCCATTGGCCTTCACTGGGGTGTATCGCTGTCTTAATCTCCAAGCATGCCAGCACGGCGGGTCTGAAGTATGTCGGCTTGAAAACGAAAAACGGACATACATACAATCAATTGCATTAAAATCTGCAGATATAATCGCATCAGTATACGTATCAAGGTTTGCGATTGATACGACTGAGAATGACGTAACAACTTACCTAAAAGACAAAGGGGTCAGGGTAGAATTAATAAAGCCCTTCCACACAACTCCATTTAATTCATTCAAACTTGCGGTGAAATCAAATAAATTAAAGAAATATCTGGAAGAGGAACTGTGGCCGGAGGGAATTGTTTTCAGAAGATATAAAGAATCACGCGTACATAACAATCACCACAATGCATAATAAAAATTTAAAAATTGTATCGGTGAACTGCAGATCCGTTCGCAGCTCAGAAAAATTCATCCATGACCTGTGTGATACACATGATATTGTTCTAATTCAGGAAACGTGGATACTCCCGTCGGACTTAGAATTCTTATCCCACATACACCCTGAATACAACAGCTTGGGAACCTCTGCCGTCAATACATCGATAGGGCCAGTGTTGGGCAGGCCGCACGGAGGAGTGGGGGTGCTGTACAGGCAAAGTCTCAGGGCTGCCACGATCCCGTTGAGTAACTGCCGATTGGCGGGTATCGAGGTAAGCCTAACTTTGAAACTTTATGCATCTTCACCTTGTACATGCCGACTTGCACAGCAGATCACTTCGAAGAGTACGTTGACTGTCTCGCCACCTTGCAAGCAACTATTAACGAAAAGGATTACACCAACTCCATAATTATCGGAGATTTTAATGCAAATCCAGATTCACTTTTCGGAATAGAACTTAAATCCTTCTGTCAAGAATATGATCTTATATGTACTGATACCGAAATGTTACCAGAAAATTCATATACATATATTAGTGACGCACACCACACCACTAGGTGGCTGGACCATTGCTTAGTGACAAAAAATATCTTCAAGCAGATTCTAGACATGAAAATATATTACGACGTGGACTGGACAGACCATAGGCCTCTCGAACTTACCCTACAAACGGAAGGAATACCAACTACCGAAATATATACATGTATGAAAACTGACCGAGCAACTTGGAATCCAAAGAATGAACGCGACATTCAGAGTTATAATATAACCTCACAAGTTTTTCTACAAAATATTCAACAAGATTTTATATCGAACGAGAGAATTGGCAACCCTGCAATTGAGGCACTATATTCCCACATAGTGGACGCACTACGACACGCTGCGATTGAAGCATTTGACAATCGTAAACAAAGATCACAACGGCATAAACAAATATGTGGTTGGAATGACTTAGTCGCGCAAAAATACGCAGAATCGAGACGCGCTATGATGATTTGGATTGAAAATGGTAGGCCCCATGAGGGCTCCATCGCGGTGGAAAGAAAGTTAAAGCGTGCAGCGTTCAAACTAGCATTGAAAAAATGTCAAAACGACTCCGAACAAATTCAAATTATTTTTTTTTTATTTAATATTAAATTTACAATTGCATGTTATTACATTACATAAAGTTTTTTTTTTATTTTTTATTACAGTACATCGTGATACACCTTTTTATAGAGCAGATGCTCGTGTTAAAAAGGCGGAGAATTGCGTGTAAATAGTAATT
Organism: Hesperophylax magnus; assembly: GCA_026573805.1. Lineage (NCBI taxonomy): Eukaryota > Metazoa > Arthropoda > Insecta > Trichoptera > Limnephilidae > Hesperophylax > Hesperophylax magnus. The sequence goes on from JAIUSX010000121.1 coordinate 11,796,885, forward strand.
TAACATATTTTTTATCAAGATAATGAAAAGAATTTTTATTTTTTAATATAACAAAATAAAAATTTTATATGCAACAAAATTTTATCAAATAGAAAAGAGAAAATAATGTAGAAGAAGGAAAGAGATAATAATAAGAAATAAGAGAAAAGGATTTCAATATAATAATAATTGAGAGATTATATTGTATTTTTAAGTATAAACGATTTTAATATGCTATTGATATAGTGTTTTTATTGAGCTTTTGAATTTTTTATAATTCGTTTCCAATCTTAAGTTAAGAGGTAATTGGTTAAACCATTTGACACCAAAATATTTATAAAATTGTTGGGCTGTGGTGGTGTTACAGCGCGGGATAGTTATAGAGCCAAGAATACTTTGTCTATTGCTGTTCGAAAAAGTTGTTAAGTTGTCAATGTTGAAACAATCTTTATGTATTTGAAAAAGAGTTATTTTTTTATAAATAATATGAAGTGAAGGGACTTTAAATTCTTGAAATAATCTAAATGTAGGGTAATCATACGGTTTTTTCAAAATTATTTTTACTAATATTCTTTGGATGATTTCTAAAGGTAAGAGAGAAGTTTTGAAAGCTCCACCCCAACCAACAATTCCGTATTGTAATACTGATTGAATTAGTGAAAAATAGATGGTTCTTAATAATTTAAAATTTAGTATGTTTCGTATTCTAAGAAAAATGTACAATAATTTTCTTAACCTTTCTACTATTGCATTGATTTGTAATTTCCACTTTATGTTACTATCTATAATTACACCTAGATATTTTACATTAGTTTTAACAGTAAGTACAGAGCAGTCAGGTTTACATAAATTTGAAATTCTATTACAATTACATGAGTGTATACTTATCTTTAAATTATCAGGGAATGAATTTTTATTAATGGTGAAAGGTATTATAAAAGTTTTTTCAGTATTAAGTGTTAACAAATTTTTATCGAACCATTTTTTTAGTATGTTTATATCTAACTCTGCTGTTCTTTGGGTTTCATTCCAAGTTAATCCCTCAGTTAAAATTGCTGTGTCGTCAGCGTATGAAATAAGTTTTGACATAATTGAGAGTTTAAAAATATCGTTGACATAAATGATGAAAAGAATTGGACCTAGAACAGTTCCCTGCGGGATGCCAAAATTTGTGGTCTGCGAATCACTCAGAGAGCCATTTAACTTTACAAATTGCTCTCTATTAAATAGGTAATTTTCGATCCACGTTAAAGCATTGTTAGTTATACCAATTTTCGCTAGTTTCGAGATAAGATTAGAGTGTGATATACTATCAAATGCTTTTCTTAAGTCGACAAATGTTCCAATGCATTTTTTTTTATTATCTAAAGATTTGTATATTTCAGATGTTAAGTCAACGATAGCATCTTGAGTGCTCATATTTTCTCTAAAACCATATTGATGTGCATTTAAAATATTATTTTCTTTTACAAATTTAAATATTTGTTTTTTTACAATTTTTTCAAATATTTTGGCAATGTTTGAGGTGAGAGAAATTGGCCTATAGTTACTACTTAGATTGGGGTCCCCAGATTTAAAAATTGGGGAAATAATAGTTTTTTTGTAGGTAAAGGGAAAGTTGCCATTTTCAAAACTTGTATTTATGATGTGAGCCAATGGTTTACAGAGTGAGTCAGAATTTTTTTTAAGTATTTCTACAGAAATATTGTCAAAACCAGGGGAAGAATTACCTTTTAATTCATTAACAATTTGTTTAATTTCATCAACATTAGTTCGTTGAAATTGACTCAAGTTGTTACAAATATTGGATGGTGACGGTAGATCTTTATTATCAGTGTTATTTATTTTAAGTGCTAATTTTTCATTATTATCAGTGTTTTTTATTTTGAGTGCTAATTTTTCACCAACTGACCCAAAATAACTGTTAAAAATATTTGCACATTTCGTTGGATCCGTGTTTACATCGTAAAGTTTGTTATCAATATCTGTGATTTTGTTTATGTTAGATTTTTTTGGTTTTTTATTGATAATTTCATTTATAGTTTGCCATATCTTTTTATTATTGTTGCCAGCAATTTTGATTTTTTCTTTATAGAAATCTTCTTTGGTTTTCCGAATAATGTGGCATAGTTTATTTCTGAATTTTTTAAAATATTCGTATAGTTTATAGTTTTCTGGAAACTTTTTATGTTCTTTATAAATTTTTTCTTTGTGTCTAATTGAAATTATGATTCCTTGAGTGATCCATGGTTTTAATTTTTTTAATTTAGTTTTTGGAGAGTATTTTATAATGGAAGAGGAAGATTTGATGTGCTTATTCAAGATTGCTTCAAAATTTAGTGAACATAAGTCGGTGTTATTAGAGGATAGAACAGTTTCCCAATTTTCAATATTAAGGTTTTGTTGTAATTTTTCGTAATTAATAATAGTTTTTGGAAAATTATTGCGGGAGTAATTATTCACATCTATTTTGTCAGTTTTAAAAGCTACAATACATGTGTGATGATCAGTAATGTTATTTTTCCAAATAATTGTTTTTATTTTTTCAGTTTCATTAGAATTACACCAGATATGATCTATGCATGATGGCCTTTGTCCATGAAATTCTCTCGTATATTTTTTTATACATGGTTTAAAATTTAGTTCCGTTAATGTGTTGATATATTCAGTTTTTTCTTTATTTCTATTGTTTTCAAATTCATTAGATATATCAATATTAATATCGCCTACAACAAAAGCATTTTGAGAGCAATTAGTATTTATAATAGATTTCAGATTCTCGGTGAAATTACTAATGCTCGAGTTATGTGTTCTATATAATGCTATTATATCGTAAAACGTGTGTTTTATAATAATTCGAATATGAAGACAATTTACAAGATCGATATGAATTTCATTAACGGAAATATTCTCATGAATAGATTTTACAAAAACAATGATTCCGCTGTTTTGATTTATTTTGTAAGTTGTGACAAAGTATTTGTAACCAGGTAAATTATAGGTACCTGAGTAGCCGCTAATTCTGGCTTCAGACAAAACAATACAATCCGGTTTATTAGTGAGTTCGTTTAATGCAAGTGTAAAATGATCAAAATTTTTCGAGACACTTCGAATATTTAGGTGAAGGATTGTTAATGCTTTTAGAGGATCTATTTCTAATAATGTGTTATTACATTTGACACTAGTTAGACAAATATTTTCCGTAATATTAAAAGATGAGTCTATCTCTTCAAATAATGAGTCAGACATGGGAGTGTATTAAGAGTATAGAAAAATAAATTTTTGATTTTTACATTATTGTATTGTAGAAGTATAATTGTAGGAAAAAAATGTATTTGAGGAGAAAAAGTGTTCGCCGAGTGAAACATTAGTTTCAGCAAGAAAATTAATAAAAATATGTATGTGGTTATAGCAGAAGAGTGTGTCCGATAAATAGTAATGACATTAAATGAATAATTTATAAAATTTATCTCCAAGTTTAATATATTGACAATATTCACCATTATTTCATTTACACTTGTGACAGCGTAAATATTTGATACAAATATGGCAACGCCGCTATTTCTGTTAATTTTATAATTTGTTGTATAGTACGAGTAACCCGGTATATCGTCGCTTAAGTTCTAACACCGCGGAAGTCAAAAATAACAACTTTTCAGGAAAGCAAAAAAACCGTGCCTTTTTATTTATCGCGATCATAGTACATATATTTTTTAACGAAAATTTATAAAATAAAGGTTTAAATAAGATTTTTGTAACGGTTGTTATAAAAAATCATTATTTGGATTATTTTTTTGACATACGCGGTGTTACCACATTATAATAAATAAAATAGGGGGACTTACGCGGAGTTATTATAAATACTATGTAATTGTCTTGAAATATTCATTTCAAATAAAACAAAAATAACGGGTAGACTTTTATCTCATAAAAAAATACAAAACATAAAACGTACTTCTACAACTATCTTAACAGATGTTCTTAACTTTTCGTTATAAATAATTAACAAATTAGCTTTATTACACTGTTTTTCAACCTTGATACTTATTTGGTAAAAAATCACATCAAAAAGTTCAAATCAGTTCTACCTTACAAACATAATTAAAAATAACAAAAATACAATAGAAATTAGTAATTATTAAATCTTAATGAAGTAAAGCATCGTAAAAATGGTGACAGTCAGGAGGAATAACTGACTTGAGTTCTTGAAGATGTTTCCATTTAGATTCATTTATTTTTTTATGGTTATTATAAAGCTTTTACCTTGGGCCTGGTCTTGTCCTTTAATTTTAAGCTCATCTAGGCAAATTCTTGTAGTCATCCTAAAAGCTCAACTTGTAGTTAATAAGGCCATTAGGGTTATACTCCAAAACCCTCAAATCTGTGACTGTAGGATCGTTTGCGACTCGGCCAGGCCGGATTGACTCATACAAGAAATCATTTTTGTTTGAGTAGTCATAAAAAAGTCAAAAGAGAAAAAACTGAACGATAAAAGGTTGTTTTCTTCGGGCTTCCTTAGAAATCGAGGCATACTGGGAGGGTAAGTATATTTCCTTGTTTTAAGCCTACATTCAATTGCATTGTGGCTAGAATCACACTCCATTTGTGTATGACCCTTGTCAAGGATTTTTTGCGTTATATTCCATGGCTAAATCTAAAAGAGCACTAGCTAAAACAACGTTTCTGTTTTGGGATGTACATCCATCAGAAAATAGGATAATTGGCATAGGTTTTTCAGAAAGTGATTTTCTCAGGCAATCTATGACACATGATGTAAAAACAGAAGCCACTAATCCTGCATTGTGCTCGTCAAACCAGTAACAATGGACATCTTTTGTAGCTAGATTAAAAATTGTGAAATTGTGAACACAGAGTTTTGTTTTGTGATACAAAGCACTAGTCTGCAACATCGGACATAATTTTACCGATTGGAAATCGTGCGTAAATACGTGTGCTTCTCCTGCTAATGCTCGGTCCTTGTCTTTATTTTTCTCCTCTCTAGCTGCTTCTTTTCGAATGACGTGATTGCGATAGATATCTTCACTTATATTACATGCTTTGAACGCACAGCTTGTGTCATATTGATCTTTTTTTGGTTGGAATAAGCTAAATTCTTTTCCTTAAAAATTATGTCAAAGGACCATCGGCTGACGGGTTCTTTACACTTATATTGGCATTATCTGGAATTATAACAACAGGCAAGTTGTTAATGTCGAGGTTTTCCAAATTTTCCTTGGGTGTGATATTTTCATTTTTCTTTTTCGGTGGTATTTTTATTCCTAGTTGTTTACATATTTCATCGATCTCTTCATCATCACTGCTGTCGTAATCCATGGGGCATTGATATCTGTAAATTTAAAACCTTGTATTAAAAACCGTTATATAAAACACCGCGTAAGTCACTTCTACATTGCAGAACACCGCGTAAGTAAAATAACAATTTTCATCTTATTTTTTACAAAAACGTAATTAATATTTAGACTTAACTATACTTAAAAACCAAATATAAAGACTTTATCCCTTTTATGAACACATAATATTAGTAATATGATTTAAACTTACCTTGATTTACAATGTATATATTCGGAGCACACTTCGCGACCTGTCACAATATGAAAGCAAACTGACTTACGCGCTGTTTGCATGACGATTTCCGCGGCACGGAGATACGCTGTGTATTTGTTTTCAAAATAAAACGCTTTTCTTGGTTAAAATCCTTGTTTCTGATTGATCTAGGAGGTGCGCCTTTCGATTCTCTATAGAATGACATGCAAAAGTTAAAATGGCATTTTTTGGACTTCCGCGGTGTTAGAACTTAAGCGACGATATTATAATTAATTTCACTCGATGAATGCGTTTCTGATAATATTATACAGTCAAGTCTATTTAATTGTTTAATAGTTATTAGAAATTCTTCGAAATTTTTTTCCAAAGATCTAACGTTCATGTGTATTATTATTAGGCTGGCTGTAGGTTTTATATCTATAAGATCGTTTGTATTTTTTACCGTGTCAAAAATCCTTACGTCTATTTTATATGAATTATCTATTGGGTTTATTATAAAGTCGTTCATTTTGAGGTAGTAATAAAAATTAACAATAATGTTGGCGCTGGGAATACACTTCACATTTGCAATTATAATATTACTTGTGTTGACTTGTATATTATCACTGCGTGTTAACACTTTGCGGGAGGGCTTTTCGAAATATTTTTTTGAAATATTGTGCAATTTATTTAGGTTTTCGTTAGACTTGTAATTAATAATATGCATCATTAGTCGTAATCGATGCGATCCCTCGCAATTTTCAGCATTTTGTTTCTATAGTTGCACCTAATACTGTTGGCTGCGTGGTCCGTGGTGTTTTTTTCTCCATATTTAGAATTTTGTCTGGTGCAGTTTACATATGCTGGTACTGTTTTTCCTCTTCCCGGACATTTTGAAAGGATGTGGTCGCCCATGCAGTGTGGGCAAATTGGAGGGCTGGTTCGGTGTAGGCATCTTTTAGCCGTATGCATGAACATACAGCAATGAAAACATTGAGTTAAAGGATCGCAATCTTCAATTTTTACTCGTTGAAACTGTATATTTAGTTTACCGAGTGCAAGGAGACTTTTTCGCATTTTGCCACTGGTTTCCATGATGTAGCTAGTGAAATGGCGCTGCTTTTCGTTTATGTTTGTGTTTTTTATCTCCGTTATAAGTGTGATTTTGTTGTCTTCACTTTCCTTGTAAACATCTTCAATTCCTTCGTTCTGGGTTATTATTCCGCAAAATATTTCGTCTTCAGTAAGATTGGATTTTAATCCTTTTATTATTATTTTTGGTCTTTTCTTTTGAATTTCATTTACCACCAAATCGGTATTTAGTTTTTTTATTTCGGCGGTTAAGGTATTTGCATATTCCTTTTTTGGGCATGATATTATTATTTTTTCTTCTTTTGTTTTTCTCAAACCATTTATTCCTATCTTTATGTTACTTAAATTTATTTCTTTTTTTATTATTTTTTCAATTTCTTCTGCTTTAGCATTATTTTTGGTCGACGAAATGATGATTGAGAATCTCTCTTCTTCTCGAGGAGTAATTTTGGTTGTTGATACTTTCTGGGCATATGATGGTGTTGTTGCGCTTTTCATTATTTTTTCAAAGTTTGGATAAAATAGTTTTATCCATTTTGGATAAAATGGATAAAATAGCTGGAGCTTTACATAGCCGTGACTTTAAACAGTTTTGGAATAAGACAAATAAACACTGCAACATACAATGTAAAATTCCGTGCAATATAAATGGAGAAACGAACACTAAAGCTATTGCTAATATTTTTGCAGAACACTTCGCCACCTCTTCTCCGACCTCTCCAATCCCCGCAAGCGAACCACCACTGAGTCGTTTAACAAACGAAGACAGCGGCTTATTGATCACAGCAGACATGGTCATTACCGCCCTGAGACAAATGAAAACTGGGAAATCAGCGGGTCATGACGGACTGAGTACCGAACACATCAAACACGCTGGAGGACCGATTTTTCTACTGCTGGCGAGTTTGTTTACCGACATCTTGAAGAACGGATACTTGCCAACAAATATGACAAGAACTATAATAACACCTGTTCTCAAATCTAAATCGTTGGACTCTACCTCCCAAGACAGCTATAGACCAATCTCAATTGCCATCACCATCGCACGATTATTCGAACGTCTATTATTAAACAGTATCGGACCCAGTTTGGAAACCTATGACAACCAAATGGGATTCAAAAAGCAAACTGCTACCGATACTGCTATTTTTACGGTAAAAAGAACCCTGGAATACTACAGGAATAAAAAGACCACCTCATATGCATGTTTCTTAGACCTGAGCAAGGCCTTCGACAGGGTTTCTCACACTCTGCTATGGGCTAAACTCAGAGAAAGAGGCATATCATCGGAGGTCATACATATCCTCAACTCGTGGCACAGACAGCAGGAAAACCTAGTAAGATGGAAGGATGATTTTTCCGAACCTTTCCTCCTAAAGAGTGGCGTCAGACAGGGAGGATGCATGTCACCGATACTGTTCAATCTGTACATGGACGAACTCACCGAAAGGCTAAACAATGCAGGAGTAGGCTGCCACATCGGAGGACAGTGTCTGAATAACGTCAGTTATGCGGACGATATGGTCCTGATGGCACCATCTATAAGGGGACTGCGCATTCTTCTGAAAATCTGTGAAGAGTATGCTGAAGAAACAAATATGTTATATAACCCCGCTAAAACGGCTCTATTGGTCATAAGACATGGGCAAGGCCCGACAAATATTCCTCCAGCTACCTTGAACGGTGTGAACTTGAAGGTGACCGAAGGAACTAAATACCTTGGACACATAATCACCAGTAGTCTGATGGACGATGATGATATCGATAGACAAAGGCGAGCTCTCAGCGTTAAAGCAAACATGCTCAGCAGAAGATTTCGCCTTTGCAGTACCGCAGTAAAAAGGACGCTCTTCCTTTCCTTCTGCGCAACGTTGTACACGTGCGAACTATGGGCAAACTACAAGAAGAGTAGTATAGAAAGACTACGGGTCCAATACAACAACGCCTTCCGCACAATGTTTTGTCTCCCCAGATACTGCAGCGCTTCCCATATGTTCACGGAGGGGCGAGTTCCCGGATATGCAGCCCTTATTAGATCCAGGGTGGCAGGAATGAGGGAAAGGATAAGAAGCTCTGGAAATATCCTCACTATGGAAGCCCGCCTCACTCCATCCTCCAGCATTGACGCACACTGGAGAAAAATACTAACGCCTAATATAATCACGGCTCCCTAAAGGCTTCAACTTTCTATTATTCTATTATTTTATCATTTTATTCAATTTTATTTTCAATTTATTCTGTTTTCTTTTCTTTGTTTTTCTGTTCTATCTTCTTGTTTTTGATTATATATTTTGTTGTATCTCTATATGGAATGTGTGGGACTGCACTAACCTCCCCACATACCGGAATAAACACTTTATTATTATATTATTATTATTATACGGACATAACAGACATTTGTATTTCAAATTTTAAATGCCAATCGCTCTGTAGATAATGAAGCATTCATTTTGTAATGTGGGCAAAAATACCTTGGAAAATTTATTCCCTGATATTTATTAATGAAGTTTTGTTAGCGATTGGCGTAGTAGTGATTTGGCAATGGCAAGTGAAATTTCAAAATGGCAAGTGGTGGATGCTTTGAGGACCATCATTCCAAATTAAATTTTTCAATATACATATTTTATATTACGATATTTGTAAAAAAAAAAAAAAAATCCATTAAGAGTGACTAATGTTCAACTTTTTTGAAACTAAATTAAAAAAAGAAGAAAAAATTAAAAATAATTAAAATTTTGAAATATAATCCTCAACATTAATAAATAAGTACATACAAAAAATGAATACGCAACACTTAGGACGGGTTGTTTTCTTGACTTTGGTTTTCAGAAATAAATGAATGCAAATCTTGGAGGCAGTAATTAACCCACATTTCCCGACATCTGATTGATCTGAAACTCGGCAGATAGACTCGTTGTCTAAGTAGACCAATTGTGTCTGTCGCGAAAAAGTGATTCTAGATGTAGCTGTAAATGTAGAGTAGGTCGCGAGAAAAAAAAATCCGCTCTATCTTTGAAAGCTCGTGAGCGGGTTTCGATGAGCGGGTCATTCACGATTGAGCCAGAACTACGCAAAATTAAGATTAGACAATTTTTGCTTTAATTTACGTATTAACTAATATTCCTGGAAATATTATGTATGTATGTAAGAAATATAATAATATACGGAACACTTGTAAGCTCGCAGGCTGTTATTTTTGACTACTAAAATACTGGGGCTACCACAAAGTGTGGCTTAAAAACGAACTTGGAAACTACATTTATTAAAATAAATATGCAAAAAAGTATTTTTTCAGTAAGTGGTATATTGAAAACATGAGCAGGAGAATCAGTTTGTGTATTTAGGGAGTATATTCACGAGAGATGGAAAAGCTGACAGAGATATTAAAAGAAGGGAAAATGCAGGTAACTCCATTAATGGAGGACTGAACGCAGTTGGCGCTAACAAAATATTGTCGAAAGAAGCGAAGCTAGCAGTCCACAATGGAGTGCTGGTACCTACCCTGATGTACGGAAGTGTGGCAGATAAAGGATGAAAGTAGACTGAATGCTGTAGAAATGCGATCCCTGAGGCGTATGTGTGGTAAAACCATGTATGATTGTGTGAGAAATGTGGAGATCCGCAAAGAGTGCAAGTCTGATGTAAGCGTAATGAGTAAGATCAAGAAAGCGACGCTTAGATGGTTTGGGCATGTAGAGGGAATGAGCGAAGAAAGGAGTGTAAGGAGAATATATGATGCAAATGTGAATGGTAGCAGAAGTCGGGACGCCCGAGGAAGACATGGCACGACCAAGTGAATCAGATAGTTGAGTCCGGCCATGTCAAGAATCAGAATAATAGAAGAGTATGTATGAGACGATGTATGAATGTGAATGAGGCAAGGAGTGTGTGCCAAGACCGAGTTGTTTGGCGGTCCGTCCTCTCTGCCTAACCCTACGGGACGGCGTGATGGTTAGTTAGTTAATTCAAAAACTACAGAACCGATTTCACTGAAAATTTCAGAGTATGGGTGTGCCAAGACCGAGTTGTTTGGCGGTCCGTCCTCTCTGCCTACCCCTGCGGAGAAACGGCGTGATGGTTAGTTAGTTAGTTGTTCTTATAGTGTCAGAAGTGTTTAGAGAGTGGTTTCAATGGTATAAAAAGTCAGGGAAGCCCGAGGAAGGCTAAATGCTAATTGATTTTATTTGATGTGCACATCAAATAAAAATCGATATAACAATGAGGTATACAGTAGGGAACGGTATAAAAAGTCGGGGATGCCCGAGTAAGGCATGGCACGATCAATTGAAACAAAACTTATATAAGGTACACTAGAATTCACAACCTCAAGTCAGCTAGCATAATAAAAAGATTCTTCTAAAATTCGATATTCGTTCTTGGAAAATATTTGTATTATATTATAAATCTAAATATTGAAACAAATACTTAAAAAAAAAAAAACTTTGTCAATTTTTAAAATAATATTGTTTCCATTTTTGTTATTTGTTTTTGGGGTGTTATGCCGTGTTGCACTAACTCTTTCTTTAGCCAACGTTTCGAACAACGTTACAGTGTCCATCATCAGGGCAGATGTGTCCATCACATCTGCAACACGGCATAACACCCCAGAAACCTTGGCTAAAGAAGGAGTTAGCGCAACATGGCATAACACCCCAAAAACAAAAATACTTTTGGCCATGAAAATCTTAAATCATATTGAATATTAATTCCACCTTAAAAGTACACACAGTTTTCATTTACATTGGAATTCGCAACCTCAAAAGTTTAGTCTAAACCATTCACAACCCCAAGCAACTCCAGGTACACTTGACACGGCGCGACTCAACTATTTAATATTAATTATATTGTATTTCACTTTTTAGTGAAAGAGTGCTGGTTCACTTGATCGTGCCATGACTGTCCCGACTTCTTCTACCAATCACATTCGCATCATACCTTCTCCTTACATTCCTTTCTTTGTTCATCCACTCAGAAAAAAAAAATATATGTATTATTTTTTATGTGAATACCGCACAAGAGTTTCAAATGCTCCCAACTGTCTGGAGCCAGTGAGACTATGGCATCCCTAATTGGGGCATGTTGTGAGGCTGAAGGTAGTGGGGAAGGGAAGGATATGGGAAGAGGAAGGATATGGGAAGAGGGGGATACCTAGCTATTCAGATCTGGTCACCAAACACTAGGGTGTCCCTTATATTTCAAAGTTTTTATTTTCTAATGCATAGGTCTTAGTTTTGTTCCTTTGCTTCTGAAACACTCGGATTTTTTTTTTTACCTTATTCGGAGCACGATAACCCGTGCCGACTTGCTCCGAATCATGTTCATACAAGTTGCGCGGAAGTAGCGGCGCGCACTCGCGGTATCTGTCATTTGTGTTCAGTTATTCTCGTGATTATCACGTATTGTTTTACATTTAAAAGATGGCAGTGGAATTAAGAAGCAATAAAAAAAGTATTTTCTTAGTTGGTGACGTAAATTATCAAATAACAGGCGCAAAGTTACCGTCTAACCGGCAAGTTCTTGCAGTACTTTTTTTTAACATTCGCGAAGTTAAATTGACTGTTAGTGAAAGCGCGAATCTCGTCATTCGAGAGTGTATTATATTTTGGGAAAAAGCTAGAATCCCTACCAGAGCTATACCTAACTGTGTAAAAAAACTTGTGGATCTTCACCATGCTTGGAGGGAGTTGCAAAAAAATTCCAAAAAAAAAACACTTGTTTACAAGCGCCGTGAGGAGGACTTTCAAAACAATTTAAACAATATATTCGATATAGCACACGTTGATGCTTTGGAACGGATGAAAATAGAAGAAGACAAAATATTTTTACAAAAACAAAGAGAACCAGGCCGTCCAGGATGCTTAGCGGGTGTAGACAAAAAGTTAGCCGAAAAAGAAGAAAGGACAAGAGAGAGAAAATTAAAAGAGAAGAAAAGACATGAGCAAATGTGTTTCGCGAGTTTATCGTCATCTCTTACTACACAAGATTTTATACAAACACAAGGACATACCGATCAACATACCAGCTCTGAAGAAAGCCTCGAGGAACCCTTGCCAACCACCTCTCAAACGGTTTCTGAAACTACTACAAAAAGAGGACGGAAAAACTTTATCACGCCTAAGTTAGTTGCAGCTTTAGATAGATGTCAATTAAGCATAAGGGATTCTGTCTATATTCTTCATGCTGTAGTAGAAGCGCTAGACCTTAGCTGTGATGATTTTCCGATAAACAAATCGTCCATTCAACGCATTCGCACACAGAGTAGAAAAGATAGAGCGGAATCTATAAAATCAGATTTTCAGGATAATATGCCTGAAATGGTGACCGTTCACTGGGATGGGAAATTATTACCTGGACTGGACGTGAGAAGTTCTAAGGAAGAACGCCTGCCAATTCTAATTTCATTTGGAGAAAAGGAACAACTGCTGGCTGTACCCAAACTGGAGAGCTCTTCCGGCCAGGATCAAGCTAAAGCTGTGTTAAACGCACTTCATGACTGGAACATCGATGACAAAGTTCAAATAATGTGTTGTGACACAACTGCGTCTAATACAGGGCGATTGAAAGGAGCCTGTGTACTTTTGGAACAAAGACTAGACAGGGAATTACTACTCTTTGCTTGCCGCCATCACGTTTACGAACTGGTTTTGAAATGTGTGTTTGAAACAAAAATCCAACAAGTTACTAGTAGCCCTGATATTCCAATGTTCAAAAAGTTTAGAGCCAACTGGAAAACTATTAATCCTGCTGCTATTGAAACATACACCGATATCGTCACACAACATTTTTGTAATACAACAATAGAAGAACTGTTGACATTTTATAATCAAGAACTGCAAAAAACCATTGTGCGTGACGATTATCGTGAGCTGATTGAACTATCTATTATTTTCTTAGGAGGAGATAATGAGAAAAAAATTAATATCAGACCTCCTGGAGCGATGCATCAAGCAAGGTGGATGGCTAGAGCTATTTACTCTTTAAAGATATGTTTGTTGCAATCCCAGTTCAAAATTAGCGCCAAGGATAAACGAGCACTTCAAGACGTTTGTTTATTCATTGCGGTTATATATGTGAAACCATGGCTTGGATGTAGTCTGGCGGTAAAGGCACCAAATCAAGATTTGTGCTTTTTAAAGAGGCTTAACCTTTTCTATGCGTCATTAATTTGTATCACTTTGTTCACACGCGGGGCTATTTATCATCAATCTAATTTATGACTTTAAACAATAATCACACATGGATTTTAAAATTTGTTTTAAAAAATACGTCGCTTATGTCTTGAATTATCTTTTCAAGTATAAATAAACAATCCGAACATCAATGAGACTTGATAAAAATTCGAAGTATATATTCATAATGTAACTGATATGGTATGCCCGGGCGGCCATGTTAATATTTCAAGGATAACGATACACATGATTATAAACATAACAGAGTAGAGCTCTTCAACTGTGGTGCGATGTAAGTGGTTGATTTATGGGTGCGATGACGCGTTTGACTGGATACGTGAAATATTGACACACTTAAAAAGGTTCATATAATAAAAAATAACTACACTTAAATTTACAAAAAATAATGAAATAATTTTTCTGTTATTATGTCACCGTAAATATGTATCACTTAATATATTTTTTTATCGTGATTTTGAAACAGTTCTCAACGCATAACGGCAGAATCATGGCTTTCATGTATTTCAGCAGCTTCGCAATTATTATCGACGTCACTGTCACTAATTTCAAAATCTGAATCTATTTCTAAAGTAGCACCAAATATTTCTTCGTCATTAAGACCACGACCCGACATTTTGTATTTTGGCAATAAAAATACTTTCAAAAATTGATAAAAAGTCAAACTTATACAACTTTACACTTGATTTTTCACTATAAAAAAGTTTTAACCACGTATCTTTATTTGAAAATAATCTAACACTGACGAAATTTTATATTTCTTCAATAGTTTGAATGAATGTATGTAACTGAACTTATTTTAAAATATGATAAATCAGATGAATGTACACTGTAATTAAAATAGTTCATATCCACGAAAAAAGCAAACAATAATTCGATAAAACAATGTAATCTACACGGCGAGCGTCTCTGTTTGAGAATCTTATAAATTGCGCCTGCGCAATAACGTGTGTAAAGACGCGGGAAGAATTCAAACTGATTCATTTTTCGCTCTGAGTTGGAAGATCCCTTCAAATCTTTGTATCGATGATTAGGATACGTATTATGGATAAATATCGTAAGATGTCAGTAGTGTAAAGATGTGAGATTTTTTAGGAGTATAAGTTTTACCGTGCTCAAGCATGTTTCATACCCATAACGCCGAAGAAACTTTGCGTCGCACAGATGTGCCACCCGCGTACAGGGCATGTACAGTGCGTCGCAGGCGTGCGTCTCCCCCAGGGAAAGGGTTAAGGAATATGAAACTGTTGACAAATTGATCTCCAAAGCAGCCCTGAGCAAGTTTAGTCAACATCTTTGGTACTTGTCAGAAGAAATTGCCGTTTTGTCACTCTTTGATGATGAAGTTAATACACAAACCAAGGGAAACATTGTAGTGAACTTACAAAGAGAGAGTTTGTATGATTCTGGGAAGAGATACATTCCATCGAAAGAAGATATGTCTGATTTTTTTGTATGGTAAGTAGGAATACATAGTTTTATTTTTTATACTGTTTTCACTAAACTGATAATAAAACTCATTTATTATTGCAGGAAAATTATTAAGTGATTTTGTGTCTGTCAAAAGCACAAATTTATTTTCTCGATTAAAAATTGATGAGAACTTCCTCCAGAGACCCGTTTCTACGTGGGACGAAGATGTTGCCTATATAGAGGCAAAACGAAAAGTTTTTTCTTTAAGGGCAGTTAATGATACAGCTGAAAGAGCTGTAAAACTTATGCAAGATTTCCATGGTTTGATCACTGCAAATGAAGAACAAAAGCAATTTTTGCTACGCTGTGTGCCAGAGCATAGAAATCTGTATCCAGATTGTAAAAAAGAGACCCTCAAAGGAAAATATCCTGCCTGATCTGTAATTTTATCTTCTTTTAATAAATATTCTTTTAAATATAAATATTTAAACTGCTTACTTTGTACAGTTCATGATTTATTCCTTCTGTGTACTCCCTGTGTGTAATAAAAGTTTATTATTATTATCATTATTTCAATTGATTTCAATACATAACGGAAAGGGTTAAAAACAGCAATTTTCAAAATCTTCAGAGCTCTGTCGGCACGGGTTAATGTTGACGTAGGAAGATAAAATTTTGTATTTAAGTAAGTCTGGGTAGTTCAAAAAGAAATAGTGGGTATGCATTTTGATATCAAAAAAAATTTTTTTTTCAACCATATAAGGGACGCCCTACCAAACACGACTAAAGCCAATTTCAATTGGTCATACACCAGGCCGATACTGAGAGTATCTTCCATTGAAATCGTTAAAGCCAATTAATATTGCTTTAAGTTACATTTATTATCTCTAAATAGTATAAAACAAAGTCGCTATCTGCGTCTGTCTGTTGGTGTGCTTAGTTCTTAGAAACTACGCAACGTATTTTGGTATGGTTTTCACTATCATTTAGAGCAGGGCTTCCCTAACTGTGAGTCGCGACGCCCCGGGGCGCCGCGGGATCATCCCAGGGGCGTCGTGAGGCAATCTTTATAGCGTCTTCCACACGCCACACCAAAGAAAAAAAATGCTTTTTTATCTTTTTTGTTTGCTTCCATTTTTGTTTTTATGTTGTGTTCTTTATTTTCTAATAAAAAATTTAGATACTATATGGAGTTTTTCTGACAAATTATTATTAGGTAACGTACCCATACTACGTGACCCGTTCAGGGGGGGGGCTTCAAAATACTACGCTTGGTACAAATGAGCGGCGGGGGGCTTAGTCACCGGAGGGGGCGGGGGTCATTGCAAAATCAATAAATGTTGCCGTTACGCACATTATTAAAAAGATCTAACAGAACTTAATAAACAGCAATTGAATTCAATGATAATATTAAAAACGCACTTGTAAAAATAAACAAATAATAATAAATTTTTTAATTATTATATATATATATACAGAATTTTCCAATAAGAGGTGTTATTTTGAATAGCCCGCTATTTCAATCATGCTATGCAATAAATGACAAATTATTACTTACTGAAATATTATTTATTTATTTACACCCTTAAGGATTTGACATAAAACATGTCGTAAAGAATTACTTTTTTTTAAAATCATTTACGGATAATACATAACAAATTATGGACAATTATATTTATAATTCATTATTCCCAATGAGTTTAAATAAACTCATTTCGGTAATATTACACATTTAAAAAAAAAAATTTTTCATCAGAATACGAATTTAATAGGGAGTTCGATGAAAAACGTACATATACAGGGTTTTCCAATAAGAGGTGTTATTTTGAATAGCCCACTATTTCGGTAGATGTTACTTTTGAAGCTGTCATTTTTTGACATTTGACAAGTAGAAACTACGCCATTAATAAAAATGGAACGATACACGCTTCAACAACGCATTGAAACTATTAAAATTAACTTGAGTGAATCAAATGCAAATCATCTTAAGTGATGAGGCCCATTTCCACCTCGGTGGCTTCGTCAACAAGCAAAATTGTCGCATCTGGGACTCGGAAAACCCAAGAGTAATAGTGAAAAGCCTTTCTATCCTCAACGTGTGACTGTTTGGTGCGGTTTATGGTCCGGCGGAGTCATTGGACCTTACTTTTTCGAAAATGAGGCTGGAGCAACAGTGACGGTGAATGGATTGCGCTATCGAGAGATGATTAATGATTTTTTATGGCCGGAATTGGATGGTATTGATCTGGACAAAGTTTACTTTCAACAAGATGGCGCTACGTGCCACACAAGCAACGAAACCATTGATCTTTTACAATTGAATATCAAAATAACACCTCTTATTGGAAAACCCTGTATATATGTCACTGCCTAAGTAATAAATCCGGATATTATATATACTATCTAGCCATTATTTATAATGTCTAACCCATTTGGACAAAGTGATAATTGACATAGAATTAATCACATTAACTAGCCATTTTATATAATATCTTCGAAGACTTGGATAAAGTAATAAAACAAGTAGGAATAGGTAAAGATTATAAAATTGTATTTTAATTTATAAGGTTGGGTTATTATAGGTTAGGTTAGGTTGAGTTGGGTTAGGATGGGTTAGGTTAGGTTGGGTTGTTATAGGGTAGGTTAGGTTATGTTGGGTTATTTTAGGTTGGGTTATTATAGTTTAGGTATGGTTGGGTTCTTATAGGTTAGGTTAGGTTAGTTATTATGGTTTATTATGCTTATATAATGCACTTGCGTATTGTGAATTGACTAGATGATCATTTGTGGAAAAGTGTGTGAAAGGGTTTAGTTTTTCCTGTGGGGAAGATTTAACCCGGACACAAAGTCGGAAAACAAAAAAAAAAATATATAATAATTGTACGAGACAATTAACCGTCTGTACAATTACTGTATATGCATAGGAGGCTGGGTACACTTGTCAACGTTTCAGTCTCGGCGAGTGTGGTGAAAGTTTGGAGTGAAGTTTGAAGCCAAGTTCAGAAAGGAATTTATTTCCAAATCTGAGCTGAAGAAAAGAATTTATTACTGGCAAAACTGAATTTAGTACTAAGTAAAACACTTGAATATATTTCTTGGAGACTTGGTGATGGTTCTTCAGTAGAGAGGATTCCCTTTCAGAGGTAGTTGTTGAACTAACTTTGCATAGAATTTGGTTTTCTATTTATAGAACAAATTCAAATCGGGACCCCCTCTTTAGTGAGGAGTAAATTGGTTGGGTATTTTTCCTCTCAATAGTTGGCTTGCTGAGAGGAATGTAATATTGCGATGTGATACCTTTAACCAAGTCAGTTCAATTTACCTAAACCATCACCTCAAGTCTCGTTTATTTATTTTATAATAAAATATACAAATTTTCATATTGGGTTTGAAGTTAGACCTCTTTGGTTTGAACATTTCACAAAGAGCAATAAATATATTTAGGTGTGATTTTTCATGTGTGTTTTTTATAAGTAAATATTAAAAAAAAAAAAATTGTGTAAAAACATTTGAAGGTGAACGATTTATTGAAAACTGATCTTTTATTTATTATATAGGTTATGTATAAAGAA
This sequence comes from Hesperophylax magnus, assembly GCA_026573805.1. NCBI lineage: Eukaryota > Metazoa > Arthropoda > Insecta > Trichoptera > Limnephilidae > Hesperophylax > Hesperophylax magnus. Next base: position 11,815,672 of record JAIUSX010000121.1, read on the forward strand.
AAGTATTTTTTTTAATATTTGAATATAAATGAAGAGAGAGCATGCATTTATCTATCACTATAAGCTATGGCGTTTGTTTGATCAAATTAATGTTTTATTTCTTTATGACTTTAAAATATTATTAAACAAGTAAAATTTTATTTTATAATTTATATGTGTAATGTTCCTGATTTATTCCTTTATTTGTATTTGTGTTAAGTGTGTTTTGTATGTTGAAATATTGTCTTTAAAAATAAATATTCATAGTAAATCAGACCTAAGCGATGCGTTATATTCCGCATCCTTTGAGCTGGGAGCAGGGCAACCAGTAGTCGGCCATCCCGAGATATGTCAATGCTGGCATCGTTGTGGATTTTACACTTCTGCACGACAACGTTGATGTTAGCTGCAATAAAAAAATATCATTAGAATCTCATTAATTTCTTTGAGGTGCTCTAGAGCAGCAGTTCCCAAAGTGGGTTCCACAGAACTTTAGGGTTCTGCAGAGGCGTCACGAGGGTTTCGCGACCGTTTCAAAAAACTAAAGAATTTAGCTGTCAGACAATAGCAATAACAACAGATGAAAAAAGGAAGATCAGTACTTTCAAAAACGGTGGGCGTATAAAATGGATTCCTTGAAAATATAAGAAATGTGGTTTAATATGTGAACATATTTGGAGTAGCAATTGAATATGTATGGATGAATGAAGAAGTTATTAAGTACCACCGCCCCGGTAACCATTTATTGGATAACCAACTCCTCTGCTGTAGGAGTGTCACTTTAGGGTTCATGGGGTGGTTTGCTCAGGTGGCGGGCTGAATTAGGAGGGACTGGTTTTTTATATATTTTTTTTTTTTTATTTAACGGCAATATAAAGTAAAGTAAAAAAGATACAATAGTAAAATAAAAATATAAAGTGATGTAGTTTGTTCTCGGTCCTCCTCACTAGGTATTCCTGTTCCGAGGCGGACTGTAGGTTGTTGTATGTGTGTTGGTTGAGTGAGACCTTTTGACCTCTCCATCTCTCTCGACCCATCGCCTTACACATCAGTGAGAAGGATGGATTCATACGATTGTCATTCCTTGACCCCAACATTCCTACCCACCCTTTATACCCTTTTCCTTCCCAGAACTTGCTCTCCTTCCTTTCCTTAAAAATATCCTCCATACAGTATCCCCAAAGACGAGATAGGCCCTGAGGGAAATTATTTTCCTCAGTTAACTGTGTGGAGATAATGTAAAAAAAAATTACATCCTGCTCGGCCTTACAAAAATTCTTTTAGTATGTCGTCAGATACCTCCATATATGGAAGTGAGTTTTGAAATTTCTCAGTTAACCTCTCAGACAAAGACTTTTATTTACTATGTGTTCCTTTGCGAACTGTCAAAACGTGATAATTTTTGTGTTATTTACGAGTTTTGCTAAAAGCTTCATAACTCACGTTTTGGGAAACGTAGCCTCATTCTAAAAAATGTTTTGGGAAGATTATGAAATTCACTATCGCATTGTGTTGTTATAAGAAAATATTTGCGTTTCTAAATATACTTTTTATGAAAACGTCAAAAATATGTAAAAATCGCTTACCATTATTTCAAAGCCGTGAAAAATGTACTTTTTTCTGAGTATCATAAAGAAATAACACTTTATATATTGAAGAAATATAATTAAAAACTATTAGTCACCTCAAAATACTAACCGTCCAAACTAAAATATTTTTAATAAATTATTTAGAAACGCAATAAATTATGAACGAACAAGATGACAGATCCAATCGGCTTAGATAATGCACCTCTACGTTCCATAGATATTCTTGAATACAGACGCGTAGCGTTATTCATTATCGATACTCTGTTTTTTAAATCATGGCAATCCGTATACTAGTGATGGAAATAAATCGATTTTTGTAAAATCTCGCGCGTTTACGTGAAAAGACGTTCTAATGTCTTGACCGCTATTATCATATTTACGTCTTTTGACGTTCTAATGTTCTGAGTGGTTAATAGCTTTCAATCAAATTTATCATTGCTATGATTAAATACACTATTTCATTACACGATTTCCTTTCTGTTTTACAAAACACAAAAATATTACAAAGATATAATACAGATATTTACAAAAATTTACTTCAAAAATATCAAATGTAGCAGATTCCCTGTGCTTGAGGACTGTCCCTCTTTCATATTTATTTAGAAAGGGGTACATTTTTTTTATTTATTGAGGTTCCGCCAACATCAAATAGTGTTCCGTGGTTGAAAAATTTCTGGAACCCCAGCTCTAAAGTCCGGTGGGCAGTACATCAACTAACAGTTTCTTAAGACTTGGGCCCTCTTTAGTACAAGTTATGTTTAGTGAAAAATTCTGTACTAATAAGGGTTCATAGATTTAAAAAAAAATACATACACACATACTTTGAAGATAGGTAAAGACTTACCGTTGCAAATGTCGGGTAATTGTCCCTGAGTGAAGTCCCAAACTTGAATCCTGTGCACCGGGGATTCGGGAGTGTCGGTTATTAAACTTTGACTCCCATCCAGAATACCGGCACCACCATTTTCATCCACTGACATTATATTCTGTAAAATATTAGAAATGATTAAATGGCATAAAAAGGGAAAGTATAGAATTTAGAAGAAAAGGCACAGTTAAACAGAGCAGTATGTATTATAACCTGAGGTATGACAGGCTGTTCTCTTGATGGTAATGGCGGTGTTGGTGGCTGAGGAAAAGCATTGATGCGAGGATCTTGCTGAACTTCAGATACAGGAACATCATTAACCCGGACTATAGGTACAACATTACTAATGAAGGAATCTATTACGACATTCACAGTGTTGTTATCACTTCTCGTGGAAGACGCTCCCCTCACTGAAAGTATTCTCGGCCCATTGACAGGACCGAAATTTTGAAATTCCACGTCTGAGGAATGTTGAGTTCTTTGGTTTTCTGGTGTCCTAAAGACATTAGTCGTGTCCCTCATAAAGCCATAATTGTACAGATAGCGCCTGAATAACATTCTTGAATAAAAGCGCCTAGCATTTAATTGGGAACTCCTACCGGAAGAAGGCGAGGGATTGTTTTCAGGTCGGTTGGCGGGATCATTGGCTCGCTGTAAACCACTGGTAGAAGGAACAGCATTATCCTCAACAGGCATAGGCACTGAACGATCTTCCCTCTTTTCGGAAGGGAGTCCAGTGGCAGCTGGTATATTGTTGGATGGAACTTTCTTTGAGGAATGTGACCGTATTGAAGGATTCCGGTTTCTGAGAGCTTGGCTTCTCTTAAAAATATTATATCTCTCTTGCCTCTTTTTGGCTTTAGAGGAAGTATTTCTATTTGCAGCAGATATTTGGATGGCTATTCGATCTATCCAAGAACTGGAGGGCTGAGGTTCTGTAGGAGGATCAGGCGCTGGAGTGGCTGGCGCTGCGCCTTCGTTTACTTCCGACTCTTCCATATTAGTAGCGGGTGAATTGGAGGTAGATGGTTGACTTTCTTGTGAATTAGACGTGGCCCCCTGAGCAGCAGCTGCATTAGAACGATGAGATTCATTTGGAAATGGTTGAGACATCAGCAAAAGGCATGTTAAGCCAAGAGCCTTTTTAAGAGATCGTAACATGACTATAATTTGGGTTCCTAAGTGTTCGGCTTCTAAGCATTGCATCATAGTATTGAACATGAGAGCCAGGACTCTTCGAGCATGAAAACGAATAGTATCCCTTGATATTTCAAGTTCTTGACGGTATGGACTTCTGTTGCGTAGGCTTCTCCTATGACCGCGACTTAAATGCGAGCGTTGTATGGAAGTGTGCCTTAATCTATTAAGAACAAGTGACCTTATTCTTCGGCGCATCGATTGATTCAAATCCTGGGGAGAGAACCCAAAGTTAGAATTATATAATCTGGAAGAAAGTGGGTTTGTTTTTAGGTGACGAGACCTAGGTGCAATGCCATGCCTCGATCCAGATGATGTACTGGGCTCAGTATTAGTTTGTGAACTACTGGCTCCACTATCTGATTGCGAACTAGTAGGAACATTTGAACTGCTTGTATTTGTTGCAACTTGGCGATGACTAGCTTGAGCCCTTGTTGATGAACTATCATTAGAAGCTCGATTCCGCGAGTTTCTGTTTCTATCAGATAATGACGACGAAATATAATTTAAAAGTCGACATCTGGTATGGGCTGATAGAGAAAAACAACTTGCAGGTCCCCGACCCGCAGATGACGGCTGATGAATAGTGACAATCACTCTGCGCAAATCTTCCCACATCCTCCGCAACTGTCTCAGGGGTGGACGAGATACATTTGTGGAGCACAATGTGACCAGAGCCTCAGTGTGTTGCTTTATTGCTTGGACTCCACGGGTAACTTTGACAAAGGCGCATTCTTCCACATTGTCTCTTTGAGATCCCTCAAGGGCCGGGGCGCTTGATGTTCTAGTTCTTTGAGTTAACTGTTGAGCTAGTCTTTGCAATAGATGCTGGGATTGCCTTAGTGCTGGCTGGTTAGATGGACCTTGTACAGGCTCCTGAATTTGATCTGAAGTAGACTCCTGTGCAGGGGGCTCAGTCTGCCGTGGTTCAGTTTGTGATGGTACTGGCTGCTGTGTTGGTACTGGCACTGATTGTTGCGCCTGCCTGCTTGTAGAGGGAGCATTTGTATCTAACGGAGTTGAACTTCTAGAGACATTGGAAAAGGATGGATAATTAAGACTAGTAAAGACACTTCTTGCCGCCTCCAAGCCATGAGGGAAATAATCTTGTTCATCACCATTAGGAAGTAAATGTCTTCTGAAATGCCTGTCTTCATTATCAATGTGCATAGATATGGATGAAGTTTGAGTCGATTCAAAGACATTCCCAAAGCTTGAGGAGTACGGTGGAGGGGGTGGAATGCTGCTTGCGTTCCAATTACGGGTACGGTAAATGTGAAGGGGTAAAGGACTGAACATGTCTCTGTCACTATCAGAACCATCATCAGAAGAAAATATTCCAGTCACTATTGGGGAGTGTGGATTAATTCTTTCTCCAGAAGTTTCCATTGTATTTGGATTTGCTTGGGTATTTCTCTGTTGCTGATAATGTTGCAATATGCGTCTTATTGTACTGAACTCTGTAAATTCAGTAATCAAATTAAGCAATCTAATTCTGGAATCCCTCATCATGCTTCCTATAGAGTCAAAGCGTTGTTCAATGTTAATGTCCTGAGTTGGATCTTGTCTTGCCGGGCTTGCTCCCTGCCTAGGCCCGGGAGGTTGGGTAGGCTGCCTAGGCCCTGGAGGTTGGCTGCCGTTGGGGCTATCATCATTGCTATTTAACCATTGCTGAACTCTGCTCCCGTGAGATGTTGTATAAGAGCAGTCTCCCGAAGGTCGAGCTCCGTGAGAATGTACTTGTGGGTTTCTAACAAAAGAATTTGTCGGAGGAGTCATATGTAACCTCCTTGATGATGCATTAGTGGGGTTTCTAAGTAACGGAAACTCTCTTAAAACGTTCATACTAGAATACATGGGGGATGTTCTCGCTGAGTCACTTCTTTCAATAATGTTCAATGTTTCATCAATAGAATTTTCCATAAAGCCCTGCAGTCTGTTGAGTGAAGCTGTTAATTCGCTTCGGATACTTGCATTTGTTGCTGGGTTTGGAACAGGATTTAAATTTGGGTTTGGTGTTGGATTTAAACTTGATAATGGAGATGGATTTAAAGTCGTGTTTGGTGTAGGATTTGGAGTAATATTTGCAAGGTTGTTTGGTGGATTAGATTGTCTTAGTGACCGAACGAGTGCAGAGAAAGAGTTTGGAAACCGATCATCAGGAGGCACTGAACTGGCCCCCGATGGGTCTGAATGGGTTTGAAGTGTTGATTCGGAAACATCTGATGTCCGAGCTGAGTTATTGGATTCTGACAGAGGTCGGAAAGCTGACTGGTTGGCTCCTGATCCAAATAATCTTTCACGAGGCATCGCCATATATGAGACCCTGGGGACATTTGTGGTGACAAACGTCATTGTGTCGGTCATAGGTATTTCATGTCTGAAACAAAGGGAAAAAGTTTTTTTAAATATCTAAACATTATATGACAAATCCACATTAATTCATTTACACTGGGCGGGAATCTAACAATGACCTCCACTCAAAGTCAACTGCCTAGAATACTCCTTTTAGTCCAAGCGATGACCGTAAAAATCCCATCCCATAGGCCACATGAACCAAAGTAGTACTGGGCTTTAACCCCAAATAAGATTAGTTAAAAAAACGCATTCATCCAGATTTCGGCCCGGGAGGAGTCCTGGAAAGCGACGACTTCCGGTGTCATTTTTGGGATGAAAATAACCGACGTGCCACATTACCAAAACTAACGGAAAAAGTTGATTGCAAATTTGTTATAAAAAAAAAATCGTTTGGCCAACTTTTGTGTGGGGAGAAGTACCTAACAAATGACATTGTAGGTATCCTCCAGATGCGGCAAAATATCTCATCGGCCACACGAATGAAATCGATGTCAGAATTTAGATAAAAATTCCCTGTTTACGAATATGTCGTTCGGCTGAAATTCGGCCGAGGAGAACCTTGTGGTCTACGCGATTATTCGAGCATAAAATACCTTTCTTCTAGCGACATTTTTAAATTACCCGCAGAATAATAATATGAAATTAGCATCTCATTACTGTAATATTAGAAATTATTAAATGTAGATGTATTTATACATCAATACAAGTACTAAGGGGATATGAAAAGCAAATAAATCTATTAAAAAATCATTTTTAAAGGCCTAGGTACCTTCTTACGTCAATAAACCACGTCCTATTCGAAGTCGGGAACATTCCAAATACCTAGGTATTAAGTCTAGCGCACTTTATATTTTTCGCATTAAAATATCAAATAATATTAAACTTTAAACATTTCACTAAATTATTTCTAGCAATAATTTGTAAAATTTGTTGGATTGTATAAACTGTGGGCGTGGTTTAGTGACTTCAGGAAAAGTACCTAACGGATGACATTATAGGTAACCTCCTGAGGCAGCAAAATATCTCATCGGCCACAAGAATGAAACCGATGTCAGAATTTAGATAAAAATTCCCTGTTTACGAATATATTGTTCAGCCAAAATTATATTAAGGAGAACCTTGTGGTCTACGCGGGTAATTTAAAAATGTCGCTAAAAGAAAGGTATTTTTGGCTCGAATAATCGCGTAGACCACAAGGTTCTCCTCGGCCGAATTTCGGCCGAACGACATATTCGTAAACAGGGAATTTTTATCTAAATTCTGACATCGATTTCATTCGTGTGGCCGATGAGATATTTTGCCGCATCTGGAGGATACCTACAATGTCATTTGTTAGGTACTTCTCCCCACACAAAAGTTGGCAGAACGATTTTTTTTTTCATAACAAATTTGCAATCAAATTTTGCCATTAGTTTTGGTAATGTGGCACGTCGGATATTTTCATCCTTAAAATGACACCGGAAGTCGTCGCTTGCCAGGACTCCTCCCGGACCGAAATCTGCATGAATGCGTTTTTTTAACTAATCTTATTTGGGGTTAAAGCCCAGTACTACTTTGGTTCATGTGGCCTATGGGATGGGATTTTTACGGTCATCGGGCCGAATTTCGGCCGAACGACATATTCGTAAACAGGGAATTTTTATCTAAATTCTGACATCGATTTCATTCGTGTGGCCGATGAGATATTTTGCCGCATCTGGAGGATACCTACAATGTAATTTGTTAGGTACTTCTCCCCACACAAAAGTTGGCCGAACGATTTTTTTTTTCATAACAAATTTGCAATCAAATTTTGTCATTAGTTTTGGTAATGTGGCACGTCGGATATTTTCATCCTTAAAATGACACCGGAAGTCGTCGCTTTCCAGGACTCCTCCCGGACCGAAATCTATATGAATGCGTTTTTTTTAACTAATCTTATTTGGGGTTAAAGCCCAGTACTACTTTGGTTCATGTGGCCTATGGGATGGGATTTTTACGGTCATCGCTTGGACTATTTATAGAGGTTGACATTTTGTAACTTATAAATTTTGAATAAAATAGAGATTACAGAAATGTGAGTTTTAAGAGTATTTTTTTCAGATAGGTATAAAATTTAGATATACTAATAGAAGATATAGAATATAAAGAAGATTTTGTTGAGAACATAATCAACAAGAATTAAGGAATCAAAATTGCACTTCCTTGCCCTGAACACAACACCAGACCGAACAACTTATTTAGAATACCACACTGTTAATCCAAATATGCGCAAAACTCTTTAGTAGGACGTTTCAGTAATAATAATAACATGGCATTTATATAGCGCAGTTTGGAGTCATATCACTTGAAGTGCGCTTTAATATAACAAACTTAAAAATGGTAATTCAGTATTAGTGGTTCTTAAAATTATTCCTACAGTGTGCCTTACCCAATACAGATCTAATATTATAACACTAAATACACTGTTTATACAAAGTGATAAAAACTTAGAATAACAATAACAGCAGGACAGGACAAAACAAGAATATTAAAACTAAAACATAATAACAGGAGGCAGTTTTTGCTCAGAAATAAGAATTTTCTGAGCAGACATTTTAAAAAGGTACAATAAGGAGATAACCGAAACCAAACAATTACCGGAAGTTTTAGAATATGGCTTATTATAAAATATTGAAAAGAAGTTAACATTTATGATTAAGATTATTGGTAAGATTTTTTAAATAATTTTGTTTTTAAAGCCCGTTTAAATTCAGCCAAATTCTGGATAAGAGCTGAGGGAAGTCTATTCCAGATGAGCGGGCCTGTTACACTAAAAGTAAAACTCACAATACCTCTAGAGATGTACATATTTTCAACTGTTACTTAAAAACATAAAATGCAGCTCATTAAACTGATAACTTAATTTTTTATTTTGTGAAATAATACAATCATCGTTGCTTATTTTATTGTTTTTAGTATAATCATGCGAAAACTGTATTACTACTAACTGTCTTTACTTATTTTATATTTATATTTTGTAAATGTTTTATTTACATTTTGTCATTCCTTATGTTTACTTATTTTTATATTTCTTCGTCATTTATAAATATATTGTGTAGGTACAAATACTAAACTTAATGGAACTTTATTGGTCTAGAACATATGAATAATTACTGTTTATGCTTAAATGCACGACTGTTAAAAAAATAATAAAAAGTAAATTAAATGACAATATAAGCTAAAGTAAATTAAATGACAATATAAGCTACATTGTCGTACTTAACGGCAAAGTCAGAAGAGAAATCATCGAAGAAGGAAAAATCAATTTGGGGTAACATTCGTACAATGTTATTTCTGCCTTAAATTTGGGCACACATCAAGCAGATGCGTAAAAAAATATTTTTTTAAAGGAGTGTATGCACTGTGCAGACAACCTTTACGACGAACCTCGTGCTGGCACTGTTGGTGGATGCGGTAGACTCTCGCTGCAGCAGCTGGTCCAGTTTCTTCACCACCTAGGATTCTTGCTGCAGAGTCTCACCTATTCCTGTTCTTCATTTTACTTAACATAACTTCACTTTATTTTTGTAATATTTATATTTTTTGTAATACCTGCATCAACTGTAAAGCGCCCCTGAGGTGATATCTCACAAAAGCGGCGCTATACAAATTGTCCAATATTATTATTATTATTACAAGGATTGTCAAAACAAGGAAACTTCTCCAAAATGTATAAATTGTGTTACAACAAAAGAAAAATTTAATTTAAAAATAGCTACAAATCACCTATAATAATAATAAATCCTGTCCGGATTATCTGAGAAAGCTTAAAATGGCCTTGGAAAAAATAGAATTCTGACTACAAATATCATAAAACTAATTTACTAATTACATTATATTATAATAACTATTATATACTTTCAGTAATTTGTATAAAATTCTATTCAGGGTATCTGGGGGTAAAGTGCGTAAAGTAAAAAAAAAGGGTTCCATGCTAACTCAACACAGTGACTATTCAACACACTTTTAAAAAGTGATATAAAGTCGTTAAAAACGATGAAATTTTTTTTTTTAACCTAACCTACTACCCAGCTAATAAAGTTTTTGTTTCATCACTTTCCATGACTTTATATAACTTTTTAAAGATGTGATGAATTATCATTTTGATGATTTATCCCGGTCACCATAAAAAAGATAGATAACTTTTTTAGAAATGCCAATGTTTTAAGGTAGTTTTTAGGTTATAAAAGTTGAATTGTTTGTATGGGAAAATAAACATAGGAATTTTGAAAAATGTTGTTAATCTTTTTAACTTCTACCATCATGCAGAATCACCTCACGAAGTTAGCGCACTTTACCCCCGGACACCCTGTATATTATTACCGAATAATGTACACATCAATTTATTGCCTTCAACAAAAACCTCTTACAATACACTGGAAATTATAATTTCCTTAAAATTCTTCATAACTAAAACTATATAAAATAAAATTATCGATGTCACAATATTTTCTAAATATATTCTGTCACCTCACCTAACAATAATACATTTAACTCATGTATATTAATCATATTTAAAAAAAAAATAGAAAAAATGATTATGTTATTCAACATTAAAAAAATATATATCTACAAAAAGAAAATCAAACAATGCCCACAATATTTTAAAGAAAATTTTCGAAAAGCCTACCCACATAGTGTTAAGTTTATTACCAAGTGAGACTCAGGCATAGAAATACTTAAAAATATATATTTCACTACTTGTTCTTATGCCATTTATTATGTATTATTGTAACAATATTATAATTTAAATAAATAAATAATAATCACCGCGCTTGTGAAGAATTCCTGGTACCCGGGGTGTTCCCCAGTGAGATGGACTGAACATCCAAGTTAAGGGATCCCCCTGTGCCCTCCGAGGCGTCGTCAGAGTCGCTGTTGTCTGGGTTGCTACTGGTATCCACAGCGGGCGCCTGGGGTCCTCGGGTCGTGGCTACACGGGGGGCGGGGCCCTCTGCCCCGGCACTAGTGGAGGCCTGGCCGCCAGGATCCACTTCCATAGGATCCGTCCCCCGATCGGTCTAAAAAACCATAATGTATAATATATTTATTTTCAGGAAAGTGTGGTGAGAGATAAGAGATGCTTCTTCGCTTAATTTTTTTTCTGTAACCTGATACAGAGTGCAATGTTTTTTTTGTAACCTGATACAGAGTGAAATGTTTTTTGATATAAAAAAATTCCAATATCTAGATCGAAATTCATATGATATCTACAGCACGGAAGTTCAAGTTTCATTTTTACAACTTGAAGATTAACCGTTTTAGTGCTATTCTTATTTTGCAAGTACAGTGAAACTCTCTTAAGAAGTTTTCCAAGGGACCGGGGAAAAAAAACTTCTTAAGTGGGATTCAATTTTAGCCATTTAATAACTCGAGTCCGGTGCATACGTCATTCCTATGTCTACCTACGTTAAATTGTCGTGAAAACAAGCTCATATGATCCAAGCGGTCAAAAAAAAAAAATATATATACATCTTCTAGTTATCATGGTAATTAGTATTACATATGTATTTAGAAAAAGGTGGGAATGTGAAATAAATGAAAAATGGTAGAACATAGTTGATTATCAAATCAAAACAAAACCATCCCATGGACAAAGTAAACACAATTTTAAAACTGTTAAAGTACATCCCTCGAAAAAGCCACTCGAATTCGGATAGTAAAAGTTGCAGCATTCCAAAAGGTTCATACTGTTGATCTTATTTTAAATTGGTGTAAAGGCAATGGATTATACATATTTACTTGTTAGTGATTACTCACTCTTAACTTGACAGTTGAAGACAGAGCTGTGGATATACGCCGTCTCTTTTTTACGCTTTCGTTTACTATATGAACTGAGGGAGAAAGAAAGACTTGTTGTGGTTAATTTTACCAAGCGGTTTGATAAAAGGACACCGCAAGTAATTTTGTTAACCGCAAACTAATGATAGCGGGTTCTTTGCCTCAGAACCGTTTGCGTACTGCAACCCTGCCATGGCACTGCACAGAAAAATCTCACAAAGTCTACGCGGCAAACTGCTTATTAGTTGGCGGACTTTAACTTTTTTGCACGCTTGCTGCTTGCTCCAATGGCATTTGAGATTTGAGAGACTATTGTTATGATGTATTTTCGCCAGGCACAGTCGACTATCGTATATTTTTAAAGATATTTTAATCCTTTTCTAGAAATTCCTTATGAAAATAATATGCGCAGCTCAATATTATGTACCTGTAGGTTCATTTATGGTCCTACCTAACTAGCAGACATCGAATAGCTACGATTTCGCACATAAATAAATGGCTTGATGCTTGAATCAGAAAGTTATATCATACAAGCTGTTTGACGCTGGAATTATGTATAATCTGTGAACGCATCCAAAAACTACAAAAATCATTTGCGAAGTTTCGTTTCAATCTACATTTTAAATTTATGCATATGTATTTCCTAACCTTCAAACTTAATTTACGACAAATGTCAGATGAAACATGATGCACGGCAATTTTTGATGTTTGAATGAAAAAAACGTAATTATAATGCATATTTTACCATCTCCCCCGCCATATAATCATGTTGTTATGTATTTTAAGGTGAAATATTCCGTATTAACCGTGATCCGATAGATTATCAAAAGTTTTTCGTGTTTTACAAATTCGCTGGAATAAAAATTTTATACAATAATATTACGAAACATCTCTATGTTCATTATCAAAGAGAAGATTATTGAAGGAGGCGTCAAATGTATGCAAATGTAGATCTAGCCCACGTTGTCATTAAGGTTGAGTTTAATATAATCTTTCATGTTATTTCGGCCTTAAAGACGCTTGCATATTTGTTACATAATTCCGCATTGTTTATTCGTTCCATTGCTATTTTACCTAGTTAGGGGATTAGGAGACGGGGTATTTGGTTTATTTATTGGTTACGGCAAGTTACGGCTTATGGCCTGGCGGCCGACAAAGGGTTTTATGGTCTCAGGTACTAGGTATGGGTTTCAGTCAACGTCTTTCAATTTATGACTTGGAAAAAGGTTCATTTTAGATATTTTGCGACACAATATTTCGTTTGTGTTGATTTTACCGCCGGATTTCTAAAACCTCTTAAGCGGGAAGCAGTTTTAGCTCTAAAACTTCTTATGTGGGAAAAAATCGTGTTTTTTGTATGGAATTTTCAAGGGACCAAAAATCAAAACTTCTTAAGCGTGAAAACTTCTTAAGTGGGAACTTCTTAAGCGAGTTTTACTGTATGTTCGTCAATTGATCCATTTTTTTGATGAAAAGTATGGAGTTAAATAAAAATGCAATAACTTGGACAAATATCAACAAATTTTAATGATTCTTTTTGCAATTCAACAAGTAGAGAATGTTATTTTATGCTTCTCTTTTCAATATGATTTTCCTTTCCTAAACACGCTCATTAACACGTTGAACGCCATGTAGGTCACCGGTGACCTCATAATGTTCAGTCAATTGCGCCACGTAGGTCACCTGTGACCTCCTGTCATAGATGTATTCAACACTCTCCTAAGCGCCGATGCGTACACTTTGCGTGTATTAGTAGTACTAGAATGACCGGAGCGGCGCTCTATAACAATAATCTCATGTGGGACTTTGATATTTCAGTACTTTGAAATTTTTCGAGGGGAAAAATAAAACTATGAAATTTGCAAATAACAATGTTTATTCAAACATAAATTGATTATAAACGGTAATGAAAATGTTTATTTTTAACATTCCAAAACAAGGAAAAAATAGTTATAACAGATTGTTTATATAATAAATGTACATTATTGATAATAATAGTAGGTATGTACCTAATATGCAACTAATAAAAATTGAGGTTGATCTTTGAAATAAATGACATATTTGTTATGGAATACTAATATTTTAATTTAATTTAATTTTAACATGAAAAAAAAACGGTGTATTATCCAAATAAGATTGAAAAATCTTGTAACGGACGTACTGCTCCGGGCTCGGCCGCGGTCACCCACGTTAAAATTATCTAATTATTAAATATGTTATGTAAAATATACTTAAATATGTTCATGTAAAACGTAATGTAAAATGTAATGTAAAATGTAAAAACAATAAATGAAACGTCGGAGCTTGGCTAGAGGACACGGGAGAGAAGTATACTGTGAGAGCTGGGGATAAAAATCATAAGAGCATTTTTAATTCGGGCACGATTATGAGAATCGTGCCTATACGAGAGGGAACGTTCGGCCACGGCCCGAAGCAAAGGCCGTGCGCCGTCATGGCGTGAGAGATGATTCACCGTGAGAACGTTCCACAGGCGCGATTCTGAGGATCGTGCCTGAACAAAGAAAGGCCGTGGTTGCGTTCGACCACGGGCCCGAAACTACCGGCCGAGCGGCGGTTAACGGACCGGCGGCGCGCCGCGATCGCGTCACAACACGGCCCTCGATTCCAGAAATCAAAGAGAAAGTTGGCCCGTGTGAGCGTCGCGCGGCCGCCGGTGGCCTATAAAACGGGAAACAGTCCCTCAGAAAGGCAGATCTCCAGAAACCATCACCAGCTCTACACCTCTCTCTCTGCTCTGCCCTCTACCTCGCTCCGACTTCTGCCTCTGCTCGCCTTCTTTCACTCTGACCCCCGCCTCATCCTGGACCACGGACCTGCCTACCCCTTCGGACCAGACCCGGGATCAGCATCAAGAACAAGCGATCCGACCAGCTCTACAGCGGCTTCAGAGACGGCCCCGTTCTACCCCTCCACGCCACTGAAGGACGACATCTCACGCCTCCGCAGATTGGGATCACCGGCCCATCTACAGTCTTATGTATCACAATTACGTCTGATACAAATCTGTAAAATACAATAGTCGAAATTGACTTATATCTGTGCTCTTTGTTGAAGCAGCTCAAACAGAAATGCGGTTCATTCAAACATTGGCCACAATAAGTATTCATTTTTATACACTTATTTTTCGCAAGATAATGCCGAATTTTTTTACGCATTCTTTGTAGCGACTTGTACAAAAACGTCTTGATGACTGAACCTTTCCTGGTTTCTTTTTTAGTTCAAGTTTGAGTCTTTTTGGTCTTTTATCCACTACTTAGTCTTTTTCCGAGGTGGTGAGATACTTTACTAACAATCTTCTGAATTCCACTATCGAAATTTTATTTTTCGTAGTTTCACGATACATGATGTAAGCGTTTACAACTTTTATCACTGTCACTCCGCGCAGTGTTAAAACTCGACTGGGGAGACGAGTGAAGTGTACGTTACCGGCATCATGACCTCGCGGCGTGCGTTAACGAAAATCGTCGTTTTTCTTCCATAGCACCATGACGGTCACCGGTGACCGCAGTTAATTTTCGTGATTTTCATGGAAAATTTTGGTAAAAAAAAAAAGGAATACGTTTAGATGGTCGCCGATGCCATCTGAGTATTTTTTTTTCAAATTTAAAATGGTAATTTTTCTTCATTTCCACAATGGCGTTCAACATGTTAAAGCACATAAATGCATATTATATAAAATAAATACCGGAAAGTCCAATTATGTCATGTGCATGCTAACCGTATCCAAATTTCTCTAATAAACAATAAACAGTGTTAATCTCAAGTGACCTACCAGGTAAGTATTGAATTGTGTATTATCTGCCTGTTCAAAATATAAATAAATAAGAATAAAAACATATGTACATTTGTAGAAATGTATTACATATTTGTACAGCGCCCTTGAGGTGATTTTGCACAATTTTTAAAAAAATATTATTATTATTCTAATAAAAGAAAATACACATTTACAACTACAAAAATTATTAAAAAAATATAAAATTATGTCGCTTTACAATTGTACTTTCCCGTGCAGGTGAGGTTGGATCGCCTTTTCTAATTGGAATCTTTATTCCAATAAGAAAAATGGTGGCTCGTCTTGTCATCCCCATTTTCAGTAAGATGGCAATGAATACTTTTATTTCATTCACAGTTGTTAGTGTCCACTTTTTTGTAGGGAATTCAGTTTCAAAAATTGTGCAGCATAACGATGTTTCTTTGACAACATTTTCAAGAAGCAATGAGGTGACAAATAAATTAAAATAGGCTGTTGGTTTTGCATCAGAAGGAGCTTGTCTAGGTCCAGGAATTTAAAAAAAACTTTAGATGTTTTTGTAAAAACTTTTTCAAACAAAGGTCTTGTCGTCCATAGTGTCGCTGTCATTTGATACACCGTCCGCAATAGAAATCCGACATGGTGAAAAATATCGATTGTCATCAGGGTGTATTAATTTTAACAGGATAAACAATAAATACGGTTATCAAGACACGCGCCAACTGCAATACACCGCACTCAAATGTAAGACGCGCTCTCCCGAGGACCGACAAATGCACGCTAAAGCGCGCAGCACTGTAGCGCCGCGGTGCAATCTTCGTGAGTAACTCTTGCATAGCTAACGGTTAATATAGTTTTAAAAAAGATTAATTTATCAACAAAATAAAAAGTTGAATAATCAAATTTAACGGAAAATCAAGAAGATGTGGATAAATTGTGTGGAAGAGCATTGGAGCAGGACAGGAAGGAAAGGAGGTTCGGAGGGGAATGGTGAGGGATAGCAGCCAGTGGAGAACATGGAGGACGCCAAATCCCACCAGCATATGTGATGATGAATCAAAGAAAATTATTGTATTACCGTGGAAAGCTGTGATCGCACCCTGAACAGGTGTCGGTAGCTCCTGACCAGGCTGTCGTAGCGTTGCAGGAGGTGGTGGTAAGTGGAGTTATGTTCGTGTGGCAGGTTTGGCGAGGGCCCGTGAGAGGGGTGGTGGGGTGAAGTGCCTCCCGCCGAAGGCCCCCCGGACGGCTGGAGGAGAGAGCCCGGGGCCCCTGGGAAGGACCACACTGAGATCCCAGTTATGAGCTTGTGGCCCAGTGGATCAAACGAGACAAACCTAGAAAAAAATATTTAAAAAATTATTTACATATGAGGGTTGTATATTATTTTACAGAAGTACCCGACCAAATAAAGAAAACACAAAAAATTTAGGAAAAATTATCTTTATTATTTTTTTGGCAAACTAATGTTTTTAAGACAAGATTTTTTATGCATAGCACAAAGGGTAACAATTATTTTACAAGCAATAATTGTTCGCCTGAAACACTCATCCACATTGAAAAATCTCCTGATAAAAGATACATGACGCCAACGGGACATGAACCCGTGTCCCTTCGATTTCCGGTCGACAGCTCTGACCACTGAGCTATGGCGGCTTATCTCTTACCCGCGAAATTATTCAATATATACTAGTGTTTCATTCAACGATTACTGCTTGTTACATTTTTCACCTGAAAACAACCAACTTTATTTTTATATGAGAAAGGCATTGTAAGTGCTAACTCTCTCACTAGATGGCGTCGAGACAAATTGTCTACATTTTTAGGCGAAATACTTGAACTTGTCAAATATTAATTATTATTTTTTTGGCAAACTAATGTTTTTAAGACAAGATTTTTTATGCATAGCACAAAGGGTAACAATTATTTTACAAGCAATAATTGTTCGCCTGAAACACTCATCCACATTGAAAAATCTCCTGATAAAAGATACATGACGCCAACGGGACATGAACCCGTGTCCCTTCGATTTCCGGTCGACAGCTCTGACCACTGAGCTATGGCGGCTTATCTCTTACCCGCGAAATTATTCAATATATACTAGTGTTTCATTCAACGATTACTGCTTGTTACATTTTTCACCTGAAAACAACCAACTTTATTTTTATATGAGAAAGGCATTGTAAGTGCTAACTCTCTCACTAGATGGCGTCGAGACAAATTGTCTACATTTTTAGGCGAAATACTTGAACTTGTCAAATATTAATTATTATTTTTTTGGCAAACTAATGTTTTTAAGACAAGATTTTTTATGCATAGCACAAAGGGTAACAATTATTTTACAAGCAATAATTGTTCGCCTGAAACACTCATCCACATTGAAAAATCTCCTGATAAAAGATACATGACGCCAACGGGACATGAACCCGTGTCCCTTCGATTTCCGGTCGACAGCTCTGACCACTGAGCTATGGCGGCTTATCTCTTACCCGCGAAATTATTCAATATATACTAGTGTTTCATTCAACGATTACTGCTTGTTACATTTTTCACCTGAAAACAACCAACTTTATTTTTATATGAGAAAGGCATTGTAAGTGCTAACTCTCTCACTAGATGGCGTCGAGACAAATTGTCTACATTTTTAGGCGAAATACTTGAACTTGTCAAATATTAATTATTATTTTTTTGGCAAACTAATGTTTTTAAGACAAGATTTTTTATGCATAGCACAAAGGGTAACAATTATTTTACAAGCAATAATTGTTCGCCTGAAACACTCATCCACATTGAAAAATCTCCTGATAAAAGATACATGACGCCAACGGGACATGAACCCGTGTCCCTTCGATTTCCGGTCGACAGCTCTGACCACTGAGCTATGGCGGCTTATCTCTTACCCGCGAAATTATTCAATATATACTAGTGTTTCATTCAACGATTACTGCTTGTTACATTTTTCACCTGAAAACAACCAACTTTATTTTTATATGAGAAAGGCATTGTAAGTGCTAACTCTCTCACTAGATGGCGTCGAGACAAATTGTCTACATTTTTAGGCGAAATACTTGAACTTGTCAAATATTAATTATTATTTTTTTGGCAAACTAATGTTTTTAAGACAAGATTTTTTATGCATAGCACAAAGGGTAACAATTATTTTACAAGCAATAATTGTTCGCCTGAAACACTCATCCACATTGAAAAATCTCCTGATAAAAGATACATGACGCCAACGGGACATGAACCCGTGTCCCTTCGATTTCCGGTCGACAGCTCTGACCACTGAGCTATGGCGGCTTATCTCTTACCCGCGAAATTATTCAATATATACTAGTGTTTCATTCAACGATTACTGCTTGTTACATTTTTCACCTGAAAACAACCAACTTTATTTTTATATGAGAAAGGCATTGTAAGTGCTAACTCTCTCACTAGATGGCGTCGAGACAAATTGTCTACATTTTTAGGCGAAATACTTGAACTTGTCAAATATTAATTATTATTTTTTTGGCAAACTAATGTTTTTAAGACAAGATTTTTTATGCATAGCACAAAGGGTAACAATTATTTTACAAGCAATAATTGTTCGCCTGAAACACTCATCCACATTGAAAAATCTCCTGATAAAAGATACATGACGCCAACGGGACGTTGGCGTCATGTATCTTTTATCAGGAGATTTTTCAATGTGGATGAGTGTTTCAGGCGAACAATTATTGCTTGTAAAATAATTGTTAAAATTATCTTTATTTCTCAACTTCTCCATTTAGCCTGATACACTTTTCCCAGTGATGTTCAATAGCTTCGATAACCTGTTTTTAGTGAGAACTGTCGAGCTCCTCAAAATAGCCATCATTCGCAGACTCCACGTTTTCATTGTTGGTAAATCTTTTACCACCGAACCAGTTTGGAAAGAGAAAATAATCTGAGGGGGTCTAAATCTGGCGAATAAAGTGCGTGAGGAAGCAATTCGAACTATAACTTATTGATATTGGTCATTGTGATAATGGATGTGTGAACTGGTACATTGTCTTGATGAAACAACACCTTCTATTTCGCCAAATGCGGTCCATTTTTCTCGGATTTCATCTCTTAGACGCTGCAATAAGTTTGCATAATACTCGCCGTTGATTGTTTTTCCTTGTTGAAGATAATCAATAAAATTGTCCAACGCGCATTCCAAAAAACTGACACAATTGCCAGCGGATGGAACTGTTTTTGCCTTCTTTGGAGCCTATTCTCCCCTTTCAGTCCATTGTTTTGACTGTTCTTTCGTCTCAAGTGTGAAGTGACCCATGTTTCATCCATGGTTTTGAATCGACGCAAAAACTCAGCTTTATTGAAACATCCTCACGACCCTGTTTTGTCAGCAACGCGGCACCCAACTTACGCACAGCTTTCGCAGGTCCAAAATTTACAGCACTTTTTGAAATGCCTATCATGACTGCTAGCTGGCTCACTTTCAGTCGACAGTCATGTGATGTTCGTCTTGGTAGATCGTACGGCTTCGTTCAAACCCTGCCACCCAATATTTTACAGTCGTAAACGAAGAAGCAGACTCCTCAAGAGTAGAATCTAGCTCGGCATTGATATTGGTTGGGCTGAGACCTTTTAAATGATAGTATTGTATCACATAACGATGACCAATATTATCCATGTTTACAAATTCAAACTGAGGGCGTTTACTATTGATGGCTGTCAACAAATAATAAACGACGTAGCGTCTTCAAACTTCGAACTTTAGCTATATGTATAAGGTTGGTACTTTCTACCACAGGAATTTTTTCAAACAACTACCGTCATTCATAAGTCAGGTTGGGTCCTTCTGGGACTACCTTCATACAACACTGAACATTGGTAACTTTTTCTTCTTCATTGTAATTTTATTATTAATGAAATTGATAATATGGTAGGATTTTCATTTTCAGGGTGCCATATTCTTCAAAGAATGGTGTGGACTATTTCTTCAAACTTCTCCAGGTCCAATAATTTAATTAACATGTTACTTTTAAATCAATTACCTTATTCTACTTCTTTCTATGTATTTATATAACCAATGAAAATAGTTATTTATTTAGAATTTACGGCACAAGTGCCATTTACATACAAAGTTTTTATTTTATTTTTTTACATATCGTCGCATTAATTCGTAGAATGCGTAACCACCAAATGTAAAATTTTACAGGAGGCACAAAAAACCTCGTAGTGAAAAAAAATGAAAGACGGCTCATTCTTTTTATTTATGTTTCGAACATATAATATTTTTCGAAATTTATTTTCAATCATTAAACTTTTGTAAGTTAAGGCTTTCTATTTCAAATCGGAGTTAGGAAGTTTACATAAAAACCGAGAATGGAGATACGTATTTTACAAAAGATACATACTTTTCTGCGAACAGTTTTATGAACAACCTAGCGGAAAATTTGGGAGATAGGAATTTTGCATTCACAAAATAAAACACAACAATGTATGTATATGTCGAGGCAGTCTATTTAGATGCATTTTAATGATTTTAATGATGCGGAAGGTTATCGTAAAAGGAGTGGTAATCCTTTTCTAATGTCTGTTTTAAGTCTTGTAAATGCTGGTACTTTTCCTTCCTTAAGGGATTAAATCTGACTCTCAAGTGAAATCTTCAAACTCTGGAGATCATTACAGATTCGGCGACGGTTTTGTGCTGGGTGAGATCTACACTGACCGGGAGTAGTCGTGTCAGAGATGCTCGTTAAGTGACGCTTGGGGTTGATGAAGGAGATTGTAGAAGAATTTGATCTGACATTGTCGATCACCCTTGTTGTCCTGTAGAAATAAAACTGATGTACTTACTAGGGTTTGCAAGACCCGTGCAAAGAGTAGCCATGACAGGAAACGTTGTGAAAGAGACTCCTCAGAGTGTGAAGATAGGTGGGAGAGACTTGAAAGTGGAACTGGTGAGCAAACATGTGCTTTAAGCGTAGAAACTCTTCATGCTCAGCATCACTTTGGAGTAAAGTGAACGCTTCATCTTGCCCGGCTGGTCGATCCCCAGGCGAGAAGAAAGGACGTCGATAGATGCGTGCGTTTCTGCGTACAATGCAGGACAATTGACTCTCCGCCATCATCCCATGAAGCGGGTCATCTTAATGGTGTGACAACCTGGAGTCGCTTGGCAGTTGATGTTACTCATTTCGGTAGGAAATGTTTACTCACATTTATCAATTGCGGTCCAAGTAGATTTGCCGTGTGGCGGGAAATCGAGTCAGATGATGCAGCTTCGATTATCAGACATTTGGAAGAAGTGTATCGGGAAAGAGGCCCGCCCAAAGTAGTTCTCATGGACAATGGTACTGCATTTTGTTCCTACAGTGTTACAGATAAGTGTAAGAGATGAAATGTTCGTCAAAGATTTCGCGCGGCATACCGACCAGCTGGAAACGGTATAGTTGAACGACATCATCAAACAATAAAGAGAACTGCAGCCAGAAGTGGAAGCGATCCCCTGCAGGAAGTGTTTTGGTACAATCTTTGGCTGCAAAAAGTCAGGATGATCAAGGTGTTGCGCTGTCTAGTATAGTTCACACTTACTCGTGGAGACACCCTTTTGCGCAAGTGAATATAGAAGAGGAAGTATTGACTGAGTTCTAAGTGGGCGATCTTCTTGCGGTTAAGCCAGTAGATGAGAGATGCACATCGTGCATGGAAGGGTGACAGGACTTACTTCAGTCAACAACATCGAAGTAGATGGCATACCAAGACATGTGCTTGACCCGCGGAAGATGCCTGACAGAGAACGGACTGTGTCTGAGGAGAGACGAGATGGAATTGCCGCATTTTCCACCGTCAATATTTTGGGTTTGTTTGAAGAGGACAGTGAATAACCGGATCCGGATATACAGTAAAACTCGCTTAAGAAGTTCCCACTTAAGAAGTTTTCACGCTTAAGAAGTTTTGATTTTTGGTCCCTTGAAAATTCCATACAAAAAACACGATTTTTTCCCACATAAGAAGTTTTAGAGCTAAAACTGCTTCCCGCTTAAGAGGTTTTAGAAATCCGGCGGTAAAATCAACACAAATGAAATATTGTGTCGCAAAATATCTAAAATGAACCTTTTTCCAAGTCATAAATTGAAAGACGTTGACCGAAACCCATACCTAGTACCTGAGACCATAAAACCCTTTGTCGGCCGCCGGGCCGTAATCCGTAACCTGCCGTAACCAATAAATAAACCAAATACCCCGTCTCCTAATCCCCTAACTAGGTAAAATAGCAATGGAACGAATAAACAATGCGGAATTATGTAACAAATATGCAAGCGTCTTTAAGGCCGAAATAACATGAAAGATTATATTAAACTCAACCTTAATGACAACGTGGGCTAGATCTACATTTGCATACATTTGACGCCTCCTTCAATAATCTTCTCTTTGATAATGAACATAGAGATGTTTCGTAATATTATTGTATAAAATTTTTATTCCAGCGAATTTGTAAAACACGAAAAACTTTTGATAATCTATCGGATCACGGTTAATACGGAATATTTCACCTTTAAATACATAACAACATGATTATATGGCGGGGGAGATGGTAAAATATGCATTATAATTACGTTTTTTTCATTCAAACATCAAAAATTGCCGTGCATCATGTTTCATCTGACATTTGTCGTAAATTAAGTTTGAAGGTTAGGAAATACATATGCATAAATTTAAAATGTAGATTGAAACGAAACTTCGCAAATGATTTTTGTAGTTTTTGGATGCGTTCACAGATTATAATTCCAGCGTCAAACAGCTCATATGATATAACTTTCTGATTCAAGCATCAAGCCATTTATTTATGTGCGAAATCGTAGCTATTCGATGTCTGCTAGTTAGGTAGGACCATAAATGAACCTACAGGTAGGACATAATATTGAGCTGCGCATATTATTTTCATAAGGAATTTCTAGAAAAGGATTAAAATATCTTTAAAAATATACGATAGTCGACTGTGCCTGGTGAAAATACATCATAAGGCTAGCTTTATTAGTTGGCGGACTTTAACTTTTTTGCACGCTTGCTGCTTGCTCCAATGGCATTTGAGATTTGAGAGACTATTGTAAGGCTAGCTTTAGACTTGTAAGTTTTTTCGTAAATTTACGACTTCTAGCCAATGGGCATATTGGATTTTCAAAATGCAATATGCCCATTGGCTAGAAGTCGTAAATTTACGAAAAAACTTACAAGTCTAAAGCTAGCCTTACAATAGTCTCTCAAATCTCAAATGCCATTGGAGCAAGCAGCAAGCGTGCAAAAAAGTTAAAGTCCGCCAACTAATAAGCAGTTTGCCGCGTAGACTTTGTGAGATTTTTCTGTGCAGTGCCATGGCAGGGTTGCAGTGTACGCAAACGGTTCTGAGGCAAAGAACCCGCTATCATTAGTTTGCGGTTAACAAAATTACTTGCGGTGTCCTTTTATCAAACCGCTTGGTAAAATTAACCACAACAAGTCTTTCTTTCTCCCTCAGTTCATATAGTAAACGAAAGCGTAAAAAAGAGACGGCGTATATCCACAGCTCTGTCTTCAACTGTCAAGTTAAGAGTGAGTAATCACTAACAAGTAAATATGTATAATCCATTGCCTTTACACCAATTTAAAATAAGATCAACAGTATGAACCTTTTGGAATGCTGCAACTTTTACTATCCGAATTCGAGTGGCTTTTTCGAGGGATGTACTTTAACAGTTTTAAAATTGTGTTTACTTTGTCCATGGGATGGTTTTGTTTTGATTTGTAATGTTTAGTCTCGATTTTAACGTTTCACCATCTACACCTTACCACCAACGCTCCATTTCTTCACCCGCTGACCTACGCTTTTTCGATTTTTTACCTACTGAACTCTCTGACCAACGCTATTTTCCACTGACTGTCCTATCTCAACCGCCGACCCACCGCTTTTCCACTGTTTTTCGAGTTATTATGACCGCTTGGATCATATGAGCTTGTTTTCAATACAATTTAACGTAGGTAGACATAGGAATGACGTATGCCCCGGACTCGAGTTATTAAATGGCTAAAATTGAATCCCACTTAAGAAGTTTTTTTTCCCCGGTCCCTTGGAAAACTTCTTAAGAGAGTTTCACTGTACATCAGGAGGAGATCCACTTGCAAAGAGATGGTGACCTTGAAGAAGAGATAATCACAGAACAACGACCTATTAGGTAGGACGCGAAGGGCTCCGGGTTAGTTAAATCAATTCGTGCAGTGATGATGACATCAGGAGGGCGTGTGGTGATAAACAGGTACCACTGTGTAAGTGGTGAACGCAACCGCAGAGGCACATAAAACAAGAGAGCTACGGCAGAGCGTCACACGGTGCAGAAGACGTCAGTTTAGACTACAGATACAAAACACTATTTGTGACTTCACAATTAAAATTATGGTTATAAAATGTTCAAAATTGATTAATCAACTTATCTCAGTTAATTTCACGGTAAAACTATTACACCGTAAATAAATTTCCTCAGTCAAAAACACAACATGCGTGCACGGCTCACCGGCCAATACTGAATTAAGGAGTTTCGAAGTATTCGCGAGTAAAAATGGCACCATGATTTTACGCAGTTTCCTAATTTGTGTTTATCTAAAAGGTTAATTTTTTTATAATAAAAACACATAAATTTGTTTTTGACCACGATAGTTTTATTTTCACTCTACCGGTTTCGGAAGATCCCTTCCTTCGTCAGGAGAATATTTAAAACTGTTTTAAATATTCTCCTGACGAAGGAAGGGATCTTCCGAAACCGGTAGAGTGAAAATAAAACTATCGTGGTCAAAAACAAATTTATGTGTTTTTATTATAAATTATGATGAGCCACAAAGTGAATGCTTTTACAATTACGTTAATTTTTTTTTTAATTTTCAAGTTTTACTAGTCGATGCGGGACTAATTTTAACACCAGATGGCATTAAAAACGTATTTTCGAAAAATTTGAAGTTACGCAGTCTACGAATTAATGCGACGATATACATAGTGCAGTATTAAATTTTGATGAGAAAAATTAAAGAATTAAATTAAGTTAAAACATAACAAATAAAATAACAGTAAAGAAAGAAGCAATGACAATAGCCTGTTATGTAGTGACCTCATTAAAATAAGTGGTGTTAAAATGTGTTATTAGTGCAGCTTTATACTTTACAAGGGGAATATTAAAAGTATCTGCGATTTTAGCATAAAAGTTCCCAAGTGTGTGCAATCTATTTATAACTGAGTTATATCCTGAGACTGTGGTATAATTGTCACAATAATACATACTAGAGGACCTTGATCTAATGGTAGGTACATGAAATTGAATCAACATTAATATGTCAGGGCTATCAAACTGATAATTTATAATTTTGTATAAAAATATAAGATCAAAAATTTTTCATCTATCACTTAAGGCGTATTAACCAGCGGCCGCGAATTCGAATTTGGTCAAAAGACGGTCTGGCGTTCGGACGTTTTTTTAGAACGAGACAGAAATACCATATTCATTCCACTGCCAGCCGTACACTCCGCACGGCGGCCGAAACCTACAGCATGGTTCCGATGAAATAACAATTATTGTGTTAAAATTTTCGGTTGTAGCTTTCTTCCTAATGAGTAGTTACATACATATTTGTAAATTATACGTCGGAGTGCGTAAACATAAATAAATACAAATGCAGTGCGTTGACATAGTAGGTACAAAATAGGTAGGTATTTGAATAAACATTTTTTTTTAATTTTTCAAATATTTTTGTTCACTTGTTTTTTTTTAAATTTTAGTTTACATAGGTTTTAAAAAAGTGTTTAACATTAAGTTTGATTGTAAAAAATCTCTCGTTTTACATATTTATCCGTTTGTACGATAGGTATTACCAGTAAGTTTTATTTCTAATACTTAAAGTAAGTATGTCAAAATAACCTCGTTTTTTTCTCCTAAAACAAGAAGCTCAATTCACAATATGACATTATGAAACTGACAAAAAGTAACACTAAAAATATTAAATATGTTGAATTATACCTATGTAATAGGGAATTGGACAATAGAATAGAAATTATTCACCGTAATATACCATACATTTCCCGACACCATGCATACAAGGGTATGGTTTTGTGCGTGTAACTCGCGTAATGCCGGGAATTATTGATATTTTATAATTACCGCGATATTCACGGTTTCAGTCACCGTAATTTCACCACGAGTTTCCCGACACCGTGTACACGTGGTAATGTTGCATGCGCGTAAATCGCGCAAAACCGGGTAGTAAATGCTTGTTTATAATTACCGCGGTAATTAGAGTTGAATCGGTCACAGTAATATACTACGCGTTTCCCGATACCATGTATACAAGGGTATGGTTTTGTGCGTGTAACTCGCGTAACGCCGGGAATAATTGCTAGTTTATAAATACCCCGATATTGACGGTTTCGGTCACCATAATATCCATGATTCACAATATATTGTAGGTATTACCTATTTACATAACAAAATAATAATAATATTAATGTAAATTACACATACGGCTTTGACGGCCGGCGTGGTCTAGTGGTATACGCTTTTGACTACAGATCCGAAGGTCGCGGGTTCGAACCCGGCGTGCGCAAATAAATTTTATTTGATTAATTTGTGTTATTATTTCACAATTAATTAATTAAAAATAATATATATAGTATATTTGCGGCACGTTCCAGAGTGGAAGATACTCTCAGTATCGCCCTGGTGTAAGACCACCATTCAAAATTGAAACGTTGCTTGAAATGGCTTTAGCCGTGTTTGGTGACCAGATCTGAATAGCCAGGTACTTCCCCACCTTCCTCTTCCCCATCTCCCTCCCCTCCCCAATACCCTCAGCCTCACAACATACCCCAATTGGGGATGCCATAGTCTCACTGGCTCCAGACGGGAGCAGTTGGGACTCTTGTGCGGTATTACTGTAAAAAAAAAAAAAAAAAAATACCGACGGAATTTTAGAGACAATATTTGCTTCAGAATCACAATCATTCGTTGGTAGTTGATTATTTTCCCTGAAAATTAAACAACACAAAATTATCGCTAAATGTTATAAAAAATATATGCGTATTCTGACTGATTCGTTTGAACGACCCTGTAGCATATAGAGTACGTACAATGTACAAGGATAATTAAATATGACTAACCCTTTTTTTTCTACAAATATTTCTCCCATGTACGTTTTTGATGACGAAATTTTTGTTTTCTTATAAAACTTTTGTCCGATAGTATTTTTCTACCCATTTTTAAACGAGGAATTTCGTCAAAATGTTATTTTCTAGACCGGCACGAACCAAACGACCATTCACCGCCCTGTCGCAGCGGATACTGACGAAATTTCGGCTTGCGCCGTGGCAATCAGAAACGACGAACAAACAAAAAACGCTAATCGAAATTAATTACTATTATATACTTTAAGAATATATTTCTTGGTCATAAATTATTATTAATGTTTCAATAATATCATAGTAAATTATTTTTGTAAAAAAATCTCAACTATACCAATTTGTAAGGTCATAAATAAATAGTCAAATTGAGGGATTTTCGTCACAAAACGCGTCCTCGGATTTATTTATTAGTAATTTTATTTGAAATAAAAACAAAATTCTTATACATATATATGATAGATAATTTATTGATTGTTTATACTGTATTATTATATGATTTGAAATATTTGTTGTATGATACAACTTCGCCTTTGAAAATGCAACAAATCTGCATATCGTCCAACGGTAACACTTTATTATGGTATGAAAATAATATCATTTTCCAAAATTTTACAACTTACTTTACAAGATAAAATAACGATCTTTCGAAACCAATTTGTGTTTTTTTCTAGAAAAGTGTCCATACGTCTAAAAGTGACCTCAAAAATGCCAAATTTCAGGTCAAGTCTACCTATTTCGCCTTAAAAGGGGGGGCTAGGGTTTAAAAATTTTTTTTTTTGCATTTTTTAAATTTTTTTTAAAAATAAATGCTTAATATGTTAAGAATATTGTGTTCAAATTTCAAGTTGATTGGAGCAAAATTGACGAAGTTACGAGTATTTTTATACCTGTCGGATTTTAATCCCTACCCGACCCAATGGTAAAAATGGCAAAAAGCTGCAGCTGCTAATGCATTGGATTCGTTCAAACACACGTACAGTGCTCTTCCAGAGGATGTTTTGAATGCCATCAAGCCTATCTATGAAGATCTGAGCAAAGATACCCTCTTAGAGCGATGTGGTTTCACGCAGAACAACAATGAGAGTTTGAAACAACTTATTTGGAAAATCTCACCAAAGCACTTGAGTGGAACCTCTGTCACCATTGTAATTGCAGCTTATGTGGCAGCCAGTGTCTTCAATGAAGGTTCTTTTGCTTTACTAACCTTCATGCAAGACATGGGAATCAGTAGTGGATCAAGTGCTCATGACTGGGCGCGATCAACTGACTCCATACGTATAAGCCGAGCAGAGCAGGAAGCTGAGAGACAAACTAAAGAAGGCAGGATTCGTCGTAGACAGGAGCAAAAAGGTGCTTTAGACATCATGGATGATAGCAACATCCTTTATGGACCTGGCATTGATGATTCAGCGTGAGGTAAGCCGATAAAATTTGCTTATAAACGTTTAATACCAGATTTTTTAGTGTTCAAAACTTTATAGCGTTTTTCCCACAACTCACGTTTTCAAAG
This sequence comes from Hesperophylax magnus, assembly GCA_026573805.1. NCBI lineage: Eukaryota > Metazoa > Arthropoda > Insecta > Trichoptera > Limnephilidae > Hesperophylax > Hesperophylax magnus. The sequence continues at coordinate 11,844,916 of JAIUSX010000121.1, forward strand.
TCGGTGCCCGTCATAACTTCAAAACTACTGCACCGATCCTTTTGAAATTTTGAAAACTATTTTTGTACATAATTTACGAGGTAACGCTGGAGAGTTTTTTTCAAATTTGTTAATAATTATTATTTTACAATAACAAATTAGCCGATTTTTTTCACTAAAAATAGCGTTTTTCCCTTCAAAGTGTTCCAAAAAAGTGAAAAATTAAAATTTCGAAAAACCCTCCCTGCGTTACCTGGGAAAAACTATTATCTAACGAATGAACTTTGATTTTTTGATTTCAGATGACCCAGCACCGAGTTATGAGGGGCACCGCCATTCTACTTGTTTTTGAGACACGTCCGAATAATTGCTGCCATTGCCGTGTTTTTTAATATTTCTCCGTGAAAATTTTATACAACATTCTTAAAATGTCATACTTTACTGTCCTATTAGATTTAATAAAGAGATTTTAACTGTGTTGTCACAAAAAAATGCCTTTTTTCGTACGAATTAACCCTAGCCCCCCCTTAAGAAATTTCAATGAATGTAATAAGAAATCATAATCTATTGTTTCTAAAGGAATTCCAAGACTAAAATTAATACACCTCAAAAATTTGAGTTGGACTCTTTCAATGGTATTAATGTGATTATTATGTATGTTATGTAAAAGCTCACTAGGGCATTAATATATTTTATAAAGCAGAAAATTTGTGAAATAAAACGGCAAAAACTCTCAACAAAAACAGCAAGAGCTTACAACATCTTTTCCATGGTGAACTTACATGATGGAGCTTTGAGAGACAAGACACCATATTGTTTGATTTCATTGAAAGCTGGGTAGTAGTAGTATGTATATAGTTAGTTTTTTACCTGACTTTTTCCTTGATGGTGTTGGTCTGGACTTTGGTGAAAGGCTGGGGGTGAACCCAGTCCCAAAAGTATAGCTCATTGTACGTGGCTATGACCAACAATCGGTCGCGAGGGTGGAATGCAATGGAGGCTATCACCGTCTTGCCACTGACAGTCCAAACTTCACTGCCTCCCTAAAATATTTCATAAAAAATTATAGTAATTTATTGTAAAAAATATAATAAAAAACAAGTCATCAGATATGGCTCCCACAAATTCAACACACAAATTAATATAAAGGGACTGAGAATTAAAAAATTACAAGAATTTTATTTTAAACCATTCAAACATTCAGTCCTGGCACACACAAGCAACTTTAGTTGCAACAATAGTTGCGTTGCTGCCTCAAAATACATTAGAGAGGCTTTTTTAAATTTGTATAGATTTTGAAATAGTTGCCAACTTTCGAGGCACTTGAAGTTGCTTGTGTGTGCCTGGACTTAAAACCTTCAATTTTAACGGTTTGAATTGTATATTTAACTGGTGGTAAATCTTAATCTGCAACTAAATGAGTAGCTTTCAAACCACTGCTTTGATTAAACAAAGGATCAAACAATCAGGTCATAAATGGTTAGTAAAATTGAATCAGAATTCAGAATTGAAATCATGCAAGGGAGAAAGAATCTTTCCAATTTTATTTTTACGATAATGAAAAATGACATATTGACTTACGCTCAAATCCCAGACGCGAACCTGCCCCCCGAGACAGCCTGAACCGAGGAGGCGGGGGTGTGAGGGGTGGAAGGCGATGCACCAAGGAGTGCGTGGGTGGCCGCTCAGGGTCTTGACGTGCTTGCCGCTCGACAGTTCGCTCACATAAATCTTATGGTTGCCGTGCGTGGAAGCCACCTTGGTGCTAGGGAGCAAATAAACAGGCTAGAACAAATGATGGTGGTGATCTTAATAAGTAGTAAGTGAATTTTTAAAATACCCCTATCTTCCGTTAGGAAGGATTGCAGTCTTTAGAACATAAACATTGGATGGAAATGCTATGTTTGTTCTTCTGGTGTATCAATGAAAGGTGCTCCAAAAGACTTGGCAACATTGATCCATTTTGGAATGTGCAAAGCAAGGAGACACAAATGCCAACGTTTAATTTCTAGTATGCAGAAATCCACCGTGGCTATCCACAAAAATATTTTCGTATATCAACACACTTTGGCCCGAAAAGGTAGTTCTAACCGTTCGGTCGATTGATGCTTAACACCGTGAAGGGTAGTTCTACCTTTTGCACCGGCCTCATTTCAATGGCATAAAAGATGTATTTATATGAATATTATATACCAATCTCTTATTATCTAATCAGTTATCGAAACGTGATTCAGTTCTTCTTTTTATTTATCTTCGTGCCTTTCGTTTACATCGGTATTTCAACAAAAGGATAGTATGTTATTGTAATAATTAAATTCCTGGGATCTTATGATGGTGAAACCCGATTCGAAACAAACTATCTCTGTTCCGCCCCACTCAACTCCTATGTACAAGCGAGCAAGATATGTCGGGCGTAATTAAAGAAAGCAGGTATAGGCAAATATCGATAGGCGGACCGTAATAAACATATTAAAAGGTTAATTGAGTTGTATTTCAAATAATATTCGATTTTCGTTTGGTACTTTTAGAGCTTGGGTATGCTGAGTTACAATGTAAAAATTTTTATTAAAATATTTTTGAAGATATAGCAAATATATGACAAAACAAATTTTAACACATTGTGGCGAAAGTGTGCCGCTTTAAGCCTCTGTTCACACATGATACCCGTGTCCACTATTAAAGTTATTCATACATAATATTGCATAAACATAACCTTTAACAAAATAAAAAATATGCCTTTCTGCATTGCTATTTTTTTGTTTGTTTATAGGCATCCAACTTTCATACATATTACTCATACACAGCATGTTTACTAATTGCTTATTCAATTAATAATATTGTGATTAAAGCAAACAAAACATATTTAAAATGATTAAAACTAAGACAATGACTTACCCATCCGGACTGAAGACCATTAAGAATGTTGACTTTGGAATTCCAGGTAACTCACAGCACTGAAAAATAAATAAATAGTATACATTAAGACAAAAAGTGTAATCAAACATACTAATTTCAGTTGTCTGTGATGTGTCTTAATTATTCCTGTATGAAATCTGGTTCAATGAACTCAAATTTGCTTTGAATTTAAGTGTCATTTGCAAAATTGAAACTGGTTGTTTCAAGAATTCAGAAAACTGATAAAATACCTACCTATAATATAATATTTTTCACAGGTCTGTGTTGATAATATATAATGTGTGAACACAAATTACATAAAAACCATTTCCCAGGTGAGACAAAAGAACATTTTATAAAATGCTGAAAAATGCAAATTGGGCACGTAGATACTTATAGTAATATTTTCATATTAGAATGTCTTTTTTATCAAGTTTATTAAAAAAAAAAAAGAATTCATTTTTACAAGCAGATTACTGGCGGGAAAACACAGATCAGGGTATCTATTCCCCAGTCTCGATCGCTCGCAATTTCCGCCGAAAGTACATACACTGGTAGAGTTTGTTATTCTTGAGTCTCACCGAAAGTACATACTACATGCCATACGTCAAAATTCATTCGACTTAAACAACGAGTGGGTCGAAGCAGTAGAGATCGGCAAAACTGTCAAAATCTCATTGCATCCTGGTGAATTGCCTTATACAAAAAAAAAAAGATCGTTTCCCGCGCGCTTTTCGAAGTTGGTATCGGATTCGTTTAGTTCTTTAAAGTTGTTTTAACCACTCGGGTCTGATAAGTTTGTTTAGCTAAAATCATTACCTGACATAGATACCGAGTTATAGGTAATATAATGGCTGATTTACCGGCGGTGTTGACTGCAATACACAACATAGAGGAATATTTTTCTGGCATTTCGATATGTATCCACCACCGCCATTCATTTCAGAAAAAGTGCGGTAGCAAATAAAAACGTTGACAGAACGACGCGGCAACGGTTTGTTTTTGACATTTCAAATTAACTCCATAGAAACCTCAAACACATCAGAAACATAGAGAATATTCACAGGGTTGCCAACACAGTCATCTCTTCAACCGTGCGACACTCAAGAATGTATAAATAGAACTTATGACAAAAGTCGTAGAGATTTTCGTTCGTAGATGGCGCATAGCGAGTAATTCGTGGTAGAGACTCTGGAATAGATACCCAGGGGGGGAATGAGTAGTACAGATAAAATGAGGTCAAAATATGGTAAGGTTGTCGGCTTGTGGGAAAGGTTCGATAAAAGTTTAAAAGGAAAATAAACAGGTTAATAAAAGAAAACATAACTACTAGAACGTTCGAGACTAGCAGTGTGGCCCGCGCAGGGCAGCCAGGAAATTTCTGTACTCACAACGAAGGCGTACCGATCTACCTGCGATGTTTGGAACATTCCCAGATTTACAAACGCGCGGGGCTCTACATAAATGCAGCCACATTGTGCCACAGTTCAATCTCAGAACTCAGTCTAGTACGAGCACTCATCAACTCAACTTTCTTCCAGCCTCCGCCCGCATGTCGTCGAGCTACTGACAACATCGCCACGACCACATCTGCTTCTATGGTGTTAACACATTTCGACCGGAAAAGGTAGTCCTACCTGTTCAATCAATTGATGCTTAACCCAGGGAAGGGTAGTTCTACCTTTTGCGCCGGCCTCATTTCAATGGCAGAAAAGACGGAATTATTCAATGTTTTTATATGAATATTATATACCAATCTCTTTGTAAAGGTCCCAACTATATGTACATAATTATCGAATCGTAATGCAAGTCTTCTTTTTATATTTATCTTCGTGCCTTTCGTTTACATCGGTATTTCAACAAAAGAATAGTATATTATTTGTTATTGTAATAATTCAATTCCTGGGTTCTTATGATGGTGAAACCCGATTCGAAACAAACTATCTCTGTTCCGCCCCACTCAATTCCTATGTGCAAGCGAGCAAGAGATGTCGGGCGTAATTAAAGAAAGCAAGTATAGGCAAATATCGATAGGCGGACCGTAATAAACATATTACAAGGTTAATTTAAGTCTGGTAGCCCGGAGGACATTTCTAATTATAGACCCATTTCACTCCTATCTAATATATCGAAAATTTTTGAAAAAATTGCTAAAAAAAGACTAACTGCATTCTTAAAAAAAAACTCGATTATAAATGAAAATCAATTTGGTTTCACAGAGGGAAAAAGTACCCAAGATGCCATTGCAAAAATTTCATCTAGTATTCAGAGTACCCTGGACAAATCAAATAAATGTATAGGAATTTTTATTGACTTAAAGAAAGCTTTTGACAGCATTTCCCATGAAAGACTTATTTTAAAATTAAAAGAAAATGGCATTGACCACTTAGCCCTTAAATGGATAGAAAGCTACTTAACAGAGAGACCTCAAATTGTAAAATTAAACCAAACTTTTAGTACACCACTAACAAGTACATTTGGCATTCCTCAAGGCACGGTCCTCGGACCATTACTATTTCTAATGTATGTAAATGACATTTTCCAACAGAAAATCAAAGGTGAATTAATCTCTTATGCTGATGATACTGTTTTATTAATAAAAGGTCAAACATGGGAACTAGTTAACAAACTTGCAAATGAATGTATTAATATCTTAAAATCATGGTTTGATAATAACCTACTCACACTTAATGCTAAAAAAACAACATATGTATTATTTTCACTACAAAAAATACCTAAACACAAAGTAAATATCATAATCCATGATGAAAATTGTGACAATGTCAACTGTAAACTACTTAATCCTATTTGTACTGTAATCAACTCTTCTTCTGAAATTAAATATCTTGGTGTGATCATCGATGAAAATCTGAAATGGAAAAGCCATATTACGGAGTTAGTAAAGAGAATAAGGAAATGTATATATATATTTGTTAGGTTAAGAAATATTTTAAATGTGAAAATACTAAAAAATGTATATTATGCTCTTGTCCACTCCCTGCTTATTTACGGAATCATAGGTTGGGGAGGATCTTATAAAAACAATCTAAACTCAGTAAAAGTCTCGCAAAAAATTATTATAAAGGTAATACTTAAAAAAAACTTTACTTTCCCAACAAAATTGCTTTTTAAATTGTTTCCAGTACCAAATATTGATGATATATTTAAGCAAACTTCCATTATGAAAATGTGTAAAGAAAAAAATAACACAGAATATCAAGAATTTTACAAACTCATGAGAAATGGAAATCAATTTATTACGCCAATCTTTAAAACAACTCAAATGCAAAACCATTATATTTACCAAGCCATAAAAAACTTCAATAATCTCCCTTCCGAATTGCGCTGTATTACGAACCAACAAGAACAAATAAATAAAATCAAACTTTTTTTCCAAAAAAACTTATATTAAAAAAAAAATATATATATAATTATATATTTTACACATAACATAATATTATAACATTGAATCTAAGTAAGAATCGTGGCTCCCTTATCAGGCACAAGAGCTCCTCTTTTCTGATAAGGTATACATGACCAATTATGAACCTTAATATTATATTTTGCAAAATATGTATGTATTAATGTAACCCATATGATCTATATTAAAATAATAATAAAAAATAAAAAAAAAATTGAGTTGCATTTCAAATAATATTCGATTTTCGTTTAGTACTTTTAGAGCTTGGGTATGCTGAGTTACTATTTAGATATTTTTATTAAAATATTTTATTTATTTATTTTTCGGAATAACTTTATTGAGTAAAACCTCAAATTGTAATATTTAAATATTGAAGACAAAAACAGTTAAAAGTGACCGAGGGGAATAGGGTCCCATTAGCTCAGTCGGTAGAGCACTGTCCCGGAAAGACAAGGGTCCTGGGTTCGAGTCCCAGATGTGACCGTTTCCTTTTCTGATTTTTCTGTTTCAGATTTTCGTTTAGAAATCACTAATATTGTCTTCAATATTTAATTTATTTATTTTCGAAGATATAGCGATTTAAAACAAATTAAAGAAATTAGCGCGGGTCGTTTAATTTCGCCCGGAGACAGCGTAGCGTCAGCGCAAAAAATACCCAGCCGAAATGTGTTAAGCATCTCCCTGGTAAATTCGCCATCGATTGTCTCGACCGCCGCGATGTCCACCAATCGGCCTGGAGGATTTGCCACCGATCATCTCCACCATTAGTCTAGAGGAGTTCATCATCCAGCCTTCGCGCCTCGAGCAAGGATTCACACCCCGCCGTCTGTGACCTACATGTATCCCATTGTGATGCACACCAACACAACAACACTGACTACAAAATAAAGTCACAGCGATACTACCACATCTTTCATTCGACTCCACCCTTCAATTACCCACATTATAATCAAAATAACATGGTACCAAAATGCACAACAATGAATTTACAACAAAATTATGAGAGTTAACTTATTTTTTCTATTTTTAACCGAGCGAGGGCGTATTTACAAAAGAAATGCCTTGAGCGATGGAAGGTTTCCGGGATTTTTATTTTTTTATTCGTCAATGCTTATTCGAAATATCATACCTCCGAATATTATTATGGAAACATATAATCTGATTACTGTGGTTTATAGCTAATAAATCTATCTGTATTTCATCGTTTGTCCAATATTTGTAGATTTTATTTAAAAAAAATAAATTTAAATAAATCAGAAAAAACCGTCTACCTACATTTAGGCAAATTTATGTCTACCGGCTGTCTGGTGATGGCAAATCATAACGACATAATATACAGTGTTAATGTATATTACTAATCTAGTAAACGGGAAGAATTTACTAAATAGTAAATACTAAATTAACAGATAATTTACGACAGAAAAAAATCATTATTTGTTCGATTTTATCTGCGATACTAAATAAATTGAATAAAAAAATAATATTGCAATACATTTCTGTGGGTTGCTTCGTTTTTCAAATTTCACGAGGCCAGCGCGGAATTTCCCCGTTTTAGCAAGTTTTAGCCAGTTGTAGCACCGGCTTGGTAACAGTGAGGAATTGACACAAACCGGAGCTCCTACGCAGACGATCACAATGGCTGGGCTGCAAACCATTGCGAACTCTAATTTTCTGTCCCTTTTGGATTTGTAAATTTTTTACTGTTACCGAGTCAGTGGGAAAAGCTTTTCTCGAAATAGAATTCGGAAGATAACCCAATTTTGAGGCGAAATCGAACCAAAATATATGTACATTGAAAAATTGACATTGACCCTTTTAGAAGCAAGCCACAGATTTCATGACACAATAATCAGAAAGAGTACCTTTACAATAATTATTGTTATAACTAAGATTGTGATAAATTCCTATCTTTTATGATGTGGAAACATTGAATTATAATAAGGCAGAATTCTCAGAAAAGCCTAGAATATTAAATATATTTTAACCAAAAAGCAGAAAATCAGCATTTACAAAATAGTAAAAAAAATTATAAAATGACGCTTGCCAGCTTTTTATATCTCTAATTTTTAGGTCAGTGAAAATATATTTAGCTAGCAATGTTATTTCAATCACAAGATAATGAATGGGAGCTTTGAAATGTGATAAACTAACAACAATCATATATTCCGTTCTGTATTTTTCATTAAAAATAAAGGTTTTGAAAAAGAGGGTTGAAACCAGGGATAGTTATTATCAAATATTAATTGTCGGTCTATAACTAAACGTCATGTTGTATCAAACATACTGGAGTAGAAAGGTAATGAATGAATGGTTTCCACACCAGGCGGAACTTTATTTAATAAACACTCATGGCAAATGTGAAATGTCCGTTTTCTTATTTAATATGACCAAGAGGCGGTTTTATAACAATGTTTGGTTTATATGTAGTGGGTTTGGTGGGTGTATAATATTAAGCTGTAGGGTGAAAGATTAGGAACATATACTGCTCTAGTAAATGGTCACTGACTATACTAAGATTAAAAAAATGGACTGTGCTGTGAGAAACAAATATAGGGAAAAACAGGAGTGAATTTTAATTTTCAACAACCGGAATTATCTTTCTCTTAAACATATTTATTTATAATAGTCAAACATAAAACAAAACACTTTTTATATGTTAACAGAGGAAGACATTGTATACTAGGTTAACTAGAAAATTAAATTGAATTTTTATAATCTTGTGTGCAGCCATATCCATCAGGCACAGTCAAAAAAATCATTTCTATGAGCAATTCTGGGGAAACTACTTATGGTAGATTATATACTATTTTTATAAATACATGAACATATTATACGGTAGGATGGTACAATTTACAAAAACATCATTTTGCAAAATCCAAATAAGTTAAAACGAAAATGGAATCAGCAGGCAGACAGCGAAAATTTAGCGTCGGCACACCGAGAGTTAACCCTCAATATGTACACGGAGAAGGAAAAAGATTAGAATATTTTATACAGATGACAATGTAACTCCATGAGACAATCGGTTAAAAGCATAGCACTTTCATAAAATGAATAAAAAATATTTTACATGGAATCACTAGAATAATAAATTACTGTCAATGTGTTTCAGACGATCTGTTTCTGAATAGAATGCAACCCTAACCACACCCTGATTACACAAATGTTTAGGATTCAATGGAAATAGCATTTAATAGCAATGTACTGCAAACTACAAGGACAAAAATTTCATGTACAAAGTCAGCGAAGGATCAACTATCTGATATTCAAATAAGAATATTATCTGGCTTCTTATTTTATGAATAAGATAAAAATAATAAAGTGAATTTGTTATTGTAGTAGATGCAAACAAAAATATTAAAATTCCAACAGAAGGCAAGAAATGAATCAGGTATCCTGACATTTCTCTGTTGACTATTCAACAAATGTGTTTATTGAACAACAAAATAAATGATTTGACTATGGTAACATAAACATAAAAGATATTGCATAATTTTCAGCAGGATTTTGGAGAAATTTGGAGAAAACCTGACACAAGATATCGTTTGTAGCGTGTCAAAGGCTGTCTAATTTTTTCAACTGGTTTCAAATAAAAACATAATAAAGAGACAAACTTACCCTTTCACTGAGTTGTGCTTTGTTGACAAGATGATCTTCGGCAGCCTCTTGAAGTATTCTAGAATTGGAAGCCGAACCTCTAGGGTTCATCCCAAGTTCTCTCCATTGCCAACTAGCTGCTACATTGCCTTTACTAGGGCTATCACCGACATTTAACTTGGATCCTAGCCATCCAGGCAGAAAGGAAGAATCCATAACTACGTTATTATGAAAACATCGGATGGCTCGAATGTCCTGAAAATATTACATCTTACTAGAACTGAAGCCGATGAAAAGATACACTGCCGGAAAAGTTAAAGTGAACGGACGCGTCAAATGTTTTGATATTGAAACGGAGAATACTTTAGTGATTTCTATTGAGTGATCCAAAATGTCCAGACAAATATAAATACATTACAAATACAAGAATTGACAGCTTCTTACCCACGCAACCAAACGATTGTTGTTAATTTACGTAGAATATCACGCAATCCTCTAAAAGAAATCAGATGTTGTTTGACATGTCAGTAGATGACGCTTTGAAATGGTTTCCTGCAATCCCATCCGGTGGAATTAGTTTTGCTGAGAGTCGCCAGATGGTAGATCGGGCAAAATCATGAAGCTAAAGGCCCAAAATCTTACAAAATAATACTTTCACCAAATACAAGAAATAAATAATTTAAAACCAAATCTCAATTTTATAAAACAGTTATTTTCTCTAAAAATTCTAAAAAGGCGGCAAATCTAAAATAGCACATTTTAAATCGTTATAGAATATTTATTCGTCAACATAAAAATAAATTAGTGGTTTCCCAATTTTTTTAATTTTGAACGAAAATCTCGATCTAGAAAGTAGTAAAGTACCGATATCGCTGAAAATTACAAATTTTGTTCTTGTTAGTGCCAGGAGTATTTTGGGACGCCCGACTAATTCCGCAATGTCTCTGCACCGGAATGAAATACTACCTACCCCTGCGTGATCGTTAGTTTTTTTTATTTTTTGTATTGTAATATATAAGGAATATAGATACATACATATTTTACAATATTACATTTGAGATCATCATTGGTTATGTATACTTTATCAGAAAAGAGGAGTTCTTGTGCCTGATAAGGGAGCCACGATTCTTACATAAGTTTTGTTATAATAATATTTTTGTATAGAATATTGATTTTTCAATGTAATGTTTAATTTAAGTTTTTTTTAATTTCATTTATTTGTTCTGATTGCTTTACAATACAGCGCAGTTCAGAAGGGAGATTATTGTAGTTTTTTTATGGCTTGGTAAATATAATGGTGTTGCATTTGTGTTGTTTTAAAATTAGTTGTAATATATTGATTTCCATTTCTCATTAGTTTGTAAAATTCTTGGTATTCTTTGCACATGTTTATAATTGAAGCTTGCTTAAATATGACATTTACATTTGGTACTGGAAACAATTTAAAAAGTGATTCTGTTGAGAATGTAGATTTTTTTTTATATTACTTTTATGATGATTTTTTGTGAAACTTTTACAGGGTTTAGATTGTTTTTATAGGATCTTCACCAGCCTATGATTCCGTAGATAAGCAAAGAGTGGACAAGTTCATGGTACACATTTTTGATTATTTTCACATTTAAAATATTTCTTAACATAACAAACACACACATACATATACATTTCTTTATTCTCTTTACTAGCTCTGTAATATGGCTGTTCCACTTCAGGTTTGATCAATGATCACGCTGAGATATTTAATTTCAGAAGAAGAGTTGCTTACAGTACAAATACGTGCTGTTTACAGTTTACATTAACACATTTTTCGTCGTGGATACTAACTTTCGGATTAGGTATTTTCTTTACGGAAAATAAGACACATGTTGTTTTTTTTGCATTAAGTGTGAGCAGGTTATTATCAAACCATGATTTTAAAGCATCAATAACTTCATTTGCAAGTTTGTTAACTATTTACCATGTTTGACCTTTTATTAATAATACAGTGTCATCTGAGTAAGAAATGAATTTCCCTTTAATTTTCTGTTGGAAAATGTCATTTACATATTATTAGACATAATAATGGAGGAATGCCAAATTTACTTGTTGGTGATGTACTAAATGTTTGGTTTAATTTTACAATTTGGGAGCTTTCTATCCATTTAAGGGCTATGTGGTTAGTGGCATTTTCTTTTAATTTTAATACAAGTCTATCATAGGAAATAAGTGAGCAGTTCTAGTGTTAACTATTTAAGAAATATATTTGTACAGCGCCCTTGAGGTGTTTCCTCGCGAAAACGGCGCTATATAAATTAGCCAAATATTATTATTATTAAATGCTTTCTTTAGGTAAATGAAAATTCCTTTACATTTATTTAATTTGGCCAGTTTACTCTAAATACTAAATTAAATAAGCCATTTATTTGATGTTAAATTAAAATAAATATTATTTTAAACAAGTAGGAGAAACGAGCACCCTTACCAATAAAAAAATAAACCAAAAAAATATGTCGTAGGTACCCACCATTTTTCATGTTCAAACATAACCTCGCAGTATATAAATGGCGCGAAACGCCGCTTGCAGTTGCTTCGTTCCTTTCCCGAATTCGTGGTTCGGTTTGCGTTTCGGTTCACGAGTATTGTTAGTATGAGAACCTACTAGAATTTGTTCAACAATTGGTGTTATGCCTTGTTGCCATAGTGAAGAATTTTAGGTTTCCCGATGTTTACTTAGTTAACAAGCTATTATACTATTTTTTATACTATGTTCATTACTTCCAAAATCATTAGTACGGAAGATTTTTTTTTACCATTTCCTCATTGACTAAATCGAAATAAAATTTCTGAAAGTTAGATTTCTAAGTAAAGGTTAGATTTCTAAGGTTAGGTTAGACTTTTTAGGTTTGCAGTAGATGTTTACTTTATATTTTCTTATTAAATTAGTGTTTCTTTACATAATAATATGTAAAAACTAACTAACTAACCATTACGCCGTTTAGACGGTAGGCAGAGAGGACGGACCGTCTAACAACTCCGTTTGGCACACACTCCTTGCCGCATTTACATTCATACATCATATCATAAATACTCTTCTATTATTCTGACTCTTGACACGGCCCGACTTAAGTATCTGATTCACTTGAACGTGCCATGTCATCCTCGGGCTTCCATTCACATTTAATAATAATAATAATAATAAATAATAATTGGACAATTTTTATAGCGCCGCTTTTGTGAGTTATCACCTCAGGGCGTCATATATTCTGCTTACACTCTTTTCTTCGTTCATTCGCTATACGTGCCCAAAGCATCTAAGCGTCCCTTTCTTAATCTTACTCATTACGATTACATCAGCCTTGCATTATTTGCGGACCTCCACATTTCTCACACGAACATACAAGGTTTTATCACACATACGGCATTCAGTCTAATAATATGTAAAACCGTTTCCGAATACTATTTTGTTGTTTTCTACATTTTCTTATAATTTCATCTAACATTTTTCACAAAAGATTTAGGAATTATCTGATATGAAAAGCATGTTTATACCTCTCATAACATTCGTATAAGAAATTCTTAGAAAATAAAACCGTGTTTGGATAATAAACGAATTGCTACAATCTACGTCTTCGGCATTATAATGAGAAAATTGGGACAACAAGCTTTCACTAACTTATCAATACAAATTAATGAAACAAAAACATTTAAGGAGCTTTCGGCACTTTGGCAATGCGTAAAATGAGGAGCTTACCGTGCATATCTAATAGATCGTTAATATTAGACATTTTGCGAATGGTTTGTTAAGAAAGAAAATCGTTTAATAACTTTAAAAAAATTAAACATGTAGTGTTGGTATTCCAGTAATATGTAGTAATCGTATCAGTTGGCTTATCTTGACAGGGCTCCAACCAGAATGCAACTTGAAGACCGTAAATCTCAAGCCGAATTTAAAATACTCAACTGAAATTCCGGCCCGTAGGACCGCTGTTTTTAAAGTTCGCTATGTGAAATACTAACTTTCGTCAAGTTACTGTATGCTACATACACATAACTATCGTCTCACAGTTACAACAAAATACACATGGCTGTATTAAACTTGTTGGTACCTACTCAGGTCTGAACATGACTTATAAATTAATATACCAGCTGACGTGTCGGTACCCGGCATTGCCCGGGGTTCGGGGTTATGAATGTAGTGAAAACTTCGTATTTGTACGTATTTGTTTCACTTGATGGTGCCTTCACTTCCATGTCATACATTTGCATTTGTCACATACGCCTCATTTTATCATACATAAGTATTTAATTCACTTGCACGTGTAAAGTCTTCCCTCAGGAGTTCCCGACTTCTTATATTATTCAGTTCACGTCAAACATCCTCCTTAAACATCCTTCTCAATGATCTTAAGATACATAATAAATATCAAATAAAATGGTTTTAAATCCATATACTAAAACGCATATACTAATCGCATATACTAAATGGTTGATTGGCTTAGGTAGGGAGGAGTCTAAAAAACTATATGTCACTTAAAACTATACATGTTTACCTATGTCATATTTATTAAAAACTTAATATAAGACTGAAAAACTATTATATAATGTCACTTAAAAGTCTTAAAACTATACATGTTTAACTATTAATGTCACTTTTCGTAAAAACTTAATATAAGACTGAAAAACTATTATATAATGTCACTTAAAACTATACATGCTTAACTATTAATGTCACATTTAGTAAAAACTTAATATAAGACTGAAAAACTATTATATAATGTCACTTAAAACTATACATGCTTAACTATTAATGTCACTTTTAGTAAAAACTTAATATAAGACTAAAAAACTATTATATAATGTCACTTAAAACTATACATGTTTACCTATTAATGTTAAATTTAGTAAAAACTTAATATAAGTATACTTAATTTAAAAAAAGGGTAAAAATTAAATTACATTTGGCATTTCACAAACATTTGGTTCCTTAGAACAGGCAATCTGCCTAGCTAGGAACTAAATTCGACCTAACAAAACGTAATAACACTTGTACCTACTCATTTTAAATATATGCTCTCATAATGCTATGTTATTACTGTTATGTCTGCTTTAAATGTATCTAATGTAAAAAAAAACCCTTCTTCATTAATTACGTAGGCACCTACGACTCATTTCACCACAAATAATTATTTGATTCCTGCCTTCCTCGGGTGTACCCGACTTTTTTCTAACATTCACTTCTAGTAGTATCATGAAGTGTACCATGTCTTTGCTGTAAACAAAACTACAATGTAACGACTTAAATTCAACTACTGCGTATCCCATCCCAGTGTAGAGATGATGCGATAAAGTCTTCCTCGGGCGATACTTCACTACTGTGTACTGTGTACCCCACTGTTAAAAAACTATATTTCTCATTTCTCATTCCAGAGATAATGCGTGAACAAACAAACATCTAGAAATATATAGATATATTTTGTTGTAGGTATATTTACTCCGTTAAAGCGGTATTTCAAGTCGGAGTAACGAAATGTACTCGTACAAGTTATAATAATATGAATATTTAATACAAAACGTAGTAGGTATTTATTACGGTTCCATGCTAACTCAACACAGTGACTATTCAACACAGTTTCAAAAAGTGATATAAAGTCATTAAAAACGATGAAAATTTTTATTTTTTTAACCTAACCTAACCTAAATTAACCTACTTAACCCAGTTAATAAAGTTTTCGTTTAATCACTTTCCATGACTTTATATAACTTTTTAAAGATGTGATGAATTATCATGTTGATGAATTATCCGGTCACCATTTATTACATATTACGAACAGGTAAGTCGCGAAAAAATATGGTTGATCACCAATGTTTATCGCGTATGTCAACCACTGTACCTACTATGAAAATACGGGTGAGATGTAGATAAGTTGACTGAGAATATTGTATTGATATTGCGTTAAGAATTCCTAAGTATTACTCCGGCGTCTTCTTTTCTTCTATCATTAACTTCTTTTATCATTCAAACCTCTCTAAACACTCCTGGTACTAATAAGAACAAACTTTGAAATTTTCAGCGATATCAGACGACTAATTTTCGAGTTTTGTGAGCACAGACATACGCAGGATGATTTTTTGTATATGTAACTCTCTGACGTGTACCCGGCGTTGCTAGGGGTTATCCTTAGGAGATAGACATGTATCATGGCGGACTTTTCTCTTGGCCTTTTTAAGATATACAATTCCGTAGTAGATTACTTTGATGTATCTTATAAGGTTAAGCCAGCGTTAGCAATGTAAGCGCCCGAAAATATTTTTTACTATTTGATTACAAAACATCGACTTCTCTCTACTTTCCATAAATGTAATATGCAAGTATTTTTATATATATATTTATATAAACCTTCCGCAAGAAATTCTCATAATGATAGTAAAATCCCATATATCAAAATGTTTAGAAGAACTAAGGGCACAGACAGGTAGACGCGGATAGCGACATAATTTTATACTATTTAGAGAAGATGATGTAACTACTCGTGTATATTTATTTATCTTTATATTATGTGCAATGGTTGCATAATAATTAAAAGTTTGCAAATTTATAATGTCGGAATAAAGTCGAAATCGGCTTACGGAATCTCTAAATAGTATAAAATAAAGTCGCTATCCGCGTCTGTCTGTTTGTGCGCCTAGTTCTTCTAAACTACGCAACCGAAAGGTTTATAATACATATATTTTATACTTATAGAAAGTAGAGAAAAGTCGATGTTTAGTAATCAAGTTGTAAAAAAATATTTTCGGGCGCTTTCATTGCTAACGCTTGCTAAACCTTATGAGGTACCTACATCAAAATAATGTACTACGGAATTGTATATCTTAAACAGGCCTACAGAAAAGTCCGCCATGATATATGTCTATCTCCTAAGGATAAACCCCAGAAACTCCGGGTACACGTCAGCTAGTTCATTATATAAAAGAAAATTATACATAAAGTACGAATAAAACGATTTAAGAAAATAGCTGCATCTACCAACTTGTAACAGTACGAATCGTTGGGTTTTCTTGATTGAATGAAATTGATGATAATCGACCATATTCATTTCGATTGTTGTTTATGTTCAATTAGTGTGGTGATCTGCCGTGTCGATCACTCAGATAAGATGTAAATAATAGTCGTTTGGATACTCCATACTATTTGGTTTATTTAGTGTTATTACTAATGTACAGTATTCGAGATGTTGTTGCAAAGAGAGGACGAGTTACAACAGACACGCCTTTTTATACGTCTCGGTCATGCTGTCTCACTCAGATATGCCTGTCTCTTTCATACCGACAGACATACGTTCACCACATCCCTCCACACTTAAATCAGCAGACAGTAACACAACATGATTATCATAATAATAATTATAAAACATACATACACATATTTAATTATTATTTTACAACATTTTCTTTTTTATTTATAACCATGTTGATTCGGAGAGTTGACTGCTGCTTATTTTGATTTCTCTGTCCTTGGTCGAAGGCGCTCCTTCCAGTTCCCCGACGTTGACGCCACGGGTTCACTGGAGCTGGAAGGAAAAAGAGGGTCACCCGTTAGATTGTCATCCGAAACAAAGTCGGAGACATCGTACTCATCGAACGATAGCCTCCTCGTCTCAGACTCAGGGATTAAAATACTAGGGTTCTTTTCCCATGATACACACAGTTTGGATAATTGATCAAAATGTCTTTTCCAGTACATGATTTTATCATTCAATTTAACCTCAATTAAATATAGTTTATTTCCCAAACGTTTATGTACTTTCCCTGGTACCCACTTATCATTGTTTTGGTCTCTAAAATCCCTAACCATAACTTTCTGATTAATCTTAAAATTCGTAGATACTTTGTTATTCCTTTTATAATAGAATTTCTGATTTTCCTGACATTTTGACATTTTCATTTTGGTATCTTTATCAATCACATTTTCCTTTACCTTCCCCCCTTTAGGTATAAAATTATTCAAATTTGACCTTAACCTTCTACCAAACATTACAACTGCTGGCTCTAACCCTGTTGTACAGTGTGGTGCATTCCTATAATCTATGAGAAAACATTCTAACTTCTCATTATAACCTGACTGAAATTTTTTTTCTAACAATATTTTCTTTAAAAAATTTTTACACGTTTTGACTGCATTCTCTGCCAATCCATTTGATTGAGGATGATTTATAGGTGTTGTTAAATGTTTAATGCCATTTCTCTCGCAAAACTGTTTAAAGTCTTCTGACATGAATGCTGCTCCATTATCAGAAACTAAGGTTTGTACACTACCGAAATAACTGAATAATCTCTTTAAGATTTTAATGGTATTATCTGAGTTAGGTGAATTTACTTCCACGCAATCCAACCATTTTGAGGTTGAATCTATGATTACCAAAAAATATTTATTTCCGATAGGCCCTACGTAATCTATATGAACCCTACTCCAAATTTCTTCCGTTATCGGCCATGGAGTTAACTCACTCTTGGGTTGTGATGGTTGAATTTCCGCACAAATTCCGCACTCTCTAACTAAAAATTCAATTTGACTGTCAATCCCTGGCCACCAAAAATAGCCTCTAGCTAGCCCTTTCATCTTGGCAATCCCTAGATGAGATCTATGCAATAAGCTTAATATCTTATCCCTTAAACTTATTGGAATTACTAACCTATGGTTCCAGAAAATACAATCATCAATTATTGATAAATCGTTCCTTTTTATCCAATAAATCCATTTGCAATCATCCTTATTGACTTTATTTGGCCACCCTGTTCTAAGATAATTTTTTATCTCTAATAATAATTTATCCGTATTAGATTCTGCTTTAACTTCCTCAACATCTATTGGCATCTCGCTATTATTTTTGAATAAACACAAAATTCTTGAATCAAAGTTATTATTTTCCTCAACAGGATCTCCTACAGGTACGCGAGATAAGTAATCCGAACAATTTAATGTTGATTTTACGTATTGAACTTTATAATTGAAAGATGAGAGAATTACACCATAACGTTGTAATCTATTACAAGTTAAAACAGGAATTCCTTTTTTTTCACCAAAAATTCTACATAATGGTTCATTATCTATTTCTAGAATGAATTCCCTTCCGTAAATGTACTCGAAAAACTTCTTAAAAGCAAACACAATTGCACAAGCCTCGAGGTCTAAAATTGAATATTTCTTTTCCGCTTCTGTCAGTTTACGAGAAACAAAAGAAATAGGTCTTTGTAAATTATTTTCATACACATGTAACAATGTTGCACCCAAACCTTTCGTTGAGGCGTCCGTAACTACCTTCAAAGTAACATTTGGATCGTAATGTGCTAACACTCGATTATCACATAAAATTAATTTTATTTTATTAAAAACTTTTACGCAATCTTGATTAAAATCAAAATTCGTATTTTTTTTCAATAATTTGTGCAAAGGATCTAATAACATAGACATATTTGGCACAAAAGATCGGTAAAAATTTACCATTCCTAAAAAACTGCGTAGCTCTGATAAATCTTTTGGTTGCGCGACTTTACTAATTGCGTTCGTTTTATCTTCCATAGGTTTAATCCCTTCCTTCGAGATTTCAAACCCTAAGAAACATACCGATGAAGCGTTAAAATTGCACTTTTGAATATTTACGCACAACCGCAATCTTTTAACCTATTAAGAACTGCATTTAAATTAGCATTATGTTCCTCTATCGTTTCTCCTGTAACCATAATATCATCCAGGAAAACCGCTGTTTTCTTCAAACCTTGTAGACATGAAGCTATAGTTCTACAAAATATTGCCGGTGCACTGTTAATCCCAAACACTAGCCTAGTGAATTTAAATAATCCTAAATGTGTAGAAATCGTAGTATATTCCATACTTTCTTCGTCTAGTTCCAACTGTAAATAAGCTTGACGTAAATCAATTTTTGAAAATATTATTCCGCCCGAAATTTGTGATAATAAAACTTCTATCTTCGGCATGGGATATTTGTCAACAATCAATTGTGGGTTCACAGTACATTTATAATCCCCGCAAATTCTAATGCTTCCATCGCTTTTAACTACGGGCACGATAGGAGATGCAAACTTGCTATAACTAATCGGAACTAAAATTCCCTCTTCCTGTAAACGGTTCAATTCCGTTTCAACTTTCGCTTTCAAAGCGAAAGGAATACTTCTCGGATTGCAGAATTTCGGTTCTGCATTTTCTTTCAATTTTAAATGAACTTTAAATTTATTGAATCTACCTAGTTTACTTGAAAATACCTCCGGATATTTACGCACTAACGTATCGACACTATTATTGTTTACGTCGTGAATATTATGCGTGAGTATTTCACTTTTCAACTGTGAAGAAACCGTCTCGAAACCCGTAAAACCAATGTTAAATTCTTTTACGAAGTCTCTACCTAGCACAGTGGTTGAACCATCCTTTACAACACAAAATTCCATTATTTTAGTAATACCATTGAAATTAATTGACAAAATTAAACATCCAAGTAACTGTAACTTACAATTATTGTAACCCTTCAGGGTTAAATTCTTCGGCTTCAATTGTACATCTTTAAAATGTTCCCAATAATCTTTATCCGATAGGATCGATATTCCTGCACCCGTGTCAAATAATCCTTTTATGATGATACCGTTATTAACTTTTAACGATAAATAAATGGGATCGGTATTTCTTGTTAACCTTGAATTTATTTCACTTGAATTCACAAACACAGATGAAACTTCCTCCCGTTTTTTTTTGCGACAATTTTTACTAAAATGTCCCTTGTTTTTGCAATTAAAACACGTCACGTTTTTTAATCTACAATTACTGGAATCATGATTATTTAAATTACAATATTTGCACTTCAACTGTTGTATACGTTCTACTGATTTCTTTCTGGGAATTGTAACATTTTTGTCTTTCGCCCGCGCCGGTGAAGTAGAATAATTCCTACCTGCACTACTATTAAAATTTTTCTTACTTCTAGAAATGAGCCCGACACTCTCGGATTTAATACACGTAATATTTTTATGAAATGAATCCATTCCCGATGCGCACTCTAATGTACTTTTTAAAGTCAGCTTCTCTGCATCTAAAAACATTTTTTCTTTAATACGACCTTCTAATAAACCAGTCACAAAAATATCTTTTAAGTTTTCTTCCAGTCTGCTTTCAAATTTGCAGAATCTTGTTAGACAACGTAACCTAGCTATATAATCATTTATAGATTCCCCAACTTTTTGTTTCGCCGCAAAAAAATTTCCACGTTCCTTAAACACATTCTTTGAAACACCAATGTGGTTTCCTAATAACAAAAATATATTTTCAACCGATAATTCTGTTATTTTTTTTGGAAAACATAAATCTATCAGTAGATTAATCGTGTCTGTGTGTAGGTGGGATATTAAAACCGCCCTCTTTTTATCCTCGGATTTAAATTTGTCATCATTGACGAGGATCAACTGCTCAAACTGTAGCACGAACGTCTCCAGCCCGTCCCTAAGGTGACAAAACCTGGGTAAACCCACTCCCTCCATTTCCACACAGATTACCAATAATCAGAAAAAACAACAACAAACAGCACTCAACTCACGAATCTGATGATTGATGCTGCCGCCGATCGCCGCCCTTCCGCGTCTGACCGTCTTCTGGCTCCGTCCGGATTCCTGGTCGTCCTTCTCGTCCGGTCACCACCGCCACGCCTTCCCGTGTCGGGTCCCCGTACAAGCTGCCTGGATCCGTTTTTCATCCGGTTTCTCGGCTGCTGATTCCTTGAGCTCAGCGCCTTGAATATCCTCACCAGTTCCTTGCCTTGATGCTCCTTCAATGTCCGATACTGTCCGTGAAGCTGCCCCCAAATTATTTTATTTTTTTATGCGACAATAATCCCTTCCGCGGTGCTCGGTGGGATTATAACCAAACTATGGTTCTTTCAGCTGCGCCTACTGTGGTTCTTCCTCCAGGAAGAATTTAATGGCTGATCAGCTTCCTTTTTCGGCTGCTCCAACTGTAGTTCTTCCTCCAGGAAGAATTTAATAGCTGTTCAGATTCCTTTTTCGGCTGCTCCAACTGTAGTTCTTTCAGCTGCGGCTACGGTTCTTCCTCCAGGAAGAATTTTGCGGCCGTTCAGCTTCCTTTTTCGGCTGCGCCAACTGTAGTTCTTCCTCCAGGAAGAATTTAATAGCTGTTCAGATTCCTTTTTCGGCTGCTCCAACTGTAGTTCTTTCAGCTGCGGCTACGGTTCTTCCTCCAGGAAGAATTTTGCGGCCGTTCAGCTTCCTTTTTCGGCTGCGCCAACTGTGGTGATCTGCCGTGTCGATCACTCAGATAAGATGTAAATAATAGTCGTTTGGATACTCCATACTATTTGGTTTATTTAGTGTTATTACTAATGTACAGTATTCGAGATGTTGTTGCAAAGAGAGGACGAGTTACAACAGACACGCCTTTTTATACGTCTCGGTCATGCTGTCTCACTCAGATATGCCTGTCTCTTTCATACCGACAGACATACGTTCACCACAATTAGCATTGTCCAGAGTGGAAAATAATCTCAGTATCGCTAGTGAACGACCACCGTTCAGAATTGAAAATTGAAACGTTCCTTGAAATGGATTAAGCCGTGTTTGGTGACCAGATCTGAGTATCCAGATACTCCCTCACCTTCCAATTCCCCATCTCCTACCCTCTCCACTACCTTCAGCCTCACAACATACCCTAATTGGGGATGCCATACTCTCACTGGCTCCAGACGTTTAGGAGTAGTTGGGACTCTTTAGTTCTTTCGGGAACCTTTAATCTTCAAAATTAGAACTGATTGTGGGAATCAAACGAGAAAGTAAGTACCAAAATTATTTTATTTTATTAGACAGCGAACCCTAGAATACAACGATCCCAAAATGTTTAAAACGTTGCCAAGTAGCATAAAAAATGTACATTCCCAAATAGATATTAGATATATGCTGAAAATATGGCTCATACGTAGAAATATTTTATACTAATCATTACTATCAATCAATATTTGTTATTTATTAGCATGTAGATTTTGGGTTATCTTAGACTATTTGTGCCAATAACAATAATCTGTATATATATATTTTTTTTATATAATTTCCGATTTTATGTCCGGGTTAAATCTTCCCCATAGGAAAAACTAAATCCTTCCACACACTTTTCCACAAATGATCATCTAGTCAATCAACATTATGTAAGTGCATTATATAAGCAAAATAAATACAAAACAATACAAGAACAACACTTCAACTCACCAGAAATCAAATGGGAAAATAATTCACCGACTCCAGATATTTTCATATCAGAGGGTTCGGCTCGGTAGAACTCCTAACAGGACCTATAAATCCTACTGATCCCTCAACATAAATATTTGAAAAATCTTTCGTTATCCTACATATTTAAAATGACTGATTTTTGCATTTTTATATATAATTTTTTTGATAGATCTAATACGCCTAAATTAATGAGAGAGCTAGGTATAATGCCAGTAGCCGAAATAACAAATGGGAATATTTTTATAGTCTGAGAATGCCAAATTCTTTTTTTCTCATTTTCTAAATCTGTGAATTTTCTTATTTTTTCATTAACAGATTTTTGAATATTACAGGAAATTGGAATAGCGACATCATTGAGATAAGTTATTATTTTAATTTTGTCATGTAAAACTATATCGGGTCTATTATGACTAATCCTTCGATCTGTTAGTATAGTAATATATTAATATTAGTAATAATATTATGTATTCATATTTAAATTGTAATTAAACATGAACATCCCGACAAACTGCTTAGTTGAAGTTTAACGGGAAAAAACTTTAAAGAACACTAAAAAAATAATAATTCTGTATCTGAAATGTGAATTTCTTTCATTTAAATTTTTTACCGATCTAAATCTGAATGTTTAAAGTCTACTAATGGTGTTTATTCGAAATGTATTTCTGAGAGCCTCTAATTATTTTTTGATTGGCATTAATCCCGAGGATAATATTTTATGAATATTTTCAGCTTCAAAAATCCTACAATTATTATAATATCCCTTGATTTTTTCAGATTACTTGCTAGTAATATAATAATTTAATAATATATACATTAAATAACAATTTACTAATTAGTAACCAATAAGGAACTCCATTGTAAATTATTATAGGTTAAAAATGAATAGGTACATGTATCATAGAAGAAGATTATACTAATAAATCTAAACGAAACATGAAACATAAAAAGACCACAAAAAATATAACGGTCACAACTAGGAACCGAACCCAGGAACTCTGGGTGAATGAATGAATTATAAAAACGACACATATAAAACAAATACCGGTATTTTAGTTACAATGTGAAAATGTATTTATTAAAAAAAAATTACTGGAGTACGTTATTTTTTAAAATGTATTTACGCTAATAATATTTTATCTTTCGATATCTTCCTATGTTATCTAATTACGATAATATTGTATTATTTGTATAATAATTTGATTTGTGACATGTAAAGGCACAGTAATTTCAATCATACTTCCATGGTCACGACTCACGACAAACAGAATCGATCTGTGTCATCAATAATGATTGGAAGGCAAACTTTTCTATGTGGTCAAAAATGAATTATTTTTCAATTTGGTTATCTCGCGAACATATGTTGGGCCATCGGCCGATAAAAAATATTTCATATCTATCGAGTGTTGACTGTAAACTTACCTCCTATCAATCAAAACAACCTGTTTTTTGGAGTTAACCAGCGGCTCGCAAATTGTATGGAAGATACAAAGAACGGTCAGCAGTGTTGTCGGTAGTTATCCCGCCGATATTCATGGAACGAGAATAATCGGAATATTGGGCAGGAGGCAGAAAGCAGAGAGAAGGCAAGAGACGGGAAGAGAGAGCGCAAGCGCCGGTCTACCACCACAAGATCCCAAGATATCCCCACACTTGAGGGCCGCTGCACACTTCTCGCAAAGCTATTCCACTATTCCGTTACCTACCGTTCCTCCCATCGACCGCGTGTGATCCCGCGTTTAGTATGACGCCATCGCGCGTCGGATGCGGTTGTGCTGGTCTAGTTCACGCCCGGCTCTGTTTTGACGTACTCTCACCAAACACTACATTGAAAAAATAATTTCTTAATTATCCGCACGTGAAAAGTGAATTGGCATATTCCTATTGTTTCATTTACTAGTGGACTGTCATAAATGTCAATCGCTGAATTGATTGTGAGTGAAATAGTGATTTAATTCTGTGTTTGAGATTTTTCGTCCACTGACAGCAAACTTTCTTGACTGGTATTGTTGTTGACTTTAGGAGTTTATTTACGTGTCTCTCGCTGTAGTGCAATTTGGATGTTTTTGTTTTCGTCGGAAATCATCAGTTTTGAATTGTAAACATTACGTCCATATTATGTCTGGCTTGTTTAAAGTTTGAAGCACAGCTGTTCGTTCTGACGTTTTCACATCAAAATTAAGGTAAGTCATTTTGTTTTATTGGAATACATTTTAAACCTTTGTTATGTTATGCCTCCCTTTCATTTTATACGGTTTGAGAGCTAAGAAAGTAAAATATTTAATAAATTAGTAGTTTTTATGTTAAAATCGGTGTTACACATCAAACCAATAGAATATTACAATTTGGGAATTAAACAAATATATGAAAATGACGTAAAAACAAACACATTGTTTTTTTTTTAAGCCAAGGGTAGGTACCTATAAAACGTTTCCATGATAAATCAACACATGGACAATTCAACACACTTTTAAAAACTGATATAAAGTCATTAGGAACTAAGAATTTTTTTAAAAACTTAACCTAACCTAACCCACTTAACCCAGTTAATAAAGTTTTTGTTTCATCACTTTCCATGACTTTATATAACTTTTTGTGCTGAATTATAATTTTGATGATTTATCCGGGTCACCCTATAAAACATATTTTGTAAAATAATATGATGTTCTTGTATTCATATTGTTATTCAAATACGTAGTAAAAGTTAAAGGAGATAACCAATGTATACCTACATCAACATTATTGAACGCTCAGAATTTTCATGAAGACAGGTACCTATATTATATCAATTGATTGGATACAGTTCTTCAATAATATAATACTATGTCCACCCTGCTCCTTACCAATATATATTTTTTTAAATATTTTTCTTTTATTTTTAATAATTAAAAAAAACCTTTGATAGAAAACTGTATCTCGTACCGTTCGTTTTGACATAAACAAGTTACAGAAAAACAAGAGCCTACAAAGATCTATGAACCGTGAATCGAAAATAACCTCTTACTTTTTGATCAAAAAAGGGACAAATGAAGAAAATATAACAGTTCCTACCTAACATTTAAAACGTATTGCAGAGAGAAAATAACTTATAGAATAGGATTTGTCAATTATGTTAGTTTAAATAACATGCAAGAATCCTGGAAAGTTATTAGAAAAAAAAAGAAAATCTACCAAGAATTGAAACGTAGGTATCTACCTAACATTTAAAACGTATTGCAGAGAGAAAATAACTTATAGAATAGGATTTGTCAATTATGTTAGTTTAAATAACATGCAAGAATCCTGGAAAGTTATTAGAAAAAAAAAGAAAATCTACCAAGAATTGAAACGTAGGTATCTACCTACGATTTATTTTTTATCAAAAGCCACATGAAAAATTATCTGTAAAGCTTATATGAATTGTATATTCCTTTGACAGTTGTTATTTGCTATAATAAGATAAAACATGAAGCCACTTCGTGTGATGTTCTGCGATGTGGTATAATCCTCATAATGCGAGATTCGGATCTAAATCGTGTATCGTGATCATGATCATGACTTGTTACTGTCGATGTTTCCTGGATTGAAGGGACACCTGAATGCCCCAGGGACTGCAGTGTTCATTGCAGAGATAGTATTCCGAACAGCCGGGAATCATAGATATTAATTGTATTCCTTTGTCTGAAGTCAATTTACATTCCTTACAAAATAAATAATAAGAGTATACCATTTTGCAAAAGTGTGGCGCATGGTAACACTTTTTAATGTGGTAGGTTACTAAAATGCAAACTTAGATTTATAACCCTTCTTTGTTTGTACAGAATTCAAAATATTCAGGCATATTTTCAAATAAAGAAAATTACGTTCTGCAAAAGTTTTCCATAAAATGTTTTGAATGTGGAAGGTACACACTAAAATACACTATAGTAGTTGCAAGTTGCAACCCTTCTTTGTCTAAACGGAAATCAAATTCGCTCCAATTTCAAATATGGAATAATGATCTAGCATTCTGCAAAAGTATGGCTCAAACACTTCTGAATGCGGCAGCTACTTAAAATACGCTATTACGCAAGCCAATTGAATATTGATGTACATAATGATAATGAGTAACATGTAGAACTTGGACTTACGTAGTGTACGCACTTAACATTGGTTTACTCCCATTATGAAATAGCCATTCACCATGTTGATAATATTACCTTCCCACACCGTTTTGTTTATTTTTGAATACAAATTGCTATAAAATTATAAGTAGGTACCAGCCTACTTTTCACACAAACCTCACCCACACAGGATATGATTATTATTTTTGTTGTCTAGAAAAAAGAAAAAAAACGGTACCTACTTTTGAGGCATACGCGTCAAATTGTTTAATTCTTTGCTGTTTTACGATTTTTCTATGTTGTGTGTTGGAGGGTGTTCGTATTATTCCGACCACGACAATTTAACGACGAATATGGCGAACAAACACAGATTATTCCGCATATACATTTTTTAAATGTTAAAATTAATGTTTAAAATTGGATTGTTGAATCTTCAATGCCCAAAGGCTTCATAACATCAAGGGTGCCTAATAGCCCAGCTACACTACTCGTGTGGGCACGAACTTCACTTCGCTTCGGGCAACTTCGCTTCGCTTCGCTTCGCTTCGCTTCGCCCGACTTCCGATTGTTGTCGGTAAATGCGCCCGAGTCAAAGGACTCGAAGCGTTATTCGCGAAGTTGCACGAGTGTGTGGGCACGCACTTCGAACTTCGGCTAACTTCGTCGAGGACTTCGTCGAAGCGTCGAAGCGAGTAGTGTAGCGGCCGCTTAATATATATTTTTTAGGTTAGGAAATATTTTATTAGTAATTTTCTTTATAAATCAACCATCCAATTTTAAATATTATACTTATGTAATAATATATTATAACTTCGAAAATTCCATTTTGTATATGCATACTTTCATGGTGTTATATTACTGAAATATTTTTGTATAAATTGTTTCTGTTTCAATTAATATATTGCTAACGGTGACCGGATAAATCATCACAATGATAATTCATCATATCTTTAAAAAGTTATATAAAGTGATGAAACAAAAACTTTATCAACCGGGTTAAGTAGGTTAGGTTAGGTTAGGTTTAAATTTATATTTATTTTTTCATCGTTTCTAATGACTTTATATCACTTTTTAAAAGTGTGTTGAATTGTCACTGTGTTGATTTATCATGGAACCATTGCTAACATACAATGTAACTTACAATTTTTCACTATGCATATATATATATATTATAATTTCATGCTACACCCCATTCGCAGTGGGTTCCCATTTCTTAAAACTAATAATTAAACTTTCATGCACGTACGTAAAAAATAATTTATACACACAATGTATGATATTTTTTGTAAAAACTCTGGGAAAAATAAAGGAATTAAAATGTATGCAGAAATAATGATTTGAATGTAAAATATTATATATTTTTTGTAAGGAATAATCTGTGTTCGGAGTTTTCCGTGTGCAAAATTCAAGTGTGGGGAATAATCTGTTCGCATAATTCATGGTCAGAACGGTCGAGTTCGGAAAAATCCGCGCCCCACTTTTTATACATACGAGCCTGGTTTCATTCATTGTCTTTCTACGATTTATCAGTGTATTATGTATGTAGCGCCAAGCAGCACTCGGCTTCGGGATGTTTTAAAATGTTTTTCAAAAGCTTTCAACCCTTTTTCGTCGGACCTGGTCCCCTCCCCGCTTGTATACAAGTGCTCGCGTATCTCGAGTGGCCCGGGCCCGTGAGATGGGGTGGGCTGGTGACTGGGCCCTTCGGGGTTTACTGTTTGGCCCTACGATTCTACGAATGTCAATGCTTCCCTGGGGTAAGTACTAGGTACTGAATACCACTCTCATCCGTTGCACCCATTTTCACTTACATGTTTCATTGCATCTTGAATGGTCCTGCCGCTGAGAGGTCCGATGTAAGTTGTAACCTCTCTTTTTGATACTTGTTTCGTTTATGGGAGAAAGGTGGAGATAATTATTTATGTATGTATGTGTATACATGGGTGTATGTATATATGTACACATATATATATGTGCATATAAATAAATATTTTTTCCTTTTCTTTAAATAACAATGTACAAAATTTATTTTTATTTTTACCTTTACAAACAAATTTAAAATTCCAACTTACATTTATATAAGAATATTTAACCAATACACATAAATAAATGTACCATTTAATCATAACCACGTAAACACCTCAGCACAGGTTCTCCCAGTGAGGTGTTCACGAAACATATAACATTACCCACCACAGTGTCATCTACTCAAACCTACCTCATCACACCCAGCATAAAAAATACTATATTAACAGTTTTAAATTTATGTATTATATACAAATGTAAATATTTGGTAGACACTGATATGTATAGAAATAAATAAATAATTCGACGGAGCTATCATCGTTTTGCCTTTATATATATACTCGTGATATGAAATGTTGTGTGCGTAGATTTTAATGCATGCTTAGGAATAACTATGATTATTGTGATTTAGTTGATTTCAATTTGAATGTAAGTGACGTAATTCATATTAATATCGATGTTAATGTATTCAATATGAATTAAGTCATGTTAATTTCAAATGAAACATTTGTTTATTAAATAAAATTTCCTTTTGAGATTCATTTGCACATTACGCCATTGATAAGGAGGTCGTAATTTAAACCATCTAACTCATTTTAATCTTGAATATAAAGTAGTAAATCTGTTTTTCTGAAGTCTAAAGTAGCAAAAATTGAAAAACAACAATGAGTTCTGGCGTCATAAAATTTGAGATCTATTATTTATAGATTTTATTTTTCAACGCAGCGTTTTTTGGCTCTCAAAGTCATTTCAAAATGAGTTATGAAGTTTTAAATAAGATTTTTACTGTCACAAATAATGTGTCAAGACGCTATATTTTTGGTTCTTTATTTTTCAGGGTCTGATCAAAACTATCTATAAATAGCATAAAACAAAGTCGCTATCCTCCTCTGTCTGTCTGTGGGCTTAGTTCTTCTAAACTACGCAACGGATTTTGATAGGGTTTTCATTTTCACATAGAGAATTTCTTCCTGAAGGTTTGTATATGTAATACGTGCATATTATATTTATAAAAAGTAGAGAAAAATCGATGTTTACAAATCGTAAACAATATTTCTGGCGCAGTATTCACGACCTCAAAACTATTCACAATCCCGAGTAACGCCGGGTAAACGTCAGCTAGTTATTTTATAAATGAACACGTTTTACAGTAAAACGAACATGGGACACAAGACACAACAATTACATAAAGTACTGGGTAAGTGATGATTTCAAATAAAAGTAGGTAGGTAAAAACCTCACGAAAATAGAAACTGGTTCGCCAGATGATTGTTTTAACTCTCAACAATAAAAGTGAAAACGATTCTCATAACTTTAATTGTTATAACACTTTTTAAACACGCCATACATGTAGTTTCATTTTTTAATCTAAGTGAAACGATAAAATAATTGTATGTTTATTTTAAAATACGTGAACGAGGTTCATTAGTAATATATAATAAGTATGTAAGACCTTTATTTATTCCGTGTTAACAATGTAATCTATGTTTACAGTACTAAGCACGTCATTAAACCGCAAGTTGAGTTTGGCAGCCACCGCTGGTCTGGAGCTAATGCACACCTACTTACCTATCTTTAAAATCTCAGCTCTTGACATTGTTCAAAAACAGGCCATCTCTTAGATAGATTTCTCCATTTTAACGATCTTTCTATATAAGTAACATTGAAATGTTGTGTTTGTTCTACCGGTATTTCAAAGAAAGGTGCTCGGAAAAACCCATTTCATTAATACTTCCGGCATCATCTTCAGGCTCTTCAGGTTTACTCCTTCGGCTTCCCAAAATATGACATGGACCTTGGACGTCTTCAAAATTATCTTTCACTCCGTTTTTCTTTGAAAAGACCCTCCACATAGTATTTCCATAGATTGCACGGGCTTTCCGAATAGAGCTAATGTATAATTGGGAAAGAAGATAATACTAACAAATCTAAACGAAACATGAAACAGAATAAGACACAGAAAAATAAAAAGATAACGGTCACAACTAGGAATCGAACCCAGGATCTCTTGTCTTGTCCATTGGGGCCTATTTATTAAGTGTCATATTTTTAGATCTTATATTTCAAATTCAGAATTAAAAATATTATCTTGCAACTAATTGTTCCCATATTTTATGCATCTACTTTTTTTTAAATGGAAACAAAGTTTCTAATGAAATGGGTTTGTAACCTAGATAGTGTCTCGGTTTTTTATTTGTATGGGATACCTTGACTTAATCTAAATGAATATTCAGGAATAACTTTTTCTTTTTAACTTATTTAGTGTTAATGTTTTTGGAAAAGGTCATCAACAACGCAGGTGAACTTCTAGTCCGTAAACTGCTCAACTTGGGCAATCAATTTATTTAAGTTTTATAAAAAATATGTATGAATTAAAAATAAAAAACTAATTCACAACACGAAGTCCTTGTAAATCTTCGTGAATATGTCTGTCCCAAGTGCATGTGTATCCAATTCGTTAGGTAGAGGTACAGAACAACTGCCACAGCAGGGAGCTAGGGAGCGTACAGTGGGTAGATACAGAGTGTGAGTGCAGACAGAGTAGGTACAGAGTATAGAGTACAGACAGACGGTAAGAGGCTTTTACAAATAATAATGTCGACCTCTCGAGATGTGCAATTTAAAGGGTGTGACGACAGTGACGCGAGGGTGCGTCGGCTGGGAACTTTGCGAACTCCGCTTTGGCTAATTGCGACAAAATGCATTTTGCCTACGCATCCATTTATGCAACATTTAGAAAAGAGGGACAAAATGAATAAATAAAATATATTTTTTTACGTAGGTATTATTTGAAATTATTTTTAAATGTTTTTGTTACATTAATAGCCCTAGGTTTATTATATTATGCCTACATATTATAACTCCACAGGAGCTTTAGTAAGGTTTCACTGAAGTTTATACAGGGTTTTCCAATAGGAGGTGTTATTTTGAATAGCCCGCTATTTCGGTAGATGTTACTTTTGAAGCTGTCATTTTTTGACATTTGACAAGTACAAACTACGCCATTAATAAAAATGGAACGATACACGCTTCAACAACGCATTGAAATTATTAAAATTCACTTGAGTGAATCAAATGCAAATCATCTTGAGTGATGAGGCCCATTTCCACCTCGGTGGCTTCGTCAACAAGTAAAATTGTCGCATCTGGGGCTCGGAAAACCCAAGAGTTATTGTTGAAAAGCCTCTCTATCCTCAAAGTGTGACTGTTTGGTGCGGTTTATGGTCCGGCGGAGTCATTGGACCTTACTTTTTCGAAAATGAGGCTGGAGCAACAGTTACGGTGAATGGATTGCGCTATCGAGAGATGATTAATGATTTTTTATAGCCGGAATTGGATGGTATTGATCTGGACAACGTTTACTTTCAACAAGACGGCGCTATGTGCCACACAAGCAACGAAACCATTGATCTTTTACGATTGAATATCAAAATAACACCTCTTTATGGAAAACCCTGTATAATAAACCTAAACTATTAAACACAACCTAATCTTTTCGAACGCAAGTTGCCTCGCCCTGCCCTGCCCTACCTACAAATCATCTAAACATTATTGGGAAGTAATAAAATATAGAACAATATTAATTATTATTGTTATAAAACACGATGTATAGATAAAAATAAATAGATATAGACAAACAGGTGAACTCGAGATGTTCAGCTATCAAGGAGTCTGTTTTAAACATGTTCTATTTATGATAGCGTCAGCCTTTAAACTTACCGCGTTTCCCCAATACACATAAGGCATAATGATATTTTTATTTATTTTTAGAATTTCAAAATCCCTATATGTTTAACCATTGACCCGTGAGAGAAAAAATACAAAATTTTATTGACTTGCGATGACATCTCCAGGTGGCGCGGTTAACCTTAAAATCACAAAAAACTTTTTTACATGTTACTCCTCCATGTTACAGAACTCCTCACGAAGGGCAATGGCAATTCAAGTAACTTTTATTATTATGTTTATTAATGGTGGCACGTGTGGGACTATTTTTTTCTTGCCATTGCAACTATATCTAGTGACTTCCGTTAAAACAAACAGTCGCAAATTTTCTTAGACGCGAAGCGCATGAAACTCAAAATCAGTACCGCGCATTGATTTCTTGATGCCACACTTATTTACCAAAAAAGCCCACCAAAGGAAAAGATTAATCGTGTCCTGTGATTGGTCGACCAAAACAGTTTAAATGCAACATGTTGCCGACTTTTCGTTATGTTATAAATTACCACTTGTGCCTGAAAAAAGATTTATTATTCTTCGAGATGTTTGTAAAATATTAGCAAAATATATAGAAAAAATGTGGTAGAAAACTTATATTTCTGTAGTACGCTATCAGCTAAGTGTTTTGATTCACAAACACTAGACTCTATAAATCATTTTTTTAGTAAATAAGTTTGGCATTAAGAAATCGATATGCGTCTAAGAATATTTGCAACTGTTTGTTTTTACGGAAACGAGTTTCAAGAGCGAGAAACAATAGTCCAACACGTGGCACCATCAGAAACATTCTTCGCGCTTCGATTTTGTAAACCGAATTCAAACTTGCTCTCACTTATCTATGCAAACTGTTCCTAATAATATGTTTGGTTTGAGAAAATTGTTTATTCTCTGGTCTCGTTCGAACCATATGTACCACTGTGATTCACGATTGACGGCTATCAATTATTACGACTATAAATACTGGTGTTTTGTTTATTTTAGCGTCAGTCTCGAATCCAACTCGCGTATCATGTGGGTTAGAATTGATAAACATTTAATGTTTATGATTAATTTAACCATTAATCTGCATATGATTATATCTGTGACGCTATCCACCTACTTGATACGTGGCTCATCAAGTTCCTTATAAGGCACTGCAGTTTTATTATTTTTAAAGCAGCGTCATATATCCCCGATTTACGATGATATTTAGGAATCCATTAGCCTTGGTTTGTGATTTAAAAGTATAAATACAAAACGGTATGGTCAATATACTCGTATGTTCATCCCACGAAGTTACGATATGTGTTGTTACTGGTTTTACAGCTTGACACACTTAACGCCACCGACTGCACAGTTAAGCGTGTCAATCTGTAATAATAATGAATGGACCATGAGATTAGGTACAATGTACGCCCTTATAATTTGACATTATTGGATTTAGTTTTTTCTAGAAAAAAGGCAGTGCTAGGGTAAAGTAAATCTTCAACCCTGTTTTAAAGCTCAATTTATTTACAAAAACACAATATCATGGTGGAGTATTTGGTTTAGGTATCCTTCTAAAAAGGTTTTTCATAATTTTATTTCTATATGGATGGAATATATACCGTGATATATATTTAAACAATTTTACACTTATTGACAAGCTAAAAAGCGAAATAATTAATATTTCTTTAATACGTAATAATTCTACGAGTATTTATCATTTTTATCATTAGAATCTTAACCAATCAAGATATTTGATTCATGTTTGTAATCAAACTTATAGCATGTTCTTGACATCATATTATATACCGTTTTAATCCAGGCGAGCTAAAAAGGACGAAGAATTAGTTCTACTACAATCCTTCTTGTCGTACTGTGATGTTAATTAATCCACTTTACTAAACAATCCAAATGCATTGTACATAATGTACTAGTATTGCACATTTTGTCCAAATAGGTCTTGACTAATTTAATGTTAATTGAATTAATATTGTACATATCTATAAATCACTATGAGTTGACATCTAACCTTGTTGGTCCGAATCACACCAGGAAGCCAAAATTCAGGTCACCAAATATGGATATCAGTTCCAAAGAAAAATTACTGTATTTTAGGTGCTTAATATTCGTTAATTGATTATCGTTCTTCCTGAGAAAGATTTGGACACTGGTCCATACTTTATTTATTAATCCATTTAAATGTCCTGTTTAGGATGCCTAAATATGTAAGTGAACATACCCGGCAAGGCAAGGGTCCTGGGTTCGAGTCCTAGATGTGACCGTATCTTTTCTGTTTCAAATTAGCTTATGAATCGCTAATATTGTCTTCATTAAAAAAAAATACCTATGTTAAGTTAAAAAAGTTTTTAAGTTTAAGTTACTGTTTTTTTAATATGATTTATAATCTTACTGTAAAAGTCCAATAGGACTTTCATAAATAAATATGCTAGTATAGCGTATAAGCAAGTATAGAGTATAAGCTAGTATAGAATATATGCTGGTATAGTGTAGTACGGTGACAGGATAATCATCACAGCTTTAAAAAGTCATGGAAAGTGATGAAATAAAAACTTTATTAACTGGGTTAAGTAGGTTAGGTTAGGTTAAAAAAAATTTTTTTTCATCGTTTCTAATGACTATATCACTTTTTAAAAGTGTGTTGAACTGTCCCTGTGTTGAGTTATCATGGAACCGTGTAGTACATGCTAGTTTAGAGTATATGCGTATAATCTAGTATAGAGTATATAGTATATGCCAGTATACCGTATAAGCTAGTATAGAGTATAAGCTAGTATAGAGTATAAGCTAGTATAGAGTATATGCCAGTATAGCGTATAAGCTAGTATAGAGTATAAGCTAGTATAGAGTATAAGCTAGTGTAGAGTATGTGCTAGTATAGCATAGTATATGCTACTATTATTTTATTTTTTTTTTTACAGTACTACCACACAAGAGTCCCAACTGCTCCCGTCTGGAGCCAGTGAGACTATGGTATCCCCAATTGGGGTATGTTGTGAGGCTGAGGGTAGGGAGATGGGGAAGAGGAAGGTGGGGAAGTACCTGGCTATTCAGATCTGGTCACCAAACACGGCTAAAGCCATTTCAAGCAACGTTTCAATTCTGAATGGTGGTCTTACACCAGGGCGATACTGAGAGTATCTTCCACTCTGGAACGTGCCGCAAATATACTATATATTATTTTAAATTAATTAATTGTGAAATAACACAAATTAATCAAATAAAATTTATTTGCGCACGCCGGGTTCGAACCCGCGACCTTCGGATCTGTAGTCAAAAGCGTATACCACTAGACCACGCCGGCCATTAAAAAGATAGTTAAAATGAAAATTCTAGTAAGTTCATTATTTTACAGGCACAATAATGTTTGGCTCCATTGAAACTTAAATCGCTAATGGACTTTTCTTGTTCATTTCCCAGATCTATTTTGCCGAAATGCCCTTCTATCTCGTAGCAAACCTTTTGTCGCTCAACGATTCTCACGAATTGAAAAGTAACTGCAAACCCTTCTACATCCTTTATAGTTCAAATCCAAACATAACTCTGCAGAAAATCAGATTGTATGTCCAATTTGTGAAGTTTTTAGGCCAACCTTTAGTATTTATATCATCAGCAGTGGAGCCTTGACATATCCTTTAGAACTCAGAATAATGAGTGTAAAAAGTTGAATGAAGAGTAAAGTAAATTTAGTAATTGCATAAACTCATTAAATAGTAATATCTCTATTTTTTAGTTACTAGTATTTGCATATTTTGTGAGTAAGGTGACGACGTATTATGTTATTGGGTGATAAATACACTTCCACACATAAAAAATAATAATTAATATTCAAACATAAAAAAATTTCTAACCTGTTGAGTCAAGGGGTTAAACACTGTTCGGAGTTCAAACGCTTTCAAAGCATTTTATATATGCTTTGCGTATTATCCCTTGTCTGGCATAGAAAGAGTTAAATCACGCTCCGTGTTGGGAGGTCACAACGCAGTCGTTCCGTTTGGATCCGGGATAATGTTATGATCACGGAGGCTGTAGTTTGTACCTAGTATCTGCCTCGTCCGTTTAAAGACCTTCTCTTCATAAATACAGAGCGACGCGCCACGGGGAGAGTAGATTAATGAGAGTTTAAGTAGCAATTGACTTTGTCAATCTGGACAAGATTCTGCGCAATGGACCGTTTATTGGGACAGTCTGTTAGGATTTCTGGTGACGGATAATTCATAAAAATGTAAATTCTACACCTTTCAAAAGTGATATAAAGTGATGAAACAAAAACTAGGTTAAATAGGTTAGGTTTAAAGCAAGTTTTTTTTTCATCGTTTTTTTGACTTTTACCACTTTTTAAAGGTGTGTTGAATCGTTATTGTGTTGAGTTATTATGGAACCCATACTGAAGAGTGCTTGGTTGGAAAAGAGAAACGAAGACCTTTGGCTTATGAGATGGGTTGACGATCTAAAGACATGTGTGGTTTTCGAAGAAGTGAGAGCCCCAAAATTGGAGAAATTTAGAGCGACCTATCCAAAGCTAGGAAGGGGAAAAAGTAAAGTTACCCTTTATCATGGCCAATATCATGGTAAGGCATTCTTAGTTTATTTTTATTTGAATTGTTTTTTAAAATATTATCCCGTTAAACTACAATTAAGTAGTTTTTCAACAGGATGTACATGTTCAATTACAATGTAAATATGTGTACATAATAAGACTGTTTGCAGACG
Source organism: Hesperophylax magnus (assembly GCA_026573805.1). Taxonomy (NCBI): domain Eukaryota; kingdom Metazoa; phylum Arthropoda; class Insecta; order Trichoptera; family Limnephilidae; genus Hesperophylax; species Hesperophylax magnus. The sequence goes on from JAIUSX010000121.1 coordinate 11,882,602, forward strand.
ACGCACTAATTTATATTGCAGAAGATAATTATGAGAAAGCAATCAAAAAGATAAATAGTGACTTAGAAACATTGTCAAAATGGCTCAAACTAAATAAATTAAAACTAAATGTAAATAAGACAAAATACATGCATATAGGCAGAACAAATACGCATGAGGAACCAAAGGTTTCTATAAATGGAGAAATCATAAAAAAAGTGGAAGAAATTAAATATCTAGGTGTTATTATAGACTCAAAATTGAACTTCTCAAAAAATGCAGACTATACAATTAAAAAAATTGCAAAAAAAATATCATTTCTTGGTAGAATCAGAAACAAAGTAAATAAAGAAACATGCCAGATAATATACAATACAATTATATCACCACACTTTAATTACTGTTCAAGTATTCTTTTTCTCTGCAATAAAGAGAAAATGAAAAAAATGCAAATACTGCAAAATAAAGCAATGCGAATAATACTTAAGCGCAACATATACACACGGATAAGAGACATGTTAAAGGAGCTGAATATTTTGACGGTGAAGCAAACTGTGTATTTGAATGCACTTATTTTTATACATAAAATTAACTTAGGGATGATGTCTAAGGAACTGAAAAGAAAAATAAATTACAATAACGAGATACACGGACACGGGACGAGAAATTCTAAGCAAATTAGATTGCCAACAAGAAAAAAAACAAGCACCCAAAAATCTCCGATGTACCAGGCCGTTCAACTCTATAACAAAATCCCGAAGGAAATTGCTGTGATAGAAAATATTAATAAGTTCAAAAATGAATTAAGAAAATTTGTCTATCTCAATTATTAATGTTTCTTTTTTTGTGACTTTATTGAAATATTTAAAGAAAGATTATGTTTGCCAAACAATGTACATGTTTATATGTTTAAAAAACTATTAGCACACACGAAGATGTGAGCTAACTTAAGATTAATAAATAAATAAATAAATAATATTATTACTAATTATCAATATACATCATATTGTTACTACTTATAAAATATTCAGATTATTATTATTGGCACACGTAATCAAAAATAACACTTAGATCGGGTTGTTTCAAAGAATTTGAAGAATTCTTCAAATATTAAAGTTATTTTTCAAGTTTCGTGAAGGCTTTATTCAAGTTCTGTTATTATATCCTTATTGGCCAGTTGTTTCACAAAACAGAACTTGAATAGAACCTTCACAGAACTTGTAAAATCAACTTTGAAATTTGATGAATTGTTCAAATTCTATGTAACAACTATTCCTAAATCTACATGCTAATGAATAATTACCATTGATCGATAGTGATGACTATTATGAAGTATTTCTACTTATGAGCCATGTTTTCAGCATATATCTGAATCTATTCGGGAATTTGAAATTTTTGATGATACTTGGCAAGAGGTTGAACATTTTGGGCATGTTATATGCTAGGGTTCGCTGTACGTATTTATTGCTATATTTTGGAACAAGCATGCCTTCATTATTTGTGAACCTAGTGTTGTGTTCATGTTAGAATTTATTTTTGTATTCAGAGTCTATATATCTATATGCTGAATCAATATTTTGTCCCATAGTAAGGCGCAGATTTAAGATATTTAAGTTTCGATACAACCATGAAATGTTACGTCTCCGTGAAAAAATATAGTAACTATTAATTTAACCGTAGAATTTTGAGTTTATTTGAATTTTGAATTTTTAGTTCAGAAAGAAATTACAAGTTGACGAGCTAAAGACACTGCGGGTTTCAAATCTATAGAGCCAACAAGATTCCGCAATTTTGGAGACAGTTGATAGAAACCTATGTCCAACTAGACGCTAGAAGGTTTGTAAATAAAAGAAGGCACTTCTTTGGCTTTCTTGAATTTTAAACTCGAAGACCAACAGCTCAACCATTAAATCTATATCCAAATAATGCGTCTTCAGCTGATTTATAAAGCTGAACGCCACAAGGCCCACGAATAAAAACAATATGTTCAACAATGTATCAAGGCCAGAACTTATGTGACGTGATGTTTAATATGATGCAAGAATTACTCATCACAAAGATACGCCTGATTCCCATCGGTGCAAGTAAACACATAAACAGTATTGTGTGGACGTCGCAATAACAATTACTTAGATAATGAACGGATATACATACAATTAGCTACCATCACTGGGTACCATCGTAATGGTGCATGCATACCTTTTTTAAATTAAAACATATCTACGTTTAACGAGTGTATAGGAACTACGCGGTAAAATAACCAGGAAAGTGTGTGGACGCGCATATTTCGCGTAATAATTTTACTATACAAATTGCTATTTCGCAAAACTTCGCTCGACACTGGCACTGTTGTGACCTGTGCAATGTGACTTTTGCATAATAAGGTCAGATCAATGTTTCGTGAGTTCTTATCGTTGGTGTCAAAGTGTCTCCAGAGAATCTCGTTAAGATTATAATTATTGGGAGAACTCACTGCCCGACTTTCAGGTTTAACAATCGTTTTTCTAGTTGAAAATTTAAAAAATATGGAAAAAAATGGAATTTTCAAAGCTCCATGACGAAAAATACTAGCTTAAAATTAGTTCGGTTTACCCAGAGATTCCAGAATATATTAATTTCAGAATTCACCGTTCGAGAGATTTTACTGCTGCAGATAAACAGATTCTTCTTTATACTTTAGGCTATTTACGAGAGTTAAACTTTAAAAATTTGTTTATTGAAGAACTACTAATTTTATAGTATGAATTAGTATATTATACATAACTATTGGAATAACAGCGGCCTAATAGGTTATCTGTATAATGTTTTAGTCGACCGATTAACCGAAGGCCCTAGAGTAAAAATCCGGTCGCGTCAATTATCCTTTCATAGCGTGTTTTTCTAATGCGCATGATTTAAAAATAAACACTATTATTCCAATATTAAATTTGTTTTTTTCATTTTAATATTACTCATCTTCCGTAAACTATCATATAAAAGCAACAGCCACTACCAATACCAAACAGCTGTATACTATAAATATGAATGCAACAGAAAGCGAAACTCTTGTGAAAAATACCTGCTTTCTTCGCAGACAGTTAATTATATAATAACCAAGAATTCCCCCTTATTGTTCCCTAGACCATAAAAAGACGTTCACCTTCTCTAATGAATGCAGATGATGCCTGAATTAATTCGCACAATTAATTTTAGCGTTTTTGCTTCTACCGTAAGGTATTGTAACGAGGCTTGATTGCTCTTTGACTCATAACCGCATGTACACCAGAGAGGTGACTTACCAACACATCTATTATTCCTGCAAAGCGCTGAGTTCGCTCGGTTTCACACACAACACCTGATCACATCACAGGGCTATAATACATCTACCTGTACAATGCGGTGACGTCACATTACACACATCGTAAGTTGCCTACTTAACTATGAAGTCATAAGGAATCTGGAGGATCTATTGAGGGGAAAAATCTCAATGTGTTGAATGATAAGCATTGAAAGTACTTCTTTAGTTCCTAATGTAACTATATTTTATAAAATTATTAATGAAATCATAAATTGAATAATTTTTGTTTTGATTTTGATATTGCGTATTTATAATTTATTTATGGATTTTTAATAAGTACATAGTAACCTATATCCTTATAAAATCTTTATATATTTATCAAAAACAAAAACATTTATTTTATATTTATCAATTTTTCGTTAATCACAAATTAAATTATCACATATTTTCGTGATTTAAATTTAAATTTGTTGATATTTTATTTTAATTTAATTTCCTCTGGTAATTCGCCAAATATCTTCATTGCTCCGTACATCAACGACTTTTGACTCGGGTTTTTTTTTCTGATGTGGAGTGATTATTTCATTTCTTTTCCTCATATGCTATATTCTGCAGGTTTTCAATATTTCCCAGAAATTCAGTTCATCTACAGCCATTAATTTTTTTGTAGATTAAAAATAAAGTATGGAAGTAAATATTTTGTATAAATGACAAGATATTTAGCTCCGTCGACATTTTCTTGACGTTCGTTTATCTATTATGATTTTTGGGGCGTTGAGACGTGTTGTGGTCCCTCTTCTTTGTAGAACATCTCTTGATTTTACTTCTTAAATAAATCAGGGTTTGACTTCATTAATATCTTTGGCTATGTGCCCATAGGTCGAAGGTTGGAAACTATAAATTCATAAAACTCACGTTGGATTTTCCACAGACAGAATTAAAATAAAGTGTGGGGCGTCGCGTAAAATCCGATGATTCCACCAAATACCCACATCCCAGAGACAATTATAATTGAATCGGATTCTGCTATAACGAATAAAATAGCAGTAAAATACAAAAACCCATTTCAACGGCGAATATCGTAGCGTTCTCTTTGAATTACAACACTGACATCGTATCTTAATTTAAATAAGAGATCGTTTTCTCCAAGCCACACAGGCTCTTCCTGTCTCTCTGTTAAATTCGGGTTATATAGGTACATGTTGTACGATAAATTGATAAAAGTTGCAACAAGAGTTACCCAGTCGATTCTACTTGGTACCTACATAACCTCATTTTCAAAGTAATTACTTTTGGAAGTAGGTACCCAAAAACTACTCCTCGGATTTTCCTTTAATTCTGAATTCATTTCGGATGTTTACATATGTAATGTCATAGCTTCAAAACCACAAAAGAAAAAAAATCCGTCCTCGAAATCTACGGTTTGTTTTGTTGCCTTTGAGGTCATGTTGTACTTGTCGATTGAATACTTGGAGTGTTAGTGCATCAAATAATAATGTTTACCGGGTACACCCACTGTAGCGTTTTTGTAATTTAACAACCCACGCCGCGATGGTACCGAATTGGGAATTGGGCATTTTGTTAACTTTCACTAACGCTATTGACTGTACACACGAACATCCAGCTTTTTTTAATGATTTTTTGCCTTAGACCAGTGTTTCTGTAAGTACACGGAGAAAAATGATCCTGTTAAAAAGTGACAGCATGTGAACTTCCTTTTAAAATATTAGTCATTCAGAATATATCGAGAACACGTGTTATTTTCCTAATGGATATAATGACGGAATTCTGCAATACCGGGCGTCCGGGGTAAAGTGTGCTAGCTTCGGGAGGTGATTCTATATGATGCTAGAAGTAAAAAAGGGAAATAATATTTTTTCATATAAGAATATTTATTTTCCTATACAAACACATTCAACTTTTTCACCCAAAACTACCTTAAAACGTTCATTTTTTTACTTCAAAATCATGTAGAATCACCCCTCGAAGTAAGCACACTTTACCCCTTTTTTATTATAAAGTTAATATGTTCATGATATTTTTACTGTTGGTTTTAAGACCTTGGCGATTTTAGTTTTTTTTTATTCAATCAAAAATAATGACTTCGGAAAAGTTAAGAACCACCGCCTTGAACGTTATTCTTTGCGTCTATAAATATTGCTTATTGAAGCTAATATGCTGCATCCTCGTGTAATGGCCAAATACCAGTCGTTAATTGTTTACTAATATAGAAAGCCTGGTTAAAAATATGGCTACATTAGAAAACATTTGCATCTATAATTTTGACCAGATACACCACCTCACAGCTGTTTCAAGCACCGCTATAATTGTATAGAAACTATCTGAAATAGAATATCAACATGTATTTTATAGGCGGAGGAACCATTTAAAAAACACTAGGATGGGTTCAGTCTGAAATCTGAACACACTTTTCCATGTAAACGCATGCTCGATAAATTGGGTATACTCAAACATCATGGCGGAATAACGATCTCTACTTAAAGTGGAATGGCTGGTTCGCTGTAGGATCTAGGATCCTCGTGTCCCTTCCCATCTCGCAGGGAATTCGGCAATAACCGGGATTATTATTTGTTATCGCTGCAGCGTGTAGTAGATTTGGTTTGTTATAACCCGGCTCAAGGGGGCAGTTTTGGGGTCAGAGATAAATTATTTTCTGGAATAAAGAGGGAAGTTTTTTAGAATTCGCGGGGAGAGCGTTTGAACCGGGGATTTGTGAAAAATATGCGAATTACTGTATTTTTTTAATTTGTACATTTTGCAATCGAACCCATGAGAGAATCAGTCAATATAGTTAAACCTAAGCGTTTGTAGAGATATCTCCCTTGCTTGTAAAAATATTTATCTTTTCCCTCTGATTTCATTGCACTGTGTCTTATTTTATCTACATCTAAAATTAACGTCTAAATACATTCACCGATATGACAACTAATTATTCTACGTTGAGAGTAGTTTCCTAATGTGTGAACGTCTAGAATTGGACAGGTTCCATTGGGTTGCTAAATGAGACATTTTCCGAGGAGCCGCTACGTGATGCCGTATTAAAACGTTAAAGGGGGTTGGTGGCAAAAACTAGGCTTTTGTTACGTGTTAAAAGCTTTAATCAAATGACACGGCGATGAAGTTTATGGACGAACCTACCTAATGGACGTGTACTTAATGGAATCCGTACCTACCTATACGCTTTGCATCCCGTCTCTTTGAGAATACCACGGATAGTACAAGTGAGATGGATGCATTTCGTCATACATTCATTCATGAAAAGATGTTAGCACGGATTATGAACAGGGAATTAATCACCTCAGATAGGTATAAAATAGTACTCTTAATACTTCGCATTACGGTCATGGACCTAAAAACCCTGGACAGAGCATTAGTGCGATAGTGTATTAATGGCATTGAAGCCAAATCTACGGTGAGGTTTTAACGGTACGGTAATTTTATTTTTGTGTTGTTAATGCATTTATAACAGCTTATGATTTTTTTGGGTATTTGATGAGACGGGAATTGGGATACGTCATTAAAAAAATCAAGTAGGTTTTGGCATTTTTCATTCATCTTCCCCCTCACACCGCGGCTTCAAATTGTTCTCGAATAGCTCCGTCCAGGGCTTTTTAGGTTCATGTATTACGTTTGCCGACGACTACCACATTTTCTACTTAGATACAAAAATAGCTTTCACACCAGCAACCTCCTGATTTAATGGCTAATCAGTCTCATCTGAAACCACGCCTTCGCACGGTTGAATATGGGCTCGTGTATTTGTGTAAAGTTTTATTTCTAAAGTTATATTTTCTTTGTCTTTTTAGAATTTAACCGGCCGACTCTCTATAGTTGGTCAGTTAACTGTTCCTGTAAAATAGTATTGACAGTAATAATAACCTTTAAAACGTCACTGTGAATGCGCTTTACGAAAATAGCAGAACTGAAGTTGTCATGTTGTTGATATTAACACGGATTTATGATTGATTTAGATGAAAATTTAGACACCTTACAAAATTATTAAAGCCAATAGTCAATAATAAATAAGTTTCATCATTTAGGTCCATAATAGATGTCATTTTGGTACATTTGAAACGACATTGGTCCTAGTATTGATCCTTTAGGTACTCCGTAGTTTATCAAATTAATCTAGAAGTTTACATTATCTGTGATACCATACTATATTCTATCACTCAACTCAGAACAGGGCAAGTACACTAATTTGTGCTGCTCATTGCTTTTTGGAGTTCTTCGAATATTGTTTTAAGAATTTCCATCTTCTTCGTCAGTTACTCTATCGTAGATTTATTTTTCAAATATGTTGCTTACATTTTGTAAGAACGAATTTAATGTGCCTGTAGTCTGTATCTTCTTCCAAGGCACATTAACTCTGCCTGTGATACCAAGAAGTGGTGTTTCGCTTGGTGAAGCATACGCTCGTCGTTCATCCTATGCAATGACTGGTTAGTTGGTTACGTACATGTTATGTAGCGCGATGCTCCTACCCGGTCCGTCAGGTTTTCTGACTATGACCTTATCAGACTTCGGGTACTTGGCTCACTGTCCCTCATTGTGCAACGACCTTGGAATTATATCCATTCTTGTTGCGAAGCATACCAGTTGTACTGAGTATGGAGTTATGTCAACCGTGTTGATAAGAAGTTATTTTGTTATCGTGAAGGCAATATGAGAGTTATTAATTTTTATTTAGATGCAACCGCATTTTGTTTTAGACTATTATTAAGGGGACCTTTAAATATCTACAAGGACGACAATCTTTATTTATTTCTCAGGTGTAAATCCAAAAATATAGTTATCAAAATAATATGATTATCTGATTTAAAAAATAAACAAAGAACGTGTACCAGAATCTCTGTTTATATTACTATCTTATGATGTGGTTCATTTGACAACCAAGAATCTAATAGTGATCTAACTTAAACCAGACAAAATAATGTTCCTAAGGATTAGACTAGTTAATGCTGAATCATGAGGGTATTATTATTCGATTGACATATGGTTAAATAACGGCAATAATGCTTTGTTTTTTATCCTTGTCCCCGCAATAAAGCGATGAGACCGTATTCTTTATGACGATCTGAATCATTGTTTTTATAAATCTAGAGAAACTAAGCATATATTTTTATAAATCTAGAGAAACTAACTATCTATAAAAACCAACCATTACCAAACACTAGTTTCGTAAAACAATCTTGTAAGTATGTACTTTTATTCAGTACATAATATTACAACGCCATGAATTCAAAACCATTCACTAATTAAAGTAACCATAGCAACATTGAAATCGTCTGATTTAATTTTTTTTAGAGGATTAAAAGTATTTTCCAAACCCTTTTGCTTTAAAAAAAATATTTTTATTCTTTATGAGCTTTTCATCATTAAATACTATTCCCAAAAATAATCTGTTGTATCAAAGTTTGTCGAATCGTTCTTTCTTCGTGTTTTTATTATTGGATTTTGATATTGATGGACGAGAGGAGGGCAAATCGAAAACTAACCAATTTCTCTTTAACGATAGGCCCCATCTTTGTTATGGCCCTAACATTTGTTCGACAATAGATCGACCTTTTAGCTAATATCATAATGTCTGCCATATTCTGTTAGTTTGGCTTTCAGGAAAAGATTAAGTAGGCTATCCTTCCTATAAACCATTGTAGAGGTACACAAATCAATAAATTTCCTATTGTTACATCAACGTCTACAAATAATCCTGTAATAGCCAACATTTTTGTCTAAATCGAAAATCTTCGATCCAATAAAACCAAAGCACTCAAACAATAACAATTCCTCGTTTTTTTTCAGATTGTGCACAATGAAAATAATTTCTACTCAGAAAATTAATTGCTTTAATTATTTCAACATAATGAGCAAAACCCTTTTTAAGTCTGTTAAATACGCCTTTGTAAAAAGACAATCTAAAAATAAACCCTTTTATAATTAATCAACCACTGTGCCGCGACCAAGCGCAGCAATGGAAAGCTTTTTGTGTAAAGAATGAAAGCTGATAATTATTTTTATAATTTTTAAAGGGTAGGAAGTATTTACGGAGACTGAGGAAACAACGCACGACTGTCATATAGAGAAGTTGTTATGTATGTTCGGTAAATGTATTATGGGCAGGCTCATTGACCCATATTTAATCGAAGCCTCCGCACTAGCCTGTGTATAAATGACCACTGGACTGCATCGCCCCATTAACCTGCTTTTATTTTTTACACTCTTCTATTTATATAACTTTATCATCTCCTGTTCTTTTTCTGGGTAAGTACATTTTTTAATGTTAGCGTTGGCGATCGTCTGACAAGCGCTAATTGAAAATTATCATATTTCGAATAAATCGTTGTTTTACTATTCTGTAATCAAATCAACCCATTTTGAACATTCTTAAAAATGCATTTAGATAAGCTTATTATGTTAATTGCTGTAGGTATGTAATATGTATTATCTATATAAATAAAAAATGAATGTTTGTTCGTCCCAGTACAGACTCAAAAACTACTGGACCTCGCTGAAAATTTCAAAGTTTGTTCTTAGTAGTGTCGGGAGTGTTTAGAGAGTGATTTAGAAAAAGTCGGGTTGGTCCGAGGAAGACTTAACGCATTATCTTTGCAATGGAATGAGATGCGGAGTCGAAAAAAAGCCGATATAATGTAGTTTTTTAATAGTAACAATGTGGCATACAGTTGTGAATGGTGGAAGTCTGGCCGTGCCACGTCTAACTCAAGTGAAAAAAAAACTTATAAAAAGTTAACTTTTCAATTCTTTAGAATAATATTATTTCCACCTCAAAAATATTAAATAAAAAAGTTTTCAGGTACACTACAATTAAAAACATCAAAACTTCACCTCCGAACCATTAATAACCCCGAGCAACGCCGGGTACACGTCAGTTTATAAAACTGTCAAGCAGTGGCGGCTCGTGACTTTTGGGTGTACTAGAGTGCTAATATTACAAAAAATGACTATTGAATATTATTGATGTTGTTTTAGCTGAAAACGATTTTTTATTCGAAAATTCCAATTTTTTAAAATTGAATTGAAGATTTTCTGGAAATCCGTGCGGCGCACGGCCATATTGAAATTTGACATTTTCGCACGGATTTCCTGAAAAACTTCATGCAAAAAATTGAATTTTCGAAATAAAATAAAAATCGTTTTCAGCTACAACATCAATAATGCCATTTTTTGTAATGTTAGCACTCTAGTACACCCAAAAGTCACGAGCCGCCACTGCTGTCAAGTTAATCGTTCATTTTCCAGTATTTATCATCCATAATACATTAATGTCTACTTATAAAGTATAATTTTATGTTCCATATACATTTAGAAATTAATTACACGCCATACATCGTAAAAGGTTTCGACTACAGTAACTAGCTACCATACTATACTGGAAAAGCAAATTTTGTGCGATTCCCTTCATTTTACGTTTCACCAAAATGTGTTCAATGCAATTCGGGTTTATTTGTACTATAGGATTAGCAATGAAACGCACGCAGATGATTTCAAACAAATAGTAGTTTAAAAGCAACGTGCTTCGCCAAAGAAACACCGTACCGGAGACTGTAAAGAATCTATTGAGTTATTCATGATGGAAAAAGGAGCACGGCGCATTTGTACAAAGAGCTTTTAGGTGGTTCACAAAAGCTCCGCGCTTTGTGCAATACCCTTTCCGCTAGTTTACACCGGGTCTAGACAACTCAGACACCCAGCGCTTCTACCTAGACTCTGGATGAATCCTCACTCTATCAGTCATCCATCATTACTGCAACAAAGTCAAACTCAGAATACTTCATTCCAGTATTCTAAAGATATTCTGAACTCTATGATGGAACAATCAACGAAATAAGATTACACGACATAGTTCGCGAATAGCTCTCACGCCGCCAATCAATTAAATCGTTGTCGAATTATTTTCATCCCCTTTGAATGATATTTAATCATTTACGGTTGAACGGTTTGTCAATACGAATCGCGTGGAGCAAAACATACATTTCTTCACGAAACAATGTTTGTATTTAAAGTGGCGTGAGAAAGCGATATGGAATCTGAGGGTGATAAATAACAATATCCGAACTAAGCCTTAGGCAAAATAATTTAACCAATATATTTTTTAAATTATCTCAATTTTGACCCATTTTGTTGAGGGCCCCAGGCATCACGACCAAACCCGCCATATAATCTTCCAGACACCTACCGTGATTTAAATATTGAGATCCCGCGGTACACCGAGCAGGCACGCGCTGGGTCTCCGCGCTATAGCGTAAGTCGTAAGTGGTGCATAATTTACGCCCTTTTAGTATCTCATTTGTTAGCAGAACTAGACCCTGAATGAAGTCTGTAAATATTATGGCCTTATTTGGTTTTCAATAAGACCACCGTCATTCTGAATATTAAAAGTTTATTATATTTCTCGTTGCAATGGCGCCCCCGGTACCGGGTTAGTTATTGAGCAATTTAGAATGTCTGAAACAGATCATTAGACCCGCCGTTTCGCCGTCGAATATTCAGTCAAGCTAGTAGCTACATAGAAGTAATTCATAACGTAACGATCTATTCATTTTATGACCTATTACTGTATCTCCTTGCTTCATTCAGACTCCTTTCCCCACGAAATACCTCAAATAATACCGAAAAAATATGAAAGAAGATGTTGACGCAACCATATGCATCTCCCATTAACATATTATGTTCCTGCATTTGTCCACCCAATTAGTTGTCCCTGTCTGACATTATGAAGTACCTACATCAGTGACACTGAAACAATTTATTATGCATTACGAGTCTGTTAAGAAAACCGGTGCAGTGAAAATCTTCCTTCAGTGCGTTTGATTTGGATCTATTGCGGAAGTTTGTGCAGTGATAGACCTCAACATAATGAGTTTACCACTGTTATCACTGAACAAAACATATCTATTTATTTTTATACTTACTTACCCTCGGTAATTCAGACCGTTGACTAGCTATTTCATTTGTTCTGCATGAACAAATCTAGGCAAATTTAGGCGGTAGCAATTTTTATATTTTCAAAAGTGATTTCTGTGTTCAATCTCGATCGATTTTTTCCTGATTTAAAAAAAGTCAGTTTTGAGGGTATTTTTTCAATATTTAATATATTTCTACTGAATAAATTGTTATATTTTTGGACACAGTGTACAATTTATCATTTAATGTGACACAGGCCCTCTGACACCTAATATTATTTCAAATGAAATTAGCAATAACTTTTAAATTAATGAAAAAAATCAAATATCGCATTACAATATAGCATCAAGTATATTCTACCACTACAAGTTTTATTGAGGTCTTAAAGGGTTAAACTCGTATTACGTTATCTAGACCTCGACAAACCATAATGGTTTTACGAATTAGGAATAGGAATATAAAAGAATAAGAAATTTTTAAAACTTAAAAGAGTTCATTAATCTTTGGTAAAATTGATACATTTATTTGCCTTCTGTTCTCCGCAGACTGAACTGAAAAGGGTCTAGCAATAGAAAATGACGGCACCTAGTACCTACCCGGTCACTCGGTACTCGGTCACTCCCGGCAAGCCCTCGTCGACACTCAGTTGGCACGGAGAACTTGCCCGATCGGCCGATTCATTAGAGAGATGAAGTTTCAAAATACACTCAGTGTTAGTCGAAACGACTACATTTACCATATAATCTACTCACGGATTAGACCATTTTACATTTTAAAAGTGATCTATGAAATAAATACAATAATTATTTCTGTTACTGGGTTGTCCTTTATACAGGGTGTCCGGAAACTCGTAGTACAAGCGGGAAACTGGTGAATCTACATCACATTTGGAGTCGATTTTGTAGTATATTTTTTTTGATTTGAGCTTTCGTTATCGAGTAAATCGAGTTAGAAGTTGATTTTATTTTTTTAATTTTTTTTTTTTTAATCAAATTCTTATAAATTATTACTGAAGATCAAAGTACCCAACTAATTAAAACTATTTGAAAGTAAAACAAATGAAGAAACTCGGATTTGAAGCATTATTTTGAAATCACCCTTCATTTAATCCGGTGTAATCATAAAATATTTCTGCTCTGCAGGGTTAAAACATCTGTTGTTCAACCCTAAACACCAGAAAAAACTTTAACCCTAAAATAGCCGAAAAATATTTTTTTTTGTTTTTTTTTTTTTTTTGAAAATGCTCAAATAAAAAAACTTTATGTTTATTTGGGTTCCCCATGTGGTGTAGATTCTCCAGTTTCCCGCTTGTACTACGAGTTTCCGGACACCGTGTATATATAAAAATAAAATTAAAAGGTGTTTTTCTTTTCGTTCGCGATACTTATTCATAAATCTATGTAAATACTAAAATTGCCATTATTATAAAATATCACTTTTACTTAGTTTTCCATTGACCCAATTTTTTAAGGTTAGGTAATTTTTTTGTGAATTTGAAACTAATCTGTGAAAGCTTCATGTTGTTTTTATCAAAGTATATAATTCTTACTACCCCACTTCGATTATTATTTACCCAATAGGATGGGTTCATATTGATCTTCCCTCGACCTTCTACTGACATTTTACGACCTATCCAATTTACACAATTTTATGGATAGCGATGTAAAATGGTTTGGTTTTATTTATTTCCCGATATTTCAATAAAATAATAACTGTGTACATGAAGAAATATGAGTATTGTTGATTTATTAAAATTCGGCTAAAAACGGGATTGCAGACCTTCTCCTATTTAATTTTTTGTATACTCCTAATAAATCGGAACAATGACGAAATGCGAAAATATTAGAATTTTTGTGAACACGTGTTCCGACATCGCGATAACACATTCGTGTTTTACTGAAATATTAATAGGAAATCTATCAATTCATTCGTTTAAGGCCTGACATCTCGTTTTTAACCGGATTAAGGTTAAGAACTTGAAGAGATTCTTAATAAATTACACACCTTAACTATAAAACAGCGATTAAGTTGTTTTGAGTTTAAACATAAGTTAATCCTTTCTTTTTTGTTCTATTTTCCAATGTACGAGTAAATCTGTTACTTAAATTTTGTTTACTTTGCTACCGGTTTCGACTCAACCGTGTCATTAAATAGCAATCTTAAAACAAAAGCTAGTTAATGACACGATTGTGTCAAAAACGGAGCAAAAAAAATGAAGTAACAAATGTACATTGGAAAATAAAACTAAAAAAAACGAAAATGTCTAGAAATTTTTACATAGTTAATGCCCAAGAAATACAAAAAATAGTCCTTTATTCTCTCCAAGTCACCGTCTTCTTCTTTCAAGTGATATGTCACCTACGTTCCAGGGAGTCTTTGTTATAGTGTACTGAAATTAGGGGCTTCACTGCCATGTACAGCATATTTATTTTATTAATAATCGATTATAATTCGTGAGATTCGTGTACATATTTTTTTTTCTCTTCGTCTCTCCATCTATATATATATATAGTATATTTTGTTATTATTAATCATACTTACATCATTAGTAAGGATTAAGAACCAATCTTCATTTAAAAAAAAAAACATTTCAAGGACATACGTATTAGGCATAAAGACGGGTTGTTTGATAGAATTCGAATAATTCCTCAAATTTCAAAGATGATTTTCCAGTTCTGTGAAGGTTCTATTCAAGTTCTTTCATCATTTTAGTTTAATGAAACAACTGGCCAATAATGATATAATAACAAAACTTGAATAGAACATTTACATTACTTGAACGTCAACTTTGAAATTTGATGAATTGTTCAAATTCTGCGAAACAACTTCCTTACTATGTATAATTTAATGTTTAGTCCCTTATAAATTGTAGTAAAATGTACTGTGAATGTTCGAGTAAAAACATATATATTATATGTATTTACTATCATATTGCAGTTGGTTGAGATGGTGGTTTGGCAAATTTATTATTACTTGTTGATTGTTGCCTATTTTCAATAATTTATTTAACCGATTGAAATCTTTTATTTTAATAAAATATTTCGTTAATTAATTGTTGACCGTGATGATTTTCTTTTGTTTCGGTCTTTTTATATTTATTGCACAATTAATTTTTTTCATGAAATTAATACCATTTATAAAAAGTTGGATGGTAAAATGTGGTCTCTCTCACTGAGTTTGTCAAAATTTTTCATGTAGGTATATACGCAATTTTGATGCAAATTTTCTATGTTCTACTTTGTAAACGATACAACCTTCAGAATAATAATAAATAATATATAGATACTAGTAATATTTTGCTGTCTCGAGGAAAAAGTAAAAAATAAAAAAAAGATATAGTAGTTTGGATCGAGTGGTTTCATTTCTCGTAATAAGTGGATTACATTTCGTAATGATTTTAACTGTGCTAACTTTTGGAGATGATTCTACATGATGGTAGAAGAAAAAAAGATAAATAACGAAATTCCAACTTTTTTTCCCATGCTAATTTTTTTTCCATAAAAGAATATTTATTTTCCCATACAAAAAAATTATGAAATTTTTTGAAATCATAAAATTGCTTTAAAACTATGGAATTTCTAAAAAAGATTTCGAAAATCTTTTTTACTTAAAATCGTAGAATCACCCCCTTTACCCTCGGACACCCTGTATATATTATCAAGTTACGGGTACATTTAATTTTATTCAGGTATCTATTTTCTTCCCCTGTCAAATTTTTACTTCTTCGCATTCGATCTTATTCGCGAAGTATTGTTTATGGCTCATTAAACTGATAGACGCAGCTGTTTTGTAATGTTATATATAAAATTTTGACAGCCGTATCATATGTGAGTTATTGACAGCCGATTGACGCGATTTTCGCAAATCCACGATGTTTCTTCACAGTAACTCGGCAAAGTTAGAATTATTTGGACAAACATTGGACCTTCAATAAATTATTGATTGAGTACAAAAATTGAATATTCATGTTTTCAGTAGGTTATTTAAGAACATTAGTATTCTTTGTCTTTTATAATATCACATTATTTACTGACGTTGATTATTGTCGCCAGGTAAAGTAAATTTTGACCCAGAAGAAACAATGCCTGATCGTGTGCTAGGAATGCTGATATAAAAAGGCATCAGATTTTCAGGTCCATTTTGTTAGGTAATATGATCACATTGATGGATAATTCTTCTTTTCATCTAGCCTTGTCTAGTCTAGTTTAGAAAGTATATATAACGTTAAAGTTAGGACTTACACTACAAAGAAATATATCGAGTTTTTTTCCCCTTGTCTGAAATTTTACAGTATGTCCAGGAAGAAGTGAAATTTTAAGACCTAATATGTAAATTGACCATTGCTTTTATCAAAATTCGTTGTTTTACAATTGACCATTGCTATTTTTAAAATTCGTTATTTTACAACAATATTCTGAATTCATATAGGTTATTGAAACATATACAACTTCTCGCGCTTAAAGGGTTAGCATTTACATTCGAGAAAAATGGGATAAAAATACTAAAGTAGGCATGCTGGAGGTTTTTGGTGTCCATGGTAAAAAATATATACCGCGCTTTCGGCAAGATTACGATGTTATGAGGTTTTTACATCTCGATTGCATATAACGTGTATAGCCAGCGCTTCCCTGTTTCATATGTTTCCATTACTATGCTAATCAGGATATTTCTGAATTCAGCTGGCATCCTGTTATACAATATGAACATTGAACAATATGCGCCGGGGGGTGATGGCGCCGCTTTATCTTCGTTCCCGAATTTCCGCTTCCTGTCGTAGACACATTTCGATTCTGTGAAAATGCATCTAATTTATTCAGGTTTTCAAGCATCGTAAAATATTTTTTTGCACAAAATTATTCCGTTTCTCGCAATATAAGAGAAGGAAAAAGTATACGCGAATCCGGCTTTGTAGTGAGTTTGTGGTGGCTTGATATTTAATGTGAACATAATGTTTTTTCTTCAAATTCATACCTTGTTTAGTAAAAATGTCCTAGTCGGGACATAATATTTATTATATAATATTTGTAGCACAGAAGTATTTAACCAATTCTTATTCGTTATCCTGGCAGTGTGCAGTATAACCGATAGGCAAATTTGTCGATTGACAGAGCAGTTACCCGGATACTAGGGTAGGTATAGGTTCTGAGTTTAATGCCTGCCACCATCTAGGTCTTTTCTATGTAAAAAATACTGTTCAATCCATATTATTGTTTGAATTTATTTGCTAACTAACATTTACTACCTGGCTTCGCCTGAATCCAAACCTCTTTTGTATATGTTTTTCATATTTTAAAAGTTCACTTGAAACGTATTTTATGTAACTTGTCTGATGTTTTGGCAGGGACATGGCTATTTAAAAAACTCCGTAGCTCACGATAAAATTTCTTGCTTTATAGTTGAGATAAGTTTCGATTTATTTATTGACATACATTACATTCTGTAACGCGGTTTCGGTAAGCTATCGTAATTCATAATGATATTAAATTCCTACATTAAATTTGCTGTGTCCCAACTCCTAACCAAACACAAGTCACTGTTTGAAGACTCGAATCTATTGCTCTTTATATTGCCTCAAGCGGGTATGACATAACATAAACAGTCTGAGCCAAATTGTTCTCTGTGTTGTGAGGACAATTGACTTGCAGTGGGTCTTCAGTCCTCGCGGCTCCGCATTGTTTCACTCGGCACACAGTCGCAGTTAGTTGGCCCTCTTGTGAACTTAGAAACGGACCCTTATTATTAACTCAACAACGAAACGGGAACAATATTTGCACGGGGTAAGTGTAATTCAAAGGTTCGGGGTATTTGGACTCCCCTCATGTATTCTAAATTTTGGATTGGAATGTTGGTAGAATTTCGTAGAAATGTACGTATTCCTTTTAGGCAGGTAGGTACAGTAAATACATACTACTTTAATCGCGTACTTTTATCAATTTACTTTTTTGTATATTAGAATTGAAGAGATATTACACGTTTATAAATTATATTATTTAATATGATATCGATCAATGTGCCTACGTAGGTACACCGGTCGATTCTTATGGCGTGTAAACCGCGAGCTGAACCAGGAATCCGTAGGATTTCCGCATTTTTTTTGATACATGTAATACTTTTAATTTTTCTTTCAATATAAAATTATTAATCTCGACTTAGGGTAGTCTTAGTGAGGTTAATAGTTAAAATGCAAACTGTGATACCGCATGTAAAGAAACAATAAATAAATAAATAAAATAAATCGAAAGTTGTTTTCACGAGTGATGAAAAAAAACTTATCTAACGTAATCTAAGCAAACCTTACCTATTATTTTAGCATGTTCTATTTTATCCGGTCACCGCGGATATCTATTTCAGGATAATCGGATAAAACAGAACATGATAAAATAATAGAATAAGTTAGTTTATTTTGTTAGTTTGTTCTTTTTCTTCACTTTTCCTCCATGTTCTGTTTTATCACCATTCCGGTTTGTCGCTGTTATGTACCCGTATTTCTGAGATCGAGCTGAATAAATTTGCATGGTTCATGAACCGCCCTCTCCGTGTCACATGCGCTGTTAAGGAGTGACGTCTTCTGAATGCTCCGGAGTCATTTCAATGTCACATTCTGCAAGTAGCAAGAAACTTCTAGTCTAACTGAGAGACTTGTGGGCTAAGCGATGATCACAATATGCCAAAATATAATGGAAATTAAATGACAAATCAAAATACAAGTGTGGGATGAATACTGCTGTATTTGTGATATTACTGTTGCTTTCGAATTCTTTAGCAAATAATGAATCTAAATATTCGATCTAAAGAGTGTGGGTTTGGAGTATTATTGGACCGTGAATTCATCATTAGAATGGGCCACTTGCGCTACGAATTTATTTTCTGTTCAGGGCTGATTTCTAAGGCGTTTTAATCGTATTTTTGTGCACTGGAATGTGATCTTTTGAACAGCCATGTAAATTTTTAAAAAGCCCACTAGGTTTAACTTCAGATTTTTATTCAATTAATTCGTTAAAACAACGTTCTGATATTTCGCTAAAATTTTTAACTTTCGAAGACTGACCCATTTTTTTCTGTAAAAAGCATTAACTTTTATAACGGCGTATAGTTTCCTAATAAACATTTCTGTAAAGGAGACAAATAAATTAATAGCACAAGAACAAAATCAGGTTATTTCCATATTATTGCATCATAAGTTAAATTATTTTAGTTACTATAGAAGATAACAACATGTAGAAGGTACCTTTTGGTTTTTTTAGCCTTTTCGTTAACCATTAATATCTATTTTCATGTATTTCTACGCCAGTAAAAATGCATGGAAATAACTCATTGAACAGTCATTTTCATAATCCTTATCGGGACAGATAAGGGCACCTTATATTGCTGGAATTCGTTATCTTCCAATTAAAAATATATTTATTGCTACGAAACGCACACCTGTGGTCTGTTAGTCTGTGCATTGTTTCACTGCTAGTATAAAGCTATTTATAAAATAATAACGCCTTCGTTCCATAATGCTACTTCAGCGGGAACACGTGTAGAATCATGAATGTCCCGTCAGCTTTAGAATTTAATATCGAATCCTACGAAGCCAAAGATTATCTCAACTCTTAGCTGCATGGAAAAATGAACCTTACTCATAGAAACCCAACGAATAACTTTGAAATGAAATCTTTTTCTTTTAAGCTCTTCCATCTACGTTGATTTGAACTGCGAGTGGCCGTTATTGCAACGTAAATCTAAAGCCCATAAATAATGCACTTGTGTCTGTTAATTTATTTTTAGTGCCTTTTGTCTCATGCAATGTTATAATGGGAACTATGATTTTCGACGCCTAATTGAATTAAAGCATGATGTGAAATGGGCAGCCATACTACTTGATCCCTATCTGTCAAACGCACTGAATAGACAACCCGATAGAAGTGAGCTGTGGGTCTGTCTGATGATCCTGAAGTAAGCTCAATTTTTCCTTACAAATATATAAAGGGTTTTCCAATAAGAGGTGTTATTTTGAATAGCCCGCTATTTCGGTAGATGTTACTTTTGAAGCTGTCATTTTTTGACATTTGACAAGTAAAAACTACGCCATTAATAAAAATGGAACGATACACGCTTCAACAACGCATTGAAATTATTAAAATTCACTTGAGTGAATCAAATTCAAATCATCTTGAGTGATGAGGCCCATTTCCACCTCGGTGGCTTCGTCAACAAGCAAAATTGTCGCATCTGGGGCTCGGAAAACCCAAGAGTTATTGTTGAAAAGCCTCTCTATCCTCAACGTGTGACTGTTTGGTGCGGTTTATGGTCCGGCGGAGTCATTGGACCTTACTTTTTCGAAAATGAGGCTGGAGCAACAGTTACGGTGAATGGATTGCGCTATCGAGAGATGATTAATGATTTTTTATGGCCGGAATTGGATGGTATTGATATGGACAACGTTTACTTTCAACAAGACAGCGCTACGTGCCACACAAGCAACGAAACCATTGATCTTTTACGATTGAATATCAAAATAACACCTCTTATTGGAAAACCCTGTATTTTCTTGAAAAGATTGATCAATTTCATTAGCCTGTCTAGGGTCTAATAGCCGAAACGTCTCATCTAAACATCACACTTCTTGTTATTATCTGTTCAGTGGTTAAGTAAGTCAATATGCTGGTCGCTAAGGCAGTGTATGCTTACCGACTGTTAACTTGCTTATCCAACCAGTAGTGTATTTATAATATCAGGTTTCATATTGTCGACCTACCCATGTAATATTTGCTTCCTTGCAGATTATTAATAATAATGCTATTCGCGGAGTGAGAAAATCAATACTTTGGCTGGTAGTAAATTAGATCTGGAATGTCTCGCCGTGCCATCAATTTGGTAGCTAAAACTAATGAGTTAATGACAACAATTTATCTGACGTGGCAGAGAAGATCTGCTTCTACAAAATTGTGGTGGTAGGATCATTGTTTCATTGCAAATGATTTGACTTAGCGGAGGATTACACGATTCCATTTCGCCAACATTTTTGGACTAACCCAGCCATTTTTCGAGCCAATAAAAGTACACTATTGTTTATCGTGAAAACACTAGCGATTTCAAAATAATTACCGTAAAAATACTTTTCGATCTGAACGTCTACCGCTGAACGAAAATTATATCCAGCTCTGTTTATGACACCAATTTGTATTTTTATTTAAGTAGTCGTTTATGTGAATGGTGTAAGAAGCATTTAGTCTTGAAATTAGCGTTTTATTTTAAAAAAATTAAAAAATACTTGTTGCATTTTCTGCCCAATGAAAAGTACCGCACAGTTAAAATTACGCTAGTGTTAACAAACTGAAGTTTATCCCGCGTTGCTCGACTTTTCTCTACTTTCTATAAATATAATATGCATGTATTATATATATAAACCTTCCGGAAGAAATTCTCTAAATGATAATGAAAACCATATCAAAATCTGTCGCACACTTTAGAAGAACTAAGCGCACAAACAGACAGACGTGGATAGCGACTTTATTTTAGTATAATAGAGATACCGATGTTGTGTGTTTAGATAGTTTTATCGTAGTAGCCGTTTAGTGTGGACGGTGAAAGCGGTATTTAGTATTATGAACAAAGTAAACGAAATCGCTCGTTCTAATTAAGTTCCTACACATGGTTAACAAGAATTGAAAAAGGAAGACAGGGTCTCTAGCATTTCCGGCGCGGCGCTGGCGGCTTGTGTGTATTTTGTTAGGTATTCGACTTGAACCTACAGTCCTACAGTGTACCTAAGCTGTATGCTGCCGGAATAACCGCGTGAGAATTAACTTTTATGTATAATATGCAAATACTGCATCCCTGGGCAGACTGATTCTCAAACATTATGTCTTATAAATTATAAGTCGTAAGTAAATGATGATTCAACCACTTGTCGCGGAACTCTTATCAGCGAAACTTAAATAATAAATATTCATAATCTACTGCTATTTAAATACTTGGGTGATAGTGACTGAACGCACTTGTTTGGTTGAGTAAGCATTTTATTTATATCTAGCGGTTGGTGCCCGGCGTTGCCTGAGAAATAAATTTTATTTTAATGACCATTAGCGATTTCACAACCCAACAGTTGTTGAACTTTAAAATATCTGATGTGTACCTACACATAAGTTCAGGCGATGGAGGTAATCATTATGCGACTCTAACTTCTTCTGGTTCCAAAAGTGCAACGGAGCCCAATTTGGAGTAGTTGAAAATCAATATAATACGCATTTCAGTCTAAGAAAGGGGAGTGTGCCTATTATAGGCCATATGTTATCCGCAGTAAAAAGCTATCCTAGTAAACAGTTCCTCGGGACCGTTTCATTTCCCTTGACATCGTGTAATATTTAAAAATATTTATTTATATGTTTATTTATTCTAAGTTTTTACAGTTGTTCACACTTACATGAGAACAATTCAGTTATAAAAACTCCAGTTAATACACATGCAATTACATTAATTTGCATACATCTAAATAAAGATTTAAAAACTAACTAAAAACAAATTAAAATTAAAAATTATATAAAAGCTCACCCAAATAACAAATAATACAAAGAGAGACAAAATAGACACAAATAGAAACCCAAGATACACAAATAGAGACACAGGATACACAAATAGAGACCCAAGATACACAAATAGAGACACAAGATACACAAATAGAGACACAAGATACACATATAGAGACAAAAGTACCTAATACGTAATATAAATTAGCGCAACATTTTTTTTTATCAACAGCAGAACATTTTTTCTGAATCCGTATAAATTATGAACGAAAATATCTATTTTAGCACACTCAATATAATATAATATAACACAATACGGACATTCATAAATGTACAAGCAATATAATCATATACAGCAAATCACGGTAACACGAAGGTAATGCTCTTTTAACTGTAATTATTGTTGTAGCAAGTAACGTCTATGTTTAACGAAGAATGTTTGCGCAAAAAATCTAAACGCTTATCATCACACGACGCGAATAAAAGTTGTGAGATTTTTTGTTCCTGTTGCATTATGCAGTATTATGCACTTATATGCGGTCTTGTGTAAACGTCAGCATTCCCGTTGGGGAGAAAACAAAATTAATCACTGCGTCAGCTCTGAGTGAGCTGTGACCACAAACTTCAAGAGAAAAAGTTACGTTGGTAGTAACTCTAGGAGAATTAATCGCTGGTCTTAATCTGGTTGCCCCGGCGAGCATTTGTGTTCAAACACTGTCATTAGTTCAATGATAGAGAAAACACAAACGTTATACTAAATTATACAACGAGAATGTCACTTATCTTCATTTCTAAACGGTAGGCAACATTTGTAAAAATTTAAACATAGATCTGTCCATTAGTTTTCCGTGGAATGAAAAAAATAACTTGAGTGTCTTCAAATATGAATTTAAAGTAAGTCTTTCGTTGACAATAATATGGTTTATTCTTTATACTGATAATACGTAAAATATTATGCTGTTAGTACAAGGAGAAAAATGATTATTGCTAATTATTAAGAATCTCTTCAAATTATTGCTAATTTTGGTTAAAAACGGGATTGCAGGCCTTACGAATGAATTTACGGGTTTCCTGATAAACTTTTAGTAAATTACGAATATATTATCATGATGTCGGAACACTTGTTCATGAAAATCCTTATACTTTTGCATTACAACGAAAATTCTTTGTATTGTCATGATACAAAGAAACATCAAGGCAAATCAATAAAACATTCTTAAATTGATGTTAATTAAATTAAAAGGCCTGTTAATTTATCGTGAGGGCAAAAATCGATTTCTCTCCATGTATATATTATGAGTGATTAGTTAGCGTTAGACGTAAGTAAATAATTCTTGACAAATGACTACATACCTCTCTATTTTTTCTATTTGAGATTACATGCCAACTTTCATACCCAATTTAGGATACGTAGTAAGTTGAAGAAATTGTGGAGGAGAAGGAGATGGGAAAGAGGAAAGATTATTTTTATACCTGGCTATTCAGATTTGATCCCTGAATACGACTAGTGCCATTTCCATCAAAGTTTCGATTTTTATTGGTCTTTCACCAGGGTGATACTGAGAGTACCTACCACTCTTTAAATCGTTTCTTTACTAAATGATTCTTATTTGTATCAACTCGTTACAGAATAAATTACATAAATTCGTTAATTCAACTGATAAATTGAATACCCTAAATAGTAATTAGCAAATTAAACCAATCTTTTAATTTCGGTTGTCGGTGCATGGGTGCGTGATTTGAAATTGTATTCTTATATGCCTAAAACGTTTGATGAAATTTTAATTTTCTATTTAATTTTCAAGTGGACAAGCGATAAAGTAGGTACTTACCAAAATTATTTAATTGTAATTAAAAATTATTATTTGAAATGTGTATTTCTTTTGTTTAAATGCTTGATAGATGATTGATGGTTGACGTAATTTTTTAAGTTTACTAGCATTCAAAAGGTAAATTTCTTCTCCTCCCGAGGCAAAGTAGTCACAATTACTGTGTTAGAAAAAGTAGCTGTTTGACGTTGATTAATTGTTTATTAATTATTTGAAGCAAAGTTCCATTTTAACTCTGGGATATTCATTAAACATGCATTGTTTCACTTGGACGGAAAACGTTGACTCATTGTTGTGAGCGAGCCAAACCATTATTCTCAAGCGTGAAAAATATCACTTTTTACGATGCAAAAAATCTCCTTTTTGGCCATGAAGAAGGTTGTATTGTAGTCTGAAACATTTAGATTGTTGATACTAGGGGCGTACTGTGATTTTTAATGATTTTCTTGGATTTTGTTTTATTTTGTCATAATTTTTTGCTTGGCGACGTCCTGTATAAACTCGACCGTTTTGCATTTCGTCTGTCTGTAAATATGTTTATACGGTCCATTTCCAGTTCAAGATGATGACCTTTTTGGGTGCTACCTTTTTATCCCGCCAGTCTTCGCATGAACACACGAGCTGTCAAAATGGGAATAATCAATATAATGGTACCAACCTGCTCGAAGAATATTTGAAAAAAGAATTGTCATTAAGATGTTTTATGGCACATATTGTATAATTTCTTATTTGAAATAAAAACGTAACATAAAATGTATGGTTCATTAAGTAGATAAGTATACTGACGTTTGTTGGGACATATTGTATAATTTCATATATGAAATTTAAAAAATTACATGTTCATTAAGTAGATAAGTATAGTGACGTTTCTCGGGACATATTGTATAATTTATTATTTGAAATGCATGGTTCATTAAGTAGATAAGTATAGTGACGTTTCTTGGGACATATTGTATAATTTCTTATTTGAATGCACGGTTCATTAAGTAGATAAGTATTATTTAAGTACTTACCTACTTACAAATATTATGATGTCAGTGGGTATTTCGGTTTTCATTTATTAGAGTAGTCGAACCATACTATTTTGGACGCGTGGTTTAGGTACTGTTCATAGTACTTCTATTTTTTAATAGAACGATAAATACCCGGATTAAGAATTACTTGACAATTTTTTTATTCTTCGTAATGCAGCTTGTGCAATGATGGAGGGCTTTTAACTAACACAGTATTAAACCCGTGACGCCTGGATGCGAACCCAACTCTTTGACTACTCGGCTACTAACCTGTAATTAAAATATTTTTTTTATAAAACGGTAACTCTTGAAGAGTTAGGTATGGCGTCATGAAATTTCGCACAGTATATATATATTTTAAAATACATAGATTTAAGGTTGTTTTCCTTCCTATCTAGAGCGAATAAAAATTGTTTTGTTTTAATTATTCAATTGCTAGTTTAACTCACTATGCAAGCTATTTTTCTTCGATTAATCTCTACCATTTTTTCCCGATTTTTTTAAATATAATTTTTTAATGTATTTTTTCAATGTTTAATTTTTTTTAATTTAATGCAATGTTACATTTTTGGTATGCAGTGTACGATTTGTGATTTTATGTGAAAGACGCCCTCTGAGGCCTAATATTCTTTCAAATGAAATTAGCAACAACTTCCAAACTATGGAAAAAAAACAAAATTTTGAAATCACTCTGCCAATTGTTATCAAGAATCAAATATGTTCTACTACTGTCAATTTTACTTCAGATATGAAAGGCTTAACAAAACCTTTCAGTTTTAAACGTCGTTTCTATCATGAAGAATTTCTATCTATGGAAGTTTTAAATATTCATTTAGCTAAAAAAATATCATTCTTTGTTATTATTGCATATGTTTCTTATAAAAAATTATCACTTTTATTATATTATCTACCATTAATCCAATTACTAAAATGAATATTAAGTTTATTGGATCTTGGCCGATACCCAGTAGGTACTTCGAGATTGCAGTGTTCACTTGTTTATTGTAACGTCAAAGTTTCCAACGTTGTTTTAACTCTACGGAAAGTTTCCTTTGTAAATGTATCTTGAGAACAACGCCATTTCTTGGTTCGGTTAATTCTGTATTAACTGAATTATTTTTTGGAGTTTTCTAGAAGTTTTTACCATTATTTATAGGAAGAGTGAAAATAGCATTACCGAAAATCTGTTTAGTATTGTTAACTAAAGCATCACAATGTCTCTTAACAGTGAGCTCTGACGACGTGAATTTTGAACATCTACAGATTTAGTTATCGTGATCTATTGAGTTTTGAAATGTCCATTTATCTCGAATAATATAAGACACTACACCAATACTTTTTTTTGCAATAATAATTTTTCAATAAAAAAAAAGTTTTTAGCTAAGCTATTTAACTGACTACTAAGCCGTAAATATTATTATTATTTTGTAAATTTACTATCGTTTTATAAGCCGCTTTTTCGATGTCTACGTAAGGCCTATAATGTATTTATTTTCTTGTCACATTAACCTACATTCTCAATCAAAGCATTCATTTAAAACATCTAAATTATTGTGTCCAGGTTAATTTAAACTTCAGTATGGCATTTCACGCCGTTTATCTATGCCTTCTTTCCTCTGAATCTAGTTTAGCCAATTTAAAAAAATTCTAAGTCGTATTTTGGGCTTTTGTGATATGTATTTCACGTTGTAGTATGCCTCTAAATTATTATTTGAAAGTGAGAAAACTAAAAAAAAATATTTTATAAAGTTCTGTTTGTTTTAACACATAAAAAGTTAAAAAACAAGTTATAAAATTTGGCTAGGTATTTTGGGTTAAAAAAACGTGGACTTAAGTCTGGACTTTTTATTAGGTAGGTATTCACAGGACGTTAACTCAAATGAAAGTAGGTTGGTAAAATAATATTTTTAATGAAATGGATTGATAATTTTGGAATAATTATTAATTATTTATTATTAATTAAATATTATTTACATTTATGAAATTTTTTAGAAAAGAATGACTTGGTTATTGTCTACCTTAATAGCGTCATTACATTTTAATAAGTCTTCATAGAAATGCTTTTCGATTTCGGGAATAAACTGAAGAAGATGTTTTGTTGCCATTTAGGGATTTTTGGGATTCTGAAAATTCGATAACATATCCTATAGAGCAGAAAATTCTCTCAAGGCAGTGTTGCCGACTGAAAATGGACGAAATGTGTCTTTTTTTAAATGGGCCATGCAATTGTGAATGTCACTAAATAAAAGTAAAATTCTAAAGCCTATGAAAGGTGTTCACTTGAAGGTTTATCGGTTTGTTATCTCCAGTCATATATGAACAGTTGCAATCGATAAACACCTGGGTGTGTTATAGGCACAGATAATCACTAATGTCATGTCAGTTTTAATGAAAAATTTCATAATTATACCAGTTATTTATAAATAATATGCAGTTTATGCCCCTGAGGCTAGTTTAGCATCGGTTAAAAAAAAACGCCGGGAGCTTTTTGACTCTCGATATGAACAGGGCCTTGTTATTTTTTGCTTCACGATCATAACTCCATTCCTTGCTTCACGCAAAATTGTTGTGCCCATTTACCCACCTATCAAATTAAAAATTCGTGTCTCGTCTACTCTTTTTGTTATTTTTAACGGTTTTTGTCGTCTTTCGTCGCAGTATTCTCACTAGATTTTCATCAAATTTGTAAAAAATTTTCTCCGTTTGACGTGCGGGAAGTTTCTGAGTAGTTACACTTTTAACACCTTTTAACACGTGCCAAATTGCAAGCATTGCACGAAACTCGTAAAATTTTGATGAAGCATGTTTGGAAGTTTTCAACATCTCGAAAGTTTGCACTGTTAAGTAGTTTGCGAAACTTGACTAACATCTTTAGATAAAAAAAAAATGTAAAAAACAACCAATGTCGATATCCTAAGTATCATAATTGTACATTCCCGGATTTGGCTAGAATTTGAGATATATAATTTTTCACGATGATATACGCGTTAAATATCTCAATAATTATTTATAATATATATATTTATTTCAGTTGTTATACTTTAATTATGTTAAGTTATCGACTATGAACCTGCTAATAATATTTCTAGGTCGGTTAATCGGTCGATCTATGTGATGTTCATAGTTAGTGCTGCGAGTCTCTTATTAATAATAATAGTAGATCATGGCTAATAAGTATAAAACCGCACTTCGTAAATGAAATATCACTCAAGAACACTGTACATTATTTGAAAAATGCTATAAAAGTACTTAAAGACTATGGTTCAATGACTTTATTATTTTTATTTTTTGTTCGTTTATTTATAACTAGCTGACGTGTACCCGGCGTTGCTGGAGGTTATCCTTGGGAGATTGACATATACAATGAAAGGACTTTTCTGTAGGCCCTTTTAAGATATACAATTCCGTAGTACATCATTTTGATGCATCTCATAAGGTTTGGACAGCGTTAGCAATGTAGTGCCCGGAACTATTTTTTTTGCTTTATTATAATACATCGCATTTTCTCTACGTTCTATAAATATAATATACATGTTTTATATATAAACCTTCCAGAAGAAAATCTTTAAGTGATATAGAAAACTTTATCAAAATCCGTTGTGTAGTTTGGTAGAAAAACTAAGCGCACAAACAGACAGACACTAATAGCGACTTTAATTTATTCTGTTTAGAGATGATCCATAATACACGGGATATAATACAGTGCTATGTTTAAAAATATGATAGTCCAACAAAGCTGCCACATGGCTGCTTGTCTGCCGTTTCTACCTTAACATTTTGTCGTAATTATTAAGAAGGATTGTACATGTATATTAATATTAAGCTCTTTTTCACCTGTCATTACAACAATAACTGTGAAAATAACAATCTATTTTTTGTCGTTCTGGAAATCGGAAACATATGTCACCGTACGTGAATGAATATAATGAATGTTTGCTTCGATTTTTTCTGTCTCAATCTATCTACTGTCGATGACTGTAATATATTATTCAAGAGCTATCAATATCATTCAAATGAACGCTACACTAGACACAGGTGTGCACAGTGGACACTATAATATCGGTATTATAACAGTAAGTTGTTGTCCAGTGCTGACACTGCTGACCGCACTCGCTCCAATATTATGTTTTATAATTATGATTCTCGTTATCTTCCCACTGACCGTCGCTACAATAATGACTACTAATTTGTGAAATATCACCTCAAGGGCGTTTTTTTACAAAAGCGGGGATACGAAAAATATATGATAATAAACAGGGGAATAAGAGCCTAAATTATCGTAACAAATAAAGTGTCAATTTTAAAACACGCAGAAAATAATATTTTTCAAAGATGTTTATGGTAGAATTTGTTTGCAAAATAATAATAAAAATAAATAGAAGTCAAATATACTGTAATATAGAAAAGAAGGTGTAACGTTAATGAAAAAGAAGAATCGTCATGTGTTTTATATTATACTAGCCGAAGCCCTGGCTTTACTAGGGCTTTACGTAATGTTCTTAGAAATCATATGTAGACAGTCACCTTCCTCTTGTCAAGGCCAAGTTTGCAATATTTCACCAATCTCGGAATAAAACTGTGGATTTGTTTAAATATCAATTCCACGCCGCCCGCCCGCTTGTTACAGACACTCTTTATATGAAGACAGACTAGATGTAATATTGAATTTATTCGTAAAATTTTAAATAGTTCGTGTTAAAACCCAAAAATTTATTTAAACATCATGAGATTCCCAAATGCTGACGTAAAACATCAGTAGGTATCAACTACCTACCTTTATCGTAATACCGGTAATTTTATTTCTCTATTTAGGTATAACAAACTGCAGTACCGATAACATCCACAGCACCGAGGTGTTATTTATAAAACATTACCCGCTGCAGTTATGAACGTAATGTTATGCAATTCTTGTAAGGTTAGCTGACCATGGTGACCACCTGTTGGGTCCCCGACCACCTTTCCTCCCCCA
This sequence comes from Hesperophylax magnus, assembly GCA_026573805.1. Taxonomy (NCBI): domain Eukaryota; kingdom Metazoa; phylum Arthropoda; class Insecta; order Trichoptera; family Limnephilidae; genus Hesperophylax; species Hesperophylax magnus. The sequence continues at coordinate 11,913,126 of JAIUSX010000121.1, forward strand.
ACCTCACCGCAAGGATTCTCGTACCAGAGGTGCATTGGGCCCCCGCAAACTGCATAAGCGGTGCTGCGCTGCGTCGGTCACAACTTACCACTCACTGGGTTTCTGACCTTGCACTTTGATTAACATTTGAATCTTCATAACATTATGTGTAGATTATTAGACAAAACTTAAAGGATCGGAGATGTTTCATTACCTATTTTATTTATTTTAATACCATTTACTTATAATCAAGGTTATTTATTCTGTTTTAGTGCAATGGCTTCGATTATATTTTTTTTATATGGGACTTGGGATGAGTTTAACGAAAGTGGCTCCATAAAAAATCACCCCTCTGGTGTTTTAATTCTGGGGCTTAATGCTATAACAGCCTTTGTCAAAATTATAAACCACTCAGGAATGAAACAATAGTTTAGCTTCTACATTAGAAATCACTATTTCATCAATGTAGAACACCTGACATAGGTAATCATAGTATTTAAATAAGGGTCATTGTATAGTATTTTCTCTTACCCAAATCAAATTATAGTAAACTGACGTAGGCACTTCACCAGAATAATAATATTAGTAATATTTGGAAGATTTGTTTAGCGTCGTTTTGTCGCTATCTTATTAGTAACTATAGAAATCTATTATAACAAATTATGGTTAACAGATTGCATCCACTAGTTCATCGATCAATAATACAAAACTAAGCGCCCCTGAGGTGATAACTCACAAAAGCGGCGCTATAAAAATTGTCCAATTATTATTATTATTATTATATCTACAGTCCAGTTGACAAATGAACCTGTTGCGGCGTATATACATATTATTTACATTATGTTTATATATGTGCCATGTATGGGTGACCTCTTAAGCTAATATCTAGTGCCATCTATGAGTAACCTCTTAAACTACTATCTAGGATATCATAGTAAGTAAACGCGATAACATAATAATAAACGCATATATAGGTACTAAATTGGCACCGAAAGTTCAAATATCAACAGCAATCTTTGGTTTAACAGCTAATGTGTAACAGACTTCAGACAGATTTTAAAACTGCACGCATTTAATAAACTACATTGCTCGTTATTCATTTTAATTGCGGGAAATACACCACGCTCTACGCTCATCTTCTCAGCAAATTTTAGTTGAAGGCGTTAATCTATGAATCTGTATTCATAGCTTCATGGGTAAAGGTTAATATCAAATTAATGATCGTAGGTGTGTCTGTCTACCTGCCTGTTGACAGTTTGCCTAGATTTGTTAATTTAATTAGCAAGACATCTGCTAAATTGTGAAACGAAGAGTGTGTTAATTTCCGGTATTGTAATTATTTATGTACAAAATGGAAAATGATAATTGCTTCACGTGAAGGTAGCACATTACCCCCATAGGAATTTGAGGCAGTTCAGCCTTGATCATGAAGTCGGAATAATAATTACATCTTTATAATTTATTCCGAATTTTTTTGTGAAACTCAAGAGCGCTGTACGAACATTCAAACTTTATGAACACTGGTAAAGGCATATTGCTGATGCATTCGTAGTGAAATCTTAAATCAAAAATGAAATCATACTCACGGACGATCACACACCCACAAATCTCGTCTATATTGGGATTCTCCGCGCAGAACCCTACATTGTACGCATCTATTATAGGAGCTCTGAAGAGTTTAACCTTTATGATTTAACTACTGTTGTCTGCGGGCTGCCATAGTTTCCAATTATTCTATTGCAATTAGTATCTGTGATTGACAAAATAAATAAAGTTGACGCGAAAGACGGTACAATTCTAACGTCTTTCTCTACTCCGTGCGATGTACTTCCCGGAGAGGGCGCGGGTTGCAGAAGGTGTTGGTAGTAGGTAGGAGGAGGGAGTACAACAGGTGAGGAGGTAACTCGTCACTTTGCGCGCTGCTGATCCGCCATTCTTCAGGGCGGACGGCGGAAATAAACAATGGAGCACACAAAATGGCGGAGCGTCGAGATGAAAAAAGACATTAGGAGAAGTCAGAGTCGAGGGCGGAGATTTACTAAAGTAGAAATGGAATGTAAAGGCAGAACAAAGATCGGATTGTGAGACGGTGGGCCCGGAGTTTAAATGGATTGTGTCGCAATATGTCACGGGAAAGGTACCACTTCCACAAATGCAATGTAAATGTCATGTTCTTTTTTTGTCGTTCGTATTGACTGAGTGTTTTCCGACTTCTCAACTTTTCTTCCCCTCCCCCCCTTTCCTGATAAAACGAGCTTTCGTAGGAAGGCGGCCTGCCCTTTTTATGACTATCTTTTAGTATTTTGACTAACGGGTTCACTTCTTACAAAGTCATGGAGGAATACTTATACTAAGTCTTGTTATTATAAGTTTACATTTTAAGTACTTACGTACATATTTGTTTACGTAAAATATAACATAAATATTTAAGATATATCTTTACAACACAAATAATCTAAAACAAATAATTTCTACTTTTGTATATATATATATAAGGTATAAGGGACATAATTGACTTTCTTTAACCAGTAACTCCTGGAGAGTTATTTGGAGTAAAAAATGTTAATGAAATTTTGGTCTCTTAAGTACGTTCCTTAACATTCTGTATAAAACCAAGTTAAATCTTAAATAATGTTTCATTATATTTGCACAACAATTTCTTAAGCTAGTTATGTCTTCAATAAATTCATTAGCTGTTTTAATTTGGTTGTCTAATTCCATCAGGTATCACATTTTCATATTTTCGTATCATGTTGTAATCTTACGTTCTTTGTCCACGTTTGTTCGTATGTTTGGTACAATAAATTGTCCTTCATTAAAATTGAAACCAATATTATGAGTGTGCTCTATAGAATTTATATGTATAGGGTTATTAAAGTGATAAATTATACTTTTGTACCACAGCATTGCTTTTACTGAAAGAATTTTTAAACTGGTAAAAGTCTGGAATATTATCTATGGCTTTGTTCGTATACACTTTAATTAGCTAATAATTTAACCAATGTAATTTGCACTGATTAAATATGATTGATATTTGTTTTACAGGAAAGCCCCGAAGATGTAATCCCATTCCTTAGATTTACGATTTAGACATTTTAGACCTTAGAGATTCCCAACCTTTTTGGGTATATTGCCCGCTTTTCAAGTATACTTTGCTTAATCTCCCCCCTCCCTATATATGTTAACTGAATTTCTTGTACCTTTCTCGTACCTCTACAACTCGAAACCCATTTAAAATATCGATCATAGCATACACAGAGAATGCGCCGCAGGCGAAAATTTTGGTAGACTCAAGGTCAAACCAATAAATGCAGTTGATTCTTATCGTTTGGAAAGTCATGTTACAAAGAAAATTTCATTAACAAAATCTATTGAAATTTATTAGATACTAGCGCAGACCTGTGAAAATTATGGGATAGTCTGAATTCTAATCAATCAGTTTCAATTTTCAAAATGACAATTAAATATATGTTCTATTAAAAATATTATGTAATAGGTAGTTACTTGCTTGTCTGAATTCTTCACAAAATATGTTACAATATAAATAAAAAATGAAACATTAAAAATCGTTATAGAAACCTTATTCATCACCATAAAAATAAAATAAAAATGCCTTCAATATCGTAATTTTACTCGATTGTAAAAAAACAGTCGTAATTTGCACATATCTAATTTTATTTATAATCATACCCTAATCCCGGCTAATGTCAGGAACGAAACGCTACTATGTACGAGTATTATAAAAGTAAGGGTACAATGTGTGTGCCGCTAAAGCTCAGAAACGAGTCCCGGTACGAGCAAGGAAGTTATATGGTGTGGTAACCCTCTATCCCCCATTCATGAAGAAGATCTTTTTTTACCTGAAGGGCGTTCTTTTGAAGATATAAGGGTTGGAAGTTTCGCCCTTTAGAAATTTCCAGAACAGTCCAGAACATTCGAGAGCATTCCACAACATTCCAGAACATCCGGGAATATTTTGGAATGTTCGGGAATAGTCTGGAACGTTTGGGAACACCCCAAAACATCTCAGATCATAATGAACTAAAAACGGGATTACAGACCGTTTCCTGATAAACTTTTAGTAAATTCGTAATTGTGACTACACTGGTATCAGTAAATAGTGTACATGGATATTATATTTATTGAATGTACAGAAACGCCGTGTTGCACCTAAGCTAGTAATAATATTATATATCCCCAATGGAGCTTTAAAAGTTTGAAATAAGTTGTGAAAAACGTGAATTAAATTAACTTCAAAATACTTTTACTACTAAATTGATATTTATGTATTTACAGATGCTAGAGGCGTAAAATGGTTCAGATCTGTGAGGTAACTGTCAGTTATTAATAAAATGCTTACTGAACCATTCAATAGCATTACCTCTTCATTATGCATTTCAAAACCAGACCTGAAAGAATTTCCTATTTATATATTGTGATAATTTGAATGCCTAAGAAAATGAATACTCTGGATATTACGAGATTGCGTAAAGAACCACAGGCGTCTTGATCAATAATGCCCACTTCTTGTTCTTGTTTATTTCGTAGTATCTGCTTCATCTTTCTTCTTCTATTGTGTGAAGTGTTATGGACGGCATGAGGCATTATTAACGTCAGTTTAATGATATATAGGAGTCGTAATGCAACGGAACAGATGATGAACAATTCGTCTAGGAATTCCTCTGTTCCCCCTAGAATTGATAATAAAATGTGCGTTATCCACCGTCGAGATTACTGAGGCGTCCAAGGACTGCACTACGCAATCACAATGGAAGGATTTTTCAATTATTACTAGTTAATTGGAAAAGTATTTTAAACCCCTAAACATATATTAATCAAATTCATTGAATTTATGTAGTTATCTTAAATTTATTTATGAACACCGTTAATAATATTTGAAACGACGTGTTGTGCTGGAATTTTAATTTTTTATTAATTGTTCTTCGCGAATCATGACAATCAACTACACATAGCTAAACTGGCAGCGGCCATATACGTAATGTAAGAAATTCATGCAAATTTATTTTGGCACTGCAACGGATATCGAAATCACAAACTCATGACACACCAAATCTATAATCACTTCCATGGATCTTACAGGAATATCCTTTAAAAAAAACTTATACATCATTAGATATGATTTGAGATTTTCACGGCCAAAAGTATTATAATGATTTATTTTTTGGGGTATTATGCCGTGTTGGGCTACCCCCTTCATTAGCTATCATCAGGGTAGATGTGTAACACATGGACATGATGGTCACTGTAATGTTTTCCGAAACGTTGACTAAGGAAGGAGGTTGCGTAACACGGCATAATACCCCGAAATAAATCACTATAATTATTAGTTTTTTTAGTACAGAAATCATTATATAAGACATTTATAGCTGTCGAACTAGGAAAATTAATTGTTTTAGGACAATAATTATTACACTATTCGATTACGTTACTTAATGTGTACTTGAAGTAAAATCAAATATAAAAGGTAGAATGGGGTATGCATTTCCCTTCAGAACTCTACGATAATATCACAAACATATTAGATACATTTTTTACTGATTCAGAAATTGTTACCATTCTGTCACTAAATCGTCTTGCAGTTTCTTAGGTAACTTAACATTGACTAAATACAACATCAATGTAACATACGTATTGTTTTGATATTTATTATTACGAGTGTGTGCCTCTGTTATCCTGTGAATTATTGTTGAATGGCATTAAGAGCGAACTATGCGAGTTTACATTACTCAATGGCCTCCTTAAGCATGTGCTTATGGAACATAGCCCATAAAGACAACAGGCAACGTAGTTAAGTTAGACGTTCTGGATATTTCAGAGGAAAACAAACATATCGCACAATAATAATTAAAGGCTGATTCGTGCCGTTTTGAGAAACATTCACTGAATTCCATCTCGAGGAGATATTAGTTAAGCAAGGCACATACGAAACACAACACGCGAAATAAAACAGAATTTAATCTTTTGAAGTTATTGGTTATCCGTATATCGTTATTTATTTCATGAGACTGCTTAATTCAAATTATCTGTCATTTCAAGTTCGTGAAAAGCAGTAACATTGGGGTTTGCGTTAATAAGAATAAATTAAACATAAAATTCCTATTATATATACATATATTATATATTTTAAGTATTACCGCACAAGAGTCACAACTGCTCCCAAAGTCTGGAGCCAACGAGACTATGGAATCCCTAATTGGATTATGTTGCGAGGCTGAAGATGGTGGAGAGTGGAAGTAGATGGGAAAGAGGAAGGTGGGGAAGTACCTGGCTATTCAGATCTGATAACTAAACACGGCCAAAGCCATTTCAAGCAACGTTTCAATTCTGAACGGTTGTTTTATACCAGGGTGATATTGCGAGTATCCTCCACTCTGGAACGTGCCGCAAATATACTATATAAGTTCAAAATAACACAAATTAATCAAATCAAATTGACTTGCGCAAGCCGGTATTTTAAAGCTTCGTAGTTCATGATGGAAAAATATAGATCTAGAAATTATTTTTCAAAAAATGCACGGTTGCGTCGTGGCTCAGGCTCCCTGAACAATAGTTTGGCAGGTTCAATGGAAATTCATATTTTGATGAATACCAAAAAAAACACTGGACCACCAATCGTTGGTTTGCCAATAGATAACGTTTTGACCGTCGTAAGTTTTAATGGTCGGTTCATTTAAATCTCAAATGCAATCATGAATGAGAAACCTGCATAAAAGTGTGCTTCCCTTGTTTAGAATAGATTTATATATTTAATTAAGTCCATCGTTGGGGAGATTTTGTATGGCGGCTGTAGAACGGAAACCTTTTGAAGATAAGGATCTCGGCTCTCGGTTTCAGTGATTTATTGACCCTTGTATCTCGGCCACAGGGAGAATGGAGACAATGCATTTCTGTAATTAATTCAAGAGCTTCTGATGGTTTCATTTGGTACTTGATCAAATGACCACGCTGAGGTGTGTGCTCCCGACCAGTGGCGGTTTTAACTGGGGGTTCAGAAATTTGAGAGAAGATATATATCAAAATGTACTGTAATTGTTCTTAATCGAACCGTCGAATACAACGGAGTTAACTAACTAACTAACCATTCCTTGCAGGGGTAGGCAGAGAGGACGGACCGCTAAACAACTCGGTCTTGGCACACACTCCTTGCCTCATTCACATTCATACATCGTCTCATACATACTCTTCTATTATTCTGACTCTTGGCATGGCCCGACTCGAGTATCTGATTCACTTTATTGAATATCTGGTCAAATTATTCGTTTTCATGTGAAAAATGGAATTGGATGTCTATAACGATAGATTTGACAAATTTCTTAGCAAACTATCAGTAAAGTACGAATATATTATTAGGAAGTCGGAACACGTGTTCTTCAAAATGATAATATTTTCGCCTTGTCCACTATATTTATTCGGACAAGGACACACGTGTTTAGATATATTCTGCATGACTATTATTTTATTAAGAAATGGTCATGCAGTCACATTTTTAATAGTGTCTTGATAAAACAGACGTACTAATTTTTCTCCGTATACACGGATTTTTTATTTTCCCCATTATACAATGGGGAAATTTTTTGTGAAATGTTCCGCCATTATGAACACAGTTATGACAAGAATGTTCGCGACAATCAATTAACTCAATTGCTTCCAATTTCAAAGCCGAAAAAATACTGGAGAAAGCTCAACACGATATTGCATAACTAGCGATATTGCATATTTTACGTTCGTAAAAAAACATAGAAATATAGTGTAAAGGATTGAATTTTAAATACGAAAACACATGTATACATACATTAAAATGTGCTCATTTTACTGGTAGATTTACAGATGCCATTAAGCAAACGGTTGGAGAAATGCAGGAACAGGAAAATAAAAATGTACAAAAATTTACTACAATTACTGTAGAATGTTAAATATCATAACATAACATCCTTATTGTGCAAAAATCAACCGGTCGCACCGCGATAGATACCGGGCAATCTCGGCATAGTATAGTACATCAATGAATATTGGTGACATCCGTCAATCTCCGAAGGTCACGTGGCATCAAACTTCGCGGCGCACAAAGCTAATCTTAATTTGGCATAGGCTTGCGATAACACCGTCAGGGCGAACGTGTTGTTTTGACTTTTTGTATGAAGTATTTTGTGCGGATTCTATAACGCACCACAACACGGGTATATCGGGTTGCACTTCGACCGGATTGTTCAGTCGCGTGGATTTTAAAGGCGGAATTTTGAATGACGCGCTGTTTACAATGTGCTGAATTTTTTATAATGCAAGATTGTCTTAAATAAATAAATTTTCTCATCTTTTTAGTGAGGGTTCAACGCACTTCAGAGAAAACCGCCACTGCTCCCGACTGAAAGAGCAATTCGGGTGGGCACGTTAAATACGATCCCTTGCAAGTACCAATAATAATATTATTGTTTTATCTATAAAGACCATTAATTTGTATGCAGCTGCGTTTACCCTCAGATGGTGAGATCTGGCGTTATGAAATTATTATATGTTTCTGTTTGATAAGTTGTTTTATGTGAATAGGTAACGCACGAGAGTCTCAATTGCTCCCGACTGTCCGGAGCCAGTGAGACTATGGCATTCACAATTGGGGTATGTTGTGAGGCTGAAGGAAGTAGAGAGGGAAAGGAAACAGGATATAGGAAGTTTTGGAAATATCTGACTATTAAAATCTGGGCACAAAATACGTTTCAGCCGATTTAAGCAACTTTTGGCTTCTGAATGCTTGTCTTTCACCAGGCAGAAACTGAGAGTATCTACCACTCCGTAAGTCAATTATTCAACCAAAATATCACACCATTCCTTTTGTTCCATTATTTTCAATACACTGTCCAATGAAAAAATAATAGTGTTAAACATTCTGAAAGGTGGTTACTAGTTATTTTATTAAATACTGTTGTTAAGCCGGTACTCAACCGAAACAATGTTCCAGATTGATTTATTGTTTTTTTCTCCACAACCTTTGCCGTAAATTTGATACCTACCTGCTCCATATTATCCTAAAGCATGCCATTCTTCATTCTACCTTACCCCCCAGACCCCCCTTTCTCTGGCAGTGTAAAATGGTCCAAACATAACTAAATTACAATTTAATCTTTTCCTAATAATTTATTACCTTTGTTAGATGATGAAATAAATAACATTAGTTTCGTTTGGCTTGAATTTTCCCATCGTTTTGTTGCCATGCCAAAAGCGGCCAAAGGCTTTTCTGACTTGCTTTAAAATTATAATAGGTAATAGACTTAGTGCAAAAATTTTATTTTAAAAAAATATTGTGATTTTTTCTATTAAAACCTATTTTATCACCTTTCAAAAACAGTTTTCAGTTTTCGGATGCGTTCAGTAATATTCCACTTATTTTGATTTTATTGCTAAGCGGAAATACTGTGATATTCTGACAAAATATGCCAGATGCCTGAGGGTTTTTTTTTGTTTTCAAATGTTTCTGGTTATCACCCTTCAAGGGTGTTCTAGGCCATAATTTCAAATTATATAAATTTGCCCTGGTTCAGTACTTTCCGTTCATTACGGGTGCGTTTAAAACATTGATATTGAGGTGCCCAATAATGCAGGGAGTAGGAAGGAAAGGGGTGGGAAATGCCACAGCGTTTTCTTGGTCCGCTGCTTGCTTCTCAATGCCTCTTCGGGTGGTCGCAGTACGCATATGAAAGCAATTGTCTTTCAAACACATATGCTGACCAATAAACAGGTTGACTGCGGCGGCGGGATTCGTAAGGGTCAAAACTAGAGATTTACAGCTAACAAACATATTATTTACATATAAACATGTTACTATTATCGCCCGTAAGTTTCTCGCGCTGTCAGTTTGGTAATGTATAAAATCCGTAGGTCCATAAAGCCGGGGGTACACGTCCCTTCAGGCATTATGTATTTATTTGTAACTGGGTGTGTTTTACTTCAATATTATTTGTGGAAAGTCTGGTGGAAAGCCGCAGTTGTTGGCGGGGCAATATCGCCTTTTTCCGACATAATTCGGTAATAAAAATGCACTCACGCAACGTGGTGGGAGGGAGTCGATGTGAGCGATAGCTTCATAATATCCTTGGGAGGAATTATTATTTAATAGCCGGGCGCGTTTTCTCAATAGTCTGTTTACGGAGAAGTCGACATTCCGAATCAATTTTATTCAGTAAAAAAACAATCTAAGATTTTGTGATTTCCGCCATCTTCGTTTATGCGGAAGTCTTTTATTGTAATATGTACCAGCTAAACGATTTCTTCGCAGAAATTGTAGTGAATTAAAAATACTTCCAGATTTTACTCTTGACTGATGAGCAACTGATTTGTTATATGATTGTTTGATTATTACAACTCTTAATAGTTTATTCCTCTTAAAATAAAATCGCCTTTGAAAACATATTAATCATAAACATACACTTATATGCCGAACATCTTATTTTCAGAGCAGGCCTGTAGTAGTTACCTACGTAAAGTCAGTTAAATATTTTTCCGAATCTTTTCACATTATGCAATCCTGTGAAATTTGAGAAATTTTTTATTTTGTTAGTTTCATACGTTAGTTTTTATCTTCTTAGAATAAATGCATGTATATATTTTGTAACTTTATATTTATATTTATTGAGACATACATAATACATTGTTATATAATTTATAAGGTATATTTAATTATAAATGTTTAAATTACCTATTATATACGTCCATTCAACATCTTAGTTATTTCGCTTGGGATGAGAACAGTCCTTAAGTTAAGACTTAAGGAATATATGATTAATAATTTGTTTATCATTGAAGAAGAAGAAGATACTACTCGTACTAACAAATCTAAACGAAACATGAAACAGAACAAGACACAAAAAATAAAAAGATAACGGTATAAATAGAGACCGTTATCATTTTATTTTCTGCGTCTAATTCTATTTCATGTTTGGTTTAGATTTATTAGTATTATCTTCTCCTTCAATGATATACTACATTGATGGGTATGTAGTTATCTTGGTGTACTAAAATAAAAGTTTCGGCTTTCTAGAACATTTTATTTTTTATTTATTTTTTTATTTGGTACATTATTTTGTTACAATTTATGTTTTCCAGTAATGTAGGCCTCACTGGGTGGCTTGCCCGTGCTGAGGCCTTCATTTTATAATATGAAAATCTAGTCTACATATTACATTTAAAGAGAAGATAGTAAATTTGAAAAGAAAATAATAAATTTAAAATTAAAAATAAAAATACATAATAATACATTTAAAATTAAAAAATAATACAATGAAAATAATCTTGTGTGTTTGTGAGTGATGTGTGTTTATGTTGGTTTTGTGTGTTACGTGTAGGTTTTATTTTTATTTTATGCTATGACATTTTGGTAATATTGTCTTTTTTGTTGTTTAATCCATTTTGTAATTTTTTGTGTGAAATTATTTTTATTTTCCTCAATTTTAATTTCAATTTTTAGACTGTTGAAAGCTTTTATAGCATGGTATTGGTAGTGTCTTTGTCCAAAGGTTGAATTTACTGTTGGAGTTTTAATGTTTTCTTTGTACGCTTGTCTAACTGGTTACATTACATTCTAGCAGTATCGATCGCTACAGGTTTAACAAAAGTAAAAGAAAAATTGTTTTAAAAAAATTGAATAATTAGTTTATTTTGGCTTTGAAGTCATATTTCATAAGATCGGTTCTATGAAAAATATAAGATATATAACGATACAATAATTATCTTGCACTTTAACTATTACAAAACGAGGCTAAGTGCAACGTGAAACATTGTTAAATGCTAATGGATTTATCTGTAAACAGTGAAACCTTTATAATTCGAGTTACTTCATTGACCCGCATCACCCGACTACTTTTCTTAAATAACCACGGCTTTGGCTTTAATGACGGAAACAGATACGAAAACCACCTCCAGCAACATTTCAGCACAAAACCAGCACATTATTACATATGGCATTCGGTAGGCACCTGATTTTATTATGCCATTGCTATACTTCCATCGGTGCCAAACTCTAGACCAGATTTGTTAAGTTAGAAGTCACCAAGGCAAATGTGGTGAGTCCGGACAGCTGCGTAATTATCTCTGCAAACCATACTAAACTTCAGATATCATGACTTCTGAAAATTGGTAATCCATGTTCATGTTTTTTATTGATTTATTAAAACAATTATTTAGGGGGGTTCAAAGTTGATGTTTAAAACACCTTTATGATTTGTATAAAAATATTTATTGTCTCGTAAAAACATACAAGCCTAATAGTTAGTGATATAGTAAATAAAGTGCAAAAAATATACAACAGAAGTGCAGATATGCGTGCAAAATAATGTATTAAGTAAAATATGATTCAGATATTCCAAAATCTAAATTGAAAAAAATGAACTGACCTGTTCCACAATTTATTGATAAATCTGTAATCGTTGTGATTTAGGTTTTTTGTAACACCTCTATTTATAAATTGATTATGTATTGTGCTTTTAGATACAGATTATTTTACACTCGCATCTCTAAATACGATTTAAAGAAATATATTATTAAAAAAAATATGCTAACTTTATTTTAAAGTGTTCTAAATTTTCATTACAAATAAGAAATCTTATTGATTAATAATATTACTGACCTTTACAGTAGTTTATACACCACAATTTTAAACCATCTCGTTTGGCCATAAATTAACAACATACGTACATCGGTCACAGACGCCGGCATCCAACTAATAACTGATTACCGCGAACTTTTTCTTCTCAAGGGCATGTGATACATTAATGTCATGCACAATGCACATGTCCGGAGTCACTCGCCCTATCGAAGTCGCTCCATTGTACGATACGCCGCGACGTTGTTCAATGCATCCACATACGTTAACATTTTCGATTGCATCAATTACGTGGGTATCAACGATGTAGTTTTTTAACTTGACTTTAGTTTTATAATTTACTTTTATTTTAATAATTAATATGTATTTGGTTTAGATGCATTCGGCACCATAAACATGTTAAAATTAATTACAATAAAACTACGAATATTTTAAATATTTAAATTCACGTTGATACACCTATGTGATTAACTTTTTTCTAATTATTAATTAAAATGCAATTTGTGGGCGGATCAGTGACTATTAAGATTCGATTATAATCTTTTAATAGCAAATTTCAAGAAAATCCGTAAATTTGTGATTTATTTATTGGTTTAGTTTGGTTTAGTTAGTGTTTTATGTGCCATTTCAAAGGACAATGATGTGAAAAAAAAACATTTGAATGTCATCCTAATATTTCGCTATTAAATGTTTGCATTTCAAGTTTATTTTTATGTGAATAGTTAATTATGTAAAAATCTTGCATTTCAAGTTTATTTTAAAGTTTATTTCACTGTCAAGTTATTTTAAATGTGACACGGTTAATAATGTGACAATCTTGCATTTCGCATACGATTCTATGACGTTGAATCATCATAATATATTTTATCAATTAACACAGATCAAAAGTTTGAGATGTTCCATTATTTAGCTTGAATCACCTTATTATTTAAAAGCACTCATCAGCTATCCACATTTCAAAACTCTTAATGAGCGATAACGATGATATTGAAACACTATTCGTTCTAAAATGTTAAATTCAATAGGTGGATAAATAAGATAAGATCATCATGTATTATTTCATATTACACACTTAGTTTACTTAACTTAACTTTTTATGATTATAATCTTTATTACTTAACTTGGGCCGTAAGCAGCCACTCCAGAGTTAACATTATATTTTTTTGTGGCAAATCTACCATTCCTTTCTTAAATCTGGCCTCTTAGTAAATAATAGAAACCCTGCTAATTATCCTCTATAAAAGTGGGTGTAATTATATCAAATTTATCCACTCTTTCTTGTAAAGCCAAGAAACGTTAAAATGCCGTTGAAAGGCTATTGTCCGCTACTTTTATGTGAAGGCTGTAATTAAATCGGACTTGACTGAAACACAATTGACCTAGAAATGTACCTCTATAGTACAATATAGTACTTACCTAGGCAGAAGGCACGCGCCGCCCAAGAAATCCAACTCTACCTTCTCAGGTGTACAGGGAGTTAAGGGACGTGTCTGACAAACTTTAACCAGCGATTCCTGGTTATGGACCTTATTTGGAGTAAAAATTATTTTTTTTATATTAACCCCACACAGGAGTCCCCGAGGAAAATACTTTCTCTCAGAGCCTATGTCATCTTTGGGTTTGCTGTGTGAGGGGTCTTTTCAAGGATAGGAAGGAGAATAAGTTCTGGGAAGGAAAAGGGTATGAGGGTTGGGTAGGATCTAGGGATCAGCGTGTCCAGGAGTGACGTTCGTATGAATATATCCCTCCCGCTGCGGCGCAAGACGTTGGGTCTAGAGACCTGTTGGAGAGGTCAAAGGGTCGCCCCAAACCAGCCTCTCCCGATCTGGCACGCCATGCAGCTAGTGGGAAGGCGCATCCTGAACACATCACCTGATGATCCCGGGCGCCCCTGCTAAATTATCAAACGTAGCGAACCACTTGGGGTGACCTATGGCAGAGCTGTTTATTATACAATAAATGGTTCCCGGGGCGGGGGTACCCAAAGCCGCCTCTCAAATTAATTTTATTAAGATTCAAATTAAAACAATAAAAAAATAATGTCGCGTGTCGTCACTGGTCACTCAGTAGTGTAACCATGTTTTTATGTGAAAAAAGTAATCTACATTATGTACATGCTTTAACTCGACTGTTTGATACGTTCCGGTTCAAGATGGTGGCCGTTTTAACCTGCAACATTTAACCCGCAGTAGCCGATAGGTACGTAAACATTTAAATTTCTCTGAATATATATAGCTATTCTATTATCTGGTAAGACGATACAATTTTCAAAAACATTATTTTACAAAAGTTATTACGAAAATAAAATCAACTGGCGCACGGCGATAATTTAACGTCGGCACCCGATGGGTTAATGGTTCGGTAAGGATTATTCTTCAAATGAGAAATCGTCGTGCTTATTAATTATATAGCTATGTACTTAAGATTTCAGAGACAATTTTGGTTTTAATTTAAAATCAGAGAAAATTATAAACATCCTTTTTTGGAAGCGAGGTCTACTAATTGTTCACAGAACTACTACTTTACTCCAAATAAGCTCTATCACTGGTTAAAATTAGTCAGGTACGTCTCTTTAACACCCTGTATTACACCATTACATCTTCCATGGAGCAATATAATATTCTGTAGTTTGTTAGGTAGGCCGGCAGGCCAATCTACACCCACAAGATTAAAAGGTTAACGCGGCAATATGTGGCTTATGTACCTAATTCCAGAATGCCTCGGATTTGTGAGGCAATGTAAGAGCAACTGCCGGCGTATCGAGCCATTTCCCGTATTATTATTTCGCAAGCTGTTTCCTTGGTTGTATTCAGTTTATTATTCCACATTACCCTTTTTTAATTGGTGGTCAGGCCTGTACGTATACATAAGTAGATACTATTGTTTATTGTATGATTTTGAGAACAATCATAAAATCTAATGATCTAACGATTGTTGTCGCAGAAATGATTTAATTTCTTTTTCTTGCGTACAATACAGGGTGCGGCGCGGGAACTTCCTTGAAATATATATTTTTCTTTTTCCTTTACATACAGGTAGATAAGTTTTTTTTTTTAAATTACTTCTTGAAAATAATATCTAGAAGGTGGCCTCCGTTCTGGTCAATACATTTGGAGAATCTAAATCGGAAGTTTCGGTCCACCTTGTCCAGCATGTCTGTGTCTATGCTGGCAATAGCAGCACGAATATTGTTCTTCAGCTCACTCAGAGTCTTCGGAAGATTGGTATATACCGAGGATTGAAGATATCCCGATTAAAAATAATCGTAGGGTGCTAAATCCGGCAAATGTGCTGGCCACTGAAGATCGCCCTTCAAAGAAATGAGGCGTTCGGGGAAGTGTTCGCGCAAGAGAGTAATTGAGGTTTGTGCCGTTTGAGCCGTGGCGCCATCTTGTTGGAACCACACATCCCTCACACCCATTTCTTTATGTGTCGGAAGAAAAAACTCCCCAATCATCTTGACATAACGCTTAGAAGTGAGTGTAATTGCCTCATGAAGTTCTCGGGGGTTCATGCAACTACAATATCGCATGTTTTGTTTATTCACGCATCCTGACAGATCGTCGCTGAAGAACACGAGGGCGTCATGAGGCAGGTTTTCGATAAAGGCTTGACATCCCCTTTTAAGTTTTTGCACCACTGCCAGTTTTGTATGGATGAACTTTCAGGTCCTCATGAAAAATTCGTCTCACTGTGCGATTGGAAACTGAAAGAGTAGCTGCATGTTTGCGTGCAGATCACTAAGGGGATTTCAAAACAACCAGTTTACTCTCATTTTCATTTTTTAGTTTTCTGGTTGTTATTGAAGGTCGTTGTTTCGTTTTCCACACACTACCAGTATAAACCTGTCCACTCACTGAACAATCGTGTTTTATATATATATTGTTTTTTTTTTAATGCGAAACCACACAAGATTTTCAACTGCTCCCAACCGTCTGGAGCCAGTGAGACTATGGAATTCCCAATTGGAGTATGTTATGAGGCTGAAGGTAGTGGGGAGGGGAAGGAGATAGGGAAAATGAAGCTGGCGAAGTACCTAGCTATTCAGAGCTGGTCATCAAACACGGCCAAAGCCATTTCAATCAACGTATTAATTCTAAATTATGGTCTTACACCAGGGCGATTCAGAGAGTATCTTACACCGTGGAACGTGCTGCAAAATGTACTTTATATTATTTTTAAGTAATTTTATATTTTTAAGTAATTTTATATTTTGAGTAATTTGTGAAATAACACAAATTAATCAAATGTAATTTACTTCCGCGCCTGGATTTGAACCCGCGATCTCCGGCTTGAGAGCCTTACCCCTCGAGCACGGAGGCTATATATTGTAAAAGGTCTTTTTGATTGAACACTTGAATATTTTATTTGTGATTCTTTTGACTATCAGATTTCGCGGAGTCGTGCGGCTCAGTGTAAAATAGTTTTAAAAGTTTGACCTACTAAAGGAAACTTTAGGATTGAACCATTCTCATCCCGGAAAGAAGAAATGTAAAGTTTTGATTTATTGGATACGTATTTGCCCAAAGTTTTCTATCCTGAAGTTACAACTGGAAAGAAAATGCTTTTGAATAATAATACGATCTCGGAATCAGAATAAAATGGCTACTTGACCTTTTTATAGCGTGAGTTTTTCGAATCATCTGCGATAGTTGTAATAATGTGGGTAAATAGCAAATAATATTACGTGTTGACTTTCTCTTTCGCTACTAATGTAATTTATTTAACAATTGCTTGTTGGGCATCAGTACTTACTTTATTATTGTGTGATTTTTTTCATGAAATTATTATAAATTGCATAGGCTTTAGTTTAATCTATAACGCGATCTCTGTTGTAAAAAAAGTCGTAAATGGGACATTTTTTTTTATTTTCTTTTGGTGTGTTAAAATTATAAGTCCAACGTTTGAGTAATTTTCCTTTAAAAAATATATTTATTATATTTCAATTCCCGGTTGAGACAGTTACCTTTTTTATTTTACTGTCTCTTGTTCTGTTTCATGTTTCGTTTAGATTTATTATTTTTATCATCTTACTCAATGATATTTATATTTATTTTTGAAATAACTTATTGAATAATTGTAACATTTAATCACAACACATAAACGACTTTTAAATGAAAAAAAATACAGTGCACTTCCTTGCCGGGGAAGTGCTCTGAGACAATGTTGGTAGATGTCAGTCGAAGTATGAAACAATTAAAAATGACGTCAGTTGATATGGTTGAATTGGCTTAGTTGTCAGAGCACTTCCCGGCAAGGAAGAGGACCTGGCTTCAATTCTAAGATGCAAAATCTTTCATATTTTTCGTCTGAGAGTTATTAAAATTGTCTTCAATGACTATATTTATGTTTAAATTTATTTTTCAACCTCATAAGTTACACATATATTTTCGCCAAATTGGCCAATAGGTAGGTACTGAATTCTGTATTTCAGGTTGAAACTTTGCCCAGTTTTAATGGTCTGCCCAAAATTCAGCTTGGAAAGTTGTTAAAAAAACTGACCATGTGACCATATTAATACGTTTCTTGTATTTTCACTTTTGCTTTTTGAATAAAACCTGTCGCTTGTGTTGAACAAAAAATAGAATAAATTATTTGGTATACGTCAGACAAATTATTATTTGGCAGATTGTACACTTGTACAGTCTTTTCAAATAATGCACCTACATAATAAATTTGGCTCTATATGAAAACCAGCTGAAGTCCCCGTCGTTGCCCGCGCTTTAGGCAGAGTTTTTCAAAATCACATGTAGACTTGTTTTGAAGGTTTAGTGTGTAAAAATTCACCAATCTTGAGATTAAACAGTAGATTTGTGTAAATCCACGCCGCCTGCCTGCTTGCCCGTCCGCCATAGACTCCTCTTTATATTAATTGGTTATGGGTGTTAGCCATCGACCAAGTATATATATCGACGCTCTTAGTTGTAGACACCTAAATACGATATTGTATTCTACACAATACATTATGTCTTTAACAAGTAGTAGTTTCTTACCACCCGTTATCGCCCGAATACTTTTTTTTGTAATTGTTATTTCAACTCGATGATTTATGATTTTACCTCTTGATGGAAATTATGTTGTTAGCTACATAGGTTTTTCGTAGTTTCTGGGTTTACCAGATTTTTCATGCTTCCTGCTTCAGATTTTCTTCCATGTGATTCCGTTGTGTCACACACAGAAAAGACTCTAGATGTAATTTCTTTTGTTCAGTCTGCATTACCTGCAATTATTTTTATTTTACAATATTCATTACATTATATGCAAGGAAGCTTTTAACTGTCCAACTAGGAAGGTTTCCCGTTTTACGACAGTAAAATTAACAGGTTTCAAATTATCCCAAAGGAATTCAAGATTTAAGAATAGAGAAAATAAGTATGTAAAAGCGAAGATACAACTAGGCGTTCGTGATAAATAATTATCAGATTACATTTTTTAGTAATATTTCGGAATCAGTCCTGCCTAGTATATGATTACTTTAATTTCAAATAACCGCCTCACTGCGTCGCACAATTAATTAGTTTATTAGTTTTCTTGACATTGTACTAAATATCTTGGTTTTAGTTCGTATTTTTTTATAGTTCCTTTTCAGTAATTGATTGAATTTATAACTAGTTTTTATTTATGTATAGGTACGATTGTTAAAATATGTATCTTATTTATTACAATTAAAATAATTTTATAATCTCAGTTAGTAATTTTTTGTATGTACATTTTTTCTCTTTCAGACCTGAATTAAAACTGGCATTGGTAGAATAAATGTTTGATGCTTGATATCAATTGGTAATTTTTGGTTGGTTTTTTGTTTTTGTTTCTAACAGTTTAGAAGTTATTGCTACTTTCATTAAAAATAACATCAGGTTTTAGGGCGTGCTTCACATAACTTGACTCATCGTACACTGTATACCAAAAATATAACATTTTAATAAATTATACAAAAAATCAACATTGCTAAAATATCACCAAAATTTGAGTTCAGTCAACAATAAAAAAATCAGTCAACACAAAAAGCACATTTCAAAATGTAAAAATGGCTACCCTCCTGAACTAGTAGCTAAAAGTCAATAAAAACACAGCGCCCAAAATCTTCATTTTTTATTCGAGAATGAGGAAAAATTCTGAAATCTATATATTTTCAAAAATACCCATTGTCTGGAAAGGTTAAGTACTTTTTAGTTTAAAATTTTTGTGTTAAAATTCATTCAATATCATTTTTTTGGTTTATTTCCGCCGCTCCATTCTAGAGGGGTCACTGTGCGACGTCCTTTACTCGTTGGCGATAGCAATACGCTAATAAGGCTATTTAACGGGACTCGCCCAGCGGACGTCCTGCGACTCAATCAATAATGGATAAAGACTCACACGTGCACGGCATAAGGCGCAAGTGACCAATAATTGATTACGAAAATGTATTTGCGACTAAGTGCACAATAAAAAATGGGTAATGTGAACACAATGACATGTTCAGACAATAAGACCTTGTTTACCGTTGAAATTGATATTATAATGTGATATGTAAGCGTGGGTGGTAATTTTTTTGTGAATATATTTAATTCAATGCATTCTGAGCTCACAGAACCTCTCAATTAAATGATTTTTGTTCTTGTTTTAGTTTAAAATTAGTTTCTCTCAGTGGCGGCAGTTGTTACAATGTTTTCTAATTATCAAGAATACAATTTTTTTTAACAGTTAGTTTTGTGAATTGAAAGATAACAAGCTTTTTGTCTATCAAAACACCAATACACATAAATACCTCTTTGTTCGGGAAAATACAAAAATAATTCAGGTCGCACCTTGAACAACTTTGTTCCAATTTCATATTTTAGCTAATATATTAATAATAAACCCACTTTTTCAATCACTTTAATAAGGAAAAACATTAATAAAAGCTGCTATTCCATCTAAGCCAACTGTATTTATTGATTATTTGGTTCTATTGGATGCCGAGCGTTCATAAGTTTACTATGCAGATACTCAATTTAAAAATAATGTACGTTTATAACTAGTAATGTCCTTTCGCGATTGTGTTTATTTTTTGGTTAGCCAGTCGTTTTTTGACCTATTTTCTTGACTAACAGAAAATTATGCAACAAAAAACTCGCAAACCGTAGGTACTGGGCATAGATTTTTCTGACTGTCGGCCTCTAAACCGCACTAAATGTACATTTTATGTACATAATTTGGGTGTCGAAAAATAAGACAAGACACCAACATTTTTGTTCCACTTTTTTCGTTTAGAAAAAGATACTGGGAATCAAGTAAATTGTTCGAATATTTAATTACAGTTGATAAGGGAATATGAAATCAATATTTATAAGAATCTTATTCATGGGTGAAGCCAGATAGTTAAAATACTCAAAACTCTAGACGACCGAAGAAAGTGAAAGACAAAGGAATCCAATTGCAGTGTAAAATTATTTTTCAACACGAAGTCACGTGCATTGGCAAGTTTATCGGTCAAATAATCTACCATTCGCTACTGATTCGTCAAATATTTGAAGTTGATCACGTTTTTAACCATTTGCAGTAGTTAAAAAAACTTTTGTTCAGACTCAAAATTCAAAATTAACTTCCAAAGCCAAAATCAACACATTCACAGAATACTCCTCCGGATTGGTCCCCACAGTAAATAGGAACTTGCTGCTTACCATATCCCCATCAGTACTATAATTTGCAGACATAATAATTTGATAACGTTCCATTTAACATTTCAATGGCTGCTTTCCTGTGATATAATCAGTCCGAGTCGACCGCAAGAGATTGAATCTAAGAAATCAATCAAACAAAACAACTTTGTGGTGCCAACATAGTTTATGTATGTGTGTATGATACAGCACGACGATGAAACATTTCCTACCTCGGACAGATAAATAAAAAAAAACTGGATATTTATTTGAATTTAGGTCTGGTATCCTCTTCTTAATTATGAGCGTCCAGTTTTGGGTAATGGTTTCCCCTCAAATATATCCAATTTTACTGATTATTGGCGGCTCTTGCTTACATGAGGCTGGCAGTTGTATTCGGATTATTGTGGGTAACATTCGCTTCTCTTTTCTAACCGCCTTCTGATGATATTTGAGTTTGAATGATCATTTGTTAATGATACTACTTACCCAGTATTTGAAATTGGAATTTGTCACGGTAATGTTGGCAATCTTAGATTTGCTTCTAATCCTCTCATTTATCTTTCTATCTCTTATCAGTCTCTTTCCATGGCTCTTTGTGTTGTAGGTTTTGGCCATTTTATCGAATATTATTGGTCTATGTTTGCTCTGATGAAATGGTATGTTACAATACAATACCCAATGTGTATATGCAATTTAAAAAAGTGTTTTCTAAAATATCTGACTATTGCTGTTTTCTGTGAGCTTTTCTTCCATACGCTTTAAGTCACCTTATGGTGTTCTCCTCATTTGAAGTCTATTTTGTTGTACAAGTTTTCCGACTGGCCAATGTAACACAATACATAGGCAATGCCTATTATGCTCCATGAATCTTTCGTCTCGCGTGTGAATAAACTCTCACGATTATTTAAATGCAGACACTTCCAAGGCTTCTTGTATGTATTATTCAGTTTTGCCGTATATATGGCGGACTTGTGGTGCTTTGATTTACTTACCTACATCTAAGATTGCCTGTAACGGATATCGTAATATATAAATAAATATACAGTAGTCTTTGATTTTTTTATTTATTTTTTAACTGCAAGTACTTAGTCCTCATGAATTGTTTAGAACTGATATGTCCAATAAATCTTTTGTTTTATTCATAACGCCAACCGTAATGTAAAAATGTCTAATCGTCACAGTGTTTCGTCGAAAATTCCGGGAACTTCGGGTTTCTTTTAAAACAGACCCAGTAGTTGGTATACCTATTCGACAAAACATATTATTAAATTATCTTTAACCCCTCCAGCGTTTTGGGATCATACGAGTATATGACCGGGCGTCCATATTTTATATTTTATTCTATGCGTAATTTTTTGACTTTAGAAAGAGAAAAAATAATTCTTTCCTGTTTGTCTCAAATATTTTCTACTGGATGCCATTAATGAAATCTTAAAAATAGCCAAAATTAATAATTCATATTTCGCGCCGCTATCGTAACAATTGGTTTAGCTATAAAAATATTTTCTTATTTTTTTATTATATGAACGAGAAAAAAGTGAAGTTCCAGTTTTCTTATGAATTCCCCAAACAAAACGAAAGTGTTTTCGAAATATCGAGTTCTCTCAATTTCTCTACGATCAGAGTAAAAAATTAAGTAACAATAACGTGTTTGACAATATTTTTCACGTTTGATATTAAAATTTTATTATTTAGAAATGGTACACAAATTTTATCTAGTTTCTAAAACAGTATTTGTTTTTACGGAAAATTTAAAAAAAAATAATATATGGCATTTGAAATATATATATTTCTATTAAAGTATACTTTATTGGATATGATCCGGCCTAAGTAAGACAAAATAAAGAGTCTGTACAGATAAACCCAAAAATCATTGGAAAAATACCTGTACCTTTGCTAAATGGGATTCATTCTCCTATTTTTATTGCATGACTTTATTATTTAATACTGCTTATGAGAATTGAATCATTCAAATAAGTATTTATTCAAATTTAGAATGTGAAAATGGTACGAGCAGGTAACCGTTGTTAGCAAAATATCGCATTAAAAAAATCCACCGATATAGTGTTTTTCCTTGAGTTGACGTGAAATGATATAAAAATGGTTTATCCAGCCCAGCCCGGCAGTTTACCGTTCAGTAATGAAGTTTTTCTGCTTTGTTTTTCAGCTCGGTAACGGTTATTTAATTTTTCGTGCTCGCCAAGTTAAACTCAAGCTTGAACTCACTTTATTCCAATTTACGTGATATTTCCGAGTTAGGGAACAGAATTTTTGAAGTGGCAGAAAACTTAATGAAATAATGAAGCCCCAGTGACTTGGGAAGAATTTTTTCTGCTGAATAACGTTACCATACAAATTTCCTAAATTATTTCACCGATAATTTCGTGATGAAAGGGATGTTTTCGGGGGAAGGATGTGTGTTCTGTTAGAAGTTAGATGATAAGCTGATTAAATTCCTTTGAATATTTTTATGAGATTTTGTTTTTCTGGACTTTCTGCGAAAATAAATATTTGACTTAATCTCGTAAATTGTTGAAGGCATGTTCTGAATGTCAACATCCCAAATTACAAAAAGTAAAAAAAAAATCAGTAATGCGTCGATGCTCGAAGTGAAATACGATAATGTTTACTCTGATAAAGTTAATCGAATTTATTTATTTATCATCGTAAAGTTCTGCTGGGTTAAAGTGCCAAAAATTTGTCCGTCAAAATTTAATTTAAGACTTCAGTTATAAATAAATTACAATTGAATTTTAATAGATATCGGTCGACTACTTTTTGGGTTTTGCGAGCACATACATACACAGACTGATTTTTTAAATTTTTATATTTCTAGCTTACGTGTTCCCGGCGTTGGTGGGGGTTATCCTTAGGAGACAGACATATACCATCAGGAACCTTTCTGTGGGCCTTTTTAAGATATGCAATTCCGCTGTACTTTATTTTGATGATCTCATAAGGTTTAGCCAGGGTTCGTAATGTATGCGCTCGAAAATATTTTTGTTACGACTTGATTACAAAATATCGACTTTTCTTCACTTTATATAAATATAATATGCATATATGTAATCCTAAAAAATAATTCTCTAAATGATAGTGAAAACTCTACCAAAATCCGTTGTGCAGTTTAGAAGGACTAACCGCACAAACAGACAGATGCGGATAGCGACTTTGTTTTATACTATTTGGAGAGGATGTCATAATGCTTCTTTAGGTTTTCCTAGGTTTTATTTTTCCTTTAAATTTAAATTGAAATGTCTCATTTAGGGATATCGCTGATAGCTTTATTGTAACTCCTCATTTTCGGTTACGTCGGATCTCTTGGGCAGAACCATATATTGATGTTTGCAAATGTCACGTGTTCTACATGTCACTTATACATGCGAAAATCTTTTTCGACATGCGAAAATCTCACAGAATCTACCAGCGACATTTGACATCTTGTCACATCATCAAGATGCGTGGATTAACCCAGATTCTGAAGTAAAACTTGCTGAAATCAATGTGTTTAACGAATTTATGTTATAATATCTGGATGATAAACACGAGTTATTTCGACCTCGATAAATTAGACTTTCCTCGCTTTGATGATGACCAAGGCCACGAAAACAAGTTCGGAGCCACCGCGCTCCGCTGCCCAGCCGGCAAGCGACGGAAGCCAAGCGTCTGTCCGCGATGCGAGCAATGAGCATAACTTATAACCACGACACGAAACGTGACATGAACAAGTTCTACAATTCTACGGACTTAAACTCGCATGCCAAGTAATCACAATAATTATTGTATGTTTGGTGAAATTGGTAACGATTTTGAAAAACTAGCGTAATTTGTAGAGTGTGTCCAAAGTCACGGAGATATTGATTTTTCTTCACACTGCATTTTAATAGTGTTAATTGCGTTATTGCAGGTTTTGGAGGAATGAGGTGGATTTTCAAAATGTGACGTTGATTATCTGAATTCACGGAGTTGTCGATTGTTTTTCAAATTGCATTCTTATTGCAGTTTTTTGTGGGATGGGATGGGTTTTAAAAGCTTTTGGTTTCATGGACGCTGTTAGCCACAGAGAAATAGCTGATATTTAATTCAGCCTAATATTATCGCTGGTTTTGGTGTAGAGGGTAGTTTTTGAAGACCTAGATTTTGTTGGTATGATGTAGGAAATTTTGTCAAAAAATATACAATATATTTGGTAATTCTTACTTTTTATGTATACTAATTTAAATAATTAGTTTCCCAATATAGGTAGGTTTTGGTACCTTAGTTTACCAATCATAATATATACCTACAACTACTTGTTTACAGTAACGCAAAAACATTAGGTTATCCGTGGAACTTGAAACTCATTTAATCTTAGTGACATGTTATACCTACTTATATACTTTTCTAAACTAATGACTCAGTTTAAAAAATAAACAAAATTTGTCAACCATAGACAATATAATAAAACATGTGCAATAGATGTTAATATATTGTATAGTACATAGCCTAATTTAATGTTTAGAGTTAAGGGGTGTTCATTTTAGCCCCACACATCAACATTCGCCCCATTCCGCGATACGAAAATATTGCTAGTTGTGTTCGAACTGCATAGAGCACGGCGAACAAATGGCAGCCGTTCAAAAGTAATTGCTTGTTCGCAATATTAGTTATTTGCACTAGATAGTATGTGTGTGGTTTCTATTGGCTCACTGTTTGACGGGGGTTCGATTTGTGCTGCGACTGTTCATGGAATAGGAACTAAATATATTATGTTATTAACTTGTCACGTCCGATGGAAGTGAACCGCTCTGACGTATGTGACACAGTTTGTGCTTTGTTTGTTGAAGGTAAAATAAATTTATCCGCTTTGGAATCGTTGATCAATTTTACTGTGAAGTTTTGCGAAAGCTTGTTTTATGCACTGGATTACATTCCGGTAAGAGTATGCAGGTGAGATAGATGTAACTTCCTATAGATTATTATTATTTTTTTATTTTATTATTGCATACATATTTTACATATTTTAAAATATTATTTGGTAATGTGGAAAAGATAATATGAAATAAAATAAAATAGAACTGAGATAAAATTAAATCAAATATCCGGTAATGAAAAAGGCAAATATTATGAGGTACGGTTATATATAATAATGTATAAATTTGTGTATTACGTATAAATGTTTTATTATTTTACGTTATAACATTTTTGTTCTTTATCCATCTTTTATTTTTTTATCTGAAATGTTTTTTTTTGCTTCCCTCACTTTTTATATCGAGTGAAATATTGAATGGTTTTATTGCCTGATATTCGTGGTTTCTTTGTCCAAATCTTGTGTTTACCATCAGTTTTTTTAATGTTTTTTTTGTACCCTTGTCTAACTGGTCTATTAATTATAGTTTGTGTTTGGCGAAATTTGTTTTTTGGTTAAAAAATTAGTTTAGTGGTGTTTTTTTATGTATAATTAGTGTATATCTAGTACATCAATCATGTATGTGTCGAACCATATTTTCACATACATTATTCCAGTCTTTAGATTTGAAGAGTAAGACTGTGTCGTCCGTATAACATTTTTATTTATCCATTATTTCTCCGTCTATTTTCAAATTGCAGAGTTCGTTTATTTAAGTAATGAATACAGCGGGCCCTAGTATGCTTCCTTGTGGAACTTATTGCTTTGGTATTTGTAAATCCTTTTTTAAAACTTCTTCAGTTTCAATACGAGACGAATAAAAAAGTACGTATAATCTGTGGTTTCCAATAAAAAAACGTATTTTTATGTTTCAAGACGTTATATAAGTAAACAGAAAATTTGGGTTTTTTTTGTTCGATGGGATGAATTTTGGTACAGTAACATAATATTTTTTCACTAAACGATTAATGTTTTTAACATCAAGAATGGTAAAATCTTGGTTGCAATGCAATAAAAGTGCCCACACATCATTAGATAACAAGTGCATTATGCGAAAATAAAAATATATTCTGTGTTTTTTAATTATAACTTATAACGACCTCCATTTTACCTAATGTGGACTTTTTCAAAATGTGTAATTATTGTGTCGCAGAAAACCAAACAAAACAATCTCCTTTTTCAATGGAAATGCTAGAGCGAATACGGTTTTCGTGATTTTAATTGAATTTTTATAATCTTAATTATACACAAAGCTTTGTAAACACGAACAAAAACAATTATTCGGGCAAATACGGCTGCACTGAAATTGCGTTAATTTAAATTTTATTTCAAATTTGTTGTATACATAATTACTATTTTAACAAACTATGTTTGTATAACGTTGCACAAAATGCACTATTTGACGCTCTAGTTTACACGAAAAATAACATTATGTACTATTATAGAACAGGAGACTTAAACCGGCGGCCTTCGAAGGGATTTTATCCGACCCTCGTGGATCTAGAAATTATATCTTATATTTTGAACCCACAAAAAGCATTAAACGTTATAGACATGTAAAGGAATCTATCTACTAAGACAGGAGTCGGCAGACTTTCTAGCGAGAAGATCCAAATATTAAGTAAACTGAATCCCAACATTTTCGTAGAGTTAAGCATATACAGAGTTTTCCTATAAGAGGTGTTATTTTGAATAGCCCGCTATTTCGGTAGATGTTACTTTTGAAGCTGTCATTTTTTGACAAGTAGAAACTACGCCATTAATACAAATGGAACGATGCACGCTTCAACAACGCATTGAAATTATTAAAATTCACTTGAGTGAATCAAATGCAAATCATCTTGAGTGATAAGGCCCATTTCCACCTCGGTGGCTTTGTCAACAAGCAAAATTGTCGCATCTGGGGCTCGGAAAACCCAAGAGTTATCGTTGAAAAGCCTCTCTATCCTCAAAGTGTGACTGTTTGGTGCGGTTTATGGTCCGGCGGAGTCATTGGACCTTACTTTTTCGAAAATGAGGCTGGAGCAACAGTTACGGTGAATGGATTGCGCTATCGAGAGATGATTAATGATTTTTTATGGCCGGAATTGGATGGTATTGATCTGGACAGTGTTTACTTTCAACAAGACGGCGCTACGTGCCACACAAGCAACGAAACCATTGATCTTTTACGATTGGATATCAAAATAACACCTCTTATTGGAAAACCCTGTATTTTTCACGATGGTGCTAAGACTGCTAAAGCAGTGCGTACTGTTGGCATCTAGCTATTATTTCCAGTGGCTAGTTATATTTTGAAAACGAAGAAGTGATAATTTTTATTATTTTTAATCGCGGCCCGTACATTTTTTTAGTTTGAAACCACTGCAGCAGTTATGTGAATTATGCAGTGAAAACAATGCGGGAAAAGAAACGAAAATAATAATTTGGCTAGTTGATTGTACCTATTTAGCTAACTGATAAAATATCGCAACGATTATTTCACTATTTCCATTGCGATATAAAGTTTTGTGAGAGTTTTTGTGCATTCGTTCATTGTTCCATGCGATACTTGCTTCCAATATTACTCAATTACGAATACTTCATGATGCGTTCAAGATGTCTCAAATCACATATCCTATAGTATAATAATAAATAGTGGTACTATCAACAATTCTGGCCGCTAAAGGCGCTAGTTTAGCAAACATTCCTTTCGATGGCAGCAAATTGAATTTTAGTACTTGGTGGCGGTGTTTTGACTAGAACAGACCCAGCATGCCCACATTGCGTATTGTGGGGCTCCAGCCCAGAGGTGGCTCCCTAATTCTTGATTTGTATAGGGTTAGCAGCTGGTTATTATTGAAGAATCTTTTAGCCCTATATAAGACGCTCAGTTTCTTGTGCGCCAGAATTACTCAGGCTTTTATAGATCACCGATACTTGAGCCGGTCTGATAAACTTACTCCAAGCATTCAATGTCGGTTATATTGCTTCATAATGAAGTAATATAACTGGCTTGCCGGTAATAAAAATTAATAGTTTTCAATTATTATGCCTGCTGTAGAACTGTCTATGCGACTCTTTCCGATTTGATAGATGTTACTACTCGTAGTGCTACTCTCTTTTATCTCACATCGCGCAGTTGTTACTTAGATTATTAGTGGTTGAGCGGTGTCCACGGTGGCTGTTCGCCTCGCATCAAATACCGTCAAGAGAATGACGAGGCGAGGCATGCGTGTCTACTATTTACTAGCGTTTTAATATATTTTTATACAAATTGGCATACAGAATACTGAACCAATTATTAGCCACACTGTTCTTGAAAAATGACGAATTAATGTTCGTTTGTTTTTATTTTTTTATTATTATTTTAGAAGTTAATAATTATTGTTGTTGTTGTTACACGGAGAAAACTTAATGATATGAAGTATTGTTAATTTATTTAAAATCTGGTTAATTTATTCGTTTTCCTGTTAAAAACGGGACTAGAGTCCTGTCGAAAGAATTGAAAAATTTCAAAACAAACTATCAGTAAAGCACAAATACGTTATGAGGAATTCGAAACACGTGTTCTACAAAATAATAATATTTTCGCATCTCGTCCATTATATTTATTCGGACAAAGCCACCTGCGTTGAACACGTATTTAAATATATTCTGAACGACAAATATATTCTGAATGACAAATATATTCTGAATGACAAATATTTTACTAGGATATGGTCATGCAGTCAAATTTTTAACAGTATCTTGATAAATAACTCGTACTCATTTTTCTCCGTGTATTATCTACTACCCCCGAAATTTAACAAACACCATGGTTGTGTGTTGTATTGATCCTGACCGTATTTATAGACCGTTCTTAGAAATATTATTAAAATGCGTTCACGTGTCTCTATCGTTAAATCTTCCATATCGTTTATTGCAAGATGTATTCCTTGTCCCACTCATTATTATATTCCGCATGATAAATCCTGGTACACATATTATATCCAAATCATCCCTTGCTCCCGACTTCCCGACTCCACCCTTTCCCCAGATTTACAAAGAATTGATTGTGTGCTACCTTTGATCCCTCTTTCTACCTCTTTAATATTTTGGTTTTCTTTTAAAAGCTAGAACCCACGTGCAGAAAAAATACCAGTGTAAAAAAAAAGATTAAGAGATGATATTTAAAAAGAAGATTTATATTATTTGTTTACATCCATATGTTGTATTTTTAAAGCTTCGATACGATAATTATTTTTGTTTGTTTCAGGTACGTACTTGTTCACTACTGCCCTATGATAATCATCATCCGCTGAAATCCCCCTGTCGATGGGTGAGCATGTTTAAAAAAAACTATTAATTTCAATATTGAGCTGTCTTCGTTGCTTGTACTCCTGTAGGTTGTTAAGTAAATGCGCCTAATAACACTAAATAAAATACTAATAAAATAAGAATAGAAATAAACTTATTATGGACGGGTTGTTTCACGGAATTTGAACAATTCATCAAATTTTAAAGATGATTTTTAAGTTCTGTGAAGGTTCTATTTAAGTTTTATCATAAATCATCTTTGAAATTTGATGAATCGTTCAAATTCTGTGAAACAACCCGTCCTAAGGAGCTCGTCGTTATTTTTATTCATCGTCAGTATTTGCTGCTCTAAACAAATGTATAATGTTCTATTATTGAAGAACATGATAATAATAATACATCGAAATGAAACAGAACAAGAAAAAAAAATAATGGTCTCAATTTCTAATCGAACCCAGGATCTCTTGTTTTACCGGGACAGTAACCGTCTTAACCACTCGACCATTGGGACCTATTTATTAAATGTAATATTTGTCGATCTCATATTTCAAATTCATAATTAACAATATTATCTTGTTTTATTTTCTATTTCAAAAGATGATGATTGTATAAGATAAATAAATCTAATATAAATATTCAGCCGTCTTTGATACTACTCAGTACAAAAAATCCGCGATTTGTGAATTGTAATCTTGCCAAACTATTCTACTTTTTAAAGTTAACTTAGGCTACTGATGACACAGCATCCTTTACACGTTCGGGTAATCGACAAACCCGTCCGCTTAGCAAAATTGACTCGGGACATTGATATAAATGAGCGACGGAGTTCCTGCCCCTTCCCAGGAGCCCAGAGGACAATGTTTATCGGTCGATCTTTGAAAGCAGCGGGACATTCTTCCGCGATCCAATTTGGATTCAAGGCTTACGTTTCAATTGATTTTCCTAAATTCATTTTGCAGCTTTTCTTTATCGAGAGCTTTTGAAGTCAGCAAACTGGAATAAGTTAAGTTTATTTGTTTTGCTTTTCTTTAATATCGACTAGCAATATTTCAATCGCGCTCTGATTTTTTCATTGCATCTCATTATCTTACCGGAAAATAGTGTGGCATACACCGGCATTGAACCAAAACCTACTAGATCACAAAGCCGGGACACTGAATCTAATCAGCCTCCTAACTTGTATGGAAACCTCAAAAAAATGCATTTTTAGTAATTTTTTAAATTAACTAAAACATTTAAAAATATTTAAATAAATAAGAATAAATTGGATTAAAAAATTACAGATTTTCATACAAGTTGGGAGGCTGCTTAGAATGAGTTTCCCGGCCTTGTGATCTAGGAGGTTTTGGTTCAGCTCGAGGGGAGTGAAATCGATCACAGCAGCTGCCCAACTTTAATGTATCCTTTCCTCCTAATTGCATAATATTTGCGACTTTTTTTGCGAGTTGCAACATTCGTTATATTGAGAATCTGGGATGTATATATATCCCGTGATAGTTCAATAGAAACCTATCTGACTCTTTTATTTTAAATTTGATAACTATTTCGTTTTGCTGTTGATTAACAATATTAAAAATATCGTATCTTATTTTGATTCTATTTTATTTATAAATATATTTATTACACTTAAAGCAATCCTCTTCTCCTTCTGGTCTAATATAAACATGGGTACATTTTAATTTATAATTATTACATCATAATTTTAAAAATTTTCTTTGAATTTGCTTAATCTACGTACATTTTTAATTTCGTGGGAACTAAGCCATACATTTGGATTCCTCTATACAGTAAACAATTCTGTGTTTTTGTTTTGTCCATATTTTTAGTCTGATGTTTTCTTTCTGCCTAGTACTGTGCGCGTGGTCTTTATTGTAGTGTAGTTTGTCACTAAAATAAATTAGCAATAAATTGAAAATAAACTTTGTAAATGGAAATTAAAAAGTTACAGAAAATTCTTTAAAAACACTCTTTATATCTAATTCCTTAAGCATTTTCTTATTGATGTATATTTGTTACCCTCTCAAAATTTATCTCATTGCTTTAGTCTAGATAGTTTGGAGGTTTTTAAGCTACCTATATAATATGATATCTTATGGCCAGTTGTTTCATAGAATTTGTACATTCATCAAAAGTTGATTTTCAAGTATTGTGTAAGTTTCACGCAAATAGTGTTATTATATCATTATGGACCAGTTGCTTCACAGAACTGAAGTAATAACAGAACTTGAATAGAACTTTCGCAGAACTTGAAAATTTACTTCAAAATTTGATTAATTGTTCAAATTCTGTGAAACGAATGGCCTTTAATACGACATCTTCAATTACCGCCAGAATAAGCTATATAAAATAAACGGTTTTTCATTCTTGTCGTGAGCAATTTTTTGTTTTATATAATTTTCATTATTTTTATTTTCATGTTTTTTCTATTAGAGGTAAATTCACAGGGAGCACATGATTCACACAGAACACGTGTATAAACGTATAAAATGTAAACGGTGATTTCCAGAAAATTAACAAAAAATAATGGAATGTTAGCTTGTTCCGTTTTTACGCAAGCACATATAACAACCTAATATTTTAAAACAAACAAGTCAAAGCCGTACTTAGAAAAGCTTCGCTCCCGGGGGGATGTTAATAACTGAATTTTATATATTATTTTATCTTCGTATGCCACCTCAGATTAATTTATTATTAAACCTTACGATTAAGAAGGATACACTCTTCGTAGTTATGATATTTCACCTCGTGAATCTACCGGAACATAAATTCTAAATGTCTTCATCGTAAAATTTTGAAGTGACTGTGTTGGAACCCGAATATATTTCGGGCACAAAGTTTTTAGTACCACTTCTGTGAAATATGAATAAAAGTGTTATTTGAAGTGAGGTGACTTCGAAATTTGGTATAGATTTGCATGCCAGGTGTTTATTTTTAATTAATTAATCCTTGAAACACCGCGCTGTTACTGTTTTTGTATATAAATTTAATATTTTATTATTGAATCATTAAGATTACAGTAGAACTGTTTGTTTTTATTTTAATTTTAATATTATATCCATACTAATACACCGACTCATCTTATTATAATATTAATCATCATATGATAAAGGACCAAAATATTCATTTGATTAAATGTTAAATAGAATCGGATAGAACGAACTATCAGATAGAATAAAAAATCTAAATGGAAGAATAGTTTTATAATTTTTATTTGAAAATAGTAAATATTTAAATATTTAGGAAGTTTATTCTCTAACTTGCTGTTTTTTTTCATTCAAAGAGCTGAAAATATGTCAAAACAAAAAAAAATATTAAAAAAGTTAGTCACTTCAAAAAGCTCGCAAGATTTCAACTAGAAGTAGGCATTTAATGAAGCATTAAGTAAAAAAAAACTAATAACATAAAGTTACTGTTTTTTCTTCCATTTAAAATTCAGTAGCCACCTACATCTACGTAACCGTTTTAACGAAAAAATTAAATCTATCAATCAGCTTTCTGTAAAAATAATTTGTAACCAATTTTAGCCCTTCGATACTTTCCTTTTAATACACAACAGTGAGATAATCGCTCACCCGTTATAAACGCTCCATCATTCATATGGAGTTCCTCACATCGCGTCATTCCTAGCTGTGGAGGTATTCGGTACCTCTACCTACCTCCGTCTTGGTGAAGCTGAAATGTCGAATGTGAGCGATGATTGCGCTGATTCGGAGCCGATAAATGAATTATCGAACCATCGTAACCAGGTCAATCACGCATTATTCGTACTTTCGTTCCGATATCTGCCATTTCAGCAGATTCGTGACTTGTGCTGATAGACGTGGGCGTTCCGTCTACAGTTATTATTTAGCAATGGCGAATTTGGTTCGTGAATTTTATGATATATGATTGCTAATATTACTATGATTAGATATTAGAGTTGTTTTAAAGTGTTACAAATGACGTTATTGTTTTTTAACATTGCCTAAGGCCCAGTTGTTTTGGCCCCAGACACATTGTCATTAAATTAATAATTAACGCAATATTGAATTTTTGCCATTTGGCAATTTAAATAACGACCCCCTTTATTCATTGATTCTCAGCGTTTGATCAAATTTTGATGACCGTTATGCTTGACAGTAATCAAGGAACCCAATTTAAAATTTTAACAACCTGAAATTAATTACAATTACATTTAATTATGCATACGGTTTGTATAATCACAAATGCACATTATCTGGTTTTGATTTTGTAATATTTTCTTTCTCGAGTTAAAGTTGAATAAAATGAAAATTAAACATAAATTAATAAATCTGGTTTGGTATCAGAACCTATCTCATTGTGAACCGCTAGCGTTGCTTGCTAAATAAATATTGCTTATTACTCCATTATAAAGTTTTGCAATCAAATAAAGAAAGAAAACTAATATAGCTCCATGAATAATTGTTATTTAAAAAATATTCACGTTTCTTCGTAATTAAAGTCAAATTCTCTTGGGTAAAATTTCACCTAATTGCCCAATAGAAATTATTAATTATTATTTTAAGCTTCGGTACGTTAAACTCTTAATTGGCCTCGAATTTTGCGTCTGGAAATTAACGTAAATAATTCTGTGTCCAAATGGAACAATGTTTTGACGACTAATCTAATTACGTCAACAAATATACTATCGACAATGAAATGGAAACGCTGGTTACTGTGTAACTAATAAAACTGACCTAAGTACAATAAAAGAATTACCTAACTGCTTCATTTTTTAAATTTTCTCTTTTGGCCGCATATTACACTTATAGTATAAGCTAAGCACAGCACTACACGTTTTAATATGAAAAAAAACATTACTTAAATTCGTTATAACTTTGTAAGCATCCAAAAAGATAGCAACTGGAAAAAAACGTGGAATATTGTTAATTCTGAATATGAAATATTAGATTGACAAAAATGACTCAAAATGACTCAAAATAGTAAGGTCCCAAAAGCCGAGTTGGTTGAGGCGTTGTTTCGGTAACACAGAGACTCCGGGTTCGATTCGCATTTGCGACTATTACCTTTCTATTATTTCTGTTTCATGTTTCATTTAGATTTAATATCTTCTTCTTCAATTATATTTTATTTACTGACATTAAAAATATCTCATACCCCAAAGAAATTTTATCAAAGCTCAAAACAGTCACTTCTAATCCGTGTAACTAATTTTCAATCGATAAAAGTAAAGAAAAAGCTTTTGTTTTAATAAATAAATTAATTAAGAAACTATCTCGACTCAGCACAATCGAGTTAAAATTATTTTTTATTAATTAAACTTAGCTCTTTTGATTAAAATGGCAACTTTTTAATGTTGAATTTTCGTTTTTGTCAGATTTCTATTAACCTTAGGGTTTTTCTCAAAGTAGTTTTCTGTAGTTCTTTTTAGTGTCATAATTTCCTGTTTATCAGTTTTATTAGTAACTCCTTTGCTAGTTCGCTTGACTCTTATTAATAAGCCTTCAAATTGTGCAAATTAAAGACATGCTTGATTGGCTTACTTGCTGAGTAAATGTTGTAAGGGTGTACCTACCTAGAGCCTCACTTCAGTGGCTCACTTCAGTGGCTCACTTCAGTGGCACGGGTTCAAACTTTGATCTAAGCTTTATATGGCATAAGTCAATTCTATTATCAAAACA
The DNA here is from genome assembly GCA_026573805.1 of Hesperophylax magnus. Taxonomy (NCBI): domain Eukaryota; kingdom Metazoa; phylum Arthropoda; class Insecta; order Trichoptera; family Limnephilidae; genus Hesperophylax; species Hesperophylax magnus. The sequence continues at coordinate 11,949,147 of JAIUSX010000121.1, forward strand.
TAAGACGTGAATATTGTATTATATTTGTAATTATATTATGTTATTTGTGTCGACTAGAATAGAGTACGCCAAATATGCGGAGATTTTTTTGTAATAAAAATAGTATTTTAGTGATTTATTTTTGGTATATTATGCCGTGTTGAGCTATCTCCTTAAGCTAACGTTTCGGATCAGGGCATATGTGCCCTGATGATGGACACTGTAATGCTGTCCGAAACCCGGGAATATAATATAAGTCAAATAAAATAAAAATAAATTAAATCACGAAACTTTATGTTTCACTTCTTTAGAACAATATTTAATATTATACACAACCACATATAATAAAACCACACCAGAAACAATAATAAAAACAACCTGTGAAACATCCCGTCCTAAGCAAAATAAAATCTAAAATACATCAACAAGCAATATGACAAGTATTATTATTTTAGAATTTTCTTTTGCTTAGGACGGGTTGTTTTACAGAATTTGAACAATTCATCAAATGTATAACAATTTTAAACTTTTTCCACTTTTTTTTTTTAGCCATACCGGTTCTAGCTTATTATAACCATCTTCAGACTGGTACAATTATTATCTATACTTTGAAAGCCGGAGCCTAAAGTAGAAAAATATCAGTCGAACCTAACGTTTTATTATCCCAAACGATGCTGTTTTTGTTTTTCATAAATTTTTCCTAGAATTAGGGCAAAATCGCATCGCAAATGAATCTAACGAGGAACATATTAGAATGCTCGCATGTTCTCCAGAGACCCATCGGCGTTCCGATGATTAAACTATGGTTTATGTACAGGTTGTTTCAATATATTATTATAATAGAATTCCACAATCAAAAATATAAATATCCCTTGAAATACAGGAGGATATCAAGAATTTACTATAAACGCACAAATTACATTATTTTTAGTCTTGAATCCAATATTGTATCAAGTTGAGTGCTAAAATATGGATTAGACGATAACAAATACTGTTTTTGGATGTGATTTGAGATTAGCCAACGTTTTTTTCCCCAATAATTTTTAGAATAAAAATTACACATATAAAATGTTAAATAAGATAAATTAAGCTAACCCACAAGTAAGATTATTTATAAAAATAACATACATATAAAATGTTAAAAAAGATAAATTAAGCGAACCCACAAGTAAGATTATTTGAAATTAACAAAATACTTAGTTTTTACCACTTTTATTGTTTATAAATACCAACATGTTTCATGAGCAACGCTCACTTCTTCAGGGTTTTAATAATTCAGTATTATTAAAACCCTGAAGAAGTGAGCGTTGCTCATGAAACATGTTGGTATTTATAAACAATAAAAGTGGTAAAAACTAAGTATTTTATTCATTTCAATTAAAATGGTGCCACAAAATAAGTTTGCTGTGTTAGAAGAAGTAAGATTATTTATAAAAATAACATACATATGAAATGTTAAAAAAGTTAAATTAAGCGAACCCACAAGTAAGATTATTTATAAAAATAACATACATATAAAATGTTAAAAAAGATAAATTAAGCGAACCCACAAGTGCGTGGGTAGTATAAAAATACTAATAAAATAAGAATAGAAATAAACTTATTAAGGACGGGTTGTTTCACAGATTTGAACAATTTATCAAATTTCACAGTTGATATTCAAGTTCTGTATAGGTTCTATTCAAGTTCTGTTATTATATCATTATTGGCCAGTTGTTTCACAAAACTGAAATAATAACAGAACCTAAACGTGAATTATTATAACACTATTATTGTGTTTTTTTTTAGATTTAATTGTACTGTTTTTAAATTCATCGTATACACGTAATTATTGTTTATTAGTTTTTTAATTATATTGTATTTTTTAATATTCACAATATTCACGTAATTATTGTTTATTAGTTTTTTCATTATATTGTATTTTTTAATATTCACAATATTCACGTAATTATTGTTTATTTTTTATTTAGATTTATTTGTTTTTCTTAAAAATCATTGTATTAACATATCTATTATCCAATAAATATGAATAACTATATGGGACGTGTGGGATTGCACTAACCTCCTCACATCCTGAAATAAGAATTATTAATATTATAAGAGTAATGAAGGTATCGGCGAAAGTGAAATCGCATAATCAAGGAGGCCTAAAGCATTACTAGAGCAGTACAACCATCGGAAGCACTGAATAGATAACATGATCGGAAGTATACCATACTTTACTAATGGATCTACATAGTGAATAGTAAAATAAATTGCATTATTTTGCTGTCTCCGCATCTCTTACTAAACGCGGAGATAGAAAACATGCTATGAATTGAATTCAATTACCGTGTTAACGATGAATGGAAGCATCGTCATTAATTCGTGTGGATTTCTTCGCAGATAAATCACAATTGCTATCAATCTTTTCATTAATAGTGATTTATTCTCCGACCGTTATATTAATCTGGTGCAAGCTTGTGGAACGCATCAGTAGAAGACGCAACTTGATGTACACAATATTGTTTATTATTGTCTTTACAGTGTATCTTTTTTACGTTAGAATTTTTAACCTCACTAGGTGTTGACGTTAATAATTTTACGAAAATTTTGTTTCTACGAATCGGCTAGCTACACGTATCTATTAAACTAATTCCAACCATTTCAGTACAGTATAATGTAGTAAACATGTAGGGTGACCATGATATACATTGATATTTGATTCTAAAAAATATAAACTATTATTTTTAAAATGACCGGAGACAAGAAAAAAAAAGAATTACATTATAAAAGTACAAGGATGAACAATATATTCATATACTCGTACAACACATTATGCCATTAATTAATTAAATAAAATGCCAAAGATGAAAAAATATGATGTTACTATTACTAGAATGTTCCTCAAGATATACGGATACACTTCACAATGTTACATTACGGTATAAAACTTAATAATTGTATGAAAAATATAATTAATGGCACTATTATACTTATACAAAGCCCTATAATGAGGATTGTTCAATAGGGTATTTTCTTCGTTTTTTTACTCTCGAATAAAATTGCGATAATGAAGGTAATTTTATTTTATTTTTTTGTTGACGAATAAATTTTCTATAACGATTAAATTGTGCCATTTTCGATTTGCCGCCAAAACGACACGTTTGTTTTTATTCGATGTTGGTGACACCCGTCTAACCAAACATTGGCGTTTTCTATGTCATAATGGCGTTGTAGCCAGTTGGAACCGTTCAGATGGTTTTTGAAATCAATTACATTTTTACTTCGTTAAAATCAAAATTAGTGTTGTAGTTCGATAATCATAATCAGAAAAATGAACTATTTACTTGATATTGAGTTTGACATCAAGAGTGGACGCAATGTGGCTACTGACTTGTAATTTGTGATAGTATTGTAATATGAAGTAGGTGTTAAAAACTGATCTGTCCATTTTCATGTAGATGATTTTTCTGCTAGGTTAGGTTGTTCAATTTACGGTTTTAATTATTAGTTGGGTGATGATCTCTCACCTCGACAGTGATTTACAGAATTAGCTTTATTAATGTTTTGTAATAAATCCCCGTAGCCCATTCCCCATCGGTGCTAACATACGGATCGTCTTGCATAATGTATGTTGCCTGAAAGTGAACAAAAGAAGTGTCTAATGGGGTGATTAATAGGAGTGAGAACAGAATACAGGCCTGAAAAGAAACTCCCATCTCGTTTCATACTCATACTAAGTAGTATCTTCTTTGTAAGACCTTAACATTCATAATGATATGTATGTAGGTTATCCTTTGGCGAGTTGCCCGTTCTCAACAAAATAAATTGCTAAATTCACGAAGATAGTCCCTTCTTTTTCCCAACATTCTACGGAGTTGTAAATAACCACGTTATTGCTTCAGAGATACTTATTTATTTAATTTTAATATTGTGCCATCTGTTGAGATGTGCAGACGCAAAATCAACTAAATGAAAGAACTCAGCTTCTCTCAATGCTGTGTAAAAACAATTGTCGATAAATGCTACAAAGTTATTACCACTTGATTGTACATTTCATCAAATGATAAAAGTTTCATTTTGCAATCCATGTTTCTTTAACTAAACCATCTTCACAAGTCTTTGTTTATTGTGTATTTTCATTCTTCATTTTATGGAACATCTTTATCGCTGGCCTCGCCTTCCGGGGCGCTGGGCAAAAACGTCGTAAAATGTAAAAAAATCTAAATAAAGATGACAAGTCCGGCCTTCGACGGAGCCCTCGTAAAAGTCTGCTTCATTCCGGCGCGTTTAGTGTTTAGATTTCGTCCGTCCGACATACTGTTTATGTTTGCGCCGTTTCGAAAAACTTAACACTTTTAGGCCGGTTCGACATAGTTTTTAGGTTGTTTTGTCATTTCGTGCGATGTTCTCGATGGAGTTTTTTAAGACCAGTTAACACACTTCGTGCTCGGACACTGAAAAAGCTGGAAAGCCGGGAGTTTTATAATTCCGCCGACGTTGATGAAACTTGTACGATCCATTTGACACGGAAATAAATTTTGTTAATTTTTTTTTTTACACGAGTTCTTGTTGTTTTTACGGCCCTGAGATAGAAAGCGGTAGATGTAGAAACTCGGATTCTAATCAAAATATCACACATTCGATGCCAATGTGCAAACTATTTTTAAAGTTTTCGTATAATATTCCAAACTAGCTGACGTGTACCCGGCGTTGCTGTAGGTTATTCTTTAGAGATAGACATATACCATTACTGATTTTTTGTAGGCGTTTTTAAGATATACAATTCCGTCGTACATTATTTTGATCTATTTCATAGTGTTTAGCCAGTGTTAGCAATGTAAGAGCCCGAAAATAATTTGTTTACGACTTGATTACAAAACATCGACTATTTTCTACTTTCTATAAGTGTAATATGCCTGTTTTATATATATAAACCTTCCGGAAGAAATTCTCTAAATGATAGTGTAAACCCTATCAAAAGCCGTTGCTTAGTTCAGAAGAACTAAGCGCGCAAACAGACAGACGCGGATGGCGACTTTATTTTATACTATGTCAACTAATACTGTACTGTAGTGAATATTTTTTGATCTAAACAAATGTTCAAATAGAGACTATCCTTTATTTTGGATCATATTACGAATCATGAATGAGGTATGTCCACTGCCCAATTATCACAGAACGGACGAATGTTCAACATGAAACTAGGACTAGTAACAGGGAACCAGGGATATAGAAGCAATCTCTGCCATCGTACTTACCCCTGCATACCGAGAAGATCCCCGTGCTGCGCTGGCTGAATTCCAGACGCGTTTAACCCAAATTTTCCCAGAGCGATTGTTCCTTCATGGTGCAGGCCTTATTACTACAATCTGTACTATATGTAGGTACACTGTACGTGTACATTCCGCCCCGCGGGTATGGAAAAACTGGCACGTGTATTCTGGGCTCGTTAGTAAGGGTTGCTGCTTTGATCGTGTTATATCGTGCAGGATATACGATAAATTACATGAGTCATAATTGACATCAGTCGTTAGGGAAACTGTTATGTATCATTTTAAAGGTGAGAGCTGTTCTTGAGAAACATTTTATTATTTTTTGAAGAAATTTAACAATTTTTAATTTTATTTTTTTTACATGAATGCGGCGTATAAGTGAAATGTAAGCGGAATATATGAGCGCACCGATATAGGAATCTTCTTTTCTGTGAGATCTACTAATCTAACAGAAACGTAGTTATCTTTTTTCCAACCAGTCAAACAAAAATCTAGAAATCTACTAAGTTCCATGTGACAAGCTACTTGCAGTAGCCCTTATCAGGTGCAAATTTCATTGTGTACAAAATATCATATTTTTGAAATTTTATTTTTTTAACGTTTTGAAATTTTATAAATAAGAAAATAAACGTTAATATCAATACAGATATAATTGACAGGCAAAACAATTTTATTAAACCTCTTTTAAATATTTTCCACTTTACCGGCCTTTCCCTTCTATTCTAACAAACTTCCCCCACTCTTATACCCCTCTCCAAAGGTATTGCCCTTGAGGTGATTTTACACAAAAACGGCGCTATACAAATCATCCCAATATTATTATTATTCGATGTTTAATTTTTAACTTGGGTGTACATTTGGGTGTAGTCAGAATAATAGAAGAGTATATAAGAATGTGAATGAGGCAAGGAGTGTGTTTGGCGGTCCATCCTCTCTGCCTACCCCTGCCTAGAAACGGCGTGATGGTTAGTTAGTTAGTGTACATTTACCCCTGAACAAGCGAACATTGTTCGCGAAACATGTAGATTGTAACGCGACTAGGGACTAGTTACGTACATTTAAAATATATAACGTGGTTGCCTTCTTACGGTCATCATTTCATCGTCGTGAAACCCTGCTACCGTTGTATTAACTTAGGAGTTGCCTGTAATGGCTATGTATGTATGTATATGGGTTTCTGGCACGTGCAGGCTTTAGTCTACAACTCCTAATCCGCTGCCATCAGTTCCCATCAACGTCAATCGTGTCAGCGATAATGTCACCAGATCCAGACTGATGCGACGTTAATTAGGCATTATGTTTGTCATGGCCACCGTTATAAATCCACATTTTTGAAACGTCATTTGGAGAAAAGTAATATCTTTCTAATGATGATAATAACAACGCAAGCTTTTTTATCATTTTATGCCATTACATAATATTTCTGCTACATAGCTTCCATAAAAACGTTGAAAATCGTTTTACTTTTCAATATTTTTAAGTATCCTTAGTGTGTTTTTTTCACGAAAAGATGTTAAAATGAACGATTTAATAATTTTCGCAAGTTTTAAAATCTATTGCTTTTCACTTCAAAATTAATTTATGACGCTTAAGATTTCATAAACTTTGTTCCAAATATAATTTGAAATTAAAAAGTGTCGGATTTTTAAAAGATTTTTCTGATCTTTTAATGAGCAAACTTAATTATTTTTTATTCAATTTAATGATAATACACATTAGATTATAAAAAAATTGTAATAAAAAGGTGGTCCATCAAAGTTGCCAGTTGGCTGCATGTCTGCAGGTTCTGCCTTGATTTTGTCTTAATTAATAAGAATGAGATGCATCGCATTCATGGAAAAATGAAAAATATTGTTTTTACTGTGTCTGCATCCCGTGAGCGGAGTCAATAGTCTTCGGAGTTGACAGTTATGGACTAAAGTTTTAGACTGTAATTTATCAAAAAAAAAAAAATTAAATTTAATATATCTTTTCTATATGGATTCAAGTGGTACGTTTCTTTAGGTTGGGGGTACTAGGAACTAATTGAAAAGCTTATAGATTTGGCCATAAATTCTCACTATACTGTTAGGTATTTTTTGTTCACCATTGGGTATCGCTACTTGTGCTAATGGGTATAACTCTCTATATCGGCCGAGTGCATTCTTCCTGAACTTTTCCCCATAGTTCATGGTGCGCCTTTATTAAGTTCGCCTTGCCGAGATTTATTGCGGTCATAATCATTTCTCAACCCCAACGCGGGCCAATAAATGCTCCCCCATTTACTATTATTAACACTTGCATATTCATATCTCCCATACAAAAACTAGCGTGGGGATATTTTTGCTGAGTTTTATGAATTTTAGGGCCTTTTAGCAAGAATAGTATGTTACACTTACACATTCTGGATATTCGACAAAGTTACCATGGATATGAAAATATATCCTGGATTTTTTACGTTAAATCCATACAGGAGGCCCTGAGGAAAATAATTTCCCTTAGGGGCTATGTCATATTTTGGCATGCTGTATGGAGGGTTATTTTTTCTTTCTTTCTGGATGGGTCGAGAGACCAGTTGGAGAGGTGAAAGGGTCTCCCCAAACCAGCCTCTCTCGACCTGGCGCGCCACGCAAGTGGTGGGCAGGCGCATCCTGAACACACCTCAACCGAAGAACCCGGGCATCCCTGCTAAATCACCAAACATAGCGAACCACTTGGATGACCTGTGGCAGAAGTGTTGGTCATCCAGTAAATGATTCCCGGGGCGGCAGTACCCAAACCCGCCTCTCAAATTGATTAAATATAATTTTACGCAAAATGTTCCGAGTTTCAAATTGTACTATAAATTTTACGTTTTTAATGAAAACTAAATGCTACTGTTTCTTTGGACACAACAGAATTTACTGCTAACAATACACTTCCAAATACAAAATAAGGTGGTCGTGTTTTATTTTACGAGAAACAAAACATTAAAACATTCGATTCATAATACTACTCTGTATTTTAGCTGTATGGGAAGTGTGCTAATTGATATGTCAATAATTACATGTTAGAGTAAAAACTGACTTCATCTCGTTATTGCGAAATGATTCATTTTCTTAATATGCTTTACCACACAAACGAGTTATAGATTTTTATCCTTAACGATCTCTCAATAAATATTATGTTTTATTTGCACAATGCAAGATGCTAGATACATTCTGATAAGTTGTTAGATAAATCAGAAAACGATTATGGGAGAATGGTCTTAAAAAATAATTCATCTTTAATGATGCAAATAATATGTGTGTCGTATGAAATTGTGGGAATCACAACATTATCTACAATTGAGCTTAATTTTACGAGAAGACGGACAGTTTGCTCAATTGATATTTTATGGTTTTATCATACAATCATGTCGTTAGCACATAAACGGCAAATCACGAAAGTACTTATGGAGAGAGTATTTTTGGACGATGAGAAAATCTCGAATTGACCTTTCGTGATTATGGTTCTATTATCTGATTTTTGTAAAAAAATAATACTTATTACGGTTTTTTTTGTCAACACTAGCCCATCGTGATGTGTAGGTACATTAATATACCTATCGTAGTATAACCTTTCAAATATTGAACATGTGAAACCGTAACTAATACATTCTTAAGAGGAAGCTACAAGCCAAAAATTTGTATATTCTTGTGGTATAACTTATATCGTAGGTAATAGGCATTAAAATCGCTTGACAAACGGAGTCTAGAAACGTTCGAGTTCAAGCAAAGAACTGGATTTTATTTATTTTGTAAATAATTTTATATGAAAGCAAAAAAGTTAATCAAGTGAAACTGTCACAGATAATCTTAGCTATAATACTGTATTTTTAAAAGTTGTCAGCTTTATGCGTTCATACATTTCAAATGAAAAAATTTTTTTTTAGTAGTTTACTTTTTTTTAATTGGGTGATTTATTTTTTTATTAGTATTCTACTCAAGCGAAGCGATAGGAAAACCTTTTTCATAATGTACACCAATTCGTTACAAAGATTAATCAAAATAGTGATTTGGCATTAAGCTTCGCCTTAACTGACTCTAAAATGGACTCAACAACAATTTTTTTTTATATCTCAACAAGGAATGCATAATAGAATGGGATTTTCAGAAATATTCTTCTTAAATGGGTTTTTATTGCTATATCTATATAAAAATGAATGTTTCTTTGTTTGTCCCGTATGCATTCCAATACCATTCATCCGATTGCAACGAAAGTTTTGTTAAAACAAAGTTAGTTCTTATTAGCGCCTGGAGTGTTTAGAGAGTGATTTGAATGGTAGAGGAAGTCGGGGGCGTCCGAGGAAGACAACGCACTATCTCTGCACTGGGCTGAGATATAATGTAGTTTTTTTAACAATAACAATGCGTTATACAGTAGAGAATGGTAGAAAAAGTCGGCTAATCCCGAGGAAGAATTAATGTATTATCCTTAAATTTTTATTTTAAGTCGATATAATGTAGGTTTTTAACAGTAATAATGTGAATTTCCTGATACTACATTAAGTGAAAGGTATAAAAATTCTCAAACGACTGCGGAAAACACTAATCACATAATTATTTGTGATAAAATGAGACGTAAGTGGTGTATGAAGAAAGAGGTGTGATTTGGATATGAATGGTTGAAGAAGTCGAGGACACGCGCGGAAGACATGGCAAGATCAATTGAAACAAATACTTATTACAACAGCGCCCTTTAGGTGATTTTTCACAAAAACTGCACTACTCAAATTGTTATTATCATAAATTATTCTAATTATTACAATACATTAAAACTATTTTCACCTTTAAAATGCACCCAGTTGTCAGGTACGTTAGAATTCACAACTTCAAAACTTTACCCTAAACAATTCATTAGTCTCTGAGCAACGCCGGGTTAGTTATAAATAATAACCAATCTTCTTAGGTATCAATCAGAATCACTCATTTTCAGTAGTTCTGTGTTGCTTGTGTCGTGATGGAGGACTTAGCCAGCCGAGGAATGGAACTCACGACGCCCGGGTGGGTCCCAGATGCGACACCAACTTATCCACTGACCGGTTATAGTTGAAAATTAAGTAATTAATTTGTTTTTATTTATTTTTAAGGTACAATATTTAAGTTTAGTTTTCTATCGAATTTTGTTAAGTACGTTTTACACACATAATCATAATCATGAACACATACTTAAGCTGTATCTCTTGCATTATTTTTTTCTTCAAGAATAGAGCCGTCCACCTACTTTAATTTACAATTTACAATTTTTTATTTCTTTTTTAAAACGAAAGAAAAACATTCCCTGGTTACGAATAACCTGACAATATTTGAAAATCTCCTGCTACCACCACCACCACAGTAAGCGGAAAAATGTTGCTTGTGTTGTGATGAAGAACTTAGCCAGCCGAGGAATTGAACACACTATGCCTGGGTGGGACCCAAACGCGATGCCAACTCAGCCACTGACACCCCATATTATATTATTAATCATTTTAAGAAATAAAGACCTAAAATTATAACGGTACACAATCACAAAGTTTAAAAATAGATTGGAAACGCATAACTCTGTGTCCAAACTAAATAATAAAACACCTACATGCATATTTCACGAAGAGACTGGTCCATGCGTCAATAATTCAAGGCTGATAACAATAAAATAGATTTATATTATTCTACCATTGTGGGCTTCGGTAATAGGCATTAATAACAATAAGGTTTTTATTGCAGCGTAGTTGTTTGGGTGACAAATATACAACCTTTTGAATAATGCAATAAATTAAAGTCCACAAAAAACATAAGTAAATACTAAAAACCCCATCATGATAAAAGGTTTACTAAGATGTGTAATGTAATTTTTTTTAAAATCTATTTTGACCGGCTCAAGAGAGGCTCTAATAGAAGCATGAGTAAATCTGTCTTCAAGAAACTGGGCGTCTTGTATAGGGATAGCAGATTCTTCAATTGTAACCAGCTGGTATCCCTATATAAATCTCATGTAGGTACTTTCAAAAATTGAATTTGGAAGCCACCTCTGGGCTGGAGCCCCGCAATACTTGATAAACCTACTTGATTCTGTGCAAAGGAGGACGGTCCGACTCGTTGACAATCCATTGTTAACAGACCGATTGCCATCTCTAATACACAGACGCAATGTGAGCATGCTGAGTCTGTTCTACAGGTATTTTGATGGAGCATGCTCTGAGAAACTTTCGATAATATCGGCGTGCAAAAATACATTCAAGCTTATCCTCTTTAAAATTATGTGCCTGCACACCTGTACTAAGTAGAAAACAATTATTTTGTTTTTATTAACAAAAACAATATATCTTCGCATTAAATATATACTTCACAAAAAATAGTTTAGAAGCCGTCAACAACATCATAATACGATTCGAATTGACTTGTACAAAAACCGTAGTCCTTAATTGCGGCGAAGTTTATGAAATTAATGAATCTTCTCGGCGGTTGTTTGTCTCGCTGAGCTCTTCATAATATTTTTAAAGTTCGTTTAAAAACACGATGTGCAATAATACAAGCCTTGCCGGATTACCCTGTCCCACCGCCCGCGCGGCCAGACTGGGTTGAGTGCCCTTGCAAACCCTGTACCCTATACAGTCTGTACACCCTGTACTCTCCGCACAGTGTTCAGACTACGATGGATCCTGGTGTGTAGGCCTGGGGCGTGCCTTATTAACTGTATCCCATGTGCATGATTGGCATTGACTAGAAAACATTTCAATTTATAATATGTACCAATAAATATATAAAAAAATTCGACAATGTTTCCTTTAACTACGCGGCATAGTGATAGCGCGCGGCGTGATAACATAGTGCTGGCGCTATTCGGGGTGCTTTCGAAATTGTCTCGTTTCGTCGACCATCTTTGTATTACGCAAACAATATGAAAGGAAGCCTATTTTATATATTTTTTACTCAGGCTTTATTTTAAATATTTTTTTGTTTGTGTGGTTTTTATGAATCAATTTTGCCATATTTTTTACTAAAACCACAAAAAAACAGCCAATGTGAAGAAACATTTTTTACAATCGTTTTGACGGTTTAATTATGTTTTCTTTCCTCTGTTTTGTTTGAAATATTGATGTGTGTTATTATCTTCGTCTACCTATTTACTTGTCTTTGCTCTTTTTTAATGTGAAACCGCACAAGAGTCCTAACTGCTCCCAACCGTCTGGAGCCAGTGAGACTATAGCATCCCCAATTGAGGTATGTTGTGAGGCTGAAAGTAGTGGGCATGTGAAGAAGATGGTGAAAAGGAAGGTAGAAGGAAGTACCTGACTATGCAGATCTGATCACCAAACACGGCCAAAGCCATTTCAAGCAACGTTTCCATTCTGAATGGTGATCTAACACCAGGGCGATACTGAGAGTATCTTCCACTTTGGAACGTGCCGCAAATAGATAATATAATAAAATGCATATTTTTGAAATTATTATTTTTTTTGTGATAGATTTTGTATTTAACACCCAATTAATTTTTCCGCATGACTTATTTTTTTTAGTTTTTGAAGTAATTGTTTTGCAATAAATAAAATGCACTTCTCAGCATGTGAATAGTGGATGCACCGCACGCCACTCCCTTGTACAAGGAGTGATTCAGTATCTACAGAACTGCACCCGACTGCGCACATCACTGATAGATACTTAAGGTGGTATACTCATAAATTACGAACAATTTTATCGACTTTTTTAAACTGCAACCATTTTAAAGTTTTCAGTGCCCCGGGTATTAAATTTCTGGCAATTTAAACGAATTTTACACTTCAAATTACATTACCAAATGCTCTCTATTGCAAAGTGCAACCATTTAAATAAGTTTATAGCTTTCAAGGATCCATTTCAATGATGGCTCATTCAGTAAACTGTTATTATACTTCGGCTTTAATAACTCAACTTTACTAAAACTCCATTTGACGGCCGGCATAGTCCAGTGGTAACGCATTGGACTGCCATTCTGAAGGTCGCGGGTTCGAACCCGGCGTGCGCAAATAAATTTTATTTGATTAATTTGTGTTATTTCACAATTAATTAATTAATTAAAATAATATATAGTATATTTGCGGCACGTTCCAGAGTGGAAGATACTACCAGTATCGCCCTGGTGTAAGACCACCATTCAGAATTGAAACGTTGCTCCAAATGGCTTTAGCCGTGTTTAGTGACTAGATCTGAATAGCCAGGTACTTCCCCACCTTCCTCTTTCCCTTCCCCACTTACCTTCAGCCTCACAACATCCCCCAATTGGGGATGCCATAGTCTCACTGGCTCCAGACGGGAGCAGTTGGGACTCTTGTGAGGTATTCGCTATAAAAAAAAAAAAAAATTTAAGTCTTAATGACGTTGTTCCCAATTCTACTGATCAACTGCTGAGCCGTAATATATGCTCAAAAATGTTCAAACGCACAACTATACTCTTTCCAACGGAAAGGTGACAACTGAGCGATCAACCAAATTTAAGGAAGCCAAACTATTGGATTAAGCTTGCCTCAGTAAATGACTAGTTATAAAAAGGGTAACAATTATTTTACAAGCAATAATTATTCGTCTGAAACACTCATCCGCATTGAAAAATCTCCTGATAAAAGATTCATGACGCCAACGGGACTCGAACCCGTGTCCCTTCGATTTCCGGTTGACAGCTCTGACCACTGAGCTATGGCGGTTTATCTCTTAATAAATGTAACAAGCAGTAATTGTTGAATGAGACACTATTATATATTGAATTATTTCGCGGATAAGAGATAAGCCGCCATAGCTCAGTGGTCAGAGCTGTCGACCGGAAATCGAAGGGACACGGGTTCGAATCCCGTTGGCGTCATGTATCTTTTATCAGGAGATTTTTCAATGTGGATGAGTGTTTCAGGCGAATAATTATTGCTTGTAAAATAATTGTTACCCTTTGTGCTATGCATTAAAAAATCTTGTTTTAAACATTATTTTACCAAAAACATAATAATTAATAGTTATAAAAATTGTCGACAGAGTGAAAAATATTCGCGACGCCACAGAGGCATTAAAGACAAACTAACACTTTATTTTTAACATATTTCATACGCCTGTTTAAAAATGTATAAAATAACGGTTTACGTATTACAGTATTTAAAAAAATATATGCATCGATAATAAATACAATTATTAATTCGTCAATATTAATTAACCATTGAAAGTTTTTACTTTCAATGCTTAATTTTATTGTCTATGAAAGTGGGAGGGGCCACTTAAGATAATCAAGAGTAAAGATGTTTGGAAACAGGCAAATCGAACGTTACTGAACAAATCACTTGGCTGATCGGACCCTGAGATTGATCGTTCGAAATGTTGGGAACAACGGCCAATAGTAAGAATAGACCTTTATCGACCGGATACAATACTTATTGGAAATCTTCAAAATACCTATGTAGTTTGACGCTTATGATTTATAGTGTAGTGCCGCCTCGTTATTTATTATTTCTTGTCCGTCTGTACATTCTTAAACTTTTATATTGAACTCTCAGATCTGTAAAAAAACTTTTTCGAACCGATATGAATCGTAAATACAATCTTAAGTATAAAATGTCATATCTTGAGTTCATTATCCATAATTATATAAATACCTAGAAATATCTATTAAAAAATAATTACGTTGAAAACCTTCAGAGCTACCCATAATCTCTGTCTATTATGACTAGTAGTTTTGCGAACAGTAAACATTGCGTAATGCTGATTACTATGACAGCTTGCGACAGTCGCAACGCTTGTTCTGGCGGAATAAAGAGGTACTATCAAACACCGCTACCATTTTTACAGGATTGACCAGACACATAAACAAACAAATTTACAGACAGACGAAATGCATAGTAGTCGAGTCAAAACAGGACTTCTCTACGCTCACTCAATAATATCCCCCGTTTGCATATTTGAACCATTTGTGTCTTTTTTTCAGAATTTTTCGAAAGCTTCCTTTGATTTTAGTAAAATACCTTATATCTAAATAAAAATTACCTTATATCTGTAATATCACGGTTTCAAACAAGTTTCTGACTTCGTAAAGCGACCAAGTCAAGTATTTTTATTATGTGAATAACAAATTCTCATTCAATGTGTAATCGTACATAACAATGAATTTTATTCGTAATGTGCGGGTACATTCTCTTAACTAACATAAGCCAAATATGTCCATTTCCTTTTTTTGTTTTCCCCTTTGTTGCCAAATACATTTTAATAGATAATATATTTTTTTAGAGCCCTACGGGTGTAAGTTATATATTTTAAGATTAATAAAAACGGTTCCTTACTATTAAAATTATTTATGTAAAACGGCTTGAAAATGGAATAAAACGTTTTTCAACTTTAAAATTAGCGGTGAGTACCGTATTTTATTTTTCTAGCCGATGAATTATTAATTTCCCGAGGGATTCCTCTAGAAACATCGGAGATCTCAGTAAGACGTTCATCAGAAATAATTAAAATAAGCCCCACCTAATGATCATATTTTTAGGGCTGCTGGGGCAAATTCGACCGTAGATCCATCCATTACGCTGGGCCGCGCGTTGGCTATTGTTGTTACACGACTTCATCACTTACGTCGTTAAGATTCCCACTTTGTTTTAGAGATTTGCTAGTTCAAATTCAACCGCATATCTGTCTGATACACCGGGGCCGCGCGTGTTATATTTTTGTGAATAGCTTCGTCACTTACGTCGTTAGGATTACGATTTTATTTTAGTTGATTGTCTCGTATTGAATGGAGAATGTTTCACCGCCATTATCTGCGATGCTTTTCCATAATATTTCTCCCTACAGTCGGATGAACCGTGACCGTGGTTTACCAGCCAGACATAAATCTAATTATTTTTTTCCATATTAAGTATGGCATCGAAATATGTTCAGCGGGGAAAACCCGTGGTACATTTTCAGAATTTACATTACGTTGAATTTTTTTAAAATTCATAATACACACAATAAATTAAAAAAGTTATAGGTCTTCCCGACATATTAAGTGAGTCAACGATACAACTTGTTGTGTAAAATACATGTTTGTTTGGTTTAGATCTTTTCGAATAGTTTGAACACCACAAAATGTCGATTTTTAACTTTTGATAAAATATTTTTTTAAAGATTTCCAACCTTGTTGAAAAATTTAAACATTAAATTTTTGCTTTTCAATAATTGCAATTTGATTTTGTTGCGTCATTTAAATTAAATGAAAATAAAGTATTTGATAAATAAATAAAGTTATTATCATTTCATCCAAAAATACAAATTATAGAAATTTATGTGCTAGGGATGCCCCTGTGTTTGGCGGGTGATGTTTACAGATTTTGAATTTTTTCACAACAATTGTTATCAAATTATACAATTCAGATTTAGATATATATATATTTTATAACTAAATAATTAAACTAGATAATTGAATTAAGTAGATTATTAACTAGATAATTAGATTAAGTATGTGAGAGATGTATGAAGGGTGATGTTTACAGATTTTGAATTTTTTCACAACAATTGTTATCAAATTATACAATTCAGATTTAGATATATATATTTTATAACTAAATAATTAAACTAGATAATTAAATTAAGTAGATTATTAACTAGATAATTAGATTAAGTATGTGAGAGATGTACGAAGGGTGATGTTTACAGATTTTGAATTTTTTCACAACAATTGTTATCAAATTATACAATTCAGATTTAGATATATATATTTTATAACTAAATAATTAAACTAGATAATTAAATTAAGTAGATTATTAACTAGATAATTAGATTAAGTATGTGAGAGATGTACGAAGGGTGATGTTTACAGATTTTGAATTTTTTCACAACAATTGTTATCAAATTATACAATTCAGATTCAGATATATATATTTTATAACTAAATAATTAAACTCGATAATTAAATTAAGTAGATTATTAACTAGATAATTAGATTGAGTATGTGAGAGATGTATGAAGGGTGATGTTTACAGATTTTGATTTTTTTCACAACAATTGTTATCAAATTATACAATTCAGATTTAGATATATATATATGTTTTATAACAAAATAATTAAACTAGATAATTACATAAAGTATGTGAGAGATAAGATGGTTAGAGTGTAGAATGTATGGGTGTTATTATTGAAATGTATTGCAGATGTAAGGATTCATGGAGTTATTTGTGTATTGAAAGTATGGAGTTGGGTTTCATTTATTTATTTTATTTTTCATTCATCTATTTCAAGTTATCAGGGAGAAGTTTGAAGATTTTAGGAGCTAGGTAGATGAATTGTCTTTGTGCTGATGTAGTATAATGTTTAGGTAAATTGTAGTGTCGGTTGGTTATATTTTTAAAGTATATTTTGTATCCTGATGACGAAACTTTTTTTTTGAAACGTGTTATTAATTTTTATTAATTGTGTAAACAAAATTGGTAATTTTCTTTTAATTCAATTTTTATTTTGACAGCAGCCCTCAAAGCGCCATTCACACATGGCGTTTATTCAATATATTATATTATATTAAAAATATATAACACCGTGATGATTTTTGATGGTTCAGGGTCCGTTGTCGGGGAGTATAGGGGCCCGCAACCTCGCCAAGGTATTTATCCTTAGGGCTAACGAATCCGCCCTCCCGACCTTCCCTCCCTCGCCCCCACCCAAAGGTTGTCTATATTGATTTTCCGTCGCAGATGTGCCGGCGAGCGGCGCGCGAGGTGCCGCCACCTCGCGGCGAAGGCGAGGAGCGAGGAGCTTTTCCCGCGCGGGCTCTGAGGCGGTACACGAGTTTTGTATGGCTGGCGAGCTCAGGGCTTTTAGGGCTCCCAGCTGTTCGGGAAACAACGCTCACTTTCAGCGATACCCAATTGCTCTACCGCTGGCTTTTCAACAAACGAATTCATGCGTCGAGTTTTTGGTGATTTTCAGTCTTCAGTACGTGTGTGTTATTAGAGTATATTATTTTTATCCCCTGATCAGTCATTAATGAAATAAAATTGTTTATTTCACTCATTTATTGTATGAATGTATGTAGATATATATTATCGTACTATAGATCATTTATCAAGTTTCAGTACGAGCTTTATAATTTTCACATTATCAATGTTTTTTGGGAAGATAGTTAACATATATACACTATGAATTTAGGAACTATGAATTTATCATATTTTAGTCTTTGAAGATTTTACGACTCGTTTCAATGTGTTTTATAAATGAAAAAATAAATCAGGTGGCTTGTCCTCTAATGAAAATTCTCCTCAAAATGAAATGTTCAATGTCAAAGCTCACACGTGTTCGGCGCGCCCGCCCTCCAAGCGCAGGGCGGCTACGAAGTGAAAGCGAACGCTACATTATTCGGCGTATCGTCATATTATGTCGTGTTGTGTGTTGTTATGTTGCATGGCGTTGTGTGTAGTGTTGTTACCTGCAAACGCCCGAGATAATGGACTTCCATAAACAATGCATTCCAATCTGCTATCTGGCCACACAAACGGAGGGTGGCGGGTCACCGCTCTCGATTTCACTTTGCGGGCTTATATTCAAAGCTGAAATTGTTTTATGTGTCTGTTTTGTACATTTGTTATGTGAATACTGCACAAGAGTCGTAACTGGTACCAACCGTCTTGAGACTATGGCATCCCCAATTGGGTATGTTGTGAGGCTAAATCTAGTGGGTTGGGGAGGGAGATGGGGTTAAGAAAAAACATGCATTTAAATATGGCATTGGAACCGAATCATAATTTTCATAATTCATCCCATTACTAATTTGACTATGTACGCCGCAGAATTTTAGTAAAGTCTTTTTGGTCCCACGCTTTGATGAGCCGAGCCGAGCTTTTAAGTGCACATGGCACAAATCTTAAAATCCGATAGCCACCCTCCGCAAGGTGGTTTCTACCATAGGGGGAGGGAGTTCGGTTCGGGAATTGTGGGGTTAGGGGAAGGCACGTCAAAGCGCACGCCCATAATAATTAAAACCACTCTTCCAGGAGACTTGCAACATTTTAAATAAAATATCTGAGAAGAGGAAGGGTACGTCGACTGACAGCTGGGTTCTACAGTTAACGAATTAAGCCAAGCACCTCTGGGCACAACCCGACCCTTTAAATCCAAACGATGCTAAGCATTAAGGGAATACAAAATCGACATGTAATAAAAATAACATTTTTAATTTATTCCAGAATTCTGTAATTGTATGATGCAGCAAAAACTCAAGAAGTTTTGCTGTGGTCAGCTATAAAAAATAATACAATATTAAATGTAGGCAACTGTGAATCATAAAATACCTGTATCTAATGCAGTACCGAGCAGAACTCTGACAACAACTACTCTTAAAGCTGATATTTGCTAAACTTTTTCTTTGAAGAATTTGTGTTTCAAGCCATGGCAATCATGTTCTGCTCTCAAAATCATTTGCACCATGAACTATCAAATTGATTAAAAATATCTATTTTGACACACGTCCGTTTCTCCCAGTGAGACAGCGTAGCGAAATAAAAAATTAAATTTATCAAGATAATTTTTTTTAAACTGCCAATCAATAAAACAAAAAGTTTGATCCACATTTTGTACTGTTTATTTATTAAATAGTGATAAAAGTCATGGTATTAAAACTAGTAGGCTAATGAAATTAGTATGTACTTTGATCAATTAATGAAATTTTGAAAGTTTATAATTAAAAGTTGGAGCTTTCGATAGTTCACGTGGTTATTGAATTGGTTCGAAATATAAACCGAAATCCGCTCACTGGGTCAGTTATCCAGTAATAGAGAGCTCCTTTCAAATAGTTCCCGCAATTCGATTAACAAAATACTTCGCTGTGTTTGTTACCGACAATCTGTTTCAGTATTCAATGTGTGTTGAATATGTTCATTATAAAATGAATTCTTTAGGGCTGCATGCTTCGAGTTTGACTTTATTTTGGAAACTGATAGTTTTTAACATTATATCCCTTCAAAGTACGTATTTTTAGATCGAAATATTATATATTCGCTAAAAATTATCACAATAACGGGAAACCATCACCATAATGTAAAATTTCCAATTTCCATGATATCCTCATAATCTATACTCTATAAGTGGTTGGTGGAAAGTGTGATAAAATTGATGTTCCTGTTAAATATTCCAGAGTAGCTACCTACTGACTCGTGTCTTTAAAATTCGAGTAGGTTCCAAATCTGATTTATCAAACGCCGTTCCGTATTATTTTTCGAGGCTGTCCCAAAATGAACAGTGTCTTCTCTATAAAATAAGCGAAGAGTGTTGGAATTAGTAATGCGTCCATTTTAAAACGGCAAAGTCCATTAAGTATTTTCGAGACCTTACAAAGTGAATTGGGGTAAAGGGTTTAAATTGTTTAACGTTTTATCCAATCAGTGTTAGGAAAAATTTTATGGGCGGAAAACTTCGAGACGACAGCTTGTCATTTTCATATTGTCAAATTGGAACAAAACCATTATTCAAGAAGGCTTTCGCTTTTTATGATAGAACTTAACTCGTAAAACGTTGACGTTTGCGACTGGAAAATGTTCGCACTGAAGGAAATCCAAGGGATCATTTTTGTTTGGTAACGTAATTTGATGGAACATCATTTTTATGGCATGCAATTTGAACTTTAAATTGTTTTATTCATCAAAGTTTATTTTACGTCTTAGTGTCTATATGAAGATGGAGTCTTCCTCACTCCCATCATCTTGCTGCGATACATTATTGATGAGCTTTGTCCCGTGTGCTTTCATCGTAACTTCTACTATAACATCAGCGTTGTAACTGTAATACAGGCAATACCTTATGTACGGGGGCGGAGAACCTCGAAATGAGAATCAATTCAAAGGTAATGACCATTGTGAGATGGCGTTCAACGATGAATGATTGCCGTAACATAAGCCTATTGTAAATGGGTCCAAGTAAGGCAGAGAATGTTGCGCCAGAAACTGTTTGGTATTACGGATGTTTATAAATCTCACCATATGTATAGTGGATGATGATGGATCATACTAAATACCGATCATACTGAACTACTGTAACATTAGTGATGTGTTGATTGGTGTAAGTATTAATAATAGATCAAGGTTATAAGGCATGAACATCTCGGAAAAAATGTGCGGAAGTCAGCAAAACGTGGATATTACTTTTGAAAAGGAATAGGACGTTCAAGAAATCGCATTTGACAAAATTTGAACTATAATTATTGAGGTACGGTTGCGCGGCCTTTTTCATACAAAACTTAAATTTGGATTTGATGCCAAAATACCAAACCAATCTGAATATTTTTTTTAATCAAAGTAAAAACACATTAGCTTGTATTGAATATGACTATGTTTAATGGAAATCAAGGAGCCCCACAATACTTGAAAAAACCTACTTGATTCTATGCGAAGGAGGGCGGTCCGTCTCATTGACAATCCTTTGGCAATGTGGGCATGCTGAGACTGTTCTAGAGGTATTTTAATGGAACCTGCTCTACAGAGCTAGCAGCATTGATCCCTGGTGCACTGGTGCACGTGCGTGAAACTCTACGTACACGAGCGAAACACCCGTTCACAGTTGATGTCGACTCCATGAGAATGGGCCGCTACTTCGATTCGTTTTTGTGTAAGACGGCTTGTATGTGGAACGAGTTACCGGAATCTGTTTTTCCTCCTCCATATAATCCGGGCCTCTTCAAGACCTGCATTAATAAATCCCTTTCTACAACCCCTACCTTAACCCGCCTCACAACGCTGCCCACTAGGTGACGACGTAGCTCTCCTGCCTTTGCACTGTTCAGGCAGGGGCGCTCTTGTGAGGTGTCACATAAAAATAAATGAATGAAAGACATTAATATTTTACCCGAATCTAAGGATTTTCAATTTTCCTTCTCACGCACAGTAAATAGTAGAAAAAATATTAGTTCCCACCTTACTTTGATGTTTTTACTTCAATTAATATACAGAAAATAACATTTGTTCAGAAAATTAAAACAGTTTTTTTTAAAGATAAGTATTACCATTATTATAATTATTTTACCTAAGATTCGCAGGTAAAAGTCAATTTCTCTGTTGACAGCTGTACACATTTTCTAGTCTGTATTAATTGAGCTTTAGACCTAGCGGAAAATACCATTAACAATATGTATTATATCGAAAATTGTTATTATTCCATTTAAATCTAATCATGTATCGTAACCGCCTTCAATTTGATGGTACGTATACATTTGCGAACCGAGTCACGAATTACGAGAAAGGAACGAAGCAACTGCAAGCGACGTTTCGCGCCATTTACGATTGCTTCGTTCCTTTACCATAAGTTGAGGTTTATTTCGGCCGTTCGGCTCGCGTATGTTTACGTAGCATAACAGGTACATTCATAAATAATTATTGTAAGTAATCGTTTAATTATTTCCATGTGGGAATTGGGAATAGAATGGGCGATATTATATGTATTTTTTTATATCCCAAAAACTTAATTACACAGCTATTATGGTAGAAGTACTTACTTAGTACCACTGAGTACATTCCAATACATACAAAAATTTTATAGTAATAAGGTCCCATCCGAAATCTATTTTGAAAAACCTTGTTTGTGAAACAATTATTGTCGATGAGTTAGAAACCCTCAGCGAGTTCCGAGTACGTAATATTTTTATATCATATAATATTGAATACATGTATTTATTTCTCCATATTTTCTTCTACTCAATCAATCAATCACGACAACACTAACTTAGATTGATGCAACCCAAAGCTTCATGCAACAAAATAGATTCGTGTTGAGTGGACCTGACAGCGGGACCAACAAAGCCCACAATTCTCCGATATATTCTGAAGGAGTACAAATACAGGGTTTTCCAATAAGAGGTGTTATTTTGAATAGCCCGCTATTTCGGTAGAGTTACTTTTGAAGCTGTCATTTTTTGACATTCGACAAGTAGAAACTACGCCATTAATAAAAATGGAACGATACACGCTTCAATAACGCATTGAAATTATTAAAATTCACTTGAGTGAATCAAATGCAAATCATCTTGAGTGATGAGGCCCATTTCCACCTCGGTGGCTTCGTCAACAAGCAAAATTGTCGCATCTGGGGCTCGGAAAACCCAAGAGTTATTGTTGAAAAGCCTCTCTATCCTCAACGTGTGACTGTTTGGTGCGGTTTATGGTCCGGCGGAGTCATTGGACCTTACTTTTGCGAAAATGAGGCTGGATCAACAGTTACGGTGAATGGATTGCGCTATCGAGAGATGATTAATGATTTTTTATGGCCGGAATTGGATGGTATTGATCTGGACAACGTTTACTTTCAACAAAACAGTTATAAATATTATTTACTTTTTTTAATTATTTTTTTTCTTTCATATTTGATTTTTCTTCTTTCGTATAGTGTGGGTGGTCAGAGGGGTACATCTAGGTCTGCGAGCCATTCTAGGGCCTCAGGCGTCGCCATGTGAAACTCTTCAATCCCGCAGGGGAATGAATGTAGCGGGCATTAGTTGCCCATATGTATCGATTTCCCTTGGCCGGGAGACCTATCAGTCTTCGGCCCCTTAAATAGCGGCATAGTTTGTAGTTAGAGGCCCACTTAATTTGGTATTCGCTTAACCAATTTTTATTATATAGTTGCTTTTAATAAATATTATGTTCAGTTATTGTATTTTTTAACTACGTGCCACACAAGCAACGAAACTATTGATCTTTTACGATTGAATATCAAAATAACACCTCTTATTGGAAAACCCTATATTAGAGAATTACCTCGGGCATCGACAACATCTATTGTACAGTCTTTAGCGTGCTGCACACTTGCATAATGCAGCGCTAATGGTCGCGGATTTGTAGGGATGAATGAAGAAGACTATTGTTCGGTAGATTACTTTTATTAAGAATCTCAAAATAAACAAATACACTCAACTACAAAATATCATCGGAAAGAAGTTATGTCGAATTATCACTCGACACAGTTACCCAAACCAGAATAATGTTCCTGTTCGGAATGACAGCTGACAAGGGCCACGTGTAGTTTCAGTGTGGCAAGTCGACAAACCTTGCCAGTCACCAACAATTCAATGTGCGCGAGTAGTTCCTACAAGTCTTTCAATATACAGGACCAATCCGTCTTTGGTCATGCCGGTTGGGAAACCGTCCCTCCCATGCTCAAAATCTTCTTGATTTAATGTTAATGAGGATAAGTTAAAATTTATATTATATAAGTTACTGAACCATAATGAGTAGGTCAACCGATATATCCTTGTGTTGTAAAGATGAATATATTCTGCTAAACTGGCACAGTTTTTTATGTAAGAAATATATTTTTTAATCTATTTAATGGACCGACTGTTTGCTCACTGTATCTAAATTGAATATTTGTGTTTCAGTTTTGTTTTCCTTTGTCTGCATTAATTTAATTCCGACGGACTATGGAAACATGATACCTATTAAAAATTTCGCAATAATCTCACAAAGAAAACCATATCTCACGACTGGTGAGTCACGATCGTCTAGTGCACTGCTTAAAGCCAAATTCCCAAGCAAGAGCAGATTATATTCGACTAAGACATTGTACCCTAGTATTGAAAGGGCTATCCGTATCTTGTATAACTCTTAAGAAGATCATGTGTAGAATTTATGCTTTGTTGTTTGTGGTTGCGAGCTTTCTCGAAGTTTTGTATTTGTGAAGATGGAGGTAACCGCGGGAAAACAAGAGCGGCGGTGAAGTGCACCGGCGTTGCAATTGTGACCCGAGATTGGGGCAAGTGATACGAGCTACACGAAGCCAAGCAATATGCCTTCACGGCTTTAATGTAGTTCCTATTAATAAAAAAGGAAATGTTTTTGCGCACCCCCGATCCATTGCAATATATTCCGAATAGGTCTTTTGAGGAACAGTTGGACAAGTGGTGATTTACTGGTTGAAGTATGATGGTGCTTCACATCGTCGTGCTGTTTGCCATGTAGCGGGCGACTGGAGAGAAACGTAGCGGGTGCTCGACGTAAACTTGCTCTCTTGGATTAAAAGAGAGAAATTATTGCTTCTCGGTTTCTAGTTCCTTTATAAAAAATATGTGTTGTGCACATCATAATAATATTGTAACTTTTATGTGAGGCAACTTATACTTCACTTCAAATACGTTTTTTCTGAATCTACCTGTAATGTACATTTATTTGGATAATTTATACATTATGAGTGCTCATCCAAATTAAACATGTTTTAATTTTTTTGGTTTTCATTATGACCGGTCGGCGGCCTAGTTGACATCGCGTTTGGGTCCCGACCAGGCGTAGTGTGTTCAATTCCTCGGCTGGCTAAGTCCTCCATCACAACACAAGCAACATTTTCAGCTTACTGTGGTGGTAGTAGGAGATTTTCAAATATTGTCAGGTTATTCGTAACCAGGGAATGTTTGTCTTTCTTTTATAAAATTATAAAAAAAAAAAAAAAATAACAATATCCGTGTGTGCAAATTATTATTATGTATTCAAATTATTAGTACATATGTATTGAAAATAATAAAATACTGTATTGATATAGTGATTATATATTGACAATATTAAATATAGCAAGTATTCAAACATTAATAAGCTTACGATATTAGGGGTAAAACAACAAGGTTGATGTGTTTATTTTTATGTGAGTACCTTTCGCACAAGAGTCCCAACTGCTCCTAACCGTCGGGAGCCAGTGAGATTACGGCATCCCGAATTGGTGTATGTCGTGAGGCTGAATATTTTATAGACGGGATCTTTCCACTTTATTTTTGAGTATTTGCTAGGACAAATTCGACCGCAGGTCCGTCAAATACGCCGGGGCCGTGCGTGGTATATTTTATACAAGCTTTTTTCAATTGCGTCGGTAAGATTCTTACTTTAATTTTATTTACAGTGTCGTCTTAATCACATAAGAAGTTACTTGCGTGGATTTAGTAACATATATGTAACATTAATATTATATAGGCTATATAGATTAATATTATAAGTTGTAATGTATTGCCTTGCAATATTATTTACATTTACAGAAGTGTTGAAGAAAGGGGTTCTTCCGAAAATCAAAACATTGAATAGAAATATTTCATACCTACATTTAAATTATTAGGAATATGAAATTATTAAAGGGTACATTCATGATCGTACATTTTCTTTACAAAACTGGTTCGTGTTTTTCGAAGCGATTGATTCGCGAGATTTGGTAAGCGCGCCCAGGAAAGAAATAGCTTGCAACAACGGCAAAGTAACAAGACAATGTACGATTGTTTCCCGTGAACCGTTGCAATTTGGCAAGCGGAGACTGCATCCATGCAGCCAGAGTTTCTAGAGCGTGTTAAGAGTATCGCTAAGGGTATCAGATTGGAAAGATGCAATCTCCGCCCGAATCAATGGAGAAGAGAGGAGCCCTTTGTTGGTCGACCCTCGAATAATGCCGATAATGTATTCCGGTAGCGCAAACCATTGCAAAACCTGGCACATTAGAACTGTTACGACTTCTGTACAACCTGAAAACTGCTGAAGTTCCGCCGTCATGTTTTGTTCTGTTTCCTGCTTCACAAAGCTCTTATCATCCTTGAACAGGCCTGCCAACATAATAAAACAAGTATATTTTCGTAGAAGAAATAAGTAACTACTAAGAATTTAAAACTCTAATTAAGAAAATGTGCCGAGAAATTATTGAGACTTGAATATCTTACGACAGTAAATTATGTGAGTTAGTTGTTATAATAAATTTGAATACGGCCCTCTTATAATCACGAGCTCAAGCAAGACTGGAGTGAAATATGGGTAGCGTAAGAGAATTTTTAAAATCCAAAATAAACATGAAGAATTTCATCAAACTTTTAATGAAATTCAGTGAACTTTGCAAAGATTGGGAGATGTTCTGATATCTTGATTAAGACCATCCGACCCCAAACACTTGGTAAATTTATATGTATTGACCGAGTAGCAAGTAGTAGATATTCATACCAATATTAAGGTAGACACGTGCTTATATTTGGCTTCCTTGAGTGCCGCGCTACTTAAGTTTTTTTATTTTTTGCCTTACAAAATACTCAAGTCTTGCGGAATACGAGAACAAATGGAGTTGGCGGATTGTGCTCGCTGCTTAGTGCTCAGGCCTCTTGGCTCTTGCCTGGAAGGAGTGGAGGACCCATTGCGGTCCACTTGAGCCAACCTTTGCTGGGGCCTTGTATTACGATGACTCATTTAAGCTATTGCGTTTAACTTATGGGTTCGTTATGTAAAACATTTTACCCGACTTTTGAATCTGAGAGAGAATAATATCACCTTCTGCAGTCGGCACAAAAAACCGAATGTTCTCATTTTTCAAGTTTTCCGGTTTTCTTCAAGTTTTTTTCTCTGTAAAAAAATATAATGTATGGTTGTAATATTACATATTTGTGGAGATAGTTATTGTAATCGAGTATCAATCCCTTTTTTATTTGAAACAGTACAAAAAAAGGAATTAACAATGAGATGGAAATTACAAATATCATGATGCAAATGACATTTTGTGCTGAAAAAATGTAATTATTTTAATTTGTTTCAATCATGCTAACGCTAACGTTATATATTTCTTTTTGTTGCAGGTTTGTTCCCATTTAAACGACATATCAGATTCAAGGTGTTCATAGGTATGTGACAAACAGATTTGCAGTAATTTTATTTTAAGTACTTTACTTTTGAAATACTGGATTTGTCTGGATTTTTTATTTTTTTCCAAATCTATTTTCCCAACAACATTTTAAGTATTTTATCTTATACCAGTTAAATTAATATTTTAAAGCTGACGATAGAAATGAAATTATTAGCTGCAAATAGTTGCTTTGACCGACAAATTCAGAAACAACAAAACTGTGCCTATTGTATGATCCCAAAACTTTTCCGCTTCATGCTGAGCTGAGACATCCGACGAGCAAACAAATTTTCTGCTTCATATCTAATAGTGAATAGTGATTACTCTGGCAAACTGTGCTTTTGTTATCCCACGTCAAAAATACAAATTATCAACAAGTAGTTTGTTAAATCCAAAGATATTAGAAGAACGAGATATGCTATGTTGGCCGCCGGACCGTAGGGAGAGTACTACCTAATTAGGGTACTTTGAACGGTATCGGGACGTGTACGTACATACATCTGTTCTATGTATTAGTGCGGATACCTTAGCGTAAGCGAAGGTGTACAGTAGTATTGGTGAACAAAACCGGCGACACTCGGCAAAAAAATTCCACACAGTATGAACTGCTCATAGCACATCTCGTTCTTCTAATATCTTTGGTTAAATCTAAGCTTTTTCATAAATCACCCTATTTTTAGGAATTTTTTTTCTTTTATTTGTTCAATGCACGAATTTCTTTTGGAACCATTCGTTTTTCATCGGCGAATCTTTTTACACAACATTATTTAAAGCGAACGTTCCCTAATTACCATTTGCCATGTGAAACATTAATTAACCGAATACGTTGAAGCTACCAGATAATTATTTCAATCTTCGGATGTTTTTTTCGTAGTTGTGTATACAATTATTTACGAATCATCTCACTAATTACTATGATTTTTAGCGCGGATCTGATACGATGATAAAATCTGGTGTTTGTTTAATTATTAACCTTAAATATAACTACACCTTTCTAGCTTCTTAAAAGTATGCTGATATTAATAATATTGGGCGTAATGTTTTGTAAATGAGCACCAAGTTACTGATTTCCATGTGATTTTCTACTGATTGTATCTAATGTAGATTCTGAGAAATTGCCTAGTACTTTTCAATCCGCTCCGCTATAACATTTCCCTCTTTCTTGTAAAGACGCATTTAACAAAAATAATTAAAATGGTGCCCTCAGCGGCGGGATGATAATCGTGTTTGTCCCGATCATTTCCTAAATTACTCACAAACTTTACCAAATTAATCTCTCGTGTTACAATAATACTATGTGTTTAATGAAAGTTGCCATAATATAAAGTACAGGAAGGACGATTCATCAAAATAATTGCGTCGTCTGAAACGTTGTAAATACTCCGTCAGGGAAGCATGTGACAAAACGAACACTTCCCGCCCTGAGTCCTGAGCAGCCTAACCACGTAACCACCCCATGCAATACTACCTAATTACAGCCCCAACACGAATGCGTTTAATAGCTATTTAAGGCTTTCTCTTGCTCCACAACCGCACGCTATTGGTTTTTTAAACCTTTAAAGCCACGCTACCACATTCATACACGATACATGTAATATTGCTGCAGTTGAATGCATTTTTTTTTTCAAATAAGCATGGATTTTCCCATTATTGCTACATTCAGATTTTTAACGGTTTAAATAATCTTTCTATTTCGCTATAAATAATATTTACCGATATGCACACGTTCAGATTGGCAAACATCTGATAAACGGTTAAATCAATAGATGTTATTGCGCCAGCCGATGAAAACGGATGAGTAATAAACCATTCGGTTTTATAGGCAATGAAAACTGCACGAACTGTTGAATGATATCTGGGTTTTTATAGAAAATAGGCAATAAGCTGTTGTTTTATTTTTTTTCCTTGAAAAGTCTTAAAACACAACCAACAACTTTTTTCATATCAAGTTCGGTTAGTATTTATTACCCACAAGTGTGAACCTTTTATCTGTAGATATGAAGGTATATTCAAATTATCGTTTATATCATAAAGCCTCACATAGAAGGGTTTTTAATTACGGTGTGTTGTGTTATGTACGGTGTCTTACGCTCCCTCGAAGAGATATTTTTCAAAAATTATCCGAATATTCTTATTACAATAATACTTGAAACATCCACAAAACGATAAATTTCAAAGTTATGCTCAATCTTTTCGGAATACTTATTTAATCGGCACATTTCTTGGGCCATATGTTATCCAATATTTTAATTTAACGTTTCGTTAAACATCTTATCTAGGACTTTCAAAGAGTGTATTTCTCTTCCGTAGTCTGTTGTAGCTCTTCCAGAAGCTTGCAGCGCGTTGGCTGCTCGCCAAAACACTCCACATTACGGCTCTAAATCATAATCAACTATTGATTTCTTTAAATTCAGGTCGTTCAACTGCTTTATCGAGGGACTGTTGTGTGAATAAATAGCTTTTCAAGCAACACATATTTCAAGCGTTCCGCGGTGGTCCAATTTCGTTCAGGACCTTTATTTATGTTCCTAATTATTACTGAATTATATTGGCTTCGTGTTTGAGTTTCGATTTAATGGAACCTTGAATTGTGTTCTTCGTCAAGTTGGTATATTGTTTAGGAATGTTGGCGTAAGTGGAATTCGTGTAATACATATTATGAACTTTCAGCCTATTATGATAGTGGTATTTTCTCATATCACATGACACGTGTTATAGTGGAACCGTGTCTATAATACCACGACCCTTTGCACGTGGGTATTATCTATCGAATGACCACGCGCGTCCACCAATATTTTATTTGTCGAACCGTGAAACGTGGATTTCTGGTAGATTAATCATTCACGCAATAATCGCCGCTGTGGGAAAATTAAACCAACGTTTTTATTGTGAACTTTAATAATAAATTATTCATAAAAAAAACTATCGTATTTCATCAAAATTGCACTGTAAAAAACTTTTTCAAAATTCTACGAAATTAATAAAAACTAAAATAAAAATGTTATGGAAACAGTATTTGACAATAAAAAGTATTTTTCAGTAGTTCACAGGAAAATCTATTCAATATAAAGCTGTCTAAATGATATTAAGAAATTAATATGTCCTTTCCCTTTCACCGCCTTGGTATAGTGATACATCAAACCGCCCCGAAGGAGGGATCACGTACGTGTGCAGGTAGCGGCGTAGGTAGAAGGTAGAGTATAGCCTCCCTTAACCCTCAGTCCTCAGCTGGAGGGTGTGATAATGCTCGCAGGGCGTTGAACCCCAAATAACCCTGTTAGGGCTGATTTTTAGCGTATCATAATTTAAATACATGTCGAGCGAGGGGAATGGAAATGTAGCGAAAAGGGGAAAATTTGTGTAATTAAAATTTTTCTTTGGAAAATGCGTGCTGTTCGTAGCTTTGTTTATCGGAAATAAAAGTGTAAAATTATGTTAAAAGCGCATTTATTCAAATTTTGGATTTCTGCGTAAACCGTTTTTTTTCTCTTTTTTTAATATATTATCTCAAGCGGAATCTTTTTGTGTTATTATCAGATTTATGAATCTCTAAGGACGGGTTGTTTCGGAGAATTTGAACAATTAATCAAATTTCAACGTTCATTTTCGGGTTCTGTGAAAGACTTATTCAAGTTCTGTTTTTATATCATTGTAGGCTAGTTGCTTGACAAAACTGAAATAAAAACAGAACTTGAAAAAATCTTTCACAGAACTTGAAAATGAACGTTGAAATTTGATGAATTGTTCAGATTCTCCGAAACAACCCGTCCTTAGCGTCCATGGTTGCTGATTTACCAACTTATTTTTGTTATTTTTACCTTTTTAGGTGCACAGAAAAAGAAAATGTTCATCGGTAGAATAAATAGGTTTATAAATAGATCGCAATCGAAAACAAAAATGTGGCAAAGGAAAACAAACACTTAAAGCGTAGGTAATGAGAAAGTCACATATGTTTTCCGAAATTCAATTAAATTGGGGCTATTTACGGACATGTTCCGGAAAGGTGGCCGAGGGCGGTAAGAATTAAATTATGAAAACGGAAAGCAATTTATTTAAGAAGGTTAATACATGTTTGCACAATTTCTGATAATACACGCACCTATTATGTCCAGATATTTTTACATGAATACCTAAAATGAATTCCCAAAAGTTTCATTTTATGCTCTGTTGATACATTTATGTATGTATAATTAACGGACGTTTTTAAGTATCACAAGTTTTGTTGAATTTGTGTCCTTACTCATTCGATCTCTTCTCAATTTATGTTTCATACAATTTACTGAAATAGTAAATCATCTAACATCTGCATTTCATCTTTTACATTTCACAACTTTATTTGTTTTTACAGCTGACTGTTCTTTGAGCTGACTTATTTGTTTAATGTACTTCAATATTTTTTCTTTCTACTTGAGCTTTTTTTTGGAATTTTTAGTTTGTTTTCAGTCTTTCAGCATATCTGCGTAAAACCTACGTATCCGATTTAACTCCACTCTCAGTTTCCAATTGATATTCATTATTCGTGAAACATATTGATGTAGCCCTCGAGTCCCTAGACGTGCACTTGTTGTGGAGATTGCGGCTGCATATTTGATCGGTGTCCTTTCTTGCGCCAGTCTGCCCACCCACCCCTACAGCCTTAGGCTGCCACCTAACTAAAGAGGACCTTAATAATATGAAGGGAAATTGATGGTAAAGAGGCTACAAACTGGAAACTTTGATAAAGATCGCTTCCCATCTAAATTACTTTTCTTATTGATTTTAAATTCATTGAAAAAAGGACCACATCGAAGAAAGAACGCCACTTCACATAAGCTCTACGCGCTGATGTATTTTTGGTTGATATAAAGATAATATTTTGACGCCACTATTGTTTGTAAGGGTTTTTCTTTAATTTGTAGTCGTTCTTGTAAATTCTATTTTACTAAATAATTTATTTAACCCCCAGTGTGCCAAGAAATCCTCAGTGGATTTGCTAGAAGTTTACCATACTTCCATCGATTTTATGTTATTTCTAACCTTAAAAAATGCTTCTAGCATACTCAAATATACCATATTAAATCATTAAAGACAATATTAGCGATTCTCAAGCGAAAATTTGAAGCAGAAAAGTCAGAAAAAATATATATTTGAAAATCGCTAATATTGTCTTCAGTGATAAAATATTACAATTTGAGGTTTTACTCATAACTTATTTCAAAAATAATAATTATTCGCTTAGCAAGGAAATAATGTATCTTAATATTATTCTAGCTTATCGTCACCTTCACATATGTTTATTTTATCTTTGTAAAAGCCCGTCGCACAATTCCATTTCATATGTCGTAATTCCGATTTTCAAAAGACATAGTGTTTTTTTTATTTAAGGAAAGCCTATACGACCTATTTTTAGCTGTAAATTTATAAAACTCAAGAATATTATCGTATGTCTTCATTATATCATATTTTAACATTAGAGAAAAAAACATTTCTCTGAATATAGGTAGTTATGCTGGGGTAACAACATAAGATAGATATATTTTTTTTATAAATACAAAAACATTATCTGGTAACATGGTATAATTTACAAAAGAACTCATTTTAACTCACTCTCAAGTTATTACGAAAATAGCGTTAGCCGACGTATGGCCGGCGATTAGTATTTTACTCCTGGCATTTTCAGGGTTAAGAGCTATGGCTTCGAGCAAAACAAGCGGCGAGTTCAAAACCTTGTGAAATGCATGTAGTAATAACACGTCAATGAATAAAGAATAGTACCTACATTATTTGCACTTCGTTAAAGAGTGGGAGATACTTTATGTACCCTCTAGGGAGGGGATGACCATTCTGGATAGAAACGTTTCTTGACGTGGGGTTAGCTATATTTAGTAACCAGACCTGAATAGCTCAGGTACTTCCCACACTTTCTTCTCCCCTTTCCCCTCTCCACTCCCTTCCACGTTTAGTTTCGCCTCACAGCATTCCCCATTTGGGGGTACCATGGCCTATTGGCTCCGGGCAGTTGGACTCTGGCCTAGTTTTCATAAGAAAATGTGACAAATAAAACGGGCGTAGGTATGTCTCATTAGCTTTTTCATCATTCGGTAGGCTTAATTTTCTTGCCAGGGGCAAATACTAAACACAGTAAACAGAAATAGAATAACGAAATAACCACGTTCTCTTGAAGGTACCTACACATTTTGAAAACGGACATGTATATGTGAGCCTTCTACCAACTTAAATTTCGGATAAACATCTTAGTTCTTAGTTCCTGGCCAATTTGTTTATTAGAATCCTTACTCGAAAAAACACGTTTGACAAAAAAATTTATCGAATGCACAAAAAAGTTTTCTTTGCTTTTTAAATTTTACTTTTTTATTTCACAAATAAACGTAAGATTATTTTTCTACCGCACAGCTCGTGTTTGTACTTGAAAGTAATGTAAAAGTATGCGATGTTATATTTTTTATGTAGGTGCGTTCTTATTATACTCGGGTAAATATTGTGTTTATTGTGTTCAGAATTCAGACGATTTTTCACACATTCTGCTCTGTAAGAGGATCCGCAAACAAGCTTTCACAAATGCGTTTTTCTGCAAACACAATCGTTTCATTTCTCCTTCACCGATAAGAGTATCAATTTACACTGAAAATGTTTGAAAATAATCTCGGTCAAAACCTCAGTGCTAGTTTTGCATACTTTTATATTGTTTCGCGTTCACCAACTTTTGCTACGTGTACACCGTAAGCCGAACTGCCTAACTGATCCTCAATTTATGGGAAAGAAACGAAGCAACTGCAAATGGTGCGAAACGCCTCTTGCAGTTGATTCGTTCCTTTCCCGTAATTCGTGGTACGGTTCGCGTTCCGGTTCGCAAATGTATACGTACCCTTAGAGTATCAACCTTTTGAATGTGTTTTTTTAAATGTATCGTAGTTTTTATAGTAGTTCTCGATTTTTTCAGATTTCTATTCTTATCCTCCGAGATATATGGACATGCTAGATTATTCGCGGCACGGAACAAACGTCAGTTCCCTTTTATTTATAGAAACTTGAAACTACTAAGCAAATTAAGGCAGCAGCCAAACCGTGAATTATTTAATCGCCAATGGTTTCATTATATTTAAAATTTGTACAATTAATTTCGGAATAAACTTTAATACTTTATGTGAAACTTACGTATGTTACAAAAGGTGACCGGATAAATCATCAAAATGATAATTCATCACATCTTTAAAAAGTTATATGAAGTCATGGAAAGTGATGGAACAAAAACTTTATTGACTGGGTTAAGTAGGTTAGGTTAGGTTAAAAAAAAAAAATTTCATCTTTTTTAATGACTTTATATCACTTTTTAAAAGTGTGTTGAATAGTCACTGTGTTGAGTTAGGATGGAACCGTTACAAAAGTAAAAAGAAGTATACCTATTTTTTTACCGTGATATTTTAACATGCGAATTTTACAGTTTCGTGTCTAACTATTTTTATGTTCAGAGATTTAAGTACCTATCAGAAGATCACCATAGCGCTCCATATTATTAAGTGGCCGTTAAATATGTATGTGATTAATTTTCTCTCGTTCGATCTTTTCAATTGCACTGATAGTCGCACATTAATTTTATTATATTTAACTGGTTTGATGTGCATCTCTCCGACCCGAATTTACCTGTGCATGATTCATCTATCAGCGTCGTAATGTTATGATGGAATTAGTATTGATGATCTCTGTTATGTATTTACTTACTAGTTTTCAACAAATTATGTTATTCACTATTTATCTGCTAATATACGTGATTAGCTCTCTGTATCTGTTGGTCTATTAATGGTAGCGAGTACCATATATGATTAACAGGAACGAGTCTCCGATTAGTAATGATAAGGATAGTTTT
The DNA here is from genome assembly GCA_026573805.1 of Hesperophylax magnus. Lineage (NCBI taxonomy): Eukaryota > Metazoa > Arthropoda > Insecta > Trichoptera > Limnephilidae > Hesperophylax > Hesperophylax magnus. Next base: position 11,984,810 of record JAIUSX010000121.1, read on the forward strand.
TAAGCGCAATTTGAGTTCTAGGCTTATCACATCAATTTATCTAAGGCCTCGACTCCATTACAATTTCTGGTCGCGCGATTAATCGCGGCGACCAAAAATCTAGTGCTAAAGTTGTTAGCACTAGATTTAGACGCCACTAGAAAACCCAGTGGATTCAGCCTGAAACTATCTTTAAATCCTTACAAATTATTAGAATATTCATATGCCATATGCGGAATGCACTATGCAATATGCAGTATGCTAAAGTGTAAAATATACCAAAGCAGGATGCATAATAACAGTCGCGGGATGTGAACAAGTTCAAGTTTTGTGTGAAAACTCTTAGTAATTTAAAAATAATGTATAGTTAAAAACACGTAAATTTGTTTTTGACCACTTTAATTTTATTTTTGTTATTGGGGTGTTATGCCGTGTTTCGCTAACTCCTTCTTTAGCCAACGTTTCGGACAGCATTGCAGTGTCCATCACCAGGGCAGATGTGTTATTTGAGGTTGTTTTTTTTTTTTTTTTATTTTCTAGATTCTTATATTCCATGAAGTGGTGAATCATTTAAATTTACTGAATTTAAAGTTAATGTTCTTTATACAAATAGAACGGCGTCATATGCGCCTCACAATTTTTACCTCATATGGGTTTATTCAAATATTACCTGGCTTTTATAGACTTAGAGGCCTTGTATTTTCTCGGTAGGGAAAAAATTTGTTACCTAAAAACCCTACTAAAATTGCATGTTTTCATCCAGCATCAGCACCACCAGCGACCGACAGCGGCCATATACTACATACGTGTCTGTTTGTGTTGTGTTGGGAATGGGGGGAGGAAATTTCGGCTGCGCCCTATTGTTGGGTTCCTTCCGCATTTGCCGTTGGGAGTAAGGAAAATCGCAGAAAACCTTACCCGGAAGGAGCGGCCGAACGTCAACTTGAAACGTATACGGCCTTCAGTAACATCGGTATATGATGTCCTGCATTTTTTGAGATGTGTGTGTGTGTGTCTGTTTTTATGTTAATATATACTTATGGGAGGATAGAAAATAAACATACATGTACATACAAATTATAAAAATATTATATAAATATATAAATAGATATATAAACATTATATATTTAGGAGGAAAGTCGGGAGTTTAGGAAATACCTACTGCTCGCTATTCGTCCGCGTCTGATTCTGGTATGTGCCATATGTGGTCATGGTCCATGAGGATGTGTTTAGGTAGTCTGTGTGTGTATTTGAATGTCAGGTCGCTCGGAGCATTGTATTGTCCTATGTCTCGTATTAGTGGATTTTTACTAAGTGTGAGTGATTTGTAAAAGCGTGCAGTCAGTCTGTGTGTGAATTCGTATAGTGTTGGAATTTGTTCTCGTTCGTGTAATCTCTTCAAGTTTGTTCTGAGTCTCGTGTTGTATGTGATTTTAATGCAGAGATTTTGAAGTGTCTGTAGTTTCTTGTGGTCTGTGTGTGAGATGCTGCTCCATACGGGAATCGCATACGAGAGTACCGGACGAATGAGCGAGTAGTAGACGAGGAGTTTGGTTTTGGGAAGTAGCGGACTCCGTCTATTGAAAATTGGCTTCATCATGCCGATCGCTTTTCGCGTGCGCGCGTGCATCTTTGCTTGTTGAGATTTCCAGTTGAGGCGGGAGTCCATGGTCAGGCCGAGATATGTAACTTCATCTTTCCATTCAATGCTGTGTCCTCCCATTTCGATGTTGAAGTCAGGTGTTCTATTTATACGTTTTCTCGTGAACATGATGGCTTCGGTTTTCGCCTCGTTCAGTTTCAGGCGCCATTTCTTGTAGTACTCTACGAGCGCGTCGAGCGCCCTCTGTAGGTAAATCGCGGCCATGTTCGCTTTCAGCGAGGAAACGTATAGTTTGACGTCATCTGCGTAGATAGACAGATTGCATCTCTCGTCTCGGGGGATGTCGTAGGTGAACAGAATGAAGAGAAATGGTCCCAGTAAACTTCCTTGCGGCACGCCTTTTGGAATCTCACGCATTGAAGATAACACGTTCCTTATGAACACTCTGAACGATCTATTCTTTAGGTATTCCTGTATCAGTCTCGTTAGGTATATGGGCGTGTTGGTGCGGTGCAACTTATGCACGAGCCCGTCTATCCATACGGTGTCGAATGCCTTCTCTAGGTCGATGAGCGCAGCAGCGGTGAAGCGATGTTCGTTAAATTTTCTTGCGATGAATTCCGCTACTCTGGTGAGTTGATGGGTCGTGGAGTGCCTCTTTCTGAAGCCGAACTGCTCGTCTGGCAAAGTCTTGTGTTCGTCGTGGTGTGGGACAAGCCTGTTTAGTATAATTTGTTCAAATACCTTGCTCAACGTAGATAGTAGGCTAATCGGCCGGTAGCTTGTCGGCTGCGTTCTATCTTTATTCGGCTTTGCGAATGGCAGCACGGTCGCTGATTTCCAAATCTGGGGAAAATGCCCAGTCATGAGGCAGGCATTGAACAATTTTGTAGTGTATATGATGGCTTTTTGAGGGAGATGTTTGAGTAAAATGTTGTGAATTTGATCGCTTCCCGGCGCCTTGTTCGTTCTGAGTCGCTTGATTGTGACCGCAATCTCGCTCGGCGTTGTGAAATGAATATCTTCAGCGTTTGTCTGCTCTGCTTCGTTCAAATCTCGTAGAGAGTCAGCTACGATCCGGTCCGTAGCCGGGTCGGAAAGGCCGTCTGTAGCGGCGTAGGCTCTCTCGAAGCCGTCGGCGAGTGTGTCAGCTTTTTCTTGTAGCGACAAAGCCGTCCCAGGGCCGTTCAATTTCTGTAGCGGGGGGATTGTGAAATCTTTATGTCTCAGCGCGCTTGCCATTTTCCATAATGAATTATCCTTCGGCGTGAGCGACGCGACTTTTTTGTCCCAAAGTTCGCGCTTGAGTTCTGCGATTTCAGTCTTGATTTCCCTCTGCAGGCAGTTGTACGCTGTCTTGAAGTATTCGTCACGCGTGCGGTGGTACATGCGTCGCAGGCGATTTTTGTCCTTGATGAGCGATAAAACGTGCTCGGGAAGCTTGATCGTGTATGAATGTACTTCTTTGAGAGGAATGTGTGTATCTTGTGCTGTTTGAAGAATCTCTGTGAGAGTGCTTGTAGCTGCGTCGATTTCTTGTGGCGAGCGCAGAGTTCCCGAAGTGAGATGAATTCGTTCCTTGACTTCCTTTTTAAATCCTTCCCAGTCCGCATCCTTATAATTGCGCTGTTTTCTGGGGGTCCTTGAAGTTGTGCCGCCTATAGTAAAGCACACGGGCAGATGGTCCGAAGACAGCTCGTCTAATGTGCGCAGTGGAGATATTGTCTTAACATTTTTCTCGAGTACTATATCCAAAGTACTCGGATATCTAGAGCGTTGCGTGTAGTACGTAGGTCTGTCGGGCGCCATTATCGAATAGGTATTTGTCTGCATGTGTGTAAAGAGCGTATTTCCGTTCGCATTACCTCTGTAGTTATTCCAGTAGTTGTGTTTGGCGTTCAAATCGCCTCCTATCACAACGATTGGTCCCAGATTGAGCAATTTATTGAGATCTTCTCTCACTAGGTTACTTTGGGTGCAGTATACGGAGATGATGGTATGCGCTCTACCCTCTATGGTGACTTCGATAATCGTGGCTTCAGCGTGCTTCAACTTCGGAGTGGGAATTCTTGTGGACGTCATTGATTGTCGAACGAATATTGCGGTTCCTCCGCCTGATCTTCCCTGTCGGTCGTCTCGGTAAATCTCGAAGCCTTGCACTCTCAGCGGTACGCTTGGATTCAAGTGGGATTCTGATAAGAGAATTATGTCGGTGTTTAATTCATTTGCCAAAGCGAGCAGTTCGTCTGTCTTGTTGCGCACGCTAAATGCGTTCCATACGAGGACTCTCACCTTCTCGGGATTAGACATCGAGGGTGGTCGTGAGGAGCTCCATCAGGACGACGAGCTTCTCTGCTCTTGATGTGCAGCGGGCGAGCTGCGATCGCATCCTCAGGAGGCCTTGGAGCAGGGCCATGATGTCCAGGTCGTCCTCTGTAGTGGTGGGCGCGCGCACGGGCTCCTGCTGTGGGCGGGGCTGGGGGCGGGGGGGCTGTGGGGGCGGCGCGGTCTCGCGCTGCTCTTGGGCGGGGGCGGTGCCTCCGGCTACGTTGGCCCATGTGCGTCCATCCGTCCTCGGCTGAGGAGGTGGCCTGCTCGGGTTCTGTTCTGCCGGAGGGGGTTGGGGCCTTCTGGCAGGTCGCTGCTGTATTGAGGCGACGTACGCTACCCGCTTGGGGCAGCCTCTGTAGTTGGCGGGATGCGGGCCTGAGCAGTTACAGCATGCGGCGGGCTCGTCTCTCGTCTTCTTGGGGCATTCTGCCGAAGCATGCTCCAGTAAGCATTTTACACACCTTGCTGTGTGCGAACAGTTTCGGGACCCATGTCCGAAGTCTTGACATCTGTAGCACTGGGTGCCGTGCTGAAGGTGATTACTCCTGTGCTTCTGGAGTCGAATGCGGCAGTGGCACAGGTATTTGACGGCCGCGCGCAGCTGTCCCATGTTGACTTCCTTATTGAAGTGCGCTAAGTATATGGGATACTCATTTGAGGCAGTCATCTTGACCACCTTCACAGCTGGGAATCCTTGCGATTCCAGATCCGCCGCGATGTCTTGTACATCTACTAGAGGCAGGCCCTTGATCACGGCCTTCTTCATTTTTTCGGCTTCGGCCGTGAATGTGTGGAAGCCGCGCGCCTCCGCTCGCAGTCCATTGGTGAGGGCGCGATGGTCCTCCATCGTGCGCACGAAGATGTTGGCCGTGCCGCCCCTGTTATATCTAAAAGTGAAGAGCTTACCCGCCCCCAGATGTCCTTGCACCGCAGCTGTGATCTGCGCGTGTGTCATGTTCCCCAGGGTCATCACAACCGGGGGAACACGGTCTCTCCTTCCGGTACCTGCGGGGGAGAAAGAATTATTAGTGTTGGCACGCTTATTACGCGGCGCGCCGGCGCCTTCGCTTCCCTCGGGCAACTCTTCAAATCGGTTGCCACACTGGAGCGGTTGTGGTCCCCGTGGGGACATGGGCCTCTTTGCGGGGTTGGACGGCCTCGTCCAGCCTCCATCCTGGGGGGCAGCCGTCTCCATCGGCTGCTGGGGCCTCGGGGGCGCCACGTAGGCCGACGCTGGGCCTATCGGGGGGCGCCTGGGGGCAGGACTGGGTCCTGTTGCCCAGGAGGGGCCTGCTATGGGCTCCGTCATCTCGGTTACGTCGGGCGTGGTGGCAGTCGTGGTGGTGGATGGTCTCCGGGTCCTTGGGTCCTCGGAGCGGGGCTGTGGTGCGGGGACCGTAAGGCGCATGGTCCCTGTCTTCCTTCGAAGCGCTATCTGATGGGCGCCGGGCGGTACCACGACCGGGGAGTCCTCGTGGTCAGCGGGGAGCATCCTCGTCGGGAACATCTTGACAGGCGGTAGTCTGTGCCTCCTCTTGAAGAGGGAGCACGTCTCTGGAGCTTGTGGGCGGTTTGCGGGGGCCAGCGTGAGTCTTCGTTGTTTAAGTATAGCGAGAAAGTGTTGCCTTGATAAAGGCAGTTGGGTGGGCGCGAGCGCCTGCTCGGTGGGCCGGTGGGATCTCTCCGGTCGGCAAAAGTAGCGGGGCCTGGCTGATTACTCAAGCCAGACAAAAACGACTTCTGTGGTTGATCTCTCCTCGTGGCTCTATCTCTATTTGAGGTTGTGGTGAAATGTGAGCTTATTTATGAGGTTGTGATACCGTGTTGCCAGCTCCAAAAATCTGAGCTAACATTAACGTATCAATTTTTATTTTTTTATTTTTAAAGTGGTTTTCTTCGTTTAGCTCTGGTGTAGCCGTCAATTACCGGATACCAGGAACTATTGAGCTTAGCTCCATCGTCTCTATTAATATTTACGGGATTTTTATGGATTTCAATGGCCTCCGTAATCAGCCGTGCTCTATAAGTTTTGGGTCTCCCCAGGACTTCAGGAACAAATCCAAAGTAATGCCCGGTGTCAATCAAATGCTCGGCAATTGCCGACTTGTCAGGGTGGCCGAGTTTACAAGCTCTGAAGTGTTCTGAAATCCTTTTGGAGATAGTCCGCTCTGTCTGGCCTACATAGACCTTGTCACATCCGGAACAGCTGAGTTTATACACTCCATCTGTTTCCAGAGGAAACTTAGTCTTTGCAGACCTCAGTAAGTCCTGTATCTTTGTCGTTGTTCCGAAGACAGTCTTGATACTTTCCTTTCTCAATAGCCTGGCAATTCTGTGCACATAAGGCAGGAAGGCACAGCCTTTCGACTCTTGTTCAATTCTGTCTTCGTTTGGTGCAGATTTGGCTCTTATGATTTGCCTTGTCTGACTTGCTGGGTAACCGTTACGCTCCAGTGCATCGGTCAGCTTCGTAAGTTCCGCTCCGATTTTATGTTCTTCACATATTCTGGTCGCTCGGGTCACCAATGTATGGATAAGTCCTCTCTTCTGCGCTGCGTGGTGGTGCGAATCAGCGTGTAAGTACCGATTCGTATGGGTTGGTTTTCTAATACTTTAATTTTATTTAAACTCCACCGGTTTCGGAAGAACCCTTCCTTCATCAGGAGAATATTAAAAAATAATATCAAAAAGTTTTTAATATTCTCCTGATGAAGGAAGGGTTCTTCCGAAACCGGTAGAGATTAATAAAAAATAAATTGATCAAAAACAAATTTATGTGTTTTTTATTGTAAATTATGACGAGTCATAAAGTTGATGCTATTTACAAATAGGTAAAAATAATGTTTTAAATTAATTTTAAACATTAATTTCAACCATCATAATTGTGTATTCTACGTACAAGAAAAAAAACTGTCAAAACTATAACTATAAGTGCAACACAGTTTTTCTGTAGATCGCAATGTCATTGACCGTGGACATTTGATCATCTGTCGATATTGTAAAAAAGTGACGTATTTATAAGAATATTGTTGCGGTCAATGCCGATGATGAGCGATGGCACCTATAAGATGATTTAAGAGACTCCATTGAAGATAATTGTTTACGCTAGTTATTTCCTTTGTGCGATTAACGGTATATTTTTTAAATGTTCACGAATTGTACGACCATGGTAAGAGAGACTAGTACATAGATCGTCTGTTGCTAGTACTGAATAACTTTGTTTCTTATTGCATTTGTAAATTATGTTTGCTTAACAAATAATTATAAGCAATAATTAGTCGCCCGAAATATCAATATGCTATGCATAAAAAACCTTGTCTTATAAACATTAGTTAATCATTAAAACAATAACATGTTTGCTTACTTAATACAAGTTAACAATCATCATTACATCATTACAACACTGGCACCACTGAAAAAAAACAATTAATTTGCCACGAGATAGAATTATTTATTATAATAAATTTAGCTAATTATTAGCATCACTTAATACCACATTACGACGGCCTCCGTGGTCGAGGGGTACGGCTCTCGCCTAGCAAGCTGTAGGTCGCGGGTTCACACGCCGGCGTGCGCAAGTAAATTTTATTTGATTATTTGTGTTATTTCACAATTTACTCTTTTAAAGTAAAATATCGTATATTTGCGGCACGTTTCATATTGGAAGATACTCACAGTATTGCCCTGGTGTAAGACCACTATTCCGAATTGAAACGGTGCTTGAAATGGCTTTATCTGTGTTTGGTGACCATCTGAATAGCCAGTTACTTTCCCACCTTCATCTTCCCCATTTCCTCCCCATCCTCACTGTCTTCAGTCTCATAACATACTCAAATTGGGGATGTCATAGTCTTCCTGGCTCCAGACGGTTGGGAGCATTGAGACTTTTTTGCAATATTTACATAAAAATAAAAATGAAACATTAGTTTTCTTATAGTATTATTTAGTGTATTAGTTTTATTTTATATTAACTCTTTCACTCCACTTATATCATGTCAAAATCATAAAATGTAATCAATATTATAAAAAATAAATAAATAACAAAAATAAATTACTCACTTCGAATTACCCTCCGCTATGGTAATAACAATGTTACGATGTAGGTTTTTATTTTATTTAATTTTTTTGTTTTGGGGAAATAAACAGTTTTACAATTTTATAAAAATAAAAACAAAAAAATATTTTAAAATCGATTCAATTGAATTTATTATTTGTACCTGTCATATGTTAAAGTCGTTGATGCATGTAACTTATTTCATCATTTTCTGATATTGTTGACTTAGAATAAAAAATAATCTTTCTTATGACGCAACTTGACATCAAAATCGCACAGGAATAATGTCAACATTTTTTAATCACCATTCGGCAAAAGAGGAAGTCCATTAAGAGGATGTTTGGGAAGTAGGTACCCAGCTATTTAGATCTGGACACCAAATACGAATAAAGCCGTTTCAAACACCGTTTCGATTCTGAATGGTGAGCGATACTTAGGACGTTTTGTTTCATAGAATTTGAACAATTCGTTAAATTTCAAAGTCAATTTTCAAGTTCTGTGAAAGTTCTATAGAAGTTATATTATGTTATGTGAAACAACTGACCAATACTGGTGTTATAACAGAACTTACATAGAACCTTTACAGAACTTCAAAATTAACTATGTGTAATTTGATGAATTTTTCACAGAATTTGTATTGAATATTTAAGTTATGTTATTATATCACTGTAGGCTGGTTGCTTGACAGAAATGAAATAATAACAGAACTTTAAAAAAATCTTTCCCAGAACTTGAAAATTTGAAGAATTGTTCAAATACTCTGAAACAACCCGTCGTCCTATCTTCTAATCTAGTTTTCCAGATTTATTTTCATCGCGGCAATGACATATTACAACGCAAAGTTTCAAAAACATGAAATGGCACGTTGATACACAGATTAGTGGATGGCAGCATTAATTTAGAGAATATGGGTATAAATGAACAGTGATGTTTATATTATTGTGGTCCAAAGCGACCTAATCAGTACAACCTGTTCGTTTATTTCCAACAATTAAATAGTCTGAAAATAAACGATTGAAGGAATATTCCAGTCCGTTGCACAGCCAAATGCACCAATTTAAATGCAGTCAATGAAAGCCGCTGACACGGAGACTAATGAATTCGGGACTCCGTCCAACACGTGTTACCGGGATGGGAGCTGAGAGTGTTCGGACGCGGTTTTGTCGCGTTTTAACAAGAAACTCGTTACTTCTATTTGGGTCCAGTGGCTTTGCAGCATCCATTTGGAGAAACTAGGTCGCCGTGACGAATGCATCACGGGCGAACTGACTCGCTGACTGCTTCTTTCACTTTCTTGTTCACTGTCCTCCATCGAGCCGGTATCGTGGTCTCACTGAGATGAGGCGTTAAGTCAGAAATTGCACTTTTTAGATAATTAAGTTGGAAAGTTTTTGATTCATTTTAACAGATATTAATTAGTTATTGATCATAATAAAATATTGCCTTGCTAATAAAACTATGTAAACGGTGACTTTTTGTCATATAGTTAGATAAGTATTTCAAATCGAGTTATTCAAAAACCTATTTAATGATGGAATGGATGTTGTAACTAATTGAGCGACAGAACATCCGCGCAGAAAAGCTACACGTATATTTCAGAGCGTTCCAAGAGTTCATTGAAAATAAGTGTTTTTAGGTTTTCCGTTCTCAATCATCGTTTGAAATATACCAACAGTGTAATTCGAATATCCGAGATAAAACTCCCACACACTAATAATAAACGATAACGACGACGGATTCCTACCCAGTATCAAACAAATTAAAAGAAAAGTAACTACATTATTTTAATTTGGGAGGCGGGTTTGGGTACCGCTGCCCCGGGAACCATTTATAGGATAACCAACACCTCTGCCATAGGTAGGGTTGCCATCCGTCCGGGTTTCCCCGGATTTGTCCTAGTTTAGAAGGCGTCCGGGGAGCGTCCGGGCGGGGTTTCATTTGTAGTCCGGGTTTAGTAAGTCTAAACTTTAAAAAGGGTCAGTTTTGTTGCTTAAGATTTAAGAAGACTGAATTTAGTTTATATTATGTTAAGAGGTATTTTGTTGTGTAAATGGCTGCTGATACAAATTTAAAGAAGATAATTATTATTCAGTTAAAGAGTTACCTCAAAAATTGTAAGACTGAGTACTAAAATGGTCTTAGTATTTTTAAGATTTTTGTTTAAAAATGTAATTACTTTTAAACATTTAATAGGTTCATTTAAAATGATGATAAAAGATGACAAAATTCAATTTTAAGGTCTGAAAATAAATAAAAAGGTGATTTATGACATTTTAAACTGTTTTTATTACACTGACTCTGTTTAAAAAAACCTGTTGACATGTCCGGGTTATGGGCTCTAAAATCCGGGGTTTTCACGCCTCTTGTCCTGGTTGCCAAATTTTAGAGATGGCAACCCTAGCCATAGGTCATTCCAAGTATCCCCATACGTTTGGTGATTTAGCAGGGATGCCCGGGTTCATCGGGTTAGGTGTGTTCGGGATGCACCTGCCCACCATCTGCGTGGCGTGCCAGATCGGGAGAGGCTGGTTTGGAGAGACCCTTTGACCTCTCCAACTGGTCTCTTGGCCTAGCGCAGCAGTGGGAGGGATATGCTCATATGTCCGTCATTCCTGGACACACCGATTTCTACTACCCAACCCTCAAACCTTTTACCTTCCCAGAACTTCCTCTCCTTCCCTATCTTAAAATGACCCTCCACACAGCATCCCAAAAGATGACGTAGGCCCTGAGGGAAATTATTTTCCTAAAACAAATATTTGATTAAGTAATCGAAAAATAACTGACTAGTATTTTAGAAACGTCGCCTCGGAAGTTATTGAAAAAACCCTACCCAAACCATAGAAGTCGCTGAAAATACTCTATCCAAAACCTAGTCCCCCTAAGCACAGGATCTCCTATTGAGAAAACATTCTACATCTCTTCTATATTTATATTTCATGTATACCATCTTAAATTGTAAAAAAATTAATATACCTGGTTATAAAATAAAATTTAAAAAACAACACTGAAAGGCCATTTTTCTTACCAAGTGTATTTTTCTTCCTGAGTGCATTTTCACATGTAGACCTCAATATGTAAGTGCACGAACGTACTTAATTTCTATTCAGTATAGAGAATATCAATTTAACTATGTATTACAGAAAATAGCCTTACCATTTAGATAATTATCAAAAAAAATCACGCAGTACCAATCAGTACCTATGTCAAATTTTGACTTATTGCTTTTCTTTAATATGCCCAAGAACTAGTAAATTAGACCATAATTGTAATCTGTTTCCAATTATTATCGAGAATACCGCTATTTGCATAAGAAAAAGAAATCGTATTCTAATTTAATTCGTATAATAATGTGCTGCTTTAGAAATGAGACACTTACATCACGAATAATGTTTTATAACCACGCAACGTAATGTGTATAATTACCAACTTAAATAAATTGCCCCAATTAGACACTGCATCGTTTATCCTAAAATATACGACTAAAAACATAAAGCGGCACGGTTCGCAATAATTATTTACCTTAGGCACCAAGAACGGCAGGTAATTATTTTTTTCCTGCTCGAAATACATAAGCTGCTAACTTAATTAAATTGAGATACGTGTCGTCATATTTTTTAATAATCTTAAAAAATTGCCGTTTTATTATATTGTAGGTAATTTGCTTGAAGAAAATGGTAGGTGCCCTAATATATCTGTATTTATTATTTGATGTCCTCAGTCCTAATCAATGGCATATTGAACTTATTGATATAAACTGTCTCTTTTATAAATACCGTAAGAACCATTTTTTGTTTGTTTAAACGTGTGCTCTTAATTGACTGGAGCCAGTTGGAATCTCCAATTGGGGTATGTTGTGTGGCTGAAGGGTGTGTGAAAAGGAGACAGGGTAGAGGATGGTTCGGAAAAGTACCTGGCTATTCCGATCTGGTCCCCAAGCACGACTAAAGTCATTTCAAGCAACGTTTCGATTCTGAATAGACTCTATCAGTCTAGACTGTCTAGAGTATAGAGTATTTATTCTGATTATTTGGATTTTCTTTGTATCAAAAATACTATTTTCGGTTGTGTGTCTGTCTGTCTGTGACTCTGGTTCAATGAACTGTGGAACTCGGATTCGCTTTGAATTTAAATATCTTTTTTCAAAATTGCATCTGATTTTGATTACCTACCTATAATTTAATATTTTAACAGAAAATTATTTCGATTTTCTTTTTCAAAATGGGTATTATAATAACCCGTGGTTTTTCAGAGGTCTGTGCTAGTGTTTAAAAAGCGCTTGTGGTGATGTATCACAAAATTGCACAGTAAAAATGTTGTGTTATTATTTTCTATCAATATTATATGTATCATTATAAAGTATCTCGACCATAAATTTTACCTTATGTTACGTGTATATCGCCGTAAGATTGGACAGTTGGATTGTATCTGTATATTTATTGATGAAAAGCTTTTACAAAATTTTCCAATAAACGTTTGAAATGGGTGGTATTTTTTATTACCCGCCTGGACTGAGTCGACCCGGAAATGTCAGCGATTCGGAGACTGCAATTGAGGCGTAAATGTAAATGTTAATTTCTCGGAACAAACGAAATTTCGATTGGTGAAATCTAGGTCAACGTCTATTTCTGAAAGTAATTTTCATTTTTAAAAGCCTATAATTAATGCCTTTACTTATAAAGAGCAATAAAACTTCCTTAAATGACGTAATTAATAAGGTTCTGTATGACAAAGGAGCCCAAACTGAGAAAATACCATAAAATTTTCCGAGCTACGGCGATACTAAATTTAAGCTTCGGTTAAGTATAATGGAAAATAAAAGTTTATCAGAACATTAAGGCTAATTCCATTGGGCGGCTTATAAATGTATAAATTTTATGTCAGTCGAAGAATCCCTCTCCTTAAGTGTGCAACTAAATCTCGTGTAATTCTGCTACATCTAACCGAATGAAGCACTATCGTCAAATTGAAATTATAAAAAAATAAGACGAGACAAAACATTGCTCCATATTTTTCAACTCTTCAATAAGGAAATAGGTTTTTCAGTGTCTTGCTTGATATCTCCAGTGAATTACGGTAGTAAAACTATTGTATTGTATTTAATATTGCAATAAACACATCAATTTGGGAGGCGGGTTTGGGTAACGCTACTCCGGGAACCATTTAGTGAATAACCAACATCTCTGCCATAGGCCACCACAAGTGGTTGGCTACGTTTCGTGATTTAGCATGAGTGCCCGCCCTGCCCGGGTTTGTCGGGTGAGGTGTGTTCAGGATGCGTCCGCCCAGCGGCTGCGTGGCGTGCTAGATCAGTAGAGGCTGATTTGTAGAGACCCTTTGACCTCTCCGGCTGGTCCCTCGACCCATCGCCTTGCGCCGCAGTGGGAGGGATATATTCATATGTCCGTCACTCCTGTACGCACTAATCCCTAGATTCCTATCTAATCCTAATACATTTTACCTTCTCGGAACTTCCTCTCCTTCCCTTCCTTAAAAAATACCCCCCACATAGCATCCCAAAAGATGACATAGGCTCTGAGGGCAATTATTTTTTGCAGGGCCTTTTGTTTGGGGTTAATGTAAAAAAGGAGCATAATATAACGAAAGATTTTACAGCTTCCTGTTGCAATCCGATCTACTAGTATTATTTAACAATTTAATTGGGTATTAGCCTAGTGTGATAGTCAAAAGAAAATGTACTGCATCATCGTGTAAATATTTATCAAATAAAAAAATAAAAATAATAAAAATATGTATACATATATTAAATAAATCGTTTTTCTCGCACACGCATACACCACCGTTACCGAAGCGGACTACGTCGGTCTTGCAGGTTTAATATGCATTCAGCGAGTAATGACTTAAGTTTACGATTCTTCCGTCTTACAAACATACAGAGTCGAGATTCGCAAGCGCATAAACTAATTGACTGCCCAGAGTGGGTTGTGCATGACGGGGGTCAGGTACCGTGGTATTACGATGTACGATGACCGAAAAGCGATATGACCTTCGTACAAATCTTGTTCTTCTTTTCAAAAATACCGAATTCATTATTTTCGGCTCTTCAGGCTCTTGAGAATTTAGTTCTTTATCCTAATATATTTAAGGGTTATTGTTGACGCAATTATTAATCTTCCATTAATATTGTCCTTGCAATTTTTCCCATCCTATTTTACCTACAAGTACCTGTCATTATCTGACTATATCCACGTGTGTATGTGACATTTTACAACAATAAAATCTATGTGTATAATTAGAAAATGTTGAGTTGCGATTTTTTCCGGTTATTTGTTTGATCAATTGTATCGTCTAAGACAGTTTATTTATATAGCGCAATTAGTGAGTGATATTCAAGTGCGTTTTGCATTTATGGAGTTCTTCTTCTACGTTCTACTAAGTAATCTTCAGCTATATTATCCAACATTTATGTAAACCAATTTCATCAACGTGCTTTAAATTTTGTTTCTGGTTATTTCAACGTTCGCACACCGGTGGTCAATGCACGAATGATATTGTATTTTATTTAAGATAATGCTGGAATCCCCCCGGCGCCAAAATTATTGTCACGTGGTTTGGTTCCTGCTCGTCGAAATGATACTCGGATGTTGTGTTACGTTTTGTCTACTGTTTCTTATGTCTATGGAGATATCTAAGAAAAGTAAAACAAAAAAAAAACAAAAAACCGAACAAAATAACGCGGTAAGTAATTCCAAATGTAACACGTTCCAGTTTATAATAATTATTTTACTTGCAATATCTTCAGTACATATATACATATACTGACCGGTCGGTGGCTGGCGTGGCGTTGACAAGTTGACATGGCGTTTGGGTCCGACCCAGGCGTAGTGTGTTCAATTACTCGGCTGGCTAAGTCCTCCATCACAACACAAGCAATATTTTCCGCTTATTGTGGTGGTAGAAGATTTTCAAATTTAGTCAGGTTATTCGTAACCCGGGAATATGTCTTTCTTTAAAAAAAAATAAAAAACATAGATTTTTTTTTTCCGGGCTTGTACAAAAAAGTCTTATTAAAAATGTTAACATTTATTTCGACTCATAAAATATGGCCATTTAGATCACGTCGAGATCTTTCTCTATACAATATATTTATTTATTTAAATAAATTATTTTAATGCAAAATAAATCAGCTTTATTTGTCCTGTTGTTTTTAAACTGTTGTCTCCTGTCTTGGAGGAATGGGGTCCTTACTGTAGCAGCATTTAATATAATAATCTATTTCATTTACAACCCGTACCTCCTTGAATGCTAGAAATTGGTCTTACCGAACAACTACCGCCAGGGTCGACACCACGACCTACTATGTTTTCCACACGACAGAACGGACGTGCTGCCCAGCATAGTTTGAAAAGATGTATAATGCTACTAAGTGACATCTCTAGGTCTCATTTTTAACATTGGCCTGAAATATATTGTTAGGTAAATTGTAACGTGTATAATTTAATAGGATTAATAAATCTGTAACACACATTTAAGAAAGTGTCATCAACATGTCGCGCTTCGCACGTCGCATGTCGCGTCGTCGTTTTGACATGTGAAGTACCTATTGTGTTTGCTCTAACCATCGCAGGTAGCAGGAGTCGGTTCCCTGTTATTTATTTTCAGTCAACTCACAAGTCAATATTGACGTTCGTCAAATTGCTTTTGTTTGAAACATTCCCGTGAGAGACTCAGTATTATCTTTAGGTATTTGAGTTTAAAACACAGGTAAGGATTAAAGCTCGGAGCTTAGACCTAATATTTTGGAAAAGTTGACGATTTTGTTATTTGTGGAATTTGTTCCCCCATGTTCGGATAAACTTTCCACTTCCACATTACTCGAAATTAGTTTATAAGATTCTTAACAGAAAATTTGTTTTGTCCGACGTCGTGTCGAAAGGATCAGAAAACTTCCAACTGGCGAACCCTGGCCTATCTGGATTTAATAGGTCAATGCTACTTGATTCAATAATTCGAAACATCATTTCCATCTTGCTCAAATTTAAACATCAATGTCTTTGAAATTGTACCTAACCGTGTTTGATGATGAGATTCGATTAGCCAGTTACTTCCCGGCCTTCCTCTTCTCATCTCAATCCTGTTTCAGTCTCACAGTATTCCTACTCCAAAATGGGGACCCATAATATAACTCCCGGCAGTTGTGCGCAATCACATACAACCAGAAAATATAATTATTAAATTCTCATTGTTGGTTCCAAATTTTTCAATGCAAACTCGAGCGAAGCCGGGTAGTAAAGCTAGCAATTAATAACCAACGATCAGTATTCCAAAGACGTAATTAGCCTTCAAGCTTTTGATTATTTATTAGACTGTTCACTTTTTCCGTGTATGGAAAGCCATACGCATTCGTAATGTGTTCCAGGGACATTTTATTAGTTAATTTGCCGCGTGGATACGCGAGGAAATTTGTTTCGAGGGCTTCGTGAATTTCTGAAAATATTTTTCCGGCGAGCTTTAGGCATCTGATGGTTGCCTCCATATCAATTTTATAGCATTTTAACACGCAATATAATTTCCAAATGTCGTTCTGACATTTATCGAAATACATTCTACATATTTATCTCGGCTTTAATGTCCTTTGCGATCATGCAGATGGTAAATATTTTTATGCTCGAACAATAAACTTTCGCGAAAATTGTGTTAGAAATTTGTGACGATATTAATTTTAAGTATTTTATGTTAGTTTTTGGCAGCATTTACAAATGAGCCATCAAGTACAGTAGACGCTCGATTTACCGGAGCAGATGGGGAGATAATCTAACGATTTAACGGATTTACAAATTTATTACAAATAAAATGCACATGTAAGTAGGTGTCTACACGTCTTATGAAATATCTAAAAGGAAATCTTACCACATAATAATACGCGAGTGCCCAAAGATGCACTTGATAGCAATAATATAACGTTTATTTTGGTTACACCTTTTTCCTGAGATGATAATGGATTCTCCTTAGTAGAGATTAGTTCATAACTATGTTTCACCATAAATTGGAGTTACACTGTCTTGGTCCAGCACTCGAACATCTGCGAATTTCAATTCTATGAAATACATACCAATATGTTTGTAAAAGTGCATATTTTCTTAACCCATTATAAAATTTAAAGATAAACTCTTCATAGTATTTCATACAGACTGCCGTGTGTCTTTTGTGTGCAGACCGTTGAATCACTGATGTGCGGAGTTCACCCTTTTGAATATTTAGGTACTTTTAAAAAAATGTTTTGGGTCTTTAATATCTCCCGATTCGACCTAACTCGGTAAATCGAGAGAGCGCTATTTATGTAAAGAGAACATTGGTGTAATAAAATCCGGGATTATTTCTCCAGCCTACCGAGGCATCTTTGTCCCATTAGGTTGAACTGATATTAGAGTTTGGAAAGTATCCCGCGTCGAGCCTAAACACACAGCCCTTTGACGGCACCTCGGAGACCAATGAGCAAACAGCCCTGCCCGGGCCCGGCGCCGCAGAATGGACCGGGCCTTTTAAAGAGAGCGAAGGCGTTAGT
The DNA here is from genome assembly GCA_026573805.1 of Hesperophylax magnus. Classification (NCBI taxonomy): domain Eukaryota; kingdom Metazoa; phylum Arthropoda; class Insecta; order Trichoptera; family Limnephilidae; genus Hesperophylax; species Hesperophylax magnus. The sequence goes on from JAIUSX010000121.1 coordinate 12,002,303, forward strand.
GACGTCTGCGCTCCCCTTTCACACGCGTCGCGCGCGGGGAAAGTTAGCGCTAATCCGAGCTTTCCCCTTTCTCTACGTTATATTCATCCACTCATTAGGGACTGGCTCTTCATCATTCATTATGATTAGGGTCTTCAGGCTGTTAAATCAAACACGTATCTTTAAATACTATAAAATAAAGTCGCTATCCGCGTATGTCTGTTTGTGCGCTTAGGTCTTCTAAACTACGTAACGGATTTTGATAGGGTTTTTATTACCATTTATAGAATTTCTTCCGAAAGGTAAAAGTAGAGAAAAGTCGATGTTTTGTAATCAAATAGTGAAAAATATATTTTTGGGCGCTTACCTTGCTAACGCTGGCTAAACCTTAAATTCTAGAATTAACAATCTCATAAATTTACTACAAACAATTCATAACCCCGAGTAAAGCCGGGTACACGTCAGCTAGTATTTAAATATACATTGTGATAATATTATGAGACTAAAAAGGAGAAATACTTTTTATTACTTCTGTTAATATGACTTTGTTTGTTAAAAACCTTTATAACTCTTTTACCACTTGTTTTTTACCGGACCTGTATCACCTTACAACTTGAAACAGGCATCTTCCGAACTGAACAAAATTTTAAAAATAATACGAAGTTTTTAATGAAACAAATTAATTATAAATTCTTTGTTTTCAACCCCAAAAGATATGCCAATATGGTTATCGTTCCGGTGATATGGGTGGTGAAACGAAACCGGGTATTAATGAAAATGGTAAAAAAATATTTCAATGATTTCAAACATTATATTTGTTTCATTAAATGTATAAAATGGATTAATTTTATCCATTATATTTCATACATTTATGTAATTAAAAAAAAATGAAAACTTGTTTACGAATATTTAAAGAAAACAAATTTAATAATCCCCTTATTAATAGTACCCTTTTCATTGTTGCTTTCTCTTATTAAAGGTAATAATAATATTAAAAAAAATCTTTTCGATCTCTTTGAATGTTTTTCCACTTCTATTTTTATGTATATTGAACATAAAAATAGAAGTGGAAAGTCGAGATAAAAACATTAACCTTTTTAAAGGTCCTATGGGATTACTTCAGAATGTACCTGCTTCACAATATAATCTATTATCTCCAGGGTACCAACCTACGGAACTGTCTCCATTTTCAACTCTGTTCTACTCTCAGCTTATCATTTAGTAGAAGATTTGATTTTATATTTGTTATACTCATAGAATAAATGAGAAAACTAAAAGTGTCTCCCGTGTAAATTTGAATGGAAATAAATTTGTTACTGACTTTTGGATATAAACCACTTAGCACGCGGTCTGTTTCTCTTACGCTTGCCTGAAATTCTATACCGCCATCCCATTTGAATTTCGTAATCGTAGTGAAACACAGTTTTGTATGGAAATATAGGCCCAAATTGGGGTTACATTTGGATCACGAAACACGCCCACAGTGCCTTCTTGTGTTATTTTTTATTCTGTGGTAATATTACACTATTTCAAAAGTATGTATTCTTATTTTGTTTTTGTTTAAAGGTTTGGTTATTTTGCCGTGACCAAAGTGAGGCTTCAAACCATGGTTGTTTTGAACATTTTGTGCCTTTAATGAAGGAATTCACTTTGTGTTGAATTTGAGTCGAAAAACAAACAATGGTAATGGCTAGGCGGAGTATTGTGGTACAAGTAAAAGGCTGACTGGAATATTCCTCACCCAGTTTTCTTATTTTCGAATCCTTCATACGTATTTACACAACAGGTTCGTTGCCGGAGACTCCTGCCGAAGACAATCGGCTTTAAGCGCTAGGTACCACCAACTCCGATCGAAGCCACAAGTATTTTATTTTAATTTAAAAAGTCAAGACAACAAAAGGACAACATTTGACAAGATTTTAAAATCTCATACTACCACCACAGTAAGCGGAACATTTTGCTTTTGTTGTGATGGAGGACTTAGCCAGCCGAGGAATTGAACACACTACGCCTGGGTGGTTCCCAAACGCGATGTCAACTCAGTCACCGAACGGTAGCTTGTTTATGTATTTATTTATTTGTTTAGGAAAACTGACATATTTTTTTAAGATCTATAAATAATAAACATATAAACAATACAAATAAAATCTAATGACAGATTTTCACATAAACGTCAGACGAAATTGTTTCTCTCAATCAAAAAACCGTAGATAGTGAATTGAGACCATTTGACCTCTTCACCTGGTCTCTCGACCCATCACCTTGCGCCGCAGTGGGAGGCATGTATTCATATGTCCGTCCCTCCTGTACACACTAATCGCTAGATTCCTACCCAACCCTCATACGTTTTACCTTCCCAGAACATCCTCTCCTTTCTTTCCTTAAAAAAGGCCCTCCAAACAGTATACGAAAGATGACATTGATGACAAAAAGGCACTGTGGGAAATTATTTTCCCCAGGGTCTCCCGTGTGAGGTTAAAATACCAGTATAATTAAATTAACTCTGACTTAATTCGCGATTTTTTTAAAACAACACCTAAACAGTAATCTTAGTTAAAAAGTAATAAAAACATAAAAAATATCATTTTTGTTTAAACCACTATTTGATAAAAAAATATTAACAGGTTTAAAAACCACAGGTTTCTTCATCAGGGCCGAAGGCTTGGAATAAACTCCCCCCGGAACTAAGATCCATAACAAGTCCAACATAATTCAGGTCTAAGCTAAAAACTTACCTTTTTAAGCTGTCATATCCTTAAATTAAATATACCATTCCTGAAAGAATGTCCAGTTATATCCAATTTTTCAATTATGTCTTAAATCCTGTATCTAAATTTCGCTAATAAACAATTAGTTTATGTTAATTAAGTGTTAATCTTAAGTGACCTACCAGGTAAGTATTGTACTGTATATTATCTCCATATATAGTTAGTAATAACGTAGATCATTGTAAAAATGTTTTATAAATTTGTGCAGCACCCTTGGGGTGATTTTGCACAACAACGGCGCTATACAAATGATCCAATTCTTATTATTATTTTATTATTATACAAAGTATAATATTAAAAAAACCCTATTATTTTCATTTAGGTATTTCAATTGACGCCACTAAGTGAATTTACAATATTATTGAATAAGCAAAAAATAATATATCTTTATGACATTCACATTAGGTCACAAACTTATTGGCTGACATATTTATAGCATTCACATTTTAGAGTAGCTACTTTATAATACCGTAAGGTACCTAAATTCAAATTCTGAAATTCACAATATAAATGTACAAACTTTTCTTTTGTTCTCGTTCCTCTTAACTGTATCTTTAAATAAACTGTAGTGATGTAGGATCATTTGTCTATCTAATATGTAACATTATGATGGAGCAACTATTAACCTATTAAGTGTACATTACTGCCGCCATTGATGAAACCGCAGTATCCTCATTGAGTAGTTCAAGGACGATGATGTGTTTTTACTTATGACGGCACACTTTCCCAATACATGCGAACCCCTCAGCTCAGGTTCTCCTAGTGAGGTGGTAACAAAACTTACATAAACTTTATATAAATAAAAAAATTGTTTTCACGTCCTTTCAATACAGAGTAAACCGAAAACCATTTTTTCTAATTTGTTTCACAAATCCATCGGAATACAATTTTGCCTTTTTCATATGCGTCTTGATTTGTTCCTGCCTCTGACAGTTTTTCAGTAAATTATTTCATGGTTATTATTATTTGATCATTATTTTTGACAAACAGGAACATTGAAACCTCAGCAATTTCGTATAATAATTATTATTTTTACTGTCGTACTTAATTTCGTATTCGTAAGCTAACCATTGTAATGAATTTTATTATTTGCCTAATAAGCCTTTGCTATTTATCTTGGTTATTTATGGCAGGAGCAATGAAAATGGCCGCAAATAATAAACATATTTTCTTCTTTGGTAACTCGTGGAAGGTCAGAAGTTTTTGTAATTTTATTTAATTATTCGAGTAAGTGCTTCATAGTATTATTCTCACCGTATGTTTCATGTCTTCTTTATAATTTACGCTTTATTCATTTGCGGTCTACGTTTCACTATTTTACGTTGTCGAGGTAATCGTCGAAGAATTAACTTTGGGTTATACAGTCAGCAGTCTATATTGATTATATTATAATCTAGTTCAAGGTGTTTGTATATCATTTGTGGAACTCTTCTTCGAGTCGAGAGAAGACATGGCACTATGGAGTGAATCAAATTAATTAATTTGAACCAAATTCTCACTCTCGAGGACGTCCTCACAACCTCCTGTTCTGTAGAACGAGCCTCACCAATTTATTGTAACCTTGTACAAATGGTACAATTATAACGACTCTCTGTAAAATCGCGATATATTTTGGGGGGATTATGCCGTGTTGCGCTTCTTCCTTCTTTATCCAAATTCCGGACAGTATTACAGTGTTCATCATCAGGGAAGCTGGTAAAACGTTGGCTGAATAAGTAAGAAGCCCATCACGGCATAATACCCCAAAATAAATCACGATAGTACTTTTGACTGTGAAAACCTCAAATCATATCCAAATCAGTAATGTTATAAAAAATGTTCTAACTGAATAATAAAGTTAAAAAAACACTCGTGTCTTTTAAAATAAATATCATAAGATGTATGAAAGAGGTGTGCCGAGCAGGATATAGATGGCGCTGTATCCTCTCAGCCTATCACTGTCTTTTGTGGAAATAGCGTCATGTTTAAAAAATCAGAAAACAATACCATTTTCATCTCAATCGTTTTGATTCCGGTTATAGTTGGCCTTGATTTAAGAATGTATTTCTTAACACTATTTTTCTTATTTGATTCTAAATCTGTGAAGTCTATTTTGCCTGATTATCTTTGAGGAAAAAATGTATCCCGGCGGTTCTTTTATGTTTATTTTGTTTTTGAACAAAGGTTAAACAGAACTCCGGTCATGCCCAATATACGCGCCTGGGTTTCTGATAGCTTTATCAGCATTCGATATACAGGCAATGGTCTTTTTATGTTTTCCCCCATCGGTAATTGAACTTCTCGCTGCAATAAAAAGTGGCCAGAGCATGACTTGAGCCCCACGGCGCTCAAGTCTTTTATTTTGTGCTTATTTGGTTCGGGTTACGGTTACCGCTATTCCGCTCGAAAGAAATACACACCTACCTATAGGAGTTCCGGGTTTTATCTAACTTTGACGCAACATCGCTAATACGTGATATTTATTCAACACTTTGAAACTTATCGCGGCCGTTTAGCCTCCAACTTTTTCAATATAATTTAAAGCTTATTTGGAGGTATTTACGATGTTTTCTTATAGATATTGAGTTCTTGACGTGGCGTAATTTAAAGGGATTTTTTACGAAGCTCCCTAGTCAGGTGTTCCATAAAAAATTCTTTGTCAAACCTGCCGTATACAAATATTTACTTTATTCCATAGCAGACATATCATTTTGGGAGAAATGATCTATTAACAATAAATGGCAGCGTGTGTATGAAAATTGCGATTAAAGACTATGAAACACTATCTTATTTCGGAACTAACTCGGTATAACTAAACTATTTTATTTTTGCGCTACGTAATTGAACATCTGGTGTTTCTTTTTCTTAATAAAAAAGGAAAACACTTTGTTTAAAGTCACTTTATTGAATTTTTTTAAAGTCTACGGGTTTCGGTACCTCCGTACCATCATCAGGACTGTTATAAAAATACTAACAAATACAGAATAATACACATATATATAAACAAATAGTTGAGAGAGAAAGAGATAGAAAAACAGAGAGACACAGTATCAGTTGTGGGCGGGAAGTGGGCGTGGGGAGTTAGGGATAACAGGAAACATATTTATTATAGGGCTGAATGTTAAATTTAATTGATTATTGATGATTTCAGCCTTTGAATTGACTGATTTTTTTAATTCTTTTTAATTTTAATTTTATTTTATTTAATTTTAATTTTCTTTTTCTTTCTTGACGTTCACAGAACGTGATATCGTCTGTAAATGTAAAGAAAAAAAACATGTTTTTGTCTGGTTTTATAAATAAAATTGGCAAGAATAACGTGAAGTTATATCCTAGTTTTATTTTCCTTTTTAATTCAATAAAAAATAGGTAGATACCATAGACATTCAAATGAATAGACTAGCCAATCAGGGAAAGGGGATCAAACCAAATTGCGCGGACAGCGTGACGGTCCCACTTTCAATCTGAATCTTTAAATGAATCTGACAGTGTACAGGCAACTCGCATTGTAATTTCACCATTCGGTTCCCGAAAATAAAATCTGCTTACGGATTACTACTTATTTCTTCAATGGCGCGCAAATTGCTGGCTACGTAAGAACTTTTTTTTATCCTAAATCGGATAAACAAAAGTTCGAGCTTGTTTTCATAATTTGATATTTTGTTATAAAATTATGTGAATAAAATTATAGGCCTTAATCTATTCTGAAACTTTGAAAATGTATTAATTTATTTTATTTCTCCTTTTGCAGGTTTACTTGACATTTGCGGCCGACAACTTTAAAATTTAAGGTGAGAATTACCCACTGTAAAATATCAGCCTAGTTTTATGAACACAAACACTCCTACCTTTGTTTTGCTGGAAAAGTTTTATGACAATTTCACACCACTCGGTTTATATTAACTCTCTAGTTATCGCGCACTCACGGTTTCACGAATTTTTTAAAATTAAAATATCAGGAAAAGTCAATAATAATAATATTTTTCACCGCCTGGCCTCCTTAAAGTGTCTATGATTAAAATTTATTCTTTCAGAAATATTTTTCACTGTAACCTAAAATTCTTAAATTCATAAGCGTTCTTTACAATTAAGGGTAACGAATAATTTGTTTGAATCTGAGTAATCTTTATAATTGATATTAATTTGAGTATAATTGCTTTGCTTTTGCGCTGTAATATTTTTGCTAAAATGCCGCCAACTCTGAAATGGTTATATTTAAATGCTACTTTAATTCAATTAAGACATTAAAAAAAAGGTTCATCTCGGTTTTTATGTTTTCAAATACCTCATTCATAAGATCGCACTTTAATCATGCAAAAGCCAAATAACTTTTTTCAGAAAAAATTCTCTTAGAAATCTGGAATTCCTCAAGGGTATAACCTCGGACCGCGGTTGTTTCTAATACTAATAAATGACATCCAAAACTATGTTAAGAATAGTAAATGTCTACTGTTTGCAGATGACCTTAAAATTCTAATGGAAATAAGCTCCCAACAAGATTGTCTTAAAATGCAAGTTGATCTGGATGCACTATCTGAATGGTCGTTGATAAACAAATTAGATTTCAATACAAAAAAAATGTGTCACTATGTCTTACACTCGTTCTCTAAACACTATACTTTACGATTATAAGATTAAGGGCGAAACACTATCACGTGTAAATTTCGTAAAGGATCTCGGTGTCGTCTTTGATCCCGAACTGAAATTCTCTGGCCATATATCGCAGCTCACTCAGTCTTGCTACAAACTTCTTGGGTTCGTCATTAGGATATGCAAGCAGTTCAATAACCAAGATGCCATGTTAGCATTGTTCGATGGCATACTGAGAAGCAAGCTGGAGTATGCGAGCGATGTTTGGGCACCGTACCACCAGAAGTACATTGAAATTAGAGCAAATCCAGAAGAAATTCCTCAGGTATGTCTATATGCGGACGCATGGAACCTATCCCAGGTTCATGCACTATATCGACTTACTTGAGGAAACTAATTCTGTGAGTCCGGAAACTAGGCGGAAATCAAGCCTAACCATTATATCATTCAAAATTTGGAACAATTTTATTGATAGCCTATTCCTCTTGGGATGCTATGATTTATATGTACCAGACCACTACAGCCGAAGTCGATACCATGACTTATTCAGAGTAACAAAAGGCAAAACCGACGTCCTGGCAAAGCATAGCATGACGAGGGGAGTGGTGCTGTTGAACGAACTAGCAAAGAATTTGGATGTAAATGACTGTTCTCTAAATGACCTAAAACAATTATTGAAGAGTCACTTACCCAAATGCTGATATGATTTAAAATTGTACTGTAACTGGAATGAATGTTCTGTTGTACAATAAAAAAAAAAAATAAAAAATAAAAAACTTTTTTTTTTCTGGTTTATTCCAGATCTCGGGGAGGGTGGTGCAATCCCACGAGCTCCATATTATACATAGAATATATAAAGTAAATATAAAAAATATTGTAAGATAATACATACACAGTAAACTAAAAGAAAATACAATAATAATAAATAACATAATTAGACTAAAGGTTTGTTAAAACGAAAAAAAATAAATATATATATATATATTTATATACATATATGTATGTATAATATATTGTATAATTTATGTATAATATAGTATAATATATATAATATTTGTTTGCTAATAATTATGTTGTTTTTTATTTAATACTAAGCAGCCTTGTTACCTGCTTCAGGATGTCTAACCCCACAGAGGCATTATCATTCCAACTTTAGTATGTCCACTCCAAAAAGGGGGTGAGAGCCACCCTCCCGTACTACTACTGTACAGTGTTCAGTACCGTATACCTCGTTAATGCTAACAGACACTATCCTCCTTTAGTTGTTTTTACACAGTTCACACAAAACAGACCTCAGAAGAAATAAACATTGATGTTTAATGCGAAGGTTAATTCGATTCTTCGCTTTCGGAGTTTATATATTTTATGATGAATGACCTGGATCTATGCCATCAAATCTTTGTTGGCCTTCGTTTCCAGACATTTCATTATATTCTGTATAACAAAAGATTAACGATGTTGCTGCCATTGCGTTAGGTTTTTTTTAAATATTTAAACCAAAAAGATCTAAGTATGTCCTTGACTTTGGTCTTTGTTTTGAATTCTATTCATAAGGCTGCCGCATACATACGTTTTCCGTATTCTATTTCCGAATTCGTTTTCCGTATTCGGAATTCCGTGAGACTAGCGCAAACGTTCGTTTTTCTTCATTCGGAATGTATAAACGTCAGTACCAGTGTTGCCAACAAGGGCGATATATCGCCATTTAGGCTACTCAGAGCCAGAATCGGCGCCGAAAAAATCTAAAAGGCGACTGGTCGCCAATTAAGCTACTTCAAAAACATCAATTTTAAACATGTCCCGAAATTGTCTAGCCACCCCCCCCTCCCATGAAATTTATTTTTCTGGGGACAAATTTTATATTTTCTTGAAATTCTCTAGCCACCCTCCCCATGAATTTTTTTTTTTTTTTCTGGGGACAAATTTTATCTTTTTGAAATTCTCTAGCCACCCCCCCCCCCACGAAATTTTTATTTTCACGTAAAAACATCAATTTTAAACATGTCCCACCTAACAGCAAATTCGGCTACTTTACGCTACCTTATGTATGAGAAACGGCGATATTAGGTCAAGATCCGTTGGCAACACTGAATTACGAACGGAAATTTCCGTACGTTTGCGTCGGCACAAACAAACTGTATGCAATAGCTGCGTTCCACATGACGTCATTAGGTTTTTTCCATTCGGTTTCTCCGAACGCGCCGGCTCGCATTCGAAACGTGCGTAAGGAATTTGTTCCGTTCGGAACTAAAACGAACGTGTGCGGCAGTTAATGTATTTCCTACTGATTCCGTGCATTCGGATGTCCGAATACGGAAAACGAATTCGGAAATCGAATACGAAAAACGTATGTATGCGGCCAGCCTAAAGCATGCCTACACGGAGAAAATGACTATTGCTAATTTGTAAAAAATTTCTTCACATTATTGGTAATTCCGTTTAAAAACGGGATTGCAGGCCTTACAGATGAATTAACAGGTTTCCTGATAAACTTTTAGTAAATTACGAGTATATTAGCATGATTTCGGAACACGTGTTCATGGGAATCGGGGTATTTTTTGCATTTCGTCATGATATATTATCAAGGCAAATGCAAAGCGATGTAAAGGCCTTTAATTTGTGGAAAAACATGGCTGTTTGTATTTTCTGTTTACTTTTTGACTTTAGCCGCATCGATGAACTCCGTTTTTAAATATCGTTTATCTCGGAAGCGGTGTAGTTGTAGCGGTATAGCGACACCGCAAAACTAGTGTTAGTTAAAATAATCATTAGAAAGATATACAAACTCGATTATTAATTCTTCTCGCTTTCAATTTCGTACAGGGCGTCTGCGAGCCCTTTCAAATTAAATCCAATTAAGTTGGCTTGTTCTTACTTTGTAATAAAGGTTAAATAGCCTGATTCTATATCACCTAAACGGTCTCGGTCAACCCTGAGAGATTCACAGGGTAGTTCTGTGCTGAGTGCGGAGTATTCCCCAAGGCTAACAATTTAGTCCGACATCCAACTTATTTACGTTGAACTATGCGAACATTGTTTTCCCAGACTAAAATTTTCTAATTTTATAGGACCATAGAGCAAACTGTTCATAAACCGTAAAATTTCTTTCATTTAGAATTCGGACTTGAAGGCTGTTAAACTAACTGCTATGCCGGATCTCTTCTTCAACCTCATCTATTATAACCTTTTTGTTCTTTCTGTTTCTGTGAAAATATCTGTTTATACTATTACCCCGTACCTAAGTTTTCTTGAAGAATATTTTAGAGTACCTAGAGTAGTTACCTCTCTAGTTAGTTTTAAAATTGAACGCCTTGAACGGCCCGTGCAAAATTATTATAATGGACCCAAGAGATTAGTGGTTGATTAAAGAGAAAAGGAGAACGACTTGATCTGAGGTGGCTGCCCTATTTTTATGTTTAACGAATTTTCTGTGTCCAAGAAATTCTTTTATTTATGTAAGTTACGTAACTTTGAATTTTTTTGATACGATTTCAGTCGTAAATACATAAATCAAACAGTTTTTCTGTGACAGTGGTAAACTGTTACAGTACTTTAAAAAGCCTTTAAAAAAGCATATTTTGTAACATTTTGATTCATTGATAAATATACGAACATTCTTGCATGAGAGATTTGGGTATACTAGGTGGTCTAGTATAAAGGAAGCCATTGTAGGTAATGTGAGTGTAGGTTTATATGAAATGCTTGGGCGTCTAGACTGTAAAGCGTATTTCCTCGTGGAATGAAATATGGCTGGTCGAATATTACTTGAAATGTATATAGCCTCTTTGTTGGGTTTTAATAGTGGTTTCAGAATTAGATTATTATTTACAATTTCATAAATATCTTGTAGAGATTCAAGTTTTCTTATCGTTTTGGGAGTCCAATTATAACTTCAATGAATATTCTATGTCATTAATATTATTTCAATAATGAATATCACAAAGAAGCATACAACTCAAGCAAGCTCATAGAAGGTATTAATTTAATTAATGTACAGTTCTACAGTAGTAATTTTTTAAATTTATTGATTTAGATACGATAACGATTATAGTTTTGTTTTATAGCAATTTTGCTTCCGTGAATAGACATCTCCTTGTTAAGCGAAATGAAGAAATTGAGTAGGTAAGTACCTAATTTGATTTCTTTATATTATTTATTATAGTTTTTTTTTATGTTTCAACATCCGTTAATATAATATCCATGTTTATGTATCGTTTATACCATTCTACGGCACCACTGTACAAATTCCTTCAAACGACCCATGGAATTTATGTTTCACGACATCGCGAATGATTATATCTTTCATTCTCTGACTTTCTTTCGAATAATTGAAATAAATAGATAAAGGATTGAAAGCTTGATTGATATGAAATACAGGTAACTTACAGGCATAGGTGAACACAGAGAGAGCACTTGTATCTTTAAAGGCTGGGACTGTGGGGGCTGGTGGCTGGGGGGCTGGGGGCTGAAGGCTGTATTATTGATGGCGGTAAGGACGTAAGGACGAGGAGGGGAGGACGGTGATCGATCGCGTCAGAGCCTTTCCTTCCTCTTCAGTCTAAGGCCCTTTCCGGAGACCTTCAATGGAGAGGCGCATCCCAAATTTATCTCCAGTTTACATTTTTTTAGGGGCACAAACAAGTATTTGCGACCCTTAGGGGGACACGTGGCGATAAATGTCGTAGTTTATGTACACAGTGTCGCTTGTAAAACGTTTATTTTATCATCCCTCTGTTTGTGATATATTTTCACAAATAAAATAACATTAAAAAACTGAAGATTATTATTATTATCTTTTTTTTAAAGAAAGACATATATTTCCGCGTTACGAATAATATGACAATATTTGAAAATCTCCTACTACCACCACAGTAAGCGGAAAATGTTGTTTGTGTTGTGATGGAGGACTTAGCCAGCCGAATAATTGAACACATTACGCCTGGGTGGGACCCAAACGCGATGTCAACTCAGTCACCAACCGGTCAAATTGTGTTGTGTTATCCGGTTATGTTGTTGTTTATTTAGTCTGTCGGTAAATAGAAACTATGTTTTGACTAACAATTATTATGTACTAGCTGACATGTACCCGGCGTTGCTCGACTTATCTCTACTTTCAATAAATATAATATCCATGTATTATATATATATAAACCTTCCGGAAGAAATTCTCTAAATGATATTGAAAACCTATCAAACTCCGTTGCATAGTTTAGAAGAACTAAGCGCACAAACAGGCAGACGCGGATATTGACTTTGTTTTATACCATTAAGAAATACCAATGTATTGTCACGATTACGAATTTACTAAAAGTTTATCAGGAAACGACCTATTAAAAAGTAAGTAAATTTGGGGCTTGGTTTTTATTTATTTACATTCACTGTTAGGGAATTATTGTCTAGCCATATTTAATTTATTTATTTATACTGGGTTTTTACAGATGTTTTCACTTACGTGAGAACTATCCAGTTACAAAAACTCAGTTAAGTTACAGGCAAAAATCTAGAAATTACATACATATAGGTAAAAATCCAATTAAATACAGGTTACTTACAATTTAAAAACCAAACTAATAATATAAAATTATACATAAGTTCAGTAAAATGATAAATAATACTAGGAGAGACAAGAGACACGAGAGTTACAGCAGCAGCAGAACATTTTTTTTTGAAACTGTATAGATTATCGACGAAAAAACTAACTTTTAACTGCATGTATGTCTCCTTTTCCTTTTAAATAAACGTTGTTACGATTTATGATTTGAAGAGTAGACTCGTGTGATTAGCGAAACTTACACTTTTAGCAAATTTAGACTGATTACCCCATTCATTTATCTAAATTAAGATTAAAGTGGGCCCTAAAATGCTTTCTTGAGGCATGCCAAAAATTAATTAACAATTCTCACTATCCTTACCATTTATTCCTATGTTTGATAGCTTTTATAATATTTTGGAATGTAAGATAGTATCAAATGCTTTACATGGGTCTAACTAAGGGTTTTAACTAAAAATGTTGACGGTGAAATTAGTGGCGTAAGAGTATTACAATTCGGAATAGAACTGCTTTTGTAAATGTTCATCTACCTACATGTGTAGGTACGTACGTACATCTACCGGTATAATTTTTTTTTCTCGGTTACTTTATAATAAAACAACCCTTTATTCAACTGCTAGTTTATTGTTATTTTTTTTTACTCATTCTTCTACTAGTCTTAATTCTTTGTTTTTACTTATGTTTGTATATTTTCTTTATGTTAATTACTCTTCTTCTTTATTTTTGTATTGCATTGGTCATGTGAAATTTATAATTTTGATTTTTTTTTACTAATTGGAATTGCTATGTAGAAAGAAATCACAATAATAAAAATGAAATGAAAATAACACAAATAATTATTTCTGAGTAACGTAGAAAATTGTTTAGAATCGCCGTGAAATACGGCGGGGTAGAAAAGCGTAATAATACGTGGCTGGCAATAGTGTAGGGGAGAAAACCGAAAAAAGGTGGATTTGAGAAATTGGGACTCGCGGCAACCTGTAAGAAGCAGCGTCTGAATCGGGCTATATGTGTAGCGTACATATATTGTCTATACACCAAGTAAGATCTTTTCTTCACTGTGTTTTGCTATCTGGTGCTAGCTTTACTAGCATATTATTATGTACTAGGTTTGACTGCTATACATTGTACGTATATATGTAGGTATTATACGTAGTTACCCAAGCGTAAAGTTACTCTTACGCTAGGCGACTTACGCGTGTTAAGACTTAAACGTGTGTCGCAAATTCTATGCGGGGAAGCTAGTAGCTAAATTAAATTAATTTTTAATCATTAATGAAATAGGGAAGTAGTAATTCCCGAATAAGAGGTATTAGATTACTAAGTTAATTAACTGAAAATGCACTATATGGATGTGATTATTCTTTACTATTGTTACCACTATTACTTACTTATTTCTCTCGTGTCTCTTGCTTCTTTGTAAATATATAAATATATATATTTACAATGAAGCAAATAATATATATTTATTTATTTTTTACATTAGCTCCACACAGTAGGCCCTGGGGAAAATAATCCCTCAGAGCCTCATGTTTGGGGATGCTGTGTCTTTTTAGGGAAATGAAGAAGAGAAAGTGCTGGGAAGGAAAAGGGTATGAGGGTGGGTAGGAATCTAGGTAGGGGGTCATTGTACCAGGAGTGACGGACGTATAAATCCATCCCTCCCACTGTCGTATAATTATTACATACATTTCAAATACTTGCATTATTTATCATCCACTTTTTTGGTTTTATTATCTTTCGTCTTTACTGCACCTTTAAGTATACTTCATGTAGATCCTTTTCTTTTCACTAAATTGTGTCTATGTAATATTATGTTGTAATTAACATAATGTGTATACAAAACTACCGCCACGGGTGGAAGGAACCACAGTATTCTCGTTGACAATCTCAAGGACGGTGCTGTGTTTTTGCTTATGGCGGCATAATAACGCTTTTCCTAAAACATGGAACACCTCAGCTAAGGTTCTCCTAGTGAGGTGTTCACAAAACACTTCTACTAACCCATATAGATGCTGTTTATCAACATCTTTGTATAACTGGTACTTATTATGTTAACTGTGTGTAAGAGAATAGAAATGAATAAATAAATAATTAATTTAATAATTTTGTAATTTTATGTACATATTACATATCCTCTGACTGAGTTTTTGTAATTTGAGGAGCCTGTTTGAATAATAACCGTTTTTTATAACTGGCTTGTTCTTAATCCAGTACAAATATAAATATTAAACATTTTATGGTTTTTGTTGCTTATTTTTTGTGAAAAATAATTGTTAGCTTGTGCAAATTTAAACATTAATTTGATCTTTGAATCAGGTAAAATTTAACGTATTTGAAGTATGTACCTATATTTATTTGTGTTGATTTTATGGTGCCTGATATTGTTGAACGCTTTTGATTAAACTTTTTTCCGTTTTAGAAAACTAATTAGGTACTTCTTTTCTGCAAATACATTTTATGCTAGTTCCTTTGTAAACTACAAAATAAAACGAATTGCGTAAATAAACTTCACTCTGACTGAGGAAGTTGACACTCTGACAGTATAGAAGATGCAATAAATCGAGGAAGAAATAAATAAAGAAACCACAAATCTTTGTATCAATTTGCATGGTTTCTTGTTTACTGAAACGCTTTGAGGTAATTGATCCATTTCTTTATCTATATTATCCGTGGAGGTTTATGCTTATGGCATCAAATCAAACCTCTGTGATGTACTATGTACGAGGTGTGGGTTCGTCTTAGAAAATAGACCTTTTATAGTTTACCCTTACATTCAGATCAGGCATCAAGGCAGCGAAAAGATCAAGATGTAGAAAGAAAATAAACCACACTCACAGGTGATTTATATACCGAGAAGGTTTGGCTTTGTCGCTGTCTATTCTACTAGGAGTTTGGTAAAATCGTATAAAACTGTACGCATTACATTATATTCTGTATGTGAGGATATGACGTGCTTATATCGTGTTCGTCCTTGTCGGAATAAATAATCTGGATCGCATCGAGTGGATCGCGATCAGATTATGCCGGATTTGATTTGCAATAAATCTAATAGGCCTTTCATATCTGCCCGCGTGTTCTTTTAGCGTTGCCAAATTGCGAAATAAAGCCTCTCAAAGCATCTTCAACCTTATCGCGATTCTAAAGCATTAATCCTCCGCTTAGATTTGAGATGTTAAAATGTGGGATATTCAGTTAATGTTTTGACAATATACAAATAAATTAAGGTAAACACTTCGAATACAAAGCAACGTTTGAATGAATTGATTCTAATTAAATATATAAATAAACGTCTTGTTCCAATATTATGTCGATCAATTCTAACAACTCGAATTGGATTCTCGTTTTGAAGCTTCAGTGATTCGTCTCAAGCAGGTCATTGTTAAATTTATTTTTCAACTCATTTTTTTTTTTTTTTTTTTTTATTATTTTAATATACATCATATGGGTTACATTAATACATACATATTTTGCAAAATATAATATTAAGGTTCATAATTGGTCATGTATACCTTATCAGAAAAGAGGAGCTCTTGTGCCTGATAAGGGAGCCACGATTCTTACTTAGATTCATAATTCATTATGTGATATAATAGTAATAATATTATATATATATATATATATATATATATATATATATATATATATATATATTAATATATATATATATCATTGAGCAATAGAATGTCACAACACAGCAAGCTTTTAACATTCGAAGAAATGGGTTCTTTTTTATACCCATTCCAAAATCAAATGAGTTTCACGAGTACAGAAAACTTTTTCTACGTAATAAATCACAATTTTTTTAAAAGTCTGCTTTATGGAATGATATCGAAAGCGATCGAATTTCACAATATCAATGAAACATGTAAATAAAATTCTCAGAAACTATTTTTTTCCTTGAGACAATTTGCGTGAATGTATGACGGACCGATTTTCTAGAGTTTCGTATTTTTTTGTAAATTACATTGACATTCATGTACTCTGTAGTTTATGATAACGTTGGAAATAACTTGCTTGCTCAAAACAATTGTTGGGACTAAAATTTCCTGACGCAAATGCTTTGTGCTAGTGAGTTCATGACGCTAGAGCTCATCGATCCAGAGATTTCCCTATATTTCACAACGACGAGTTCAGCTTTATGGTTTAAGACGAAAATACTAAATACGCGAGTACATAACTACCTACTATTCGAACAATGGAACTTACAACATTATAAGTTTTAGGGGTCAAATAATTTGACCCTAATCACATAAAAACACAATCGGCAATTGTATGTTTATGTCGTCAACGCCGAGGTTTTTAATTTGATGTGTTCATTTGACGCGACAGAGACAACACAGGCTAGTGTGATTAGCGCAGATTGGGCCATTAGCCTGAAGCTGTTCTGTACTTAATACGTCACGTGTCCCAAGGCCAGAGGAAATACGCATTTATTGCTCCCCTTCAACAGAGAAATCACGCGCATGACTATAGGGGGCATTGCAACAAATCACACGCATGGTTGGTATTTTGAAGCTAATAAATTAACCTCTTTTGAAAAGCCTGGTCAATGGGTAATATATAATATGTTGTGCCTTCTTTGTACGTAGGTATGTGATTTTTTTACACAACCATGCTTATTGCACATTTGAATGAATGCTGTCCCATGAATTGACTTTAATACCGTATAATAATTTTATTTTACCGAGGATACGGTTTAACTAAGTGGAGATGTGAAAGAGGAAGGTTGGGATATTCAAATCCGGTTTCAACTTTCCAATTGTTAAATGTGGGTTTTCATCGGTCGACAACATTTGTTTTTGGGCTTACTATAATATAATACATCACGAATAAAAAAAAAAGTATTTTGTTCTTCGGGTCGTGCTGAAAATGTGCACTGTCCATGGGGGTTGATGTGGGATAGTCACAATACCGAATTTCTCAAATTCTAATATTTTATAAATATTTAGAATTATATTTTTCTCAGAATATTTATTTTGAATTTATATATTTATATTAAGAATTCATATTTCTGTTATGTTTTACAAATATTGTTTGATGTTTAGTTTTTTTTGTTATTGAAAAAAAAAATTAATCAAATTCTTATTTTACTTGTAATCACAGTTTTATATTCGTGTCTTCGTAGATCTATTTTGTACCTACTTTATAGTGGATTACAATTACATACTGTTATTATTTCGTACATAGAACAGAAATTCTTTTATGTACAATGTATCATGCATCACCTCTATGTAAAAACCTTTTAATTTAATGCGTATAAATAAATAATTTTTTTTCATCGTGAAACAAAACTGAAACTCCAAACTACGGCGTGCGTAGTTTGGTGTATTACCTCAGATTATAGATCTTATTCATAGACATATGAATATTAGTAGACCTGCCCTAAGTGATTAAAAGCGTATTATCCCCACTCCCCATACCGGTTCCATTGGAGCCGGCTGTGCTCGCGTATGGCCTCAAGTGAAATTTGAAAACGTGACGTCATCATTCTTGTGCGAACTATGGTCGAGGCATCATCGGTTCATTTTACGAAATAACACTGCAGAATGTTGACTTGTGCTATGAAAACTTGTAAAAATAGATATGAAAAAGAGAATAAACCCAATTGTCGTATTACATTCCATATATAAGCATTATTTTACTTTATTTTAAGCATATTCACATCGTATAATATAGATCAGTTGTTACTATCACATCGAGAAACGTCTGGACGCGATACACAATGCTGGTTGGTTGCTGGGAAGTAAATTATGAACATTTATAAAAGTGTCTTAACGAAATATTCGACTCTGAAAATGGAACCGAATTTTTTTGCCGAATTTGGACTTCGCAAATTTGTTCATAACGTGGCGAGTAATTTGCGCTCCCATGTAAAAATGTCTATTCATTCAAAAGCAGATTTTACTTTTAAGAAGTAAATGGTGATATTATAATGCGAGATGCCTATTTACTGTCAGATTGATTTATTGACGAATCACAGTCAGCTTCACTCCCTTCGTTCTTCAACAGTTGATTTTACCCCTCGCCATTATCTTCTCGTCTATTAATTCCTATGTCTGTGATCTTATTTATTATTACCTAACCGAGAAACCAAATTAAAAATGTATAAATCGTCATATTGAGTTTCCATAGATACTTACATATATTATAAGTACTCCGTGGGTACTTACTTATTGTATAACCTACCTAGCTATCGTGATTTTATTCCCGCTGACTTCCGGCAAAGAAAAATTAAATAAAAATTTTCTTCTCTACAATTTTCAATAAAATTCTGCTGCTACAGCATTTTTATTTACCGGCAAAGAAACGAGACTAGACAAAAAACGCTTCGCAAGTTCCGTGGTCAAAATATCTCTGTTTTCTCTAAAAGGATTTTGCTTACAAATATAAACCGCTAAACTACACACGGAGATTCTGCTGCTTGCTTCGTAGGTATCGATTCCATTTTTATTTGCTTGGAAAACACCGAAAAACCGAAAAATCGGCCTGTAACTGTGGAAAGGACGCAACCCTGGTGGGTATTGGAGAAAGCAACGTTCACTGGATTGAAAAACTGTGGAAAATACCACTTAGTTGTGACGAAATAGTCTTAACCAATGTGCCATGACAATTTTATTATCTTTTTGAGTTTTAAGTCTGTAATCTGATTAAACTAGAATTTGTTATCGCTTGATATCATTACCGTCGTTCCATCCTTTGAAGGCACGATGAGTGTGGCTCGGCTACATTAATAAATAAACTTTTGTTTTATTACCTTTAAAATAGTGAAAAACAAACGAGAACTGGGTTTTAAATATATTCACAACTAATGTCGAAAATGCGAAAAGCTTCAGAATTGTGGAGTAAAATTGTGAACAAAGAAAATTATGTTAAGTAAGTATTTACTTATTGTTTAGTGAGTTGGTGGGTATAGGGGAAGAACTTTGTAGACTTAGGTATAGCTCCTTTGTAATGGTGCATAGAGATAAAGTCATTGATTCATTAAAACTACTGTTTATTCATATAATAAAACGACATGTCATAGAATTTTTGAATTTATCATTGCACGACAAAAGTGAAAAAAAACGAAAAATTTTGGCTTGGCTGAACCACCGTTGCCTTGTTCGGACCACTGCCACTGGGTTGCTGCGATCAGACCAAAGTATTTAGGAGGCAGGGTCCAATTGTAGCCCCCTTTTATATTTATAACTTTAAGTGCGAAATAGGTAGACTTGACATGAAATTTGGCATTTTTGAGGCCAGTTTTAGACGTATGGACACTTTTCTAGAAAAAAACACAAATTGATTTTGAAAGATCGTTATTTTATCTAGTAAAGCAAGATGTTAAATTTTGAAAAATAATATTATTTTCATATCATAATAAAGTGTTATCGTTGGACGTTGCGCAGATTTGTTGCATTTTCAAAGGTGAATTTTTATTATACAACAAATATTTAAAATCATATAATAATACAGTATAAACAATCAATAAATTATCTACCAAAAGTATGTATTAGAATTTTGTTTTTATTTCAAATAAAATAAATCTGAACACGCGTTTTGTGACGAAAATCCCTCAATTTGACCATTTATTTATGGTCTTACAGATTGGTATAGTTCAGATCTTTTTACAAAAATAATTTACCAAGACATTATTAAAACATTAGAAATAATTTATGACCCCAAAATATATTCTTAAAGTATATATAATAATTAATTTTGATTCACGGTTTGTGCATTTTTATTAACTCGGCGCAAGACAAAATTTTGTCATTCTCCGCCGCGACCAGGCGGCGAGCGGACGTGTAGTCCACGCCGGTCTAGTTAATAACATTTTAAAGAAATTCCTCGCTTAAAAATGGGGAAGAAAATACCCTTGGAACAAAAGTTTTATTAGAAAACACAAATTACGACATCAAAAACGTACGTGGGAGATATATTTTCAAAAAAAAACAAAGGTTAGTGATATTTAATTATCCGTGTACATTGTACGTACTTATATGCTACAGAGTCGTTCGAAAGAATCAGTCAGAATAAGCACATATTTTTTTATAACATTAGGCGATAATTTTGTGTTGTTTAATTTCCTGGAAAAAGAATCAATTATGGGGACTATCAGGAGTTTATGTCTGTCATCGATGTTTCATGTATAAATGTTAAAACTTATGCCAAAGTACGTGAAACTGTTTGTGATTGGTGGTAAAAAAGTGCCACGAACCAAATGAATTTTGATTCGTGTTGTGCGATTCAAATCATTTTATTGTTCATAATTTCTATTTTACTGTCCAATTCACTATTGCATTGGTATAATTCAACATATTTAATATTTTTTGTGTTACTTTTTGTCAGTTTCATAATGTCATATTGTGAATTGAGCTTCTTGTTTTAGGAAAAAAGACGAGGTTATTTTTGACATACTAACCTATGATTATTGAATCGAAATTTGCCTCGTGAATTTAATAACATTTCGCAAATTAGACGAATCAGGTCGCTCCGTTAACCATGAAAACAAATACATGAAAGCGATACGATATTATGCAATCGCATAAATACATATGTAGGTAGGTACCGTAGAAAATAGTTGGAAATATAACCTAGTTTTAATATATATACTACTTCAGTTTTAAGGAAAAACCCTCTTTTCAATGTCATACGTATCAAATCAAGTAATACTTTAAAGATAAGTATTAGAAATAAAACTTACCGGTAATACCTTTCGGACAAACGAATAAACATGTAAAACAAAAGATTTTTACTCACTTTTGGAAAACCTATGTAAAATAAATTTAAAAAAAAACAAATATTTGAATTTTTTTTAAATGTATATTCATATACCTACATATTTTATATCTACCATGTCAACGCACTGCATTTGTATTTATTTATGTTTACGCACTCCGACGTATAATTTACAAATATGTATGTTACTACTTATTAGGAAGAAAGCTACAACCGAGAATTCAACAACAATAATTGTTATTTCATCGGAACCATGCTGTAGTTTTCGTCAGCCGCTCAGGTGTACGGCTTGCAGTGGAATGAATTCGGTATTTCTGTCTCGTTCTAAAAAACGTCCGATCGCGAGACCGTCTTTTAACGAAATTTGAATTCTCGTCCACTGGTTAAGACGCCTTAATAATGCATATTAAGATTTTCAATAACAATAATAATAAACTTTAAACATTAATTAAAACATAGTGATAACAATTAGAATCAAATACTTCTCAGTTTAATAATCGGTTATCTTTTTAAGCATTGAGTAGTCGCGATATACCTAGATATCTCCTTTTTTTGCATGGTCACAAGAAACAAACTAACATTTTAAGAAATAACCCAATAAACATCAAAACCGAAACGTTCTTCTTGAACCCACCTTTGCACATTTATTGGACATTGGGTGATACTGTGTATCCTCCACTCTTGGAACATGCCGCAAATATATTAAACCTACAATTGGTATTTAGAAAACACTATAAAAGGATATAATATAACAATTGAAACAGGTATCTAGATATCAGGTATCAGGTAGACATGAATTGACTTTACTGCAGCGGCCATAAATTAAAAAATAACATTACGTTTTCCACGGTAATAATAATTGCAGCATAACCTCTGATTTATTTCCTTCTCAACATTTACTGGTTGTGTGTTTTCATTTATTGTTAGCTTTGCTTATGTTAAGATATTCCGACATTTGCCGCCGCCCTCATCGGAAACTTTAAAGCTTAAATTCCGTTTATCGCCTCGCTTTTCAAACGTGCGTAGCTACACAAATCTGCCGTATTTTAGAAACAAGTAAACGAAAGATGTCATCGGGTTGTTTTGTTACGTAAGTGGGTATTATAAAACGACGTGGATTTCAAATATTCGGCAAAATAATGTTTTCAAATTATTTCACAAATTGTGAGGCTAGGTTTCTCAATGAAAAGGTACGAAAATTCAATAAACGTGTAGATTCAACCTGTGAAGTTAAGTAGTTATGGTCATCTTCCTCGATTCTTACTGGCATAATATGAAGCAAGTTGAATTTATTATTTATTGAATTTTTTTTACAAAAGCATTATTATTCAGTCTTATATTAACGTATATATTATTTTTTATATCAACGCTTATAGCTTCGTTATAAGCGTTAATATAAAAAAAAAACGATTAAATTCAATAGGCGTAACTGTTAAAAAACTCTCTTGACATTTAAGTCTCCGCATACCCAATTTATAATAAGCTTAACTCTTTAAGTTTTTAAGTCAGCCCATACCTGTTGGAATGCTATAAATTTATTCTACCGAACAACTATCGTCAGGGTCGACGCCACGACTTGCTCTGTATTCCACACGGAAGAACGAACGTTATGGCCCAGCGTAGCATGACAAGAGGTAAGGTGCTGCTAAATGATACCTCGAGGTCTCTTGATATTTTCAACATTGGCCTTAACGATTTCAAAAGTCATTTTAGGCAAGAACTCTAAAATATCGGCTATTGTGAAATGTTTCATTTAATGCTTTGTATATTCCATGTGTATTGCAATAGGATTGCATCAATCTGTAATGCAAAAAAAAATCCATATTTTATTTTTGAAGATAATATACATTTGTTATGCCGAAACGTTAATTATACGAAATTCCCCGATAGAAAAAAACGCAAAGTAAGCTCCGAAAATTGTTAGAAACACGTTTTGTTCTGTTATTTAATATGTTATAGGCATGAAAATTTCACAGGGTATCTATATTTAAATGCAACTTGCTTTTTGTTGCTCTACTTCAAATGAGTCGTGTTTTATTAAATATTTTCACCGTTTTCGCTTAATTATTATCGTTTTTTAATGTTGGCATTCCCTCTAAAATACATATTTACGTATCTCCCTTTGAAACCATATTTGAACGCTCACTACGGGGCCATAAGTTAAGTAGCTTTTAAAGATCACTGTGCATTTTTTATACTAATAGCATATTAAATAACAGAACCATTTTGTTTTTTATAATTTTCCGAAATATTTTTCGATTTTTTCCGTCGAAGGAATTTCATAAATAAAATGAAAATGTATTCAAAATTTCGTATTCTCTACAATTTTTCGACGTTTGGTGTAAAAATATGAGGTTTTTTAAACTTTTTTCATGTTTTAAATTAAAATATTACTATTTATAAATATTAAAGTATATTTCAAATACAAAAATCCATATTATAAGTTAATTTTGTCTACTTTTAAATAGGATTTGTTTTTACCACATCTTCAAAAAAAATAAATATATAGCATATTTAATATACTTTGGAAAAAATAACCCGAAATTCGAAGTAAAATTTCAAGTTTATACAATTCATATCTGTTAAATATCAAATTATTCAATAAAGGTTGGGAATAAGCCGACGTAGCTTAGTGGTTTAGACTGTTGAGAGCACCTGACCGGCAATCAGAAAGTGCGGGTTCATTTCCCGTCGGCGGCATTTATTTTTACTCGGGAGATATTTTAAATTTGTATGGATATTTCAGGCGAGTAAATATTTCTAATAATAATTTGTTATCCTTTGTGCCATTCATAAAAAACCTTGTCTTCTAAACATTAGTTTATCATTAAAAAAATAATGTTAAACATCAGTTTAGACAATTTTAGTTTAAATTAAGGTTTTTGCATAATCGGTTGTTCATCAATTGTATAAAATTTACACCACCTTTACTAGTAAGGCCTTTAATATTCAAGGGAAGTATGTTGTATGATGGTAGGAGTTTGGAATGCGGGGTCTTAAAAGTATCGAAATGAATATCTGTATCTCAGTGAGAACAACCCATATTATTATAGATTTTACTTCTAGTAAACCTTCAACGCCGAAACCTATTTTGTTACTAGTGTGAGCTGGTAGGAACTTCCCGAAGTAGGGTGTCGTGTAATACAGGGATATTTCTTGTTCGATCGGAAAGCTCCATTGTTTTTGCCTCTTCAAAATTCTGACAATACATTATTTGTTCCATTCAGCGTACGGATTGTGTGACTCATTCGGAACAATGGACAGCGGAGGTTCTTCTTTGTAATGACCAGATTCATAAGACTCCAAATACTAGAAAAAAGGGATGAAGATATTATTGTAAAACAGAAAATTCCTTGGCTCTGTGAAAAATAAAATTTTCCTGGATTAGGGATGGGGATTACCGCTTTATTTGCCTTTGAATTGTATGGCTTCCTATCTAGACATTACGTCATTATTCAAGGGTTGCACGTACTTGTTAATAAGTTACCTATTGTTCATTTGATGTTTACCGTTATGACGCTGTATCCAAACTAAAAATTTGTTTATTTGAATGTTTTTTTTTATAGAATTATTAAATTTTAATGTGCACCTTTTTCATCGTTGTATTAATATGCTACAAAACACTCACTTGGGCATAATAAAGTTTTGCTGTATTATAAAATGTACGTGTGTCATGTAGTTTTTTAACGCTAACATTGTGGTATACAATAGTGAATGGTGGAAAAAGTCGGAGGCGCCCGAGAAGGACATTAGCAATAGCGGGGGATCCACTAGTAAATATATAGTAATGTCATATACATAAATACTTATAGTATTGCTTTGTTATATCAAATCATGAGTGGCAACGTCATTCAAATTCTATTATCTACAATATTTTTTTATAAAAAATAAGCACTTTTGATCGAATCGTTTGTTGCTTTTTCCAACGTTCATATGGATTTATTGAAAGCTTTTTTTTCACTTATTGCATGATTATATTACAGAACAGTGTAGTGCGAAAATTATTGTGTTTTTTTTCTTTCGATTCAAAATGCCTGCGACAAATTTTACGTAGATTTGGGTTTTGCGTTAATTCGATTTTGAATGCTCGCATTTTGCATTACACGACATTTTAAACAATTAAATGGAATGCGAATTGAATATACATGAGTTCTCCTTAAGCGAACATCCCCCTCAAGCAAAGCTTAATTGCCAATTTGTAAATCTCAAACAATGTTAGACATGCAATTATTGCAGTACTTAAAAAAATGGGAGCTCTAATTTAATGTTAAAATTCTACCTTAATTCAATTACGATAGACCTAATGTAAGAACGATGGTAGCTGTAGCTGTGACTATGCTGTGATAATATATTACAAAATAATAACATTACTATTTATAATATATGATTCCTAGTGAGTTAAAAAAAACCATTTCGCGAAAGACAACATTACTTAAAATTAATAAAATAAACTTATTTTTACATAAGAAAGCGAATTTAAAAGGAAGTTTTTTTTTTTTTTCTTGTTATTCATAAAATATATTTGAATAAAGGTTTTTTACATGCTTTTCAACTACCACATGTAGTCGAAAAGCATGAAAACC
This sequence comes from Hesperophylax magnus, assembly GCA_026573805.1. NCBI lineage: Eukaryota > Metazoa > Arthropoda > Insecta > Trichoptera > Limnephilidae > Hesperophylax > Hesperophylax magnus. Next base: position 12,028,474 of record JAIUSX010000121.1, read on the forward strand.
ATGTAAACCATGTCCGTATTATGGTAGTCGATATGTTCAATGAACAGTGTACATAGATTTATTATAACAGACTAGACAGACTAATGGTAACCTAAAAACAAAATTTAATGTAAAATATTTCACAAATACATTAAAATAAATAAACAACATAATCATTTTTTTGGTAAATTTAATTTGACGGCAATGTCTATGCATAATGCTCCGGTGTCTTCTTCTGATTGTAGCTGGTTCCTCTATCATGTTTCCAATATTTCTCCCCTGGATTGTAATTTTGGTAAATTTTGTAAATAGGTATCTCAAATTCAAGTACATTTGGGCGAGTCCATTTTTATGAATTTTCAAATTCCTCCGATTCAATTTGGTAATTTTGTATCTCGAATTCAAATAAAAACAATTGGGCGAGGCAATGTCAATGGCATCCATAGTGATTTTTTTTCAACAAGATTTAACACTGTTAAAGCACTTGCCGGTAAGATACCCGGGGAAAAAACTGTAGGGCGTTTGTCTATACGTGCTTACACACTAAAAAAAAACGCACACTTTTTCCAAATTTATAAATTTTGTTAAAAGGAGCTAACATCAACACAACCGTACTTAATAAAAAAAAATTGTTTATTTGAATGTTTTTTTATAGAATTATTAAATTTTAATGTGCACCTTTTTCATCGTTGTATTAATATGCTACAAAACACTCACTTGGGCATAATAAAGTTTTGCTGTATTATAAAATGTACGTGTGTCATGTAGTTTTTTAACGCTAACATTGTGGTATACAATAGTGAATGGTGGAAAAAGTCGGAGGCGCCCGAGAAGGACATTAGCAATAGCGGGGGATCCACTAGTAAATATATAATAATGTCATATACATAAATACTTATAGTATTGGTTTGTTATATCAAATCATGAGTGGCAACGTCATTCAAATTCTATTATCTACAATATTTTTTTTTTAAAAACAAGCACTTTCGATCGAATCGTTTGTTGCTTTTTCCAACGTTCGTATGGATTTATTGAAAGCTTTTTTTTTCACTTATTGCATGATTATATTACAGAACAGTGTAGTGCGAAAATTATTGTGTTTTCTTTTCTTTCTATTCAAAATGCCTGCGACAAATTTTACGTAGATTAAACCCAAAAGATTTTACGTTACCTTTACTTACATTTATTTACCTCTGTGTTTTAAGCTATATTTACGTTAACTCCACGCAGGCGACCCTGAGGAAAATAATTTCCCTCAGGGCCTGTGTCATTTTTAGGGATGCGTTGTGAAGAGTCTTTTCGGAGAAGTGAAAAGAGTGGAGATGATCTTGAATTGTTCCAAGTTGTAGGACCCGTTCTCATGTGAAAAATTCAACCGTGTACAAATTTTGAGCGAGGGCTTGGCTTGCTTCCCGAAAGCGATCAATGACGCTAGTTCCTAGAAGCATCTTCCATTGAAATGCCAGTGGAACAATATTTTCATTCCCATTAACATTCCCACTTGATGCATGTGCTCTAAGAATTGCAATCCGTTTGCAATTAATCCGAAGTAATCTATGAAACGGACCGCCCTTTTCTGCAGAGTCAAAATTCAGTATTTTGGGCTCCAGTCCAGAGGTATCTGCCAAATTGGGGCGCACTTGCGATTTGTACAGGGTCAGCGATTGAGTACTAATAACATTTGTAATTTATGTATTTATTTATTTTAATATCAACGGTATAAAATATACCATATACAGTAAATTATAAACAGTGACATCAGAAAATATACAATATACAGAAACTATAGATGGATATAAAAAGTTAGAGATACAAGTACATGCAAAACTTGTAGGTAGACTAGGTAAGATTAGTATTGATTGAAATATATAATAGCATAGATACATGATATAATATATTACAATAGCTAAAATGTATGCATTTATTTTCAGGTTTTGGTTGTCATGGTTGTCATGTTTGGTCTCATGGTTGTCAGGTTTGGTAATCTTGACAACACAATATTAGTACGCATTGTAAAGATTAAAGAACCATTGAACATGTTAAACATTAAAAACAGAGAAATAATTGATTCCCCTATCTTTTTCAATCAATTTCTTGAAACTTTAATCAGAATGTTCTTACAAAGGTGGGAATAAACATAATAAACATTCTACAAATTTCCATACAAGATTCTGATTAATTGTCTGTACTACATCCAAATAGAAAAATCAACCCAAAGATAGTACCTACTGTTACAACTTACGGCGACGCTTCTGGAATTTCACTGAAGATGCTATCATGGTCGACATTAAATGTTCAGCCTCTCTTCGTGGAACACTGAAAGGCTATATCATGCTTTCCAGGAGCCCTGTCATGTCGGCATATCGATATTTCCTGTAGGGCTGCTGAAACGGGCGGTGAAGCTTTTGGTTCTATCGATACGATCTGCCGTACTTCGACACCCGGCGAAATGTGGTTGCCAGAATACGTATTTCCAATATTATTGACTTTCAATTTTCTTACTTGGCAATATTTTTATGCCGTCCGCTGACCCAATTGTTTTATTTGTCTGCTCACGAATTTACTTAATGATCTCACGTCTCTAGATTTTCCCATAAACTGAAACTAAATAGCGCGGTGTGATATTTTATCGGACCTTTTACGTTTATACTTATACACGTAGAATAAAGAAGAAAACTAGATGTGCCTTCCATACAAATTTTAATGGAAACAAATGTCGCCACTTACTAAGTACCTTTTGGTTCTAAAGCATTTTCAACGTGCTCTGTCTCACTTTCACTCGCTTGACATTGTAGATCTCCAACACATTTGAATTTCGTAATTTCCGGTGAAACCCAGTTTTGCATTAGAAATTTAAGGCCTGATTATCCATTTGGATCACAAAATCCGCCTGAAATTTCTAATTATACATGATTACTGATCTAGGGTGCGAAATCTAAAAAAGAGAATACATGGAAGGGTGTATGGAAAAAAACATTTTTGGAAATTTTTAATTTCACATTATATTTTTTTTTTAATGATAAACTAATGTTCATAAGACAAGGTTTTTGTGCATAGCACAAAGGATAATAAATTATTATAAGCAATAATTAGTAAAATTTAATAAGCAGTAGTTGTTGATTGAAGTACCTACTAGTACATATTGAATTATTTGGTTTGTTGGAAATAAGCCGACGTGGTTCAGTGGTCCAGTGCGTCTGACCGGACATCAGCAGGCGCGGGTTCAATTAACGTCGGCGGCATTTATTTTTACTCGGGAGATATTTTCAATTTGTATTGATATTACAGGCGACTAATTATTGCTTATAATAATTTAAATTTCAAGTTGATAAAAAGTTGTCTCTATCGACCCACATCCACCAACTTTCAAAAAAACAAAAAACTTTTAGTTCTCTCGCAAGAGGCCTAAAATTTATAATACTTTGAGTATAAAAGTTGAATTTATCCATATGTTTTTGTCACGAAAACTTCTCCTAGGATCACTGTGAACATTGTAACATTGTACACACGAATATGATTCAGAATGAACATTATGTTATTAATTAATTGCAATAATTCGCCGTACCTACAAATAATCACCTGTATGAGTTTCCTCTTGACGCGGATAAGTGTACTTAATCGATAAGTTTGAAGTATGTGAGAATAATATAATTCGTTCATGTGAATAATAAAATACATAAATTGAGTTCGTTTACGTAAATGTAAATTTCTCATTCAAATTCAAATTTGGTATCGTATTTCAAAAGATGAAACTTGTACGTACCTCTCCATACGCAGCTTGTACCTCCATCAAACACACTCATTCTTTGCAGTCTCGATGGATCGACATTGAATATTATGAATATTGAAGTTTATTTTTGGCTTTTCTGTTACGAAATAAGCGCATCAATTCGCTCAAACTCCGAGCTTTTTTCTAAACAAGTTATATTGAGCTGGCATATGTCAGTATTATTTCAATTGAAGTCAAAATAATATAATCTACTTCAAAGGTTTTTATGTAAATAGTCAGTTTTATTAGTGGGTTGATTTACATTTTTCTCCCCATATAATTATGTAAATTTTGTTCACATAGCAACAAAATCATTCACAAATAAAACCGTAATTTTTTAAATATTTTAAATGATCGGTTAACATTCTTGGGGAGTGCTACCGTGTAATTTTCATTATCATTGCCATACATGAGTAGTTAATCGTTAATGATAACTATTTGTAAATGTTCCAAAAATAATCGTTATCTGACTGATATCAGAAAGAATTATCATGTTATTATCTTTTTTAGCGTTTACTTGTATTTTTGCGAACGAATTAAGAGAATAGCTTATGACTTGGAAAAAAATGTTCAAACTCGTGCATTAATCTTTTGATATTACTAACTTGTGGATTAATGTTTCCTTAATGACCATAAAATGGCTCCATTTTAGCTGGTTTTCCAGAATCTGCTTACGTCATCGACCATATTTTAATGAATCTGTATTTCTTTGTGCTCAGTGCAGACAGTTTCAGAAAAGTTTCTTCTCAATAACTGTGTTTATTTAATAGCTTTTCTGGTATATTATTAGTTATATAATATCTTATAAAATACTTTTTGTTTTAAAACCACGAGTTTTTAATATTTTTTATAACCGACCGGTTTCGCTTTACTCAAGCATCTTTAGGATACAAATTATTACTGAAGATGCTTACCCTGAAAATGCTTGAGTAAAGCGAAACTGGTCGGTTATAAAAAATATTAAAAACTCGTGGTTTTAAAACCAAAAGTATTTTATTTTATTAAATATGTCAAACCACAAAGTGATTGCTTTCTACAATAATATATTATATCTCCCTGTTTGTTGCTTTTTTAAATTTAAATATTGTACATAAGTTCCAATGGCTCCCAAACGTCTGGAAACAGTGAGACTATGACAACCCCTAATTGGGGTATGCTTTGAGGCTGAAGATTGTTGTGGGGGAAGGGAACGGGGAAAAGAAATGCGGGGAAGTACCGTTACAATATTGTGTTTGTATGCCTTTGTTGAAAGAGTTGAGTTTTAATACGGACAAAACTATTTATTCATATTCCGTATCTACAGGTGCAAACAAACAATTCATCTTAAAGAATAACTAGTATAAAGTTTTTTTTTAAATAATTAAATTAGCGCCATCTATGAGTGAGCAGTATATGAATAAATTTCAAATCAATGTATTAATTTATCATTAAATTTATTAATGAAATAAAAAGTTACAAAAATATATCCATTTTTTAAACTGTTAGCTATATAATTTCTTAAAAATATTGATCAGTGCACTCGCCATTTAAAATAAATTTATAAGTGCCTCTGGGCAGACTGGCCGTTCTTTTTAAATATGGATATATTTTTTTTAATAATATTTACCAAATAATCCATGCAAAATTATCAGAACTTTAAATACTTAAAAAAAAATACACATATTTTATATCACTTGTTCACCGTTTTTAATATAATTTTATCCCGTAATTCCCACCTTTACACATTTTCGATAATAGGTTTATTAAAAAAAACCTTTTCCTCAAAATACATAAGATAAAGGTAAAGGTGAAAGTAAAAGATATGTAAAAAAAAACAAATAAACAAAGCTTTCTTGTACCTACCATTGATAATCTTTTAAAAGAAAGCCAGGATTTATTTAAGCTACCCATCGGTCAGTGGCGTGAAGTGAAGATTTTAACAGTTAGTAAGCTTTGACTGTTTTATTTAAAAAAAAAGTTAAATTAATGCTCAATTTAATCTTTGGAAACTTCTGGAAGTGCTTTCGTTTTCAACCCTCGAGCTATTTTTGTAACGTTTTTTAACAAACAAAATTTGAAAACACATACGGTAAAAATTAAAAAAAAAACTTTTTCTCACAAGTAAAAAGCAAATCAGATTAATTCATAATTCGCAATGCCATCCGCTCATCCTGTTGACCCATTAAATGTGTATATTTAGAAAATTTACGCAATTTTATTGCCTACGTAAATTTTCAAAAATAAGATGGAAATTCTCTGGTAAGAAAACACCTATTCGCTGAGCTAAATTTAATGACTCCCTTATTAATTAATAGGTCCTAAGTAATTTCTTAAAACTTTTTCACTCTTAATTCTTCAGCCGAGTCCCTAAACTCAAGTTCATCTGAATTAGTAGGTACGACAAATATTATAATGAAAAAATCTTCAATATTGAATATAGATATTATTATTATTGTAGAAAGCAATCACTTTGTGGTTTGACATATTTAATAAAATAAAATACTTTTTTGTTTTAAAACCACGATATTTAAATATCGTGGTTTTAAAACAAAAAAGTATTTTATTTTATTATATAGATATTATTCTTTAGAATCTCTCCTCTAGCAGATAATCTAGACTGTCTACTTAGTACCTGAAAAAAATCTTTTTACCCGTGTTGTTGAAACTTTATCAAAAACACTGATTTCTGTTGTGGCTATCTATCTATCTGTAACTCTAGTTCGATGAACTGTAGAACTAGGATCACTTATGAATTTAAGTATGATTTTCGAAATTGGAACTGATAGTAATGAAGCGATAAATCGATTAAGTATCTACCTATAACATAATTATTTTTGCCAGATTTCTTTTTTACGAATTGTTTTAGTACTAAAAGTACCTACCTATAGTAATATAACATTTTTTACCTACCAGAAAATTATTTTAATAATGAAATCTTGTATATGAATTGTGTATTTATTTTGTTTAAATTTCTTAGCGTTAATCTTGACAAGTAAAGCGGATATTATAGTATTTTTTGCCAATAGGCAATTATATCCTATGATTTTTCACGGGTCTTCGCTGGTTTCGTATTAATTTCTCTTAGAATAGATATTCACTCTTTTACTTTTTTTATTCTTTGTTTGCCTACGTTGTTTTTACTAGTCGTATTTAAAAAAAATATAGTCCACTGCTATTAAACTAAACACTTCGTCCTTGACTTTAAGACTTCGCTATTACTCTAAATTTTGCAACGAAACTTTTCATTCCCCTTTAGTGATGATTTAGTGATTAGCCCTGGAAGAAGATTCTATCAATTATCATCTTGTTGATTTCCTTCCTTAGTTTCAATATCAAGCAAATCTTATAAAGGTAGTCTATGACATTATTTATATCGCTCGAGGCTTAATGATCCCAATCTGCATATCGCAGGCAATACAATGGTCTATTGTTCCCTGTCTATTGTGCCGGGGCAATGCGAATCAATCGACAGGATAATGAAGCTTATTCGCCTATTCAGCAAATTACTCTCGAATTGTGGAATTTATAACGATTTTTATGGGTCCGCCAGCAAAACCTGTGTTCCAGTGTAATTTCATTTTTCTCCGAAGTTAGTAATCGTATAATTCATAATTCCATTAATTACTAAGATTTTCATGCTTACCCATTCTCAGTACACCATTCTGGAAATCACCAACAGGAAACCTTACTTACTGCAAATCTGTATGTGATCATTACAGTTGATCTATCATCTAGTCATTTTAAGGTTCATGATGATTTCGTCAAGCCATCGTTCTTAGTATAAAGAAATTCTTTACCCACGTACGGGCAAATCATTTTGAAGAGGACAAATTTGAATGTCTGTCGGATAGCATCGAAATTTTTCGAACTCGCAATCTCACAAAGAAGCTGGGTGTCTAGCGACGTTTTAAATTTATTATAAATTTGGGCTCGCGAATTCAATTTATTTTGTTGTTTTTCTCTTTCACTATTCAGCTTCCCAACAAAAACAAAATTTTCGCATGTAGCAAAGCTTTGTGGGTAACGGTGACCGGATAAATCATCACAATGATAATTCATCACATCTTTAAAAAGTTATATAAAGTCATGGAAAGTGATGAAACAAAAACTTTATTAACTGTGTTAAGTAGGTTAGGTTAGGTTAAAAAAAAAAAATTCTAATTTTCTAATGACTTTATATCACTTTTTAAATGTGTGTTGAATTGTCACTGTGTTGAGTTATCATGGAACCGTGGATAACATACATAATAGTGTAGGTTTTTCACACACCTGATAGGTAAAGATCTCTCTTTTAATAAATTCTCGGGTTTAGATGTGCTCCACAGAAAAGAGTTAGATTTACGTTTAAATAATCTAGACGCTCTGGAAATAAAGAATCCCTAAATATGTCTAAAACCAATTTACTAAATAAACAATTAGAATTGTCAAATAGCCCCATTTTAAACATATTCCGCCAAAAGTTGTGGTTCTCTCTCCCTCCTACCTTACCTACAAATACACTGTAACTCAGTTATTGCCTTAATATGTTTTTATATAACCCGACATTTATAACCGAATCTCAGTTGGTTTTATTTAATTATTTAATTTATTATAAAAACAAAATTATTATTAAATTTAATTGTTTTTTGGTCCATCTAGTACTCAAGCGAAGATCTCTTTAAAATGATTTCTCGCACATATACATGTAAAGTTTCTTTAAAATGATTTGCCTGTACGCTGTGTGTGTAAGTTCTTATTTTGATAATTAATTATTGAAATCATCCCAAATTGAGAGGAATATTAATAAAAATAAATCGGTAACTATTTATTGTGTGAATAATGTTGTGCAGTAGCATTTTTCATGGTTATTCTGTTAGGTTCAATGTACACGTATACATATTATGTAAGTGTGTAAAATGTGAGAAGTAGTAGCTATCATCAAGATTATAGATGGATTATTGTTTAAAGCTCTTTCTCGATAAATCGCTTTTAAACAACTTGGAGCTTTTCGATTCGTCAAAAGCATCAACGTGTATTTGGTACACGATATAAAGTTGAAGCTTCCAATCCCCTTCTTTGATGTTGTTGTTGTTTCGAAAGTAATATTTAAGATTTATTCTAAAATAATTACCAATTCCCCCTTCCGCCGAACATTCGTCATCAGTTATGTTTTGGCGTGTATGCTTACAGTTTACAGTTTACACGAGCGGAGTGTTTGTTATGACTGGCATTTCTTACAACTTTGTTTTGCAAGGTGATGAAATAACCAACGAGGATTATTTATAACACGCCCCATACATGTATAAGTCATGTCGTGTTCCTAGAATTGCTTTATTTTAATTAACCTTATTGCACGTGAGCGACCTATTGAAACTGTTAAAAATTAACATTCTTGTGATATTCCTGCAAAAGGTTTCCTTAATTGTGATTAATTATATTAATTGATAGCGTATTTTTTTATTAAATATCCCCGATGGTGCTTTTTTACAGAAGAATTCAGACAAGCGATTTTGAGAAGAACAAATTTTTAATTGCCATTTTCAGATTTGTCCAGAATTCAGATCACGTGATTTTCCGTCTGCGCCACGTTTGTTTTAAAATGTATTTTTTTTATGTGAAACCGCACAAGACTTCCAAATGCTCCCAACCGTCTGGAGCATGGCAGTGGGTCTATGGCATCCCCGATTGGGGAATATTTAGAGGCTGAAGGTAGGGGGAGGGGAAGGAGATGGGAAAGAGGAAGGTCGGGAAGTACCTGGTTATTCAGATCAGATACAGACGTTACTAAAATCTGCTGTTAAATTATTTATATAGCTTTTTTGTATATAGATAGACGAAACGCAGTGTAAGAACTATACTCAACCATATTTATAGATCTTAATAAATCAGTCGTCTAAATATAGTATTTATTTTCCCTAGATTAAAATGTATGAATCATAAATTAGCGTAATAATTGTATATTTACATTGTAATTGAACATCCTGCTGATAAACTGCTTATTTGCAGTTTAACGGGATAGTACTATAGAAGTAAAATAAATAAATAAAAATTTAAAAAAACAACAACAACCTTAGCCTTAAGTTGGATTAAAATATTTTACATAAATACTTTGTGGGCGACAGCGTGCTGATAAAATGCCACCCCTTTAATATTTGTTTGCACTTTCTTATGAAAGTTTCCGGGGCACCGGCTAAAACTTTTAAATTTATTAAAATATGATGGGCTCAGTCCTTTGATTCCTCTTCTGCTTTGTGCTATATCCGATGTATACAATGTAGACAAGCCGTGCTATAAACGCCCCTCCTCAAGTAGCGTATCACTTGTATACGTGTTTGGTTGGTGTGGACGCCATTACCCACAGGGGTGCAATTCAGGCGAACGAATTATCGTTGAAACTACTGCACGACACTAAAACTACCAACACGTAAATTTTGTGCTTTTCAAAGTTTCTATTCAAATTAACTTAACGATACGTTGTAATAATATTGAAAATTGATACACGGAGAAAAAGGAGTACGGCTTTTTCATCAAGATACTCTTAAAAATGTGACTGCATGACTATTTCCTGATAAAATATAAGTCATTCAGAATATATCTGAACACTTGTTTACGCAGGTGGCTTGTCTGAGTTAATATAATGGACGAGATCCGAAAATATTATTATTTTGAAAAACACGTTTTCCGACTTCCTCATAACATATTCGGGCTTTACCGATATTTTTTATGAAATTTGTCGAATCATTCGTAATAGGCCTCTAGTTCCGTTTTTAACAGGAAAACTAATAATTTGACCAGATTTTTAATAATTTCATATAAGTAAGTTTTCTCCGAGTAATCTAGATTTTTTTAATTGAACCTTTCGTGGAAAACCCACGAAAAATCAAATAATGCAATTATTGTATTAGAGCAAAACTGTAAAAAAATCACCGGATATTATCAATTCAAATTTAGAAAATGACAAGGTTTGAAGGTTAGGTTAGGTTAGGCACAAATTATTAAAATAAGCCAAAATTAACTCTAAAAACATATTTTTTGCATGTTTACTGTATGTTGATTTCTACCATATAACTTACCTTTTCTTTTTATGTTGATTTTTACCGTATACCTTACCTTTTATTTTTATGTTGATTTTTACGGTATACCCTACTTTTACTTTTCAGGTTGATTTTTACCGTATACCTTACTTTATATGTTGATTTTTCTGCTTACTGCAGGCAAGTATCGATATTTTTTCTCTCTTTTCTTCATATTTGTTGTATGTACGCTTATTATGTTGATTCATTTTGCTCCATCTTAATTCAATTTATTTTCTATCCAATTCAAGTAACTGGGTACAAGACATATATGACGTATATTATTGTTTTGTAATTTTTATTTATTTATTTTTTATTTTATATCTTTCTAGAGCAATCCCGATGAGTTACAAAACTCATTTTAGGACGAGAGGAACTTACAATACTTAGATGGGAGTTAATAGGTACAAGTTTACATTGGTATTTTAATATCAAAATTATCACATACGAAACAGTACAAAAGTAGAAAAATATTATAATTATAAGTTTCACATACAAAACAATACACAAATAAAAATAGGAGGATAAGTAGAACAAACAAGAAGAAACAAAAAAGGAAACAAACGGGGATGTCACATAAGCACAGAGCCAAGGTAGGAATTTAGAAAAGTTACTTGCCCACTAATACATTGGTAAAAATAGATGATAACTCGATTATAAATACAGGGGATAGAAAAGGAGAGAGAGAGAAAAAAAATTCTGACAAAAATTACGTTTTTATGTTTTAAAAAATATTCTTTTAAAGCCTTATTTTAAATTTTTGGATTATCTGGCTGTTTTTATACATATCTGGAAGAGAGTTTTAGAGTATGTAGGTAATATAGTTAAGAGATAGTTATTACATTAATTTAATTTATTAAGACTTGGTAAAAGTCCTAGGGGCATAAGCAAATAAATAAATGTTATGGAAAGTTCCTTAGTTACAATAACAGTGTATTTGTCAAAAGATTTTATTCGCAAGCGCGTAAATATAATTTTATCTCGCCAAATTTCATAATGTTGAATTTATCACGAAGTCATAAAGTTATAATAGCAGTTTCAGAACCGGTGCATTGGGAGACTATAAACCGCTGTCCCATCTCCACACCGAGCAGAAAACGTATAATATCGCGTATGATAAATAGTGAAATATAATGTTCACACATTGCGCGTTGGCCAATGAGAATAATTCCCAACATTCGGCTTCCCGGTTATGAAGTCACAATTTCTGCTTGGCGACTTTTATAAGCGTGCAACGCTCCCGGTAAATGGGGAAACTTGCAGACAATTGAAACATTATTTCACGACACTTTAATGCATTTTTTATTTCGTCGCATGTAATGAAATTTTATGAGTGATGTCCATTTTGTTTTGGTAGATGGCTGCCTATTTTAAAGTATGAGAACTGCTAGGTCTTAGTGTTATGATATAATGTAGCCTTGCAATAGTGGCTCTACGGCTGTCGTAAGGAACATTGACTGATAGATCTAAGAATACTCTTTCAGGAAGGAGATTTCGTCATAGTTTTTTTCAGCAATTAAAAACCAAACTACTCATGTTAATAATACTAATCGAAAACATTTATTTTTAAAAATTACAACAAGGTCACGATACAGTACGGAAATGGGCTGGTTTTATGCAGTCTATTGTTTTCCGCAATTAATCAGCATGAATAGCGTGAGACATCCCTTCGATAAAAGTTGATGCAATGTTTTCAGCGTTAAAATTACCTTGTAATTTCCTCTGAAGGTTTTATAAACCAAGAACAAAACGCTTAAAATCATGTGTGTTTGATATGGTGTTCACTATTATTTAGAGAATTTCTCCCGGAAGGTTTATATACATAATACATGCAAATTATATTTATAATAAGTAGAGAACATCCGATGTTTTGTAATAAAGTCGTAAAAAAATATCTACATTAACGTCCACGATGGTATATATCTATCTCCTAGGGATAGCTCCCAGCAACGCCGGGCAGTTTCTAAATAAAGTGAACGGAAGTTTTGTCAAATTCGTATTTTTCGTTGGTATGGTTCACAGACACTCAAGGCTGAAAACCCCTTAGATTTTATTTCCCCGACTATTAAACACCAAGATTAAGATTTAGGCTGGCAACCCTTGTGCTGATGGCGATTTCATTTTATCTTTATAGCTAGATTCGCACTGGGAGGAAATTAAATAGCCCCACATTTTCTTTAGATTATCGCTTTATTTATCCTGAATATTTTTACAACGAAATAAAAAAAATAAATAATCTGCCCTCGGGGTGTTTAAAAACTGAACTCTAATTTAAATTCGAGTGTCTGTGGTTCTAATTTTTGCACAGCTTTTCGAGTTGTAAGTAAAAGATCTGCGCATTTATTCCTCGTGGTCGAGGGGTAAAGCCGTAGACGTGTTCCTAGTTTCTTGGTACCTGAACATTTGCCTTGTCACTTCAAGACTACAGACTCGACAACAGTATTGCGTGATTATTCAGTCTGAACAGTTACGTTTAGTTGAATAACTGCAAAATAACGACCCGTGAACGAGTGAGTGCATAAACAGAGCTTTTTCCATCGCTGCAGTCTGCGGCATTCCGGCAGTGGGCACGGGCAGGTACATCGCACAGTCAGTGGTTCATAGTGTGCTTATTCAGGGTGGCCACAGACCTGGAAAACCGGGAAAACCGGGAATTATCAGGGAATTTTACCGAACCGGGAATTATCAGGGAAATGTCAGGGAATTTCAAAATATTCTTAAAATATCAGGGAATTCCAAAAATAAAACGAAATTCGTTATTTACGATTTGTGAAGTCCCAAAGTTGTGTTTTATTACTTTTACTTGCGGCGTGTGTAACAAAAGATATGCCGACAAAGACAAACTAGATAAGTAGGTATTTTTTTATTATTATTTTCGTAAATAGCCCTTGCAACACAATCATGTCGTAAACCACCTGCCTTGGTGTTTCCCCTATACTATGTAGGTGCGAAATCTGTAAAGAAAAAGCTAGCAAAGTTACAACAAAGTGTCAAAAGGGTCGGACACCCAGTACGGTCGTAATAAAATTTAAAGATCATCATTCTGCCGATTTCGGTCGCGGCCTACCCTTTAAATTGAGATATTCGTAAAAATACGATATATTTCCGCGTAAATCGAGATTTCGCGGTAATTTTCCGTCGCGGCCGGCCCTTTATTTCAAATATCTGAATTTAAATTCGTAAAAATACGATATATTTCCGCGTTAAACGAGAATTCGCGGCCGTATTCCGTCGCGGCCGGCTCTTTAAATTCAGATATTCGAAATAAATTCGCAAAAATACGATATATTTCCGTGTAACTAGAATGCGCGGCCGATTTCCGTCGCGGCCGACCCTTTAAATTAAGATATTTGATGTAAATTCGTACAAATATGAAATATTTCCGCGTAAATCGAATTTTATCGGCAGTTTTTCGTCGCGGCTGGCCTTTTAAGTTCAGATATTTGAAGTAAATTCGTAAAAATATGTCATATTTCGGCGTGAATCGAAATTTTTCGGCCGATTTCCGTCGCGCCGTATTTTTTAACTCGGATATTCGAAGTAAAGTTAGTAAAAATACGATATATTTCGGCGTAAATTGAAATTTCGCGTCCGATTTCCGTCGCGGCGGGCCCTTTAAAATTCAGATATTCGAAATAAATTCGTAAAAATACGATATATTTACGCGTAAATCGAGATTTCGCGGCCGATTTCCGTCGCAGCGGGCCATTTAAATTCAAATATTCTAAATAAATTCGTAAATATACGATACATTTACGCGTAAATCGAAATTTCGCGGCCGTGTTTCGTCGCGGCCGACCCTTTAAATACAGATATTTGGTGTAAACTCGTAAAACTACGACATATATCCGCGTAAGTCGTATTTTCTCGGCCCTTCAAACTCGGATATTCGAAATAAATTTGAAAAAATACGACATTCCAGTGTAAATCGATTCAGATTTACAAAATAATAATACTAATTAGGACGATGTATAACCACGTAAAAATACATTTTTCGGCGTTTTACCGCCACGGCTGACTTTTAGATTCAGATTTACGAAATATTATGATTTATTTTCGCAAAAATCAAATTTTTTCGAATTTCACGAACAAATTTTCGTGCGCGGACAAAAATAAATTTCCAATTACGAATTTCGAATTAAAAAAAAATTTGTATGAAAAAAATTTTCTGCGGAAATTTTTTTGGCGAAAATTTCGAATTAGGCGTTTTTTCGAATTATCGGGGTTCTACTGTACTTACTTTTGTTTATTTGTCTATTTTTGTCTGGTCTTTTCATTTGTACACAAATTGTCTTCAGGCGAAATATCATAAATTTGTAATAAGTGTATTTTGTTTTGAATAGATCATTGTGGTGCAAGGAAATAATAAATGCTTTAGATGACGGAATTCCCTTTATTTATGTATCTGTTCTAATTTTCTGGCGTAGATGAAAATTGTGTTTCAAAAATAAAATTTTGAACGATATGTCCTTATACCAAATAAAACATATCAGGGAAAAATATAGAAACTGCCCTGGAAAACCTGGAATTATCAGGGAATTTTGAAATCCGTTTTTTGTGGCCACCCTGTTATTGGATCGATGTTTCAATGGAATTATTGTGTTTAGTCATTTTTCTTTGCAAACTACTGGAAGTTTGTTACCTGTTTCTTGTTTTAAATTCATACAGGACGTCATATTTATTCACAGAAATTGAAAATAAGTTTATTATGAATTTTAGATGCATGGATACATAGCTACAGCAAAGATAATTTATTTTTTGATGTCGGTGTATTTATATTATGTATACAGGAAAGTCACATTATTAGGTACCTACTATTACAGACGGAACGGACCATCTCCAAAGGGATCTCTGAAAATTTTCTAGCGTGCAAACTGACAAATCGGCAGTTGCCTAGCGTTTAATTGAAACCTGCCATTACTTTGTATTTGTTGCTGAAGTCCTAGGAAGACCCGAAACGTGTCGAGTACGCCTAATTACGGAGGCACTTGAAATCCACATAAACCCTAATAATATTTATAGAGACGACTGCTCTAAGAGAATTGACGCGCGCAACACGGTATCGCTTCTACTTACATAATCACACTTCATCATAAGACATTGTAATCCTGTCCGAAACTTTGGCTAAAGAAGAAGGAAGCGCAACACGGAATAATACCTCAAAAATAAAAGTATGTAAGATGTTTGCAAAATAAAAGTATGTAAATTGTTTAATATTCATAAAATCTTACGAAATTTATTCATGTTATATTGATTACATCTCTCTGGAAGAATGACAGTGCAATAAAACTGCTGATTGATGATCTCCCCATTGTCTGTCTGATTTCCATTTACGTTTCATTGTGCGAGGGCAAGATTCGGAAGTTTCGGTTGGGTGTTCGTACCACCGAGCGGTTGCCGTAATTTTCCACAATTATCCATTTTCACCCCTGAAAGAATACGTCAAATATTTGAGTACTCTAATTACAATAAAGTTTGCCGCACAAAGGGAAAGGGTGGTTGCTCCTTCGGTGGGGAATGTGTCTGTCAGGTGGAGGGGGTGTACCGAGCCCGAGATATGAACCCCGAGGTATACCCTCCGTCGACCAGAACTGCCGCATTCGAGGGATATTATGAATTTTTCGCATTGTTTCCGAATTCAGAAATAATATTATTCTTCTGGATACGATGCCGTGTTGGAATTTCTCCGGTGATGGTACCGCGGATGAGATTTAATACAAAATAACATAATGCTTTCAGAAATCTCTCCCATCTTCGAAATATTTAACCAACCAAATTGGTACACAGTTAACTAACTAACTAAGGGGTAGGCAGAGAGAACGGACCGCCAAACAACTCGGTTTTGGCACACACTTCTTGCCACGTTCACATTCATACATACTCTTCTATTATGCTGACTGATGGCCCGACTCAAGTATCTGATTCACTTGATCGTTCCATGTCTTCCCCGGGTCTCCAACTTCTGCTACCATTCGCATTTTCGTAATATATTCTCCTTACACTCCTTTCTTCGCCCAATCGCTCTACATGTCCAAACCATCTAAGCGTCCCTTTCTTAATCTTACTCATTACGCTTACATCAATCAACCATTCATTATTTGCGGATTTCCACATTTCTCACACAATCATACATGGTTTTACCACACTACGCCTCAGGGATCTCATTTCTACAGCATTCGTTCTACTTTCATCCTTTCTCTGCCAGTTTCATACAGCTTGCCAACTGAGCTTAGCAGGCTTAATAGCCCTATGATTCCCACATTCCATTCGTGACCCTTTACCTTTGTATAACGATATGATCACAGCCCTTCTCCAAACTAAAGGCGTAAAACTCTCCTTTAAACATTGGTTAAAAAGATTGCACAACCATGTAGGAATTATATATCCTTTAAAATATTCAACAGCAATATTGTCGATACCACATAGCATGTAACGCATTAGTTTTTTCAACCCGTTCTTGCGCAGTTTGACTGTGGGTTTATAGACTTTCCGGCTATTGTGTTTCCTTCATCTTACTTAAAAATGCTTTTTGTTTTAGAGAAATTGCAGCATTCTAACTTCATCAGATTAGACGACGTTAAGTTTACTTTATTTACTTAATTAAAAATGTGTTCTTTTCGTTTCACGTTAATTTTCTAATTCCTAAAGTGGAAATATTGTTGCATTTCTTCGCCTCGCTTTCTCAACACGGCGTTCTACTTAATTTGCATACAACTGATTTAATTAACACTAGAGCTTAACAGCCCTCTACACTCTACACTTATATATATATATATATATACATATCGCTAGCCTTTCTTCATTAACCAACTAACTCTTTTCTCTCATATTCTGCGCTCCGGATTCATATTTAACAATCATTCTGTTTGCAATTCTTCAATCAATCCAGTTAACTTTAGTTTCAACGAAATTGAATAAACCAGTTAGCTTGAACTTGTTAGTTTTAATCGAATTTCAAGGTTTTATGCAAATATGGGACAACTAGAATCCCAGACTGATTTTTACGGGAGACAACCTCGCAAATACAATTTTTCTAATAAAGTTATGTAATTAAGTGTAAAATTTTGTGCTGCGTCTTTTTAAAGATTAATTTACTAATTACATTTCTACGAACAACGAATCGGGAATCCTTTCTACATAGAACAATTTTTTTTTTACAATTCACTAATTAGTTACTGAGATGATTTTTTCTATGCTCATTGTCTAAATTTAAAGTCAGTATTAAATAAAAGTTTTTTTATCGGTGGCAAATAATTCCTTCTGCATCAGAAGACGTCACATGGCTCTTAAACTCTCCGCGAAGGCGTCTCAATCCGATTCAGATGACGTCACAGCTAAGCCAAGCGTTTAGATCTGTTGTTGTTTGTTTCTGAATCGATTTATTATATATACGAATAACCATATTCAATAAAACGTATAAATTCGGAATCAACGTTGGTTTTATTTTAATTCGTTATGTTTTTCACTGGAATTACGGTTGCCATTTGGACATTTACTGCAATAGATATCTAGTACTTAATAGACTTGTCATAAGTGCCAATATCAGGGGAGTGTTTTTCCGGCCCGTGGTCCCTGCGCAATAGTTATTTTCAGCGGTACCTAGTAGCAGTAGCAGAAGCGGAGTGTGTTCTTGCATGGCGGTAGTTCTAATAGGATCTAACGAAACGAATAATTGTGTTACCATAATGCGAGGTGTGCCGTCGGAAATCTGGCAGAGTTTCCAGAACGTGTTGTTTGTTCCATTTTCAAATGTTTCCCTAATTTACTTAATTGTTTCGTCTTAAGTAGGTACGTACCATCTGAGTCGAGATTGGGTTTTGCGGTATTTCCAAATTTGTGATCCGCCGTGATCCCCTTTGAAGGTAAATATTATTTGACTAAGTTGTTTAGCCGCTTTTAAGTATGGTAGCATCGATGCTAATGTAAAACGGGTTGATAACGAGAATCGTTAAAATGTTGCGGTTCAAATAATGTTAGTTTTGCCCCCAGCACGGGTAAAGCATCCAGTGAGGTCCACATTTAAAAAAATAATGATATAAAATATGTCAAGTTATTTTATTAAATTAAAAATGAATACGAAAATATTATTTGGACTTTTTTATTTGTCTGAAAAATTGAGGACATTTAGGTGTTTGCTACTCATAATAAACAAAACATTGTTCCGCAAAAATTTGCTTAATAATCTCTCATTAATGAAAACCTTTTTTGAACTCGAAATAAACACTCGTCTTTTTTGTCATAAAAATGTTGTGGGGAGTATTCGTTCACACCATATATTCCGTGTCAAATTGTTACGCGAAAATACACGAATGTAATAAAATATCATTAGGGTTTTGGAATAGGATTTTTCATAGTTTCTATTACGATCCTATTTCCGGTTTGCCGGTTGCGCCGTGTGACAGCATTCCTTTCAGCCCGGGGCTGCAGACGATATATCCCAGGGTCTCAGGAATGAGACAGGCGCAGCCACACACACCTGGCGCCGTACACTGTACAATTTGTACAATGTAACATTCGTGTAATCTGCATCCATTCACTTGGCGGCCCAGAGGTTTCACGACCAAGGATCTGTCTCGCTGTTGGATATTCATACGCCTTTATCAGACGTGCATTCAAATGAGTACGAGATAAATTAATGTCAAGTCGTTCCAATTAAATTGTATGATTGACTGTGACCTTTTCTAACAAGCTCATTGATTGCTCGATGAGTTCCATGGCTGGATTCATAAATACGATTTAATAATAATCAAGTGCTGATTATACTTTACTGACGTTTACTGTTTGCTAGGAAATAATACAACATTTCGTATTTGAAATTTGCATCCATATTGACAATACAAGAGAGATGATATTCAAATCATTTTTTAAGTCCCAGTCTCTGAGGATGATTTGAAATGTAAATAAGCGCTCCGCGTCGCTAATGCGCTTGGAATTTCAGTCTTCTTATTTTGCAAGATGTCAGTCAAGCGGCAGATTCCCTTCTCCCCAGCCCAGCCTAGTAATGTAGGAACAATATTTGCATTTTCCCTGTTCCAAGATTACTTTTCCCCTTTTACAAGTCTCGCCGTTTGTGTAAGGAAACTTGCGACATCAGAAGTATCGCTTAATAAGTTTCCAGGATTTTTAGTCCTCTCCGGAGGCTCGGGAAACATTTTCGCTTTTTTTGTTTATTCAATTATTTAGAATGTATTCTTTGGACGCAATTATACGCTGATTGTTCATGGATCAAATGTCTGATCCATCTCATTTGAAGGTAGTATTTGATTCCGTGAACTTAAATTAAAATTATGTTTTTAAGTTTTACTAGGTTGTTATTTTGATATATATGGTAACAACCATATAAAGCATTCCCATTTCAGAGTTTAAAATGGCGTGACGGTTAGTTCGTAATACTAATTATCATATTTTCCTTACATATTATTTAATATGCTTTATATGTTATATAACTTACTGTAGTTATCGCTCATATTGTTATTCCAATATCGACGAGAAGTCATTATCATAAGGTGACAATATATGTTATGGAAGTTTTTATACTAAAAAAATGTGGTGTAAATATTATACGGCGCGTAAGGTCAAAAAGTGAAAAATTTGACTTATTACTATGGCGGTTTGTTTGATTCAAACGGCCTTAATCCAGGCTCAAGACCGGCTTTACCACACCAACGTTGAACGGGCGTGTAAGAATCTAATAATTAGTAACAGCTTATGTTTTATTTGGGGAAGGGAGGATTTTGATCCTGTATTATAATGCATTTTTTTTTTAAATAATATCCTTATTTATTATATACCTACTTACTTGAATCGGTAATTTGTCAGAGTGGCTGATGAATAATTATGTTTAGTGGCAATCGCTTGACACTCCGTCCTGATTATAGTAAGTCTGGTGGTTTCACCACTAAGCATGCGGATGTACACATCGTATGATTTTTTCAGGATTCACGTACGCAGGTTGCAGGTATACTGTGTCGTATATGCATACTTACCTTGCTCTTACTGCTCGGGACGCCTAGGGATGATGGGGCGGGGGTGGGTGGTGGGAGGTAGGGCCGGGAATGGAGCGGCGCGTGCTTCACGGCCCGCTGCACCTTCATCATTTCACATTTCCCAAGTAGTAAGAATATCTCCCTAATCCTGAACAGAATCTAGATTTTCCTCGTTTCATAGATGATCTCTGAAATTTATAATAAACATTTAAAAAACCGTTTTCGTACGTAAATTCCACGCAGCCGATTTAATTAAGTAGTTATGTACTACTTAAATATTCCCTGACACATTCTTAAGATTTTAGGTTAGGGTTAATAGGGGACGTTTATGGTCGCCAAATATCGTTACCCTTGTTTTTACAAGGAACATCTCTGTTTGAGTTAATTGTACTGTTTTTAGTAAATAGCATTAAACGCGTTTAATATCTCAAACTCTCATGAAAAAATGGAAGCGTGATAATTTTTCTTAACGTAGGGATTTTAGGGTTTTGATAAAAATCTTAGAAATGTATTCAACCTCTTTCAAAGAATATTTATCCACCCTCAGTGCTTCTTGAGATACGAGACAAATTTTGATAATGATTTATGCTGAAGTTTTATACATATTTTATGAAGCGAAAAACTCAACTTGAAGTATTGTCGCACAAACTTTTTGAGAAATCTCAGTTTCAAGTTCTTGGATAAACAAAACCAGAATGACGTCCGCTAAATATTACCATATTTATAGAATTTAAAGGTATATATTATGTATAAATATACAAACATACATCATCCGCATAAACGGACTTACTTTCTATGTTAGTGAGCTAAGCTAAGTGAGCTTTCAATTTTTTTTTATTTGATTTATTTTCCTAACCTGATTACCGTATTTAAATAAACTTTACGTGGGAGTTGCTCGTGTATAGAGTTTCATTGTTTTATGTTTCCGGGAACCATTTATTGGATAATCAACACCCCTATCGTAGGTCACCCCAAGTGGTTCGCTACGTTTGGTGACTTTGCAGGGGTGCCCGGGATCATGAGGTGAAGTCTCGGCGGCGGA
Source organism: Hesperophylax magnus (assembly GCA_026573805.1). Lineage (NCBI taxonomy): Eukaryota > Metazoa > Arthropoda > Insecta > Trichoptera > Limnephilidae > Hesperophylax > Hesperophylax magnus. Next base: position 12,050,281 of record JAIUSX010000121.1, read on the forward strand.
TGCGTTTGCCCACCTACTGCGTGGCGGGTCGGATCGGGAGAGGGAGGTCTTTTGGATTTTTGGATTCTCTCTTGACTCTTTCTGTGCACCGCATTGGAAGGGATGGATTTTTACGTCCTTCACTCCTGGACACATTGACCCCAGATTCCTACCCACCCCTTATTATTTTTTCCTACCCAGAACTTTATCTCCTTCCTTTCCATAAAATACCCTCCGCAGAGCATCCCCAAAGATGTCATAGGCCATGAGGTAATGTAAAAAAACCTATATTAAGTTTTATTAAAATATCACTGTTTTATCGAGGTAAATTATTATTTTTCTTGTGAAATGGATACTTTGTGATGTAACATTACAATTTACAATAAAACAATAACTTTGTAAACAGTGACCGGTGAGTGGCTAAGTTGGCATCGCGCCTAATTTCCATCCAGGCATCATGAGTTCAATTCTTCGGCTGGCTATTATCACGACACAAGCAACATTTGCGCTTTCTGTGATGCTAGTAGTAGATTTTCAAATATTGTCAAGTTATTTGTAACCCGAGAATTTTCGTCTTTCTTTTAAAAATGTAATATTTTAAATTCAAATTTAAACAAAAAAAATCTTTATCCTATTGCTCTTCAGGTTTCGCTACTGCCGTAGCTTCTTCAGGGCAGTATAATACTCTCCTAATAAATGATAATGTTTTGTACAAAGTTATTATTTTATTTTTAATTAAAAGCTTAATGATTAGATCAATTGTTTTCAATACCTACCATCAAATTGTTATTGGTTCCCAAACATCGAAGGTTTCGTTCGCAAACATCGGCATTTAATAAAAGCTCACAAAAGAGATAATAGAGAACAATCAAACCCTCGCCAAGAAGTAAAAATGTATATGAAAGCCTTTGCAGGAAGCCGAGTCATTATAATCCGCAGAAAGTGACGGAATATTGCTTTGCAAGGACGTTTCAAGGATTTTCTATTGTTGTTTTTACTGAGGGGTCCGACAATTCACCTCGTTTCCTTTATGCTAAAACGTTTGTTTGTGAAAATTAGCATGGATAGAGATTTTGTTTTCGGATTTCAAAAGCAGCCTCAATATTTCCGGATTTATTTGTATTTTTATTTAAAATATTAATTCGGGGCTTTGTGAAGCGATACTGCGGCGTGATCCTTCCTCAACACTCTTCTTGCTTTTCTCATTGTTCATTGACAGTGGTTTGATTTAGATTTCTTCATAAATCCACCTTTTTCGTTTATCTTGAATATCTTCATTCTATTTCACACAATTGTTTTTGTGGGTTTATTTTTAAATCTAAAATTTTTTGATGAAGATTCCTTCTTTCAAAGAAGGATTCTTGTTTTTGTTTAATTTATAAATAGGTATTTAAAATTTGATAATTCTTTCTCAGTTTGAACACACTTTGGTATATTTTTAGCGGATAAGATCTTTGATCTTTAGCGTATGTTTGGTTTCCACCTGACTTTAATTCCTCCCTCGGTGTGCCTATGTTTAATGACATTACAAACCCGGAGATGAAACGTTCTCTATGCACGATGTATTCCGTTGTCACCATGTAAAAATAACACTCTCCGATACCGGAAAACGTCCAACTGGATTCTATTTCCATCTCTCGGCTTGCCTTCCTAATGTATCGGTAAAGTTCTCGTAAAGCTTCGAAGAATCACAACACTTTTGAACGGGGATTCCGAACTAATCCCACGCATCAACTGAACATTACACATCGGTAACTCATTAGTATCATGGAATTTAAACACTTTTACATTATTTTGTTAATTAATACCAGTTTAGAATGTTTTTGCTGTTAGACTTGGGCCTTATTGTATTATAATATGATTTGTACATAATTAAATTAATATATTATCATTTACGATTGTTTACGTGTATTCTTACCGAAAGCTTATTTTTGACCAAACTAACTAACTATTCATCATGCCGTTTCGTCGCGGGGGTAGGCAGAGAGGACGGACCGCCAAACAACTCTGTCTTGGCGCACACCCCTCATTTCATTCACATGCGTAGATCGTTTCATACATACCCTTATGTTATTATGACTCTTGACATGGCCCGATTCAAGTATTTTGTTGACTTGATCGTGACATGTCTTCCAAGTACCCGACTCTTTCTACCATTCCCCTTCGCTTTATATATTCTCCTTATACTTATTCATTCGATCATAAGGATCTAAGCATGCTTACGCTTACATCACACTTGCACTCGATCATACATGGTTTTACCACAGATTGACGATTGATTTTATTCATTAATTTCATTCACTTAACATATATATCCAGCTAACAATAAAAACACCCTAATATAATGGAACTTCCTTCTTCTTTTGGCGTTAGTAAGATTAGATTGTTAATATTAATTTCAGTTATAAGTTGCTAAATATGTAAATACTCGTATATATTTCATTAAGATAGTAGTTATAGGCCTTAGTCGTAAGTCACTAGATATAAGTCAGTAGTTCTAGTATTAACTATTTAAGAAATATATTTGTACAGCGCCCTTGAGGTGATTTCTCACGAAAACGGCGCTATATAAATTAGCCAAATATTATTATTATTATTATACGCCTAAGGGATCTCAATTCTACAGCATTCAGTCTACTTTCATCTTACTCAGCCAGTTCCATGCCTCCCTGACATACGCTTATTTGTATCATTCAAATAATGACGGAAATTACTAAATTTAGTTTATGTATTTTTGCGTTTAGTTTTTGCAACTATTCGCAAACATATTTTTCATGGTCAGTTGGCTCCAACTCCACAGCTAGAAATCATGAAACTTTACAATAACCATCACATACGAAAGACTAATTCTCTTTAATATGCGTATAAAATCTATTAACTGCATCATCACAAGACACTCAATTATTATGACAACATAATAGCATACAAGATCAAAAAATCTTTCGCCTCATAAATAATATTAAACGTACCTCTTCTTCAGCATTCGTTAGGTCTTCAGTTTTGTCAATTCCTCGTGTATTTTTTCAAGTGAAAGCATGTACCGAATGAGTCGGCGTCCCTCTGCCCTTTTTAAACTGCCGGAAACATATCCATCTTGTGTTCTTTATTGTTTTAATCTTTTTAACATTCGTAATCCTAACATCTGTGACCTGTCATGTCTCGTACTTTAAAGTATTTCTTTTTTGGCGCCGGATTAACATAACAATAACTTTACTTTTATTTGTAATTCGTGAATGGAAATTTTGAGCTCATGGTAATGGCCAGTGATGTTCAGTTTGATAATGGCCTTGAACGCCGAAACAACTGTTACAATTTTTTCCAAAACATACTCACCCCAAACCAAACATAAGACATTTTAAGTAGCATTTATATTATGTTTATAGGAAATGGATTATTGTTGTATAATTATTCGGTAATTTTTTAAATACCCTGCATTGATTTTCATCTACTTCTGTATCTACATCGTTATTCTCTTTAGTCTTTTATCTATCATCTACATCGTTATTCTCTTTAGTCTTAATTGTATCTTTAAGTATACTTCATTTAGTATCCCTTTCTTTTCACGAAACTATGTCTACGTAATATGTAACAATATAATTTTTTACAATGATAAACTAATGTTTATAAGACGAGGTTTTTATGCATAGCACAAAGGATAACAAATAATTAGTTTCCTGAAATATCCATACAAATTGAAAATATCTCACGAGTAAAAATCTTTATTTTTACTCAGGAGATATTTTAAAATTGCATGGATATTTCAGGAGACTAATTATTGCTTATAATAATTTGTTATCCTTTGTGCTGTGCATAAAAAACCTTGTCCCATAACCATTAGTTTATCATTGTAAAAAAATAATAATATTTCTCAAGTCAAAATATTTCACTAACAAACGTAGATATAATATGTCTCGGCGCCATCTCAGCGTGGGAAATTTAGCACTAACATAGCCTTTCCTAAAAAAATAAAGTTGGTTGTTTACAGGTGACAAAATATAGTAAGCAGTAATTGATGATTGAAGTACTAGTACATATTGAATTATTTGGCATGTTGGAAATAAGCCGACGTAGCTCAGTGGTACAGAGCACCGGACATCAGAAGGTGCGGGTTCATTTCCTGTCGGCGGCATTTATTTTTACTCGGGAGATATTTCCAATTTGTATGGATTTTTCAAGAGACTAATTATTGCTTATAATAATATGTAACAATATGTATACATTACTGCCACCATGGATGAAACCACAGTATCCTCCTTGAGTAGGTACCTCAAGAGCGATGATGTGTTTTTACTTATGACGGCATAATAACACTTTCCCAATACATGCGAACACCCAGCACAAGTTATCCTAGTGTGGTGTTAACATAACTTCTGTAAACTGTATATAAAAATAATAGAAATACATAAAAATAATACCAACTAAAATACTTGCAGAACTTTATAATAACACTGGCTTGAAGTCATCGGTGTTGCCTGGGATTTACGAATAATTTATCGAAATCAGTTGTAGACAGTAATTTCACATTTAATTTGATCTTCAAGTGTGCAAAATTCCATCAATAAATATCAAAATTCTGCTTTAAGGGTTGGGAAAAGGAGATGGCGTGGTTTTTCGAAATCTCAGTAGACCTTCCTCGTGTTTTGAAGATAAAGTGTGCAAAGTTGCATCAATATCGGAATAAAACTGTAGAGATTGTATACAAATCAAACCCAGTGTCCGCCCGGTGTCTGCCAAGCGGCCCTCCGCCACATAATATAAATTGATTTAGGTAGGTAGTTTAAATTTTGTTTAAATGGTGTTGTACTTCAAGTTCTACGAATTAAAAACCATAACAATTCATAAGTAATTCATGTTAATGACTGTTATGAGTTACATTTGGTATTAAATATTGAAAAAGTTCAAAAAGTATTAGAAAAAATCATTTAAAATAAGTTATTGGCACAACCGGGATTTGAACTTTGGACCTTAAATATCCCGGGATCTCCGCTCTAATCAATAAGCCTTTATTCAACCTTTAGAATTTCAATTATTAAATGCAAACGACGAAGTTTACTACCGAGAGTATAAACGCAGTACTTTCAATGTAGTTACTATGTTTTTACTTGCGGAAACAGAAATACTGTTTTTTTACTTGCCAACAGCGGTGACATTATGATAACATCAAGAACAGTATCTATAATCTTTTTTTAACACGAAAAACGAATTGAAATATGCCTGAAATTTGATTCTTAATAACTTTCCATGTTCAACTTATTTTTGCTAATTTTGGTAATAAAGGTGTTTTTACTTAACACGGCAGTTTAGTAAGGTAATATTTTTTTTAATAATGTGAGTACCATGCATGTGTTCCAAATGCGCGAAGCCAGTGGAACTATGTGATCCCCGATGCTGGTGTTTTTTAGTGCTGAAGGAAAGGGGAAGAGAATGAAAAGAAAGGGAGGACTATAAAGACTTGTAAAGCACGTGGATATTAGAATCTGGTCACTAAACACGGTTTAAGCCATTTAACATTTCAAGCAACTATGATTCGATTCTGAACTGTGTCTGGGAATTCTTCGCCCCTTTTGTATTTAAAAAAGTGGGAATCATAGAAAAATTTAGATCTCATTTATTTTCCAATAATAAACAGGCAGGTGATCTTATCCATATTTTAATTTTCCAATTAACATTATTTGGAACATTGGTTTCATCTACAGCCACGCAATTTTTTTGAATAATCAATGAAATTTATTTTGTACAGAATTCGTCAAAAGTCACCCTGAATAAAGGAGACTAATAAATTCAATAAATACATTAAATTTCGTAATTCTAATTCACTACGTCATCAAAACGAATTTTCCTCGGGAGTAAATTCGTTACAAGGATATTTAATTTCAAAAATAGAATCAAATTGTACGTCTTTTCGTTCGGGCTTCTGACCCTTTTCGTTATTACGGCTCAAATTGTCCTCATTGAATTGTTAAATTGGTCCCTCCACTCTTTAACTGGGTTACTGAGTTTCTCATCAGCTTAATTATTGGTACGCGCAATAATTCCTAACTTTGAATTGTGCAATCTCAAATTACACGATTTTTCCTATCGTAATACTTACACCAATTAAAGATTCTGTAACATCCGTATACGTACACACTCTTATTTAATATAAATGCTTTATTTGTTTATGATGGCCTCCGTGGTCAAGGGTTAAGGCCAGCTGGAGATCGCGTGTTCAAATCCCGGCGCACGCAAGTAAATTTTATTTGATTAATTTGTGTTATCTCACAAATTACTCATATTTAGTATATTTGCGGCACGTTCCAGAGTGGAAGATACTCCCAGTATCGCCCTGGTGTAAGACTATCATTCGGAATTGAGACGTTGATTGAAATAGCTTTGGACGTCTTTGATTCTATTCCTCATCTCCTTCCCCTCCTCTCTGCCCTTCATCATTACAACATACCCCAATTAGGGATGTCATAGTCTCACTGACTCCAGACGGTTAGGTTAGGTTAGATTAGGTTAGGTTAGGTTAGGTTACGTAAAAAAAGGTTTTTAAATAGAGACATAGTTACCTAAGTTCTAATACAATCCTTATACATATATCGTGGGCATTCTGCGAAAAAAAAAATCAAAAATTTGCTGATTTTACTTAATAATGCGGTAATATTGTTCTATGGCCACCCTTTAATCTACGAAAACGCACTACATCATATCTGTAATACTTTTTGGGTTATTATCTGAAATAATTCAATTATGCATAAAGTTTATCAATGAATGCTCACTAAGGGACTTCATCAATATTCCTTGGCTATATTATACCGTGTAAACCGTGTAATATACCGTGCGAAACAGCATTGAGTTAGACCTAATGCAATTTTGTTGAGAATTTTTTTTGTTTATCTGTGGTATTCGAAATCTAACAATAGTGTTTGGAGATGGTTTGAGTTAGTTTCTTGCTGGCTAAATTGGATAATTATTTACATAAATGATGTCAAGGGTGGCAAAAATATCAAAAATGGCTAGTAAACAAAATTAAAATGATTTCTTGGCAGTTGGCGGTTTACTACATTAATAAAACTGAAAAAACTTAAATATTAATCTTTGTTGCAATTTTTTCTTAATAACTCTGAATATATATATCGTTACCGTCCTATAATTACGGATTTCGAAAAGAAAGATGTTTATGGAAATGTCGTAAATCCTTAAAAAACACATACTATAAATAACGAATCAAGTAATGAAGACATCGAATTCATCCCTCCCGATCCGCCCCCCACGCAGTAAGAAAGAACAGGGCAGACCTAGAAAAAACTCACCCATGAACCCGGGCACCCCTGCTATGTCACCAAACGTAGCGAACCACTTAGGGTGACCTATGGCAGAGGTGTAGGTTATCCAATAATTGGTTCCCGGGGCGGCGATACCCATATCCGCCTCCCAAATGTGACAGGTGTTGGTTATCCAATAAATGGCTCCCAGGGCGGCGGTACCCATACCCGCCTCCGAAGTCTGAATACATATTTTGTCAAAAAAAATATTATTGAAATAAATATATTACACCATTACACTATTTTTTCTTCTGTCCTTGTCTCCTATAGTTAACAAAAGTAGGAAAAATTATGTTAGGATAAAACTTCAGTAGACAATAAAACAATCTTTTATTTTAGGATAAAACGTACGAACATCAGTAGACAATAAAACAATCTATTATTCACTATTCTTAACTATGGCGCTATACAAATAATTCAATCATTATTATTAATTACTTCAATACATTTAAAAAAGCTAAAGTTTCTCAAATTTTCAAATTCGATTATCTTGAAACTAGTATTTTTGATTTAATACTTTCTCGCAGAAAGCCCACGATATATTTGAAAAACTTTCTTAAATTGATAAAATATTTTCGTAATTTTTAATTAAATTGGTTCAAATTTTCTTCTAATTTAATTTCCTCCGGTGATTTATAAGTTTATCGTTAACGTTAGGTTTTTAAGTTCCAAGAAAAAAAGTAATTTTTTAAGATAATATCTATACATTTGTTATGCCGAAACGTTATTTATATGAAATTCCCTCGGTAGAAAAAAATGGATAAGTAAAATCCGAAAATTATTAAATACACGCTTTGTTCTGTTATTTAATATGTTATAGGCCTGAAAAAATTCACATTGTATCTGTAAATGTAACTAAAGCATTTGTCGAGAGATTTTTGCTTTATTTCAAACGAGTTAATTACTTCCGTTTTTTAAATATTAGCGCGCTCCCTCTAACATTCGTATTTACATATCTCCCTTTCAAACCATCTTTGAACGCTTTCTACGGGGCCTTAATTGGAGTAAACAATATGTTTAATTGACAAGATATTTAACTCCTTCAAAATTTCCTTTACTTTCTTTTGTCTATTTTTCTTCAGTATAATTCTAGTGGTTTTATTTTATAGCAATGTCATTTGTTTTTATACATATAACGATTTCATCTTGCATTTAATTAATTTATTATTTGTTTAAGCAACGTTCGAATGAGAAAGAAAGCAAGGCTAGCAGTCTACAACGGAATTCAATATTTTGTTCATATTTTATTTACGTAATATTATAAACGTTTGATATCTGTGCTGATGTATTGACCATCTCACTAGGTGTGATACGCCTATAATGATGTCATCAACCGTGAATTTTGGCATTGAGGTATTTGACTGACAGATGAAGGAAGAAATATTCTCAATGTAGTAGAAATGCGATCCCTGAGACGTGTGTTTAGAAAAACCATGCACTGATGTATTACGAATGTGGAAAGATGATAAGAATGTAAGTCCAAGGAACTGTTAAGTAAGGGGTGGTTAGTTGTTTTGGACATCCGGATGGAAGAGGAAAAAATTTCGGGAAAATATAGTATTTTGACGTGAAAGAGAATGGAAAAAGAAGTCTGGGTTACCCCAGGAAGACGTGTCTTATCAAGATCAAGTGAATTATATATTCAGGTCATGTGCCCTGTATACCTCTGCGGGTTTTTTTTTAAATTACCCTTTTTGTCTGCATTTGTAATTTTAGGGTAAAGTTTTAAAATTCTTACTGTACACAATCATAATTCTTTATTTTTTTTCTCGTAACAATCTATAACTATTGGGAGTTTAGGATCGAACGAGAGAAATAACATAGCTTGAACGACGCGACGTTTGTTTTTCAGCATCTAACCACACCTTTTACTGCGTAAGTTTATTTGACGGCTTGCCATTACTGCTGATATTCCCACAACATTACTAAATCGACAATATTTATATATTTAATACATCATTTTTATGTAATAATAATAGGTGTATAAAAACTTCATGGGAGCGAGTGGGTTAACTTTATAAAACATGAAAAAGTCAAATCGAAAAAAATATACTACATGTTAATATCTCTAATTATTGGAACTAAATGTAAAAGCTGTTTTTATAATTGATATGAATTTTGCATATTATTTTCGTTTTGTAAACTCGTTTTTTAATATTTTCTTTACTGCCCAATAGGTACTAAATTGAGTTGTATTTACGGCATAATGATAATAAATTAAATTAATAACTTCGTTAAATATATTTAAAGACATAAATATGCAGTATTTAAAAAAAATATTTACTCTAATTTTCCAATTTTTTTCTAAATGTATTAAATTTTTATATTGCGCACCCAACTCTGAATTTTCTAAAGTAGAAAGTTTAAGGACAACTCGCAGGAGAAATCTTCCTCCGGTGAAATTCAATCAACAACCGCCGAGAACTTTTTCGGCCAAGTCGCCATTGAGATTCCTGGTTATTATTTTGAGGCTTCATTTCCGTCCGATGTTTCTCTTCCCACTGCCGAGAGATAAAGGCAAGCTCGGCTTAATTAAATCTGTCATCCAAAAAGCCGGAAAGTTCTTGATACTTATAATATCACATTTTCTCCGGAGTAAAAGCTCGCCGAAATCCATAAAGCTCGCAGTATTTCGACACGTCGTATCTTTGCCATTTCTGAAATTGCTGCCATCGGCTGTGAAACCAGTTGAAACTATATTTCTAACATAAGAAATTTTGTATTTAATAAAGTACCACTGCTATTTTTAAATGTTTTTATCACAGACACCTGTTAAAGTACGTGCCTGAGGTTTTCTGAAGCTTTTTTGTTTTTAGTGTAATGGGTTTAACAAGGTTTCCCGCTTTCATTATTCACGTAAATATAACAGCTCTAAATCTTGATTTATTTCTAGGTTTATCTTGAATCTAATTGCATTTTAGCCCATAAATAAAGTAGCTACTCCGTGTGTATTCAAATCGATCTAAGCAACTGAAACCGGCAGTTCAGCGAAATCATTATGTAGGCATTTAATCGAAATTAGGGCTCAATGTTCGTAAATCAATTTGGGCGTTCACATTAGGGATAATTTAAATTGCTGGCAGGGTTGGGTTTCCCCTACCCCTGGACCTTCTATCACCCCTTCGTACATTAACAGAAAGGGCCTATGACAGTATCAGAATGTTAATAATTAATATTATTTTGTGTTGTAGTTACCGCTATCGCCCGATCTCTTACTATAGTTTGTATAAATCGCCTAAGTATGAAAATTTCGGCCCTTTTTTTCTCACGCGACCGAAATATTAATTTTAAAACACTTGACTATGCTCTCCACGAACTCCTGCAATATAATGGATTTTTAAGACTCGTCGCCTTTGTCATCTTTGGGAACATTATGTAAAGGGCACTTTTAAGCTGATAAAAGAGTGAACCTGTGTCTTGATGAGATCTGGATTGTTGTAGTGATCACGTGAACGAGTTACCAAAACGACCCTTTCTCGTGCGATAAATGCTATCCGTGTAAAAATGTTGGACATTACTGCGTATTACTGACCTAGGAGTACCTTCCACTGTATCATCGGTAGAATACACCCAGTATTTTTATTTATCAAATATCGATCCGCAAATTTTAGATGCTCGTTTAAAATTCATAATCTGATAAAGCCTTATTATTAAGTAAATTTGCCCAAACTTCTTGCCATATAAAATTATGACGGTGATCATAAAGTATGTGAATAAAAAGGCCTTCTGAGCAGCATGAATATTTTAACACCCAAATGTTTTTTTAGCTGTGTAGAAGCTCGGTGTTACTGGAATGTTTTTGTTCCAGAAAATTCAGTTTTTTGACCTCAAGTAATTGGGGTTAACCATAAACGCGTTGTAAAATTTAACAACGATGTTGTGGTTTGCATGCCATCATAAAATATTTTTTCTTTTGTTTAAGCATTCTAAGCATCCATAAATTATCTAAAAATGAGAAATTGTTTTTCAATGTGAGAAATTTGAGACGAATATCGAATTTGCTGAAAACCATCTAGAATGGTGCATTTGTAGAACGATGTTATTGTTTAGAAAAACAAAACAATTCAAAATAGTCATGATGGCGTTTAACCTTCGATAGAAGATGGACAAGACGATAACTAAACAATTGGCTATACTTTAAAAACAAATAAACACAATTATTGTTTTACACCACTTGTATATTTTTGTTGACGACCGCGTTTCGCTTTAACCTCCAAGAAGTTTGAAGTCCAAATGTGAAATGAATTCAATGATGTTGTATCGAAATTTCATGTTATTTATAAATGTAGATATCATATTTACTACAGCATGCTGAGGACAAATCTTTTAAAATTTTTGGAAAATACCAAAGATATAGTAACGAAGATATTTTTAACCGTCAAAAGATCCATATTTACCGGCAGAAAAGTGTGTGACATCACAGTACGTGTGATTATGTGTATATATTTAAGTGTTAATAATAAAAGTTATTTTTATTATGCTTTGATGTTATTTTGATAAACGAGAACCCAATCTGCATAATATGATGCAATTTTTGGGTAAAACGTAGTTGAGGTAATTTCTTTTTAACTGTGACCCATTTGAATCGGTCGATCATTTGTTTTTCGGCAACATAAGCCACACAATATTCACCTCTGAACCCGACTAACCGATTGGTTCTATTACATTTCCGGCTCGCCGCACATATTCCCAAAAACAAATAAAATATGTTTGAATAGGAAAAACAAGTCTTTTATATCGCTAAGTTCGGGAGGAAATCGAATCTAGAAGGCCCTCAGGCCGGACGGGGCCACACCATAACTGGCCCAGGACAGCGAGGACAGAGGACACTGAGGACTGGGGACAGGGGTCGGCAAACAGTCTCCAAGATAAACAAATATAGCCTCGGGATATCCATTGGGCTATGACAAAGTTGACGCAATACTAGTACGTGCGGTCCGTCTGCCTGGCGAGATAAGGCCTTGAAACGGCCAACTCTCGGACATTAAATTCTAGTGAGAGCGCTTGTGAAAGTGAAAACGCGGTATCGTGGCTATCCTTTGAGGGGTGCGAAAGGTACGGATTGAGCAGAGAACTGCTCACTATATTCACTAATCATATTATCCATGTGATATGTATATTTTTAGCATGTTGTTATTTTTTTGTTGGGGTCCATATTTTTCGCAGATTTGCACGATATTTTTTAATACTATAATAATTTAGTCGATGGAGGTGTTTTGGTAAAAAAATGTTGTATCTTATAGTTTTAGTAAAGAGTAAACGAATTCGAAAATCAACTTCGTCGCTTGTTAGTTCTGATTTTAGGAGTTGTATCTCACCTAGTTCTGTTTTATAAGTTCTTGGATAGCAAAATTGACTACTAATTTATGAAGTAGAATGCGTTTTTTGTTTATTTATTGCAGTAGTTATAAAGTAAGTCTTTTTTGTGCTCTGTCTTAATTGAATTGTCACTGTGTTGTTTTGCCCTGTTACCGTATGTATATGCATATATATATCCATACGGTAACATACATGAGTTGATAATCGCGCCTTGATAAATATTTAAAAGAAAACTGTTAAAGAAAGCATTCGTATTTTTTATTCAATCTGAGGGCCGACTTTATTATTACTAATTTTAATGCACAATGGTAAACGTCTTAAATATTATTTTAACATGAAAATCTTCGAAGAGAATGAATACTGAAAGAGAGTATATAAAAATTGCAGATAAATATTATTACAGGAAATATGATTTTATCTCACACAATATTTGAATAATATTCCTTTCTGGCAGATAACGTAAGCGCAGTGAACGAATGAATAGATTGTCTGAATTAAGGATAATTATTTACTTTTGGCGGAAGATGGCTTATCGTCACTTGAAGTATTAAAGTGTTTTGTTGGGATAATATGAAATACACGTTAGTTCCTTTCATTAACTTTCTTAATTAAATTTTGCATTTAATAACTGTTAGGTCATTTAGAATTTTACACGATAAATTCATACTACTTCTTCCATAAGATAATTTTCAAGAATATTCTATTTAACAAAATGAAAGTTTTTGAAGCGTCGAAGTGGGCATGGCATAAATAAGCTTTAAGCTGGACACACACGACAGAGCCATATGGTCAAATTACGGGGCTCGCCCGAGCCGAGCAACGCCGAGCCTGGCAAACTCGAACATGTTAACTAAAATCGTACATGGGTACACAAAATAGATTATTTTTACTCATAAATTCAACTGATTTATATACAATTAATTAGTAAGAAATAACATAGGTATGTAAATAAAATGGGTATAAATTTTACTAGCATCCTGCACACAATAACGTGCGCTTGAAGAGGCCGTACTTCCCTCAATGAACTTATTTTGGCTTGGTGATTGCACACAGACAGCAGGACCGGCGAGCCACTGGTTCGGGGATTTGTCTCATTGGGCCGTACCGAGCCACGGCTTGTTGGCTCGGCCTTTGGATTTTAGACTCGCCGAATATCGAGCGGAGCCTGCCGAGACACGTCGAGCCATCTGAGTTTGCCTGCACACAATGAGTTTTGACTCGGCGCGGGGCCATTTGACTCATTGGCTCTCTCGTTTATATCCAGCTTAAGAAACACTGCTCTAATGGCTACGTGAAACTGGAGCTGGTAATTGATACGTACCAATGCACGGAATACTACCAAGAATGCCGTGCCTGGTGTTGCCCATTTTGTGAAATAATAAAAGTAACTACTTGATAATACGAAGATACCCAACTCGATTTAATAGATATGTATTTGAGAAATTGACTATAACTTTACTCAAGTTAATAGATAAAATGCCAGTAAAAATTTCATCCCCCTGTCCCTTATTAGATCTTGCCAATATTCGGCTTACGACTGCGTGCGGTAAAAATGATTTGAGTTTTGAAGTATGCATTGAGTATGCATTCAAATTCACCATAATATATTATTAACGTTTTTTAAAATGCTTATTGCAAACATTTTGAAGATAATGCACACAACTACACAACTAAATAAAAAATATTAAAAAAACTACAGGTCACCTCAGAACAGTAAACCCAAGTGATGAGGACTTTGAAAACTTTCAATTTATTCTTATATTATGCTTTATACTTAAATCTATAAACTTTGTCAGTGAAACTAATAAAAAAAATTAAATGTGTATTTTCTTTTGTTGCAGGTTTGTTCCCGTTCACACGCGTCATTATCACTTGAATTGCAGGTATTTTGATATTATATGAGTATGAGCTAGGTAGAGACAATTTGAAAAATATAACATCTTGCTTTTATTTTTGAGCAACGAACTGATTTTTAAAAATAAGTTTGCGATGTGAAAATTGGGTAACCGGACAAATTAGAACAGATTTTATATTAAATCAAGACACTTTATAAAGTGATATAAAATCTTGAAAGGTGACTAATAAACTAGGTTAACCAGATTAGGTTAGGTTTTAGGATTCTTTTCCAACACTTTTAATGACTTTATATAACTTTTTAGAAGTGTTATAAATCGTTTGTTTGTCATGGAACCTCAATTTTCGGGATAGAAAAAAATGTGCAAGACCAGATATCACCATTCGGGGTGTTTGCTGCTTTAGAAATGAGACAAACTAGTGTTTTGCTTCAAAGTTAAGATTGCTTATATTTAGTAACTATTTATTGGTAAAGGCATACGGAAAGAAGCTGCCAGCCGTGATTTTATTTACAGTACTACACCTATGTACCTACGCCACGACCGGCCGTTCGTTCCCTAAACGTGTAAATAAGAATGACCCCGCCATTATCCCTTATCTCTCTCTCTGTCGTTATTTCCGTAGCTTAATATTTATCATCATAATAATTTGTATTGTCATCTCCCTTATGTAATTATTATTTTTCCTGCCCGTTATCGTTGGCGAGATCCATTCTGATTGCTTATTTATAAGCAATTCATTTTTTTCACCGTGAGTTGAATGTTTCCATCGTGTAAATACTAAATACCATATGCCATATTATTACATAGTTTTTACAAGACTCAGAGGCCACTGGCTACACCATATCCTAACGATCCATCAGCAGTATCGGCCGTCATCCAAATATAGGTCGCCCGGGACCAACCAGTTTTGTGCTGAAAGCGAATTTGCTGGAGGTGGGAATGGGGACGCCCAAATTGTTGGGAAGCTTACTGGCACCTCGTCCAAATGTCGCACGTAATTAACGTTGAACAAAGAAAATTATACAGAAATAATAGCCCTTTTATCTCGGAGGTGATATTTATTAAACAGATATGTTAAAAATTGCGACCTTGTTTCTACTTTTACTAATTTACGCCATATTAGTGTTTTTTTGTATAAATAGTCACAAATACAACCAATTCATAAATCTATGTGACAAGATTATTGATATATGGAGCTAGAAATGCTCAGGTAATAAATCAGGTAGAGTGGGAATTGCATTTTTCTCTCGTTTTTCTGAAACATGTTAAAGGCAAGTGGTTTACACCAGAAGGCAAATAATTTGTCACTCCTTATACGATATTAACGTTGGTGGATATACTCTCTAGAACAAATACAACGCATATTCGCAGGTGGAATATCAATAAATTACGCTTTACAAATGAATTATAATATATTGTGATAGCGTTACGTAAGCGGATATGTTCCTTTGCGTATATTTTCCATTATCGGTTTCAGGTCTACTCAAAATAAATGTCCTCCTGCGCGTTACAGACAACCTTGCGAGGATTTTGTAAAGGAAAATTTTATTTTTTCTTACGCAAATATCTAATTATTTGTTCCACTAAAAACTCTTGAGTGATGATATTAGATTTTTTCCTATATCTTAAATGTCTAGGTCTAAGCGACTATATTGTGTTAAGGGGTCCATTTCCATCATGAGTAATACAGCTTTTAAATAATATATACATTTCATGTTTTAAAGTTAGAGAGGACGCAACATTGTTCCCTATTTTACAGTTGTTCAAATTGAAAGAAGTTGTTGAATCTCGGGCAAAGCTAAAATTAATACCAAAGAAAAATAAAGATTTTCAGATAGGTGTTTTAATTATAAAATTAGTATTTTCGTTGCCACATTTTAATTTCAAATCACAAGTATGCTTTAAAATAATTCTTTAAATACTAACGCCATTCGACAAAAATCCATGCGTCTTGCTCAGGGAAAACGACGCCTAATAATAACAACATAAAGTATGTTTATCTTCAAAAATACTTATATGCTTTAATATTAGACATGCTGTACTGTATATATGCATTATGTAATGTTACTCTAAATCTCCAGTGCTTATCTCAAAAATTTTATGTAGCTTAAAATTTTCTTATAAACTTATTATTTTATCTTCGAGCCTCGAAAGAAAACACACAAAAGTAAAATGGATTATTCCGTTGATTGGGTTTCCACCGAAATGAAAAGCAATCAAATAGCTATAAAAAATCTTCTCGATCGCATCAGAGTTCCACTCGAAGCATACTTGGTATTATTTAATGTGTATTTCATTGCATCTGGGATGGACCTGTCACAATCCCCTTCCCATTTGATGCTCGCATTCCGCCTTTGAAATTCCGAATCATCTTAGTTTTGTGTTATTTTTATGCCTCAGACGTGGTGTTACGATGATGACGTTTCCCTTCCTTTCTTAGACCTAGGATGAAATAACTAAACCTATTTTGAAATTGGATACAAACTTTTTGGACTTTTAGTCCATTCACATTCAAATGTCTTGGTTTTGAAACTTACTAGCTATAAAATAATTAATCAATACGAAAAAAATCACAACCCCTGTCACTCCAAGTCACTCTTGTTGCCACATATACAATAGATATTATTATCGATATAACCAATCAACGATTTCGCACTATTTTCTTTTAGGTATTATAGTGTGTAGGTAACGAGTTTAAGGCGGTACTCACATACTCACATTTTAATTAATTCCGACGAAATCATAACTATATTACCTTTTTTCAGACCGGTACTCACAGATGTTATTTATATTTAAGATTAATAAAAAAGTACCTTACGATTAAAATATTTTACCTAAAACAGTTTGAATAATTAATAAATGGTTAAAATTTATAATTCAACTACAAAATTAGCGATCAGATTTTATTTTTCTAGTCAATGAATTAGAAACTTCCCGATATATTTAGAAACATCTGAGATGTTAGTAATACTTTTATCAGAATTAATTATTATGAACTCCATGGAAAAATCTATTTTCTACGCCCGCTAAGGAAAATTCGACCGTAGCACAGTGGTCCCAAATCCCGATCTAGCTAGACAAAAATATTTTTTCATGGCATTTGACGCAAAAGGGTCACAATGTAATAAAAAAAATACTTAAAGAAATATACAATTATTTTAGCCATTGTTACGGAATTTTTAAAACAAAATTAATTACTAATAAAATACGTATGGTATAATGGTTCGGTTACGTTATAACGAAGTACTTATTTAAAGTTATTAGTTAAAAATATTTTTTTAACATAATATAAGAACAAAACCGAATGACATTTTTTGTTAATGAACTACTGGCCGAGTCGCTATCATCACTCTTATTGAATGCTAATGTTCCAACAGTGGCTTTGTTAACAGACTTCTGTATTTTCTTCGCTGGAACCGAAGTTTATAATCGATTCGGAATATTTTGTTGATATTTTGTCAGCATCCCGTTTTCCATGTCACCTCAAGCTGATTTGAGTAGCATGAGATAGTTCTTGTGGACTTCGAAAGTTCAGAAGACATTTATTTTTTCTTGTTTTGCTTTTTGACGAGCATAAACCAAATTCTTTTTCTGGTATACCACGTAGTCCTTCGTCACGCGTCACAACATGAAGAATAAAAACTGTGTTAAGCCATTTTGCGTGTTTAAACATCAATTTTAAAGTACTTCTATGAAAACCAAACCATTTTCTATGAAATATTAATAGAACCGAAGCGATTTTTTTCTTAAGTAAACTATCCTCGAGACTTTTAAAACTGTTTTTCTTCAATAAATATTTTACATGTTCATAAACACACTGCCTTATTGCAGCACAATTCAACTTTGAGGTGCCCTTTACTTCTAGAATCTCCAAAATATCCAAACGATAGACTGTAGGTACAGGCTCTGTAAATGACAAAAGAGCAAGTTTGAGCAAACAAATTTTATAAGATATTATACATAAAGAATGGTTTTATATGAAACTAGTTTCGTTTGGTGGTACAAATCGGTACACGATTTTGAAAGTTTAATTAAACTTTGGCAAATAATTGTAAATAATCATACTTTTTTCGCGATTTTTAATTAATAATTAAAGTAATGTTGAATAGGCAAATTATAAAATAATTAAATTAATTTGAAAGAACATACCATAGACTTCAATTTCTGTCTTTGCATAATTTCTCTCTGATTTCAAATAACAACACTAACGATCGAACAGGGTGCACACCCGAAAGCGACCGACCGCTGGGCGAACGATTGGCACATCCAAAATTTCGTGTTTACAACGTTGCCACGTATCGCGCGTATTGTTTTTAATTTTTTATCGATGTGAACTTAATACTATGGACATTTTTCAATGTTGTGAGTATATTTTTGTACATAAATAAAAACATCGTTGAAATCTTTTTGTCTAGCTAGTTTCCTCAAAGGGGACCATAGTGCGTAGGTCTGTTCAATACACCCGGGCCGCGCTTTTAATATTGTTGTAGACGCCTTCTTCACTTACGTCGTTAAGATTGACTTATTTTAGGGTATTGTGTCGTCGTAAGCGCCGAAAGTCTAAATAATAATCATGAAATTTTAGAAAATTATTGGAACTTGCCTGCGTCTATCATATGTCTGCGTAGTAGTGATACTGGATTTGTCTTCTATAGTTCTTATGTTTATTATTACTTGTGCCGTTGGCGTCATGTATCTTTTATCAGGAGATTTTTCAATGTGGATGAGTGTTTCAGGCTAATAATTATTGCTTGTAAAATAATTGTTATAATTATTTGGTCTGTGGACCAGCCAGAATGAATGAAGATCTCTCAACGCATTTACCGTGTTGCCTTGTTGCTTAGGCTTGTTGGTATTTATGATTGCATATTTACATAGAAAAAATACATTTTAAATTGGTCAAGAATTCATTCGCCTAGTTTTAGAGTATATATTTACGAATACATATTATTTGTTTGTACGAAATGTGTATATTTGAATGAAAATGTGTATATTTTGAATCACCTCGTTTTGCTCATGTTTTAGATGAAGTAATATTATTTAGTTATAAATTATTTTTGAAATACATTTCGTAAGTGTGATGTATCCTGCAGATCTTTAATCGGAGAATGTAATACTGATACGAAGGGCGTCGATTTCCCACGGTAGATAACAAAGTTTAGAGGATGCGCTCAGCCGCAAAATTGCAACGCAATGACTGGTGAAATTTCATAAATCTCTCAAGTTTTGTATGATATCGAATTTCCGAGAATGATAAATAATGTTTTCGTTTTTTCCACCCTGGCCTCGACATGGGGTAGAAAAATGTTTAGTGGAGTGATGGATATTTGATAATATAATATACATTAAATGCTTTTAAAAAATATATATTTGACGGAAGTACAAATTTATAGTCGCTTTGGACTTTTTCATTTCAGACATGGCGGGCGTAATCAAGCCAAAATCCTTGCATATTTTGTAAGAATGTGTTTGGTTTTATATAGTTTTGTTGATCACCTTCTCTTTAATGGTTGAAATCGTTCATTAAACCAGTTGAAGTGAAAATAAAGAATTTAATTTAATTATTAAAAGAATTTAAAGGATCTTCTTCAACGACATTATCTCCTTCAAGTGAACTAGTTCCGGGGAGAGTGCGGCCGTAAGTACTTGGAATTCCATCCGAGAGATTCTTTCACTTCTTTGTTGAATGAGTTTTCAATTAAACTTTTCTCGTTGGATTTTTATCTCTCAATTATCACGTCAGCCAGTCGGAGATGTACCGCAGACTTCTTTTGAACTCCAATGTTATTTCCAATCTGTATTGTACTTGTACAATGTGTACATTGTACCATCATTTACGTTTTAGTTTACAGTGTTCGTTTTCCCGGGGTTATTATTTCCCCTCTCATCGAATTGTCAGAGTACATTTTATATTTTTCTGAACCTTCATCAAAACTGAAATGAAAATTTAGAAATAACTTTATATTGTATTGGCATTTCGCAAACGCTCTCCGTTTTTCTTGACAGCAAAGGTCGTAGGTTATAAAAGCTTAACCTTCCACAAACTTGTCTGAACTCTGACAATTTAGTTATTATGTTGATCTTGTCGTTTTAAGATACAAACGCCTTCTTTATAACATCGTAGTGAAACGTTTTTGTTCCAAGAAAAATGTAACATTGTCAAGTAAATGTGTTTTAGTGTGATTGATGTAGGTATAATGTCATTAAATCTTGTAAAATATTGCATTAATGAATACACAAAGGCCTATCGAGTTTGAGAGAAATGAAGTGGAGTGAAAGCAAACAATCAGCAGATGAGCTGAGACAGGGAGGCTGGCAGGTATATTGTACTACACCGACACCAGTCCTTGTTCAGATAAGATTTCGGTTTGTTCTTCTAGATATTATTTTTTTAATTAAAATTTCCTTTGATTAAATAAAAGAATTCCGAATCTTTTTGTTTTCAGTATTTAAAAATTACAAACATTCCGTTTTCGTATATTATTTAGACGAGGAATGAGATCTTTCTAGCAACACTTATTTTGTATTCCGATGATTTGTGAAGCCATTTTAATTATGCGGAAATTAATATTCATCAAAGTATTTTTTATTACGTTCCCTGCATTTTAAATTTTTTCGACAAAGATAATTTTTAATGAGCAGAAATAAAAGGAAATAAAATATTTGTATCAACTATAAAAGTTTCCCCTGAAGTTGACTTGCTACAAAAATATTATTCTTTGAAGTGTAAATAGGTCAACCACGTTTTCTATTCGTTTTTCCCGCCGCTGATATAATTTATAATAATATCGTGATGATATCAAGAAAACTTTCGAGACAGCGGGAAAGTATTTGAAATATTATTCTCGTAGTAACCTGTAACGATTGTTAGGTCAATAATGACTGATTTTCAAATTGGTTGCTTACACGTTTGCGGTTTTGTCTTAACCCAAAGTATACCTGAAAATATTAGTAAATCTTTCCTTTTTGATCCAAATTGTCAAATATCATTAAAAAAAAATTTTGGTGGTATGTCTCTCTGTAACTCCGATTCAATGACTTCTAGAACTGTGATTTGCTTAGATTTTCTAAATTAGTTCTGACTGTGGAAACAATTCCAACAAGCGATTAAGTATGTACCAAAATTATTTTATTAATGAATAAATCTGTATTTGAAGTTTTTTGTGAATGCCGCCCAAGAGTGCCAGCTACTCCCAACCGTCTGGAGCCAGTGATATTATGGCATCCCCAACTGGGGTATTTTGTGAGGCTGAAGGTAGTAGAAAGGGGAAGAAGATAGGGAAGAACGTTCTGAATGGTGATCTTACCCCGGGGTGATACTGAGAGTATCTTCCACTCTGGAACATGCCGCAAATATACCTCATATTATTTTTAATTAATAAATTGTATAACACAAGTCAATCAAATAAAATTTACCTGCTCCTCGACCAAAAGGCGTGTATTTATTTTGTTTACCTGATGTCGTAATATTTTAACGGGCTCATTTAAAATAAGGAATTTTTCTGATCGTCTTTTGGAAGGCGATGATCGTAATGCAAATATTTTTTTATTAATATTTTCAGCTTCACAAATCCTACAATTATAATTTTATTTGGGAGGCGGCTTTGGGTACCGCCGCCCCGGGAACCAGCTTTATCTGGCCTGCAATTTTAATTACATTTAAAAAAAAATCCAATAAGTGTTTTTGTGTGCAAGGGTCCCACTATTAATTAGTAGCACATTCATATCTATTTATTCAGAATTCGTCAACTTTTAACAATTTTAGCAAAATAGAAACAAATGGGTTGTGTGCATTTAATTTAAATTAATAACGGTAACAATAAGGACTGCCACACAAACCATATAAGACAGGAAGACAACATTTAAAAAAAAACATAAACAAAACGAAAACTATTTATACTGCATAAAGGAATCCAGATGTATATATACTACATGGTTCCTAGTGAAATTAAAAAAAATACCTAGATTAATCGAATTCAAAGAAAAATTCAAAAAATGATTTATCTTAAATATAAAAGAAATTAAAATAAAAAAATATACCAACGTTTTTATTAGACCACACGTTAGTTTAACTATAGTGGATTTTTAAAAGTAATGGGTAATGAGCACCATCCTTTTTAGAGAAAAAAGGAAACTAATAAACCTTTGAGCAATATTACCTCTGTTCATGTATATTAAAATATTAATTTATAAAATTCAAATATAATTATACTCGTATTAAAATACAAATTTTGCAATCAGCTATATTGTGAAAAGTTAGAAAAAAATCCTACGACCTATCCTGAAAATGGCCCTACCGTGGCTTAATTCACTAACACAAAGCAGTAAACGGAATAGATACTTCTGGTTCCATCTCAAATGACACATGTGGTGGTGCGACATTACTCTGGTCTTTACTCCAGGCTTTGACGAATGGTATTGACCATCCTTGATCCAAGTTTAAAGTCAGTGAATTGGCCTTGGTTCAGGCCAGAATGTCTTCACAGGAATGCTACATGACCAAAGCAGCATGGGCATTAACAAAATCCCAATTTCACAAAATGGTTGGCACGATCAAGTGAATCGGATTCTTAGTCGGGCATGTAAAGTCAGAATAAAAGAAGATCATTTATGAGACGATGAATTTGAATGAGGCAAGGAGTGTGTGCCAAGACTGAGTTGCGGTCCGTTCTCTTCCCTGCGGGGAAACGGTGAGATAGTTAGGTATTTTGCTTTAACCATCATATAGAATCACTTCCCGAAGTTAGCGCACTTTACCCCCGGACACCCTGTAACAATTTTAAGGTTATTAGAAACCAT
Organism: Hesperophylax magnus; assembly: GCA_026573805.1. NCBI lineage: Eukaryota > Metazoa > Arthropoda > Insecta > Trichoptera > Limnephilidae > Hesperophylax > Hesperophylax magnus. The sequence goes on from JAIUSX010000121.1 coordinate 12,073,541, forward strand.
TTATCATCGTTTTAATTCACATTCTTCCTACAAATTGCTTCCTGAAACCCATCAATATCTGAATAGCATATGTTGATTCAATTTGTCATATTATGCAATTGAATAATTTATTAGACCAAAGTCGTTCGCTATATTATGTTGATAGAATGTTAATTGATATTTCTGGAATAAGCTGCGTAATATTATATTATGAAATAATTATGTAAGTAGTGTGACACGAGTTGTGTAATCTAAACCCGTACTACATCTTCTTGGATCTGATTCCTCCCAATATGGAAGTCGTCGTTAACGTAGAGCGGAGGTCCCCAAACTTTTCAGTCCCGTAGACCACATTCTGATTTTTTCTGTTTTGGGTAGACACCCGGCTTTCCTAATATTGATTTTTCAGACCGAAATTTCTCTAGATTTCGATTTAGAATGGGTTTGTATGTATGAGGATTTCTCGATTGCTCAGTACTGGATTCCCCACACAATTTATTTATTTATTAATTTTTTTAAAAACATGACATATTACAGTGATCTTTGGCTGTCCAACTAGGAGATCACCTGTTTTAGGACAGTCAGAAATAGGCATATTTATTAAAAGCGATTCATGTTTAGTGTATTGACTTTTACTTAGTTATTGCACTTTATAAATAATATGAAAAGTTTTCTTGGTTGATATAAGAAGTTGCTAACTTGTATTTCAAATAATATAAACGTAGAGAATAGACTAAAAGAATATTCAAATATGAAAAAAATTAAAAAAATTATTGACATATGAGTTTATAAAATTGAAATTTTACTTTTTATTTAGATGAAATTAATATTTAAAATTTAAAAGATAGTCGAGAAATTAAAAAAAGGAAAAATAAAATAAAAAGATGTAAAGAAAGGTTATAAGCAGATTTTAAATTTACAATGGTAAACACATAAATTTACTGTAATACATATATATATATATACATACAAAATAAAATACAGGGTAGTTCGAAAAAACGACATTTAAGAAAAGCAAGTTTAATGACTGTTAATTAGCATATTTTCGCATTCAGCTCTCCCCAAGATCAGAAGCCAATTATTTACCAGATTTCGGAGAATGTTAGCACTTTTTGATTTCCATGCATCGGGAATAAGATTAAGCAATTTAGGGCCTAAGTATGAGAATTGTCTTTGAGCTAAGGACGAAGAAGTGGTGGGAGGAACAACTGGGTTCCTCTTAGCATGTCTAGTATCGTGATAATGGAGTACGGAAGTGTATTGGTGACGCGTTCTTTGGGTATGTAATATGATTTTCCTCATGTATAATTGCCTTACATCTAGAACACCAAACTCTTCAAACAATGAATCACTAGGGTATCAGAACGGTTTTTTAAGTATAACTTTAAGAATTGATTTCTGAGCTTTTGCTAAGGGATCAAGTATTGTTTTAGTACAACCTCCCCAACCTAAGGAAGCATAATCTTATCAGGAATTACACATGGCAAAGTAAATTCTTTTCATGTCTTTAATGCAGAGAATATTTCTAATAGCCCTGAAAAGATGTGTAAGTTTCCTGACTTTTGAGGAAGTTAAGTCTATATGTTTATCCCACCTCAGAAATTTGTCTATGATAATTCCTAGATATTTAGTACTGTCCACACATTCTAAGGTACTACATTTACATACATTTATGGCATTGCAATGGTGTACAAAAATGTTATGCTTCTCTTTAGGTTGACCCGCTTGAGTTGCGCTGAAGCAGATGAATTTAGTTTTATCCGAGTTTAGAGTGAGGAGATTGCTGTCTAGCCACTTTTTGACTTTGTTAATGCCAATTTCTGCTTTACTGTGAGTTTTTTCCCAGGTTTTTCCTTCAAATAATAATACTGTATCATCTGCAAAGGTAATAATATGGTCTGCAAAGGAACTATTACATAACTCATTTATATAAACATTAAACAAAAGAGGTCCTAACGTACTTCCTTGAGGTACACCGAATTTTATATCTGCTGGATCGCTTAGAGTACCGTTAATTTCCACTCTTTGGCTCCTATTTTCTATGTAGCTGACCAACCATTTTAAAAGTTGCCCCTGGATACCGATTCTCTGTAGTTTGCTCAGCAGAATTTTGTGTGAAATAGTGTCAAATGCTTTGGCTAGATCCAAGAAGAGTGCAATATTACACTAATAGTACAATATTACACTAATTCCCCATTGTCGAAATATTTATTTTATTTCACTAAAATATTTGAGATTTCCTCACAATTTGACCTCTTCGTCAACATTTCAGAATTTTTGCCTAAATGGGTTCCACTCCGTGGACCCCCATTTACATCTCATGCACTCCCAATTTTTTTTCAATGATTTGGTCCTTGGGGTCTATATAGACCACTTTGGGAATGACTGACGTAGAGTATATGGGTGTTGATAAGATGATGTAAAATTATTACGTTGTAACTATTCGTACCATAAAATTCATATGATAACGATCTATATATTATAATATTAAGAGGTTTATGTTTTATGCTTATATAATAAATGTCAGTGATTTTACGAGTAAGGGTCCAATAAACCGATGCAAAAGTTAATTACAGCCTGTTATAGCATAATAATAATATTTCATAATAATTCTATAATATATTAATTTTATCTACTAAATCATTTATAACATGTTCTAATATAATTTCTTCAAATTGTTACTGTACATGTGAGAAAACTTCTTCATAAAAGGCATTATTCTTCTTAAATAATTTCAAATTGTTTCACATTGTTTTTAATAGACCAACGGCATTTTATTACGATTAATTTTTTTAAAACAAAATTTGAAAAAAATAATTTGCGCTGTGATATCGCTTTGGTACCTACTTAATTAATAATAATTCCTTTTCTAAGAGCAATACCTTTAAATCGCCCTCTTGTGTAATTTGTCATTAATCAGTTATTCTAGTTTTTGTAGTGTAGACAATATATCCGCAGTAACTCGCCCCCCCTCTTTAATGTTAATCGACACATGTAGTGCTGCGTGTACATCTGCGAGGCGATACGCGAAGGGAACGCGGAAAGGAACGAAGCAACGGCAAGCGGCGCGGCGCTTGTTGTATTCGCGCCATCACAGAAAGAGAGGTTACAGTGAAGTCACGGGACCATAATAATCTTCTGGTGTCCAGCTTCGGTTATAGGTCCCTCTCAAATATCTTCAGTTTTCAGATTCTTGACGGTTCTCACCCATCTCACCGAACCCGACATTTTTCAGCCCATTTCATCTGTGGCTTACCCCTGTTTCTCATTCGTATCCATGTTTTGTCTTGCCGCAATATATTTTAAAGCCGATATTTATTATTTCCAGGCAACTTTCACAAATAATATTGTTGGTTTGTATATTAACTGACAATGTTATCTGTAGAAACCATACCTTACCAGAATCTGCATCCCTGCCAATCAGCAACCCTTCACCCCTTCCCCCTCGTCTTGCGGAAGCGCCGCGTCGCGCACCGCCTATATTATTTAATCAAATAATGGATTTGGTGAAAGGGTTATTATAACCGACACGCTAAGCATACCTAATCACGTTCCTCGTATTTAATGATTTAGGAGGCTGGTGTCTTAAAGGGTTGAGCGTTAGCGTGTTGATTAATATAAAGATTGAATATGCAAATTGGTATTCGAACTATATTCATACAGTCAGCTGCTAAGCGTAAGAATATTTTGAATAGTTGAACATCTTCGAAGCTATGCTTTATCTGATACTTTAAATATTTTTTTCATGAACTTTCAGGTGAACAAGAACATTGTTTCGAATCATCCGAATATAATTCTAACGTTTTCATTATATTATATCTATGTCTAAGATTGATAAATTATAATTACTGACGATTTATGTTCTATCTATGTCTAAGATTGATGAATTATAATTACTAACGTTTTTATGTTATATCTATGTCTAAGATTGATAAATTAAATTACTAACGTTTTTATCATATTACATCTATGTCTAAGATTGATAAATTTTAACAGCATTCATAGTTAATGGGAAAATTAATACGAAATGTAAGTTCATATGCACTATTTTGAAATCTAAAACCACTAACGGCTGTCAACACCAGATTCAAAGACACCCGACATTTCTGTGGCAAGTACCTACCCAATTCTGTTTTAGTCTGCTTTAAATGTTTTTATTTCAATACATTTTGTTTTCCAAATAAGAATTAAGGTAACAACCGGGCTCCCGCCATTAAAAAAATGTTCTCCTATACGATTTTGACGTTTCGTTTTGTTAGTTCTTCGTACAATGTGTAAAAACGTGTACAAACTTTCCAAAGTGCATTTTTCAAATGAATTTAGGTTTAACTTCTTGGAACGAAAGTCATTTGAGTTTTTTTTTTATAAATCTGCAAAAAAACCTTCGTCAAAAATGTTTGATTTCTACTGAAATCTTATTGAAACACATTAGCATGAAGAATTTTACCGCTGCTCATTTTGTTTGGGAAACTAATTTACAAATGCACACACTTATTTGTGCAGTAGGTGTTGTCGCTACCTACTTTGATATTTGTACGTCGTATATTTCCATTTACGTTCGTTCAAATTTAAGTAAGATTAGGTACTTTTGCCAAGAAAATAAATCTGCCACCTATTGTTTTATAAATGGTATATGACGTATTAACGGCGGTGACCGGATAACTCATCAAAATGATAATTCATCACATCTTTAAAAAGTTATATAAAGTCATGGAAAGTGATGAAACAAAAACTTTATTAACTGGGTTAAGTAGGTTAGGTTAGGTTTAAAGAAACAAAATTTCATCATTTCTAATGACTTTATATCACTTTTTAAAAGTGTGTTGAATTGTCACTGCGTTGAGTTATCATGGAACCGTTAACGGCATATAGTATATTATTTATTAATGGTTTTACACGTCTAACACCACAGATTCAAAGCTTTATTGAATATATGAGCAGCATGTTTTCGTTATTACCTATAGATTAATCTAATACCACATAGGATTAAATATAAGTCTAACCACAAATAATCTTATTCATGACTAAAATAATCTTAATGGCGTGGTTTATAGCGAAAATAATCTGTTAATAATACGATGGAACATTTTCCACTTTCATGCTTTCTTGGCCCTTCCTTTCTAACACAAGATTATTATATTACATTTTACTCGTCACATTTAAACTCCTGGATAATTGATAATCTATTGTCGTGATTCACCTTTAACGTACGTTTTATAATTTTTTTTACATTAGCTCCACACATGAGGCCTTGAGGAAAAAAAATCGCTAATTTCCTTAATTTTTGGGGATGCTGTGTGGGTTTTTTTTTAATGAAAGGAAGGAGAGGAAGATCTGGGAAGAAAAAGGGCATGAGGGGTGGGTAGGAATCTGGGGTTCAGTATGTCCAGGAGTGACAGACGTTTTAGTTCATCTCTCCCACTGCGGTGCCATGCGATGGGTCGAGAGAGTCATGCTGGAGAGGTAAAAAGATCTCCCTCAACCATTGTCTCCAAATTCAGTGCGCCACACAGCAGGTGGGCAGACGCGTCCGCTGCCAAGGCCTAGACAATCCTCACCCGATGAACCCGGGCACCTCTGATAAGTCACCAAAAGTGACATATGGCAGGGGTGTTGGCTATCCAGTGAATGGTTCCCGCGGCGGTGGTACACACACCTGCCTCCTAAATTTTAGATTTTTTTCCATTACTACGGTGTTTATTTATTGTGTACATATAGCTCTCTTAAATCTTCACTTACCCTTGTACAAATTTTTTTACGGGTCTTTAAGAGGAAGCCACAAGCCAAAAATGTGAATATTCTTGGTATAACTTATATTGTAGGTAATAGGCATTAAAATCGCTTGACAAACGGAGTCTAGAAACGTTCGATTTCAAGCAAAAAATTGGTTTTAACTTAATTTGTAAATAATTTTATAAGAAAGCAAAAAAGTTAATCAAGTGAAACTGTCACAGATTATCTTAGCTATAAAACTGAATTTTTTAAAAGTTGTTTCCTTTACGCGTTCATACATTTCTATTGAAAAAATATTTTTTGTAGTAGTTTGCATTTATGTATATTTTTTTATTGAGTAATTTTTATTTTATTTGTATTCTACTCAAGCGAAGCGATAGGAAAACTTTCAATTTAACTAAAGCATATTTTTTTGGTTTTCATAATGTACACTAATTCGTTATAAAGATTAATCAAAATAGTGATTTGGGATTAAGCTTCGCCTTAATTGCCTATGTAGTAGTAGATATATTATGCAATCCTTGCAATTTTTCATTGCGTACTTGAACAATAGTGAGATATTTTTAAAAATGTATTTCATACTTAAACAATAGACACGGGACGAGAAATGTAATACAAATTAAATTTCCCCCAAGGAACAAATCAAGCACCCAGAAATATCTGTACTGTACCAGACCGTCCAACTTTACAACAAAATCCCGAATGACATTATTGAAATTTGATTAATTTTAAAACGGAATTAAGGAAGTATATCCACCTCAAATATAAAAGTTTGTTTGGGATTTAATATGCTTAAACTTATTGAAGATTTATGTATTATGTTTGCCAAATAATGTAAATATGTATTTCTCTAAAATTATTAGCACACACGACGATGTGAGCTAGCAAAAGATCAATAAATAAATAGTACTAAGATTTCTAGTGCATTAGGAATTGTTTGCCTTTTTTGTTAATTTTATGTATTCCATTAAATTTCATGAATGAATGCAGTCTATTTATATAATTATAATTTATTCACATATCCTAACTTAACCAAGCTTTTATAGTAACAGTCTACCTTGAAGTTGAAAAGTTCTGCGTGTTTAAATAAACCCGGCGTTTTTAGAATATAATTTGAAAAGTAATGTTATATTTTATACTAGCTAATTTCGTCTGGAAATCGATAAAGAATCAATTTTAGACAACCGTTTTCGCCATTTGGTAGATATAACATTTCCTGAATCTGCAATACTGGTTATTCGACCGTGGGACCATCCAGTAAGTCAGTCAGCACTATATCAGACCGCAAGGCGCGATCTGTTTAACAGTGACCCAGAAACTATCCTCTCCGGGGTAACAACTGTTCAATGTTCCGCTGACCACTTTGCGTATGATTGCGGTTCGAATCCAGCCTATATAAATCCATAATGTGGTGACCTCCGACTTGTTAACTTGTCTGCCATTGAAGTAAATTACAATTATAATAATGTGCTGAGATTTCAGATTATGATTCGTGTGAGTTCAAAACGATATTATGAACTATTGTATGACATTATTTGTAAAGCATTTACAATTAAGAGCTACTGCACGTAATGTAATGTAATGGAACAAATAATATATTGATAGCGTCTTGTATTATTGTTTGACTGCTAAATTGATATTTCAAAGCTTAATCTAAAAATAGATATAGAAAAGCTGTGCTGCAAATTTTCTGACTCCAGAGCTCATCGTTTTTTTTAGAATACAACGTTTGATTAATTCGTTAACGAGTTTCTTTGATTCAGGTTATTTATTTATGTGGTTGTCAAAATATGACAACTTTCGCGTGTTATTAATATTGTTTATAATAATATTTATATTACGCCATGACTTAAGCTGTAATTATAATAATATTACTATATCTGATAAATGATTTATGTTTGGTTACTTGTTACTTAAACGAATTTAAATTAAAAGCTGGCTCTAATTAGTATATACATTGTTTGTTTCTTCAGGAGAGCAAGCAGCCCACGAATTGTATTTTAAGTTGTTAGCTATAACGTGCCCAAAGAGCGTAAATCAATATCTTGTTTGTTGCAATGTATTAGGCCCACAAATCCGGCATTATTTTGTTGTGAGGAATTTCTTTAATTCGGGGTCGGATAAATCTTCCGAAGGCTGCGGCCCTTCCCTACAAAGGCGGCGAATAAGCCATTAAAGCCTGGATTATAATTCACTGTTTAATTTACCGCCGTCCGCAGCACAATGCAATATAATGGCCGCCCTACACCTGATGCTGGTACTGGTGTTACCCGCCCACCGCGTACATTAATAATATTACAATATGTATTATGGCGGCTGGTGGCCCTTCGTAACTCTAAACTCTATGGTCACAGTAAACCCAAAGTTGACTTCAAATAGTTGATAATTTCTTGTATAATATTTTCGCCGAATCTATCAAACTGTTATAGACAGAAATGTTCAGGAGTGCCAAAAAAATCAGTAAAATTGTACTTACTACAGCGATTTTTTTTTCAATTCGGGTATTATGCCAACTGGTAATGAGTAGTATCTATCAAATTGGGATTTTTTGTTCAAATTCACCGCAAAGGTGCACATTGTAAGTAAATAGAACATATTTATAATATCTTAGAACTATGAAAGGATCAACTTTGTGGAATCCACTAAATATGAAAATATCAAAAAATAATTTGTAGGGGAGCACAAAAATATTGAATTTTGTTTTTGAATTTAATTAGTGTAACTAGATGGCTCGGAAATGTGTTTTTTGTAATAATAGTGGCAAAAAATATCTTTTGTTTTTTAGATATTGTATTATGTACTTCTTTGATACGTAGTTAATAGTGTGATAAAGCATGTTCATCCAGAGTCATTTACTTTTATTGATTTTATTTCATATCGTTACTAATTTTAAATCTTGCGTGAGCCGACCAAATATACGGGTGAATCTTAAAAGTGAAGCCTTACCTTCTTTCCTGTCTTTCCTTCGGCTGTGACTCGCACCATAAAGCTGGGAACAATCTAAGTAAGTACGGCTTTTATGGACTCTGTCATAATGAAAGGCGTAAAAAATCGCAACAAAATTTCATTAATGCTCCACCTCTTACTTTTTTTTGATGGTCAGATCTCATTTTTGTTTGAAACTCAAACACGCTTCAGACACCCCAATATAAATGTGTGCGTTAGAACAAGAATATCTTAACTCTAACCAACTTTAAAAAAACGAGTAAGTTTATTTATTCATATTCTCCATAAAACGGTTAGAAAAATCACAAATTTGAGGTACATTACTATTTTGTGACATACCTACGTCAAAAGATAGTTGCAGAACTGTCTGAAATGTCAATGGTCAATACAGAATCTGCAGTTGAGTCACTCTATTTATTTTATTTAAAATAATAAACATAAATAAAATAAAAGAAAATATACATTTATAAATTTTGAAAATGTTTTTGTCTGTCCAACTAGGAGGAATTCCCGTTTTAGGACACGAAAAATTTAATTGATTGGCTTTTTCTGATAAGTGCGGAGTCCTTTCGGAGCATAAATGAGTGCATTGGATCTCCACGAGTACACTTGTTAGGCACATATAAGTTAACATCTTTCAATATAAGTGGATTTATTATGGTTCCAGAGATTAGTTTAAAAAAATGTCGTAGTTAAACATATTATTGCTAATACTAGGTGTCAGGGCCAAACATGAGCTGTACTAAAAAATATATTGTTTTCTTATACTGCCATCTAGTCATTTATTTTAAAGTCTATGACTTTACCACTTATTTTCTCAAAACTGGATAATTGTTGGTTAGACAAGTCTGTTTCCCGCATCCACACAAATATTTTAAAGCGTTTTCACTTGCATTTTTTAAATCGTTTTAAATGACACTATTTGATATTATTTATATTTGTCTTTTTTATGTTACGGCAGGGAGCTATGTCGTTACCCGTTTGGGCAGCGTTGTGAGGCGGGTTAAAGTAGGGACTGTAGGAATGGATTTATTAATGCGGGTTTTAAAGAGGCCCGATTATATGAAGAAAAAACAGATGCCCGTAACTAGTTCCTGTTTTGAAACCTGCTTTAGATACCAATATTTTTATGTTCATGTTTTTCAGTGTGTTTAATTACCATTGTAAATTATTCGCGATCGGTCACTGATAATCATGTTACTAATTAGGATTGGCGCCATTTGTAACACTGTCCTAATTGATTGAAGTCACCTGTATTTTTTATCGTAATTTAGTGTCATTCGTTACCTGCTTAGCCTTTTATAGAACATCTACAATGTCATTCTGCACTTTATGTTTTTTAAGTCTTGCCCTTTTTATGGTTATCCATCTTAATATATTACTTCTGTTTTTATTTTATACTTTTGTGTCACAGTTATTCACTTTGCTGCCATTTTCCTTTAGTATTGTTTTATTTCTCACTCTTTAAGTCTTGAAAACAAATTGCGTGGGTTTGAAATACTAATCGTAACTATTAAATATCAATGTGCTACGCTCTTTGCTAATTGTTTAGTAAATTATATTATTACATTAAAAAATGTAGTATGTACTTTTGTTGTTCTTCTATCATTCAGCAAGGTAGAAGCAGAGTTTCGAAGCTAAAAAAACTTTAATGAGTTTATTTTCAAATGCCAAAAAGTCTTGTGGAAACGAAAATGAGTTTTCTTCCTCCCCATTCGTGTGTTCTTCTTAAGAAAATAGAAAACCATGTGAAATAGAGGCGCGGGGAAATTGTGCTGGTGCAAAGCGAGCCTTGACTGTCTGGAATGATAGATAGCTCCTTAAAGTGGAAAACTATATTAAACCTTAAACAAAGAAGCACATGGTTGGTCTGAGGAAAGCAGAAAAAAAGGGTAAGCGAATAAGGAACAAAGCGTAATATCACATTATTATTCAGGTATTCTAGGTTAGTTATTAATTCTCTGTCTAAAATTAACTATTTACTATTTGCCTGTCATCCTGTATTTTAGGGATTATATATTTCATTAAATTGCCTACTTATTTGAACTTAGACTTATCCACTAATTTCGCAGTAAAAAAATTATAATTTCGGTTTTTCAATTTATAAAATTTCCCGACGTAAAGATTCATAAAATTCAAATTTATTTTTTAAACTGGGAAGTATATTATTTATCTTGAAGTACCTAATAGCAATACGTTAACTTCGCGCTTTTATTTAAATATAATGTCCATGTAATGGATATTAGCTTATGTAAAAGTGCAGAATATTTTTCACTGATGACCCTTAATGTTTTAGCCGTCAGCTGAACCACGATTTATTATCCATTTATTAGTAGGGAACCGTTACATCTCTTACACACTAACCATACATTCTTCCATTAAGGAAATTGGATTTATGCAATACGCCTTGCCAAGAATTCTACACGATACTCATTCGCTTAATGTTTTTCAACACAACAACGCATTACAAAAAAAAACACAGATTTATAGAAATGTTTTTTGTTATTTTTGAAGAATTCCACGACACCCCAAATGAGGATAACGTGGGCATCGTGCATGTCAAACGACATATAGTAAACATACAGTTGTACACACGCCAGTGATAAATGACCTCGATTCCATTATTTACCTCAAGGGAACTCTCCTTTGTTTTGGAAGATTCTAACGGTGTTCCTTGTTCATGCATCATTCTGTGAATACATTACTTCGTTCACACACCATTTCACCAAAAGTTACAACGTAAAACGATGTAAACCAAATGCGCTAGAAATTTTATTGAAATTTTCATTCATTGAAAGCAATAGTACCATTTTAAAGGATGTTGTTAGCAAAATGTGCCTATGATCTGAGTACTAACTGAAGAATTAAGTAATGCGTATCAATGGTAAAGAATGTTCAGAAAACGTTTTCTTATTTTTATTTAAAATAGTTTTATTTTCTTCAAATGAATAATCTTCTTTTTGTATTTGGCTCTAAAGTGGTAATGATCCTTCGCCCCCATTTCGAATAAATCATTTTACTTCAACAAATAGACCTGCTGCATTTTGCGCGTGGCATTTGTTTGCGCTACGAAAGATTTGGCATCTGAATCGAGCGGCTCAGGCGAGGGGAGATCCCTCTTGCTGAGGGCATCTTGCGCATTATTCTCCTATTGACTCGGCTGGATGTTCATAGACTTACTCACGGGCGACTGATTCGTCTGCGGGAGACTCTTTCATCGATCCTTTATCCGTCCTTACACTCCTTATCCTCGCGTTACTTCTGGTGCCAGACACGTGTGCGGGAAATAGGAAGTAGGTAGTGTGTAGCGTGTGGGGGATAATCAGACACGCGGCTGAACTTTTATAGACCCGAGGGGTTCCGGTCATTTGTCTGCGGCTTTGTCATTATTCCGGTTTCAATTACATGGGGTATTTTTCCCTCTACTTATAGCACACGCGTGCTCCAATTTATTTGACGTTTTTATTTGCTTTGGTGGAAGAATTTATCTAATTTGTTGATTCCCATTTTTTAATCTTGAAGCTAATTTACAACGTTTTGATAGCACCATTTTCATCTAAAAGTGATGCTGCAATTATATTTTATGAAGCGTTAAATTAATTGAGTACTTAGTAAGTGAGTTATTTATGTGATATCTGCTTAACGTTTGAACTTATGTTGTCTTAAACCAGCTTAATTTTCATTTTTTAATAAGAGTGTGAGTAATAGACATTTTAGTACGGTTTTGCACATTTTATATTTACGTCCACAATTATATGTCAAGCAAGTTAAATACTGATTCTTAATTCATATCATCTTTAATGAACAAACATCAAAGTTTATGCATAAAATATATATTTATTGTTGTTGTTTTTAATAATAGTTACTCAAAATTAAGCCTAATGCTTAGGGAGATACTTACGCATCTTCAGTTGTTCCCTACTGTTATCTTAAAACCAGAAGAAAGTCTTATTACCCTGATCTTGTAGGATAATGGCACCCTTATGTGTTATTATACCCTCAAATGTTGTGCGGCGGAAAGGAATTGGGGTGGAGATTTTAAGAAGGTGAAAGGTACATGTCGATTATTTACATCTATAAAATACATAGTGTGGATTGACCGTTTAAAACGTCAAAAGTTTAAAATAATTGACAATTCTGCTCTGAAACAAAAAAAAATATTTCTTCATATGAAGCGGTTACTTTGTGATGTGACATTATAATTTAAAATTAAACAATAACTTTGTAAACATCACTTATAGGTAAATACTTAATGTCGACCGGGTTTCACTACAACCGTCCTATTATACAGTCCTGATGAAGCTACGGTTGTAGTGAAACCCGGTCGACATTAAGTATTTACCTATAAGTGATGTTTACAAAGTTATTGTTTAATTTTAAATTTAAAAAAAAATATTTTGATTTCGCAATAATTGCACCACCGGTCAATTTTCGCGAAAAGTTGACCGATGACTTCTTAAAAATTTTACAAATGTAACTTTTACTCTTCAACTCGTCGCTTCGATTAAATTAATACATAAATATAGCACACAAAAACATATGCGTTAAGAAAGTGAACATAAATGATCTCAGTTCTCTATCAAAATTTGGTTGATTGATGTTATAGATCTCAGTCGAAGTTGATGTGGTTGAATTAGCTCAGCCTTTTTCTGTCTTTTCTGTTTCACATTTTTACTTTGAAAGTCGTTAATATTGTCTTCAATGATAACCTATATAATATCACCCACACTGAATTGATTGACATATAAGTTATTATTGTTGGGAGATCCGCTTCCTCATAATCCGTCAGGGAGCAGATGATCCTTAACCCCTTTCCAGCGTGTGATTGATCGCCCTCAGAACACATCACGTCCCGTCACTCGGCTCTGGGCCCCACTACCAGTACCTACCTAGAGTACACAGTGCCAGACCTAGTACCTACTTACTGCCAGTGCACTCACTCCACATGTCTATAGTTCCATAGTGCACGGAACAGCTGATCCCATTTCAATGTTAAGGACCTGTCTGCTCGTAGACTGGTTTGTTTAGTTTGTTGGGCTTTGGATTGTGCTGTTATGAGGTGCTGTGTTCGGAATATTGGTTTTTCATTTGCTCTTCCATCTCACACGTATTGTATGAAAACGAAAAGACGGAAGATGCTAGAACGATATCATTTACATTACGGCGTCTCTTAAATTTAAACGGTTTATTTCTATGCCTACTTGAATACTGATGCTAGGTGAAAATAATTATTTTTAATTTACAGTATCTTCGGGCATTTGCGGGGTAATAGGGGACTGCGGGTTTATCCACCTGCGTTTGTCTTAATAATATATCATGACGAAATTTACAATGTTTACAATGTTGCAATCCCGTTTTCAGCTGGAATAAAAATAATTCTTGTCAGGAAGTTTTCTCCGTGTAAAAACTTTTTGATTTCTTTTTAAATTTTTAATTAAGTATTTATTAAATTTCTACGACATTATCTTTATAATTTTACATTGCTCAGTGAAGTTTAGATAATTTTACGCATTATATTTTTTACATGTCAGTAAACTTATTTCATAATAATTAATAATTATTCCTATTTTACATTATTTTTTTTCGCGTTAGTTTCATGTTTTCACTGATAACGATAAGTTATAATGTTGTTTATATATTTGTATCATTAACGTCTTTCTGTTTTTAAACAAGAAAAAACGTAAAACAGCGAAGGATAGTTAACTTAAGTTAAGAATCTGTGTAAATAACAAAGCAAACAATAAGATTTGTGTAGTAATAATAATATATAAATATATTTTTTATCATTATTTTTGTATATATTTTTATGTATATATGAAAATATACATATTTGCACAAATACATTCAAATTTATTATGTACAAAATAAATTTATATAAATATGTAACTAATCTTTGTACATAAAATTTTAGCCTGCTTATGCTTGTGCTCGCAAAACTTAAAAGTAGTCGACCGATATCGCTGAAATTTTCAAAGTTTGTTCTTATTAGTGGCAAGAGTGTTTAGCGAGTGGTTTAAATTGTAGTTGAATTCGGGGACGCCCGAGGAATTCTAAACGCTATATCTCTGCATTTGGATGAGATACGGAGTCAAATTAAAGTCGATGTAATGTAATTTTTTAACAGTAACGTGGTGGTATACTGTAGTGAATTGCGGAAGAGGTCGGAGTCGCCCGAGAAAGTTATAAGCAATAGAGAAGCATTACGTAGTCCACTAGTTGAAGATAAAGATGAGTAACTTAGTAAATGCTTATGGGTATGTGTAGGTATAAAATTAATAAAATTTATTTCAAGTTGTATAAAATTTCAATTTTTCCGTTAATGCAACTTTAAAAGTCGTCTTCTCTGACCTAAGCATTGAAATGATATTCAATCAATTCCTTAATCCATCCAAATCCAGAAATGATTGTAGAAATTTTATCCGGTGCGGATTGAGTTCGAGGAACAGGAACCCAGAAAGTGAGTAGGTATGATCTAGGAGTGTTCGCTCTGTAGACTCTAGGACCCGACAGGGAATAACGATTAAAATAGTCTCCCAAGTGCTGATGCTGACGCCTGCCGAGGGTTTTAGCCACTCACTCTAATAATTAATACACTTAACATTGCAAACATTTGACTCCCCGGAGGCTGGATCAGGCAACTTGCGAGAGATTGGTGATCGAAATGCTCTCGACAACTCCCCCAGCCAGATAGGAGTGCCGGATTTGGGTTACCGAGAATTAGCTTAGATATTGGATTGACGTTAAAGCGAAATACTTTTGTTTAATTACTTTTCATCGTTAAATTGATGGCAAATATATCTAACTTAACCGCTTTACGAGTTGTCCCCAATGGTTCAATGAAATCTAGAACTTTGATTTTCTTTGAATTTAAATTTAATATTTTAAATTGCAACTGATTGTGGGAACAATCCTGTTTTTAACCGGTTCGCCAATAATTTGAAGAGAATCTTAATAAATTAGCAATAATCATTTTTCTCCTTGGACTAGCGGTAAAGTGGGTACCAACATTATTGTATTTTCATGAATGAATTAAAAATTCTATTAATTATTTCTTTTGTTTAAATTTTTTACAGATATCGTATTTTCGTTTTTACTGACTTCGATAAGTAAATCCCGTAACAAATACTTTCAGCTTCACAAATTCTACAATAATATCCCATAATTTTTCATGTGTCTGCGCTAATAATTATAATAATATAACTCCATTTAAATCGAACTTCCAAATTGCATTGTGGTTTTATTAATATTATATTGATAAAATAAATTAACATTTCCAAAATAAGGATCTCGTGATATTTCGAAAGTTTTCCTGTACAATATGAATTATTTGTGGTATTTGTGAAACCATGATCTGGTGATACTTATGCACTATCTCTTGTAACTAAATACAATAAAACAATGTTTTATTTCAATGCATTATATGTATAATTGATCGACCATTGACATTGACCAATTGACAACACGGGCATGTGCCTAGTCTGCACGAAGAAAGATGTGTGTCGCTAATTTATTTAGAATCTCTCCAAATTATTGGTAATCCGGTTAAAAACGGTATTGCAGGCCGTTTTTTCGATAAACTTTTTGTAAATTCCTAATATATCTGAACATGTGTTCATGCACTTGCACGGAGAAAAATGATCCTGTTAAAAAGTGATAGCATGCCAATTTCCTGATAAAATATTAGTCATTCTGAATATATCGAGAACATGTGGTCTTTTTCTAATAAATATTATCACGAAATGCGCAATATCAATATTGTATGAACACGTGTTCCGTCATCATCATAAAACATTATTTAATCGATACTTTCTTACGAACTCCGTCAATTCATTCGTTTCAAGGCCCGCAGTCCCGTTTTTAACTGAAAAAAATAATAATTTTTTAAATTAAATTTACAGTTTTTTTTATATCAGTAAGTTTTTTCCGTGTGCATTTATTTGCCTAGTTAATTATATAAGGACGAAATGCGAAAATATTAAGATTTTTATAAACACGTGTTCCAACATCGTGATAGTAGATATATTTGTAATTTACTAAGAATGGGTTGTTTCGCAGAATTTGAACAATTCATCAAATTTCAAAGTTGATTTCCAAGTTCTATTCAAGTTCTGGTATTATATCGTTATTGGCCAGTTACAAAACTGAAATGATGAAAGAACTTGAATAGAACCTTCACAGAACTTGAAAATTAACTTTGAAATTTGATGAATTGTTCAAATTCTGTGAAACAACTCGTCCTAAAATTTAATCAGGAATCCTTTTAATTAATTCATTAAGGGCCTGCAATCCCGTTTTTAACCGAATTACAAAGAATGAAGAGGTTCTTAATAAATAAGCAATACTCATTTTTCTCTGTGTGGTGTCAAAAAATATAGTAGAGTTGTGTTCCTACGTACGAATATATTCAATGTTCAGCTTTAACCATGATTAATATCTAGCTTAATCAACCATTGACCTTGTAGAATATTTTCACCCGTATCATAACTGTATTTGTTATTATCATCCTCGGCGTCCCACAATTGACTTAATTTATATTCAGTGTTAATTCGATGAATGTGAGTGCATGGAACTCTATTTTATTAGTTATCTACTTCACTCGCAAATGGTTTGAATCGAATTCCTCGTCCATTTTAACCAAAGATATTAGAAGAACGAGATGTGCTATGCGCAGTTCGTACTGAGTGGAATTGTTTTGCCCAGTGTCGCCGGTTTTGTTCACCAATACTACTGCACACCTTCGCTTACGCTAAGGCATCGCTAAGGTATCCGCACTAATACATAGAACAGATTTCTGTGCGTACACGTCCCGATACCGTTCAAAGTACCCTAATTAGGTAGTACTCCGGCTACGGTCCGGTGGCCAACATAGCATATCTCGTTCTTCCAATATCTTTGATTTTAACACTTTCAGACCGCGTGTATATTTGAAAATACACATATTCATTTTTTTTTCTCACTCATCAAGAACGTAGAAAATATGGCGGTTTTAGTTAACCAATATGGTATAACTGGCTTTACACACTATTTTTATTTTTTATTATTTTTATTTCTTGCTAGAGCAATCCCGATGAGTTACAAAACTCATTGTAGGACGAGAGGAACTTATAATGCATAGTTGGGAGTTAGTAGGTACAATTTTACATTTGTCTTTTGTTATCGAAATTATAAGTTTCACATATGAAACAATACACGAATAGAAAAAGGGAGGTTAAGTAGAACAAACAAAAAAATTAAACCAACAGGGATGTACACATAAGCACAGAGCCAAGGTAGGAATTTAGAAGTTATTGAATTTTAGTTACTAGTTCAGGCGGTAGTGGTTTTTGGTGACCGGATAAATCATCACAATGATAATTCATCACATCTTTAAAAAGTCATATAAAGTCATGGAAAGTGATGAAGCAAAAACTTTAGGTTAGGTTAGGTTAGGTTATTTTTTTTTTCATCGTTTCTAATGACTTTATATAACTTTTTAAAAGTGTGTTGAATTGTCACTGTGTTGAGTTATCATGGAACCGTGGTTTTTATATTTTGAAAAGTGATATTTGTTTTAATGTGTTTAATTTTTCTCCCGTTTTTTCTTTTACTATATTTATTTGTGTTATGTTATAAACGCCTTTAGGCTTATAACTTATAGCATAAGACATAAACTGTAACATTGAATAAGAATTACGTAAGTAATAAAGAGCCCTTATGAGCGTGTAAAACAACAAAGGATAGTAAATAGAAGGAACATAATGTGTAATAAAGCAAATGAGATCCTGTTTAAGTAATACAATCAAAGATATTAGAAGAACGAGATGTGCTATGCGCAGTTCGTACTGAGTGGAATTGTTTTGCCCAGTGTCGCCGGTTTTGTTCACCAATACTACTGCACACCTTCGCTTGCGCTAAGGTATCTGCACTAATACATAGAACAGATTTCTGTGCGTACACGTCCCGATACCGTTCAAAGTACCCTAATTAGGTAGTACTCCGGCTACGGTCCGGCGGCCAACATAGCATATCTCGTTCTTCTAATATCTTTGAATACAATGTTGGAATGTCAAAAAATGTTCTTAATATATAAAAATCACGTGTCACTGTGTTCGTACATGCTAATCTCCGAAACCATCCAACCGATTTTAATTAAATTGTATGAATTTTTATTGTTGGTTCCCGCTTGAAATATAGGAGAGTTTTGGACACTAAAAAAAATATTTTTTTCAGATTTCTCATCTAAAAATACATACAGCCACGAATTTTAACTTCCATAGAAGGCGATCTGTGGCAGGACAACGTCTTATATTATAAAATGCATTCCAAATGGTTGAGTTAAATTCTAAATAGTTTCTCATCTTAATATGTAAAAATTCAGCCTGCGGATACCGATAACCCTGAAAATTTCAAAGTTTGTTGTTATTAGTGCCAGGAGTCTTTAGAAATGTTTATATGGTAGATGAAGTCGGGGACGCCCGAAGAATATTTAATGTAATATCTCTGCACCGTAATGGGATACGGAGCGAATTAAAGTCGAGAGGTGGAATGGTGGAAGAAGTCGGAGGCGCCGGAGAAAGACATTAGCAATAGCGAAGTAGTGCGGGGGATCCACTATCGTATATTTAATATTTTTGGTATACATTATAAGATTTGTTATTTCAAATGAAAGGCTTCCAAACTGTTGAAAAAAAAAAACACCAAACATTTTCAAATAACTCAAAACCAATTATTATCAAACATCAAATATGTTCTACCACTCCCAATTTTGATTAATTCTGAAAGGGTTAATGGACGTGTTTGTACATTTGGCACTAACGATTTAACTCATTGCGCATTCGTCTTAGTATATTATTTATTAAATAAAGTCGTAACTATTTACGAATGTTTTTCCAACGATTTAATTCATAAGTATCACCCTTATTAACATCTGGGAAGATAATTATACAAACGTCTATTAAGGCTATTTAAAGAGGTTTATTAACAGCTTTCAACATCGTAATTAAAATCCAGAAACGTTGCCATTACTCTTGCGACTCTTAAAAAGACTATTATTTCCTGTGTTATAATAATACACAGAACATTATCCTCGGTTAACTGTTTCTCAGCATCCGATGTTCGTACCTTTCACGTTTACTTTGCGAATTCCGCACATTATCTTGCGCAGTTTTCTGGCGAATGTTCTTGTTTTTAAAAACCTCTTTGAGATGTATCGGATATTTTTCAACGTCCCATTGTTTAGTTCGGCTCACCAGCGACCGCAAATTGCAATTGCACTTCCGAAGCTTTGTGCCGTCTGCAGCTTTGAAACCTGTTTACAGCCCGCTGGTGATTTATGGATCATCCAGCTGAGCCAGAAAACTCTGTTTATATGCTGCCTTCGCCCCGTTAACTTTGCATTCGATTGTTGTAAATTCAAAATTGGAGATAATTTTTTTTTAAATTTTCAATAGCGTCGTCATCATGGTTGTTATGAAAACCTTCCATCTTTCAAGTACAATTTTTTATGTGTTCTTTTTTATTTTTATTTTGCGGTTGTGTACATTCGTCATCTTTGTTTGATATGTGGAATAAATAACGTGTAGGGCCCAGCTCCGCCATCTGTAATAGTCGTAAAACACCGTTGGGACGGTGTATGTTGTCTATGCAAACGTTTAGTTGATCGTAAAACGGTTGGGTTTTATTTTAAATGCCACTTATGTTAAACGTTAAATGATCTGTGTACACCACTGAACACTGTCTTCTTGCATAAGTCAGTTTGTACATTCCTGCTTCTTCGAATGTCTCTTTCAATTTTACATCATTTCACTTCTATTAATTTCATGTTCGATAATATAATAACAATAATAATATTTGGATGATTTGTATAGCGCCGTTTTTGTGCAAAATCACCTCAAGTACGTATGTAATTTATTATTTTTCCTCACCTCATGTGTAAGTTTGTATTATTAAAGATAAACTTATGTTTACAAGGCAAGGTTTTTATGCAAAGCACAAAGGATAACAAATTGTTTATTTATTTATTATTTATTTATTGGATGATTTGTATAGCGCCGCTTTTGTGAGATATCACCTCAGGGGCGCTTTACAGTTAATGCAGGTATTACAAAAAAAATATAAATATTACAAAAACAAATTGAAATTAAGTTAAATAAAATGAAGTACAGAAACATGCGACACGAAGATGGAGAATCTGCAGCAAGAGTCCTAGGTGGTGAGGAAACTGGACCAGCTGCTGAAGCGAGAGAGTGCACCGCGTCCACCAACAGTGCCAGCACGAGGTTCGTCATCCGTCCAGGTTTGTGTCTGCTGCTAATAGAGCGCTGACACAATGTCCTCTCATAGATACCAGACCTTGGCAGCACCGCTGTGACATTCGACGAAGATAGAGGATGGAGACTCTGCAGCAAGAATCCTAGGTGGTGAGGAAACTGGACCAGCTGCTGCAGCGAAAGAGTGCACCTCGCCCACCAACAGTGCCAGTACGATGTTGCCTCATTTCCCTTGAAAATACTAAAACAAAACACAAAGCGGTTGGAAGACGGCATGACGCGTCCGGTTGCCACGAAGGGCGCTAACTAACTCATACATAAAGATAGTTGCCAATAAAAAATGTGTGGTGAAAAAAATTAAGACAATGTTGGTAGTTTTTATTCGAAGTATGATACAGTTAAATGTGACCGAAGGGGATAGGGTCCCATTAGCTCAGTGGTAGAGCGGTGTCCCGGCAAGACAAGGGTCCTGGGTTCGAGTCCTAGATGTGACCGTATCCTTTTCTGATTTTTCTGTTTCAGATTTTCGTTTAGAAATCGCTAATATTGTCTTCAATAATTAAAATATTAGTATTTATTGAATTATTTCGCGGTTTAAAATAAGCCGACTTAGCACAGTGACTTCATGCACCTAACCGGCAATCAGAAGTGTGCAAGTTCAATTCTCGTCGTCGGCATTTATTTTTTCTCGGAAGATTTTTTCAATTTATATTAGTGTTTCAGGCTAATACTTATTACTTATAATAGTTTAATATGTAAGTATCTATTTTGATAAGATAACATAAATACATACTCTTTCAAAGACATGGGATCATCTTTAGATATATCCCTCATCTTCTTTATTTTGTTATCTTAAATATTACATTGTAATAATCAAATCTCTTCTTTGCGATATGCAATATTTCAGCAGCGGTCGCAGTCATATTATTTAAGTATCTCTGAGGAATTTTTATTTTTTTATTTTTATTTAACAATTTTTTTATATAAGATAATGTGTTAATTTTAGGCTTCTCGATTTCACGCTTTCCCCATAATCTTGCATGTCTTCTATTGACACAGACAAAATTTCTGATTTCCGAAAATAAAGTTAAATTACGTGTAAAAACTTGCATTTGCAGCAAATTTTTTTAAAGAAATTCGTTAATTCTCAATGTTTTAAGAAATATTGCAATTAAGCAATTCACTAGAACTCTACTTCTAAAATTAAAAGCAAGCGTTTTGCAATCGCTTAATTTCCTCTTCTTACTTTACGCTGTTTGCTCAAGCTGAATTCTATTGACGTAATAAAAGAATGGTTAATGTTGTATTATTTCCCTGATTATGCAAAAATACATCCGTTGTTGAAGTATATTTCTTTTCAGCTAAACAAATAAAGCATCATCAAAGAAATTAATAATTTGATAAATGCGCAGTGTGTGTTTTCTTACCTTAATAAATAATAAAAAAGAGCAGTCGTAATGATATATCTTTCGCAAGAAAACCGTGTTTCATTGATTATGAACAAAATGTGCCCTTAAATGCCTTGAAATATGTTCCATACGCAAACATATCCTTGAAGATAAAGTGTTCCCTGAAGGACACTTGTTTTCTAATATGAAATAAATATTTTTAGTATTTTTAATAATAAACTGTAGTTTAAGAGACTAGTTTTTTTTATGCATAGCATATTTTTAGCATCACGGCCTCACCAGTTTATTCCAGCTCGTTAAATTTAGCCGTGTTCGTTGAAGACGACAAAGAATGTTGTTTTTTAGGAAACATAAACGTTATTGTATTACTAAAAATAAAGTCCTTCAGCCCCGGAGCTTTATTAAAAAGTTACGACAACTTACTCTTGTGCTCAGAAAATTTCATTCAAAGCGGTTTGGGTCTTAAATATAATCTTAACAACAAAGCAGAAAATCTATTTGCTTGGTGAGTTTTGGTTTTTGAAGTTTGTACAGCCTTTTCTCTTTGAGATTTGTAGGTCAATGCTACTATTTTTAGCACACAACATCATTTCTTTCATTAACTGTTGATTAACATGAGCTTTTAAATTTTAATTTAACTATCATAAAAATTGACAACAGGATAAAATACAGGGTGTAAGGGGGTAAAATGCGCTAACTTTGGAAGGTGATTCTAAATATGGTAGAAGTAGAAAAGAAAAATAACTTTTTTAGAAATTCCAATCTTTATTTTCCCATGCTAAAATATTTTTCCATAAAAGTAGATGTTTACTTTCCCAAACAATTGAACCTAAAAACCTAAAAACTTCCATAAAACCATTGGTATTAGGTTTTTTTAATCTTTTTTTACTTCTAAAATCATGTAAAATCACCTTCTGAAGTTAGCGCACTTTACCCCCGGACACCCTGTATAATTTTTTTCGGATAAAGTAAAATAAGTACTAAAACTTCACACTTATCATTTTCTATCAAGTTAAGAATTTAATGAAATTTCTGTATTCCAATACACGAAAGATGGACCTTACATTGTTTTACCGTTCGCTACATCACATCAAGTAACTTTCCACTATGACTTCCTTTCAATACGTTTTCCGTCCCGAAACTTTCACAACGAAGCTTTAAGCGCGCAGCAATTTTCTTTTCATATTCAGCGAAAGTTGCGCCCCTCCAACCCCCGTTCTTCTGGCCCCAGAAAAACACTTGCACTTGGAAGTTGCTACGGAAAGTCTTCGAATCTGCGTCTTTTATGACTGTGAAATATGCCTTCCGAGTCATGAGGCTTCCGCGCGCCGATAGAATTATGTCGACTAAGCCAAGGAGACCATCCATCGCCTTGTATCGTCGTAGTAACTTAGAAAACTTTGTAAGAATTCCCTTTTAAATAAAGCCTTGGCATTTTCGAACGTGCTTGGTATGTTTTTGTTGATGCCGCCCGCGTTAACATCGTCTGAGAAATATTATTTCAGCGACCTACAAAGATATCAATTTCGTTGTATTTATGTTGTTTGTTCGTTATTGCGTAAACAGTATTGATTTCACATTATTTAAGAAAGCACTTGAAGATGCTTCAATCATTAGATACAGGTGGTGACTTAGTTTTTCTTCGCTCAATTTATGATTGATTCAAAAATTTCACGAATTTAATATTTTATTCATTTGCATTTTTTTATTTATGCGAGGTAAATCAATGTACTCGTGTAACAATGTATGTGGTAATAGTCTACCCCAAATAACCTTTTCAAATCCCATAAGCTAGAATTACTATCAACGCTGTGATGTACGGCAACGAGTCATGGCATTGGTAGATGAAGGACGAAATTGATATTAGAAATGATATCCGTGAGGCGTATTATGTATTGTAAAACTTAAACCTGAAAAAACCTGCTGTGAGCGTTGGGAACTATGTTAAGAAATGGACGCTAATTAATACTGTTTAGAAAGAGACATTTTATTCGGATGGACGGTGAAATAAGTATCAGCAGAATAGTATATTACGTCCAAATGCTGGAAGAAGACTCTAGTTAGACTTGGCACCATTCAGTAAATCAAGCACTGAAGATACGAATATGGATGAGTCGATGAATCAGACGATGATGTATTATGCAAATAAGAATGATGGGGGAGGGGGTTTGTCTACCCCTTTTAGGAAATGTATTTTTATGCTTGTAAAAAATTATGAAGAGAATTAAAAAATATATAAGTTATTACTAAATTTCATTTTCCTTTCCAATCATCCTATATTGAACAAAAAATTCGTCCAGGCAATCGAACTGGGTTACACTTTATTTAATATCCGTTCATAACGAACTAGTAACTGGTTTTCCCGGTGTTTATAACTGGCCGGGACTCCGGATCAATGCGGCACATATTTCAGCAACAATGATCAGCAAAGTGGGTCAACCTGCAACCCCCACCGCTCCGTGGAACACACAGACACAGGAGTACCAACAAACACAGCAGTATATACAGTCAAATCAGTAGCTATAGACACACGCTGCAACATCGTGGATTGCATTAATTAATACCCACTAAAGCCGCCCGAAGAGACCAGGCCAGCGAAATAGGGCAATCGAGTACATTGACTAATACTGTGGCCTCTGCTTCCCACAGGTGATGATGCAGCGTCATTAGATTACCCGGCACGATGCTCGATGCTGAGTCTTGTGGGATAATGCCCTGTTCAAATTGGTATTGTGGTGAAAAAGCTTTCGGTGTCGTTTTATTGCCAGTTCTGTGGCAACAATGGCCATACTGTGTGTGGCTCAGAGCTTTTTGACTCACAATAAACCGGACATTATTCTAAGTCTGTTTATATATATATATATATATATATTTAGTATGTGTAAAGCATGTAGGATTTTACAGAAAACTTTTTTATGTGAATACCGCACAAAAGTCCCAACCATCTAGAGCCATTGAGACTATGGAATCCCCAATTGGGGTATGTTGTGAGGCCGAAGGTAAATGGAGAGGGGAAGGAAGGGAGGATGCGGAAAAGGATGGTGAGGATGTTTGGTGACCAGACCTGACTAGCCAGTTCAGATCTGGTCACCAAACACGGCAAAGCCATTTCAATCCATTTCCACTCTGGAACCATGCCGCAAATATACCTTATATAATTTAAATGATTAAATAGTGAAATAACACAAATCAATCGAATAAAATTTACTTGCGCACGCCGGGATTTGAACCCCCGACCTTCGGATCGCTAATCGAGAGCCTTACCCCTAGACCACGGAGGCCGTGATAATTATTTAAATTAAATGGATTCAAGCAAAAGTAGATGTACCTTCATTAATGCCAATAAGAACGCATCTATAGGTAATGATCGCAAAGCAGAAATACCCCTTAAAATCCAAATAATGTCAACGTTGAGTTTCCATAATATTATTTGTAAGGTGTAGTGACATTTTTTAATTTGATAGAATAGTTTCAACGTGTGTCTTGCCAGGTATTTGGTGGGAGATAACTATCAAATAACTCTGTATATATAATGTCTATAATGTATCGAATAACCCGACAGAGCCACTGATATAGTGTTGCCATAGAAAACGATTTATAAAGGTGTTAATTACCTTCCTCTATTGATTGATCATAAGTCATAGCAATATCGTAGTAACTTGATAACAACGTTTGATTTTACCAATCCACACGCACATTATAATATTTATTTTTTTAATAATAACAACGGTATAAATATACCATAAACAATAAATATGAAATGATCAGAAACTCTATAATGATATTAAAGTAAGAGATGCAGGTACACGCAAAACTTCTAAGTAGACTTTCTAGGTTTAATTAATATTTATTTAAAATATATGATATTATAGCCTTCTTGCAGTTAAATAGATCCGCCACATCTGCTTATCTATTACTAACTTCATGTAATTTAGGTATAAGTGAGTATTTTCAATGCTCAACCCTGATATTGATACATTTAAACATTATTTTGGAACGAGTAGCTCGCGCAAGTACATGAAATTCATTGAGGTTAAGTAAATTAGGGGTGCCTATAATACCAATTACGATTTTGAACATATATATTAAGTCGGAGAACATTATTGTAGGTAAGTTGTTCAGGAGTACGATAATGTAGGTACATTAAACATATGTGTTTTATCTGTATTTGACAAAAATCTGTTTACGTCTCATAACAATAATTTGTTGTTCAGGTTCCCAGAAAGCATAATATTAATTCATGAAGCTGTCATTTTGTATATATGATAATATTTCCGTCCCATTTTACATATCAATAGATAATTTATGCTTTTGCACTCACGTGCCATCCGTGAGCCGAATACTCGAATGGACTCATTCACCAGAGATGGAGTTCATAGGAACGATTTCATCACAACTGAGGGTAGTTAAGAAATAAGGTGTCAGTTCATTTAGAATGTGCAATACGTATATTAGGGCAGTAAGTGGGTCACGGGAAGCGGATGTTGAATTGGAATAATAACATGAAAGTGTCTGGTTATTAATATCCGGTCGCTGAACACAGGTAAAGCCATTTCAAGCATTATTGAGCGTGAACATCTCTTGCTTCGTATTCCTATTCAAAGCATAAACTATAATTACTTAATGAAAAACATTAAATTTATTAAAACTCTCAGATCGAGAATTATATCCGACTTTATATTATTTATGTTCAAAATTGTAAATGGTACTATAGACAGCCTTGATTTAATTAACCTCATTGAATTTCATATACCTACAAGAGCTACTCGTTCTAAAATCCTTTTTAAATGTAATAATTCCAGGACTGAGCATTTAAAACACTCGCTTGTACTTAGATTACATAAACTTAGTAATAGGTACGCAGATGTAGCGGATCTAACTGTACAGAAGCTTGATATAAAAAGGCCATACTATAATATGTTTTAAATCATTATTATTAATTAAACCTTTGTCTACTCATTCTTGTTTATAATATTTTGTATGTACTTGTATCTCCTTCTAGAGCTTGTATGAATTTCGTACTTTCTGTCGTCATTTTATGATCAAAACCACAGTTAATTGTTATTTTTGTTCACACAAGCTAGCTATTACTAGCGTTTGATTATGCTTTTATTCTGTGACATGTAATTATTATACATGTATTTATACCGTGGATATTAAATAAATAATTATGAATTATTTTCCACAGTCTGAAACACTTGTGGTATAATAGTGATAGTGAATGGGTTTATTTGTTGTGAAAAGCGTGGACAAACGAGGTACTTGTGGCGTTTCATTATCACAGAATATTTACGAGGTAGATGTAACCATAATTTTAGCAAAGTAATAATTTTATGTGAAAATTTAAATGGGCAAACCAAGTAAATTAATGATTAGCCAGCAAAAGCCTATGTTGGCAATCATTCATCTCGCCTTTATTTTCTTCTTCATTTAATATTCTAATTAAAAATTCAACATCTGCGCACTTATATAATGAATGTGGAATTGCCAAGTGTAAAGTGTGAGGGTTAAATACCCCTCGGGGAAGTTTGGACAAGATTAGGATGTTGGTAGAATTTACAGCCTATATAACCTACCAGAAGCTCATTAAAGGCTTCCATGTGTAAGATATTGAACCTAGTCTACGGCAGTTTTAGAGGGGCGCAAAGGGATAAATACTTGACCGCTTAATAATATCATTTTATATCCAATATTATAAATGTAATGATTTTAGTAATGAAGCTGGCAGCACTTTATTTCCTTTAACATGGAATATTCATTTTAATGAATGTGTTTTGTTATTAAACTACGCCGTACTCGTTCGTGTATTGTTTGACATTTTTAGGAACCGAAAGTTCAGACTTTTCGTTTATAATCTAAGTATGATTGTCGAAGTTTTATTCTTATGTGGTTTAGCCTGTTTTTGCAAGTTACGAAAAATTTACTTTACTGAAATTCACAACATTTGTGAATTGTTTAGCTTTGATTTTATCCATTGTCGTGTGTTATTTTAGTGTTGTTACCGACTATTTAAAAACTAATAATAATATATGCGGTTTTTTTTTTCAAACAAAAAGTAAGTATTAATGGAACGCTTAAATATATTGAAAAATTTTATAAAACTCTAAAATCGAAAACTGTAAAAAAAACTATCAAGAGTCTTATGTGATATTATAAAAATATAATTTTGAACTCTCCAAGCAAAGGTGATCAGTAAAATCGGCAAAAACTAACCGTCCCAGTTATAAAATAAAACTTTTTTCTGTAGCACATTCCCATTCCAGTGGTATTTCTCCAATGTTCAGGAAAGTTAGTGTAACGTTGACAGCGCGTCAAGTATAGTTTCGTCTTTCGGTTGTAGCATTTTGCCTTAAATTCAATCTACAAGGGGGGGTTAATTTTTTCCAGCATCATATGGTCGTTTCGTGCCGGTATTAAATTTTATGATTAATTTCATGATTTGCTAAAATAAAATACATTTCTCTCTGGTTTTAAATACCCTTGAGATTACTCGCAAGTAGTTATTATTTCATTCCAGCTAATCTCTGAGTATGACCTACATAATAATTCGGGAAGGTTTTCCTTTTTCATTCTATGATAACATTTATTCTGATTAACTCAGGGATTAACAAAATAGGATCTTGGAAACTGTGTGAAGTTTCTTAGTTTTCTAGGGAAAGTATTATTAGCAAACTTCGCCTCTGTATAAGTCTACAATAACTACTGTTAAAAGTTTTTATTTTTATTTAAAATATCAACGAAAACTTAAGTTAACTTCACTTATTTTATATTAACTAGATTTAGTTAATATAAAATATTAATATGACTATTTCGAAGTTATTCATAATTATCATTGATTGCTGTTTTTCGGGAGAAGTTATAACTTTTACTTAGCATTAATAATTTGTTTTTTACTTTTTTGTATTGAATCATAAAAAGTTACTCCGACAAAATTACTTGACTTCATTTCTTAAATAAGGTAATATTTTGCCGTTTATTTATCAGCTTCCATGATAATTGTGCCCCATAAAAGGTACACCACAAATGAATAGTTAATTAAATACTTAAGTTCCTATAAACCAGTATCTATACGTTTCAAAAATAGTTGAAACGTATTCTGGAAGAGTACAGACTTCCACCGTAGACCGCAGTAGTTGCCGGGTACTCGTTACACGCTACATTAGCGCAGGAGCAGAACCCGATAAATTATTCCAGGTATTCTTCTTCATCGAATTTGGATCCGCCGAGGCAGAAGCAGCAGATGAGCCATGCGCTGTTCCTTGCTGAATTAGCGATGGGTTTTATTTTTACCCTGCCAACTACCAGTGATCGCGGAGTGCCCCCGTACCTACCTCTCTGCTACTTCTGCGCTCCGTGCTATTTCTTATTGCATACTGCATACATACACAATGAGATTAGTGATTTTGTGATACAACCTTTCTTATTATTTTCGTTATAAATTCTACGGTATTCTTAAGCACTGCCATTCAAAATGCTCATTATGAAAAACGACTAATTTATTAAAATGTCTTTGTCGAATAATAAGAATCTGAATGGACGAATCAGATCTGTAAAATAGTGGATAAATAATGACGCGCGTTTAAATATAGGATTTTGTTTCCGATAACAGTGTTTGTATAGGTAATTTTAATTATAGAGAACGACAATACGAATAGAATAGTTTAGACTAATTTAAATAAAATGATTAATGAAGGATTTACTATTAAGAAACCAGCTCGATCCACGTCTGGGTCTGCAGACGACGTGGGACGGAGAACGGGGGATAATTTCCATGTGTTCACATGAGAAAGTAGCTTGGGGCCCAGCACTTCGATGACGATGAAGATCTTCAAAATGCTGTGGCACACTATGACTAACTAACTAACTAACTAACCATCACACCGTTTCCCTGCAGGGGTAGGCAGAGAGGACGGACCGCCAAACAACTCGGTCTTGGCACACACTCCTTGCCTCATTCACATTCATATATACTCTTCTATTGTTCTGACTCTTGACATGGCCCGACTCAAGTATCTGATTCACTTGGTCGTGCCATGTCTTCCTCGGGCTTCCCCGACTTCTGCTACCATTCACATTTGCATCGTATATTCTCCTTACACTCCTTTCTTCGCTCATTCGCTCTACATGCCCAAACCATCTAAGCGTCCCTTTCTTAACATAACATACAACATTGCCCGTAACATTGTCTTGTTTAATAATAATGATGGTTGTACTTAGACGTTGGCAAACAGGGATAGTGATGTAAACCTAATAACATACATTGGTAAGATCTTGAAGGTAGGTTCCTAAAAAATGCAATCGATGCATATTCTTAGTGCTTTTTAAGTCGTAGAAGCCCGTTGATAATAACGGGGGAAAGTTTTTCCTGTTTCACGTTTCTAACGACGCATGGCCAATTCTGAAAAGGCTTATTACGAAATTTTATCAACAATTGTTCTCTCGAAGTTGTAGTAACTTAGATTCATACTCTTCAATATCTTCTATTCCTTTCTTAATTTCCTCTTTTAATCCAACTCTCAAACACAAAACTTTATTGTGCATATTATATTCTATAAAAATGTTTTTTTTTCTTAATTTAAGTAATGTAATTACAAAGTCTACGTTTTCATTTTGCACCTGGGGAATTGAAGTGATTGCAGTAACGTATTAATTTAAATCGTGATTACACCAACTCGAGGAATATAGCAGACGAGAAATAATCTAATTCCTGTAGAATAATTTTATTTCCGAGAGTTGACCAGGGTTTTTTCACTGTGTGGCGGCACAGACCTGTTCGGAAAAGGTTTCACCATTTATGGTGGAAATAATATTTATCTCTCGGAAGCGGCACAATCGCAAGTGTTTGATATCCGCCGGAAACTGGAATCAGTATTCAGCTTCCGCGGTGGAGCCTGAAAATGTGATGAAATGATTTAAAAAACACGGCTCGTTGCTTGTTACTCTTGTCTTGAGATTCTACATATTCGTACATGAACGTATCTTACTATCATTTTTAGTTTTTATTTAGCATTTAGCAAAATATAATTTCAATAAAAATTAATATCCAAAATTGAGAGTCGGTACCTACCCTGCGCAGTGAGGGTATGCAACTAACAGAGGAAGAATGAAAGTAGACTGAATGCTGTAGAAATGAGACCCCTGAGACAAATGTTTGGCAAAACCATGAATGATCGTGTGAGAATTGTGGAGATTAAAGAATGCAAGGCTAATGTAAATATAATGAGTAAGAGTAAGAAAGGGAAGTTAAGATGTTTTGGGCATATGAAGCGAATAAAAGAAGAATGGAGTGTATGGAGAATATACATAATATGACGCGAATGTGAACGTACAAGAAATCGGGGACGCACTAGGAAGACATGGCATGATCAAATCAACCGAATACTTGAGCCATTTCAAGAGTCAGAATAATAGAAGAGTATGTATGAGACGATGTATGAATGTGAATAAGGCAAAAAGTGTGTGCCAAAACCAAATTGTTTGGCGGTCCTTCCTTTCTGCCTATCCTTGCGGGGAAAAGGCGTGATGGTTAGTTTGTAAAAAATGTACTTCATTGTCGAAGCAATTGATCCCCGACTACGGAAATTAGCTGAAAATTATGGTGAATAATTGGTTTCATACGCAGTATTCTTACTATTCGCGTTACGCACATTAGATTGTATATAGTGTCTGTATAATCAATTTAAATCTCGTCTCATCTTTAAAATAAATTCAATTAAGTATTATTTCATTAGTTTGATCATAACGATAGGATAACAAAACACCCATTATAAATATGTACCTACTCAATTACTTCCGCGCTCAAACAGTGATGCAACTTTGTATAACTAAATCTCGAGTGAAGTTTATTTAATCTCTGAATTAATTTCCTCGCAGTCGTTTAGGTATAACATTTCAGTTACAAACTAAATATCTATCTTGCTCTTCGTTCTCTTCTTCGTATCTCTCGTCTCTGCCTCTTGCCCGCTTTCTCTCCCCCTCCCCCGGAGGAAATTACTCCACATAAATCTAATATCTCGTTCCCTTTCGGCAGTAAGTAACTCCTATACAGATGGGCTCAGAATTGATGACTGTTCCTTTCTTTCTGCATATATAATACCCATAGGTACAAAAACTCCTTACATCATCAGTATTTTCTACGTCTTTATCGTCAAGAGTGGATGGTTTATAATATTGTCACACCTTTTTGTTCCGACACAAGTTTCCCCAATTTTATAATCGAAAAATTTATCTCCGGTTTTATTTAAATAAATCTTTAACTCCGACTTTTAACGAAAGTGAGATCTGAATGCAAGAACAATCATAATTTTTATTAAAAATAATACGGGAAAAATTAATTGCAATATGATAATGTTAATTCTGAATTTTAAATATGAGATCGACAAATATGACGCTTAAAAAATAGGTCCCAATGGTCTGGTGGTTTAAGAGATCCTGGGTTCGATTCCTAGTTGTGATCGTAATCTTTTTATTTTTCTATGTCTTGTTCTATTTCATGTATCATTTAGATTTCTTAGTATTATCTTCTTCTTCGATGATTTATTACATTGATGGGTATAACCTTTAAAATAAGTTAAAGAAAAAGATTTCCTGAATCTTCATTTAAACTTTAAAAAAGTCATTGTATCCCATATAAACAAAAAAATCGTATATGTTTATCCGAGAGACTATCTAGGTTAAAAATCAATTTCATTAGAAACTTTGTCGCCATTTAAAAAGGTAGATTTAAATTAATTAATTAAAAATTAGACATTGTTCATTCGGAATTTGAAATATGAGATCCACAGATAAGACGCTAATAGGTCCAAATGGTCGAGTGGTTTAAGACGCCTGTCCCGGTAAGACAAAAAATCCTGGGTTCGATTCCTAGTTGTGACCATTATCTTTTTATTTTTGTGTGTCTTGTTCTATTTCATGTTTCGTTTAGATTTATTAGTATTATCTTCTTCTTAAATGATATAATATTTATTGACTGTGAGAAAATCAATTATTTCAAATTGTATTTTTTTCCCGAAACAGCAACATCCAAACTCCAGCACGTTTCAAACCAAAAATGCAAAGCTCGTAACACCCTCTTCGGGTCACTCCGGTGGTTAATTTGTATTGGCACATGATGGAGTTTGGTTCGTATTGTGAATGCCCCTGTTTTATCTTCGATTTTACTTATTTAATCACATGTAAATCATTTTACATGTGCAGCGCTAATTAGAATAAAGTAAATAATACATCGGTAATTCGTACTTAACAATTAGATAATAAAAATTACGTAATATTATAACATTCAAACCCAGTCCTGTAGTCAAAGTTTCACATTTATTTCTGTTCTAGTGTCTCAAATTAAAAATTATTATTGGTTGAATCTGCTCGTTCCCCTGCAAAATATTGGTGAGCTCTATTTTGGCCACTCCGCCACCAGCCCGGCTAGCTCAGTCGGTAGAGCATGAGACTCTTAATCTCAGGGTCGTGGGTTCGAGCCCCACGTTGGGCGAATAACTTTTTTTTTTAAATTTGGTTCAGTATTTTAAACTGGTAGTTTTAAAAGTGTGATATCTTAGATATTAGTTTGAAGTGCTTTTCACATTTGGAACTTGTAGCGGTAAGGTAGAACTGTCGGTAATACAAAGATTCATAGGTATATAAATACTGTTGCTATCCCACTGCGATGTATACCTCAATATGATCGATCAATTCGACCGGTCGGTGGCCGAGTTGACATCGCGTTTGGGTCCCACCCAGGCGTAGTGTGTTCAATTCCTCGGCTGGCTAAGTCCTCCATCACAACACAAGCAACATTTTCAGCTTACTGTGGTGGTAGTAGGAAATTTTCAAATATTGTCAAGTTATTCGTAACCCGGGAATGTTTGTCCTTCTAAAAAAAATATATATATATCTCCAACCTCAAAATGTGATATCCAAGATCAGGAGCTCAAAATTATTATATACCTCAATGTGATATTCAAGATCAGGAACTCAAAATTATTATATACCTCAATGTGATATCCAAGATCAGGAGCTTAAAATTATTATATACCTCAATCACAGACATAGGAATTAATAGACGAGAAGATAAGGGCGAGGGGTAAAATCAACTGTTGAAGAACGAGGGGAGTAAGGCTGACTGTGATTCGTCAATAAATCAATCTGACAGTAAATAGGCATCTCGCATTATAATATCACCATTTACTTCTTAAAAGTAAAATCTGCGTTTGAATGAATAGACATTTTTACATGGGAGCGCAAATTACTCGCCACGTTATGAACTAATTTGCGAAGTCCAAATTCGGCAAAGTAAGGCAGCTTCTATTTCAGAGTCGTAGTTAGTTTCAGAGTATTTAGTTAAGACACTTTTACAAATGTCTCATAATTTACTTACCCCAGTAAACAACGATGAGCACACTTGAGAATCGCTACATTGTGATGTGATAGTATATGTTTCTAAAACTGATCCATATAATACGGTGTGAATAAGCTTAAAATAAAGTAAAATAATGCTTACTTATGGAATGTAATACGACAATTGGGTTTATTCTCTTTTTCACATCTATTTTTACAAGTTTTCATATCAAAAGTCAACATTTTGCCGTGTTATTTCGTAAAATGAACCGATGATGCCTCGACCATAGTTCGCACAAGAATGATGACGTCACGTTTTCAAATTTCACTTGAAGCCAAATGCGAGCCCAGCCGGCTCAATGGAACCGGTATGGGGAGTGGGGATAATACGCTTTTAATCACTTAGGGCAGGTCTACTAATATTCATATGTCTATGACCTCAATGTAATATCCAAGATCAGGAGCTTAAAATTATTATATACCTCAATGTAATATCCAAGATCAGGAGCTTAAAATTATTATACAATGTAATATAGTACCGCCTGCTAATCTAAGACATTGGCCTTCTATCTGTCCGAGCTCTATAATTATAATAATCACACATAACAGTCCACAGTGTTTTGTTTGATCCCGAAGTTTTTATTGAAGAGTACCGGGAGTCACATCCAACAACAATATGTGAGTAGTTAAAAATATCACAAAATGATTTCGTATTGTGTGATATTTTTGTCACTTCAAATTAACGTAACTTTCTTTGTCTGGAATTTCTAGCTGAATCAAACAATTTTTAGCCCGCACTGTTATTTCAATCATAAGCTGTGGAGCTTTGAAATATCCATAGTAATTTTGTTTGTTTGAGATGCAAAGCAAAATAATTTTTGATTTGGTTGTAACTGCTAGTTGAGCATACAAATATTGTAAAATAGTACCATATAATACGTAACAGGTATATAAAATCCGAACTTTAAAATAAAGAAACATTTCACGCTATAGCGCTTCACTGAAGCAAGTAATCACTTTGATGAATTCTTCACCGGTTTGTGAACGATGTCGTTACAGAATGCACGGTCTTTATTGAGAATTTCATGATGCATTCCTCCATGATGATGGACCGTGAAGTATGGTTGATTTTCTTGACTAATAACCATCGTTTTCTCACTGCGAGAAAATTCTTTATTTTATAGGCGTTATTAATCTATTTGCATGAAGCAACCTTGGGTATGAATTATGATGCATTGTTAAAATTTTATCGTGATTGTGAAAACGTTTGTTAGTATTTTGTTAATGCGAATGTCTGACCATTTGATTTTGATATTAGAAGCGGAAAAAATATTGTATTCCTAGTTTAATTTGTGTATATTCGGTATTTCAAATTGAAGCAATATGTTTGTGTCTTCCGCGGCCAATAAATAGGATAACCCTCTATCAATTTTTCTAAATAAGACGTTTGGATAATAGTTCAAAAATATGGATTATCATGACAATTCTCACTTTATGTACTGCGTCAGCTATTTTTTCTATATCCACACCTTCTGATCTTTTAAGGCGTTGTTATTTCCGTTGATTCGAACTAGACTTTTCTTTTGAACCTTTGCCGTGGTCCCCCTTTACCAATCGATGTCATTAAAACTTTCCTTGCTACCGAGTCTCCCATTCAAAACATAAATGAAGTCTGAATCCCCCCCAACAAAATCTCTACTAATTATACGGCTTTCATCCGTTTCATACAAACTTTATTTCGCTGCAAGTGACTAATGGAATATCTTTTTTTAATTAGATATTTCTATATAATATTATTCAATCGAACAAATAAACTGCTCGTTCATTTGTTGGATTGAATCCCCAATACAATATTGTATTTGTGTTCGTTTCTTGAAAGAGTTGACAGACAAAACTATGTATCCACATTCATATGCTGTATGAACGTGCACAAACAAATAATTCATCTTAATATTTGAAAGTATAACTTGCAAGCGTGTCCTAAAATAATTAATTAGCGCCATCTATGAACGAGCAGGTAATGAATAATTTTACGTTAATCCGTTACGTAAAAACTGAAAATTCCACATAAAAGATTTCATGCAAGCTTAAACATAACAATATGTTTGCATTTTCTAAATATATACTAGTATGTTTCGGCGTGAAACTTGATGCACAAGCAGCATAGTTTGAGCTGTTCAATCGATTCTCATGACATGACATGTTTTGTAAATAAATGCCTCATTTCAGACTGAGTTTTAGCGTCTGAACATATCAAATACGATGCTTTCGTTTTCGTTTCGAAGATTAAAAAATTTCCAAATCTCGTACAGTAATTCTTGGGATGAAAAGTGCGTTTTGAGGCTCTTAAGCGCCTATCATTCGGAATATAAGTGTATAAGCTATATCAAATCAACTAAACAGGACTGCGTTAGTGGAAGAGCCCCTGGTTTTCCCCCCAAAAACGGCGTTATACTAATTATTAAAATATTATTTCTTACGTTCTATTTTACCTTTGAAAGTTAGCCAGCAGAAGAAAAAGAAAGTCGGGATAAAACTTATTTATTCATTTTAAGAAAAGATAAAGCATGAATGCAGACATTAGCCAATAAAATCTTTGTATGCTCTCTGCGGTGTGAAGTTGGGTTCACACGATTCAAGTTTTGTCTCGACTGACATTTGACGCGACGTTGATAAATGGTAACCTTCTTCAAACAAAATTGATCAACTTCGTAGTTGAATCGAATAGATTTGATCGGTGGTCTACTTTTAGTTTACTCAAGTGTGAGTCATTTTTTTATTTGACACCCGGTCGACACGTGGGAACTGCTGGCTTTTATTCGAATTCGGTTATTTACATAGTTTATTTTCATGCGCTAATCAGCGTTTTGTTGACCTACCAACGTGTCGAACGACTTAATTTAGATAAGTTCCCAAACCAAGGTTTCTTCATCCTTGTAATTAGAATTGCTTTAAAGCGCTTCCTATTTGTACTTAATTTTCGTATATTCCTATTATGCTTTAGTTTTTACATAATATCAACATTTATCCACGTATTATATATATTTTGATTAGATTGATTGATTAGATTGGACCAAATACGTATGTATGATATAAAAAAACATGTAAAAATACTGAGCCCAGTAATCACCCATTTTATAAACACAATAATTGATACTTGCCAAATACCTGAAGAATTAAAAACTCGTATTGTTAGACCTATTTTTAAAGGCGGTGATCATTCAATTATAAATAATTACAGACCTATTTCCTTGTTACCTGCTTTCGAAAAATATATAGCAATATACCTAGATGGATATTTAAATAAATTTGGTATCATTGACGAATGTCAGTACGGGTTCCAGAAAAAAAAAAACTGTGACGCACTACTTAATAATTTTTCTAATTTCATAAACACCCAGATCAACTCTCAAAAACATGTACTTGTAGGTACTCTTTATTGATTTCTCTAAAGCCTTTGATACACTATGCCATAAACAAATAATACAATTTCTACAAATTATTGGAATCCGTGGTAAACTGCTAACTTTTTTTAATAACTACTTATCAAATAGAAAAATGAGGGTAAAAATATTGAATGAGATGAGTAAATCTAAATCTGTAAGGTCTGGTGTCCCACAGGGGTCTATTTTGGGTCCAAAATTATATATTATATATGTCATAGCTATGTCGAAACTATTTAGAAAAGCGCGCCGATTCATTTTCGCAGACGACACCGCACTTGTAGTATCTAATGAAAATCCTCAAATAGCGATTCAAGAATTGCAAACCGACTTCGATGAACTGCTAAAATGGGCACACGATGTAGGATTGGATATAAATGTAAAGAAAACAAAATGCATGTATATCAGATCACCAAGTTTGAAAATGTGGAATATTCCCAAACTAACCGCACATAACTTTGAATGCATCCATAGAAAAATAATATCTAACTGCCAATGTGAGAAAATTGATTTTGTCAACGACTATACTTATCTGGGATTAAAAGTAGATATCACATTTAAATGGGATGAGCAAGTTACTAAAATATGTAACCAGCTAAGAGCTCTAGCAAACAGTTTCTATAAATTAAAATTTGTCTTGCCTCATAACACACTCAAACAAGTATATTTCTCATTAGTAGAATCTATTCTTAGATATGGAATTAGAAGCTGGGGAAATACAAGCATGACATATATCAAGTATGTACAAAATTTGCAAACATCTATCATTAAAAAAAATTGTATCACCTAATATGTATAGACAAAGACACAATGTGCAACTCTTATATTGTACTGAGGGCCTGCTCCCAATAAAAGGTTTATTTTGGTTCCTTACCATTAAAGAAAACTGGGGCGATAGTACTTATAAAAAACCACTGGCACATAGTCACAGCACACGTCTTACAGAAAAAAAGGGTTGAAAATACCTAAAATAACAAATAAGTATGGAAGCCGAACGCTGGAGTACTGTGTACCAGTGATTTTTAATAAGCTCAAAAATAAATTTGTTTTTTCAGAAAATAAGAGTTTAAGCATGAAAACTGTAAAGATGTGGCTTATAAATGAAAAATCTGTATATCTATAAAAAAATAGAGCAAACAAAGAAGAAAAGGAAAGACATTATTTGAAAGTTTTAATTCTAATATAAATGAATGTATTTTTTTTTTTTCATTAACAAGCTTTTTATTTCAAAGAAAAAAAAAAAAAAATAACATTTTTCACTTAGTTAACTAGAATTTTAATTCTATTGCATTGTGCTACAGTACGGTGTTATTCACTTTCAATGTGTGTTACCGTATATGTCTTACTTTTAAATGTGTGTTATCTGTGTGCTATATTGTCTTGTCCTTTTGAATGTACGTTATCGTATTGTCATTCAAAGTGTTAGTGTACTTGGGACGCTTTAGTGAGTTCTATGATTGTATGTAAGAGTCTGTTATTTATTTTATAAAACGGGAGACTTATATTGTATTATAATTGTATATTGAGATAGAACCTGCAGACAAGCAGCCATGTGGCAGCTTCGTGGGACTATCTATACATTGTCTAAAAAAAATTTCAGTCAATAAAGATCAGCTTAATAATAATAAAAAAAATAAAAAAATAAAACAGTAAAAAGTCGATTACTGATTTGAGTTAGAACTTAACCGTGCCCACTGCTAGACGAACGTTCTACACAGGGGGGTTTTCGTTCACCTATTTTACAACTGCTGCACTTGACGTAATCTTGATTAATAATGGCGGCTTTATTTGATTCGTATCGTGAGAACCTTCGTGTATAATTTCTTGTTTTTTGTGTTTTTTCTTTAAAATCAACAAAAATCGAATCGTGTGAACCAGGCCTTTAACGATTACGCAATTCTAAAAAAAATCATCTTAAAATATTATTACCAGAACATATATTTCGAAAATGTCCGTTCCCAGGCAAACTCCAGCAAATCTGAAAATAAATATTTGTGTATTTTTATTTTTACCTGATAATGAAAAACTCCATTCGTTTGTTCGCCTCAAACCCAGTAGTCATAGAAAATATATTTTAATCGTCCATAACACCTCAGCGAACACATCAATTCCCGTCTGCTCCAGTAACCGTTGATTAAAAAGGTATTTCTGGTAAAAAATGATCTGGGAAA
This sequence comes from Hesperophylax magnus, assembly GCA_026573805.1. Classification (NCBI taxonomy): domain Eukaryota; kingdom Metazoa; phylum Arthropoda; class Insecta; order Trichoptera; family Limnephilidae; genus Hesperophylax; species Hesperophylax magnus. Next base: position 12,113,800 of record JAIUSX010000121.1, read on the forward strand.
CTCGGCAAACAAAGCATATAAATAGTGTTGTAACAATAATGAAAGAAAAGAGAACATGTTTCAGCGGTCACTCTTAAAAAATAGATCACATTATTTTGTAAGTTACAAACCCTTAATCAAGCAAGGTACGATTTCCCACATAAATTTTGTTGGCACAAAGTGTATTTCAATTAATTAATGGCTTATTAATTGAAATGTGGGTGGTAAAAGTAAATATAGGCGACACTATACATGGTGAAAAATTAATATTGCTAATTTATTAAGGATAGGTTGTTTCACTGAATTTAACAATTCGTCATATTTCAAAGCTGATTTTTAAGTTCTGTGAAGGTTCTATTCAAATTCTGTAATTATATCTTTATTGGCTAGTTATTTCTCAAAACTGAGATATAACAGAACCTGAATAGAACCTTCGCAGGACTTGAAAACCAACTTTGAAATTTTATGAATTATTCAAATTCTGTGAAACAACCCGAATCTCTTAAAATTATTGGTGTCGGAACAAGTGTTCGAACAAATTTACTAAAGTTTATCAGAAAACCTGTAAATTCATTCGTTAAAGGCCTGCAAGCCAGTTTTTATCCAGATTTTTAAAGATATAGTTGTTTAATATAAATTTCCAAAGAAAAAAGGTCTCTTTTGCGAGCTGCTTTTTCTGACCTTTGACGTAATACTCGTTTATCATATAATAAGCTTTTATACATTATTATACTAAAAAAAAGTCATTACCAAAAATTCGAATGTAGAGCAATTTCTCACACAAATTAATATGATGTTAAAAGTTACTAGTTATTTTTCCAGCTTTTTCCATAAATTACAAGTATAAATAGAACGGTATAACCGCGAATGATTTATGTTTTAGAATTTCAATGTATTATTAATATGAATCATTACAATAAAGTCCGTCGGCTGCTCCTATGGAGCCTGGTAAAGGTTTAAAAATGCGAAATAAATCCCCAAGCTATGAAAATTGAACTGTTAGGGTACAGTTTGAACATGCGTGTTTACTTTTAAATAATAATTCTCATCGACTGCATTCGTGGGTTTAGATTTGAGCCGCATCTTAGCCCGTCGTCCCACTTGCTCGTACCACCAATCGACAAAAACCGTATTCCCCGCGCAGAAAAGTAAATTTCACTGCGGTTTGCACCGCAGCCGTAGTTGGACTTTTTGCGCAGGGTCTTCTATTTTTAAGATACGGTAGCGATACCGAGCCAGTGTGATGGCGTGCTTAGTTATCTCGTCCAGCGTCCTTAACAGTTTGTATGATCTAGGAAACCGTTGGTTCGATTCAATTACTCTATTTGAATCCGAGATTGTTATTGAAATTTAACATTTAGAAGTATCCGATTCAGTGAGAAGGAAGTTTGCTTTGATTTTGAAGCATTGTGCAACTTATCTCCGATTGTTTTTATTTATATTTTTGCGCCTAATTTATTATTTTATCAGTCTCAGCCTTTTTTCAGTCTCTTTGATGAAATTTGTTTGATAGCTAATCAAATTGTTTCACACGAGTAAATATCTTCTGTTTGTAGGAGAGTAAAAATAATTCAGAATAAGGTTACTGATAAAAAAAAATAATGTTACTGTAATCCGAGTATGTCCATATTGTATAAACATCAATTATTATTACTTTTTTAAAGAGTACTTTGTGCCGTTAGAGTTAAGATAAATGGTTACAATTTTCTGGATTATCTATAATAGGACAGGAGGACATATATTGAAGTCATTCAAGTCGAAGAACTGAAAGAATGCGAGAATTGTTGAAAGACAACAAATGCGAAATACTAATGGGACTGTTAAGTAGTTTTACTAAGCAAACGATATGTGCTTTTCAAAGAAGAATGATTTTTACAATTGAAGAAGATATTGTCAAGAGTCTCCTCCTCCACACCGCACCACACTGGCAGAATGAACCATCTGGAACCCGAATTATAAACAAATGAGCTGCAATGGAGAAGTGACCAACTCTCATTCTCGAGATACAGGAAATAAATCTTTTTGATTTTATTTTGCCGTGGAACCAAGATTTACTATAATTTTGTATTCCAGTATGTTGGATTTTTGAATGGAGAAGACGTCGGAGATAGGAATTCGAAAATCTAAAGGAATACAACCAGAGGTTGTTCCAAGTTTAGGGAGATAATCGGCTTTCTCGTTTCCCCCAATTCCTAGATTGCCAGACCCTAACCAACATTGTCTCAAACTTTGATTCGTTTAAAGAATTCGTGGTATTTTATTAAAAAATAACGTAGTCTTCTGGACGACGAACGATATATTCGGAAAATTTTAATACTGCACTTCTCTGTAAGACTCGACGAATACAGAGAACCTGCTTTTGAATTAACATTTTATTTTTATCCATAGCAGAAGGAAACATAATAGCATTCACCTTACGTCTTTGTTTTATGTTTTGATGAAAATGAGTTGGTACAAGTGCTATGTCTTGTGTCTTGATGAACATGTGTTGGTACAATTGCTATGTTTTGTGTCTTGATGAAAATGAGTTGGTACAAGCGCTATGTCTTGTGCCTTGATAAACATATGTTGGTACAATTGCTATGTTTTGTGTCTTGATGAACATGTGTTGGTACAATTGCTATGTTTTATTAAGTAGATAATGTATTAATTCCTTACTAAACAGATTGCCTGTTCCAAGATAAATACAAAAGTTATGTCAGAATTTACGTACGTAGTATTTATGTACATCTGTATAGGTGTATTGGTATATTTCTTCTACGTGATCTATTGGAGTATAACCGTTTTACGGAGAACATGAAAAATAAATAGATTAATCAAATTAATATTATGAAGAAAAGAGTCCTGGTGTGGGTTTGATTTTTAAACAAACCTACAGTTTCCGAGATTGATGAAATTTTACACACTTGACCTTCAAAACAGGATGAAGGTCACTGTCGTGAGATTACGAAAATCCACCCCACTCCTAAAATTATAATTTTGATACTTCTTGATTCTTTGCACGCTTGTAGTTCAAAATAAGAGGAAAATTACTATGTACACCTGATTTCGAAAAAAAATCGTTGTAAAGCCCGGGCAACGCCAGGTAACTTCAGCTAGTTTTAAATAATTTTAACAAATTTTTAGATGTGTCATTTCCAGCAAGATCCGAAATAATATGTTTACATAAACATTCACACTTACGAATTTTTGTTACTCACGTGATGTTTCTTGACAAATTTGACAATCTTACCAACAATTGTTAAAAAAACATTGTATTCTTATAACTGATTTATGACGATCCTGGAGTTTTCCTCTCGACAAGAAAAGTTTTCAAACTGTCACCAATGAAGTTATTATCTCTTGACAATGGAATAAGGTTAACTTTTCTCACAAATAACCTAACCTTTGCTTGTCCCCTGGCAACACTAATAATTTACTTCCACATTTCTATGTGCATTGTCTCCGCGAGAGAATGTTTTTTAATGGTGAAATGTTTGTTCGCAGGTGACAAGATAATCAGGCTTCAAGTGTCTCCGTGCTGAATGTGAGAACAAGTTATTTCCAAGTGGGTTGTTATCAAATTGGAAAAATCACTAATATTGTGTTTGTTTTTTTGTGAGAATAAACTACAAGTATTTCTTGAAAAGGCGACAGGTCAATAAGGTAAGAAATGTCACATTTATTTTTTCCTTTCACTTCCCTTCAGCATCCATTATGATCAAAGAATTTTACTGGAATCTTTTCGTTTTCACAAGTACAATTTAATTATTGTTTGAAACATTTACACATCGTTAACATTTATTACATTATTGAACTTGCTATTGGGTTGTGCATAGACATTAACACTTCAACTAAAAACGATCTCAGCGTAAATCAAGGTTTAGTTGTTACTAGGTGGAGATGCTACTTGTGAAATAACAGATATAATATAAGTCGAATAAAATATAAAACATAGTAAGTATTATAGTACAGAGATAGAAAAGAAAGAAAGAAAATAATAAATCATGATAAAGCTATTACTTAATTTTTAAATAAATGAAACTAAAATACTTGGTTTTAAGACACTTTATTAATATATTTTATTGTCTACCCGTTTCGGTACCTCCGTACCATCATCAGTACTGTTATAAATATTATGCTATTAAATGAAGAAGTACACATATAATGATTTTTTTTATTAATTGCCGGAAACCAGGGCGTTTATTGCAATAACATGATCAATATTACAAATATGAAAGTAACCCGCCTCACTAGAAGATTTCTGTTTTGAGGCGGGTACATAATATATATTTGCTTACACGTACACATACATTTATACAAATATATATATATGAATATATACATGGAGAATTCCATATATAGTTACATAAAAACAGGAATTTCATAGGAACTTTAACTTTAAATTTAGAAAATGGTAGCGTCTAAATCACATAATAATAACATATCAAAAAATAGTTTAAACAAGAGGTATTGATAAACTAGGTATTGATAAACTAGGCATGCGTAAACCATAAGCAGTTTTTATAAGAAATAGTAAATAAATGTAAATAACACGTGTTTGTAAATAAGGAATGAGAATTAGACTAAGAAGTGATTGCTAGAAATTTGCTGATGCATGCCCTTTTTTATGTAGTAACCATGTGTTGAAATGCTTAAGTAAACTGTTTGGGTGTTTATGAGTGTTGCAGTAAGTGGTTTCTTTTAGGAAGGTGTTGAAGATGTAAGGTGCTAGGAAGGATTCGTGCTTTTTGGCAAAGGTTGAATTAATTTTTGGCACTTGAAGTTGATTCTGTGATTTTGCCCTTGTGTTATGTGGGTGAGTTACGTGGCATGGTGAGGATTTTATGCAGTTTAATTGGATGATCTTTTTAATGAATAGTTTCCTAATATCTAGTATATTATTTGTAATTACGAGATTTTCCATTGGATGCATATATGGTTTTTTGAACATAATCCTAATTAATGTTTTATGGGTTGTGTTGAGGGGCTTAAAAAACTATGATAATGATACAACGTACAATCATATAACGTACAGAAGTAATGGGGAACATGCTTAGAATTGGGCTGACAGTTAAATTTAATTGGTTATTAATTATTTCTTAAGTAATAACTTGTGACTTAAAACCAAGTATTTTCGTTTCATTTATTAAAATTTCAAGTCACAAGTTTGCTTCTTTTGAAAAAAAAAACATAATTTTTAGTTCAAATACTTCTATTTACCATGACTTCATAGTGACTTGTGGCTATATGTATATATATATAGCCACAAATTTAAATTTATTTATGAAATACATGGTATTTAATTGACATTTACAAGACATTGTTACATTAAATCACCTTACTAGGCAACTGCCTGTTTTATGGTAACCAATACATTATAGTTATTCTGTATATAATATTATATTGTAAGATTCTGGGCTTTACTAATAAACGTGTTTCAATCCCTACACAACCGATAACCAACCTTTAATGTAGAGAAATGGTTGTTTCTCAGCTGCATAAAATCTAAAATATATATATATATTTACAATCTTTTGTTGTTCGGAAAAACACTGTGCTTCTTTATCGAATTAAGCTATTTTTATAAAAATAAAATAAAAAAGTAACAGTATTAAACAAGTATCTTTATCAACAATTCAACTTCAGTTGAAATAAATTAGTTACCTCCATCCTACCGTATTTATAAGACTTCCATAATTTACAATACATTTTACAAACGAGTTAATTATAACTTGGTAACATCTAACTCTTTTTTTTAAATTTACAACTACACTTGAAACCGTGCTACGTGAACCTACAAGTTTAATACATATTAATATTTGACATATTTTGTAAAAGTTAAGATAATTAATTTAAGATTTTCACGGTCAAAACTAGTCTGTTAACTGCCTTGAAGTGACGTGTGCAGTGTGTATGTGTACACCTGATCTTTTGATGAATAGTAAGGACAGCCGAAACGCCCTTTATTAATATCATTTCTGTTTTTTTAATCTAATCAAGAATAATACGTATTTTTATTGTAGATGTCCAGTTGGCTCATTCTGAAAGTTCTGTGTTAGATTTTCGTATAAGTAATGTACAAATTTCGCAAGTTGTCGCTTTATAATGACGCCAGACTTGACGTATGTCGACAAACTCACAAACTTGTGAAATCTCAGTTTTGTTGTAAAAATAATGAGACTTTCCAGTTTTTGTCTCATTCGTGCGAGGTCTGCAAAAAGCAAAGTTCGGATTGATAAATGAACTGTTCTGTTTTCTGCAGTAACATTTTATGTAATTTGACAATCAGAATTATTATTTACTAGCACAGATGCGTGAAAAATCACGGCATATTGTGATTGTAGGATTTGTGAAGCTGAAAGTATTTATGAAAAAAAATATTTGCCTCAGAATCATTGCCTTTCAAAAGACGAGCAGAAATTTACATGTCGAGTGAACACGTTAAACTCTAAAAACTATTTCTGATATCTGTAAAAATTTTAAAAATGTGTAAAAAAAAATATATATTTTTAAATTTAAACTTTATTTTTGAAAATCAAAGCAAATCCATATGCTACAGGTCATCGAACTGGAGTTACACAGATACACTAAACCGATATTATCATTTTTTATTCATATCTGCTCTACTCACAATCTCACTTTTTCAAACTAATTTTACAAATATTTTAATGAACACAACACAATAATTTGAATGGAGCTCTTTCTTACAATGTTATGTTACGTTAAGAGTTTTATTAAAACTTAGTATTAAAAAATATAAAGGACGTAGTATTAAATAAAATATTAATATTATGTAGTATTGAAAAAATTACTTCCGAGGAAAACAGTAATTTATATCTTCTCTAGTAAGTTGTTCGTTAGTTGATTGTAACGAATAAGTATTACACATCTACAATTTTTCCCGAGACCAGTATGATCCATTGTTTTGCCTGAACGTTGATTTCACGCATGAATTCTTTGTTGATGCATACCTCTGTTAGACCTTAACGTTTGGAAAGTCATATAACTAAATTATATGTTCTATGGAAACCTGGCTCGGTTGCAGCGGCCCCGTCGAAATTCCCAGATAAAGATCATATTAGCAGAGATGTTGAAACGGCTTAATAATCCTTGAGGTACCTCGTTGTAGAGTGGAATTTACTTTAACGCGGTGAGGGCGGTAGAACGGTGTTTGTGTTGCTTCGATGCGGTAAGAGCGGCTGCCCACGGCGTATAGTAATCCGCCCACCGCAGCCGCCCCCGCTAGGTTAACTCTTCCCGTGAAGGTAGTTTGAACCGTCTGTTATGATGAAGGGCACACTAACACTAGACACCAGGTACCTACACACCCTGGTAAGTTGTAGGCTGGTCGACCGTCGGTGATTCATGTTTCATTCATATTTGCCTATTATTACTTATAGATTAGTGGGCATATCCAGTTGGCACTTAGACGATTCTTGCAGCTAGTTCACACCGTAGAAGTCATTATCCGATATGAAACAATAGTGATCATGCGCTTGAAGCCTGGAGATTCCCCGATTCGGCTTAGTTAAAATATGTTTGATGCTTCTATGTAGATTAACAATGCAGTACAAACACGCATAAAGTCATGTGGGGTCACCGTATCCAATTTTTACATTTTTTTTGTACTAAAAAGATTTTGAAAATTAAAAATCAATATTATTGATTATTAAGAGGTACCTCAAACAAACATTAAAACCTCTTAAGGTTTATTACTCAAAAAGTTGTATTGAAAAGTTCACATGCATTTCGATTGCTTACACTTGACCCGTAGACGGAGTAAGCACACGCATACTGTAGTCAAAGGACGGGTTGTTTCGGAGAATCTGAACAATTCATCAAATTTCAACGTTCATTTTCAAATTCTGTGAATGATTTTTTCAAGTTCTGTTTTTATTTCAGTTTTGTCAAGCAACTAGCCTACAATGATATAAAAACAGAACTTGAATAAGTCTTTCACAGAACCCGAAAATGAACGTTGAAATTTGATGAATTGTTCAGATTCTCCGAAACAACCCGTCCTAAGTGTTCGCACTCTGCTTTTGGGAGCAAAATGACCTATCCGTATGCTTTCTTACTCGCAGAATAATTACTCACACTTGTTTGTAAAATTGTCATGGACCACACACCATTCTCACTCAATTGGTTACAAAATAGCACTCATCGGTATCTGACGCGAAAAAAATAAGTAAACCACGATAAAAAGTAATTTACCTGTCAATTTTTATTTTCTACTTAGGGTTTACTGTATCATGACCGAATTAAAGACGACTTAAGGCGACACAAGACTAATAACGGGGGTTTGCTCACATTTTAATTATTTCTGTTGAACGTATTACTAAAATCTCAAATGTTTCTAGAGGGATCCCTACGGACGCAAGTTATTTATATTTAAGATTAATAAAAACAGGACCTTACTATTAAAATATTTTATGTAAAACGGTTTTAAAGTTTTTTAAACATTTTTCATCTGTACAATTAGCGGTAAGCACCAGATTTTATTTTTCTGGACAATGAATTAGTTACTTCCAGAGGGATCTCCCTAGAAACATTTGAGATTTTAGTAATTCGTTCATCAGAAATAATTAAAATAAACCCCACTGAAAGATCGATTTGCCTGCTAGGGCAAAGTCGACCGTAGGTTACATTACGCCGGGCTGCGAGCCGAGAATTGTTTTACACGACTTCATCACTTATGTCGTTAAGATTCCCACTTTATTTACATGATTTCATAGGACAAATTCAACCTCAGGCCTGCCCAATTCACCGGAGCCGCGCGTCGCATTTTTTGTGCACGTCTGCTTCACATATGTCTTTATGATTCTGGCTTTATTTTAGGGTATTACAGAATTGACTACACTACAGAATTGAGTAATACGGGCAGTTCCGCGTACCTTACGTGACTACACTTAAAAGAGTACGTTGGCAATGAAGTAAAATATATTGTAGTTTATTTAATCTGAGAGAATTAAAATCCTCCAGGAGGTGTCTGCTAATAGTCTGCTAAGACTTCACTAAACGCTCTTGTAGTTTTCAAATGGATTACTGCAATAATTTACTATGCTCGTCTGCCTAATGTATATTTGGACAGACTGCAGCAGCTCGCCTACTTTACAGTACTACTAGATATTATCAGTCACTCCTCTTCTAAGCGATTGCCGTGTTCTCTTAACAGGGCGATACTTTTGAAACTTATTCCATTACACAGTCTTAACCTTTAACCTCAGAGCCATGATCTTATCGCTTTTCTACGATGGTCGACGAATATCTCACTGTGACTTTATTTTCACCTTCAAACAAAATGGAATGTAATAAATTCTACAATTTCATATAAAAAATTAAAGGTAGGCCCTGATGTAAAAAACACCTCATTTGTATTTGTAACATAATGTCATCGCCTTTCAAGTGTGGACTGAGCTTTATCTGTGAGACAACAATGCAGCTCTATTATTACTCAATATTCTTTCATCAAGTTCCATTTGTCTGGGTCGTTAAGGTGTGTCTAAACCGGGGTGGGGACCTACGGCCCGCGGGCTGCATACGGCCCGCGGGCACTTTCGGTGCAGCTTGCTGACCACAAAAAAGAGTATAAAAAAATAATTTCAGAATGCCATATTTTCTTTCACGGTGTTTCAGATACATTTTCAAGACATTATTACAAAACCCAGGGAAAGGTATAACATAGCTGACAGGTACTGCACCCACGTTACTAGAAAGCAGATAAGACATTAATAAATAGGCAATCCAACATCCCTTTTTAATTTCTTATTATTTTACAAATATGAAATTAGATGTGTAATAAGAAAATGAGAAACTTTACAGATACAATTATAGTTGTGGATCCATCTTTAGACGTATTTAAGAGGAAGCTACAAGCTAAAAATCCGTATATTCTTGGTATACCTTATATTGTTGGTAATAGGCATTAAAATCGCTTGACAAACGGAGTCTAGAATCATTCGATTTCAAGCACAAAACTGTTTTTTTTATTTATTTTGTAAATAATTTTATAAGAAAGCAAAAAAGTTAATCAAACGAAACTGTCACAGATAATCTTAGCCATAATACTGTATTTATTTAAAGTTGTTTCCTACATTTCTACTAAAAAAATGTTTTTTTTAGTAGATTACATTTATATTTTTTATCGAGTAATTTTTTATTTATTTGTATTCTACTCAAGCGAAGCGATAGGAAAACCTTCAATTTATCTAAAGCATATTTTTTGGTATTCATAATGTACACTAATTCGTTATAAAGATTAATCAAAATAGTGATTTAGCATTAAGCTTCGTCTTAAGAAGAAACCCATTTTCGTGTTTGAAGTGCAGTTTTAAAATTCTAGTTTCAGACTACGTGCTGAAAAATTATAGGAAACAAGTTAAAGTATTAGAAGATAGTTAAAAACAATTTTGTCATCCGAATGATGTGTTAAAATTCCAGTTGCGGATTCATCTGCTGACTCGTTTGCAAACATTTAATTGTTTTATTTGAACATTTCTACTCAGGTGTGTAAAATGAGGTTATGATAATACCGACCCCTCGCCACCAAAATCTAATTTTCTTGCGAAAAGGTTCCCAACCCCTGGTCTAAACGGTCGATATAACGAAATGTAAACATTAGGCTTAAATGGAGATAACTTGTTGATATATTATGCGTACTATTGCCCATTATTGTATAAGGCCGCTTCAATGTAATGCTTTGATTATAGAATAATCCGCACGCGTTTTGATGGCTAATGGAGTAACTAGCAACTATACCTACACTATAAAACTATCAAAATGTAGTAATCTGAACTGGTATTACAGCCATGTCGGTAACAAAATGTGTTTGCTTGAAATAATTTATGATTATTAATTAATAGTGCCTCGATAGAATATGTATATCAATGAGGATACTGTGTTTTTACTTATGACGGCACAATAACACTTTATCAAATATATACTAACACCTCAGCACAGATTCTCCTAGTGAGGTATCCACAAAACACAATTACTAGCCAATTTACATACAGTTACTTATTATTAATATTTTCTGTGTATTACATATGTAAACAGTAATCATGTGTTAAATGTATGTACAAGAATATAAATAATTAAAAATTTAAACAAATTGCAAATAAAAACGCAGTATTTCTATAATAAATTTAAAATGTGCTTTATTTGGGCTTAAGGACTAAATTACGCCGGCGTGAAATTTGCAGTATTAAAATGCCAGATTTACACACCAACAGAATACATGGACGAAATTACATATGGGCAGAACTTCAGAACCTACTGCAGTTACACACTTCAATCACTGTTCTTTAATATTTTTAAATTTTTTAAATGATTGGGAGTGTAAATAAATTTTATATTTAAAAAAAAAAGAAAAACAATAGTTAGGTTAGGTTTTCTATTTATTTACTATACATATTCCGCTTTCTAACTGCATTATTCAATGCAATTATCATAAATATCTTTATACATGTAATATTATTCCTATGTCACAGTTATGTTAGGCACTTATATTATAATTTACTATAAATTATTATACATTTCAATAAACTATAATTTTATTCACTTATCTTAAGATTGAATAGTTTTTTTTTATTTATTTAAATTTTTTGACTTATTTTCGTCCATCCGTAATTTCGTCCACGTGTAATTCTGGCAGTGTAAGATTTGTACGTGTATTTCACGCCCGTGTAATTTCGTCATATACTTTATTTTTGCACAATATTCCAAGTGGAATATGCTCTTTCGCCCCGGTGAGAGACCACCGCATGGCATAGTAATATTGTTTGAAATGGCTATAGCAGTGCTTTGTAACAGAACCCGAGCAACCAGCTATTTTTCAACCTTCTTCTAACCTTTCTCCTTTCCCTTGTTGTTACTTTATATGTACATGTCAGAACCTAATGTTCGATATAGAACGGAAAATATTATTAATGTACGTACACAATACTTTTAATTTAAATCGTTTTTTAAGGTAAATCTATTTTATAAATATTTATCCCTGGTTTCCATCCAGCTCTAAAGTGGAGAATCTTCCATCCTTTGTAATTTAACTGTAACTTTTCCGCCTGGCCTTCCTAATATTTACTGCATTGATATGCCTGCTTAAAATTTGCCACTCGGCGAATCTCGCTTTGTTGGTTTTTTCTTGCTTTCGGTTTATTCTGTCGGTCTCGATTTTAAGTTTTTTTGCTGATGTTTCTACCTTTCACCCTTGGCGTCGGGAGTAAAATTTATTTTTTTTAGATTTAAAAGCTTCACGTAGACTCGCAAAAAGAATATTGCTCTATCTATGGCGGAACGTTGTTCCTTTATGATTCAGCAATATTTTGATTAACCTATTCCTACTATATTGCCCGTTTAATATCTACAACAAAAGGGTTACTTTACACTTTTTAGGGTGTCAGAACGATATTCAGTTCGTTTTCTCAAAATCAGATTCATAATTCAATTGTAATATTTAAAAAATATTCGCAGTTTATTCGTGTTAGTTATTCCACCATGTACGAGTACAGAGTCTAGGGGTCTTGTTTGCCTCAAGTTGCAGTTTGCAGTCTATCCAACGGGAACCCCCCCAGATTTCAGGCTCCAGACTGCAGACTGCAGACAGACCGTCACACCAACTTGGGAGGAAATCCCTCCCGGTAAACAATGGTCGTGATATTTCAAACTAAATATATTGCGTCGTTACAAGGGAACGGAAACTATACTGCCGCCTCGAGATGCAAAGACAACCTGTGGACAAACTATCCCCATTTTGCATTTATTGCGATTTCTCGTGTCTGAGAAGTAGCATTTAAGCCTTTGTACCAATAGTTTTTCTTCTACCTTGTCTTTTTCTTCTTGCCATTTTCGAAGGACAGAATAAATAGACAAACAAAATTTTCGTTTGCGGATTTAAAACATAACTTTTTCGTGGGCGAATTCGCGTTTTCAACAGATAAAATTGTAAAAACTACTTACTTTAGTATGGAAAGCGTTTTTATAAAGTTACAACGTGCGGTATGCCGCACAAAAGTCCCAACTTTCCGGTTCTAGTGAAACAAAGCTTTCCTATTACACCGAAATTTTATGTCTATATAAGACGTGAACCTGGCGTTAATATCTAGTCAATACACATAGATCAAACCACTTCAAGGACAGAGATTTGATTAATGTGTGTTAATTCATAATGTATTCATATTATTCACTATGTATTGCGGCATGTTCAAGAGTTGAAGATATTCTTAGTATCGCCCTAGTGTAGGGTCACCATTCAGAAATGAAATTACTTTATGCGTGTTTGGTGCCCAGATCTGATTAGCCAGGTTACTGGCTCCAGGCGGTTGAGACTCTTGTGACTGACTCTTGACTCTTATTCACATAAAAATAACTATACTAATAGTATTTTATACTTTGAAACGAGATACAAATGTGTGTATGTATATTCATGGAATGAAATTTCTAAAACAGTTAATAAATATATTTAATTGCTCTTTAAATAACCTCAAAACTTATTAATATAATTATCTTCCCAGATGTAAAATATATAATAAAATAATGATAAAAACTATTATAATGATCTGTTAAAAACGTAAAAATAAAAGTTACAGTCAAATAACCATATTTAACTGTAACTTTAAATTATTAGATAAGAGAATGGCAAAAAAGGTAATTTTTAAAAGAAGAATAAGGAATAAATGAGTTGTAAATATTATAGTAGCATCTCATTCAAATTACTGCTCTAGTGTACTTTTTTGTGCAATCAATCACAGATAATGTAATTGCAAATAATTCAAAATAGAGGCATGCGAGCAGTATTGAATTGCAGTTAGTATTCTAAGATAAATATGTGCAGAAAAAAGTAGATATGTTAAGTGTGAGACAGCGTATAATTTACAATACCATATTATTTATATTTATGCCCAAATATTATACAAAATACATTAAGATTTTCAATGAAATACCGACAGATGCCTTCCAGTACCTTCATCACTTTTGTTCAGTTTGTAATGTTTTCTGTGTATATCAAATGCGCTATATACATCCTATTTTTTAATTTTCCGTAAAAATAAATACTGTTTTAGAAACTAGATAAAATTATCATTCCGGCGTATGCTTTAAATTAAACATTACTGTTTCTAAATAATCAAATTTTAATATCAAACGTGAAAAATGTTGTCAAAAACGCTTTTACTTAATTTTTTTCTCCAATCGTAAAAAAATGAGAGAACTCGATATTTCGAAAACACATTCGTTTTGTTTGGGAAATTTATAAGAAAACTGTAACTTCACTTTCAACTTCATCATATAATAAAAAATATGAAATAATTTTTAAAATTAAACCGATAATGAATTATAATTTTGGCTATTTTTAGGATTTTATTTATGGCATCCAGTATAAATATTTGATGCAAACAAGAAAGAATTATTATTTCTTTTTCTAACGTCAAAAAAATACGTATTGACCCATGATAGAAAAAAAAACTTTAGTAAAATATGGACCCCCGGTCATATATGACCCTCAATCGCTGGAGGGGTTACAGAAGCTAAAAGACTTGCAGCTTTTCGTGGGTTATCCTTAAATGCTAAAAATAATACGTTTTAGGTGTAGTGTAAAGTGTTCCTAAATGTCATAGAAATAATTTGTTAGTTGTTGGTAAAAGTTTATACTAGATATAAAAATGTAATTTTAATTTTAACTAAATAAAACACAAAATAATAATATGATACATTGAAGAAAAATCTTTTTCCGTACCTTCCTATATTCCTAGAAATGCTATTGCCTATAATGCTATGTAATCAACATAACAAAATTTCCGCGAGCCGCTAATTATAGGTAGCGGAGAAACTCCGTTTGCAGTTGTTTTATTCGTTTTCTGTAATTCGTGTCTCTGCTCGCGGAAATTTCATCCTGTTTATACGCACCCTATACGTAAAACAAGTGTCACCATTATTTAACTGAGATAATAATCCTTAATTCATACATTTTTCTTTTTACTTCCAAAGTTACCGTAGATAATACTATCATTCCGGAAGGTCGAAAATATTTAAAGCTTACAAATTCAAAGGATATTAAAATCTAGCAGGTATGAAAATTCAAAATGCTATCCCGTTAAAAATATTTCATCGCCGAAATAATGAGCCTACTTCCTATAAAGCAGCTCTTATTAAAGCGGCAACGGCCACTGAATAAGGTTCTATAAGTGGAAAATTTAGATTTCTTCTCGAGAAAATGTACGCTGTGCTTTCAACGAAAGAACTATGGAAGATGTTGTTATTTGATTTACAGGGGGAGGTCGTCATTTTTACACGTATTTTTTTAAATGCAAAATTGTTTTTCTACCCAGCTACACTGTAGAACATGGTTTAAATATATGGAATAATATGTTTTATGGAGGATATTTGACCGTCTACCGTCTCAGGAGGGCCATCAATTTTATTTGAATAATTCGTGTGATTTCTCAATTTACTCATTTAAAATAATATTTACATAGTATATATGCGGCACGTTCCAGAGTTCAGAATTGAAACGTTGCTTGAAATGGTTTCAGCCGTGTTTGGTGACCAGATCTGAATAGCCAGGTACTATCCCACCTTCCTCTTCCCCTTCTCTTTCCCCTCCCCGCTACCCTTCAGCCTCACAACATACCCCTGTTGGGGATGCAATGGACTCACTGGTTCCAGAAAGGTTGGGAGCAGTTGGGACCCTTGTGCGGTATTCACATAAAATAAACTTAAAACGGGGACTCCATCCAGGCAGCTAGATGGTGTTCAAGGATCGGAGTAGTCTGTGCCATAAGAAGTGCTCTGAAAGAGTGAACCCGTCCCGCCATAATCATATCCGTAGCGCTGCAGTATCTCGGTGGGCTCGAGAGTTGGCGATAAGCATTATTGAAACATTTAGTTTACGCCATTGGGATGCATTGTATTGTATCACCGTTCTGATGTACACAGCGCAAAATTTGTTTAATCTTTTGACGCCTTGTCAGCATACATGCTCTAACTAAAATCGTATTTCGTTGTCCTCTCGTCTTTTATAAGCCTGTGTGTTTGTTTGAATATTTTGAATACAATATTTCAATAGAATCAAATCAATCTTAAACAAAAATAATCATTTACGGTATTTAATCATTAATCTGCATCCTATTCAGTGTACAGCCTTAAAAAGTGTGCGGCGCTTAGCGTCGATGTCGCTTTCTCGGGCGCAGTATCCGAAATTGATTATTCGTGCAGTTCATATGCAATTACCGATCTATTATCCTTATTATCCTTCGATTCAACCTTTTTTTGCACGACGCGGATTGTTCAATTATGTTTAATTATGTTTCTTTAGTTATCTGCCTTGACGATGAACATTACGATAATATTTAATATTTGGCTAATTTATATAGCGCCGTTTTCGTGAGAAATCACCTCAAGGGCGCTGATGCTGTTAGAATACTTAATAAAAAGGAGGTTCCTCCTACAAAATGGGCCTTTAACACCTAGATTTATTAATTCCTTTCCTTCTTAAAAATCCTCCGCATAGCATCGCCGGATGAATAAGGAAGCAATATCCGCAACATTCTTTAAATGATATTCACAACTTCTACATGTATAAACTCACACTTCACCACAAAAAAAATTCCGCCGTCCGAAAATTTTACAAAAGAAGGAGGAAGCGCAAGACGGCATAGTAACCCAAAAATTATTCAAAATTAGTATTGTTTATCATTTTTTTCAGTTTACACTTATGAAAACAAAACGTGTAATTAACCGCTAAAATGAGCTTACACAGATTTACTCTTCATAATTTAATTTTATATAAATATTGTGAAAACTAAATCAAAATAAAATAGTACAAGATCTCGTACGTGCTCTGCAAACCATTTTTCAGTGTCCGCCGTGAAACTGAAGCTGGCAATAACTTGGAAATCTTTTCATTTTAAAATCTGAAAAAATCCTCGCCGTTTTACGTTCGGCACAAACCTAGCCGGATACGGAACATTCAACAGGAGATTACACGTGGAAACGGAAGTTTACTGCCTGGTGTACAGACTCGGTGTACAGGGTGAATTTAAAACGTTTCGTTTTTCATTAGTTTCCTAGGTGGATCATTCCGTGAAATTAAATTAAACATTATACTGTATCTCTCCCGCGTCCGATCGTGTTTGGTTTAAACAAATATGTTGGCCAAAGTTGTTGTTTCTTGAATGTTCTGGTAGGTCTGGGAGGAAGACTTCAATATTGACTTACGAGTTGGTAAGTTAAATGTATAATTAAATTTCGTGTTTTCCTTGTACGGTATTCAACGTTTTTTGCTTTTAATTACTCCCAAAACTTCGGGTCTAGAGAATATTTTAATATTACTTTGGTTACAAAATCTGTCAGATTAGATATTTATTTATAAATCTTGACATTGAACTTCAAATCTTTGAACATGGTAAACTTTTAAATGCAAAGAGAAAGCTTGATCCGCTCTCTTTCTAAAACTGTATATATCATATGTCTGACCATAATAGAAAATAGGACATGCGATTTTTAATGAGGACGTGTCACTTGGTGACAGATATGGCCCAAGGTGACTCAACAGCTGATGATGTATCATGGCAAATATGCCACTACATGGCCCGAATGATTAAAATATCACTCATCATATGAATAACAATAGTGCATACTGCGACTGCGTACAATATACCTACATTAAAAACGCGACGTGCAACTATGTGACACAGCGACCTTTAATCACCAACAATTATTTAGATTGGATCATTGGTTGGTCACTGACGAACATCGTAAGGCAGCCAATTGGAAGGCATGTAGTATTTATGAATTTCATTTTCCTAGTGTTATAATGTTTTGAAATTTAATGTACCTACGCAGATCTTTAAAATGTATGTTTTAAAAAAAATGAAAATCGTTAAATGTTACTATTTATTTATAGGAACCTGTTATAGCTTCGGCCGTGCTTTTGTACCCCGAATCAATAGAAATTCAAGCAAATAGTTTAACTATTCCCGTTGTGAAATGAAATGAACATTTTTGAATAGTCCGCTGTAGTCACAGCAAATATCCAAATAATGTAATGTTCATTTTCCCTGTTCCTGGATACATTTCCGTTTCCAACTACGGCAGAGTCGGAATTCCATTTATCGAGCAGTTGCTAGTTGCTAGTTGTAACGATTTACTAGAATATAGTACTTATCTGCAACTACTGTTGTTACGCTTCGTTATTTCTGCTACGATGTTATTTTGAAATACCTATAAATAAAATTGGAATAATTCCCGGAGGCTCCGTTTATTTTAATTCACGTGCATTGCTCGCGATTGGAGTTTATTTTCAAAGGTACACGTGCTTTACCTGCAGTTAAAGCTTTTTTTCAATATGCTTTGTTATACTTTGAATACGAGAAATAATAAATAAAAATGCCTAATTTATAATTAAGGTGTCATATTGAGCATTAACTCATTCCTAGATTATTGAAATTCCTACACAATAGAAGACATTCTACACGTTTCGATCAATTTCACAGATCGGCAAATAATCTCCCTAGTTCCAGTCAGCACGTTTACACCTAAGGTCTGTAACGAATGCTGCTCTTTAGAAAAACGTTTCCTCTGTTACATAAAACTGTACTCATTTCTTCCCCTTCCCGGTTGCTTTCCTTTTCCACCATCCCTCAGCTGCCGTGAGAGAACCCCAAATCCATTCACACGTATGTAGTTTGTGTCTATTTGTTTTCTTTGCCCATTTGTTTTTAATTCGCAGTGAGGCCTGCCCACTGCTCACTGCTCCCTGCTGGGCTAGGCTCACATCGCGGAGCCATGGTTACAGATTCTGACTGAAATCCGAAATCCTACTCTATTTTCCCTATTCAAGAAGATAAATTGGCCGAATGCCGATACCCGCGGTATGGAGCGCAATCAAAATGCCTCGAATAAAAATGGTCACTTCCCTTTTCCTACCGTTTTCCGGGAAGATTTATGTTCTGCAATGTCTACGGCAGCGCGTTTTTGGCCAGTACGCGAAAATTTGCTTTCGTCTTTTATGATAACATGCCGAGGGTCGAGAATTAATGCTTATTTGGCTTTCTATTAAAAAAAAATCATATAATGTATATAGCAATATGTAGATGGTTGAAATACACAAATTTAGGGTCAGGTGTTTCATAGAATTTTAAATATTCATCAAATTTCAAAGATGAGTTTAAATTTTCAGCGAAATTTTTTTCAAGTTATGTTATCCAGTCGTTTTATAAAACTAAAATAATAAAAAAACTTTCGCAGAATTTGAAAAATAGCTTAGAAATTTGATAAATGATTAAAATTTTGGCCCTTTTGGCTTATATTCTCGAGAATGGTGAATTGAAAAATTACATTAATTTACTAAGAAATTGAAGACATAATATTTATTAAGCGATTAGTGGTGTATTTCAGCTCTCTTACTTTTGGTACAATGCAGACGGATGAAAAATGTTGCCAAAGTGAACAAATTATTTTCTTGTTGCGGTCTTTAAAATTTATTTGACGGTTTTCAGGCAAAGTGCACAGAACAAATTGGGGCAATTTATTACCCGTGTTCTGTTGCTTTTCATTGTCTTAACCAAAAAGTTAAAATTCCCGTGAACCCGCAAAACAAAGACACGGTCATTTGTTAGCACTTTTTCATCCGCTTTTTATCGCTGAAATTTGCCGAACCGTTAATCTTCATTGGGTTGGTTTCGATATTGCCGCTCCATGGTTGGTTGTTTCTGCACCGGCCACCGGGAGGTAGTTATATTATGCCATATCATTTATCATGTATTGTGGCCGAGGGTTGTTTTCTGGGGTTGTCCAGGAGCAACCTCTGCGGTAATTAAGGCCAACCTGGGCCTATTCACGATCGGGAACACACCTTACTGGGGCTGACATGATTCTGCAGAATCTTTGGTTCTGTGGATTCATTTTATTGTTGTGTGGCTCATGTGTAATCTTGCTTCATTAAAAGCTTCTTGATGAGTTTTCCAACGTGTCAAATGAATGACCACAGCTTTGCTTGCTTTGTTAAATAATTTAATCTGTTTTTAATATACAAATCTGGCATGCTCTAATTCACGAATTCAATAACTAAAATAAATCAATAATTTAACATGCAGGTGGGTATGTAATTGTGCCAAACATTCGTAATATATGCTATGATACCTGATGTAATTTTACCTAAAAGCGTATCACACGTATTACGGGGGTACATTAGATCGAATATTAACCCCTCTGGCATATTCTGTCAGATTGTAATTTTTGCCGCTGTGCAATAAAATCCAAATAAATTGATTAATTCTAAACGTATCCGTAAAAAAAACTGTTTTTTAAAGGTGATGAAATACATTCCAAATTTAATTATTAAAAATAAACACATAATTTTTTAATGCAAACATTAAAAATTTAAAAAAATTCTATCCTTTCGTTTATTCGTTTAAACACTGCACTAAAATTACTGATAACAAAAACATACACATAGTATTATACAAATGTATTCTAAATATTATTTTCAACTCTATTTTTCATTTCATATTAAAATAATTAATAAAATTTCACGAAGTTTCATAAATGTTTGTTAAATTGCGGCCGGAAAATTTGGTTTCACAGAGGTGTACATTTTAGTTCTTCTGTGATTAACTTCTAGATTTGAGTATAAAGCGTGGTGTTTTCTCTTTCTAACAATGACAGTAAGGGAAACCGCGATTTTTATAAGACCATATGCGGTGTTCCCAAAATCGAACAAATTAGCCTGAGGGGTTAATCACTTGCATTAATTTATGATACTTATCAAAATGGCATTCTGTGATAATTATTTAACGTAGTCATTCAATATCCCGTTAGTTGTTTTTGGAGCAATTAAGAATTTACTTTTTTCTCCCACCTGAGTCAACATTTTTGGCAACCTTGCAATATCCATCATAATATTTTACTGCAGATGCCACAGCAAGGCTATATACGGCTCAAAAATCAGGAAGAATTTGCAACATGGTCTATCTCCCCAAAACACAACACTTTTGACCGTGAAAATATTTAATCAAACCACGCCCTACCATGAATAGTTCTTTAATTTATTGTTATCAGAACTCATCTATTGGAATAATCGCTAAATGCATTTGGGAAAAATAAAATCAAGTTTTTATGAATTTAGTTTAACAAAAATTAAAACTTTCCTAAAATTATCGGGTAACTTCGTACGAAAGTAAGATAATAAGATAACAGGTTTGAGTGGGAAAGGGGCTTTCGTGCCATAATTTTTTTAATTTGTTGGCTATTGGGGGAGACTTCTGTTAGCATTTCTTCCCTTACATTTCCCCGAGCTACCTCGAAAGGGGAAATGGCGCACCTTCCCGATATTATGTGTATTCTAAGCTTAAATGTTCAAAGTCGAATGATAATGGCGTAATGTCGCCTCACTCGAATTTTAATTCTACTTTCAAGTCGAATCGCCATGATTGTTCTTATAACTTTTGTCTAATGTAAGAACAAAGAAGCAGAAATGGGAATGGAAAACTCAGGTAAGCATCTGAGCAATATTAAAGTAACCAATCGTTAATAAATTACGCCTTTGATGAAACTTCATCACAACATGAAGAGATTAAACGAATTAAATTCTGAGTTTCTCGTGTATAATTTTGTCTTTTTGCGAGGTGACTTTTTATTTTGTTTATTGTGTTATATACTGAAAATAAACACTACACAACAACTTCTATCTACTTCTTACGAAAACCCTTCTGAACGTAATACCAAACTTTTCTCCAATCATTTAAATAAATACTTCAACATCAATGAGTTATTTATAATAGTATTTACTCTGGCACTCGGCTAATGATGTAAGGAAATCTTTAATTTTGCAAATTCATGCAGATTCATGGGTTGAAATCTTTAATATTTTTTACTGATTGTTCTTATTCTACTTTTTAGTTGGTTTCCTTTCTCAAAATCCCAGCCCAGCGGCAGAACTAGTCAGAGATTAACACAGAGCAATGACTCCATAACAATGGACCTACAACACACTCCGCCCATCCATCTTCCTACACTCTCCTCTCAGCTACATTCACCTTGTTGTTAATGAGGATTACTTTTCATATCCTCATTTGCACACACTTACTTCTTGTACAATGTACTTCACATGCTTAGCTGACAATTGAATGCAATAAATTTGCATTTTTTAAATAACATAGTGTAGCTGGTTACCTACATATTATTAAAAGATAATTATTCAGAAACGTCGAACAATAGAACTTGCATTCACATGTTTAATTCACAAATGTTACATAAATATGATAATTTTTAATTGCACTACATTCATTAATCCAATCCTTTTGTCTCAAAAAATGTTATGCAATGCTCGTATTAAATGCTATTCAAAAGCCAGTTGTTATCGAAAGTGTCTGGGATAACCCTGAATATTCAAAGACAATTTGCATTCTGCTCCCTCAAATTAATTGACTGCACTTCACTTAATTTATTTTGCATTCAATTAATGTAGAATTGAAATGCAAATATAACGCCTTTACGTCGCCATTCAACTAAATGAATAACTTAAATATAAAATTTGGGAATTCGTTTTGGTAATATTTTCCATGTTTTATTTGTTTTCCTTTTACCAACTTTTTAAATTTTTCTTACCTACGCGTTTTTCTTTTTTTTAAACCCACATTGTTTTGTTGCTTTGTTTTATACCGACTTGATCCAGTGACCTCCTGAATTAGCAATGTAAATGACTCCCAACGTATGTGCAGTAGCCACATACTCCTATGCACTTAATATGTATGTTGGATTTAGTAATATATCCTACCACTATTTAGCAGCTATTTACGCGCCAACATGCAGGAAAAGATACATATTAGGTAAATGCACAATTTTATAAAGATTTAGCTGTGTGTTCAGATGAGAATAGCCAGGTATCTCCCCACTACCTTCAGCCTCACCATAAACCCTGACTTGGGATGCCATATCCCCACTAATCCCAGTCGGTTGAGAGTAGTAGGGACTCTTGTGAAGTATTCACATAAAAAAGATATTCCAACGAAGCGATTTAATTATAGTATAAATGCCAAGATATTTAATAACGAGGAAAGTTTTTGTAAGATACGGTCTTCTCGATTCTCGGTGGAAATCGTTCTTTATTGTTACCGCAGCAATTATTACTTTCCAGACAAACTCTAGTTTGCGGTTAAATATAAAAGACGTGAACAAAATATTAATTCGGAGCGCTGATGAAGTGAAACCTCTAAATGTTTAGTTTTCTCGAGTTTACACAAACTTGAAGGAATGAATATGTATTCTCCGTTTATCGATTGTATCCGTTATTCATTTATACTGTTGTCTGACAGCGAAAATGAGATTTCTGCGTGCCATTGTTCTAAGAAATAGTTCTTCACGGGTGTTTCAGATTTCCTCGGAGACCGCGATCTTCCAAAATAGTTTTTTTAAGTGACAGTAATGGCGGATCTCGTCGGCCGATGATTCGAGTTACGCCCTTATTTAATTCAGAAAAAAACTTTTTTATTGTTTGTTTTTCTCCTTTTTTGCGCGTTACGGACACTTTACTTAATTTATTTCCGGCGAATAGTCGACGTCGAACTTGGTACCGTCTATCACGGTTAACTGGCATTTAGTTAGAACGTTTTACGAGTCGCATTTACTGCGAACTAAACTGAGAATGTCACGCAATCCTTCAGCCCGCCGTTCTATAACATATTCACATAGAAAATCATTTCTTTGGTTCAAATAAGTTTTAAATAGTACGCAAAATGCAATTTTTTCACCGGACATTATAATCTTTCAGACGTACTTAAGACCACCAGTCGTTCAAAATTAACATAAAAAAATAAAAAAATTGCTTTCTTTATAATAAATTTATTTTTTACTAATTTACATTAATTTCAAAATATAAGTTTTTTTGGCTTGGCTGAGGATTGAACCTTCCTCCACAGGGACTGGCTCTTTACTGCTGTAAAGTTTTTAATGGTCTTTAAAATGTTAAAAAAAAATTAGAATTGAACCTTCATCCCTTATGATTGGAGTCCACAACGCCAATTCTAATTGGATAGTAGGTACTTACATTTATTTCCTATACTAACTACTGCTAATTTCTATTTAGATTGCATTGTTGATAGAATGCATTGTCATCGACTACGAGTCTATCTACCGAGTTTCAGCTCAATCCGATAACGGAAAGTAGGTAATTCCACTTCATTCATTTATTAAATCGAAATCTAAATAGATTATTTAAAATATAAGTTTATTTTGAAAAAAATATCAATTTCCTCGTACTTCCATTTACGCTTCACGAAGCATAGCTACGTAACTTGTGAACTAAGTTACGTAGATGGGAGTAAGATTCCACCGGATTCCAGTCAAAGCTAGCTGTAAGAATCGAACTCGAACCATCCTACCGCCTGCTTACCGTCCTTTAAAACCACTTCTATAATTTCCTGTACTTTATTTCACCACTATTGAATTGATCTTAATGTTTTACGAAACACTGTTTGACTGGCGACGTGGAATAAACATAATATAACTTGTAATAAAATGAGAACGGTTCGTAGCCGAACTAATCTATCGGATTGTTGGGTATCGCTCGCTACATGGTTCTTGTATTGGCAACATCAATACTGATTATCTGTCCATCGCCTTAACCGCTACAGGAATTGAATCGCGTGTTAGATGGCTCTTACTGCGCTGTATAAATTGCCCTCGGAACTAACTCTTTTCTAACTCAAGGGAGCATTTGCAAAAAGCACTTTTTCCAACTCAAAGGTTTTCCTTTATCCTTTTTTGCTCGGTGGTAATGTATGTTAACATATTATATTGGTGGTTAAACTGCTAGTTATCATGGAATATGTTCCGAATGTAATCACGCGATCATTACGAAGTCATCGCACACTAGTTCGTGGTGAATTATTAATGGTAACGCTTAAGAACTGATCGAGTGATAAATACTTGGTTATTCGTGATGTATTTAAAAAAAATTAATACATTCATGACAAATGCTTATCTTCTTACCCCCTCCAATAAAAAATAACAAATTTAGTAGTATTTGAGGTGATATCGTTTAATGTTGGACGATTACATTTTTCAGTTACCAATACTCTAGATTCAACTCTGATTCATTGCTTCTGTATCTTCTTTTTTCCACGTCACCCTAACATCTTTCCGGACGACAGGAGAAGAAATTCGAAAAGTTTTGATTAATTATGTTTACATAACTTTCCACATTAATTCTGCTCTGGGCCTTCTGCAGTGATTCTCAGGTGTCTCGCTGTTTAAAATTTCCATGAAACATTACAAGTTGTAACTTTTACACGAAAATAACCGTAAATTCTGATGTTTCTGGAAACAGAAATATTTCTGTCCTTCAACTTGTTATATAAATAAAGCTCTAAAACATTATCCACGAGGTTCGTAACGTCGAAATATATCTAAATTTGCACACTCTTTTGTAGATGTGATATTATGTCTGAGGCTATATTTGATTACCCTGTTTGTTTGTTTGTCCCTTGGCTGAAATATTACCTCTGTATATGCCATTTACTATCTGATTTTCTTACGCTGTTTTAATAAAGTTAGTTAGCGCCAAGACCATACAAGTTCCGCTTTAACCTCTGTTTCCTTTGTTTGCGTCGTTTTTGACAAGATACTTTGGACCTATCAGTAGTGCTTCAACCTCAGTGTATTTTATGAATTTTTGAAATGAATATGGATAAACAATTTTTAAATTTCAATATCGTTAAATAGTTCATCTAGTCTCACTTTCGTAAATTCAACTTTTATTGCAAGTTTCACCAAATCAAATTATTCGGCAAAGATCGCTGATGTAGCTATAATGAAGGAACATTTATAACCTGGACACACAGGACACACCGAAGAAGAAACGAAAAAGTTCATCATTCGTAAGCCTAAGAGGCGTCATGATTTTATTATGGAGGTCGTGAGAGACAAAGAAAATATTCAGTCTGTCTTCCGGGGTTGTAACCCTGGCTACCGGGGATGGGGTAAGGGTGTTAAAGGTGGGGTGGGGTGGAGAAGCCATTTGGCGGGGGGTAAGGGTCTCCCGGGGGTTCTCCTGTTTTTTTCAAACCGTCGTTTTTATCGTCTCTCCCACTTGTAATAATTTTATAAATTTGCTCCCTTCTCTCGACTATCTCTTATATTGATCTATTCACGGCCGGTTTAGTTACAATTACTGCTAGTGAAAACTGTGCGTAAGAATGGCCTTGTTGGGGTAAAATAAAACTATTGTTCGTATAAAATAATATCGGTACTTAAAATCATCACCCTCTTTTATTGAGGCACTCGAAAAAACATGTAACTGTTGCCAAAGAGTTATCGTAACAATCTTCACACAGTTTAAAATATTTTAATTAAAAAAAATTTAAAAAAGTATTTGGCGTGTGCTCTATTTAAGAAATATATATTAATAAGCATTTTTAACGGTGTTGGCCCATGAAATTAACTTTTCATGCACTTTTCAAATGTATGAAAAACATTCCTAATGTCGTTTTACTTTACTGAAATTTCAGAACTAAATGGGTTGCTTTGCGGTAAACGCGTCAAAAAAGTATATAAATCATGACATGTTTATAAAATAGAAATGTGTACCCCGTAATAACAGTTTCCCGCGGTTGTGGTCACCAAATGGGTCCATCGCCCGCGCCGGCCGGCAGTAGTTCCGATCCACCCTTCGCAGCGGGAAATGTTCAACCTTTTTCCATTATCCCCAATAAAAGTTTCTTCCGAAAGCCTTCAAGGTGGAGTCCTTAGAACGCTGACAAAGCTAATACCACTTTACCCCGTGAGGCAAGTCCTCCACAATGAACGGTTTCTGTAAATAAGTGTACATTGGAACGGTAACACAGGCCACTCTGCGTGACCCGGAGATACAGCTTAATGCCAAATTTTCTAACCCGTAAAATTCACACGTGTTTAAGGACCAATTTTTTAGCTGTATTGTGTATTGTCCGGATTTAAATTTATTATCTAATACTTATAAAAGACTGGTTAAGTCTTGTCCTTGAATAAAAGAGTTAAAGATTATTTAGGACATTTCAATTTTAGTTGGTCAACTTTTATTGAACGACAAGATTTCTAACTAAAAACTTGATCAACTTTGTTTAAAGAAGGTTCACACTTGTCAATACGCTTTCAAGTGTCGAGTTGATCAACTAAAATTAAAACGTCTGAACCCGCTATTACCTATTACTAAATTCAAACGTTGTATAATGGTTTTATTTTGCACTGACGTGCAAATTTGGCTCCACTGTGTCTCTTGGTAGTCAATTTCGTAAAATGGTAAAAATTAAATCTAAAAGAGAAGTATTTATTTTGAAGTCAGTTATAGATTTATTTATTTCTATATAATATTTACAGTGTTCACATAATTATTTATATTTGTACATGATATATTTCAAACTTATAACTATAATATGTTGTGTGTAAGGTAGGTTTGAGAAGGTGAAACTGTATGTGAGTAATATTGTATGTTTCGTGAACACCTCACTAGGAGAACCTGTGCTGAGGTGTTTACGTGGTTATGTATAGGTGTGACAAGTATTTATGTGTTGTAGAAGAAAGTTTTTATTTTTTATAAGTTTTATTACCCTAGTTTTGAGGAACCTTCAAGTGAACGATGCTTCGCGATAATTTCGATATGGAAATGAGTCAATTTGGAGGCGGGTATAGGTACCGCCTCCCGGGGTACCCAACATTCATTGGATAACCAACACCTCTGACATAGGTCACACCAAATGGTTCGCTACGTTTGGTTATATAGTAGGAGTGCCCGGGTTCATGGGGTTAGGTTTGTCTAGATCATTGCGGCCAAACACTGCGTGGCGAGCCGGATTGTGAGAGGCCGGTTGAGGGAGACCCTTTCACATCTCCAGTTGGACTCTCATTCCTAGTCCTGGACTGGACTGGATTCAATTTTTATTTTAATTCGTCGGAATAGAACCGGAGAATTTTCATTTATTTATTAAAAACTTACCAAATGAGATTTCAAAAGTAATTAGATTTTATTTCCAGCCACTTTATCTTCGCGTCGTAGTTCACTACGAGTTTTGTAGCATATTTCGCATCCACATTTCGAGTTTAGTTGCTCTTCATGCAAATGCGTTAGAGTGAGAAATATGACTGCGATGGATCAGTGTCCCTCGATAAAGACTCAACTTGATGATAAAACACAGGCCTGATCGCATTGTTCCCTGAAATTGGAGCTTTTAAATAACTTACTCTACTTTACATAAAGCTCCTTAATGCTTGAATTAATTAAACTTGCCGTGCCATTTCCGCCAAATAAAGGAATCGTCTTATAATACATTTCGCGTGTTTCCTTAATTATTTGTCCGTAAAGCAAAGTGTCTCTTTTGATTAGTCCTCAGGTTTTGATTGAATTATTTCAGACGACATTTATTCCTCTGTAGAAACTATTGTTAACAATAATGAAAAAAAATCGCGTTATGTTTATCGTTTTACCAGTGGCGGTTTTCTCTAAAGTGCGTTTGTGCGGCGAACCCCCATTAAAAAGATGAGAAAATAAAACAAACTTGTTTTATAATAATATAAGCACATTATAGATAGCACGATATTAAAATTTCGCCTTCAAAACCCGCGCCATCGAAAAATACGATACATATTCCAAGTTTGTGCGAGTTAAAATCCGCGCCAAACTCTTCATACAAAAGAATTTTAGCCGGTACAGACCCTATGACGGTGACATATACAAAATTTGGTCTTTCTTTGCAAAACTAAGACAAATTGTGTGCGTCGAACACGCGTTATTATCACGTGACCTCCGAACATTGACGAATGTAACCGAAGAAACCCGAGCACTTCGCGGACTGACGGGCCGACGTTTGACCTTTGAACCATAGGGAAGCAAGTGTTATTTTTTATGTTATATTATGGTATTTAACTTTGTAGTCATTTTTGTACATATTTTTGTTTTCTTGTTTCTGCATTTCTCCAACCGTTTGCTTATGGCATTTGCAAATCTACTACCTATTGAAGTAGACCGATTTTGATTTCTGTTTTTGTATTTTTTTTTAGATAAGTCGTTATATTCCTTAATTCCAGTTCTCCATCTCCAGTATTCTTTCGGATTTCAAATTGAAAGCGTTTGCGTATATGTTTATTTATGCGTTTGCGTTTATTGATTGTCGCGAATATTTTGTCATAATTTTTTTATACAATGGCGGAATACAGTGTTGTCTATATAAAAAAATAATGCCAATACTTATGAAAAAAGGTTGGAAATTAAAAATAAAGGGCCTCCGCGTCCTGACCTCTCATTAAACCAGGTTTGTGCCGCGAAAACCGAGAAATTCACTCGAGTTTTTAAACGTGAGTGGTACGCGAGGTGTACTTGGTTATGTGGTTGCGAGGAAACCAATCGGTTATTTTGCTTCCCCTGTTTAGTTTTTGGAGGCGACCCATCGTGGTGTAAAATTGGAGTAAACGATCTTTCCTTTATTAATAATTATAAATATAATTTAATTCCTATAAAACTTTTCTCGTTATCTAATAATTGTATCTAGTGTAAAGTGATTTAAAAACAATAATATGTAGGTACCCCTCCCACTAACTTTATTTAAGTTGTGTGACTGCTGCCGTATTCGACTATTTGACGAAGGACAACAGTAAGTAAATTTTAATTAGATATGTTTATCTTCTCTTGAATTTCTGAACCCCCTGTTAAAAAGACCACGAACCGCCACTGCGTTTTACATAATTTTTGTTTTATTTCATAGAAGTGTTACATATTAATTGACAGAAGAAAATTTGTTGATCTTATATTTTTATATAAAACTAGCTGTACTCCGCCTCGCGTTGCTGTGGCTCAGTCTGTCTGTGCAGGTATAGAAACAATAGCGCAAGTTGCTTTACGTCCAACAGATGGCGCTGTTTAAAAAAAGGATGTTTGTTCAACAGATGGCTCGTTTTTTTTTAAAGCACGGTTTTACCTGTCACAGGTGACATCTCTATAATATAGGTATATAAAAACACACTTTTTCGAATGCATCGATGTGTCAAAATTTCAAAGCAATCGGTGAAGAACTTTGGGAGATTTCAAATTTTGAACAAACGAACATATACATTTTTTTAAAGAAAGACCAACATTCCCGCGTTACAAATAACCTAACAACATTTGAAAATCTTCTACTCAGTTAGCAGAAAATTTTGTTTGTGTTGTTATGGAGGACTAAGCCAGCCGAGGAATTGAACACACTACGCCTGGTTGGGACCCAAACGCGATGTCAACTCAGCCACCGACCGGTTTAATTTATTTTATTTATATAGATTGCAAATTGTCAGTTGTATAGCCCTGATATATTAATGGTGTTTCAATTTCATGTTCCTGCCATTAGATCAAGGTTTCCCTCTAGTATGTATTATTGTGACAATTCTGTTATACATAGATCACACACCATTGGTAACTCTTGAGCTATGTTAGCTGATGTTTTTAATATGCCTCTATTGAAGTATAAAGTTGTATTAATGAAACAATTTAGCAGTGCATATTTTAACGAGATCACTGCATAACAGTTTTTTTTTGTTTTTTCTTCATTTCTTTAATTATTAAACTTTGTAGTAATGTATATTATTTTTTCTTCTGACTTGTTTACTTATATTATCTACTATAAGATTTATTGAAAATATGAAATATTTATTATATTGTATGTTCGTTTTTTTGCCATCTCCCAGACAGTATTTGAATATTATTCTCAGCTTGTTTCTACCATTTATTTTTGATGAATCTTTTGTATGTAATATGCAGAAAACTTCACCCCCTTTTCCCGGCTCCAGCTGTACCGCCATCTATATGTTTCACACGTATAATCAAATATGCATTAGTTTGCAAATAGCCAACGTTTCCTTCCATCACCCTACTTCGTCTTCCGCTCCGCCCATTCAGGCAAGGAGCTTTGTTCCCGGTAAAAACCATGCAAAATTTATAAACTGGACAAAGGAGGGCTACGTCATTTTTTGTAGCAACTTCAAAACAAAATGATGGGACGAGGGAAAGCCTTCAGTCAAATTTGGAAACTGTACCGTCGTGAAACTCGGTGAACCGTACAGGAGATTGTATGGGGAAAGTTGATGCGAATAAAGCACTGAGTTCTCTTGATGTCCTGTCGCCTTTCTGAATATTATAAAAGCCCCCTACATTTCGGCGATAGCACGTTTTGTATTACATTAACGGTCCCGGAGTTTTTGTGCTTTTATCCAAAAATTTATTGTGTAACTTATTAATTTACCACCGCTTTTTGTCGGAGAACCCTGTTGCGCGACTACTGATAAGGAGCTGATACTGAACTATATATATCATAATCATTTTCACATCAACCATCTATATTTTTTGATTATTTCTGGTTTTAAGCGCGTGATATTACCTTTTTATGTTTTTTACTTCGCGCAAAACCTTAAAACGTTTGTGAAAACGTACTGTATTACTGTACATAATCTGTATATAAAATCACAAACACCGTGAATACGATCTACCAACATCCAAACCACGATATTTTTCCTCCCTCATAATTCAGTTACATGTAAAAGTTCCCCATAATGAGAACGTTTTATCCGATAGTTACCCGTGGAGGGAATTTAAATTGTGAAAATTTTTCTCCGATATTTACAAGTTAAAGTCCATCAAAATATGAACATTTTCTTCGATCGCTGGTTATTTGCTTCATTAAGGGGAGCGGCTGCGGAACCTTTTTCAAAAAAAATCTTATATTTGGGCTTGTGGTCAAAACACTCAACCAAACAGCGTAATTATTTTTTGATCAGAAGTTTAGCAAATATCTAGTATGAACATATGCTATTTTATTTATTTGTGTTTGTATGATATAAAATATAGAGGTTATTGATGATTTTAGAAGCAACTTTTACATTTTTTACTGTATAGTATAGGTAAAAATACCTTTTTATGGGTAGAAATTGTAAACTATATACACTACATATATGTGTAACGACATAAATTGGTCGTTAGTAATTTAAATTTGGCTTATACTTCATTGTATTTATTCAGTAAATAAAGTAAACTTATGAAATATATACATTATACTGTGAAAAAATCCCAAAGTTGCCTAAAATTATCATTTAAAACACAAATAAATATAGTAGCACATATCCGTACTAGATATTTGCTGTACCTTTTGATTTAAAAAATAATTATGCAGTTTGTTTCGGTGTTTTGGCCTCAAATGGAAATTTATGTTTTGTATGAAAAAGACAGCGCAGCCGTTCCTCTTAATCTCTAGCTATTGTATTCACAAGGACGGGTTGTTTCGGAGAATTTGAATTATTCTTCAAATTTCAACATTCATTTTCGGGTTCTGTGAAAGTCCCATTCATGTTCTGTTATTATAGCATTATAGGCTAGCTGCTTGACAGAACTGAAATAATAACAGAAGTTGAAAAAATCTTTCACAGAACTTGAAAATTAACATCGAAATATGAAGAATTGTTCAAATTCTCCGAAACAACCCGTCGTTATTAGCTTTACATGCAGCCCTGCTCTGTCGTGCCTCGCGCTCTAAACAATATTTAATCATTATTTTGTTTCTACAATTCACATCACTACGCTATCCATTTAATAATATTATAACAAAAATTAAGCTTAGCACACTAAACAAACACTTTAAAAACGGTTAATTTTTCTTTGTTTATCTTATACAACTTTCCCTGGATTAAGGGAATTTTTCTTTGACGTAGTTCTTTAAATATTTATATTTATTTTTCTTATTTTTGTTTACTCCATGTATATTGTATGGCTCATTTATTGACGGCTTATTTCCGGCATGAAATGTCAAACGAACCTAGTAATTCATAACTATGTCCTTCAGTACCTACATACTTTATATTGTAAATTGTTCACGATG
Organism: Hesperophylax magnus; assembly: GCA_026573805.1. Classification (NCBI taxonomy): domain Eukaryota; kingdom Metazoa; phylum Arthropoda; class Insecta; order Trichoptera; family Limnephilidae; genus Hesperophylax; species Hesperophylax magnus. The sequence continues at coordinate 12,146,622 of JAIUSX010000121.1, forward strand.
GGTACATAAGAATGGCTTGCTATTTTTTTTTACATACTTTTAAAAAATTCAGGGACTCAAAATATTTCATCTTTAAAACCTTATAATTTTTTGTAAATTCCAACAACTGAAAATGTCTGAAATGTGTTCTTTCATTTCCTTTGGGTGCGCAGAATCAAGAAGAAAATGATCAGTTCTTTACAAATACATTTAAAATTGTATTTTTTTAATAATTTTTTTGCCGGGTTTATTTGTTTGTCAAGAACCAGTTTTACTTTTCCAGATTTCCCTTGAACACCCCACCCCTTACAAAGCATTCAATAAACTAATCTAAGACATGTCACACGTTCTCTAACTCTGTTGCTATATTTCTGCTAATTGGCTATTAATTATTCACCGTCGTTCTGGATTCTGCTCCGAGTCGTACGGGAGTGACGTGATCAAGTCAAGCACCCCAGCCCCATCAGGGCACCCTGTGAACTGAGTAAAGAACTACCAAAGAACTACCTAAGAAAACCATCCAGTCTCACGAACGCAGTATTTGCCACCCTCTTGCTGTGCGTAATTTCGGTTCGGGTTCTCTGTCACGGCTCCCGGCTGTATTACACTAAAATGTTCCTAAATAATTTCACCATCAACGGCTGACTGAAGCTAATAATAACAACATCGTATGATTTTAGGCATGAATTTTTAATGTCATTAAATTAACCGAATGTTGAATATTTCGAAATAACTAACATGGGGTAAAAGCTCGTTCTAGTGCGTTGTCAGAACCAACGGTTTACTTGTCATTTCAATTTTTATTTCGAGGAACTCAATCAGATCTGAAATAGTCAGGTACTTCCTCTTTTCCATCTGATTCATATAGCTTCACAACATTTAGAAAATTGAGAAAGCCATTGTTAAACTGTGGACAGTGCACTGAGCAATATCATATAATTTACACCAAATAATTGAAAAAACAATAGTAATAATGTTTTTTAAATACATAATTTTTAATGTTTCCAATCAATGTTGTGAAAATAAGGAGAGTTTAGTTTGAAGAAAATTTAGTATTCATTTTATTAATAATATTTTTAATTAAGAATTTTTATTTAGTATTTACATAATACGTAATACCGCGTTTTCTCTCAAAATTAAAATATCAATTTCTTATCTTTAAATTTGCCGCAAATACAGTGTAAGATACGTAACATAATATCACACTTTGCGGGCGAAAACAATAGTGTTTTTAGTTTTTAAACAGCGATATCTTTGAAAGTAATAAATATATATTAATGATTTTTTTTACATACATACCCGAACTATAAAATTTTCGTCTGAAATTAAACCTACTTTTGTAATTCATCTCCATAATCTGTATAATAAGTCAGCGTTCGGCGATTTAGTGATGTTTTATTTGTAAAAAATGTACGTTTTTTTTATTACGTTACAATTTTTTTTGCTCAAATCATTACAAAAAAATATCTCCTTACCCGTTCTACGGTTTAAAAGACAAGGATTTAAAGATATGGGAAGACTTATTTCACATTTTCAAATACATATACATATACTTGGAACCCTGACAAAGAGATTGGTATAAAAAATTAAAACTACCGTTTCCGCCATTCAAGCAGCACCGGCGTAAAAGGTAGAACTACCCTTCCCGGACAAAGTGTTATATTATTAAAAACAATAACTTTATTTTCGTTGCCCACCAATTGTGAATTTTACCTAACTTATTATAATGAAATAAAACTCAACGGAATAATCATTATCGTATCTGTGTAATGAATTTTACAGCGAAAGTCTTTTACAAAATTAACAAATTCAAACAATAAAAGTTACTAATTTCTTCGCATTTTAACTAAAATCAAGCCGATGGAATTGGCTCGTTTACGTCAATATTGTTTGCTACAAACAAAATAGGGTAGCTTTTCAGAATAACCGCTGAATGTCAAATGAAAATAATATACGAAAAGGTACACTTGGAAATTTCCAGCCAAAATCCTCCTTGATTTATTAATTGTATTGATAGCTTACTTTCCCGACAAATGGAAATACATAAAACTGGCGGTGGAGGATATTTGGAAAAGCTGTAGCTAAAATTAGAAAATAAATCACACATTTTCTTATCATTTTTTATATCGGCATACTGTTTACTGATGTGTTTTAAATATCAATTTAAGAACCATTTCAGTTTATAGAAATTTTTTTTCATTACTAGAAGTTATTGCTTATTTAATTTGACAGAACATTATATTTCAGAGGGCGTGTTTCACATAGAATGATAAATCGTACACTTTTAATTTTCAAACATACAATTAAAAATGAATATTTAAAAATTAAACGTTGGAAAATATCTTAAAAACTTACATTTAAAAAAAGGCAAAAAAAAGTCAATTTATATCAGCAATTGTAATTTGAAAACCACCAATTTTTATTCGACCTAAATAGGGAGAAAAAAATCTTAAATCTATGTATTTTAAAATATACACGCAGTCCGAAAGGGATATTGTAAATTAGATTATGTTTCATTGTACGTGCTTAATATAACTGTTCAGTTATTTAACATGACATATATAAATGGTGACCGGATAAATCATCACAATGATAATTCATCACATCTTTAAAAAGTTAAATAAAGTCATGGAAAGTGATGAAACAAAAACTTTATTAACTGGGTTAAGTAGGTTAGGTTAGGTTTAATTTTTTTTTCATCGTTTCTAATGACTTTATATCACTTTTCAAAAGTGTGTTGAGTTATCATGGAACCATATAAATATAGATAGTGAGGCTATGTTATACTATGTTGTGAGGCTTCTGGGTATGGGAAAGGAAGGGACCTGGCTATTCAGTTCTGGTTTCTGGTACACTAAACAAGGCTAAAGCCATTTCAAGCAACGTTTAAATTCTGAAAGGCTTTTCATAAGTGCAAGAAATTAGTATTGCTTATTTATTAAGAATCTCTTCAAATTATTGGTATTCCTGTTAAAAACTGCATTGCAGGGCGTTTCCTGGTAAACATTTTGTTAATTCTTAATATATCGGATAATTCATTCGTTAAGGGACTGCAATCCCGTTTTTAACCGAATTACCAATAATTTTAAGAGATTCTTAAAAATTATTCATTTTTTTACGTGTACCATTTAACTATTCAGATTTGGTTAACTTCAAAACTAAAGCTATTTTAAGTAGGTAACGTATAGATTCCGGATTTTGTCTCTCACGGGGACGATAATGAAATAGTTTCACTATACCTACGCCTTTATATATTGTATGCAAAACGATGATATTTGGACGGACTATTTTTTTGTTTTTTTCTTAAGTTCTACATTATCCTGAATTCGTCATACAACCTTTTACTGATAAAATCAGAATTTGTTTCTCTTTGTAACGGTGCACTGTAAATAGGTATGTTCTCAATATTTGATTTCCCCGTCAAGGGATATTTTCCACCCTCTTGTTTCTCCCGCACTTCGTTCGAGTCACTCTCTTCTGCGTATTCCTACCGCAGTAGAGCCTCCAGGAAGTCATGGAAAATGAGGCTTTATTTCTCAAAAAAAATGCGCCAAGGACAATCCCCGGGTTTGGAGTGATTGTCGTTCCCGCATCGTTTAGAATTACCACTCCATAGACATACATATTTCTCTGAAAGCTTTTTAGCCGTCTATCCAAATATTTCTTGCACTTCCGCATTTTCTTTTGAATTATTAGTTTTTTATTAAGAAATTTTACCTTTGACTCTTTTACTTTTACAAAAATGTGTGACATTCCTTTTTGAAAACATAAACAAGTACGATAAAAATATTTCTTAAATCTTGCTACTGTAGTGGTGTATTGTATCCTAGGACTACTGTTGGGTAAGAGGGGACTTCGGGTGGGTGTTTAAACTATTTCGAACCAATTTGAACCATTATCGGTGCTTACAAATACGTAATGCGCTTAACATTATTTGAGAGTATCTACCTTTTTTTTAAAAGAAAGACAAACATTCCCGGGTTACGAATAACCTGACAATATTTTAAAATCTCCTACTACCACCACAGTAAGCGGAAAATCTTACTTGTGTTGTGATGGAGGACTTAGGAGGACCGAGGAATTGTACACACTACGCCTGCGTGAGACCCAAACGCGAGGTGAACTCAGCCACCGACCGGTCTAAATTTTGTACCTATTTTTTTTATTATTTAGGTTAACAAAAATTTTATTATTTTTCTACGCGTAATATTTGTATTCTCAGATCTAAGAATGAAAAATACTTTTTTTTAGCAGAACAGTTTTAAACTATCATTTGACCCTATTAAATTGAAATATTAAAATTTTCTCTCGTTTGTTTATTAAATAGATCCGTCAGTTAAAATGGTCAAAAAACTTATTGAAGTTCCATCCATAATTATAAAGAAATTCCATTTTTGCAATAATCATAATAATACATATTCAACCAAATTTAATTATTTTTTTAAACAATTATTTAAATATCAAAAAAGCCGTGGTAAAAAGTGTGTCTCGGGTAAGTATATTGAACGACGGGACACAAAATCTTTTTTTTATCTTAACATAAAAAACCAGGCCACAGTAACCATGAATAAACCTAAAAAACAGCATTGTATTTTTTTATGAAACATTCTTTACCCACCTCCATTAGGAATTATGTTTCTACGCAGGAATCTCCATCTTTGATCCCTGCGCAATTTTCACAATCACGGGTTCAAACGAAAGTGAAAATTGGTACCTTACCTAAATTATATACCTTCAGGTAAAATGCTACCGTACGAAAATTTACAGTGTTCGAATGGCATCCTGCTCTTAATTTAAGCTCGAGAAGTTTTACCTACTTTGTGGCTAGAGACGACCACCTATAAAATATTTTGTTTTAAGTTAGATTTTTAGATTATTGTCTGTATAGACAATAATCTAAAAGAAACTTACTGATGCAAAACACTGTTAGTTAGTCAATTTATTCGTTTGCATATTAAAAACGGGACTGCAGGCCTTGATCGAATTAATTGACAGAGTACCTAATAAAGTATCAGTTATAAACTAACGTTTTATGAGGACGGGATAATAATATACTGATACTGTCGCATTCTGTCATGATATTTATTAGGAAAAGAACACTTTTTTTTAATATATTCTGAATATGTTATCACGAAATCGGCATGCTATCACTTTTTTAACGGGATCATGTTTTTTCCGTGTGTCCGAAAGTTGGCTAAAGAAGTAAAGAAGCAGAATACGGCCAAATAACCCAAAAACAATCACGATAATTTTCTGTATTATTTTTCACACTTTTGCTGGTATTTTCTCTTCGTCTTCGGGTTGTCATGTCGCCAAAAATAAAACATGAAAGAACTGTGTCGGTCTGCTTTTCCCATATCATATTCTGTAGGCTAGAGCAATGAATAGCCATGGTAACATCAAAGGTCTTTTATTTTCATATCACAGATGAAACTGAAAAAAAAAGATACTTTCTACGTTTCATTATCTATTGATTACAGGACGTGGTGCCCGGGGGTAAAGTGGGCTAACTTCGGAAGTTGATTCTATGTGATGGTAGAAGTAAAAAAGATTAATACATTTTCAAAATTCCAATGTTTATTTTCCTATACAGAAATATTTTTTAAAAAATATATTTATTTTCCCAAACAAGCAATTCATTTTGAATAAAGTTATATATCTTTTTATCACCCGAAGTTAGCGCACTTTACCGCCGGACACTCTGTATTGGCATCGTGTTATTTGCATTACGTGAGTTTTAACTCCCCGAGCTGTTATGTATAACATAATTCTTTCTAAATAGTCTGCATTATTTAATAGACAACTGATAAATCAAAGATCCTATCATTATCGTCATGTTGTTGCACCTGGTGCAGTTTGCACACATCTTTAAATTGTTAACAATGTAAGCGTCTGAAAATATTTTTTTACGATTTGATAACAAATTATAGACTTTTCTCTAATTTCTATAAATGTTATATGCATGTATCATATATATAAACCTTCCGAAAATAATTCTCTAAATGATAGTGAAATCCCTATCAAAATCCGTTGCGTAGTTTAGAAGAACTAAGCGTACAAACATACTATGATAGATAGATAGTGACTTTGTTTTATACTATTTAGAGATATTTTTGAGTACATTACACAGGCTTGATGCCCAAAACTTACTTACATGCTTTGAGTAATAATGAAAATAAATGACATACAACATGGCTTATAGGTACCCACTTAACAATCTCGTAACTGTCTTTAGAGTAAAGGGCTTCATCACATTATCAGCTTGATATGTTTAACGGTAGTACTTTTTTTTAAATGTTTTATTGTGTTAATTAAATATGTCTACTTCATTACACGAGCAGTATATCGTGTTATAATTTCTCGATGTTTGCGGTAAGCGAGAGAAATATCCTGTATTTGTGTGGTGGGTAGGCTTTAGGCGATGCGGTGGTGCGAAATTCGATCATTATATGTTCTAATTTGCTTACTTAATTATTGTAACTTAATCTGCATAGACAGTTACGTCCTTATTTTATTATTCCTTTTTTCCCTCCCCATATTCTTCAGCCTCAGAACATTCGCCTAAAGATGGGGATGCTGTTGTTTTACTAGTTTCTTGTGGTTTCTACTCACATCAAGTTAAAAACCCTAAAAATTCCACAATTTACACGATAAACTCAACTTTGGATTCACACCCGAAATTGTACGTCGGACTCCGTCGAAAAGAGGATGAAATGTGTGCCTTGAAAGGATTCAATTTAGGCGTACCATTCAAATCATTACTGATATTGCGAGAGTACATACGTATTTTAAAAAACTATTTCTTATTTGGCATTCGCTCAAACGATTCCTTTGACGAAAGGCCAGCCTCAGGGAGCTTCACGCCCTTGCCACCCTCCGGCTTTGTTGGTTTTTAGACGATAATAACGAGATATATCATCTCAGAGGAGTATGAGCGAATTGCGGCTGGTCCGTCCGCCCATACGGCGCGCGGGACGGCCCCCGCCTTCGTCCCCGCCCCATCCAGACTTTCCGATAGAGAGCACTAGACACGCTGAACTTTTCCCCGTAATGAGCTTAATCAAAGACCGGCTCTCGACTTGCAGCGCAAGAGCTTTTCTTTATTACGAACTTAAGGATGACGGGCCTTTTGTTCGACGAAGGGAACTAAAATGTATCTGCCAATTATATGGCTGCTAAAGTTCTGATATAAAAATATTTTTCATTACTGGACATAAAACTTTACCTTGCTTTATAACTTCAAAAGTTAAATTTTTTGGTTAAATTTTAAGATAGCGTCAGCTTTATCCGCTCTTTATGCGCGTTATCAAACCAACTTATACCTAATATAAAACGTTTTTATTTCATAGTAAATAGATACTAGTTAAGTTGCAATACTAACTCGATTAAGACAATGTAAATAATATAACTAACATATTCTGTATTTATTGAAACATCTTAATGGCACTAATCGGCAATTTTTTACGTCAAAATGCGACTGGAGTTCAAACACCTGAGCATTTAGTGCTTACACTATTTAAATTCTGTTGTTAAAAAAAGTTTAATTAATTGTTTTTTAATTTTATTTTGTTTAATTATCGCTTTATTAGTAATTGAAATTTATTTTCATATTTTTACTTGAAGACACCCAGCTACAAGTTCTAGTGATGTAATTTTTTTAATTGTTTTATTTAAGAGTCTTCTCCACAGAAACTTACATTTATGTGTTTTTATTTTTTTTATTATTATATATTTGTATGGTGATCGTTTTGCAAATAAACGTGATCGAAGCTAACAGCAATTCGTATAGTTATATTGTGGTATCCCTTGGTAAGCCTATTAATATGACGTATGATTTCTCCTGCGGAATGCCTGCTTATGAAATTGACCGATTTAGCCCGTGGATATAATTACGGGCGTATTAATTCCATCCCTTATTATATGAAAGTGATCGTACTAACCCCACACTGGGTCTGATAGGCTCTCCATCACAGCGGAAGTGTACCTATGCTGTATGTTGGTTGCTTATGAGCTTATATAAATGTGAAGAAGTCCTACAGTTAACATATATTTTATATTAATTATTATTTTTCCCTGTTTTAAACTAAGAAAAACACATTTTCTAAGTTTGTAATTAATAATAAATAACAACAATCATTACATTTAAAAAAGGCAATTATCACCTTACCATAGAAATACATAGTTATAAGTAGGTTTTAATAAAATCGTTGATGTTTGATCTGTCTTGGCTGATGATCCAAGACTTAGTGTTTGATTTATATTTAAAATAATTTGTTTTCCGTCGAATGGCCATTGAAAGTGCATTGAATAGCTTTGTTGCAAAGTATCTAAAATTTCTCTGCCAAAAGTTTTTTTCGCGAAAGGGATAAGTAATATAGTATGCCCTTTGGTTCTAGTATCACGAACAGGTTGGACATTTTTGTAAAGTAATGTTCTGCTGACACACGTTAGTTTGTTTTATACAGAATAACACAATTACAAACAACACTTTTTCTTAGATTAAAAAGGGAATAATAGTTATTATGATTTGTAGGAACTAAACAGAAAAGTATTCAAGATAACATTATTTTTATTGTTATTTACTATTTTTTATTAATTACTTACTTATATAATGATTTTGTATAATTAAGCTAGAATTCCCTGACCGAACATAATAGCCTTGTCTCTTTATAGCGAGGAAACGCTACTTTTATTTTACATTATAATACTGCATAACTTTTAAAAATTGTATATTTATTGTAACAATCGTATATTCATTTAAAAAAATACAAATATGAAGTAAAATATAAACAAAGTATATTTATTTTTCTCAGATTTATTAGATACATAATTCGATTTTATCTCATGGGGTAATTCAGAATCACTGTATTTTCAATACTAATAGTAATTGGATAATTTGTATAACCCCGTTTTTTGTGAAAATTCATCTCAAGGGCTGTGTGTGATCATTTTGGTTAAGTGGCTTAGTGAACCATAGATAAATTATTTATGATTACAATAACACAACCTCATATTGTTTTGACGCAGTGTTATGTGGTGCACTCTGTTTCCCAATTAGCGTCGGCCGAGGACTTATTTGACAGCCCCTGCCCTCCCCCTCCGCTGGGAACTGGGACCGACCCTTATTAGCTCCACGCGCACTTTTATGCCAACGCACACGTAAACTTAACCCAGTCTCTAATCCCTACAAAGGGTGGAAGACACCGCGTTATTTATAGCGACCACGTGGATATGATTAAAAGCAAGCGAATTTATTTTATACGCCTTTTTAAAAGTGCAATTGTGCTGTACTGTGTTTTGAATGTTTAAAAGTGCAATACTGCTGTACTGCGGTTCGTAAGTTTATAAATTACCGTAAATTATAACCACGGGAGTATTTTTCAATTGTAGGAAATTCTTGTTTTCCTTAATTTCTCTGGTAAACTGCGATGAAACATTCAATATGTCAAATTATATAATTATAAACTCGTGCCACAGACCGATTGTGCCCTCTCGCATATTTCGTCTTATTCCTTTGGTATTACAGTCCCTTTAAGAGGAAGCTACAAGCCAAAAATGTGTATATTCTTGGTATATCTTATATTGAAGGTAATAGGCATTAAAATCGCTTGAAAAACGGAGTCTAGAAACGTTCGATTTCAAGCTCAAAACTGTTTTTTTTTTTTTTTATTTTGTAAATAATTTTATAAGAAAGAAAAAAAGTTAATCAAGTAAAACTGTTACAGATAATCTTACCTATAGTACTGTATTTTTTAAAAGTTGTTTATTTTACGCGTTCATACATTTCTATTGAAAAAATATTTTTCTTAGTAGTTTACATTTATATTTTTTTTATTGAGTAATTTATTATTTTATTTGTATTATACTAAAGCGAACCGATAGGAAAACCTTTAATGTATCTAAAGCATATTTTTTGGTATTCATTATATACACCAATTCGTTATAAACATTATTCAAAATAGTGATTTAGCACTAAGCTTCGCCTTTATAATGATCACCAGACTTGCCATTGGGTGTTTGGCGACGTTCCCTGGTTTCAGTTTAATTTGTACTATATTATGGTTGGACGTTGTAATGGCATGATATTCTACACAGACCAATTGTCTTGAAAATAATATTGTATTTTAAAAGTTTTCCTCTGAAAAAAATTGCCTTAAAAATACGATAGACTGTTTTAAAAAATAAATTAATGACGAAAACATCAAATAATATTCAAATGTAAACTAATTTTATTTTATAAATTGTTAGATATCGGGATCTGGAAATCAGGCAAGTAATAAATCCTTTTTCATCCGTCTCCACGGCCAAGTTTAAAAATAAACTTTAAAAGTTTGTATTGTCGTTGGTACCGTTAGGGAAGTGGCTGCAGGATTTCTTAGCTAGTACCTACACACAGGCGGCGGAGACTGATTGGGCAAGATTGGATAGTCTCCTTGCCAGGAAACTTCTGAGTTATCACATCTTAAGCTTTAGATAGTACCGTGTACTATACTTCTGTACATATTTATATCGCTGGAAAATTAATGAAAATAGTTTGTCGTCTGTCGCCAAGTTTTGGGACGTCGCGCGGCATCCCTGTTTATTTGTGTGCACTTCCTCTGTTTGTTATTTGTTTCGTTTTTTTAACGTGTCGTTGAACATTCTATAAACTTCCTACATAACTTGTTCGGCACACACAACTTTTGCGGATTCAAACTTTTTTTGTGCAAACATGCAATCTAGTGTTTGTGTTTTTAATACAGGACTTTCAAAGAGCAAGTAATTATGTTATGTCATTATTATGTGTATTAAACAGTTGATCAGTGTCAGGATTATCAAACAATCTAACATCCTTTATTATTTTATGATTCAAATTTAGATTTTAAACAAGCGTATTCTTCAGTCTTAACTCTTAACAAATCACTTCCAACTTTGAAAATATCAAAAATGATTTTCTGTTAAAAATATTATTTTAAAGGTAGGCAATTTAATTATTCACACAATCAGTTCCCGTTTAGAAAATGACACTTAAATTCAAAGCAAATTTGAGTTCATTGAACCAGAGTTTCGCAGGGCGCACAGACAACCGAATTGTTTTTTTTTATTATAGTGGAAAGTTCCTTTTTTTAAATTTATCGTTTTTTATATTAGCTTCAACACATCGACACCGTCGACAATTTTTTTATTTTTTATTGATTGCTGCAATATATTTCTTGAATTAGATTATATATATTTCAATAAAAATAAATAAATCGCTAATATTGTCTTCAATAATTAATTATATATATTTCATCTAATATAAAAGTATAATCAATAAATTTATGTTTGGGGTATTATGCCGTGTTGCGCTACTTTCTTTTTTAACCTTCCTTTCGGACAACATTACATTGTCTTTGTGATTACACATCTGCCCTGATGATGGGCAATGTAATGCTGTCTGAAACGTTGGCTAAAGAAAGAGGTAACGCAACACGGCATAAAACCACAAAATAAATTACTTTAATACTTTTTTTGGCAGTGAAAATCTCAAATCATAACCAATGCTGTGTAAATATTGTTTACCTTCTCTTCGATTTTCAAATTTCAGTAGCAATGAGAATAATATTTGTATTTTCTCTTTGTCTAAAAGACAATATATTATTTTCTTTGCCAATTGGAGCTTGCCAAAATTTTCCCATTACTTTTCTAAATGATTTAATATATTATGAGAGTTTATTTGTGTAATAAATAATGCGTCTGTTAGGAAAGCTTCCGGTGTCTACTTTTCCGAAGGGTGTTTCGAGGACACTTCCTACAATCGACTATGTCGAACGTAGGAAGTGTTATGAAGTACATTTGTTATTATACTCGTATGTATTTAATTTTTAAAATAATAATATTTAATTTGGCCGAAGACTAAAAATCGCCTATTGCCGAAGAAATATTCAATAATTATTATTTATTTTAGTATCTACTTATATATTTAGTGGTGACCGGATAAATCATCAAAATGATAATTCATCACAACTTTAAAAAGTTAAATAAAGTCATGGAAAGTGATCAAACAAAAACTTTATTAACTGGGTTAAGTAGGTTAGGTTAGGTTTATTTTTTTTTTTTTTCATCGTTTTTAATGACTTTATATCACTTTTTAAAGGTGTGTTGAATAGTCATTGTGTTGAGTTATCATGGAACCATATTTAGTGTCTACTTATATATTTTTTTAAGAAGATTCATGGTTACTTCTTTTATGTTTTTTATTTAAAGTTGAGTTAAAATAATATTGATAGAGGCATGTAAAATGGCTGTGTAAAAGTAATGTCAATTTTTTTGAGGAAAGCGCATCGAGAACGTTGTGAAAGATTAACTGGTTAGTCGTTTTTCTGATTATAAATATAATTGTATATTTTACAGATGGTCATGTTAAATTCGGAGTACATTATGCCAATTTTTTTAGGGATAACTTATTGAAGCTTATAAATAAACCTCATTGTAATATTTAATCGTTGACGAAAATAATATAACATCAACTCACAATGAAAATATGAAACATACGGACACTGCAATAAAAAGGTAACGGTCGCAACTAAGACTCGAACCCAGATCCTCTAGCCTTGGGTATATTATTTCACCAAATAGCATCGATCATCTTGTGAACCTACTAAGGTGTCAGGTTAGGTTTAGTTTTAATTGGAAACACCACAAAAAACACAATGCGTATTAAAATAAAGTTCTTTTAAAAAAATGATTTAAACTTTTGCTAGTTGCCTAAGTGCAATACCTTTGAAACTTTTCCATGTCATACATAAATTGCTGGAATAATATCGGAGCAAATAGCGGATCCGATGCCATTATTATCAGGCGTAGATCGTGCGGTTTCCCTTTCTGCGGAAACAATGGAGAACGGGATACAATGGACCTGTTAGTAGTATACCCGGTGTCATGCCGGGGCATGTCTGTACATTGTGCACCGTGGGGCATTATCGCCCACCAACTTAATGCTTTAGAGAGTGTGTTTCATGGGTCTTTATGCGGATTGATTCATTCTTATTACTTCTGAAGAAGATGGGACAAAAGCGAATGAAGATAAAACATACTGGGCCCACGTACGCAATTTATGCAACGCATTTATTTATCTGAACAATTTGCAATCCATAACATGAAAATAGTTGCTTCAGAAACACACTTGTCAAACGCATCGCAATCCTTATATGCTTCTCACGCGACGCCGACCTGCGCTGTACAGATCGACGTGGACGTGCGAATGAAAGATGGCGTTGGTGGAAGATCTTCCAACGAGTTTATTTGACAGTTTTGGCTGTTTCTTTGATGTTCGAAATTTACTGACATTTGTTGTTTGTTTTGTTTTTAAAATGGAAGATAAACAACTAATGGATTTAGTAAGACGTTACGAAATGAAATATAACGTAAAATATATAGAATATCGCGATACTACGATTCAAATTTGCATTGCGTGTGTAGGACAAGTGAGAACGTTAGCTTGGGAACGTAGTAATGCACACGTTGCATACGTGGGCCCAGTGTGTCCCTAACTTTGTTTAATGTTCTTATCGAATATAATTAACAGCATTTGAAGCCCGGTGGAACACTGTAATCATTTGGAATACTTTTGAAAAATATTAAATGAACCCTGTAGTACACGGAGAAAAATGATCCTGTTAAAAAGTGACAGCAATGCCAATTTAGTGATAAAATATTATTCATTCAGAATATATCGAGAACACGTGTTCTTTTCCGAATAAATATCATGACGGCATACTGCAATATAAGTATATCAGTGTTTGTGTGAAAACATGTTCCGCCGTCCGCATAGAACATTTGCTTTTGACTGATACTTTGTTACGAACTCTTTCAAATAAATAATTTGATCCGCTTTTAATAAATTAACAGTATTTCATATCAGAAAGTTTTCTCCGTGTAGTGTGTACACGATGGCATGGCGGAGCATGTTTGTACATTGTGCACCCTAGGGCACCATCGCCCACTAACTTTGTAGTGTGTTTCATATGGCTGTATGTGAACTGATTAATTAGTATTACTTCTGAAGAAACTAATTCCAAGAAGAAAGTCGTTATTTTCTAGTATAACGAATTTTATGCCGAAACTTCACTAGTTGCATTATGCAACCCAGTAAACACTCAATATGTCAAAGATCTGTATGAAACGGCTTGTTTTCCCAAATAAATTAAAAATTATAAAACATTATTTGGTGACCAGCGGAATACCGCTAATATTTTTAATAATCGTTAAAAAATAATTAGTTTTTTTTTAAAGATTTAATGTAGAATTATTAAAGATTAACAAATATTGATTTCATTTTTCTATGTTATCAATCTTGAAAAATGATTAAATAAGCAACATCGAAACGTTCCTCCCGTCAAGTTACCCTCTTGGACTTGGACTGGATAGGTAGATTGACAACTGATCTAGGTAGCCACTTACGACTTCAAATTAGGGTCGTTGCATAGATATTCAAATTAATAGACGGGCCAATTAGTGAAAGGGGAACAAACCATACCGGGAGGCGGCGTGGCCGTCCATTTTCGGTGATGTATCAACAAATGAATCTGACAGTACAAGCAACTCGCATTGTAATATTACCATTCGGTTATATTACTTACTTTTTAATCGAATTACTGGTCCTTTTTACAATGGTGCGCAAATTGCTGATTGCGTTTAAAACTTAACTAAATATCCCAAATCGGTTAAACAAAAGTTTATTTCCAAAATTTTATATTTTGTTACACTATTTAGTTAGACACTTGTATTATAATTTACCCAACTCACTCAGTGTCAGCGTCGCTACACCAGGCGATTCGTTTAAGAACGAACATTCAGATCCTGCGCAGAAAAGTCCCACAATGGGCAGCGCTGCAAACCTTTGCCTTACTTTAGCGAACTATACATTTATCCCAAATCGGGTAAACAAAAGTTTGTTTCCAAATGTAATATTTTGTTACACTATTTAGTTAGACACTTGTATTATAATTTACCCAACTCACTCAGTGTCAGCGTCGCTACACCAGGCGATTTGCGCGTAGAAAAGTCTCACAATGGGCATCGCTGCAAACCTTTGCCTTATTTTAGCGAACTATACTTTTATCCCAAATCGGGTAAACAAAAGTTTGTTTCCAAAATGTAAAATTTTTTACACTCTTTAGACACTTTTACAAATGTATTATAATTTACCCACCTCACTCAGTTTCAGCGTTGCTATACCAAGCTATTCGTTTAAGAACGAATATTCAGATACTGCGCAGAAAAGTCCCACAATGGACAGCGCTGCAAACCTTTGTCTTACTTTAGCGAACTTTACTTTTCTGCGCATAGTCTATGTGCGCTCTTAGTCTGGTGGTCAATGCACGACTGATGTCAAAGTTTATTCAAAGCTTTCTCAAACTCTCCTGGTGCAAAAAATATGTTCAGGCGGTTTGCCTCCAGTTCGTCGAAATGATACCCAGATTTCGTATTAGGGAAAGTCGGATCGTTGTCATTTATACTGCTTTTTTATATGTCGGCAATGTTCATCCTGTGGAATGTTTTCTTAAATATGTGGATTGTAATCTGTGGAAAACTAAAATAAATAAAAGTTTTATGGATCCTCTGCAGTTCTGTGATTAAGACATTACTTATGGTGAGGTTCTGTCGGTCGGTCAATGTGGTATGAGCAATCGCTCTCATCAGAACACGCACGCTGTCTGCCCAGCAAGCGTTGTATTAGTTACTAGGACATAGTTATTAGGACATTTCTCTCAAATTGGATGACTTTATATTTAAAAATTTTTTTTTTTTTTTTTTTTTTTTATGTGACACCTCACAAGAGTGTCCCTGCCCGTGCAGTGCACAGACAGGGGAACTATGTCACCACCCGATTGGGCGGCGTTGTGAGGCGGAACAAGGCAGGGGCTGTAGGAAGGGACTTGTTAATGCGGGCCTTGAAGAGGCTCGGATTATAGGAGGGAGGAAAAACAGACGCCGGTAGCCCGTTCCACATACGAGCCGACTTACACAAAAACGAGTCGTAAAAACGGCCCGTTCTCATGAAGCCAACGTCAACCGTGAACAGGTGTTCAGCTCGTGTCCGTCGAGTTTCGCGCACGTGCACCGGTGCATCAGGAATCAATGCTGCTAGCTCCTTGGAGCAGGCTCCATTGAAATACCTGTAGAACAGACACAGCATGCCTACATTGCGTCTATGCATCAGAGAAGGCAATCGGTCTGTTAACAACGGATTGTCAATCAGACGGATCGCTCTCCTTTGCACAGACTCAAGCAGGTTTATCAAGTATTTTGGGGCACCAGCCCAAAGGTGGCTCCCAAATTCAATAGTTGGGCGGACTTGAGACTTGTACAGGGTCAGCAGCTGGTCACTGTTGAAGAATCTCCTAGCCCTGTACAAGACGCCCAACTAAAAATTACAGCAGATAACGAAATAAATCTCGGTCCTATCTAATTGGGATTTGGCTTAGGTGTTAGCGGTGATCACTTATTTTAATCAATCCCCGAGGAGGAATGTTCAATCCTCAGTCAAAAAAAAATCTTTAAAATCGGCTACTAGCCGGCCCAAGAGATAACGCGACTAGGTCGAAAATTGAAAATATGTAGATGTATTATAGACCTTCAACAAAATTTTGAAATATTGACCAATTTTGATGTTCATCTTGTCTCATTTATAAATTGTATTGTACATTAAAATAAGAAAACTGCAATATAATTCAGGGCATCAAAAAAAGATCATCCTTCTCAAAATCCAGGTGAAGATTGATGACACGCAGGGTAAAAGATACCGCTGAGCCTCATAGCTTCCAAACTTGAGTAGCTGTTACGTGTGCAGTTCCGATGATATGAAAGGGTATCAGTCTTTATTATATGGTATCAGAAAAGTTATTAGAAAAAAACATTAGATTCAACTGCTAAAAATGTTTTCTTTCACCCTGAAATGAAAATTCGACATGTTGGACATGTTCAGTAATTTTTTTGAAATCGGTACAAATGATTTATTTTCAGATTTTGGTATGAAATAAGTTATGAAGTCCATTATCCTTTCCAAATTATTTAACTCGTAAACTTTCACTTGTAAATCAGGCTGATTTATGATACATATTTTCCGCCTTCGGTGTCCGACACTATAAATTTCTCTCGTAAAATTCGGCAGATGGGTTAAAATCGTCCAATAGAATTTCCAAGTAATGGATTGGCTGGGACTTGTTACGATCGTTTATATTGGAATGTATCAGTAAAAAACAAATTATTGTAGTTTTATTGACAGATGTGGCTCGTCCTCGGAAAATAGCCAATTTTCTTTAACGCAATATAAAATCTACAGTGAAGCCTTGTTTTATTCGATATCGTGGAATATTCATATTCACACACCTAAATAACCATCATGTCATCTAGAAATTCACAATATTTTTATTAAATACTCACTGGCGTGTACCCGGCGTTACTCGTTATTATTGCTGTTGAACAGAATCAGTTCGTATATCGACATTTTTAGCATCAATGAGGCTACCTTTAAAAGGCAAGATCTATTATTACTAAAATATATGACATACCCACTGTTTATATTAATGTATTTTAAAAACGCATTAAAATTTACAATTTTGTAATGTTTTACAATGAATAAACTGAATTGAATATGGTTTGGAGTAAAGTTTTGGGTCTTCTCCGGGCGTTCTCTTCTTCTTTTTTCCATTCAAACCACTCTCAACACTCCTGGCACTAATTGTAACGCCAAAAAGGTTTACTGAGTGTAAGGATTGCTTTGATATTGAATAAAAGAAAGCCGATGATTAATTACATTTATTCAAATCAAATAGAACAAGAGACTCTCAATTGACATGGTTAACATAATTTTAAGGTGTGTGCGGCAGTCGAAGATTGCACGCACAAAAGGAATTTAAATGGTAGCAATAAACAGTTAAATATGTGACATTGTGTACAAAGATTAATGTCTGACCTGATTCACAGAGATGGGCGCCATACAGCTCTTAGGAAAGAACTGTAAAAATTGTTAAGATAGACATGATGATCAGCGATTACTTCAAACTAGCTAATTCCGCCATCAGCATCTTCCGTAATTTTTTGTCGTCTGGAGCAGTTGTTCTAATCCTTCCTGTTGACCCGACCTCGCTCCAAGGCTGTCCGATTGGCACTGGCCATAAATGAACCACTCACTAGATCAATATCTTCGGGTTTTTCGTACTGAGCCCATGGGTCCTAAAGTTTGCCATAGATAAAAGTCTGTTCCTGAAAAATATACGTCACTACACGACATACTCACCATCGACTAGGATAGAAACTATAAAAAAGGCGTAACCATAGACAATATAATTCTCATTCGGAGCCAACCCCATTCGCTAGCCTAAAATCGGCCAATGACAGCGACCTATAAACATGCATGAAGTGCGCACTGGTTTGTGGAAAATATACGTCAAACGTCAGCCATAGAGATTACCGTGTCTTTTTTTCTGACCCACTTTTTTCTCGGAGTTATACCCCTCTGGCACTGGCGCTCTGGAAAGCGTCAGCCGCGTTCCTTCTCGACCAACCATAGACCAAGAGTGCCATAGATGAAGGCGGTCTTCGGATAGAGTTTCGTGAAGTATTCTAAAACAGTAGCTGGGCAAAAGTGAACTGCTACATAATAAGAACAAACTTTTCGGTCTAGTATTTTTGGAGCCTATAGGGCACATACATACGAACATTGTATTTTATTTATATAGAAGATAAGAGACGAAGATTTGGACAGTTATTTGTAGCGACCTTTTAAATTAAACATTTATTTGACAGTATGCGTAAGTTAAAACGTAGAAAATTATTTAGTACACAAACATAAACTTGCAATAATCCATCCGTTCAAAGGCGGAGTGTCACAAACGCAGAATAAATATTTTTGTTTCGCATTCAGATTTCATTTTCGTCATTGGTCGGTATATTTATTCATTGCTTTCTTATGTGTTTATAATAATTATAAATATTTATTTTCCGCTTTTACCGTCTGTTTAAAATAAATCATGTTTAAATGTGCACGTCGACCATTAAACAATTTCCTCCCGGCTTCAGTAGCGAATGATTGAAATTTTGCAAACGGACTTTTTTCCATTTTTGTTGTTTGTTTTTGGGGTGTTATGCCTTCTTTTCGGACATCGTTGCAGTGTCCATCATCAGGGCAGTTCCGGTAGATCCGAAGATGTGTAATTGTTGGTTTTTTTTTTTTTTGATTTTGATTTTATGGATTCTTTCGTAATCCTCTAACTAGCTAGGGCTTATAACAATACCCTTCATGTTTCTAGCTGACTAGTACTGCGGCTCATTTGGCCTTATTACTATTACCATCTGATGGTTGTATTTAATTGACTGAATTTATGTTACATTAATAAGTTTTATGAGGAAAAATTCTTTACTGGATAAAAAACCTCATACAAATAACAAGAAAAATAAAACAATAAGTTCTGAACTTTTTACGCTGTTTGACTTTGTGATTTACTGAATTTAAGTATTTCATTTTTTCATATGTTGGCTGCGTCCTTTTCGCTTCGGTGGTCCTGCATATCTACCTGTTGGGAGAAAAAGTTTGGGAGAGAAATCTTGTGGAAGAAAAACATTTTATTATATTAAAAAGGATACTATTTCTTCACCGGCGCTTGTCATTTTTCTCATGGAGCTTCACGGTGAGGTCTCCATGAGAAGCTCCATTAGGATGACCAGTTTCTCTGCTTTGGATGAGCAGGAGGCCAGTCTTTCGCGTACCCTGATGAGGCCTTGCAGTAGTGTCATTATGTCCTCGTCATCAGAGGATCCGGTGTTTGGCGCTTGGCGTTGTTCTGTTGTGGCTCTTCGTGGTTCCTGCTGTTCAGGAGCCTGCTGCTGGTGGTTTCTTCGGCCCGCTACGTCCGCCCAGGATCGGCCGTCTACTTGGGCCGCGGGTCTCTGTGCCCGGGGCTCTGCCTCTTTACGCCTCTGGGCGTTGGACTGCTCCTGTCTTCGCTGGAGAGCAGCTACATATGCCACCCTGTTGGGGCATTTGCCGTAGTTTGCGGGATGGGCTCCGCCGCAGTTGCAGCAGACGGCCGGCTCTTCTCTGTTCGTCTTGGGGCACTCCGGTGTGGCGTGAGGTCCGTCGCATTTGACGCAGCGGGCGACGTGTGCGCAATTTCTGGACCCATGTCCGAAATTTTGGCACCTGTGGCACTGTGTTCCATGTTGGAGGTGGTTGCTTCTATACTTTCTAATTGTGATCCTGCAGTGGCACAGGTAGATCACCGCGGCTCTCAGGTGTCCCATGTTTGTTTCCTGGCCAAAGTGTGCCAGGTAGAGCGGGTATTCTGTACCCGGGGTGGTCATCTTGACCACAGTCCTTGCTGGGAAGCCTTGATTCTCAAGGTTTTCCATTATTTCTTCTGGTGACAGCTTCGGGAGTCCCCTGATGACGGTCTTCTTGATTTTTTCTGCTTCTGTGGTGAAGGTGTGGAAAGGCTTCTCCTCTCCACGTAGGGCTGCTGTCAGTTTTTTGTGGGCTTCTACTGAGCTCACCACAACGCTGATTTTGCCTCCTTTGGCATAACGGAAGTTGAAGTGGGCACTTCCAATGTGCCTCTGAACTTCCTTCGTGATATCTCCGTGCGTCATTGACCCTATGGTCATGATTACGGGCGGGACTCGTGTACTCTTCCCACGTGTCGGTGCAGTCTCTGATCTTCTGCTGGTGGGCGCTTGGTCTCGGCTGGTGGGCGCCTGGTTTCTGCTGGTGGACGCCACTGGTCCTGGCGGCGTCGGGCGTTTCTTCGTCGGTGGCGACGCGATTTCCTGGGCTGATTCTTTTTCTTGATATAGTGCCTCATATTTATTTTCGTGTACCACACGAAATAAGGGCTTTGGGGGGGAATGGGGGCGCTTTGAAGCCGTAGCCCTAGTCCATTCCTCTTCCATCGGTGATGTGGCTCTTGGTGATCCGGTTGCCGAGCCGGAGCCGGTCTGCGATGATCCAAACACGAATTCCTGCTCGTGCGTATCTGGATTGAATCTCCATCCAGTAGCTCCCTCCGGGAATGCCGTGGGCAGGTGCTTGTTGCGCTTAAATGTCGCTGTTCCTCTTGGTGTGCGGTGGTACGGCATTTTGAGTTATTTTGTTCTGAAACGAGAAGAAATATGTATTATTTGAGTATTATGCAAGATGCCTTGAGAAAGGCAGTTTGGGCGACGTAAGTGATTTGCGAAAGATTGCCTTGAAAAGGGCATTTGGGGCGCGTACGCCTGCTCCTGACCAGCGGGATTTCTCCGGCCGGCTGTGAGGTGTTGGGGCCTGGCTGTGTGAACACAAGCCAGACGGGAGCAGTTTTGTGGCTATGTCTCAAGCCACGAAAAAACCACAAATTGCGCAAAATCCACAAGCTACGCAAGTCGCTTTGTCCTCTGAGCTCGGCTCTCTCGATCTCCTCGGCTCGGCTCTGTAATTGTTGGTTGTCGAGTTTGTGCTCATTTACTTGGAAGCGATACCGTGCCGCCAGCTTCAATCCACTACGATTGTGTAGGTATTACAGTACAAGGGAAGTGCAATTTAAGTGAAAGCACAGTATTTACGTTAGCCTGGGGCCCGTCCAAGTGCGAAATTCCAACGGAAGTGGCGACATCTTGTGGCGAATTCTAGAATTAGAAAACCGATTGAAAGCGGTTAAAGCAAATGTACCTAGTATCAAGGTATAAATACAATGGTTTTATATTGTATTATTGTATGATATTAGAGTATACTTAGACATGTTATTTGCGTTTTTTTTCCATATTAGATTTTTATCAGTATGTACCTACTCCCGGAATTGAAAAAGAATTTCAATAGTTTTAAAGTTATATTATGAAATTGCCGAAAAATGGCGGAGAATTGCTAACTAATTGATGTAGTTCAGTTGGTAGAACGGCAGGTACTCCCGGTTAGAATAGACGTCCCAAGTTCGAGTCTCGGTCACAACCTAATCTTTTTATTTTCTATGTCGTTTTCTATTTCATATTCTTTGAATATTATTGATATTCTAAGCACAAGGGCTTTTCAAAACTTTACAACATAGAGGTATATATTTTTCATTTGCTCAAACGACTGGATGACCCAACGAAACAATGGTGTATGCAAAATTTAAATTTCACCCATTTTATTTCGTCCACAGAACAAAACTCATTTCGCCAAAACCATTTGCCATCAAACATGAGGAGCTCCTGCGAACCAGGTGGCCCGTTCCTAAAATACACATTCTATCCATTTACCTGACATTTTCGATGGAACAATGCTGGAAATGGAATAAATGTCCAGATGAAGTTTTCCAACAGCGAACGGACCCCTGTTAGCGGAGATGGAAAAAATTCAATCATACTTTGTGTCCCGCGCTGCCTTCATAATATTATTATGTTCGTTTGAGAGATTTTCCAACAACATCACTTCGCCATAACATTGTTTCGCCAGTCAAATTTACTTGATTTGTTACTAGGTACGTATGTTATTCAAAGTCTGTATTTGACCTTGAGTGAGCTCTGACGTTTTCAACGCTATATAATCGTAATTCGCGATAGCATCTTTCTGTGTGTAAATAAGATATTAATTTAACACAAAATCAATGGCTTACCGTAAAGCTGTAAATGTTTCATAGCTCCTTTTGAGATTCGAAGCGATAGTTACTTTGATATTATGTGTAGATGGAATTAGTAGGTACACACGAAGAAAACTTACTGACATGAAATATTGCTAATTTATTAAAAAGCTGGTCAAATTATTCGTTTTCCTGTTAAAAACGGGACTGCAAGCCTTTAACGAATGAATCGATGGCATTTCTAACAAACTGTCGGTAAAACACGAATATGTTTTTAGGATTTCGGAACAGATGTTTATAAAAATCATAATATTGTCGCATTTCGTCATTATATTTATCAGGAAAAGTGCGTGAACCCGTGTTTCGTTATACTTTGAATGGGCTAATATTTTATCAGGAAATGTATTGAAATCACGTTTTTAACAGGATTTTAATAAATCAGCCATACTCTCTTTTCTCCGTGCAGAAAGATAGTGGAAATGACATCTTTAGAACATGTGTGGAATAAACACATACGCAGTAATGAAATTTCTCGGTTGGATTTTATATCAAAGTCAGAAATAAACATGACAAGATGCGGATAAAGCAATATGCGGATAAAGCATAAAATGCGGATAAAGCAAGGAATTATAAAGCGGTATTATTTCATCTTTAAACCTGCAGTTAAATGGCGTTACTGTTAATATTTACTTAAAGGTTAAAGAATACCTACATTTAAATCGAAATCTACTATGAATGTGAAAATCAGAGATAAAAGGCATAATTTTACGATTTTACTTACTGATACAATTGAAAATAATTTGCACTTCCATAAAAAATATAGTTTTTTCTGTATTTGGAAATTTTTACACATTATTTTCCATAACTGAATTACCATAGTTGGAAAGTAAATTTAGGTATGAACGTTACACAATAATATTTCTATTTAATAACTATTTCAAAGCAGACATTGTTTGTATACCCAATTCATAATATTCATATATCAACCCAACGGAACCAGACAATTTCGTTAATCGCTGCAACTTTCGCAAACGCCTACCCTCACTAACTTCTGTATTTCTAACTCCCGAACAGCTTTTTGTGTCTCACGCTTTTAACAGAGTTTCGCTAAATATCGATTATTTATTAATGCTATGGTGAATAAAAAATGAACATCCGTCTGGTGTGAATAATTGATGCGGTGGTCCCTTTGTTTGGAGTGGCGGTATGGCGGAATGGTCGCCAATCTGTTGAGGCTGTGTTACTATGCTTATCAAGGACTTTTGTTCGGTGACAACTTAATTCTTTCCGAAAATTATGATTAAAATCATAAATAATAGTGTTTTCATTAAAATATCGTTTACACAAAGTAGTACCTTTCCAAATTATGGAAAAAAATTTAAAAACAATTCTCAGTTAATCAAAATAACCGTTTGCACTATTGGTTAAAGAATCATATATGGCCAGGAGACCCAGGTAGATTCACGCGATAATCCTTCGATAAATTGCATTAACAGTATTTTCTTTAACCGTCACAGCTGTATTTTTGTTTCGATACGCATATCATTGTAGTTCTCTTATAATAATGATATTTAGATCCCTTGGTTTTGATTGATCTAGTTTTGTAGTCATCGTATAACTATAAAATCTGAGGAAATTTAGTAAAGTTAAATTTTAACCATCCTTTCAGTCATACCACAGATACTTCTACTGTTGACTAGCAGTAATCAAAAATTAATTTTTTCATCCATGCCATTATTCGTGCATAGATAGTTAGTTAGCCTTATCTTCGCTTGGTTGGGAGTTGTTAAATTTCATGTTATTTACAGATGCATCATATTAATTAGAGCATGTTGCCGGCCAGCCGGCCGAAAAGCGTATGACATACATGCGCGGCAGTACTGCAGCACAGTCATTCGGAAGTTTTTTTATTGTACTGCCACGAGATATATATTTTTCATTGCGTGTATTTCACAAATTCTCACTTTACAAGCTCGTCATTTTTGGAGTCATCGATAAAGTAATCTATATACACTGTCGTCACACAATATTATCTCTTTATATAATACAGTTATCCTGGGGCACCAATTATGGTTTTATTCCCCTACATTTGCACAATACAAGACAGGGCTGATCCTGTTCCCTTATAACGTCAGTGAAGTTTGCTAATGGACACGGCGATGGGCGGCTCTCTGCTATAAGTCAAACTGAAATTGGGGCAACTTGCTCCTGCACTACAAACTGCAACTTGCACTCTGCAACTTGCACGCTGCAACCTGCAACCTTTATGCATTAAGTATTCAAGGACTGCACTCCACTCCTTGACACGTGAAGGGATTGGAAATGATCCTGTGTTATGATGCACTCTAAAAATCCGGAGATTTATTGACGCTTCATGTCAATTGTGCGGATATTGGACAATGAAAATAGCGAACCCTTACATTTATTGGAGAGTACTACTGTCTATTTCAGTATTATGCTTGGCAGAAATATGTTATTGCACTTTCCTATAGAAATCATCTATTTTTGAATGGTGATATCGTAACTCATTCTATTTTACAATATTGTCTGCAAATTATTTTGTAATGGTTGATTTTATTATAATTTATGAAAAACCTCTATTTCAAATGTAACACAAATATTGTAATTCTAATATTTATAAGACCTCAAGACGGAATAAAAAGATGTACAAAATGTAACTTTATTTTATTTACATTTACTCTGCATGTAAATGATGTAACATAGAGAGCTAAAAAAATGCTTGGTTCCAAATGCAGAACAGCAAGTGATTTCAAGTCACTTGAATGTTTGAAAACATGGTAGATTTCTTTAGTAAGAAGCCAGGTAGAGCATGATTCGCCTATTTGGTCCCCATTGTATAAAACGCATTCCGACAATATAGAAAGGGTACAGCATAAATTTCTAAGATATATTAACTTTAAACTGAATATTCCAATTCAAAATATTAACTAAATCCTTTTGATGAAACAACTTAACTTAATAACGCTGTCAGATAAGCGGATCATCTCTGACCTTGTACTATTAAATAAAATTATTAATAATTGCATTGACAACCCTGAAATTCTAATACGAGGCAAAGTGCTACCTTTTTCTGTGACATTTTTAAAACTTACTATAAAGCTCATACACCTATAAATAGACTACATCATTTTGGCAATAAATTTTGGAATATTGTAGACATGTTTAAAGATTCCGTATTAGTTATAAAACGAAATCTTTTTAATCAATTTCCTGAGATGTGTCAATTGACGACTCCGCAGTGAATACACTTTTTATTTTTATATCTATGTTTCATCATACATATTTTGCTTTCCATAATCCATACTATTAATTCTAATTTACCTTAATTTAATTATAAATCATTATTTATTGTATTCTATGTCCTAACACAACTGTATTACTTGTTACCTATCTTTGTAAAAGCCCATTAGGGCGTAAATAAATAAATACATTTGGAGCGTCTTCAACTCTTGTATAATACAAAAACTCTTCTTATTGTCGTTACAATCACGTATTTGTGATTGTAAAAATATGGGGAAAATGTTTACTTAATATTTTTCTTTTACATCCTATGTTTTTCTTAGATATTGCAACATTGAGTATTGTTACTGATTTTCACCTTTATACAAATCTTTAACATTGGTTTACATTTTTATATCTGTTTACGCAACCGTGTAATTTAAACTGCACTTATTTTATTGTGATTAATTTTTTTGTTATTATGCGGCCTTGCTCTTTCGCCTTATTTAGGCGACGGCGTTTCGGACAGAGCAGACGGACACTGTAATGCTATCCGAAGCGTTGGCTGTAGAAAGAGTTGGCTAAATATGGCACAATATCCCGAAAATTAATAACGATAATGCTTTTGGCCGTGAAAATCTCAAATCATATCTACCCTCTTTTAATTTATGATCTTTCTCATTTATTTCAATATTCAACACAATCGATTTTACTTAATAATAAGCTAGAATAAACTAGAATACGTACATAATTCCCAGTCGACAAAAGATAAAATTGCGTAGTAAAACAATGGAGATATAAAAATCAGCATGACTGCAGTCTATGATAAAAACTTAAAGCCTTTTCCCAGGTTTGTTTTCCAAAGTGATATTTGAGCATCCATTTGTAAGCCGCATTAGTACCTCTTTACAGGGAAGTGTAATGCTCCCCGTTCCCTTCAGGAAGAACCCTATAGGTGTGGGCATTACGAAGGGAGCAGCCACGGCCAGCACGGGAGGAGGTATAATGCAGGAGCATTGCCGGTTATGGTTATGATAACGACTGCTCGGTACAATGCTCCAAACGATCAATATTTCGGTTCAGACTTTACGTGCCGGGCTTCCAAGGAGCAGTTAATTTTCTTTTCCGTGGAGCGATACTGCCACGGAGGTTACTCTTTTTATATATACTAGTATATTTTTTAATACGAAAATATTTTGAATTATTACAACTATATGTGTAACGCTGATATAAATTTATTATAATCATTAACTTTTGTTAATTCGACTATTGCCATATTGTTCCCGCCACGTCTTCTAAAGAATTCTTTCTTCATAGACTAATACATTTTCATAAAAATATTTTTCTATTCATCATTTCTGCATGTCCGAACTATGTAAACGACCCTTCCTAAATCTTATTCATAGCATTACCTCCTCATTTAAAATAAAGTCATAGGTGTGGTTTCAGGCACATACGCCGCCGAAATCTTTTTTCTGCCTCAGTATAATTTAGTGTTCTACTTTACCAGTTCCATGGTTCACTGCTTTTCGTCAAGATTGGCATCAAAACTTCCCTATCCCTGACGTATTTTGATTAGCTACTACTGCGTTCCGCTCTTCATTAATCGAATTTCCTACATTCACCCCTTAATCATCGTCCTTCCAGTCTCTTACAGACATCGTCTCTTAATTAGTAAATTACTTCAATTAAGTCTATATAACAACTTTACATGAGAAACAAGTGTTTATTTTTACTAGTAGGTATGAATTCAAAATTTTTGAGATAACCTTGGATTTAATTTACATACAATAGTAAATAAATGCAATTACGTTTTACTGTACTTATAAACTAAAAATAAAACGTTTGGTACAATATTTTTCTACTGCCTTTGATATTATGCAGAAATTGATTCGAACGACGATCAAATATATAGAAATTCAATGTAAGTGTGTTTTTAAATTATAACAGTATTTAATTTTTTTGTATTTCCGACTTTATGTCCGGGTTAAATCTTCACCACAGGAAAAACTAAACCCTTCCACACACTTTTCCACAAATGATCATCTAGTCAATCAACATTATGCAATTGCATTATATAAGCAAAATAAATACAAAACAATACAAGAAAGATACGTTAACTCACCAGAGATCAAATGGGAGAATAATTCACTGACTCCAGATATTTTCATATCAGAGGGTTCGGCTCGGTAGAACTCCTAACAGGGCCTATAAATCCTACTGATCCCTCAACATAAATATTTAAACAATCTCTCGTTATCCTACATGTATTCAAAATGACCGACTTTTGCATCTTTATATATAAATTTTTTGATAGATCTAATACGCCTAAATTTTTAATGAGAGAGCTAGGTATAATACCAGTAGCCGAAATAACGAATGGTAATATTTTTATAGTCTGAGAATGCCAAATTCTTTTTATCTCATTTCCTAAATCTGTGTATTTTCTTATTTTTTCATTAACAGATTTTTGAATATTACAGGAATTTGGAATAGCGACATCAATGATATAAGTTATTTTTTTAATTTTGTCATGTAAAACTATATCGGGTCTATTATGACTAATCGTTCGGTATGTTAGTATAGTTTTATCATAATGTATTTCATAAAATTCGTTTTCTAAAAATGAATTTGGTTCGTATTCATAATATTATGGTATTCGGCAGTCAATCAAGTTATGTTTAATTACCAAACTTTGGTGAATTATTTTTAAAACTTGATTGTGCCTAAATGTATACTCGGACGGTGCTAATATAGAACATCCCGATATAATATGTTCTATAGTTTCCGGAAAAGCCAAACATTTTCTACATAAATCATCAATTTGATTTGTATCTTTGATTATAAGCTTCCTATAATTTTTAGTATTAATGACTCTATCCTGAATGGCAATCATAAATCCGTCTATTTCTGCGCTCAACTCTCCAATACTCAATCATTTGTTTGACGAAAATTCGTCAACATACGTTTGGATGAGATAATTGAAGTGTTTTTCGTGTAAAATTTTATTTGACCAGGAATCTAATAATTCCTGGTTGGGATTTATAAAAATGTTGGCATTCTCGTCGTATAAATTTAAATGTGTAATTTTTCTATCTGCCTTGCAAATTATTTTGTGCATTTCTGAGCTATGAACTTTCCTATGGAAAAAATTTCTTAGCATTTCTACCTGATTATGTTTCAAATAAGTTATTTTGACTATACCTTTACCTCCTAAATTTCTAGGTAAATTAATTCGTTCTATAGCTGAATTTGGATGATGGCAATTAAACTTTGTTAGCGTAGTTCTAATTAATCGTTCTAAGTTATCTAAATCTGTATTGGACCATTTAATTATTCCAAATGAGTACGTTAATAGAGGTGTTGCCCAAGTATTTATTGCTTTTTCTAATTTTTTAGCAGATAGATTGCATTTTAAAATTTTCCTGATCCTAGTTTGAAATTTAATCCTAATATCATTTTTAATACTAGTATGTTTTTTTTTTATTCATTTTCCTCATTATATTTATTACTTACCATCATTATTTTTCTTTAAACAATTTTTTGTTAATTTATCACACCGATAAAAACGTCAACACTGAATATTTTTTGCGCAGCTTATAAAAAACATTATCCATTATAATGTATAATTTTCTAAATGAGTCATTACGTAATCCACTCTCGCTATCCCATCCTTGTTCTTTTCCGAGGAATGCCGTGGTCCGCAGCGGTAACTCACTGTCCCCGCTCGTTTCGATTTTCATCGCCATTGCAGGGGGAACACGTGCAACCTCTTTCTGTTTCATTTCGCTTTTCCTTGTTGTTTTATGGATTCTCAAAACATGTTTGTGTGGATAATATCTTATCAAATCTCAAAGTTGCAGTTTCGGTAGATCCACGCTATCACGCCATTTTGCAATATGCTCCTAACTAATAATAATGTGCAGTCTATTTTGATTTTTTATACACCTGCACAATTAGTAATAAGTTAATAAGGGTAAATTAGTTATTAGATATGAAATTAAATCCTAAAATTATCTTTTTACACTTTGAATTATGTATAAATCATATTATATAAAACAATATGTAGTGTTTTCGATTTCTCTTTTCGAAAAGGATTTTTTTTTTTTTTTTTTTTAATTTTATTGAAACATATAAACAAGGTTACAATTTTTTTTACAATATAAACACTAATATTTCAATCACTCTCCTAATAAAGCAGCTGCTTGTGTTTAGGAGAGGACAACAAAAATATTTTAACATTTTTTTAAATTAAACAAAAAATATTAGTAATAAAACAAAAAATAACAATAAAAGCAATAAAAATATAGGTTAGTTAATAAATGATTCAAAGAATTTAAAAGGTAAAAACATATTTCTAAACAATAAGTAATGTTATGAGGTGGTACAAGAGTATTTTAATTTAATTTTTTTTTATTTTTTTCGTAGCTTTCTTCCGATCGTATATCAAGTGGTAATTTATTAAATAATTTTACACCCTTGAATATATAGTGATGTTGTGCTGTTGTGGTTCGTGCTAGTGGCACGGTTAGTCCTCCAACAGATGTTATTCTTTTGCTAATATTCAATTGTGGTAAATTATTTTTACTAAAGAAATCTTTATGTATTTGTAGAAGTGCAATTTTGTCATAAATTTTTGTAAGTGGGGGAACCGGGAAATCTTGAAAAACATTTATAGTTGGGTAGTAATATGGCTTTTTTAAGATTATTTTGATTAGTATTTTTTGAATAGTTTCTAGTGGGAGTAGGGATGATTTATATGCACCCCCCCAAGCCACGATTCCATATTGTAGGACAGAGTGCGCCAGTGCATAATAAATATCTTTTAGTATTTTTAATGATACAGTATTTCTTAGTCTAAAAAATATATAGATTAGTTTTCTCATTCTGTCTACTGTGGAATTTATTTGACTTTTCCATTTAATGTTATTATCAATAATTATTCCAAGATATTTAATTTCATTTTTAATACTAATGTTTATACAGTTTGAGTTACAGGGTGCGAATTTAAGGAGGCAATTTCTTTCGTGAATTTTTATGTTTAGATTTACATTTGAGTTATTCCCTGTTAGGCTATAAGGTATAAAATGGGTTTTTTCGACATTCAGTGTCAATAAGTTTTCGTCAAACCATAGTTTAACGATATTTATTGCATTATTAGCTGATACTACGACCTCATTCCAAGAATTTCCTTCAGTAGTTATCACTGTATCATCTGCGTAAGATATGATGTTTCCAATGATTGGGAGTTGAAAAAGTTCATTTACATATAATATAAATAGTAAAGGTCCCAAAACAGTTCCTTGTGGAATTCCAAAATCTATATTTTCTATTTCACTTAATTCGTTGTTTACTTTAACCTGTTGAGTTCTTTGATAGAGATAACTTTTTAACCATGTTTTAGCTTTGCCAGTAATTCCTATATTATTTAGTTTATTAATTAATTTTGAATGTGAGACACTATCAAAAGCTTTACGGAGGTCAATGAATATACTTAAGCATTTTTTGCCTCTATCTAATGTTTTGTAAATAAGCTTAGTTAATTCTGCAATTGCGTCTTGTGTGCTAAGTTTATCTCTGAAACCGTATTGACTAGGGTTAATACTTTTTTGGTTATCTGTATAATCAGTAATTTGTTTTTTTATTACTTTTTCGTGTATTTTTGCAATGTTGGATAATAAGGATATTGGGCGGTAATTGTTTACTTCTTTTGAATCTCCGGATTTATATACTGGGATTATAATGGCTTTTTTGTAGTTAGACGGGAATATTCCGTATTTAGTACTTACATTAATTATATGCGTAATCGGTTTGGTTAGAAAATTGCAGTATTTTTTCAAGATTTCTGTAGTTATACCGTCGTATCCTGGCGCACTACCATTTTTAAGTGATTGTATTATGTTTTCAATATTTTTTTCTGTAGTCGGTTTAAAAATTGAAAGATTGCTATTTGTTATTTTATCTTCATGTATGTCATCAGGTTGATAATTTTGGTCAATTTTATATGCAAGTTTTTGACCGACGGTAGCGAAAAATTTGTTGAAAATATTTGCGCACATTTTTGGTTCACGGATAGCATTTATTTTAGTTCCATTATTGTTTATGACATTTATTGTAGACTTATTTTTATTATTTTTATTCATTATTTCATTTATAGTGTTCCATGTTTTTTTAGGGTTTTCCTTTGTGAGGATTATTTTCTCCCTGTAATATTTTTCTTTTGTGTCTTTGATAATTTTAATGAGTTTGTTCCGGAATATTTTGTAATCGTTTTTTACTTGGCTATTGGTAGAATTTTTTTTTTGTGTCTATGAAAAGTTTTTCTTTTTTCCGGATAGATATGAGTAATCCTTGCGTAATCCATGGTTTGATTTTCCTTAATTTAGAACTGGGTTGATTATTTATAAAGGTTGTACAGTCTGCGATATGAGCATTTAAAGTTTCTTCAAAGAAGTTTGCGCACATGTCTGGGTTTTGGCAATTTAGTATTGAGGACCAAGATTCGTTACTTAATTTATTATTTAATTTTACATTGTTCAATTTGGAAATTATGTTAATATTTTTTCTTGAGTCATTTAATCCTAAGTTTTTATTTAAATCATAAATAAAAATATTTGAATGGTGATCTGTTATATCATTTTTCCATATAATAGATTTAATTTTTTCTGTGTGTTTAATATTGCTCCATATGTGGTCCAGGCATGATGGCGATTGGTTTTCAAATTCTCTTGTGTAATTATTTACACATGATATAAAGTTCATTTCACTCATAGCATTTATATAATCTATTTTATTTTTACAGTGGTTATTTGGACCAATATTAATATTTAAATCACCCATTACGATACAATTTAGATGGTTTTTGTTACATAGTATTTTTTTTAATTCTTCTATAAATAAAGATACAGGATGTTTAAATAGCTTTGTTTAAATTATTTGTAAGAAAATAACTCCTATTAAAAAGTTAATTAGCTAAGTTTGAGTAAAAATCTGTACACATGTAAGCCTTGCTTAATGTCTTTATGTCATTTATATGTTTGTTTTAAATTCTTCGAACGGGTTATGAAAATGTTTAATTCCCGAGAAAATATAATTGTTTTGCATTGCCTAGTGTTAAATTTACATTAACCGCACACAGGAGGCTATGAGGAAAATAATTTACCTCATGACCTATGTCATCTTTGGGCATGCTTTGTGGAGGGTCTTTTTAAGAAAGGGAATGAGAGGTAAGTTCTTGTAAGGAAAAAGTATGAGGGTGGGTAGGAATCTAGGGATCAGTGTGTTCAGGAGTGACGGACATATGAATATATCCCTCCCACTGCGGCGCAAGGCGGTGGGTCAAAAGAGACCATTTACCTGAACTGGTATGTCACGCAGCTAGTGGGCAGAAGCATACTGAACACATCTCACCTGATGAACCCGGTCACCCCTGCTAAGTCACCAAATGTAGCGAACCACTTGGCGTGACTTATGGCAGAGGTGTAGGTTATCCAATAAATGGTTCCCGGGGCATTTGCCTCTCTAGTTGAAAAGTTACATGAAAGTTATTAACAGTTATGGCACAAATATTGAAAGAAAGGAAAAATTATAAGATTATTTAAGTTAAAAGAAAAAAGTACCAAATTGTTAAAAGATATACTGAAGAAAAAAAAACTGCTATGCAGTGATCTCATTAAAATATGCAATGCTAAAATAATGTTTAATCAATATATATTTTTCGGATAGAAGCGTATTAAATAACATCAGCCAACATTGCGTACGAGTTACCAGTGGTGTGTAAACGTAGTATGATTCTTAAAATAATACATACTAGGAAACCTTTATCTAATAGTAGGAACATGAAAGTAAATCAACATATACCTATCAGGGCTGTTAATTTACAATTTATTGTAAAAATATAAAATCAAATTTTTTTCTTATGTCAATTTTTATGTAATTATGTAATTTTTTCTTTACTTGAAACAATTTCAATGAATGTAATAAAAACTCATTATCTATTGATTAAAGGACATGGTGTCCGGTGGTGAAGTGCGCTAACTTCGGGGGGGTGATTCTACATGATAGTACAAGTAAAAAAAAATAAAGACTTTAGGTAGTTTTTAGGTTAAAAAGTTGAATCATTTGTATGGGAAAATTATTATTCTTCTCTGGAAAAATATTTTTGTATGGAAAAATAAACATTGGTTATTTTTCTTTTTTACTTCTAAGTAGGTGTAGAATCACCTCCCGAAGTTTACCCGCGCACTTTACCCCTGGACACCCTGTATATAGTTGATGAAAATGACTCCACGAAGCGATTATGCAATTATTGAACAAAAAAAACAAAACCAAATATAAATACTTGCTTATTAAGAAATGCGTGTGAAATCTAATTTCCTAAATAATTGATTACACAATGAAGGCCAAATACTCGTTTTGTCACTTGAATTTTTCCACATTGGGTGTAGCCCCGGGCACCCTTCGCTAATAACCAATACTCACCCTTCAAGGACCACAATCCGTGCACCCCGAGGCTTAACAAACCCCTGCGTCCTAGACGGCCGACGACCTCCCAAGGTCAACTCTAGTACGTTTCACTCAAATAATATAAAGGATCCACGTTCGCATTTGCATTTTTCATCCATTTATTTTACTCCAATGTCTGTTTTCCCTCATGTATTCAAAATTTTGTCCTGAACCCTTATAAAATAAATAAAATTCCTTAATTTTCGCATAATTTCAAGCGAATGATACAATTCTTTTCAAAGTAATGGGTCTTTATTTTCACCATATGGAACAGTATGAAATTGAAGAATAATTCCTTTCGGTTGTTTCCTATTTGAAAACACACCCTTTTTGCGAATGTTTTCTTACCAAATTCGGTTAAAAAATACACTGGTTGTGGTACATAATATTACTGTGTCAAGTAAATTTAATTGGAATGTTTCCTTTAAAATCGATTACTGAAAGTTGTATTTTTGCCAAATTACTAACTAACCATTGCCCCGTTTTACTGCAAGGGTAGGCAGAGAAGACGGATCGCCAAATAACTCGGACCTGGCACACACATACACTTCTATTATACTGACTCAGTGGCATATCTTACTCAGGGCTCCCCGACTTCTACTACCATTCACATTTAATAATAGTGGTATGTTGATGAATAGTATAACGCCGTTGTTGTGCAAAATCACGTGAATGGCGCTGTAAAAATCTATATTTCTGTCTATCGTTTCTCTATCTGCACAGACAGACTGAACCACAGCAACAGGCGGGGTACAATTAGTGTATTAATACGAAAATACATTTTTTTTAGTCATACACAATATTACCTTTAATGCAGCTTCAGTCCTCTTGGTAGCATTAAAGATCATCTTCGACCCCACGCCATGTTGCTCCTTGTCATAATATTTTCCCCGCTTGAAATCAAATCAGGCCGGATCCTTTAATCATGAAGGTAGAGACAAACGCCCATAGGCTTTGACTCAATCTGTACCCAACGAAACGGAGCTTTGCACGTTAACGCTATTTGCCTAAGGCCAACCGCCAACAAGTGGAAAAGCACAAACCATCCCAATTTAAAATACATCACGAAACATATTAAAACTGTTTTTTTTTACTGATTAGCCACATTATTTTTCATTGAATACTCTTCATATGAAAATAATTCTCACGATCAAATGAAACAAACCATTTATGTTTGATATTTTTTATAAATCTGTTTCACGTTAAGTCCTTTTTAATGACGGATCTTTATTTTGTACTGAATTTTCCGCAACCCTTGACATGGCGAGGATTTAGTAGCTTCAGATATGTCGGCAACGTGCTGTCGAATTTACGGAACCCAAATTGAATAAATCGCTATCGGAGCATGTCCAGGATTAGGTTATCACCGCATGGTGATGGGACTGGGTGACATGCACGAATTTTCTGAATATTTAAAAAATATATTTTACTTACTCGGTTTTTACCTGTATTAGCAAGGTCATTGCTGATTAACATTTTATTTTAGATTCATCCATTCAACAATTTTAGATTCGCCCATTCAACGATTTTTAGTTTCGCCCATTCACAAATCTTAGATTCGCCCACTAAACAATTTTTAGATTCGCCCATTCAACAATTTATTTTGTCCTGGTGAGAACCAACACCGTGAATTGAAACGTTGTTTGATGTATGCTATATTTAGTGTACAGTTCTGCCAGGTATTTACCAACCTTCTCATTTCTTTTCTCTACCCCTTCCCCACTTTCTTTGGTCTCACAACATGGGAATACGGGGAGGTCATAGTTTTATCAGATTAGAGCAGTTTTAACATTTACCATAATATTAACCTCACCGAAATTTAAAATTAAAATTTATCTACCAATAATTAAATCAAAATAATTCTTTTCGACGGAATCAAAACTATAACTTAATTGTAAAACTGTATTTTTATTAAGTATGGTCTTTGATTTCAGAACTTCATCTCAAATTCAATATAAACTGGTAGTTTTTCACAAGATCGGTACCTTAAAAATGAAACGTAATAAGATATGCATTCATGTGTCGGTTTATAATATTCTATTGTCGGACATGACAGAAATCAATTAGAAATGTCGTATCCATTCCCCCGACATATTTACCCAATAAATGGCCACACGTCTATTAATCCGGTGATGAATGATTCCGTCATTACAGGAATTTGTTCGATTAATGTCACCGCAGATTCGTTTATCGTCCGTCTAATCGGCGGTGTTCACTCTCTGTCGACATATCGACACTTCTGGTGCTCACGTGGTGGGATTTCCATCCGACGTTTGTGTCAAAAGATTTGGATATCCGACGCCAGAGCGCCGCAAAGGTTTACGTTCGGATTCAACGTTCAAATTCGTAACCCGAGCAACTTTGTGAAAGCTTTGCCGGATATCTTACAGGCCAATGATTTAGGAGCTTTACTGTAACATATTGCATCTCGATTAAATTAAATGCTTTTTTTGATTATTATCGGTGTATGGCGAATATAAATCAATTAAACTGCTAAATTAAAAAGTTTTTTTCGTTAAATTTTGTGGTTAAATAATCGAAAACATGTGTAATGAATTGTGAACACTTAAAATCGAATTTAATCGTTTTTAATCGAGCGCGTGACCCAGTGAACCGAGCTTCCAAATCTCCATACCGTGCATTGAGTTATGCGTACGTAACAGTGGGATGTTTTACATTTTTTCATTGATTAAATTTGTAAATGTATTTATAACCGGAGTGCGTCATATCGGTCGATGTTGCTATTTAAAAATATTGTGCTTTTTAAATTACCCACTGTTGCTTTGGTAGATAGGTTCCTTCCATTCCATTTTATCTCTAAATTAACTTTCAACAAAAACTTTATATTACGCTGATGCGATTATTCTTATTTTTATTTCTATTATCCCTAGCATCTATTATCTATTATTTTTATTTGTATCCTACCATATTTTTATTTTTATCTTTATGTTTACAAGATTCACCTACTCCAATTCCTTTCCTATATGGTGATCATGTACATAATATTATATATTCAGTATTGGTTATTTATGAAGGGAAAGAACTATTTTAAAGAATACCTGACATCATTAAATAAGTACATTTTGCTTTATTATTCTTTTTTTTTTCATTTCAATTCATGT
The DNA here is from genome assembly GCA_026573805.1 of Hesperophylax magnus. Lineage (NCBI taxonomy): Eukaryota > Metazoa > Arthropoda > Insecta > Trichoptera > Limnephilidae > Hesperophylax > Hesperophylax magnus. The sequence continues at coordinate 12,184,021 of JAIUSX010000121.1, forward strand.
TTAAAATTTATTTTTAAAATAATTATTTAATTTATCTTTATTTTCATCACTTTCTTATTTTCAGTTAAACCTATTTAACCTATACCTATTTTACAACTGAATGAATCATGTATTACATTTATATAATTATACATAAATTTCGACTACCATAATACGGACATGTGTGTAGTGTGATAGTCGAAAAGCATGTAAAAAACCTGTATCCAAATATATTTTTTATGAATAAAGAAAATTAAAAAAAAAAAAAAAAATTCCATTCCCCACTTTATAGACAGTGTTATTTTTAAGAACTATTTACGATCTCTTTACTGGTAATAATCGTTATATCGAACCAATTTCGTACCGATTATCCAAAAACCTTCCTCGTTATTTCCTTGTACCCTTGCAACTTTACCGCATAAAATGCCAATGCAAAAGCCAATGGTCGCAAGAACTAAAAACACTATGACAATTGACTACACAAGAAAGAAGGTAAGTCCCTAATCAACATTGTATCCAAACTATTGCCTATTTTGCTTACTACAACCGTGACCCTTATAACCGCGACTATTTCACATTTGTTTTGCTGAGATAGAATGAGATTCAATCTTAATTAATTCCCTGAATCTGCTACTCCGTCCCACCGTTTTCTTCTTAATTAGTATTACATGAATCATAGTCCCTCTCAAATTGCACACAGTTTAGAGATTTAATGCTTTTGTACTTAATTAAAACCTTGGTCAATTAAAACTTATTAGGTTTCGAAACTCACCGCTTCTCACTTTTCCGGGAGAATCTCTTGTTGAGAAATTTTCAACGTGAAGTATTCGTGTTAGCAGAACTGTTAACTCTTCAAAACAATTTATTCATTTCCAAGCTTTCAGCGACTTTCAGCGTCCGTCTGACTGAAATCTCATACCTTATGTTCTGAATCCTGATATACCTACTGTGCTTTTCCCTAGTAAATGCACAATGCACTAGCTTATGCTTAATATTTATATTGATGGAACAAGTCGTGCCCATAGTCTCGTGCCAATTCAAAATAACACCCAAAAATCGTTCACATTAACACAGAATCGATCAAATGGACACAATCTCCTTATTTGTAGACATAAATAAGTAGCTGACGTGTACCCGGCGTTGCTCGGTTGTCCTAACAAATGAATGTCCCTTGGTGTACCGGTCTCACCAGGACAGGAGTGCTCTTGGCTGGGGTGATACGATAGGTTCGTATCGCACTTGTGATGTTTTTTTTGTAATAATTACATAATATTATTGTGCTTAAAAAAAAACCTCGGAAGACTAGAGAAAAAAAGGAATAACTTCAAAAAACATTTTCTTTTCCGCTTATGTTTTTGAATGAATAAGAGTTGGTATTATTTTCCACTCGTAGTATTCCGTGAATTTTTATGTTATTATTCATATAATATCGCGTTTTTCGCGTTCACGAGACCTACAGATTACAGGTTAGTTAAATTCTTCCAATAATTATACCTGAAGTAATGAACTATTGCGTGACCTAATCTATGTAGTATGTACCTACGCACCTAGAATTTACTTGGTTAAAGTATTGTTTTGTTACAGAAATTTGTTTAATTCTTACACACCTAATAATTTGGAAAAATAAAGAAAATTGGATATACAATAAAGTAAACATAATTTCAAACAAATATATGCTATACACTAACTAGACTTTTTGAATAGGCAGCCATAAATAAATTCTTAAAATGATTAATTATTGAAATAGTATTCTTCTTGATTCTCCTTTTTTATAAAATATGTTATAGCTTTCATTGAACAGACGTACCTAATAGGCAATCATTATAAAATTTCTTTAGTTCGTGAATATAAAACGTACCTATTCGTAAAGTTCCCACCTACTCAAACCCTATTCGTTATTTCAGCCTCTCCGAAAAATAAAATGTCGGTTTTCTTAAAGTTTTCTTAGGACATATTTATATGTAATAATGTTTCGCAATTTTCTTCTCGATTTTCTTTAAAGGCTGGGAGGCCTTAGCAGAGTAAATTTGTACTAAATTTCTTAAATGAAATTGGTTTACATTTTACGAGTATCTTTTCTTGCAAAAACCAACTCATTGTAAAAATCAGACAATTTTCCTTTACGAATACCGTATTTCATGATTGCGTGTTGCTTAGCTTTCACTTTATTTATGGCGTGTAATTCCTGAAAATAATTTGATTATAATATTATTTTAAGGCAACTACAATCAAAAGCTGTTAATTGATGTAATTTGTTTTTTGTTGTAATTGTTAATTATATTTCATCGTTTTAAGCTCATTGTAACAATTGTTCTTGTCAATCACTCAACCAGTTAAATGTTCAACAATACAGCCTTCGTGAGAGTTCTATGAACTTTTCTTAGCCAAATGAAACGGTCGCTTGAAACAGAATATTAATCATTTTAATGATACCCGATTTGTACCTGTAGATTTAAATTCCCGAACAACGGCGTTTGCATGCTACTCCGGGCGAATTAAATTATCTTTCGGAATTACTCCCAGTCCCTATTAATTGGAAATGTGAAGGTTCTACCGCCGGGGATCAGATACGATTGTAATTTAACAAGATGGCGGAGTGGCTGTAATCTCCCGAATAATATCTTCTGTCATTAAGTTGAAACTTTAATCGGGAAACTGTTATAGATTCCGCTTACATTACTCATTGTGCTCAAGCTTAAAGATTATTCATATAAAGCGTCCTTATTTGCATAAATACGATCACTACAATATTTGTATGAATACCTAGGTTAACATTTCCGTTCAAATTGCTGGCATATTTATTAAGAGATAAGTATTCACTAACATGTTCATGGTTATTTTTTGTATTTCAAACAAAACACTTCTTTTCAAAATATCAAATTTGTGTTAGCTTTACTTTTTTACAAGCTTTTTAGGCACGCGGTGAGAGAAATGTATAATATGTTAGAATTTACGGCTATATAAAAAGTTATCTTTTGCGCCTTATAAAAAAATATGACCTCATTATTTACTTTAGGTTTTATTCTTATATTTTGCGGTATAAGCGTGAATTATAGTATTTTTCCAGACAACGACCCACGACCCTTTAGTAACAGTCGATTGTTTACATTTCGTTTCAAAGCTAAAGAGATACCACATACCAAATCTAGATGATCTTCGTGTAATAATTAACGCTTACAAACGATATATTACTACGTTTTCCGAACGACATGTGTAAAGAATCCTCGCCACGCGATAGGGGATCAACATCTTTTCTTTTTAAAAGATTTTACCCAGTATTTATTTTGTTTCATGTTTTACTCGCCGATTGAGCAGAAATCACCGAATATCCTTTGAGCCCTGCCGTCTAGCGAGCGAGGAGCCGGAATATTAGCATATGTGCAGAGACTGCCAGCTACGGCTTCTGGGTATATCCTGTGATGTTATGTTCCTCCTGGGATCCCGCCTAATCCGTTTTGGAGGCAATCAAATCTCGGCATCGCAATGCCGCGGGCGCAAACTGGAACTAGGAGATTATCAAATAAAATATTACATTTTCCTGATTATTTTTATAAACCCTTTTACAGAAAAAAGAGACTGAAACGTTCATTTTATTTATCACGTGTGTCCCATATCTTACGAGACTCTTATTTTTTTTATTTTTTTCTCCTCTTCCAGAATTCCACAGTTTCGAAATTCATAATTTATGACACGCATTATTTGTCGCATAATATATTTATAACTCTGCGTGTCGTAACATTATCAATTCTCTTTCTTCTCAATTCCTTAAAATAAATTTGTTTCAGGTGATTACTTATAATTGTCCATAAATATAAAACGTTTCCTTTTTGGAGCCTTCGTCAATTTTGCTCGGAAGTTAGAAATGAATAGCGGCAATTTGTTTTATCTTGAATTTGAGAAAAGTTGTTATTTAAACATAGTAGATAAATGACGCGAGCGCCAAGTTTTGACGATGGCTAATTGAGCGACAAAGTGGCATGTAAATTGCGGGAGCGCGTTATCACTTAGCGTCAGAAGTAGCCGAGATGTTTTCCGGCCGCGGGCTTTCGGCAGGGTTCTGCGGTTGCCGGAAAAACAAACTTTTTCCTCATTATTCCTTCACGCCACCTGAGGCGTTCTCACGCACTTAAGCCACTCACGAGCCGCGGAGGACCGTCAGGTATACGCAAGTTAATTGCGGCCATCAGATATCGCTGTCTCATGACAAGCCAACTTTATTCAGAAGCGAAATTAAGGGACGTTATCTTGATGGCTCAAATGTTCGCGTAGATCGGCAAGCTTGGAGTTTCAGCTGTTATAAAATTTCCAGGATTTTATCTGCGAGTATCGATTTTTTAAGCATTTCTTAAACGAAAGTTATTTACCGCTTTTCTCGTTTATAAAAAAAAACAGCTTTATGATTTCTTTGCAATGTTGTGTGTTCACGTTTATTTTGCAGAACATATATAACGGGAGCATAAAATTGAACGAAGTTGTCCCTATATTTTCAATTGTACCTACTTTTAACACCCTGGAACATGGGTTCAGTAATAACGTTTACACAAGTAAAATAGCTGTTTTGTGACATTTTAATAATTATATTAACTCTCATTCTATACCCTCTCACAAATTCTGTATATTTCCATAATTACTTGCAGTAGAATAGATACATGAAGAATATATGTTAACATGGTAAAAAATATTTCGTGTAGCACTACTAGAAAAACACATAAGCGAAACAAACATGAAACAGCATGGATATCGAGTAAGGACAGTGAAATATTCAATTTACCTATTGCTTATTCTCGGCTGCTACGTTTACAGTTGTCCGAACGACGGAAGCTCACATAGTTCAAATCCCTCAAACAGGAATAATAATTTATCTCATATTTTAAACGTGTTAATAAAATATGCTTGAAAGCGTGTTATTGGTACGCCAATTTTTTAGTTGAGAAATGTGGGAGCATGGGCTAAAAGGTGGTTTCATTCCGCTATTGGGTTGCCGCCCTTATGATCTGTTCGTCTCGGCGGGATAAAATGGCAAAATTATATTTTTCCTCCCAAAAAAGTCACCGGAAATATCATGACTGTTCTTTTAGCGGTTCCTCCCAAAGGGTTTAGCTGCCTCCGATATTTCGGGAATTGAAATCTCTGGCTTTTTGGGTCAACCTGTTGTCAATTACACGTTTAATACATTATAGTAGTATTGAGTAAGATCTGTTGATGGTCTATGTATCCTATATTGTTTGCTGCTTTAAAAGACCCTCGACACATCATCCCTAAATATGACATGAACCCTGATGAAAATTATTTTCCTCTGGGTTTCCTGTGTGGAATGGCGTAAAAGGCAAAGTGGTTAAAACTCGCGCTATTATAGCACGATCATCAATTTCCGCTTTTCCCCATCATAATGGTAGTAGGGAGAATTCAAATCTTGATGGATTTTTGACCTGAAAAGTTTTTCTGTATTTTGTAACAAAAAACTATTTATTTTTGGAATAACTTAGAGAGTAAAATCTCCGATTGTAATATTTAATTATTGATGACAATATTAGCGATTCCTAAACGAAAATCTGAAACAGAAAAAGATACGGTCACATCTAGGACTCGAACCCTGGGTTCGATTTCTGGTTTCAGATTTTCGTTTAGGAATCGCTAATATTGTCTTCAATAATAATAAAAAAAAACTATTGTTGATATATTCATGAAACCTTAGAGATGATCTAACAATGCTTAGATGATAATCTAGTGATGATTTATTGATGATCGGTTGATTATTTATTGATGTTCTATTGGTATATTTTTGATGATGAGTTTTTAGTTATCCATTGAAAATTATTTAATAATAATCTGTGATAATGATATATTGACGATCTGTCGATTGTTTCGTAAAGGCGAAACGTTTGCTTATTTGACCATGCATCTTAGCGTTTTAATTTTATATCCTCGTCCTGTCAACGATAGAATCAGAAAACGGGTCTTACATAAACTACACAACATAAACTAACCCCCTTATCTGTCACATGTTATGAGTTTATTTTTGGCTTTCTCTAGCACACACCATCAAAGTTTATATTGTTTATTGCAAGCCATAACACGTTCCCAAAGTTTCTTCCTTGCTACTTCCTTCTTAGTGCTTTATGTCGTGTTTTGCTGCCGTCATTTTCCGATCCAACTTCTTGGAACATATTGCAGTCAACTGGCACCTGACCTCTGCTAATGGACGGTGTAATGTGTTTTGAAACGTTAGACAACGAGGCCAATATGTCAGACCTAACAAACGAAGGTCACTTAGAATAAATGATTAAATTAATCTGCTTATCAGATGTTTGAATTAACCGATAAATTGATAACTGGAGTAATTTTAAATTTGGGAGGCGGGTTTGGGTACCGCTGCCTCGGGAACCATTTATTGGATAACCAACACCTCTGCCATAGGTCACCCCAAGGAGTCCCTTTGACCTCTCCAACTGGTCTCTCGACCCATCTCGATCCATTGATTTGTCCGTCACTCCTGGATGCCCTGATCCCAAGAATCCTACCCAACCCTCATACCTTTTACTTTCCCGGAACTTCCTCAACTTCCTTTCCTTAAAAAAGACCCTCCACAAAGCATCCCAAAAGATGACATATTCCATGAGGGAAATTATGTACGTTGCTTGAAACTTTTTTGTTTTACATTATTAATGTTTATAAAAAGAACAAAACATGATTAACATTACATTACAGTTATTGTAATTATGTATTCAGGTGTACCTACTTATTACTACTAATATATTTTTTTTGTGTTTTTTATAATTTTTCCCTTCTACGAGCGCATTTGTTTAGAAGAAGGGTGAAATAAAGAAAAGGTAGAAATCACGATGATTAGTATAATTAGGTTTTTAAGTAAATATGAACATTTTGTCTACAAATTTAGAAAATAACTCATTCATTAGGTAGGAAGTTATTCCTTTTGAAAGAATTTAACACAGTTAATTTTTATTTATTTGAATTGGTCTTTAATTGCTTTTACCGTTGTTAAATTGGGTTCCATGATAACTCAACACAGTGACAATTCAACACACTTTTAAAAAGTGATATAAAGTCATTAGAAACGATGAAAACAATTTTTTTTTAACCTAACCTAACCTAACCTACTTAACCTACTTAACCCAGTTAATAAAGTTTTTGTTTCATCACTTTCCATGACTTTATATAACTTTTTAAAGATGTGATGAATTATCATTGTGATGATTTATCCTGTCACCGTTAAATTGTTCTGACGTTTTCCGGTAGGATGTACATGCCTAAGATCCCGGTTTGGAAAGGATTTTTTAGTCTGCCGACCAGCAGCTTAACAGTTTTTTTTTGTGTACGATACGAAATAAAAATTCTAATAAATAGAATGAAAGTAATAAAAAAATCGTACACAAAAAACTACCAGGGTGCTGGTCGGCAGACAAAATTTTTCTTCAATGGGATGATCTAGACTACATGTATTCGTTGGTGGTGCTCGATGACGTTTACCATTTTTTTTTGCTTTTTCTCAGGCTGTCTGTTTTTTTTTCTCATCATCTCATCAATTGACGCCTATCGTAAAAAAACCATTCCCGTTCATGTACCTTATGACGTAATTTTGTCGAAAAAAATCGTTCACTATTTCCATGACTGCGCGGAATCCTCCAAGAGGCGCACCGGCAAACCAACCTCTTTAAGATTTCCTAAACGTCCATTCTCAGTGCAAAGTAGTTTCATCTGTGTAAGTGTGTACCCGATGACGTTGGGTTTATTGTACTGCGATCCCAGACTACGAGTTTTTATCCCTAGATAATACATTTTATGTGATGAGAATTCGTATTTTGTCGTGGGCGACTTTCACTTAACAAAAATGTGTTATTGTTTTTCGTTCATTAGGTTTTATAACTATTTTTTTATTGGGTTTTATAACTATGTTTTTCTTTTATTAGGTTTTATAACTATGTTTTTCTTATATTGGGTTTTATAGCTATGTTTTTGTTTTATTAGGTTTTATAACTATGTTTTTCTTTTATTAGGTTTTACAACTATGTTTTCCTAACATTGGGTTGTATAGCTAGTTTTTCTTTTATTAGGTTTTATAACTATGTTTTTACGGACTAGATCATTATATTTTAGTATTTTATATTCCTAAAAAATTATGTTTGCTCCATAATCCCTTGGTTTATTTAAAATATCAAATTGATTATTAGACACAGCACTTTGAATCGATTGGAAAGAGGTAGCACAACAAGGTTTAACAAATCAAAAATCACCTAAAATAATACTTGCTACTACTGACCATGAGTATCTGAGATGATGCTCTAATAATAGCTAATACCTAATGCTTATATTAGTTCATACCTAATAATAGCTTACTGACCATGAGTATCTGAGATGATGCTCTAATAATAGCTAATACCTAATACTTATATTAGTTCATACCTAATAATAGCTTACTGACCATGAGTATCTGAGATGATGCTCTAATAATAGCTAATACCTAATACTTATATTAGTTCATACCTAATAATAGCTTACTGACCATGAGTATCTGAGATGATGCTCTAATAATAGCTAATACCTAATACTTATATTAGTTCATACCTAATAATAGCTAATACCTAATACATATTTTAGTACCTATCTGTTATGCTTGGAAAGTTTCTTTAACTCTTAAATATCCAACCACGATGTGACTAGGTATAATACTCCTATAAACATTTCGTCGTGAAATTTCATTACGCTTAACCTAAGTACCGCCCCTGGGACGGAAGACAATGTGTTTGCCTATTGTCCTCGAGATACCTTGGATCGATTTTATATTCCATCCGAATATACGCAATGTTATACGCATGACTGAATCGCTTATAAAAAAGGTTTTAACATTCTTTCATTAAGTGGTTTATCGAGAGTAAAACCTATTTCTTTGTAACCGTACACCGATTTGTTTATTTATTTATTTATTTATTGGATGATTTTTATAGCGCCGCTTTTGCGAAATATCACCTCAGGGGCGCTGTACAGTTAATGCAGATATTACAAAAAAAAATATATATATATATAAATAAATAAATTGTTGCTGCATTTGTTCGATCATTGTGCAAATTGTTGATACGATTTTTTTTCTTTTCCTTTTAGGAGACTGGATGCATGAAACCTGCTTTTTAGAACACGAAGGTAATTAATAATATATTATGTTATTTCTAAGTTAGTTATAGTTTGACTGGTCTATAGTTAGTAATAACATAGATTATTATAAAAATGTGTTATATATTTTTACAGGGTCATCCAAATATAATTATTATTACTAATAATTATTTTATTTTATCATTTTGTGACGTAACAGTACTTTAAAATAATGCTTGTATTTAGATAGCTACTTTTATATATTATTACTGCTTACGAAATCTCTGTAAAGAGTGGGTACCTATTTTAAATGACTTAGCAAACATTTATATTAAAAGAAATGTATCGTTTCCTTGATACTTTTGAAAAAAACTCCTTTCGTTTAACTCGTGAAATATCCCATTACAATTCCTGTGAATCGTCTAATTGCCGTTTCAGCATTAAATATGGAGTATAATGTCTTACGGAATGTGGTTGTTGATGCGATAAATGTTGAGGTAAAATGTTATAAATTGCATGTTTAGTATCGGAGATCCTTTGTCTCATTACTTTCCAAGCGGGAGCTAAGGGTTGATCCCCACCTTTCAAGCATCCTCCATCAAAATCATCCCCCGAGTAAAAAAACACCTAACAAATTTACACCCGAAAACGTACTTGACTTAAATAATTTATACTTTTTTATCATTTTAAATATTGAAACTACAATAGTATTAGCCCGTATTTGCTCGTATAATCAGTGAGTTTCTTCGTCGTGACCAACGGTCCATACAAATCTGTACAAAGAGCAAGCCAGTTTCATTATTTTCGCAAGACTTTTTATCCGCGTGTGCCACTACCATGGTAACATCCTAATGAGGATTCTGTCACACTAAAACTAGTTTTCAGGGACCTAATGATTAAATACGCTTAAAGTGTGCCATTGATTTTTAATCTTTTGCTAGGAAGGTATATGAACATACACGTACGATCGTTTTAACATTAAATCCAATCAAACACACCAAATTCAATGAAACGGCGGGTGTCGAATTTGTTGCTTTGTAGGCGTTCAAAATTCTTTATAAACTCAATAAAGGAGGATTTTTTTAAAGAATCTGATGCACTTCGCTAAATGCTAATTTTTGGCTGCAAGACTGTTAAATATACATATATATTCAATATTCCACCACGATCTAGGAAGAAAATTTACCAGCTGTCACTTATTTGAAACACCTCAATGGCTTGCTTTTTCATTTTCTCGTTAAATTTATTTAGAATGCTCAACAGTATTCTTATTCATTAATTATATTTGAATCAGAAATACTTTTCAGAGAAGTCCACAATAAATAGCATTTAATTTTCCCCGTCTATCCTTCGTTCGGAAAATATTTTTGACTTTATCAATATTTTTCTTTTGTGTTTTAATTAAATGGCCCCATTCTGTAACAATCTAAAAAAAAATACAAAAGAATTTTTTTTGGTGATATTTAAGTAGTACAAATCTCGAAGAGTGATGTCCTAGCTTTGTGAAATTTTGCATAAAAAGCCTGGAGCTTTGAAATATCAATAACTTCTTTTCAATAAAATTATGATATTGAAACATACTTCTCGAGCCAAACCTTAGGTGGCGCCGGTTAGTAAAGCAAGTTTTTTATAAAATGTACGTTTCTATTTGTACGATATTTTCATCGGGAATATATATTTTTTCAATTCCCGATACATTACAATCGATCACGATACCTCCAGCTGCCTCGTGCACCCTTCCAATAATAATGGCCTTTTCCGCTAACTGTGTATTATTTTCGTTCAGTGATAGATCTGCGCGGCTTAGCAGATATCCCAACACAACTTAGAATTACTTTAGCGTCTAGTTCCCTGGCCTCCCTTCGCTGACCTTTCAGTGAGTTATATGGGAATAATAGATATCTTTGTCCAGGGATTGAGTTGCACGTTATTTATTACACAACTTTGGATATAAATTAAAAGTTATTCCGTTAAAATGTTAGCAGTTATATGAGACCATTTTGCGATATGTGACTAACGTAAAATTAAATCTAAACCACAAAGTACGCAACTTGTTTGTCATACTAAAACTGGCGAATATTGAGTAACATAACACAGATTGACGCAAAAAATACTCTTTTCAATTTTCTTTCAGAAATTTGTAGTCCAATGCAACTACGTTCAGTCAGTAAAGTCTTTCCATCATGAGCTTTGATGTTCTTTATTTAAATGTAAAAAATTAGATAACAAGATTATTCCTTCAATTTTTTCATTATTATTCAATAAGAAAACTGTTTTTGAAATCAGTCTGCCGATCGGTTCGGAAATCAGTCTGCCGATCTCTAAAAGTAGAAAATCAGTTAGCCGATCCCTAAAAATAGGAAATCAGTCTGCCGATCCCTCAAAGTAGGAAATCAGTCTGCCGATCGCTTAAAGTAGGAAATCAGTCTGCCGATTGCTAAAAGCAGGAAATCAGTCTGCCGATCGGTAAAAATTGTATTCGGTCGATGTCGTGTAAAATCAGCCTAATTACCACCACATGCATGTCATTAGAAACATTAGGATTTTTGATGAACCATTAAAATCTTTATTCGCTTCTTGTTCTGAACATTACACTTGTTTTTTTATTTGGCCACCTCACGATAAAATTCACGTTAAAAATAGTGAAAGAATTCAGCGAAAGTTTTTACGATTTATTAATTTTAAGTTATATATCCACTTGGGACAATTTAACAACTTTTTACTAATTGCCTTAAAAACATACACGAGGATAAGCAACCTATGCTTATTTTTCAAAATTGTAAAATCGGAGCTCGATTTTGCGAATTTCTGAGTCTGGTCAATTTAAGAGTAGCTACTCGACACACTAGCCACCTATTTCATTGTTTTCATCCAAAAAAGAATTTTATAACAATCTCGCCAATTCCTCGCCTACATAGATGTACCAAAAAACTAAATGAATATACCAAATATGTCGACATTTTTTTTATTTCAAGATATGATTTTTGATAATTTCACACTACCATTTTGTTTAATTTTATGTAATTGTAAACCACTGAAATGTAAGAAATTATTTTTTCAACCATTTTTTATTTTTATATCCCATATGTTATCCCTATGTACAAAATTGTAAACATTTCAATGTAAAATTGCAATAGCCCCATGGGCGTATAAAAAACTAAATAAAATATTAGTCAATATTTGAAGTGAATTAAATCCCATTTGCAAATAGGCTCACGAGTGAGGCCTTTACTTTTAGTATAATTTAAGCGAGCCCTTTGTAAAATTTGCATTTAACCCTGGCTAGTATATGATCGTCTTACATATTGATTTATCCGTGAACTATTAGTTTGTTCTGTCTTACGAACCGAATCATCAAACATTCTAATTACTCTAGTTTCTTTGACTCGTATTTGACAAGGCGTTTGGATTGTCACTACAACCTCCAAAACACGCTCCTGTGTGCAAACTGCTCCCGTATCGAGTTAAGCCGAGACAACCGGCACAATGCTTAATTAAGCTTATATCTCCGTTTGACAGACACTTAGTGTCGACGCCAGAGAATTTATCTAGGATGTTAATTAAATCTTTAGAGCCTCACGGATGGGAGATGAGGGAAGACACGGCGGAAGGTACCGAGAAGAGAGAAAGTGTATAAAAGTTTGCGACAGTTGCGAGCTTTGCAATTGTACCCCGCTTATTGCCACCTGTGTGCGCAGGAATTCCGACAACTTTTCCTTGACTCCCTTGAAAAGGGGTAACTGATATTAGTATTTTTCCATTCAACCTTCTTTCTGCGATTCTCGTTTCTATTTTAAATTCTTGAAAGTCGACTTCATTGTACTGCGTAAACAGAATGAATAACGACAATTCTTTTGTGTATGTAGAAGTAATTTTGCTTATTTAATTCGCTGGATCTTTTTTCCTATATTTATTCTTGAGCAGCATATTGTGACATATTCGAGGATGCTGTGCAGTATGATTTTTTTAAAGAAAGGAAAAAGTAAAAAAAGCCTTGTGTTGGAAAAACGAGGCTTGTATTTTTTGCTTATTTAGTTCGTTGCATATTTTTTCCTTTATTTATTCTTCCGCAGGAAACTGTGTCATCTTTGGGGTTGCTGTGAAAAATGATTGTTTTTAAGGAAAGGAATTAGTAAAAAGCCTAGTGTTGGAAAAACGAGATTTGTGTTGTAGAAAGAAGAAGCACAAAAGCCGGAAAGTTAAGCAAGAACACCGTAAAAACTGCACATTTTGATAGACATACATAATTTAAATTTAAAAAATAAAAAGTATCGAAGAAATTAATGCTGCTAGGAATACAGTAGTCTCACCTGTTCAAATTAAATTGTTCCATTAATTGAACTACGTGCGCATTTGGTCATATGATGGCGGTGATTGGCATATCATTTAATATACATGGATACTGCGATTTCGGTACTTTGGTATTTTCATATTTCCCCCCCAGAAGACATGATAAATTAATTATTTTAATTTTTCAACTTGTTTCAATTCTCCAACAAACATTTACCCTTACACCAACCGAATAGAAATAGTGAGCATCATTTAGCTTTAAGTACGGCACTTTCTCAAACGCCACTCTCTCTCGTGAACTTGAACCGGGCTCAATCGTATGACGATGATCTATTATAGTCCTATGTTCGCATTCCTATCCCGCCTGTCCCTGGTCCTCGCTCCGGCTGACTAGTCCCGGCCAGCGGGTTGCGGTTTGACACAGCCTCCGAGGCTTGCATATTGTTTTTGTTTTATGGACTTCAGGCGGCGCTATTTCCCGGTTGGCTTTAATAAACGATTACAGTAGAGTTTTCGAAATCGCGTTATTTATGAAGGGTCCTTAATGGGTTTTCAGTGTACCAATTCAAAGCGGACCCAGGAACTCAATATTTAGCGGGTGCTCTGGCCATTAGTAATAAATACCGCAACATAAGGTCTTTAAAAAGTACCTACTTTCACTGCCTGGCTTTTTCTTGGCTCGAGCTTCAACACTTTTCTTCTTACTAAATGATCAATTTAAAACAAGCGTTTAATATGGCGTTTCATTTTGTTTTTTCACAATATCATTAATATTTGAATACTCGTAATAGTTAGTTCTAAAACTCCGTACATAATTAATATCTGATCAAATTTCATGATGGTAAACCTTATCATTCCAAAGTTTTTTTTTGCTTCGGATTCTATTTCCTACTTTAGGATTATAGTTGAAACATTGAAACATACACATTTATACTGTTACTGGGAGCACACTTATTTTCCGTAGACCCTCTTGTGTGGGATTAAAGTAAAAAAAAAACATTTAAATAGCGCTTTTGGGGTAGCTTTTGTTTGTGCAAAATCATTTATAAAGCCTTTACCATTTCAGCTCATGGACTTTATTATTCATATCTATAGACTAATTAATAAAATAAAGTCTATGGACTATAACTAACCATCACCCCGTTTCCCCGCAGGGGTAGGCAGAGAGGACGGACCGCCAAACATCTCGGTCTTGGCACACACTTCTTGCCACATTCACATTCATGCATCGCCTCATACAATACTCTTCTCTTATTCTGACTCTCGACATGGCCCTACTCAATTATCTGATTCACTTGATCGTGCCATTTCTTTGGTCGTTCCCGACTTCTGCTACCATCTTGAATAAATATAAATATTATTAAATAATAATAAAATATGTACATTCTAACGCAGCATTACGTTCATTGATCAAATGCATTGTATATCTGGTTTGTGTTATTGAACAACGAATTGTAGATGCAATAAGTCGATAATAGTTTGACTGTCTATAGTTAGTAATAAGAAAGATCATTGTAGACACATACTATATATTTGTGCAGCGCCCTTGGGGTGATTTTGCACAAAAAGGCACTATACAAATCATCCAACTATTATTATTGGCTTTGTAAATGTGCGTCCTGTAGTTAACATATTCGTTTTATGTATGAATGAAAAATAAACATCTTATCATTTAAATTATTGATTTTTCACATTCACCGCAAAGATTTATTTCTAAGTTCCTTTGATTTTAAGTGTCCCCAACTCAACCGTAAGCTATAAACGTCACATTGAGTGTTTTTATTTATTTTGACTATTAAGTCTCTGAAAGGGCTAGCGTCGCTGTCACTAGTCACTTGGCGTGACAAACGAGCTTTTAATGCTCGCTAAACCTGTTGAAAGCTAATTAATAAAGATTTGGACAGTTTTATGTTTTGTTTTGGCATGTTCTCGTTCGCACCTTTACAACGTACACTCCGCTATTTCTACAACATGTTCACTTTGACTAAATTAGAATTCAGCTCACCTGCAGTTTGTTTAGGATTGTTTGAGCTGCAGTAAGGGATGCACAAGCAATCTTTCCCTGCTTGGAATGCAGCTTCCGTTGAATATTAACGGTGTTGCCAGGTTTGCGCCGCTTTCTGTTTTGCCATTCTCTTTTTAAAATTAAATTCTTGTAGTGAAAGACGTGAGTGTTTTTTGTACTTTAAAACAGCTCGTCAGCATTCTTATTACGGATTTCAATTGTATTATCCGATTGTAAGAAATTTTCTTGCAGTAAGCTGAAATTAATGCTTTCATACTTCTGCAACAGGCAGTCTGTTAAACTGGCATTTTATTGCTTATAAAGAATATCACATTCCTGAAAATTACAGTCGAGGCAGAAGGAAAGCGCATAGCAGATACTAAGTTCGGTGAGCGTACTTTTTGAGTGACAGGAACTAAACGTGGAATAAACTGCCACACGATTTAAGAATAATAATAATAAAGACTCGAGTAAATTCAGTGCGAAGCATTAAACTCATCTCTTCAGAAAATCATTTCCATAAATGGTTCAGTTTTTTTTAAATTCTTTTTTTTTTTAAAAGAAAGACAAACATTCCCGGGTTACGAATAACCTGACAATATTTGAAAATCTCGTACTCCCACCACAGTAAGCTGAAAATTTTGCTTGTGTTGTGATGGGGGACTTGGCCAGCCGAGGAATTGAACACACTACGCCTGGGTGGGACCCAAACGCGATGTCAACTCAGCCACCGACCGGTCAGTATGTACGTTAGGTTTTAAACCTAACATACATAGCTAAGCTAGCCGATTAGTATCTACCTAGTCATTTACGGAATATATTAGTTCATGCACTAGTACTAGTACGAAAATGCGTCGATCTACTGCTGTACTAGTATAAAAAGCCTGAACCTTTTCACAGTCCCTGACATTGTAAATAACTAAATATGTAAATGTTAAAAAACATTGGTAAGAACCATCCATAAGATAAATCTTAGCAAGTTTTTGAACAGTGCGCTTGGGGTGATTTAAAAAAAACGACACTACACAAATTAACTAATTATTATTATTGTGGCAGTTTTTTCTTCTCCTTGTGCCCACTCCTTTCGGAGGTTTGCTAACATCGGATCAATATTGACTCTGCAGACTGCAGCCAGAAACATTACTGCATAACTGCGCTCATACCAATCGTGTAGGTTTCGAAGCCATGAGGTGAATGTTCCCTTAATTATCGTTTGCAATTACTTTATTGTTGTGGTTTTCATTATGTACCCAAGATATTGTCGTTTTTTTTAGTAGTGTCTAGTACAATGATGAAAACCTCTACCTTACCATTTTCCTGATGATTCATTATCCAAGGTATTTTGAGAATATGACGAATATTTGTGAATATTTCACATGTTCCTCGCATTTTTAGAAAAATGCTGTGACTGTAGAGTGTGTATAATATAATAAATAAATTCTATTAACGATGTATTCAGGTTATTGCTGCGAATTTGGCTCGGTTTGCCAACATTTAGGTAGGCATTGCAGTGTCAATCATCAAGATAGATGTGACGCCTGTCACGCATCAGCTCGAGGGTATTGCGCAATGTTACAATTCAGAAAATGGAAATAGGGATAGAAGAGAATAAATTTACCTGGAATTTTTTTTTTTCGATTTCTGTATCACCCATGTCCTAAATGAAGAACGGAGACTGGGAATATGTACATTATTACGTTATAGTGTAGATTAATCAATTTATCGACTTATCATTCATTACTTTTTACTGCCGAATTTGTCAAAAATCGCCATTTAAAATGAAATATTCTGACAGTATCTTCATTTACAGAAATTCTATCTTTTTCTTAAAATAGTATTTTATTTGAACTACTTATTTTTATAAGAGATAGAGACTAGGAATTCGTTATAAATTGTACCGCGCTCTTGAGGTGATTTTTCACAAAAACTGCGCTTTAAAAATTATCCAATTATTATTATTTAATAACATTTTTTTGAAGAAGTGCTAACATTTTGCAGCTTCCAATGAATTAATTATTAATTGATTTTGGATAGGAAATGGATTGATTAATTAGTATAACATTGTGTGCAATGAAACTTGTTGAGTTATTAGTATGACATTGTATGCAATGAAACCTATTGTATTATTAGTGTGACATTGTATGCAATGAAACTTGTTGTATTATTAGTATGACATTGTATGCAATTAAACCTGCTGTATTATTAGTATGACATTGTATGCAATGAAACTTGTTGTATTATTAGTATGACATTGTATGCAATGAAACCTATCGTATTATTAGTATGACATTGTATGCCATGAAAATTGTTGTATTATTTTAGATAAAATATTATGCTTACTATATACAATATTTGTTGTACTATTTAGGTACAGATATCCTGATGTTCTCAATTCATTCATAAAATGAACACAACATTTATAAAAATGTGACAAGTATACGAACACTATACAAGATAACATAATAAATTGTACACTAATGTAGTAAAGACTGAAAGTGGTGAGTGAAGCATAGGCCATGAGGGTATACACTTTTACAATGTCCTTCCCGGTAGCCTAAAAACGGATAATCGAATAAGTAAATTTAAGAAAAAAACTTTTCCAAGATAAGTGAACAGAAATATAATTTAATGTAGAGTGATTTTTAAGATGAGATGTTATGTGTTATTGTTATATTGTGTAAAATTATTATGTTTATGTATAAAATAAAGCTTGAGATATCTGGGGCGTATGTGTGGTAAAACCATGTACGATCGTGTGAGAAATGTGGAGATCCGCAAAGAATACGAGGCTGATGTAAATGCAATGTGTAAGATTAAGAAAGGGACGCTTAGATGGTTTGGGCATGTGGAGCGAATGAGCGAAGAAAGGAGTGTAAGGAGAATATATGATGCAAATCTGAATGGTAGCCGAAATCGGGGACGCCCGAGGAAGACATGGCACGATTAAATTAATCAGAATAATAGAAGAGTATGCATGAGACGATGTATGAATGTGAATGAGGCATGGAGTGTGTGCCAAGACCTAGGTATTGGCGGTCCGTAGAATCTGCGCACCCCTGCGGGGAAACGGCGCAGATGGTTAGTTAGTTAGATAAGCTCGTATCTGTTAGTTAGAAAGTGAAATATTTTAAATAAAAAATTGAAAATCTACATATAAAATAAATAAATTTAAAAAACAATTAAAATACTGGGACTCATATGTGCCTACATATAATGTGAAGACATGAAAACAAAACCCTTATCTACCATATCTCATAAAATGGGTATCCCTCTCGAAAATGCAAAATAATTATTTTCTAAAATCGCCAGCATCGAAATAAAGGTACCTCCGTTAGGTTTACGCTTTATTTTTACGTCCATCAATCAAATAACCGTTCCTTTCAACCTTTATGCTTTTTATTTATTGTTTCCACTTCAAAAGTTACTTTGCCCGAACCGTAACCTATTTTTCACATACGAGACATTAAAAGCTGGATGAATAGAACAATCGTAAAAAAGCTATCAAAAGACCCGGAATCATCTGAAATTTTGGGCTTTCATTTTACCCGCATTTGGTCACCAATAAAAAACAAAATATAAAATTCTACGTCAATGTTCTGTACTTTATGAAATGTCAAGCGTTTCATTCTTGTCAAAATAATTTTGTAGGCAAATTAACTTTATTTTAGATCTAATTAAGTGAAGATTTTTTTTTAGCCTTCTTTTTTCTGATTTTCTTCCTATTTTATTTCTATAATAATTAATACTTAGCTTATCGACATACCTAACACTTTTTTAATATATCACCTCAAGAACAAACTATGCTGGAACATAATTTCAAACTATATGTACCTTCAAAACATATATCGCACTGCTGCAACAAAATTTCCAAAACTTAAACAAATCTGATGTTTGTATTAACTACTTTTGGTAGTATATCTTCGTAAGGTACTTGTGTTTTGCTTTAATTCTGATAAACTGCGCAATAAAAAGATTATAATATTTATAACTTTTAAATTTAAATTTTCTTACAAAATTGAAAATTTGCCGGAGCTAATTTATATATATTTTTATATGCTTAACCATTAACCCCTAAAAAAAATTGCTTGTTTCGATTTTTTATGCTTTCATATTTATTACAAAATTGTTGTTTTTTTTTGCTGATGGCTGATGATAGGAATAGAAGCTTTTTACCACACCTTTTCTTGATATTTTGTTAAAATTAATAATGGAAACACTTTTTCCGTTATTGAAGAATAATAAATCGTTTTTCACCCACAATTGGTACTTTACAACATCACAGTAAGTCGGTAACATGTTGTATTATTATTTAAACTGTTTTGATTCACGTGCAAGACTTGATAAATCATTTCCTTTGTTGCGCATTTCTTAGAATATAAGTATGGCATCAAGAATTCGATGCGCGGGATCAAAAATCCACTAGAGAGATCAAAAATGCACCTTTTTTTTGAAAAAAAATAAATCCAAACATGCCTTAACTAACTTTAAAAAATTACGGAAAATAATCCAGCGGTTAATTAATTAGTCAGGCCCACACTGACTTTACGCGTGAGGCAGAAAATAGTATAATTACAGACGCCACTCGATTTTGGGATTACGCGAAAGGTAAACTCCGCAGCTGTGACAAACTTAATCACACGAAGTTTAATGATAATAAATATGACGGATGTTCTGAGATCGTGGAAGGTTTCGCAGACTATTTTCAATCGGTACTTACCGACATGACATTTCCTCCATAGCTTTGTCATCATACAATACTTTACCTATACACATCCATGAAATTAACGATGACGATATTGTTACCGCTTTTCACAAGCTAAAACCAAAATACTCAATCGGCCCCGATTGTATTCCACCGGTCACACTAAAAAATACTCTATTTTTTTTAATTCAACCTCTGGAGCACATGTTTAACCTTTCACTTCGTAATCTTTTCAGAAATGTGGAAACTAAAAAAAGTCATACCTATACACAAAAAGGCAAAAAATCTTTAATTATAAACCTAAAATTGTTCTATCGAGCACCCGCATTTTTTTTAGAAACCTCACAGATATATTATAATCAGAACAAACATGCACTCACCGAGAATCAGCACGGATTTCGCCCCAATCTATTACTTTCAACAAACCTTATGAATATCTATATTAACAAGTCGTTTGAAAAAATTGTACATGTGGATGTGTTTTGTACAAACTTAGGGAAAGCATTTCTCAAAGTCGACTATGATATTTTATTAAAAAAATGTAGTGACATCGGATTACTTACACAATTGTCATCAGTATGTCAGTTACGGACACCATTTTTCTCACGAATACAAAACTAACTCTGGAATTACCCAGGGATCGAACGTAGGACCCCTCCTCTTTCTTTTATTCATTAACGATATTGGCAAGACCATGACCAGCTCAAAATATCTCCTCTTCATTGATGATATAAAACTTTTAAAAACTAATAAAAGTCACTGATTCCATTCTTCTGCAGAATTATATTAATGGTCAGAATAGAACAACTTACCTTTCATCGTCCAGAAATGCAGGGTCGTCACTTTTACAAGATCCAAAGATACATTCCTGTTCCCCTACCACATTAATAAAAATATATTAACACAATAAGATTCAAGACCTTTGCGTTATTTTCGAAGAAAATCTTTCTTGCAAATCCCACATATCTGACATTTTTGCTTGGATTTGATCTTCGTAATGCGAGATCATTTACTAACGGAATACGAAGAATATAGCTTCATTATTTGGGCAAGTTCTGAACAAAACCATATCCTAGAAATAGAAATGTACAAAAGAGGTTTATGGCGTTACCTATATATGAGAGAATATACGTATTATCAATTTCTGTATCCATCCTTGCTCTTATATCAGACCTCGACAATCAACAGAGCGACTCCTGCCTAACGATTCTGCATTGACCATCGACATTTTTAATGTCATTTACAGACAGTTGAGAACTACATTTTGACGCATGTCACAAAATAGTTAAACTGCCTCCATGACATTTTATACTTACATGTACCTCAAATTTGTAATCTTCTCCGTAATATATTGGTGCATAACCGTTTTTAGGAGAACATGAATAAATAAATAATTGTAATAAAAGTTACTTATTACCTTTTCTGCTCTAGTAACATGTAAATTTTTTTTTTTTAATAATTTTAAGTTTAACCGCGCCACCTGAATATGTTATCGCAGGTCTATATTATTTGTGTTTTTTATCATATAGATAGTGTCAGTGATTAAACGTATAGGTATTTTGAAATTTTTAAAATAAAATAAAATCACTCCGCCCTAATATACACAGTGAAGATGTACAACTGCAATGTCAAGTATGAAAGTTAGCGATATACGAAAACAAAGTAAGTACATAATAATATATTATCGTCTTTCATGATATCGATATCATGTTAAACGTAATGTAACGTCAAAAGGTTCAAATCCAAATATTGGGTGTGAATGTTAACGGTCGTTCTTCGTTTAATGTCCACTATATATATATCTAAATTTACATGTACGTATCAAAGTTCACAGTAAATTCTTTTACATGTTTGTATTACACAAAAAAAGCTTTTCCAACGACAAAAAGTTTGTTTTCGTGGTTGAGCAATTTATTAGTCTGCAGATATCCGGAGGGCGACCATTGCGCCGGCCTCACTCACCGCAGCTAATGTTGCCAATTATTTTCACAGTTTTCTGCTTCTGGGGTGAATTTGTGGCGGCTGGCTATGAAAAATAATATACTACAGGGCCGGCCTAGCCAGCCTAACCAATCTACCTAACCTAACCCTCCGCCGTCCACCCCGCCAACCCGCCACCCCGCCACCGCGTGCCGTGTAATCTGGATATTGTCCGCAAGGCGGCGCGGGGCTAATGAGCCACTCTGCCTTTAAGGGTAGCTGTTAGGTATGCGGGTTTACTAGTTACGAAATAGTGTACAACCAAAATACGCGTACGTATACTACATATGTATAGAACATATTATATCCCATGTTTAGATGCTTGTAAAGGCATAGTCTTTTGCGTTGTCTTTCTGCCTACTGACAGTTCATGGGCATTTACGCCAAATTTTTTACATTTTTTTAAACTTTCCATTTCATTACTTTTACGTTTTATTGATAAGTTTCCACAAATACCAGATTACAAGAAGTCGGAATTTTTTTTCGGTTCTGAAATTCTACTTCAGGGACTAACTGTCATAATATGTACTCATTTCCCAGAATACTAATGGAGGGTATGATACTTCAGTGGACATCTTCACTGTATCACTTAATAAATACAAAATATTGTTGCTTAAGCACTTCAGTTGAGTATAAATCTTTTTTTTAAAACTGTTTAGTACTAATAAAATTGTATTTAATTTTATGAACTATTCCTATGTAAAAGCTCATAAAAGGGGCGTTAGAAACAAATAAACGCCGTCGCGTAATGCAACTAACAGACATTTTACCAAATTGATTTTTTTCAATAGCTATTCAAACACTCTATATTTTATTGTTTGCAATATACTAAGTAAATATTTAAGATACCAGAAAATTAATATTACATACCTAAAATTAAATATGAAATCAGACTTTATTTAATTGAATGTAGAAAAAGGGCACGGTTAAACCGCACAACACACTTCCTTAATTAATTTAAAATATATGCATGTTCGACAATCGTATTTTGGGATACAAACTTTACCGAAAATTCCCACATATCATTTTCCAATCGGAAAATGTGAAAAGTGTTGTCACTTTCTAGGAAATTTCAAATAAAATTATAAAAAAGGTCACTGTGTCTATTTTTTTAAGTTGTCTGTGCTATAAAGCTGCTTTCTGAAGCCTCGAAAACTCTTAAAGAGTAGACTGTATGAAATTTTCAAATTTTTTATGTCTAAAGTTAAGCTTTTCAGCTCTCAATATCATTTTCGTCAAGAGTGATGGATCTTTTAAATATCCACGTAACTTTCAAAGATAAGTACAAGTATATTTGTTTCAAATAATCTTACCAAAGCAATTTGTCTAACATGTTCAGTCTACAAAAAAACAATGCTCTTATTAAAAAATCCTAAATTTATTTAGGTACCTTATTTATAAATTTACCAACTAAATTACTGATTTAGAAAATATAACCTCCCGTCACTCATTTAAGATTATTCTCATCACATCCCGGTATCACAATGTTAATCAAGGGCGGCATGTTACCCTATTCGTAGTAACTGTAACTAGGGTAGTTCTATATACGAGTGCGCGGCAGGTTTAGGGGACGATTGAGTTTTCACGGGGCTACACCCCTACGACCGTCTTGTTAGCGAGATTTTTAATTTGCCCACCCATGAAATGAAAAGCAATTTCCACAGTTCGTGCGGTTGGTTTTTATTAAATTTGTTGAATTATGAAATTAATGATTGCACGGAGCCTACGCCGCGGAAAATTTAAACGAGGATATGAGTCCGATCCGTAGGCAATATTATATTACGCGTAAACTTATTAAATTTGATTACAATCGTAATTTACTGTTGTTTTACGTGCATAAGATAATAACGTTGTGATAATCCTTTCTGTACATCTTTGGGGCGAGGGATTTAATTTTTAAATTACTCTTTTAACAGACACTTTTCAGATATGAATTAATAATAACGTGGATAGTTTAACTGTGTAAACCAACATTTAAACGTCAATCAAGATTTTTCATGCATATTTTCCAACTTTTAAGTATACAATAATTTTGTCTGATGTTTAGAGTATTACATAATTTTGCACAATTATAGTTTAGCAGAGACAACTAAAGAATGCATCTAAAATTGTCCATCATCTCAGATTGATATTCTATGAATCATGGCATTATTGAAATTGATTTTAATTTATATGTAATTTGATCTATGATTTATGAATGGATATAAATCACGTTCCAAGGCGGTAGATACTCTCAGTTTTGCCTTGGTGAGAAACCACCATGCAGAATCGAAACTATTATTGAAAAGGCTTTTAGTGGTCAGATCTGGATACATAGATCCGGGCAGTTGGGATAATCTATTCTGCAGTATTCAGATAAAACAATATTTTAAAAGTTTATTAGCAGGAATGAGGTTTATAGAAATTGCGTAATATATTATATTATACAATTTACAAATAGTATTTCCATATTTCTAGCCTAGCGTTATTTTTCCTCCAATGAGTTCAGTGAACGCTTTCCAACAATGTCGGCTGCAATCTCGGGGTAATTTTAAGGCTATCGAAATCCTCGGATACAATTCAAGGGTGGAACCAAATAGCCAATTTGGCCCTCAAATGCAGGGGTGGAACGTGGCTTAAACAATAGGTGAATACTTCGCCTTTCAGAGCATCCCATACCCTCCATTCAACCCCAATTCTCTCCATGAATTCCTCAACCCCCTACCACTGTCGAGAATTTAACTCTCCTTTAAGATTTTTAATGAATTTTTAAAAATATTTAATTTAATTAAATGTCAAATTCTTTTGTTCTAGATTTTAAGGATCATTAATTTGATAGCTTTTGAATCCTTTCAAATTACGTTTTGAATTGAAAAACGATTTTTTAATTGTTATTAGCTTAAAGAATATGTAAGTAATTATCCTCGCCAGATTGCTTACATTTCGAAGCTGGAAATCTTTTGTCTGTATTTGACTTATTTAAGTTTGCTTTCAACAATGTGTCGTTCAGCGACTTTGTATTACTTCCCGTTATTAATACGCTCTCTTCGCCAAGTAGAGCTTTTCCTCAGTATTTTAATCACATCCACGTAAGTTAAACACAAAGCACTGCAACATTCAAGAGTCGGCGAATCGTATGCTTGAATTTCACTTTACCGATAGAAAAGTCTCCCCTCTCCCGGCTACTGTGCTCCCCCACCCCCGGGCCTGATGAATGTGTCTGCGTTGTTGCTGCCCCTCTCACTGCTATTTACCAACGCATGGTGTACTCGTACTGGCATTCTGACGCTGCAATTAAACTTTGCGTCAACAAATGTTTAGGATTGTACTGTAAACTACGGCAAACCTGCGTCCCTTTCAACGCCTTATAGTAGTATCCCTTCTTATGTCGGAATATCTGAAGGTCAACCTTTGTAGACAGAAATCAACTCAGACAACATCTAATTTTGATCAGTATTTCTTAATTTATAAATAAATATTTAGTTAAGTTTTTATCTGTTCGTAATTATTTTTTAATTTTATTTTACCAAGAAAATTTTTAGATTTTTTGAAATATTATTTATTTATTTTTACTATTGACTATTTAAATACAAAGTATAGTAGTTTATACGCAGATCTCCTCACTAGGATTTCTGTTTATATTCTGGTTTCAAAGCGGGCTGTAATAATAATAACAATATTTGGCTAATTTATATAGCTCCGTTTTCTTGAAAAATCACTTCAAGAATGTTGTATGAAAATATGTACTGAATAATAAATACAACTGACTTACGATTAGGATTCATAATGTCTAGTGACTTACATCTAAGACTTATATTTAGTGACTTACGACTAAGGCCTTAATGACATACATATTTACATAAGTAGAAATTTACAACTAACATGTATACATTTAAAAATACATATTTTAGGTTTTTTATTCACTGTGCAAACAAAGATAACATTCTTTATTTACAATTTGATGTTTCTTTTAAATTCATAACTTGCTCCAACTAAACATGATGCACCGCAGATTACCTCACTTAATGTTATTGTAATTTGAGTAAAAATATTTTTCGTTTGAATATTACTTTATTGAATATATGAACCAAACGGTTTCGGTTCAGCCTCAACCTCCATCTGGGTTCAATAAATACGCAGTAAATTATACAGAATCATAATGAATATGATTTTTTTACAACTGTATCAGAACTCATTCAATCTAACAAACGTATTATACAGGGTGTCCGGTGGTAAAGTGCAGTAACTTCGGGAGGTGATTCTACGTGATCGTAGGAGTAAAAAAGATAAATAACTTTTTCTGAAATTCCAACTTTTAGATGTACTTTTAAGCTAATAACGAAAAATTTCTCCGACGTACCTAGACGGCATTATTTTTTTCGTCGTTGCCAAATCTACATCCCGCGCCCCCCCGGTAACTAATCCCCGCTACCCCCGGCACCCGAATTCAGTCGGTCAGCTGGTAAACTGTCCCCCGCACCCCCTCCTGCACCCCCCGCTATTAGTAAATTGTGCTTTAAATGTAATGTGTCACAAAATTTGACGGGCGGAGTAAACAACTTTGAAAATTTAATTTATCTAAGAATTTTTGAATTCGTTCACTAGATTTATTGTTTGTTCTCTGCGAACTTTTCATTTGGTTTGAATTTTTGACAGATGTGAAGAGAACCCCGTACAATTTAGATGTCGGTACGTGTTTTAGAGGTATAATGGTTATGGTGCTGATTTTATCAAAATCAAATTTTATAATATTCTTATTATTATTATAATTTACAAGTACAAGTATATTACATTGGATTTATTAATATAGACGTTGTACATTATAATGATTTATGATCAATAAGATGGATCAAGGAAAAAAATATTTATGAGATGTAATATTTTTGGTATGCCTCGTTATTCTGCTGTGTCATTCGTGTGGAAAACGTTCTTTTTTTTTAAATGATTTTCGGCTATGTAATCATTGTTTTTTCTCACCTATAAAATTATGTCCCGTCTTTCCGGTTTATAAAAAAAGGTCTGATTTTTCGGATTGAAATTTTCAAAAAATCCCCAGGGTTTCAAAAATACGATTAAAAAAATAATAATAATACAGAATGTCTTAGAATATTTTCCTTAACCGAAAAAAAAATTAAAAAATATGATGCAAGTGGCCTATTAGTAAAAAGCGATGAAATTAGTTAAGTGTTCAATGAGTTATTAATATTTTTTATAATAAAAAGTGTAACGTGATTTTAATGCAGTTCTCTTTTTGAATTTGGTAAAATATCAAAACATACGGCGAACTCTGTGTTGTTATTGTTTACAATTCACATGCGGTTTCCATGGATACGCGCCACTCACAAATATGCAACGTTGCCACGTTCACACTTGCGAATTTATCGGGTAAGTTTGCACCTACACTATGGCTTTTTAGCAGGTATGTCTTTTTGTATGAAAAATAAAAAATTGGAATTTCGGAAAAAGTTATTTATCTTTTTTACTCCTACGATCATGTAGAATCCCCCCACGAAGTTACTGCACTTTACCCCCGGACACCCTGTATACAATATACATGCCGCAGCAAAATGCACTGACTAGGGCTGGAAAAAGTGAATAGCCCTCCAAATGTGGATGGAGCAAGTGTTGTTGGGTTTTCAGTTTTCATTCCGACAGACCCTTTCAAATCCCCGCAATCCCTCCATCAATGTATTAAACACGCCCTTAAGTGAATAATGCCTTATGATCCTGAAAGTCCGCTTTTGTTAACTTGATTGTGTTTGGCGAATTTGGTAGTCGGCCATTTCATGGACATCGTCATTTTTTATGATATTATATTAGTTTTTGAAATACGAGTGTTTCTTGAAAATTTAGTTCTTTGCTTGAAAAACTTGATATTACATATGAAATCGGCAGACATGTGTTCAACTACTTTAATGGGTTGTTTTATAAAATTTGAATAATTCATCAAATTTCAACCTTCATTTTCGGGATCTGTTAAAGTCTTATTCAAGTTCTGTTATTATATCATTATAGGGCAGTTACTTGACAGAACTGAAATAATAACAGAACTTTCACAGAACATAAAAATTAAGTTAAATTTGTTAAATTTTCGAATTCTCTTAAACAACCCTTACCGTAACTTAATGCCAATTTCAAAACACTATCATCACGTAAAAAATATCTTTACAAAAATATGATTTAAATACATACATCTTGATCTTGTCAAGAGTTAAGTTTGTGTTAGAATATCTATGTTTTTGATTTAAGCACTTCAACCTCCATGCCTACCCCTGCTATGAAATGGCATACTTTTTAAATAACGCTAAAAATAAAACCTACCTAGTCTTTTTTGTAAAAGAGTTACCGCCGCCCCAAGACCATTTATTGGACAACCAACATCTCTGCCATAGGTCACCCCAAGTGGTTCTCTACGTTTGTTGATTTAGCAGGGTTCCCGGATTCATCGGATGAGGTGTCATCAGGTTGCGCCTCCCCACTAGCTGCGTGGCGTGCACGGTCGGGAGAGGCTGGTTCGGGGAGACCCTTTGACCTCTCCAACTGGTCTCTCGACCCATAGCCTTGCGTCGTAGCGGAAGGGATATGTTCATACGTCCTTCACGCCTGCACACACTGATCCATAGATTCCTAACCACCCCCAGTGGCGACTCGTGACTTTTGAGTGTGATAGAATGCTAAGTTTGAATTTTACATTATTGTGTTGTTGAGTCTTAAACGATTTTTTTTATTTTTTAACAATAAACGATTTTAAGGAAATTTCATTTGGGCCGTTTTTCGGATTTTGTGAAAATCTTCATGCAAAACACCGAATTTTTGAAAAAAAAGACGTTATCGGCTACAACAACATCAATAGTATATATTTTTTTAATATTAGCACTCCAGTACACCCACAAGTAACGAGCCGGCACTGCCCACCACTTATACCTTTTTTCTTCCCGGAACTTACTTTAACAGAACTACCCTCCACCCAGCATCCCTGAAGATGACATAGGCTCTGAGGCAAATGATTTTCCTAGGGCCTCCTTTGTGGGGTTCATTTTTTTATGTTTTGGTAAATTCAATTCATCTCTGTCAGAACAATTCATCAATACTCGATTATGTTTTTTCAATTTCAAGCTCATTCCATTATTCATTCGACAAAACCACTCCGTTAACCAATTTCATGGCGAATTTCATCTCCATTGACATCTGCGATTGTCATCCTCCGGGAATTGTTGTTTAGGCAAAATGTATCATATCCGTTTATTTTACACCGCATCCGTCTGATTAGAGATGCTATATTGATGATGATGCAGCTAAGGGTTTGAATTATTTTCTGCCGACTATAATATCCATATTCTAGGAGTGTTCTAGAATGAAACGAAAATTTACCTAGGGTTAGATAATAAAATTCCACAACCACGTAGTAATGTTATATAAATTATATAGTAACGCCGCAACTTATTTTTATTTTAAGGATGCAATACCTTTTGTAATAGCGCACAAGCTTCCCATCAATCCGTAGCCAGAGGAGCTACGACATCTCTGCGATATTTTAAATAATTGGGCGTCTTGTATAGGTCTGGCAGATTCTTCAATAGCGAACAGCCTATGGCCCTGTACAAATCTAAAGTACTCCCAATAATTGAATTTGGCAGCCACCTCTAGGCTGGAGCCCCACAATACTAAATAAACCTACTTGTTTCAGTGCAAAAGAGGGCGGTCCGTCTGATTGACAATCCGTTGTTAACAGACCGATTGCCATCTCCAATGCACAGACGCGATGTGGGCATGCTGATATTGCTGAGTTTGTTCTACAGGTATTTTAATGGAGCATGCTCTAAGGAGCTAGCAGCATAGATCTGGCTTGTTTCTTAGACTTGTTTTTTTTTTAAATCGGCTCGTATGTGGAACAAGCTACCGGCATCTGTTTTTGCTCCGTCGTTGAATCCAGGCCTTTTCAAGACCCGCATTAGTAAATCCTTTCCCGTAGCCTCTACCTTAACCTGCTTCACAACGCTGCCCAACCGGGTAGCGACATAGTCCCTCTGTCCTTACACTGTACAGACAGGGACGCTCTTGTGAGGTGTCTCATAAAATTTAAAATGATTAAGGTTAAGAAAAAGGGTTGTTCTAATCAGAACCATGATTAACCATGTCCTGTCCTAGCGATGACTCGCCTGAAAAGGAGGTGGGAAAAAGTGATTATTGTCAAAATAGAACAGACAACAACTTGATTCATGTTATTATTAATTAAATTGCACATCGGCGTCCATAGTTCCTTCATCATTTCCCAAATCCATCATCTATCATGCGGGGATGGAAGTTAATGGTCGCGGTTATTATCCATAGACAATACCTCTGTAATCCACAGTCCATACAATTGTGCTGCATAAGCCAACGTTTTCTCATAACAAGCAGATAACTTTGTATGATGGGTGTTATGGTTGATGAATGTGTTGGTTCACCGCATTGCCCTTGTCTGACTGTATACAGCTTGACATGGTTAACTCTGCAGACGGGTAAAATTAGAACTAAGTCACAAAGAACTATTCGATTGTCCCGTTTTTTTTGTTTACATTAACTCCACACTGAGGAAAATAATTTCCTTCAGGGCCTATGTTATGTGTGGGGGCTTTTTGAGGCGAGGAAGGAGTAGGAAACACAGAGGCCGGCAAGGAAAGAGTTGTCACCAATTGAAGTTATATTGTTATTCATACGTTTATTTTTAATAAATCCCTTAGTCTTGGTCTTATTTCGCGCTGGTGGGTGCCCCCAATATCTAATGATCCGACGCCACCGATTGCATAATTAAGTGTGTCGATATGCACTGTCTATTCGGGACCATATCTCCCGTGTCTAGCTGACTGTCCGGTGTTTTCCATTTTTTGTTGCCGCTGCCGTAGTGCCATGGGGCATCGATTTGGCTAATTGTTGATTCGCCATACTGACGGTGGGTGTAGTTTATTTAGGTTAGGTTTGAGGTTGCGTGTGCAAGCTGCGATATGAAAACAATTACTCTTCATTAGGGCGCTGGAAAATGTGCTTTTTTATCTTCATCAGTTAATACAATCAGTGACCTAACAAGATTGCCAGATTGTACTGCGGCATTATTTTTGCTAAGTGGCTTATTTTTTGTTGGGAAATTATGTTTCGTTTTGTATTAATAAATATTTGTATGATTATATTTACGCAGCGTGATTCAGTGATATTTATTATTGATAATTAAAGAATACTCTTCTTACTTAAAATTACTCCCACAGACTAAAAAAGCTTTACTAACAGTTATGTATTTGATATGTGGATATTACAATGATGCTAAGAGAGGGAAATATGGAACTGTTGTTTCTATTCAAGATTATTTCAAAGTGTTTGATAAATATTGTACAAATCATAATAACAGAAAAAAGCAATACATAAATAACTTTAATAAAGGACAGTGTACAACAATAATATTTTTTATTTATTTTTTAAACACAAACAAAATATTTACGTAAAACCGTCTAAACCAAATACAGTATAAACAATCAGCGTGTAAATATCTAAAATAAATGTGTTTACGCCATATTTAATATAAAGCTTAAGAATTACTTGGCTACAAACAACAATGTTAATTTTTCTACCGAAACTCGGTGCGTGCAAACAAACGTATAATGTGTTACAATGTTAAAGACAGAACAAAGTCAACAAAACGGTTCAAAGATTTTACTTAGTTTATTATTGATTTGTTAAGAGTAATAATAAATTTGAATTATCTTTTTATTTTTTCTTCAATAATTGCATAATAACTTTCTGGTGTCGTTTTCATTTTATGAAAATAAAATACTTTGTACCACTTATTTAATAAAAATAATCTACATGATTCGAAACGAATGGTTTCGACAGGAATAACTAATTTTTTTTAAATATTTTGTATTATTTGTAAAAGTTTTTTATGTATACATAGATATGTTAGTTTGTAAAAGTTATTGTTATATACAAAAATGCAAGAATGAATTATTTTATGATTTTTTTTTATTTTTATAATAATAACTAATTAATCACCACTCGTAGTAATATTTTTATGCTGACAAATAAACCATTGTTTTTTAAACATGTCGATTCTATTGATTAAATATTGGCGAATACAAAGTTCAAAATTTATTTCAATACTAAGAAATAAAAAAAATGAAGAAATAAAAAAAAGCTGTACCATTTTGTAACGAGTTTTTGAAAGAATTAATAAAATTTGAGAATATGAGAATGTCGAGGAGTTTACTAATAATCAGTATATAATGCATGCAGTGAGAGTATAACTGAATAAATTATTACTAACTTTTAATTCAGCTTCTCTTTATGAATGAGTAATTTGGTAAGTTTCTCTATAAAATGATTTTTTTGCTGTCCGACCCCTGAACTGTGTGAAGGGTCAAGAATTCATTAGAAAACGAACGTTTTATCCCTTAATATTCACATTCATTAGATCGGACTACCATATTAAAGGGGTGCTTTAGCAGTTGCATTACGGGGGTGCGGAGAGACACATGAGAAGGGACTCCTGCAATAACACAATGCTTAATAACTAACGCAGGGGACCGTTTCATTTTTTTTTTGTTTTTTTAATCCCACGAGGGTTACACTCCCCTTCACCCTTTTCCACAACATGGATTCTGCGTGATGTTTCCACATCAGCTATTTGAAGATTCATACCCTGTCGGGGAATCTTTTGTAGGGAAAATCAATACTTCACATGCCGCGTTACCTGCGGATCCTGCGACACGATGTGTGAATTATGCATACGATAAAAATATCAATTCGGCTTAAATATTTAAGCTTCATTTCCTCAGATAAAAAAGAATAATTCACTCCATTCCATTTACATATTATTGAAACGACTGCTTTTTTTTACATTAACCCACACAGGAGGCCCTAAGTAATTTAATTTTCCTCAGGGCCTATATCACCTTTTGAGATGCTGTGTGGACAGTATTTTTTAAGAAAAAGAAAGAAAGGAAGCCCTTGGAAAGTGGTGGGTAGGAATCTAGGGATCAATGTGTCAGGAGTGACGGACAGTTACCAGTTGGAGAGGTCAAAGGTTCTCCCTAAACCAGCCTCCCCCGATCTGGCACGCCATGCAGTTGGTGGGCAGGTGCATCCTGAACATACCTCGCCCGATTAACCCGGGCATCCCTTCTAAATCACCAACCGAAGCGAACTATTTAAGGTAACCTATTGCAGAGGTGATGGTTATCCAATAAATGGTTCCGGGGCGGCCGTACCCAAACTCACCTCCCAAATTATTAGTCATTGCAATTGCGTTTAAGTGCGCTGATTTACGAGATTACCCGTGTAACGTCTTTTTTCCACTCTAACTCTTACCAATGCATTCTCTTTGAGTTATTTTTTTAAATGTATAATTATGTATATCTATTTCAAACCTTCTGCCACAAATTTGGAAGAAGGAAAAAAATTAAAAGGCAAGCAAAATAGATGTTTCTGACGTCATTCATTTTCAAATCGATAATTGAATATATTGTAAATATATAATTTGATTTTAATAAAATATTTTTTCTGCGTTAGAGAATTGCAAGCTTTCTTAGATTAGATTGTAAGCATCTTTTCCACGACTTTTTTCGCCAGGAAAAATTGTTTAAGTTTATTTCCTCTATGTGACAAGTACTTGCATTAAATTTCAGTAGATTTTTTGTCAATGAAGAAAATAGTTCCCCAATAAACGTTGTAATGTGTCCCCGAGAAAGTAGGAGACATTCGTGTTTTCTTGATCTGGTTCGTGACGTTACGAGGTTAAATAAACTTTTATTTCGACGTTATCTTCTAAACGCGATTAGTAGGTACCAAGGGTGAATTCTGAGATTTCGGGGGTTTGAAGGAAAGCTCAGAGATTTCAACTTTAATTGCGTTTCATTTTGTGTACCACGTCAAACTATTTTACAATTCTATTAAATGCTGTGAAATCTGTTCGAAATCCGGTAGCTGGATTTTACAAACCTTGTTTTCTATAGTAGGTTGTTTATTTTTCACGATGTATATCATTTCAATTTTTAATTGCTTTCCGATTCACTTCTTTTTTTTTTTTTTATGGGAAATCAACAGTTTACATTTTTACAGATTGTACATAAGTAAAATAGCCAAAATAAAACCAATTACGGATTTCCTCCTTGTGACTTTACATAAGACAGCATTAGAAGAAATAATTAAATTTATGAGAAATGTGAAGTTATAATTATATAAAATAAAAGAATTGTATAAAATAATAGAACAAAATAATACAACAAAAATAAAGGGAAAAAAAAAACTAAAATTTATATAAAATAAAAGATTATCGATACATTGGTAACCATAAGAATACAAACAATATTGTGCATATAAATCATATCATAACCATAACCATAAGAAGACAATGTTGTGCATATAAATCATACCATAACAGGATTATAAATATATAAATACTAGAAACATAAACATCAGAAACATCAATTCAAGAAACATCAGTGAAATACTCTTTTAAGGTCATTTTATATTTAGTAAATTCGCAATTGAAGATGTCGATATTGAATAATATGTTATTGTAATTATTACATATTCTGTTCAGGCAAGAATTTTGTCTACAGTTCGTTTTGCTTTGATTGATTTTAAACAGGATAGAAGACCGTGTTAAACGTGCAGGCACATTAAATTTAATATTATTTAGCAACTCTGGGCATTGAATATTATTATTAATTAATTTATATAAGAATAGAGCATCTGCATGTTGCCTTCGTACACTTAATGAATCAATTTTAAAGTACGAAGCTGCCTCTGCATAATTATTAAATCTTACAAATGACCTGTAACAGAGATATTTTAGGAATTTGTTTTGAATTGCTTCGATTTTGTTTATGTGGATTTTATAGAATGGAGACCAAACAATTGATGCAAACTCCAGATGACTTCGTACGTAGGCAAAGTAGAGTTGCTTAATGATATTGATGTTATTAAAAAGTTTTGTGTTTCTAATGATGAAACCTAACATTTTAGCTACTTGCACATCAGAAATATATTTTTCTTTCCTCCTTCTTGTCTTATTTTATATGACAGACAATGGAATTAAACTGCTCTAAATTTATTTTTCCCCAGTAACAGTGTTATTAAATGGTGCTGATGATGGTAACTAGCTGTAGAACGAATATGATGTGGGTATTTTATTTACCTAGATATATTTTTTTAATTAATGTTTTTGATTTCTGGAAATATTTCGTATCGCGATACATTTTATCGAACCACTTCATGCTTAGTAAAATGGTTATAACATGTGATAAATTTGCAAGAAAATTATGACTAATCGTGCACGCCCTCCAGGACACAGGAGTGGGCCTCCAACATGACACCTGCCAAAGCCAGGCTGCTAGAATCTTCGTGACAAGCCGGGAGAGCTATTTTTGTAGCTGAGTGCCCTTGAACAATAATACTGAATAGAATATTGAGTGGGCCAAAAGTTACTGGGTGGCACGTTCCACCCTTCCTACCCGCTGCTTCCCTAATCCAACCCCACCTCCGGCAACGTATTAACCCTGCTCTCTCTATCAGTCCTTTAGCTTTACGTACTAATATTCCCGCCTGTTTACACACGTTCTCGGTTTTCACTTCAACTATTCCAGATATAACGGATAATGATTATTATTGTTACTAATTAAACGGTCTTGACAATAGAGACGACAAATAAATTCATGTCATTACCTTCTCCCTTATATTGAGTGGAACGATTTTCATCGTAATTTAGAACGCAGTGCTGTTTACGGTTGATGGAAGAGGCGACAAGCATTTTAATTAACAGATAGTTATTATTAAGGATTCCTAGATGGTACTTACTGTATTATTATTTCTATTAATACATACCCCTTTTCTTAATTCTTACAATTGGATTATTTATTGGATTGTAACTATTTGCAGGATGGTTGCTTTTCAACAATATTTTAGGTATTTCATAATTAAAAAATAAGTGTCTCCTCCTGTTTTTCAATATATTGCTTCATCATTCTTATTTTCCAAGACCGTTTTATTATCTATGAAAAAGCTGCCCTAGTGATGTTATATCTAGTAAAAATATCATGCTGCGGATCAATTTTGATCATCATTATTTTCATTTCCCTTTCCTAATCGGGTCCGAGGCTGATTGATTCAATATAATATCTTGTACGTTTTCGAATGCCTCACCTCTTTTCGGGTCTAGTCTTTCATTGCATAGCTTCGATATATTTTTGGCGACTATTTGTGGCGAATGTGTATAACTGAACGTCTTCCTTCTGGATTTACCAATCGGATTTTTATATGGAAATCAAAAAAAGGGTTCGCTGTTATTTGGTTCATAACATTTATACCGTTATATACAATGTTATATGGTGGTACTCGGAATATCTCGAATAATCTGCTTCATTTCTTAAAGTACCACAACTAAACAAACTCACCAGTAAGTCGGCAATAATTTTAAAAAAATATACATTATTCAACATTTGGAATGATGAAACTTTCAATAATGAACGATGCAATCAATGTCATAGAATTTTTGCGTTTCTTCATTGGATGTTTAGATTTTTCTTTCAGAAAATAAACTCTCGGTGGACAATTTAATAATGCAACACTGCCAGATTTCATTTTTATACATCCACGTGATTCTATATTTACCATTTCGCTTTTTGAAAAGTCCTTAACTAAAGCTTTCAGTTTTCATTTTTTTTACGTGTATAGGTTATAAGGCTCGTATTCCTTTAGCGGGCGGGCGGGCTTTTGCGATTTGCCATTGGAAAAGTTTTTATTTTACTTGGTAACTTCAAAAGTTACGAATGCCATGCCTAGTTTATATAATTTTTTAAATCTTCACTGTGATCCAAATTGCAATGTAAGTTTTTGATAGATCATGTTTTAATTCATTTTGAATGAAGTAATAAACTTTTGTGTTTCAGAATAGTTTTTCCTCAATGCTTTTAGCGTGCCAAGTGATTTACCAATTTTTTTTTTACTAAACAACCTTTGAATTACATTGCGTTTGGCAATGGACATGTAAATAACTCTCTAAATTTAGCTACACTATTCGGCATTTCGACATAATATTTATGCATATTTTATTTGATTTCGGTGGATTCGGTGAATGATGGTGGTGTAATCGTAACTTTACATTTCATCCAAGAATGCACGTGTTCGTATAACCTATATTTATGTACTTACATCAAATTTGTAATCTTCTCCGTGATATTTTAATTCAGAACTAAATAACAAAATGGCCATGCTCACATTTAAAATCTTAAAGCTGATAACAGTAGTTTTTGAACACGGTGTATAAATATTTTATATCGTTGTTTGGGGAAAACACTACTTTTAGAACGAGCTTTACTTCGTTTTAAATTTATCATCTGATTAGTCAAACTATTGGAGGAGTAAAATTAATGCCTGTTCATCAAATTTCATTTTAGTACTCGTGTCTGGAGTTGAATTATAATACTGTATTTGAAGTGACATCAGAGAGAAGGATTACTGCTTCCTGGTAATAAAAGCATTAACCCGATTGGCAAGTGGAACTTTACATTCAACTTCGTCTCGCTCTGTTATTTAGTAGTTGTAAAGTCAACGAACTAATAATTACTTTAAAAATAAACCGATGCAAACAAATAATAATACAAAATACATAGTTACATTAAATTTGAGATGTAATTTGTTGTAACTCCGGGTTGTCTCACAAACTTTTTAAATAAAAACTCCGTGGTTGTGCTTTTAATTTGGTGATAGAATACAAAGATCTCGGATGGTTTAATTAGCAGGCGGTACACGGAGAAAAACGATCCTGTTAAAAAAATGATAGCATGCCAATTTCCTGATAAAATATTAGTCATTCAGAATATATCGAGAACACATGTTCTTTTCCTAATAGGTATCATTAAAAAATGCTACAGTCTAAGTATGTCAGTATCAATATCAGTATTTATGTTAACACGTGTTCCGCCGTCCTCATAAAACATTCGCCTTTAACTGATACGTTGTTAGTAACTCCGTCAATTTATTCGTTACAGACCCGCAGTCCAGTTTTTTTAACAGGAAAACGAATAATTTGACCTGATTTTTAATAAATTAACAGAATTTTATATCAGTTAGTTTTCTCCGTGCAGGAAAGATTCTGGACTTCAACCCTGAGCTTGCAATCGTATTTATCTATGTCTCAATCTCTCATTTTCGATCGCTTTATTGTACCATCTATGAATAAAATCTTAAATCTACCATCTAGGATATTACTTTTTTTACAATAAGTTTTTAATTTACGTACGCTTTTTCGCGAGAAACCGAAATTGCATCCATTTTTTACTCTAGTTTGGGCAACTTTCTATAAAGTACAAAGCGAGAAGTTTCGTCTCCCGTAAAATGAGTGGATTTATCATAAAATATTTACGACTGCTTCAAAGGATCGATTTTTGCAGTACCAAGGACTTATGTCTATACTTTCAAACATAGTTCATTCAATCATGCTTTACATATTAGCGTCGTTTTCTCAGACTATAAAGTGAGTTGCGATAAATGCATAATGCAGATTCCAACTTCTTCATATTCACTGCAAGATGACGTTTGTCATTTCAAAAATAATTAATGAAATAAAACAATATTTTTTGTTTAAAACCACGAATTTTTATTAATTTTAAGACCGACCGGTTTCGCTTCACTCGAGCATCGTCAGGGTACAAAATTAAACTGAGTTGATCAGTTTAATTTTGTACCCTGACGATGCTCGAGTGAAGCGAAACCGGTCGGTCTTAAAATTAATAAAAATTCGTGGTTTAAAACAAAAAAATATTGTTTTATTTTATTAAAATGTTAAACCACAAAGTGATTGCTTTCTACGAAAAAAAATAAAATAATTATTATTATTTAATGCTTCCGATTTTGTTGTCCGGGTTAAATCTTCCCCATAGGAAAAACTAAACCCTTCCACTCACTTTTCCACAAATGATCAGCTAGTCAATCAACACTATGCAAGTGCATTATATAAGTAAAATAAATACAAAACAATACAAGAACAACAACACGTCAACTCACCAGAGATCAAATGGGAAAAAAAAAATTCACCGACTCCAGATATTTTCATATCAGAGGGTTCGGCTCGGTAGAATTTCTAACAGGGCCTATAAATCCTACTGATCCCTCAACATAAATATTTAAAAAAATCTTTCGTTATCCTACATGTATTCAAAATGACCGACTTTTGCATCTTTATATATAAATTTTTTGATAGATCTAATACGCCTAATTTTTTAATGAGAGAGCTAGGTATAATGCCAGTAGCCGAAATAACGAATGGTAATATTTTTATAGTCTGAGAATGCCAAATTCTTTTTATTTAGTTTCCTAAA
The DNA here is from genome assembly GCA_026573805.1 of Hesperophylax magnus. Taxonomy (NCBI): domain Eukaryota; kingdom Metazoa; phylum Arthropoda; class Insecta; order Trichoptera; family Limnephilidae; genus Hesperophylax; species Hesperophylax magnus. The sequence continues at coordinate 12,223,409 of JAIUSX010000121.1, forward strand.
TCTGTGTATTTTCTTATTTTTTCATTAACAGATTTTTTAATGTTACAGGAATTTGGAATAGCGACATCAATGATATAAGTTATTTTTTTAATTTTGTCATGTAAAACTATATCGGGTCTATTATGACTAATCGTTCAGTCTGTTAGTATAGTTTTATCATAATATATTTTATAAAATTCGTTTTCTAAAAATGAATTTGGTTCGTATTCATAATATGGTACTATATTACGGCAGTCAATCAAGTTATGTTTAATTACCAAATTTTGGTGAATTATTTTTAAAACTTGATTGTGCCTAAATGTATACTCGGACGGTGCTAATATAGAACATCCCGATATAATATGTTCTATAGTTTCCGGAAAAGCCAAACATTTTCTACACAAATCATCAATTTGATTTGTATCTTTGATTATATGCTTTCTATAATTTTTAGTATTAATGACTCTATCCTGAATGGCAAGCATAAACCCTTCTATTTCTGCGCTCAACTCTCCAATACTCAACCATTTGTTTGACGAAAATTTGTCAACATACGTTTGGTTGAGATAATTGAAGTGTTTTGCGTGTAAAATTTTATTTGACCAGGAATCTAATAATTCCTGGTTGGGATTTATAAAAATGTTGGCACTCTCGTCGTATACATTTAAAGGTGTAATATTTCTATCTGCCTTGCAAATTATTTTGTGCATTTCTGAGCTATGAGCTTTCCTATGGAAAAAAGTTCTTAACATTTCTACCTGATTATGTTTCAAAGAAGTTATTTTGACTATACCTCTACCTCCTAAATTTCTAGGTAAATTAACTCGTTATTATTATTATTATTATTTAATAATAATAAACTTTTGGCGAATCTAAGAATTATAGTCTTACTGTTTAGAATCTAAGAATTTAAAATTTTTAATCTTCCAAGTAAAATGTTTTTTCTCCTAAACAGTAAGAGTAAAATTTCAACCTAACTAGTAGGTTTGTGAACAGTAGACCTCCCGTCCAAAAAGTACATTTTTCTTATTCAATAAACTTTCTTTCTTTTATTAAAATAATGAAATTTATTGAATTAATAATTAACTTTCTGTCAATTAATTTATGTTTAGCTCGAGAAGTTATTTCAATCATGTTATACGGATTTAACCCACCCATTTAACTGTATAAAAATGGTACCATATTGTTTGTACCGTATTTTTCAAACTGTTCAATAAACGGTTTATAGCATGAAAGAGAGATAAAACAATCTTTTTAACAAAAAAACAACGTTTAACGAAAAAAACAAAGTTTATGGTAACGTGACGTTAAAATGTTACACAAAAGTCACGCGCAAAGTTGGGTTAACCATTGGCGTATTATAAAAAGGGTTATTCCGATTAATTTTAATGAAAATGGTAAGAAAGAAGCAAACTGTTATTATCGTATAAAATCATTCCTGTATGTTAGACGATTCTACTCACTAATTAAGAAACTACATGTTTAATTTATGAAATAATATTCTAATTAACAAAAATAATATTCCACGGATATGATGCGTAAGTGCCCACCCACGTAAGTAAATTCTTAAATGTATTAGGAATGTTGTTGTAATGGTAGGCAGCTATTTCTATTCTCGTGTAACGTCAAAGTTCACTTAACTTTGATTGATTGAAGAATTAAGAAATATTAGTTAATTATTTTGCCCCAGGCGGTTTATTTTGCAAGCATTTCCTACGAGAAGAAATAATTAATTTGTTTAAAAATTTTACCACATGTTTTGCGGCACGTTAGAAAAAATCGGTGTTTGTTTTGCGCTGTGTAATAAACAGTTGTCTTTTATGAGTTTTGCTGTGGACGTTAACACTCTATTCATACAAAAGGTAATTAATATTACATTATTGTGTTTGTACATTTATTAGAGCAAAATTAATACATTATTAAAATTGGTGACCGGATAAATCATCACAATGATAATTCATCACATATTTAAAAAGTTATATAAAGTCATGGAAAGTGATGAAACAAAAACTATTAGGTTAGGTTAAAAAAAAATTCATCGTTTCTAACGACTTTATATCACTTTTTAAAAGTGTGTTGAATTTTCACTGTGTTAAGTTATCATGGAACCATTAAAATTATGCCAGTGTATATAGTTTCTCAATAATAACATTATTGTCTTTGATTTTTTTGATGTCAGTAGTAAGTCGTTCAAAATGAAAACCTTTTGTTTCCTGGAAGAATCTCTCCCCATTGAAAAGACCTGCTGAGTTCTATGTAGCATTTGATGTTTTGATATCATTTTCTTATTATGATTATTAGAAATAAATTCGTGTTTAGCATATTATTTGGTTCGATTAATATTATATTGATAGCAGAGCTAATAGCTATTGATTTGCATAATAATAATGGATAGGAAACTTGATTTCACGGCCCACATTCAACAAATTGTAAATCAGGAATCAACTCTTAACATTAGGAATTATATATTAAGAACATTTAAAAACTTAGAATCATTAGAAATCATAAAACTTGTACGTATCCCCGTTTAGAAACTTATTAGAACATAACTCCATTATTTGGTTCTACTAATGAATATTTTAAACGTGCCAACTTTAGAAAACAGACGAAAAATAAACCACCTAGCCTCTTTATTAAAAATTTTGAAGTCTAAATTCGACAGTCAATCTCCTGCATTTAATAAATCTACATGAACCTACACGAACAACTACACAAACATTAAAATTTTATATTTCTATACATCTCATTCCAATTATAGTTAGCATTCCCCAATACAAGTTTACATAACCTTGGTCACAAATATTTAAATGATATGCATGTATTTGACAATAATTATAAGTTTGCAAAATGTGCGAACTATTTCTACCTGGTATAAATTATTGTTAGCAACAATTTTATACGTTTTTATTAATACCATCGTTGATTTGGAGGATATTCGAAAATTATCTTTTTTGTCACTTATTCATACGTTATGTTACATATTTGTTTTATTTTTTCATTTTAATTTTTCAAGAAAGATGTGAACACAATTGTAAGAGTAATTTTATGTAAGGAGGCTTTGTTTTTATAGGTAGTGTAGTTCTAGATAGTTTACTTAAAGCAGCTATTATTGTAAAGCGCACTTGTGTGCAATATCACTTTTTTCACTTATTTGTTTGGTGCTGGACCACTTACAATCGCCACGGGTGAGACGATGTCTGCAGAAGGGTAATACCGATATATATATATATATAAATAATTTCTGCACAATAATTATAAAAAATTGTATTCTTTGAATTGCATCGCATTTGTAGGTACTTCAGACACTTTAACATGATTGTTTGTCATTGCAGCAAACAAGAGTGAAATTAGAACTCTTTTGGATAAAAATCTTAAACTATCTTAAGCTTCCACCAAGTACCAAGAGCATGAACATAGTACTTAGTTACCGAGCTATGTAATTCCACAGTTCCTTACATAGAGCCTCAGTATGACGCTTCAAGCGCGACGACAGAATCCACAGTATCTTTCCACTTCCACAATCTGTGTTCTTTTTCGTTTGAATGTAGCTCTCCGCTGTTTCCCGTTATTTCTCCCGCGGGTCACCCCCGTTAGGCAAAGTTTTAATGGACAGTCTAGCCGTCACGTGGGAAATAATGAGATGCATCGCTCTCTTTCCTCACACCCCCTGTGACCGCACTTAAACTCCGAAAACCTGCCATCTTCTTCTCTCGCCCACTTTTCTTTACCCCTGAGACTACACGATTAAACGCAGAAGCAACAGAATTATGTTTCTACAGGTCGTTTTCATCGCTATATTTTCTAGTTAACGCTGTTCTAGTTAACAGCCTTGAGTTTTGGTTTGATTTTTCTCTGAATTGGCACGTACCTGGTGGGGTTAATCTTAATTTCTTGTGCATTTTTTCTGTTTTTTCTGATTTGAATTCGAAATTTAATGTTACTTTGACTAATATTTTTTTGATTGGCACCCGTCCAAATGGTCTCATTCCATCCCCTAAAGAAAGCTTCAAATGAAAAATTAGATGGAAGTAATGATAAGGTATTTTACGCTTGGTAAAATTGTTGCAATATACTGAGCAAACTGACTAGCAACTCAACAGGGGTGTTTTGAGTTTAAAGCTTCCACACCCTTCCTGGCCAACAGACCACCCCTACTCAACCCGTCTTTAACCCTGACGGGCCGTGTTTTAAAACCAACCGCTTTCATTAAAGTTATTTCTTTTAATACATTTCAAACATCGCGGAGGGACTAAGAAATTTTATGTCACCCGGCAATCTGCTGTCTTCATCCAACAAACATACCCAGAGAGTTGCAATTTGTGTAGTCGTAAAGAACTCCAGTTCAAGTGTTAAAAAAATCTGAAAAGGTTAGTAAAATTAGTATCATTCCTCAAAATATTAATATTGAAATATATTAAAAGCTTGCTGTGGTTTAAAGCCAATGAATCCACCAAGATTCCACCGTTTCCATATTCCATATTTTTAGGTTCTATAAATTTGGGACACTATGACAAGCGGTCGCTGCAAACGTTTTATGGTATATTTATTTTGTCAAAACCTCATTTTGCTTTCTACATAGATTAGGTTAGGGGTAGTCAGTCGTTGAAAAGAGTGTTTTAATTTTTTTTAAATTTACAGAAATTTAATTTATTTTATAAAACAAATAATCTGATATTATTAATACTCCAGCGTCTGGACGGTGTAGGCCCTGTGATTGGTCAAATTCAAATTGTGTATAAATAAGACTTTAAAGATTAAGACACGATTTCATACTGAAATAGAATCGCCACATGTAATACGATATTTATTCAAAAATATCGTTTCTGCTCATACAATTTTTGGATAATATCGAAGAAAATATGTTTTAGAAAGTTCATGATCCATTGGATTAATTACATTACAGTGAAAATTATCCACAATTACGTGATTACGTTTGAAGTTTGACGAAAAAAGCACGCGTTCATTCAACATGGCCGATACGCACCGCGTCAAAGATAGCCGACAGAGTGCTCCTCTGGCGGTGAAAGAACGAACCGAGGGGCTGGCGCGAATATTTAAATATGCAAAATAAAAAGATTTCTTCTGGAAGTTTATTTAAACTTTGCAATGGCATCGTTTCTAAAACAAACATTTGATTCAACTTAATGACAATAAACAACAACTCTTTGCATGTACGATTTTGAAAAATATTGATATTTAATATTATTTACGTAAATAATAATCTCGCATTATTTTGACAGAACACCGATATGATATACGCGAAAGTATAGGCACTGCCAACCCAATAAAATAACATGAAAGACAATCGGAAGATAGAAACGCTTCGTTGATTGTAAAATTAGCCAACAAATCTCTAATCTGACATGTACTTAAATGTATAATAAAACAATCATTTTGCCAGGTATAAATAATTATATAATATATATTAAGGTATTATTCGGAAACGCTGGACAAGGATAATACGAAATATTTTTAAGTAAAACCTTCGGATTTACCTTAATTAATATAGAAGGAATCTGAATGCATTCGGGAATTTTTTAATTTTAGCATTTTAATTACGTGAATTAATTAATTATTAATTATTAATTAATTATTTTTTTATTTTTTTACGTGATAAATCACGTAAAATTAAAATTTGCTTTCGTTGTATTGGATGACAGCCGGAATAATTTCTATTGATGACATTTTCTTTTTTTGGTATTCCTGATATGAGTGTCTAGAATTTTTACCATAATTTACTCTATGCAAATATTATTTTGGTATTTTGGTTTCTTTTACAAGTAAGGAAATATTTTTAAAAAAGTTATTATAGGTTAGGATAGGTTAGGTTGGGTTATGCTAGATTAGGTTAGATTAGGTTGGATTAGTATAGTTCAAGTTAGTTTATAGGTAAGGTTAGATTAAGTTGGATTATTATGGCTTAGGATAAGTCAGGTTATGTTAGGTTAGGTAACGTTAGCTTGGGTTATTATGGGTTAGGTTAGGTTGGGTTATTATAGGTTAGGTTGGATTTGTATAGGTTAGGTTCGGTTAGGATAGATTAGGTTAGGATTGGTTCGGTTAGGTTAGGTTAGGCTAGATTGGATTATTATAGGTTAGGTTAGGATATAGGTTAGGTTAGGTTGGATTATTATAGGTGAGGTAAGCTTAGGTAAGGTTAGATTATTATAGGTTAGGTTGGATTATTTTAGGTTAGGTTAGGACATAGGTTAGGTTGGATTATTATAGGTTAGGCTGGATTATTATAGGTTAGGTTAGGTTATTATAGGTGAGGTTAAATAAAATAATAGTTAAATAAATCATTTGTGCTAAGTAGGCACTATTTTGCCGGAATATTGTATTACATTATATTTTTTTAATTTACGTTTTTCAATTGTCTCTAGCCGCTCATTTCAGGAATACCGACAAAAGAAAATGTTATCAACATAAATTATTCAGGCTGTCATCCCATACAGCGAAAGCGAATTTTCATTTTACTTAATTAAAAATTAAAAAGCTTAAATTAAAATTTTCCCAAATGCTGTTCGATTCCTTTTATAGTAATTAAGGTAAATCAGAAGGTATTATTTAAAAATATTTCCTATTTTCCGTGTCCAGCGATTCCGAATATTTACCTATATTAATTTACCTTTAGCCATTTAGGCAATTATTCGGGAAAGGTAAAGTTTTACCTGAACAACTGTCATTATTATTATGCCTAAACGCCTTCCTGTTCCGTTTTTTAACAATATATACTCACCCTCTCTCTGTGTATGACCTAATATCTACCTATTAAATGTAACTGTTGTTAGTATCACTTAAACTGGGCGAAGCCCAACCAAGTGCCGCCCGCAGGGCCTAGCAGAAAAAAACCCGCGGAGCGGGTTTTTAACTGCTAATACATAGTTATTACATTATGTTTTAACTTTATTAGACAAATTTTTTTTAATATGTATATTTATTTTAGACTAAGTTCTTCTAAAATCAGTTAAACAAAAAAAAATCAGTAGTTTAATAGTTAATCTAGTGGTGCCTGACCGAAGCTTTTTTTTAAACAAACAAAATGGTGAACTCTGATAATTTACTCGCTGATTTACAGGGAAAAAGTAATATATAGTTTATAAAAAATAGAAGTTTTAATAATAATAAAATATTCTTCGATCAGGCACTATTTTTTTATGCTTTCAATAAACTGTATAAATTTCATTCAAATCCGTCGGGTGGTTTTTGAATTACAGTAGTCACCGACTTGGCAAACTTGGTCTACAATAAATATATATATATTTTTTTTTTGTAATATAGTTAAAACAAAATATAATAACTTTGTATTATTTATTTTATAAAATAGATTAAACTACTGTGATTTTTTTTTTAAATTTTTATACTCATTTTTCAACGCCGCTGACTAGCCTTAATCCTTAATAGAATCGATATAGCGAACACTAATGAAATCGATCTTTTTCAATAAATTTTATCTTACTTTTTAGTGAGCAATAATGTGCCCCAACATATATGATGCAAAGAAAATTCGTGAATAATTTTATTGTTGTTATTACGTATTACCAAATGAATAAATTCGGATCTCGGAGGGTTAATTTTGAAACCTGAGGGTGAAGAAATTTAAAAAAATAAATTGAGACATATGCAATAAACCTTTTTAATTTTGTCAACGAAGTATTACAAGTGGAATTTTTTGTGGTTTTTATTTAATTTGTAGGTGGTTTAATGCGTACATCATGTTGCCTGGATTTATTATTCCCTTGGTTACCGAAGCTTCCCCTGAAATTTCTTTATTTAGGCTCGTTATTTATAATTTGTATGTTTCATGATTAAACTAAGGAACCTACGTTTTCTTTGTTTCATTACTAATGAGAGTAAACCCATGTTTTAATGAATTCAATATGAAATCATCTTATTCTGCTTTAAATTTTATGTATTTAACCTTATTACATGCATTATACAAAGGATACATGTTTTTTTAGTTTTAATACTGATATAACTATGTTTTCAATGATTTTAACATTAAACAGTTATATGTATGTACAAATTACTAATGTTCTTTCTTCGATTTTATGATTATTCAAATGTAAAACTTCTTGATTATTATTATGTCGGCCATTTCGCCTTCAGAGCCATTATCAATTTTACTTTATCACATACACTTATCTCCATCGACAGGATGTATACATACAGCGCCCTTGTGGTGATTTTTCACAAAAATGACGCTATACAAGTTATCCAATTATTATTCTTATCAGTTTCTTTTTTTTCAATATTGTCATAATTTTTCATTTTAAACAACCTACATCTTAGAAAAATATTTTTTTAAATAGTTCTATCGTACTGATAGCACAGCATTAGAAGCATAACAGAACAAACAAAAAACATAACAAATATGCAAAGAAGGTGTGTTTTACTTGGCTGAGACATAATTTGAAAATGTCTTCGAAGCGGGAATCCGAAATAATAATAAATGCTAGTGGAAATGTATACTAATGAGATATTTTATGATTTGTTTCAACATTAGGGAAATAGTTTTAGCGGACTTCAAATTCTACACGAATCCCATAAATATATTCATTTTCTTAGGATGTCATACGATGTAGATACTTTTTGTTACTCTGGTGATTGTTTTTGAATTGATGGTAGCGTTTCAGCACTCTCCGTTTTCTAATCACGACTAAGCTTTTCAGAGGCATTTTCTCTTCCATCCTTAGCCCTCTGTCTATGAATTGTTTAGGGCGCCTCCCCTCCCACTCTGGCGGCGGATGTTCTTTGTAGCTCCCTTTCTCCCACTCCCACCCCCCGAGCTGTAAAGTAAGGGCGTGTATTGAGGCTTTTCTTTTTTTTTCAATTTCAGTGTACCTACTCCCTACTTCCTACGGGATATCTTGAAAATATTTTTTCTCCAAATTTTTCAACGGGATACAGATTATTCAATGGTTTGAATTTTCAAAGGTATTTTGGTAACGTTATTTTTTAATATCTTGAATTTAACGATAAGTTTAAGTAGTTACTATCTAACTGCACCCGAGCTTTTTGTCTTATTAAATAATGTCTTGTCTTATGTTTTGACCGTTAAATGTATTTCAAAGAAATATTTAGTTATTTTTGCTTTGACATACTAAGAAAAACGACTTTTTCACAAAGAAAAACTCATTTTCAGGACGTCAGATTCGAACGTTTCGTACAATCAGATTCCTTTTTTATTATACATAAATCTAATTCTATTGATATTATGACGACTTCCACGGACGCATAATCATTAAATCGTTTATTTTTTAACGACACGACGTTTCCCCTTTCCTAAAAGATTTCATCTGTTAAGCAATTTCACGTCATGATTGCAAGGGGTTCGAAATATTAGTTTCCCTTATCCAAACCGTCTCATCATTTTTTCTGACGTCTTATCAATTTGTTTGCGATCATCTTCAATGCAAACAATCCCTCATTCCTCGTATTCTTATCTTTATTCGTGGGGTATCCATTCCGTGCACCCTAGTTGCCGGGCATACGGCTTACCCCAAACATGACTTCCAGTCCTGCGTTTCGGTTTGTCTGGGCACACACATCTTGCGGGAGAAGTACTGAGGAGACGATCACATGCCCCGGCCAAGTTATAGCCCTATCGCGAGGTGATATATCATTCGCGCCTCATCAACGCATCCGGGAGGGAATATCATAGCGTCTGCACTTTCATTATGGCGTTATTATCTTCGCAAATTCCTTAGGTATTTGAGATAAGGTAATAACACACGATAACTGACTGTTAAAGTTTGCGAATAATAATAATATAATAGTAGTTTTGCGTCAACTCTTACTGCCATACAAACTACTTTGAAATGTTTTTGACGTTTGGGATATCGAGCCATGATGTGTATTGTCCTACTTTCTGCATTGTCCGAAAGGTGATGTATTAACTACGATTAAGTTCTTATTACACGGTATCATTGACACACAAATAAATAAGCATTTTTCAAAAGGCCATACGTCTTTCTAATCTCTCTTTCACGTATCCCCTGATGATCTAAATCTAATGCTCCTTGAAACGATCGCTAAAAAAGAGGTGGACATTCAGCACCATTCTACAATTATACAAAAAAATCTTCTGAAGGAATATTAAATTACAGCTTCTTCGAAATGTATTTAAATGTCAACTGTTTTCTGAAATATTTATGTGTTTTAAATGTTGAGCGCACATTGTCTGAATAGGCACAAGAGGCTTGTTAGATTGAAGCGAGCCTATTGTGTCATCAGAATACATTCTCCGTGCGATGCTCAGCTCAGTCACCCGAGAGCAAGAGGCTTACTTCTTGTATCATCCATATCACAGCCACCGCATCCGGAGTGCACTCGAAGCCTTCAAGCCTAGACTCCTTATCAGTCGGCACTGCTACCTGCTACTTCTACCTGCCACCTCCTCCTGCTTCTACTACCCTTGGCTCCACGCCTGGCTTAATCTGATGCCTTCTAACTACCCCACTACCCCATCCCCTCAACTAATATCACACCAGAACCAAGACTCGAGACTATCTTATATGACGCCTTTTGCAGCTCACCTCACACGAGTAGATATCCCAGCCGATCGCTTATCGATACATTCTGCATTCAAATGTTGACATCGCACAAGAGGTGTGTTTCTATTCGATAATTTATAGTTAATATTGTGAAAATGAAAAATATGTTTTATTAGATTTGTAAAAAACATTAAGTGATTTGTATTTAAATGTGTACAGTAATATTTGTTTCTGGCACACGTGTGAATTCAGCCGTCACTTGTGAAACGTTTAATATTATTAGTTGTGATCAGCAAAATAACCAAATGAAACGGCGGCGTTTATGCAAAACTCTTTTTGCACATGAATTTCTTTTGCCAGATTCAAAAGATCACATTTTTTATTACGGTAAAAATAACGCCCCTGGGCGCTTCGGTATTTCAGCGGAAAATGAGTCATATTGCTTCGGAGGTTTATCTTTATTTTCATCTCCCTTTCGCGCTTTATCCCGCGACTCTCAATTTCTTCCTCTCTCACTGGAAAATTTATACTCGCCGAGTATGGTTTATCGCGACATTGTTATTACGCCGGGCCATATTATATTCATTTTTTGTCAAGGCATTCTGTTACCCTGGATAACCTTATAGTTAAGAATCGCATAGCGGGATTTCATATTTCACGCTTTTAAAACATTGCTTCGTGAATAAATTTATCTAAACTTATTTTGTCGGTTCTTTTGTACGGGGTTCTTCTAATATAACATTTTATTTTTAATAATACGTTTTTATACCGTAGTATAATATTATAATATTTTAAGTCACAGAGAACAGAATATCAGCAGCAAAAAAGCTTCTAAATATTTTGTAATATTTTAATTCTTTTCATTCCTGATTCCTCAATTAATGCTTTTATCCCCTAAATATCACATATAGTACCCCTTGGTAAGTTTTGCTCCATCCGTCATCTACCCTTATCTTCCTGTTTCGTGAAACTACGCCCTCAATATCGTCTGCAGCGAGTATTGTCAGAAGTATTTACAAATCAAGCGATGTGTTTGACGATGTTTGTTAGATTTGTCTACACGCTTGGATGGTTAATACCAAAACCTGATAGGTGTGAGATTTTATAAAAAATGATGTAAAATTTCTTGTTTTACGCATCGTGTATTATGAACACTGATTTTAATAGTATAATCAAGTAATAATAATTATCTTTCTTAATCTATTTTGAATGTATTCATCTTCAAACTAACGTATGCTCTTGAACGCGCCTTTCATCATCGCTGCAATACTTCAATTTGGGATTTGGCCCCCACAAATTTTCTCCACCAGCTTCTGTAACTAACCATTTTTCTCCAATCCTTAAACCATCATTTGTCAATATTTTAATTTTTGAATCTTCCTCGGTCTACCTCATGCGCTTCTGTCACCTTCTTAGTCATTACGTTCTATGTCCTGTAAATTGCCATTCTTTCTTTACAAATGAGCAGCCCACTGCAGTGGACATGCTCACCCCGGGAACCATTAATTGGATAACCAAAACCTCTGCGATAGGTCACCCCAAGTGGTTCGCGGATAGCAGGGGTGCCCGGGGTTTGGAGTGAGGTTTGTCCAGATCTTGGCGTTTGACCCTCTCCGCCCATTGCTTTGCACTCCAGTGGGATTGATGGATTCATACGTCCATCACTCTTGGACACACTGACCCTCAGACTCTTGCCCAACTCTCATACTTTTTCTTTCCAGAACATCCTTTCCTTTAAAAAAAAACCCTCCATACAGTGAATGTTAAAAAAGATAAATATTATTTCAATGTGCATAGTTTGGTGGTCATAGGATCCTTCTAAACATCGTTTTCACTAAGTGGAGGAAAAATACAATCAAAAACACGTGTTTTTCATTTTCATGCACGCACAGGCGCGTATATATTCCAACAGAGTTGCAAATTTATTTTTATAATTACGTCCTCCAGTTTGATTGCTTGTTCTTTACTTTGTAAATCCCACGGCCTGCATCCCTTCATTCCCGGTTTCCTCGCCACATCTTGAGTGGCTCGTCCTAATGACCCCGCCCGCCACTTTTGCAGTGCATAAAAAAACGACTCTTCATATTTATTTTTGCCACATTTACTTTTGCCTGTGCGTTCCCGCTAATCCCCGGGAGGAGCGCCGCTCATTACTGCGTTATATCAACGGTGCGAGATCTGAAAATAGGTCAGCCTTAAACGTTTTTACTGAAAAATTTAACGCATTTGCCGGTTTTCCCTGGAAATTTAAAGCAAAATCAGATGTTGGAAGTCAGAAACTGGCTTACACCTACAAAATGCGTAAAATATTATGTAAAAGCGAACATATTTTCAATTGCCACATTCCTTTGAAAAATAAAAAGGTTTTTAGACGGTTATTTTTCACAAAAAAAGCTTAATTTGTAATTGTGGGGCTGTAATTCAATATATACTGTCTCCAACATTACGTAATCATTTCTTACTAAATCTAGAGCGCTGAATCTATTTCTGTTATTATTTTGGATAAAGATGATTACAACCGGTTGATTTTTTCATATTAAAAACATATTTTTATGAACTATTTCCGACGTCAAAATATATCTATTTCATTTCAGTTATGACACAATCCGTTTCGCGACAATGAGAAAGATATTGTATACAATTCAATGCAAGTGATGGCAACAACTCAAAAAAAAAACAAAAGATGTGCTTGATTCTCTCGACAAAGTAAGAAAATGGAAATACTAAACTCTGAATTACAAACCCACAATTAGTAATTAGTTGTTATGAAATATCTGCACTAATAGCGTATCTAACAAACCAGTTACGTTTTCGTGGGTGGATTTTTCTGTTCATGTCTTATGTTAACATTCCAATAAGAAATACTTGTGTTGCTACTCGCGCGGTTCTGTGCCATTTCCTTCACTACATCGCACAGGCGTCCAATGATACTTTCGTTATTTCTTTCAGTGTACCCCTATCTTAGTTTTCAGATACACAATAAAAGTAAATTTCGCTGTTTAATTGTTTGTTTAAAGTAAATTACCTACCGGCTACTTAAAATATACACTAATTAATATTGTTGTCGTAAGTTACCCAAATCAAATACATAAAAAAAAACAAATACTTTGTTTTAAATAATGACAGTGTATGTATACCTGTTATAAATATGGTTTTTAACAAATTTCCAAGAAGATACGTCCCCTTAACCTTAGCCTTAAATAATCTATGATCATCAGGTAGGGGTCTAATGGAGTTTAATATAAATATACGTACCTACCCTCGCACTCGTCTCCACAAACTTTAGGCATTATGGATATTAAGAGTGACATGTGTGTCCATTTTGGTTTCTCGACAAAAAACAACTTTTTTGTTTGGGTTTATGCATAATGTATGAGAAATTTCCTCTCCCTACTTAAGACTAAGTTGGAAAGAGGAACCGTTATTTACTGAAGGTTGCTTTTTACTTCGTGTATTATTACGATAGTTTAAGCCCAAGCGAGAACGCCCAGTATTTTCTCATTGAATTTTTTTTCCTATAAGAGATAGAATCCTGTTTGCGTGGGTATGAAATAATGTTTCCCTTGATTTATGTTTTTACCGGTTTTTTCACATTGTTAAAAGAGAGCCCGTTTCAATATTTGTCATTTTTCATAATCATCCTTATGTTAGGTTAAATAAAATAATAATGATAATAATAGCCAAATAATTAATTGATGCTTTTTAAGTAGGCACTATTTTGACGGAATATTGTATTACATTATATTTTTTTAATTTACGTTGTTCAATTGTCTCTAGCCGCTCATATCAGGAATACCGATAAAAGAAAATGTTATCAACAGAAATTATTCCGGCTGTCATCCCATACAACGTAAACGAATTTTCATTTTAAGTAATTAAAAATTAAAATGCTAAATTTAAAAATTTCCCAAATGCTGTTCGATTCCTTTTATATTATTTAAGGTAAATCAGAAGGTTTTATTTAAAAATATTTCGTATTTTTCGTGTCCAGCGATTTCGAATATTTACCTATATTAATTTACCTTTACCCATTTAGGCAATTATTCGGGAAGGTAAAGTTTTACCCGAACAACTGTCATTCTTATTATGCCTAAACTCCTACCTGTTCCGTGTTTTAACAATATATACTCACCCTACCTCTGTGAATGGCCTAATATCTACCCATTAAATGTAACTGTTGTTAGTATCACTTAAACTGGGCGAAGCTCAACCAAGTGCTGCCCGCAGGGCGTAGTAAAAAAAAACCCGCGGTGCGGGATTTTAACTGCTACTTTATTAAGAATATCTTTAAAATATTTGTAATCCGATTAAAAAATAGCAGGTCCTTAACGAATGAATCGATAGGTTTCTTGTTTAACTTTTAGAAAAACAGGAATGTATTATCACAATATCGAACACGTGTTCATAAAAATCTTTGGAAAGCTATTACCTAGGCAAACGCAGACGAATGTACACGTATTTCGATATATGAGGAATTTACTAAAAGTTTTTCAGGAAACGGCCTGCAACCAGGTTTTTTACCGGATTACGAACAATTTGAAGAGATTTTTAATAAATCAGCATTACTCCTTTTCTCCGTGTACTTTTATAATATGTAGGTACAGCCTAACCATTGATCATTGAATGATTTCGTTCCTTTGTTATTATTATGTTGTAATGTAAATAATTAAATGTGGATATGTTTGCAATAATAAATCATTTATGAAAGCTGCATATTCTAATACAAACAAAGGTTTCATCCCCGTCCATCGAATTGTACAACTGTCACAAAGGCAATCCCGCTAAAACGTCCCGAGACCTCAGACCTGTAGCACCCGCGCCGGAGCATTCTGCGACTATAAATATCCCACTACACTCTTCTCTTCTCTTCTATCCACCCCTTCTCCCCTACTAGCTACTGCTAGTGAACAAACTGCGATGCAAGAAATATAGAGTGGTGTTGTTTTGTAATGGCCTTGTTTTAGAAACGGACTTTATGGATTTAATATCGCAAAAATCATATAATTAACTCATCACAACGACATATAAGAGTAGGCAGAAAAATGTATTATTATTTTATGGTATGCACTCCTTGCACCATTCACATTCTAACATTGTCTCATGCACACACTTCTACTATTCGTACTCTTGACATCTTGACACCATAATAAGTAGTATAGTATTTTAACTCGCTATATCTTCATTGGACGTCCCCGACTTCTTTCATACACGGTCCTGTGAAAAATAAGTTTATTATTTTATGCAACAATTATTGCTGTGACGCCAATGCGCAATGGTCTGAAAATAATAAATAGCAACATCAAATTCATCATCATGCAGAAATTAATTTTTGCACAACTGTGTTCAAAAAACCACTAAAGCGTTTTCACTACGTAATGAAAGTTTATCTGACCCAATTTTTGTTGGCTTTAAGCTTCACTTACGACTGAGCACTGTCACATTTCAACGTGCAGACTTGAGACAACCCTCTTTTTAAATATGCTGATTGTTTGGCTGCATGCTCTCACACCTCATTGATTGTCTTCCATCTTCACTACCTATTACTAAAATAAGGTCTTAAAGGAAGATTTACTTTGTGAACATTTCAGATCTGTGCATTACGTTTCCAATCCATAAACTGCATGGTCCATTGTTATATAATCCAACCTTTTCGTTATTTCGTATACATCTTCGCATTTCTCATCCCCCACTCAACATCCCTCTTGTCTCCTATCTCTCATTATAAACATGCAAGTCTCTGTATAATTGTCCCATATGTTTGCCAGGATACGTCGAATAATGTTTTGGTAAACATTCCGCCCCAGGGCGAACGTTGTGCAATATGGGACTTTGTTTGAGTAATTCCAAAGGAAAATGTTTGCGTAGCGATAAAATTTCTGCTATCGTCTTGGCAGTCCAATTTTATGGTCTTATTTTTTACTCCCCTAGATTATTCAATATTTCTGCTTCCATCTTCTACCGACACTATCACAAACGAGCCCAAAAATAGCTTCTAATAAATAGTAGATACAGTTCTTGTTTCATATTTTTCTCTAGTACTACAACAGGTATTTTTTACGATTAATGAGATTAACTGGTGCAAGAAAAAAAATGCATGTACCTACGTACACTACCAACCTACTATTTGATAAATTTGGTTGCTTAACAATGGTTAGTGCGCACTTGTTTTCTCTCGTGATTTTTTAATATTTACAAAGTATCTAAAGAAATCTACATCCGTAGGTACATTTTTGTGTGTTATATGTATCTGATGAAAGAATCGCCTGTGACTGAACATTACTGTACAGACTCGGAAAATAAACCTGTAAACGATATGTTTGATTTGCGACTTGCGATTCTGTATAAAATTATATTAATTAGTATTCTAAAAATAAAATTCGATTTGAACACATTTGTTTCATATTATTGAAAATTAAGAATCAATCCACACTGCCGTCAGATCTTTCCATATCGTTTATATTCGTGAATTTTTCAGTATTTGAAATTAACAAGTATTTTATGCTACTTTACGTTTAACCATAAATCTATGATCCTTAACAGCTTTAAATGAGTTTTTCTTTTTCTTTGATTCGTTTTGTATTTTGTTTTTAAATTCGTATGAAGGAATTACTTCAATTTCCTTGCAGGATTTGTACTGAATTTCCAACAAAATATCATTGGATCATGAGTGGAAAAAAATAATCCAAAAATTTAAGGACTACATAATTACTTTCAAGATTAATCTACAGCTTAACCCGAGTTTTAACAATCTTTTGTCTGTTGAAAAATTATTATAAAATGTGGAACAAACATATTATGGCGTCTTTGGTTAAATGATTTGTCAATCAAAGCTACTTAGTTCTGCAGAAAAAGCTGTGCCAATGTCGTGACTCCATGACCCTTGATTCCATCCTTCGAGACTTTTTAGCTGCTTTTCTGCTTCATGAAAGATTTCCTGAAATATTTAATATGATAACCCGTTTTTATTTGATTTATTTTTATCGTGTTCTACTGACAAAAAAATATTAGATTAAATTGCAACAACGCCATTTACTATTTTCAACTTTTCATATAATATGACAAATCCATGTTGATATTCCGGATACTGCAATAAAAAGGTCTTTTGGCGTCACGGTTACGTGATTAATGTCCACCCCCACTTCTCCCCCTCTCAAGTATCATCTAACCCCCCCCCCCCTCCCGATTTTCCATACCTTTCCTCACCATATCCATGACAGTATTTTATTCAAGGGTCTCGCGTCTTTATTATAAGTAACCGAGTGACACTCAATATTTCACCTGAAATGTGAAGGTAATTTTTCATTTTGTCTTAAAATCATTTGCCAGATGTTCTAATTTTTTGACATTTCCGTCTCACATTTCATCCTGAAAGGCAAAGGCATTAGATTACATCCTCTTTTTACATATAATATATTTGAAGTTGTTATTTTATGTACCTAGTTAGACATTTAAAACACAAGAAAACTCTGCGTGTAATTTTTTATTGATGTTTTTTTACCTTCTTGTACATACATGTTTTTATAAATATGATTTTTATTTACTTTATCCTCATTTCACATAAGAGGAGAATAGGAGCAAAAAATTACAGCAATCTCTGCCTGTCTCTCTTATTATAATATCTTATAATAATATGTAAACATTAATTTATGTATTAAATACGTCTGTCTCGACACAAGTTTATCCTAGTGAGACAGACATCGAAAAAAAACCTGTAAAAAAACTTTATATTGATAATATTAAAAAAAATATTTAAAAAAAATATATTTTTCGTAAACATGAATATACTTTAAACTCCCCTTTCTTTCTTGAATATTTTGAAAACAACGTTAAGGTTATTAGTTTAAATAATTTCTATTTTTTTTATGTCAGACCGAACAAGAGGCGCAACTGCCCCCAACCGTCTAGAGCCAGTGCGACTATGGCATCTCCAATTGGGTTATGTTGTGAGACTATAGGTAGTGGGGAGGGAAAGGAGATGGGGAAGAGAAAGGTGGGGATGTTCCTGGCTATTCAGATCACTAAACACGGCCAACCATTTCAAGTAACGTTTCAATTCTGAATGGTGGTCTTTCACCAGGGTGATACTCTGGAACGTGCCGCAAATAAGAAATAAGACTAATTAATCAAATAAAATTTACTTGCCCACGCCGGGATTTGAACCCGCGACCCCCAGCTTGCTTGCCGTGAGACTACGGAGGCCGTAGGGTGCTATCTAATATATTTTTTTAAAGCTTTTAAATTACATATATGTGTGTCTGTATGTAATTATGATAAGTTAATATAATAGCCCTGTTGGACCTGCGATAAGCAAAACCTGTTTAGCTGTCATTTATTAATTCAATAAAAGTACCTACGTGTGTTTTTTTTTCTTTTAAGACAAAAATTTATAGCTTGCTGTTAAAACCTTTAAGCCTCAATAAAAAAAGTATTATCGTATATTATAAAACTATTATGTATATATATATACTCGTATTTGTGTGTACCTGAATCACTATCTTTTTTGTTTATTTTTACAGCTACGTTCTGGACATTCAAAACTAAAGAAACCTCTGCGTGTTTGAGTGAAATTAATTAAGATTCAAACCGTATTAATATCCAGGACACAGTGACAATATAACCCTCCAGGGTGCTTAATTATGTGTGTTTATAAGCTTCCATTACAGAGTTTTGTCACTCGTACCTTAGACAATGTTTACTGTAGAAGTTGTCACAGCCATGTTGGAGGTATTATCTCCTGCTGAGCCCGGTTGAATAGTCAACCGTAAGACCGAAACTCTTAGCAATTTAAACCTTCGCATTTCTCTTGGACGCCCGCGCTGGTCGCGACCCGACGTTTGTAAGACCTTCGGGTTCGAGATCCCAATTTAATAATGTAAGCCACAAAGACCGTATTCCCTCACGATTTGCAACCTTTCCCGGCATAATGCATATCTTTCCATATTTCGGCAGTGCCATTTGCTGAGGAACTATTATTCTTGTTGGTTCGAATAGATTATATTGGAAAATCGCTGTCCTTTTATTTCTTTGGTCGTAAAATTGCTTTCGGGCTTATCATATTGGGCTTATTAAAGCGTAAAAAAGTTATTTAAATAAAAAATTCAATAGTCTTATGTTTACCTAGTTATTGCTGTAATGGTTTCATAAAGTTTTCTTATATTACGCGATTTTGTGGCATTATTGGCGATGGTTGACCGCGGTGAAGATTTCAGATAAATCAATTTAAAATATATTTTTAGAAATGGGTATAAAAATATTTCGTCTTTCTAACATGGAGGCGTGTCTCGTTATATTGATAAATGCTTTGCTATGCTTTCCTTTGTATAAGTGACTATTATTAATAATGTTCTTTTTGTTTTTGTTTTGAATCCAAACCCTCATTTCGTTTGCTTATGATCGAATTTATCTTGTTTCAGGTAATAATGAACATCAAACTGTACACAAAGCTTTCACGGTAAGCGTAGTAAATATTTACTTAACGGATTATCGTAAACGAATTAACTGAAAGCATGGTGACTAAATAATTATAGAGGATTATGCTTTCTCTCTCGCCATAGTACTGTTACTGTTTATATCTACTGTTTTTCATTTTTCTACACAATGTATTTCGTGTTGATAACCAATAAATAAAATCATCTTATGAAGTCTTCACATATTCATTATCAATAAACCTTTTAAGTAAATATGTTGAGTATATTTAATTTACGGATATGATTTTTAAACATCAAAAAAAATAATGTTGAAAGCTTAAGATATAAAATATATTCAAAATTACAAACCTAACAGACGGAAATTGGCAATTATTGTGAAAATTTGCAATGGTTGGCGAGAATCGTCAAGAATCGGAAATATCACGACTTTTCAACTCATTGAATGCAAACGCAACTAAATGTTATTTTCTATTAACGACATTGAATTCTTGGACTTTATCGAAACCTAGTTCAGCTTTTGACATTATTTTATGTAGGTAAATTTTTAATATTTTTTTAATATGTGCTCTTGTTTCGCTGTCATCTCTGATTTTGTTTCCATTTGCTCGTCTTATTAATGGACAATTTGCCCGTAAAATAATAGATATTGTTCGATTTATGTATGTTTTTATGTAAGTTCTTTCCATTTACTCTGCATCCCCGCTATTTTGATATAATGTCTGTAAACGAAATTTATGCTCGCGAGCTTTCAGGTTTCTGCTGTGAACCTTTTCTATATATCGGGTGAATATCTCTCCCACTTCAGACGGGTTCGGGATGAGGGTCCGCTCTTGATCGCGGTCAAATTTTTCAAAAGAATTTTATTCAAATGTTGTAATTTGAAAACCCCACATTAAACAAAGAATACTAAATCCTTGGTTAATACGGTTTTTTTTCTTTCATCATTTTTCTTTTGTTGGTTTTTCTTAAATTAATATTTTTACTATACGTAGGTTAAATCTTTTTTTAACTTAGCCGGGTATATTTTAAAAATGTATTGATTTTTAATTCACAAAGTTTGTGCCTATTTATCATCTTAACTACCAATTAAACTTCAAATGGAAAATCAGTTTTTGTATAGTTTTACTTGTGTAAATCTTGTGAACGAGATATTTTATATCCAGCCTGGGTACAGTTTGTGCATCCCACTTATGTACAATTTTTTTTAGATCCAGCCATGGTTACAGTTTGTGTATCCCACTTATGTAAAATTTATGAACAAGATTTTTTTAGATCCAGCCTCGGTACAGTTTGTATATCCCACTTACGTAAAATTTATGTAAGAGAATTTTTGAGATCTAGCCTGGGTACTGTTTTCAGTGTTATGAAATATGTGCAGTATTTTTTCTCAGGAATTTTTAGATCCAGCCCGGGTACTGTTTTCAGTCTGAAGCTTCATTTTCATCACAAGTTATAGAGCCTATGAAAAAATTAACTGTTAAAAATACGGCATAAAAATAATATTATTCCACTTAGTTGGTTAGAAGTACCCTTTTTCTGTGGTATATGTACAATGGATTAAATTTGTGAGTTCGGACTAACTTGAAAACATCATTGAGGTGACTTTTCACTACAATGGCGGAGTTTAAATTATGTATGCGTATATTATTATAACATACTACATGAAATCGCGAATATTATGAATAATACAATTCATCTGTATAAACAATCTCACATAATCAAGTTGCGTGTAAGTGTTTCGGGTCTCACGTCTTGATCTCTATAACACATTCCGCAAACAACACGAGGCGACATCTTCTGGTCGCAACCCGCATCAGCCGTGTCACGTGATTATAATCATATTATTTGATCCACTGTTTCTATTGGTTGGGTCCCGACCTCATGTCAGCCCGAGCATACATGACCCGGTGGGTCCACTCTATTGGACAATGCTCGTGAATAAACCCCAAAGTGCCTGGGAATGTGGATTGTTCAGCAGGGTGGGCCGTCGTATCCTGAGATATTGTTGGGGTCTCAAAAGTTGCGTATTATGATTAAGATTATGACCTCATTATTAAATTTCATTTTCAATAGTACTTTAAGCCCTGTACCGAGACTTGAATATGGAATAATTAGGATGTATTTTTTAAAGTATGTATTAAAAACAATATCAAGTATCATAATATCCTCGTTTTAACAGTTTTATAACTCACATATATTTTTATATATATATACATATATACTCGTACACACATAGTAACAAACAATAGGTTCTCCACATATTTTACACAGTTTGCTCAAAATCTTTCAAAAGCTGCTATCTAAAAAACGTGTTCTAATTTTCTCAAAAAGTTAAATCATAAATATAATATTTGTATTATTTGCTAGTTGTGGATAACTTTTTGTAATACTAACACATACCCGTGAAAATCATGCCGTGTTAAAAATATCTTTATTCGTGTTTTTATAAGAAAATTAATAAATGTATGCATTTTTAAAAATAAGAATATATATTTATAAAATTGACCTAACATTTTTTTGTTTTATTTAAACAACCGATCAACTGCTTGTAGGGTAACTATGCTGCTGACCATTACATCACTAACTATTTTTAGAACGTCGCGTCGGCATGAATTCATTATATGTACTGAAAATATAAGAATTTTGAATTTGAGAATGATACGTATTCTAATAATGTACTTACTGGTGAAATGATATTCCATTTGTTTTGAAGTTCACTTGACATGTCGCATTTTTACAAATTTCCACTAAACAAGAAAGCATTTGAATAAAACTAGGACTAACTATGCTCAATGACACCACAATCTCAACTAAATTCTTTTCGTGTTAAAATCACACTCAATAGATCGTTATCCGCCGTCGGTCGGGCATATTTCCTTGTTTTCTAATATCTTTGGTTTATAGTAAATAAAAATGTGATTTCATCCGTTAAATAATATCATTGAACTTGTAAGAAGGTGTTTGTTTTTTTTAAGTTTAAAAGTAATACAGAATATATATTTATATGTAATTTTTCGAGAAATCTGACTTATCCAAATTTAAAAAAAAACTTTGACGGCCCGCCCTAGTGGGCATTCTTAACAATACTAGTGACCAAACCGTAAAGTTCCTAGGAATATGGAATGTTCCACCCTGCTGAATGGGTTAGCGGGACTTTTTATTCCATTTTCAAATATTCAACTTGTAGTCATCTTACATCTTCTCTCCATTTTTCATATATTATATACATAATATTTCATAATGCGTAATAGTCCTTACCAACCGAGAAAAAGAAATTTTACTGTTCCGTCATATTTCGAATTTATAAATATCGGCAACATAAACAATATCTCTCGGAGTATTTTTATTGATATTCCTTCTTTGTCTTTACATTTATTAGGAAGAGTATGGATTTCTCGCTCCTGTGCCATCAGAAGTTGAAAATTCTAACACTTATATTTTTTCAAAGTTCGCGTTTCATATCGCAGAATAAAAGTCATAACACCCCATAATCCACACTGTACTTAGGTACTAAATATTTAGTAATTTTGTTTGCCAGCTCCGATATAGCTCTTCGAAGGGCTAAATATTTCTATTGGGGAATTCTAAATTTTGGTTGAGACTAGCGTGACTCGTGAAAAATCACGGTATATTATAATTATTGTAGGATTGATAATTGCATATGAGCTAGAAAACGCAGACCCTTGAAAAATTGAGAAATCTGACTTTACTTGTCAAAATCAACCCTTAGAAATTTAAAATTTAGAATTAGGCCTCAAGCACGTTACGCTATATTATGCGCGCATAAATTGGGCGTGGCATGTACGTATTATATGTTGGGCTGACACACTACGCTATAATCTTCCTTAGGAGATGGGGTCAGATCAATTGGGGGACTGTCGCGGAATATCATTTCTTTGTATGGGAGCTGTCACTGTGACAGATGACTGCTGCGTAATTACGGAGCTTCGTAAATTGTTCTAACCTGTTCTCCTACCTACGATAGGAGAGGGGGTCGCATAATTTTCAAATATAGCCTGGCTAGCAGATCACAGCGCATATCGTCACCATAACCAGAGTTACAACCATAAACAGACCCACAACCAGTGGCGACTCGTGACTTTTGAGTGTGATAGAGTGCTCAGTTCAAAAAATTCGACATTATTAATGATGTTTAACACAGAAAGATTTTATTTTTTTCGAAAATTCGCTTTGGCAGTGCACTGAACCGTTTTTTTGAAAATCTTCATACAACAAACCGAATTTTCAAAAAAAAAAAAAAAACGTTTTCGGCTAGAACAACATCAATAATATCATTTTTTTAATATAAAAACTCAAAACACACACAAAAGTCACGAGCCGCCACTGCCCACAACCGAAGTATTTTTGATTATACTTTTCGTCCTATAATTTTCGATTATAATTTGAAGGATTTTTAATTAATTAATTAATTTGAAGGCCTCAGCACGGGCAAGCCACCCAGTGAGGCCTACATTACTGGAAAACTTAAAATGTAAAAAATATTGTACCAAATAAATAATAAACTGCACAGAGTCTTGATTCTTGAATGTAACAGTGGCCAGTGGGTAGTGCCGGTTACTACTTTATTCATTTTTGAATACTAAACTTTTGGTGTCAAAACATTTATGACAACCTCTCAAGCCTACTTTAAGGTGTTGCCAGTGTTTAAAACGATATTACGATGAAACATCGCATGAAACGTTTACACCTCGCAACTTCCCGAGTGTAATGTGACTCCAGTGGAATAATGGAGCACATCTTGTATTTACGATCACCTAAAGTCTTGGAAGTTAGTTTCAGTACCTACTTTCTGCTCGGCTTCATTACAACCACTTAGGTGGCTGCCATTCAAACCACTCCTCTGTGTCTTAAATTTTTGGTAGTTAACTACCCACTTACCACCCTCTATATAATCACACATAAAGTATCATGAATTAAGTCCGTACACTCGTCCATCTTGTAAGTCATATTGATTACATTAAGTATCGAAAAGATGACCCAAACGTCACATGGGTGGAATTTTTGTTTATTGATGTTTAACACACTAAATACACGTTACAATATTATGTCATGTGAATATCTATACATAACCAAACAATCATCACACTACACAACACAATTACGAAACAAGACATAGAAATCAATACATGACTCCGAAGACTAATCCACATTTCCATAATTTGGCTCCATTTAAAAAAAATTTAATTGTAAAGACATTCAATGAATATCCCAAACACAAAATTACATGGATAGTCTACAGAGGTATTATCTACTTCTACAATATAAGAACAAAACTTCACGCCAATATTTTTTCTTTTTTGTGATTTCTTCTCATTTCTTATGCATATCTCATGCATTTCTCTGATTACTTTGTTTTTAATTCTCTAATTTATATTATTGTATAAAGCAATCACTTTGTGGTTTGACATATTTAATAAAATTTAAAAAAAAATACTTTTTGTTTTAAAACCACGAGTTTTTAATAATCTTTAGAACCGACCGGTTTCGCTTTACTCAAGTATCTCCAGGATACAAATTATTACTAGACAAGAAGTACAAAGTGTGAGCTTATATTTAAAAAAAAATTTGAGGTAGACAACATGATATAAATATAACAAACACAGAGAAATCATGCAATACATTTACACAAGTACAAAAGACATGGGAAAAACCGAAAGATAATTATGTAGACTAATGGATTATAATAATATATATGGAGAAACAAAGCATCAACTGACATGGTCATAAGGAGAACTTGGACATTTTTAATGGTTTATTGGAAACAAACTTAATATTGGACTACTTGATATATCTAATTGATTATTAAGAATAGGTTGGTTTTTACAGATTTTTTTATTTCCAGTGCTTCTAGATTATTGAGTCTATTACCATGCTCGTTTGTATGTAAAATATTAGCGCCTGTGTTATGACAGAAAGTATGATCTTTACTAATCAGATGCACGGACGTATATAAGGGGGGGGTCTTGGGGGTCCGGACCCCCCCCATTGCACCGCGCCGATTGTAGAATACGATAGTTTCTTAAGTCCGCCACAGTGAGGGGAGCGGGGGAATGGGCAGTGCCCCCGCCGCGGCGCGCCGCCGCCGCCCGCGTTTCGGCCGCGCGCACCATACCAAGCTAGAATCTAGTTTAGTCTATTTTGTCTCTTCGCGTTGCGCAGTTGTCAGTTGTTTTAATACAGAAAGAAGTGTCGCATTTAAAAAGTATGAAACGATCAAATCAGGTATCTCTTTTGAGTTTTTTTTCTAAGAAAGAGAGACCAAATCCCAATGAACTTTTATCAAAAGACAATGTGGAATCCTGTCATATTGAAGAAGTAGGAATAAATAGAGCGGGGCCATCCACAGATACTGATGACGATGAAGTGAAGAAAGGTAAGTCTCTTGTTTATTTTATTAGGAAGGAACCCAGTTACTAGAATTTTAAAAACTTTTATCCTGCTCTTATTTTTATTCCCAGAGAATTTCTGTAAACAAATGTTTTGCCGTGAGCATAAAATATTTGACAAATGGTAATTTCAGTGTATATGCGACGTGTACCTAAGTGTTATAAAATCATTTCGCCTTTTAACAGAAAGAAATACAATTATATTTAACTAACAACTAACTGGTGCCCGCGACATTGTTCGCGTAGACTTAATTTTTAGTTGAAAATTCTTATTCTTAACATAACTTTTTAGTTTATGAACCGATTGGAATGAAACATAGACTAAAATGTTAAACAAAACCGCATACAAATCGATTAAGCCGTTTCTGAGATTAGCGTGGTCAAACGCACAGACAAACAGACAAAAATTTTAATAACTATTTTATTGACCTCAGTAACATAATTATAGTGCGTATGAATTGTTTTTTTTTTGTAAATATTTATGTACTTACAGAAACGGAACGCTTACGATTTAATTATAGTATGGATTAGAGTATTAGAGTCACAAATTATTATTATTATTCTTACAATTAAATATGACCAAAAAGCTGTTTGAAGATGGGTATGTGCTGTTGTTTTGTTTTAGTCAAATATGTCTTTGTTACAGCCAGGATGGATTTGTGTTCGGCTACGTCCGCAGCCGCAGCCAGGACGGGTTATGATATTGCGCTCTACGTATGTCATCCTCCAAGCAATGACGAGGAAAAGCTGAGAGCATTAAAAGAGCTTTGGACCCCTCCGGATACATTTAAATTTCCAGTCACTATCACTGGTAAAAAGAAACTTTCTTTTCAACGCCATTGGACTACCAGGTACTCATGGCTTGTATATTCAAACGTCATGCAGGGAGCACTTTGCAAAGTATGTGTTTTATTTGGAAAAAAGCATGGCGGTCGTGGTCAGCAAGAACTTGGAGCCTTGGTTAGTAAGCCATTTACTTACTGGAAGAAAGCTTTAGAGAGCTTTGATCACCATGCAGATACTAAGTATCATAAATTTGCTGTTGAGCAGGCAGCAAATTTTGCAAGGATCATGGAAGGAAAAACGTTTGATGTTATAGAGTGCATGAATGCAGAAAACAGTAAAATTGCCGAAGAGAACAGAAAAAGATTGAAAGCCATTGTTGAAACAATTATTCTTTGTGGAAGGCAAGAAATAGCACTAAGAGGAAGTCGTGATTTTGGAGAAATTGGGATAAATGAACCCGAACATAATGATGGTAGTTTTAGAGCACTTGTTCGTTTTCGTGCGCGATCTGGCGATGAAGCACTTAAAAATCATTTACTAACACAAAACATTCACAGTAGAGCCATGTATACGTCACCAGGAATTCAAAATCAAGTGATTGAACTATGTGGTAGTGCTATTCAAGCGCAAGTACTTAATAGGGTCAAAGAGGCTGGTTTTTTTACTGTACTTGCTGATGAAACACAAGACATATCAGAAGATTTTTTAGAATTCATCCACGTAGAAGATGTTTCAGCTCAAGCTTTGGCAACGACTATTATATCACATCTCTTATCATATAATTTGTTTGGATATGGATAAATGGATTGGTCAAGGCTATGATGGCGCTGCAGTTGCTGATGAGCGGCCGGTCGGCAGCGGGCGTAAGAACAATAATCGCAGAGCAATACCCGAGAGCGCAATTCGTACACTGTGTTGCTCATGTTCTCAACTTAGTTTTAGCGCATTCATGTAATAATACGTAACTGTATCGGAACCATTAAGAGCGTAATAAAAGATAATAACTGGAAGGCAAACCCTGCGCAATAATATTGCAGCAGAAACTGCCGAAATATACTACCGACGAAATGTGTTTTACCCTTTCATTGATCATGTTATTACAGAACTCGACGCTCGTTTTAAACCACATGAATCGACGATCGAAGGAATTCAAATGCTGCTACCTGAAAAAACCAGTAATGACTCCAGGATAAAAGAAAATCTTAACAAGATTACACAAACATTTCTGGGTGGGGAAAATAAAGGCACAATATTTCTGAGTGAATATGAGATATGGCACAATCACTGGAAATCTGTAGCACAAAAACCTGTAACTGTGATCGACACCATCGATAACTGCGATGATCAGTTTTTCCCTTTAATAAAAAAGCTTCTAATTATTTTAGCCACACTCCCAGTGTCCACTGCAACCCCTGAAAGATCTTTCTCTACATTAAAGAGGTTAAAAACTTACCTAAGAAATAAAATGGGCGACGAAAGACTTACTGGTCTGGCTTTAATGAGCGTACACCGAGATCTGGCGGTGCAACTTGATTCCGAAGAAATTATTAATCAGTTAGCAATTAAACGTAAAAGACTAAATGTATTACTTTAAAGTAGTGTCCGACCGAACTTTCGGTTTCGGTTTCGGCCTAGTTTCGGCCAAAAAACGAGTTTCGGCTTAGTTTCGGTTTCGGCCGCCATCCAGCCGAAACTACGGCCGAAACCGAAACTGAATTCGGGAGATTTCGTCCTGCGGTCGGACATGTTCGGTGCACTGAACTGCGAGCCACGAAAACACTTTTTATTTTCATTATATTCAAATAAGTATTATTGCATTAAAAATATTTTGTCATTGTAGGTAGGATGGTACTTTTTAATTTTAATTATATTGTAGTTCATTAAAAAGAGTGCCATACAAAATGACCAGAGTTTAGAGGAAATTATTTTGTTCTTAAAATGAAAGAGTATTTTTTGTTTAGTGTAGGTAGGTACCTAAAGAAATTAGTGCACTAAAAAAGTAATTTTGTTTTCTACCTTTTATTTTATGTTATTCGTTAATAATGTTCACACAGGTAATACCTAGATACTGTTTATTTTTTTTATATTATTTACGAAGAAGTTATAACTTATTTAAAAAAGCACAACCATTTATTTGAAATAAGGAATGATAATTTTTAATTAATAGTAGTTGTAAAACAATGAATCTCGTGTCAGTTTTTTTTGTTTGAGAGAAAACTACATTTATTTTCATCTTTTCATGTATAACTTGAATTTACAATATTTTGTTAGTGTTACTGTAGGTAGGTAGGTAATTTTTAATTTTAATTATATTGTAGTTCATTAAAAAGAGTGTCATAATAATACGACCAAAGTTTAAAAGAAATTATTTTGTTCTTAAGATGAAAGCTCTTCATTTAGCTTGAGAGAAAACGCTTATTTTTTTCATACATTAAGTATTATTTGCATTAAAAATATTTTGTTATTGTAGGTAGGATGATACTTTTTGATTTTAATTTTATAATTGTAGTTCATTAAAAAGAGTGCCTTACAATATGACCAAAGTTTAGAATAAATTATTTGGTTATGTGATTAAATAAAAGGTGTTTCAATTTTAAAACAAATTATTTGTTCTTAAGATGAAAGAGTATTTTTGTTTAGTGTACCTTAACAAATTAGGTATAAAAAAAAGTTATTTTGTTTTCCACCTTTTATTTTATGTTATTTCTTTTTTTATGTTATAAACGAAGCGATTTTATTTAAATAAGGAGCGATAATTATGTTATGTTTATTTTTAGTTCAAATATCAGAGACTGAATGATTTATATATATAATATTTAAAAATAAAGGCTGATTGATTAAGACTGACTATTTTTTTCACGAAAACATGACCTTATATATTTTTTTTTAATTTGCGGACCCCCCCCCTTATCAAAGCTATATATACGTCCGTGATCAGATGATTGGCAAATTCAGAGAAACCGTTATTATTGAGACAACGAAGATGCTCTTTAATCCTAATATTAACATTACGTGTTGTCTTACCGATATAAAATGCCGCACAATTATTATAATTTAATTTATAAATGCCTGAATGGCTTAGTTTGTCGTCTTTATCTTTTGAATTGATTAGAAATTTACCTAGATTATTATCGGTATAAAAGGCCGGTCTGACTTCAGAAGGAAGGTTTTTTACACTTAAGTTAGAAAAGTTATTAATGAATAAAATATGGCGCCATTGATAAGTAATATTATCAGCTAATAAGAAGCTATTACTGGCGATTTTTCGTTAGTGGAAGAATTGAAAGATATGATTTTCCCTAGTAATTCTAAACTAATTTCTTTTGACGTGGTAAATTTGCTTCCTAACGTTCCCATAGAAGAGAGTAAATGTTTAATTTCCGATTTGTTAAATAGTGCGGATCTCTCTCAAGACTTTACAAAAGATTTGACTTCCTTATTTAATATATGCTTGAATCAAAATTATTTAAGTGCTTAATTAATGTGCACAACTTCAGAAGGTCTTTCTAGATGATGGTAGTAAGTCAAAAGAATAAATAACCTTACAACAAAAAATATTTATCTTTCAATACAAACAGTTCAACTCTTTTACCTTAATACGTTGGAATTCCGTAAAACGTGATTCTGCTTTTTTACTTGTACCATTACGCACAGTTGTGCACTTTACCTCCGGGTACCTTGTATATTCAGATAATATTGTGTCGAAAAGTAGCGACAGATGATAATTCCGTTTATACTTTACTTATTGTTTTTCGGAACGACTAAAATAGACTTCATATGTCGATGTCTTTATGCGAAAATGCAATCATCTTAGAAGGAAAAACATCTTTTCGGGGACGGCAATGGCTTCTATAATGGGTCATAATACGTCATAAGTACCGTTTCCAGTTCCTCCTTCATTTCGCATGCAACTAAAACGACGATAGTAAATTCATTTCGCGTATGAATTGCCTGTTCGTTAAATGTGTTATCCTTAATCGTGGAAATTGTGTGAACCGTGTTATAAAGTTCAAGCTTTGACGAAATCTTATTTAACAATCTTGAAGTTTTCACGTTTTATCCCGGGGTTCCCTTTTCCAAAGGTGTTCATGTGATATTTCTTATCTCATAATATAAAAATATCAAGATGTGTAATACTCCAAAGTAACATTAAAACCATAAGAAGTCCGTAAACCGTTGCGCGACCTTTTTTCTTAAATAACTTAAATTTGGATTTGTTTTCTTTTTATCAAGATGTATAGCCAATGTCTAGTACGAATATGTGCTACTTTATTTATTTGTCTTTCAAATTAAAAAAAAAATAGAAGTCATAAAAGAAATTGATTTTCATGATTTTAGAGGAATCTTTGGCAATTATTGTGAGTTGATGAATATTATTTTTTTTTTAAATATTTTGCTGTTTCTTCTTCGTAAATGTAATGAAATATAAAATAATTAAAGAAGGATTAAAATCACATTTTGATGAGCTTAATTTTAATTTGCAAATATCCGATTTATGCTAACCCAAATTTGTCGAATGTAAATTCAAAGTTTAAATTTCTTTATATTTCATTATAAACATAAAGGTTGGACATGACTCACGACAAATTGTCTAAGGACGAGTTGTTTCGGAGAATTGGAACAATTCATCAAATTTCAACGTTCATTTTCAAGTTCTGTGAAAGATTTTTTCAAGTTCTGTTTTTATTTCAGTTTTTTCAAGCAACTAGCCTACAATGATATAATAACAGAACTTGAATAGGACTTTCACAGAACCCGAAAATAAACGTTGAAATTTGATGAATTGTTCAAATTCTCCGAAACAACCCGTCCTTAGTTTCCCATAAAATTACGAAGAATTGAATTATTCTATATTCTATATTTTATAATTTAAAACTCAAATATATAAAGTAGTATACTTCTTTATATTGGGCAGATTGGGCTAGATATTTGCTATACTTTTTTTATTAAAAAAATAATTTCACAGTTCGGTTAAGTATTTTGGCCTAAAATCCAAATTAAAGTTGTGTTTGAATAAGGTCGCGCAGCCGTTCATCTCAAACAATAGTCCTATATACAGCATTCTTTCCCTCTGTGAAGGTCAATTCACCGATTTTGTACACTATTATTTTATCTGTAAGGGTCACCTTTGTAACAACGATGACCCCCGCGTCAGTTCAAAGGGCATCCGAATACCTCTACCTTTAGTGTTACATGAAGGAAAGTTTATTCAATGGAGTACCTATGTCAATATGGAAGGGTCGTGGTTGGGTGATAACTTAAACTTATTTTTATTATCTAAGAATTCGTGCGGTTACTGATAATGAACCGAACATTCATTTTATAATTGCTTTTAATTTCAAACGTTCCCAATCACGCACTTGGTATTTTCGCCTAACATTTATTTATTTTTAGTATGAAGATCTTTTTATTTTTTTCTTTTGATCAAGTCGGCGGAAAATAAAGTTGTGATCGTCCCAAGAAGACATGGTAGGAGCAAGTGAATCAAATACTTAACTCGGGTCTGGTCAAATGTCAGCATATCAGTGATACTGAACTTTTTTATGTAATGTTTTGTCCCAGCCCTTCAAGGGCGTGGATCACAGACCGTCGTCCCTGCAGAAACACTGGCTTCTCCTTTATCCTATGGACATGGTGTATGGATTACGAGTCGCGCCTCCCCCTTACGAGGTGTTCTTGGTTGTCGTGAGGTCTGCAAGAGCTAGACCACCTTCCTTGCGATCCTCTCCCGTCTGACGCTCGATTTCTTCTTTAGGGTCTTCGGCTGCTCACAGCCTATATATCAGCTTATCTCTTTCTTTGGGGCAAAATCAGACGGTCACCGCGAGCGTGAGCGGTTGTCGAACCTCACCTGTGGACCAACCGACGTCTGATTGCACCTGTGAGGGACTGCCGACTCGGAGAATCTGATTCCTCTTGTACATACTTGTTTTGCGTTTATCTGATGTTTAAAAACTAACAATGTCTCATATACACTATTAACACTTATACTAACCTGAGCATCTTGCATAGTGCTAACTAACCCCTCATGCAGGGACATTTGAGGTCTAGAATCGTTATATACCTTTCATCAATAGAGACTTTTATCAATATAAAAAATTAGAGTCCTGTTGTGTACCCTGAAGGAGTAACCATCTGTTACTTATACCGGGTGGGAAAGTGGTGGGAGCGTCAAATATCAGTGATAAATCAATTAGTACGTGCGAGCTAGCTTTATACGAATCACAGAATATCTTAAACTACATTACCTACCTCTACTTTAAAATAAGGCTATATTATATGAAACACTGAATTTATTGTCAATAATTCTTTCAACGAAAGTAATTACCTTACCTACCTCTACTTTAAAACGAGGCCATGTTATGTGAAACACTGAATATCTCATGTCTACAATAGAGAATATATACAAAGAAAGTCTTACTTGCCCCTATTTCAGAACAAGCCTATACTCTTATTATATGAAACACAGAATATCAAGAAATCGAAAAAAGAATTTGCCTCCCTTACCTACCTTATGATTACAAGTTTGTAATGTTGTTTGAACTGTTCCAACTTACTTTCGATGTAAAACAAAGTTCCCTGCGAGCTATGAATTCACTTTGATTGCAATCTGCTAACGGCCTCCCCGAAACAATATCCATAATCGCCTGGAACCGCGTAAGAACTTAGTGAGATTATGGCCGTTTAACCTATTTTAAGTAACAACGCCCTTATTCCTCTTTTGATAATCTTTGGTAACAGGCTCCACTTAATTATTTTTGCAGATTCCATCAGGCAACGTTGCGATTCCGCTTTTAATATTTTCAGCAAAACACGGTATCATTAATCACCCGGCGTGCCTGAAAGCTTTCCTGAAAAAGGGCAATTAGTGTAATTACCGCGAGGAGGTCGGCATATTTTTTTTTATTTGATGATGACTGGAAAATATTTTCCAATAACTGCATCGAAACGTCAAATCATCGCGGCGCATTAATCTTTTGCGGTGAAAACAATCAAATTTGATAAATTAACCAACTTTACTTTTCATTAGCAATTATTCAGCTCCGTTATAAAACTGTTTATTGCACAATTCGTGGTTTGATTATCAACAATATAAGCTAGCGTAGTGCTGTTATTAAGTAAATAAAATAAGCTTCATTTTTTCGCAACATCAGATATTGCGCAGCGTTGTTGGTTTTAAATTTTGTTTACGCTTTGATTGACCTAGATATCTGAACGTAAATTATTGTAGGTAATATCTCATTGAATAATAATTTTATAAGCATTTTGTTAATTTAAAAAACATGATTTAAAAAGAAATGCTAATGTATAATTTCCAAATAATTTGTTTCTTTTGAAATGCCTTTTTAGGTTTTATTACAAAATCGATTTTTTGCAGTATTTCAGTTTCAATACTTTCTCATGTCCCTTGTGCGAGGGCGGTACAATGAATCGAGTAATTCTATTACCTACCACGGGTGCCCCTTTGATGATCACAGTGGCAAGTGGCAATCACAAAGGTGAGCTCACTATTTTGACATCGTGCATTCTTTCATTTCCTCGACTCCGGCCGGAAGGAGTTTCACATTTTCAACTCTCTCTCTGAAGCTTCCAATTGAATTCTGAGATAATTTGCCTCCCTCTCCGGGGATTTCATTAAAGATCGGATCGCGCTGCCGATGCCGTGTAGCCAATCGTTGTCTTAAAGCCCCCGTGTACATGAATTCTGCTACCTAGCTTTGCTCTCCCAGCTTCCCAGCAGGGATACAAGCAATAGGTTGTCTGTCTCACCCTGTCCCGTGACGTGTGCCTGCCACCCCTTGTGGGCTGATTTCCTCGAAATTCATTCCGTGCCATTTCCGACAAAATCAAATCTTACCTTATATCCGGCAACGCGCAAATACATGAATTTACAAAGAATATGGTGTGCTGAATCAATATTGGTTTTCCGAGCAAGATGAACACTCGATCGTGAAGTTTTTTTTTGTAATTTGATACATCATATGGCCATCTTATGGAAATACGAATAAGGTTGGGTTGTTTCATGTTGCGTCACAATTTTATTGATTGACGATCAAATCGACGATTAGCGTCACTTTTGAATTTTTTTGACATTTTTTATGTGTGGCCGTCTCAGTATATGACCAGCTCTAAAGTATTCTGTTTAAAAATCGTGCTGTTATGCAAGACGGCCAATTACAATTTAATCGAAAGCCTTAACCTGAGAATTGACGTTTAACGAGGACTGCCCATATATAAAAAAAAATATGACACTGAACCTCGATTTCATCTTCAATCAATCGTGACGAAGGTTGAAACACCTCAACCTTAGTTCTCAGCTGTCTCTTTATATTTAAATGGAGGAAGTTGATTTTTCTACCAGTGGAAATTGGTTAAAATATTTTTTTTTTGCTTTCATAGATTTCTCCATCGAAATTTCTCAAATCATTTTTCTATAAATGCAACAATATGGCGTCACTCCTTTCATGAGTGTTTACTCCTAGTTCCGTTTCCCGGGGGATAGCGTCGGTTCCCGGAAGCATTGACAGGCTCCGGCTGATTTATTTATGATAACGGAATTTAGGAGTTCGGCGGTTTGGCGCTAGCACCTGCTGCCCGTAACCAAGATGTATGGGAGATCATAATGCGTTATAGCCCACCTTCTTCTGCGTGAATATGTATTGAATATATATGACACGTTATTGTGTCCGCCGGGAATAGAATAAGGCATAAGGCTCTATATCTAGTATTCTGACCTGTCTGGGAATAAGTTTCGCTCTACATTTTTATTATTATTAATTAAAATATATTAAACGCACGGCATGGCTTCGTATCTTATTTTTAACACTTGATGAGAATGTCGGAGATCCGATATAAATTACTAATTAATCGACAGTTTGTAGTGAGATGTACAAACCGATTTTCCCATTTGTAATTATGTTCTGGAAATGGAATCAGCTAGGAAATATTTATTCAACACGCTTTTTATTTGACACACATGTCATCGTTTCCCCGCGCGTTTTTACCGATAACCACAATATTTCACACATTTTGCAAATGCAAAATATACATTTGCAATAAAATAATATTTTTCGCAATTTTCAAAGAGTGATCTAGCATATGCGAGTAACATGCAACGAACAGGCAACCAAGGAACGGAGGGTGAAAGCATTCACAATATACGAGACAAGAGCCGGCGCCGCCCGATGCATATCCCTTCTCCCCTAAGTGTTGTTTTCTTTTCCTCGGGCGACAAACAAAAACACGGCCAAATACTCCGGCTACTTTGTGACAGTATCGCGGAAATAAATGTTCGTTTTCAATTCACATATTCCGTATGCATACTGTAGGCAGATAAATCGCAATATTTATTGTTCCGCTGAAATTGATACAATTGGATATGGCCCTCTAAGAAAAATAATATAAACAATTTTGTGTATTTTGTCATATAACAGATTTTAGCCGCAAAAGATCCTACAGTTGCCAGCCTGAGAGCGGGAATTATTCAAATTAGTTGCTAGACCAAACGTAGTGAAGAACGCGCAATACATCCGCTACAGTTCCCCCACCCCCGGCGACCCTACGCCCCGTTCCCCCCGCTCGCGCGCCGACCTCTGACCAGGCTGGACGTGTGTTCGTTTCGGCTCCCGCGTTCCCAATTTGCACCGCTCCGTCGAAAGCAATAACGTACGGAAATGGCGCTTTGAACATCGACAGGCTGGCACCGTTTGTTTGAGACACGGCGCTCAGTCCTGCAAATCAACAGGATACCCGACAACACCATGCTGTGAGTCTCTTACATTTCCTATTACCCTTGAATGTGTCCGCTAATAACCTAAATTCATCCACGCTGCCTGCCGATCTAGAGAGAGTGAGCTGTTAATTATTTCCCAGAGAGAGATTAGGGAACCCTTGTTGATAATTCCAGTTTAGGATGTAATAACCTGTGTACTGTTGTTATTCACCCATGTAATGTCCTTTAGCCGCTCAAATACAATGCTAATTCATAAAAACCTAACCTCTTTCATTTGGGCATAACAATCGTATGGGAGTGTTTTGTATAGACGGTGGGATATGGATTCTCGAGCCACGCGCTGACCCCGAACCCTGACTATGAGAGAGACGTCTCATGCCCCGCTTCTGAGCTGGCCGAGGGTAAGTCAGGACCCCCCCAGGTCCGACGCGCGACACTGGCGACCAACTTAGGGGCAGAATTTTTTTTTTTTAAACATATCCTTCCCGACTGCACAGAATTACCTTTACGATTGTCCCCAATTTGAAAACATGTACTATGCAATTTTGTGCCAAGAGCATTTTTGCCGCAAAAACTACGGTGGAAGTTTCTCGAATAAATAAGAAATGCACGCAATCCTGTCGTGACTTTGTTTGTTGCTAAGCGCATTTTGCCGCGAAAAATAACGGTAAGAATCTTCTCGAACGAATAAAAGAGACCCGCGAAATTCCCGCCAAATGCTGTGATAACGAAAGTTCGAACATAATGTTTTTGTTTTTTTTTTCAATAACATAGATTCTGTATTCTTTGTTTAACAAAACAAACCCACTGTTTTAATTTCGGCATAAATTGCACCGTAATAATAACAGTCAGGATTTAGAACTGTGAAGCCAATTTTTACACCGGAAGTGATTTTTTTTTTTAAAAAAAGCACAATACACCCAACGGCCCATCGAAGCTGATTTCTAAAAAGTATATCAGCTACAACCTGTAAAACACAAGTAATTCTTTATCCCGATTAATTATATAGGTACGGTGTTTGTCCATATTCTTTTTTCAGCATTGACTGTTATAAAAGTGATTTTAAGTGAATTGTTTGAAATTAACTTCAGAAGTGCAGTGTTTTTTTTGCAAAGAAGTGCTTTCTCGACGCAATAATAAGAACGTGTGTTCAATCTCACGATTTAGTGCCAGTAAATGAAGCAAATATAAAATCTTTCCATCAAAAGTGTTTTTTCGCTTCTAAAGTGCTGTTTTTTGTGCCTTTTTCGTGCCTTTCCTCGAGTGCAGTGAATATAAGTGCGAATAGTGCCCACAAAAATTAAATAATGCAAATCCTAAAGTGTCCCCCTGGCCAAATTTTCTTCAAAAAGACTTAGAAGAATTTCGGAGTTTTTTTTTCCTTTTTTAAACCATTTTTAACAATGAATTCCAATCAAATGGCTACATCTTCGGACATGGGTGTCATTCCCAATGTACACAACTTATCCAAAGTGCACCTACAAGCCGTCTTAAAAGACAGAGGAATATCACCACTAAACAAATCAAAGTCAGCATTGAAAGCATACGCTTTGTTATTTAACAAGAAGTTCATCAGGAAAATAAACCTATCCGTTGCAAATGAAGTCAAGGCACCCAATACCCCAGCTTTGGAAATCCCCGTTTCTAACAAAGAAACCAGGACACATGTTACAGTAAAACAAGACAATGCACCCATCACGGCACAAGAAAAAACATACGATCTCACTCCTTGGAAGATCAAATATAACGGTGTTTCTGATGTACTGGATTTCATTGACCGAATCGAAGAAACGGCCTCAATTAAAAATGTTCCATTTGACGTGCTGCAGAAAAACTTTATAGAACTAATATCTCCAGAATTAATCCCGTGGCACCGAATACAAAAATCAAAATGCAAGGACTGGAATAAACTCAGATCAGCCCTGATCACTAGCTTCGGCAAATCAGAGGCCCAACACAGAATTAAATTATCGTTACTATCCATTAAACAATTAGTAAACGAAACTGTGGCAACATTCATAGAGAGGGCCGAATCCATCAACATCAAACTTTCCCACCCTGTCTCGGAAGCCGAATTATTACCAGTTATAACTGATGGCCTCCTACAAAGATATGAAAACATTATCACCTCACAGAAAATTGTGTCGTTGGCCCATTTAAACGAAGTTTGCCTCATTTTGGAATCCCACCAAGACAGGAAAAACAACAAAACCACCACGGACAATATCACTGTACCAAGCCGTCCTTCTGGATTAAAACCAGAATTTGACAACAAAAAAGTTTGCTCCTTTTGCAAAAAAGTAGGTCACCTAGCTACCACTTGTTTCAAGCAGGCCAAATTTCTGGAAGCTAAAGAACCCAGAACCTTAAAGAGACATCGCTCCAGGGATCGTTCTCCTCCACGCGACGAACTGCGTGAAATTTTCAAAAAATCAAGAAATAACATGGAAAGGTTGCAAGACCCTCACTTTGTTAAACCTCAAGTGGATTTCTCTAAACCCCCACCGAATTTTCATGCGAGAAAACCAAAAAACTAAATAATAACCTCTCAGGTATTCATTCTGTACCAAGGTCTAAGGAATGGACTGATTGGTTATCACACATTAAATATTTTAACCAGACCTTAAATGTTTCTTCGGTTTGTTGCAAACAAGCTAAAGATGGAAGACCTTATGCCCTTTTCTCCGTTAACAATGTCCCCTTCTCTGGACTACTAGATAGTGGTGCATCTGTTAGTTGCCTTGGCAACAATGCCCACCTGCCTTTTGTTAACAACGGTTTTAAAGTTTTTTCCAAACCTACACTCGTGACAACTGCGGACAATGCTCCCCAGACAGTCATCGGTACTCTGTCATTACCAATTAAATGTAACAATAACACAGTTACAATTAACTTTCTAATAGTACCCTCTATATCCCAGAATTTCATCCTTGGCGTTGACTTCTGGAAGGCTTTTAACGTTGCTCCACAAGTATTTAATACTCTTGGCCAAAAACCTCCGGTCGCTCAAGTTGGTGAGATTCGAACAATAATACCTCACGAAAACCTAAGCACTGACCAGGCTCTCCAATTAAAGGAAATGATCAACAAATTTGAATCAATATCTTTCGAAAAATGCGGACTGGGTTTAACTAATTTGGTAAAACACCACATTAAAACCAACGGCCCACCAATCAAGCAACGCTACTACAATTTAGCCCCCCAAAAATTGAAACTTTTAGAAAATGAACTTGATGAAATGTTGAAAATGGGAGTGGTAGTTCCCAGCAGAAGTGCTTGGACCAACCCAACCCTTTTGGTTTCAAAAAAAGACGGCTCTGCACGCTTTTGCCTCGACAGTAGACGATTGAACTCTTGCACTGAAGCCGACGCGTACCCACTGCCTTTCGTGCACGCAACTTTAGACAAATTACGCAACGCCAAATTCATTTCTTCCATTGATCTAAGCAAAGCTTTCTGGCAAATACCTTTAGATGCGGAATCCTGCGAAAAAACTGCTTTTGTTGTACCTGGTAGGGGAATGTTCCACTTTAAAAGGCTACCTTTTGGTCTAAAAAATAGCCCCGCCGAACTACAGAGGCTGATGGACAAACTATTCGGCCCTGAAGTTGACAACAACCTATTCTGCTACCTTGATGATCTCATCATCGTTAGCGACACCTTCGAAAAACACCTGTTAATGCTGGAAAAAGTTTTTCAACAACTTAAATTTGCTGGTTTAACCATCAATTTAAAGAAGTCTGAATTTTGTAAGTCTCGCCTGCGTTATTTGGGATTCATTGTCGACGAAAAAGGTCTGAGAACAGATCCTACTAAGGTGGAAGCAATGGCAAATTTCCCCCGACCCAAAAACGCGAAAGAAGTCAAAGGTTTCCTTGGACTTACAGGTTACTATAGGAGATTCATTAAAGACTTTTCCACTATTTCGGCCCCATTAAACAAAATTACTGGTATCCGTAAAGGTATCAGCAACTTTCGTTGGTCTACTGAAGCCGAAGAAGCTTTTACGACTTTAAAAAATGCTCTTCAAACAGCCCCTGTCCTGAATTGTCCTAATTTTGAACTACCTTTTACCCTCCACACGGATGCTTCTAACGTAGGGATCGGTGGAGTCCTAACTCAGGAATTCCCCGATGGCGAACACCCTGTAGCCTATTTTTCCCGCACCTTGAATAAACACGAGAAAAATTACGGAATCACCGAAAAAGAGTTACTGGCAGTATTGGATTCTGTTCACCATTTCCGCGGTTACATAGACGGTAGCAAATTTACTGTAGTCACAGACCATAGTAGTTTGAAATGGTTGATCTCTCTAAGTAATCCCTCCGGCAGACTCGCTCGCTGGGCTTCTCGTTTGTCCCAATACACTTTCGATGTCATCCACCGTAAAGGTGCGGACAATATTGTCCCAGATGCCCTGTCAAGAATTGAACTTGCCGCATTAAACATCGATACAATTGCCTCTACCCCATCCACAAAAGATGAATGGTATCTCAAAATCTATGAAGGGTGCAAAAACAATCAACAAAAGTTTCCCAATTTTATTATAAAAGAAGGACAACTATATCGCAATTGTAAGGCCCCACTGTCCATCCTCGAAGATTACTCTTGGAAACTCGTTGTGCCCCTCGAAAAGAGAAAACAAGTAATCATCAACAATCATAGTGCCCCCGACTCTATACACCCAGGAACCTTCAAGACGTATAAAAAGATTTCCTTGAAGTATTACTGGCCTGGTCTTTTCAAGCAAGTTCGCAACTACATCTCCAAATGTGAAACATGTAAAGCTTACAAACATAGTACGGCACCCCCTGCCGGCCTAATGGGAAAACCCAAACGTGCTGATAGACCCCTCCAATCGTTATCTATGGACCTCGTCGGACCTTTTCCCAGAAGTTATTCTGGACACATGCATATACTCAGCATTGTGGATATCTTTACCAAATTTTGTTGGATCTTCCCCTTAAAAAGAGCCAACGCCGCCGCCATTGTCAAACTTGTGGAAAAACACATTTTCATACCCTACGGAACACCCAAAACCGTAATAGTTGACAACGGAAAACAGTTTATAGCACAGGAATTTAAAGATTTCCTTGCTAAATACGGGATTAAAGATATTTATTATAATACCTTGTACACTCCCCAAAATAACACTGTCGAAAGGTATAACCAGACTATTAACACAGCTCTGGCCATTTTGGTTGACAAAGACCAACGTAATTGGTGTAAGAATTTAGATAAAATTCAAGCTGCCATGAATAACACTGTTAACCTAACCACTGGTTACACCCCCTTCTTTTTAAAACACGGTATGGAACAGGTGGTACATGGTTCATTGCACTGGAACACGAATTTCCCCACGTCAACCACCTCCACAAGCAATCCTGCCGTTGATTACGCTCATCGTTTGGAAGAACTTACTGCCATTTATAGTGAAGTTACTGATGCCCTATTGCTGGCCCACCAAAAAAGTGCGGACAGATATAACCTACGTAGGAAACACATCACTTTTAATGTAGGCGATGTTGTCTGGAGAAGGAATAGCACCCTCTCTCAAGGAGCCCTGTACTTCTCTGCCAAGCTGGCACCCCGTTTTGTCAAGGCCAAGGTTGTAAGAAAAATATCGGACTTAGTTTACTACCTGTCCGACTCCTCTGGCAAACATACTGGTAATTACCATATTAAGGACATTGTAAAGTCTGGAAGTGAGGAGACAGTTGAAACTCCCCCACCACCCCAGCAACTTTAAACTAACCCACTGTGTATTATCACAAACTATTGTAAGCTATGAAGTCTTACCATAATTAGGCGTGTAAAGTGTCAACTACATGTCAACCTATTCGTCAAAAACGAGTTTAACCCACCTTTGTAAATGAATGTATATTAACATATTATGACCATGAAATATTATTCCTGTAATAACGTTCTTTCCCTCACGACAATCGTTTTCTCCCTTTTTACGTTTTATTTTCTCACCTGTTCTGAAACTGATCATTTTAGAATAGAGACACGTCTTCGAGTTACAATCGCCGGGAAGTCGCGAACCCGCTTTTGCTCCTCAACTTCTACACTATGCAATGTTTATGTCATGTCACCCCATTTTCGTTTCATTTTTGTTCCCTTCGTCGTGTTAGAAAGAACCACCCCACTTTTGTTTTTGTTCCTTGTAAAATAACGATTGGTAATCACGCATAAGAGTGCCATCCAAAAGAGTTCGGATTTTGTAAATTCCAAAGTGTTAAATACCGACCCTTTTTTTTTTAAAAAAAAAAAGAAAACCTGTCAAGTACAGCCATTAATTCTTTCTTGTCCAATTCAACGTTACCTTGAGTATGTAAAACCCTATAGTGGTCTCAAAGGCAAGAACCAAGTAGCAATTAATCACATAATTGTCTTCTTTGTATGTATATAATTTTTTTTTCATTTTTTTTCAATTTTTTCCTTTCAAAAATTGATGGCGTCCTACCCAAGCTCACATTTACCAAAAATAGGATTTTGACACATCCATTTTGGGAAATTGTATTTATAAAAGAAAACCAAATGTCGGTCCTATAAAACCACATACAAATAACTGGACTCGCTTCAACTAAAAGTATGTAAAACCCATTAAGGTCTTTTATTGTATGACGAGATCTCGATTTTCTTTTCTCTACTGTTACGTCACGTATGTCTCGTACCTCACGTTTCAACCCTACGGGACAGGTTAGTAAAACCTTACGGTTATCCTGATCTTCGAACGCAAATAATTATATCACAACGTAAATCAACAGGACTTTGTTCGATCATCGTTGCATAATATAAACACCCAACCTTTGTCTCACCATTTAACCAAGTGTTTGCAACCCAATTGCACGCTACAACGAACAGTATGTAAAGCCATTATGGGCCTGTTCCCACCCATCGCTCGATGCAAGTAAAAATACCTTCTACCATCATCTTGCACCTTGTAACACAATGAAGTAACATTAAAATTGTTTATCTTCTCTATTGTTCCATCGTACGCCCCTCCAGGCTACGGAGTTAGTCAATCTAACAAATCTTTGCAAACAGTATCAAATGATACTGCTAGCTTTTGTTGAATTATATTTAAATGTAAAAATTGTCACGCGATAGGAGAGATCCTTACAAAATCCACCACTACACGAGAAGTTCGTTACAATTACTTAATACTTATAACCATGTGTTATAATTTGGTCGTGTGACATTAATTTGCCATGAGTACCGCCTTTGTGTATAATCTGGTCGTGTGACATTAATTTGCCATGAGTACCGCCTTTGTGTATAATTTGGTCGTGTGACATTAATTTGCCATGAGTACCGCCCTTGTGTATAATTTGGTCGTGTGTCATTAACATGTCATGAGAACCGCTTTTGTGTATAATTGTGTACAACCCTGTACACGAGA
This sequence comes from Hesperophylax magnus, assembly GCA_026573805.1. NCBI lineage: Eukaryota > Metazoa > Arthropoda > Insecta > Trichoptera > Limnephilidae > Hesperophylax > Hesperophylax magnus. The sequence continues at coordinate 12,267,643 of JAIUSX010000121.1, forward strand.
CGTGGAGACGTAATAATAATACTTACCGTGATTCGTGTGAACGACATAATATCGACATCGTCATCTCCTTTAAGGAACTGTTTTTACACTCCTTGACTTCTGTCTATAATTGAGTTGTACCTTGCATATACTGCATACTTGTACACTATACGTGAAGACGTTACAATACTCACCATGAATCGTGCGAACGAAATAATATCAAACCTTTATATGTGAACTACGTAAGTATTTCACAGAAGCCTCTTTGTTCAACGCCAATGCCCGTGGACTTCCTGTTTTTGCTGCTTTCCAAAAAGAAAAGAAGCCCAGGAATATCTACTATCCCAAAAGGACTAGTTTTCAGCTTCACTGTCAATTATGGGGCATAGTGCCGCAGGAGTTAATCGATGGGCACAAAACCACTAAACTCGTCATCTGGGAAACGAATAAGAAGAATCCCAGGTTTGTGAAATTGGAACTAGGGTCTGTCTTTTCTCACAATCATGTAGAAGTTTAAAACGACCCCTAATCTTTTGCCAAATACACGCAAAAGATTAGCCTCTTTAGTACAATGTGTATTCAAATGCGGTTTAAAAATTAATCCACTTTATTAAATGTAAAGAGTCAGGAAATCTGCTGGTTGAATATGTTTCACTCTCACATAGAGGTTGAATTGGAAATTAGTCCAGTCTCTAGCAATTTCGTAACTCAATTCCCGTCCTTTTTCCCCCCTCCCCACCCCATGCCCTCAGGCAATATGTATGAAGTGGAAAATCTGTTGTCGACCATATTTCGCCCTCACTTCGAGTTCGAATCGGTATTTGTTCCGGTCACCAACAGGCTTCCTACCTCACCTTTCACGTATGTTGTCATTTTTTTTCTCTCCTCAACGAAACACATTCATGAATTTTGAATATGTATGATACGCACTTGGCGTATCGTCTGTCTTTTCTGACAACCTTTATTCATGAATTAGTTTCCCTGCTGTTGCCGTGACTCGTTCACGAATTTTTTTGTCTTGTTCTTTGAAATCCTACGAAAATGTTACCACCTGTATGTTAACATAGGCCAAAGAAGGCCGGTTGTTTTTCAACCAAGACAGTTTGTCATTCGGCAAACACCAAGTCATCCTAATAAAGGATAATGTTTATGTAATCAAAACTAGTTAGGAACCTCTCTCTACCTCTCTCTCACACTCTTCGTCACTCTCCGGACCGGCAGCTAAACCTCGTTTGTTTATTTTTTCTGGACACATTTTGTTTCTCTCCAAACTTTTCTTCATTGGTCCCTAGGCAGGTAAACTTCAAGAAATTTGCTTTAATAATAATTCCCCCCGGATTTAAAAAGAAGCCCAGGCGGATGTCATCTCCGGCAGCCAAGCTGAGCCTCACCTCCTAGCAGCCTGCGCTGTGGTTACAAAGGTCCCTCGACTACTACTCGCTACACACTTGTTCCATCTTGTTCCTGAAAGCTCAGACAATACTAATCATATGTATGACGTTTGTCTCACCACTGCAAGCCGAGTTGTCCCACTATACTTTATGACACTCTGAACTACCTTTCGGACACGCTAGTCCCGGAGTTCAAATTTCTTGCCCTCAATGCCAATGCCAGTTATACCGTCTCTTGCTCTGTCATGCAGTGACACATACCAGGTCATGGGTGAAACATAATTACCCTTTGCCCCTCCAGTAAACACAAACTGCGCATCTCTAAAAAGTTATCCTGAGCTACATTATGCTCCGATAACCAACACATACGATCCGTGCCCACCATAATAGCACATAGGACTCGTACTGGCATAACTACGGAACCTGGACTACTCTCTCCAATGACCACTGTAACCATAGCCGCAGCCCCGCAAACCACAGCCCCACTTCGCAAACATCAACGCCCACAACGAAGCAAAGTGTTTTTTTTTCCAAGACCTAAGTGTACTCCTGAGTGTTATCTCAATGGGTCAGATTACAGTGATAATGTAATCTTTTAGAGTCAGTGAAATCTCGTTTCCTTCGCAACTCTTCAAAACCAAAAAACCAACGCAACGCAAACTTAGCTTCCAGACCAATGAAACCCTAGAATCACACCTTAACATTCCGTCTTTTGTTTTGTTTTTTCAATTGTATAATGTTGTCTATTGTTTTTTCAATTGCATAACCATGCCCTTTTGTTTTTCAATTGTATAATGTTGTCTATTGTTTTTTCAATTGCATAACCATGCCCTTTTGTTTTTCAATTGTATAATGTTGTCTATTGTTTTTTCAATTGCATAACCATGCCCTTTTGTTTTTCAATTGTATAATGTTGTCTATTGTTTTTTCAATTGCATAACCATGCCCTTTTGTTTTTCAATTGCATAACCATGCCCTTTTGTCTTTCAATTGCATAATTTTGTCTTTTGTCTTTCAATTGCATAACCATGTCTATTGTTTTCAAATTGCATAATTTTACTTGTTGTTTCCACACCTGCTCTCTCCCCAAAATTTATTTGCTCCAAACATGCTATGTACCCTTCCTCATTTCTCCCCACAAATATTGTTACCTAGCCTATGGCATAAGCTAGTCATTATGTTTTAGCTAGGCATCTCTCTGGCCATCCAAGTCTCTCAAACTAAGGGCAACTCTTGTTTTGTCAAAAAAAAACCCCAAGGGAGGCACATAGAGGATCTTTTAACCCTGATGCTCCATTACCACGTCGCCTTTTTTACGAGCGCGGGGGGAGGTGTCATATAACAGATTTTAGCCGCAAAAGATCCTACAGTTGCCAGCCTGAGAGCGGGAATTATTCAAATTAGTTGCTAGACCAAACGTAGTGAAGAACGCGCAATACATCCGCTACAGTTCCCCCACCCCCGGCGACCCTACGCCCCGTTCCCCCCGCTCGCGCGCCGACCTCTGACCAGGCTGGACGTGTGTTCGTTTCGGCTCCCGCGTTCCCAATTTGCACCGCTCCGTCGAAAGCAATAACGTACGGAAATGGCGCTTTGAACATCGACAGGCTGGCACCGTTTGTTTGAGACACGGCGCTCAGTCCTGCAAATCAACAGGATACCCGACAACACCATGCTGTGAGTCTCTTACATTTCCTATTACCCTTGAATGTGTCCGCTAATAACCTAAATTCATCCACGCTGCCTGCCGATCTAGAGAGAGTGAGCTGTTAATTATTTCCCAGAGAGAGATTAGGGAACCCTTGTTGATAATTCCAGTTTAGGATGTAATAACCTGTGTACTGTTGTTATTCACCCATGTAATGTCCTTTAGCCGCTCAAATACAATGCTAATTCATAAAAACCTAACCTCTTTCATTTGGGCATAACAATCGTATGGGAGTGTTTTGTATAGACGGTGGGATATGGATTCTCGAGCCACGCGCTGACCCCGAACCCTGACTATGAGAGAGACGTCTCATGCCCCGCTTCTGAGCTGGCCGAGGGTAAGTCAGGACCCCCCCAGGTCCGACGCGCGACAATTTCTTTTGAATTTTAGGTCTGATTTTCACACTTTTAAATGAAATAAGTATTCTTAATGTTCTCGCTTAATTTGGTATTTTTCAGCAAACTATCCTACGAACAAGTGACATGTTTTGAACAGCGTCAAATAAAATCACGCACGGTTTACTTTGGGTATAGATGTTAAGAAAGTTATTTTTTAAATTTGCTTAAGGCGACATGAGACTCTGGTAAAGGTAGTTTGCTCGAGGCTTTTAATTAATTCCGACGAATTCGCAACTATAATACCCTTTTTTCAGACTAATGTAAGTTATTTAAAACAGTATTTCCCATTAAAATATTTAAAACGGTTTGAAGAAAATATTACTTTCAATTTAAATTTATTACGTTTTTCAACTATAAAATTAGTGGTAAGCACCAACTTCCCGGGGTGTTCATTTTGAAACATCTGAGATTTTAGTAATAAGTTCGAAGTAATAAGTTCAACCGTCTGAAGCAAGTTAGACTATGGTACCCCCAATTAGGGAATGATGAGAGACTGTGACAGTGTAAACGGGAAAAAGAAGAGGAAGAGGAAAGTTGGTAAGTACCTGTCTATTCAGATCTAGTCACCTTACCCGACCAAACCATTTCAATTTGGGTGAGGGGTTTGGGTACCGCCTCCCGGGGAACCATTTATTGGATAATTAACACCTCTGCCATAGGTCACCCCAAGTGGTTCGCTACGTTTGGTGATTTAGCAGGGGTGCCCGGGTTCATCGGGTGAGTTGTGTTCAGGATGCGCCTGCCCATCAGTTGCGTGGCACGCCAAACTTCTCCAACTGGTCTCTCGACTTATCGCCTTGCGCCACAATAGGAGAGATATATTCATATGTCCGTCACTCCTGAACACACTGATCCCTAGATTCCTACCCAACCCTCATACATTTTACCTTCCCAGAACTTCCTCTCCTTTCTTTCCTTAAAAAAGACCCTCCACACAGAATCCCAAAAGATGACATAGGCCCTGAGGGAAATTATTTTCCTCTGAACCTACTTTATGGGGTTAATGTAAAAATAAAAAAAAATCGTACAACGTTTCCCTTCAAAGTGCCGATATATTACTAGACCGAAAAATTATACTGTTTTTCTCTTTTCACAGCTTGATTATCTCAATTTCACTTAATATTTGGACTTGTGTAACAATATGATCACCTGATTTCGTCAATTCGAAAAGCTCAATTTAACGAACCTCTTGTTTGATGGTGCTTGGCATTCATTTCTGTTTTGTTATTTACCCAAAAGCATTTAACTGGAAGTTTATTATTTGGCAGACTCGCTGAATAATAATTTATCTTCATTGAAAGCCTTGAAAGTTATTTTTAAATATTCGTAGATCGTTTGGAGACTGGTACTGAATGAACTAATCAATATCGTGGATTCCTACGACATTATTTTGAAATACACATTTTAGCAAATCAATCAATGAGCACGACCATTAAACATTTTTGTTTAAAAATTCAGCATAACATATGAAGGACACGGGGGACTAACTGGGTTTTGTGAAATCGAATTACGAGTCTCCGTCATTTATAAATCGCGCGGACCTATCATAATCCATTTACGAGAAGTACATTTCACTAGTGCTGGTCAACACCATTATACTTATCAAGGTATAAAATTGTTTAATGCCCTTCGGGATAAAATTAAAACTGAAAAAAATTACAAAACTTTCAAATCACAAATCAAACAACTTTTAGATAAACCCAACGGTAATCACAAGTTTTAATTTCATTGGATACATTTAAAAAAAATTGTTATATTTATTATTTAATTATATGAACTCATTTGTATTTTTTATTGATTAATTTTGATTAAATTGATTAATGATTAATAAAAAAATATTATATAAACAAGATTTAATATTAAAAAAAAAAAAAAAACTACATATATTTTTTTACATATCCTCTAAAGTTATATTATGCGTTTATTGTTGTTGCATTTTATTAATTACTCATTTCATACAAGATTGCCAGCTCGGTCTTTGAAAAATTTACAACTAGTACTGTACCTTCTATTATTTCGTACCTAATAAGTACATTTTTATTTTTATATCTTATTTTTATATCTTAAGTTTAATAACTATTATATTATTTAAGTTATATTTTTTAGTTTGTAATTAAATTTCTTATTTTATAACTATTTGTTATTTTTTAGCTTCATCAACTAGTGAATTTTTACAACCTATAAACCATAATGACTCCCAACACTCCCCCAACTCAAACACGAGAAATAATTTCTCAATTGAGTTGGGCAGTTTTCGTTAAAAAATTCTAATTTTTCGCAATCAGCCTCGAAATATCTACATTTATAAATTATTGTAATGTGTTTGTATATTCAATAATAAAAAAAAAAATATATATATATATATACACCGGGAGTTTCCATGGTTTATAAAATGCAGAATGGAATAGATGCATCAATCTACTTTTAAAAAAATCAAGCAAACTATATTAACATTACACATTATTTTATGTGTTTCAAAAATTAGAAATTTATTTTCACAAAGATTCTGTCTTTAATTGACTTTTTTATTTAGTCTTTTTTCTGTACATTGATAATTTGATAACTCTATGACGATTTTTGTCTAGTTATTCTCAGTTAATTTCAAAGAAAAGTGCTGATTTATTTATTTATTTATTAACGCCCTTTTTCGGGGATTTTACGTATAAATATTAAGAAATATCCATTCTTTATTGTACATAACTGAATTGCTTCATTAACAACATTTTATATTGTTTCCCTCCATTAGTGTTCTGGGCATAGAGGAGTACATATGGTAGTTAGTTCCAGAATTTCTGCACTGAAATAAATCCTGATTAGTATTACGTTGTGGAATCCGGAAGCTTATCAATTCTTTGAACCATGTAGCAGATTTTCACATTTATTATGGAAGCCCATTTACTAAAAATACTCGTGTCTTACTGACGACTGAAGCATTTAAAACTTGAAGCATTTAAAACAATACTTTCAACATACTATACGTACGACGGACTTAATGGTAACCTTTCCAATCATTTTATTCTTTAGTTTTATTCACAAAGATTTCTGAAGGATTCCGTTTTTGTGATAATTTAGTTATTCTTCTGTACTTAGCCTTTACATTATGTGTGTCGGTATACACAAACTGATCAAATAACTATGACACATTTTCGTAATGGAATTCCGAGTCAAATCGAATGATGTGCAATTACCCTGTCCAAGCAGGTTCAGGATAATATATTATTTGACACGTGATTGGCAAGTCATCCGTGACAATACTAACAGCCAAACAGCCAACAAGCCAAACAGGCCAATCAAGCCAATACTCCAGCAGCGGAATAGTGACACTGAGCCATTTGGTGTTTTCGTTTCCCATCCATTTTTAAAAGGATTACGAGCGTTCACGTCAACGTCATTTAGCAAACACGCGTCAATCCGTACGACCGAATCGATTGGGACGAAGAACGTGAGACCTGCCTCGATTTCCACATTTCCCGCAGATAGTGGGGACTGGGTGATTCCGCATTTGGAAGCGATGGAAGGCTATCAATCTCAATACTGATCATTTCTGAATAGCGCTTTTTTATCACAAAACATCGTTCGTTTTATCCTTTCATTGACTGCCTTACTGAATTATATTTTATTAAGTCCGAATTCTAAATTTTATTTACTCGTAATGCACAACTACAAACGTTAAAATGTGTAATAACCTTTCTCCGTATCCTGCAATTTAAAAAATGTAAATTTATAATAACTTATACAACAATCTGTGTTTTTTAAACAAACAGCTTAAAATGGCCAAGATCGCCTTTGATAAAATTTGAATCGAATTAGTAAATTTTAAATGAATTTTCCGATTTTTATTTGTAAAATTTGTGAAATAAATAATCCTCCCCTTTTTTAAATAATTTTATTTACAAACACGGAACACGTGTTCACACAAATATTGATATTGACGTACTTATGTTGTCGCATTCAGTCATGATATTCACTATGAAAATAACACATGTTCTCGATATATTCTGAATGATTATTATATACTACTTAATATATCAGGAAATTGGCATGCTATCACTTTTTTAGCAAGTTCATTTTTCTTCGTGTATAATGTTCTGTGCAGATTGTGCAGAGAATGTGCAGAGTTAAATATTGTTTCCATGATATAGCAATAACTTCTCCAAGAATAGCTTCAGTGGAGCAAGGCCACTTAATGTTTGTATGAAGTCACCAATCAAATGTTTTCATGTTCAAAATTATCGGTAGGAAAATATCCTGTAATTTCACACTTACTACAGCTCGTTTGTACGACATTTGGGCAGCCGGTGGAGGGTGTCACGACATGGTTAAAGGTAACCTCGCCATAAAACCGTTACGACGCTCTCACCCGATCCTATAAAACGCAAATAAACTCAATAGACCGCCATGTACCTACTCGAATGTGTGTGATTTTTCAACGAACGATTTATGCATTTCCAGTTGCGAGGCGGTTTCCCTAGCAGAATCCCGACCGTGGAAGAACTACGCGGCGCATCACCCTTCCTCCCTCCTTCTTATTTATTTGGCCTTGCCGAGGGAATTCTCCAAAGAAAGCAAAAGCAGCGAGGAACTTTCCTATGTACGTTAGAAGATGTTTTCTTTTTCTGCTCAGTTTATCTCGTTATTGAGAGGATTTTTATTTTCACCGTTCGAGTTTAATCCACAATGCGAATGTTTCTCAGTTTTTTGACGCCAAACAGAACATTTTAGCTCTCGAACACTTGCGGGTTTCTTTTTTTATCTCGGAGGAAAATTTAACATTCCGAATAAGTAGGTACTTCAATAAAATGAGGTTCACACTTACTAAGTAAGAGCCATAAACCAGCTGTTTTGCCATCGCAACAAGTTATGTCGTTAGTTAGGTACTGCCAAAAACGATTTATTTCTAATCAAATTGTGCCTGCGCTAACACCTGCATTTAACAATATAATATATTTCCACCATTGAAGTCATTTTCACCGAAAATAGAATATCCCTGTCGCCACCATTTCCACCACCTCGCCCCTTCTCTCCTCGCACCAGGCCCCCTTCCCCATCCCCCATCCCTAGGGGCATTTCTTCATTCCTTTCCGATTAGTTCCCCTGCTTGAGGGATCCCTTCCCTTTGAAAGCATTCCCTCGCCCACTGCTTACTTTTAACATTCACTGAATTCGTTACAACGGAAAATATGTGAACCAAAATCCACTGTCTTTCCCTCTTATTATTACTTTATTAAATGTGTCTTATTTAAGATGGGAATTATCAGTCTTAACTATTTATTACAACTATTCTTGTCTCAATCATTTATTTGGTTCCTACTTTATTTTTCACGTTTTATAAGAGTGCTTACATACTCCGTATCAACTGTAATTTGTAAAACTCTGTGTTGTTGTTGCTCTTAGTTTCTGATAGTATTTAGCATGACAGTCGTTTAACTCTAAGAAAGTATTATCAAACTGTTGAATAATAAAATAAAGTATTTATTACCTATTTGAAATGCTGAGTATAGAAATGCATTCGTTTCAGTTTTTCCTGAAAACTGTTTCGAGATCTGTTACATGACACTGCCACTCGTAAATGAATGTCATCGAAATTTCCATTTAACCCATTTTCTGTATGCGAATATTTTGTTAGCTTTATGGTGGTGTGTTTAAGTTGGTTCCCCTAATTATTCAATGTCAGCTTCTTCAATGTATTTCACTGAAAAATGCTTACGTGTAACTATGTAGCAGATTTTCACAATATTGTGGATACCCATTCACTTAAAATACTCATGTCTTACTGACGACTAGAGCGTTTAAAATAGCATCTTTCTTCATTTCATGTGATGTATTTTTTATTAATAAATTTTAGTAAAAAAAATTGTGATTTTCTCAACTGCCGTACTATGGTAGTCGTAGGTGCATGATTTAGAGCATAATAATAATATTTTGTCAAAACAAATAATAAACCGTAAGGCTCAATGACATATTATGGACAAAAAATGCAAATTATTATAAAAACAACTAAAGAAATAAAAATAATTATTAATGAATGATAAAAAGATATTTTAAATAAAATAGAAATACAAATCAAAGTATTCAAATACATGGAAATTGTACCGATACCGGAGAGTTAATTTAAGATGATTTTATTTTATTTTAGACTGGTGACGTTTCTAGAGTTATATGTTCAACATACTGTACTTAACGATAATCCCAATCCCGTATACTGAAACTATTTTTGTGATAAATCTAAATATGTTATTCAACCGGATTGTTGTTTTAAAAATATTACTTTTTTACAATGTTCTAGAACTTCTAGAACATTGTGTATGATTTATTTTATGATGCAAGCATCCTCTACCCTTACGAGAGGTAATGTTCTCGGGTTCATTTCCCTGACGTTTATTCCCGGAACTAAAATACTGTTTCTATTGTTAATTATTTGAACTGTCTTATAATTATTTTAAGAACAAAATTGCTATCACATGAAATAATAATTGCAGATCTTTATATTTACGAAACGCAATAATTAAGAGAATTGACCTAGTTACTATCTGTAGTAAATTGACAGTCACGGTGTCGCCTAGTTAAAGGGTTAATAGTCATCTCAAAATCTTAACGTTGTAGACAAGGCGCCGCCAGTTTGGCCACTGATGCCGAAATAGCCAATTAGAATGAGCCTTCAAAGTTTCAGTAAACGTTTAACTCTGCCAGATTAATTGAATATTTGCTTGCGATTGGCGTTTTGATATTGAGCACAACCTCTGAACTAAAGCACTCCCCCCAAGGGAGGGATGCAGGCAGAATTTTAAACAGCCTTTCATGTTAATGCCTTCCGAGATATTTTTGTGCTTTATGTACTGAAAAGTTATGTTTCTAGATTTGGATTCGAAGGAATTAACAGAAAAATATCACGGAGAAAAATTAGTATTGATGATTTATTAAAAATTTGATGTCATTTCCTAGTAAAATATTTCTACATTTAGAATATATCGGAACTCGTGTTCATGCAGCTGCGCTTATCCTGATAAATATAATATAAGAAAATATTAGAATTTTTATGAACACAGGTTCCGACATCCTCATAACACATTCGTGTTTTACTGATAGTTTTGTTGGGAATTCTGTCATTTCCTTCTTTAAAGGCCTACAGTCCAATTTTTAACAGGAATACGAATAATTTGACCAGATTTTTAATAAATTAGTAATATTTAATATCAGTAAGTTTTCTCAGGGTGGAATCAATAAGCCGCGCTCAATAAAATATTTTTGTTATTCTGTTGGTTTCGGGTTATTAATAGACCGGGGACACCACAAGTACCTATTCCATGCAGAATCTTCCAGGCAATAAACTTCTTGCCTTGCATGCCCGAGGTCCTGTTCAACTCGAGGGGGCGTTTCCGTAATAATTTGCTAAACAAAACATCAAAAGTAAGTCTTAATATTCCCCCTTTAATGTTCCTTCGTCCCTTGTTAATCACAGAGGCCGGGAGCTTCACTCCAAACTCTTTACTGGGGGCAGAAATCGCTTAACTGTATTCTCTGGCACTTAATATTTTAATTGCGATTTTTATAGCAATCAATTTTTTAGCTGTCAGCGTTTCGTTGTGATATTTAACGGATTCCGGTAAAGGTGTACTTTTCTGGTGGCTGCTATAATGTTCAATAAACATGGCTCCCTTTGCCACATTTCAACATTAAGTCTCGCAATGACAGACATCCGTGGCTTATTTGTTTATTTATTATATTTAGATGGGACATGAAGCGAAAAATAGGTTCCGCTTTTTTAACTTCAAATGACCTCCAACTCTCCCAGCGCTCTAACTAAAACTACCGAATCCCGTCTACGCGCATCGCTTATCGCGTTCTCTAATAGTGGAACAAGTTTCGACCAGTTATTAGTACGCAGTAGCGCCTCTCATTGTAACTCTATGCCGTGGCTTTGATATTTAGGTTTTTTGGGCATCCCACATCAGTGCATTATTTAACAATGCACTCCCAAACCTACAAAACTACCGAATCCCGTCTACGCGCATCGCTTATCGCGTTCTCTAATAGTGGAACAAGTTTCGACCAGTTATTAGTACGCAGTAGCGCCTCTCATTGTAACTCTATGCCGTGGCTTTGATATTTAGGTTTTTTGGGCATCCCACATCAGTGCATTATTTAACAATGCACTCCCAAACCTACAAAACTACCGAATCCCGTCTACGCGCATCGCTTATCGCGTTCTCTAATAGTGGAACAAGTTTCGACCAGTTATTAGTACGCAGTAGCGCCTCTCATTGTAACTCTATGCCGTGGCTTTGATATTTAGGTTTTTTGGGCATCCCACATCAGTGCATTATTTAACAATGCACTCCCAAACCTACAAAACTACCGAATCCCGTCTACGCGCATCGCTTATCGCGTTCTCTAATAGTGGAACAAGTTTCGACCAGTTATTAGTACGCAGTAGCGCCTCTCATTGTAACTCTATGCCGTGGCTTTGATATTTAGGTTTTTTGGGCATCCCACATCAGTGCATTATTTAACAATGCACTCCCAAACCTACAAAAAGAATCTTCGTTATATTTATTTTCCTAAATACCAACCATTTATAGATTTAACGTAGTTGCCTACTTTTAAATAAAATGTTTCTGATTATTATTTTTCACCAAACCTTACCCCAAACTTTCCTGTTTCCTTTGCCGCCATTAACTTTATGTGGGGGTGAAGTGCCACTGCCGGAAGTACCAATGATTAAGGACTTTTATTTTCTCATGACTTCTTATAGATTTCTTTTCAGATCTGTGGAGTGCACGCTTAATAATAAATGTTCTGAATTCTTAATTACATAGAACATTTTGGGGTCGTGTAGGAACTTTCATAATTACTATTTTATTCCAGAATAAGTTATTTACATAGATTTAATTATGTACTTATATTATTCACTCCTACATTCGACGTAAGATTTGAAAGCCATACGAGTTTTAATATCATATAATCATCTGGTCTGGACCGGTCGGTGGCCGAGTTGACATCGCGTTTGGGTCCCACCCAGGCGTAGTGTGTTCAATTCCTCGGCTGGCTAAGTCCTCCATCACAACACAAGCAACATTTTAAGCTTACTGTGGTGGTAGTAGGAGATTTTCAAATATTGTCCGGTTATTCGTAACCCGGGAATGTTTGTCTTTCTTTTAAAAAAAAAAAAAAAATCTATCTGTGAATTTATTTATATTCGACCAAATTATGACAAAATGATTTATGACCTAACTTTAGAAACATCAATCCCGTCAAGTTATTCCAGGTTTATGAAAAAATCCTAATTTTACGGAAATGGCACTTTACTTAAAAACTTCCCGTATTGTTGTTTGAACTTTAAGTGGCTTTGATAAGTCATTTTATTCATTTATCATTATGAATATTGAGGTACTTTTAGAACGTTCGCCTTTATTCGCAAGACAAAATAAAAGAATACTTAAGAGCTTTTATTAAATCTTAAACAGTCAAATAAGGTTTAGATTCTCTGTAGGACAAAGTTTTATCCCTCTTAGTACAAGTAATGGTAGTAAGTAGTAATATATCGGCTTTTCGGGCTCAAATGAATATTGGTTTTGGTTTTAAATTATCAATATATATTTTTAAATGATATTTAGACAATCACTTTATTAAGTACTATTCATAATTTTACCAGTGATATGTGCTATTATTTTTTTAATTTTTTTTTTCCGAACTTATGTCCGGGTTAAATCTTCCCCATAGGAAAAACTAAACCCTTCCACTCACTTTTCCACAAATGATCATCAACACTAGTCAATCAACACTATACAAGTGCATTATATAAGCAAAATAAATACAAAACAATACAAGAACAACACGTCAACTCACCAGAGATCAAATGGGAAAATAATTCACCGACTCCAGATATTTTCATATCAGAGGGTTCGGCTCGGTAGAACTTCTAACAGGGCCTATAAATCCTACTGATCCCTCAACATAAATATTTAAAAAATCTTTCGTTGTCCTACATGGATTCAAAATGACCGACTTTTGCATCTTTATATATAATTTTTTTGATAGATCTAATACGCCTAAATTTTTAATGAGAGAGCTAGGTATAATGCCAGTAGCCGAAATAACGAATGGTAATATTTTTATAGTCTGAGAATGCCAAATTCTTTTTATTTCATTTCCTAAATCTGTGTATTTTCTTATTTTTTCATTAGCCATTTTTTTTTAATATTACAGGAATTTGGAATAGCGACATCAATGATATAAGTAATTTTTTTAATTTTTCATAATATATTTTATAAAATTCGTTTTCTAAAAATGAATTTGGTTCGTATTCATAATATGGTACCATATTACGGCAGTCAATCAAGTTATGTTTAATTACCAAACTTTGGTGAATTATTTTTAAAACTTGATTGTGCCTAAATGTATACTCGGACGGTGCTAATATAGAACATCCCGATATAATATGTTCTATAGTTTCCGGAAAAGAATTTTTTTTATTTATTTTTTTATTTTACATATCATTATTATTATCGTACATTTACATGGATAAATATTTTTTAATATGATTCCGTAAAAGACAACCATACCAAACATCAAATAGATATCAATCTGAAATTGAAACATTTTCAATGCATATATATATTTCGTTTTGATTTATTAGTATTATATTTTTCATCAATTAATAATATTTACTAAATTTAATTTAATTTTTTAACTTTGGGTGAGTAAAATTTTTCATACTGTTTTTCGTCATGTTTTCAGTTTGATTTTTATTTTTTTATGACATACATGGTATTTAATTGACATTTACAAAGCATTGAAACATTGAATCACTATACTAGAAAACTGCCTCTTAGTTACCGATTACTTAATTTTTTTACATCTTAAGTTGCAAAAAGCGTATTTTAATAAAATAATTCAAATAACGCCATCTATGAAAGCGTAATAATTCGTTAATGATAATGAGGTGATTTGTCACGAAAACGGCGCTATATAAATTAGCCAAATTATTATAATTTTCGACAGATCAATAAAGAGACTGGATTCATGAAACCTACTTTTTAGCCAACACGACGGTAATTAATAATATATTATGTTAGTTATAGTTTTTTTACTAGTCTATAGTTAGTAATAACATAGATCATTGTAGAAATGTATTATAAATTTGTACAGCGCATTTGAGGTGATTTTGCACAATAACGTGCGAATAAAGTACGTGCGTGGGATATTTTTTGATACGCGGAAAGCGAACCTCTTTCTCCATATCCATAAAACGACCTATTTCTCCATATCCCTGAACAAGCCATTCTTCGATTTGCAGATATTTCTTTCTGAGGGAAACGTAAATATTTGTCTTCTCGATGAATTAAATAGACTATTCTGTTTGCTCAGCAAATGCCGGGGATATCCAATGCCAATATTACCAACGGTGATGTAATAAAATACACAACAATATGTTTAGCATAAGTTCACACGAATTCTAATGCTAACCGTGGGTATTGTTGAATCATAAATTTGTATCTGCTTAGGTAACGTGAATTTATAAGCCGACACCAGTGAGATGAAATTAATTGTTCAAATATGAATTTGTAACATATTTATGTTTTGTAAAAACTTACGACTCCTAAGCCCCACAGATCAATAAAAAAATGTCTTCTCTAAAACAAAATTCTAATTATTACAGAATTAATTATAAATTGGCTTACTTAGCACTCGGACACGCCCACAACATACTTCGTTACAACTCTTCATATTTACATTATAGAATTAGCACTCTCCTACGTGAAACTCATATAAAAGTCATGAGATGATCCGATGCTCTGTAGGGAACCTTGCACCTGAACGCTTGCACAGCGCGGGTGTAAACTATGCACCCTAAATTTTAAGTTTAGAAGAAATTCAATACTTCGTTTGTTTGAAAGCACTATAAAACAATACATGATTATTACTTCAATGGTGAAAACCAGGGATTAAAAGTCATTTTAAATACATGTAGGATTACGAAAGATTTTTTAAATATTTATATTGAGGGATCAGTAGGATTTATAGATCCAATTAGAAGTTCTACCGAGCCGAACCCTCTGATATGAAAATATCTGGAGTCGGTGAATTATTTTCCCATTTGATCCCTGGTGATTTGAAGTTTGTTTTTGTATTTTTTATGCTTATATAATGCACTTGCATAATGTGGATTGACTAGATATCATTTTTGGAAAAGCGTATTGAAGGTTTTAGTTTTTCCTGTGGGGAACAACAGACATAACTCGGACATAAAGTCGGAAAAAAAATTCCTCACTTTGTAATACTTCCTCACATAGTAATACTTCCTCAGTGAAGAATACTTCTTCAGTCAGTTCTTCCTCACTCAATAACACTTCCTCACTTAGTATTATTTTACATACTAATACTTCATTACTTAATAACACTTCCCCACTTAGTAATACTTCAGTTATTTATACGTCCTCACATAACAATACTTCCTCAATTAGTGATACTTCCTCGCTTAATAATACCACCTCACTTAGTGAATGCTTCCTCACATAAAAATGCTTCTTCACAATACTTCGTCCTTAGGTTTTTAAGTAGCTTCTATCATCTTAAATCATGTATAACTTGAAATATGTAAAATATCTATAAATTATGATTAATACTGAACATTGATAAAGTGTATTGAAAACGTAATATGGAATCAAAACGGCATTAAATTGATAATTCGGATCCCCTCCCAATATCACAAAAGGGATATTTCACGATTATTCAGTCTCTCCAGCGAACTGACAGCGGCTTTACCCGATTTAAATAGATCAAATCTCCTTAGGCAGGTTTACCTCGTCCGTTTTAATAATTGAGAATTCGTTACGGTTCCACGTTTTCATTTCATATTTCGTGTATACGTTACTGCTGAAAGGATTTGGTCGAGGATAATGGTTCGAAATGGTAAGGTAGGTACTTATTTTATTTTTTAGCTGATTTTGTAATATCGAGTCATTATTCATGTTGATATCTAGATTCGTAGTATTTTGCGGTATTTACAGAATGTTTAGTAAATAGTTTGTATTCACAGATCACTTACAATTGGAGGATGTTAAAATGTCTAGGTATGTTACAATATTTTAACTTTTTAAATTTACTTTTTGAACATAGTAAAAGCTCATGTTATTGGCTTTGATTTTTTATACCTTTTTGAGACATTTTTATTTATTTAAGACTGATAATAGAGGTTTTTTAAAAATAAAGGATTGTTACGAGAATATTTGACGCGAATATGAATGGTTGAAGAAGTAGGGGACGCCCGAGAATGACATGACACGATCAAGTGCATCAAATACTTAATTCGGGCCGTCAAAATAACCGTAGGGAATATATTAGACGATGTAAGAATGTAAATGGAGCAAGGTTGGATGTGGCAAGACCTAGTTGTTTGACGGTCCATCCTCTCTGCCTGCCCTTGCGGAGAAACGGTGTGATTGTTAGTTAGTTAGTTTAAATCATTGAGTGTCCCTTTAAAATATCTCAAACCTAAACTCAAAATACTGGTGTCATGAAATTTGCACAAGCTTGAGTAAAAAAAATATTAGATTAGATTAATGCAACTATTTTTAGAATTATCATTGGCTATGGAGCTTTCAAATATCAATTTCTGTGTCAACAAATTACTTAAGTTGTTTAATATTTTTAAATTGTTGAAAAAACAATTTTCTAACTCGGTCGAAGCCGGGTAATAATACTTTTATGATATAAACCAACTAAAACTTTTACAAGAAAGGCAATATAAAAACGAGTACGTACATAATATTATTATATTCAAGGTAATTTGGATGGTTTCCATTCCTAGAAAAATCCTTTCCCTCTTCCTGCTCAGGAAAGGCTGTTTGTCTAAATATTGATTTAGGTTTTTAATTATTGTCCATTAGGCCACGGACTCTCGGGCCTGACCAACCGACTCTGAAAGCTTTCCCATGTACCCACCACTCATCATCAAGGACAAAACATTATCGTGGAAATTACATTTTTAACTTACGTAGGTACTTTGGGATATCCGAGTGGCGATTGTGTAATGTGTATCGGTTTTTTTACTTTTAGCTGAGCTTAAAATGGCAATATGTATATTGTTCACAAATAGGGGCTGGAATATTATGTATATATATTTTACGAGTTCGAATTTACATAATATTGTGAATAATGTGTTGAATAATTGTTTCAGATGAGGTGACCTTTGATTCGTGCAAATATTTGGCCTTCTGAAGCGACCAGTAAAAACGTAAGTTCATTTAACATAAAGATAGCAGCCAAAAAACTTTGCGTTAATTAGATAATGTTGGTAGCTCTCATACGAGTATGATACAATTAAAAATGACATAAGTTGATACTATGGTTGGATTACACCCCCGACAAGGAAAGGGTAATGGGTTCAATTCCCATATGCGACTAAATCGTTTTCTGTGTCACATTTTTCATTTGAGAGTCGTTAATATTGTCTTCATTGTTTTAATATTTAACATTTTATTTAAGTTCGTTAGTTAGGACGGGTTGTTTCACAGAATTTAAACAATTCATCTAATTTCAAAGATGATTTTCAAGTTCTGTAAAGGTTCTATTTAAGATCTATTATTATTATATCATTATTGTCCAGGGGCTTCACAAAACTGAAATAATAACAGAACTTGAATAGAACCTTCACAGAACGTGTTAATCGACTTTGAAATTTTATGAATTGTTCAAATTCTGTGGTAAAACCCGACCTTAGTTATCTACAATTAAGAAAATTTATTATCGTTTTGTTTTTTCCCCTTTTAAGAGGTAGATACAATCATAAATAAATACACCATTTGGACAAAATTCCCATGCTACAAAACTATATTATGCCCTTCCAAATTAAATTAAAAACAACATGGAGAATTTTTTTTAAACGAAATCAAAATATGGCTAATTAAAAATGAAGATGAGGAAATCATTAAAATTATGAAGTAGAAAGTGAGGAAATAATGATTTAACATCAATACAACAACCTACCGTCCGCCTCGGATCAGGAATGCCTAATGAGGGGGACTGAATACTTTACATACTTTGTATTTCTTAAAATAGGTACTAATAAAAAAAGTAAGTTTAATAAAACATATTGTAGATATATTGTTATGAGGTCATGTTGTAATGATTATATACAGGGTTATGGGACGTACTTCAGTGATTCCTGTCTTTATTTGGAGTAGAATAAGGAAGTTGAGTGAAAAATATTTTGACTTATAAAAAATATGTTCATGTAGATCAAAAAATATCGATTCTAAATATATAAATATATTTCTATATTATTATTCTTAGAATTAGTTAAACGTTCTTGAAAAAGCATTCAATAGCAATAGACTGTATACGCTCCACGATTGGTCGAAAGAATTCTGACGTCACATGTGTCGTGACTTGTACGTACCACGGATCACTTATGGTGCATCTCTTTCTATTGCATGAGAGATGGTCGGTTTAGATGAGAGAGGTGTATAGGCCAAACGTTTATTTAAGTTTGTCAAATATATGTACGTATTTGTTGTTATTATTATATGAAATGGATTTCTAAAGATACATATTCGTATAGTGCTTTATAATAATATGTTGTTTATTGCATAACTTAGAAGTTTTTATTACTATACATGTCACATAACATGTGATACACTTCAGGCCGCCGGCCGCCCAGAAAAGTCTTACAGTGAACTGGGCTGTAAACCGTTATTTTACTTTTGGTCTTTACTTTTCTGCGCGGTGGTCCTGAATTCGCGCGGAGCAAGTCAACAAATAGCGACGACAATACCGTACCGGGCTTGAAAATCAAATATTCTAACTTAAAATATTAATTTAACTATGAAATCTTAATCAATTTTCTTTTTTTTTTAATAACATCAATTCTAATAGACGGTTACCATTGGTAAAAAAATTACTGGAATTCCTTATTGAAGAATTATTTTTTTTCCATACATAATCTTTAAGCGACGTGGTTCTTGCAGTTTGAATGACGTCACACCCACACCGCTCGGATTCCGCTCGTTTTGGCGGGCTTAATAAAATTCAAACTTTGAGAATTAATTTAACTATGAAAACAAACTTTAAAAAAAAAAAAAAATACTCGTATTTAAGTTTGAATGCGAACATTGATAAAAAAAAAAATAAAAAAAATGGACTCAACTTCCTTATTGTAAATGAAATTTTGATCTCGGCGACAAGTTTTTTTTTCAAAAACGAACATTTTTTTTTACAAATCATCACTCAGCCGAGTATCTGCCTAACCCCATAACCAAACTGATTTTTTATGTTTTTAGTTGAAAAAAAAAACATCAAAAATGTCATCGGTGACCAAAAATTCGTTAAATTTTTTACTCCCGATTATGTTCAAAGGAATTACTGGTTAAAGTATGTCAAGTGCGCCTCTTAATACCATGTATAAATAATACAGGTGAGGCGGAGCGAACTGACGTGTGTTGAGGGGCATTAAATAAAGAACGAAACAAATTAGAGAAATAAATTTGATTTATTCAAATCAGTAGAAAATCCCATTTTTTACATCATGTTTTTAAAATTATAACAAAATGGCGGCCGTCAGCAGCAATACATTGATGAAGGCGATTTTTGAAGTTTTCGTATGATTTTCGGCGTATTGCGATGGGTATGATTTATATTTCGATGGAAATCCGTACGGCCAAACTGTAATTTCCTGAAAAAGCTTCATCCAAAAAACGAACTTTCAAAAAACTAAACAACATCAATAATGTCGTATTTTTAAAACTTATCACACTCAAAAGTCACGAGCCGCCACTAATGCTGTCAGCAGTTTTTGCGGATCACGTAGTCAATAACACTCAATTTTTAAACAACCATTAATTTGTAGGGATAAAACCACAAATCTTCATGAAGGATTCTCCGCAAAGAGCTGTTTGACATCCCCAAAACAACCGCGTTCTTCCAAGTTGATCGTTTTTGTGACTGCTCAACTGCTTCTATAACCATCTGCACATTTTCGGGGGTTCTAACGGGACGATAGTGGGAACACAGTGAGACCACTCGCACCTGCTTACCCCCACCCCAGCCCGAGCAGTCGAAAATCGTCGGTCGGCTCCGTCTCACCCTGTTTATATCCAATTATCCTACCATTTTCATATTTATTTTGAAGTCAAATACTGATATTAGACTAAGTTTGTGTTGGAACATTTTACAGAGTATCTCTGGTATCTTCGTATACCTAAGTAAAGTGGTGTACATAACATGACATTGTTTCATTTAATTAAATGATATTATTCGTACGTGGAACTCTAGCCTCTGACATTGCTAGTAACGAGAATGAAAATATAGCGGTGGACTTAGTTGCGGTGTGTAATGACGTCAGCAGCGGTTGCTATTAGTGTTCCGTCGCTATGAGCCCACGTGGTGCCATAAGCTGGATACTTTGGCTAACTATATAACTTAATAACCAAAAGTCCACCTAGCCGCCGGGAAACGTATGGAAATTATCACCTCTCGGGAGCTAACTACACATAATATTTGCGAGTTAGCTTTAACTAATTTTCATTCAGACGTGTTTCACACTCCCGCTCATGTGAATAACTTTAAATTAATTTAAAGGAGTGGCAAAGATGTCTTTATTTTAGGAATGGTATATCCTCGCTAGTGAATTGATTGATTAAACCCAAGGAACGTATAAACTTCACCTTTTCCTATTAAATTTGTTTATTTTGACGAAAATTTGTATTATTTGTCGCATTTTCGTCATAGACACAAATTAATCGAATTCATGTAGGACGTTTTCACCCGCTGGGAAAATATCCACTTACCCAGCGTAGTAATCGTCTAAACGCTACTCTTGCGACCCGCTTTCACTACACCCTCGATAATCATCTGCTCCCACGTGTGTTCCATGTTCCCACGCCTCTTACACAGAATAGAAATGTAAAGTTAGAAAAGGACTCGGTGTGAAAAGGAGCGCAGTACTTTCACTGCCTTTGAGGCGTTAATTGGCGGAAAGTGTGTAATTTTGTTAAGTGGCACTATGCTCCGGGAAATCCTCAGGGGTGGCGGAACGATATTCACCTGAAACTATCCTCACGTAGAAGGGACGGGGCGAGTCCGGGTCGCCTCCAGGGCGTGTTTCAGCTCTCACCGACTTGTAAAGGATTTGCTGTTTTGCGCACCAAGGGTGGATCGGGAGCTTTCGGGCCACGCATTGTTTATTATCTTTTTATTTCTGCCATAAATTCCGCAGAACCTTCTTCCTCCGCGATTTAACGAGCTTAACAATATTAAGCAACTGTGTCTCCGAAGGCACCGAGCTTTATGGCCGTAAGAGATAACTATATTGTTTGTCACCCGCTTTACTCGTTTTCACCGCTAAATTCACATCTTAATGTTGGTTTTGATCGCGAAATTATCAGTGGTGGTTCAATTATTAAAAACTTTTTTAGTGAAAAAGTTTTTAATGAAAATTACTCAGTTTTATCATAATCACAAGGTGACAAACTCCAAGGTAATATTTTATCATCCAACTTTCACTACAAATTAGTCTAGTGAAAAAAAAGCACCGCATATTATTTTTAACGAAACTTACACTCTCAATATAATTTTGCAGGATCTGTCTGGAGTTTTGCCGGTTAGGAATTAATATTTCAGCGTTATTATCAAGTTTCCTAACCTCCTTTGTGTGATTAGTTCTGGATGACTTGAATTCTGCTGGCTCTGATCCCAATACTGCGCTAATTATGCACTTGATAAAAAAAATTGATGAACAACTTTCGAAAACACTTTGGTTTGGTTGAAACTTTATACTTATTTATGAAATATTATTTCGACATTCAGAAATAACTATGTAGATAAAAATATAAAATGATAATTTGTGAGGTAGAAAAATTTTCTGTGAGTTAAGTTTAAATCAAAGTCATTTAATTCTTAATCAGCTAGCTATATGCCAACATCTGAATGTTTTCAAACAGTCGTGCTCAATGAAATGACGAATTCCTTCACATGTCAAGTAAGTAGTAGGTCTGAACATGAAGCACTCTCCGTATGCACAGTGATACCAGAATTAGTTTAAACTTAGCCGACGTAATAAATCGCACAGTAGGAAACACAGATTGTAATGTCGGTAAACACTTAACAAGTAGGCTGCACTAATGACAATTGTTCAAGGGAGTTGGAGAAGTTTGTCAGGAAGCTACAAGCCGCTCGGCACCTTATTCCCTGCATTAAACCCTCACTTTTATGATGACAGTGCGCAGCGCAGCCCGCCATCCGAAGTGTTGGCTTAAGTAATTTGTTCTAGACAACTTTTACTTACCGCAGTATTGTGAGAGACTTTACTTGTCACCGGAAAAACTTGTACGGATAAGATTCTTAATAAGTTTGCTGAAGTGTGAGATAATATACCGAGTATTAATTTGTATCTCATAATCTACTGAACTTACGGATTTTTAAGGTTTTATGAATCACTGCTCACTTTTCACAAACAACTTCAAAGATAAATAATGTTTTATAATGAAGTGCCACACAACCTTGCTACTATCGATCACGCCTAATTTTAACTTCTTTATCAGTTAAGATTAAAATCAGATTTTTCCTACGTATATAACGCAAAGATAAATACGTAAATTTAATGCGTGAAATCGCCTCCACGCTATTATACGCCAATTTCCTGATAAATTATTAGACATTCAGAATATATCGATGACACCTTGTCTTTTACTAATAAATGTCTTACGGAATTCGACAATGTCAGTATTTGTATGAACACGTGTTCCGTTCCATTATTTTTTTTATGTTTTGTTAAAAATTTAAAAGCTCGATGAAATGACTAACTTTATTGTAAATTTATATTTTATAAAGTTTCTTCTCTTCTTAGAAGCCGCTAAAAATCACTTTGGCGGAAACGGATACGAATAATTGCATTTATTTCAAGGATATGCGAATATTTCCTGTATTGAACTATTGTTAGAATCGTATGGTAAATGTTCTGAACCCTTTGTTCTCCAGATCATCCCATAAGGGTTGCTCTTCTAGAGATAAGGGCTTCCCATCGGAACCGGAAATCCCTTACTATCTCGGTTTTGCCCAAGAAGCTATTCTCCACGTTTTTACATAAGACACTTGTATTTTCTTTTGTTATAATACTCCCATAAATTCCCCTCTGATTCTTTCTTTCCTATCTCCCGTCAAGAATATTCATCCCGATTATAGATCAGGAAATGTCAAAGTAAGAACAACCCAAGATTTGGATATTTTGGTTATTCTTATATTTCCAACAATCTTTTCAACATAAATAAACTATGCCTTTTTAAGGTTAATATACGCGTTCATAGATGGCGGTAATTTATTGTGATGTAATAAAATTGTACCCATGATTCAATCCAAAATTGTATTCGTATGCCTTTCTTGAAATAATTGAATTTTTATATGGACTAAACTATTTATTCATATTCTTACTGCTTATGTCCGGGCTCAAACAAATAATTCATTTAAATATTTTAAAGTATAACTTGCGAAAAGCGTATTTTAATAAAATAATTAAATTGACTATGAAAACGTAGATTATAACGAACGTTGCGTTTAACCTTAAGATTTGTTTTAACGAATAAACTGAAGAAATAATTTTATTTTTCGTTTTGTTTCGCCGATCCAGCTAAACAATTTATTTCGGAATCTCGTATCCTCGATTTCCCCAGGTATTCCTTAATCTTGTGGTTGCTTCCAAAATTCAACAAATACGTATAAAAATACAGGGTGTTAAGGGACGTAATTGACTTATTTTAACCAATGATTCCTGACATTTAGAGTAAAAAATGTAAATGAAATTTTGGAATGCGGTTAATTTTTTGACGTTTTTTTTCAACATAAAAAATCACTAGGTATTAAGTCAGTACCGGGTTGAGGGGTTGGTCGGTTACTAGGCTGAGTGACCAGTGACGACATGTAGAACATTTTTTTTAGGTTGCTTAGGAAAAAAAATATGTAAAAACATAAAAAAGTCACCGGTTTCCAAAATTTCATCCTCATTTATCAAATTTCAAATAATGTCAGGAATCACTAGTTAACGTTAGTCAAGTAAGTACCTCAACACCCTGTATGTATAACGATGAACGGAATACTTTTGGCATTCCGTCCGCAACAGGGATGCCCAACTAAGATTGTCTAATGTGAAGACGCCGCCTTAAAGAGTTGTTTGGCATTTATTATTTTTGCTGGAAACCGACGGAAGAAAATTGCCCTCTGCCCCTGAAGTCTCCGAACCTCCCGAGATCACGTGCCCCTCCCGCTCTACCCCTGCCCATCACTTCATCGCCAGCAGAATAAACACGATCCTAGTCTCGCCAGGAAATTGCGCCCGTTGGAATCTAATTTTGTGCATCCCGTTAACATTCCGCGGCGCCATGTTGGAAAACTGATTTTCAATTACGATTATTTTGAAATTTTATCATCCAATTACGTTTGGCAGCTGCAGACTGAATTTGTTTTCCCAAAGGAAGCGTCCTATTTATTTTGAACGGGGCCTATTGGTTCGCACGTTATACGCTTACTCATATGGGTAGTTTATATTTGTAGTCTATTAAAAGATGTATAAATATCAGCTAATATCGACATAGAATATGTTCACGAAGGTAATTTTAATGACAAAAACTATTTTTACAGTTCTTAACACATATCTCTCGCCATATCTGTAAGCATGTCAATCGCCAATTCTATAATAAAAATTCTAATGTCATACCACCGTACTATCTGCATTACAATGTATTGTACTCTACTGAAGACTCTATTGAATCTTCGGTACTCAGCATTATTTTCCACATTGCATTATTTTACTGTTTTAAAGCTTATTACTTGACTCGCGGTATCTCCATTAGTATCTTTAACTTCCATATTGCGTTATTTTATGCTTGAATTTTCACAAATCAGTTCCAATTATTTAAATAATTAAATTTTATATAATACTTATCGCTTTACGGCTTGTCTGAATTCTTCGCACAACTGATTAAATTTTGAACATGACACTTTAATTCAAAGCAAATATGAGTTCATCGAACCAGATTTCAGGTGAATAAACAAAAAAGAAAGAAAAAAAAAAACAAAACAAAAACGTGGATAAACAAACAACCAAGACAACCGAAAGTAGTATGTTCGATTAATATTAACAAATAATATAATTTCGGTTGTGATGTGATGCAAGTACGTAAAATTTATTTCAAAAATAATATTTTTTATTGTTTTCAGTACTTACATATCACGAATTTATGCCGCCGTTCCCAGTGGTGTAATGATCAGCATAATTGCCTTCAAAGCAGTTGTTTGGGGTTTGATTCTCGGCGATTACATATTAATAAATAAAAATTTCAAACATGATTTTTCATGGTGTACGCAAGTCTTATATAAAACTGACAATGAATAAAGAAAACTTAAAAAAGCGTATTACATCATGAAACCGTTTAAATGTCACTTAAGTATATACGCTTTAGGACTGATTATAAAGCTACTGAAAACTGAATCGTAGTACCTTCATTATCCGTATTAATGTTCCTCATCGCATTTTATTAACTTTTAAGTTTCATTATGAAGCTTCTAAAATGAGCCGCGTGTTTGTGACGAGCCCATAAACCGTAGTCAGTAGTAACTTCGCCCGGGGCGAGGGCTGTAATGTAATCTAGATATAAACTACGCTAACTCTCTATCCTAATTTTAATTTAAACCTTCCCGTTCGGTGCTTTATCTACTCGAAGCCTGTTGGACAGTTTGTGCCCGGTTTTACATAAGGCCGCTGTGTTTGAGGTTTCCCAGAACTGTCCGTGACTATTTTGCGATCTTGGGTATCAACGAAATATCCGTTTCATATCCTCACCTGAAGTGAATATCAATAGTTATAAAGCTTCAACTGCATTTATTAATTTGTTAACGCCCTTTTTTAAAAATAAATCCTGACTTCTAGTAATATGTAGTGGAATCCGAAAACTTATCAATGCAATCAATTCTAGAGTATCAAATGCATCATTTATAAATACTAAGTCAATTGAAAATTCTTCTGTACGACAATGCGTATTCATTTCATTTAAAATAGTGTTGTAGTTCAATAAAATTGCTGGAATACCCATTTAAAAATTTAGAAAACGTAAGAATTTATTTTGTATTCTTTCAATAGCTCGTACGTGAACATTGTAGGTCTGTGTAGGTCCCAGACGGGAGAATTGTACTCAAGTTGACTTCTAACAAAGGGAAAATATAACAGTTTAATACACTTAATATTGTAGAAATTTCTAGTTAACCTAGTTATAAATTTCAACATTTGTAAGCCCTTGTTATAGATTTCCGTTATGTGGATAACAAAAGAAAGATTTCATTGAAAAGTGATGCCTAAGTCTTTAATTTGTATTAATGTCTCAAGAGCATTGCTATCAATGTTGTAATTAAAGATCACTAGATTTTTTTTCGAGAAAATCTGACTAATTGACATTTTGAGATATTTAAGTAAAGTCTGTTTTCTTAGAATACAATGACAAACATTTTGAATATTTCTAAAAATTTTGAGATCATCTGCAAAAAGTAAGATAATGTATGAACCTAATGGAACTCCATGACTGGGGGGATTTTATTTTAACAATTTGTTAAAATAAAATCTATTAGTAAGATATCTCTTAAACCAGGTTAATATGTTGCCACATAAACCAAGCTTTTCTAATTTCCAAATAAGAATTTTATGAAAAAGTGTATCAAAGGTTTTTTTTTTAAAACAATATACACAGTTTCTATTTGTTTTTTCATTAAAATCATTGTTTATAAAATTTTCATAAATAATTAAATTGTAATACTTACTCTACTTGAGATAAAGCCAAACTAGTGAGGTGATATTACAGGTTTTATTTGTGTAATTAGTTTGTCCAGTATAAGGCTTTCAACGAGTTTAGGTATGGTGGATTGAGTACACATCGGTCTGTAATTACAAACTTCACGTTTTGTCACCCTTTTTGAAAATTGGATTCAAAAAACTAATTTTCCATTTATGAGGAAAAATTCCACTATAGAGATTAAAAAGTTTGGTTAGTGGAAAAGCGTTTTACTTCTATGATATACGATACATTCTTGCATTCCCGCAGATTTGAAGCTATGTAGAGATTTAATTTTTGTTATTACATTAAAGATACTTACGGTAAACTGTAAAATAACACTCATATCACGAGTTTCATCTAGAGTTGTTGTTGGAATAGGAGCGTCATTTGAATTAGCTGAATAACACTTTAACAATTCCATCAGTATTATTGCAATAGCTTCCATTTAGGTACTTAATTTATAATTATTATTTCAAAAAATAATTTACATTATTTATTATGGAGCTCTGAATTTTATTTATATTGTTATGACAGCAGGTTATGGAAATTTTGTTACGAGAAGTATCAATTTTTTTTCGCATACTTTATATTTTTAATATTTAAGTTTTTTGGTGGTTAAAAGATCTATAAGTTCTTTGGAATACCATTTCGGGTAGGTGGTGAGGCTTACATTTCATGGTTGGAATATACGCGCTAATAGCTTTTTCCAAAACAGCATATAAATTATTAGTAACTGTTGATATCAATGAAATGAACAGATGACCAACCAAATAATAAGTGAATATAAATACAAATTTTCACCTTGATAAAAAAAATTGAGTGTGCGTTTATTTGTATTTGGTATAGTATCGATGATAGAGCGATATATCGATGCACATGCAAAACTTTCCCCAGGCACTTATCATTTTACTCCGCAGAAAGCTTAGACGTTTCCCTGAAGCTGCTTTTTACATTAACCCCACAGGTGTGGAGGGTATTTTTTAAGGGAAGGAAGGAGAGGAAGTTCTGGGAATGTAAAAGGTATGAGGTTTGGGTAGGAATCTAGGGATCAGTGTGTCCAGGAGTGACGGACATATGAATATATCCCTCCCACTGCGGCGCAAGACGATGGGTCAAAAGACCAGTTGAGAGTTCAAAGGGTCTCCCCAAATCAGCCTCTCCCGATCTGGCACGCCACGCAGCTAGTGGGCAGGCGCGCATCCTGAACACACCACACCTAATGAACCCGGGCACCCCTGCTAAATCACCCAACGCAGTAAACCGCTTGGGGTAACCTATGGCAGAGGTGTTGGTTATCCAATAAATGGTTCCCGAGGCGGCGGTATCCAAACCAAGGAGGGACATATTCATACTTTTATTTATATTTATACTTTCTTTAACAAACACAGCAACCCCACCTGTCGTCTGCGTCCATGAAAATAAGATATTCAGTACGATATCCAGTCAGATATCTGTCCGTTTTGGTACACCATTTAAACGGTAACTAAACTCAAATATTATGTTGATACCTGCGGAACATAAAAATTTTACTTTCAATTTGTTTTGATTTCAATATAACTACATTTACTGCAAAACTATTAGTAACCAAACCTTAACCTTTTCACTAAACTGAATGTAAATTTAACATAATGGAAAGTTGATTGTTCACTTTCCTCGTAGCACATAAAATACCGTGAACGTCTTTGCCAAGTGTCGGGGCGCCAAGGGAAAGTTGTGTAAAGATTTGCTCCTTCCCGGGTAGCGCGGGGCGCATCTTTACGGGCTATGAATTTTAATGGTTCCATGACCATAGTCTTTTCCTTTACGTTCCGGTGTGATTTAACCCCCAGAGCGGTCTCAAATGCAGACGCTCTGTATGCAGCTTCCTCCGCTTGCAAGAAGCAAGAAGGTCCACTCTCACGTGACCGACGCCGAAATAAAGAAACCCTTCGGCCTCAGATGTGATATGAAAGCCCCAGGGAAATGTAACCCTTACGTTCCGACCCCCTATCACTTTCGCACGTTATGTGTGTTTCTTATAAAAGCCTGTATGACATGACATAAAAAACCGAGATATTTTTACAGGGTATGGGTAAAAGCTGTTGTAAAAATGTCTTGCGTAATATTACGTTTGTTTTTAATATGGGAATAAATATAAAGAGCACCTTACTAATAAATTTGATTTGCATTTTACACAAATTTATTAGTAAGGGGGTAAAAACTTTGTTTTCATGAACAATTCAGACATTTCTGTTTCTTTAAGTGTTAAGTCGGGTCTCCAGCGACCAAATATTTCAAAACATTGGGTCCGGGCCACAACGTTTTTTTTTCCATCGGCCACGAAAAACAAAAACATTGCGCCCTTGCTTCATGTTTGCACAAATATTTTGTTCAATTTTTGTGGTAATGTTGACGCTGGAGACGCGGATTTAATTAATTGTGGAATTTAATTTTTCTCAGATTGTAGGAATTTTGTAAAAACGTGATTTACACGCTTTTTTTAATTTGGTTCCGCTTATCTATTTGCAACTAAACCGTTTTCGCTCTGCTAGGGACATCTTCGGACTGCTACATTTTAGTGAAGACCTTACGTTATTATTGAATTAATCAAATGTTTTGTTTTAAAGCACCACATTTATTTCCAATGTCGACTGGTTTTAATAGAACCTCTCTTTCCTTAGACTCTAATTAAGGGAGAGTCCAATATAAATTTTGTTGTAACGAAGAAGGGGTTCTTCCGAAACCAGTCAATAGTTAAAATACAAAGAAAAAATTATAACAAAGTTTTTGTTTATTTTTGGGATAACTTAATGAGTAAAACCTCAATTTTTTATCTCTAAATAGTATAAAATAAAGTCGATATCAGCGTCTATCTGTTTGTTAGGTTAGTTCTTCCAAACTACGCAACGGATTTGGATAGGGTTTTCACTATCATTTAGAAAATTTCTTCCATATGGTTCATATACATAATACATGCATATTATATTTATAGAAAGTAGAGAAATGTCGAGCAACGTCGGGTACATGTCAGGTTGTATTTATTATATTTAAATATTACAAAGATTTTTTTTCATTTATTCTCATTATAGCAATCAAAAGGGTAACTGATTTTTAGATAACTGTAAATGTGCATTAGTTATTCATAATAGTTTTTTCAAACTTTGAATACTATTTTTATAATTTAAAAAGGAATCCTTTTATCTTATATCTTTATCTAAAGCAAGCAAAAGTTAAACTGACTTTTAAATAAGTGCAAAGTTGTGCATTATTTATTCATAATATTTTATCAAACTTTAATCAATATTTTTTATAATTTAAAATAGAAATCCTTCCTCAATCCCTCTTCAGGTGAAAAATTCACAGTATTCTAGGTAATTTCAGTATTCCATTTAGCCTAGCCAGCATTACAATGGTTTATTCATTACATCTTGCATGCAACAAAGTAGTCGCCATTACCGTATGAGCGGCTAAAGCGACCGAGTCGGGTTTAGTCTGCATTATTCTTCTCGGTTCATATTTATCGCTTTGTGTCGCGAGGCGAAGGGCGGGGGCGGGAGGCATTGAGGCGGCCCGCCTTCCTCACAAAGGTGAATGCCGTCCTTGGCTGAGAGAATCGCCACTCCATATCGCCACTCGCGACTCTGCCTCTCAATGGCGCGCCTAACACATTATGCAAGTTTGTTGCGGGAACTCTCAAATCCGGTTCGATGTTGAGTGAGCTTTAAGCTTGAACTTTAGATAGAGTTTGAAAATTAATAGCATACTAAGAATTCTTTCATTGAAAACACTTGTTCGGGAAAGCAATTACAATTTCAACACTATTAGTTTTCAGTTGAAACAACTTGTTACTGACTTGTCAATATAGAAGCCTCATTTATAAATTTAACGATTCTTAAAATAACACAAAATCCTACCCAAAGTTTGATTCATTATCAGTCCGGTGCTAGGTTTTTGGTTTCTAAATTTTGTTTTTTTCTGACATATTTATTTACACGTCCCATATTCTGTTAACAGAGATATTTTGTTTTTTTATTGAAATAAAATTAATAGATCGTCTTGTTCTGAAAATTATCATGTTTTGTGTTGAAACATATTATGAGTATAAACACGAGGAAGCTTATAGTTTTCAGGATAAGTTTCATGTAATACATGTGCATTAAATACATGTCAAAGCAGTCACTTTATATCTTATTAATTTAGTAAATTAATAAAATAAAGCACTTCGAATGCAATTGCAAAATTAACTAGCCTCGTTCATAACTTATTAGGTAAAGCATGAAAATGAATCGGAATTTTGATAAACCTCAAAAAAGCGCTTTGTAGCATATCACCAGACAAACTTATAAATAAATTAAGTTATGTTGGATAAAATGCACAGCTCTAGAAAGGATAAAAAGTAACCCTTTCAAACGCCCTCAAGTGGTAAAAATCAATTATGTGCTCAGTCAGCAAAAAATAAGTAATTTTAGCATACCTCAAGTTACAGTCCTGGAACCGTTACTGTTTTTCTTCTATGTAAATGACATATTTATACAAAAGCTATACGGAAAAAAATGTCTTACTTTATGATACTGTGTTAATAATTGAAGCTATTGACTGGAATACGGTTAATAACCTAGCAATTCCCGTTATTAATATATTGAAAAACTGGTTCGATAAAAATCTCCTAAACACTGAATAAACAAATTTTATACCATTCTCTATCAATAAATTAAAACCAGAACTAAAAATTATAATACATCGAATTAAATGAAGCCAAACTAATTGCTATCAAGCATGTTCTGCACTAAGTCTAACTTACAACATTAAATATCTTAGTGTAGGTATATATATATACAGATCTACATTTTAAGTGAAAGACACATATTTGTGAACTGGTCAACAAAATTAAGAAACGTATTTATATATTAAGAGTCAAGTAAGAAATATTCTTAGAATAGAAAACCTACAAAGAATGAAATACGCTAATATTTTATCAGGAAATTGGCATGCTATCAATTTTTTAACTAGGTCATTTTTCTCCGTGCACATTATTATTATGTTTTATATTCCTTTTCATAAGAAAACCAAGGATATATTCAAATTTCAACCGATTCAAGCCCTAAAATCTAAATCGATAAAGGAACGAACTTTAAAAGAAACGAGTTTATTTTTTCTTGTAATATTTGATGTTCCGAATTAATAACTTCTTTATTTCGGTCACGAACTCATCTCATTTGTCTATGTTGGCGATTTTATTTTATTATTTCTCTTCTTGCCCTTAAAGCTGTTATTACTTATGATTAGCAGTCGAGGCATGAATTCTTGAAATTGACAGTCAGAGATGAAAGGCGAACCGTTCCACTGAATATAATTGCCTGCATTTGCTAAGTTTTAGATCGTGATTTCATTACGATTCCAGGCTGCATCTCTTCTTGTCAGGAACATACAAACTTTCAAGTAACCTTCAAAGCCAGTTAGACAGCCAATAATTCTCTTGAATTTATAAGCATTCACTTCTTATTTATTGAAATAGTTCCTTTTATTGAATCGGTTCATCACTATACACATCTACCCAATAGAAAATCTGAAAAATTACTTTTCCTAAACAATCATTCTAAACAATTTCCGTTTTAAATTTTGTTTAAACTGAGATTTCTTTAAAACTTGGCTTGAAACTTTAATTAAATTGAAACACTATTAATTATATTTACAAAATTTTAAGAGAATGAAAGGTTATTGTTGTGACCGTGATTTGAAGTATGCTTAAAAAAGTATCAGACGAAGAAGCCAATTTCAACAATTTGATGATTATTGTTTTTATAAATAGGAATGTAGATTCCTAAAAATATAATCTTACAGCTTCCTAAGAAACGGGTAAATACACCCGTTCTTATATCGCGTGGGTATTCGCTGCCACGCTTCTAAGGGATAAGGAATTGTCCTTAACCTTCAAATTAACAACTTTTGACAGCGAAAAAGAAGAAACGGGGACAAATCCTTATCATTGAGTGGCGAATTAACGACTTTTGACGGCGAAAAACAAATACGAATAAAGTAGTTTAAGGACAATTCCTTAAACTTAAGTAGAACTGGAGTCGCAACTCTGGCCTTTATAAAATTATTTTAGCGTTTTTAATCGCTTTAATTTTGGTGCTTCAATTTTGACGTTAAATATACCCTCCGAACCAAATACTACACGGAGAAGGTTATTGCTGATTTATTAAAATCCTGTTAAAAACTAGACTAAAATATATATATAAATATATATATAAAACATAAAATGTTAGTATTATTCGAATATATCGGAACACGTGTTCGTGCACTTGCGTTTGATCTGTTAATATATAGTACCCAAAATGCGAAAATATAAAGATTTATGAAGACGTCTTCCGTCGTTGCGTTAATACATTCCTTTTTTTACTAAAAGTTAACTTCAGGTGATTTTGCACAAAAATGGCGCTATAAAAATCATCTAAATATTATTATTATAACTATGACACCTATCAATTCATTCATCAAGGGCCTGCAGTCCCCTTTTTTAACAGGATTACGAATAATTTGAAGAGATTTTTAATGAATTATTTATATTGAGTACTAGCACAGCCCGTGAAAAATCACGGGATATTATAATCGTAGGATTCGTAAAGCTAAATAGTACATGATGTAACAGCCCGTACCCGAAGTATTTTAACCAGCGATTCCTGAGAATATTTTTCGTAAAAAATATAGACGTCATTTAACTGTCCAATGATTTTTTTTCAATTAAATACAAACAACAAAAAAATTCAACCACACGTCTTTTGAACAATATTTTTTTTGTTGAAATTGTGTGATACCTTAAATTGATTACACCTGCAGTTAAAATTTTGTATCTCCTTAAAATACAATATTGAGGAAATTGAAGGTTTGCAAGCCTTCGAAAAATAGCTGTAACTGGATGGACCTTAGTTTAGCACAAAGATAAATTATCAATATCTGTGCGTATAAAAATATTGCTTGGAGGGCTTATATTATAATGCACATATTATATAACATCCCAAGTAATATTATAAATGCGAAAGTGTGTTTGTTTTTTGTCCTTCTTTCACGACGCGATGGAACGACCGATCGACGTGATTTTTTGCATGGGGATAGTTGAAGGACTGGGAAGTGATATAATCTACTTTTCATCCTGGAAAAACATTTCATTCCCGTGCGGAAATTTCTTTGTGCAGTATTTTCTCCTTAATACCATGCGAGCGAAGCCGCGGGTCAATCTAGTTATAATGTATTTATACCTATCTTTTGGACGGTAGGTTTAGGAGATGCAATATTCGAACCCAAAAAAGTGTAAGCTATCTTTATTACATTTGAGTACTTAACTTATTTTCGACCAAAGTTGGAGATATATTATTTTAACTCTAAACCATCGATTTGTACATTGGGCTTCAATAAACTTAGAATTTCCCTAAAATCACTTTCGAAGTCTCTTAGTTAAGCAAATCAGCCAATAAGCAAAACCGTGCACAAAAAAACCCCAGATAATCATAAATTACTGCCAAGTGAAGTTACAATACACAAATAAGTAATATCGCTACATTGTATCGTACCTTTTTCTTCAGAATTTGATTTGAAAGTAATGTACTAATGTTGGTCATAATATCTATATTTTACGATATTTCCATTTTATTGTAGTACTTTTGTACTGGTAGGGTTTGGACCACAATTTTACATTATCTTTTTATGGGTCTGTGCTTTTGAATTAAATATTTCGGGTCGACTGGATTACAAAAAGATGTATCTATGGGAACGTGAAATTCAGTCGTTACTAGCATATTTTTATTATGTAATATTTCCAAATAGTCGACATTTGTTATTTGGTTCACTTGCCCTATTTCTTCAACCTTGATTTGAGGTGAGTTTGGGTTTTCAACATAATATAAGACGATATAATGTTTATTTGACTTGACATTGAAAGATATTCCCCGTCGCTAGGTATTTTTTCATCCATAAAAACTGATCCATGAAATCAGTTTCCATTTGAAACACTTCATATTATAGTTTTTGTCGACGCTCTATTTTCAGCAAGCAGTGTCATTTTTATACTTGGTTTTGCATCACATTTGTAGTAGTTTTTGTGGTATTTTTGTTTTCATTCAGCATTAGTTTTCGAGTAAATCTTGTCCGAAGTTTTTAAGAAAATTTTTTCGTTCATATTTGAAAAAAAATCTCTGGGAGAGACAAAAATCTCTAAAGAATCTAGGAGATTAGTATCAGCTGTTTAGTGTCTTTTAAAATGTGTCGAAACGAAGACTCGGCTCCAAAGGTTTTTTAACCC
Source organism: Hesperophylax magnus (assembly GCA_026573805.1). Taxonomy (NCBI): domain Eukaryota; kingdom Metazoa; phylum Arthropoda; class Insecta; order Trichoptera; family Limnephilidae; genus Hesperophylax; species Hesperophylax magnus. The sequence continues at coordinate 12,303,207 of JAIUSX010000121.1, forward strand.
CTTAGTTCCAAAAAAAAATGGAAAAAAGGTCAAAAGTGCTCTGAAAAAAGTAAGTTTTTTGGGTTCAGGTATTCTAGGTATTTTTTTCAATTTTTGCATCATCAGTTGTCAAATTTAATCCCATGTTGTGCGTTTCATTGCCTATTTCCATATATTTTGTTTTGTTTACATTCATTTTTTGGTTTGTTTATTTTCAATAATTTTGCTATTTTTCCTGTCTGCATTTATTATATTTATTGCGTCTATGTACTCTTCACACGAAACATTAACGTATCGTCTATGATGTAGATTCTCCAGTTTCCAGTACTATGAGTTTACGGACACAGTGCATATGTCAATTTTTCAACAAGACTATATAGTTTTTTAACTCGAGCAAAGCTGGAGTGTAACTACTTTTTATATAAATAACCGCACAAAAGTCCCAACTGCTTTGCTGTCCGGAGCCAGTGGGAAAATTTTATTCCCGATTGGCGTTTATTGTGGTGCTTAAATAGAGTGGGGGAGAAAAGGAGGTGGCAAAGACGAAGATTGCTAACTAATTGAGTATTCAGGTTTGGTCACCAAACCCGGATAAAACCATTTCAAGCAACGTTTCGATTTTGAATCGTGGTCTCTCACCAGGGCGATACTGATAGTATCTACCACTCTAAGTTATATATTTATAATTATGTAGGTTCCTATGAGTAATGAAAATTTATTATTAATAATTTGATCATAGCTTCTCATAGCGAGTCTAGTATCGGAGCAAATTTCTATGAATCCTTTCATTCCCACATATGAGTGGGGAGTCGCATTCGTGTTTAAGTTAATTACTCCGAGATGGATGATTGAAGTTATTTCTTCATCTGACGCGAATGGAGTGATCGGTATCTCCCGCAGCCCCTTCCCCTCCCATTCCTCTTCTCCAGACCCTTGATTTGTAGACACATCGACTTCTGGGAACTTTTCTGGCAGAGTGCCATTGACTTGGGTGTCTTTGATCAGGTCTTAAAGTGGTTAGGAAAATAGTGCCACCTCTGAAAAGGATATAAAGCTTTAACTTGCTGCAATATGAATCTGTAGTTAACAGTTTGTTTTGTTTACTCGCAATATGGATGACAGTAATTATTACAGGAAGAACGCCAATATTATTTCACATTTTTTGATTTGTGGCACGTCTTAATGCTTAATAATTTTCTGCAGCTTACGTAATTCACTTAGGCCCAGTTGTTTCACAGAAATTCAAGCTCACACCTCAGATCATCATCTGACCACCAAATCGCCATTCAGCGCCATTTTCAGACGGTTGAAGATTTCCGTTAAATGCCGATTTCAAATGCGTTTCAGCTTCTGAACGAGTTGTGACCAGCAGAAATGTTATATTACTATCATGTTGTTAAGCTTGTCAGCTCATTATCAATACCTAGAATCAGCGTTCAACAGGGACCTTTCAAATGTAAATAAAAACGAAATGACGATGAATGGCCATGTGATGAAATTACATTTGAAACAACAAGGCTTTAGTGTTCAAATTCGAGCTAAATATAAATTGAAAAAAAGATTTTTATTTTATTTTTGGAATAACTTAATGAGTAAAACCTCAAATTGTAATATTTAATTATTGAAGACAATATTAGCTATTCCTCAACGAAAATTTCATAGATGCTTATTCGAAGTATGATACAGTTAAATATGACCGAAGGAGATAGGGTCCCATTAGCTCAGTTGGTAGAGCGGTGCCCAAGTAGACCGTATATTTTCTGTTTTTCCAGTTTCAAATTTTCGTTTAGGATTCAATAATATTGTCTTCAATGATTGAGAAAAAGTTGTTTATTATATTATATTATACTGTTTTGTGATCATGAATTTTTCTCTAAAATCTCTTTATCAGTGACCACCCCTGTCGAGAAATTCCAAAAACTTTTTAGTCTGGTTTTTCTACATTTCATTGAGCTTTGAAATTTTCATTTAGGTATTGAATTTAGACGAGATATAAATATGTTCTTATCAGTCGGTTCCCTCTTTTGACTTCAATGGTCGTCTCGTTTGTTCCAACAGAAAAAAACGTATTGAAAAAAAAAGTGTTTTGAAATTTCAAGCGAAGCCGAGTAGTAAAAACGAGGTAAAAAAAATATCACATTCATATTTTATTTTATTTCAAAATTGATATTTTGCTACCATATAGGTACATAAAACATATTATTAAATATAATTCTGCGATCGCTGAATCCACGGAAACCTGAATATATTTACAATATTCATACTGACTGAGCATGAAAATAGCTTGTGCGGGCTTTTCACCGTCCTTTTAAAACCCTATTCAGAATTATATTACTTAACAAATGTAAATTCAATCTGCCGGACGCGATCATGTCTGCTTCGGGATGAATACTTCACTATATTCCACTTGATTTATTAATTTCAAGTCATATATACCTACTCTAAAACTGGCAGATAGAACGCTGGTCAAGCCATACTATAAAAAGCTCGAACCTTACTCGACTGACCGGAACTAACTCCAATCAGGGCTACCGAACGTTTGGTTAATTAGTTTCACGTTTCTTGATAACTGTCACTGATCAAGTCTAATAAAACTAAATTTTTAACATTTACATTTTAGAAATCCTGTTTTAACTCTACCGTTTTGAATTTGGCTGTATATATTTTTGAGTGTTCCGTTTTGTTGGTGACCGTTTTACTGGTTCAGTAAAGATTATTTTTCAAATATGAAATCGTCGTGTTTATTTAGACTTTCTTATTCGTATTTTTTCAATATTATTTTACCTGCCTGCCTTAAGAAAGCTTGAAAATAGAATTGTTATTGAGATGATGACGCTTCTTTCATTAAAAATATGTTTAAATAATAAATAGTTTATGATTAAATAGGTAGGTACTTAAGTACCTGCTTACAGATCTTATAACTTCAGAGGAAATTTTTGGTTTTTATTATTAAGTGTGGGTTGTTTCACAGAATTTAAGCAATTCATCGATTTTCAAACGTTCATTTTCTGATTCTGTGAAAGTCCTATTCAACTTCTGTTATTATATCATTATAAGCTAGTTGCTTGAAGAGATATTTCACAGAACTTTAAACTTTTGGAATCGGGCCGCTAACAACAACATTCGTTATGTAGACGGCGATAAGGTTTAAATTCCCGCTTAATCAGTCATCGGTTTTGATTTATGCTAGAAAAAAACATTGCTAAAAAGCATTTTATTTCATTTTACGAAGTTCGGGCACAAATAAATATTTTCAATGTTTTACGATCATTTTTTAAATAACTTAATTTGCCACATTATACAATTTTCAATACAATTCAACCATAACCGAAAGAGGGGTCGTAAGTGGGACTTCAACTTTAAAGCAGTTTTTATAGGACTGATATTTTTTCTTGGCTAATAAAAAGCTCAAAAAATGCTTCATTATTTAATAAGCCAAGACGTGTCAAAAAATATTTCTAAGCGATCAAATTTTCAAACCAAAAACACATGATTTTGCATTACTTCGTAGTGCTTCGCCTTAACCTCCACCAACCTTTCAAAGAATATTAGGTTTGGTGAAGTTAATAATTCATCATGCAGGATTTTTACCATAGCATATTCATTGAATTTTATAACTTTTTAAAACTTAGTTTAGTAACAGACGACTCTTAAATAACATTATTTGCTTACGCAACTAATGCATTATTTTATATTGAACAGTAGCGTGTCAAGGTTTTTTTTTGCCTGTTCAGGATTTCGTATAAATGTCTATCGTCGGCATTACTGCCAAAAAATATTGGCAGTGTGTTTAGTTTGAATCGTGTTTATAGATTTTTGCACAGAGGATTTCGCCGAATTGTTTATCAAAGTAGCTTAGCTTTTCGTTTATGATATATTTATTAATAAATATAAATCACTATAAACGTTATATTACCCGTTACGCCATCTCAACATCGATTGAATTAGAAGTAATCCGTTTCTTTCTGGAAATAAACCGGAATGATCTGGCTGTTACTTATTTTATCTTGTTCAATAAATCGAATCTCCAACTGTGATGTCTCTAGTCGCGATTCGGCGCTATCCACTCTCGCTTTATCTTAAAATCAATATCTTTCAATGGCTCTCCAGAAGCCTTAGATTACGACAAAGGCTTGTAAATAATACTAACACCAAATCCTAGAAACCTATAAAAGCTCGGGATAACTCGCTGGGGCTGGCTTGAGCCCCTTCGGAAGATAACTTTGGATGGATAGCAGAAAGACACATCTTTATGGCGTCATAAACCCGAACGGTTTGTAACAGTACGGAGAGACGTATTATTTATTAGATACAATTGCATTTTCATGATTAATGGCTAATAAATGTTTGGTACTAAGATAAATGTCTTAACTCTTTCAGTCATTACGCGGATCAAAGGGATTACTGATTTTATTTCTCATCTATATTGCCCAGCTGTCTATTAAATAAAAAATAATGTAACATTGGTCCAAATAGTTTCGCTGGGGATTTTTATTCTTTGGACAATTTAATTCAACTTCCTAAAAACACCTTTATTTGTCTTAACAAAAGAAATATTTGTTTTACGGATATAACTTTTGTGCTAAAAGCGTTAATGTTATTTTGTGCAAAAGCTTTTTTCTCCTATAAAATTTCATGGAAGTCAATGACTCCTATATTTGGACGTTGTTTTTTTACCCAACCCTCGGAAAAGTTTCTCCTTCGACCATCCCCTCTGAGGGGAGGATAGTGAAGTTTTTTCTTCGATAGGTATAAAATTATAAACATTTTTTTACAGAAATGCTCTTCCCTCTTCGATATACGTGACTGACTTCCAGAAAGAAAAATATCCACAATTCATGAACGTATACAAGTCCTGTTCTCTTTAAGTAGAAAATAAACTTTCAAAGAGATATTATGTGTTCTTCTGCCGAGAAATATGTTTCGAGTTCTCTTTTTTTAATGTTAATTCAAAAAATTATGTAATGTTACACCATGTGTAATAAAATATGTAACAATGTAATAATAATTTTGTATAATATAATATTACATTACATGTCCCCCATAATTAATCTAAGCTTGTGTTTATGGGGGTTGTTATTATCCCGAATATTATCGTTATTTGTTTATTTACATGTTACAGTATACATTTGATAAGATCAATTGTTTTTTTGTTCGATTAATGTACAAGTAAACAAAATGGTTTTTACCGTGGCATAAATGTTTCTCCACAAAAATCTCCACTGTTCCTGGCAAAGATATTAGAAGAACGAGATATGCTATGTTGGCCGCCGGACCGTAGCCGGAGTACTACCTAATTAGGGTACTTTGAACGGTATCGGGACGTGTACGCACAGAAATCTGTTCTATGTATTAGTGCGGATACCTTAGCGATGCCTTAGCGTAAGCGAAGGTGTGCAGTAGTATTGGTGAACAAAACCGGCGACACTCGGCAAAACAATTCCACTCAGTACGAACTGCGCATAGCACATCTCGTTCTTCTAATATCTTTGGTTCCTGGGTTCGATTCCCAATGAATTTCAAAATAAATATTACATGTAAAGATATTATTATACTAGTAGACTCCCCAATGCTTCGCTATTGCTAATGTCTTTCTCGAGCGTCTCCGACTTCTTCCACCATTCACTACTGTATCCCACAATGTTACTGTTAAAAAACTACATTACGTTTACTTTAATTCGACTCCGTATATCATTCAAACAGACAACAAAAAGACATAAGAACAAACTTTTAAGAACGAATTTTTATATACTAAGATGAGGATTTTGTCATTAACACACCTCACACATGTGTATTTAACTCAGATCTACTAACATTATCTTTATAACATAAATAAATTTCGTTGATTTTATAAAAAAAAAAATTTTTTTTTGTTTTTCATTCCGCAATATTCTCGTTATGGTTATTGGCCTCCACGAAATTGAGAAAAAAAAATATTTTTACTACGTTTATATTATTTTAGCTGCATAAATAGACGGAACTCTTGAAGTGTCAGATAAACAAATAAAAAACAAACGTTTTCATCACTGGGCTCTTTCTTATAACCTTTATTTTTCCAACCCTTTTCCCAATACATCTCAATCACCAGAAACGAGATTTCGGCGTTGTTCACTACCCGCATGCTGCAGCGTCCGAATGGTCGGTGTTTGGAGAAAGCGGTCACGTAGCCCGGGCGATGGCCCTCACGTAGGGGGCCCTGCTTTCACAACTGGGGGCTACCGGGCTCGGGCCGAAGCGGGGTGATGGCGCGACACATAAATACTGCCTGAAGTCCCAACTTTCACCGGAAAGGACTGTGTTGTAAGATGGACGGAACTTTAAATATATGTGGACTTTCTATTGAGGTTGTTTGTCTGAGATCTAGGTCTTTTTTATTTATTTAAAAAAATATTTTCATAAATATCTATGTATTTTTTACATTAACTCCACACATGAGGCACCGAGGAAAATAAATTCCCTCAGGACCTATGCATCTTTGGGGATACTGTGTGGAGGCTCATTTTGAGGAGAGAAAGGGGTGAACATGTTCTAGGAGGGAGGAAACACAAAAGCCGGTAAATCGTTCCACGGTCGAGCTGTTGAACTCAAGAACGAGTAGTAGGAGCGACTTGTAGCTTTTTTAATAAGACTTTGAATACTGTTTACACTTTTTAAAAATATATAGCAAAATTATTACAAAAATAAATACCTACTACAGTTATTCAAACTAAAACAGAGGGGCAGTTCTTTTTAAGTGAGCAACAATAAAATTCTAAAAAAGTATTACAAAGTACCAGTGTTGGCTTATCAGCCAAAATCATAGGGTGACCAATGACCATACTCACAGTATGAACAATAAGTGGGATAGTATGAAAAAAAAAGAAAATTAAAAGGTTGATACCAACAAGTAAGTAATAATAGTATGTAAATAAATATAAGCAAATTAAGTCATAATAGTATGAAGATATAAGTAAATAATAATACCTAGATAAATTTAGTAAATAAATCAAGGAGTTAATAATAAGTACATTAAGTAGATAATATATGTGACTAGTTTCGCTAATCCGTTTCGTCAGTTATTTCGATTCTTAAATATAGTTAATTCTCTTATTTCTGAAAAGCTTTGAAATGAAAATAACTCCTCGCGGTCTCGGTTTATTCACTCTTTACCTCATTGAATATTTTCAATATTTGGAACAAGGTTTATTAAGTCTTTTGACAGCTTCATAAATATTAAAAATTAGTTATGTATTTCAATGTTTCAAGTTTCTGATGGAAATAATGTTGCGGGCTGAAAATAGTTGCGTTGATTTAGACTTGCAAAAAAATCAATGCAAATTTCATGATTTGTCCAAAAACTGAAAGTGATGTGAACTTTTAGTGGAACACACAAAATATCAGTAAGTCTATTTAAACTTGATTGCACTGTTTGGGATAATTTTAGTCTTTATTTAAAATGGATTTTTTTAGGATAGCCTGTAGTGATAGTAACCGTTATATCATTAACACAACTGTATTACTTACATTTATATTTACTCTATGTAAAAGTCCACTGGAGCGTAAATAAATAAATAAATAAAAATTACGGATAAAAGAAAAATTTATGAGCACAGCTACAATTTTTTTGTAGAAAAAATATTCTTAGCATTCCGAACATTCATTTCTATTTGTTCACTGCACGTCCTACTAATGTAGCTCTATCACGGGCAGGTCGTGTTCACGTGAAGGGGTAATCCATAAGTACAACCTTCCAGGAGGGACGGCCAAGATTTAGACTGCATTCGTGTTGGTAGTGCATATCTGCAAAGCCTGTTGGCGATTTGTTAGGACTAGATAGGGCTTGGCGCTTAGACTAAGCTGAGGTCAACTTTTATTGCAGGTCATCTCGTGGATCGTGCCACGACGGGGGTTTTCTTACTCCCAAGTTCAGCTGCTACCGAGATTGTATCCGACTGTAAATGAAGCTTGCACAAATTATATTTTATATTTATAAAAATACGTTTTAGCATACTCCATAGATTTATTGTTTTTTTTTGTCAAATCCATCAAAAAGTAGTTTGATAATGCAAATTTCCGACCAGAGGCAGAGTACGTATTTCTTATAAATCATTTAACCAAGATTCAGTGCGAATTGGCAAGGAGACATATAAACTTTTATTTCTTCTTTAATTCTCGATGTCGGAAAAGAATTCTAAAAAATTTTATTTTTTATTTTTACTTTTTATAATGACACCCGATATCTCGCTAAGTTCGATGTACCAGAATCAATATGCGGCCAGCTTGTTCAATGAAGTTTAAATTATACAAAATAACTCTATCGTATTATCCCTACATCTGTTTCATACTCGATCAAACTTGTTAATCTTGTGCCCATTTATCGCTTCAACACATAATTCGGAGGGCAGTCTACAAACAATCAAAAACTTTTGGAATGTTGTATTTTAAATAGTTTCCCTTCGCTGTTAGGATAACCTTCTGGGTATATTTATAATAGGTAGTTTACACGCATTCTCGGGCAGAAATACGGCTTTACGATACAATAAAATTCTTCCGCTCCAAATCCCGCGCATGGCGTCCATAAATTCCTAGCTGGAAATGCGTAATACATCCCGGCAACATTCTGAGCTGCTGGGGTGGATTTTTTATGACAACTGCCTTCGCCGCTGCATTTGTACCAGAATGTCTGGCAAATGAAAACGTCAGCCGTTAAGAGATAATAAAATAGCCGATTCAGGAAAACTCCCCCTCCCGGCCGGCAACCGAATGCGATAGTGCATCGTGAGGGGGAGGAAAAATCAAAACATCTAGTAATATCGAGACCATTTGTAACAAGGGATACTTTTGTTTTCTCTATATCTTCGTGTTATTTACTTTATCAAATGTGTGCACTACCAGTAAGTGCCAGTATTTGTTGGATATCTCTGTCTGGCACCATTGATAAGTAGAATCACTGACCACTAGCGCCGTCTATGGTGCACCTTTCCCTTTTACTTTCATTGAAATGGAAAATCGATTGTCATGTGAGGCATGAAATGAAATGGAAACTGCAATAATGTTCATCCGATTCCTTCATAGGTACACGCTAAATGTAATTTTACTAAAAGCGTGTTTGGTGTATACAAGAAACGAATGCCATTTAAGAATTAGTTGAGTTCAATAGGTACAAAAAATAGAAACGTAAATAATATCAAAATTGTAGTATTTCTTTGATATTTTCGAAATGTGGTAGCAAATTATTTTCCTCCACATTTGCCACAGGTATCATAAACACTGAATGTGCTCTTTTTAAATACATTCATGCCGCCCTATTTTCCCGCGTGGCAATAAATCTCCATGTACGCATTCATTATTTTTTACGACTATTCATCTGTAATTTTTACAAACTCTCTCGTTTTCTTTTTTTACACCTGGAATTCTAATTAATGAAGGTGGTCCACTATGAATATGGGACAAGGTCGCTTTTGTGCAATGAAAGCTTTTGAATATCATACATTTTTAGTATAATGCTTGCCTAAGAGCGGTGAAAAATACATATTTTATTTTGTAAAAGCAGCGCTTTCACACTTTTACTATTACGAGCGAAAACCGTAGTCAGTGTAAAGACTTGTTGGATAATTGGTATCTAAAAAAATATTTTATTCCGCCAGTTCCCTTTGTTGGGGAATGCTTTGTGACTTCCTTATCTTTTTATTGAAATCTTTAATACGCATTTAAAGGATTTCGGGCTGGAAAGTTTTGAGGGGTTCTTTTTTAATCAATGAGACAACTGCCGAGTTTATTTCTAGATTTTCATGATAAGATCAGATAATAAGACAGTTTGTTGCGGTGGCTGGGTTGGCAGTCCGCAGTGGAAGTATTTTCATATCTGGCAGGGTACCAACTGCAAGAAGTGGAGTGTCATTGACCCTCAGAGCAGCTTCCTTCTCCTCGCCTTCTCCTTCCGTCTGCAATTCCCCCCTCCCGTTCTACGCCCAACCACCTCTCACAGCCAACCTAACCTCCAAACGCCGCCCTACAGTTTTCTTTCAGTTAGATTATATAACTGTATAAGATACACACAATGATAAATATGAAGCACTCTTGCCTCAGCATGAAAGAATCGCAATTAATCGTTTTCGGTTATTGAATTTCTTAATGGATAGTTTTTTTATAATAGTTTTTTTTTTATATATATAGAAGCACTACTAGAAAAACCGTGTTTATACAATTTTTGATTTCGATTTATTATTATATTATATACAAGGTGTATAGACATAGGTAAGTTTAGAAATACCATCAACCTGTTTTAGCCCTTCAGGCTAATTTGCTTGCTTTTGGGAACAACTCATATGATCTCACCGTTGTATTGAATCGCTATCCCTCACGGTTGTGGTAAGAAATATGATCTAAATGGTGTTAGAAAGAGAAAACATGCTTTATATTCAAGTCTAGAAATTAACCACAGTAGAATTAAAATGTGCACCTTTTTGAAACCAAAGGTTCAGACCACAATTTGAAAAAAACTTATGACGTTGCGTGAATTTTGTTATTAATTATTTCTATGTGAAACGACAAAAAATAAGATAATTGTAAGGTTTATAATACATTTGTCTAATTAAATAAGTGTGTTTTTATTAAAAAAATCATATAGTGAATCATTTAAAAAAATTTAGGTTTGAATTCCAAAATTTTTAATATTTCTAATAATAAAATTTGAAAGCGAACTTCATCACCTTTCAAAAACAATTTTCAGTTTTCGGATACATTCAGAAATATTCCATTTATTTGGATTTTATTGCAAAGCTGGCTTACTGACAAAATAGGCCTGAGAAAGGCGCGGAATAACTCTTTTATATAATCTTACTCTTCTTTCATTACTTCTGTCCTAAGTATAGAACATCGCTTAGAAATACTTAATTTCGGATATTTGCGGGCTCGTTGAACTTTGTATAAATAACGCATCCCTTAGTTCTTTCATAATTTCAGTCCCTAGCATTTCTAATGCTGCACTATCCTCCCCATTCAAGGAAACCAAGACGTATAGTAAAAATAAACTTAATATTTTATTTCCCCTATTCGCTGCAGTACCGATGAGACGCGCCTCTTTCCTTCGGACCTTGTGAAGTTAATGGCAAAGTGGGGACTCTTTGTTATTCCTATTGTGCATTATGCCACCGTTCATTTACGACCCAAGCAGTAGACTGTTATTCAAAGTTCGGCGAAAAGTTAACAGTTTCAGCAACTACGAGTTTATACTACTTTAATTCTACATATTATGCACAGTTTATGCACATTATTTATTGATACGTTTACTGAACATGATTTTCATGGGATTTTTTTATCGCACAGCATCAGGTTTATGGCTATTGGAATGTTTGAGATAAAATTGTTGGAGACAAATTAATTAATTAATTAGTATAGTCTTCACCATAGAAGAAATCTGATTGTATGAAGCGGGAGAAACTCCAAAACTGTTCGCTCTAACTTTCTGAAATATTTTTTGCTTTTGAAAAAGAAAAGTTACCATGTGAGGCATTATTATTATCATATTATTGTGAAAAAATAGTTATATGAAAAGCATTTTCATTTTCGATAGAGCAATATTTTCAAATGTTAATTTTGACGATCTTTAGATTTTTGGAAAGTTAGGAATATTGATTAATACGATTGTAAATCGATGGCTATAATTTTAGTATAACGAAAATTCGTTAACTTTGTTATAGTGTTAGTGAATAGCCATTTACAGGGCCGGACCTGAGCCAAACATCGCCTGGCTCGAGTAAAATTTTTGCGCCCCTTATCAAAACTAGTGGCTGCCTAATAGGGTCACGGTAATCAATAATATTCGGAAGATTGGTATTTTTTATTGGTAGACTTACTACCTTTTCCAAAAAGTAACTAAATTACCTTATTGCAAAATAATAATTTTGAAGAACATATATTCTAACCTATTCTGAATCTAATCTGTGATACTAAGATTTATAAATTCGTTAGAAAACACCAATTAACAATTTTTGTAACATTATTCCATTAGTGTAGGATAAATCTGCCCTTATCATATAACGGTTAATGATGATATTTAGATACCTACTGAAACATAGTAATAATATAACCTTTACCTTAGAATGGATTTTTTCGGGTTGGTTTTCGCTGAAATCCTCTGCCAGGAATACTTATTCTTTAGAAAACAATATACTTTTAAAAGTATAACATGTTAGTATCCGTCTTGTTACCCTTCACCTTTTCTTTTTGTATCTTCAATGATGTATCTAAACACGCCTCTATAATTATTACGTGACTACGTTCAAGCTTTTCTAAAAAAATTATTTTTTTATCAATGTATCATTTTTTATTTATTCGCGCTATTGGTCCAAAAAGAATACCTTTTTTTATCCATGTACACGCAGAAATTAATGTGTTTTGTGTAATTTTATGGGAATATAATAAATATTTACCATGTGTTCAGTTCAGCTACAAATATGAACATGTTTTCCGATTATATCTAATACAAAGAACTTAATTTATTTCACTATACTTTAAAACCATATCCAAAAAGTGGTTCGTAAAGATTTTGCATTTAAAAGCATTTTTTAAAATCCCTGACATTATTTTTTCTAGGCTTGTAAAAAAACTCGATTATGGCAAGGGCCAAGATGTGTTCTATTAGCAGTATTTAATTAAATCATCTGTATAGTATTTCGAAGCGATCGAATTTTCAAACCAAACCACTGGATTTTACATTACTTCGTATGGCGTCGCCTTCAGATGAATTGTTACGTCGCACTTGACACATTTATGCTCTTTGTTATCGGTATTACTTATTTCCACATTAAAACTATTAAAATCACATAAGATTAATAACTGTGGTGAACGTATGTCTGTCGGTATGAAAGAGACAGGCATATCTGAGTGAAACAGCATGACCGAGACGTATAAAAAGGCATGTCTGTTGTAACTCGTCCTCTCTTCATTAGCAAACTCTAATATTATCCATTGTATCAATACTTGTAGCTACCTGAATAAAACCAAATAGTACGGAATACCCACATTCTTTTATTACAAAGAAATCTGGATGATCGGCACGGAAGATCACCACAATTATATCCTTGAAATTACTTGCTTCACTCTTGTGCTGCTTTTCTTGTTTTCAGTGGTAAATTCAGAGGCGGTCTTCACTCCACAACCTCCACCGAGCCCACCCAACTGCGCCCATTTCCACCCATCTCCGCCCTCTCCACCTCCTGCACTCCACCGTCTCACCATCTCACCACCGTCACCGCCTGACACTGAACTTGGTTTTGGTGCAACGTTCTCGTGCATTTTAAGCTCTGGATGCATTGCGACAACTAGCAGATAAGCTCTTTGTATGTTTGCAGACAAAGGGTGATCATGTTTTTTTTTCAATTTATAACTGTCTTCGCCATAAATATAGTGGTGCGACGTAAGCGCTGAATGGAAGAATTTACTGTATGAACATAGTTTTTAATCAATAAATAACTTTATGAAGCTTCGCTTTGAAGAGGATATCGCGGTTTGAAATGGCTTTTGACAAGTTTAGTGTTTAGTGTCAATCAGAGTTATTTCTAACATTCTCTCTAATCTCTCCACCCCTCTTCATTAAGCGTCACAAATTTCCCCAATTTAGGAATACCATCTTTCTTCCTGCTCCGGATAATGAGACTTTTTTGCTGTTCTAACATAACATAACTATTTTAAAAAGGGACCAGTATCTTAATCGTTTACCGCCCGTTTCCGTAATAATTAACCGAATATGGCCAAAATGTGTACGATCAATGGTGAACCGCTGTTAGAAGGCGTGTTAAAAGATAAAGTCTTTGCCCCCCTGATTTGAAGCAATTCAAGTTAGTTGATAAAATGTTCATTTTATCTGTCATAGAACGTTATACATATATACACATATACATTATTCAAAAGCTTTACGAAAAATAAAAGTTGTAACTTCCCTTAAAAGGAAACTAAAAACCTTCACTGCGTGAAACGATTCGTTAGGGAATGTAATCATCACGCTATTCAGCAGTTCAACCTTCCAAGTCGCTGTAAAAACCATCATTAGGGGTGAAAATTCCCTTTTCTTAATTATCTTTATTTAAATGGTTCTGAACCTAATCACCGGTATCATCTGGCTGTTATAGCCTTTGTGGCTGATGCACTGAGACCGTCTACTAACTTTCCAGACAACGGAGGAACAATTAACACGTTTCCAACTGACCAACAGGAGATTTGCATACATATTACCAAAGTGCATCATAATATTATTATTACTTTGATGAGATTTTCAAACTTCTGTTTGATGTTAAAATACATCCAATTATCGTTGTTATTTTTCACCCGTAATATCGATTCTTGTAAACCAATAAACTTTAACATGTATTTTTTATTTCATTCACTATAATTGCAAAACTGCACAACTCGACACAGGACTTCCCTACGAAGATGAGCTGTTTATGATTTTATTGTAACATACCGGTACAATTTGTTTAATGAATAAGTAATTGAATATTTTCTTTCTTATCACTTATTAACAATTATAGTCTAAGTTTCTTTGCTTGATTTATTTTAGATTTTTTTCTTAACAGAAAAAAATCTAAAATAAATCAAGTAATCACTGACTCAACACGCAATTTTTTTATTGAACAATCGAAATTACGTAATAAACATTTTTTTCTTTGTAGTTAACTTTTGTACATCTATCACCAACTATAATATTTTTAAAGGATTGGTATATTTTCTGGTCCTCTTTCTGAAAAATGCATACAATGCGTATAAATATCGGCTTCATTACTTCATATCTCTTTTTGGTTGCTTCTTCGCTAGTTCTTTAATACAAGCCGGGATTGAAGTTCAAAACCCCGATCTTGAGGTCTAGAGATTAACTCTCTACCCTTTCGATCAATCAAGTTGTAATGCTAAAACATTTGTATAATATATGTATTTGCGCTGTTGGACTGTTCGTTTTGCCCTATTGAAACCAAAAACCATTAATAAAAAAAATGCTTTACTCTCATTTTCAAATCTTGTAAAACTTGCATCTTACCTGTAAAGCAAAAAATCTGTCATGACGAATTTTGCGCCGCTACCCTCAGGTACGAAGCAATCTATCGACAAAGTTTGGTTTCCTTTAACATCTGATGGTATAATTTTCCTCTAATACGCATACATCAATGTCTTAACATTCAGATAACTTCAGCCTTAGTTTAGTCTCTTCGGATCCATTAATTATTCGTCGGGTCATGCAAAGTTTTCTAGCATCCTGTTCCTTATTGTAAATTAATATACAAGTGTTCTTGAATAAATGATAACGCAAAGTAAGTTTTCGAGTTCGGGTGTGACCTTCCCGGGTGCTCAACCGAAACCACCCACTCCAGAAATCCTTTTAGTTTCACCAAACATTAAAGCATGTTTGTTAAAAGTGTTTATCAAAATACAGCCTACCTAGCTTTTAGGGTGGCTACTCCCAAGTTACTGCAATCTACTTGTAGAATTTATATCTCAAAACAAATCGATAACAGAACTCGAGGCAAATATCCAATTTATTTTCTTGGTTTCGTTATGGGATAAATAATGGGAGGGATTATCGTGTCAACCTAAATGTGCCGAATAAAAGTTGATGGGGATGGCTGGGGATGATTCGATGGCCGCAAGATGGACACGTCAATTATTATTACCTTCTAAGTGATGTCTCGCGATGGGAGCGGGGGGGCGGAGAAGAATGAGCTCAATAGTGCGAGAGAAAATTACACCTCTCCAAATCAATAACGTGTAAATAATAACATGTTTCATTAGTGTAATGTTTGAAGTGTGGGTATAACCAAAGACGACATTGTATGGGAGAGTTCGAAAATGTTTTTTTTTTCTATTTTAATTGCGTTTATCTTTCAAGGGTGTACACCATCATTTCAAATTACGGAAAGAGGGAATGCGAATTTATGCGTTTATTTTATTTAACCGTTCAATGCATGACTTCTTAGATTTGAAAAAATATTCACTTTATATGTGTGCTCAGATGACAGGAAAAATATAATATATAAACAATACAAAAAACATAAAATTTTGAAGGGGAGGAAAAAAATGTATTATTAATTTGTTATCTTTGTTTTTGAAATCGAAAGATTTAAATACTCGTTGGCACACAAAAAACAACTTGAAAAAAGTTTAGGATTAGGTTTAGGTTTTAGCTTAGGTTTTTTTCGGCAATAATATGCCGACTGTTGATATTTTGAATCCAAACAAATTCATAGACGACATAATTGCATGTTGTAATTCTATCACAAGATGCATTTAAGGGTTTTAAAAGGAAAAATTTCAGAACTATGTGAAAGATTGAAGTTAAGTACAAACTTAGAAAAGACTGAGATGTTGAAGGCAGAAGAGGCTTTATAGAAATATATAAAGGTGTGGATAGAAAGGGGTTGAGTTGTTTAAATTTTTTTTAAATATGTTTTTACTTACAATGATGTTTGTCCATGACTGCTGACACTGTAATTTTTGTTACGGTTAATATATTTTAACTTTAATTTTTAGATGTCAATAGGTTCAGTTACATCATTTAGGTGTCAATAGGTTCAGTTACATAATTTAGCCACGCCAACTTTAGCTTTAACTACTTAGCAACTATAGATTAATCTTTATCAGAATTAAATTAAAATGTCACCTCTGTCGATATTAAAACACACCCTTAATAAGCAGGGCGCTTGCTGTGTCGGTCTATTCGGTAAACCAGTGGAACTAGTTTCCGGGTAAATTGAATTGTGTTAAGGGTTATCCTTCCCGGTTTGATTCAATTATAAATGTTGTGAAATCGCAGGCCTCGGGACGTTCGCTTACATAAATTTCACTTAACATTAAGTAGTTTCACACCTCTCCAGAGGATGGAGACTGTCGAGGGGAAGATTTCGACGGGTTTCAGGGCAATCCTTTCCGTTAATTTGTTTTATGTTTGAACGAAATACGCCAAAACAATCTCTTACAATCCATTTTCTATTTTTCATTTGTAGAGTATGAATTTTTTTTAAATATCCTCACAGTTGTTTTTCATCGTTTTAAGTCTCGAAATATGAACATTCTATCACTCTGGTAGGAACCGTTTGTTGAAGAATTCTTTTTAACAGCAGTACCTACCTACCCCGAAGAATTTGAAGTGACACTCGAAAGATGAGTGACCGTCACATAGCATCTCTGCAGATTACATAAACCCTGAGGGAAAAAGACTTTTCTCCGGGCATCCTTTGCGGAGTACATATTTTATAAATGGTTAATTAACGTGTTACCATGCATTTCATAAATTAATTATTATGTTGGAAAATTTTCGGGATTTTCGATCATTTTTAATTCACAATTATAAATAATAAACAGTGCCTACCTAATATGCATAGATAAAGGGGTATTAACTTATCTTCTAGCGCCTCGTGTAGTATCAATGTAATACCAACATATGAAAATGCCATGGACAGAAATTGTTGTAAATGGCTGTCATTCCATACAGCGAAAGCGAATATTCATTTTACTTAATTAAACATTAGAATTTTTTTTAAATCCCAATTGCAGATAGTTGCCTTTTATAGAATCAAAGAGTTTTGTTTTAAAAAAAATCGTATTAAGCGTGGCCAGCGATCCCAAAAAATTACAATTATTTTTTATTAATATTGCAATTGAAGGTGTTGGGGAATTTTTAAAGCAATATGTTTTAAAATGTTTCGGTAAAAATACACTTTCTGAATGCCGAATGTGTATTCTCAAACATACCAAAAAAAATAATTTCCTAACGGAGAGCCACAAAACCAACTTTTTAAGACATTAGAGTTATTTCGTCATTTCCACTGTTTATTCTGTAGAATTTATTTGTAATAATGTTTTCAATCTATTTGCTTAACATCCGGTTTTCATGTTTAAAATACCCATTCCAAATATGTATATGTTTATAAACCCTCAAAAGAGCTGCCAGGAATCGTACTTTTGTCACCCTCAGAATGGATAGGAGAATGCCGAGGATTACCCGGCTTTTCAGATCTGGTTACTTAACATATCAAAGGCATTCTTGAAAACGTTTGAATGGTTTTATTGGGGAAAGGAAATTTCTCTTTGCAATAAGTAGGAGGTAGGAACGGAATTATTTGGCTGCATTGACGCTCTCCGAGGCTAAAATTCATTTGGCGATATTATATTATAGTGGCTAGCTTTTAGAACCGTCTACAAATAATACTCGATTGAAGAACATTAATAATATTTACATAGAAAGAAATGAAACTTTTAAATAAATTGGGCAAAAGAAGCGGACAACTGATAATATTTGTTTGTCTGAATCTCTTGATTCATGAAATTTGCTCTGATTTTTCCACCATGCAAGTGAATTAGAATAAAAACTAATTAATTTTATTTAAATAACTTGCTTTCTAAATATAATTTTTAGGCAATCAAATAGTCAGAAAACATTTTAATTCATTTAAAAAAAATATAGCTCGTTCTTAAATGGAAAATAATTTCATACGTAGCTGTGTTTAATGACCAGTTTTGCTTACTCCTGTACTTCATAACCTGTCTTCTCCTTTCCTCCGTTTACCTCACTTCATTCAGCCTCACAACAAAGAACTCAATATTTCCATCGTGTATCATAAAAAGTTCAACCACGCAGAGCTGAAAGCTACATCCAATTTTTGGTATTCGAATATACTCGATCGCGGGCAATTGTACAGTCCTGCAAACATATTCTAAACTCTGTAGTTTTCTACCGTACGTGACTCCCTAAAACAAACTTGTTATTGGGGGATTCTCTCCCAGTATCTCATTCCCAACATGTACTCGTATTATTGGAGTACCTACTTAGGTTGTAAGTTAGGTAGTCAGTTTACCGGTTGCTGTGATGTATCTAAGGGTGCAATGTTTCGTTACAGGTGGTTGACCGGCGAAGCGCCCCTAATTGTGCATGCTCCCTGAGATGAGCGAACTGCGTCCTCTGGCGGGAGGAAAAACACTCAGTAGCAGGTAACCACAACCCTTATCTGCTATATGCTAGCCGCGTACCGCAATTAAATGTGTACTATTTTACCCAACTTAAATAAAATTTGTAAAATGTCACATCAAGGGCGTTTTACAAATATAAAATGTCCTTCAAAATTCTACCACTATAATTTATAAGGTATTTGGGTAGGCTACCTTGGTACGACTTTAGGAGCTTACTGTAGGTACTGGTACGGTTCCCGGGAGATATCTTTAAGAAAATCGGAATGGATACTGGCGAAAAAGCCGTTTGTTTTGAATTTTCCAATTTTGATTAATTAGTTGTGTACATAAAGGCTTTTATTTTCATTCACGTATAGTTTCGCAATGGAAGTAACGGATTCTATGTGATATACGTGATTTTTTAATGTTGGTTAAAATATTCGTGAAAACTGTATATTTTCCAAGAATATATGGAAGTTATTTAAGAAACCCCAAATTTAATCATACACACCAAAAATGAATTACAAATCGAAATCAGACATTATTAAACGTAGACACGAGACATGATAAAAAAACACTACCTTTTTATGTAAATTATTATTTCTTCAATAATTGCAAATTCACTTTGCGGCATCATTTTCGTTTAATTTAAATAATTATTGTTTAAAAATGTATACATACAGATTCGACAGTTGAATTTAACTGACTGAATAAAGTAAATTAATAAATTTACCTGTTAAAATGTATAACTTTCCAATATTCTATAACGCGTAACTAACCCGGGACGTGATAAAAACGCAATGCAGGTACAAACTTTTGCAAAAATGCCTTTTTAAATATCGTGCAGCCTAGTTTTCCAACACTTTTCCAAATATTGTACTCGATATGTAATTACCAACTTACAATTTTGCACTTTTTGATACTTTGGTAACGGTTCCTCATTAATAAGTTCACGGTCAAAAAGTTTCATTCCTTATCATTACCATACAAGTGTTCACTAATGTCATGAATATATATATATATTTTTTTTTTAATATGTATGGTAAAGACTAACATAGGGTTTTTTAATACGTTTGAGTGATTTTTTCCTCCATTTTTAATCGCCGATTGAACTCCCAACGACAAGCCACGAACCGCCTGGTTTGAGATTAGGGAGTGAACGCGACTAAAAGTTAATAATTTATCATTTTCAACTTCGTATAACGTATTTTCATATATTTGGCAAAAGAGGAATGGAAATGTCAAAAGGTACCTACTTTTTCCCCTGAGGTCAATTTTACATATTGTCTTAAAGTTTTATACTGTCGAAAATAATAATATAATTATTCAAATGATTCAGCATCATGTATTTGTGTCCTTAATTTAGCTAGGTACATGTTTAGAATTATTTTCTACGTCATTTATTAGTCAAGGGGAGAGCGAATTTCAAATAATAATATTTGTATTCGTTGCCGGTGCACGTTTTAAATATTAATTCATTTCGTACGCAGTTCGGGTAAATTCGTGGAAATTTGCTTGAATTGTTCAAATGAAAACTACTACCTATTTGTGAGAATGTCGTATAAATGATACTTCCTTTCTGGCCTTCCATAAATATGTATATATCCCAATTGTTTCATCAATGGTAAAAAAATATTTCGAAAAAATTCTCCTATTTTTCTCTTCAAAAATATATTTACATACTAGGGTGCTTTGGAAAAGTAACTGAAACAGGAATAGTGTAACGCGTTGTTGGATTTACCGATTTTTCATAAGGCATAAGATTACGTATCTAGGGTATCGTATACCAGAGATTCGATTGGCTATCACAATGTTTAATTTCCCTGATGCCCGATTGAAAATAAAACGAATCTTTCTCACACGTATTATCTGTGTTTTATTATTTCCTAATGTTGGTACATAAACACATAATAAATTCTTTTTTCACCTTCATTCAGTCAGAATAATAATAAAAGATGGATTCAATCTATGTTTAATTTTTCCAAGAGAACCTTCGAACAAAAGCTTTAACTCCTCCGGTTTTAGTTTTTCCTTGGCTTGGAATTTACATCATCATGGAGGTCACGAGTAATATTCAAAGATACGAGATTGTTTTTTGCATATCAAATTTCTACACATAATTATCGTATTATTTTATTTATTTGTGATGTGTTTTTAATTAATATTTTATATGTGTGACTCTGCGGTGTCCATCGTTCGTCGGTGATTTGCATCTCATTATGATTCCAGCGAGGCGCGTTCACTTGGAGAATGGCCTCGGCAATGGCCAAAGTAAATACACCGCAGGTTTCTAGATAAAATAAGGTAACGGTTAGGGTAACTTAGCGCGCCCTAACTTGCGTTTTTCCCAGATTTTCCGCGCTTTCTCCCTCTCACTTGATGCGGGAGAGACCTTGGTTTTTACACGTACTCTCTCACGGCTTACCATCTAAATGTATTGCTCTATCCCGCTGTTTCATAATGATTAGTTTGTTTTCTGGGTTTTCCAGTAGCGTGTAGTGAATTTTCTTTCAATTTTCGCGATTTTCTTCATCTAAACATTTTGGTTTGTCTTTTTAATGAAAAATTCTAAGGAATCTAAACGTTGTTTTTAAAATAGAAATTGTTCGTTTTCATTCGGCTTCCCGTTCAACTTAATACCCTTTTTCGCACGACTTTCATCACTCTTTTTTTCTCAATTGAACAATTAAAAAAATATTTGACAAATAATACATGTTCTCTTATTTTATTTGCAGTTTAATGTACACTTTAAAAGCTCTATAGCACGTGATGGAAATAACGTTGAGAGGTAAAAAAAAATACTTACGTTAATCTAGAAATTCTGGCCTAAAAAGCAATTTCCTTGAGCAAGTTCACGTTCGCAAGTTTTTGGTGTGACATGCGAGTAGGTATAAATATTTACCTCTTTCATTTAATTCAGCTTTTACATTTCCTTATTATTTAACGAGTTCATGAGAAATCTACCATTAATGTCGCTAATGCACATTTACCTTAAAACCCCCCGAAGAGTAATTAACAATCAGAACTTTGTCCTCAGCCTTGCCCTGTGCGACCGGAATGCTAATTTAGCTTCTAGCGGAGCTTCCCTAAGCTCCGAGCTTCACAACTTCCGTTTTTATAAACATAGTTAATTCCAAGGCACTCGATTGGCATTATTGGTCCACTCCTAGTTTTTGACAAAGCCTACTCTTATAGTTGACCGCTTCTTTTTATCAGCAAAACCTTTATTAATCTTTTGTAGAACGTTGGGAAGTATAACATGATGGTGGAATGATTTAATTTTGATAGTACGTATAAAGTCACTGTATAAAGAGATGATACGTAATAGTCTTTAATAAGAATTGTGAACGATCAATCCTCGGAACAGGGACTGAGTTTGTGTAATTGGAAGTGTTTTCTAAGTACATATTTTGTAGAGTGATTTAATTTTTACAGTAGATTCAAAGTCACGGGTGAAGAGATGATTCAAAAACACGTTGAATGTGTATCTGAACGTATGTTCGCTATAGATGGTCAGGCCGATAAGGTTATTGAAAATGTGTGAATGCAGCAATTTCAATTAATGTATGACTGAAAGCAGTAGGCTTTAATGAAAAAGTTATCAAAGGCAGTCGAACTAACAGTCAACAGTGGAGTTCTGATACCAACCCTACTGTATGGCAGTAAGGCGTTAGAGGGTGATAGTTTACTAAATGCAGTGGAAAAGAGATCCCTGAGGCGTATGTGTTGTGTTTAATTCGAAGAGAAGATCAATCCTGTTAACAAGATTAAGATGTTTTTATTTTATTTATTTGCGTTATAACAGTCTTTATTCATTCATATTTTACAAGGTTATGAATAGTTTATATCATTGACCAATAAAATAACGACATAAAAGACCAAATTTAAAAAAATATACATAACAAGTGTTTTTTATATGTTATTTTTTAATTATGTCTAGGTTTATATTTTAAAAAAATCAATAAAATAATAAGTTTTCTGAAATATTCGATCGAAGGTTATTTTTTAAAGAATTTTATGAATTTAGTAAGGTGCTACAGCCTCCTCTTATAAATACATTTTCAAGATAATTAGTATTGCTCTTAGGAATATAAAATGTGTCCGGAGATCGAGTAACTCTTAACGGACATCTGTTTTATATATGGGAAAAATTAGTTGTTCAACTAGTGTATATCATTTACTTTATATACTCGTATAGGAATACTTAGATGTTTGGAAGTGGCACCGTCTTGCATGGAGAAGTATGTATCAGATCAAGAGAATATATGTATAACCCGACAATTAAAGAAAGATGTTGGTGCGCCCTATGTAGGTGTAGCAGGATCAAATGAAGCAAATACTTTATTAGGGTCACAGGAAAATGTGTATAGTTGCGAAATCAGCTAAAAGTTTGTGCCTAAAAAAAGTTGTAGGGCGTCCCATCGTCTCTACCTACTCCCTTGCAGAAAAGTGGCGTGATGTTTCGTTTTAATAATAGATATGCAAACATTATAAAACTTTCACGAAGAGATGTGTGTAATTATAAAATACAAAATAAATTCAACATGTTCACTAGTCGAATGAAGAACTGAATATCAACAAGCCCTCTCGAAGTGCATCTCATAAGTAAGAAACCTCACGCTGTATATTTACAGGTTTGCAAATCCTGTATTAAAATTTTCAAACAGAAGCGGTGCAGTCTAGTACAGTTTACCGTATGAAGGATTACCATAAAAGCTGTGGGTTTAATAGGGCTGCGTTCCTGCACTACGCCGTCCATATCCGCAAGCAAAATTTAAAAGCCGCTCATGAAAAGGCTTCGTTTCTCCTTTAACCTAAACAATTTTTGTAAGCATATCGCCATCGCTTTTCCCGTCCAGTGTTACCATCTTGGTACGACTAAAAACTAACTGTACTGATATAGTGCCCGGAGATATCTTAATTGGATCACATTAAAAAAGAAAATCAGACGTGGTAATGGAATCTCACTTTAAGTCTAAATAACTAACTAAATTGTAATTGTTTTTTTTCACCGTTTTGACAAACGAAAATTTAGTGACCGAATTTTTTAGCTGAACTATTTCTTGTATATTTGCTTTGTGCAAAGTGCAATGGGAAGTACATTTTAAATTCCTGAACTTAAATGCATTATTGAAGAAGAAGAATAATACTAATAAATCTAAATTAAAGATGATACAGAAAAATAAAAAAGATAAACGGCTCAACTGGGAATCGAACCCAGGATCTCTGTCTTACCGGGACAAAGTCTTTAACCACTCGACCATTGGGGCCTAATTATTATATGTCATTCTTATCGATCTCATATTTCAAATTAAAACTAATTTTCCCATATATTTGGTAGCTATGTTTTTGAGTGATTATAAATATCTAAAGAAGGTTCAAGATATCTTTATCTTGTAATTTTTCTGTGTTTTGTTCTGTTTTATGTTTCATTTAGATTTATAAGTATTATCTTCTTATTTAAGGCAAGAAGTGTGTGCCAAGACCGAGTTGTTTGGCGGTCCGTCCTCTCTGCCTACCCTTGCGGAGAAACGACCTGATGGTTAGTTAGTTATCTTCTTCGTCAATTATAATGGGTAAAACCATCAATGTTTTTATAGAAAAATTGTTCCAATGAATAATTGAAAATGCGTTTATATCAAAAATTCTCGATAGCGCTTCATAAAGTCGGCGTCTTGTTTTTTTCACTTCGGAGTTGAAACAATTTCCAAACTTAAAACAATATTAATAATGATAATGAACTGTTTGGTCATGGAAAGACCTATTATAGTTCAAATTAATGCAGCTGCAATGGCCTTTATATGAATGTGCGATTTTGTAATGCATATTTTAATATTTATTTATACTCGCCTTAATGCTTTTACGTGTACATTATTATAGATAAGTTGTACAGAGAGTTTAATAATAAGTCTTATAGCACATATCATTATAAACTGAGTATATAAGTAGATATAATACAAGTATGTAGTGTCATTATCATAGAAAGTTAAATAAAGGAGTCTAAAAGTGTATAAAATAACAAGGGTCCAAAATAAGTAATTAGGTACTATGAAAGTAGTTACAGATCAATGTGTAGTAAGTAAGTTTGTTGTTATTTTCATTAAAATGAACATGAACATTTTGTTATAGGGCATGTTTGTAATTAGAAAACCTTTTTTATGGCCGATTGGGTGTTTTACAGAACAAGGCTAAATTAATACAACGTTAAAAGGTGCACATGAAAAAAGTTTGAAAGATATATGTAGATACAATGCAATTACAGTACAATACAAGTACAGTACAAATACAAGTACTGTACAATACAAGTACAGTACAATACTGATACAGTACAATACAGATACAGTACAATACAGATACAGTACAATACAAGTAAAGTATAATACAAGTAAAGTATAATACAAGTAAAGTACAATATAATACAAGTACAGTACAATACAAGTACAGTACAATACAAGTAGAGTACAATACAAGTAAAGTATAATACAAGTATAGTAAAATACAAGTACAGTATAATAAAAGTACAGTAAAATACAAGTACAGTACAATACAAGTACTAATATTGTTTTATTTATTTTTCGGAATAACTTTATTGAGTAAAACCTCAAATTGTAATATTTTAAATAATGAAGACAATATTAGTGATTTCTAAACGAAAATCTGAAACAGAAAAATCAGAAAAGGAAACGGTCACATCTGGGACTCGAACCCAGGACCCCTGTCTTTCCGGGACAGTGCTCTACCAACTGCGCTAATGGGACCCTATCCCCCTCGGTCACTTTTAACTGTATCATACTTCGAATAAGAACTACTAACATTGTCTTCATTTTTTCACCGCACATTTTTTATTGGCAACTATCTTTATGTATGATCGCAAGATTCAACCCGAACTAAATGCAATCCAGACAGCGTCTTTTAGATAAACCTATCTTATTTTTTTATTTAATTTGCGACATCTAGTCAACAGATGTCGCACATTAAATAAAAAAATAAGATAGGTTTATCTAAAAGACGCTGTCTGGATTGCATTTAGTTCGGGTTGAATCTTGCGATCATACATAAAGATAGTATGATACAGTTAAAAGTGACCGAGGGGGATAGGGTCCCATTAGCGCAGTTGGTAGAGCACTGTCCCGGAAAGACAGGGGTCCTGGGTTCGAGTCCCAGATGTGACCGTTTCCTTTTCTGATTTTTCTGTTTCAGATTTTCGTTTAGAAATCACTAATATTGTCTTCATTATTTAAAATATTGTTTTACTTTGACTTTAAGGCAATGATTTCATCCGGTAAATCCTGATCAATTTTTAGAAATTCGTGTAAATTAATTTGTATTTGTCAAATAAATTTGTCAGAAAAACTTTTTTTAGGTCAAATGCTTAAGAATTATTTTCTCAAAAAATCAAACTTAAACACCGCGCGTAAGTAAATTAGTAAGTCACACTCTCGTTAGTAATTACGGACTACATAGATGTTGGCAGAAAAGTTGTGGCGATACCAAGACACTCGGTTTGCTTAAAGCGTCAAGCGCTTAGCCGTTAATGAGATAAACTGTTTGCTGTCAGGAAGCCGTTTTTCACCTGCTAACATAATTAAACGGTGAAGATGCAGCGAACTCTGATTCGCCACTGAGCACTTTGAGATTTATTCATCTAATTCAAAATTTCAACCGTGTTTTTTTTACTTCCACTAATATCAGTAGGGCGGTGTGCTTCAGGGGCGGATCTAATGGTCAGCATTTCAGCAAATGCTGACTGTTAGATGAACAAATCTGTGGCCCCCCTTGCAGTTCCGTCTTTACTCTGTGAGCACGCGGGGGCCCCGAAATTCATGCCCATAGACTGGGCCGCTGAGAGAGTGGTTCGGGGGGTATAATCACCGTGCCTGTGGCCCGAGGAATCGTACTTAACTCATCAAGGCTCTAAATCTAGTAAAGCGCTCAACTGTAAACTTTTCTAAGACTGCAGTATCACCATAGCCCGAAAAACATCCTGTACGAATTGCTATGCTATATCTCCGTTCTTTTTTAATATTGCTTGGTTAACATCCCAACTTTGTTCTTAATTAATCCAGTTAATCTCTTATCAAGCCGACCAATTTAAACAGCGTGTGTCGTATCAACATAAATCTAGTTTTGGCCCATTTTGGGAATTTAATTAAGAGTTTCTAATTAAACGTGCGGTTTGCAGTGGTGTCTGTCAGATATCGATTCTTACTTATTCTGTGTAAATCACTAGTTAACATTTCACTCGTGTTTGACCCCTTATCTCACAACACCCTTCCTCCCTCTTAAATCAACAACCCCCCACCCTCCCGCAACACATCCTCCCGCCCCAACCCCAACCCCCGGTAACTTTCCCTGAAAGGGGCAAGACAAACAAGTTGAGTAAAATTATTGATAGTCGGAAAATATTTACACATCCCTTTTTAACTACTGTTACAGCTTTGTGTCATTTTTGTGTTTCGTTTTTCTGAAAACGGTAAATCTGAAAATGATCATTATAAATGATTTTATAATGATCATTTTAAGTGGTTAGAATTCTACAGGGTGTCCGGAAACCAGTGGTACAAGCGGAAAACTGGTGAATCTACCTCACGGAGATCTCATAAAAAAAAATTTTTGCGATGTGCACTTCGATTTGTTTGGTTTTACTTTTTTAACAATTAAAGAATGAAGAACTTCTGAAGACGGTTTTACGCTTCGATGCATTTTAACAGACAAATAGCTCTTAGTAATCCTTTAGCTATTGATTTTTTTTTCAAATTTGTCCTAAAAAAAATCCAACTTCGGACCCGATTTACCCAAAATCAACACCAAATGGGATGTAGATTCAACATTTTCCCGCTTTTACTACTAGTTTCCGGACACTTGTATAATACAAACAATATATAATATCAACAAACTTTCACTATGCAAAATATGATTGCCTTCCATTAAAGAATTTAGTTTTTATAAAAAAAAAACTTTTTAAACAAAAAAAAATATTCATTGTCATATTGCGTATGTGCGGGCGCAAACAAAAAATCGTATTAATAAAATTTACGTCATCTATGAACGCATAGATTATAACGTACGTTGCGTTAACCCTCACTGCTTCATTGAGTTTAATTCAACTAGTAACATTTTTAAATACATTCGTTTATTTAATTGAATTTCACTTTTAAAAATATATTTCTTTTCGGTAATATATGTTTGCAAATTCGAAAGCGGAAATTAACCCACTTCCCGACATCCGATCGAGCTGAAACTCGGCAAATAGACTCGTTGTCGATGACAATGCTTTCTATCAAGTTTGTATTATCATAAATTATTGTAAAAAAAATAATTTAACACCTCAGCACAGTTCTCCCAGTAAGGTGTTTACAAAACACCACTACTAACCTATATATTTTATTTATTACAGGTTATTTTTATTTTATACATTTGAAAAAAATTTTGTCTATCCAACTAGGAGAAAATCCCTTTTTAGAATGGGCAAAATTTAAATAAACTGACATACATGTTTTGTACAACTAAAGATAAAAAAAAGAGAAGAAAATAAATGGAAATAAAAAAATATAATTAAAGTTTCTGATTATTAACGTTTTCTGTGCATTAAATAAAATAGTAAATAGCTCGTTACCTAAATTTCAATATCTCGATATGATCACTATTTTACAAAACTGCATAGAGTTTCATCAACACCCCAAAACAACAAACTAGCGTGGATGCCATGTGAAAACATTGAAGGCAGGAACAAAATTACTGTACTTTTTATTTATTTTAAAATCCTCTTACTTCCGCTTCCCTCCACCGCCGCTCTATTTCCGCGTGCGATACGTTACAAATCCCTGTTTACCCTCCAGACCAGAGCAGAGTAGAGAAGAGAAGAGTAGCGAATAGAAGAGGTGGCAAAGTTTCGCTTCGTTCCGGCGGACACCTTCCTTCCGCCTAGTTTCCATATTTAATTTAGACCCCGGTCGTGTTTGAGTCTCCTGTTTGGTCAAGTGATTACTTTCGCTGCGCCGATTAATGAACGAATATATTAGAGCTCCTGCTCCGGCGCATCCGTTTATTTAGATAAATATCCTGTTTCTAAAGTCACGTCCAAGTAGTGATGTGAGATAAATATAGATTTAACACTGATGATAATATTTGAATAATTTTCATTTAGCTAGCGTTTTTGTGGAAAATCGCCTTAACGACACTTTACAGTTTATTATAAGCATACACGGAGAAAACTTACTGATATTAAATATTGAAGATTTATTAAAACTTTCTTCAATTTACTCGTATTCTTGTTAATAAATAACTAGACTACAAGCCTTTAACGAATAAATTGACAGATTTCATAATAAACTATCAGTAAAACACGAATGTGTTATGGCATGTCGTCATTATATAACAACATAATAAATGAAGTTGCACGTCCGCTATATTATGAAAGTACTAATAGTTTATTAGGAAATGGTCTGCTGTCACCTTTCTAACAGAATTTTAATAAATCAGCAATATTTACTTTTTAATTTAATACTTTTTCTCCGTGTACAACTTTACTAACGACTTATAACGTCATAACTAATGATCGCTGTTAATGCGTCGCTTTTTGTGAAAAATTACTTCAAGGTCGCTTTAACACCTTAATTATTATATCAATTTACGCACCATTTATCATAATTTCGAATGTGAGTACAATTTGCTGAAACATATTTAAAATAAGTAGAAATTCGCAATATATAATTATCATTCATTTAAATCGCTTTCATTTTGTGTGATATTTCTAAACGTGACTTTTATATTTAATACTAGCTGTACCCCGCCACGCGTTGCTGTGGCTCAGTATGTCTTTGCAGATTATGAAACAATAGCGCGTGTTGCTTTTACGCCCAACATATGGTGCTGTTTAATAAAAACATGTTTTTACCTGTCACAGGTGACATAATGATAATATTTGGATGATTTATATAGCGCCGTTTTTGTGGAAAAAAACCGCAAGGGCGCTGTAACATCTCTATAATATAGGTATATAAAAACACGCGTATTCCAACGCAACGTTGTGTCAAAATTTCAAAGCAATCGGCGAAGAACTTTCGGAGATTTAAGATTTTGAACAAAACTAACATTTACATTTTTATTTATATGTATAAATAGATAGATAGATTTTATTGTTGTGATATTGTGAAGATACTCGGTGTTGTGATATTGATTTTGTGATGGAGAATACGTGACATGTATCAACAGCTATCTCAAGGATCAGTCACTTAATAAATAAGTAAACGAAAATAAATAAGCTGGTGAATAAATGTTATTATAATTCTGCAAAGTTACAGTTTTAGTTTAGTCAGACTTCTGGATAGTTTTATGTTAGACAAATGTACCGCCTGCGGATGACGGAATATTTAGCTTCGCCTAAAAACGGAGCCGGACAAATCGAGAGGTTTTTAGACGCCCCGGGGGATATTAAAGGTTCCAGAGTGGATGACAGAGCGAGTTTGGAAGAAATCCTCGCCGAGCGCCGCGCTGCATAAAAAACGGTCGGAAGACTCGATACTTCGCCTTGAGAAAACAAAGATCCGTGACTATAAAAATTCACGTAACTTTTTTCTGAGAAATAATCTATTTCAAGGGCTGCTTAATTTTTTGTGCGAGATTATGCCGATTGAAGTCAATCAGTCTCATTTTGATGTATTCGTTGTGTAAAGCGTATATAATGAGTTGAATAATACAGTGGAATCTGGTGAGTACGAGGACATGTATAACGAAATCTGTTGTAGCAAACAAAAATCATGTTTCTGTATATATCATATAATCATATTTATATTCGGAAAAAATATTTGGTGCTTTGTGGAAAACTTATAACATTCATATTTTCTAAGGTAGTTCTCAATTCTGGGAATAATAGACAATAGATGAATATGAAAGATGACTGTGATTACGGCTAAACTAAGTTTTTTCTATAAATCGTTTTTCTTTCCCACATCTATTCTATAAACGAGGCACATTAGTATCGTGTAAGGATTATAATAAGGATTTTATAAAAGGTTTTGAACGGATATGACTTGAAAGGATTTTATAGAAAAACATTTTTGTTCCTTGCTATATTACAGCTAAAAAAACTAAATTGTAAGGCAGAACAAATTATTCACAAACAGTTAACACGACAACACCCAGAATCCTTTTCATCGCATTGTTCCGCCGCTGAGAGCCCAATTCTAATCTCTCTTTACGTTATGTACTCTGTAGATATACACGTTGTAATGAGAAAGGGAATAGTCTACAACGAAACTATCAACGGCATGCCTCTATTTGTAGTTGCAGTTTATTTCATAACAGTGTCTTTAAACCCATAAACTTAAAGTTCAAAATCGCGCATAATAGTACCGCGAAGAAGCCCCTTAGAAAAAAAAAAGAAAAATGTTTTCCTAATTTTGGCTAAATATAGAGATAAAGTTTTCCTCAGATGGCGTAATTCAATATTTCATACATTTTATATTCTTTAAAACTCAGCCACGTCTGTCGTTGGAAAAGCGATCCTTGTGTAAATCACACCAGGGCCAGATCAGGGGAAAGGCGGCCGGGCGAGAAGGTCCGAGAGGTATATATAACCGGGCCGGCTCGCACGTCCGGCACGATCGCCACAGATTTAATAAAAGGCAGTAGTTAGTTATTTAAGCAATAAACGGACGCACATGCCGCCCCGCCCGACGCTAGCCGCCCTGCAGGTCGGGCCCGGGGCCCAGGGACGGGCCGGTCCGTCCTCACCCCAGGGTATATGCAAATTAATATCATCGCCCTCCATTGCACGTAAATACCCTGATTTATTTGAAACTTGAATATTGGACCCACACGTAAAATATTACATGTTTACTCTACCCTTTTGTCTAGGATAATCTTAAAATTACTTTTATAAAGCAGTCCATGCAATTACAAAAAACGATATCCTAAAATATGTGTAAATTTTGTAAATATCAGCAAACAATTAATTAACATTGGTACGTACCTACTGCTCGTCGATCTATAACTATTCATTGTGAAGTAGTGGATTTCCCCACCCTTCCTCAATTTAATATAACTGGTATATTTCATTATTATCTTGAATCTTTTATATAAAAACTTAAGTAAAGTTCTTGAGTTACAAATAAATCATATACACATACCTATTTGTGCTTACCTATTTCGGAATAAAATGGGTGAAAGATAAAACCATTTCTCCGAAAAACATTTATCCTAATATAGTATTTAAATTTCATGTGAAAATAATAATATAAACCTTTTGTAGGTTTTTCCTATCTAACTTGCCAATATTTTTTCTTCGCTATAGGCCAGGCGCTCACCGTCATCTTGTGTCGCGGCGACAGTTGGGCGAATATTTTAAATTCCAAAAAAAGTCGTCCAAATTCGTCCAAAAAAAGAATTTGAACAATTCTTCAAATTTCAAAGTTAATTTTCAAGTTCTGTAATTATTTCAGTTCTGTCAAGTAACTGGCCTATAATGATATAATAACAGAACTTGAATAGGACTTTCACGGAACCCGAAAATGAACGTTGAAATTTGATGAATCGTTCAAATTCTATGAAACAACCCACCCTAATCTCGATTACCTATCTAATGAAGTAGTATGAAATAATAATAATAATTCTTCAGTTATTAATTTCTATAATCAAATAATAAGAAACTATGAATGGGTACTTATATTTTGATTCACCCTCTTTCTTACATTTAATTTTTCGTTTTAAATTTTCATGTACTTTGATTTTGACATGTTACATTTTACATGCAGAATCACTCATTATTATTTTTTTTTATAATTTCATATAACTATTTACGTACTCTATATATATTATATTGTAAGAGAAAAATAGAATAGGTCTACAAAAAAAAGTTACGTAGTTAGTCGCTGTACCTCACCAAAAAAGAGACTAGTTCATAGTTCGATTATTTAAAAAAAAATCCCTGGTTTATTCATTAATGTGTTATCTTTATTTTTAAAAACTAGTATTTCGTTATTTTATATATCTCATATAAATCCTCCTTCCAATCCGCAATATGCTAACGACCTTCTTCTGCAGACACCATAATAATATATTTCCCCCCCCCCCGCCTTCTCCTCTCCTCTCCTATCTCATCCCTTCTTTCCTCGGACGGTCAATGAAAGGAACCTCCGAGTTCTTAATTTGAATGTTCAAACGCCTTCTGTTTTAAGGTGGCACAGACTGCTTTTCAATTTGCGTTGGTACGTAGGTACCAACTCAAAAGAAGAAATTGAATCTTTGTTTCGAAAACGTTAAGACCGCCCACAGACCAAAGACTTTAGTTGCGGCGACAATTGGAAACTATTCCAATTCTAAAAAAGTGTCGCGTTGCTCGTGTGCGCACCTATATATAACGTAATGGATTTTTATGTCCGCAACTGTTGTTAGAAATACTAAAAGGAAAATTCGAACAAGAGGATGTCATAAGCATCACATACTCTAAATGATATTTGTCTAAACTACACACACACACACACTCACACACACACCCTCACACACACACACACACACACACACACACCCTCACACACACACACACACACACACACACACACACACACACACACACACACACACACACACACGCGCGCGCATATACGACACAAGTCACTTGGTAATTAAGGGATAAACATACCACTTACTAGACATTACAAGGAAACATATCATAGGTACCCAACATGAAATATCTAACTCCAAGGCAAGGTAACTATTATAATGTTTCACTAGTTGTAATAGCAGTTTCAGTTAATTTCGATAGTAATCAGGCATATTTATATAATATCATAGTAATCACAAGTCACTACACTCATATTATAACATGCGTGGTTTTCCCGTTCACTATGAAGATTTGCATCAGAATACAAGGCGATGTCACTCATTAGAAGGTTATTATTTAACTAAAAACTTTGTGACACTCGAGGTTATGAACAGGGCCGCCATAAGCCAAGAAGCCCATGGGCATGGTGCGTTTGGGGATCTTTTTTGAAAACCGTAGACCTGCAAGAAAAAAATTTCTACGCTTTCGTTTTTTATTTTAACCAACAATATTTAGACCAAAATCCGTAGTATTCTAAGTAATCCAAGTATTTTCTTGAACGGGAATATTTTGTATCGTTTGAATTGGAAATCTTTAAAACATTTCAGTTTTACCGGCTAGTAGTCGAGTGGGACAAATACGTCAGATTCACCCCTCATAAATTAAAACATATTGTTTACATATTGGGTTAATAATAACATATTGTTAAAAAAAATATGTTTTTATTAACCCTGATGAAGGTTCGGGTTGAACTGAAACCGGATGGTTATAAATATATACAATAAAGTGGTATTCAAACAAAGTTATTTTATTTTAATTATTATAAAAATATGTTTAATGCAGTCGAAAAATTTGACAATTAGATTATCACATTATGATACTTATATCTGCTTATGTTAAATTAATTATCAATATTTTTTATTTGGTTCCATGATAAGTCAACACAGTGATAATTCAACACACTTTTAAAAAGTGATATAAAGTCATTAGAAATGATGAAAAAAAATGTAACCTAACCTAACCTACTTAACCCAGTTAATAAAGTTTTTGTTTCGTCACTTTCCATGACTTTATATAACTTTTTAAAGATGTGATGATTTATCCGGTCACCGTTGACTTATTACTGAACGCACACTTATATTTAACCACTGATTCCTATGGTTTTTTTAAGTAAAAATGTAGGTGACATTTTGGTCTCCGGTGACGTATCTTTTTTTTCAACTAACAACATTAAAAAAGCAGTAAATATTGGTCAGTTAGAGTCGGAGTGGAGGTGAGGTCGGTTACTCGGCTGAGTGACCAGTGACGACATGTGAAATGATTGTTTATTTGTTTTTTTTTAAATAAATAAATAAAAGAACAAAATGTCGCCAAATGAGATCAAAATTAATAATGTCAGGAATCACAGGTCAAAGTAAGTAAGGTACGTTTTCACATTGCATAGGTAATAAGTATTTCCAAGCGTGTAATTAAAGTTAATGAATGAGTCGAATCAAATTATATGTCGTAAAACATACGTTTTTTAAGAGCGAATGTTTCCTTTAAATTTCAGGTGGCTTGATTAGAATGGCAAGTGCTGGGATGCTGCACAGAGGCAGAAACACAGGAACAGAGTAAGGATCATTCATACTTATCTTCACTATCCAGTTGTAATCTGATGAACTCTTAAATCAAATACTTGAGGCAGGCCATTTCGAGAGTCAGAATAAGAGAAGAAGATGTATACAACGACATAAGAATATGAATGAAGCAAGGAGTGTGTGCTAAGACAGAGTTGTGTGATGGTTCATCCTCTCTGCCTACACTGCGGAGAAACAGACCTATGGTAAGTTTGAATTCTCACATAGTATTTATTGGCACACACATTGGCTTCGTTCACATTCCCGCATCGTCTCGCATGCAAGCTTTTGTTATTCTGACCTTTGACATGACATGTCTCAAGTATCTGATTCACTTGTAAACCGAAACCCAAGTCAATACTTTCAAAACACAAATAACGCTGTGGATTCTCACATCTCAAACACAATACCCACACATTCTACAATTTAACCACTTAAACACCCTTCGAACTTGTCTCATATTCCCTACTTAATTTAATTTTTCAATTTGGGAGGCGGGTGTGGGTACCGCCGCCCGGGAAACCTTTTATTCTCTGCCATAAGGCACCCCAAGTGGTTCGCTACGTTTGGTGATTTAGCAGGGGCGCGTGGGTTCATCGTGCGAGGTGTGTTTAGGATGCCCCTCCTGCGTGGCGCACCGGATCGGGAGAGGCTGGTTTGCGGAGACCCTTTGACCTCTCCAACTGGTCTCTCTTGACCCATCGCCTTGCGCCGCAGCGGGATGTATGTCACCCCTGGACACACTGATCCCTAGATTCCTTCCCACCCTCATACCCTTTTCCTTCCCAGAACCTCCTCTCCTTCTTTTCCTTAAAAAGACCCACCACACAGCGCCTCCAAAGATGACCAACACTCCCGTGTGGGGTTAACGTTAAAACAAATTATCATATTCAATATTTTTACACCTACAATGTAATAAATCAATTATCATTATTATTATAATCAGTGGTGTGTAATTTAATTTCTAAACTTTACTACCATCACATAGAACACAGGAACATCCCTGACATAGCTGCCAAAATAATACAAATTTATCAATAACATCATTTGTTTGCATGAAATAACAAAATTTTTAAAAATACTTGATTGTGCCCTGTCTTCCTCGAGCGTCTCCGGCTTCTACCATTCACTTTCGCATAATATTATATTCTCTGAAAAATGTCCAAACCATCTAAGCTTCCCCTAATTCATTATGATTACATAAAATTTAAATATCTTGAATAATCTCAGTTTAGAAACTATGGGGCATTTTGACGTCCATTATAATTATTTTTTTAATTGTAAATTGACCTCTTCTTGAATTGAATTTTCAGGAAATAACTTTAATGACTCGTGTACTTTATATTAGATGTTGAATTTATTAACATTTTTATAAAACAATGACATAATGAGTAGCCGAACTGACTTTAAATTTCTAACCAAACTATTCTGCCCAACGGACAAAGACGATTGTTGATAAACATAAATAAACCACTCATTGCTAAACGAGTGCTTAAGGCGAAGCTTAATGCGAAATCACTATTTTGATTAATCTTTATAACGAATTGGTGTACATTATGAATACCAGAAAATATGCTTTAGATAAATTGAAGGTTTTCCTATCGCTGCGCTTGAGTAGAATACAAATAAACATATAAATTACTCAATAAAAAATATAAAAGCAAACTGCTAAAAAAAATTTTTTCAATTGAAATGTATGAACGCATAAAGGAAACAACTTTAAAAAATTCCAGTATTATAAGTAAGATTATCTGTGACAGTTTCACTAGATTAACTTTTTTGCTTTCTTATAAAATTATTTACAAAATAAATAAAAACAAGTTTTTTGCTTGAAAACGAACGTTTCTAGACTCTGTTTGTCAAGCGAATTTAACGCCTATTACCTACGATATAAGCTATACCAGGAATATACACATTTTTGGCTTGTAGCTTCCTCTTAAACAGAAAGGGAAAGAAAATACAAATTTCATGGTTTTATGAATAACTGCATTCATATATGCACATAGCGCTGACCTCTATTGCCATGTAAGAAAATTAATATCTTAACTAAACCGAAAAATGGTTTGAGACTTGGCTATATGTTATTTTTTAAATAATGTGATGTATTTTGGGCTGTTTGTGGAGATTTTCTGGCCTTCTCTGCATGTTGCAATTTGAAACACTTTTTGTAATATCAGATAGTATTATTTTATTTACTTGTACACATCACTTTTCAATCCTGATAGAGTTTTTACCGACAAAAACAGATTGTTGTTTTGAAGGAAACCCTTGACGTTTTAATATGGAGATTGATTTATTTAAATGACTTGTTGATAAAAACGTTAAAATATACCTACCTCGCATTCGTATCGATAACACAGTAATTTACTACTACTTGTGTAGTAATGCGCCAACTACCACAAGCAAAGGTTGTGTCCCCCCAGGGCCGGCCCTATGCGGGCGCAATCAGAGTCCCCTCCGGGCGCCGAATTGCCAAGGCGCTTTTAATACCCAACACCTAACAGTCCAACATTTTTCATAAAAACGGCGCTACACCAAAATGCATATCATCCGAATATTGTTATATGATAACTAATTATTAACTAAGATGCTGTACCTAAAATGCTAAATATTATTATCAAATTTAATTGTAGGGACTAATTGTAAGTTTTTAATATTTCAGTGGTGGAGACGAGGTCCAGCGATCACTAGAGCTGCTGGACAGCGTGCTGAGCGAGTTCGAGGAGGGCGGTGGCGGCGAGAGCGGGGGCGGGGGGGGCGCCGCGTGTGAGGCGGTGCTGTTAGCAGGGGCGGGCGCAAGCGCAGGTCCAGGGCAGGGGGGCGGGGGCGACGGGGGCGCCAGGGCAGGGGCCACCGGCACTCCGGACGACGATAGCCCTTCGCTGGGCGGGCACCAGTCCGAGGACGATGGATACATGAGTATGAACGGAAGACGGTAAGTTGGCTAATTTTACTAGTTGGTTAATATCACCACAAGGACCCATGTTCGTTCTCTGACAAAACAGAACATTATTTGTTTTCATTTATTTTTTACATTGTGGATAAATAGAATAAATTAATAGATGAAAAGTGAAGAAAAAGAATAAACCTAACCTAACCTAATTATTTCGACGGTCCCGAAGAACAATGTCGAATGTGCAAACTTGTAGTATTGCAATAGAGCTGCTTAAAGTTTCGTTTCTGCATTTTTCTGTTTTTGATTATATATTTCTCCTAATAATTAAATAAATAGCAGTTCATGCAAAATTTCAAACAACGCTATATTTCTTGATCTCAAAAATAGTAAAATTGTAGAAATGTAACTTTAAACAGCTCTACTGCAAAACTACAAATTTTTTTACAAGTTCTGCTTTATCCTGATACCGTTAACAATAAATTTTGTAACAATTATTTTACAAGCAATAATTATTCGCCTGAAACACTCATCCACATTGAAAAATCTCCTGATAAAAGGAACAAAATTTATTAATTATTATTTTTTTGGTAAACTAATGTTTTTTTTTTTTTTTAAGACAAGATTTTTTATGCATAGCACAAAGGGTAACAATTATTTTACAAGCAATAATTATTCGCCTGAAACAATCATCCACATTGAAAAATCTCCTGATAAAAGGAGATTTTTCAATGTGGATGAGTGTTTCAGGCGAATAATTATTGCTTGTAAAATAATTGTTACCCTTTGTGCTATGCATAAAAAATCTTGTCTTAAAAAAAAAAAAAACATTAGTTTACCAAAAAAATAATAATTAATAAATTTTGTTTTTATAAAATAATATTTTTTGTTGAATATCAGATTTCTGAAGGGATTCACCACCACTTAAAAAAACCGTTATAATAATCGATACTTCATTCTGTAAAATCAGCAAGTAAAATTCACCCCAAAAACCGGACAAGTGTCCAATTATTGAAGTAAGCACTATAAGTGATAGATTATAGTGCTTACTTTTAGTAGCCGAAGACTTTTGCTATTTGTGAATTTAATGCCACGTTGACGAGTGATTTAACATACACGTAATCAATTTCTTTGATTTCAGCACAAAATTTGCTTTGAGCTTCCGTCCAACCGAAGAGAGAGGAGAGCCGGTGGCAGTGATCGAGGCGAAAGTGTCTTCGACGTCTCCGCTGCGCATCCGGGAGGTCAGCATCACGTCCCTCGGGGCCCGGGGAGCAGAGGACCCTGGCTCCCCGCCCCCACCGTCCGAGGCAGAGAGGATTATCTGCACACTACTGCCTAAGTATGCATTTAATTTCGCTAAATAATATATATTGAACCTTGCAACTCTGAATTCGTAAACGTAGCCTCACCCCTCGACCATGGAGGCCATGAGGGATGAGGCCACTGTACGAATCCAGAGGTGGCGGGTTCAAATTCCGGCATGCGCAAATAGTCGATCTAAAATTCTTTTTAATTGCAACAAAATAATCAGGACTGAGTCATTTAGATACTCGCTTGTACCTAGATTACATGCAGTTGGCAATGTTTTCTCAGATGTAGTTGATGTGTTCTTGCACGGAATGTAGTTACAAGAAGGCTATAATAACATACCTCATAAATAAATATTAATGTTAGCTTTTGTTATATTAGTGCTAAATTATTATAATTATATCACATGTTTGTAAAAGCCACTATGGGCGTGTAATATAAATAAAAATCGATTCGATTTCGTTCGAATTCGATCGACTGCATATCTGAATTTAACACTTTGAAACTAAATAACTTTTTTTTTCTAAATTCATTTGTTTATGAAGAATTTATTGCACATGTTCAAACCATCGAGATATAGATGTACACAATTTGTTGGGGGATCAAAAAAATAGTGGTCAAAGTCACCTTTCGGAGAGGGGCGACTTTTACATACAATTTATAAACTTATTACAATGACACGCTAATCAAAAAAAATCTAAAAATCGAATCACGCTTATATATATATGAAATACATGATAATACACAACTGTAATATGTAGTGAACAACTGCTGACCCTGACCAATCGCAAGTCACTTGCATTAGTAGTCACCTATGATCTGGTGCCCCAAAATAATTTGAAAATCCTGACTCAATGCTGTGCAGAAATGGGCGGCCCTTTGGAAGACTACATTTTAGATTACAGGTGTCATGTAGAAATGCCATACTTGTTCTACTGGTAAGGAATTAGCATCATAGTCGGGAAACAAAACAATATATTATTTCTTATCCAAAAGTATCATAAAATCGTTGACAGCCCTGTTTTACTAAAGCCAAATTGCGATACTTGCCCAGCTATTCCAAGTAGAATTAATTTTGAAGACAACAATTAACTCACTACTAATTACTCTATTATAATATTTTGCTAGATTATACATGTGAAAAAGTCACTTTTTTATACATATTAATATTCTGTTCAAATAAAATATTCTCTGTTATTATAACATTCTAGGCTTTAATAGAATTTACTTTATATTAATTACTATTCAT
The DNA here is from genome assembly GCA_026573805.1 of Hesperophylax magnus. Taxonomy (NCBI): domain Eukaryota; kingdom Metazoa; phylum Arthropoda; class Insecta; order Trichoptera; family Limnephilidae; genus Hesperophylax; species Hesperophylax magnus. The sequence goes on from JAIUSX010000121.1 coordinate 12,343,715, forward strand.
TATCATAAACACCTCATACCTCGATTTATGTCAGGTTTTATACAAACCTAGTATTTATTCAACTATTTCTACACTAGTAGATATTTCTTTTAATTATGTATTGTTTAACTGCACTTCTATTAACAGCTGTATCACTTGCAACAATATTTTTGTGTACACATTACTTGTTCTGTAATCACTCTATTGTAAAAGCCATTTTATGGCGTTTAAATAAATAAATAGTTTTTGGAATAACTTAATGAGTAAAATCTAAATGATTAAGTTTTATTTAATTAATTTGTGTTATCTTACGAAAATTTAGCATCGGCGATCAAGAAGTTAATGTAATAAAATGCTGTCAATCTTCGTATACCTAATTACTTTTCCTTCTGACATTTTATTTTACCTATAACTTTCATTTAGTATTTCTAACATGGCTTCGTTTTCTTTACAGAGTATCCCCGTCTAACTCTTCCAAGAGGAGTATCACCAACCTAGATGCAAGTCAGTCTCCCTCATCACCGCCAGCTGAAGCCGTTATCAACTGCAACGGTAGAGCCACTAACACCTCAACGCAGACTACACTGGTTAGTTGCTGAATAAAAATTTTAAGTAAAAGTGATGAAAAGTAAGGATCTTTAATAATTGTGCATTCACTCTAAGACAGAGTGCATGCTAAATGGCCTAAAACCAAAAGGTACTAAGTCAGTGGTAACATCAGTTTTCATTAAAAAATTTACATGGAAGGAATTTCTAGTGTGTATTATCTTCTATTGTAAGTAATTTGTAATTTTTTATTCTCTTAAAATATTGTGATTTTATCAATTGTCTCAAGGACAAGAATAAATGCGTACCTCTCCATGAAGATTTTAAATATTGAGACAATATCAATTATAGTTGTTTTCGGCAGATAGCCATCGTGGGTCATCTACAAAGATTGTGTATCATGCTAAATTCTTCCATAATCATCTTCCATCTCACATTCTTAGAAAATAGCAGATTGTTGAATGTTTAAAATCAAAGGGAGTATTTTAAACATTCTTTCTGAATCGAACTTTTATATTGTCAAATAAAATAGTTGAAAAGTTGAAATTTATGAATAATCACTTGTAGATATAAATGTTCAAATCAAGCTGTGACACACAATTTCCATGTGATTGGCTTACTACAGATTTCTTATGAAATTTACTGTAATCATCTAAACAAGTGTATTGGAATAACACACAAGAAAGATTTACAACATTTTTACAAACTGGTAAATTGAGAATGACAGTTTTTTTTTTTTCAGCCTAAAACTCGTCACCAGCGACCTTTTGGTTGGGAGAAAGGATCTCCAGTGGGAGTGAATGTAAACGCCAATAACCAACTAAACTCCACTCCGCAGTGTCGCTTCTCCTCCCTGCCTTATGGCTCTCACCAGCCCCCTTCCTTCGCTTCCCCCCCCTCCTGGCTGCCCCCGAGGGTAATGAACGATGAACGAAACCATAAAATCAACAATCCCTCCAAGCGTTCTCCTAGCATCGAGAACCCCAAGCCAGTGTACCCGCTGACCAGCAGTTTCAGTTACGATAACGACTTTGTTTTGGGGAATATGCCTTATAACGAACACCCCGTGACTATTTATCCAGGTGCAAATGTACCTTATACTAAACAACTGAACTCGCCGACCTATGGACTGCCGAAAAACTCCCCTTTATCCACTTCATACACGGCGAAATCTGGTGCGCTGGAAATCAAGAAACCCCCGAGACGGGATAATCGCTCGGAAGGAGAATTGCTTTCGCCAAAGAGCAAGGTGCCCCCACGCACCCTAGCAGGAAGTATTGAAAGGCACCACGAGGTGTGTCGGGGTCCGGGTGAAATTATTACTGTTAATTGTGGCAAGAGAAACAGCTGCAAGTCTACTGATGAAGATCACTTCTCCGATGATTCTCTGGAGGAAGCGTTTCCCCCGCCACCGCCCGTCACACTCACACCGTCCAAGAGGAGCTCCATTGCTTGGGAAGTTCCTATGGATGATGATCCTCTACTAACACCCGGAAGCACAAAGGTAAAATATTTAAATAGTTTAAGTCACTCCTCTAAGCCTGTAAATGGATTTTTTATTATGTAGAATCTATTTAAATGTAAAGCAAAAGATTTGTCTGAAGCAGCAAAACCTTTCAAGATTTTAGCTCTTGCTTCATGAAATTTCTAGGATGCTATTTTTAGTTTAACTTGCAAAAAATAAGAAAGGAGACCAAATTGCTTCCTTCATATTTTTCAATTGTTGCATGAGAAGAGAGACAAGAAACTGTTGAAAGTCAGATAAAAAAACTAGTATTATTATAAAACTCTGGACTTGCATACATTTACACAATTAAACTAACGGAAAAAGAAGTGCAATCGAGTTTAAAATCAATAGACAGACATAAACTAGGGTGCGGGTCACGATGGAATACCGGCGTTTTTCCTTAGATCTGCTGCGTCGTCACTGTGTGTGCCGCTTACCATAATATTTAATAAACTAGCAGTTAAAAACCCGCTCCGCGGGTTTTTGCTGCTATGCCCTGCGGGCGGCACTTAATTGGGCTGCGCCCAGTTTAAGTGTTACTAACAACAGTTACATTTAATAGATAGATATTAGGTCATTCACAGAGAGAGGGTGAGTATATATTGTTAAAACACGGAACAGGAAGGAGTTAATGAATAATAACATGCTCAATTTAGGCATAATAAGAATGACAGTTGTTTGAATAAATGAAATTTTACGTATTTGTGATGGATCATTCAAATGAAACACTATTATTGACTACATGTCTACAACTGATATTAACTGTTATGGTACCTAATATAATTTGCTCATAGGAGACTTGCAGTGCTTAAATATGTGTTACAACCGTCAATGTCTATAAGTTGAATCAATATCGTATAGTTTGTCACAACAATTAAAGCTAGTTATAACAAAGTTGACTGAAATAATAGATTATTACATATTGATTAATTGTACCCGTGTTTATGGATAAAAGGAGGGTAATTGTGCGATGTGATTAGCAGTCGGTTTAATTAAAAGGTGTGAATTTTACTCCAACTGGTGGTAATTCTTTATCTAAAACTGTTACTGTATCTAATAAAGTTTAAAGTTAGATTATATATACACCTTCATCAGGAGAGTAAAAATCTAAATATAAAGGTAGATTATTACAATCTAGCGCCCCTGAGGTGATATCTCACAAAAGCGGCGCTATACAAATTGTCCAATTAATAAATAAATATAATGTTTACATTTTATTATGTATGTATGCATTGATATACAATGGAAATAGATAAAATATAAATAATAACAGAATGAATAAATATATTCTTAATAATAAAAATGGCGAAAATCAAACAAAAAAATCAGGAGTTTATAAACTCAATTGGGCTGGATTGTAATTTATTTTACAAAGGTAGAACCAATAGAAACTTTGAAGTCAGAACTAAAAAACATCTCAGGGTTCTAAATGGAAATAGTGAATCTGAGTTTGCAAATCATCTTTTGAATCACACTTTCGATAAAAATTCAGGTCTTAAAATACTTCACTCAGGATTAAAGCATCGCAAATAAATAATTTTGAAATTTTAGAAATTAGAAAATATGTCAATATAAAATCAGATATAATTAATAAGCAAAAAAAATTATAAATAATAATGAAAAATGCCATTGCAAAGTTGAAATAAGCTTCCAGAAGAAATCTTATTATTAAACGCTTGATGTTCAAGTAATTTTGCATATTTAAATATACACGCCAGTCATTTAATTCGTTCTTACACCGCCAGAGGTGCGCTCTGTCGGCCACCTATTGTCGCGGTGCGTATCGGGTATCGGCCATATTGAATTAACGCATGCTTTTTTTCGTCAAACGTCAAACGTAATCACGTAATTGTGGATAATTTTCACTGTAATGTAATTAATCCAATGGATTATGAACTTTCTAAGACATATTTTCTTCGATATTATCCTAAAATTGTATGAGCAGAAACGATATTTTTGAAGAAATATCGTATTAAATGTGGCGATTCTATTTCAGTATGAAATCGTGTCTTAATTTTTAATGTCTTATTTAAACACAATTTGAATTTGACCAATCACAGGGCCTACATCGTCCAGACGCAAGCGTATTAATACTATCAGATGCCTGAGTGATGGGGTTTTCCTTGATAGGTGGAAGTTGGCCTATATTATTCCGGTCCACAAGGGTGACTCGCGTCAAAGAGTGGAAAACTATACGCCAATATCCATTCTCTCGGCGATCCCTAAACTATTGGAAAGACTTGTCCATGACAATATATATCCCCAGCTTGCTGCCAAAATTACTGAACAACAACACGGGTTTGTAAAAGGCAAATCTACCATGAGAAATTTACTTATTTACTCAAATTTCTTATTTACTAGCATGGATCGAGGCCACCAGGTAGATGCTATATATTGCGATTTCAAAAAAGCTTTCGACAAGGTTGACCACCTTATTCTTATTAAAAAAATTATGTACAACGGAATTAGAGGAAATTTATTACGTTGGTTTATCTCATATTTAACGAAAAGACAACAAGCCGTATCAGTACGAGGACACACTTCTACATGGGAACCAGTTACTTCTGGAGTGCCACAGGGGTCAATCCTGGGTCCGCTGTTGTTTATTCTTTTTATTAACACTGTTACTAAATGTTTCGTTCATTGTTTATATCTTTTGTACGCCGACGACATAAAAATATTTGCCAATGTTCGGAATTTAAACGATTGTCTGCTCATACAAAGCGACTTAGTAAGGTTCGAAACGTTTTGCAATGAAAACAAAATTTACCTAAGTTACAATAAATGTAAACAAATAAGTTTTACTAAAAATCACAACGCTATCAAACACAATTATTTACTCGAGCGCGTTTACTGTATAAGAGAACTAGGCGTACTTTTTGATTCCAAACTCCACTTCGATGCGCATATTGATAATATTGTGAATAAAGCTTACAGCATGCTAGGATTTGTCATCAGAAACAGCCGTGAATTTCGAAAACCTGAAACATATCTTCTTCTTTACTACACTCTGGTCCGTTCTCAACTTGAATACTGCACCTCCATATGGAATCCACTTTACGATATCTATAAAGAAAATATTGAAAGTATTCAAAAGAAATTTCTGCGATGCCTCAATTACAGAATGAGCGCACCTAAACGCGGGTACATAAATATGCTCTCGAGTTATAACGTCTCCACTCTATCTAACCGGCGAACATACCTTGATCTCATGAGTCTGTATAAAATCTGTAACAACGTTATTGACTGTCCCGACTTACTGAAATTAATAAACTTCAAAGTACCACCCAGAGTAACAAGGCTTAACGACTTATTCCACATTAGCAGGACGCGTACAAATGCTGGTGTCAGGGATCCAATCAGAAGAATGTGCGAATCACTTAATTGAATCAAAACCTTAAGGATTCCGACTTATTTTTTGATACACGCACTACTTTTAGTAGAAAAATGAAGACTGTTTTCCTACAAAGTTCAAAGTAAACAACTTAGACATACTTCGTTTAAATATATATATTTTTTTAATTTCTGTTTAACATTGTTTATCTATTTATATATATATTTTTTTTTTTTGTTTTACCCTCTAAATTTTTTCAAAAATAATTTGTAAATTCTTATATTGCGCATTTCTTTCATATCTCTATTTGTAAAATAATATTCTTATGTATATATTTTTCCCCTATTTATAAGTCAAAATATTTGTATATGTTTTTAACTGCTGTTTAAGTCAATTCGTGAGAAATAGTTTGTATGCAGGTGAATTCTCTAGTTGATGTTTTGTATATTCTCGTCAATTGATATCTGTATCTGTTTTTTCTCCTAAATAAAAAATAAATCTTAAAACCGTTTTTAAATTTCTGTTTTATCTAGGCAGTAAATTCATAAAATAAAGTACTACTCTATAACACAGCTCATGAAAATTCTAATTAGTAAATTGATATTATTTCCAGGTTATTGGGCGCAGAAGACGAAAATCTGGGGACCATTCTAACTCAAGTACCAGCTCCATTCCACAAAAGTTGGAAGAATGGGCCGAGGGCCAGGGCGACTACTGGCCCCCTCCTCCCATGGGCTGCTCCACGGAAGATGAAGTCATCAGCCCCTTTTCCGACACGGAATCTGAACATTTACCTCTACCGGAAGACATTTCAGAAATCAACGCAACAGGCACTTACATAATCCGCCGAGGAAAGAAAGACCGCAAAAATATCCCAGAATTCGAAAAGAAGAAACCACACAAACCACCCAGAAACATTCAACAGCATTTACAAAATGAAGCTTCTAACAGAATATTGACTGATGGAGATCAATCGGTAGACGGCTCCAGCCTCTCAATAAGCGCAATGTCCATGTCCGGCTCTCATAACTCTGTCTCCTCACTGAACTCTCGTCTTAGTTCTGATTTGAGTATTCCCCATTCTCGTTATAGTATTGATTTCAATTCACGATTCAGCCGAGAGCTCACTACACCTAATTCACGCTATAGCGTAGACCTGTGCATCCCACCATCCCACCTGAACAAAGAACTCACGTCTCCAAAATCTCGTTTGAGCTTAGACTTGAATAACGGCTCAGAAAAACATGTAAATATAGATTTTTTCAATGCGAGTCCTAAAAGCAAAAAGAATAAGGACACCTGTGATGGTTTCTACCAAAATAAAAACTCTGCAGTACCTAATAAATTATCACCACAAAATCGTTTCACAGATTTCAAAAAGTACTCTTGCACTTTTGACAACATTCAGTCTCTCGTAAAAGAGGGAGTGGAGACATCGAATGGTGGAACACATTTTGATGAGACCTCCACAGAACTAGGTATTATTCCTCCGTCTGTGGTGAGAGTGGTCTCATTACCGAGTCTATGTGCGGAAGCTGAGTCTACCCTTCCTCGCCAGATACTAACCACAACAGTTGAGGAAGAAGAAGAATTTGAAACTCCGAGCCACTCTAGTGAAGATACTTCACCATTGAAAAAAATAGAAAATAATATAAGCGCCTTACTGAGCCGGGATCAGCAGTTCTCTTCGCCGTATATGAACAAAGATTGGGACATCCACAAAGACGAGTACAGCAGTAGCTCCAACGAGCACAACCTCATCAATAACGCATTCAATTCTGGAGACCGACGCAAGCGAAACGACATTCAGAAGTCTTCCAGCCACAACGAGATCCCCAATAGGAATCTATTAGATTACCACCGTGATAAGAATATCTCCAACAAGAGGAATGGAATCCACAAATCTGTGAGCTCTAAAGACATGCCGATATCATTCAACAGACAGACCTCATCAGATTCTACTGGTTCCAGTGGGGGAGACTTCCCGGTGCATGTGCAGATAGTGGAGCACTCCTTCAAGCCTCACAAGCATGACTTTGGTCCTCTCCCCAACTCCCCCGGCTCTCCACAGTTCCCCCCACTGCCCCCCTCACCTGTTCAAGAAGACGACGAATATTCAGAGATTCTTCAGCCCCTGGATAAGCTTCATCTCTCCAAATCCAAGGCGGATACATTACCCACAGCCAACTCTGACATGTACCACAGGTACGGAGAGGCTATTTCAACGTATGTTTTTTTTCAAATATTTCTTTAGAACAAGCATTTCTTTTGTTGGCGTTGAATTTTTCATTTTAAAAATTCAATGAAGGGTTGTTTCGGAGAATTTGAAGAATTCTTCAAATTTCAAAGTTACTTTTCTATTTCTGTTATTATTTCAGTTCAAGCAACTAGCCTATAATGATATAATAACAGAACTTGAATAGGACTTTCACAGAACCCGAAAATGAATGTTGAAATTTTATAAATTGTTTTGATAAATTTGATAAACCTTTTTGCCAGCATGCAATCATTATTCAGATTATCGAAGTAGAGCTATCAAATCATTATGGTGGGGTACATATTTTAGTTATTCCGCCAACAGAAAACAAAGGCAAAATAAATCAGACCACTAACCTATTTAATAATCTTTCCAGATCCCTAGATCCTCCGGCCATTCCTCCTCACCGTGAAACAGGAACCAATAGTCTCAGAACTCGTTCAATGGACACCAGTTTTAGCAAAAATCGGAGAAACAACAGTTCCAGTAAAAATATGTCAACGGATAGAAGAACACTTCCTTCAGGTATAATAATTTGCATTCTCCATTGCTGTTTGCTCTTAATTTTGAATTATCCCAGGCAATATTTATTACCGTTTCGTTGCCACGATTTCCAATCTAGAAAGTTTGCGTTTAATTCGTTTATGTCTTCAAAATTTAGTGGCAGCGAACTTTGTAAATTTAAAAAAAAAAATCGCTTCGTCCACATCAATCATCAATCTACACAATCCACAACATTTTTACACATTTTTAAATACATCTAATTGAATTTTTATTTTGTTTTTGTGAATGAAAATGCAAATCTTGGAAATTTATATTACTTACTTTCCGACATCCGATCTTGCTGAAACTCTGCAGATAAACATAGTTATCGATGGCAATGCATTCTTTCAAGTTTTGGTGGCAACACACGGCTAAATTAAATAAACATCGTTCCTACCCAATCTGGATTTGGCGCAGCTGTTAGCGTGGTTGACTCCAGTCCCTGGGGAGGAAGGTTCAATCCTCAAATTAAATAAGACAAAAATATTCTCTGAAATAGTCTACTATCCGGCCCAAGAGATGAAAATTGGAAATATGTGTATAACTTTTATGCAGGTTTGTTAGTACTAGTTGCAATATGTTGCTTCTTCTCATTAGAAACACGTTTCCGAAAGGACATGGCGACCTTCGCCTTTGATTTTATCAATTTCCATGACACTTCAACACACAATATGTAGGTAGTAACTATTCTGAAAATGTAAGAAGTCCTAACAGTAGCCACTAGATATTGAAGATTCTGTAAGATTCACTGCATCCAGGCAGTATAATATTATATTATTATATTAATAGTATTAATATAATATAATCTTCCAGACATGGGTGTGATGAGCAGCCGCCGCCGCACCTTCCAGCGCCAGCGGGGGCGCGACGAGTGTGCCTTGGGAGCTGCGGGGGGCGGAGGCGCGGGAGGCGGTCTGCAGACCTCGGCCAGCCTGCCGGAAACACCGGTGTTTGGACGCGGCTGCGACGTGCCCCGCACCCCGCATCGCCGCACCACCGACACGGGCCCTCGCCAGAGCAACACCATGAACTCCATTCAGACTATGAGTGAGTTTTAAAAAAATTTATTCACCCCTTTAAACTCTTTTTGTATGAGATTTTCACTGACATCACAATGCCCAGACTGCTCTTCGTTTTTCATACATTACACACATACGTTTCATTATGCAGATTAGAACTCTAGATATATATACACGTTGTCCGGAAACTCATGGTGCAAGCGGAAAACTGATGAATCACATTTGGAGTCAATTTTGTCGTATATCTTTTTGTTTTAAGCTTTCGTTTTCGAAAAAAAAATTGTGGTGGGCAAAACATTATTGAACTTACTATGAGCTATTTATTTTACTATACTCTTACTCACTATAGATTTTCAAATGATTTGTAGTGTAGACCCGGCTCCAGTAGTTCTATGACCGTTTATTTGCTGAACAAACCGGAAAAAGTTTTTTTTAAAAAGGCTCCGATTGAAAAATGAAAAACTTGTTTGAGCTCTGTACGTGATGTAGATTCACCAGCTTGTTCCACTAGTTTCCGGACACCGTGTATGTTCTTTTGCAGGGCGATTGTCTAAAACTTCTTATTTAAAAATCAAGTGCGTGCACAATTATGCTACAAACTCTGTTCGCTTATTACATGGGGAAAATGAAATAGATTAATATTCTTCAACCTTTTTACACCTGCGGACCACGAGAAATGTTTTGTGGGCCGGTTGACAACTAAAACAGAAAAAAATACTAATATCATTTTTTATAGTCAATGCAACATTCTTTGTTGCTGCTTCTTTGTTAAAAAAAAAATTATATGTGTGGATGTCATCCATTCGTTTTCTCTGTTTAGTATTTATACTGGATGAAAAATGTGTTCTTTTAATTTGTGAGCCTACTCAATGTTATTTTTTATGACTGTTATTAATGTGATATTATCAGTGTCTGTCCATTCAGGTGGCAGCTGCACCGTGGGAGGCTATGGCCGCGGAGTGGGCTCCAACAGTGGGGGTTCCATGGAAAGGGCGCTAGCGGGAGCTGAGCTGCTGCGCATGGCTGGAGGCCCAGCCAGAGGATGGTACCCCAAGCAGAGACATAGGTAATTTATAAATCAACATTTCTGTCAAATTAAATTGATAAGTGGCAGTATTTCACAAATTTCTGGAATATTTCTCACTTTCATCAGAAATATTAACCAAACCCTTTTAGAAATTGTGTATAAAAGTTATCTACGGACTACAGAGGTTGTAACAGATGAGTAATTTAAAGTAAAAAGATAATAATATAAGTAATTTCCAAATGGACTACACGCTCCTATAAAAAATTAATAGTCAATAATGGTACACATGTTCATTGTTCCTATGTTAACTTTTATAAATACGCAGCTTTAAAAAAACCCCGAAGGGAAAATAAAACCTCTGAACATTTTAATGTCCAAATTCAAAACAAATTTATTCAAACCCTCAATAGATTGTTTTGTTGGAACTTTTGTTGAAAAATTCGATAGCCATTTATAAAATAAAAACTTACCAAGTGAACATTCTAAATTCAAATCTTTTATAAAATAAAACCTACTACGTAAATTCAACATTCTAGTTTCAAATCTTAAAAAATCAAAAATTACAAATGAAGTTCTTTTTTAAGTGTCATTCAGAGTTTGATATCTGTAAAATGGATATTTATTGTATAAATGTAGCAACAATAAGGTATTGTCAAGTTGAATATATAAAGCTCGATTCATTTTAACGTGAATAACTTAATTATGGTTTATTTAATTGTTGTTTTTGTTGCAGACCGGCATCCATTGAGCATTTGGAGCGGTTACCTATGTCTGCGTCATCTACCAGTCAGCAGTCTGGTGCCTGGGACAACACGAGGAAGCCTCTGACACTGCCTCCTAACCTCACACCTAAATTCTTCCAGAAGTCTCCAAGAGAGGCCTTGAGAAGAGTCACCAGTTTGTTGATCCGGAAAGGTAAGAAAATTCATTAATATCAAACACCAAAACAAAGAAATGGTAAACTTGTCGAATTCCACTAGATGCAAAGCAAAATATGGCAAAAAACATATTTAATTATTGAAGACAATATTATCGATTTCTAAACGAAAATCTGAAACAGAAAATCAGAAAAGGATACGGTCACATCTAGGACTCGAACCCAGGACCCTTATCTTGCCTTGTCGTGTCCCGGCAAGACAAGGGTCCTGGGTTCGAGTCCTAGATGTGACCGTATCCTTTTCTGATTTTTCTGTTTCAGATTTTCGTTTAGAAATCGATAATATTGTCTTCAATAATTAAATATTACAATTTGAGGTTTTACTCAATAAATTTATACCGAAAGATAAAAAACATATTGTTATCAATTTACTAGTAAAATATATAATACATAATATGTGTAATCACCAAAACTATTTATATATTGTTAGAATTAAAATTTATGTAGATCCTTAATCTATGGAAATTTTTACACTGGGAAAAGAGTCGGTAAACTTGTTGAGTCCCACTGCATGCAAAGGCTCTTTAAAAAAACAACATTTGATTTCAACTTAAATATCTAATGGATGCAGCTATTTAAGTCAGGGGTGTATGCACAAAATAGGTTTTTAAAGTGTCAGTTTGGGTTATTTTAATAATTTATGCTTATTTCCTAACCTTCAAACGTAACATTGATTGAGAAAAAATGAAACTTTAATGCATCTTTTACCATCTCCTTTGGCACCCTTTGTCAACCTCTCTGCACCCGGAGCGGGTTGCTACAATTACACCCGCATATGGTCGGCCCTGCTTTGACGGCCTCCGTGGTCGAGGCGTAAGGCTCTCAACTAGCAATCTGAAGGTCGCGGGTTCAAATCTCGGCATGCACAAGTAAATTTTAGTATTATTGAATGTATAAAAGAGGAAAAAAATGTCTTCATTATTATATTTTTTTCCACAATTAAAAAAAGGGTGAAAATACCCTATTATAAAAATTCTCTGATATTCTCCTTTTCAGTGTCGAAAATTAGCATTTATTCCAACCAAAAATGAGTTTCGTTATTCGCTTGCGCAATGTCATAATCAGCTGTTGTGCCATCTTACTAGCGTCTGTGCCATGTATAACACGTACTGCACAGACGCGATATGTGATAACTACGTGTGAATAGACCCATGTATGTTTATTCTATTGATGCATATATATATCGTTAGTTTTAAATTAAAAAAATTAAAGTGTATGCATAATGTGACCATTTATTTTTTCCCCCAAAATGGGATACTTGGGGGGGAGGGGTGCGTTTCAAAAAAGAAAATATAGTATTTCAAATTATTAAACATGCAGATGTCGAGTTGTGTGGCGTTTCTTTGTTCATAAATATGTTTTTATATTTGTGCCTGATGAATAATTTTTCTTCAGTATTATCAGACGATGATTTTAAGTAGGAGTGAAATTCATAGCATCTTTTTTAATATTCTCCTTAGTAATTAACATAGCTTTTAATGTTGAAACATTCAATTGTGTTTTTTCAACCGTTCACAACATGGTCATTAGGGAAAACACCAGTTATATTGGTGTATTGGTTCCTGGCAGACATAAAATAAAATTCCTACTCAGTAATTAATTATACAACAGTTTGTATGGTTGAGATTATTGTTTCTGAAGTGTTAGAATAATTCCAGCCACCGATTTCCGTGGAAACTTTCAAAGTATTCCACTCGGTCTCTTTTTCCAATGTAATGAAGTTTGTGATAAGGGAATATTAAGCGAATACTTCTGTACTATCTTTATTAATAAGTTCTGTGTTTAGTTAGTATCTAAATCCATTTCTTTTTTTACTAGACTTCTTCCCACGTGGATATTTTCATCAAATTTTCCCAATCTCACTGCTACGCGAATAAGTTTGTTATATAGGGATGCATTCGGCTTAGTGTAAACTTAAAAAATATTTAATTTAATTTCTGAAACCAGGACATTTTGGCATTCAAATATTTCCTCAGGGACAGCGGAAAAGAGCAATGAAAAGCGGGACGATCCTGTTCAAAACGGGAAATTTGGTTAGGTTATGTACGCATGCTAATAGAAGTGCAGCTCATGCCCATTATTCAATGACATTGAGCCGCAGTAAAGAGATTATTGTTATTAATTTTATAAAAAATATGCAGATTTTGATATTATGTTAATGTATTTAAATATTTTCTTATTACATAACAACAGCGAATAGCGCTGCCTAGAGTCCAATAAGTTGAATTCTCCTCTTTTCTGTAATATTATATTATTATTTAATCATTCACTAATAGACAATTTAGCTTTTTTTGCATAACAAAATTGTTTCCATTTAAATCTTGCAGACTAATTTGCATTTTTCTACAGCATTTAAATGTCATTTTGTGCAAATGAACATTTTTTATTATACCATGTTTTATATTTGAATGTGCGCTAAAAAATAATACCGCTGACTTCACTATGACCATGCCAAAACGGTTGTAAATAACAAAACTTATCTTTCGAATCACATTGTTTTGAAAATAATCAACTTTCCGCCTTTTTCTCGCAGTACAAATTGTGGTGCATTTATGAACACGCGTACCATAAACAAGAGTTTGAACTGTCAAGTTCACGTCATTATTTAGATAAAATGTTTTACGGAAAATGCTTTCGGAAAACTGTCTTTCAAGTATTTAATTTAAATAAATAAAACTTTGTTTATTTCTTCTAAGCATGTAAAAATTGATTCCAAATATTTACCGTTTGTATTTTGATTTCGTATTTCTTGTCATATAGCTTCCAAAATAATCCAACAGAGTGCACTGCTCTCCCACTTTACTTCGAAAATGCAATACTATTGTAAAAGTGAATGTTGACATTTCTTCAAATTATGATATTAAGCGCTCATTTCTCTTGCACTTAAATTCGGGAACAAATAATTATAAAGGTGTTGATCTAATAAGACATTTCTTAAATTCGGCTTGAATACCATTCTAGAACAATGACTAAGCGGCGTTCCCGCTAAGGATCTGGCATCGACCTTGGTCACCTTGACGACAGAGCGGGATGGAGATACAGGGCCGTACATGGGGGAGAAAGTGACGAAGCGCACGGGCGCGTCGTCTGTGGCCTGTGGCGGGCGTTGCCTCGCTTTCAGCGGCCGTAGTTGGAAACCGATAATAATTTGAACATTCATTTGCTCCTAAATTATTGACTTTGCATAAATACGCCGGCCGCTAAAACACGTCACACAATGAGGTCTGTGGGTGCATCATTTCGAAAAAAGTTTAATTCCAGAACATTTAACTCCGCTCATTCACAAAATCTATCGAATATTTTATAAATAAGTTTTTTTTTGTATCCATATTTTTTTTAGTGTTCAGGACCATTGTTTCATTTCATAATTTAAATGTCTAGTAAATGCAAGTACCCAGCCGAAGTTTATTTTGGACTGGCGCCGGGGAAATGTTCGGGATTTGATGATGATGCGCCCTTATTTTCTAACGCTTTGTTTTCACGCGGACATTTATGTAAATAAAGAAGGTGTCTATTCAGATTCTGAGGAGCTTTTTATCCGTAGCCAAAGCGTGGGCAACATTCAGGAATATTATTTCGTGTCACCGGCAAAACTGTCACCGGCACTGTATTGTGATTTATTACAATGGATCCATTCAACAATAGCTCGACCCTTTCTTTCAACTCTAACAACTTAAATTAAACCCGAAATTACTTTCAAATGATTCAATTCTGACGGCCTCCGTGGTCGGAGGCTACGAATCCAAAATAAATTTTATTTGATTAAATATGTATTATTTCACATTGAATAATGTAAAAATTATATATTGCTTGCGAAACGCTGATTGAAATGGCTTTAGCCGTGTTTCGTGATCAGATCTGAATAGCCAGGTACTTCCCCACCTTCCTCTTCCATCACCAACCTCCCGTCCGCCACACCCTTCATGCCATAGTATCACTGGCTCCGGTTAGCAAGGAGCAGATGGGACTTTTGTGCGGTATTCAAATTTCTTTAAATCTATTCGTGGTTGGACATAAATATTGATGTTATTATTATCAATTTATAGTATTGGGTATTTTCACAAACTACGATTACCGTTAAAAATGTTTGGAGAATTAAATTTTATTTTTCCGATTCTGATCATTGTACTAAAAATGTGTAATTTTATATTTTCATTTATAATTATTACTTTTATAAAACATCTAAAATTGCACATTCCGAAACGGTTCAACTGGCTACAACGTCATTATGATATTGAAAACGTCGATGTCTGGTAAGACGGCTGTCATCAACGTCGCCCGGCGTGACGTCAACGCCGCCGAATTCACGAATAAAAACGAACATGCCGTTTTGGTGGCAAATCGAAAATGGCACATTTTAAAACCATATAGAAAATTAATTCGTCAACATAAAAATACGTCGTAAATCGTATTTTTTTCGATAATAAAAAAGTTAAAATACCATATTGCGGCATTTCCACTACTTACTTAACTAAAATATTAATTTTTGATTCTAGTTAAATTCTTTAATTTTCCATTACCTATGAAGTTAATCTTCTGGTGAAATAGCAATGTAGTCATAGACATATGAATATTAGTAGACCTGCCCTAAGTGATTAAAAGCGTATTATCCCCACTCCCCATACCGGTTCCATTGGAGCCGCTGGGCTCGCGTATGGCCTCAAGTGAAATTTGAAAACGTGACGTCATCATTCTTGTGCGAACTATGGTCGAGGCATCATCGGTTCATTTTACGAAATAACACGGCAAAATGTTGACTTTTACTATGAAAACTTGTAAAAATAGATGTGAAAAAGAGAATAAACCCAATTGTCGTATTACATTCCATATATAAGCATTATTTTACTTTATTTTAAGCATATTCACATCGTATAATATGGATCAGTTGTAGAAACATATAGGTACTATCACATCGAGAAACGTCTGGACGCGAAACACAAAGCTGGTTGGTTGCTGGGAATTAAATTATGAACATTTATAAAAGTGTCTTAACTAAATACTTAAACGAAATATTCGACTCTGAAAATAGAACCGAATTTTTTTGCCGAATTTGGACTTCGCAAATTTGTTCATAACGTGGCGAGTAATTTGCGCTCCCATGTAAAAATGTCTATTCATTCAAAAGCAGATTTTACTTTTAAGAAGTAAATGGTGATATTATAATGCGAGATGCCTATTTACTGTCAGATTGATTTATTGACGAATCACAGTCAGCCTTACGCCCTTCGTTCTTCAACAGTTGATTTTACCCCTCGCCATTATCTTCTCGTCTATTAATTCCCATGTCTGTGAATGTAGTATTAATTTATTGTCCTTCTGGGTTAAGATGGTTGTCGTGTAGTCACTAGTGTGAACAGTTCACGTTGGTAAACAAATAAATCGCAATGTAGTATTAATTGATTTTCCTTCTGGGTATCGATGATTGTGGCGTAGTCACTAATATGAACGGTTTATGTTGGGAAACCAATAATATTTTCGAGTAATCTCGACCCAGCTTATCGATAATAAATGGAATAGAGTTCTATCAGGAAGATAAAATTTAAAAAAAAATCTGACTTACCCAATGACGTGTTGCATTAACGCGAGCAGGTCGATGTCCCGTGTTGACAATACCGTTCATTGTCTCGCTGTATGTCTAATATCTCATGTGTATGACTGACACTGTCGACATTTAACCCGTCTGGTTTTCGAATGTCAATCTTGGCAATTAAAAAGTAACAATCTTCTGAAATGCTACCCACTCTGTACGAATGTTGCATATAACATGTCACTTCAAGGAGCAATTAATTGGACAGCTCTGTTATCATTATGATTAATGGAAAATAAAATAAAAGAGTTCATTATTATTAAGATATATTTTGTTTGCAATTTTCACCCGTGCTTTATTGCCATTTGAACAACCTTGACAGTAATTCAATTGGTGTCAAATATTGTATGCTAGTTTAGATCGGTGCCTCTCAAACCAGGGGGAAAAAACTCGTCAGGGTACGCATTTCAGTACCGACCTCTGAATTTTAATAAAATAATCCTCTAATTTTTAGCATTTTTTTAATAAATCTCGTGTTGTGGTTCGTTTCGTAAATTATCAATATCATTCACTCATAACTTATTTTTTAAGTTCAATAACTAACAAAAAATAACTCTTAGTAGGTTCCTTTAATATAATTTTCATACTAGCTATAGATAAATCATTCATGTTTAATAATTATCAGTTGGTTCATTATTTTGAATCGACGATGGACTGAGTTCGTCTCCTATTTTTGTTTAGTTTTAATGAAAATATATTATATATTATTTATTATTTAAAGAGTTGTTACTAATAATAATAACCGTAAAATTAGTTTTTCGATATCTTAAAATATGACGAAATTACGAACTTTCAAAGAGAAATGTATTCAATAGTGTCTGTGAAGTCGCAGGTAGTACAATAATTATTCATAATTCGAATGGCAGTGCTGCAGTACCGCCGCGCATGTCCCGTGACGTCACACGCTTTTCGGCCGGCCGAAAAAATAAACATTTTGACCGCTTATATCTTCGGTACTATTCGGTATTTTATCAAAAAATTCTGTCTTCAGCATGTTATAATTAATATGATACTGTTGTAAAAAAAACGTGAAATTTCGCTGTAGGAGACGACCTCATTAGCATGTATGTCCTTATATATATTTTTTTTCCTCTTTAGCTTGGGGCCCTGACCCAAGATCCGTTAGTCCCATTTTTTTAAAAGCCTCGTCGGAGTGCAAATTAATCATTGAAAAATGTTTTAGGTTAAATAATTTAAATAATAAATGTTAAATTAAAAAGTTAAATACCTAATGTTGGTGGTCTGAAATAGAAATTTAGAGAACCTTCAATTTTTCAAATGTTGTTGGTCTTGGATAGTATGAAAAAGTTTGAGAAACATTGACATAGTTTATTGATTTACTAAAATGATCCAAAAATATACTGTGTGGTATAACTAGTTACTTGAGACTTCTCTCATACCAAGTCTTAATCCATTATCAGTATCTACCTAGGTACCTACTCGAATATTAGCCCTACCGATTTAATACTATACAAAGGTAGCTACCTACTTTTATTTCGTCAACTTTTGTTTATGTCTCAAGTCAGTTTAGCCCCAGAGGGGCGCAAGTGCTAGCATACCGAGCCTGCGGACTACGTCTAGCTTCTAGCCTCCCTATTATTAACTATTTGTTTGCTCCATAGATATAAAATGATAGTGGTCGGTGGTTGGCTCCATAAAGTAAAGAAGAAAATCAGAAATGCCTTTGAACTAGAACATTTGAATGGAAACAGATGTTCCATTTAGCCCAATAGCCCATCGCTATACCTCACTTTGTTAGATTTCCATCCCATTTGAATTTCGTAAACACAGTTTTGTATTGGAAATTTAAGTATTAAATGTTTGGCTCGAAGAAAAGTAAAGAAAGGCCGACGTCTTTTATTATAGCACAATTTTAGTTACCACCAGAAACGTCTCGTCTTGTCACGACAACGATGGCGACACTTTTTAGAAACTGGATGTTTATGGTTTAACAATATAAACCTATCCCGTTTAAAGACGCCTACGGAGATGCACGATATACGTTTCGTATTGAACATATAGACGTCGGTTGAACTACCCTTTCAACCACTGATTATGCGATTTTACATTTATTTATATTATTAATATTTTCTTTCCGAAGACAATCATTTCAATTTTATGGCGAGAATATAAAATAAAAGTTACAATTTAGTTGTTATTGTCTGTGTGCAGGGTGCATTGTGTGTCCATATCTGTTTATTCTTAAAAGTTCCCAGTATGTCCCTACTAGATAGGTAGGGACCGATTATACTATTAGCAACATCCTATAATATAACCTTCTACCCCTATCTGTATCCAGCCTATTTTGTTCTGCAGATTATCATTCAGATTCAGAAGAATCTAGTCCATCACCTTCAAATTAATTAAATGCACATTTCTTTGCATCAGATTAATATTATGTATTTGGTTCAAATTGTCGTTCGTAATTGGCCGCCTACCCGAAATGCGAATTATAGCGTTCACATCGCCATTATTCGCAGTCACCAAGTTAATCTTCAAAATGTTTTATTTATTTATGAATAAAGTAATTGGACATAAAGACGAGGCGGATATAGAGCGTAGTATGAAACCGCGTCTATGTTGTAAACTTTCGCTTTGTTATACGAAACCTGTTCGCGAAAGCATTATTAGGAGAATAATATCAGGGAGATAGCTAGACACTAGTTCAGTGGTTCTCAAAGTGGGTTTTATGGGGACGTTGGAGAGATCCACGGGACTGTACCAGCTTCAAACGCAGCATGTGTTAGTGAAGGGCAATAAGTGGGCGGGGAGGAAAATAAGAAAGCTGAAAAATATATCATTAGCAAAAGAAATATCTTTGGTAGAAAGCAGTCACTTTGTACTTTGGCATGTGAAATAAAACATTAATAACCTTGTATACAGGATGTCCGGGAGTAAAGTGCACTAATAATAATAATAATAATAACATAGCATTTAAATAGCGCAGTTTTGTGTTGTTTCACTTCAAGTGCGCTTAACTATAATAAACTTAAAAATAAAATTTCCTATTGTGTTCCTTTAAAAAAAAAAGAATTTAATAACATATGTAATATGAAATAAAGAATAAACGGTTTACACAAAAGCAGAGAATAAAATGTAACAATAACAGTGCTATTTTAGTAGAGGACAACAATAAAAGACAGTAACAGTGCACGAAAAATAAGAACTTTAAAATTAAAATATTATATAAAACAGGAAAACATTAAAATATTATATAATAGGTGAAAAAAAAACTAACTTAACTTCGGGAGGTGATCCTACATGATGGTAGGAGTAAAAAAATAAATAACTTTTCCGAAATTCCTACTTTTTTTTCCATGCAAAAAAATATACTTACTAAAAATCCTTAGTGTGAGGTACAAACTTATCCGATAAATTCGCTGTGAGCTCACCGTGGTAACGTCGCATATTTTTGATTAGCCACTATCCACGAAAACCGTTGGTAAACAATAAGATAAAAGCGAAATTTCGACAATTTATTTTGAGCTGCAAAATCGTGGATTGTTGTAAACCAAATTCAAAAAGAGAACTGCACTAAAATTACAAAATGTAGTAACACTTTTAACGATAAAAATATTTATAACTTTTGATCACTTCATTGTCAATATCATTGCTTTTGACTAATTTAACAATTTTTTAAAATGTCTGCTTGTAAGGCAAGCATGTAAACGCAATGTAATACTATTTAAAATTCGTAAGTTGTGGCGTTATTTATCTGCGGCTTCGTGAATACGTAACCAAAGTTCTTCGACAGTATTAATTTCTTTGGCGTAAACTTTGTCCTTCATCGCACCGAAAAGAAGAAAATTCTAACGGCGTCAAATCTGGAGACCGCGCCGGCCATGGAGAATGACCCCCACCTCCAATCAATCAGGAAATTGCTCGTCTAGATATCGACGAACCCGCAAGTCAAGTCAGAAATGTGGTGGAGCTCCATTCTATTGGAACCACATTTCACGTCTTCTACGTAAATCAACTTCTTCCAAAAGTACGGGAAGGTCAGTCATCAAGATCCAGGTAATGTTTTGAATTAAGTCTAGGTGGCATCACAGATGGTAATATTATTTGATTGTTAATGATTCCCGCCAAAACGTTCACAGAAAACTGAACCTGATGGTGCAACTGCCTTATGGAGCGTGGGTTTTCTTCTGGCCATTCATGCAAGTCACGCAGGTTTATCACACCAGTTCTATTGAACTGACTTGAACTGGGCCTCGTCCGTCCAAAGGATGCTCCCAATGAAGTTCGGGTTCTCAAGTTGCATACGGTGTAGCCACTGACAATATGAAATCCTCGATACGGGGTCACGTCCCAGAAGGCCCTGCATGTAACGATAATGGAACGGGCGCAGATTGAACTTCTTGAAGAGATCCCAGATAGAGATTTTTTTCTAAACACCAGTCATTGCAGAAATTCATACATAAGGTCATTCACAATTGTAGCCAAGAAAAAAAGTGTTTTCCGAGGTTTTCGGCCTATGCCTAGTTTGCGAATAAGTGCGTGCGTTTGAACAAACACACGAGTGTTTTCAGAGGAAATTTTCGATTTGGATAATGACGGGCGGGCAATAGATCCTACATATTTTTCGAAATATTTTCGTTGAACACTGTTCTTACGGCAGTCTTACAAAATTTGTAATAATGGTGTTCAACAAATAATTATTTATTTATTTAATAAACGTTCGACATCTATTAAAAATAAGTGTATTTTATATCTAGTACATACCTATTCTAAAACTACTAAAATAATATTATTTTTCCTACGTACTAATATTTGGACTTCATAACATTGAGACACAATTAGGAGTTAGGGACCTTCCGAAAATCCTTCAAATTGTCTAGTTGGAACGCCATAAATAGACGTTCAGCATACAAATTTGAAAATGTATTTTTAAAAAAGAAAAACGTATATAAATAGAATATTGTAATAATATTTAATATTTTCTTCATAAAAAGTACATGAAAAAAATAGTAATCGGCACAGTTTTGGAGGAGAAAACATGGGAATACAAAACCTTGATTTTTAAGATTTTATTTAGGTATTCGGGGGAGGGGGGTTACAGCGACAACAACGTTTTGTAATATACCTATTATTCAAATTTCTCGGCTCTCGCGTTTCCTCTTAACTTTGGGAAACTGCGCTCGATGAAAGAGGAAAGAGGTGAGCTTAGAGCCCAAGTGAGTCGAGCTCGGATCACTCTGAAGAGCCCACAGCGCCCACTAACTTGCGCTGAATTCACCGTTTCTTAATCATCGTAATGATATTTATTTATCACAATGAGTCACCATTGCCTCAGCGCCGCTATCACCACGTTATCTCAGACTTTATATGAATTTAAATCGTATATATTTCAACTGAACCGAGTAGATAGGTTATCAATTTATCATTCCAATAACACAACAAGAAAAATAAATGTGACACCAATGTCAAGTCGTTATACGCTCAATTGAGTTTACAACTTGTGCTTTATTCATTCATTCTTGGATATTGTTTCGAATTCTTGTTAATCGAATTGTTTTCGCGAATATGTACTAAAATTCAGTTTAAATTAATTACTACATGATTTTATAACAGGGTCAACACACTTATTTGCTAACTGATGATAATCAAATAACACTAAAGAAAATACGCCGTCTGATTTTCCATAATTTTGATTTTCATTTCAAACTTTTTGATTTGTTTTGGTATGCATAATTATCGTATCTAGGAATAATATGCAGCTTTGGTACCCGACTCCTCCTTGATAAAATGTATTTATCGAACAAACAATACAGTGTCTTGACCTGTTTGACAATTTGCACATTTCAAAGCTCCATAACTTTGTATGAAAATGAGGTCTCGAGCTGAAAAGACGCAAAAATTGCAGTAAAAAAGTATATAAATGACGAAAGAAGACTGTTTAAGTTTTTACAGCTTCATACAGATTTCTGTTTTTATCACGTTATATTATCATCGAGCAATTCTTAAATTGTTTTTTTTTTCTAACCATACGCATGTGCGAAACTGTCTCATAAATAGCTGAAGGTCCAGAAGATGCAAATTGGGAAAGGATCGCGTAGGTACGGGTTACAAAAATAATACGATTTACCGTTTACCCACTTACAATATCGACGGAAAGCACAATTTTTTAGAATTTCCATACAAAATGATATTCCTGAATTTAAAGGTGTTTTTCACACTAAAACTGAAATATTGCAAAAAAATAGGTTTCGTAAAACAAATAGGTGAAACGTATCAACTCTCAAACTTATATTCACTCGAACAAGGCTCGTTTAAATTATAAACGGTCAATGTACAACATTACGTCGTTTTGTATAAAATGAACTTGCGTTCGCTATTACCTATTACCTCTCTCGGCCTCTCTGTGGAGATATTTGAGGACTCGCCGCAGTCAGAATTACACGTCAAATCGGTGAATGTATAATCTTGACAGTTTGGCCATGACCGAGAATCCCATCAGCAAGCAGACCAATATCTAGGTCGTGCGTCTTGCTCACTTTGTCTCGTGAGAGAACCGACCCTACTTTGACTTTGGTCGATTTGGACAGGTACACGTTACGCCACTCTGTCCCCTGTTTATTCGGTTTAGAGTTTAGACCCGCCTGATATTGGTATTGACAGAGTATTGTCTGGAAGCAATATGTAGCGTGCATAATATGACCTTATCATCTATTGTCATAGTACCTTCGCGCTGAAGGCTTCTCCCGGCGAATATACATGACCCATTTAATTTGGTTACACTCTCCGAATATCCAAACAAATGTTATTTTCCCGTCAAGGTCAACAATTTTCGCCGCCTGTTTAAAGACCTTCTGTCTTTTGATCTTCGTCTCAACTCGTCACGACATGACTCTTTTCTTCTCAACGCATCGTCTTGTATTTCCACTAAAATGCACTATAATGCTTTTTAATGGCACCGTTGAATTAAAGTTTATACTTATAATATACGTAAATATTATATATTTTTAAGAATAAACTATCAAATGGGCACAGGCTTCAACAGTTTGAAACACAGAAATTCTCAGATTAATCATACCTGACTGTGTTCATATTATTACTTTACAGCATCGATTTATTTGTATTGTTATGTACTACCGATACTGGTTTTCAAGGACGCCGACGTTTGAGGACATGTTGTAAATTTTGATTCGACTTTTATACAAACGGCTAAAAAGTCATAGTTAACACTCCAATGCCAAATTTTGTATTTAAAAAAAACTGAACCTAATGAAATAGTCATGTTTGTAGAAATGCTACCATTTACAAAAATGTGTTGACCAATGCTTCAATGCTGAAAAGTGTAGAACTTGTACGATTGTATTATGACTTCACTTTGTTTAATCTGTATGAATTTGGCACTTGCGTGAATTTATGAAACAATTTTTTTGTATACATAATTATTATCATCGTGCGTGTGACATTCGTCTAGACTAAACTAGTCTATTAGATTATTGAATGATCTAGATTCGCGTGTTTGCGACCACAAAGGGTGCCCTGCCCTTTGACAGTTTTCCGTGACGAAAAATGTTAAATGGGGTTTATCGCCATAAATACAGGAATTTCTTTTTTTTTCCTTATTTCCATGCCTAACATTTGCGGTAGATAATTTCACTCGTCAGCCGTTTATATTTGGTACTAGCGCAGACCCTTGAAAAATTACGGGATATTATTATTGTAGGATTTGTGAAGCTGAAAGTATTTACAAAAAAAACATTTACATCAGGATTGCCTTTCAAAAAAAGAAATTTACCTAACGAATGTTAGTAATAACTTTATAAAAATACAACACACATTACATTCATGCTAATCGAACAAAAATGTAGCACTGATTATAAAAAGGATAGCCATTCAAAGAATATATAAATGAATATATAAATATATAAATGGGCCGCTAAAGTATTTCCATTTAAGCATCTGTCAAACATTTGAACACAATAAATACCCATTTCAAATAAAAAAATATTAATTCATAACATAGTTTTGATACCTACAATATTACTTGTCTGATAAATTAAAAGTAGTTCCAATTTTGAAAGTTAAAATAATTGAAGTAATGTACTCGTAATTGTTGTAAGTTAAATTAAAGTAAAGTAAAGTTAATGTAAGATCGAATTACGCAGAAATATTTCACACTCCTTACGCATGCATCAACATCCGAATTTAGCATGTTCAAAAATGTACTCATTCGATTGTATTATTTATTTCTTCATTGACCGTCATTGGCTGGTTGCATTTTGTCTTGTTCTACTTTATATGATAAAACCCCTACATCCTACCGGAAAATGGGTTGTTTTTTTATTGCGAGTGCTTGCTTTATCAGATTCAGTATCTAGATAGTATTATATATTGTCTTTCCTCATTTAATTCAAACCGTGGCTTCATGCAGAGTCATGCTTTGTCACGGGAAGGCCAATCAAGTATGATATACATATATTATTATTACTACGATGTACATATATAATACTCTTATTACACGCGAGTTACCAAATAGTCGATGTTCTTTCCCTTACCTAGTTACTCAAATCTTCTTTCAATCTTTGCCCCCATTTCGTTGACAATTTATTCATTCAGATGAATGATCTATTTCGTATCTCGTATCCATAATGCACACACATTCTCGTGTTCTTGTAACTGCCTTTTTCTATTTCCCTTGCATCTACCTTGTTTGACCATAAAAGCGCTCTACATAGTAAACACTAGTTTTCTTGTTCCGTAAATATCGACAAATGCGTTCTTACTTCTTAGTAAATATTGGTTTTTATTATTTTTATGTAGTTATTCTATTAGGCTTCATTATTTATGTTTTAATAATATGACGATAAATCAAATCCATAGCTGTTAATACGAATTTAATATTATTTTGGTTCTTGTTAACCTGGTTCTTATCATTTTTATGATTAAAATGTAATACTAGATTAAATTATTGCAAAATATAATCATTTGTGATAATTATCTTGAATTATTTTGAAATCGTTATGGTTCAGTCATTTTAAACAAAGACGGACTAATTTCTGAAAAGTAAGCAAAGTTTTGCGACTTGCTTACGGTGGCAAAATGATGGCCCAAATTGATATAAAATGATAATTCATCACATCTTTAAAAATTTATATAAAGTCATGGAAAGTGATGAAACAAAAACTTTTTTAACTGGGTTAAGTAGGTAAGGTTAGGTTAGGTTTAATTTTTTTTTTCATCGTTTCTAATGACTTTATATCACTTTTTAAAGGTGTGTTGAATTGTCACTGTGTTGAGTTATCATGGAACCGAATAAATCTTACAATCGTTATTATTATCTTTTTTACTAACTGATGTTTTAATAGGCCCGTCCTGGCTAGGGATTCCATCGAATGCCATGAAATATTTTACTTAGGCATTATACAAGATCTTTACGCAATAATGGCGATGAATTGTTGTAGTCCACCGATTTGGATATGTTACAAACTGGTTGATCGTCCGCTACCGCGGTGACCTCGCAGCGACTAGAAATACTAGATGCCTCCTTTTAAGGAATCTATTCGAATCTATTTTAGAAAGCATTCATCCTTGGGTTACCCTCTTGGAAATAGGCCAATCTTTGACTTACTGACGAAACTTACTTCCAACTTACCAAAATTCTATATTCTTAAATTTTTAACCATTTTTTCTACGTAAATTTTGCAAAGTTAAGGTAAAAAATTATACGATACACACAGGGTTTTACAATAAGAGGTGTTATTTTGAATAGCCCGCTATTTCGGTAGATGTTACTTTTGAAGCTGTCATTTTTTGACATTTGACAAGTAGAAACTACGCTATTAATAAAAATGGAACGATACACGCTTCAACAACGTATTGAAATTATTAAAATTCACTTGAGTGAATCAAATGCAAATCATCTTGAGTGATGAGGCCCATTTCCACCTCGGTGGCTTCGTCAACAAGCAAAATTGTCGCATCTGGGGCTCGGAAAACCCAAGAGTTATTGTTGAAAAACCTCTCTATCCTCAACGTGTGACTGTTTAGTGCGGTTTATGGTCCGGCGGAGTCATTGGACCTTACTTTTTCGAAAATGAGGCTGGAGCAACAATTACGGTGAATGGATTGCGCTATCGAGAGATGATTAATGATTTTTTTTGGCCGGAATTGGATGGTATTGATCTGGACAACGTTTATTTTCAACAAGACGGCGCTACGTGCCACACAAGCAACGAAACCATTGATCTTTTACGATTGAATATCAAAATAACACCTCTTATTGGAAAACCCTGTATATTGAGAATAAATTTATTCAATGCCTACGCAACCTTTTGGGTTTTTAAGAGTCTAATACTATTGAATGTATTCAAGACCTGCATTTAGGTGCTAGATTTAGAAGATAGATATAATATACACGATGGAATGTTCAAATGTTCAGAGGTCCACATTACTGCATTCAATGAGAGGATGGGTGAAAAGCGAGACGGGTGAGTCAGTGTCATGGAATCCGATCCCAGCAGAACTGAAGTTGAAGTAGGTACTGATACTGTAACCCAGTGCCTGACTGCCGACCACAAGTCCACGGACACACCCGTATAATAATAATACTTGTGGAGCCAGGATTACTGTTTATCAGACATATTTGGTTGACCAAGCCCAACAATGCGGACTCAAAATTCAATTCTTTGCTTTAGAGCGGAGATTACCTACCGATCTGGTGGCATTGTTCGGTGGGCGTGAAAGCCTCCAAATCCCCGCATCAAATGTTACCAACGACCGGTCGACTACCTCCAAATACCGAATCTAAAATTACCTGAGTTCCTAATTCTATAATTTTGTAGTCATTTCAAATTGTTTGGTGTATCTATATAACTTTCACCATCTATCTACCCATAGGGCTTCCTAGCCGTCCGTCAAAAGCGAGATTTCTCAATGTAATTATAGTAATTAGTAATATTAAGAATGTAACTTGACTGTTTTTGTTATGAATAGAGAGTGTAATGTAATAATTAGTATACGTTATATTCGTAGTGTAATGTTAATTGTTTTCTAAACTTAGTTAAGTGCCTGCTAACTGAATAAGTCAATTGATCCGAGTACTGAAACAACTCTTTAGACAAGGTACTTACTTATCGAAAGTAGGCGAATAATTCACGCATGATTATAACACGTGGAAAATATCATAAATAACCAGTTAGATCATAATAATAATATAACTATATTGTAACCACAGACATAGGAATTAATAGACGAGAAGATATGGGCGAGGGGTAAAATCAACTGTTGAAGAACGAGGGAACGAGGGAACGAGTGAAGCTGACTGTGATTCGTCAATAAATCAATCTGACAGTAAATAGGCATCTCGCATTATAATATCACCATTTACTTCTTTAAAGTAAAATCTGCTTTGAATGAATAGACATTTTTACATGGGAGCGCAAATTACTCGCCACGTTATGAACAAATTTGCGAAGTCCAAATTCGGCAAAGTAAGGCAGCTTTTATTTTCAGAGTCGTAGTTAGTTTCAGAGTATTTAGTTAAGACACTTTTATAAATGTTCATAATTTACTTCCCAGCAACCAACCAGCTTTGTGTTTCGCGTCCAGACGTTTCTCTATGTGATAGTAACAACTGATTCATATTATACGATGTGAATATGCTTAAAATAAAGTAAAATAATGCTTATATATGGAATGTAATACGACAATTGGGTTTATTCTCTTTTTTCACATCTATTTTTACCAGTTTTCATAGTACAAGTCAAAATTTTGCCGTGTTATTTAGTAAAATGAACCGATGATGCCTCGACCATAGTTCGCACAAGAATGATGACGTCACGTTTTCAAATTTCATTTGAGGCCAAACGCGAGCCCAGCCGGCTCAATGGAACCGGTATGGGGAGTGGGGATAATACGCTTTTAATCACTTAGGGCAGGTCTACTAATATTCATATGTCTATGATTGTAACTAATAAAATGACAGCAAAATTATATTATTCGGTAAACAATGAGGCCAAGAACATTGTTCGCGCTTTTCTCAGCCTTCATCGCCGACTGCAGCACAAGCCGCCTGTCATTGTGACTCTTGTGACAAGTATCACTCAACGAGATGATTATTTGTTGACAGTGTCTCAAACGTAACCCACTTTCTACGTTAACATCACCTGTTGTTTTTTTTTGCTGACGAGTAATTTAGGAACTAACGTACACAACATAATATACCTGTGGGCATATTGCACCAATTGCAGCAGTTAGAAATACAGATATCCGTGACCATTTTCCGTCTAGCGTTAGGTCATGTGAGCAAGGCACCTAGTACGAGTACCTAGTGCCCATAGGTGTATTTCACCGGAGATGAAACACATATCGGAGCAGATGGCCATACTTCTGCTAGTTGTCAGAGTGGATTGCTGGTTGCTGGCCAGACAATACCTCGTGGTCGTGAGCCCGAGCCTGCGCCCGGAGCCGGTGGGACAGGTTTCCTCCACTCCCCTCCCACCCTCCTCTCGCAGCCCCCTCGTCATCTCAGATCTGGCTACGAGCATCGGCCGACTTTTGCGACCGTTGCACGTTGCGGACTTTCGAGGTTCTCTACTACTTATTACCGAACAACCGAACCCAACTACTACTGCGCTCGGTGTAATTAAATGTTTTCTCGTTTCTCCTGAATCTACCTCCGATTGGTCAACCGATGTACTTGCCTAGAAACTGCAAATAAAACCAGCCTACGTAATAATATGAGAAATCTGTTCACTTGATTTAAATGTGCACCTGAATCTTACTGAAATGAAAACGATTTGCATGATTGCCTTTTATTTATCTATTTTCATTGGTCCAGTTTTAGTCTTCACTTTTATCTACTACCTGTACAAACTAGGGTAGTAAGTCCGCTGCGCAGAAATATATACACAAATATAGACCAAACAATGTGACGAACAATAATCGATATTATTTAAAAACCCCATTACATTGACCTAGAAATTCCAGACAGTAAAAGCTGCGTAATTTTATGGCGCTGAAGTTCATCGTTCGAAGCAGATCTATAGATTTTTTAAAACTTTATAGTTATATTTAAGGAGTATGTTTACAAGAGATGGGAAGGCTGACAGAGATATTGAAACAAGGGTAAATTCAGGTAAATCCATTAATGGAGGACTGAACGCAGTTGGCGATAGCAAAAAAATGTCAGCAGTCCACAGTGGAGTGATGGTACCTACCCTGATGTACGGAAGTAAGGCATGGAACTGGCAGAGAAAGCATGGAAGTAGACTGAATGCTGTAGAAATGAGATCCCTGAGGTGTATGTGCTGTAAAACCATGTACTTCCGTGTGAGAAATGTGGAGATACGCAAAGAATGCAAGGCTGATGTAATCGTAATGAGTAAGATCAAGAAAGGGACGCTTAAATGGTTTGGGCAGGTAGAGCGAATGAGCAAAGAAAGGAGTGTAACGAGAATATACGATGCAAATATGAATGGTAGCAGAAGTCGGGGACGCCCGAGGAAGACATGGCACGACCAAGTGAATCAGATACTTGAGTCGGGCCATGTCAAGTCAAGAGTCAGAATAATAGAAGAGTATGTATGAGACGATGTATGAATGTAAATGAGGCAAAGAGTGTGTGCCGAGACCTAGTTGTATGGCGGTGCGTCCTCTCTGCATACCCCTGCGGGGAAATGACATGATGGTTAGTTAGTTAATTTAGTTAAGAATATTACTTTTTCGGTTGTACCATTCTGAAGATATTAATAATATAATCTTGTGATGGAATTAATGTAATATTGGAATACATAGATATATAATATTTATGTATATATTTATTAGTAAATCGCATGAAATTGCACAACGTTTTGTGATAAAGATCAGTAATTTTCTATCTAAATTTATTATCCTTTGCGATGGGTCTCGGATTAAGCTTTATCTTCTTGTAACTTCAATTTGCCGTAATAATTAATCTTCGGTATAAAGATATTGCATGCGTAATCCAATTCAATTAACGTTGCATGTTATTAGTTGTTAGGCATTACGGTTTTGTTGAATTTTCTGTAACTTAATTAATACAGGAAAAGATAAAAAAATAATTGAAAATATGGGTAGGTACCGTATTAAGTGTACCCTAGTAGGAACTGATAAAAAATTCAAGATAACTTTTCTGCGAAATGTTTTCAGTTGTCATCATTTTCGGCTGATTGATTTTTGTTTAAAACTTATTTTTAAATTAAATCGTACAGCCCATATGTATAGGTAATATTATAATTATATGGTATCCTATATAGCTATATATCCCAGTGAGTCTACGTTTTAGGCAAATAAATAATTATTTCTCATTCTAACAGATTATCGTGTTTTGTCCACTTTTACAAAGGGCCCTGCAAACTGACCGTGTAAATAAACACATTATTTGTAATTCTTAAGGTAAGGACACACTGGACCCACGTACTCACTGTATGCAATACTATGTTCTTGTCCTACACACGCAACGAATTAGTTGTTCCCATTTTAACTACAAAACGAGCAATAAATGTCAATGAAAGCCAAACGTCAGAACAAACATAACCTTAATCGTCGAGGACCGCTTTTACAGGTGCTATTTTTTTACACGTCCTACGCCGATCTGGACAGCGCAGATCGGCATTGTACGAGAGGCGTAATGTATGATTGTAAGTTATCCAGATGTCAGTGCGTTGTCTGCGTTGGGTTCGTTGGGTGCGTGGGCCCAGTGTGTCATTACCTTTACATTAGATTCCAAACGTATTAAAAAAATTACACACGATTTTGCAGTAAGATTTTGTGATTAACTCCTCAGGCCTCTGCCTTATTTTGATAGAAGGTCGGAGTATTTCCGCTTTGCAATAAAATCCAAATAAATGAAATATTTATGAACGTATCTGAAAACTAAAAACTGCCTTTGAAAGGTGATAAAATATGCTTTCAAATTTTATTATTGCAAATGAAAATATAATTTTTTTGCTAAATGTATTAAAATTTTGAATGCAAACGTAAAAAAAATATTAAATTGGCTTACCTTACATTTTTTTGTAACTAATATCCTCACGCATTTTATTGGACAAATGTATTTCAAACGTTACTGTCACATCACTTTTTGTCGTTTCATATCAAAACACCTTAAATAATAATAATAATTGGATGACTTGTATAGCGCCGTTTTTGTGCAAAATCACCTCAAGGGCGCTGTACAAATTTATAATACATTTCTACAGTGATCTATGTTATTACTAACTATTTATGGAGATAATATAGAGTACAATACTTACCTGGTAGGTCACTTGAAATTAACACTCAATTAAAATTATCTAATTTTTTATTAGCGAAATTTAGATACAGGGTTTAGGACATAATTAGAAAATTGGATATAACTAGACTTTCTCTCAGGAATGGTATATTTAATTTAAGGATATGACAGCTTAAAAGGTAAGTTTTTAGTTTAGACCTGAATTCTGTTGGACTTGTTATGGATCTTAGTTCTGGAGGGAGTTTATTCCAAGCCTTCGGCCCAGATACTCCAAAAGCGCGATCACCAAACTTAGTATTTGGCTTGCGCTTAGGTTATATCAGTCTGCCTACAGCTGATGATGTTGCTGATTTAAGAGTTGACTGCCTCAGACCAGTGTTTTCCGGGACGCATAGTTCAGAGATGTAGGGTGGTGCCATTTCATTGATGGATTTAAACACCATCCAGCACAATTTGTACAGGATTCTTTCAGGGCACTTGAGCCAGTGAAGGTTACGAAGGTGTTCTGAAATGTGCGAATATTTTGAAACCCCGGTTATTAGCCGTGCTGCTGCATTAAATACTGATTGAAGTTTGTCAATTTGATATTTTGGAAGGCTGGCATAAATGCCGTTTCAGTAATCGAGACGTGAGACTACGTAAGAGTTGATAAGTAGTTTTGTTGCTTCTGTAGCAAGGTTTCTTCGGACAGACTTGAGTTGTCTTAGGTGAAAAAAACCGGTGCTTACAGTCCTATTTATTTGACTTTTAAATAAAAATTCTGAATCTAAATTGACACCAAGAAGTTTGACTATTGTTTTTGGGACGATATCGCTGTCGGAAATAGTAATAGGTGAATCGTCTATGAAATGTTGACGTTTGTTTGTGGCTGCCCAGAGAAACTCAGTCTTAGATGGATTGAGCTTCAGCTTGTTTGAAGACATCCAACGAGTTATTGCTTCTAGACATTCAGTTATACGGATATTGATTTCGTTTGGAGCGCAGTAAAAATAAACTTGCTGATCGTCAGCGTAGCAGTGAGCCAAGAGATCAAATGACTCGATTATTTTGGCGACATCATTTGTAAAAAGGATGAAGAGAAGTGGACCCAAAACGGATCCCTGGGGTACCCCTGAAGAAAGTGTTGCGAAGTTGGACAATTTATTCCCAACCCCCACGGCTTGTAAGCGATTGGATAAATAGGATACCAGCTAATTTTTTTATGTCGGAATTCAAACCAAATGTTTCCTCTAATCTCCTAATGAGGAATTCATGATCAATCGTGTCAAACGCTGCACTCATGTCTAGGAGTGAGATAAGTGATAACTGATCTGTCTCTACGGCAAGAGTTATGTCTGATAGCATACGAAGTAGTCCAGATTCAGTTGAGTGGAACTTTCTGTACGCAGATTGACGTTTTGCGAATAATTTATTCGAATTCAAGTGACTGGTTATTTGTGCGGCAGCAATTTTCTCCATATTTTTTTAAATGAATGGTAAGTTTGAAACAGGTCGATAATTACCTAAGTTATCGACGTCTAGTTGTGAATTTAAACCTTAAACCTTAAACCTATAAACCCTTATGAAACCACAACCTTTGGTTTCATAACATTGCACATTTTAATTCTTCTGTGGTCTCTTTTGTATAATTTTTATAACAGGGTTCTTTCTACCTTGTAAAAAAATTAATTTATCTCTGTTACAGCAGGTTACACCTTTAAAGGAATTTAATTTGCCACTTTTACCCTAGGTAATTGCGTGGTTTTGCCTTGCGATGATTTTGATAGCCCGGAGTGACCGTGATTTGTGCATCTGTGATAAGTTAGCTCAGTTAGCTGCCCGATCCGGTGAGATAGCGCGTAATACGAGTCATCTTTGAAATATTCAAATAGATTCCGGCCATCTTAAATTAGAAGCGCTTGGAGATGCTATTAGTGATATTCAGAACTGCGATAACTACCTGGAAATTGCAACACTAGCCGCTCGTGTGTGCTCAGAAAATATGTTTTACGTTGCTCCATTTAATAATGGGGAAACCGTTTTTAGGTTACCGTGTTATGTATAATACTTAAAGATGTAGTGGGAGAAGTGCTAGTAACACTAACTAAAAATGAATCAGCTAAGGGCATCTTTAATAATCTAAATACTATCTTCCGACTGAGGATCCAGGTCGAATCATTAAGAAATAAGGCCCGCATTGGACAGTGCTACCGCTGTCAGATGCACGGGCATTCAGCGACTTGCTGCCATGGCAGCGAGCGCTGTGTTAAGTGTGGCGAGCCACACAGATCATCCGAGTGCCCAAAACCAAGGGATACCCCGGCTAAATGTGCTCTTTGTCAAGGGGCCCACACGGCCAACTATGGTGGGTGCCCTGCCAGGCCCCAAAACTCAAATCCGAATTATAACCGAAATAGGAACTCTAACTACACGCGTAATTACAATAACAATAGGCGGCACCAAATTAATAATCACAGATTCCAAAATGATAATAATAGACAATCAGTAAATATAACGTCACATCCAAACCCCCCCAGACAGGTAACTGCTCCCGCAGCCTCCCTAGTGGAGTTTCCCACCCTTCCAACCCCATCGGTCCCAATCTCCCCCCCCTCCATAACTCCCCCCACCCCTAACCCTACCCCCACTGCCCGCAAGCCCGCACCCCAACTCCCAAACAATCCCCGTAGCTGGCCTCAGCCTCATTTTTATAAACAAAGACCGTACTATCAATCCAATGGGGGTCCTAGCAACCAGCCCAAAGCCCATATGCATCACTCAAATTCTCAGCAGCATAGACTAGACAGGGGCCCAGCCCCCACCCAAGAGTCCCAACTACCCTCGTCCCCGATGGACCCGGCTCACGTTACAGCCCTCAAAGAACAGCTAGAAGCTCTTCAAGCCACGATTAAACTCGCTACTGACGAAATGTTTAAAATTCAAGCCACTTTAAGGAATCACAATGTCTAGACACCAAAATAAAACAGTCAACCTACAAACAGCCTATTGGAACGCCAATGGCTCTGTCATCACCCACAAAGGTGAAATAATTGATTTTCTTAAAGAATACAACATCGACGTATTCTTCATTAATGAAACATGGCTCAAACCATCTAAGAAATTTCAATTACCCAACTACATCACATACCGTGATGACAGATTAACCAATAGAGGCGGCGGTACGGCTATTTTAGTAAAACAAAATATTGACCACCGTCTAGCACATTCTTTCTCTAGCATTAACATAGAATCCACCTCGGTAGTAGTAAATACATCCTCAGGACCACTTAAACTTATCTCCGTTTACTCACCACCAAAACGTCCACTGATCCCGTCCGAACTGGACAGTCTATTAGAAGAAAATGTCCCCACCATTATAGCCGGGGACATGAACGCAAAACATGGATCGTGGCACAGTCAACGTCCAAACCTAAAAGGTAACGTGCTGGCAAAATACGCTAGCACGAAATCAATTGTAGTAGACGCGCCGGACATACCAACGCTACATCAAGCAAACTCAATCCCGGACGTGATTGACATAATTATCTTAAAAGAAACTAATCACTTGCACTCATTAAAAGTACTTAACGAACTAACCTCCGACCACGATCCAGTTCTTCTAACATTATCAGGAGGCTCTAATCCTTTGGTCCCCCACGTGCCTATCAAAAAGAAAATCAATTGGAAAAAACTCAGCGAATTATTAGAAAATAAAATCACAATACCGACATCAATACCTAACGAAATAGCTTTAAATACTGCCACCTCCAATCTAATTAAAACCTTAAAATCTTGCATCAACGAAGCGTCATTAGAAAATACCAAAAAAAAATTCAACTCATCGAAATATGGTATTCCCGAAGAGGTCAAAGACCTTATTAGGGAAAAAAACCAAGTGCGTAAGGAGTGGCAAAGTTCTTTTAACCCCATTGTAAAACAACATTTAAATAGATTAAACAGAGAAGTACGCGACGCACTCCTCGACCACCGCAACGAGCGTTGGAATGAATTCATTTCCTCCCTCGAAGACGACAGGGACGCGTATTGGAAACTCTCCAAAAGCCTCAGACGTCCAGCAACTAAAATAGCCCCGCTTCAAGGCCTAAACGGTAAAGTTTTTTCTGCAACCGATAAGGCTGAAGCCTTCGCAGATAGCCTTGAAGCTCAATTCACTCCAAACACGGAACACGATGACCCAGCCTTCGTAGCTAAGGTGGATTCTAAAGTAGAAGCAATATTAAGTCTCGACCCCCAGGACCCGCCCATTAAAGCCACTTCTCCAGAAGAAATAATTAAAATCATCAAGGGTCTTAAGAAAAAGAAAGCGGCCGGTCCTGACGGAATATCTAACAAAATACTCAAATACCTACCGAAAAAGGGCATCTGCGCCCTGACTGCCATCTGCAACGCAGCACTTAGATTACGTTGCTTTCCAAAGGACTTCCAAGAAGCTGATGTCATATTAATTCCTAAACCAGGCAAGGATCCATTATTAACGGAGAACCATAGGCCGATAAGTCTCCTTCCTTGCTTAGGAAAAGTCCTGGAAAAAGTAATTCTTGTAAGATTAAATGAAATCACAAATAAATCTAAATTCTTGCCAGACTTTCAACATGGTTTTCGAGCAGGTCATTCAACCTCTCATCAACTCCTCCGTGTCGTGGAACACATCACGGAGGGCTTTAACACTAAAAAGAAAACAGTTATACTATCTCTAGACGTCAGCAAAGCGTTCGACAAAGTCTGGCACAACGGCCTAATATATAAAATGTACCAACTAGGGTACCCACTTAGAATCATTCAACTCATAAATAGTTTCCTGAGAAATCGCTCATTCAAAGTAAAAATAAATAATATATTCTCCACTACGCGCCCCCTGTCAGCTGGGGTCCCTCAAGGCAGTCAACTCTCGCCGTCATTATATAACATTTATTCATGCGACATTCCAAAGCCAATAGATCATAACATCATTATTACTCAATTCGCTGATGACACCAACATAATATCTAGCTCAACTGTCGCGGCCACTGCTACAAGCCGCGTTCAGAAACAAGCCGCTCTAACAGAAAAGTGGTGTAAAAAGTGGAGAATTTCAATTAATCCGACCAAAAGTGTCGCGACCGTGTTTCACAAATCACGGCCTAAAAGGCCCCCCTTCATTAAACTGTTTGGGGAAAATGTACCATGGGAATCATCATTAAAATACCTCGGTGTCACTTTAGATTATAAACTCACTTGGAAAAAACACATAGAAGAAAAAACAAAAGCTGCAAATCGTTATCTATCAGCTCTCTATCCCATGATGTGTAGAAATAGTCGTCTATCAGCAGACAACAAATTATTGCTTTACAAATCAACCATCAGATCATGTTTCTCTTACGCTTGCCCAATCTGGGGAAATGCAGCAAACGTTCATATCAATAAACTTCAAGTCTTTCAAAATAAATGCATTAGACTCGCCTTAAATGCACCCAAATGGTGTAGAATCTCTACTATCCATAATGACGCCAACGTCCCGTTGATTAAAGATTTTATTTTTGCACAGGCTACTAGGTTTTACGCTGGCCTAGATAGTCATTCAAATCCCACGATAAATTCTCTCGCCAAATACAGCGAGAATGAACACCATAAACATAAAAAGCCAAAATCAATCTTACGTAGAAATTAATATTAAAAGTTCGTACAGAATATCCCTGCATACAGCCGCAGTATAGTTTTTAAGTTTTCTAGTAAAATACTCCAAATTCATTAAAAATCAAGTAAAGCATCATTAGATAATCATTTTATAAATACGCTAGAGCAAGTAAACTTAGGTTTAGGTACTCTGAAAAATAAATAAATCAAAAGTCAAAAAAAGGAGAAGGATGATGTGGGAAGGGGGTGAGCATTGCTTACGAAACATGTCGGTTGTACCCAAACAATAAAATTGTTTTTTTTAAGTTATTTTTAGTTAAAATGATAATACCCAAAATATGTTTGCTGTGTTAGAAGACGTAATTTTTAGAGTTTAGTAGAAAATTTAAATCGAATTTATTTTTATTTTATTTGAATTTTGAATAGCTTGATTGCATAACTTTGTGATATACACATAGTTGCATTGGGTTGACCTACAAATTCCATTATCAAAAAGCTGTGTTCGAATTATTTTGTCCTTACAAACAAAAAAGGTAATTTGAAGCTTTTTACTGCATCCTGTATATAAGGTATCTGCATACTGTTGAACGTCGCCAAAGTTTTATGATTATTTTATATAATCACGAATTAATTCAAAGTATCATTCGGTGCTACTATTTCCGATGAACGTTTTTCTCTTTTAATGTAAAATAAATAAATTCCCCCCGCTTTTTGCTAAGAAGCTGTCAGACAGCAAATAACCCCTGAAGGTCTCCGGGTCACTGATCGCAAATTGTCTCGCTCTGTCGCGGCACATCCTCCGTTTTTCTTCTCCTTTCTGCGATTCTAGTAACGTCTTTGTATTAAATTGTTTGTCCTGTAGAGGTGTATAGCGTAGATATTCCTTATTGCAATTTGGAATCATTATTATTTTATATGTTTTATGGTGCTAATTAAATTGCATCTATAAATAATAGGCGATATCGTAGAGTATACAATGACTTAGAAATCTTTTTTAACAATTATTTTACAAGCAATAATTGTTCGCCTGAAACACTCATCCACATTGAAAAATCTCCTGATAAAAGATACATGACGCCAACGGGACTCGAACCCGTGTCCCTTCGATTTCCGGTCGACAGCTCTGACCACTGAGCTATGGCGGCTTATCTCTTACCCGCGAAATTATTCAATATATACTAGTGTTTCATTCAACAATTACTGCTTGTTACATTTTTCACCTGAAAACAACCAACTTTATTTTATATGAGAAAGGCATTGTAAGTGCTAACTCTCTCACTAGATGGCGTCGAGACAAATTGTCTACATTTTTAGGTGAAATTCTTGAACTTGTCAAATATTAATTATTATTTTTTGGTAAACAAATGTTTTTAAGACAAGATTTTTTATGCATAGCACAAAGGGTAACAATTATTTTACAAGCAATAATTGTTCGCCTGAAACACTCATCCACATTGAAAAATCTCCTGATAAAAGATACATGACGCCAACGGGACTCGAACCCGTGTCCCTTCGATTTCCGGTCGACAGCTCTGACCACTGAGCTATGGCGGCTTATCTCTTACCCGCGAAATTATTCAATATATACTAGTGTTTCATTCAACAATTACTGCTTGTTACATTTTTCACCTGAAAACAACCAACTTTATTTTATATGAGAAAGGCATTGTAAGTGCTAACTCTCTCACTAGATGGCGTCGAGACAAATTGTCTACATTTTTAGGTGAAATTCTTGAACTTGTCAAATATTAATTATTATTTTTTGGTAAACAAATGTTTTTAAGACAAGATTTTTTATGCATAGCACAAAGGGTAACAATTATTTTACAAGCAATAATTGTTCGCCTGAAACACTCATCCACATTGAAAAATCTCCTGATAAAAGATACATGACGCCAACGGGACTCGAACCCGTGTCCCTTCGATTTCCGGTCGACAGCTCTGACCACTGAGCTATGGCGGCTTATCTCTTACCCGCGAAATTATTCAATATATACTAGTGTTTCATTCAACAATTACTGCTTGTTACATTTTTCACCTGAAAACAACCAACTTTATTTTATATGAGAAAGGCATTGTAAGTGCTAACTCTCTCACTAGATGGCGTCGAGACAAATTGTCTACATTTTTAGGTGAAATTCTTGAACTTGTCAAATATTAATTATTATTTTTTGGTAAACAAATGTTTTTAAGACAAGATTTTTTATGCATAGCACAAAGGGTAACAATTATTTTACAAGCAATAATTGTTCGCCTGAAACACTCATCCACATTGAAAAATCTCCTGATAAAAGATACATGACGCCAACGGGACTCGAACCCGTGTCCCTTCGATTTCCGGTCGACAGCTCTGACCACTGAGCTATGGCGGCTTATCTCTTACCCGCGAAATTATTCAATATATACTAGTGTTTCATTCAACAATTACTGCTTGTTACATTTTTCACCTGAAAACAACCAACTTTATTTTATATGAGAAAGGCATTGTAAGTGCTAACTCTCTCACTAGATGGCGTCGAGACAAATTGTCTACATTTTTAGGTGAAATTCTTGAACTTGTCAAATATTAATTATTATTTTTTGGTAAACAAATGTTTTTAAGACAAGATTTTTTATGCATAGCACAAAGGGTAACAATTATTTTACAAGCAATAATTGTTCGCCTGAAACACTCATCCACATTGAAAAATCTCCTGATAAAAGATACATGACGCCAACGGGACTCATGTCCCGTTGTCCCGTTAGTCCCGTTGGCGTCATGTATCTTTTATCAGGAGATTTTTCAATGTGGATGAGTGTTTCAGGCGAACAATTATTGCTTGTAAAATAATTGTTACCCTTTGTGCTATGCATAAAAAATCTTGTCTTAAAAACATTTGTTTACCAAAAAATAATAATTAATATTTGACAAGTTCAAGAATTTCACCTAAAAATGTAGACAATTTGTCTCGACGCCATCTAGTGAGAGAGTTAGCACTTACAATGCCTTTCTCATATAAAATAAAGTTGGTTGTTTTCAGGTGAAAAATGTAACAAGCAGTAATTGTTGAATGAAACACTAGTATATATTGAATAATTTCGCGGGTAAGAGATAAGCCGCCATAGCTCAGTGGTCAGAGCTGTCGACCGGAAATCGAAGGGACACGGGTTCGAGTCCCGTTGGCGTCATGTATCTTTTATCAGGAGATTTTTCAATGTGGATGAGTGTTTCAGGCGAACAATTATTGCTTGTAAAATAATTGTTACCCTTTGTGCTATGCATAAAAAATCTTGTCTTAAAAACATTTGTTTACCAAAAAATAATAATTAATATTTGACAAGTTCAAGAATTTCACCTAAAAATGTAGACAATTTGTCTCGACGCCATCTAGTGAGAGAGTTAGCACTTACAATGCCTTTCTCATATAAAATAAAGTTGGTTGTTTTCAGGTGAAAAATGTAACAAGCAGTAATTGTTGAATGAAACACTAGTATATATTGAATAATTTCGCGGGTAAGAGATAAGCCGCCATAGCTCAGTGGTCAGAGCTGTCGACCGGAAATCGAAGGGACACGGGTTCGAGTCCCGTTGGCGTCATGTATCTTTTATCAGGAGATTTTTCAATGTGGATGAGTGTTTCAGGCGAACAATTATTGCTTGTAAAATAATTGTTACCCTTTGTGCTATGCATAAAAAATCTTGTCTTAAAAACATTTGTTTACCAAAAAATAATAATTAATATTTGACAAGTTCAAGAATTTCACCTAAAAATGTAGACAATTTGTCTCGACGCCATCTAGTGAGAGAGTTAGCACTTACAATGCCTTTCTCATATAAAATAAAGTTGGTTGTTTTCAGGTGAAAAATGTAACAAGCAGTAATTGTTGAATGAAACACTAGTATATATTGAATAATTTCGCGGGTAAGAGATAAGCCGCCATAGCTCAGTGGTCAGAGCTGTCGACCGGAAATCGAAGGGACACGGGTTCGAGTCCCGTTGGCGTCATGTATCTTTTATCAGGAGATTTTTCAATGTGGATGAGTGTTTCAGGCGAACAATTATTGCTTGTAAAATAATTGTTACCCTTTGTGCTATGCATAAAAAATCTTGTCTTAAAAACATTTGTTTACCAAAAAATAATAATTAATATTTGACAAGTTCAAGAATTTCACCTAAAAATGTAGACAATTTGTCTCGACGCCATCTAGTGAGAGAGTTAGCACTTACAATGCCTTTCTCATATAAAATAAAGTTGGTTGTTTTCAGGTGAAAAATGTAACAAGCAGTAATTGTTGAATGAAACACTAGTATATATTGAATAATTTCGCGGGTAAGAGATAAGCCGCCATAGCTCAGTGGTCAGAGCTGTCGACCGGAAATCGAAGGGACACGGGTTCGAGTCCCGTTGGCGTCATGTATCTTTTATCAGGAGATTTTTCAATGTGGATGAGTGTTTCAGGCGAACAATTATTGCTTGTAAAATAATTGTTACCCTTTGTGCTATGCATAAAAAATCTTGTCTTAAAAACATTTGTTTACCAAAAAATAATAATTAATATTTGACAAGTTCAAGAATTTCACCTAAAAATGTAGACAATTTGTCTCGACGCCATCTAGTGAGAGAGTTAGCACTTACAATGCCTTTCTCATATAAAATAAAGTTGGTTGTTTTCAGGTGAAAAATGTAACAAGCAGTAATTGTTGAATGAAACACTAGTATATATTGAATAATTTCGCGGGTAAGAGATAAGCCGCCATAGCTCAGTGGTCAGAGCTGTCGACCGGAAATCGAAGGGACACGGGTTCGAGTCCCGTTGGCGTCATGTATCTTTTATCAGGAGATTTTTCAATGTGGATGAGTGTTTCAGGCGAACAATTATTGCTTGTAAAATAATTGTTACCCTTTGTGCTATGCATAAAAAATCTTGTCTTAAAAACATTTGTTTACCAAAAAATAATAATTAATATTTGACAAGTTCAAGAATTTCACCTAAAAATGTAGACAATTTGTCTCGACGCCATCTAGTGAGAGAGTTAGCACTTACAATGCCTTTCTCATATAAAATAAAGTTGGTTGTTTTCAGGTGAAAAATGTAACAAGCAGTAATTGTTGAATGAAACACTAGTATATATTGAATAATTTCGCGGGTAAGAGATAAGCCGCCATAGCTCAGTGGTCAGAGCTGTCGACCGGAAATCGAAGGGACACGGGTTCGAGTCCCGTTGGCGTCATGTATCTTTTATCAGGAGATTTTTCAATGTGGATGAGTGTTTCAGGCGAACAATTATTGCTTGTAAAATAATTGTTACCCTTTGTGCTATGCATAAAAAATCTTGTCTTAAAAACATTTGTTTACCAAAAAATAATAAATCTTTTTTAGTTCGGTGATAACCACATCTTGGTGATAATAATAGGGAATTGGGATAATATATGAAAGTAGACTGAATGCTGTTAAAATGAGATCCCTGAGGCGTATGTGTTTTAAAACCATGTATGATCTTTTGAGAAATGTGGAGATCCGCAAAGAGTGCAAGGCTGATGTAAGCGTAATTAGTAAGATTAACAAAGGGACGCTTAGATGGTTTGGGCATGTAGAGCGAATGAGCGACGAAAGGATTGTAGGGAGAATATATGACGCGAATGCCAATGGTAGCAGAAGTCGGGGACGCCCGAGGAAGAAATGGCACGATCAAGTGGATCAGACACTTTAGTCGGGCCATGTCAAGAGTCGGAATAATAGAAAAGTATGTATGAGACGATGTATGAATGTGAATGAGGCAAGAAGTGTGTGCCAAAACCGAGTTGTTTGGCGGTCCGTCCTCTCTGCCTACCCCTGCGGGGAAACGGCGTGATGGTTAGTTAGTTAGTTAGAGATAATATATTATGTTCTTGTAGTCGGAAATGTTTCTTATCTACGCCTATTATGTACTTAGGAATAAATCTACCAGAAAAATAAAGGTGAGTTAGTAGTTTTCATAGAATAAAGAATAATACAAAAAGTTCCTTGTGAGCGTTTTTCGTGTTCCAAATATCAGCCATATTTGGGCCTATATTTCCGTACAAAACTGTTTTTCACCATGATTACGAAATTGAAATGGGATGACGATATACAATTTCAGGTTAGTGTAAGAGAGACAGACAACGTGCTAAATGGTTTAAAACCGAAAGGTACCAAGCCATTGACACATTTGTTCTGTTCAAATTTGTATGAAAGGCACTTCTAGTTTTCTTATGTGAACATTCTACATATATACGTACCAATGTATTGGGTGTATGCACGCATCCATACTAACGCCTGCAGTACCGATGAATCGATCGATATCCTTCCATTGATTTACTGGGTGTCTATACAGTATTTACCCTTCGTCAACTAATTTGAACATATTACTTAATTAGGTAGTACATTTTGATATTTTATAGGACGTTTATATTAAATGTGTTTTTAATAAGAGAAATTGTTACATTCGTTATGTTATTTCGCATATTTATTTAATTACTATCTGTATCCCACCACGCGTTGCTGTTACTCAGTCTGTCTGTGGAGAAACAATAGCGCGTAATGCTTTTACGTCCAACAGATGGAGCTGTTTTTTTTTTAAAGGCATTTGACATATTCTATAGATAAATATTCTAATGCAATGTTGTAACAAAATTTCAAAGCAATCGGTAAAGAACTTTCGGAGATTTAAGATTTTGAACAAACTAACATTAACATTTTTACTTATATAGATTAACGTCCTTTTTAGGCGTCTTTATACGGGTATAATTAAAATTATACAGGATTTTACATGAACATAACTGAACTGCCCCAGTAACAATCTTTTGTGTTTATTTAGTAATTATTTAAAAAAAGTGTATTTATTCATTTCTATTATCTTACATAATAAGAACAAAAACGTTACAATCAGAATCTGTATTAGTTAGTAGTAGTTGGTAGTGTTTTGTGAACACCTCACTAGGAGAACCTGTGCTGAGGTGTTCGCATGTTTTAGGTGTTGCATTGTCCTGAGAGAATTAAACAAAAATTGAAGAATAAGTATTCTGGGCAATGAGGAATACATAGTATGGTAATTAGTACCGGAATTTCTTCACTGAAGTAATTCCCGATTTTATTTATTTACCTGTTAATATTGTGGTTATATTACTATGTTTTTATTTATTTCAGGTACAAGTACCTACTCTTCTCTCATATTATTCAGATTCTC
This sequence comes from Hesperophylax magnus, assembly GCA_026573805.1. Classification (NCBI taxonomy): domain Eukaryota; kingdom Metazoa; phylum Arthropoda; class Insecta; order Trichoptera; family Limnephilidae; genus Hesperophylax; species Hesperophylax magnus. The sequence goes on from JAIUSX010000121.1 coordinate 12,388,459, forward strand.
CTCACATATTTTCACTTTGTTGTGTATGACTAGAGTAAAGAGTAGGTACCGATTTTCTATATTGTGTATGCACCGAGTACTAAACTCACTAATATTAGCGACGTACGCATCAATCTCGGCCCTTAAATGTTGTGATTTATTATACCACCTGCATTATATTCAATATCAGGTACGCTGGAACTCTCCGTCACCGCTTATCAACCATAGAGATTTACAATTAGAGGAACTATGGCGAACTAATATCTCGTATAACTAACTAACAGTGCGCGTTGACCGGATTCGGTAGTTTCCGGTCGTTCGGCCTTAGAGCGTTGAGAGCGATGGAGGCAGTTGGAATTTTTTTCGCTTCATGTCTATTCTAAATATAATATATCAATGTTACCAAGTGAGTATTTTCACCCGAGGCCGAGTTTTGCCGAGGAACTCGAACGAAACGGTATTAGTAGCGAAATTTTCATTGATAAGTCGAATGGCTAATCACAAAGATTTCGTTGTGATGTGCTCATCATTTTTGGACTTTAACGGATATGCCTCAGATAAGCATACTTTTTATAGATAAAACACATAATTATTATCTTGATGTTGTCGTTCTACCATATTATATTGTTTTATCAAAACCTTTTGTGCTATTATTAATTACCCGTGAAAAATCACGGGATGTTATAATTGTAGGATTTGTGAAGCTTAACGTATTTTTTTTAAATATTTGCCCATGATCATTGCATTTCGAAATCAAAAATTGTCAATTTTCTTTATAATATAATGATATTTTTTTGGTTGACAAATAAGAGAGACGTCAGAAAATTTATCTTTCGAAAGAAAACCTTTAATTTAAGTAAAAATTTTAAAATCATTAGTGATTCAGATTTAGAAATTAGCTAAACTTTGAACTAAAGAAATACACATTTCTAGTATTTAATTAATAAAAATAAAATAGTTTTCTGGATATAGGTTATTTTTATTTAGGTACATCTACCTATGTACCTACTTTGTCGCTTGTCTGAACAATCAGTGCCAATTTTGAAAATGTCATTTAAGTTCAAAGCAAATTTGAGCACTTTATTCTATTTTATAATATTTCACATCATCAAAGATAACAGAAATTAGTATGATGGTTAATGTATTGTTGGATCAAAATTAGATGGGCACCTTACTGACAACCAAAAAACTGACATCCTCCTTTTGAAACTACGCATTCATAATAAAAGCTATATGCAGACGGCCAAAATAACGAACTTTTTTGTACCGGTAACCCCAATAGCTATAGCAGCGACGCCCTCAACTGCACAAATACTTTGTAGATCGCGCCTAACCTAGAAAATTAGGTATCAATAGTAAAAATAAAATAGGTAAAAATACATACAAGTAAAATAAATAAAAAAAGAATGATTTGTTACTGATAACCTCTAAAGGGAAAGGCTAGATAAAATAGTACATCATCGGTTAATGCTGAGTTCCTGATAAGACTGATTTGAGTAGAGGTGCAGTGATATTGTTTTAGTAAGAATGTTTTAAATTCCTTCTGACCTACGTATGCGTTGCTGTCACACTTCTCAGCTTCGTCGTTTTTCTGTATATAGCCAATAGTAATTAAGTCAAGACCGGACGAGGAAGTAAAGTACTACTGCAGTGGTAGGATATCGCCGGTCTTCCCACCTACAAGCCTCCCCTCGCCTGCTGCCGTGACCGGGATTTCGGGGGGATCCATTTCAGTGATGTCGATAGATCCGTTGTTTAGTAAGAGCCGGTTTTTTCATACTGGATCATATGAGTCGACTTATGACTCTTCTAAGAAGTTCGATGAAATAAAGCAGCCCTATTTCCTACACATCTGATTGAAAATTGTACAATTTTTTTAGTGTATGTAGGTAGGTATCTATTTTGACAAGCTCTGTGGCAGAGTAGGTATATTATTCAAAACCCAAAGTGCAAAATACAAACATTGTATGCGTTTTGTACGTATGTAGATAATTCTATATATCTGGTTGGTGATGACCAAAACCTTGAACTATTAACGTGGAAATGTGCCTTTAAATGGTTTTAACTATCTGCCCTGGTGATGATGGACACTGCAAGGCTGTCCGAAACGTTGACTTAAGGAGGAGGTAGCGCATGACGACTTCTTTACCTGAAAAATAAATCAACATAAAGTTTTAGCCAAGTTTCGTAACTAGATTTGAATTATCAGATAATTTGTCAACTAAACCTCTTACTCCTAACTTCCCCAATTTACCTCCGCTTTTCGGCTATGGTATGAGGTCTTGAAATTGGTACAACAAATTTGTCTGGAACTCACAAGCAATCCGTTCATCTTTTTAGTCACCAGCAATCATTCGTACTCGAGGGGTTAAATGTGTTATTCACGGTAATCACAATAACTCATTAGATGAATGTAGATATTATTTCCTCTGTGTCATACTTGATACTACGCTTCATTCTCTATGTAGAAACTAATCTATGATCTGTATTATATAGCCTCACAGAATGCTAATGTTATTCAAACACCATCGTTGGAATATTTTCTAGATGATTCACACAACGTCTAAGATTGTAACGAATATTATCTAAACATTTTTGTATTCGATATATCCATTTCCGAAACATTTTTTATAATCGAATCCGTTTCCAAATCATTTTCATAATCGATGTATTCGTTTCCGAAACATGGTGTGTAGACTAAATAGCTCTGAAAAGATTAACCACGTCATTTTGGGTGTTTGCATCAAAAACGGATGTAAAACCATTAATGATCGTGAGAGAAATGTGGAGATTCGCAAAGAATGCGAGACTGATGTAAGTGTAGTGAGTACATTAAGAAAGGGACGCTTAGATGGATTGAGCATGTAGAGAGAATGGACGTAGAAATGTGTGTAAGGCGAATAAATGACGCGTAGTGAATGGTAGAAGAAGTCAGGTATCCCCGAGGAAGACATTGCACGGTCAAGTAAACCAAATACTTGAGTCGGGACTTATCAAGAATCAGAATAACAGAAGGGTCTATATACGAGACGATGTAAGAATGTGAATGATCAAGGGGTGTGTGCCAAGATGATCGTTGTTTGGCGGTCCGTCCTCTGTGTCTACCCCTGACGTAGTCGTGGGTCAAACTTGACGCTGTTTGGTCATTTAAATTTTGATAGTATTTTTTATTTATTTCAAAGGGTCGTCTCGTTAGTATTGTTTATTTTATATCCAAACATGTTTTGGTTTTTATAATAGAAGAATTTTATTTTTATTTCTTATCTTTTATATTTTTCCCTACTTACATCACATATTTAAGTAGGGTAGGGCGGGGCTAGTTGAACATGATTTTGCTAATTTGACCCCAGAGTCGAAACTCTCATAGTTATTTTTGTTTTTTCAATTAATTAAGATAGCTTCATTATCTGGCTTTATAATGTTATTCATGAAATGATATAATAAATTGATCTTATGCAAGATATTTTAATTTTCACGCAGAGGGGGAAATGGTTCAACTTGCCTCATAGGTGGGGTTAGTTGAACCACCCCACGGGGCTTGTTGAACAATATAGTGTCATATATGTATTATCATTCACACTCATGGTTTAATAAAACAAATTAAGATATTAAAGTAAATTTATTGAAATAATGAAAGAATACAGAATTAGGTAATAGAACGATTATTTTATCTAAAACAAAAAACAAGTATAATAAAACAGGTAAGTTTCTTAGAATTATTTAATCGATAAAATCGGAAAATGTACATTAGAATAGTTCCAGATGTGCACTTTTGGTGTGCCCACTTTAGACATGCGTGACAACGAACCCACTCTTCTCCTGGAAAGCTCTCTGAATAAATCTCATCACAAATTAGGCTAACATATTCTTCACAATTGTCGGATGATGAGTCTGACATGTGAAGAGTTTTTTCTTAGTTGCCTTCTTTTTGCCTCATCTGTTCCTGTCTTTTGCTTCTTAGATTGCTCTTGGGCAAGAGAATCCTTTTCAGGAGTGTCTGTTAAAATAGCAGCTCTTTTTTTCTTCCTTGCTGTTTGCAGCTGTTTTTAGGCCCTGCCTTTGGAATTGGTCTAACGGTTTCAGGAGAAAAGTAAGTAACTAGATGTAGATGCTACAGTATTGTTGTTGATATTGGGAGAAACATTCTCTTTGCCTGTTGTCGGTAAAGCGTGTACGCATCTAGAAGGTTTAAAAAAATCGGTATTATTGATGTGTTGATGAGTGAAATGAATGCACTACGTATAAAATTACAGTAAGGAATCTGAATGGGGCAAGTTGAACCAAATGGTTCAATTAGCCCCACCCATGTTTAATTACAAATTTCATCGGATAACTCATATACCACTAAATGTATTATAATTTTATAATTTACAAGATGTAGTTGAGTAAACACCAATTTCAAATTGACTTACCTTGACTTTGCATCTCTTTCCTTGGTATCTATTTTCAAAAAAGCAATCGATCGTCTTTTTTTACTTTTGGAACAAAAATCACATAAAATCCCCGTACACACGCTACGGATGCCATGTGCCTACTGAATGATTGGTGGCGCGGTCCCCACACTTCTAGCTTGCTAGAACATGTTCAGCATACTTCGTAAGTCTTTCGGCTCCGAAGATATTGGCGTGGCCCAACTAGCCCCCTGGTTCAACTAGCCCCGCCCAACCCTATTAGTTACCTATTAATTTGAATACCTATACATTTTATCCCTACATATTTTCAATATTTAAGATTTGTTTTTAGTACCTAGGTACCTACATACATAAGGTTTAAATGCTACAAATATAATAACAATAAATGTTCCCGGGAGTGCATAAAAAAAATATTTTAAAAAAAACATTTCGATGTTTTTGTAGTCAGCTTTCTTTCCGAGAGAGATATTTCCGTTTCAATTTAGTACCTACACCTTATTTTTATGCACCTATTTTTTACCAATGCTACTCCGTCCAGAACATAACAATAAATTATAAAATATAATACAAATAATAAAATTTTCTCTTTTTAGTGTTTCAGGATTTTCTCTGTCTGTAAATCATAATTTAAAAAATATGTATTGCGTAATAATCTCAAACGTTCATAAAATATAATGAAAATTCAAATTTTTTTATTGATTTATATAAATCTATAAATTACTAAAATAACACAAATTCCGTGTTTCAGAAATTTTTTCAGTACTTTATAACCATCAGGAACCCGATTTTCCTAATGGTACATTTATTTAGAAGGATTGTAAAAGAATTTCAAATAACAAAAAACAAACAATTTTCTCATAAACAGACCATGTCCGCAAAAACACCATTTCGCGACACCGTGCGACGTCAATATTATTATGTCAACTTCACAACGAACATCTCGCATCCCGGTTTGTTCAACTTTGATAACAACCATATCACTCGAATTAATTTTAATCAATCGTTTTAGCTATTTTTGTAATGGATATCTTAATATCACGAAGTGATAATATCTGAGGAGATCGACTGTTTACATTAAAAGTGCGTGAATGTTTTTTTTTCCATTTTGCTGTTACTTCCAGGTTCTCTAGGTCTAGTAAGATATCCCTTATTCTGATCTCTCATATGTTGGTAATGCGTGATTGCAATTATTCATGTTTTCCTCGTAATCATCTCATCAATTCCATGCTAATTTGAGTTACGTCATCCTCCTTCGCATCGCGGCACTGGAACTTTCCTCGCGAATGGAACTATGATTATCAACCACTTCATAACGTATTCATACACGCATTAATGGTTATTTTCACTTTTTATGAAGCACGGAGAAATGTGTAGGGAGGTGCGTCTATCGCAACAACAAATTGTAATACCTCAATTACCTATTACTTTCGTACGGGTTACCAAAGTTTTTAGAAATGCTAACAATTGCGACACACTCAGGTATAGCATTTATTTTTTTTAAATCTATCTGTAAAAAACAAAGTTTTTTTACTATAGTTATTATTTTTTTTTTTGTGACTGAACTTTCCTACCCAGGAACTGGAGTCGACAACTCTACCAACCTCGCCAAATGCCGATCGTGTAGGAAATTTATTTCTTATATTAACTGCTGTAATGTCATCCGGTTTCAGAGAAATGCGTTTATAGTACTTCAAACCATCCCATTTCCCATAAACATTCTGCCTTCCATTCTATGGTCCACAGACTTGTCACTATTCCGCTATCTCAAGTTAACTTTAATATTGAACTCTCTATAATCAAATCTATCGCCATAAATAATGGATATACCCATACCTTAATTGATAAAATCCTTTCAAAAAAACAACGACTCATATTTTGTAATAAATTCCTGTATAATAGTATCCCCAACATCGCAGTAAATAAAAACCACGGTTGGCGTAGAATTTTATACATTAATAATTTCTCGTCCTCATGTGTTTTAAAATTTCCAACAGAAATTAAAGCAGCTTTTTATACCAATAATAACCTAGGTAAACTTTTAATTAACTCAAAAGATAAAGAAAATAATTTAAGCCATTCTGGCATCTATAAACTCAAATGTAATGATTGCGAAGCATTTTACATTGGTAAAACTGCAAGAAATGTTCAAACGCGGGTAGTTGAGCACTTGAGATGCTTAAATAACATAGGTTTTTCGGAATTTGCAACACATTTAACAGATAAAGATCACTCATTTGATAAGCCTTCAGGTATAGAAGTATTACATAGAAACGGGATAGGTCTACGCCTCAACAATTTAGAAGCACTCGAGATAAAAAAATCCCTTAAAGTCAATAAAATCAATTTATTAAATAAACAATTAGATTTAACAAACAGCCCCATTTTAAATATATTTCCATTCCCTGCACCTATGTTTACCCCCTCTCTCCTACCTAAGTCTTCCACCCCCACCAAAGTTGATGTTCTCTCTCCCTCTTCCAGCTTAACTATAAGTACCCATACACCTCTGTAATTAATTTAATATGTTTTTATTAGCCCTGATGAAGGTTCGGGTTGAACTGAAACCGGTTGGTTATAAATATATACAATAAAGTGGTATTCAAACAAAGTTATTTTATTTTAATTATTATAAATGCGTTTATGTCCACGTGATAGTTTGCATGTTTTTGTTTGCATTTGCTGTTGATAGAATGCATTTTCATCGACAACGAATCTATCTGCCGAGTTTCAGTTCAATCGGATGGTCGAGATCTAAGATTTGCACTCATTATAACGAAAACAAAAGTGAAATTCAAGATTTATTTGAATTATATTTTATAAAAATTAGTTCAAATAAATCGTTAGGTTGGGTTTTGGTCAATTTTATTTAAATAACTTCTCATGACTTTATATCACAGTATTTAAAAGTGTTTTGTTTTGTCCGGTTACCATTTCAAACACCTCCGATCCCTAGATTATGAACCTCTTTACGTGATATAGGTACCTTTCGTTGTATGAAAATCTGACTAAATATCGATACCTATGAGTGTGTAAGGCAAAACCTGAAACTGCAGGTGAACATTATTACGTTTACTTTAAAAGGTTGGTGTGTCTGTGTGCAACGTGTTGGAGGTTGGAGGTGTAGAGAAGATATTTTGCCTGAAAACCGGGAGAAGGTTAAGACCAAATGCGAAAAAATCATTGACCAATTCTGTATACAAGCACATCACAATATTATTCAATTGACAAAGTCGTGCTACCCAAATAATTAGAAACGATTTAGAATAAGATTTTTTTTAAATAAATGTCTATAAAAGTATAGGTATATTTAATAGTATTCTTCAGATTAAAATGCAATATAATCACGAAACGCAATAAAAATCTAAGTGCGTACTCAATTCTGAATTATTTGATGCCAGCACAATCGTCAAAGCGTAAAATTGTGAGATACGAAAAAACTCTCACTTTATAGGGAAAACATGTTATGCTAATAAGTAAGACGAAAGTGTAAGCTGACCCAAATTTTTGTCTTGTTTTTTGATTGGCCCAAAAGTTTTTTCGCTCATATCGGTTAGATTAGAGTAAATTACAAGTGTTGTACTATAATTACAAATATAATGTATTATGTATATATTCTTGCGTGAAGGTCATAGACATCCAATTTGACAGACTTGCCTTAATACGAAATCTGGGTATCATTTCGACGAGCTGGAGGTAAACCACGTGTCGATAATTTTGGCACCAGGAGGGTATAAGATGATTTGAATAAACTACGGCATCAGTCGTACATTGAAATAACCAGACATTGTGCAGAAAAGTAAAGTAGGGCAAAGGTTTGCAGCGTAGTAGCCTTTATCTGAATTGATAATATGAATGTTCGTTTTTAAAAGAACCACCTGGCGTAGCGACGCTAAAAATGAGTGAGGTGGGTAAATTATAACATAAAACTTTGTAAAAGTGTCTAACTAAATAGTAAACGATGTATTCAATTCTTACTTTGTTTACCCGATTTGGAATTTGTAGTAAAGTATTTTACGCAGCCAGTCATTTGCGCGCAATTGTAAAATGGAATAGTAGTAATTCGTAAGAACATTTTATTTTCTAATAGCTTACAATGCGAGTTGCCTGTATTCTGCCACTATTCATTTATTGACAAATCACAGAAAGGGAGACGGTCACGCCGCCTCCCGCTTAATGCGCGCTTGGTTTGTTCCCCATTTCCCTAACTGACTGGTCTATCAATTCGAATGTCTGTGGTGACGGTCTATTAACCTTTAGCATACCGGCATACCGGCCACCACGTTTAGGTGGCTGCCGATATTGTGCATCATCATACTGCAGACGGCCGACCATACCTTAGCGTTTGCGGCTCTTTCCATCCGAATGTGGAGATTCAATAACTACAATAGGGTTGAGCCTTATAACTTGTAACAAAGAAAAATTTGAATTAAAAACTGTGTTACTGATACGGGTTAACTTAGGATGGGTTGTTTCGCAGAATTTGATCCATTCATCCAATTTCAACGATCATTTTCGGGTTCTGTGAAAGTCCTATTCAAGTTCTGTTATTATATCATTATAGGCTAGTTGCTTGACAAAACTAAAATAATAACAGAACTTGATAAAATCTTTCACATTTTGTTGCGAAGTAGGTACTATGATAAATTATTAATTAAATAAATTACCTTCTCTTTACACTTCAAAATAATAAGATTTCAATTTATAAAGATCTTGACTAACGTTTTCTGAATTAATATTATAGTGGGTGATAATAAAATAACTATTGTTATGTGTACTTAATTACAACAAATTAAAAATAATTTACTTTTGGGTACACTTGTACTTATAGAATCTGCCAATTATACTTTCCCATAAATATAAATAAATCTACTTTTTTTTAAGTCCTCGAAGCTATCTAGTAAGTGAATTAACCTACCCTTAAAAATTGTTAATTTGGCATCAGAAATCTTCCCATAAAAGTATGTATATCTCAAGTCCCAGTCAGTAACTCTGGTAGCTAAGTATGGTTGGTGATAGGTAGGTACCTGGCAAGGTGCGATCAACCTTCCCTTCATAATAACTCTCTGCCTTCGCCGCGCGTTCGCGACGTTTAAACGACGACTGTCGATCCGATGTGATTTCCGCTATCGAAGAATAACCCGTCGGGAACGTGGGCCACATCACAAGTAGTGGGTGGAAGCCACTTTTTATGTTAAGCAAAGTACCTCCACTACATGTCTGTCTATACGTTTACCTGACGTCAATATTAAGCGGGTTTTTTCGATTCGGCTCTATTATGGACACATCCGTTTCATATTTCGTGAATTTATAGTTATCTTTTTTATTGTTAAAAAATATATTTAACGCATTCAAATTATACAGCAGATATCGTATTGGTTCTCGCTTTACCTATGGAAAATGTAACATATAATCTACTATCTAGTGGGATGGACCGTGGCACATTCCGGAATGTTGGTGCCTACTGAAAATAAGAACAGTAAGGGACACTGTAAAAGTGGAACAAACCTAACAATTTCTGAAAATTTAGAGTAGGTTAGTGGATGGTGTGTGTTTAAAAAATTCTACTTCATCCAGTTAATTTCAAAGTAGTTCTTGCACGAATTTATTTGCAACTCAAACCAGCGCAATTGTATTCATTTCACCCAGAAAATATATAATGCGCATAACATTAGTTGCATAGAAACAAAATAAATGTGTGTTGCCACGGAGTCCGAAGAACGAATTAATATTTATTTTCATTGTTTCAGTCGGTGCATTTCTCTTAGATTGCGATCTGTTGATAAAACATGCACCGCCGAAAGGTTGCACCTGCATAATATATTAGTATCAATATAAAATTTTTGTCTTCAAAAATCACAATTATTTTAGCACATTTTTTTATAATTTTTAAAATAAAACTTGCCTATCATGAATTCTTATCGCACCGTTTGCAATTTCCTTTGATTGGAAATGAGGGAATCCTGCAATAACTCTTCTCGTATCTTTTCGAATCATTGTATTTATGGAATCTTTATCAAAGCTCATCACCGCCACAGAGAGGATTATTATGTATAACATGCCATAAAATACTAATAACTAGATACTCGCTATCTAAAGTTCTCTCGTTTTCATTTGTTTTGTAAATGGAAACAAGGGAAAAATCCGTTATAGTTATATGAATTATTCATACCCATTAGTGTAATATTTGTAGTACCAGTGTATCTTCTTAGGTATTAACTACACCACGTAGATCAGTGAATTATTATTCTTATTTAGTTCATAATGTAATTGTGATGTCGTGATCTGCTCTGATGATGAACAATGTAATGATGTCCGAAACGTTGGCTAAAGGCGGAGGTATCGCAACCCGGCATAGTACCCCAAAAAATAAATCACTATGATACTTTTGGCCGTGATAATCTCAAATCATATCTCTCCAGTCATTAATTTATTTTATTTTATTTTAGGCAATAGCAGCAAGGAGAGCACAAAGAAAGATCGGCAAGCTGTTTCACCGGCCACTCGTTCCGCCAATGGTAAGTAATTTATTTAAAGTATAAAGCTATATAATTCCCCAACCTCAGAGCATAGCATTCTTTACTTCTTTTAGACTTCTTACACGGTAGAGATTCATTATTAGAATATTGACTTTGGCAAAGAAATGTGTGCTGGAAGATGCGGGTGACCTACTTTCACTGTTCCAGGGCTTTCTAGTCTAGTGATGTCACGTATTTAGGTTGTTCACGTAACCCAATTTGTACAAAATCACCTACCTTCCAAAACTAATGCGTGACAACTTTCATAAAACATCGGGAAAATAATAGAATTGACGAAAATATTTTCAGAACAATTTCAATTTCACTTCAGTGAGACCATTCTCCAATCTCCTAAGTTCTTGAATATAGTTTCACACTATTTCGCGGATAGGTTCAGAATTCACCGCAATACGTATCAAAGCAATATCTAATGAATACGTTATTTCTGCTTGGAATATTTACGGTAAAATTACCGATTTGAAATGCCTCCTGCGGATGTCATTTCTTTAAAAAATATAAGGTTTCAAAAGAACTCCGCGCATCCATAGGCCAGTATTACAATACATTTATTAGAATGTTTTTTATTTCACTTCGACGCCGTTTTTCAGTAGATATATGATGCAAATTCGAATGGTAGCAGAAGTCGGGGATGCCCGTGGAAGACATGGCACGATCAAGTGAATCAGGTACTCGAGTCGGGTCATGTCAAGAGTCAGAATAATAGAAGAGTATGTAGGAGACGATGTATTAATGTGAATGAGGCAAGAAGTGTGTGCCAAGACCGAGTTATTTGGCGGTCCTTCCTCTCTACCTACCCCTTCGGCGAAACGGCGTGATGGTTAGTTAGTTACGCCGTTTTTCACCGTAAATACTACTCCTAATACGACAATCTAATTGGGTTAATCCCTTTAATAACTATTTTTCTTTTGGCATCAACCCACCGATCCCCCACAAGTAAGTGTCGAATTTCTTCAAGCATCTTTTCGCACTATACCTACCAAAGATATTAGAAGAACGAGATGTGCTATGAGCAGGGACCCAATTTTCATTTCAGCAGACAATTGCTCGCATGCGAGGATCGCGCACGATAAATTATCTACTGTTTCGATAAATGCGTATTTTCGACCGTCGTAGATAATGTAAAACAACCGATATTAATACCAACATAAAAATGTACCAATTTTTTTTATTATATGGTAACCCGTGTATTTAACTTCATAGATTTGATACATTTTTCTATATACATCTGTTTACGACTGTCAATTTTCAATTCACTTTGTTGTTCTTTGAAGAAGTAGTAATTTGACCCAACAGGATGTTGGTAAGATCCTGTGCCAAAAAAATTCAACGCAATTAAAATCTGATAAAAAACAATGTTTTATTATCATATCACTGATTTGAGTACAAAAAATGATTTGTTTGCATATAACGGGGATCATTAATCGTTTTTACCTTCGTTTTAACATCTACAGACTTGATTTTATACGGTTCTTTCATCAAAGGCGACAATAGATCGATTAATTTGAGCACCAATTGTTTAGATGGTCGAAATTTTTTTATGAACAGTTCATTACTCAGACTAAATGCATCATTTCTTGGTGGCCTTTCAGTTAAATATTCGGCCTGTTCCATGTCTTCGGTCGCTTGTATGTGCGTCAAATCTTCAAAACTCACCATTTTTATAATAATTAACAAAAATACGACACACGAAAACGGTACAAGTAACACTTTTTGACAGTTGAACTACTACTAAAACCAATAGTCCAATTATCTACTGCTTTGTAATAGATAATTATCTATTAGAAATTCCAAAATACGCTTTCTATCGAAAATTAGTAGATAATTACTCGATGATAGAAAAACTATAGACAACGTAGATAATTATCGCATGCGAACAGTTGTCTACTGAAATGAAAATTGGGTCCCTGTTCATACTGTGTGGAATTGTTTTGCCCAGTGTCGCCGGTTTTGTTCACCAATACTACTGCACACCTTCGCTTACGCTAAGGTATCCGCACTAATACATAGAACAGATGTATGTGCGTACACGTCCCGATAGTATTCAAAGTACCCTAATTAGGTAGTACTCCGCCTACGGTCCGGCGGCCAACATAGCATATCTCGTTCTTCTAATATCTTTGATACCTACATAGATATCAACAAAAAATATTTTGCTTATTCGATGCAAAATTTTAAAGGACGATAATCTTGTTAACTATCCTATAAAACTGTTTTCTCCGTGATCTAATACTAATTTAATCAATATTTCCGCGTGGTGTGGGGATACTCTCTCCATGTTAAATTATAGCAATTTTTCATTCAAAATCTGTCGTTGAAAATCTGCCACCTTAAAATCAAATGAATGATTGGCATTTCCCCAGCTGTGATGACGCGCTATCAGGAAATAATGACTGCTTTGAGCCAGTTAACGATCGTTGACGTCCTGGAAACTTAATGTCGATTGAGAAAGGTACACAAAATTGCAGTATTGCAAATAACAAAAAACCGACTATTTCATTTTGATAATTAACCGGAGATTCAACCAGCTACAAACGTATAACATCGGGTTATTATTTGGGACGCCATCCATTTGGGCGGCATTCTTTAGGCTAATGACTATGCTTGGTGTGGGAAGGATTTGGCTGCACATTTTCTATTTATTGCTTACATGGTCGCGATTGTTCCTTCTTATTCATTTGCAATAGCACAAAGTGCAGCATAATCGTCTTTGTCTTTAAACCCACCTGAAACAATTGTGTTCTATTTCGTTGCATCATATTAAATGATTCAGACAACCTCGGTGCGGTCCATAAGGTCGAAATATTCAGCATTATTTTATAACATTTTAGAATTCTTTATTGCTTTTATAATATTTAGACTTTTTGAGTTAATAATATGGGTACAATATTATTGCATTTGTTTTGTACTTATTTAGGAGTGCAGAAGACCTTTTTAAAAATGTTATATACATACATGTTATGTTAAGTTTCATTTACATGAGTAGGTGCTCTGCTATCTCCATTTTTTTAGATATCCAAAATATCTTAATTTATTCTTTTATAAACGGTTGACACTGTCTGGAATATGTTATGTAAAATATTTTCTTTTATGTAAATTTCATTGCGTACAAGAATAAATTAAATTGAATATTTTGATGCAAATTCTTCAGAGGTTCAGTACAGTAAGTATCAGCCAATGTACATTGAGCTTATACGTTAAGCTCTGTCCCAGCCATCCTTTAGTTTACGAATACCTAACAAAAGTAGTATTTTAGGCGGTATATATTTAGTTAAGGTCCTATCTTTTCGGCTTTAGGGCCTGCATGTTATAGGGACTCTTGCCCTACTTCCATAATTTCACCCGTCACCGCCACAGATGCCCGAGGGACGCGACGCGACGTTGACAGTCGTCCGGGCTGTCCCTGGGATATTAAACAGGCAAAATTCACTCATTTAAAACTCTGTTCATAATATCACTTTTTCTTTATACTAAAAGGGCAAAAATCGCAACAATTGTAACAATAAAACAAGCCTTTACAGGATACTTTTATTTGCTTCTTGGTTTCATTATTTATTTCACCTTAGAATGAAAATTGCGATCCCCGACCATTTCTGAGCCGTTAATAAGCCTCTGGCAGACCACGCTATAAGCGCGCTATATTTTCGTGGCTTGGTCTATTTCAGCATATCGCTCGCCATACATTCCCATTGGTAGTGTTTGGCGATCAATATGCTGAAACAGGCCAAAACATGATGGGTGTGGTGTAATGTGTCGCCTACCATATGCGTTTTAATGTGGAGGTAGCATCCTATATGGTTGCACCATGAACCTTAGAGATGATGCGTACGCAATGGATGTCTGCGTTAAAAATGACCGGTATCTGTACGCTTTTCCCCGAAACGGTTCTTATTCTAGGAAGAATATATATTGTATTTTTTTTTTCAGTGCGTTGTTTATTACAGTTATTGAGAATTTTTCTACCACGATGCTAGGCACAATGCCCGTGATGTGGTGGTCGATTATACATAAAGTACATGAACATAATTTCAGAGAATATATCAAGTGTGAAATGTTGATGAATTTTAAAGAAAATTCGAAGTATCTAATTTTAATATATGTATAAAAATCCAACTAAGTATGTTTTAATCAAGATTTTAACATTATTCTCTATTATAAACTATTAAAGGTGTCCTATCTTCTTTGTACCCACTATAGTATTATGTATAACGAACTGTAAAAGAGGGTGACACAATGCAGCGAATTGAAAAGTCGCTTTTAACAATGCTAACGTACAGATTAGATTATAGAAGCGATGTATCGAGCGTCAGCCTGCTATTCCAAACGAATGCATAAAGTCCGCAAACCGTGGCAAGATGCCCAGAAATCAACTGCAGTGAATGTTGAATCATTAACATTATTTAGTCCAGGCGGTAGACTAGGCGGTGCGCGTGGAATGCTTTCAATTTTAAATTACAAAGACTTGTTCTTCCCGTATGTTGGTGACAGCCAGAATTCGGTTCAGAACAGTGCGGTACCTTCAGAAACTTTACTGCATTTAAATCTCTGACTACTCATCATGCGGCATTTTTGCTAACGGACGAATCGAGTCGCTTATCACGATCACAATGTTTGTGGACATGATATCAAAAACTTGTGTCCGAAAAGGTATAATGAAATAATTTACTCGAGTTTTGAGAAGTTGGTACGTAAAATCAGTTTTACATTAGTCGAATTAGATGAGTGAATGTTAAAAATATATAAATTTTACGATTCAGTATTAAATTAGAAAAACACGACCTTCGTCGAATGTCACAGCGGTGCTGCCAAGGTCTGGAATCCATGAGAGGACATTGTGTCAGCGCTATATTAGCAGCAGACACATACCTGGACGGATGACGAACCTCGTGCTGGCACTGTTGGTGGACGCGGTGCACTCTCTCGCTGTAGCAGCTGGTCCAATTTCCTCAAGACCTAGGATTCTTGCAGCAGATTCTCCATCTTCGTGTCACCTGTTTCTGTACTTCATTTTATTTAACTTAATTTCAATTTGTAATATTTATATTTTTTGTAATATCTGCATTAACTGTAAAGCGCCCCTGAGGTGATATCTCACATCCAATAAATAAATAAAAAAAAAAGTGGGTGTGTCAAGCCTACGCAAGACAGAAGTGAAACTTCTAGTTTCAGCTGATGCTTGGCGTGGCGCAGTTCGCTGGTGTCTGAGAAAGAGGAAAGAAGAGAAGAGAGAGAACGTTCGTGAGCGGCTCCCCCACCTCAACAAGGTTTCACTTCAAAAATGCCACAGCCGAGAATCGAACCTCGCTTAACTGATTGAAAGCCAACCACGCTGAGCACCAACTGTAAGCAAAGCCGCATAAATTGATTATATTATGTAGGTTCTGAAAATATGAGAGCTTGTTATGTTTTATAATGTTACCTACATCACACCCAAAATATAATATATTTTTAAAAATAATGTACAATGTACAGAAATAGAATCCCACACAAGATCGCGTAGTGCGCTCTAGCGAACGGATATTTTATCAGAGGGAGATAGTTTTAATTTTTTTTTCTGTAAATTATTACATATTATCAAAATAAATAAATTAATTAAATAAATGTAATACAATTATCATAATATACGGATTAGATAATAATTTTAATCCAACACAATAACGCAAAGCGCGCTCTAGCGGAGTAATGTTTTATCACAGTGAGATAAGTGTTTTTATTATTTTGCAATATTATTTTCTTTTAAAAAATGTTCTGACCTACTAAAAAATAAGATATTGAATGAAAAAGGCGTTAAAAACAAAAAAATAATGTGCGATGGCCGAGAATCGAACTCGGATCAACTGCTTGGAAGGCAACTATGCTGACCATTACACCACCAACGCCAGTTGTCGGGATGAGCTAAGAAGCATTTATATGTTACTTCAAAACTTTGACTAGATCAAATGAACTTTAATCGGTGGTCCCGCATTTTCGTTTCGGTCATGAGTCGGTTTTACTCCGGTCCTCGAAATTGCATGACGCGCGTAAAGAAGTTTCACTTCAAAAAGGGCAAAAGGTTGAATGTACTCATTTCGTTAGATCATATTTTGACTCTTCCCTTCTTCTTTTCCCACACCGACAAGCGCCGTCGATAGTACGAGTACAATGACAAACTCTCAGTTCCAATAAACGCCCGTCTATTAGCCAGTCTATTGGAATACATATTGAAAAACTTGTTTTTATTGCTTTGTTTGGAAAACATAGGGTTTTATGATTTCTGCCCTATAGACGCTGAACGCTGAGCATCGCAATCTTTACATTATTTGATCCCTTAAGAAAATATAAGTTCAATTTATTTTATAATTCAAATTCTCTATACTCCTGGAAGAAAACGTAAGAGCCGTCCCGCGTAAAATACGAATATGAAAGTGAATAACACACCGTATTTGAATAAAAAGATAAAAATAACGGAGAACACTGCATTGCAGTCAACAGCTCTATCTTTCCAATCAATCGAATATTTAACGAATCAGCCAAGTTTTTTTAATTAGTTTTTTTTTTTACATTGACAGCATTAATTTGTTGACTTGGCCTTGGAGATATCAAATTTGCTTTGCTTGAAGGTTCTGTGATTGTTTCATTTAAAAGTTACCGTTTTAGAACATAAAATAGGTTTACTACACCGCCGACTGCAAAGTTAACGATGTCAAATACAGACTTAGTAAAGATGTAGTGAAAAGAAAAAAAAAGCGAACATAATGACGTAAATAAGATGAAAAGAAAATATAAGTAAATGGTGATTACTAATTACATCCATAATGATAATAACGTATATTAAAATATACGTTATTCATAACGTATTTTAAAATATTACCAATTTATTTATACAGTAGTAGATCTAATTATATAATTTAAGTACTAATTAGATCCCATTATGTTTGATTTGGGGTTAATGGGTTTTGAAAAAAATGTTCACTTTTAATTACAGTTTAATGGAATAATTACTTAAAAGTATCTTTGTCGGTGGCTGGAGTGCTTTAGTGGGATGTTGAGATTTAGATTTGTTGTTATTATTAAACATTGGAGTTCCTTTTCAAATAATATTATATTTGCAAGTACAAGTGTGTCGAGGTGTTATACCTATAAAAGAAGAATGTAAAGAAGAGAAGCGAGAAACGCCTTGAATTTCTTATTTTATCCTCCAGCAGTTAATAATTTATTATCCCCATTATCCTCAGCGATTAATTCATTTGTGTTAGGGAAACGAGAAAAACCTATGCAAGAAAGGTATTTAATTACATACTTTTACTTTTTTTTTTATTATTATATATTTTTTTATTTAGTAAAAGATTATACATTTATATACATTATTTAAGAAATGTTTTGTTTGCCCAACTAGGAGGATTCCCGTTTTAGGACAGTCAAATTAGGATGAGTATTAACATTTTGATAAGTATAGTATTAAAATAATAATGAAATAATAGGTATATGTACTTTTAACTGGTGCCTTAACCTTCTAACATATTTTTTATAAATATGAATAACAAAGAGAAGAAATAGAATAAAATAAAATATCCAATTAAACATAAGATTAACTGCTGCTTGGGTAGCATTCTACTTCGAAAGTACTAGGTAGGTACATATATACACATAATGATAAAGATTAGAACATAAAGGTATCTTTTACATGTTTTTTTTTTGTTGGAGTTTTTGTTGTTGTTTGTGGTTTGTGTTTGATTTCATTTTTTGTGTAGTAAAAGTTCACTCTCCTTTCTACCTAATTGATGAAACCAATTAGTGGTCAATTTATGAAGAATAGCTGTGTTTTCCTTTTTCCAAGCATCAGGCATGAAGTTGTATAGTTTTGAATGAGTGCACTTGCGGTGCACGTTTGTTCTAATTGCTTAAATGCGCGGTTTTTTTCACTTTTATCAAATATTTACTTAAATAAGGACTTCCTACCGATGCTTTTCCCTTAGATTTACGCAATTCATGTTTTTGAATTGTCACGTCCATATCGGTGGACGTGAACGAATGGTCCACGATTTCGATATCAGTAGTTTTCGGCATTCTTTTATTATTATTTTTTGAACGTTTAAAAAATGTGAAACACCTTTTTAATTGATTCTTCACGCAACATTTGGTAGGTATGCATTCGCAAAGACTTGGTGGATAGGAAATCTCAATATCAAATCCTGCAATATTGTCCTACCTACCCAATGTACCCATCGTAAAATGTCACCATGACCGGTATATTTGTTGAGAGATGTCAATAAATTCCGTGTAAAATAATACCTCAGACAGGGAGGATTAATGTATAACATAACCACACCCGCGGAATAAAGTATTGTGAATTTATATTCTAATATTCATATTTCATGTGAAAAAACCAGAATCTGGCAGACATTGAGGAATACTGTCTATCAAGTTTAGCGGATGCATAAAAATATATTGTCCCAATAAAACAATTGCAATTAACATAGTACTTGAACTGGTTCTTCGGGTGTGTTGCGTAGGGCTTATTCCAGCAGCACCTCCTAACACCAACTAATACAAATTGATGTTTCATAACTCATTAAGTAGCGGGTTGAATAGTTTAGTTAGCGTTGAATTTCAGACAAATTAACATAAGCCAATCTCATTACGCCAGAGATCAACGTTTGAGAGTTTTGGCTGATTCGACTGACATATTTTCTGCCTCATAGTTAAGAGTGCAAAGAGTGCAAGGCTGATGTAAGCGTAATGATTAAGATTAAGAAAGGGACGCTTAGATGGTTTGGGCATGTAGAGCGAATGAGCGATGAAAGGAGTGTAAGGAGAATATATGATGCAAATGCGAATGGTAGCAGAAGTCAGGGACGCTCGAGGAAGACATGGCACGATCAAGTGAATTAGATACTTGAGTCAGGCCGTGTCAAGAGTCAGAATGAGGAGTATGTATGAGACGATGTATGAATGTGAATGAGGCAAGAAGTGCGTGCCAAGACCGAGTTGTTTGGAAGTCCGTCCTCTCTGTCTACACCTGCGGAAACGGCGTGGTGGTTAGTTAGTGAAGATAAACTCAGGTTTCTGGTTTGTTAAAAAACTGTATATACGTAACAATAAGCGTAATAAATTGCCCTATGCAATTTCGTTTCTTGTTAGTTGCATTTAAGACAATAAACAACGGTAATCAGGTATCAAGCCGACATATGTCGACAACCGCGTGAATAAAATTTGAAGATTTTGATTTAAAGAGAGTTAGAAGGGTTTTTAGTATCGTAATAAATCTTCCCCGATCATTTCAACGTCCCTCTGTGTACTACGAATATCATAATTTCCTTACCCCTATTTCATTCAATGATAACTCGTAAATTTCAAGTGGCACACTTAGTAGCTACTCACTCACAAATTATCCAGCCAGCCGAGCTCTTACTTGTACCCATCCCTTGTACCTTGTGCCAGCAAAGTACGGTGTCTGGGGGATGTTCCCGACTTCTCCTGCTGCGATCCTGGTAAACTTCTGCCTACTGCATTGTTCCTGAAGGCGGGCGGGCGCGGGGATGCTATGGGCACGCTGGGGGTTGCGGGGGAGATGACTGGCGGAAAGGGGGGAGAGGGGAGGGGAAGCTGGAGCGATCAATAGCGAAAGCGAAACTGACCGCCCGCCGCCGCCCTGCGCACCCACCACAGTACAGGATCCGTGCTGGTGCTAACACGAATGTGGATTGCTAATATGTATAAGCATGTAAAATCGCTTTCATTAAAGCAACACATATAATAATAATCTTCCCGTCTTCATTTTACATTTCAATTTTCACCAAAGAACGTGATTTACTTCATAAGGGAGTGCGTTTTTGTTATATGTATCATTTAAGGATGTATTTTATCATTTTAAAATACGTATATTTTAATTTCACTTTCGGGAATGAATGAATACATGCAAATCTTTGAAGCGGAAATTAACATTTCCCGTCATCCGATCGTCGGTAGATACACTCGCTGTCGATGACAGTGCGTTCTATCAACTAATTCCATCAGCAATCACGTACACACACTCGAAATTTCTCTAAAATCGGATGACATTACAGCGGCTAATATACGAAATAAATGTCTGTCCTACCCAATCGAAATTTGGCAACGTTGGTAGAGTTGTCGACTTCAGCACCTGGGTAGGAATTTTCAATTGTAAGTCGACAATTTTTAAAGTTATTCAGACATTTTAAAATAGATTTTTAAATAAACTTTATTTTTTACTAATAGTTGCTATTCTCTCAGCAGTAAATAAACTGTGTCGATTTGACAAACGGGTGACCGGATAAATCATCACATCTTTAAAAAATTATATAAAGTCATGGAAAGTGATGAAACAAATACTTTATTAACTGGGTTAAGTAAGTTAGGTTAGGTTATTTTTTTTTTTTCGTTTCTAATGACTTTATTTCACTTTTTAAAAGTGTGTTGAATTGTCACTGTGTTGAGTTATCATGGAACTGATACACGAACCCACCATTCGAGATTTATTTGTTTGTTCGTCAGAAAAAAAATTCTATTATAAATAGGTATTGAAATTAAAACTGCTAACATATTTATTATGTAGGTACATTTGCGTACCCTATATCCGGCGCGCTCATTTCATATTATTCAAAAATTACGATGCGTTGTTGTTTTTCACTTTTTCTGATAATGAAATTAGATCTACTGCTTAAAACCGCACAAAAATAGTACCACCTTAAAGAATAGGGTAGATACACCTACTTATCAGATTCCTTTGTTGGGCGAAATGGTTCGCGCGTTCGCGCTGAGTCAGCCAACAGCCCGCAGACGTCAGCCGGAGCCGGGACGGGAGAGTCTCCGACCGGGTACACCCTTCCTACTCCCTTTACCGGTTCAACCACCCTTGTCCTTGTCATCGTCACCCACCACGTGGCGAGCCGGGGGAGGGGGCGGGGGCTGCTCCCAACCATTCATGGATTACCGAACTAGTTAAATAGTGTCCACGTGGGCACTGAGCATCGCTCTAAATGACGCCAGCCATATATAGATTAGATAGCCGTCAATATAGAAATTTAGTTGCCTATTTGGGAAATAAACCATTCAGCATTTTCTTCCGGGACGTAACACGAGCTTCGCGAGGATTGCTGCGGTTTATTTTTATAATCTCGGATAATCTATAAACGTTTGATTCTTGGCTGTATTTATTTCTGCGAGTGTGTTACCTACATAAGGTTTTTTTATGTTTTATATGTAATTATCTTTTTTTATGTGACACTTCACAATAGCGCCGCTGTCTGTACAGTATAAAGACAGGTCACCACCCGGTTGGGCATCGTTGTGAGGCGGGTTAAGGAGGGGCTATAGGATGGGATTTATTAATGCGGGTCTTGAAGAGATCCGGATTATATAAAGGAGGAAAAGCAGATACTGGTAGCTCGTTCCACATAAGAGCCGACTTGTATAAAAATTAGTCTTATGGTACGTATACATTTGCGAACCGAAACGCGTACCGAGTCACGAATTACGGGAAATGAATGGAGCAACTTCAAGCGGCATTTCGCGTCATTTGCTGTTGCTTCGTTCCTTTCTCATAAGTTGATGTTCAGTTCGGCAGTTCGGCTCGCGTATGTATACGTAGCATAAGAAACGACCAGTTCTCATGAAGCCAATACCAACAACTGTGAACGGGTGCTCAGCTCTTGTCCGTACAGTTTCACCCACGTCCACCGGTGCATCGGGCATCAATGCTGCTTTAGCTCTTTATAAGCAGGCTGCATTAAAATACATGTATAACAGGCCCAGCATGCTATTTCGTCGGTGTATTAGAGATCGTCTGTTAACAACACATTGTCAATCAGACTAACCGCCCTCCTTTACACAGAATCAAGAAGGTTTATCAAGTATTGTGGGGCTCCAGCCCAGAGGTGGCTCCCAAATTCTTGAGATTTGTATAGGGTTAGCAGCTGGTCACTAATCTTCTTTGAAGCTTCTTCAATAGTCAGATTCACTAGGGTTTCTATGGAGCCCCGATGCTTGAGCCGGTCTTCTACTAGGTACTTTACGGTAAAGTAGTATTTAATAACGCAATCTACCTAGTACACTTTTACTCCAAATCCCCCCTGTCCTTCGCTCCACGCTTTTACGAAAATATTAACGTATTTATTATGACGAAACTTTTCTTTCTGAAAGTTTTTACTAAGTTAAATGGCATATTTTTACACTATCGCGGAGCAAACAAAGTAACAAATTGCAATTGCGAAAAAGTTTTAAAAAATCTTCTCGATGATAAGATTGTGCATCGTACATACATCGTACAACATCGTATAATCACGATATTTGAAATGGTTAAATTGGTGTTAGCAAGGTAGTTTGTTCATAAAATGTATTTATTAGGTTAATCCATACGGACCTTATTAATTATTCTTATCGATTGTTGTGGTAACCGGCGGAGTGTCAGTTATCAAGCTTAGCAGCCCGATATCTTATCGCTGCGATTAAATTATACTTTTACAATATAACCTCGAACATGAGGAAACCGCAAATACTGGAAATTGTTACTTATTTATCATTTAATTTACATTGCAATAAAAGTGCTCCAAAAAAATATACAAAAAACAAATTGTGTGTTGTATGCAGAAACCATCCAACCCACACATTAGCAAGCTGAGATAATCGTATTTGAATGTTTGCAGAGTGAAAAATAAATAAACTGTGTTGATGGTAGAAGCTAGATTATTTTAATATTACAATAAATAAGCATTGTTTACTATGTGTCATATTCAACATTTTAATTATTTTGTCAATAAGGTTACAGTTTGGAATTTCATAGGTTGGATGGTTTCACCAAAATTAAAAATTAAAGAATATTAGAATTTACAAAACTTTATTTATTTAAAAAATGAATGTTTTATAGATAAATATGCAGAACACACTGATATAAAGGGGCAAATGGTAAAAGAAAATTAAATAATGTTATTCGTGTGATATCTTTGAATTTTTGTTTGATATTATAATCTAATCTAATCATCTTGGGAGGTTTCAGCAAATTTTTTTTTCTTCTACGAGTAGTTCAAAGTCGCACACATCGAAACTAGAGGTGAGTAAAATAACGTGAAACAGTTTTTTTTAAGCGTTTAAGATCAGAAACGGTTGCAACAGTTTTGTGGATTTTGGGAACTTTAAAAAAAACGGGTAACTGTTAAGAAACGCTTTCTCACTAAACGGTTATCCGCCCGTCCTCTATTGGCCGCCCGTAAACCATTCAAAGAAACGCTTCCATCCATCGGCGACTGGTCGCCCGTAAACCGTTGCAAAGAAATGCTTATTTATTAAGGCGTCTTAACCAGCGGACGAGAATTCAAATTTCGTTAAAAGACGGTCTCGCGATCGGACTTTTTTTTAGAACGAGACAGAAATACCGAATTCATTCCACTGCGAGCCGTACACTCGCGCGGCTGACGAAAACTACAGCATGGTTCCGATGAAATAACAATTATTGTTGTTGAATTCTCGGTTGTATCTTTCTTCCTAATAAGTAGTTACATCATAGACATATGAATATTAGTAGACCTGCCCTAAGTGATTAAAAGCGTATTATTCCCCACTCCCCATAACGGTTCCATTGGAGCCGGCTGTGCTCGCGTATGGCCTCAAGTGAAATTTGAAAACGTGACGTCATTATTCTTGTGCGAACTATGGTCGAGGCATCATCGGTTCATTTTACGAAATAACACGGCAAAATGTTGACTTGTGCTATGAAAACTTGTAAAAATAGATGTGAAAAAGAGAATAAACCCAATTGTCGTATTACATTCCATATATAAGCATTATTTTACTTTATTTTAAGCATATTCACATCGTATAATATGGATCAGTTGTAGAAACATATAGGTACTATCACATCGAGAAACGTCTGGACGCGAAACACAAAGCTGGTTGGTTGCTGGGAAGTAAATTATGAACATTTATAAAAGTGTCTTAACTAAATACTTAAACGAAATATTCGACTCTGAAAATAGAACCGAATTTTTTTGCCGAATTTGGACTTCGCAAATTTGTTCATAACGTGGCGAGTAATTTGCGCTCCCATGTAAAAATGTCTATTCATTCAAAAGCAGATTTTACTTTTAAGAAGTAAATGGTGATATTATAATGCGAGATGCCTATTTACTGTCAGATTGATTTATTGACGAATCACAGTCAGCTTTACCCCCTTCGTTCTTCAACAGTTGATTTTACCCCTCGCCATTATCTTCTCGTCTATAAATTCCTATGTCTGTGAGTTACATACATATTTGTAAATTATACGTCGGAGTGCGTAAACATAAATAAATACAAATGCAGTTTGTTGACATGGTAGATATAAAATATGTAGGTATATGAATATACATTTAAAAAAAATTCAAATATTTGTTTAATTTTTTTTTTTTTTTATTTATTTTACACAGGTTTTCCAAAGGTGAGTAAAAATCTTTTGTTTTACATATTTATTCGTTTGTCCGAAAGGTATTACCGGTAAGTTTTATTTCTAGTACTTATCTTTAAAGTATTACTTGATTTGATATGTATGACATTGAAAATAGGGTTTATTCCTTACAACTGAAGATATATATATTAAAACTAGGTTTTATTTCCAACTATTTTCTACGGTACCTATCTACATATGTAGTTATGCGATTGCATAATATTGTATCGCTTTCATGGTTAACGGAGCGACCTGACTCGTCTAATGTCGTCTAATGTCGAAATGTTATTAAATTCACGAGGTAAATTTCGATTGAAAAATCATAGGTTAGTATGTCAAAATTAACCTCGTGTTTTTTCCTAAAACAAGAAGCTCAATTCACAATATGACATTATGAAACTGACAAAAAGTAACACAAAAAATATGAAATATGTTGAATTATACCAATGTAATAGTGAATTGGACAATGAAATAGAAATTATGAACAAAAAAATGATTTGAATCGCACATCACGAATCAAAATTCATTTGGTTCGTGGCACTTTTTGACCATTGACGATTACAAAAAGATACTAAAACAAACACAGTTCGTTCTGACGTGATTTTCTTTTTAATGGTTTGGGTCGAGTGCAATCCATCTCTGAAATACAAGAAAATTCACCTAATTTTTGGAGTGTAGAAAAAAGGGCGAACCCTTTACCTATTGAATTATTACTCGTGAAACAAGAAGTTCTTATTTTACGTGTCTTTACGCTGGTTATTCAAAACCGTATTTTTTTTTAAATTTTATACAATTTTTTACAATAAAGCTGGTAGATTTGTTTTATTTGTTTTTCTCTGCGAATACATTCCAGACGCATTGGATTACGCATGATCAAAGTAATGCGAAATTCACTCGCCGTCAGCGCGCTTCGATTATGCACGGGGTGAGTATATATCCGCACTGCTCTAACACGTGGTTTGACGTTAAGAGTTTAAGGGCCCGCTTTCCGCGTAAAGAATTTAGATTTGGGCAACACCCACAAAATAAACAATATTTAGTGTTAAAAGAATCCGACAGAGGTGTCTGAATTCGTATTAGGAATAATTTTGGGGATTATTTAATAATTTAAATAACGAAATTAAATTACCGACATCTATTGCAATTTTAGAAAAACAGACCCATTTTTAGTTAGCACCGAGCAAATTAGAACGAAGTCGAAATGAAGATGGTTCTCAAAATATGGGTTTTATTACGGATTTAATTAATTTTTTTTTTTTTTAATTTTACAAAAAACATTTACGAAAGTTATTTGTATAGGTATACAAATTACTTTACTTTACTAAAATACTATTATCACTTTTATAAAAGTAATTTATAACTTTTATAAAATCAATAAATATATTTTTACATCAATAAGGTTTTTCTTATATGGTTATCTTTATAGGGTGTCCGGGGGTAAAGTGCTCAAACTTCAGGAGGTTATTCTAAATGCTAGAAGAAGTAAAAAAGAAATGCAAATTATTCGAATTTCCAAATTTTTTCCACAAAAATTTGTTTTCCGTAGAAGAAATTGTTTTTTTTTTCTATACAAAAAAATAAACTTTTTTACTCGAAAACTATCTTAAAACGTTGGAATTCCAAAAAATTTTTTTTTTTCTTTTTTACTTGTACTATCAATTAGAATCACCTCCCGAAGTTTGTGCACTTTACCCCCGACATCTTGTATAATATGCGCAATATAATATTTATACACGTGTAATATCTACTTTTGTACATTTATATAAATTATATACACGTTTACATTTTTATGCTCATCAAATTTATTATATTATAAAGATAGATAGAAAGATCCTTAGTGCTTCCTGAGGACTTACAAATCAGAAGACTTTTTTGTAATTATTTATTTATTCATTTAAACAATTCAATAATTATAAAGAGTAATAAAACATGTAAGCAACATAAAATTACATTCTAAAATGTGAAAGGGGCTCTATTTATTTTCATTTTTATGAAATTACTACTTTTAATAGTTTAAGCTTTCAGTGAACTTTCAATTTTATTTTTAACTTCTCTAAATATTATTTGTTTAAATTGTCAAATATAATTTAATCACAAACACAAGATTCACTCAAAATGAAAGATTGGTGGTTCCGAAATGTTCCCATAAATACGGTGAAAGAACCCTAAACTATAAACTTATTACCCTAAACATGCTTCGAGCGAAATGCGGATCTGGAAACCTTATCGTCAATCTGAGCAAAACATACCATGAACGTCAATATAGCAACAGCCTTTGTTCTGCTGCAGTTTCATTAAATGCCGAGAGATCCGTTTACAGTCTCCAAAAAGCAATACTGGGGCACAACCCTAGAAGCAAAGCTAAATGATTGGAATACAGAAAGATAAAAACACACCATTGTCAAAAATATCTTGGCCGTAAATGATTAAATAAAATTAGATTTATTCAGGAAGGCAAGCATTACGGTGATCGATGTTAAAAATCTAACATAGCCCTAGAATAACTCCAGTATCTTTAAGAAACCTTTCTCTTAAAGCTGAGAAAAAAACTTTCCATGACAGTTAGATATACCACTCTACAACAAGACCGCGTACGGTAAAACTGTAAAAAAATAAAGTAATAAATAACAAAATAAATATTTCACAACACAATAATTTCATCGAAAATCTTAAATCCGTTTCACCTTTCTACATTTTCTATATTCTCCTTAAGAGTATAATCCTTAGATAATGCCTTTTCAGATTATTCGTGGAAGCTAGAAAAAAATAAAATCATTGATTATAACTGCACTTCAAGTGACCTTTTAAATAACAGTAAAGGGCTCAAATGATTTTATTATTTAAAATTATTTTATTATTTAAAATTAAACAATAACTTTAATAACTTCTTTTATTATTACCTCCGTGCCTTTGCATCTTTACAAGACTTGGGCAAAACATTCTGTAGCGGAGTATAGATTTCACATCTGAAACATAATTAAAGAGTTTATTGAAAATAGAACACCAAGGTACGGTTAGTCAAAAAACGTACAATAAAGTTAATTCTGGGTAGAAATTGTACAGTTGACATTCAGGACAGGTTCACTCCCTCCTCCTCAAAAAAGACCCTCTATACAGCATTCTCAAAGATGACACAGGCTCTGAGAGAAATTATTTTCTTCAGGGCCTCCTTCCGACATAAAAAATAACATCACTGAACTAAATTATATTCTTGTATTATTGTAGAAAGCAATCACTTTGTGGTTTGACATATTTAATAAAATAAAATACTTTTTTGTTTTAAAACCACGATATTTATTAATTTAAGAACCGACCGGTTTCGCTTTACTTAAGCATCATCAGGGTACAAATTAATACTAAACAAGAAGTACATAATGTGTGCATATATATAACAAAATATAGAGGGAGACAACATGATACAAATATATTATAGAGGGAGACAACATGATACAAATATAAGCAACACAAAGACGGTCATAAAATACATTAACATAAGTGTACAAGTAATGGAAAACCGCTAGATATTTATGTAGACTAATGGGTTATACGAATAAATCGGGAGAAACAAAACATCAATAAAACCTCAATAATAACGGTTTTTCCGAATTTGCAAATCATTTGATCGATAAAGATCATACATTCTGTCATAGCACCGGTGCTAACATCTTACATAAAAACGGGCATGGTAACAGACTAAACAATTTAGAGGCACTAGAAATTAAAAAAGCTGTAAAAACCAAAAGTCAGATACTTAATAATCAATTAGACATATCAAGTAGTCCAATATTAAGTCTGTTTCCAATAAACCCATAAAAAATTCCCAGTTCTCCTTACCTCCTTACCACATTGCCAGTTGATGTTTTGTTTCTCCCGATTTATTCGTATAACCCATTAGTCTACATTATTATCTAGCGGTTTTTCCATTACTTGTGCACTTATGTTAATGTATTTTATGACCGTCTTTGTGTTGCTTATATTTGTATCATGTTGTCTCCCTCTATATTTTGTTATATATATGCACACATTATGTACTTCTTGTTTAGTATTAATTTGTACCCTGATGATGCTTAAGTAAAGCGAAACCGGTCGGTTCTTAAATTAATAAATATCGTGGTTTTAAAACAAAAAAGTATTTTATTTTATTAAATTATATTCCCCACAGTTTCAGAACTTTCAATAGCTTTTTTCGCTCGCACGTTCATTATTTTTCTGGATTCCACGTTCGAGTATTGTTATTTGAAACAGATGGCCCATATATTATTATTACATATTATATTATATTTCGGACATCGTTGCATTGTGAATCATTAGAGCAGATCTTAGAGTAATATTGTAAAGTGACGTGTGTATTTGTGTACGTAGAAAGTTAATTCACAAATAAATCACGATCATATAGTATCCTCAACAAGCAAACTAAATTAATAAGAACTTGCCCCGTAATTTCTAATGTTTTGGAATTAGTTTTATTTCCCAAAGTACGTATTCTGAAAAAAATAAAATAATAATTTTTATAACTTTTTACTACACAATACATAAATAAAAATAATAATTAATTTTTATAATAAATTATCGTTTATCGTATTCTGAAAAAAAAAAAATAATTTTTACTAAACAATACATAAATAAAAATATGAATTACAAATGTTTATAATAAATTATCGTTTATAATAAATATAAGCTTGTAAATCAAATATTGTACTTTTTTCTTCTCACCTATCATGCGTTGAACCCTTTGGAGATATATTGTTTTCTTTGGAATACGAGATGTCTTTCGCTTATTTCCCATCTTTGAAAAAACAATATTTATGAACTGATATACGCTTAAAATTATCTTTATAGGTTCAAATATTTGCACGTAATCGCACGTCTGTATATCATAAAACGTTGAACGACACGTTTGCCCCCAAAGCCCTCGAGTTGGCGAATGAGCTTTGCAATGAAAGATAGGTTAATCTTCATGTCGGAGCGAGCGCGCTATAATAAATGTGATTTAAAAGCAATAAGCGTAAGAGACAGTTGTGAAAATATTTAATTAAACATGACTTATTAACAATACAGCAAAAATTTCTTTAGAAATATCTTAAGTAGCATTTAAAGAAGCAATTTGAATTTTTTCATACCTGTAACTTGTAATATAACAGAAACAAATGTGTAAATAATAATTTTTGGAGCATACTTTGCAATTTTTTTCTATCGAGGGAATTTTATGTAATTAACGTTTCGGCCCTACACATATTCAGATAATATCTTGAAAAATTGCATATATTTTTTTAAGAACTTAGAAACTTAAAGTGTTACGAGAAACTTGTTATAAATCGGTAGAAATTTGGAATGCGGGGGCTTAATCTTTCTCGCTCATGTCGCCGTTTGGGCTAGGTAGAGTTGTGATGATACTGCCCGATGCTGATGGTAAAACATGGTTCTGTGCATATCGGGATACGCACGGCCCGCTTACTCTTGCGCGGAAGTCTTAGGATTGATTAATTACGTTCATTTTCGTGTTCTGTGAAAGTTTTGTTCAAGTTCTGTTATTATATCTTTATAGGCTAGTTGCTTGACAGAACTGAAATAGTAACTAAAATATTCCGAAACAACCCGTCCTTATACTAAAAGATAGCTCAAATAATGACCTAGCGGGAATTGCAACTGGAGCGTACTTTCGCACATAGAGAATGGGTCACAGGTGTCGTTGCAAATTGTTATGTGAAGGCTGAAGACAAGCAGTGCAATCCACAAATGCACGTACCAAGGAATGATGAGGGGTGGGTAGGAATCTGGAGGTAAGTGTTTCCAGGAGTGACAGACGTATGAATCCATCCCTGCCACTGCGGTGCAAGGCGATGGGTCATGTTGGATATGGATTGGACACGGTTACAGCCGTTTATGGCAGGGTTTTTTTTTTCGTAATGTATAACTTTATTTTTAAGCGGCTTCTAGTAACCGTTTCCGTTTTTTTTTAAAGAAACCGAAACGCCCACCTCTAATCCAAACCATAAGGATTTTTGTGCTATATTTTTATGTCTGAAAATAATTTTTATTTATTTATTTATTAATCAGTGGTTAGCTCATATCGTTGCGTGTGCTAATAATTTTATAAAATATTTATATAAAAATCATCATTATTTGGCAAACAAAAATATACGTTTAAATTTAAACGTATTAAAAAACACAAACAAAACATCAATATTTGAAGTGGACATACTTTCTTAATTCCTTTTTAAAATGAATCAAATTTTTAATCGTGTATCTCGTGATTATAATTTATTTTTCCTTTCATTTCCTTAGACATCATCCCTATGTTTATCTTATGTATAAAAATGAATACAATCTAATATATATTTTTGCTTCGCTGTCATAAAATTTAGCTTCGTTAAAATGTCTCTTCCTTGTGTGTAGATTACGTTTCAGTATTATTCTCATTGCTTTATTTTGCAATATTTGCATTTTATTCATTTTCTCTTCATTGCAATTAAGAGGAACAGCTGCGCGGCCTTTTTCATACAAAACTTATGTTTGGATTTTAGGCCAAAATATCAAACCTAACTACATAATTATTTTTTTAATTAAAACGTTTAGAAAATATCCAGTACACGGGTACGTGATACTTTATTTGTTTTAAATTATAAAAACGTAGAACAATAAAGAATTCTATTTTTCATGATTTCAGAGGCAACTTAGGAAATTATTTGTGAGTTAATGGTAATTATTTAAAAAAAGTATTTTTTCTCTGTATACTGTGCAAATATGATGAAATAAAAATGATATAAAAATTATTTCCATTGACAAATAAATTAATTATAAATTACAAACGATCGATGTACCTCGGAATAAAAAAATGGTCGTAAATAAACTAAAATTTCTACCCAAAAAACCATTTTTTAAGATGTTTTGTTCTTATTTTATTGTTCATTATATTCAAACAGTAGGTATGGTATGGTTATTTAATTAACAATTACAATCAACTCACAAAAAATGCCAAGTTGCCTCTAAAAATCATCAATTTTTTATTATTAATGGCATCTATTTTATAATTAAAAACACTAATAAATAAATTAGCACATATCCGTAATAGATATTTGCTATACCTTTTGACTATTTTTTTTCAGTTTGGTATTTGGTCAAGGTTTGTCCTCAATTCCTAAATTTTAGTTTTGTATGAAAGGGCCGCGCAGCCGTTCCCCTTAATGTGGCAAACGCTGAAAGCTGTTAACCCAAAAGGATGTTTCTAATACCTCAATGGTTTCTAATTGTATGTTTTCATTCATTTATTGGTTGTGGGTTAGAAAAAAAATCTCCAAAAAATATTGTGTTGATCTTTTAGGTTGGATGTCTTCATCAAATGAAAATATCACTATTGATGAAGGAGGTTTCTTCAAAAAGTCTAATTTTGCAAATTGTGGGTGAGATGGTTTCTACATAAGATGGACCGATTAATGGGCGTGTACTTTTTGCCAAGTATTTCGCGGTAAAATTTTGATCGCTTTTTATTTGTCGAAATTGAAGTTAATTATGATTTATTACCGTACAAATTATACCTATATAAATATGAATGAATAAAACTATTTTGAAAGCAATCATCAGTTTTCTCTAGTGAATCGACGTTCTTCTTCAACGGGCTATTCTCACGCTTAATGTCGGCACTGCAATCAATTATGTACAAAGCCATCACCGTTACTCGGTAATCTAGTTGGGTCGACCTATTATTGACCCTTGCAGCCTAACCTTAGCCTAAGCCGCTCATATAGTTTTAAATTTTTAGAATTCTAGAAAAAATATCTAACACATCATCATCAGATCTCCGTTAAACCTCTGACGAATCAGATGACGTCAGAACTGAAATAGAATTTCGACTCAATTGTTTACAGTTCCTGAAAAATATGTTGACAGTTTTTTCTCCGGCTTGATATTATTTCGGCGTATAAACGAGATGATCAATGATACTGAGTGTACTCTTGCTTGTTAGTAACAAAATTGGTAAATGATTGATGAGATTGTGTAAATGTATCCGCTCAATATTTATAGATATAAAAACCAAAAGCAAAGATTGTTTCGAATTATTTTAATCATCTCATGGTTAAGCAAATAAGATGCGTAATTTTACGGGAAAATGAGACGAGTGACGAATTGGTAGCATTTCGTCATCCGTAATTCCAGGAAAAGTGATAAAATGAATCACATAAAAATGTACATTTATCTACTCTAGGACATGTTGGTTTCCATAGATAAGTGCACAATCAGTTGAACAATAATCTTTCAAACAGATAAACGGTGACTATGAACCGCGTAAAAAATCATTTTTGGTCGAATGTGATATCGGATAAATAAGATAAAAATAGATATTTCGTCATCTGAAATATATATATTTTGTAAATAAATCATTCTACATATATCTTGTATAGAAAACGTTAACATACAGTTTAGAGTCATCGAATCGCTGGAATATGAATTGAATCAAAGTGTTAATTTTGTTTTGAACCTCTTCCAAGCTGTAAGATATCTTTAGAAATGTTTTTTCCTCGAAATATTTCTCCCGCGTCCAAAATAGATTGCGTACGTTCTTGTTTCTGTGGGAGTAGCGGCCAATCATTAAAATTAAAACTGCATTTACACTTGACACTGTTTCGTTTCGAGTGGTATTTTTTGTATTTATTTCTAAGCGATTAATAGAATGTGTGGTGACCTCCGGAGTAATTTCGGAATTCTGTTGCAATACCCAAAACAGTTAAACTTTTTTTTATAATTATGAATACTAGGACTGTTTGTTTCACAAAATTTGAACAATTCGTAAAATTTCAAGTTAATATTCAAATTCTTAAGTCCTATTCGAGTTCTGATACTATCCCAGTGGGATCAGAATTTTGTGAAACAACCGGCCCATGATGAAAGAATAACAGAACTCCAATTTTAACTTTGAAATTTAGTGAAACAACCCGTCCTCAAAGAAATATTTTTGGAACTCTCGAAGGTCTGTTTTAGTTATTTAGTCAGGGTTCCATATATCTAGATTTTGATGGTTTCATAATATTGTATTGATACATAGCAACGTGTAATCTCAAAAATCATTCATAATCTGAAACCAATACCACACCTAAAAGCGATAATAATTAACATATTATCTTACTCAGCGACTGTTTAATTAGATTCAAAGGATAGCAGCTTGCA
Organism: Hesperophylax magnus; assembly: GCA_026573805.1. Taxonomy (NCBI): domain Eukaryota; kingdom Metazoa; phylum Arthropoda; class Insecta; order Trichoptera; family Limnephilidae; genus Hesperophylax; species Hesperophylax magnus. The sequence continues at coordinate 12,422,961 of JAIUSX010000121.1, forward strand.
CTTAAAAATTGTCGTGTGTATGTGCGAGAACGGAATATCTACTTCGTTATAAAAAATAATGTCTCTACTACGGATATTGCTGTTACTACTACTCGTGTCTGGTGTCTCGTGCCCCGTGCCCCGTGTCCCGTGTCCCGTCCTTTCCTTGGGCCCCCGCCCAGCGCGGTGTGTTGTGTGGTGCGGGGTTATGCACCCGCGACAACCCGGTCTCTGTGGGAGAGCCACACCACTCTAAATATATAACAGGTCTCCTAGATATTTGGTTTCATATTTAGTGGGTCTGGTTGGCTCACATGTGCCACCAGCCACCATCGTATCGTCGCTACCGTTCGCCACTTTTCACACGCTTCCAATCCCAGGCCCGTATCACAGAACGTCGCCTCGCGAGAATACCCACTTCAATTTGGCATTTACCGAGTCGGGCTTATAACTCTTAACTTATTGTTGTGTTGGTAAATATTTAAAGAAAGTGTTTTAAATTTGACCAGTTTTATTACATTCACGCGGTAAAAGCCAATTAAAAAATAATAAGCAGGAAATAACCTCGCTTTTTTGATAAGATGAAACTATATTATTTACAATATGACATTATTATTGGATTGAAACTGATAAAAATAACACACGTAATAGTAAATAGATTGAATTATCGTAATAGTAAATAGATTGAATTAATATTAATTAATTGATTGATCATTTCATGATCACATATGACAAACCAACGCAGTCATTCGCCGGGAAACTGACGTACGTGGCACGCATGGTAAAAGTAGAGCATGCGATTAAGTGTGAAAAATGGAATGTTGCGAGACATTTTCATTAGTAATAATTAAAAATAAACAGTATATAATTTGTAACATAAACTCCTTTTAACGGTTGTGAAGTGATTTTTATTAGTAAGACCGTATGTCAATAGAGTTGTGTGTAATAAAAAACACGCTTTGGTTTAGTCTTTTAGTAAGAGCCATTTTTTATCGCTGCTTTTTAAGCGCACTCGAAAAAATTTCTTCATAACTACATAAAAATAAATCATTATAATATGCGATCCTCTCATTGTGCGGTCTTTGGTGCGAAAACATTGTCGTGGCAAACGTAGATAACGTCATATTGTTTCTTGTGCGTTTGTGTGCAACGGGGTGACTAATGCTGCATTTAATTGCCCGTCAAATGTGAGCCATAAAACTGCTTTTGATGAAGTGATAAATATGTCCACTTCTTATTAGGATTTGTTACTGACATTGGCCATATCGTATTATTATTAATTTATTTTGACAGAACTGTAAAACCGGTCTCCAAATTAATAATGTATTATTGGAATAATATTATTAAACGTCTATGTACCTTGTTTCCATTCCTGAATAAATAGAAAATATACTTGAATGCAGAAAACCTCTGAGTCTTATATAAACAGTTTTGTGAATGGGACAAGCTCCTATTCCAGCTAAAGTGCACATGTTTGCAAATGCAAAACGATGTTAGCCATTATTTGCACGTATATGTAAATAATAATATGTAAGTTAGTATGGCTAACATCTCCATGGTCATTGGGTTATACGTACTGTGCCTCCCACATTGCATTAAATTTATTATTTAACATTAAACTTTTATCAATTTATTTATTTTCATTTTTTAATATTTCAGATTTTTGTTTTTTGTGAGTAACAGAGCATAAAAAGTAACAGCAATTTATAAAAAATGAGGAAGTAATCATTAGAGACATTTGTCAAAAGATAGTCGCTAAACTGTCTGTCCTGCCTGTGTATGGCATTGGAAATGTCAACAGTCGACGCAGCATCGTTAAAAACAGTTTAATCGTCTTATAGATAGGCGCGTTCAACATTATATTATATTACACAAAGGCCACCCAGCTAAAATAAGTTCGGAGCTGTCCTTACACCTTTTCTAAATTTCTAGAGAAATTGAATTCCCAATAAGTAATACGTAATAAGGCTTCGATTCCGGCCAAGAAAAGAGGATCTTAGGTACAAGATTTATCTCCTTTCATTGGGGTGAAAATATTCTATGAAAGCCGCTCTGCTCTCACTAATTCAGACGATTTGAATTATTCTCTTCAAGTCGTCTGAAAACGTATTTTGGTCCGTTTTGTAAGTCAGTAGTAGAACTATGGCCTTTTTAAATTGGATATTTGCGGTTAGAGAATTTAGGTGACCGAAGATTCGAAAGTACGATATTCGATGGTTATCAAGCCTACCTAACTAAAGCCTATGGGATTGAAAGCTGATATAGTTTTCGAACAGTATTTAATTGTGTGAACCTGTGTAGGTTGAACAGAAAACTATTAAGATTCGAAAGTACGATATTCGATGGTTATCAAACCTACCTAACTAAATCCTATGGGATTGAAAGCTGATATAGTTTTCGAACAGTATTTAATTGTGTGAACCTGTGTAGGTTGAACAGAAAACTATTAAGATTCGAAAGTACGATATTCGATGGTTATCAAACCTACCTAACTAAATCCCATGGGATTGAAAGCTGATATAGTTTTCGAACAGTATTTAATTGTGTGAACCTGTGTAGGTTGAACAGAAAACTATTAAGATTCGATAGTACGATATTCGATGGTTATCAAACCTACCTAACTAAAGCCTGTGGGATTGAAAGCTGATATAGTTTTCGAACAGTATTTAATTGTGTGAACCTGTGTAGGTTGAACAGAAAACTATTAAAAATAATTTTTGTAATCAAATCCCACTACCCCTCTCTACACATGCCACGGTCATATCCATAAATCATAACACATAATTATTATGATATTTAAATCTTTATTATCTTTAAGCATAGATAGTCTGATAGTGACACTGATATAAGAAGTTTATTTGAGTGAGCAACAAACTATTTTAAATATAACTAACTGCCTTCCTTTTAATTGAAATGCTGGCTGCAAGCTGCAAATATTGAACTTACAGTTTATGATAATTTATCGCAGCAATGAAATGTTTATATCGACCATGTCGGTTGAATTAATTGAAGTACATACATTAACTTCTTATCGCGATTGTTTGACCATTTTGATTATTTGACCGTTATTTGTAATGAAAGTCGATGATTTAAAAGTGCCACAAACTTCTAAAAGGCTTCAAAAACATTTCAGGCTTCGCGAACTTGAATTTTTATGGACACTGTAAAACTATAGGTAAAACGGCTAAAGTATGTATAGCCTTTGGCTGTCTACCGAGATGAGTGATCCATGATTGTTTTGTAGGTGCTTTTAACCTTTTTATAATTAAAGTTTGCACATGCTAAAATATTAGAACTTACCTGAATGGACATACCTTTGTTCATATAAATATCCCCTATTAAACCCCTGATCGATTTGTCAATCAATCAGAACTCAACCACAAAAGGGCTCGACTTAAGGGATATATTTAATGTGCAAAGCATTGTAAGCGTGCCAAATAAATAACAATGAATTAGATAAATGTATGTCTCTCAGACGACTGTTGTGTTTAAAATATTAATAATTGGACTATAAGTGGCTCGCAATTAATCAGCGTCAACCTTCTGCAATGGTGGTACTGGGTGCATGATTATTGGTTGCGGTGGTAGAAGTAGGTATTAGGTACAATGGGCGACCCTACATCCGGCCAGCGAACTCGTGGTTACCAGCCAGCATTATCACACTTGTCACTACCGGTCTACAGTGTCTACACGTCTCCACTCTCTCAGTGCGCCCGGACTGGCCCGGACCCGGTGCGCTGACTCATAGCGCCAGTGACCATGTTTATTGCGCTAACTTCTGCACGCTTGGGCTGCTTCCTCTTATCTTAATTTGCAATGGAAGACCGGAGATCATTGCCTTTTCGTTTTAACGACAAAACAATCTTATTCGTTCTCGATGAGGCTAATGAGAAGGCATTCCGAATATACTAATTACTCTAGTCGATGATAATACTTACTAGTTCAAGCGGTTGAAAAGACTCGTCAATCGTCATCGAACGCCGATTTGTCGTAAAGTGGCGGGAGACGGGAGACGTCAGACAGCGCAGAGTATACTATACTCCTCTACAATTATTCACTGCACGTGTTGCGTGCAGTGTTGGCAAGGAGACGCCACCGCCAACTATCTACCAAGTTAGCAGTGGGCGAAGATATAATTATTTTCATATTTCATACAACACCATCCAAACTTCCTGCCCACCGGGAGCGGGGCCGGAATTGCCCTCTCTTACAGATTCCGGGCTCCACTCATTGTTCTGGAGAATATTGCATACGTAAAATCGAGACTTAAAACGTACCTAACTCTACGGGAAAACAAATATACGTGAGCTTGATATAAATTCTAATTTTCGCAAGTGCTCTCCAATTATTTATAGCACGGTTTTATCAAAGGAACATCCACCACAACTAACTTAACGGTATTTCAAAATTTCATTATACAATCATTTGCAGAAAATAAACAAGTCGACTGTATATACAGACTTTTCGAAGGCATTCGACAAAGTATCCCATAAACTACTAATCCAAAAACTATTTGCTCTAGGAATAAGGGATAACATGCTAAAATGGTTTAGTAGTTATTTGTCAAATCGTAAACTGTTAATTAAAATAAAATCTTGGATGTCGAAAGATTTCCGGGCTACCAGTGGCCTACCGCAAGGTAGTCACCTTGGCCCGGTTTTGTTCCTCATTTTCATCAATGATATAACCAATTGCTTCAACGATGTCGCTCTTTGCAGATGACATCAAACTATACAAGAAAATAACTGATATAAATCATTGCCATATACTACAGTCAAATATTAGTAAGTTTAGAGATTGGTGCGTTCAAAATAATTTATTTTTAAATGTAGTAAAGTGCAAAACCTTGACTTTCTTCAAAAACAAAAATCCTGTTTTATTCGAATATTCCATCAATAACATAGCTTTAGAAAGAGTCACGGAAATGAGAGATCTTGGAATTATTTTGGACGAAAAACTAAGTTTCACCAATCATATCCATCAAATTGTGAACAAAGGTATGAAAACACTAGGCTTCGTATTAAGAACAACTAAAAACTTTAATTCTTTACAAGCCATTAAACTATTATACGTATCTCTAGTAAGAAGTCTAATTGAATATAACTCAGTAGTTTGGTCTCCATCTTACAAAATTCACATTAACAACATTGAGCGAATACAAAAAAAAATTCTACGTTTTATAAATTTTAAATTAAATATCCCTGTCGAAGACTTAAAATACAATTTCTTATTAAATACTCTAAAAATACATACATTAGAAGATAGACGTAAAATAAACGAATTAACGTTCTTATTCAAAATACTTAACTCTAAATTGACTGTTGTGAACTCCTGCAACTTATAAACATACATACACCCACAGTAACAACGCGACAAAATACAATATTCTACAGTAGCACACATAAGCGTAACTACATTGCCCACTCTCCGATACAACGACTTCACACCATGGGAAATCATTACTTGGGTGATGTTGACATACTCAATACCAACTTGGCAAGTTTTGTGGATCATTTAAAATATTTATTTATTTATATGGGCGTGAAATAAATAAATAAAAATAAAAATAAATTATTGAAAGCGGCCGATAAATAAAATATTACACAAATGAAAGAATATCTTTGTTTTAAACCACTTTATTTAGATATTCTTTTTTTAGATATTTATTTATTTTATTTTATTTATTTTATTCTTTTTTTAGATATTCTTTCATTTGTGTAATAATGTCAAGCCACAAAGTGTTTGCTTCCTTCGATAATAAAATATTAACTTGTTTTCTATTGTTGTTTGTTCTACTTAACGTGTCATTATTTTAATTTTTAATTTTCATGCTGTATTGAATGTGAAACATATATTTGATATCAAAATACCGTTGTAAAATTGTACCTACTACCTCCTACATATGAATTGTAAGTTCCTCCTGTCCTAAAATGAGTTCTGTAACTCATCGGGATTGCTCTAGCAAGAAATAAACACAATAAAAAAAAATAAAAATAAAACTTTTTTTAGCAATGTATTGGCGTCTCGTAATAGAATAAGACCTTTCATGAAATACAGAAGACAAGGAATGCCCTGTGGGGACACGTTTCGTGATCCAAATATTTTTCCAATCGGGGGCCTAAATTTTCAATACAAAATTCAAATGGGATGAATGTATCCGATGGTAAGTGAGACAGAGCGCTAGGCTAGTGAGATAAATGAAACATTGGTTTCCTTTCAAATTTGTATGGAAGGCACTTCTAGTTTTCTTCTCTTCCTTTTATAATAGTTAAAACTAAAAAAGTTTTTCATCTGCTTTCAAAAACAGTATTTCATTTTTCTTTCAAAAACAACATAATCTGTTTGAAAATTAATGTCAACGGGGAATATTTATGAATTATGATCTGACGGGTGATTTAAAGTGACTTGAAGACAAAATCTCAAAATACTTGAGTGGTTAAAGATAGAAACTGTTTGTTTTACGTATTCACATTATGTGCATAGGTAAATGAGTGACGTGAACATAAAGTGGGTTTACCAGTTGAAATGGAACGATAGGTTAATCAGCAATCGCCACTAATCACTAATCAGTGACATGCTCTTGCTCTGCACTCAGTCGAGTTGAAATAGAACACCGACCAGGGGCAGGAGCAGGGGCAGGGAAGGGATATGATATAATATAAGTGTATCAGTGTAGCTGTGGGCTGAAGGCTCTGATAATAATAAAGTGGTAGTAACATCACCGCATCTGTATATGGAAGTTAATCGCGTTTGCATATCCTGCCACAGCCACGACTGACGGTCCCGTGTCCCGTTACAGCGGTATTATTACTAGTATATATAGGCCGCTCGCGCTGGCCCGCCCACACTCCATAATATACGAGTAGGTACTATAGTTATGGTGACTTTAATCAACAATTAAATTGTATCAAACAAACCAACCCGGAAAACAATAGACATGTTGAATCACATCACAACGTTTTTATTATTACACAGCTAAAGGAAAACATTGCAGAGAGATGCTAAATAATCGACATTAACTTTCCACAAGTTTATTCTAAAATCAAAACAAAATCCTGAGAACTTCCTGAACAATAAAAAGCAATATTTGTTTTTTAAATATCGTCCATGTAGTTAGAAACAAATGGATTCGCTTTGTGCATAACTCTTTCCTTATATGTATTATTATTTATTATTATGTGCAGGGCACATAGGCGCCCGATCTTAGGGGCGACCGGGGAAAACGAACAAAATAAATCACAATTGAGAAAACTGATTTGGTGTAATAATATCTGCACAACCTGCACGTCGTTTATTTTTCAATGTTCCGCTATGGATATACATGTATTAATACTCTTATCGGCGTATCATACAGTGTATTTGATTCTCAAGCAGATATATTTTTGAGGCGAGATATTAGGGTCGGCTTTCCGTTTTCGTGAACATCATAAAAAATTATTTGGAACATGTCGATTTTTTGTTTCTTTATGAAATGTTCGTACCTAAGTTGCGGAAGGTGGGGTGTGGGCAACCCACCAGCTTGAATAATTTCACTTTTAATAGGCAAGAAATTTAATAACAATAATAATTATAAAACTAAACTAACATTGAACATTTTAATTAAATAAAAATGACGTCTTTTCATTTTTCTATCATCAACAAATGGACATTCAGCGCCATTCTGTTTGGTAGTTGAAAGATCCCCGTTAAGGCGAAGCTTAATGCTAAATCACTATTTTGATATATAAATTCTATAAGAAAGAAAATTTTAAATTCTAAGAAAGTATATAAATTCGTCACCTAAAATAGTCAACATCCATCCAAAAAACCGAGTATAACTAAGCTGAAAATATACTACCAAAACATCCGTGGACTACGAACAAAACTAGACGATCTACACGCAGCTCTTCCGTCCCATCATCATGACGTATATGCACTTACGGAAACCTGGCTTGACTCTGCAATAAAATCATCTGAACTTGGACTTACTAACTACAAAATTTTTCGTTGCGACAGAAATGCCAGATCAAGTTCGAAGTCAAGAGGTGGAGGTGTTTTAATAGCAATTAAACGAAAGTACTCATCTAGAAAGTTACCGACGAAAAACAACAACATTGAACATTTATTTGTGCAAATCTCTACTGGACTGGAAAAAATTATTATTGGAACCACCTACCTACCACCACTCTCCGATATTCAAACATACAGAAACCATTGTGAAGACGTTGAACATCTCCTGTCAAAATATCCAAACTCAAAACTTGTTATTCTTGGAGACTACAACCTTCCAAATCTAAAATGGGAATCCAACGACAGCGGCTACATCACAAACGAAAGCGAAAATGACCGGGCACGAGAAATCTTGGACACAGCAAATTTTTTAAACCTGTACCAGCACAATTTCATCTATAATAATAACGATCGCTTACTAGACTTGGTACTATCAAACATCCCTAAAATATCTGTAGAACTGTCTAATGATCCGCTCCTACCTGCCGACAATCACCATCCTCCCCTATACACGAAATTAAACATACCCTGTGATAACGATGCCAAACCTGAACAAAAAACTCTGAACTTTAAACGAGCAGACTTTGACTCAATTAACTGCCATCTCTCAAATATAGACTGGTCTTTTTTGTCTGATGAAAATATTGATAAATCTTTAGACATACTTTATTTTACATTTTCTAACACTATTAAATCCTATGTACCTTTTTACACGCCGAAAAAGTATACTTACCCAGTTTGGTTCTCATCGGAGCTAACTGCCTCTCTTCAGCAAAAAAAAAGTCAACACAAAAAATTCAAACAAAGCAAATCCATAGCTGATTATATAAACTTTAGGGAAACTAGGAAAAAATGTAAAGATCTTTCTAAACATTGCTACAAAATGTACATAACTACCATCGAGAATAATGTTTTTAAATCCAAAAATCTCTGGAAATTTCTTAAAAAAATAAACAATGAAAACACGGATTACCCACCAATAATGCAAATGAATGGAATCAGTGCAAACAATACACAAGACATTGTAAACCTTTTTTCAGATTTCTTCAAAAACGTATACGATGACGAAACCCCCGATGATAAAATACCCGAATACAAATTTAGTAATACTACACACTTAACAAATTGCCATATCACACAAAAATCTTGCGAACAGAAATTACTTTCCTTAGACACTGACAAATCTGCTGGCCCAGACAACATTCCACCAATATTCCTTAAAAAATGCTCCAATGCATTATCTAAACCGCTTACAGTACTATTCAACCGCCTCTTGTTCCTTGGATATTTTCCAAGCCGTTGGAAATCGAGCTTCATTACACCTATCTTCAAAAAAGGAGACGACACTGACATAACCAATTATCGCCCATTTTTTTTTTTTTTTTTTTTTTTTTTTTTTTTTTTTTTTTTTTTTTTTTTACTTTATTTATTTTCATTTCTTTACATATATTATATATATTAATAGATAGTATATAATAACATAATACATAATACCAAGTAGTATACACAAGAAATGAAAACCCACTAAGGCACTGCCTGAGTGTGGGTAATATAAAACGATTACTATATTTCAAGTACCTAAAGTATAATATACATTAGTAGAAAAAGTTTTTTTTTTGTTTATAGTTATTATAAAAAGTAAAGAGAAAACATTATGTACAATAGTTTATAAAGTTTCAGCAAGTGAGTTGTAGAAAGAATCAATAAATTTATAGTAAAAGCGTTTCAATATCTGCGTCATTCAGCCATAATTTTACCTCTTTAATAAATTCTATCTTTTTATTTATCATTTGAGTTTGTAGTGGTAGAAGGTTAAATGTACGAGGACCAATGAAACTGCTATGTGTCTGCATTAATTTAGTATTGGTTTGGGGGGTGTAAAATATATTATTTGTTCTTTTGCTCATTCTGTTTTCATTTATTTTGAAATTATTTTTGTTTTTAAATAAATATTTCATAGTTTGTAATATAAATAATTTACGAATGTTAAATAATTTAGATTCCTTGTATAATGAGTCGGTCGAGAATGTTTTATTTTTGTTATATATGACTTTAATTATGTGTTTTTGAATTATTTGTAGAGGCTTAATAAATGTATCAGGTGCACCACCCCATCCTATTATGCCATAAGTGATTGCAGATTGCACCAGGGAGAAGTAGATCATTTTCAATTTTTCAGCGTTTAAAATTTCCTTGAGTCTATAAAATATGTAGGTAAGATATCTTAGTTTAGAAGTGGTTTGATTAATATGTGATTGCCAATTAAGATTAATATCTATTGATACTCCTAAATATTTTATATTTTTGACATTAGCGAGTTCGTTGCACAGGAAGCACATTTCTTGATTGCAAGTTGTATTATGGATTCTAATTTTAAGGTTTTCTTTTGGTTTGTTTGTTATGTTTTTATAAAAAGGTAAGTAAAATGTTTTGCTGTAATTTAAGACAAGTTTGTTGTATTTTAACCATTTTGAAACAAGTGAAATACATACAGTTGCTTTCGAAAAAGTTTCTGTCCAATTATTACCATCCACTATTATTGCCGTGTCGTCGGCGTAAGAAACAATTTTACCAGGGATTACAAAATTACATAAATCATTAATATAAATTAAGAATAAAATCGGGCCAAGAACAGTTCCCTGCGGAACTCCGTTTTTTATCTGTGTCTCTGAACTATAATTATTCCCAATTTTTGTTTTTTGTGTTCTGTCTTTAAGATAGTTTGATAGTAATTTTAGTGTGTCTTTTTTGAAGCCCAGTCGAGTTATTTTTTTAATGAGTAAATTATGATTAACGGTGTCGAAAGCTTTTCTTAAATCTAGGAATATGGCAAGACATTTCTTTTTTTTTTATCGATAGATGTATAAATATTTTTTGTCAATTCATATATGGCATCCTCAGTGCTTAGATTTTTACGAAAGCCGTATTGGTTTTTCGATAGAATTTTATATTTTTCTAAGTGTTCAATGACTCTAAATTTGATGCATTTTTCGAATATTTTTGATAGGTTTGAAACAAGGGATATTGGTCTGTAATTGTCTAATTTATGCGTATCCCCAGATTTATGAATAGGTATTATAGTGGAGATTTTAAATTGTTCTGGAAAATGACCATCTTTGAGGCATATATTAAAAATATGTTGTAATGGCGTTAATACATGTTGTTTTATTTTTTTTAATGTATCACATGATAGTCCATCATTACCCTTAGAGTTGGATGGTTTAAGGCCATCAATATATTTTTCAATTTCATTAAATGTAATGGGAGAAAAATATTCTATAAAGTTAATTGAATCGTTATTAGAATCTAATTGAGGAGATGTCTCCATATAATCATCATTAACATTAATGCCGGAAGATTCAAGTACCTCGTCTACTATATTTGTAAAAAAGTTATTAAAACATTCTGCAATGGTCGATTTGTTAGTTATTATTTCATTATTTATTTTAACCTCATTTACAATATTTGAAGACATAATTTTTTTGTTGGCAATTTCATTTATAATATTCCAAGTTTTTTTAGTATTATTTTTAGCATTTTCAATTTGTTCACAATAGTATTTCTTTTTGCAGTTTCGTATCAGTCTATTTAGTAAGTTTCGGTACATTAGATATTTTGTTTTCAGATAAGGCATTGTTCTGTGATTATTATTTTGGCAATCCATTTGATATTTTAACATTTCTCTATATAATTTATCCCTTTGTTTAATTGATATAATTAATCCAACTGTAATCCAAGGTTTAATTTTTTTATATTTTCTGTTAGTGACAACTATTTTACTTTCACTTTTTAGAATATAATCTCTAAGAGTATTATAGAAATTCTCTAATGCTATATGTGGATTTTCTATTGATATTACATTTTCCCAGTTTTCTGACTGAAGTAAAGAGTTTAGAGTTTTATAATCAATGTCAACTTTTTCAAGAGTTACAGAATTTTGGTTTAAAGGTGTATTTTTGAAATGGTGTCCATAGAAGGTCGGGTAATGATCTGTGATATTAGTTTCAAGAATTGAAGAGATAATATTGGCCGCCTTGTGCGACTTGACAAATATGTGGTCTAAACATGCAGAGTTACTTAAGGTTACTCTAGTTGGTGAGCTAATATATGACATATATCCAGAGCTTGATAAACAATCTAGATACTCATTTTGGCAATTTACATTTATATTGTTATCATTAATATTTATATTAATGTCACCTGTCAAAATGGAAAAAGTAAAATTGTTTCTGTCAAGATTTCTAACAAAAGATTTTAGTTCTTTTACAAATAAAAAATCATTTAATGATGGTGATCTGTATATGGCTAGTACATGATATTTATAGTTGTTTTGAAAAAAGGTTAATTTTATTGCATTGGCTGACTTAAATTCAATAAATTCAGTGGCAACATTTTTCAGAGTATTATGAAAGAAGACAGTGACTCCATCATGACCAGTATGCTTACAGGCAGAGGAAATTGTGGTATATTCTGATAAGTTATATGGAATAACATTTTTCATTTGAGTTTCAGTCAAAACAATTATGCTTGGAGAAAAATCTAGGTTATTAATAAGGATACAGAGCTCATCGAAGTGTTTCCTTAAACTTCTAATATTCATGTTTAAGATCGAGAAATTAATATTTTTAAATAGTAGATTAAGTTCATATGGGTTTCTACATTTATAATTTTCATGTATATAGTTTTCTTCAGCCATGTTAAAGGTTGATGGGTGTTTGCTATCATCAGACATTTTGATAGATATAAGTTATTTTACGTGCAATGCGGTTAGATGGTCCTTTATTCTGAAGGAATGTCATTCGGCTGCCTTATGTGGATGATTGGAGCTGTTTCATCTTTTCTCATCATAACGTTACCGTTTTTCGCCCAGATGAATTTGTAGCCGAGTCTTGAGGATTTCGCCAGAAACAGGAGGTGTTTGTTTAGTTGTGTTAATTGTTCGTTAAGGGCCCGCTTTCCGCGTAAAGAATTTAGATTTGGGCAACACCTACAAAATTTAGTGTTAAAAGAATCCGACAGAGGTGTCTGAATTCGTATTAGGAATAATTTTGGGGATTATGAAATTAAATTACCGACATCTATTGCAATTTTAGAAAAACAGAACCATTTTTAGTTAGCACCGACCTTAGAGTAATAATGCACCGACCAAATGAGAAGGAAGTCGAAATGAAGATGGTTCTCAAAATATGGGTTTTATTACGGATTTAATAAATTATTTTTTTTTTTAATTTTACAAAAAACATTTACGAAAGTTATTTGTATAGGTATAAAAATTACTTTACTTTACTAAAATACTATTCTCACTTTTATAAAAGTAATTTATAACTTTTATAAAATCAATAAATATATTTTTACATCAATAAGGTTTTAAACTTTTTTACTCGAAAACTATCTTAAAACGTTGGAATTCCAAAAAAAGTTTTTTTTTCTTTTTTACTTGTACTATCAATTAGAATCACCTCCCGAAGTTTGTGCACTTTACCCCCGACATCTTGTATAATATGCGCAATATAATATTTATACACGTGTAATATCTACTTTTGTACATTTATATAAATTATATACACGTTTACATTTTTATGCTCATCAAATTTATTATATTATAAAGATAGATAGAAAGATCCTTAGTGCTTCCTGAGGACTTACAAATCAGAAGACTTTTTTGTAATTATTTATTTATTCATTTAAACAATTCAATAATTATAAAGAGTAATAAAACATGTAAGCAACATAAAATTACATTCTAAAATGTGAAAGGGGCTCTATTTATTTACATTTTTATGAAATTACTACTTTTAATAGTTTTAAGCTTTCAGTGAACTTTCAATTTTATTTTTAACTTCTCTAAATATTATTTGTTTAAATCGTCAAATATAATTTAATCACAAACACAAGATTCACTCAAAATGAAAGATTGGTGGTTCTGAAATGTTCCCATAAATACGGTGAAAGAACCCTAAACTATAAACTTATTACCCTAAACATGCTTCGAGCGAAATGCGGATCTGGAAACCTTATCGTCAATCTGAGCAAAACATACCATGAACGTCAATATAGCAACAGCCTTTGTTCTGCTGCAGTTTCATTAAATGCCGAGAGATCCGTTTACAGTCTCCAAAAAGCAATACTGGGGCACAACCCTAAAAGCAAAGCTAAATGATTGGAATACAGAAAGATAAAAACACACCATTGTCAAAAATATCTTGGCCGTAAATGATTAAATAAAATTAGATTTATTCAGGAAGGCAAGCTATCGATCAAATGATTTGCGAATTCGGAAAAACCGTTATTATTGAGGTTTTATTGATGTTTTGTTTCTCCCGATTTATTCGTATAACCCATTAGTCTACATAATTATCTAGCGGGTTTTCCATTACTTGTGCACTTATGTTAATGTATTTTATGACCGTCTTTGTGTTGCTTATATTTGTATCATGTTGTCTCCCTCTATATTTTGTTATATATATGCACACATTATGTACTTCTTGTTTAGTATTAATTTGTACCCTGATGATGCTTAAGTAAAGCGAAACCGGTCGGTTCTTAAATTAATAAATATCGTGGTTTTAAAACAAAAAAGTATTTTATTTTATTAAATTATATTCCCCACAGTTTCAGAACTTTCAATAGCTTCTTTCGCTCGCATGTTCATTATTATTCTGAATTCCACGTTCGAGTATTGTTATTTGAAACAGATGGCCCGTATATTATTATTACATATTATATTATATTTCGGACATCGTTGCATTGTGAATTAATAAGAACTTGCCCTGTAATTTCTAATGTTTTGGAATTAGTTTTATTTCCCAAAGTACGTATTCTGAAAAAAATAAAATAAAAATTTTTATAACTTTTTACTACACAATACATAAATAAAAATAATAATTAATTTTTATAATAAATTATCGTTTATCGTATTCTGAAAAAAATAAAATAATAATTTTTATAACTTTTTACTACACAATACATAAATAAAAATATGAATTATTAATTTTTATAGTAAATTATCGTTTATAATAAATATAAGCTTATAAATCAAAAATTGTATTTTTTTCTTCTCACCTATTAGATAGGATATAATTTTATGAGATATCATTTTTTCTTTGAAATACGGGATATCTTTCGTGTATTTCCCATCTTTGAAAAAACAATATTTATTAACTCATAAACTTTACACGCGTAAAAATTATCTTTATAGATTCAAATATTTGCACGTAATCGCACGTCTGTAGATCATAGAACGTTGAACGACATGTCTGCCCCCAAAGCCCTCGAGTTGGCGAATGAACTTTTCAAAGAAGATAGGTTAATCTTCAAGTCGGAGCGAGCGCGCTATAATAAATATGATTTAAAAGCAATAGGCGTAAGCGACAGTTGTGAAAATGTTTAATAAATCACGGCGTATTTCAAAAATAGCAAAAATCACTTTTGGGGTCTATTGAGTAGCATTAAACGAAGCATTGTGATTTTTTTCATACATATAACTTGTAAAATAACAGAAATAAACGTGTTAATAATATTTTTCGGAGCATACTTTGCGATTTATTTCTATCGAGGGAATTTCAAATAATTACCGTTTCGGCTTTTGGAACAAATAGATACTATCTTAAAGAATAACATATATTTTTTTAAGAGCTTAAAAACTTCAAAATTTTAAGGAAAGTATGTCGGAAATTGGATGAAATTCGAATAGTGGGCCCTTAATGAAAATTTTGTTTTCTTCCGGAAAATTTATATTTTTAGTGTACAAGACACCATATTTTCTTTTTTGGTCGATGATTTTGTCCTTTGTTTCTTTGTTTTGGAATGATACAATCAAGGCTGGATATTTGTTTAAAGGGTTTCTGTTTCTGATACGATATATATTGGTTATTTTTGATGATTCCATATTACATTTTATGGTTTCCATTATATTATTGACTATTTTTGGTAAGTTTTCATTTTCTTTAAAAGGAATACCTTGTATCTCAATGTTATTTTGTTTGTGTAATTGTTCCAGTTTGTTTATTTGCTGTTTTATTTCGTTGTTTTCTGATTGCAGTTGTTTGATCAGTGTATCTTTCTTTTTATTATTTTCTTCATATTCATCAATTTTATTGCAACAAAATTCTACAGATTTCGTAAGATCTCTCAGTTCATTTTTAATTTGTTCTCTAAAAGATTTCATCAATTGTTCCGATAAATCTTCAAACTTTTTTTCCATGAATTTAAATATTTTATTTGTGTTGTAGTCATCATCAGAGTCGCTAGATGGTGTTTTTTTGGTGGTTTTCTTTTGCTTGCTCATTTTAATGTATTTGATGAAATTCACTAGATGGCGTTACACTTATATTATTATGGTTTTTAATTTTTATTATTATTTTTTTATTTAAAAAAAAGTTGCTTAAACCGGGGAGCGAACTCAGCTCCTCCGCGACAATAGTGAGCGACGCTAAAGTTGCTATCCTCTACGCCACGGCCTATTTAACCACAACTGTGATAATATTGGTACTAATATGTGATATTAGCCTGACAGTAAAGTATTCTGATTGCGCTTAAATGCGACAACACTTTCACTGAAACACCACACAGATTTAAAATCACTGTAAGATACTGATCAGCGGGCGTTTTAATACGAGTACGCAATAAAAAGTTCACCACTGTTCCACAGTTATATATTCACCAATGTTTTTTGATTATTTCGGTAAATTAACTATTAAATATTGATTATTTATGCAGAGCGATTTTTAGCGTGCGCGCACAGTTCGGTAGGTACTTATATTGATTGATTTGTATACAGTCAGTACTTTCTAAGCTTTTTGAATCAATGGTCCTTGATGAAATCTATCCCAAATTAATAAAACTAATCGACCAAAAACAACACGGTTTTATCAAAGGTAGATCAACCGCAACTAACGTAACAATATTTCAAAACTTTATATTAGAATCTTTTGCAAAAAATAAACAAGTCGACTGCATATATACTGACTTTTCAAAAGCATTCGACAAAGTATCCCATAAACTACTAACCCGAAAACTATTTGCCCTAGGAGTAAGAGACAACATGCTAAAATGGTTTACTAGCTATTTAACTAATCTTAAACTATTTGTTAAAATAAAATCTTTGCTATCGAAAGCTTTCTGTGCGACCAGTGGCCTACCGCAAGGTAGTCACCTTGGTCCGGTTTTGTTTCTCATTTTCATTAACGATATAATAAATTGCTTCGACGATGTCGAGGTATTGCTCTTTGCTGATGACATCAAGCTATACAAAAAAATAACTGATGTAAATCATTGCCAAATACTACAATCAAATATTAATAAGTTTAAAGATTGGTGCGTACAAAATAATCTGTTTTTAAATGTAGACAAATGCAAAACCCTGACTTTCTGCAGAAATAAAAATCCTGTTTTATTTGAATATTACATTAACAATACAGCTTTAGAAAGAGTCACGGAAATGAGAGATCTCGGAATTATTTTGGATGAAAAACTAAGTTTCGCCAATCATATCCACCAAATTGTAAACAAAGGCATGAAAACACTAGGCTTCGTATTAAGAACAACTAAAAACTTTAACTCCATACAAGCCATTAAACTGTTATACATATCTCTAGTTAGAAGCATAATTGAATATAACTCAGTAGTTTGGTCTCCCTCTTACAAAATTCACATTAATAACATTGAGCGAATACAAAAAAAAATTCTGCGTTTTATTAATTTTAAATTAAATATCCCACTAGAAGACTTACAATATCATTTCTTATTAAATACTCTAAAAATACACACATTGGAAGACAGGCGTAAAATAAACGACTTAACTTTTTTATTCAAGATTCTAAACTCTAAATTCGACTGTTACGAACTTCTGCAACTCATAAACATACGAATACCTACAATAACAACACGACAAAATACACTATTCCACTGCAACACACATAAGCGCAATTACATTGCGAACTCCCCAATACAACGGTTTCACACTATGGGAAACCAATACTTAGGTGATGTCGATATATTTAATATTAACTTTGCGAATTTTGTGGATTACGTAAAAGACCTATTTCAATACTATTCCTAAATGGAAGTTATATTTTTGTAAACCAGACAAATCGCTGTATTTTTTAATTTATGTTCTTGTTATTTTTTATTTTGTTTCTCGCATATACTTATGTAATTTTATTTTTATTATTTCTTTCTTTTCTTTCTTATGTTTCAAAACTGTCATTTAATTTGTACCACCCACATGTAAAAGCCCTCTGGGCGTTAAATAAATAAATAAATAAATAATCTTTATAACGAATTGGTGTACATTATGAATACCAAAAAAATGCTTTTAGATAAATTGAAGGTTTTCCTATCATTTCGCTTGAGTAGAATACAAATAAAAAATAATAATTACTCAATAAAAAATATAAATGTAAACAACTAAAAAATATATTTTTTCAATAGAAGTATGAACGCGTAAGGGAAACAACTTTTTTGCTTTCTTATTTATTTATTCATGTTTTGGGAAATCGACAGTTTACATTTAATCAGTTTGTACATAAGTATTATATAGTAAAATAAAAACCAATTATGGATTTCCTCCTTGTGACTTTAACTGAGACAGCATAATAAGGAATAGGTTATTTAAATTTGTGAGAAAGGAATATGAATTACAAAAATTTTTACAAAACAAAAGATTATATAAACCGAAAAAATTACAAAACAATACATTTATAGCCATGGAGAAGAGAGGTTGTAGATATAAATCAAATCATAATACAGATATAAACAATAGAGACATAAACATTATTCACAAACCATCAGAGAAATATTCTTTTATGGACCTCTTGTATTTGGTAATGTTCGCAACTGAAAATATCAACCTTAGATAATACGCTATTGTAATTATTGCATAGTCTGTTCAGGCAAGAATTCTGCTTAGAGTTCGTTTTGCTTTGATCAACCCTGAACAGGACACAAGAGCGTGTTGAACGCGCAGGTACATTGAATGGAATCTTGTTTAGCAACTCTGGGCATTGAATATTATTATTATCTACTTTATACAGGAATAGTGCATCTTTATGATGCCTCCGTACACTCAGTGAATCAATTTTAAAGTATGAAGCTGCCTCTGCATAATTATTAAATCTTACAAATGACTTGTAACAAAGATATTTTAGGAATTTGTTTTGAATTGCTACGATTTTGTTTATTTGTTTTTTGAAAAATGGAGACCAAACAACTGATGCAAACTCCAAATGACTTCGTACCTTGGCAAAGTAGAGTTGCTTAATGATAATCGATAGATTATAAAATTATTTACAAAATAAATAAAAACCAGTTTTGTGCTTAAAATCGATCGATTTTAGACTCCGTTTGTCAAGCGATTTTAATGCCTATTACCTACAATATAAGGTATATCAAGAATATACACATTTTTGGCTTGTAGCTTCCTCTTAAATGCAGATTCTGCCGACGAAGTCCGTTTCAGCTTATGAACAAATTGTGATCAGCAGAAGAGGATAACTATCATGTTATTTTTGTAAGCTTTTTCAGCTTATTACTATTTGATAGAAATATTTTAAATCTGCGTTTAACGGGGACCTTCAAATTAAAAACAAAAAACGAAATGGACATTTGACCGACACATGTGAATTTCTGCCAAATAACTGGGACAACTAGTGAATCTCTTCCGTGAAATTATTCGCTGGCAGGGGAAGGTGTTACTAGTAGATTTTACCAGGAGCATAGCGTGCTAAAGTGACTCGTCAAATATTTTTTTCGAATTTATTAGGTAACATAAATGAGATCTAACATTTTTTGTTTTGTTTTTGTCCAACGTACTTCGGGCGTTCTCGGTATCCGGGGAGTAAATAACGCTTGAATTTATTTATTTATTATTTATAAATTAACGCCCTTTTTTGGGTCTTTTACATGTGAATATTAAGAAATATACATTATTTATTGTACATAACTGAATTGCTTCATTAACAACATTTTATATTTAATAAAAATAATAGGCCAACAAGGCCATAGAAAAATGATTGGGTATTTTCAGCTATTATTCTCATTATTTCGCATCCATTTTTAAATATCATATTATCCGAAAATTATAAAGGTGCCTACTACTGCCACAAGCAATGTTAGGATAATATTATTGAACTATCCTTCTGTTCCCAGGTGAAGAGCAGACCCAGAAGCAGCGCAAGGGGTTCTTCAAGAACTTCTGGAAGAGGTCTCGCCACTACTCTCTGGAGCACCCGTGAGAGGGCGCAGCCCCCCCGGGCACCACAATCCGCGGGGAGGAGCCCGACACAAACACACGAGACTTAAACATATTCTTTTGTTTTCTTCGATAAATTCTGTATCTAAAGTTGCTCTGCAAAGTGTCCGATTGATTCTGATAGTGTAGAATTTTCGAGTTGATATAATTTTCACTATGTAGTCCTTCTATATTTATTTTGCAATTACTTTTGTAATAAATAATTTTAATACGCCCTTCCTATAGAAGAGCTCCCGGGATCAGGAATTTTGACTTAAAATCAATAAGTGGTGAACCTAGAGCTAAGTAGGTTCTGCTAATTTATTGATTGATATCTACTAATAATAACATAAGCTATAGGTTATTATATACATCTGTCGACTTTCTTTACTAATTATGTAATAATATAGCTTGTCTTGTTACGCTCTTGATAATAAATACTAATTAGTCTATCTGTTATGTTAGGCTTTGTGCATATATAATACTAAACGGTGTGCATTCAATCCCCGCGAAGTATTAGCTCTGTTATCCCTAATATTATATTATAATGTTATTGTATAATTTAAGGTAAAGGTTTTCAGGTGGAAGGAAAACACACTAATTAGAAAATATGCACAATTCGTTTTTATTAACACGGTCCATTTTACGAATGAATTCTCCCTTTTTAGGAAATTGCATTTTAATTACGATGTCATAACTTATGTGAATGCAATAGTTGTAATGGAAAGGCAGTGACAGTACATAATAATATATTATGTAAATTAACCGCTATAATATATAGCTAGTAATGTAACGTGGGAACGGAACCAGCCAGCCATCGCCCATTGCCCGGTCCCAGTGCAGTACAGTACAGTACAGTACAGTACTTATCTACATCTACTAAACCTATACTGGCGGAAGTAACAAACATGTCAACTAACAGGTAACTAACTAATCAATGTATTGAGGAATTATAATAATAGAATGTTAACTTTATTTCGAGTTCAATTAGAAGTGTGAAATTTTCTCGTGAACAATTAATTATTTTGATCGTATGTATTCGAAAGCGGTAAGCAATAGATAACTTTACCTGCGTAATTTGAAAATATCCATTTAATCGTTTTGGAAAGAATTCATAATAATTAGGATCGCCCAAATTAGTAATTAGAGGTAATAGGCGTTGCATTATATTATGGATGTAAAAATAGGCAGCAAAATGCGAGGAACCAACACGACGGATGGGGTTTTATTGTTTAATTTCACCATTTGCTTGTACAACGTAGTACAAATCACCAGAACCAAAGTATCCGATATATCTATTGAATTAAATCTAACGACAACATATTTCAATTCAAGATCGTTTATAATAAATAACTTAACTGAATAGGGCTTTCAAGTTAAAGATATCATTACAAGCCAACAATGGCTGAAAATATCTATATCGCACTGAAACTCAAGAAATGTCGAAATTATATAGCTACCTACTACACTAGTTACATTCAATATGTATTTATGTGTATGTATTTGTGTTAATCATGTTACTGTCTTGTATAATGTAGATTTTGTCAAAATAAACATATTCAACAAATAATTTTATCGTTAATCTTCCCTTCCCGTTAATTCTTACGTTTCACTTAGTTCACGTTCCAAACCAAGATATAAATGAAGGTGAGTATGTTTACCTAAAACAGATATAGAGGAAGGTGAGTATGTTTACCAAAAAATAGATATAGAGGAAGGTGAGTATGTTTACCAAAAACAGATATAAAAGAAGGTGAACAGATATAGAGGAAGATGAGTATGTTAAAAAAAACAGATATAGAGGAAGGTGAGTATGTTTACCAAAAAAACATATATAGGGGAAGGTGAGTATGTTTACCAAAAAAACAGATATAAAGGAAGGTGAGTATAGATATGTTTAAAAAAACAGATATAAAGTAGTACATATAGCGTGTTTTACCAAAAAACAATGTATTCTTGTGGCCCCTCTCCTACCTGAGGCGGATATCATAACGGCAACTTCACCCTGCAGATAGCCCGAAGCAACTCAATGGAACTGCACTCTTATCAGTCATGTAGATACGTTTCGAATCGATAATGGGATCCATGCATATAACAAAGTTTCATAATGTTGTCTAAAAGCTCCCAAGTCTGTAAAAGTCTAAAAAATAATTGGCACGGCCCATGGTCGCCGCTGCCATAAACAGGCGGTCGATCTAAACGCGATCCGAGACTCGACTTATGGGAAAGGAACGAAGCAACAGTAAATGGCGCCAAACGCCGCTTGCGTTTCCTTCTTTCCTTTCCCATAATTCGAGGATCGGTTCGAAAATGTATACTAACCATAGACATATGAATATGTCTGTGATACTAACTATTAAAGGCGACCATAAGCGGTCCATTGATTTTATCTGAGAGAATTCGATACGAAAAAAAAATGAAATGTGACAATATTTGCACACGTGCACGTCATTTTTACAGTGCCAAAAATCTGGCTTGCAAAAACATCATGGCCAAAGCCGGCGTGAGAAAGATTTTACCAGGAACAAAAAGGGTGAGGAAGTAAACATATTTTACGGAATTCGTCGTTGACCGCCAAATATTATTTAATTTTTCGAGTTTGGCCAAAATAGTACCTACCTAGTATTTGCATACAGTAAATAGTTACAATTCTAGCCACTCGGAATACCACCAAAAGAAAATGTCACCGACAGAAATCATTCCAGCTGTCATCCCATACAACGAAAGCTATTTTTCATTTTACGTAATTAAAAATTAAAATGCTAAAATTAAAAATTTCCCAAATGCAGTCAGATTCCCTTTATAGTCATTGAGGTAAATCAGAAGGTTTTATTAAAAAAATATGTCGTACAATCTGTGTCCAGCGATTCCGAATAATTACCCAGGAAACAAAAAAACTGAAGCGAGAAATATATTTTTTACTAGCGCTGTTTGTGACTGTCTGACTTTTAAAAACAATTATAGTCGATTTTCCATAATACTCTATTTTATGATATATTTTTGTTTACAAATTGGAGAGATGTCAGAAATTTACGTTTCGAATGAACACCATTAGTTAACTTAAAAAATCATCTGTCTAAAAATTTAATAAAAGAAACACGTTCTAGATATAGAATTGTTCATTAATTTAAATAAAATAATTTTTATACACACTTAATCGATTATCTGAATTGTTCCCACAATAAGTTCCGATTTTGAAAATTAAGAGTTCATTGTATGTGAATAATACGTACTCATATTTCATATCACATCTCTTTTCAGGGTGAAATGCCTAAAACCAAAAAAAAAAAAAAAAACATCACAAACCCAAATCTAGTCTCTTCTGACTTCCGCGGTATGTTTGATGATTATAATCCAATACAGTAGGTACCGCGCAAAACGTAAAACAAACAAAAAAACGTATACACGTAAAAGTCTGAAAATTCGTCTCCAATAAGAATTGGTCACTTGTAAAGGGAAGGAACAATTTTAAAGAAATATTATTTCACATAGTTAAATATGTTCTTTTTTTAATATTTATTTTTATTCTTTCAACAAGATAATTTTAATATTGTTATATTACTTCTTAGTTCGCTTGACAAACACGTTAAACAAAGCGCAGACTACCAAATAATAAGGCAAACACGTAAAAATTGTCAAATTATTTGATCGTTTACTTTTACTTACGTTTTATTTTCATGGTTATTTTTAACCATGAAAATCATCATACCTACATTTTTCAACAAGACTACCTAACTCAATAGAGAAATCAAATTCTCGTGTTTGAGTTCCTTGTTATAAACTTTTAATAATGTTATATAATCCCATTTTAACTGTTTACAATAGGTACTTGTACCTTGTACAGGTACGTGAAAGGAGGCGTTTTTTCGCTTCGGTAGGTAAGCGGTGCTTTCAATGCGCGTATGGACCTGACCGCCTCTCAGGTGATCAAATAGATGAACATGAATTGGTAAGTAGATATACTTTTAGCAGAATAATAAGCGAAAGGTGTTTTATTTAATTTCTCTACTTTTACACAAAGAAAATTTCTATAAAAATTGTAACAACTTAATATTATGTACCTGTATAAAATGTGTACAAATATTTTTGCACATGAGGGCGACCTTTTATCTTTTTCACACACGCACTAGTTGCCAATTTGCCATTAGACCCGTTCCGACACCGCGAAGCGTGCGACGCATGACCTAGACGAGTACTGAACAATAATTGAACATTATTATAAATGTCCGAAATATTACTACTGTCACAATTGATTTTGTTTCACTGCAAAAAAAAAATTGTCTGGGAACTGCGTTGAACGCCGGGAGTGCGGCTATTGAATAGAAACGTACGCGCGCAGCTATTAGCTTTTTGGCTCCCAATATTATGAACAGAACTTTACTGTGAAGCAAGTTGAATGTCCTCGGCAGGTAAACCTTACTGCAAGTACGGCATGTCACATGTATTGCGCCTAAATGCAAATTCGCAGTTGGGCACTAACATGCCACGGCACTATATTGTAAATTGTAAACTTTGCCTGATTGTGATTGTGAAAATTGTGAAAACAAAACGTTTCGTCAATCAGAATTCGCTTTGGAAAATTTGAGCACTGGCTGACCTAGAACTTTCCGAACTTGACCCGACCAGATTGGTTCAAGGACGCTTCCGCACTGTGGAGACAATTAGGCGGCAATCATGGCGACAATTGAAAGCTTTTTTATTCTAGTATTTTTGCAGTAAATCGGACTAACCATGATGGCAGTCGGGAGCTAAGGTGGTGTAATTACTGTAATAAACATTCGACGAATAGAACTACTACAACTACTCAGTTTGAGGATTATACGTATCTACGAATTTTAGTGTATATGTAATTTGATACAGTTTTCTTATTAGCTTGCTAGTACGCCATATCCACAACGAACAATCAATTTAATTGATCTAAAGTCAAATTTTCAAAGAGATTTCAATTTCCGAAAAAAAACAAAGAGGTCGTCTGCTAATTTGTTTTATTTTAATGAAAATGTATAATTATTTAATATTCGATATCTCCAAAAAAGTTATGAGATTTCAATGTGAACTCGGGGGTTTAGATCACAAACATAGTTTTGAGATTTTGAGAACGCAAATAAAGATTGGCATGCTCATATATCTAACTTTATCTCTAAACAGCTGTCTACAAGGTGTCACTTATAAATATGATTATGGCATTTTCGAAACCAAACATAACTCAAAAACACCATCTTTTGTAGTGATCCTAAACCTAAGACCGTTCAACATACCTGTGACGGTACGAGATACAGTCGGAATGGCAGACTGCATGTAATGTATTTGCACTCATTTTGTTGTAGGAGACAATCTCATTCTTTGTTTCGGAACTAAATTGTATTAATCTATTTTAAGATTGTCGGCGGAATCCACTCGCGCTCATTTTTAACAATTTTGACGAAATAGCGAGACCTGGTTTCACTAAATACTTACGTTCTAATACCCCTTCTCCTTTCAATCAGAGCATGGAACATATGAATGCAGCAATTGAAGGAATATCTCACCTTTGTTTACTTGCCCTTTTATTTGTAACATCGGACTTTTGATTGGGGTGAACGCCCTAACATTATTGAATTGTTGGATATACTTTTGTGCAGTTTCCTGCTCGGTTTCAAGATATCCAATCTGTGCGTTCCTTCTCCATTGTTTTCGGTGGACGAATGATTTGTGTGGTGTTTGTCACAAAGAGTGTTCATGGTTTAGGGCAGCGACACATTACGCTATACATCCCTCGTCGTACAATCCAATACAGACTTGTCACACCTGATGCCATTGTAAGGGTGTCTGCTAGCCAAGCGATATTTGAAAATAATGGGACCCCCCTCTTCAGCCGTAGGTCAGATCAATTTACAGAGCGCCGGGATAAAGCGGCCGTAATCTGTCAAGGTGACAGATCCAATACAAAGAAATGATATTCCACGGCAGTTCCTCAATTGATCTGACCCCATCTCCTGAGCAAGATTAGAGCGTAGTGCGACACCTCAACATATAATTTGCATAGGCCACTCCCAAATGAGTGTTGAAGCGTGTAGCGTAATGTGTCTTAGGCTTTTTGTAGGATATGAGGTGGGGATCGGGAATAAAAGTAAGATGTGCTTGCAAAGTTTATCGTTTAATGGAGACAATCAACAAACCAAATTGCTTTTGTTACAAACAGGGCAGTATAAATGATATGGTGGCTTTCGTACGATGGATGTTCTAATCAGTTATCAGAGGTGTAGATTACTTCGCCAATTAAAAACTTATACATTTTATAATACAAATTTATTTTAAATCAGATACACATTATATCCCTCCGCATAGTACAAGAAACAATTTACAAAGCTATAGTTTTAATATCAATCCATGATATTTCATGGACAGAACAATATACACCTTTTAATTATTGAATGCAAGCTTTAATTTAAAATCAAAAGGAAATTTCATCGAGCGCTTTATTAGTCATGTGGGTATGGAAATAAAAGAGGCAAATAAAATATGTAATAGCGATTGAGCTCATAACTTCCATTAGTAACCGTATTATCTAGTATTATAATATAGAAGTGTCGCGTGGGCTCGTGGACATGATGGGTATGGCGAATGGCAGCCGGTGGCCGGCGGCCAGCAACCAGTGGCGTGACTGGGAGCCCCACGGCACTCGCTGCACTCACGCGCCTCACAGCGAGAGTCACAGAGTCGAGGCAAAATTACGGGACTAGAGATTTTTCGATAAAAATCCTAATTTATTACATACTCTCAGTATCAAATATTTCTGCTGGAAAGCGCGTACACAAATGCTCGCTGTATATATTTTATTTTATCATTCGGGCACGGGCCTCCCCCCACCGCACGTCTCCAGATACTGAACATTAGAGAGACGAGTACGATCCAAATATCGGGAAATAATTGTGCAGCGCATAAATACATACATATTTTAGTAATACATTATTTATTTAATGATATAAATACACGTGCGGCGGCGAGGAGGCAGTGCGCGGGGCGCGGGCTCGGCACGCGTGCCCGTGTCCGCGCCCAGTGTCCGTGCCATTTTATACAATATACAAAAGTAATTACTTATTTAAAAAACAATTAAAGTAATCTTAACGTAGTAGTCCTCAGATCACGGCTCGCGTCTGTAAAAGAAAAACGGGCGTATGAGATACTGACTCGGTCACATGTAAACAATGGTCTGAGGTATGTATAAGATACTGAACAAGTATATTTACCTCTAGTATCCACAGGTAATTAAGTAATCGCCTAGTTTCTCCACGACAGACGCTGCCTGTTGTGGCTGGATTGGTTCCTCATATAGTGATACTACGACAGCTGCAACAAACCAAACCAGGAATTAGTACTGCGGCGGGCAGTTAATGCAGCTATAAGTTTGTGGGGAGGAGGGAGGGGGGTAAACAAACTCATTACAGGGTTATCCTCCGAATCACCGAACAGGAAAGCCGACATCCTCATATCTCGGCTTTCTGTCATCTTGCATTCCCGACCCACAAGTGTTCATGATGTTCGCAAAGTTACAAATTATTTTATTTTTACATAACTGAAAATCTCCACACAAAAAATCGACTTTTCGAAAAAAATAAAGAATCGGTCAAAACATCAATGCCATTTTATTTTAATATTAGCACTCTACAACTCTCAAAAGTTACGAGCCGCCACTGATAGGAAGAAGTGAATATGACTCAATTCAAGACCCATGTAATAGGAGGGAGGAAACAGGAGGACAAATCGTTCCACAGCCATGTTGTTGAATTCGAGAACTAGTTGTACAAAAGACTTGTTCTCATGTGACACATATTTAGCGTGTTTGACGTTTTTCCGACTACGCACCGGTGCCGAAGGGGTCAATGACGCCAGTTCCTCAGAACATCTTCCATTGAAATCCCGGTAGAACGAAGAAGCATGCCCCACAAAGATTGCAATCTGTTTGTTAAGATAGGGGGAATCTATCCAACGGAATATGCAAGAGTTTTTTTTTCAAGCATTTCGGGGTTAATTCCAGATTCAGAGTTTCTAACCAGATTCCAAAATTCCAGAGAAATAATAAGAACCAGAGGCAGTTGGTCCTTATTTGGCCAAATTCAGTAGTGTGGACTGCTATTTGTACAGTACTCCCAGCTTTTGAGAGGCTAAATTGACTCTGGTTCGATGGAGCCCCAGTGCCTGATCTGGTCACTTAAGAGTTAGAGTGATTGATGTGCAAGAAAAACAAAGTGGGGGACATCACTGTCTGAATCGGCCTCTCCCTCAAAAAGTCAGAAATCCAATTTTATAAAAGGATGCGAGGATGCGAGTATACAAGTATACCGTAAGATGGCATGGCGAAGTCATTCCACACGAATCGAGGCCCTTGTCAAATGTCCAGTGCAACCATCTGGGTCTCACCGTAACGTTCCAGGCACAGCCTCCAAACATGCATCACGAACGCGATATTTAAGATGTACAGGTTACAATGGTGTGACATAATTTTAAATGAGATAAACTGTGATTCGGTGAGGAGAACCCGTGAAGGGGGGACGGCGGGTGATAAAACAAAGAAGACAATTATTTACCTTGCTGTGTTTTCATGCAGTGGACTCCGACTTTGCCGAATTTCGCTCTGACGACTCGTTCTGTGCCGCTAAGGTAGATGTATCTCTGACCGGCGAGCGTTACTCCGCCGCTGGTCAGAAGTTCCTGTTTGTCGAATCCTTGCACGAGTTTTGCGAGTTCGTCCTTTGATACCTGCGGACAATGCAAACATTTCATCAGTTTACATTCAACCTCTAATTCATCAGATATCGCGAGACTACCTCCATTGAAGTCGAAGCCAAGTGCAGATCCTACCATATTATAGAAATTCGGTTCGGTAAAATAAATTCTAGAAAGGTACACCGCGTTACGTATTAGGCCAAGTTGTCGAGTCATTGTGACTCGAGTTTAAATCCATGAAGGAGACCACATGTTGCGTGAGCACTGAGCAGTGGAACGCGAGGTAAAACATCGTACTTAGAAAAGTAAGAGTGAATGAAGTCAATTCCATGTTCGAGCATTTTCATGACGGATTATTTCACTGTAATTCGTCGACAGCCACGAATGAGTGATGAATTGGACGATTTATTTTGTAGAAGATAAGACGAAGGGTTGGAGTGTATCTGTGCACATCAATTATAGTTATTTGATTTAGGTCACAAGTTAAAAACGTCAAGTGCAAATAACGCATGATTATAGTTTTCAACCTTTCATTCCTGTCCTACATTTCCTTCCGCGTCACAAAATTCTCCAGTAGGACTTGGACTCATCGTAACATAAAAATAAATCGAGGTGAAAATACAGAGATGGCACAAGGAAATTAGTAAAAGCATTTTTTTCGTAAAAACTTGTCAAAATGTTTTGAAAAAATATTAAGTTATTGAACCTCCATAAAGGTAAGATTTTTCTCATTACAACGATGGTAATAGTAATTATTCTGAACGGATGAAAAACAATTTAAAAAATAACTAAATTACCGTCATAAAAATGACTAGATCTCGCAAAGAGAACTTCCAGTTATTCGCGCCACGACTATATTATTATAATTATTAACAATGCCATTTAAAGTATTAAGAAAAATACGATGAATCAGAAGGCCCTATGCGGAAAGTATAAAAATAATAATAACTGTAAGCTGGATAATTCTGTAGTGGTGTGTGTACATATAAACAATGCCAGCATGTTCATGCATAAATACGGTAGCCTTCATTTAAACTGAAAATCAAGGTCGTGGGGTGAATGTCCCACATGCGGAAAACGCAACAATGTCGGCTTTAAGAGGAGACAATAACCTAAAATAAAGCCAGAATCTTAACAACCCAAGTGAAGCAGCCGTGCACAAAAATATGCGACTCGGCGGCCCTAGTGTAATCGGACAGACCAAATCTCTAAAATAATAAAGTAAATCGATCTTTCCGTGGGATTTATTTTAATTGTTTCTGATGAACGATTTACTAAAATTTCAAATGTTTCTGGAAGGATCCCTAAGGATGTTACTAATTCATCGTCTAGAAAAATAAAATCTGGTGCTTACCCGCTATTTTTTTATAAAATTCTCAAACCGTTTTACATATAATAATTTAAGGGCAAGGTCCAGTTTTTATTAATCTTAAATATAAATACATTACATCGGTAGGGATCCCTCTGGAAACATTTGATATTTTAGTAATACGTTCATCAGAAATATTTAAAATGTGTTCGTCGGTATTAGTCTTGCGTCGTCTTAACGTGGTTAGACGTTTAATACTAATTAAGAATTAGAGAGATTCAATTTGGAGAGGCAGTTCTGTTGCATAGATATGCAGTTGATTGTTTTTGGAAGTCGTCTAGGTTCTTCCCAAAAATCGGTTATTACAAATGGGTTTTCTGGCAAAGCTATAAATACGTATTTGGCTAATCAATATGAGCTTCATTCTAGTCTCACACGAGCGCTATACTCTCATAATATATGTGGGCTTAGCCTGTTTCACCATATCGCTTAAATAGGCCAGGACAACATATATATTATGAGAGCGCTCGTGTGAGACTAGCTTAGCGACGTGACATTTTCCAGAACAAAAATTTCCGATTATTATTTTTACAGCCGAAAAGTAATTTTTCCCACAGACCGAAATAGTAGCATCCGCACCTAAAGATGCACACTTGTTTATTTATTTAATTAATAATCAGTGGCGGTTAGCCCTAAGGAGCGGAAGAGCAACGCATTCCGTGAATTTCTACCAATCTAAAAATTCCCGAGCACAGAACAATATACTAAATTTTTGACTCGCCTCATACTCGTACAAATAGGTGTCTATGCAATGCGTGCTGTACAAAAGCAGAGCGTTTTTTTACCTATATTCAGAGCAGTGATTCGTTTCGCACATCGATCGAAGAATTTTACGAGAATGATCCCATATATTGTTATCTAGTCGAAATCGTAGGTAAGTACATTGCCTTGCAAAATTATTAACCCAGGGAGGACAGCGTTCGAAATTTTTCCACCACATCAAAAGGAATGGTTTGTCAGTAGCATTTTTACCAGGACATGTTTGTGTGATAATGTTCCGACATACAATGAAGAGATACGCTGTGACAGGTCAATGTCTTGGGATTCGTTTTTGGAAGCAACAGGAAGAATTAAAAATGAATTCTATTATTAGTTGATTTTATAAATAAAAAAACATGCACTGAACCAGGCCCATTTTATGTATTACAGGAGTGCAAGTCAAAAACAAAAAACTGTAGTTTTTTAAAGGAGTTTTATAGGTAACTAGCTGACGTACCCGTCGTTGCTGGGGGGTTATCCTTAGGAGATAGACATATACTACCGAGGACTTTTCTGTAGACCTTTTTAAGATATAAAATTCCGTAGTACATTATTTTAAGGTATTTCATAAGGTTTAGCCAGCGTTAGCATATTGTAAGCGACTGAAAATATTTTTTTAAAGACTTGATTACAAAACTTCGGCTTTTCTAAAACTAAACATAACTTGATAAGCAGTTTTTGTTATGCGCGCTTAGTGAGGTGGGGATTCAAAATAATTAGAAAAATCAAAAATCAAATGCAAAATCGGTGATTTGTAAAGTGTGTGATATTATATTTATCTCAAGTATATTCAGGATTTCAGTTCACAGATCGCCTAACATCAGCTAATCACCTATCACAGTGTTACTCCACTGAATAAACCACAAATTTTCCTGAACTCGATTTTTGTGCCTCTATAAATAGACATTTTTGGATGTTTAAATTAAGGAATAAACTCTTACAACTTACAAATGCCGATTGGTGCATATCTATTTTCGGATGCTTTTCCGAGTATGTTAAATTGTGTACCTGTGACGTCGGTACATAGCGAAAGGTAACTTTAAAAATAATTAAATCTTTCTTAAGAAATACAGTTTATCCATATCAATATTATGGTTTTAATGGACATATTGTCCGTAAATTAATAAATAAATAAATCAACTTAGACTCAACATTTAATTCAATATATATACCGGACTACAACTACGGGACCACCGACGTCATTGTCAGTTAGAACCATGGAGGATCGACCTGCTCTCCAAATAGGTAGGATTTTTCATAATTAAATTTATTTTAATTACAGTACGTAGGTATATATTATGTCCAAGATTTTTAGTGCACCACTCATTTTTGTGAGCACCAACCGCTACTGATACAGATGGGTTAGTATAAGTGTTTTGTGAATACCTCACTAGGAGAACCTGTGCTGAGGTGTTCGCGTGTTTTAGATGTTGAGTATTATTATGCCGTCATAAGTAAAAACACAGCATCGTCCCCGAGATTCTCAAGGAGTACTGTAGTTCCACCCGCGACGGCAGTATTGTATCCATAGGTTATATTTTATACACCGCTTTTATATTTTAAAAGTTTGCCTAAAAAATAAGATACCCACCCCGTAATGTTCGTTAGGATAGTAGAAACACAAGGACAAGCTACTGGCGTGAGGAGAGGTAAACGTAATATTGCAGATTTTCATTGATCCGAAATCATTAGACTGACGTACATTCAGTGAGTAGGCCCAAGTCTATGTATTGGACACAGGGTTGAAATTATACTGGTATAAAATATTTCGGGATGCACATTAAAGGTGGTTATTTCGACTAATATACTTTAGCACTCATAATAATTACCTACAGTTTCTTTAAAAAACTAATCATTATATTTAAATAACGAAAAACATGAATGTAGAACAAGCAGTTTACAAACTGAACCAGAAATAGCCACGGTTTCCAGATTGTGGCCGATTTACGCAAGCAACTAGCAATGTAGGCCACTACGGAAATACGCCACAGGGATACAAACTTACGATAAATAAATCGTTTGGCAAAAAACCACATATGAATTCATCTTAATCCAGAACATAAAAAAATATTTATAACATATAATTAGCACAGTATAACAGTACTATCTCCTTTGAAAAATAGTGTTATTTGCATAATAAATTATATCAGAGAAAACTCCTCACTATAAAGTGTGGTTAGTAAGGCCATTATCTCTGCCAGGTTGTTCATGCATTTATCATCTATTAATAGGTTAATAAAATCTAGTCTAGCCAAGGCTTTGCATAATTTTCTACGAAATAAAAAAAATATATAATTGAAGTCATCATAATAGTGTAAGAACCAAAGATTTACTATCTACGAAATGAAGATAATATTATTGGACGTTCGGAATGCAGACTATCATTGATTGAATCAGAATTATTTACAAAACAGTTAATATTTACGACGCCACATTTCCGTGAATAGTTTTTTTCTCAAAATACGTACTCGCGTTTTCATTGTTTACGACGCTAGCTGTGCTTGAAACTGTGCGTGGAAATTGAACATAACACTTAAAGTTTAGGGGCCTTTCTGACTGGGAAGTGGGCAAGTTTTGTTTAAAATTGTAAAATATGATAAAGTTCACTACAGCGAACGGGGTGCTACGTTAAAAAAATAATCTTGGCGGATGACTTTTATTCATCTGTCAGTCCAGCCCATCGGAAAAACTTCGTGGACGAAGCTTTGGAAGTTCGACTCTTAGCGAAGGTCACTACTTCATCTCCATGCAGGTCGATGTTTTAACTTGGAGGTCGCTCAACGATAGGAATGTTGACTGCTAATGGTTAGGGAGTGAGGATGGTTCGCCTTGGTAGCTGATGAAAGGGGCGTGTTACGCTTAGTGGTATACGCATTAGCAGTCGAGTCAAGAGATTGCGGGTTCGATCGCGCTAAACATGATTAATGAATGAATGAACCTTACAAAATTGATTTGCAGTTGTGGTAACGAAATTAAAGAAATAAATTCGTTCTAGTAATTATTCAGTGACATCCCAGAAGGTAACGATAACGTAAGATAACGCATCTGAAAACAGTCTTGATGGATTGACAAATTATTATTATTGAATAAGATTTCTATAGACATCGATACCACACAACTATTATTTCAGGAGTCGAGCGGAAAGGAAATTTTGGAAATTTTTCCATTGTTTACTAACATTATAAAATAAATAAAATAGTCAACAACTTGGTCACGTGATCTGCTATTGCCAGCGGTTCTTCGTTCTTAATTTGAGAACGGCCATGACCTCTGCAATGGATTTCCTTTGTCAGATTTGAATAAATCTGAGCGTTCTCGGGATAGTTAAGATACAAATACAATACACACTGTGATACAAATGCCACCAAAATTGTAAAATAAAATAAAATAATAATTAATTGTATTTCGTTACAGATTTTGCGAAAATTGAAATTGAAAATGCACTGCTAGTGTGAGCATGCAGATGCGCAGTAAAAATGACTGTATCGGACATCACACCCTTTTTTCCCCTCGATGTCTTCTATCAATACAAAAATAATGGTAATGATGTCTAGTGATCGGTTGTTATGACAAACTGACAGCTGCGTTTCAAAGCGACACCTGCACACACCTTGGAAAAAGTGCGATCTAAGTGACTTTGTGCAGTTTGCAATAGATATTGCATATTTGCAGATGCAACTAGTCAGAAACGGAATAAAGACCGACTACGTATCACAGAGAAGTTTCTCTCGCATCGTGAAATAAATGTAGATAAATATTATTCACTATCACAAACTATTTGAGGCATGTTCCAGCCATGTAAAATATGCAATATGCGGGGGACTAATTGAGATTTAATTTGAAATCTCGATACATGTTGACACATCGGAATTCTGAAGTGGTGTATTTTCCCTCGACCTACGAAGTTTGAATCACTGTGCACCGGCTGACAAAGGAAATGATGGGTGGGTGTAAATGCAAAGGGTAAAATAGAACGAAATAAATACCGATACCAAAAGGGTATTCACAGATAGGCATATTCATCAAACCATAATCAATAGTAAATTGAACTATGTTTATATATAACATGGTAGACGTAATATATGTATTATAATGTACTATAGTCAAGAGTTTAAGAAAAACCGTAAGATTTCGAGATAATTTATGTACTAAAAAGAAACTAAAGAGTAAAAAATGTATTATCATATTAGGGTAGGTACCACAGATATTTTCACCCCTTCAACCAACGTGTCTGAGGAAATGCCAAATATGCCGATCTTACATTCTTTACAATGGGAGACATAATAACAAATAGGTTTATGAAATTGCAATAGATGCATATTCCTAGAATCTAAATGAGTCTAGAGCGTTACAGCAGCCTTTTTTGACAGCGGGAAACTTCACTTGTAGAGCAATGGAGGATGGACCAAAATTTCGCCGGCCGTCAGTTGTCGCCATCTTGTTGAGATGTGCGAAGATTATGCGTCATACGAAGCGAAGAAACAAGACATTTATAAAATCGGGGAGGGAATCTACACCACAACAGGCTAATGTACCTTAAAAAACTCTGGTAACAATAACTAAAATAAGCACAGTCGATGTTCTTCCGCAAGAGAAAAATCACATTCCCGTTCCATTATCCGGCGAGAGCCGGCGATCGGGTCCGGATCTTTCAACTGATAATACAACAGAAATACTATTTTCTTATTAATATCCCATTCAACACCATAAAGGATAGTACGAATTCATGTCAAAAGGTATTTTTAACACACATGATGTACCAACTTACTTCA
Organism: Hesperophylax magnus; assembly: GCA_026573805.1. NCBI lineage: Eukaryota > Metazoa > Arthropoda > Insecta > Trichoptera > Limnephilidae > Hesperophylax > Hesperophylax magnus. Next base: position 12,458,764 of record JAIUSX010000121.1, read on the forward strand.
AAATTTTCCGACTTTGCCCAAAGATTTCCATCATGTCCAGCTATAGCAGCTTTCGTAACACACCGCGACGCCATCAACTGTTTATCGACATAATCTTGCCAGCTCATGATTAATCCGGTAATATTCTAACACCTTTACTTTCAAACACCAGGCCTCGCTGACCGACGAACGTTTCAATACTGTCTGTTGCAAAATGGATGCAAGCATAGACAGGAAATGGGGAGATTCAGAAACTGCTTTGGGTGACGTACAACCGGAATCGCGTTCGATTATGATACGAAAAAGTGCTGCCAGAGGGTTCACATATTTATTGTGCCACATCCACAAAAATAAAATTCTTACATGTTCATTATAACGGTAGGGACTTGTAGAAATTTCAGAAACCATTAAAAGTAAATAAATATCATCATCAAACATACTAATTTTGGATATCCGTTAATTATTCCTGCGTGAACTGAAATGAAAAAAAAAATAATTCAAATTTGCTTTGAACAATGTATGTGCCACACCACGCTTTATTCTCGTAGCTTGGCCTATTTCAGCACATCGCTCGCATCGCTCGGTGAGCGGTATTCTGAAATGAGTATATTTATATACTAAATATAATAAATGAGTATATATATTACCCCCCATACACACAAGCCTTGCTTATTTATGGGGTACATCAAATACTTGTAATTAATAACTGTATTATATTGTGTAATGTAATTCGTGTATCTTTTTTCTACTAATAAAAAAATATATATCCAAGCCATGAGTATAGCGCAAGTCTGTCAGCCCTTTTTTGTCATTTGCGTAGAATTCAGACTATCCCGTGGTTTTTCACGGGTCTGTGGAATCTTTTTATGACCTCAAATGGATAAAATAAATTCATAATTACAATTCTGTAGATGTTAACCCTCAAGCTTCATTCTGATTGGGAAATAAATCACCGTAATTATTTATCCTCAACTCAAGGACAAAAACTATTTTAGATTATTTGTAGCTGGTTTTGGCTGTCATAAGGGCAGGTATTTATGACAGTTTTTGTATATGCTCGCTCGCTTGCTCTCTAATAAAGCAGGTTACTCACCAAGAGTGTAGCATGTAACGTATCTGATACTGTATCAATCTGCAAGTGGGTACGGCTCGTCCACGGTAACCGCGTATCCAGCTACGACCTCTCGGATCCGCCTCTAGTGCTAGTTGATTTATGGTGCTCGCAGTGAAACCGCCGTCGGCGGGTCACTGCGTTCCACCCGGGAGCGGCTCGCAGTAGGCTCGTGCCTACGTACTCACTTGATACAGTATCAGATACGTTACATGTTACACGGTTAGGTGAGTACCCTGCTTAATAGGTGGTAGGAGCCAAGGTTCGTAGAAAATGTACACGAGATAGAGCTGTGATTGGCTAGAAATTCGTGACGTAGCTAGAAGCCCATTTTTCCAAGGAGATTTGAATTACTGTAATACAAGTGGCATCAAGGGACATAGACATGCATTTGTAGCGATTTATTTGGAATGCATTGATAATATTATACTAATTATTATTAATGTTCGAAAAAAATCCCAGAAATATTTGCAGTGTTACTTTTGCTTTGATGATGTAGAATCGAGGTTATTTATTAGCGCCATGTACTTATTGCCTTTGAAGACATTCAAATTTTCAAGAATGTCAGGGAAAGAGTTGAGAATAATTGTATTTACACAAAGAGTCGCACATGGTGGTAGATACTCTCAGCATCGCCTTGGTGAAAGAACACTATTCGGAATCGAAGCGTTGCTTGAAATGGCTTTATCCGTAATTGGTGCCCATACGTGAATAACCAGGTACTTTCCCAGCTTCCTCTTTCCCACCCCATACCGAAATAGCCCTATTTTTTAGCCTCCAACTCTTTCATCACTGCTAAATGGAATAAAACAAATTATTTATAATACGACAAAATTATACTGAAATAAGCCAAATTTCAGCAAGTATTTAACATCTATCTACTTCACATAGGAGGCCCGGAGGAAAATAAATTCACCTGACAGCTCTGCTCTAAAGAATGGAATCTGTTTGTTAATCTATCAAAAGGACCGTCCCTTTCTGAATGAGTCGAGGGTTTTTTCCAAGTATTTTGGGGCTCCAGACCAGAGGTGGCTACCAAATTCAACAATGGTTAAAAGTATGTAATCGTGAAACATTCAAAGTATGTAGTGGTATGGACAAATCTACATAAATGCATGGAAAGATATACCAAAAATTATATTTAATATTTGACATTTACCCGTGGTTATGAATGGTTCAGAATAAAGCTTTGAGGTTGTAAAATCTAGTGTACATGAAAACTGGGTGTAGTTAAAGTGGAAATACATAAGATTACTGTTAAGAATTTTTTTTCTACCTCGACGACTAATACCATTTACCTCCACATCATACATTCTCCTTACTTCTTCTTCAGTCATTACATACGCCTAATTTACAATACACAAGTATTTATTTCACTACATCACGCAATGTTTTTATCGGTCATCCCCGACTGGCAAGATATGGTATCAAAAATACTGATATACCAGCATATAATATAAGAATATTTAGTTGTAGTTTTGCTTCACTAATGAGTTGAAAAAATAGTGAAATTATTGGATCCAAATGGCTTATACATTTGAATCTGCGTAAACTTAATAATAAACCTGTTTTTAATTGCTTACCACCACATATAAGCTTAACCCATTATATAAGTAGTAAAAGCGTGTAAATAGCAGACCAGAATAAAACTTGATCACATTTGCTGAATTATAACTTTATTTTACCCTCAGTTTGTATGACTAAACAGTAAAAAATTTCAATATATGAAATCTTTTCAAAAGGTAGTTGTCAGCAAGAACTGCTGTATGACCCGGCGCAGAAAAGTATAATTCATTGAAGTAAGGTAACGGTCTGCAGCGCAGTCCATTAAGAGACTTTTCTGTGCAGAGTCTGCGACACTTGGTTTATGTCGATTCTTTACCGACCCATCAGACAAAAGTCTTAGTTGTCATGAGAAAAATAAATATTGTTTTGTCAAACTATCCAAAACAATATTTTCTTTATTTATGTAACAGTTTTAAATTATTGGAAGGTCCTATCAATCAGCCGAATCCAAAGCCAGACTAACAGTGCCCACATCTTGTAACAACTATTAACGTATTATGTATACATTACTGCCGCCACGAATCCTTCATGAGTACCTCAAGGACTATGATATGTTTTTACTTATGACGGCATAATAACACCTAAGCACAAGTTCTCCTAGTGAGGTGTTAACAAAACTTATGTAAACTGTATATAAAATATAATAGAAAAAAATAAAAAAAAATAAAAGAAAAAGATTGTCTTAATAAACACACAATCTTGCTGGTTACTGAAACTATCGGTTCAAACTCAAATTACATAAGACTATCCTTCTGATGCTGAATTCGCAACACTTTTCCTCCTTACATGATTTAGTAGAGTGAAGATGTTACTGAGACAATGGTCTTGGTTTCATAACACTAGATCCGTTACTAGTCGTTGATTAGCTATTTCATTTGTACACACATATTTTTTAAATGGCCATCCTTCTCATAAGCCCAATCCAAATATTTGCCTAATCAATGCTTAAATTTCCAATACCAAACTGCGTTAACAAAATTCAAATGGGGTGGAGATCTACGATGTCAGGCGAGTGAGTGAGACAGACCACTGGGCTAAATGAAATATTTGTTTCCAATCAAATTTGTATGGAAGGCACTTTTTTTCTTTATTCTATGTTGTATTCCTGTAGCATCATTTTGACACAATCTTTCTTAACCCATAATTTTTCAGCAAGAAACCTCAACCCAATTTTATCATACATGACAAAACCTTGCTACCATACTGTATATTTTTTTTAATTATTCATTTTTATTGTCTTATTAGCGAAATTAGTGAAAAATCACAGGATAAATGTTGGTTTTGTGAAACTGAAAGTATTTATAAAATGTTTTTTTTTTTACGTCAGAAATTTACCTCCGAATGAAGTAAAATTTAAAAATCATTAGATTCAGATTTAGATCTGTAAAAATTTAAACAATAAATACACATTTCAAATCCAGATTATTTATACATAATTAATAAAACCCTTTTCTGATAGATACCTACTTTGTTACTCGTTTGAATTTCAGTTCTAATTTCGAAAATTAGGTAAATAGAAAAGGCAAATTTGTGAAAGATGTGAAATATAAAAAAAGCATGAATATTTCACATCCCTTCATTATAACAGAAAACCGAAATTAGTATCTTTGATGATTATCATCAGACTATGGTCAGTAATACTTACTTTTTTCTTCTTCTAGCCTTTGATGAGATCCTCTCAATTTTATGTAAGTAGACTGCTGTCCCATGGGTCGGAAAGGAATCTACATAGACATCAGACACAGCGCAGAAAAGCAAAGTTCGCTAAAGGTTATACGGTCTGCAGTGCAGTCAATTGTGAGAGTTTTCTGCATAGGATCTTACGGCACTGGGTTTATGTGGATTCCGTGGGAATTGCCTAGACGAGCAATTCTGTTCATCAGCAATCCCATATATTTGTTTTCTATTTGCATTTGGAAATACATGGTCAATCAATAGTGTTAACGTAGCATACATCCTTTTCATATTACGCATCATGCATTAAAAGTATTGGAAGGCCAAATGAGATTACCGGCCACCAGGAGGTGTCAATGCCAACTTTAAAATGACTGAAATGGTGAAGACTTCATGTTTGCAAAAAAAAAAGAGTGGAATTATAATATACATACTTTATTGTGCATTTAAGCAAACTTTAAATTAATACATGTATATTAACATGTATGTATGCGAATATATTGTACGTAAAATTACATAAATATGTTTACATACATACACATATATAATTATAAAAAATAGTATTAAGCTCAACCAGAATCCTATAAGATTTTCAATAGGAATGAGGGGTGTAGTAAAAATGTAACAATTTGCAATTTTGGACTTCCAATAAAGATGTATCCTCTCTCTCTCTCTCTCTCTCTGTGTCCCTGGCCGTTCTGTAACAAACAGGAATTCTTCTTTACAAGGGCCCATAATACAGGAGGTCTAGAGAGCATGCAGAATTAAACAATCATTTCATTTAAGATAGTTTATTAATATTCAAGGTATGTATTACAAAACAATAGATAATATAAGAGGTTACAATTATCTTTTATGCTAATCCCATTGAATATAGCCCTCCAGAATTCCTCAGGGTTCTGTTCTAGTAAGAGATCATTATTCATTCGCTCTCTTTTCCACCTTACTTCCAATTATAAAAATATTCATCACGCGCTAAAGGCATTGCCTTAGCCTTACTTGTAGAGGATAGCAGAACTAAGAGACAATGAATAAGTTATTTCTTCACCGGGAATGGAGTTTTCAGTCAATGGTTTATATGGAAAATGTAACCTCGCTGGTACACAGACAACTTTACTGATGACAACTCCCAACCCAGTTAAATTAAAGTTCACCATTTACTAAATACAAATTTCATTGGATGTTGATGAATTTTTAAAATTATTATCTTTTTATTATCAACATTAAAAACATTTGATCAAAAAGTATCAAATCACTATGGTAGCTTAAACTAATATTTATAATAGATTTAACTAAGATATATAAATGAACCTTAAAATAAAATATTGGATAAATAAGGACAATTTAATAAGACCTGTGTACACAAACTTAAGTATAATTATTACACATATAATATAAAAGCATCCCATCGGTCGTACCCTTCACATCCACACAACCAACCCATGGGATACTGTTCCCAGCGACACTCTACACTCTAAGGAAACAATGTAGGATTCACATTGGTCAGCACAAGAGAACCTCAAATACTCACAACATGGACTTTTCCAATGAGCGCAGGGCTGCTGCCGCACTGAGGTGTGCTGCTCTTACAGAAGGTTGGCAACGTCCTGTGGCATCTCATCGATGACGGTACTGTAATACTCTTCAATATCCTTCAGCGCGCGGCGGTCGTCCAGCGTCACAAAGTTGATGGCAACTCCCTTACGACCGAATCTACCACCACGTCCAATCCTGCAAATAATCAACATGTACTAGGGTCAATTCACTGGAAAAAATGAAAAAAAACCAACGACATTTATCAGAATACATTAGTTTGTATGTTTTACCTGTGGATGTAGTTTTCACGGTTTGAGGGCAAGTCGAAGTTGATAACCAGAGACACCTGTTGAACGTCGATACCCCTAGCAAGCAAATCGGTAGTAATGAGCACACGGGAAGAGCCGGTACGGAACTGTTTCATAATTGTGTCTCTCTCTTTTTGGTCCATGTCTCCGTGCATGCTGGAAACGGTGAAGTCCTTGTCTTGCATGCTCTGGGTCAGCCAGTCGACCTGAAATGTAGGATTCATCTTTTAAGAGGGGGCCAAAAATACATGTGAACCAGATTGACAAAAGGAGGGGTCCATGCAAGATAAAAATGCTACAAAATGATCCCGCCTAACAACACTGTGGCGATGTAGTGAGGTGTCACGTTAAAAAAAACCACTTGTTGATAGACAACTTCATTCTCAAGTCATATTTTACAAGACACCTTAAAATTATGAGATGTCATAATAGCACAACAGATGTCCTGCATTAAACAGTTTAAATAAAAATACCTTGCGACGTGTGTTACAGAAGATGACAGCCTGGGTGATGGAGAGGGTGTCGTACAAGTCAATGAGGGTTTCCAACTTCCAGTCTTCTCGCTCCACAGACACGTAGAATTGTTTGATACCATCCAGGGTGAGCTGAAACATTAAAAAAATATTAATAAAGGAAAATGGACAGATTATACTCCAATGATTTGTGTAACATAATATTGCTGGATGCTGTTAATTTGTTTGAGCCTTAATTTGGATGTCATTTCCAATAATGGTATTTATGTTATGGAACTAGGATATAAAATGAGTGTTTTATACCTCATCTTTCTTCACAAGAATGGAAACAGGGTTCCTCATGAAGCACTTGGACACTTCCATGACTTCACCGGGCATTGTTGCAGAGAGCAGGATAACTTGAACATTGGGGGGCAGCATCTTGAACACATCATGGATCTGATCTTTGAATCCTCGGGACAACATCTCGTCGGCCTCATCGAGAACAAACATCTTGATTGTTCCGGGACGCAGGGCGCGACGAGACATCATGTCAAATACTCGACCGGGAGTTCCCACCACCACGTGGACACCCATCTCCAGGATGCGCATGTCCTCGCGCACATTGGTCCCGCCGATACACGCATGGCACTGCACATCCATGTAGTCACCGAGGGCCAAGACTACCTGAAATAATACATTCATTTCATCCATTAGGGCACTTGAACACTAGGTTTGCATAGGACAACGAGCAAAATCATTTTTAATTCGTTGGATGAGAGGTAAATACCTATAATATAACAATGAAAGAGATAATACCGTAAATAATAGACCCCTCGATGGGGCAAATTATAAACAAGAGTAAACCCACAACTGGCAGTGATATCAATTTAACCCTAGATAACTAATCGCTCCCCGAGGCGACGACGCACTACTCGGCGAAATTCGAAATCACCTACCGCTCCCCGACCTTGACTCTTTCATCACCTTCCTAATTTGAGTAAACAGTGCAGCACGTGATGCGATTGCGGCCACACGCATACTAGGACGTGCCCTATGACCATCTCATCGTCCGTTGGACGAAAGTTTAGTTATAACAACAATTTTTATTTTTAAGGTACGTACATTCGTATATTTATATATTAACACCGTTGCACCAGATGTAGAAAGGCTATTTGTGGTCCACTTTGACATGTGTGGTCACTGTGTAGACTGATATTAATTTGTTCATTATAAACCTTACTTTTGTGCCATGTAACAAGTTCCTATCTTAATTAAATATTTTTGATTTATTTATGGTGTTTTATTGCGTAGGCCACTCGACGAAAGTGTGGTTACAAGGAAACAATGAAAACAGTTTAGTTATCTAGGGTTAACATTTGCAAACCAAAACGAAAAAGATAATATTCAAGTACATCAATCTCTGGAATAATTAAATGAAAGAGAATCTGAAAAATTAAAATAAATTTCTGATTACTCATCCAGTCGAAAAGACAAAGAGCAAGAGATAAGGTTGCCTTGATTTGGCATTAAACCATATTTTCAGGTATTAATCTTCAGTTCTTTGAAATGTTGAGAATTGCAGACAAGAATGAAAATGAAGAATCCAAATGAATTCACATTGGGCCACAGAAAACAGAAATTATTGTAAGATTAAAAAAAAAAATAAGTCCGTTTTAAAAATGTTGCTTTTATACAATTTAAATGATTTTGATGTTTGTTTGGTCTAAAATAAATGGGCACTTTTAATAGGCAGATAATGGAAATGATAATGGAAATGGATAATGATAATGGAAATTACAATTCTTTTCAACTTAATTACTAAAAGAAACAACGATTTGTGTCGAGATAGATTGTAAAATATGCATTTTAATTCAAAGTTCAAAATTTACCTTATAAAACGATCCCTTTGATGCCAGGGTTTTAAACTTTTTTGTGACACTAAATAAACAATCTAAATACTGATGAATTACTTAATTAACCCAAACTAAGAAGCTTTTTGGTGCATGTAAATAGTTGTTTCTTGTAGTAATTGTTGAAACAAAGTGTAATTTCCATAATTTGTGCATAAAAGTGCGACAGTCAGGAAAATAATTACACAAATAATATTGCAATTGATTGGGTTGTAACTCGCAGAAAACAAAGACACTTGTACATACCTTGGTAATCTGTTGCACCAACTCACGAGTTGGGGCCATGATCAGGGCCTGGCACTCGAGGCGAGATGTATCAATTTGCTGCAAGATGGAAATGGAGAATGTAGCTGTCTTTCCGGTACCAGACTGAGCCTGGGCAATGACGTCATGTCCCTTGACACAGGGCATAATAGCCCTCTGCTGAATGGCTGATGGCTTCTCGAAACCATAGGCGTAGATACCCCTAAGCAGCCTTTCATTGAGGATCATGTCATCGAAGTTCTCCACAACTTCGTGCCAGTTTGTATCGATGACACCATCTGGCTCCATACCGGGGGGCCCTTCGTAGGATGCGGGGACCTCCTTCTCCTCGGAGGGGCCATTCTTCGGCCTCTCCGTATCCCAATCATTTCTGAAAAACACGTAGGTACCATTAAAATCTTGTCACTGCAGACGCACGAATGACGCATTACTTTTTGACACAAAGTATTGTTTATTATGTTGATGACGCTATAACAGAAGTAAATAAACTATTATATCGTTTCTAGACTCCAATTTACACGGAAACCTTCAAAACGTGCAAAAAAAATATAGTACATAAATTTGAGAATCGATTAGATACACCGACAACTTGGGATTATGTCGTAGTAGTTTTGTGGTTAGTACGTAATGATTTACGGCCTCAAATGCACTTTTTCGCGGCAATCTAATATAAATACAACTTTCTGATCGATTTAGAGGATATTACAACACGTGCAATTCAATGAAAATAATTAATCTCAAATGTACGCCATGTTGGCAATTGTAAAACGTGAGAATCATTGAACATTTATAGTACGGATATCACAATATGGAATATAGGGATCATAAAGCGAGTGTATTTACAAAATCTACATTTAAATTGTTAAAAAATAGAGACACATCATATGGAAATACACTCAAAATCACAAAAATTGAAACTTACCTTCTATCCTGTGAGTAAGACATGTTCTAGTTGCGTTCGCAAAAAGGAAAAGAACTAACGTCAAGTGAGTGACTGTGGCAATGCTTCACAATTCTGAATGGTCAACAAAACAACTATTTTCACAAATTTTATTTAATTTGTTTTTTTTTTTAATATGTATTGAGACCATTCTTTTAAATAAATTAAATGTACAAAGAGATATTTGTAAAACAAATCTAAAGTTTGGGTGTTGTAGTTATTTCCGTTCAAATGTCACTTTGATTTTGACATTGCGACCAAACTAACAATAAAATAATTATTTTCTTGGGAAATATTTTCAAAAACTGAGCCGTTGTAAATTTTTATTATAATTTTAGTACGTTTGTTGAGGATGTTAAACGTCTTCTTAATTTTTTTTTGTAATTACTTTTTATTTTACAATTCTATTCTTATAACAATAATTTGCTTTTTCGATTTCTGTTTTGGTTGACCAGATGTTATAAATCAAATATTTATTTGGTGCGACTTTGATATACTTCCAAAATGCATATTTGGTTAAAATTGTAAATAAAAATTGAAAACAATTATTATTTACCCAACGCAAAATTTTATAAATAGAATTCTCTGTAAATACTAATATTTTTTCAATTAAATTAATAGAGAATTAAGTAATATATATTTATGTTGAAATTATATTTTTGTGTTACCTACTCAATCTCCAAACTCTAAGGACGAGTTGTTTCACAAAATTTAAACAATTCATGAAATTTCAACGTTAAATATCAAGTTCCGTAAAAGTCCAACTAAAGTTCTGTTATTATGTATTATGAGCCAGTTGATTCACAGATCTGAAATAATAAAAGAACTTGAATAGAACTTCAACCGAACTTGAAAATTAACTTTGAAATTTGATGAATTGTTCAAATTCTGTGAAACAACCCAAAGCTATGTTGTTATGTTATAATTGCCTTAGGCAATGTTTTATTATTAACATAACCTCAAGCTGTGGAGCTCAAACTAGGAAAAAATATTATAGGTGTATTTCAACATTCTCTATTGATATAAATTTAATTCTTTTATATTTTAAGTAATAAATAAATAAATTCCAACTCAAATTGAACAAGGATTTAGACTGTAAAGTACTCTTTAGACTGTCTTCTCAGTAGGTAACCGGTGACCCAAAATGCAAAATATGAGAATCACTAAGGACGAGTTGTTTCGGAGAATTTGAACGATTCTTCAAATTTCAAAGTTAATTTTCAAGTTCTGTGAAAGATTTTTTCAAGTTATGTTATTCTGTCAAGCAGCCTATAATGATATGACAAAAATGAACGTTGAAATTTGATGAATTGCTAAAATTCTCCAAAACAACCCGTCCTTAGTGAACAGACTTCTCAACCTGTTCAAATTTTTGGAGTACATACCTTTTCAATAAGCATAACTTGTTATGAAGAGGGAGCAAAAGCTAGGCACAGACTAGAGATATATATGAGTATATGATTATACAGGTGTCCAGGGGCAAAGTGCACTAACTTCGAGAATTTATTCCACATGAAAATGCAAGTAACAAAGATAAACGACTTTTTCCGAAATTCCAATGTTTTAAGGTATTTTTAGGTTAGTCATGAAAAAAAAATTTTTTCAATGGAAAATTTTTTTGTATGGGAAAAAGATAAAAAAGTTATTTATCTTTTTTAAATTCTACCATGATTTAGAACCTCCCGAATTTAGTGCAATTTACTCCAGGTCACGGGTTCGAATCCCGGCATGCGCGTAATTTGTGTTGTTCCACAATTGATTCAATACAAATAATGTAGTGTATTTGCGGCACGTGTCGGTGCCAGTGAAGATACTCTCAGTATCGCCCTGGTGTAAGACCCACCAATCAGAAGTGAAATGTTGCTTAAAATATCTTTTGCCGTGTTTGTTGATCAGATCTACTTTCAGCCCTACAACATAGCCCAATTGGGGATGCCAGTCTCACTGGCTCCAGATGGTTGGGACTCTTGTGCAGTATTCACATAAAAAAGGCCAACCCCGTATATATTATAAGGTTGTATATCTGTCTGTGAATAGCGTAAGTCGGGATCCGCTTCTAGTATCCTACTCAACCTGCCCGCCGGCAAGTGGGGCACCTCACCCACCGGTCTATCGACCACTTTGTAAATAAGTATTGGTACATTGGTACAATTCCTACACGTAACTAATTGAAAAGAAACAAAAATACTTAATATAAAAGATTTATTATACGAATGCAAAACCCAGTATGACAAATAAAACTGCAGTTGGGAATATAATATAAACACCCATTCTGGGATGGCAAGTGGATGTTAGTAGTGATACATTATCTTCCTCTTCTATGCCGTTAAGGGTTGGCACTTCTACTATTACGATTTCTTTACTCGACAACGCAATAGTAAAGGTGCACTCAGTCTGGTTAAGGCAACTTTTTGATTCTGACATGTTAGCGTATTGAAATGTAGGTTTAGAAATATCAAAAATTGCAAATATATTATTGTACGTTAAGTCATTATCGCTGTAAAATATATAATAATAGTAGCCGTCAGATACTACCTCGTGAGTTGTTCTCATTTGAGATTGTGGAGGGGTCTCCAGGAAACTAGTGTTCAAACAAGATTTACTTGCTGGGAATTCCTGATTCAACAGTATGTTTCCATCGTAGCATTGGAGTAGGCCATTTTCAAAACTTGAAGCTGCGCTTTCTTCAGTTTTTTCTGAATAGTTTAGAGCGTTTCCTCCATGATTCACTCCCCGATCTAAGACATGGTTTGGGTTGTGTAATGGTTTATCCAAATCATCTGCGAAGCGTCGGACTCTGGAGCTGAACCTTTCATAGACTTCGGATCTGCCCGACTCTTCAATAAACGATGAAACATTATTCTCGTTAGAATCCTTTGGTTGCTTCAGAGGTATGTTATGATTGTATCTAGATTTATTACTTGAATTTGTTTCAGACTCAAAAGTTACAGACACTTTTTCATGTCCATGAGCGAAGACTGCATCAACTTTACTAGCGTAGTCATTTAACAAACCACAAGTATTTAACTTCCTATCTCCCTTTATCACAAGCAGGTTAGATCCATCATATCGAGAACACACTTTTAACTCTACGACGGCCCCTTTCAGCAGGTAGAATCCCCAGTACTCCAATGTGTCATCTGGCAGGGTCATTGACTTCTTCAACCTGATATGTTTCCTACTGTTTGTGACCACCGACTTTCTATCCACTTGAAATGCATTAAAACTTCTGTTCATTTTTAATGAATGGCTTTGGCAAAACACTGTGGATAAGCCTTGGTGTATTTCAACTACGTCTGATTCCGAAACTGAATAAATAACATCCGCAAACATGACATGTCTAAGATACAGCGGGAGGATTATTAATATGGTCGGAAGAATTGCCGTAAGGAGGCAGAACAGTACTACTCGCTTTGCTCCATTTATTTCTGAAAATAGAAAATTTTCCTGGTAAGAGGGATGTTTCACAATAAAAAAATAAAAACCTCCCCTATTGAGAGGCGGGTTTGGGTACCGCCGCCCCGGGAACCATTTATTGGATAACCAATAACTCTGCCATAGGTCACCCTCAGTGGTACGCTACGTTTGTTGATTGGTGCCCGGGTTCGTTGGGTGAGATGTGTTCAGGATGCGCCTGCCCACTGGAGACTCTTTGACGTCTCCAACTGATCTCTCTCGACCCTCGCCTTGCCCGCAGCTGGAGGGAAAGATCATTCGCCCGTCACCCCTGGACACACTGATCCCTAGATTCCTACCCACCCCTCGTACCTTTTTACTTCCCAGAACTTCCTCTCCTTCCTTTCCTTAGAAAGATCCTCCACACAGCATCCCTAAAGATGACATAAGCCCCAAGGGCAATTATTTTTCACATGTGTGCCTTATTATTTGCCTCCTGTGTGGGATTAATGTAAAATAAAAATCTCCAATGATATGAATTCATTATTCACTTTGTGAAACTATACTATTATATCATTGTTTACATTAAATACAATTTATTTGTCACTTTTGTTCAATTATTATTGCTAAAGCAAGTAAGTTGTTAACAATGTTTCTGAAGATACATTTCTACATAGAATGTTGTCACTTGTAAAACAATAACAGAGATAGAAGACGAGCATGTATCTAATCTTTAAACCATAATAATATATGAAAAGCATAAATGTTTACATAAAATAACACTGTTTTAAAAAACAAAATATCTCACTGACTGTTTACTTGTAGCGATGAGTATTCGTAGGGGTAACTTTTCAGGTCGTCTGCCAGATTTTGTTTCATGTTTTGATTTTACATTTAAATGTAATCAATTTGTTGTGCTGGAAGTGCTTCAAGTGTTGTACTGTCTGGTCTTAATTAATTATTGAAATGTGAAGCTGACACTTGTGAGATTAGAGCAGAGATAACATTATAAATATGTACCCAATAAGTAGTGTAAATAGCAAATCTCACACAAAATCAACTACTTAGGTTTATCAGTTGACATTACAGGCAATGAACACTTGATAAAGAATGATGAGTTGCATTCATATCTGTCACGTGAATATCATTCTTGTTAGAAGTTTTCCGTGTCAAGCCAGGGACAGATCTTTGTTCTAAGCAAAAAGTTGTTTTTTTCAAATATAAATTGTTATTATATTTAAAGCAATTAGTATGAAACGACATACAAATATTAATGTTTTTGTAATACAATAGAAACTACCTGTCTTTGCTAGAGATTCAATGCTTTATTTTCTTATGGAAAAATACAAGGCTATTATTAATTTTTTACGGTTTAGTGGATATTTTAAAGCTGCATAGCTCATGATGAGAATGACATTACGTGCTAGAAATAATTGAGTAAAGCAGTGCAAATTTCCTAACATCGCTCATGAAGCTTCGTGAGTTTTTAGTGGAAACGAGATTTTCTTATATATAGTGAAGATGCATAAACCAAAACATACAAAGATCAGCACAACTTTACTAACAGTGATAATTGTTAGATAGATATGACTTGAATACCTTATTTATAACCTGCTATTATGTTAAAAAAAATCTTTTGAATTATGTCGATGTGCATGATGGAAATAAAGATATGAGAATTGAATGTTTTCGAGAATAAATTTTAATTGTAATAAAATTTTTCTTTCAACCATAACCAGTATTAATGAATTATAAAAATATTAAACTTAAATTATCCATTAGTTTAAAAATTATCTTATCAGTATTGCCGGCTATATTTCATGTTTGAACTCATAAAACAGAGCGAGCTTTAGATTTAAGCCCTAATCTGGCAACATAGGAAATTTATAACACTCAAATAAAATATTATACACATTTATTTTACAGGATTATCCTGACAAAATTCAGCTGTTTTAAGGGAACAGCAGCCAATGACTGATAATATCCATCTGGTCCTACTTTTCCCATCAGTGAAATATGAATTTCTTTTAAACTCTGTTCTGCAAAGTCAAAATGTTCCAACTTTTCAAATATTTTTGTAGCATCAAATGGTTGCCTTTTCTCCCACCGTTTTTGAACTTTTTCAGGACTAGTTTTTGTATCCTTTTTGTATGTGGAGTTCAACAAAGTTATATGTAATTTACCGTCCTCGTAATTTTTAGCCAGTACACCTGAAATTCAAAATCATTTAAAATTTTTGTTGATCATATTTCAATTTCAAAAATTTTTTTGAAAAAATTTTATTTTTCGAATTTCTTCAAATTTTTTAGAAATATGATATTTTAAGTAGTACATATTCCATTGTATAATTTACATGTTTGTAAATGAATTCTTATAAAAAGTAATGGTTTGTTCCCATATAACTCAATTCAACTAATTCAATATTTTTGTTTGAACAGATACTTTGAAATTTGCATTTAGACATCTAGAACCAACCAGTAGATACCGATAAGAACCTACCTATCTATTTAACTTTTGTGCATTTTTATTATTTTCTTTCTAATTTATCAAAATGTATTTTTCAATCGAATGTATAAAAAAGATGTAACACATAGTAAAAGGATTTTAAAATAAAATGAACAAATTTCTAAAAAGGTTTCCGGAAAATATTAATCAATTACTTACAACAGAATCGACAGATTGCTCGACCATTATTATATCAGCCCCTTTCATGTGGCGGCATTCATGCCAATGGAGTTTCATTATTTAATTAATTAATATTCTCCTCGATGAATTTTAAAAACACAGCTAGCACCTTACCACTCTTGGAAAAGTATTCCATCAATTCATCTCGCAGTCTTTTGAGTAGTCCTCGGTTATTTTCATCCACCTCTACCATTTGTGCATACAAAACGTGAACGGCGTTTGCTTTACTATTCATGCTGGCTATCCCTTTAACTCTTACATTAAATGTGATTGCACTCAAGAGCGGACTGAAATTACACAATAAAAAACATCAACTTATACAGTTTTAGGTAAGCCACAAAAAATAACTAACTAACCATCATGCCGTTTATCCGCAGGGGTAGGCAGAGGGGATAGACTGCCAAACAACACAGTCTTGGCACATACATACTCTTCTATTATTCTGACTCTTGACATGATTCGACTGAAGTATCTGATTCACTTATTTGTGCCATGTCTTCCTCAAGCGTCCCCAACTTCTTCTACCATTCACGTTTGCTTCATATATTCTCCTTACACTCCTTTCTTCGTTCATTCGCTCTACATGCCCAAACCGTCTAAGCGTCTCTTTCTTATTCTTACTCATTATCTTATTCTTTGCGGATCTCCACATTTCTCACACAATCTTACATGGTTTTACCACACATACGCCTCCTGAGGCAATCTCATTTCTACAGCATGAAGTCTGATAATGAAAAATATTTACAAATAATATGTTATGGTGTAAACTTTACTTTCTCATGGTAGGTGTATATCTTAATTATTGAAACGAGTCTGCCCCCTCACCGGTCGGTATGAAATCAAAAATGCCTTCGTACCCGTGTACGGGCGCCAAAAATATATGAGATGGAGCTCTCTCGGTATCATGCATTCTAAGGGTTCGTATAAACAGGAGAAAATTTACAGGAAAGGAACAACCGTAAGCAGCGTTTCGCGTCATTTGCAGTTAATTCGTTCCTTTCCCTTAATTCGCGGTTCGGCTTGTGGAAATTTTGTCCTGTTTATACATAGCGTAACTGCACCTGGATTGTGTTAATTCCTTACCAACCCATGAGGCAGCGGGGTAAAGCGACACAAAATAAACTCACTCAATAATTTCAATTTTCGCATAATCTAAAAATGTCTTTGCAATTTCTTCTTCTTCTTTGTCTGCCAGGTTCAGCATCAGCAATGAGATGTGTAGTTTTTCTTGCGCAATAAAATATTCAGGGTCAACTCCCAGATTGCAAACTTCCTCCTTTAAAAATAATTTGTGTAAAATATTACCACTGCTTTTAATAACATCATATGCATTTTAAGTTCAGAAGCCATTTCAACATTACCTTAAATTGATTAAAGTTCTGCTTCATCAAATCTGAATTGACGGGAATTGATAAAAAGTGGGTTGGTCGTTGTTTAAGTCTCGCCTCTGCAACAATGTCTTTAACCATCCGAGCAGCCGCCAACACATTCTAAATATCACATAATCAATTCATTAGTTTCATATAATATAACAGTGCATCTTCGCAGTAAAACATGGTTTTTATAAATTTCAGAAACAAACTAATAAACGTGATTAAAATTTTACACAACTGATAAACAACCGTTTACTATACACAATTGTCATCGTCAAGTCGGTCTCCAGTGACAAAATGTTTTCAAAACGTTGGATAAAAACATTGGGTCTGGCCTACAACATTTTTTTCTTCCATTAGCCACAGAAAACAAAAACATTTTGGCTCTGCTCCAATGTTTTATGTTTGAATAAACATTTGATTCAATGTTTGTGGTAATATTGACACTGGAGACCCGCCTTCATGTGAGTAAAATTTAAAACATGTTTATTAGTAAGGGGATATTAATTTACGCTACCTCTTTGCTTTTATGTTGATTGCATCTTAAAAAATTAAATTTTAAAAAGAGAATATACAATATAGAATATATGTTAACAAAAAGTAAGTAGGTACCAATAAAAAATTATTAAAGGCATATTCCATAATAGATTGGTGTGTATTTTGTAATTATTTTATCAGATTGCCTGTTTTTGGTTTCTGTAAACACCCTGGTAATCAGGCAACTTTTTACAATAATTTCTTGTTTTAAGATTTCCATATTGTCAGTCCAGCATATTTTTCCTGTCTTGATGGTGAATTCGCTCGGCGACTGATATTACGACAATATGGCTGGGCCAAATCTTTTTCCTTCTCGCTCTGTTAGATATGTGTGTCTCTTTTTGCCACCTACCCGCTGCCAAAACTGTCATAATTTCAAAAGCGATTAATATTATTTAATTATTAATATTATTTAATTAGTTTCTACGAATTTGGTGGAGTTATTGCAGGATATCGTTTTTTTGTGTTGTGAATTTTCTTATATATTACAGCAATCTTGACGGGATACGACAATTTTGCCCTGCAAGGCAATTGACGGCCAAGACAATTGTTCGGCAATACGCAATAATTAGCAATTTATTTGACTCGTTTACAAGCACCTTAATACATTGAAAAATATATTTTGCGTCGACTGTGCAGCAAATTAATTTCTTTACTATCTCTAACCTACAGTGAAAATAAAAAGCAAGAACTAATAAAATGTTCATCAGATAAAGAGTGGCACTTACTTTAATCTCACTGCCAGAAATAATTACATCACCTTTATACCCACGTTGGGGGATTTTCACTTTTGTGTTTGTCTCATATTCAATCAGGTTTTTAGTTGCACCTCGTGATCCAATGATGTTTCCATAAAAGCTCCTGAAATTTTAATTTACACATTCATGAAATGCATGTAATTTAGTCCATTGTGACAACCTCCGTAGCCGAGAGGTGAGGCTCTCGACTAGCAAGCCGGAGGTCACGAGTTCAAATCCTGGTGTGCGCAAGTAAATTTTATTTGATTAATTTATGTTATTTCACAATTTACTAATTTAAAATAATATGTAGTACATTTGCGGCATGTTCCAGAGTGGAAGATACTCTCAGTATTGCAAATAATTGGGGATGCCATAGTCTCACCGGCTCCAGACAATTGGGAGCAGTTGAGAATCTTGTGCGGTTTCACATAAAAAAATAAAAAAATTTAGTAGCTGACAACATCGCCAGCTCATATAAAATTTTCATTTACAAAGACAGGACGATTTGTGCTGCCCGCGTGCTGTTAAATCTGTAGCTGCTGTAGCCTTGTTGGCACGATGATGGTGCTCGTAATGGACTGCTAGAAGCTGCTCGTCTATTATGGCCTTAACGCTGATGGCTATTGCAATACAGGAAAGAGGACGGTCATTATACGAACAGCCACCAATTGTATTACCAAGAATCATGGAACGTAATATTTTCCTTTAAACTGTAGTTTTCAAAATAGGTTTAAATTATTATATTTATGGCATGGTCTTACTGAGCAACATGCAGGGAGGCACTTTTAAGTCCATTTCCATGATCTTTTGTTGGTATGAAATCATCTTCAATTTGATTCTTGTTCATGGCCACACCTGAAATTTATTTTGGGGAAAATTATTTTGCTCTATAAAAATCAAAAGTAGAAGGGAACACTCATAAAATATATTTCATTATAGTAAAATTTTTTTGAGACACCCTTGTGCATCCAACGCTTGCTCCGCTTTTGGTCGTGGGAAAGTACTTGGCGTTTCCCTGACTGCGCCTGCCTTCCCCCTGACTATGCACATTTCCCCCTTGGCCATGCCCGCTCCGGTCACCACGCGTGGCTTGCTGTTTACCGCGGAAATGTCCGTGCTGAAATGGGGGCTTTTGTATAGAAATCCTGTCTACCAGGTGAAATATAGACTCATCTTCGTTATGGTAGTAGGCGTACTGACTGCAGCTGCCAAACTGAGAAGCATACTTGTAGTCAAATTTCTAATTTTTAACTTTAGTTGGTCACTGTTTACCTATCCGGTCTTCTTTGCTGAAGGGTTGGAAGGGCATATCTCTAAACTGTTCTGACAATTCTAAGGGCCCCCATTCAAAAGGATTGTT
Organism: Hesperophylax magnus; assembly: GCA_026573805.1. Taxonomy (NCBI): domain Eukaryota; kingdom Metazoa; phylum Arthropoda; class Insecta; order Trichoptera; family Limnephilidae; genus Hesperophylax; species Hesperophylax magnus. Next base: position 12,478,598 of record JAIUSX010000121.1, read on the forward strand.
CTGTATTAAAGGGGCCATGAAGGGAACGAGTTCTTGCTCGGTTCCGTCATCTTAATAAATTTGTGAAAATATAACTCAGTTTACAAAACACTCATACCACAAGAGCACAGCCGGAAAGGTAACAATTTATGCTACTTGCTTTTTAGAATATTTTACTTCTGACCATTTCAAGAGTGTAGGGAGTGTGTGACGTCGTGCCCCACCCAACACACACTTGGTACATGCAATAACAAAACAGTCAATAAACAAACTTGTAGAACAGACGTGTTATAGTTTATTCTGTTTCCTACCTAAAACTGCTTAGGGTAATGAATTGAATTGCTATGATATATTTTACCAGATACTATTACGCAGTTGAGTAGGTAGAAGATTAACCATAATATGGTTTTTCAGGTAAGTGTTAAAATATGTGTATGAACTTACCTGGCGTAGACGTAAACACAGTTGAATTAGTAAAGAATTTGTTACATAGGCAGGTAATGTGCAAAAATAGCAAAAGAAATCAATCTTATACAATATTCATGCCAAAAAGTGATGCCCACCTTTATCTTTTATCAGTGAGAGAACGATTCGATTGACTGTACTTGCTGATTACTGATTAGCGTAGGTCAGTGTTTCCCAACTATTTTTTTCCAAATTTCCCAAAAATTTTTGCGTGGCCCAAATATTTTAATATTTATCCTTTGCGACCCACCAGGGAGGGGTGAAGGGGAACATTTTCATAAAATTATCATTCCTCTTTTTAAAATTCCTTTAGTTTTTATTTGTGTATAACTAACACCAGACTAGTCATGCGACATGCGTGGTTGGGGAATCACATTTTGGGAACTCCGGAAAGAAATCATTCTCATGTTATGAATGTATTTATTAATGTTCTGATAAATTTATCCATACATGTCTACTTTCGTGGGCATTCTGGAAAGAAGCCATTCCCATGTTATAAATGACTGTAGATTTTAACATCTCCAATGTCAAAACAAACTATTAAAATTCATAAAGGCGGTCGAGAGAGAAACCACTCCCATATTCCAAACGCAGCTGTTGATATTCTCAAAAATTAACTTTAATAAATTCCCACGTCCTGAAAGCAACTATTTATGATTTTATAACACTATCTTCAAAAAATTACATTTTGGGTGAAATTTCCTGTGTTCAGAGTGAAGTGTTTGAACATCGAAAATCTATCAATCCACCTATAAATCAAAATCCAATGCTGAAATTGCTTACAGTCGTTGGAGAGAAACCATTTCCATGTTATGAATGCATTTATTAATGTTCTAATATTATAATAATTATTAATGTTCTAATATTATAATACATATACGAGTATATGATTTAAAAAAAAAAGACAATTTAAAGACAAGATTTTTATTGTGAAGTTCAAGAAACAAAGGATGGTATGATTTGAGATTTTCACGGCCAAAAGTATCATATTGATTTGTTTTTGGGGTATTATGCCGTGTTGCACTACCTCCTTCTTTAGCCAACGTTTCGGACAGCATTGCAGTGTCCATCATCAGGGCAGATGTGTAATCACAAACGACAAAGGATGGGTGATTCTCCTAATTTTTCATGTTGTCTATTTCCATGGCTAAAATATCATCTTGGAACCAAACTAAAACAATCCAAGAAAATAGCATGGACCTGCAAGGCCCTGGACAGAGCTATTTGAGAACAGTTTGAAGCCACGGGAAGGGGTGAGGGGAAGATGTATGAAAAATGCCTTTCCCTACTTAATTTTTTTAATACCATGTCCCGTTCCCTGTCTCATCAAATACAAAAAAAAATCATAAGCCGTTATAATTGCATTAAAAATATAAATATAAAATGAAAATATTTCAACAGGGCACAATTACAAAATTTCATATTTAGTCTCAGTGCCTGGCCCCATAGCTTTTTAACATTTACACCCAAGAGCTTCCTCACACTGATTTTAAAGTAGCAGAAGAGATCCTTAATTCTGACCTAAAGGCAATTGAAAAATAATTTCCTCAAATGGCGACTAAAGCCAAATGTGTCGAAAACAGTTGTGAAAGCTTTCCATCTTCGCAATACACAGGCGAATACCAAACTCTGTGCTCAGTTTAATGGGAAAAAAATTACCATGACCCCCACCCCCGCTACCTGGGAGTTACTTTGGACAGAAGCCTGAACTACCGGCAACACATGCCAACAGTGAGCAAAAAACCAGGACAAGGCTCAACTTAATAAGCTATCTGGAACTAGCTGGGGATGCGATGCCAACAACCTAAGAAAGGCATTCATTGCCTATACCTGATTTTCTCAACAGCTGAATACTGTGTTCCAGTATGAGCTAGAAGCGCCCACACTTGTCCAACTTAATGCCTCAATGCGAACAATTAGCGGGACTTTAAAATCTACACCTCTCCCTTGGCTACCAGTTCTTGCAAACATAAACCCGCCAAATATCAGCTGCGAGATTGCAATATTGAGGGAATACAAGAAGGGGCTGCAAAAAATAGCAATACCTTTGCACGACGATATAGTCTCTCACCCTGCATCTGCCAGCTAATTCTATTTTCATAATAATTTGTTTGTTGTTTGCAAAATGATGTTTTTGTAAATTGTACTGTCTTACCAGATAATCTTTAAATAGTATAAAACAAAGTCGCTATCCGCATCTATCTGTTTGTGCGCTTAGTTCTTCTAAACTACCCAACGGATTTTGATTGGGGTTTTCACTATCATTTAGAGAATTTCTTCCGGAAGGTAATAGGTAATACATACACATTATTTTTATAGACAGTAGAGAAAAGTCAACATTTTGTAATCAAGCAAAAAAAAAATGAATCGGGCGCTTACATTGCTAACGCTGGCTAAACCTTTCATCAAAATAATGTACTACGGAATTATACATCTTATAAAGGCCTACAGAAAAGTCCGCTGTGGTATATGTCTATCTCCTAAGGATTACCCCAGCAATGCCGAGTACACGTCAGCTAGTCTAAATATATAAAAATTAATGTCTCTTTGTTTGTCCCCTATAGACTCAAAAACTACTAGACCGATTTCGCTGAAAATTTCCCTGTTTGTTCTTATTAGTGTCAGGAGGGTTTAGATAGTGGTTTGAATCATAGAAGAAGTCAGGGACGCCCTAGGAATACTTAACGCATTATCTCTCCACTGGAATGAGATACGGAGTCAAATTAAAGTCCACATAATGTAGTTTTTTAACAGTAACAATGTGGACGATACTACATGAAGTGAATGGTAGAAAAATCCGGGTTCACGCCAGCTAGTGTGTTTTAAATATAGTATATAATAATACATGGTTTACCCATAATAGAATATTGAAAAGCACTGATGGAGCCATTCAAGTACAATTTGAGTTTCCATAGATTTTCGATGGATGGATTCGTTGTTCGTGACCATGAACCTAAAAAGCCCTGACGGAGCCATTAAAGTACAATTTGAAACCGCAGGGTGAGGGGGATGATGTATGAAACCTGCCAAAACCAACTTAAATTTTTTAGTGACATAACCCATTCCTTGCCTCGTCAAATACCCAAAATAAATCATAAGCCGATAACTGCATTAACAACAAAATAAAATTATAATAGTTCATTATGCACCAATTTGCATACAATAATTTTAAAAGTCTTTCATACAAGCCTAGATTTGGCTTAAATGCCATTCATACAAAATAGCATTAATGCTATGAACAGGGCTTTTTAGGTCCATGTTAGTGATGGAATGTACGCGACCTGACATTTTTTCTTTCATGGCCTGGTGCTGGGTCGCGACCCGTAGTTTGGGAAACAATGGGCTATACCTATGTGATTAGTGATTATTACATTAGTAAAATTATTTAAGTAGAAACCTAATTTTCAAGTATTCCCCTTTAAAACAGTGCTGCCAACTTGTCAACATCTTCTAAAATATATCAAGAATAGAAAACATTTTTGAAATTTATCTAACTATTCAAAATTCATTCGAATAAGTTAGTAGTCCGGATGTTCACCAAAATTTAACATTGATCTGATAATATTGATTCATCCATCGTTGAAACATAATACGATTAAGGCGGCTACACTGACAAAGTTGGCTTACGACTGCTTACGCTATGACTGTTAAAAGTATGGCGGAAGATTTGATAGGGGAATAAATTCGGTTTAGGGGAGTCACTCGAATAACCGAAATTGAACTTGATTTAGGGCCCGTTCCCACTTCTGTTTTAAAAACGGAGGCGGGTCCCGTTTTAAAAACGGATGCCCTAGTGGCTGTAGTGGATGTATGGAGCTGTTCACACTTGTCCGACACGATTTGAAAACGGATCCGACATTTTTTGTCGGATGGATCGCCAGCGCAGCGCGTCCGTTTTCAAATCGTGTCGGAACACGCTCGCTCATAGTGTTGTATGGAGCTGTTCACACTTGTCGTCTAGTCGTTCCGGCAGAGTCCCCGCCACACCCCCGACCCCTCCCCGCCCACTCCCAGTCGCAAGGAAGCAGGCACGCTGCGTGCTTGTATTTGGTTATTTTGTTAAGTAAATAAATCAAAACTACAATAATGGATAAGGAAATAAATAACGAAAATTTAATACCACTGGTCGAAGAAAGAGTATAGTAATATTTTATTTTTAACTAAATAAAAACAAAACACTTGGTGTACACAACTTTTGTATATCAAAATTTATATTTTAATTTGTTAAAGTTTACTTTTTTTTAAATTTTAAAGCTTTAATGAGATAATTAAGATTAGTTTAATAAACACATAATAAAAAATATTTGAGTTGTTATTGTTTTCTTACTTTAAAATATCGATAGCCTTTCTTCAGGACAAATAATGCACTCTCTCAATTTTTTATTTTGATATGTTAAGCTCTCTGAAACTCATTCCAGTAGATGGTTAAAGGAAGTGATAGACATTCTCTTAAGCCATTAAGCGCCCTTGAGGTGATTTTCTCACGGTGAAAACGGCGCTATATAAATAATCCAATCATTATTATTCTAAAATAATTAAAGAACTTTAGTTCATCACTTCTCAACTCACCAATTAACACTTGGAAAATTCCTACAGAAAATCATTCGGCTATGATTGGGTGTACCCAAAATTTTCTTTTTACTTTTTTCCTTCTTTTTAATAAGTACCACATGACAACAAGAGCTTCATCGTCGTCCATTGCGCACCATTACTGAAGAATGAGCAAATAACATATTTTTGTTGAATCGAAAATTATTTTTTTTCGTAGAGTATGTTCCGTTTTTAAAACGGAAGTGTGAACAGGGCCATTGGCCATCCGTTTTTAAAACGAGACCCGCCTCCGATTTGAAAACAGAAGTGGGAACGGGCCCTTAGACTAATTTAGGGCTGGGGACTAATTTAGGGCTCCGAATCTGTAAGAATTAGGTGGGGGTCGGCACTATTAACTGAGTTATAGGGTCTTGAAATTTCGTACGCGACACAGAAACCATGTTTTATAATAAAATTAGTCTAAATCAAGTTTAATTTCGTAATTTTTTTTTCGTTAATTTCGGTTATTCGAGTGACTCCCCTAAACCGAATTTTACCCAAAACAGATAAGTCGTAATTAGGTAATAACTGCTCAAATAACTGGTTTTAAATAATAATTTTCTTAGGTAAAGCTTGGTTCGATAAGTTTTCAAATTTAATACATAAATTGAGGAAATCCGTAATTGGTTTTATTTTGGCTATTTTACTTATGTACAATCTGTAAAAATGTAACTGTTGATTTCCCAAAAATGAATAAATAAATAAATAATAAAAAAAAAAAAAAAAAAAAAAAAAAAAAATGTTGCTCAAAGAAGTTTTTCAAGAATAAAAAGGATTAATAATAATGATTTACCTGACTTATCGATTAACTTAACGGTATTTGTGAAACGTTTGAAACATAAAGGCTTCGAATCGGTAATCAATAATTTTTAAATAATGCTTTTGAACTTTAAACATATCTAATAATGTATGTTAATAAAATGTCGCTCTTCTTATTCAAAGTTATTTTGTAGGCCTGTCAGCATCCTGTCAGTTTGACATCACATAAATTTGATTCTAAGCTTATTATTGCTAGTCAACAGAAGATTATGGTATTTTTTTTACGATTACATACTCGGTGATTCAGTGTCTTATAAATCGGGCTAGCAACCGTTCATTAAGAATAATGATAATAATACGCAACCAAATAATTCAAATTATCTTTCAAAATTCACATGATACTTGTGGAAGCTAAAAAGTAAATTTGACACTTTTGAAAGAAGTTGTCCTGTTTTCCCTCAATAAAAGTTTGCCGCCATACATTTGCGCATATGCGCATAAATAAACCAATCACTTGCGTCTGTGGCCGCTCTTAAAGTTAACCATAGAATAGAAAATGCGCTATGGCCCCGTATATCAGTCAAGTCAGTCCCTATACATAGTTGATATATGGTCCAATGGTCTCTATTGGCGATGGTCACAATCGACGAATCATCGATGATTTACTCGATATTTTTGACCATCGAAATATTTCGATTCATTGTCATCACCATGAGTGGTTTATTTATGACTGTCATGGACAAATCGATTCTGTCAAAAATCATCACACAGTCCGAGACATAAATATACCACTCTCGTCCGAGAGATAATGGTCCAAGACAATCGTTTTGAAACGTCATCGAACAAGGAATCGATTATGTCAAAAATCATCTGAAACCACAGCCGTCAGTCATCAGAATTCGTCAATATCAAATCGATTCCCAAATCCGAGATACGTAAAGAATATCTCGGACTCGGATTGCTTGACAAATGAGATATTCTTCCCACGGGTGCATTGTGTAACGTACTATCTAATAAGATTTGATATGAATTTGGGATTACGCAAATTATTGTTTGGTAATTGTGTTATGTTGGTAATGTTAGGTATGAGGTGAGTACTTGAATTTTTATGTTGGGATTTACGGCGCCCGTACATTTTTAGTGTGTGTAGAAAATGGCATTCTGACTTATAATTAGTTAGGAAGGTTTTTAATAAAAATAAAAGAGTGTTTTTATGGTGCAGTTTTATACCTCCAGCGCTGAACTCCGAGCGATTGAATCAATTAATAACTCGACTGTTTTGATATTTCGATCCTGCCCATCACTAGTCCATTTTCTCGCCATAAGAAATATTTACTTCTGTCAAGTTTCTCCCTGGTAGGAGCCCTGGCAAGTAATACTATTACAAAAAATACTGATATACGAAGAAAAAAAAATCCTCTTCTCTATTCTGGCAACATATTTATGTCGGCTGTCACCAGCCATCACCAGCTGTCACATAAATATACCACTCTATCGATATCTTCGGGCTTTTTGTATGTAACGGAATTATACAGTACTTAACCACAGATATACAAGCAGCATACAAGCAGTACCTACCGTGCGGAGCAGAGCAGTAGACAAGGTAGAGGAAACTCAAGGCCATTAAAAAAAAGATGCGACCATAGACAATATAATTGCTCTCAGCCTACTCTATTCATTCACTAGCCCAAAAAATCTATTATAAAAATAAAAATGTCCTTGAAGCAGAAAAATGTCGAAATGTTTTTCAAGGGCAAGGTTCATCTGACTAAGAAAATAAACTTTTACCGTGCATTTCCTTAAGATGAAACTTGTTAATCTGAGAAGAAGAAACCCAAAATGACAAGAAATTTGCAAAACACTGAAGAAAATTTCCAAAACATGATTGTCCGACAGTACGACGAAGAATTCCGACATTTTTCAGCCTCATGAACTCATGGTTACATATGTTTAAAAATCTTTAATTTCACCAAAACAATAAGATAATACAGGATAACACTAATCAATAACACGAATAAGTTTATCGATATAATAAATAACATTTATACGTTGTGGAGGAAGACAAATGCCAAGTATGAAGCATTGTTCAAAAAACCGAACGATAACCTAAAAACTGTCAATTCACTTTAAACTTGAACTTACGTAGGTAGTTTGAATATATGTTTGTAACTCGCTAACACTATACTGGCTTATATTGTATTTTTATCACGAACAACTTTAACACGCAATATTTTCGACGGAAATAATAGTATTTCGGCAGCAAATGACAACCCGCGTGTATAAATAAACCACTCATTTTGTTTGAATGATTTGAAACTGTCAAACGGCAAAATTCCGTCATCTCTTTCTGTCACACGAGTCATTATGGTAGAGAGCGAGAAATCAAACCAATACTTCTTTTCTCACCAATGAGATCTGTGCTTTTAGCCATATTATTCGTTTTCTATAAGAATTTTGAGGTGGGCGTGGCGGTTTCAAATGAGTTTCAAGGCCAAAGCTTAGTTAAATGTCACCTGTCATTCAGTCTGTCACAATCACGCTAAAAAATAAGCTAAAACACTTTTAAATATATGTGCATAGTACCTATATATATATATTTTTACATTGTGACTGTAAATTTACGCTACTAAATAATCCAGTAACTTTATTTCGAAGACCTCATTATTATCTCCTTACAAAATATAAAATGGACGTTATAAATCCGGAATTGGTTTGGATTGAAGGAATCTGTTACAGGATTAATAATTGCCACGAAGTTCCAAGACATGAGGAATATCACAACTACGCTGAGCAAGGTTTTATTCTCTGTTTATTTTATTTATATTTATATTTTAAATGCATATTTACATAATAAAAAAATCCAATAACAAAGATACATTATACAAATACACAATCATAATTGTCTAATTAGCGATTTAAATTTATTAATGCTCAGGTGGAAAATGTCGATGTCAGAGGTTAGTGAGTTTAGAAGGACTATGATTCTTCCGAGAGGCATTGCTAATGGTAAGTTAGTCCTACATCTCGGAAGAATGAATAGTTTGTGCCTACGCGCTCTTGCGAAGTTATCAGGAACATAATATAAAATTTTATTCAAATTTTCTGGATTGTTGATTTGACCGTTCAACAAGTTATAGGCCATCATCAGCAACGCAGCTTTCTGCCTGTTGACAAGACTATCGATACTCAGCATTCCGGAAAGGAAGGCTGATGGGCATAAATAGGGATAGTACCCGAAATCTCTAAGATAAAGATAACGTAGAAACTTCTTTTGTTCTTTCTCCACCATTGAAGTGTATGTAGCATCCCCGGGTCCCCATATTATTGAGCCACTTTCCAAAATACTACGTACTAGGCTAAAATATAGCAAGCGAACCACGGCAGAGCTGCAGAAATGCCTGGAGTTACATAGCACAAATCCAATTATTCTCAAAGCCCTGCTGCATATCGTTTCAATATGAACGTGAAATGTTAAGTGTGGGTCAAAGGTTATTCCCAGATCTTTCGATTCAGAAATATGTTTAAGAGAACATTGGGACATATCCTATAGTTGAAATAAATCACAATGTTTGTTCTAGTATAGCACAGTATGGCGCATTTCTTAAAGTTAAAACCTGATTTGTTAATTTGACTCCATACCACGATAGCATTTACGTCTCTCTGGAGCTGTGTGCAGTTTTCTAAGGTCCGGATTCTTAAAAATAGCTACAAGTCATTTGCAAATAACAAAATTTTCGCAAACTTTATGGCATGATGAATGTCATTAATAAAAAGGGAAAAAAGTAAAGGGCCGAGATTAGACCCTTGAGGAACCCCAGAGTTTGTGGGAAAGTACGTCGAGTTAGAAATACCATACGTTACGTATTGCTGTCTACTTGATAAATAGCTCACAAATAAATTTAAAATTTTTACTGTGAATCCAAAACGGTCTAATTTATTTAAGAGTATCAGCGGATCTACGGTATCAAAAGCCTTTGCGAAGTCGTTGTATGATACGTCTACTTGGTTGTTACCGTCAAGAGCTTGAGATACATATTCCGTAAAAACCATCAGATTTGACACAGTCGATCTGCCAGATCTAAAACCATGTTGTTCGTCTATTAAATAAGGTTCTACTTGGGCGTAGATATATTTATGAATTATTAGTTCGAACAATTTAGCCGGAGAGGAGAGGATTGCTACTGGTCTGTAGTTAGAGACCAAATATTTATCCCCATCCATATACAGTGGTGTAACTTTAGAAATCTTCCACAAATTAGGAAATGTTCCCGTGCTAAGAGAAAAATTAAAAATGTAAAGTAGGGGTATTAATAATGGCTCTATACAACCCTTTAATAAAAATTACAGAATAAAATCAGGTCCAGATGATGTTTTCGCTTTGAGTTTAACTGCAGCTAACATATCAGATTTTGTGATTTTAGGAATATCAACATTCTGCGCTGCTGATGATGTATAATTCACGGTATAAATGAATTCAAATCCGTAACTTGCTGACTGTAAACCGATTTAAAATAGTCTTTGGGAATATCAATTCTCGAGTGTGATTGTCCATTCCAAGTGACATGGTCGACAAACCCACCATCACTTCTTTTCGATGAGACATATATCCAGAACTACTTGGGATCAGATTTGATGTTTTTTTCAATGATGTTAATGTAATTTGTATGGGCCAATTGCATACTGCGTTTAACTTTAGCTCTAAGACAGCAAAACATTTCACGTTCTCTTACTAGTCCAGTTTTGTTCCATTTTCTAAAATGTCTGAATTTTAGCTTTATATCGCTAATAATTTCATTGAAAATTCCAATTTCATTGGAGGATATTTTCTTTCCTGTTTCCTTTTGAAGCACATATCGAAAAATTATAAATAGTAGAATAGAAATAGTCTACAGCTAAATTAACGTTATTAAAATTCATCAAAAGTTGCCAATCGTGCAAGTAATTATAAATCTGTTTAAAATTGCCATTTTCGAATTTCCACCCGTGCATTTTACTCACAAATTTATTATTATCATTAACTGGTTCATTTTTATATTTTTTTTCATATATAGAAACTCAACGTCCAGTGATGGATGGTAAGGATCTTCGCTAACTAGCGAAGAAATAGACTTGCACACATTCAAATCAAAGTTACTCACAATTAAATCTAATGAACGTCCTTTCGAATTTAAAACAAATTTTTGGTTTGACATTTGAAATAAATCCCAATACATACGAAAATTCAGAAGTGTTTTTGAAATTTAAACACGAGTAGAAATTAAAATCACCTATTAGCAGTATTTTTTTGCTATTTAGTAATTTGTGATTTGAGATAATATTTTCAAAGAGGCTAGTATACCTTTCAACAGGTGATGCCGGTGGAATATAAACAATACATGTGTATATTTTCAATCCATTTAAATTAATTTTCAGCCACATATTTTCTCCGTCAGTCTCGAGATGTTGAAGTCTCTCGGCACGAGGTCCATCGTTATTCCGCCGCAAGGCGACCAGTACTCCTCCTCCTCTTATAAATATGTAAACACACCATGTTAAGAATTCTGCAGAAAACCATATAAAGGTTTCATTTCATGTGTTTCTTTTAGATGATTGCTTGAATGAAGATGACGATCAAGAAGATGATTTAATATTAACTAAATGTGCAAATGGGCGTATCAAAACCGCAGTGCACATACCACAGTAAGTAAAACATATTTTATCATAATTTGTACTCATATTCTTATCGAGGTTTTTTCAACTATCAATTTAGTGCATAGCATCAGGACAGATATGTTTTTTCTGCAAAGTGCATTTTTTGAGAGGTGTGAGTTGTGTACGAAGCTCTGGACAACTTCATATTTATTATTACCATCAATGGCGGCCGGTGGTCAAAATATGTGGGGGGGTTCACCAGAGTATAACATTAATATTAATTACCTACATATAAAGAAGCTCTATTCTCCGCTCCTTTTGTTTATTGAAAACCTCTTTTTGATATATGGCTACTGAATAAAATGTATGATTATACCATTGCTCAAAATTCGCTTGAATTCGCTCACACCTTTTTCCGAATAACTCCCTTTCTCTCTTTAAAATACAAAACCCTCAGATCTGGGTACTTCTCCCCAGACATAGCATCACTGCGAGACAATGCTTGACAATAACTAATCACTCATCCTATACATATTCATACTATTCTGAAATTTTACACAAATTTTGACTATTTGATACTCGATAAATATGTTTTTGACATGTAATTAATAGGATTGGAAGGTTTTTTAAACTAAGCTCAATGAATATAATGGTAATCCCTTCCAACCACTCTACCCAAATATCAAAGACATCAGTGCAGTATACTCAAAATTATATAATATTTCAGAAGTTTCTTTGGGTACATCATTGGAGCAAAAGGAACCACAAGAAAGCGCATTGAAAACGAGACAAAGACGGATATCAAGATACCTCCTCGAGGACAAAGTGGAGACATCATTGTTACAGGCAGTGTCGAGAAGGTGAGCTAATACTTTTCTACCCAATCTACAAGGCTTTCAGAGTAGAATACTCTACGCTTGAGGATTTTGATTTTACGTTGCCCTGGCAACAGGTTGAACGATCCCAGCATTGGTCTATAAGCTGCTAATGATTTGTATACTTTGTGGAAAATCACCTGAAGGGCGCTATATAATTTTTTTTTTTCCTACAAATAACTATAAATAATAAAAAATATATATATAAATACATATATAAATTTTCATTACTTAAGGGATGCAATGCGAATTAATGCAAATTCACACAAAATCATGTGTTTTTGGTTTGAAAATTTCATCGCCTGGAAATATTATAGATGCTTTAATTAAATACTGATTATTAAATATGTAATTGAAAAACTATATATGTAAAGTACAATGTAATATGTACAATATAATATGTACAATATAATATGTACAATACAATGTACAATATAATATGTACAATACAATGTAAAATATAATATGGAAAATTCAATGTACAATATAATATGTACAATACAATGTACAATATAATATTTTTACAATACAATGGACAATATAATATGTATAGTACAGAATGATGCTTCATAAAAATGTATATAATATTATTTACATTATGTATGATAGTATGATACTTACCTGACAAGTCCTTAGTTCCTATGTTAGAGAATTTTATACACAGTTTTGTAATCAATGGACATAATTTAGGAGAGTCTGTGCATTGCATGTTAATGAAGATTTTATAATTTATCTATTTTATTATTGTTTATGGTGTTCCTACAAACTATTTTAATGTTCTGAAAATTGTGTTATTAAACATACACTTGATACACGCATTTGTATCCTTAGTTATCACTGGAATGGCGGGAGGAGGGTTAATAATGGCTTACATTTTATTAATTTAATGTTTTGATTGTAAAATAATTTTGTTTCAGTGCGTATCGGCCGCAGCGCGAAGAATTAAGACGATAGTAGCAGCTGCAAGGCTCAAACAACGTCCAACACACTTTTTATCCATTCCCATGAATTCAGAAGTCATCAAACAGAATTTCAGTAAATTCAAAGTAAGAATTATCACATCACTGGTATTTCACTCTATAAACTATGTAGAGCATTGACTTCCATAGAGCGGTATACCACCCTCTATTTGGCGCTGTTTGGGCACCACTGAATCTAGGTTTTGGGTTTCAAAATGGAGTTCCAACAATTGTCACTAGCAGAAATTATTATTTATTGAACTCATTCTTTGGTATTATTTTATGACTGCATGCTTAATTTGGCATTTCTTTTATGATTTTAGGAAGAAATATTGAATACTAATCCTGGAATAGATCCATCGGTTTTCATCCAACCAGAGAAACTTCACATCACCCTTCTAATGTTGCACCTGGCAGATAATGAAGAAAGGCTGATAGCAAAAAATTTATTAGAAGATGCCAAAGTGAAAATCACAGAGTAAGCACATAATAATTTAATTATTATTTTTTTGGTAAACTAACGTTGTTCTGTTATTTAATATGTTATAGGCATGAAAAAATTCACAGTGTATATTTAAATGTAACCAAAGCATTTATCGAGGGATTTGTGCTCCATTTCAAACGAGTCGTGTTTTATTATTTTTTGGTAAACTAATGTTTTTAAGACAAGATTTTTTATGCAAGGCACAAAGGGTAACAATTATTTTACAAGCAATAATTATTCGCCTGAAACACTCATCCACATTGAAAAATCTCCTGATAAAAGATACATGACGCCAACGGGACTCGAACCCGTGTACCGTGAACCCGTTGGCGTCATGTATCTTTTATCAGGAGATTTTTCAATGTGGATGAGTGTTTCAGACCGAATAATTATTGCTTGTAAAATAATTGTTACATAATAATTTATTTATTTTTGGAATAACTCAATGAGTAAAACCTCAAATTGAAATATTTAATTATTGAAGACAATATTAGCGATTCTTAAATGAAAATTTGTAACAGAAGAATCAGAAAAGATACGGAATTCAAAACATCTAGGACTTGAACCCAGAACCCTCGCCTTGCCGGGGCGCGAGCAAGACGAGGGTATCTTTTTCTGATTTTCTGTTTCAAATTTTCGGTAAAGAATTGCTAATATTGTCTTCAATTATTAAATTCATAATAAATAGTCTGAACTTTTTTTTGATTCACTCGTGATATATTTTTATCCTCATCAATCTTGGGCCGTCGTCCCACGGGTCAGTAAGGAATCTGCATTAACCGAGTGCTCTAAGGATGTGGGAAATGTTGCTTGATGAATTCTGCATGGTCTCTGCATACGACAGATGTCAAGTATACTAGTTAGTCCCAGCGAGAGATCGTACTTGACTTCGTCGTTCTAGTATTTTCTGTCTTTTTTGTTTTCAAACAAGATGCATGAGAAGGAAAAGGGTGAAGGTCTCGATGAGACTAGTTTAATAATTTTTTAGCTTGTAGCCTGATAAACTGTTGGTATTGCAGATTTATGTTTTCGCATTTACTCGGTTTTTGTCAGTTCCTTACAGACCCGTGGAATGATGGCCTTATCCTTTAAAACATCAGATTTGTAACATTTTTAACCTTCCGTTTTTATTTTCATATGTTTTTTTAATGATTTTTTCATAATTTTTATTCCTTCAGTTCTGTTTTAGATGGTACCAGCCTGAAAATCAAAGTAAAAGGAGTAGCGTATATGAATGATGATCCGAAAACAGTCCATGTTTTGTATGCAAAATTGACAGAAGTCGACGATTCTTCTTGCGGGGTTCTCACAAAATTAACAAATGAATTGAATAATTTCTATTCCAAAAGTGGTACAGTATTTTTCTTTGTACTTCCATTTTTCTCCAATTATAGATAAGTTTCAAAGAAAAACTAAATGAATGTCTTTAGGTGCCAAATTACTAAAATTGTTACTTAAGGTTATGTGGTTTTGGAGTTCCAAAACCCGCTCTGGAATATTAAAACTAGACATAGTTGCGAAAATTGTGTGGGACACCTTGAATATAAGAACAATCTAAGCTTAATAATATTAATAAACAGTATAAGCTTAATTACTAATTAATTAATTAATTACTTAATTACTCTTTTGATTTTTGGTGAAAAATATTTACACATTTTCAGTTCGGGTTTACTGCAAATCCACAACTTTTTTATCCTATTTTGTGAAATAAAATGCATGCATTTCTTTTTTAATTAAATTTATGATTTTGACAGAATGTTGAGCGCACTCACTATACTGTATAGGTGCATCGAAAACCTTGTAAAATGGAAACTACTCGTTCGAAGATGGCGCTAATTTAATAATTTTAGGGAAAAACACTTTTTGCATATAATGTTTCAAAATATTAAGATGAATTGTTTGTTTGCGCCTACACGGTATATGAATAAGAATAAATAGTTTTTTCAGTATTAAAACTCAATTCTTTCAAGAAAGGCGATATTAACGGTGATTCAATCCGATTTTTATTTATTTATTTATTTTTTTAAAATTTTTTTTTTTATGTGACACCTCACAAGAGTGTCCCTGCCTGTGCAGTGCACAGACAGGGGAACTATGTCACCACCCGGTTGGGCGGCGTTGTGAGGCGGAGTAAGGTAGGGGCTGTAGGAAGGGATTTGTTAATGCGGGCCTTGAAGAGGCTCGGATTATAGGAGGGAGGAAAAACAGATGCCGGTAGCTCGTTCCACATACGAGCCGACTTACACAAAAACGAGTCGTAAAAACGGCCCGTTCTCATGAAGCCAACGTCAACCGTGAACGGGTGTTCAGTTCGTGTCCGTCGAGTTTCGCGCACGTGCACCGGTGCATCAGGAATCAATGCTGCTAGCTCCTTGGAGCAGGCTCCATTGAAATACCTGTAGAACAGACACAAATGCCTACATTGCGTCTATGCATTAGAGAAGGCAATCGTTATTGTATTTCTATGCCTTTCTTGAAAGAATTAAGTTGGTTTACGGACAAAACTATTTATTCATATTCGTATTACATGTGTACGGGCGCTTCAAATAATCACGGTCTTACTAAAAAAGTGGTGAAAATTTTATTCAATTGATAAATTTTACCGTGTATGTGAAAACCTTACTAATTGAAATGTAAAATAAAAACTGACATAAAATAGTTCATGGAAAGATACATAAGATATACACATTGCTTATCCTGTCACAGGGGGTTTAACTGTTGTATAAACTTGAAATAATAATAATTTCTTATCTTAGAGGTATTTATGTACTTACTATATTTTTCTTTATTTTGAAAATGTCGAACAAATTCCATTTTAGAAACTAGATAAAATTACCCTTTAGATTTTTGTATTTGAAATGTACTTTCATATTTAAAAAGTGCAATATTTTAATTTCAAACATTGTAAAAGTTCTAAAAAAAAGCATATCACAAACTTTTTTGATCAAAAAGTTGAAAAATTTCACATTTAAAATTCAAAATACACAGTCCTGTTATCTAAAAAAATTGCAAGAAAATTCTCACTTCACTTTTTATCTTGCTCATACAATTACAAAATATAATAATAATTCATGTGAATTGGTCATTAGAATAGAAATTATTAACGAAAACATGTTTTAAATCATACATTGCAAATCACAAATCAGAGCTGTCATTTCCTCGTGAAAAACGTCTGCCAAAGGGCTATGTTGTCAGATCTTACACAGCCAGTTAAAGACATTTTTTTATTAGTAATAATTTGAACGAGAAATTGTACAATGTGTAACAAAAACACCGTTCAACAATTGTGAATTTATTTTTTATTAGTAAGGCTGTAAATCTTAATATTAGCACAACTTGCAAAGGTGTTTTTTCCCAAAATAATTAAATTAGCACCATCTATGGAAGAGCAGATTATGAATTCTTTTAAGTATACCCTTAAATGTTTGTTTCCTTTCAGGGTTAATATTATAATAATATTACGTAATTTATATGTATATTATATAAAATTAGTTGATTTTTTTTTCATTTCAGGTCTTCTTACAGGTAACTTTGATAATGTTAAATTACACATTACATTAATGAATTCCCGCTACGGTGTTACTGAAGATGATGAAGAAGCCAAGAGAAAGGCGTTCGATGCCTCAAATATCTTAAATGAATATTCTGACTTTGATTTTGGAGAAACTGTTGTAAACAATATTCATCTCTCGCAAATAGCTACCAAGGGACCTGATGGTTACTACCAATCTACAACGGTTGTTCCAATATAAGATACTATTTTATAACTATTTTTGGGAAGTCCGAAATAAATTAAAATAATAAAAAAAAAATATTATTTGACTTTTACCTAATAACTAATAACATTTACATACAACACCTAAATGTTTCCTCAATTATAAGAATGGAGGACTCGTTAGATTGATAAGTCAATTCAATTTTCCAACTCCAGACAGTAAAAATGGATACCAGGGGTAGGGGCATGCCATTCATAGTAAACTGACATGATTTGAGAAATGCAAAACTCATACATACGACCGGGCTACCGAACTCAACATTAAAATTCTATAAATCACTAATCACACTAAATTTCTTCTTAAATTTTAAAAGTAATTGAGAAAATATGTTTAAGATTATATATATGGATTATATAGCGAGTCGGTGGTTGAGTTGACATCGCGTTCGGGTCCCACCCAGGCGTAGTGTGTTCAATTCCTCGGCTGGCTAAGTCCTCCATCACAACGCGAGCAACATTTTCCGCTTACAATGGTGGTAGTAGGAGATTTTCAAATATTCTCAGGTTATTCGTAACCTGGGATTATTTGTCTTTCTTTTTACATTACATTTGAAGTCGATTTTGTGGTATAACTTAATATTTAAATATAAATTAATATTATATTAATAAGGAAAAAAATCGAAACATTCGGATCGAAATAATATTTTTTTTGGTTCTCTATGTGAAGTAGGTTCATTAGTTTCCAAAAGTACTACGAGTTTCCGGACACCGTGTATATTAGAGCACACTACAAAGTGATACAACTCAAGATCGATATATTTAACTAAAATAAAATAAGTAGTTTTTTGAGATTGATGTTTGAAAAGCTTTGTATGTAATTTTTATAAATAAATAATAATATTTGGATGATTTTAATAGCGCTGTTTTTGTGCAAAATCACCCCAAGGTATTATAGATATCATAAAATACTACGTACCTAAAACTAATCATGAAAAATTCTCACTAATTCAATAAAAATAAGTGAGATTTTTGTTCATTAGTTATTATTTATTACTCTGGTTATTTAATAAATAATTTTTCAATTTTCCCTTATTATTTAAAAGTAGTTATGACAATGATGTTTGAAAAATTACGCAAACATGTTTTGCGAAAATATAAATGAAGTCCCAGAAGACTCGATAATATAAAAAGGTGAACGAAAATCGTTGGTTCCACTGAATAGATAATACAAACTAGAAAAGCCTTCCGTGCATATTTGAATAAAAACCCACCGCCACTGATTTGTTCTAGCCCAGCACGCGCTCTGTCTTTCTTACACTTGCCTCATATTGTACATCGTCATCCCATTTAAATTTCAAAATGGTCATATTTTTGGATCACGAAACACGACTACGACGAATTTTTATGTTAATAAAAAGACAAATAACTTTGTTTACATCACTTTATTTGTACACAATCAACATGTTTCGTGAACAATGTTCACTTCTTCAGGATCAAACGTATAGTATGTACGTAAAGTATACGTTTGATCCTGAAGAAGTGAACATTGTTCACGAAACATGTTGATTGTGTACAAATAAAGTGATGTAAACAAAGTTATTTGTCTTTTAATTAAATAAATAATGCCATCACAAAGTGAAAACCTTTCCGAAGAAGTTTTCTTCGAAAAATGAATTTTTATGTGTTTTTCTTTATTCTTTGCTAGGTACCTAGGTACATCCTAAAATGTTTGTATTAGTACTATTATGGGTTCGTGCTATTTGTAAAGAGGTTAATAAAAACGAATATCTGATAAATTTACCAACATGTGCTAATATTATGTAAGTATTAAAATTTCACAACTATTTTATGTAAGACAGCCCCTGTGGTCGAGGGATAAGGATCTCGACTAGCGATCCGGAAGTCATTTTATTTAATTAATTTGTGTCGTTTCATAAATTATTCAATACAAATAATGTATTTGCGGCACGTTTCAGAGTAGAAGATACTCTCAGTATCACCCAGGTGTTAGACCATAATTCAGAATTGAAACGTTGCTTGAAATGGCGGTAGCCATGTTTGGTGATCAGATATAATAACCAAGTATTTCCCCTCTTCCTCTTTCCAATTTCCTTTGCCCCCTCACTACCTTCAGCCTCACAACATACCCCAATTGGGGATACCAAAGTCATATATTGGTTAGAAGATATAAGGTAAAAAAAGTCGGCAATCACTACTTTTGTTCTATTTGGTTATCTTTTCTTGTTTTCATTTTATTCAAAATAATTATGTTTTTAGTCCACTGCTATAATAATACGCTTATCATCGTAAAAATCTACATGTTGGCCATGTTGCATCACTTTCAGCACCGCCATCTTCGAGAAATAAAGATGGCGGTGCTTTCATTCTTCGACAAGTCGACAAGATAAAATCTTTCGTTGATGCTTGTATTTTGCTATGTTGGTATTCGGTGCTGTAGAGTAAAGTAATTCATTTCTTCTCAATATCCATGGTGTCCGGAAACTATAAATAAATCTGTAAACCGATACAAGCGGGAAACTTATGAATATACATCAAATTTGGAGTTGATTATGTCGTGGTAAGTTTATCTTTAATTGATTTGAGCTATAGTTTTCATGTGAATTTTAAAAGATAATTATTTATGATCAAATTTGAAAAAAAATCGGTTGCTATGGAGTTACCATCAGCTGTATATTGTCTTTTAAAATTCATCGAATCGAAGACCGAGCTCCAAAAGTTTTTAAACCTTTAAAAAAGGGAAAAAATAGCCAAATGCTGAGGTAGCATAAAGTTTTTTTTGTTCTCTATGTGATTCAGATTCCCTAGTTTATCGCTCGTACCACTAGTTTCCGGAAACCATGTGCAATGGGCATTATCGGCAATCACAGAATCCTCCTAATCGTAAGGAATATTTTCTTACGAAGCTAAGCTTTACTCACTAAATTGTCTCTCTATTAACCCGATTATAAATAAGTGATTTATTTTGCATAAAATTGATTTGCAATATTTTTATTTGAAATAGTTACGTATCAAACGAAATTCTAGAAAAATGTTTAAATTAATTATTAATAATGTTGGTAAAGGGTTGGGTTCCTGCTTTTTCTAAAGAAAATTTCAATAACTCGCGTTTGTGTTTCCACTCTACCAAACTACCCGATCCATGAATGTTGCGCAGGAAGACTACTTTAGGTCTAATGCGCCACCCTGCAGGCCCCGCAGGCCACCGACTATTTCTACGTCAGTGAAACTAAGAGGACCGTTCTACGTCCTCGTTAAGTTATATAGTTTCAACTAAAAAAGAAAGGTTTATTTCCCCATAAATAAAAACCTTAATGTCTGAACCCACTGCGTATATTGCAAAAAATATCGGAAAGACACGTAAGTTGACCTTTTTCTTTATCACTTTTCTTGTGTTCTTTTGATTCATATTAAATGTCATTTCAAGGTTGGAAATAAAAAATATCACGAAGGGGGTAGGTGTAAAAATTATGCGACATATTAAAACGACAATACGAATATATTATTATCGGTATAGTAAATTTACTATAAAATCTATTATAACTTTGCGCAATTTTTCATAATGTGCCTAAGTAACGTCAATGTCCTAATATTTACATTTTGTTAATATTATTTTTAGCCTCAATGTTTTGTCAATACGAATACGATCATTGACAGCTACACCAACATAAAATATTTCTAAATGTAGGTAGGTAGGTAGGTACAAGTAACATTAATGTCAAACGATTCGGTAAAATATTTTTACAACTATAGTTTTTTTCACATTCCTAATTCCTATGTATACTATGTAGGCACGAGGATATAATACGATAAGAAAATAATTAAATTATTTAGAACTTTAATTTTTTTTATTTCTTGCTAGAGCAAAATCCCGATGAGTTACAAAACTTACGTACAATACATGGAATGTAAAAGAAAATAATTAAATTATTTGGAATGTTTTTATTATTTTTAATTTTTTGATTTATTTCACGCAAGAGCAATCCCGATGAGTTACAAAACGTACCTACAGTATACATAAGTGGGAATTAATAGGTACAATAAATTTTACATAGGTATTTTGATATCAAAAATTATAAGTTTCACAAAAGTAGAACAAAAAGAAAAAACAAAAACAAAAACGAAACAAACCAGGATATTCAAAGCACAAAGCCAAGGCACTGCGTGGTGGGCAGAACCGGGAGAGACGGTTGAGGGAGACCTTTTGACCTCTCCAGCTAGATTCTTTCGACCCACCGCCTGGCACCGCAGTGAGAGGGATGGATTCATACATCCGTCACTCCTGGAGACATTGACCCCAGATTCCTACCCACGCCTCATTTATTTTCCTTCCCAGAACTTACTTTCCATAAAAAGACCCACCACACAGCACCCCCAAAGATGACATAGGCCGTCAGGGATTTTTTTCTTCAGGGCCTGGGAGCTAATGTAAAAAAAACAGCGAAAAGAAAAGGAGAGAAAAAGAAACACCACAAAAATTTCCAAGCTTTTCAATATACGATTTGTCCAATGTTAAAAATAGAATTCAGCATATAATGTACAATAAAACATCAACCTTTTTCCAGAAAACCCAATTCTAAAATCTCTTTAAAATTGGTAAAATAATGTTATTTTCAGTGCTGTAACAAAAACTGATGTAATAATTTCATTATCATTATTTGTTATGCCTTCGGATTGGCGCCTATTTTAGGCAAAAAACATAACACGAAAAAGCTTTTTATGTGAAAATGTTATTAGTTATTATGTAGGTACTGCATACGTCCGAAAGCATAAAATATAATTATTATAAAATGGCGCGTGGGTTAAATGGTTTTGGGAGTGCTAATACACGTTCGAGTTAATTTAATTATACATAAGTATCAATTTTTCATAAAACTCCACAGGCTATGGAAATGCTTCTATTATGTTCACTATGTCTGTACTATGTGATTATGTATAGATGGGAGGAATAATGAATAGGGTTGAAAATGGTGGATGAATGTCTGACCATTCATACCTATTAACTTTTTTTTTAACACGATATTTAATGTGAGTATTATAGTTCATCTTAAACTGCAAATATGCAAAACTACAAAGCAGAAAATCGGTTTTTTGAGACAGCAAAAACTTTTGAACAGTGAGTTCTGGCGTCATGAAATTTGAAGAGATTTTTTTCTATTTGGAATGTCTAGGTCAACTCTTTTTAGATCGTGATGTCATTTTCATCATAAGAAATACCTATACATACATCAAACTGTAGAAAATGGGAAATATTTTTTGTTGTAATATTATTCAATTAGAGCAAAGATTTCAGAATAATGTGATGAGTCGGGCGAAACCGGTTAGTAACCAGCCGCTAATAATTAGTATCGATACATCCTAAGGGAAAATTAATTTCAACTCCAAACATATAAATTTACTATAATAATTTGTTTTGATGTCAAAAACAGATTTGCCACAGCAATATAGTGATTAATTTAGACACATTAATATTGTATAGTTTTAGTATTATTATTTTCCAGAAATGTCTCGAATTTATTATTGCTAACACAGGGTGAAAGTTCTCCAGATATGGGAGTCACTCGGAATAAGCACTTTATATATACAAATACAAATATGGCAAACATGTAACCGAGTGGCCATGATGTTTTATAGTTATAGCGTGATGCGTGCTATGGTTATAGCAGAGAAGTTGTATTATAACTTGCCCTTAGGAAAAATCAATACTTTGACGGAGAACTATACATACACATATTAATAATTTACTGACTACATATTCATTAATGAACTGTTTATGTATATTTTATGTAGTGTAATAAAAGGTCAGTCGGTCGTTAAGAATATCTAGCCAGCACAGTTTATTTTGGAAGTTAGGTAGGTTCTACTTATAACACTGACATAATGTTTTGATGGATTGACATGGAAAGAGAAATAATTTTGCTGGTTATAATGCAGAGCGAGGGAACGAAGGCGGCTATTTTAAAAGGAGAACACTTTGTTCAAATACGCTGTTTTTTCAGCGGGTTTCCGGAAATTTTCTTCGCGTTGTCTTCAGCCATAGAATAATGCAAAAAACTAGAAGTGCCCTCAACACAAATTTGAATGGAAACAAATAATTTTCCATTTAGGTTAGGCCAATACCCAGTACTCGCCCCCGTCTGACTTATTCTATTCTTTTTATTTCTTCATTTTAAGATGACGTAAAAACAAATAACATTTTAAAAGCATAGATAAAATTATTTTTAGACATTTTTGCATTTGAATTATTTATAAATTGGAATATTTTTATTTCAAACGTGAAAAAAATTGAAAAATAAACCCAATATATTTTTACCGAACGTCGAAAAATTGTAGAAAATACGATATTTTGAACGCATTCCCTTTATTTAGAGAATCTGTAAGAAAGCTGTCATTTCACTTTTTACCTCGTAAAAATAAAAATAATACGTCAGACAAAACCTTTTGCAAACGGGAACCTCATGCGTCAGTCTGTCAAATGTGAAGTTGCCAGCTCTTTCGCAGTCAGTTAAATACATTTTTAATAATAACAAATTGAAACTGAGCTAGTACCTACAGTCTTTATTCAAAATGTAACTAAAACACCGTTTAAACACTGGGAAGTGTTTAGTGTTTTTATTAGTAAGGCTGTTTTCATGAATGAACCATTTATGAAATTTACCACCATAACAGGGAAAAGATTTAAGTAGGTAGAAAGACTAAAATGTACACCATATAATCAATTATCATGACAATGTTTATGTTTATTTGTATTTTTTCCCTTATAGCCATTTAATGGCTAGTTTTATTTATTTGTTTTATAATTTTTCACATTGTTGAAAAGAATGTGACGTTCCTGGGGTATCCCATTGAATTAATTATTATATTAGGTGTACTCCGCCACGCGTTGCTGTGGCTCAGTCTGTCTGTGCAGACAGAGAAACAATAGCGGGTGTTACTTTTACTTCCAACATGTGACGCTGTAAAAAAACTATATTTGTCCAACAGATTTTAGTTTAAGTTTTTAAAAAAAGGCATATTTTTATCTGTCACAGGGGATATCTGTATAATATGGATATATAAAAACACAGGTGAAGAACTTTCTGAGATTTAAGCCCAATTTCTACCAATTTTTCTTTAAATTTTCAAGTTCCAAAAAAAATTCATATTTTAAGATAATTTCTTTACATTTGTTATGTCGAAACGTTAATTAAATGCAATGCCCTCGATAGAAAAAAAAAACGCTAAGTTAGCTCTAAAAATTATTAAAAACACGTTTTGTTCTGTTATTTAATATGTTATAGGCATGAAAAAATTCACAGTGTATCTTTAAATGCAACCAAAGCATTTCAAACGAGTTGTGTTTTATTAAATATTTGCTCCATTTTCACTTTATTTTCGTTTTTTTTTTTTATTATTATTTTAGCGCGCTCTCTCTAACATTCATATATATAAAATATCTCCCTTTCAAATCAAGTTTGAACGCTTACTGCTGAAGATTTTGAACAAACGAACATTAACTTTTTTTATTTATGTATAATAGAATAATAGATAATATATGTATAGATTGAATTTACAAATTGGCTAAAACACTCATGTGAGGCGAAAAGCCAAAAAAGAAGAAGAAAAAAAGAATAATGTATAAAAAATAAGTACAATAAGAGTACACATTTATTAATATTAGTAGGTATGATTGAAAATATTTTTCGTTCTATGACATGTAGTGGGAGAGTAGATATTTTCTGGAAACCCGTCTTTACGGAAATCACTAGTTGTACACTTATAGTACTTTTATATTCAGATTGCGGTTGTGCGTGCGTTAGGCAGCGAATGAAGCTAACTGTATCTTTCGTAGTAACTTATCAAATATGTCTACCAAGGGGATAATTCCCAGTCATGAGTAGTTATTTAAGCATTTGAATCAGATAATTTTTTTTTATGTGGCTCACATGTTTCCAGGAAGGTAATATTTGCACATAATATCCCATTAAGTAACTGCGTAAGTATGTATGTTTTAACATATTATAATTACATCAGCAATATTATCATTAAAACTCTAGAAAGGTGATCTATGGCATCATGACATTTAAACAGCAGTTCCTACCTGGAACGCAATCACAGCTCGCAACTTACATCAAGAGCCATGGTGATTTGAAATATTAATTTATTGATTTACATGCCACACGTGTCTGCTATAATTATATAACAAGCGAGAGACTTTTAAAAATCATTATCTTTACAGATTCTTAAGGTTTTCATGACATCTAACTGTTCAATAGGAAGAAAAATGGTGATGAAATCTGAAAAAGTTTAAGAAAAAAAGTGGGTAGTAAGAATTGTTTGTAAAGCTATACCTAAAGTCGTAGGTAGTCGATAGGTAGAGCAGCCATCATAACTTTCATATTGTTCCGAGGAAACTCCCAGAGGGCTTCCAGCATGCACGTATCCGCAGAAATATAAAACTAAAGAGCGACTTGTCTAACGGGAAAACTCTGTTGACGTAAAATAAAACTGTTTGGTAGTTTTCCACATTACCCGCTGCTAGATCCATGGCTATACCGTACTATAAGAGCTGAACGCTATAATAGCGTAATAACCTCTACACCAATTCTATGGTGTGTATACATTTGCGAACTGAAACGCGTGCCTAGCCACGAATTATGGGAAAGGAACGAAGCAACCTCATGCGGCGTTTCGCGCCATTTGCGGTTGCTTCGTTTCTTTCCCAAATACGAGGTTCAGCTCGGCAGTTCGGCTCGCGTATGTATTCGTAGCATAAGATAAGAGTGGAGAAAAAAGCCAGAGATTCTTACGGCCAATATTATGTTGTTTGACTTGTAATAAGCTAATTGCTAAGGCACTTCGAAACTTTGGCTCAAGACGGAGGAAAAGAGGAGTAACGCTTTTAAAAAAAAAAATAACACTCTCTTAGATATTAATACTTACATAAATGGATTAAAGTCGTTCATAAACATTTCAAAACCTTCTTCACTGAGCATAGCAAAGTCCTGTTTTAACTCGACCGTTTTGCATTTTGTCTGTCTGGAAATGTATTTGTACGTTGCCGATTTAACGGTCCATAAAGATTATTTTTTCTAATGTGAAATTCACGTGGTTTTTTGGATTTATGTGAATTTTTCAAAAATCACGGTAGGTACCTGCCTGAAGAAATTTTAAAAAGAATTGTAATTGAGAAAGTGAAGTTTTTTGGGAAAAATTTAATAAATCTTCATATGAAAAAAAGAAAAGTTAACTAGTTTGTAATTAAGTTGGAAGGTATCTTGTACCTAATTAAAAATCTTATGTTTTTGGAGGAAATTTTGGTTTTGATTTATTAATAAGTAATAAATAAGTCAATAAAAAAGAAATTAATTAATAATTTAGAAATAAATCCATATTAAATAATAAATAAATGTATAAAAAATGTGAATAACAAATGTTCTTGTATCATTAAAAAAATCACAAGAAAGAATTGAGCTTAGGTACTTCGGGCACCCGGTTCATCTGTTCGGTAGTTTATTTTAAAAAACCTATCAGTATTTTCTTCACACCTGTCCATAGGTAATATCAGTGACAAAATTTTGTAAACCATCCAAAAACGACTTCCGAGCGATTATTCGAGCAATATCTAACATAACTCATCCCTTTCCTTTTAGTTCTTCCATCGCTGTTTCAGTAGATACATCCACTCTAAACGAGAAAATAATGGCAGCGTTGTTCCGGCACGGAGAAGAAATGTACCTACATTTTCCTTCGACACTACCAAAGAAACTATAAGGTCGGGCATTTCCTACACGGGTTTACATTTTTGTATACCCATTGTTTGGAATTTCAATACGTTATTGGAGGGTGGTTTCATGCTCTAAAAATATTGAGCTTGCAAAAGAAACGGTGTAAAAAGAAACACGCTTTCATACTGAATTGGTAAATTTCAATATAATCTCGGTATATTTGCCCACGTTTAACGTTTAGGCATATTTTATGTAGATTATACTCTGTTTTTATGATACGAGTAACATTGAACTTACACACTAGATACCCACGTACTATTATTATTCATAGGGAGGTGGGCCTTTCATTGGCAAAGGAGATTGGCTAGAAGATACAACATTATTTGTTTTTTAGTTACGCATTGACTTTTCTCTAGTTTTCTCAAAAATATTAGTATTTTTATATTTTCAAGCGTTCACTTTACTCCGATTTATCTATAATTAGTTATTGTATTTGCTTATTAAATAATAACGATTGGCCTGACCTCTGTCGCACGTAGGAACACATCCTAGTCATTGAATGAAGTCACCAACTAATTGAACTAACAGGATGATACAGAACAGTTTTAAATTCACACATTCCAATGGTTTTCAGTATATCAGGGAATCCACAGATTAAAACTAATATCAATGTCAATATTAATATTAATAATCAAATGACACCAAAATGCGCTATATAAATGCCATGTTATTATTATTAATGTTTTGATATAAACAACGTCATAAGTGGATATTCAAGCATGGTTTCATTAGATTTAAAGTCATTTTTAGAATGTTTTATATAATATGTATGTGGAACGAAGTAAATTTTCGAGTAAAAAATTCATTTCCTTATCATATTAGTGTCTATACAAAACTGTATTGGACAAAATAATGAGCACTTATACTCGTTGCATTCGTATAAATGCCTACTGTTGGTCTTGATTGTGAAATGAACCTTTGAAAGGGGTAAAAAGTTTGTTAAAAGGAAGTCCTTCCTCAAAAAATATAATAATTTCACTAAGGGTGTCCTATTCGTCGACTTTTCATTTTTAAATTCTGCAGAAAAAATATTTTAACAATATGATTTGTTTTACATTTTCCGATTCGATTTTGTGAACCTTTGAAACGTGCATTGTTAATCTTTATCCCACGCACCTTTCTACCAAGTATCCGTACTGTACCAGGGAATCGATGTCGTCAGCGGCCGCAGCGCGCTAGACGCCTCGGGCGGGCCCGGCCCATTCCGCCCTCACCCGCCGCCCTGGGCGGACTCCAGCTAATCCAGGAAAACTCTGCATTGCTAACTCCTCAGTCTTAGTCTTAACTTCCCAGTACCCAGTACCTCCGTCGCGAATGTTGACTGCGTACGATTAACCAATTTCCCTTTGAAACGACGAGCGAATAAACCCGTTGGTACTGCGATCTCAGTGGAAGTCGTAAAACCGAGAGAACTTATTAATAGTATACGTGCATTGGCGTGTTCAATCATATTCGGATATTAGGCTAACGATATTGATTTTACTTGTGTTCTTGTTAATGTGGAAAGTGAAGAACGAATTATCAAACAGTGGTGCGCTAGACGTAATCGTGACATTAGTTCTTTCCAACGGTCTACGGGAAAATAGTATCGACCCGCTCGCTGGCCGTCGAGTGTATCGTTGAGAAGATGATTTTTGCGCAAGGTGTAGTATATTATACAATGTACACATACTAAAAGATAGTGCTTGAAGCTGAAGCTTTTCTGGATGATTCATGTTAAACTGCAATACTATCTTGACATATATATAATTAGGTAGGAATGTAAACGTTGTCTTTTCACTTCTGGCACAAACATGCATATGCACCAACATAAAATACAAATCAATTTGATTCTGTGTGAAATCAAATCAGTGTTTATCGCCTATTTTAAAAACTTTCACCCTTATTTTTCGGACATGAGGAGGAAAATACCAAAGGTTTTCATAAATATTTTTTTATATTGTTCCAGTAAGTCGCAATGTTTCTGAAAGAACCCGAGTTGAACTTTGCTCAGATAAGCAATAATGGAAACCTGCCTCAAGACGGACAATTTCAATCCAACTCCTGGATAAACAGTGAAGTTCACGCGTACCCGATTTCACGTGGAGACAATTATCAAAGATTTGTTGATGGACGTGGAAATGATGTCCAAAACTTCAATGACCAAATAACTCAAAGCAATGACGTTGAAATGCGATCGGACCATGTGGACATAGCCGGTCTCAGAAATGACGAATCTAGTTTTGTTCCTTACCAGGACAACAATCTAGACCTTGATAATAACACTCGTCAGAGCATCAGCGACCATATTACTGATTTTATGAAATATGAAATAAAGTATGGACGAGGTCTTGAAAGACAAATACAGAACACGGCTGATCCTTACCTAGAAAACTGCGGTAATGCTGAACCGTACTTGGATCCCGATATCCTCACAAACTTGTCACAAAGCTGCTATGATTGTCAAACAGATGAAGCTTTATTCAATTATGAAGGTAATCAGACACCTACTTTTACTAAGCATGTACTATTTATTTTTATTTTTCTTATTGATACTTCTCCTTGTACTTCCTAGCCGGAGGTTCATCATACATTTTCCAAAGGAAACATTGTCATGTAGATACCTCACTTATCCTTTCACAATACGTTGAGGTAGGCGTTACGAGTATTTTCCAATTCTGACACGAAATTTACAGTTTTTTCTTCCTAATTATGTGAGAAGAAATTTCGCTTTGGGCAACTTATGAAGGATTCTTTTAGTTATTGAAGACAATATTAGAGATTTCTAAACGAAAATCGGAAACAGAAAAATCAGAAAAGGATACGGTCTCATCTAGGACTCGAACCCAGGACCCTTGTCTTGCCGGGACACCGCTCTACCACTGAGCTAATGGGACCCTATCCCCCTCGGTCACTTTTAACTGTATCATACTTCGAATAAGAACTACCAACATTGTCTTCATTTTTTCACCGCACATTTTTATTGGCAACTATATTTATTTATAATCGCAAGATTCAACCCGAACTACATCTTGGTGATCAATGAAGACAATGTTGGTAGTTCTTATTCGAAGTATGATACAGTTAAAAGTGACCGAGGGGGATAGGGTCCCATTAGCTCAGTGGTAGAGCGGTGTCCCGGCAAGACAAGGGTCCTGGGTTCGAGTCATAAATCAACTATCGTTCGAGTCCTAGATGTGACCGTATCCTTTTCTGATTTTCCTGTTTCAGATTTTCGTTTAGAAATCGCTAATATTGTCTTCAATAATTAAAATATTACAATTTGAGGTTTTACTCAATAAAGTTATTCCGAAAAATAAAGATTCTTTTAGTATTCTGTCAAAGTTTACACTTTGAAAGACTGAATCTGAGCATCGTTGTAGACAGATGTCAACATTAGGTAAATCTATATTGTTGATATTTATGCCACTCTGGCTTGTTTTATTTATTCTCACAATTCACCTTTTTCAATTTTTATTATAAAACATTGATATTAGAAAGATTTTAATAATAAAATTAACAGTAGTCACACACAGTTACCTCTTGGCAGTTGTCTGCAGGTTTTACCATTTCCTTAATTTAATAAACATAACACATAACACACACACTCTCCTATGGGAAATTGTCTGCTATCGAAAGAACTCTGTAGAACTGCACACGTTTCCAAGCCGTTGATCATGTAGCTACTTCATTTTAGTGTTTCCACTATTCCTCCCGTGGATTATCAGATTTGTAAATTTTGTAGATACTCATATCTTCAATTTCTAAATGAAATAATATCTCAAATTCAGTCACACTTGGGCTAGTCCAATAAAACATTTTTGAACTTCTCCGAGTATCATTTTGGAAAATTTTGCAACTCGAATTCAAATAAAAAAAATTGAGCGAGTCCATTTTCAAATTTTCCGAGTCAATGATAATGGCATATCCATTTAGAAAAATATAAAGATTTGAACACTTTCCTTTAGACACCGAGGAAACAATAAGAATGTTATCCATACAAAAATACACGCGATTACACCAAAAATGAAAACATTTTGGAGGGGACTCTTGGATTCCACTCCAAAGTATTTTCTTTATTTCTTTATCCATATAAAACTACACGTGGTTACACAAAAATATGTATATATTGCACAAATAATGAGATAGGTACACACAGGGCCGATACTATGCGGGCGCAATTGGAGCAGTCCGCTACGGGAGCTGAATTGCTAAGGCACTGATCATACCTTACATCTAACAGTCCTAACACATCGCCATTGATATTATTTTTCATAAAAACGGCGATACACAAAAATACAAAATCAACCGAATATTATTGATCACGGTGATCACCTACCCAGGGGTCTACTGGTTTTGATGGGGCGCCAAAATTTTACTCGCACCAGCCCCCGTTTGGCCTGTGCCAAGACCTGTGGCCGGCCCTGGGGTTCGATTCTCGAAGAAGTCATTCCACTTGAACAACGAGTGATTCAAGCCACTCGTTGTTCGAGTGGAATGACTTTTGACGTTTGGCGTATGTAAGTATGTACCTTCGACGAGACTCAAGAATAAGAGTGTCGACCAATGTATGTACTTTCGACGGCGATTTGCCAGTGGCCTGCATTAGAGAATTAGTACCCTGGCCGTACACATCAGAATCAGTTGCGATATTAAAAACCTTAATTATAAAAATTCTTTTTACTGAAATTCAGACTCAGTATTAACAATTTCCTCAAAAATCTAGCTAAATTTCTATATCGCTGATATAAAAAATACTGCTGATGAACTGTATTTTTCAGAAACAGACCGAAGTTGTTCCTCCACTGATATCACTCCACAAGATGAGGATGAGCGAATGTTTGAAGCTTCTGATAGCG
This sequence comes from Hesperophylax magnus, assembly GCA_026573805.1. NCBI lineage: Eukaryota > Metazoa > Arthropoda > Insecta > Trichoptera > Limnephilidae > Hesperophylax > Hesperophylax magnus. The sequence continues at coordinate 12,510,678 of JAIUSX010000121.1, forward strand.
ACGATTCTTACATCCATGACAGTGAAGAACATCCACTACCGAGGGGAATACATAACCCGAATTATCCAGGATTTCAGCATCTAGCTTATACGTTACAGGTAAGTTTATGGTTTCGGGAAGGCGTCTTTACTCATTTTACATCATACACTATTCCAGTTAGATTCACACAAGACACGAGATCATGAATCTTGTACATATTTACATACTACATTTTTCTCAGAACCTCTACAATGCATATCTACATCATTGTTGTATTTCTCATATATTAATATGATCATGGGCATTTAATTAAAATAATGTTTATTGTTTCAGGATTATCCCCTGGAAAGCCCAAATTCTTATGAAAATAGTTTGTTCTCAAACGTTAATATTATTAGCCAAAATCAGGCAGATTTGGTGCCGAATTTAAAACAATATGATATTTATGATGACTCCAATAACAATATAGAAGATACACACATAACTGGTGATAATTGTGATGAAATCTATGAAACCAATTATACATTTGAAGAGAAAAGTGAACCACTTGAAAATATCGCCAATTTAAGAAGGAGCGAGGTTATTTCCATTCCCACTAAGCATTCCGCTCACGGAAGGCAACATTTGAGTTTTGAGGATGACGGTGGTGAACTATTAAATGGAGACAATTCCTCAATATCTCACGTCTCCACAGATATATTTGCATACAGTGACAGTGCGGATTCTAGAGATATAACTCTAAATCAAGAACCATTTGTTCCCAACTATACTAACGAGGAAGACTTTAGTTTGCCTCAAGAAAATAACGTTTCTGATTTCGAGGAAGACATAATCGCTTTACAGCGAGATATATACGAAGAAATTCAAAAACCCCTGGCAAACACAATCGAAAATATTAGCGAAGTAGTTAACAATGTTATAAAATGTATTGTCGACCATCAGCACGCTATTGAAGACGACGCATTCAAACAATTCACAAGCGAATTAGCTTCCAATCAATATTTGAATTCTCAAGAAAGATTGCGATCGAAAATCTTTGGTTTTGAAGATAAACCTGCCCAGGATATCAGTGATATCGAGGAAAATTTGGGTAACAAGTTGGAGCAACTCTCCGAGGAAATCAGTTTAAAGATGGATGACGCATACATGACTAACGTCAAGGAAGACTTGTTCGGTTCACAGAGTTCCGAAAGCTACACGGAGAGTGGGCAATCGTGCGATGAAGAAGTTAGCACATCCTTTCAACTTTATAAGAGCAGTGTACCGAAAGAGGATGTTTACTCGACTGATGCAAATTGTAACGTGGCTCAGACGGAAACAACCGAGAAGATAAATGGAATAAAGGAAGAAATGTTAACAAATAGTAATGAATTCTCAGAAAGCAATAATAAACATGCCAACGTTAAAAGGTATGTAGCTTAATAGTATTGTCGATATATTCTTGCTATTGTTATAAGATTAGAATTAAACGAAAATGCAATTTATTTTTCTTTCTTATTCAGGACATCGCCACTAAATGAATCCATCAAAAAACATACTTTCCCGAAGAAAGATATTGGAGTCACATCCAAAACATCTGGGAAAGATCGAAAAAATAGTGGTACCAAAGGTAAAATGCTTTTAATGGACGACTCCTGGAATAAATATTTTAAAGAATTGTTTTCTAATAATTTTCTTAATTCTTTGGTTAGGTGGATTTGATGTTTACAACATTGAGACGGCTATGCCCCTGATTGATCTTGATGCCATTGAAAATCATTTGAGAGCAGCGAGGGAGGAAGAGAGGAGGGTATGTTAAAAGCAATTTTTCCACATAATAAGGAACTCAAAACCGTTTTTTAAATCAATATTGACCATCTAATTTAAATACCAGTAAATACATATATAAAAAGTTAAAAAAATTATTTAAAAAAATTATATTTTTCAAGTAAAGCCAAAACGCATCATGACGTTATGCAGAATGAATTTTGTCATTTGATAGATACCTACTCAATACTGGATTTTGTATGCCCAATTCGAGAAATTTAATCGCTTTCAATTGAAGAACACATTGTAAAATGTCAGCAACTCGTCACTTTTGTTTCTGCAGTGTACAGTATAAAAATATTATTATCGCCGCACGCGTTTTTGAGGTTATGATTTCGAATTTCGAATTAGGACATGCATTTATATTATTTAGGAAAAAATATATTTATAAGACTTAAGAGGCAACTTAAAATTGCTGAGCTAAAATTTTAAAATATTTTTAAAAACCTTCAAATACTATATAATTTATCATTTTGAATTGAGTATTATGCTGCTATACTCGTACTTCTGCTAGCCGAAACGTAAGTCGAGCCTTGAATTATGGGAAAGGAACGAAGCAACCGCAAGCGGCGTTTCGCGCCATTTGCTGTTCATTCCTTTCCCGGCTCGGGCTTCGGCTTGCAAATCGCGCCATTACACACTTTTTAAATATTAATTTGCATTTAGAAAGGTCTTACAAGTGCAGCTAGAAAGATATAAAAAAAGGCTTAGAAAAGAATTGCGAATACCGCACATTAGTCCTAATTCCTCAATAACCTCGCAGCCTGTGGAACTGGACTAGGTGACGAGATCGAAGGGAGTGGAAAAATAGTTATCTCACAAAGACACGGTTTTCTACGACATCCCCAATTGGGGTAGATACCTGTGTGGTGTGGTTGTAGGGAGTGAAACATACGGAAATAGCGCTGCATGCGAAAAGAAAATTTTAAGTCGAAACGCGAACCAATAAATGCTTTCGATTTTTATTTTTCGTATCATAACAATGTTTAGACTTTAGGCGAAAATACTTTAGTACTTTCTTAAACAGAATTATTTGTGTTGTGAATGAAAACCTTTAAAACACATCAGTTTAAACGGCTAGTAGTCGAGTGGAAAAATGCGCCACAAAAATTCCACCCAGGCGTTGCGAGCTTAAAGCACTGCTTGCTAAGTCCTCCATCCACTAACAATATTTTTGCTGACTTCAAAATATGAAATATTTTTTTCCGAATCCTGTGTCCTCAATGCGTATCATTTTGGTACCTAGCCGGGTCCTTTCCGACGTTGGGGTCCTGTGGAAAATATGTTTTAATAATTTTTCCTATGTTCTGAGTCCTATGTTCTCAACGTGTACCATTTTTACAGCATACCCAAAGATGACATGTGCCTCAAGGAACTTATTTCTTATGGGGGCCTGCTGTGTGGAGTTAATTTAAAAAAAAATCTGTCCCTGAGGCCGAGGCCTTTCGGGCCTAGGCGGAAGTTTGGCTCTGACCGAGAAGACGCGTTACGCCTGTATCTGTCACTAAACTTGCCTACCTCCCTGCCGACACCCATGCAATCTACATTACAATATGGTATTATTGGCTGGGGAGGGACATACGATAATATTTTAAATCAACTTAAAAATTTTCAAAGATTGATAATCAAAATAATCTTTAAAAAATGTGATCATATTCTATTGAAACCAAAGATATTAGAATCCTAGCTTATATCTTTAATTAAAACCCTTTAAAATATTTACTAATTAAATATTAATTAATTCAATTTTAAAAACATGAAATATATCATAAAATTTGGTTTACCGTAAATGCATAATTTTATATTATACTCATTAGGGACATTCCAGGACATAAGGAAGAAATTTTTTTTCATGATTTTAAAAACGCATATCCTCTTATTTTATTCCATTTGATCCCAATAACTCATATAATAAATACTATGTTGATTAAACACTGGCAACTCGTGCCGACTTGATGCCAAACATAATATATGGTACAAAAATTTCTACAGAGTTAATATGGAAGAATTTTAAACTTTCATTTTTGTTGGATAAATAAAATTTAAAAATGCACAAATATTCAATTATGTAGTATTTTATATTTAAAAATGGTTAGTTAATTAAATTTTCTCTTCAAAGTTTGTTTTTTACAGTCAGGATAAATTTTCCGGTATTCCTGAACGCATCGTAACAAAAAATCTTTTTGTTCCTCTTCGACCGTGTTTAAGCTATGAAAATCTTGCATTAATTTAACAGCTCTTTCGGCTGTATCATTCACTACCCTCAGCGACGACACCTTCTTTCGGGCTTCTTGATACGAAGCATTATTTGACTACATCGTAGGGCATTCGTTAAGAAAACTGGCATCTATTTTCAGACGATCAAACAGAGACTTCGTTTTGACTGAAATGAAGTCGTAAATATTTTTCTCTGAAACGAAATTCACTAAATTATGATATGAACAAAAACCTCACTACAAAACATAAATGTAACTACTTATTAAACTTACCATTCAATTTACCATCAAGATCTTCCTTCGATGGGATGTAACGTTTGTCATGGATTGATAATTTTTTTTTTTGATATATTCGAACATTTTTATTTTAGTTGTTTGATGCACAGCGTCGACAAACAGCGATAAAATAGATACTTCATCGGTCAAATACCATAAATGCTTACTGAACTTCTGTAAAGCTGCCATTGAGATGTTTTCATAATTTTTTTCGTAAGCCTTCATTGATTTCAAAGGTGCTTTAACTGCTATAATACATTGTAGCCATGGCTTGACATAGGATGTTACTATGAATACTACCGGTAATTTTAAATTGCGCACAAAGTAATGATATTTTCAACAAATAAATCGCCCTTGCCATCCATCGAGCACCTGGAGGCCGAATCTTTAATTTTCTCGCTGTATCTCCGCTTAAAAATATCACAGTGAGCTCTAACAACTCTCGATAGTCATCTCCAAGTATTTTTATCAAGTAGCTCGAATTCTTTGAATTGTAGACTTACTTATTGGAAACTGAACAATATTATATCCAAGCGCTTCAATAGTAGCTTCAAGAATGAAAACAGAATCTCTCATCCTTAGATTATTATCTATAAGACATATCTAGATTATTTAGCGTGCGCTCTGTCTCTCTCACACTTACCTGACATTGTATATCGCATGTATAGAAACACAATTCCTTAACTGGCACATGTCTAGCTCTGCGACTAACTTTGGAGTAATTTAGTCTTTTCGCATCGACGTTTTACTGGTTTCAGGTTGAGTTTTCTGTAGCGGTTTTGGAAAATCTTCTAAATTTGTGTCTTCAGAATCAGAAGATGAGTCGTTTTGTAACAGTTCGTAAGACGATGTTGAAGGAGTTGCCGAAGATAAAAATTTAGTACGCCGCTTTTCTTCCTCGATTGTTCTAAGGCGCGCTCTCTCCTCTTTATCTGTCAGTTTTTTGTCAACCCCCCTAAGTAGCCAGGACCACCTGGCTCTCTTTGCCGCTGCAAGAAGATTCTATCTTCATTTATTTTTATTAATTCAAGAGCATCGGCGTGTGCAATGTCAAATAAATTATCCAAGTTTTTATCAAACTCTTGACGACGTTGTTCAAATATGTGTTGCGTTTTCTGCGCGTTTTTTTGCAAGTCCCTCCAAACATGATATAAGTTTACAACTTGTTTCACACAATTAGGTAAAGATTTGGTTGGTATACGCGCCTTTCATATTAAATATTTTTCATCATTATGAAAAGTAACAGATGTTAAGAATACTTATAAAGTAAAAGAAAAGTGATTTTAAACAAATAAAAATATCTAATTTATTAAACACCATTCAACAAATTTGGATAATATTATTTTTTCTAAATTAATTTTAAGTGGGTGGGTATTTTCTTATATCTTTGCATGTTTCACAAATAGCTAAATCTTTTTTTTTACCACTCATCAAGTCGGTAATCGAACATCTAACATAATATACTACATTATGGGCTTGCTAAACAGATCAAGGATTAAAATATCCATTATTTTGTAAACATTCACGCGTTGAATGCTAACGCAAGTGAAGCCAAATGGCCAAATGTTTCATCCCACGGGATTCAACGCTGATGTATACGAACTCATTACAGTGGCCAGACTCAGTCATACTGTATGGCCCAGTTTGACCAGCAAATACTGTAAATAATATCATGGAAAAAATCACGTTATTCAGTCGTTCGCTTCGGTCGACGTGAAAAAACAACAAACATCAAATTCACTTTCGCGTTTATAACAATAGTTTGATAAATACTACAAGTTTAGTGCTAGTACAGACGTAACGCATCGTCTCGAACATGGCCGGACTTCCGACTAGGTCCGAGAGCCACCGGCCTCGGGTCCCAACTCGGGGGTGGGAGGCCCCGGCCAAGGACCGATTTTTATTTATATTTTTACATTAACTCCACACAGGAGGCCCCGATTGGAAATAAGTACGTTAATTCATAACATGTCATCTTTGGGGATGCTGTAAAAATGGTAGGTTCACATTAAGAACCTAAGACTCGAAAATTCACAATAGGGCCCCAGCGTAAATAATAATATTACTACTGATATCATATTATAATACTGATTATTATTATCAAAATCAGTTAGTCAGATCATTATTTCGTTTTGAGAAAATCGACTTTGAAGAATATTAATACAGATTTCAGATTTTCACGGCCAAAAGTATTATAGTGATTTATTTTTGGGATATTATGCCGTGTTGAGCTAACTCCTTCAACTGGACACATCTGCCCTGATGCCGGATTGCACTATTATTTTGTTGTTATAGATATTTTAAATAAATAGATGTTATGCTATTAAAAATCTATATTATTTGGTTCGTGTCGTTCATAGGTCGTGTTATAGAAAAATCGCCGATTTATTTGTTGGACACACGGTACACAACTAACACATGTTACACAGCTTTGATCGGATGCTAGTTCCAGATTAGAGTTTGGTGGCCGCGTATTCACTACGATATTGATGCTGTTCATTAGATTAATTTGACAATATTTTACGGTGTGCCTTCATTTAAAAAATTTAATTTTAAAAGACAATATTTTGTGGAACGAGCAAACAGATTTTAGAAATTATGTATTCAGTATCGAGACGTCCAGTTGTACAGGTACAGCCAATACTGTACATTTTAGTTGATTTAGAATGGGTTTCGAATGTACATATTTAGAATGTATTAGATAATGATTTATTTTTACTTTCGAAATAATATTTTAAAAAATGATTTGGTACAGTGTTGTTGTATTTTTCGATCTCAGGTGCACAGTATGACGATGGTGAAAGTTGTTGTATTTAAATATTTTGTGTAACAAAATGGGTTTCATAAATCCGCGGTCAAAAGTGGACGACAAAAAATAAATACGTACTATCGATTTTATTGCTGTCCAAGAAGTCCAAGTGTCACCAAAAAGAGCTAAACATGGCAACACACAGTTTCCTAAAAAGCCGGCTGTCATAATTTGTTTGTTATTGTTTCGCTCGGGTTTGTTTGTAATAATGTTATTGATAGTGTCAATTTAGGTTTACCGGGCTATTGTCTACTACGCCTACTGAGCCTACTTTTTAACTTTCTAGCTCTCCAACTAACATTTCAACGCATAAAATGCATATTATCGAGTGACATTGTTCATTTCTAAACTTATTTGAAACTCAGCAATAATGGCATATAAACTATTGGAAACCGACGAATTAGATGATGACGTGATAAATAAGTTCAACAAAGTCATTACCATTAACGACGATACCCTACTTCTGTGCCCAAACGTACATACACATTTTTATTAATAACTTTTTTCAATTATGAATTACCCCTGTTACAATGAAGGTATAATTTTAGCGCCGCAATGACCGAGAGGAAATTCGTCGCCGACTCGCTATGGGAGCAGAGTTGGATGAATTCTACCACTTTGGGGATCGTCCCGGACGGAAACCCAGCTTACAAGCTCGTTTACAAAGTGGTGAGTTTGAAAACTATCATATTAAATAAGTACCTACCGAACTGTGCGCGCACGCTAAAAATCGCTCTGCATAAATAATCAATATTTAATAGTTAATTTTTCGAAATAATCCAAAAACATTGGTGAATATATAACTGTGGAACAGTGGTGAACTTTTTATTGCGTACTCGTATTAAAACGCCCGCTGATCAGTATCTTACAGTGATTTTAAATCTGTGTAGTGTTTCAGTGAAAGTGTTGTCGCATTTAAGCGCAAACACAATACTTTACTGTCAGGCTAATATCACATATTAGTACCAATATTATCACGGTTGTGGATAAATAGGCCGTGGCGTAGAGGATAGCAACTTTAGCGTCGCTAACTATTGTCGCGGAGGAGCTGAGTTCGCTCCCCGGTTTAAGCAACTTTTTTTTAAATAAAAATAAAAATAATAATTAAAAACTTTATAATATAAGTGAAACGTCATCTAGTGAATTTCATCAAATACATTAAAATGAGCAAGCAAAAGAAAACCACCAAAAAAACACCATCTAGCGACTCTGATGATGACTACAACACAAATAAAATATTTAAATTCATGGAAAAAAAGTTTGAAGATTTATCGGAACAATTGATGAAATCTTTTAGAGAACAAATTAAAAATGAACTAAGAGATCTTACGAAATCTGTAGAATTTTGTTGCAATAAAATTGATGAATATGAAGAAAATAATAAAAAGAAAGATACACTGATAAAACAACTGCAATCAGAAAACAACGAAATAAAACAGCAAATAAACAAACTGGAACAATTACACAAACAAAATAACATTGAGATACAAGGTATTCCTTTTAAAGAAAATGAAAACTTACCAAAAATAGTCAATAATATAATGGAAACCATAAAATGCAATATGGAATCATCAAAAATAACAAATATATATCGTATCAGAAACAGAAACCCTTTAAACAAATATCTAGCCTTGATTGTATCATTCCAAAACAAAGAAACAAAGGACAAAATCATCGACCAAAAAAGAAAATATGGTGTCTTGTACACTAAAAACATAAATTTTCCGGAAGATAACAAAATTTTCATTAACGAACAATTAACACAACTAAACAAACACCTCCTGTTTCTGGCGAAATCCTCAAGACTCGGCTACAAATTCATCTGGGCAAAAAACGGTAACGTTATGATAAGAAAAGATGAAACAGCTCCAATCATCCACATAAGGCAGCCGAATGACATTCCTTCAGAATAAAGGACCATCTAACCGCATTGCACGTAAAATAACTTATATCTATCAAAATGTCTGATGATAGCAAACACCTATCAACCTTTAACATGGCTGAAGAAAACTATATACATGAAAATTATAAATGTAGAAACCCATATGAACTAAATCTACTTTTTAAAAATATTAATTTCTCGATCTTAAACATGAATATTAGAAGTTTAAGGAAACACTTCGATGAGCTCTGTATCCTTATTAATAACCTAGATTTTTCTCCAAGCATAATTGTTTTGACTGAAACTCAAATGAAAAATGTTATTCCATATAACTTATCAGAATATACCACAATTTCCTCTGCCTGTAAGCATACTGGTCATGATGGAGTCACTGTCTTCTTTCATAATACTCTGAAAAATGTTGCCACTGAATTTATTGAATTTAAGTCAGCCAATGCAATAAAATTAACCTTTTTTCAAAACAACTATAAATATCATGTACTAGCCATATACAGATCCCCATCATTAAATGATTTTTTATTTGTAAAAGAACTAAAATCTTTTGTTAGAAATCTTGACAGAAACAATTTTACTTTTTCCATTTTGACAGGTGACATTAATATAAATATTAATGATAACAATATAAATGTAAATTGCCAAAATAAGTATCTAGATTGTTTATCAAGCTCTGGATATATGTCATATATTAGCTCACCAACTAGAGTAACCTTAAGTAACTCTGCATGTTTAGACCACATATTTGTCAAGTCGCACAAGGCGGCCAATATTATCTCTTCAATTCTTGAAACTAATATCACAGATCATTACCCGACCTTCTATGGACACCATTTCAAAAATACACCTTTAAACCGAAATTCTGTAACTCTAGAAAAAGTTGACATTGATTATAAAACTCTAAACTCTTTACTTCAGTCAGAAAACTGGGAAAATGTAATATCAATAGAAAATCCACAAATAGCATTAGAGAATTTCTATAATACTCTTAGAGATTATATTCTAAAAAGTGAAAGTAAAATAGTTGTCACTAACAGAAAATATAAAAAAATTAAACCTTGGATTACAGTTGGATTAATTATATCAATTAAACAAAGGGATAAATTATATAGAGAAATGTTAAAATATCAAATGGATTGCCAAAATAATAATATCAGAACAATGCCTTATCTGAAAACAAAATATCTAATGTACCGAAACTTACTAAATAGACTGATACGAAACTGCAAAAAGAAATACTATTGTGAACAAATAGAAAATGCTAAAAATAATACTAAAAAAACTTGGAATATTATAAATGAAATTGCCAACAAAAAAATTATGTCTTCAAATATTGTAAATGAGGTTAAAATAAATAATGAAATAATAACTAACAAATCGACCATTGCAGAATGTTTTAATAACTTTTTTACAAATATAGTAGACGAGGTACTTGAATCTTCCGGCATTAATGTTAATGATGATTATATGGAGACATCCTCTCAATTGGATTCTAATAACGATTCAATTAACTTTATAGAATATTTTTCTCCCATTACATTTAATGAAATTGAAAAATATATTGATAGCCTTAAACCATCCAACTCTAAGGGAAATGATGGACTATCATGTGATACATTAAAAAAAATAAAACAACATGTATTAACGCCATTACAACATATTTTTAATATATGCCTCAAAGATGGTCATTTTCCAGAACAATTTAAAATCTCCACTATAATACCTATTCATAAATCTGGGGATACGCATAAATTAGACAATTACAGACCAATATCCCTTGTTTCAAACCTATCAAAAATATTCGAAAAATGCATCAAATTTAGAGTCATTGAACACTTAGAAAAATATAAAATTCTATCGAAAAACCAATACGGCTTTCGTAAAGATCTAAGCACTGAGGATGCCATATATGAATTGACAAAAAATATTTATACCTCTATCGATAAAAAAAAGAAATGTCTTGGCATATTCCTAGATTTAAGAAAAGCTTTCGACACCGTTAATCATAATTTACTCATTAAAAAAATAACTCGACTGGGCTTCAAAAAAGATACACTAAAATTACTATCAAACTATCTTAAAGACAGAACACAAAAAACAAAAATTGGGAATAATTATAGTTCAGAGAAACAGATAAAAAACGGAGTTCCGCAGGGAACTGTTCTTGGCCCGATTTTATTCTTAATTTATATTAATGATTTATGTAATTTTGTAATCCCTGGTAAAATTGTTTCTTACGCCGACGACACGGCAATAATAGTGGATGGTAATAATTGGACAGAAACTTTTTCGAAAGCAACTGTATGTATTTCACTTGTTTCAAAATGGTTAAAATACAACAAACTTGTCTTAAACTACAGCAAAACATTTTACTTACCTTTTTATAAAAACATAAGAAACAAACCAAAAGAAAACCTTAAAATTAGAATCCATAATACAACTTGCAATCAAGAAATGTGCTTCCTGTGCAACGAACTCGCTAATGTCAAAAATATAAAATATTTAGGAGTATCAATAGATATTAATCTTAATTGGAAATCACATATTAATCAAACCACTTCTAAACTAAGATATCTTACCTACATATTTTATAGACTCAAGGAAATTTTAAACGCTGAAAAATTGAAAATGATCTACTTCTCCCTGGTGCAATCTGCAATCACTTATGGCATAATAGGATGGGGTGGTGCACCTGATACATTTATTAAGCCTCTACAAATAATTCAAAAACACATAATTAAAGTCATATATAACAAAAATAAAACATTCTCGACCGACCTATTATACAAGGAATCTAAATTATTTAACATTCGTAAATTATTTATATTACAAACTATGAAATATTTATTTAAAAACAAAAATAATTTCAAAATAAATGAAAACAGAATGAGTATAAGAACAAATAATATATTTTACACCCCCCAAACCAATACTAAATTAATGCAGACACATAGCAGTTTCATTGGTCCTCGTACATTTAACCTTCTACCACTACAAACTCAAATGATAAATAAAAAGATAGAATATATCAAAGAGGTAAAATTATGGCTGAATGACGCAGATATTGAAACGCTTTTATTATAAATTTATTGATCCTTTCTACAACTCACTTGCTGAAACTTTATAAACTATTGTACATAATGTTTTCTCTTTACTTTTTATAATAACTATAATAAAAAAAAAAACTTTTTCTTCTAATGTATATTATACTTTAGGTACTTTAAATATAGTAATCATTTTATATTACCCACACTCAGGCAGTGCCTTAGTGGGTTTTCATTTCTTGTGTATACTATTTTGTATTATATATTATGTTATTATATACTATCTATTAATATGTATAATATATGTAAAGAAAGAAATGAAAATAAATAAAGTAAAAAAAAAAAAAAAAAAAAAAAAAAAAAAAAAAAAAAAAAAAAAAAAAAAAAAAAAAAAACCTAATCATCATAGTAAATGAAACACATTTTATATTTTTTAAATATGGAACATAAACACTCTTAAATGCTAATTTAACAAGCAGAAGAGTATGACAAAAACAGACCAATTAATAATGTTCAAAGAAAAGTTGTTTTAGAAATAAATTAAGTACTTAGGACGGGTTGTTTCGCAGAATTTGAACAATTCATAAAATTTCAATGTTCATTTTCGGGTTCTGTGAAAGTCCCATTCAAATCCTGTTATTATATTATTATAGTCTAGTTGCTTGACAGAACTGAAATAATAACAGAACTTGATAATTTTTTTCACAGAACTTGAAGATTAACTTTGATATTTGAAGAATTGGTCAAATTCTCTGAAACAATCCATCCTTAAGAGTGTAAACTAAAATATAAAAAAAAAAACAATTAATTAATAAATATAAAAATTAAAGTATAACAAATATAATATAATACATTATACAATAATACACGTGATTATAACCATACCTAGTTAGAAAGGGCATCAGTTGAGGAGTTTCATGATTCGAAAATGTATCCCGATTTTGTCGTAAGAGTTGCATATATATATATATATATATATACAGGGTGTATCGGCACGTACCCTAAAAATGTTATAAAAATGTAAAAAAATGTTATAGCCACTTTGCTGTTCGGTAATGTTTTTTTTTAATAAAAAAATTATTATTAATATTTTCACCACATTTCACCACTATTTTATCCTTTGTCAAAGTTTGAATACCCATCTGGCAATATTTTATTCGAGTTTCGTTGAATAATGTACGTATGTGCCTACATTGGCGCGATTTTACAATCACAACGAAATGGCACGGCACCATTCGTCTCATTTTTAACTATTATTATTTAGTGTGTACGAGCTAAGACGCTTTTCGACATACTTGCTACTAGCAACTGTTGAACACGAGAAGCAATGCTGATGACAGTGACGGAGTGTGGAAATTTTTTATTTTTTTGTGTTATTAATTGAAAAAAAAAATGCTACTCCAAATGTGCTAAGGAATAGCTGGTTAAAGTTTGTCGGGGACGTGCCGATACACCTGTATATACACATATATATTTTTTTAAACATTTATTAAAATAAAAATAAGTTTACAGAAAATATGGGAACATAATATAGTCAAAATTTCACATAATTTAATATGTAGGGTGAACCACCATAAAAAACTAAGATTTTGGTGTGTATGGGGAATGTGTTATTTATTTTTAAGTCGAAGTATTCAGTTCATATTTTCAATGCGTTTTTAAGATGGTGTTTAAAATGTTTGCTGCCATTTATATTTCTGATACTTTCTAATAATGAATTTAAAAATTTAACTCCAAAATATTTATAGTTAAACTGCCGCATTGTTTTTTTAACATTTTAGAGTTGGCAGAATTTACTTATTCTGAGTATTCTATTTAATCTATTACGTTGAATGATTTAAAATTGAGGAAATTGAAAAAACGATCCTGAACTCTTTCTAACTGGATAACATAAACAATTTAGTGCAGATTCCCAACCCGTGAACAGTATTCCAATTGCGGATGAACTTGCAAATTCTAAAGAATCAGATAAGTCCTAGGTTGTTGAAAAATTTGCACGTTCTCAGTACAAATCCTTGACTTTTTGTTGCCTTAGTGACAATATGGTCGACGTGTTTCTCAAAGGTAAGTTAAAAAAGAACCCCGAGATCACATATATTATTATCAATGCCTGATCCCTAGTAAATGACAAGTACATTCTTCGTGTGATGTTTTTACATATTTTTTTTTTATAATGCATGGAGCCACGAATTCTACCATGACAAAATGTTATCTTTTACGCATTTAAATGCTTATTTATTGCGAAACTGTAAAAAATATTCATTTCTCTCACAAAATAAAATAACTGAATTCCCACAATAGAACAATTAGACAGTTAATGGTGTTTTTCCTTCCCAATTATTTTTCTTATCCACTTATTTTTCACTGTTTTTTTTTCAAGGAATGAATCTGCAAATCTGCTTCATGAATGAAACGGCATCAGATACGGAATCTCCCACAGAAAATGATTTTGGAAATGATCACAGCTCCTCAGATGAATGTACAGACACAATAAGCAATAAGTGTAAAGAGTTGAGTACTATGAGCCTAGATGTAAATAGTTGCTCATCAAAATCAGATCTGTCCAGCAACAAAAAGCTTGGCAAAGGTAAACATTTCTTTTAAATTTATAAAGCTTGTTGCGAAGGTAGAAGATGTGTTCTGTGTTGAAAGTAAACCATGTAATATTTATAGTAGATTTTTTACAGCAAGAATTATTTAAGTAATCGCGGCGCGAAAGGAGTAAGTTATTTTGATTACCGCGTTAAAAGGTAGCGTGTAGTAGACAGACTGAGTACCTTTCCGCTGTCGCTTATAAAAGGTTCCAATACGATTCAAGTTGCACCTAAGAACGTTACCGAACATTCTAGTTGCTATGGCTACAAGGATTGCCACCCGTAACGCTGAGCAACCGCTGAAATTTCCAGTATGTTCTATGACGGCTAGGTACCTTAGTGCCTGGCACTGTGTACTAAGTAGTACTTGACACCGTCCGATTCGAGTAGTGGCGTACCACTACAAACTATTATTGAAATTTCGTATTTCTTGATTTATACAAAAATTTTGTATAGTTTGTAATAATCTCACGTAGGCAGTAATTTTCCTCTAATTTTGATCAAGTGTGCAAAATTTCACCGAGAAGTATCTAAATTCTACTTTATGGGGTGAAAAATGGGAATGGAGGTGGTTTTCCATATTCTCGTGTAGACCAATGACGTTACAATACATCTTGACTTATTAAGATAAAATGTGGTTAGTAGGAAAAACTCTTGTTTCCAGTAAATTCTTAATTCAAATATTGTTCACGTATGACAAACGATAGGACCGGGCTGCGTTTTCGTATTTAAAAGCTGCATCGAATACTACCTCAAGGTCGACTAGAGTGTAGGCTAGGGCGACTGATGGATATTGAGGTGTCAAGTGTTCAATCAGTGCCGTGCCATAATAGAGCAATGCATAAAGTTTGCAAATGGCAGCGATTGTTGCTGATACTCGTTGTTACTGCTGATTTGTATGTTGTTTTACTGCAAGCATATAAATGACAGAGTGATTAGACAGCAGTAACTTTGTAATTTAGCAGTTGTACGCCCAGACCTGTTCTCTTGTCGGCATTGCATTTTCTCAATGACGCATATAATCTTTAGCCGAATAATTAAAACACAATTTCTTCAGTGTCTATATTGTATTGTAATGTCATTAACGTATTACTGTCTACCTTCCTCTTATTTTGAAGTTCAAGTGTGCAAAATTTCATCAATATCAGAATAAAACTAGATTCGTTTTAAAAAAAAACCGACACGTCACACCGGTATACCTCTTTATATATCGATGGCTTAAAGCACAGTTATTTTATGTCGACTTTTAGGTAAAGTTAAAGTTTGAGTTTTATACGAGGGTCATCCAGAAAATAAAGTTACAAGGAGGGGGAAATTTTTCGTTCGAAGTTGGCGCACCTGACATGTAGGGGAGATTTGAATGGTCAGTTTGTTTAGTAACGCGTGTTTGTCGGCTATTTTGTTCAGTCACAGTAAATTCGTCCGACGAATGATGAGAGGTTCTCGCGTGCTCCCGCCACCTCCTGTCCGTGCGAGACCGCCATGAATATCCATCAGAAGCTCGTGGAAGTTTATGGTTGTGATGTGATGAGTCGACAATGTGTCACGAAGTGGGTTAGGTTATTGAGAGAAGGCAGTACTGATACTCATGACGAGGCAAGGAGTGGGAAGCCATCAGTGATTTCCGACAAACTTGTGCACAAAAATTGAAGAATAAGTGTAAAATGACTGCCGTGTAATGCTTGACGACCTTCACAAAGAATTTCCTTACATTTCTCAAAGTCTCCTTGGTGATATTGCGTTGGAAAAACTTGGTTACAAGAAGTTGTGTACGAGATGGGTGCCCAGAATGCTCACACCGGAGCACCGTCAAAATTGCGTGACCGCCGCGTGTGAATATTAAAAATTACTGTGTTTCCAGGTTTGACCCGACCATCTTCCCTTGCCCTTAACGACACGGCCCGGCCATCACTTATTTCAAGCTTGTCGACTCAAGCAGCCTTCTTTGAATGCCAAGCTCGCCTGCAAACAGAAGCCAGAATGGCGTTGGCTCAAGCCAAAGAAATGGCCCGAATGCAAATGGAGGTAAATTTAGTATAAAATTATATAATACCCAACCACTCAAATAATTGTTGCAACGAAATGAGAGTATTGACTGATTTAATTTGTAGTGCAGTTCTAGTTCCTACTTAGGGAAATCAACTGACAAAATGCGTTCCATTTTCAAACAAGTATTTCCTTGCTAAAACTTAAACTTACCACATGGCTGTACACACTTGCTGAGAACCTCTCGCCAAGAGATTCGGGGCCAGAGCGCACCATGTACACGCTCGCTAAATCATTTTAAGTGTGGATACTCGCCAAGATGGACGTGATAGAGGATACTTACTGCTGCTTTTTGTGTTTTTTACTATTAGCTACTATAATTACTAGTTATTAGCTACTATTTTACATTTGTTGGGTCCCATAATTCCGATTCTCTTTAATAAAATTGCAAAATTCAAACTCAAGCTCGTTAGAGCACATATCGGAAGTTGGCTGTCAACTAAAGAAGTGATCATGTACATGCGCGATCTCGCCTGAATCACGAGACCAACCAAGCCCTTTTGACTTGGGCCAAAAATACGCGTGTCAGTAGAGTTAGTGAGCCGAGGCCTGAGCGAGCATGATGAGACGAGAGTACCATGTACACAATCACTCTCGGCCTGTCTGGGGGTGCCTTGACAGGTGTACTGCCGGCATCACATGGAAAAATGGATGGAAGTTGTTTTGACTAATTAAAATGATTTACTGCAACTGTCTTATTATTTTTATTTACACAATTATTTTGCTGGTTATTACAGATCGAGAGACAGAAACAAGAGAGTTCTCCCATAACAGAAATGTTACGAAGTAGCTTACTGAAGGCAGGAGTTACATTAACTGGAGACAGACGAAGAGTTTCTCGACAAATGTTAACTGACATGAATGTAGCCCAACTTCAGGTATTTTTCAATACAATAAATCATTCAGATATGAATAAAATTAAAAATACATATAAGTAAATACTATAAAAATATTTACTTTAATAATAGTAACACGCACATAGTTATTGTACCCTAAAGCTGAAAATGTCGAAGTCCCTTTTTTCAAAAATAAGATATGAATACCACGGTTTTCATAACTTCACAAGCTGTTAGTGATAAAATAAGGAAATTTAACAATAAACTGTTAGTAAATTACGAAAGTCCAGTACTTTATCGAACATAAAATAACTTCAACCTTGTTTAACACCAATTTTGTAAATGTAGCTTCCACACTTTCAGCTTAAGTACAGATTATTATTATGAATGTAAAATCTTTGTGGTAAAAATGAAATGTTAAGAATTTTTGTCTTTCCCCAGAAAGGTTTTTTTTCTACTTGCAATACTAATGAATCATGCATTCTAGATGATATAGTTAAATAATAATTTATATTATGATTGTATTGTTTTCACAATCAAAGGTGATAGTAAATGAGCTACACACGCAAATTGAATATCTGAACGAAAGTTTGGTTAAAATGCTGATAGCACGGGATGAACTCCACATGGGCCAAGACTCCATGCTCGTGGATATTGAAGATCTCACCAGGCACCTGTTAGTATATTTTTCATTCTTTATTGTAATATAAAACACATGCGGATAATATTTGCACATGTTGACTGTTATATTTCTTAAAGATGCTGTCAGAAAGTTGGAGAATTTGTATTTGTTATTTCTACTTCTCAATAAAATCAAAATAAATGGGATATTTTTTAATGTATTTGAAAACTAAGAAATGTTTTGAAAGGTGATGAAATACGCTTTCAATTTTTGTTGAAATGAAATTTTGAAATCAAACATAAAAGTTTTAAAAATGGCTCATCTTACGCTTTTTCATCTAACACTAAACAATAAAAAAAAAATTAACATTAACCCCACAGAAGAAGCCCTGAGGAAAATAATTTCCCTCAGGACCTATGTCATCTTTTGGGATGCTGTGTTGTTAGGAATCTAGGGATCCCTTCCACTGCGGCGCAAGGCGATGGGTCGAGAGACCAGTTGGAGAGGTCAAAGGGTATCCCCAAACCACCTCTATCGATATGGCACGCCACGCAGCTGGTGGGCAGGCACATCCTGAACACACCTCAATCAATGAACCCGGCTAAATCACCAAACGTACCGAACCACTTGGGGTGACCTATGGCAGAGGTGTTGGTTATCCAATAAATGGTTCCCGGGGCGGCGGTCCCCAAACTGGCCTCCCAAATTGAAATTACTGCAAATGAAAAAAAACACATATTTTATTAGACAAATATATTATAAACATTATTGCCATCTCACTTTTTGTCATTTCATATAAAAATAGCAACAACAAATTCACAAATTTTCATAAATTCTTCTCAAATTGTGGTCGGAACCTTTGGTTTCATAGATTTCAAAAAATTAAATTATTCTTCAATATAAACACCCGCTAAACTGCCAAAGCATTTTGTGCGCATGTCATGTTCACAATATTAATTATATGACGAGAAGCCACAATCAAATAGATACAAAAGAATGAGATCAGGAGGTGTACATTTTAATTCTTCTGTGGTTAACTTCTAGATTTTATTACAAAGTGTGATGTTTTCTCTTTCTAACACCGTTTAGATCATATTTCTAACTATGACATTAAGGTAGACAACGATTTCTATGACATCATATGAGCTGTTCTAAAAAGTGAACAAATTGACTCTACAGGTAATAGCTGTTTGTTCGCAAAACCGAACAAATTAACCTGAGGAGTTAGGTTCTATTTCATCATCATCATCACAACGCTTCATCCCTGGGTTTGGCCTCCTTTAAAAATGTCTCCTACTGGCCGCAGTCCCTCTCCATTCGCTTCAGTCCCCTCAACCTTTCTTGTTAGCTCTGTGAATTTCTTTTATGAGCATCTCAATTTTTGTTTTGAAAGTTTTTTTTGGATCACTAATTAATTAGCATGTTTTTTCGCAGCAGTGCCAAAGAGGTGTCCATCAAGGGTACCGATGTTAATGATGAATCTCCTTCTGCCGTGTCCCGAGGGAAGCAGCACCTTAAGTCCCACTTATCCACACTGACGTCGCTACTCACCAAGTGACAAATAATACCAAAACTGATGTCCTTCTTACGGGACAAATATCCAGATTAATTAATTTTATTATTATGATTAACCCTTGGAATGCCAGCGATTCCGTAGCGGATTTGCTAGGAACTGACCGCAATTTATTCAATTTTATGGTATTTTGACCTTAAAAAATGCTCCTAGCATCCTAAAATAAATTCTATTGGCTTGGCAAGGAAATAATGCATCTTCTTGATTTTTTTATCTGTGAAAGAACACGTCGCAAATTCCCTGTGAAATTTCAACATCTTAATTTTTTAGCTGGAAAATATAATAAAACTCGAGATATTTTCTTTTTAAATTTTTTCCCTTCATTTTATAATATTTTTTTATAACATTAGAAAGAAAAAAAATTTTCTCTGAATATAAGTACCTTTCCTGGGGAAACTACGATTTGTGCAATTTTTTTCAAATGTATAAATACATTATCTGATAAGACGGTACAATTTAGAAAAAACAATTTTGCAGAAAACAATTAAGTTATTACGAAAATATTGTCAGCCGCGCATGGTAGACCGCTCGGCATTTTAGCTGGTACACTAAGGAGTTAAATATGTTTAAAGAAATACTTGTTGAACTGTTAAAAGTTTTATCCATGTTTAAAAATATCTGTGTTACTTAGCAGTATTACGAATTCTAATATTTTTCAGTAAGGTCCACTATATTTTAATGCGTAAAAAAAGATGGAAATAATGTATTAAAATATGGTAAATGCAAGCATTAATTTTTTTAAATTATGTTATATCGGAACTCAGGTTAAAAAAAATTATTGTGTACGTTTTTAATCTCATAACAATATCGCATTACGCATTTTAAAGGTTTTTTCTCTTAGTATTTCTACAATACCCTCATTATTACTACAATACCCTTATTATTACTACAATACCCTTATTATTACTACAATACCCTTATTATTACTACAATACCCTTATTATTACTACAATACCTTATTATTACTACAATACCCTTATTTTTATTACTACTTTATTACAGTGTCTAAAACAATTGAGATTAGTGATTAGATTTTCAGATCATCCGTATAGCCCAAATAATATTTATATAGTCATTTAAGAGCAAAGTCAAATCTAAAAACTACTTCATTTTTATATAGAAAACAAACAGATTCAAGGTTGATCAAACGTGATTGTATTGATAACACTGGTTAGCGAGTTCCTTTCAAATATTGACTATAAATACCGAAATGGACCACAAATTATATGCAAAAGCTGAAAAAGAGACCTATTTTAACGTTAGGAACAGATGCGAAAATTAATGAGTAGCGATATTTAAAAAAAATTGATTTTAAAATATAAACCATACGTATAGAAGTTTAAAAAATGTACTCATTAAATTTAGTCATGATTTGATAGAATATTCGAGCTTTACAAAATTTCAACTAGCCAGCAATTTAAAACAAATGTACATGCCTATATGTTTGTTTTATTAAAATAATTTTCAAATGATGCCCTATTTATAATGTAAAAAAATTATATTACGTAGAAGATTAATATTCCTGCACAGGATTTGAACCTGTCCAAGGTACCTAGTAAGTTTTTAGCTTCACTAAAAATTGTAAATACTATTTCACTATTGGTGTGTTGCCTTATTCAGTATATTTGAAAAATTTGATATTTTTTGCATATCATCTTAGGATAATGAAGTTGATAATGATTAAATAAATACTGGAAACTTTTTCCTAATAGCTGTCTTAAAATATTACGGTAAAGCGGTGATTTATTTATTTTTCTACTTAAAATAACTCATTATTTCCTAATAAACTCAATAACATAGTTTCCTTTCGATAAATCAACATTTAAATGATGTACTTTCCATTCATACACCTCGTTCTAATAAAACTCTCTTAAAAAATAATCAACAGTCCCTTAAGTGCGTTATAGATGCGGGAGCAATAAAATTGCGGTTTTAAAGTTTGCGAACTTGACTCGGCTTGACGTCGGTGACAGCTTAGCTCACTGTGACGCAATGTCGTCGACAGAGGAAGCTATTTAGAAATTATACCATAGTATATTTTGAAATCCAACAAAACAAGACGAAATCGCTGAGTGTGCGTAATGTACTGGCTTACAAAAAGAGTGCGTTTATCATAAATATGTGAATTTATTAAGAGAATTACGTGAAGATTTTGGTAATTATTTGAGAATGCCCGAGCCGCTGTACGAAGAACTCTTGCACTTAGTTACACTTGTTATAGCTAAACAGTATACTAATATGCACACAAAACAAGAACTTGTAGCAATTGCTGACTAGTTTGAGGACAGATGGCAATTTCCAAATTGCATAGGAGCTATTGACGAGAACTATGTTGACACCGTGTCTCCTGCTGGGGCTGACTCACATTACTTGAATTATAATAATATTGGCATTATAGTATTGTTTTAATGGCAATAGCTAAGACAAATTATGGATTTATTTATGTGGATGTTAGAACAAATGGACATACTTCTGATGGTGGTATCTGTAAAAAAAAATTAAAAATTGGCAGTTTGCGGCGATGACAGACGTGCAAGCTGAGGCGGGTTACGAGCAAAATTTCAAACCGGTTGAATCACCGACAAACTAGCTCAGCGGTTTTAAAGTTTGAGAACTTAGGGGAACGCATTGGCGAATAAAGTTGTCGAGCCATAATTTTGCGAGTATACTTGCTTGTGCGTATATCACCCACTTTACTTTGCAAAGTACAATAATTTACAAAAAAAATATTTTATGGACTGGCCAATTTGAATGGACAAGTGTCATTGCTTTCAATGGATAAAGTCATTTACAATATGTTTTCTTTTAAATATTAGAATGGAATGGCAGTACCTATGTACAGAGTGTACTTATTCCAAACCTTTCTGTAAATATTTCAAACTCTTGTATTCTTCACATAATTTATTATTTGTGTGTATTATCTATATTTTTTAATAAAAATATTAATCATTTATATTTACATCCATTATTATTGTTATTTAAAAAAAAAACTCTTTGAAATATTAGGTGCTTTATGATAAATAAATAAAATGTTGAAATTTATTAAATAATATTTTTATTTTATGCATAACTGCCAATACATAGATCCTACATATATTTTTATGTATTCGTTGCCCTCACATTTTGCTTTAAAAGCGCCATATTATATAGAAATAGTACACTACCAACACCTTTTATTTAAAAAAATAAATAAATAATTATGTATTGATGTGAATCTTTATTGCTTTCTTTCACATTCGGCTTTAATTATATAAATAAACTAGAGTGCAGTTATATTTATATAAAACATTATATTATATGTAAAGTATATTAAAAAATTTAAATAAACTATGATTTAAAAAACCATTCAATTTTATTCCTTAGTCCCATTTCAAAAACATCAATCCCTGATAATTTGTAAGAAATTAAAGATTTTTTTTATTGCGTAAAACACAATTTAATCTGGTAGAGTCTGACATAATAATTCACGAAAATTGATGGCACTGCGATCAGTGGCGGCCAGCTAATATGTGCTCCCGAACGCCGAACAACCAACAAAATTTCCGACATGGCTAATAACAATACGAAATTCAGTTCGGTTATAATACCTCATACAAAAGGTACCTACTTATTAAGCGCGCTTAACTTGCAGACCAACTGTGACTTGTGCCTATGTTCGTAGCAGTTTGTTTTTAATTGCGATCCAAAATTTGACTGCTTTGTTCGCATATTCTGTGGAACAGTCGAAAGCGTGGGTACATACTATTCTTTGCAAATATTACCATACCAAGGACGGCGTCCGGAGCTTTACCACCACATCAGAAGGAAGGTTTGTTCAGTAGAAAAGTAAAACTAAAACTTTGTGATATTATTGTCGATGTTGTGTCTTCAATTTACCATCTGTTCTTTTTCAGCGAATGTTCCACTTACAGCTTTCTACAAACATACAAGATAAAACATGTCATTAAGAGATGAGTGATGTTCAGATTAGCTGTTATGTATCAGTTCAGTCAGTTGTAGCCGTTGTCGGGCATTGTCTGTTGAATTTAAACCTTTCTTGCTCTGCAAAAGTTTTGAAGTTTAATTGCAGCTTATATCAATCATGTATATCAATTGTTAATTAGGTATAAAAATTGCAGGTTTTACCAACTTATGATTACTTTTGTGTTTATTCATCGTATAAATTAAAAATGTGTTTAAATGTGGAATATATTAAGAACAATAGGTCGAGTAGAGAGACTTCCTAAATAAAGTTCAGTTATAAGGTGAACTTTGTGCAATTTACGTCCGTGTAAATTTTTAAACTAGAAGACTCCGAGACTGCTAAATTACTAAAACTTGTGTGCACCATTCCAATGACCTCAGTTGAAAGTGAAAGATGTTTCTTAACGTTAAAAAGAATTAAATATAATAAAAGGAGCGGAGAATAGAATTTTTTTATTAATAGGTATGTACCATTATTTAATTTATTTTCTGACTTAAGGGCGCGCAGGAGCGCCGAGAAATTTTAACGATAGGTATTTGTAAAAACTATTTCTATTTCGTTCATCTCAGCGGGGACAGCAAAAGCGCTATCGGTGTATTGGTGAACCCCAATGCGTGTGTGAGCGCGGCTGCAGGTGTTGGAAGCACGAATCGTCGCGCCGCGCCCGATAGCGACTTCGCGTCATATTATCGCGATCAGTTCTTATTATTTCATTTACTGTTATTCATTTATTCCAAAAATTAAGTAGGTGCCTAGGTACATATTCGTAATAAAATAGCGAGGTCTACATTATTTAATATTGTATTGTACTTAACTTTATTATTATTATTACTTACTACAAATATGTACGTAGATACATTTATTTTGCCTCCGTGGTTGAGGGGTAAGGCTCTCGACTTCGAGTCCGGAGGTCTCGGATTCAAATCACGGCGTGCGCAAGTAAATTGATTTTAATTAATTTATGTTGTTTCACAATATTAAAAATAATATTCATTAAAAAGAATATTAATTAAATATAATATAAAATAATTGTCTGGAGAAATAATGATACACGCGGCGACTTAGTTACGGCCAAATCAGCTATCAGCTTACAGGGTTTTGTAATACTAGTCCAATTAAGTCGCCAATTGGGGAATCCACAGTCTCACTGGCTCTAGACGGGAGCAGTTCGGACTCTTGTGCGGTATTCACATAAAAAAGTCACGTCGCAACTCGCAACTAGAGCGCCTGCTGTTCGCTCATCACCTCAGTCACATCGCGACTTGTGCGTAGTTATATACATGTGACTGCCTGCTCCGAGCTCATCTTCTGCACACGCACAAGTAAATGAGACTTGTGGGTGCGTGTATACAGGTTGCTGCACACATAAAAAAGTCATGTCGCAACTCGCAACTAGAGCGCCTGCTGTTGACTCATCATCTCAGTCACATCGCAACTTGCGCGTAGGTATATACATGTGACTGCCTGCTCCGAGCTCATCTTCTGCACACGCACAAGTCAATGAGACTTGTGCGTGCGTGTATACAGGTTGCTGCCTGCTGCAACAGATAAGTCAATACGCGTCGCGACTTGAGCGTGCGTATTCCTATATAATAGATATCTTCTGCGCTCATAGTTCATTCATCTTGTTACTATTAGTAAAGTAAGATGCACGCTGTTTTGGTTTAGTAATATCGGGAGATTCATACCATCTTTTTTTATAAAACGGCAGCATAGGCGCAGTAGGTCCTTTTTTAATTAAACATATAAATATCGCTAAAAATGTTGTTGTTTTTTGGCTCTCCCTGAATAACGTAAATTCATCAGTTTTGACTGTATGCATAAAGTGCATTAGTGCAAGTCGGTACATTTGTTAACATATCTAGTAACCTATAATAAATATTATTCTACGTCTTAGGCTGCATATACACACGCCAGCCGAACAACGGATTATGGGAAAAGAAAGAAGCAAAAGCAAACTGCCCGAAACGCTGCGCCGCTTGCGGTTGCTTCGTACCTTTACCATAATTCGTGGTTCGGCTCGCGTCTCTGTCCGCAAAGAGTGGCGTGCACTGATTTTTCAGTGGGCTAGAATCCTAAGATTGAAAATACGACATTAATGATGTTGTCGTAGCTGAAAGTTATAATTTTCCGAAATTTCAATTTTCAAATTCTGTGCACGCCACTATTCGCAAATATATACGTAGCATAATATATGTGTATTTAGAAATTGAGTTACATAAAATCGACTACTATATTACCTACCTTCAACTCAAAAATTTTTTTCTTACAGATAAATAATGGGTAAAAGAAATGGAAACAAAGCGCGTTTGTTTTTATCTACTAGACGAAAAAAACCGATTATTAGTATCAAACGACAGATTCATGTTGCACCACGTTCGACATCTAGGTAAGTCGAAATATCGCTTTCCTGTTACTCTTACTACTGAACCTTCCTAAGGTTACCTTTACGTACGTAAAGTTTTTTTTCCCGTAAGTTGCTCACATAAGAGAGTTATGGCAAAATTACCAATGGGTATCGTTTACATTGATAATTTTGCCATAACTCTCTTACGTGAGCGACTTACGAGAAAAATCTAAAGATTTATGCTATGAGAGCCGTGTATTATGTAGCATGTATAACGTGAAAATGGGATGGACAAATTTAAATATATAAATCATTTGCATTTACAGGGATATGGATGTCATCGATACTACTTTTGGAAACTTAACTACATCTTCACTAATGCATGAAACTTCCATGGATGAATCATTTGCTCCAAATATAGACGAAAACGCAAGTTCATCATCATCAACAACGCTTGATGATTTGGTGATAGAACCAGACCATATTGATGAAACCCATAATTTCGAAGGTCGCAGAATTGTGGATATAAAATATTTGTTTTCGGAGATATCAAATATAAAGCACGAACACACCAACTGCACATTTTCCGATTTAAAATTTGTGAAGGAACGACGAAATGGTCTTCTAAGCCAGTATGTTTTCGAGTGCAAAATGTGCAAGAAAATAGAATACGTACACTCCGAAGACCCGAAACGGAAAATGTCTATAAATACTGCTGTCGTCGAAGGAGTGATGTGTACAGGAAATGGGTATTCACAATGGAATGAAATTTGTGGGGTTTTAAATATGCCAAATACGGATTGTAAGACTTACACGAACATAGAACAATGTTTAGCGCCAACAATTGAAGAATGTGCCTTAGAAGAAATGATCGCAGCTGGTGAAGAAGAAAAAAGGCTAGCCATTTTAAACGGTGACGTAGACGAGGGTGGCTATCCTTTGGTAACGGTGGTTGCAGATGGCTCCTGGGCAAAGAGGTCGTACAAAAGTGGATTTAGCTCCTCATTTGGCGCAGGGTGCATAGTTGGACTACGAACTAAAAAGGTTTTATTTCTGGGAGTGCGAAACTCATACTGCTGCATATGTGCTAGAGCTACTAAACTACACATAGTTGCTTCTGAGCACAGGTGCTTCATAAACTGGCGTGACAGTGCTAATGCCATGGAAGCCCACATTATAGCAGAAGGGTTCTCGAGAAGCATGGAAATGCATGGATTGAAATTTAACAAACTAGTTGGTGATGACGACTCCAGCATCATGAAAAAAATAATGCAACAAATGCCATATGGTCCTAACCTTATAGTACAAAAAATAGAGTGCAAAAATCACTTACTCCGCAATTTTTGCAACAAAATGAAAGCACTTGGAAAAAAAACCAACAACGCTAAAGGCTTTGTACCAGTTCATATAAGGAAAAAGGTTGAAGCAAACGTTTTACGCATGAGAAGAGCTGTAGTTGGAGCAGTAAATTACAGGAAAGAGCAAGAAAACACAGTACAAAGTGATAAAATAAAAAATTTGAAAATGGACATAAAAAATACCGCAAATCATGTGTTTGGTGATCATAAAAATTGTGCATCGTACTATTGCAAGCCGGAGAAATATACTGATGATCCAAATTTAGTAAGCGATCTTCGAGATTGTGGAATATGGACTGATATCCAACAATTCTTATTGTCTCTAATAGCAAATGCAGAAAGTCTTATTATTGACGTGACAAATAACACTGTGGAGCAATTCAACAACGTTATCGCCAAATTTATAGGTGGAAAAAGGGTAAATTTTACTACAAGAGGATCTTACCAAGCAAGATGTTTTGGAGCAGTAGCTTCGTGGAATAGTGAATTGGCAACCCATTCAAGAATACAAAAGAAAATCCAAGGCCACAGTCCCGGCAAATACACGAAGCACTTTATAGAGAGAAAACGACGTTCGAAGGAGAATACACAAATGTGTCGAAAAAAAAAACTAAAGTATAATGAAAATACGACAGAAAAAAGAAAAAAAGTTACAGGGCCCGATGAAAATTATGGTCAATTGGAATTAGAACCAGATATGCCACCTGAAATATTTGAAACGAAAAAAGAGGAATTTCTCAAAGAATTATCTTCAACGAATAAGGAAGAGCTCGAACGGAATACGGTAGGCCAAAGCAATAACAATCTGTGGGCAATTGAAAGACGTAAGCGGATAACGGCGTCTAACTTTGGAAAAATATATAAGCTTCGGCAAAAAACTTCAGTTACGGGAGTATTAAACTCTTTACTGTACTCACAATTCAAAGGAACTATGGCCACAAATTATGGAAAAGAAAATGAAAGCCTAGCAATAGAGCAATTTTAAAAAAAAAACAAGTTTGCAGGTATCCGCTTGTGGGCTATTTATCGATAAAACCAAAAACTTTTTAGCGGCAAGTCCGGATGGCCTTATCGGTGAGGATTCTATAATTGAAATTAAATGCCCTTATAGGGTTAAGATAATTATATATTAACAAAATATATTAACAAAATATTATTTTTAACAAAATCATCGCTGCCATGGTTGCCTGGATGGAGTCTCCTCTGATGGCCCTCTGGAGATGGGAGATTTGCAAATATCCCCCATAAACGGCTGTTCACGCTCATTTTTGTGTTTATATTTTATCTTTTTTCACTTAAATTCCGCTTTTTTGTGCCTATCGGAATCGCCATGTTATTACCAACCTTATTATTATTTTTATTACTTATTATGTATATTATTTCAAATATGGAATGTATTGCATTGCACTACCCCTGCATACATTCTGGAATAAATTCTTATTATTATTATTATTATTATTATTATTATTATTATAGTATAGCAAATATGTCACCAGAAGAGGGAATTGCACAAAAGATAATTGATTACTGTAAATTGGAAGACCATTCTTTAACATTAAAACGGAATCATAATTACTTCTACCAAGTACAAGGCCAGTTACATATTACTCGTCGTAATTATTTAATAAATTACCACTTGATATACGATCGGAAGAAAACTACGAAAAATATAAAAAAAAAATTAAATTAAAATACTCTTGTACCACCTCATAACTTTACTTATTGTTTAGAAATATGTTTTTGCCTTTTAAATTCTTTGAATCATTTATTAACTAACCTATATTTTTATTGCTTTTATTGTTATTTTTTGTTTTATTACTAATATTTTTTGTTTAATTTAAAAAAATGTTAAAATATTTTTGTTGTCCTCTCCTAAACACAAGCAGCTGCTTTATTAGGAGAGTGATTGAAATATTAGTGTTTATATTGTAAAAAAAATTGTAACCTTGTTTATATGTTTCAATAAAAAAAAATAAAAAATAAAAATAATAATAATTATTGTTATTTTGTTGTGTGGAGTCCAAAAGGTTTGCTGTATGAAAAAATTGAGAGGGACGATGAAATCTGGCAAAAAATCGTTCCACTGTTAGAAAATTTCTACCACCAATGCCTTTTACCAGAAATAATTGACGGTCGCATACCAAGAAATTTACCGGCGAGGGAAAGGTCTGGACCATAAATTGTTTTAATTTCATTGTGTAGATGTTAAACAGTAATTTTTTTACAATAAAGCGTTTAAAAACAAAAAATATTAGATCATTGAAGAAGATTGAAAATGTCAAGTGATGTAGGAGGTATTCCCAAAAGTGCATTTTTCTGTAATAATATAACGTATTAAAAAAGTTAAATAAAAACTAAACTAGTTATGTGTATGTACCTAATATGTAGCACAATAAACAATATGGTGCCTCTTATACATAGATTTCAATATTCATTTGTATAATATGATATTATAATAACATAATCGATTCAACAACATGTGGTAGATGCATGTACCACTGAACATACGCTGTACCAGCATTCCATCAAACGATCAGTGGTGTATGTACTTACCATCACACATTTTCTTGTAAAATATAAAAAAAAAAAAATCTAGAAAAATATATTTAGTCAAATATAAAAGTTTTTTTTGGTTCGGTAGTTGTATCTTAAAAAAAGTGTCCTATAAAGGGATAATATTATGTTGAGTACAACCTTCAAAAGTTATCAAAAAATATTTTAATTAATTTTTGTGTTCCATATCCAACTCGGCAATACGGAACGGAATCATCTCGGGGTCTGTCTGTAACAGGTGTTTTTTTTTTCAATTTTTTTCCATTAATTTATTTGACGTAAACAAATTAAATTTGTCACAATAACTTTAGTAAATAAGCTCGGTAAGTATTGGCACACTCAAGATAAGTCACCAAACAGAAAAATAATTTTTAAAAAACATCGATAACTCGGGACATGACAACACTAGTGGACTAGTGTATCGATATAATTATTGAGAATGTCACATCACTTCGTTGACTGTATACGTATTCAACAAAACCCTCTCCGCCCCCCCTCACCCCCGAATACTGAGAGAAAGGGACACATGCACCTCAGCCTGATAATACCTAAATAAAATTGTCAAAATCGAGGTTTTGTAGTCCTCATTTTTCTACTCCAAAACTGAACCGATTTCCAAGATTTTTTTTACCAAATGTATTGGAAGAAAACATTCTATGTCTGTACGTTTTGCTTTTTTTAAAAATACATCGTCTTATTTGTATACTGAACGTTTGTTGATGGCGTTAAAAAAAGGCAATTTTAACAATTTTTGAAGGGTTATAACTCCTATAAAAAGTAACTTATCAAAAATATCAAAACGTACCGACACGCTTGCGGTCAATATTCATAATATGTAAAAAAAATATTTTCTCTAGTGTCAAAATCCAGAGAGGGAAATGAGGAATACGTTTGTATGGAAAAAACACCACCCGGTTTCCTCTTAATGTTGTACTCCAGTGAACCCCCACATATTTTGACCACCGGCCGCCACTGACTGCGATCATTTAAAAGGTAAATAGCAACACCAAGATAGTTCATAGGAAATTGTATTAATTGTAATTATTTTCGCATTTGATCTCTGGTGAGTTGACATGTTGTTCTTGTATTGTTTTGTATTTATTATGCTTATATAATGCACTTGCATAATGTGGATTGACTAGATGATCATTTGTAGAAAAGTGTGTGGAAGGGTTTAGTTTTTCCTGTGGGGAAGATTTAACCCGGACATAAAGTCAGGAAAATAATAAGAATTTATTTTATTTGTATAATTCACATATAATTATACAGTAAAACCAAAGATATTAGAAGAACGAGATGTGCTATGCGCAGTTCGTACTGAGTGGAATTGTTTTGCAGAGTGTCGCCGGTTTTGTTCACCAATACTACTGCACACCTTCGCTTACGCTAAGGCATCGCTAAGGTATCCGCACTAATACATAGAACAGATTTCTGTGCGTACACGTCCCGATACCGTTCAAAGTACCCTAATTAGGTAGTACTCCGGCTACGGTCCGGCGGCCAACATAGCATATCTCGTTCTTCTAATATCTTTGAGTAAAACATATGCGGAAACTTTGACTAGCCAACTAGGAATGGATCCTGCTTTAGGCCAGTCAAATTGACAAATTTAGTTCATATCATAATTTCATATTACATTGTTTAATTATAGAACATATTATTTTATAGAAGGAAAAAAGTGTTAAGCGGCCGCTACACTACTCGCTTCGACGCTTCGACGAAGTCCTCGACGAAGTTAGCCGAAGTTCGAAGTGTGTACCCACACACTCGTGCAACTTCGCGAGTAACTCAGTCCAACTCAGTCGTGATTGGTTTATTTATGTGTTCGAACTTCGGGACGCTTCGAGTCCTTTGACTCGGGCGCATTTACCGACAACAATCGGAAGTCGGGCGAAGCGAAGCGAAGTTGCCCGAAGCGAAGTGAAGTTCGTGCCCACACTATCGTATTCGGTCAACTTCGATCAACTTCGCGAGTAGTGTAGCTGGGCTATTAAGATTGAATTCCTGTTAGAAGCTTTAGTTAAATATACAATTTTGTACTTATAAGAATAAGAGAAAAGAAAAAATATTATCTTAAAATACAAAATTAGTATTGAATTCTTATGTTTAACAATAGATGTATGTTTGGTTATAAATCGTTTGCAAAAATCTAAAAACAAAACATTCTTCAAGAGTGATTACATAATATTATACATAAAGTGAATGACGTGTCCCCCAGCTTTAGGAGCCGGCGAAGAAACTCAAAAAGATGCAGCAATTGATTAATAACAGATTGATATTTATCTTGTAATAACAAATTAGTATTTACCTTGAGTAAGTGTATAAATAGCGACATAAGAAAATGGTTGAAAAAAAAAAATATATCTTAAAATAAAAAATTAGTATCGAATGCTTATGTTTAACAATAGGTATATGTTTATTTATTTTTCGGAATAACTTTATTGAGTAAAACCTCAAATTGTAATATTTAAATATTGAAGACAATATTAGTGATT
Source organism: Hesperophylax magnus (assembly GCA_026573805.1). Taxonomy (NCBI): domain Eukaryota; kingdom Metazoa; phylum Arthropoda; class Insecta; order Trichoptera; family Limnephilidae; genus Hesperophylax; species Hesperophylax magnus. The sequence goes on from JAIUSX010000121.1 coordinate 12,543,093, forward strand.
TCTAAACGAAAATCTGAAACAGAAAAATCAGAAAAGGAAACGGTCACATCTGGGACTCGAAACCAGGACCCCTGTCTTTCCGGGATAGTGCTCTACCAACTGCGCTAATGGGACCCTATTCTCCTCGGTCAGTTTTAACTGTATTATACTTCGAATAAGAACTACTAACATTGTCTTCATTTTTTCACCGAACATTTTTATTGGCAACTATCTTTATGTATGATCGCAAGATTCAACCCGAACTAAATGCAATCCAGACAGCGTCTTTTAGATAAACCTATCTTATTTTTTTATTTAATGTGCGACATCCGTTGACTTTTCTGCAAGTCTAGAATGAATATTTATTTTTCGGAATAACTTTATTGAGTAAAACCTCAAATTGTAATATTTAAATATTGAAGACAATATTAGTGATTTCTAAACAAAAATCTGAAACAGAAAAATCAGAAAAGGAAACGGTCACATCTGGGACTCGAACCCAGGACCCCTGTCTTTCCGGGACAGTGCTCTACCAACTGCGCTAATGGGACCCTATTCTCCTCGGTCAGTTTTAACTGTATCATACTTCGAATAAGAACTACTAACATTGTCTTCATGTTTTCACCGCACATTTTTATTGGCAACTATCTTTATGTATGATCGCAAGATTCAACCCGAACTAAATGCAATCCAGACAGCGTCTTTTAGATAAACTTATCTTATTTTTTTATTTAATGTGCGACATCCGTTGACTTTTCTGCAAGTCTAGAATGAATATTTATTTTTCGGAATAACTTTATTGAGTAAAACCTCAAATTGTAATATTTAAATATTGAAGACAATATTAGTGATTTCTAAACGAAAATCTGAAACAGAAAAATCAGAAAAGGAAACGGTCACATCTGGGACTCGAACCCAGGACCCCTGTCTTTCCGGGACAGTGCTCTACCAACTGCGCTAATGGGACCCTATTCTCCTCGGTCAGTTTTAACTGTATCATACTTCGAATAAGAACTACTAACATTGTCTTCATTTTTTCACCGCACATTTTTATTGGCAACTATCTTTATGTATGATCGCAAGATTCAACCCGAACTAAATACAATCCAGACAGCGTCTTTTAGATAAACCTATCTTATTTTTTTATTTAATGTGCGACATCCGTTGACTTTTCTGCAAGTCTAGAATGAATATTTATTTTTCGGAATAACTTTATTGAGTAAAACCTCAAATTGTAATATTTAAATATTGAAGACAATATTAGTGATTTCTAAACGAAAATCTGAAAATATTGTCTTCAATATTTAAATATTACAATTTGAGGTTTTACTCAATAAAGTTATTCCGAAAAATAAATATTCATTCTAGACTTGCAGAAAAGTCAACGGATGTCGCACATTAAATAAAAAAATAAGATAGGTTTATCTAAAAGACGCTGTCTGGATTGCATTTAGTTCGGGTTGAATCTTGCGATCATACATAAAGATAGTTGCCAATAAAAATGTGCGGTGAAAAAATGAAGACAATGTTAGTAGTTCTTATTCGAAGTATGATACAGTTAAAACTGACCGAGGAGAATAGGGTCCCATTAGCGCAGTTGGTAGAGCACTGTCCCGGAAAGACAGGGGTCCTGGGTTCGAGTCCCAGATGTGACCGTTTCCTTTTCTGATTTTTCTGTTTCAGATTTTCGTTTAGAAATCACTAATATTGTCTTCAATATTTAAATAGGTATATGTTTGGTTATTTAAATCGCTTGCAAAAATCGAGAATCAAAACATTCTTCAAGCGTGATAACAAAATATAATAATTAACGTGAATGACATGTCCCCCAGCTCCTTTAACCAGTGTTTAGAAGTTAATGGTATTTTCCAAAAGGTGATGATTTTACATCTTATTCAAAGTCATTTTATTTGTAAACTTTTTATTATTTAACGCTTTGGGAGAAATATATCGATTCGATTCTGCTTAATTGGTACACCAGTTAATCGGGACAGCTGGTTATTTTGGCTAAAACTCAAGGAACAGAAACTAATACTCATCTACTTTGGTTATCCGAGATATAATTCCGTTTAATTGGGAAAAAATCCGATTTGAAGTTGATGCAAAACGTGTTTCAATTTCATAAAATATTCTAACGATTGTTTAAAATATAAAATATTTAAATTTTAACAACAATTACAATGCAATATTCATCAATTCATAAGTATACTTTCCCCACTATTTTTAAAGTTGATTTAGTACGATGTCTTGCCTTAGAAACCAAAAGTTTCCAAAGGTACAAGCGTCCACAGGTACAATTAGGTTTTTTTTTTTTTTACATTAACCCCACACAGGAGGCCCTGAGGAAAATAATTTCCGTCAGGGCCTGAATCATCTTTTGGGATGCTGTGTGGAGGATCTCTTTTAAGGAAAGGAAGGAAAGGAAGGAGAGGAAGTTCTGGGAAGTATCACTGGGGAGTAACGCGTTGGGTCGAGAGGTCTTTGGGATTGGTAAGGTGGCGCGCCTGCGGGAGGGGGTGACAGTGACGAACGCTGGTATGGAACTGTCTTGTAAGACTGACTTACAACTGGGCGTGGCGCGGTCCTTATATAGGACACACATTCGCCTGGTAGAGGCGAAAATCTTCCCAGCCACAAGTAGATACACTGGCGGGTTCGTTTTGATTCTCGTAGGTACGATATGTACAGAAAACATTAAGAGTACATAAGAAGTGGTGACCGGATAAATCATCAAAATGATAATTCATCACATCTTTAAAAAGTTATATAAAGTCATGGAAAATGATGAAACAAAAACTTTATTAACTGGGTTAAGTAGGTTAGGTTAGGTTAGGTTTTAATGATTTTTTTTTAACGTTTCTAATGACTTTATATCACTTTTTAAAAGTGTGTTGAATTGTCACTGTGTTGAGTTATCATGAAACCATAAGATGTACATTCTATTAACTCAGGGGTCGAGAGGTCAAAAGGTCTCCCCAAACCAGCATCTCCCGATCTGGCACACCACGCAGGATGGGCAAGCGCATTCTGAACACACCTCACCCCCATGAACCCGGGCACCACTGTTTATTTTTTTAGATAGAAGCTTGTGATTCACAAAATTAATATAAATGGAAACTATCTTCATTTGGGAAATTTTTAATTTAAGCATTCTAATTTTTGATTAAGTAAAATAAACATTCGCTTTCGTTATATGGGATTGTATGGGACGACAGCCAAAATTATTTCTGTTGATAACATTTTCTTATGTTGGTATTCCTGATACTATACAAGTGGGTAGAAGAGATTTTATTACCATTTACTCTATGCAAATTAGATAGGTAGTATTTTGGCAAGACTTGGAAATTAAATAAAGGCATATTTTTTAGATATAAAATATTTGAAAAAAAAATTAGGTTATTATAGGTTAGGTTAGGTTAGTATAGGTTAGGTTAGATTAAAAGGTTAGGTTAGATCAGATAAGGATAGGTTAGGTTAAGTTAGGTTAGGTTTTTTTTCATGCAATATATATTTTTTTAGGTTCCATGATAACTCAACACAGTGACAATTCAACACACTTTTAAAAAGTGATATAAAGTCATTAGAAACGATGAAAAAAGCAGGCGCTTGTCGTAAATTTTACGTCATCAAGTTTTCTCCATATAAGTGGTGTTTTCTTTATACAAATGTTAGGGAATTTTTTTAAGGATATGAAGAATGATAATAGGCAGTACTTAAAAAAAAAATTTGACTTTCTTAAAAAAACGAAGCAACACAAAAAAAAAAAAAAAAATAGAAAACATTTTAATATTTCAAAACAAAATTTGTTATCGACCTATTTAGTCAGAATCAATATTCCCATCCTTACAATTGTTACAAACCACCTCAACTGAAGAATGGTTCTTGCATGTAAAGGACTGGCAACGGCAACACTTCATTGATGCTGGGGATCTTTTCTTATCCAGTGCACATAACCGACAAACACCGAGTTTTGGAAAGCTTATGTTTTCTTCTTCTGTCATCGGTTCAATTGCCCTACCGTAACTCACTTTGAGAAAAACATTTATATCTTGCGGTAAATGTTTTACATTTGATTTGACTCTAGCATAGCTCGAAGCTCGATGCTTACAACTAAGTGGAAAGAGTGGGGGAAGCGATAAGGCGCGTCTGTCGTAAATTTTACGACAGCGCGCCTGCTGGAAGGTTAAAGACTTTATGTAACTTTTTAAAGATGTGATGATTTATCCGGTCACCATTTATTTAATGTTAATAAAAACTTGCCTTAATACCTTAATTTTATTTTATATTATTTCCAGTGTTCCGCCAAAATCGCATGAATTAAATGGTACTAATGTTTCTTCTAGCTCCATGTATAGTATCGAGAATACCAACATGTAAATATCGTTAACAGAAATTATTGGAAACGGTTGTCATCCCATATAAATTATTCGAACATGCAAATTCTTCAAATGCACACCTGGAATTCTGTTCACAGGTTTTGAATCCGCGCTACATTGTTTATATTAACAGTTAGAAAGAGTTTAGGAGCAATTTCTAAAATTCCTCAATTTTAAAACATTCAACATATACAACTCTTACAACGAAATCGAGAAACGTTTTCAAATCACGAAACTACTCAACAGGAGGCTTGTCGCTGATCAGATGCTTCTTTACAAAATTATTAACTCAAAAGTTGACTCCCGGAGTTGGTAAACAAAATAAATGTCCACGCACCGCTTCGATATAGCAGACAGAAAACCCTTTTCTATGTTGAAAAATGCAACACCAACTCCAATCAAAACGAATTTATGAACAGAACCTGCAATTGGTACAACAAAAAACTTGCAAATATAGAAATATAGATGCTGACATATTCACTGCTAGTTACTAACGTTACAGAAGTTCATTGTATCACATTTTAGGTGCGAGTAGCATTTGGAAAATTGTACCTTATTTTATCTTTAAATTGCTAATTTTTTTTTGTTTTTCATTTCAGTTGCTCGGCAACATCCTTCATCCCTTTCCTCCCCCATCCCACTCCAATGCCAAAACCTGTTTCCCACTCTATCCATCCTGTATACTTATAAACACATATATTCTTGTATAATGCATTAAATTGGTTTATTATGTTTGTTCTACTTCCATTTTTATATTTTTTTTACTTGTTACTTAGTTCGGCTTTTAAATTTGTTACTTAGTTCTGCTTTTTATATTTTAGACTACATTCACTAAATACTTAGTTGTATATTACCAATTCAACTATCTGTGAACATAATTTTTTTTTTTTTTTAATTGCCGGCAACCCGGGCGTTTATTGCAGTAACATAATCATAATTACAAACATGAAAGTAACCCGCCTCACTAGAAGATTTCTGTTCTGAGGCGGGTACATATATATGCTTGCACATACACATACATACATATATATATATATACATGGAACATTCCAGAATAGTTACATACATATATAGTTACATAAAAACAGGAATTTCGTAGCAACTTCAAATTTACATAAATGATAGCGTCTAAATATCATAATAATAACATATCAAAAAATAGTTTAAACAAAATGTAAAGAACAATTAGTTATTGATTCTGTAATTCTAAAACAGATTCAAACTCGAAAACGTAATTTACATACTTGCTATTTAGACTACCAAAAGGCTTTCGATAGTGTCCCGCACTCGTGGCTGATCAAAGTATTAAATGTATATAAAATTAACCGCATTATTATTAGTATTTGGAAAATATTATGTCCTTTTGGAATACCAATTTACTTATCAATTTAAAAGGTAAGAAAATAGTAATACCGGGCATTTCAATTAAAAGAGGAATTTTTCAAGGAGACTCATTGAGTCCTCTTTGGTTTTGCTTAGCATTGAATCCTCTATCTAAAATGTTAATTAGAAGCAAGTTTGGAATAAAAGTTAAGGGTAATACAAGGGAGAGTAGTACAATTTCACATTTATTATTTATGGATGACATAAAATTATTTTCGAATTCTCAACAAAATTTAGAGAAAATGATCGAGGTAGTTAAAAACTTTTCAGATGATATCAAACTGACTTTGGTTTAGATAAATGTAGAACGATCCATATAGAGACAGGCAAAATTGTAGATGGGGACGAGAGTATATTTAGCGATTTCCAAATTACTAGTATGAAAAGGGATGAGGTTTATAAGTATTTAGGATACCCACAATCAAATAGATTAGACCATACTAGTATTAAAAATGATATTAGGATTAAATTTCAAACTAGGATCAGGAAAATTTTAAAATTCAATCTATCTGCTAAAAATTTAGTAAAAGCAATAAATACTTGGGCAATACTAATATTAACGTACTCATTTGGCATAATTAAATGGTCTAATACAGATTTAGATAACTTAGAAAGATTAATTAGAACTACGCTAACAAAGTTTAATTGCCATCATCCAAATTCAGCTATAGAACGAGTTAATTTACTTAGAAATTTAGGAGGTAGAGGTATAGTCAAAATAACTTCTTTGAAACATAATCAGGTAGAAATGCCAAGAACTTTTTTTCCATAGGAAAGCTCATAGCTCAGAAATGCACAAAATAATTTGCAAGGCAGATAGAAATATTACACCTTCAAATTTATACGATGTGAATGCCAACATTTTTATAAATCCCAACCAGGAATTATTAGATTCCTGGTCAAATAAAATTTTACACGCAAAACACTTCAATTATCTCAACCAAACGTATGTTGACAAATTTTCGTCAAACAAATGGTTGAGTATTGGAGAGTTGAGCGCAGAAATAGAAGGATTTATGCTTGCCATTCAGGATAGAGTCATTAATACTAAAAATTATAGAAAGCATATAATCAAAGATACAAATCAAATTGATTATTTGTGTAGAAAATGTTTGGCTTTTCCGGAAACTATAGAACATATTATATCGGGATGTTCTATATTAGCACCGTCCGAGTATACATTTAGGGACAATCAAGTTTTAAAAATAATTCACCAAAATTTGGTAATTAAACATAACTTGATTGACTGCCGTAATATAGTACCATATTATGAATACGAACCAAATTCATTTTTAGAAAACGAATTTTATAAAATATATTATGATAAAACTATACTAACAGACCGAACGATTAGTCATAATAGACCCGATATAGTTTTACATGACAAAATTTAAAAAATAACTTATATCATTGATGTCGCTATTCCAAATTCTTGTAATATTCAAAAATCTGTTAATGAAAAATAAGAAAATACACAGATTTAGGAAATGAAATAAAAAGAATTTGGCATTCTCAGACTATAAAAATATTACCTTTCGTTATTTCGGCTACTGGCATTATACCTAGCTCTCTCATTAAAAATTTAGGCGTATCAAAAAATTTATATATAAAGATGCAAAAGTCGGTCATTTTGAATACATGTAGAATAACGAAAGATTTTTTAAATATTTATGTTGAGGGATCAGTAGGATTTATAGGCCCTGTTAGAAGTTCTACCGAGCCGAACCCTCTGATATGAAAATATCTGGAGTCGGTAAATTATTTTCCCATTTGATCTCTGGTGAGTTGACGTGTTGTTCTTGTATTGTTTTGTATTTATTTTGCTTATATAATGCACTTACATAGTGTTGATTGACTAGATGATCATTTGTGGAAAAGTGTGTGGAAGGGTTTAGTTTTTCCTTTGGGGAAGATTTAACCCGGACAACAAAATCTGAAGTTTATATATGGGTATTGATAAACTAGGCATGCGTAAAACATAAGCAGTTTTAATAAGAAAGAGTAAATCTCTATAAATTTAAATAACACATGTATGTAAACAAATAACTGATAATTGGTCTGTTTCTTTTCCATCCTCTGCTGTATATTAAATTATTATTAAGACTGTTTATGTTCCTTAAAATAAATAAATTAGAATTTTAAAATTGAAAATTTCCGAAAGCAGATAGTTGCCTTTTAAAGTAATTAAGGTGAATCAAATGGTTTTATTTAAAAAAAACGTATTAAGTGTGTCCAGTGATCCTGAATATTTACCGAAAACCCATGACTCAATCAAAAAAGCCAAGACCGGCCCTGAGCCAAACGGCGCCTGGTGCGAGTAAAATTTTGGCGCCCCTTGTTAAAACCAATGGATGCCTAGGTGGGTGATGATTTGTTTTTTTGCATAACGTCGTTTAGTATTTCGGTGTCTTGGCAATTCAGCGCCAGGAGCACACTGCTCCAATTGCGCCCGCAAATAAAATAGCCATATCCATTTATTAGTCGTTAAAGCAATCTAGTTAAAAATTTAAAAAACGTAAAAAAATCAGTTAAGTATGTTTTTTCCCTCGTTTGTTTAAAACAAACTGTCGACAAACAAACAAAACTCGAATGTGAAGAAAAAAAATCAAAGACAAAGTGAGCAGTTTGATCCCATTTGAAAAAAAAATATTACCAGTTGAGTAAATTTCTATATTATTATGCCAAGCTATCATAATTACTGTTCAATAGTTACTACATAGTGATATGATTGTAGAAATTAGAAATCTCAATAATAATACCTACATAATGATTGTGCAGCATTGCGGCAGATAGAGAATCTGCAAACTAGCTCGAATTTATGGCGATTATATAAAAATAAAAACTGTTTATTTTTATTTTATTTATTTATTCTATTATATGCCTATGGGGCTTTTACATTGGGCACATGAAATGTTTATAAGTTTTCATAGTTAAAAATTTTTTTTGTTCATTTCATATGCGACTAGGGCTGCCACCTCTCCGGGTTTGACCCGGAGGCTACGGGTTTGCATGGTACATGTCCGGGCTACGGGTTTAACATCGAAATCTCTGGGTCAGACCGGGCGGTGGCACCGAAATGACAGACGACCATCACGGCACGGAGCGCGTGACCATCGCGTGACTGTCTGACTGAGTGTATCGCGCCCCGGTTGCACCCAATTATGAGAAACATAAAAGACAAGGCTGAAAGCCGACTGCATGATGAAGTTTACGGTGCCAAAATAATGAGAAACATAAATTTTTTCAGGCCTTCTGATCAGGATCAATTAAAAATAGAAGCCAATGAGATTTACAAGAGAACTCTTGAATACATATAGACATATTATGATTTTGAGGATTCTGTATTCAAAATCTTTTCCAAATTTGATCTAACAAGTGCAGTAAGTTACGAAGATACTGTGGAAGCTGTCGAATCACTCGGCTTGAAAAATGTCGACGATGTCCCGAAAATTAAACCAAGTATTTCTTCAGTTCGTACAATCTAGTGATTCAACATTGCCTGTTGATTTACGATGGGTTCAGTTATTCGAAGTCACCTCAACCTTCACCGAACTGCCAAAAATAATTGGAATTTTTTTTAAAAGCAATGCTTTTGTTGAACGCGTCTTTTCTTTAATGGGAAATTTGTGGACAGACGAGCGAAACTGCTTGTTAGTGGACATGGTAAAGGCAGAGTTAATTGTGAAGATTAATTACAATATGAATTGCAAAGAATTTTTTAATTTTTTGAAGAAACCTGAGCAAGAAAAGATGATTAAACAATCCCTTCAAAATGAAAAATATAGTTTTAAGTGTCAAGCTGGTCCAAGTCAGCTTAGCACTAGCTAGGTCATTTATATTTGAAAAAAACATTACAAATGGTAATTTACCATGACATTTTGCCTTAATTAAATAATTCATACAAAAAAAGTTTTATTTTAATAAAAAAAACTATATTTCTAAAATCTCCCGGTTTTTGAAAGGTGGCAGCCCTATATGCGACCCCTGTCGAATTGAAATACAGCATACTACTCCCACAAAAATCAGCTATGTATGAACACACATATATATTATATAAATACATTTTAAGTAAGTAGGTATGTACTCTATACTTTTATTTTTGATTCCGCAATCTGTCCATCTTCAAAGTTACGTAGATTGAATGACTATCATTTTCCGGGCGTATGTATGTACATCATAATAAATAATATTATCGATCTTTTTTCGTAATTATTTCGCAGTTGAAACACCGCACACCGTTTCAAATATTATAACGCTTTATAATAAAACAATTAGCTAAAAGGAAAGGTTTTCAAACACATCGTTTGGCAGGTACCTACTTCCAATAAAAAAATCGTAATTATGTGTTAGCCTCCCTCCATTTCCGCGCCCGCGCCTGTAGCCCTAAACATTAGTGTCAAAAACTGTCGGCCACAGAACGATAGTTGATTTGCACAGAACATGGGAGACGACGCGACGGGAGCACGACGGTTGCATTTATAAACAAGCATTTCTTCTTTAAAAACTGTGAGATAATAATACTTTAAGATCATGGGAAATCAATTCAAAAATGTTGCGCTGATAGCGTGCATGAAATCCTTGCTCATGGTATTCAATGTTGCTTTTTGGGTGAGTTTTTTAATAAATAATTCACACTTACACAAATGTTTACTAGTACGTTTTTAAAACGATTAAATTTTACTCGTTTCCATTCGTTTTTTTCAGGTTTCAGGAATGGTTATATTAGCAGCAGGTTTGTGGGCTGAAATCGACATCCATAAATATTTTGAACATTCTTATGAATTTTTCGATACGATTCCATATGTTTCAATTGGGATAGGATGTTTGTCCGTATTTATATCGTCTTTGGCGTGCACTTGCACGATAAAAGGACAGCCTGTCTTACTTTACGTGGTAAGTATACATATTTTAATAATAAATTAATTAATTAGATTTTCTAAAAATTTTTACGGAAAAAAAAGATTTTGGTTCTAACTGATTATATTACATACATCGCAGCACGGGAGATCACAGTGAGGATATCATTATATCTATTTGTTACAAAAAAAAAGAAGAAAATAACACTTATGTTATTATTAATAGATAGATAAAACAGCAACTTTTCCCGTATTGTTTTGCATTTTTTTTTTGAAGAAAATCATTTTTATTCCTTTTGGAACACCAAGCTCCCGCGATCTAATTACCTCCATCGTGTTACCAATTACCCAACATTTTCACGCGACTCTCCGTGCGCCAGCTGGTTTTATTTTCGTAATAACTTACTAGATTTTTTCAATATATATATTTTTTAAATTGTTCTGCCTTACCAGAAAATGTGCTCAGATATTTATTTATAAATAAGTATATATTCCTACCATAAGTAGTTTCCCCAGAATAGCTACTTTTATTCAGAGATTTTTTTTCACTCATGTTATAAAAAAATATATTAAAGAAATACGACAATATTCTTTAACTTTTAATATATTTTCCATAAAACTAAATAAGTGTTTCTCACAACAAATAATAAAGAAAACACAACAAACTACACAAACTGCACATAGGGCGGACGTGCTGAAGAATGACTCAGTTGAAACTTTGTTATTATTTTAAAATGACTGCTTTTTAAGAAACGAAAAGAAAGAACTCGTATCTCATTGTTTATTTTGTTTAGTAAGTTATGAACATTCTTTACAATGCAAAATCTCATGAAAAATATGTTTTGAAATTGCCGATAGGCACTACAGCACTGACACGTTGAGAACACACTGTTGTTTCGCTAAATCAAATTACTCTATTAAAATAACAATAAAAATTGATAGGTATTATTAATATTTATCATTCGAACCTCTTTGTGAATATTATGTAAGTACCTATGCATGTAATTTGCTTATATTATTTATTTCAGTATGGTGGAGTCCTGGCGATAATATTTGTGATGGAGGTTGGAGTTGAGATATCGCTGTACGCGTACAAGCACAGATTATCAGAGGCTTTAGACCGCGGAATGAATGTTTCCTTTGCTAACTACGTCCACCGAGGAAGTGCTGATAAGACCTTTGATTTCGACTTCATACAGGCATCGGTATGCTCGGCATTATCCTTGACACTAATTAAGTACTTCCTAACTGGAACTGATTAAAATTACTTTTATCAAATCTAACAAATTTGTAATGCAATAAAATTTGTTCTCAGATGATGATCTTACCAAAAATTATATTTAAACACATTAATGTGTTCCCCTTTATTTAGAAGGGTATTTAATATTATTTGAAATTTAATTTAAATAACAAAATTAATGGTAGGTATATTCATTTATGTTCAAGTTCAGCGGCTTATTTTACTAAGCGGACATCTAGTTGAATAACACATTTTACAATGCAGACAACTAGTTGAATAACACATTTTACAATGCAGACAACTAGTTGAATGCCTTAATTTACATGTTTTCCAATGGCATCATTTCCAAATGTCGTTTTCTTGAAATTGTTAAGGATAATAAAATTGCAAATGCATACATAATATTTTTCTGCTCTCCTAAGTTATCCACATCTTCATGATGCCCTATACCTCCTAGATATATCAAAATAATCATGTTTTCAATTTTAGCTAAAATGCTGTGGTGTTCATAACTACACAGATTGGTTGCAAATAGTCCCAGCACGTTCAATTCCTCTATCTTGTTGTAAAGATACAAAAAACTGCAAAACTTCAAGCACAGAAGACATATTTGTTCAGGTAGGTAACTAATATTTATAAAATAAATCAGAATATTGGAAATTAAAAACATATTAACCCTTAGAAGACGGCTAATAGTTTGTAAATATCTCAAAGCCAAATATAATATTGAAAATTATATTTGAAATAATTGACAGGCAACTACAAACATTTTACTTAGGAATTTTCATGGACAATATTGAAATGCGTTCAAAACTTCTAAAACCTAGCTCTGTACGCTGCACATTGCAGTGTACTGAACTGCTATTGTAGTTGGTCGTATCCTAAGGGTTAATAATAAATAAATGTCATTTTTGGTTTTCTTATTCTGCATTGATAAGAATAATAAATTGTGACCCTGATAAAGAGCCCTGGATGTCACCAATTCCGATGAGTGGAGGAATGACAAGACGTCTGATGAGTTTATTTAACTGAATCACAAGAAGCGAGGTGAGGCCTTTTATAGCGGGTAATCAATCATAGTTCTCCTTTTGGGTCAGCTTCTCCGAATTCTATATCATGTGCAGTAGGTATATGGCATCGCAACTGAATTCAGTGGCGTCAGCAGAGGAACTTGTTTCCATACGATGCGTGGTGAGCTGGAGTTCATTGATTTTGAATTCAGTTTTAGTGGGCTTTTCACATATAAATTAAGAAAATGTCTGGCATGCGGGTCATTTATCCCTACACACATAATATCATTTCAGGATTTTCTTTATACCGTACTTAAAGTGTAACTATTTATATAAGTTTTTAAATGTTTTTTCAGGGATGCTACTCTCTCATAGTTGCGTTGTTTGAAAACAATTTAAACTGGGTATTGAGCATAGCTGTCGGAATCTCAATGTTCCCTTTGATCGGGGCCATGATATCTTGCTGCCTGGCAAATCAAATCAAGAAGGCCAAATACGACGTTATGACATAAAGGAATCCATTATAAGACGCACCATTGTGATAAGACTAGCGCAGACCTGTGAAAAATCACAGGATATTATAATTCCAATTTGAAAAAGGCAATTAAAATAATGTTCTGTTGGTTTGAAAATAATACTTAAATTCAAAGCAAATCCAAGTTCTATGTAGATTCATTAAACCGGAGTTACATACACCCAACTGAAATTAATATTTTTACTAATAATAAAATAAAAACCATTGTGACAATTCAGTTGAAATGAGAACATAAATAATGAAAAAGTTGTAAGTTACTCACTGTCAGTGGTGTTGACATGCATTTCTCTCCCTCTCTCACTTATGAGTGGCAAAACAAAACGGTGGCTGGGTATCTCATGAAAATGACAGCTCAACACACCTACAAAAAGTGATGAAACAAAAACTAGGTTACATAGGTAACTATTTAACCTAGTTTTTATTTCATCACTTTTTAAAGGTGTGTTTAATTGTCATTTTGACTAAGTATCATAGATCCAAACAAAATATACCCATGTAAACTATTTGGATTGTAAAATGCGCCTAAATTCATAAATGCAAAAATGATGAAAAAAAGAAACTCCATCTAAAAATCGCATCTTATAATGGAGAAAATACATAATATAAATCAATTTAATGTCTAATATTATTGTATTATAGGTTTTGATTACTGTACTGATTTTGTACTAGATTTAGAAAATATAAAACACATACAATAAAGTATTTCAAAACTGTGAAAATTTTCATTATCATAACTGATACAATATAGGTCAGGTACTGAACGAAAGAAAAATGAACCAGAGAGAATATGCATAATAAATACAGTTTTATTAATAATTTCATGAATAAAGAAGATAAATCTGTATAAAATATCAATTTATATAAAAATTATATCCCTAGGGTTTTCTGGAAATCACAACATATAATCTTAGTCACTATCAGAATCCTGTTTGTCAGCCTTAACTTCCTCAGCGGCATCTTGCTTGTAATGGCGATACTCGGGCTTCAGTTCCCACATGTTCTTATGAGGATTCTTTAAATTGTAGTTACAAACTTCCTTCAAAATTTCTTTTAAATACACAATTGGCTGCCGTGTAATCTAGAACACACAAAATTTTTGTTCAATTACACCAAAAATTACAAACATACCATAGCAAATTAAAAAAATATATACTATCCACCTTTTGAAGATCCTTTATATTGTAATACTGATGCTTTTCAAAAGCAGCGAAAAGCATATTGAGAACAGCTTCCTTGTCATCTCGTGCCTTTTTACCTTCAGCTTTCTTGCGCTCCTGGTACTCGATCTAAAATGTAAAAATGGTTTTGGGTGTATTACAACCTCAGAAATGGGTGTTAAAACCACATAGCCCAGCTACACTACTCGCGAAGTTGATCGAAGTTGACCGAATACGATAGTGTGGGCACGAACTTCGCTTCGCTTCGGGCAACTTCGCTTCGCTTCGCCCGACTTCCGATTGTTGTCGGTAAATGCGCCCGAGTCAAAGGACTCGAAGCGTCACGGCATAAATAAACCAATCACTGACTGGTTGGACTGAGTTACTCGCGAAGTTGCACGAGTGTGTGGGCACGCACTTCGAACTTCGGCTAACTTCGTCGAGGACTTCGTCGAAGCGTCGAAGCGAGTAGTGTAGCGGCCCCTATAAACTTCAAATACGTTATATTAATGGTTTTCTTACGTTATGTTTATGGTCTGAGACTGGTTTGAAGTTATGGACAATTCTGTCAAGTTGTTGAACTTGTCTTATCGGGACGGAAGCCTTTCGAATAGATTCAGCCTTCAACTTCATGTAACATGTGTCAGCATACGGTCTGCATTCTAGTTTCTGTACGATACGGCCCTCCATGAAAAGCTTTTCGGATTCCGGTACAACAGCGTCCACATTGGAAGCTGTAAACAAAAATATTACAATTGTAATTTTCCACATAATCTTTTCCATTTTTCAATTTTCTTGTGGTCTATGAATATATCTTTGTAGTGAACTGGTCTGGAGCAAGGTTCCAAGAATATACAAGGTTCGCTTTTCACTTATCGAAAAAAAAACGCATCGGGTTCGGGTTCATTTCTGGCGGGTATTTTTTGCACTGGCGCTATGATGTCTCCGGGCGAAAATAAAGAACCCACACGAATTTCTTTAATTTGTTTTAAAACGCTATATCTTCGAAAATAATTAAAATACTTTATTATGTTATAAATGTCTACGTAGTAACTCGGCATACCCAAAATATAAAAGTACTAAATGAAATCGAATACTGTTTTGAAATGCAACTCAATTAACCTTGTAATATGTTTATTACGGTCCGCCTATCGGTATTTGCCCATACCTGCTTTCTTTAAATATGCCCGACATCTCTCGCTCGCTTGCACATAGGCGTTGAGTGGGTGCGGAACAAAGATAGATATTCGAGTCGGGTTTCACGGTCATACATTTCATTCCAGGAATTGAATTATTTCAATAACAAATAACATACTATCCTTTCTTGAAATACCGATGTAAATGAAATGCATGAAGATAAGTATAAAAATAAGACTTGCATTACGATTCGATAATTATCTACATATAGTTGGGAGATTGATATATAATGTTCATATCAAAACATTGAATAATTCAGTCTTTTCTGCCATTGAAATGAGGCCGGCGCAAAAGATAGAACTACCCTTCCCGCGGTTAAGCATCAATCGACCGAACCGGTAGAACTACCTTTCCCGGCCGGAGAAGAAAACTTTGACAGGGTGTCCGGGGATAAAATGCACTAACTTCAGGGAGTGATTCTACATGATTTTAGAAGTAGAAAAGATAAATAACTTTTCGAACTTCCAACTTTCCCGATTATAATCTGGGGTGGCTGTGCACAATCTACCATCCAACCTCTACTAAAAGCCCAAAAAATGGTAATACGTGTCATTACAAGATACCCCTCTACTCGACTCCTCATAGAGTATAAGGTCTTAAACATACGACAACTCCACCTAAAATTTTCGCTAATACATTTCCTCTTCAAATATAAAAACGAAACTCTCTTACAACACAACTGCACCACCAGAACAATAACCAACGGTCACTACAAAGTACCTTCACTACATACTTCAGCTCAAAGACAATTTTTCTTCCTAGCTCCAAAAATCTTTAACCTTATCCCTGAAAACCTAAAAACCTTGAGTCAACCCCATTCCTTTAAAAAAACAAATTACGAAATGGATCCTCACACGCGGAATACATTACAACTACAATATGCATTCAATCTACACTCTATCAATTTAATCACCTTTCAGACAAAACATAATACATGTATCCTTATTCTATAACTTAGTGGTATAGTGTACACATAATTAATTAGTGTGATCTATTTACTAATAATTTCTCAAATTTTTCATCTTGTTAACTTCTCCATCCTCTTCTTGCAACCCAAACTAGCTATCCATCATTTTTCTTTTTTATATTATAGTAATGTATGGATTCTATGTCCGCAAACTGTAAAATTCACCGGCTATAACACAGGGTCATCCCTAGCATGGAGGGTGAAATATCACAAAAAACCACATGTACTCTCTAAATCGTGTATCAATAAAATAAATAAATAAATAAAGTGAAATTTTAAGGTAAAAGGTTACAGAGTGAAGTTAAGTGAAAAGTTAGACATTGTGTAAAATTAAAAATTAAAAATTTGAATGTTAAGTTATAAAGAGATAATGTTTGAAGCGAAGTTTAAAGTGAAAAGTTATTAAGTGGAGTTTTAAAATAAAGGTTACAGAGTGAAGTTAAGTGAAAAGTATATTATTGTGTAAAGTTATAGAATGAATTTTTTTAATGTGAAGTTACTACACTAGTACTACTGGTTTTCTTTAATACAGTTTACTGGATTTTATGTGAAATATATTCTATATTTTACGTTAATAAATTAAAGAATTCAAAAAAAAAAAATGTAGCCTACATACGATCTTACTGCTGTTTTTACTCATACCTAAAAAATATTAAAGCAGCTATTAACTCCGTCTTAGATGGTTTAGAAAAAATAAAATATTTCATAAATAAATATATCAATTAATATCATTAATTCAATTTATGTAATAGGGCTAATTAATATTATAGGGTATTTATTATTAGTTCAATTCTCACAATTATAACTAACCTTTCAACATATTTTGGCATTCTGAAAACGACTTGGAGTATTTTGGTTTGTAATTATTACATCCGTAAACTGTACACTTTTTTAGACATTTTTATATATATATATTTTATCAAAATATAAATTAAGAAGAGCAAAACTCCGTCACCAAGTACAGTCGACTCTCGATAATTCGAAACTCGAGGGACTCTTAAAATATTACGAATTATCGAGTGTTTGAAATATCAAATGGTTTGAAATTTGTGAGAGTAAATAAATAAAACTTCGAATTCTTAAGTGTTGATCAATTATTATTTATTAACTCCTATTCTATAACAATGACAAAAGTTTATAGGTACATTCGTGTACATACATGTAATCATAATGTGAATTAATTAATCTTTCGAAAGAAAGAACTCTGTTATACTGGTTTGCTTCAAAGCACATTGCTGCTGCTCAGACTTCTCAATAATTTTTTTTAAGAGAAAAAGTGCCTGAAATGCTTTTTCATCACTTTCGTTTTGTAGACAGAAGGTTTGTAAGGTATCGAATGAGAGTGTGTGTCACAAACTAATCATAACAAAAACAATACACGTTTGAACTTGTCGCAAAATTGTATTTGTACTAACGTGTGTGTAACAATCTTTCCGCCTCTTTCTCTCTGCAACTTTGAATTGTCGAATGTTGAACGCCGATGAGTTCGAATTAACGCGTCGTTTTGTTATATAGCAATGATTTTTCGTTTGAATCACCAAGTGTACAAAAATGTATGGATTTAGTTCGAAATATAAAGAGATTTCGTAGGGAACTCGTGATAACTTTGAATTATAGAGAGGTTCGAATTATCGCAGGTTTGAATTAACGAGAGTCGACTACCACTAAATAAATTTGTAGCGGTAGCTACAAGAAGGTTCTAGAAATTCAATACATGCAACGCACATCACAATGGAACCTAGTAGTAAGACGGCGAATGTACGCTGCTGGAATAATAGCGAAGCCGCCAACCTATCTACTAGTGATCGCCGGATTATTCTCGAATCAATGCACCCTATATAACGTGGCCACATCGAGGTACCTAGGGAAGTCAGTCTTAAACAGCCAGTGTATCCTCTGCAAGCGTCCAGCCGCCACTGAGGCGGGCTGCCGAAACGCCGGCTCTCCATACAGTCAGTCGCCAGCCAGATCAACGTACAAACTACGGGGGGGTGACCGCACCCCGCTCCACCGACTGTGCACAGGGCAACTAGTACGTTCCCGCCATTTCCCCGCATCATCCACCGTCAAGATCCACAGCATCTTCGGTTCTCTTACTTCACACTGGAGTACCAGGAAGACTCAATGTCTTCCCCAGTTTTCAACACCATTTACAAGTCTGGTCTCCACCAATGTGGTGTCGAGCCACCGACTTCAACGCCATGTTCACTCCACTCCGTTCATCTCCGTTTCATCTGGTGTAGAACATCGACCTGGAAGATTCGCCGCTGACTACATCCACCGACGGGGTGTCGATCTTCGGCCCGGGAAATTCGCCACCGACCAAAAGACCACCAACTGCGTGAGCATCGGTCCGGAGTCATCTCTCACAACTACACTGACTCAATAAACGCTGTGACCTCAAAACCTCTTTCATTCGTCTCCTCACCAATTTCCCCAAAAATTCAATTTGCCGCCATTGAAAGGAATGTCAGTCATTATGTTACACTAGCGCCTCTAGCGGCTAGAGTTGTCGGTATTGCCAATATTTCACTGGAGTTGGACGTATTATTAATATTATAGGGTATTTGGCTCGACGTCCTGAAGGTTGGTACCTGAAATAGGTTGTCACTGCGGTTCCAGTTACTGAGACAGATGTGGAACCAGTTCTTTAACAATTTACATTTAGAACCGGTTCTACAAAAAAATAAATAAAACGATGGAGGGTGACTGGAGTAATTCTAAGATAATTAAACAGGATCCCGAAAATTTCAAAATAATTTGTTGTTTTTTACAATTATTCTTATATTTTTCATTTTTTATAAAAATCCACAAAGAATATCCTCGGAGATATAATATCTACGGTTCCAGTGATAGCAAAGGAACCGATTCTATGTAACCGGGACAGGAATCACAACCATCTCTACCCGAAACAAAAGCTCACTTGACAGTCAGACATTGTCTGTAATCCATATTACTATGTATATCGAGCCTGAATAACACCCTGGTCATTTTTGATTACTTCCTCTACGAATGTGCCGAATAATATTATTTAATTATTCTCAGCACTTTCCATGTCGTATCCTGGCTATGATACGTTGTTAAATGAGACTTTCAATGTGAAAAAAAATAATTTCAAACAAGTATTCTGATATTCATCAATGTAAAAGGTGCTAATAACCTCGAATTTGCATCATCAATGTGGAAGAAAGACAAACTGAGATATGTCTTGGCACATTTGCACTTAAATATGGCAAACAACATATTGTTAACAATTTACTAGTAAAATATATAATACATAATATATGTAATAACCAACACTATTTATTGTCAGAATTAAAAAAATATGTAGATCCTTAATCTATGAAAATTTTTACACAGGGAAAAGAGTCGGTAAACTTGTCGAGTCCCGCTACATGCACTCTTTAAAAAAACAACACTTGATTTCAACATAAATATCTAATGGAGACAACTATTTAAGTTGGGGGTTTAAGTAAATACGCACAAAATAGGTTTTTCGGGTGTTAGTTTGGGTTATTTTAATAAGTTAAGCATATTTCCTAACCTTCAAACTGGAACTTTAATACTTCTTTTACTATCTACCGCAACATAAATAGTTATTAAGTAATTAAGTTGAAACCAAATGTTATTGAATTGTTATTGCTAAAATTATTTATATTTTTTTTGCTTATTAAGTGTGCAGCGGAATTCGACAAGTTTATCAAAGAGTCTGTTATAATGTTCACACAAAAACAAGCATGTCAAAACAAAACAAACCTGCAACATGTGAAAAAACACCAAGAGTTTGCCGAGTCACAGTTGATACGTCCAATCTATGGTCCTTGGGGATATTTTCTTCCCCTGGTTCTTTTAAACATAAAACAGCTTCTGACAAAGTCAATGCAACTTGGGCTTTTTGTCCTGCGTTCTTGGAAATCTTTAATTTCCCCACTTCTATGTTACCTGGAGCCTTCTCCCACTTATTGGCGATATATTTGGGAACTTTGACGAGCCATACACCTCGACCGGCGTTTGAAAGATCTAACTCCCTGTCAATATGGGGAGTAGTAGTCATGTTTCCTTTGTTGGTAAATAAAATGATAAATTGAACTATTCAGTCACCTCAGCAAATCGGTGGATTTTGAGAATTTTGTGATATGCTGTAACTTTTGTTTACTTTTCTTAATATAAAGTAAACCCCTAAAATATACTACTACAAAATGTCAGAATACATGAGCGGCAAAGGGTTATCGCATAAAAAAGTATCCAGCATTTTTAAAAATCTGTCAAAGTTTCACAGTATTTTCACAGACAAGATAAACATAGATTGTTAAGACGATTGACAAGAAGGCCATAGAAAAATTATTTTATAAGAATGGTAATGCGTGGCGATTAGCGATGGGCACAATCGTTGCATCATCGATTACTCGATCTTTTTGACCATCGAAATATTTCTATTCGTTGTCATGGACAAATCGATTCTGACAAAACTCATCCAAATTTGGCGTATTTAGGTTTAGCCAAAACCTCGAGCAACGCCTCTTATGTAGGTTTGTACATACCACCACATTGAATAGATCACTATTACATACTTTAACCGATGTTGAATTTGGCAGCCACCTCTGGTTTAGAGCTCCAAAATAATCAAACAAAATCTTTGCCTCAATGCAGAAACGATCGTTCCGTTTGATAGATTCCCCTGTCTTAAGGGATACAATTGCGCGGCCTTTTTCATACAAAACTTATCCGGGCATCATCGACTTTTTCTACCATTCACCTCATGTAGTATCATGAAATCGACATTGTTACTGTTCAAAAAGCTACATTATGTCGACCTTAATTTGACTCCGCATCTAATTCCAGGGCAGAGATAATGAGTCTTTCTCGAACTTCTCCGACTTCTTCTACAGTTCAAACTTCTCTCTAATCCAGTGTTTCCCACGGTGGGGCGTACGCCCCACCGGTGGGGCATAACGCCTCAGAGGTGGGGTACCACACTTCAGAGATGAGACACGTAGGCATTCCACATATAAAGGGGAATACTCATCAATCATACAAAAAAAATTTTGCACCATAAGCGATTTACTCATTAAAAAACGAAATCGATTGGATATAACATATAACTAATAGAGGAGACCTACGACTGAAATTAAGTAAGTTAGATCCGGACATAAAATTTCTTTGTAGCAAGCGTAACTGAATTTAATAATGAATTAGGTGTCAATATATGTGTGTGTTTGTACTAAATTTCAATTGTAACTATTGTTTTCATTTTTATTTTATTCTACTCAATTACATTTTCATTTTGTGTTTTGTAATAATTTCAGTTATACTATATGTATTAGAATAGGTTTTATTTAATTTCCCTAATGAAATATGTTTACAAACATATTACAATATGATTTGAAAATTTACCTGCTGTTTAATTAAAAAAGATGCCGGTGGGGCATCGACTTTTGAAAAGACTACGGTGGGGCATAGCATAAAGAAGGCTGGGAAACACTGCTCTAAACATTCTGGAATAAAATATTATTATTATTATTTTTTAACACTTCTGGAACTAATAAGGAAAAAAAAAACAAATTTTCAGCGAAATCGAATGAATGTTATACGAACGCGTACAAAACAAACAAAGAAACATCCATTTATATTATACATATATGTGTAAGCTAGTATACATATATACTAGCTAACGTGTATCCGAAGTTGCTTGGGGACTGATAATTGGTTTGGGGTAAAGTTTTTAGGTTGTGAATTCTAGAGTACCTGACAACTGGGTGCATTTTTAAAGTGGAAATAATATTATTGTATATTGTAATATGAATAAGTTTTTATTTCACTTGATCGTGCCATGTCTCCCCCAGGAGGGCGATTCTCGTTCTTTTAGCCTTAAGCTAAATGATAGCATTCGTCAACGACTGCTATCGTTTGCGAAAGATAGCTGTCCGTCGCTTGCAACATCTTTTCTTAACTATTAAGCGATTCTCGTTCTTTTGATATCCTTACAAGTTCGATTTTGGAGAGACCTAGTAAAAAATCCTAAAGAAGCGTGGTTAAGAGCATCTACGAAATTGTTAATAGATTATTGAAAACACAAATTGGTGAAATATAATTAAGTGACGCAAGGTTTCTAACTAAAACTTAAAAAAACAAATACTTTGTATTATAATGCATTTTAATAACTGCTTATTTTATTTATGAATGACATAAATAAGCCATTTATCGAAGATTTACGTTTTGTGAAAAGGTACTTACCTCGCTGGATAGTAATGACTTTTTTACAGATTCACCACTTCTAAAGTGACGTTTGCTGTCAAACTAACGCTGCCGAATGGCGCTAACTGTCACCCAAGTTGATTTAAGAATTATTTTATTTATTGGATGATTTTTATAGCGCCGCTTTTGCGAAATATCACCTCAGGGGCGCTGTACAGTTAATGCAGAAATTACAAAAAAATATATAAATATTACAAATTGAAATTGAAATTAAGTTAAATAAAATGAAGTACAGAAACAGGTGACACGGAGATGGAGAATCTGCTGCAAGAATCCTATGTGGTGAGGAAACTGGACCAGCTGCTGCAGCGAGAGAGTCCACCGCGTCCACCAACAGTGCCAGCACGAGGTTCGTCATCCTTCCAGGTATGTGTCTGCTGCTAATAGAGCGCTGACACAATGTCCTCTCATGGATTCCAGACCTTGGCAGCACCACTGTGACATTCGGAAAGTCCATCCCTTGTACACTTGTTTCTGGTGATTATGTTAGTGGTGCATTGTTCCGAAATAAAAGGCGGCGGACGGGATAATAAATCAGCTTGGGCACTTGTTAGGGCTTTCAGAGTTTCCAAGAATAACATTGAAAACATCTGGCGTACCTACAGTTACCGATTCTCGTCCCAAGTTCAACTTCATTGAATTTAGAATATTTTTAGCACAATTTTCGATTATTCATTTTTGAAACACTGCACTCTAGTCACATTACTATTAAGTTCTGATTACTAATTGGTAAGTTAATTTAAAATGTTGATTCACTGATTTTTAAAATAACTTCAAAGGGATGTTGCCTCGTTTCCCTTGAAAATACTAAAAAAACACAAAGCGGTTGGAGACGGCATGACGCGTCCAGCTGCCACAAAGGGCGCTCATATATACCTCATATAAGAATGAAAGGGATTCTTATTTCGTTGTGGTTAACTTCAAAACCCACAATTTCGAGCGCCAGCCAGAAACTTATTATTATTTATGTAGAAATCCTCAATGGTATGTGTAGTTTATTGTAAATTAAATCACTTATCTGGCTTTCGACATGTTACGTACTTTACAAACATCGCAATTACCTGATTCAATTCATTTAATAGCATTATTGTGCCACAAACAAGTCACTAATCATGTTTACAGTCAATACTTACGATAATATTAAGTTTTCTCTTATTAAAACTACGCAAATATTGCTAATTGTCAAAACGTCACAATTAAATGAAGCAAATTCTCCGCGAACGCTAGCGTTCGGCCGCCGAATGACAGGTCTAGGGGTACCCTTCGCGTAAGGCTAAAAATTTTGGCGCGCAATCGAAAATCTAAGGATTCCATCTGTCAACGAGAGAACCGGAATCGCTTCATACGAATAAACCGAGAAAAATCGTTAATTTGAATGTAAGGACGATTTTAGTGTCGTTAAGTAGAACGAGAATCGCCCTCCTGGGGTCCTCGACCTCTTCAACCATTCGCTTCCAAGTCATACATTCTCCTTAAATCTCTTCCTTCATTCATCCCTTACGTCTCGTTTAACCACAACTAATTGTTTGATTTATGTCTTCCTCGGGTGTCCTCGACTTTGTCTACCATTCGCTTCTTGTACAGCATTACCATACACACAACAACCACCGACTCCGAGACTATCATAAATAAACCACTCTCACTGACTTTCACTATCGAAGTCATAAATATACCACTCTCTAGATCGATATCTTCGGGCTTTTTGTATGTAACGGAATTATACAGTACTTAACCACAGATATACAAGCAGCATACAAACAGTACCTACCGTGCGGAGCAGAGCAGTAGACAAGGTAGAGGAAACTCAAGGCCATTTAAAAAAAGATGCGACCATAGGCAACATAATTGCTCTCAGCCTACTCTATTCATTCACTAGCACAAAAAAACTATTATAAAAATAAAAATGTCCTTGAAGCAGAAAAATGTCGAAATGTTTTCCAAGGGCAAGGTTCATCTGACTAAGAAAATAAACTTTTACAGTGCATTTCCTTAAGATGAAACTTGTTAATCTGAGAAGAAGAAACCCAAAATGACAAGAAATTTGCAAAAACACTGAAGACAATTTCCAAAACATGATTGTCCGACAGTATGACAAAGAATTCCGACATTTTTCAGCCTCATGAACTCATGGTTACATATGTTTAAAAATCTTTAATTTCACCAAAACAATAAGATAATACAGGATAACACTAATCAATAACATGAATAAGTTTATCGATATAATAAATAACATTTATACGTTGTGGAGGAAGACATACGCCAAGTATGAAGCATTGTTCAAAAAACCGAACGAACAACCTATAAACTGTCAATTCACTTTAAACTTGAACTTACGTAGGTAGGTTGAATATATGTTTGTAACTCGCTAACACTATACTGGCTTATATTGTATTTTTATCACGAACAACTTTAACACGCAATATTTTCGACGGAAATGATAGTATTTCGGCAGCAAATGACAACCCGCGTGTATAAATAAACCACACACATTTTGTTTGAATGATTTGAAACTGTCAAACGGCAAAATTCCGTCATCTCTTTCTGTTACACGAGTCATTATGGTAGAGAGCGAGAGATCAAACCAATCCTTCTTTTCTCACCAATGAGATCTGAGCTTTTAGCCATATTATTCGTTTTCTATAAGAATTTTGAGGTGGGCGTGGCGGTTTCAAATGAGTTTCAAGGCCAAAGCTTAGTTAAATGCCCCTGATCGAAGTGGTCATTGGTCATAAATAAACTACTCTCGAAGTGGTTCAGTGAAATATTTCGATTATTAAAATATGTCGTCAATTGTTGCCATTACTACATGTATCCGTGGCATAAATAAACCACTATGTGGGTTCACAATGTCTCTAAAACATGGTGTTTTTATCCTTCCAAAATGGAATTTATCAAAACATGTTGTTTTTACCGCTGAAACAAGGTTTTTAATTTTTGGGATAAGGCACTGTTTGGGAGATATATTTTTTTAGCATCACATCACCGACACAATACGTCACACACCAGTGATGGTATGCCCAAAAATTTTATTTACCTAGATTTCAGAATGGGTTTGTGAGGTACTATCGATTACATCCCCACAATATTTTCAAATCCATGGGGGTGGCTAGAGATTTGTATCCTCTCTGACGGACAGAGCTGGCAGAGTCATGTGCCATGTGTTTTGGCGCCTTTGGCGTTCATTGGCTCAGTTCGTGGCGTTCGTTCACTTCGGGTTTTCTGCGTGTACAAGGAGTGATGTGCAAATAGAACTTTCCGTTCCAGGCTAGCGTTAAGAGTGCAGTCTGGCTCGCCGCTAGACAGGTTGCGACAATTACTGTCAGTAAAGGAGCCACTCATACATACAATATCGCAAACATACGAACGTATTTAGTAAACCTAGGCACTCAAAAAAATTAAAACTGTAACTCTAACAACCTAACCTAACAAATAAAAAAATAAAAATCACATTTTTAATTAATGTATATGAAAAAATTATTTCACTGTTAAATAGTGGAGGGCACATACGAATCGTTTCGCGAGCGCCATGATGCCCGCGGGCACGGGGTTGGGAACCAATGCTCTAGCACATTACGGACAAAAATTTTAACTACTACTACTAACCATCACGCCGTTTCCCCGCAGGGGTAGGCAGAGAGGACGGACCTCCAAACAACTCGGTCTTGGCACACACTTCTTGCCTCATTCACATTCGTACATCGTCTCATACATACTCTTCTATTATTCTGACTCTTGACATGGCCCGACTCGAGTATCTGATTCATTTGATCGTCCATGTCTTCCTCGGGCGTCCCCGACTTTTGCTACCATTCGCATTTGCATAATATATCCTCCTTACACTCATTTCTTCGCTCATTCGCTCTACATGCGCAAACCATATAAGCGTCCCTTTCTTATTCTTACTCATTATCTTATTCTTTGCGGATCTCCACATTTCTCACACAATCTTACATGGTTTTACCACACTTACGCCTCAGGAATCTCATTTCTACATGCATGAAGTCTGATAATGAAAAAATCAATCACACGATCAAACATGGTTTTACCACGTCAATACGGTTTATACGTCTCAGGGATCTCATTTCGACAGCAATCTACTTTCATCCTTTCTTTGCCAGTTTCATGCCTCACTTCCATCCATCAGGGTAGGTCCCCCAGCACTCCATTGTGGACTGCTAACTTCGCTTCTTTGGACAATTTTTTGTTAGCGCCAACTGCGTTCAGTCCTCCATTAAAGGAGTAACCTACATTTACCCTTCTTTTAATCTAAATTTTCACAAAATATATCAAAATTTCCCGAGAATATTTTTTAATTCCCCATAATTTGATCTCATTTCGTCAACATTTCAGAATTTATTCCTTAAACTTTTTTCGTAAAAAAATATTTTTCTCCCCTAGATCTAGGGAAATTTTCCTAGACATCACAGCACTGTCACATGACTGTCACACACACAGGCGCGGAGGCGCGAGACTTTCCAAATGTTTCCAACATTCCAACTCCAGTATTGAAAGTTATGCGAGTCCCGTTATTTTATTCATGTAATAATAATGTGGACGTTTGTTGATGAACGAACACGAGTACCTATTTTATAACGTTGTCATTATTTTGTATTACTTTTAACCTTTGTCATTTTAAATGTTGTATGACAGAAATCAAAATATTTGTTCGTTTTCATTAAATATCGTAGGCAAAACTAAAAGTGAAAAAGTTTAAATAATGTAGTAAAAGTTTTTTGTTATACAATTATTACAATGCCTAAAATGAAGGTGCAGGAAGAAGTTGTAGTGAACAAAACAAATTTCAAGAACAGTTATTCTCAGAAGCAGGTAAAGCATTAAAAACTCTTTCCAACAGTAAGAATAATAAATTAATATCTTTTGATTTAGTTTTAGTATTGATTTTAACATTCCTAGCTCAGATAAAGATTCGAATTTTTGTACATTTTTCATTCAATCCATAAATTTGACATAGGCTCATAAAAAGTTTTTGGTATAATAATATAATGGTGATTTTCGAGATGAACTTGCGTAAAGCGTCCTAGAATGTATCACAGGATATCGTTTGGTAAATACATTACTTGAAAAGGAGATTAAAATAAACTATTATCTCACTAATACTGAAATCTACACCCATTTACAAATTCTAAACAACTAAATGAACCGCCCACCACATTTCTAGAATACTAATGCTTTTTTTCTTACAGACAAATGGAACTAAAGAGAAAGATGTTGATATTCAAGAATCAATCACTTTGGAGAAAAAACCTTTACCTTCCACAAACAAATTCTGCATTAATTTTGAAGTAGACATGATGGCTTTCATTCTGTTTGGAATTGGTTTACTCACTCGATTTTATAAATTACAGGAGCCTAGAAATATAGTGTAAGTAACATTAATAATATAATATTATATTCTTCATCATATTCATAATTTTCATTACCTAAGATCTAAGATTGAACTAAGAAGTTCAATCGGGAACCCATCACTTCAAAGAGAATGTCCCTGTCTTGTGCTACCTTAGCTGCCTCAATCCATTGCAGGCCCAGTGTCTCCCTGCACAGCTTCTTGAGTTGCTTTCCTCTGATAAGTCTGGCGCAACCAACTGGAATTTAATTCCTATTGAAATTTAACAGTAAAAAGTCGTCTTAAAATTCATGAAAAAGTATTGACTGATTAACATACATACATCTTCTTCCCCTTATCCTATTCGGGTCGGTGGACTATCACATCGATGCAGAGCCTCCAGGAGTCCCTGTCCTGCGATACACCAGCAGCCTCTGTCCATAGCAGGCCCTCTCCTCGCACAGTCTCTGCAGTTGTTTTTTCCAACTATGTCTGGACGTAATTAACATAACATTAATTAATTCTAGATTCGATGAGCTTCACTATGGCAGATATGTGACGCTGTACATGAAAGGAATATTCTTCTTCGACTCACATCCCCCGTTTGGCAAGCAGCTCCTGTCTGCTGCAGCCCATCTAGCCGGGTATACAGGAAACTTCACCTTTGACAAGATCGGAAGTCCATATCACGATTCCGTCCCAATTTATGCCATGCGCATAGTTCCAGCATTCTGCGGAAGCTTGCTTGTCCCTCTTACGTATAAAATAATGCTTCACCTGAAGTCCTCGGAATGGACAGCTACTCTGGCAGCCGTATTAGTGATTTGTGGTAAATAAATTATAGACAATATTTTATTATTATAATAAGGGGTGGTCATAATGCATAGCTTCTTTAGTACTATTTCCGATGTTTCACCTTTCCCTTTAAAATGTTCAGGGTTCAAATAATGGGAAAATACGGTAGGTATGAAAGGTTGAAATGATAGCTTAGTGGTTAGAGCGGGCACCCGAAAAGGGTGGGTCTGAAGTCTCAATATTATATTATAACAGAATAGGTCTCAACAAAAACTGTCTCAAAATGTATCCCTTTTTAAAATTTGACATTTTAAAAATACTGGTTAGGTTAGGTAATGGCTTTATATACCTGTTAATTAATCATTTTTCTTTCAGATAACGCATTACTGACCCAGTCCAGATTCATGCTGATGGAATCTATTTTATTGGCATTTGGTTTGTTTGGACTATTGTGCCTTCTGAAGTTTAAGGATCACCACGAGAAGCACAACGGCTCCATCTGGTGGATGTGGCTCGTACTTGGCTGTGTATCGCTGACATGTTCACTAAGGTATGTCTATATTTACTATTGTGTATTATAACTATCAGCTAAAATGCTCAAACCCATAAAAAGATATTTTACTGAATACAGTTGGGTTGGGTATGTGGCTATTTGTCTTGATTCCTCATGTGCCTTCCCAGGTATCTGAGCCTTGTTCCCATCAAGGCAGGATATTGGCGCTATAGGTGAATTAGAGTCTCTTCATCCTCTTCTACTGGTGTTTTCCGCTCCCAACAACTGCATGTGTCTCCTGAGATGGCAGTGTCCCATTAGTAGTCCTGCCAGTTACCTCAGTGAATTTCTGTCCTTACTGTTTAGTTGCCTAGTTCGTCTTGGGCAGGGGTAGGGAACCTGCGGCCCGCGAGAAGTTTTGGTGCGGCCTGTGAGTATTTTTTGAGCGGCCTGCCGACAACAAAAAAATTATGCGAGAATGGTTTTCTTTCACGGTATTTCAGAAACATTTTTTAGGACAGGTAATATGCACCTAGGTAGTAAGAAAGCAGTTTAAGCATAAATAGATGGGCGATCCAGCATCCCTATAAGAAATGAAATGTGTAAGTAATAATAAATTATGAGTGTAATGCTAATTAAACTGGGGACTCTCTTAAAATACCGATAAAATCACAGTTGTGGATTGATCTGCAGATATATTTAAGAAAGAAACCATTCTCGTGTTTGCAGTGCAGTTTTAAAATTATAAGTGCAAACTATGTGCTGCAAAAACTGAAAGAAACCATTTTCGTGTTCTGGGTGTAGTTTCATTTAAAGTTTGGGACTCGCACAAAGATTCGATCTTAAGTTAAAAGCAGTTTCCTCTTCCGAATGATGTGTTAAAATTCCAGTTGTGGATTCATCTGCTGACACATTTCGAAGGAAACAGTTTCTAATGTTCCGAGTGGAGTTTAAATTCTAGTTACACATCATTTGCTGTAAAATTTAGAGGAAAATCATTTGCTTGTTCTGGGTGCAATGATTATTTGAGTTCGTGAACTCTTATGGAGAATTACTTAAGTTTAAACCAGTGTTGTGATTTGAATGCAACTTAAAATTCTATTTGACGACTCATCTGTAGACGTAATTCAATGGAAACCATTCTCTCGTTCCGAGTCAGTTTTAAATTTCTAGTAGTAGACTCATTAGTATGAGGTTATAATAATTATATCAAGGATTTCGACACACCCTCCCGCTACCAAAATCTAAGTGCAGGCCGCAGGTGATACTTGGCCCCTGACGGCGAAAAGGTTCCCCACCCCTGGTCTAGGGTCTGGTCGTTAAGAGTACTTTGGATTGCCTCATTCCGGGTGTCCTGTCCCTTTCCTTCCATCCTTTGATTGGATGGATTTGAACCACCTTTTAATATAAAACATATTTCATTCCCACTCTTTTTTGATAAAATAGTAATAAAATGAATACATGCCGTCCTAAAACAAGCTTTTTCTTTTCAGCGTGAAATATTCCGGATTCTATTCGTGCCTTATGGGCCTATTCATAATCGGGAGAGTATTCTGGAATCTCTTGGGCAACCGAACTATTCAGACAAGACTTATAGTGCGTCAATTCTTTCGAATGGGCATCGCGATACTAGTCATACCCATCATGGTGTACCTGGCCATTTTTGCAGTCCATCTGAACCTCTTGACAAAGGCTGGCCCCCATGACAGTGTCATGACCAGTGCGTTCCAAGCTTCGCTGGAGGGAGGGCTGGCTAGCATTACAAAAGGGCAGCCGATATATGTGGCACATGGATCACAAATAACTCTCAGGTTTGAGCTTATTATCAATTATAAATATATTTAAAACAGTTCATGACAAAACAGAACATTCAAGACAAGTGAAGAATAAGCACAAACAACAAACCTAACCTATTATTTTGATTTAGTCACTCTGTTTTTCCTGGTTACCACTTCAAACTGTGATGAACGCACCTTAGTTTCAACTGCCAGTGGGAATGTGTTCCTCAATTTGTGGTATGTTGTGAAGCTGAAGGAAATGGAGCTGGGAAAGAGGAAGGTTCAGATCTGGTCACTAAGCATGACTAATTCCATTTCAAGCAAAGTTTCTATTCTGAATATCCAAAAGTGGAAAATACTCTCATTATTGTCCTGCTAAGAGATCACAATTTCAGAATCTAAACGTTGATTGAAATGGTTGTAGCTGGGGTGAGAATCTTTATCTTTTGCGTTAGATTAATGCTGCATTTTATGTGGGCGAAGTCCTTGCGAACATGATTTCAATTTGTTTGAATTTGAATTCATTCCAGAATGAAATCGCGGTCGCATGGACTTTGCCCGCGTAAAAAGCAAAAGATACAGACTCCTCCGAATACCTAGGGCCTTCCACTTCCTACTGCCACAAAACCCTAATCGGCGATGCCATAGTCTCATTAACCCTTTTTAACTCTTCTTGATTCGTTGCCTATTTGCTGAGGATGGTGGTAATGAGGTATATTAAAATATTATTAGGTGGGAATATACTTTTTTATGTTCCCCAGGCACACACACGGGCGTACATGCTGGCTCCATTCTCACGCCCACGTCTACCCCATCCGATATCCTGACAAGCGAGGCTCCTCGCACCAGCAGCAGGTGACGTGCTACAGCTTCAAGGATGTCAACAACTGGTGGATTGTTAAGCGACCGGAGAAGAACGACCTGGTGGTGGAGTACCCTATAGACGCTATAAAGCACGGAGATGTGATACAACTGGTGCATGGCATCACCAGTAGAGCTCTTAACTCTCACGATGTGGCTGCCCCCATGTCTCCTCAGTGTCAGGTCAAAACATTCTACATCTTCATGAACCTTCTCCTTCTTTGTCCAGCTTTGGACATAGGCCAACCCCAAATCACCCCAGTTCACCCCTTTAAACCTCTCCCAAGATTTGTCCTCGTTTGGGGACAGGTACTTATTTGCGAATTTGAAACTACCATCGATAGATGGCAGTATTTTAGTCCATACAAATACAAGTTAAAGAACTACAGTTCATCTAGTGGCCACCTGTTTACATTATTTGTTCCATACAAATACAAGTTAAAGAACTACAGTTCACCTGTTTACATTATTTGTTCCATACAAATACAAGTTAAAGAACTACAGTTCACCTGTTTACATTATTTGTTTTTTTTAACCTTGAAATTTATTTTCTAAACAATGGTGTAAAAAACAAAATAAAAAAATTACCACATTCAGAAATATAAAAATACTTTTCCTTTTTTACTTCCTTCCTTTTAATTCGTCCAGCCGGCAGTTCTTTATAGATCATATGTCTCCCTCTATATCAAACGACCCCCTGTTTAATTTTTCCGACCATCAAAGCAATCAATGATACAATTAAATTTATATTCCAAAAATCATCTTTTAACGTCCTAGCAGACTGGTGCCGGTTGCCAGGCTGTTATTTCAACAAGGCTGCCCTGCGGTTACTGCACAACCCATCTTTTAGGATAGTGAAAACACAAAAGCCCATTCTCTCACAAATTAAAGTGACTCAATAAGATTTGTTTACTTTTAGGAAGTGACCTGCTACATTGACTACAACGTATCAATGCCCGCTCAGAATCAGTGGCGGGTGGACATCATCAACCGAGAGGACGAGGGCACGCAGTGGAGCACCATCCAGTCCCTGGTGCACCTGATCCATGTCAACACCGGCCTGGCCCTCAAGTTCAGCGGCCGCCAGCTCGGTGACTGGGGCTTCAACCAACACGAGATAGTGGCCGACAAGGTCATCAGCCAGGACGATACCATATGGAATGTCGAGGAGCATCGGTATACTAAAAGTGAGGATTCCTTTCAATATTATTGTATCTCAACTTTCCCAGCTCTGTCAACAGCCTCGAAAAACACAGGACAGGACAGAATTAAATTACGTAAATTGTAGTTCATATATGGAACGCTGTGAAAATGGATACACGACGACGCGTGTTACGAGCAAGTTCGTGAATATATTAGATCTTTTATACCGAGAAGAATTATAATGTTTCATTTACGCTACATTTTTAAGCCGAAATACGAGACTTGAAAGCGGAGAAACGTATGCGCGGAGCGACTGGTTATTGTCCTACATATTTGTCTTATCCAAGGCCGGGAGCGGTGGTGGGGTAAGTTCTGTAGAGATAGCTCGCCTGTCTATCTATGGGACAATGTCTTAGTTCATTGTACTGTCCTCCAAATAATGTTAAACTAGAACAATGGGTCTGGAGCTGGGACAAGACGGTATTGTCCTGTCCTTGTGTGAACCCGGTATAGAGCACAAATCTGATTATAAATCTTGATCTGATTGGAAGCAGCCAAAACTCTCAAACGATGAGCTTTGGTATCATGAAATTTTCACAGCTCTTTGTGTTTGGAATTTCAAGGTCAACGAAATTATATTTAGCTCGCAATTTCTTTTTCATTACGAGTTATGGAGCTTTTAAATATCCATTTATCTGTCTAAAAATAAGATGATTATTATTGTATCTTTACTATATTGCATCTATTGATCTGATTTTATGAATTAAGAAACCCCCCAAACAGTGAGTTCAGGCATCATAAAATTTTCTGTGTGTCGAATATTGTGGAATATTCGTTTTTGTAAAGAAACAGATAGGATTTACGTAGGGCACGTCAAAATATTCATAATCCATTGAATTTAGACAACAATCACTTATGATTTCAAAGTGACCTTGACACACTGATTTAGTGACTAAGCAATGATGTAGTTTGAAACAGGAAAGTTTACTTTCTAAAATCAAAGTCAAATGATTTGATGATTGAACATTTATTACACTGTTATTTTTATGCAAATACCGCACAAGAGTTCCAACTGCTCTTTACTAGCCGGAGATGGTTATTAGCTATGGCATCCCCAATTGATTGAAGAGGGGGCTATTCAGATCTGGTCGCTAAACATGGCTAAAGCCATTTAAAACCATTTTTCATCACGGTGGTCTTTGTGAGAGAATCTACCAGACTACTAGGGAATGTGTTGGTATAATGGTGACCGGATAAATCATCAAAATGGTAATTCATCACATCTTTAAAAAGTTATATAAAGTCATGGAAAGTGATGAAACAGAAACTTTATTAACTGGGTTAAGTAGGTTAGGTTAGGTTTAAAAATTATTTTTTTCATCATTTCTAATGACTTTATATCACTTTTTAAAAATGTGTTGGATTGTCACTGTGTTGAGTTATAATGGAACCGGTATAATATTGCATAATTATATTTTATGTTTTTTAATTTTGTTAATATTTTGATGATTTAGCCGATGACAAAAAGGAGAGAGAAAGGCAGCTTGTATTTGCGGAAATGATCCCTACAAAACCCACCACCCTTTCCTTCTGGGAGAAGTTCCTAGAGCTGCAGTACAAGATGATATTCACGAGTCAAGAGTATGTGCAGAACCACATGTTCTCCACCGAGCCCCTGGAATGGCCTCTGCTCACCCGGGGCATCGCCTACTGGGTCTCGTCGGAATCTAATGTACGTAACAATGATAAATTTCAAATTATTACACTAAACTGTTCAAAACAGGTTAGAGTCTCTTCAAATTGGCCACATTTTGGTCAACGCGCACTCGCCGGTATTTTGGTACCGCTGCCGCCCCGGCAACCATTTATTGGATAACCAACACCTCTGCCATAGGTCACCCCAAGTGGTTCGCTGTTTGGCGATTTAGCAGGGGTGCCCGGATTCATTGGGTGAGGTGTGTTCAGGATGCGCCTGCCCGCCATCATGGCGTGCCGGATCGGGAGAGGCTGGTTTAGAGAAACTCTTTAGGGACCTCTCCATCTGGTCTCTCTTGACCCATCGCCTTACGCTGCAGTAGGAGAAATAGATCATTCCTCCTGGACACACTGATCCCTAGATTCCTACACAACCCTCATACCTTTTTCCTTCCCAGAACTTTCTTTCCTTAAAAAGACCCCCACCATCCTCAAAGATGACATAGGCCCTGTGGGAAATTATTCTCCTCAGGGCCTGCTGTGTGGGGTTAATGTAGAAATCCCAGCTGCTCCCGACCATCTGGAGCCAGTGAGACTATGGTATCCCCAATTGGGGTATGTTGTGAGGCTGAAGGTAGTGTTTCTTTTTGCCGAGCAACTTGTTGGAGAGTAGAGTTTATCATATTTAGAAGAGACAGTGGGCAAGTTAGTTAGTTTTATAAAAACAGATGTCAAAAAAATTTCAATTTTTTTCCCTCACTCGCCGAGCATTCGGTGTGTTTTAAATTTTTTTGTTTATCTTTCACAGGTGACATCTATATAATATGGGTATATAAAAACACATGCGTATTGAAATGAAACATTGTGTCAAAATTTCAAAGCAATCGGTGAAGAACTTTCGGAGATTTAAGATTTTTAATAAAAGAACATTTACATTTTTATTTATACAGATAAAATTGCGAAATGGCTCAAATCAATTAAATAAAATTTCCTTCCACGCGCCGGGATTTGAACCCGTGACTTTCGGCTCGCTAGTCGAGAGCCTTACCCCTCGACCACAGAATTGTTGTTCCTTGTACTAATTAAGTTAAAACGAAGCGTTACTGCAATCATTTTGTCGTATTTAGCACAACATGAATTGAGACATAAATTTCTACTCTGCCACGGGGGTCATTGAAACAGTACCCTAATGAGCGAAGATAATGTACAATGCCTTTACTTGAACTTTGCAAATAAGTAATAAAATTGTATTTTTCTATTGCAGGCGCAAATTCACCTTATTGGCAATCTAGTGATATGGTATTCCACATCTCTCAGCTTGTTTATCTACTGCGGCTTTTTGTTCTTCTACCTGATCCGACAGAGGAGAGGATGCTACGACATCCCGGAGAAGAGCTGGACACAATTTGTATCTGTCGGAGAAGTCTGTCTCGTTGGCTACCTCTTCCACTTCATCCCCTACTTTTTCATGGAAAGAACTCTGTTCCTTCATCATTATCTACCAGCCTTCATTTACAAAACCCTTCTCCTGGCTGCTGTCATAGAACACGTATACAGATTTATCCTGACCAAAACCTTCAAAGGTTTAGCATATTGTTTTATAATTCTAGTATGTATTTGGTTGGGGTATGTTGTGCACACATTTTACAAATTTTCTGTTTTGAATTATGGAATAAAAGATTTGAGCGAAGAAGACCTTGTCAATCTGCGATGGAGAGATACATGGGACTTTATCTTACATAGAAAGTGACCTTTTTATTAATATATTTTATAAAAGACTAATTATTTATATTGTTGATTTACGTACTCGAATGTGCTATTTATTTTTTCTGAATAAAATTTTATGAAACTAAACAAAATTAACCTTTTCATGAATTAACAATGATCACTTTCGTTACAAAATCCCTTCTGTAAGATTAATCTTTTCCATACTAAGTTGTTATTTACGTATTACAACATTACCAGATAAAAAACAAGCTATAAAAAATTCTCATCAACAATGGTCAAAAGAGAAATAGAATAGAAAAAAATAATAAAATACAAAACAACGACGTATGTAAAAAATGTGCCTAATTTCGTTAGTATTTAATAAAATAATTAACAATTATATTCGCCGATTGCCAATAATTTTCACCAATGGCAGTCTGCTTAAACTAAAAGTACATTCTAGGTAATATTTGTGACTTAACTCTATCTTTTATGATTTTTCTACCTGTGAGATGATCAGTGCAACCTGTACTAATAGACGGTTGAATAACATGTGATCAAGAATCTCCATAAATAGAAACAACCATGGACCATGAACCATTAGTGAAACTGCACACAAAAGAGTCGCCAACATCGTTCATGCCATTATGCATACTACTGTAAATCGCACGTACACTGTGGCGCCCCGCCTTTGTGTCTCCCAACACACCAAGCACATAACTTTCATTGGCTCTGCTGTATTGATAGTCTGTGCAGTTTGGTCTTAGTTCTTCGACAGTCGACACACTTCAATTTCACATCTTCCTTTGTTTCTATTATCAAATTTAGAGTGTGTTGAAGTCCCTCGTTGAAAAACATTATAACAGGATTAAGGATTTCAAATGATTACAATATGTAGACAAAAATACCAACTGCTTCTTATAAAAACATTTTATTCCAAATAAGCTTTATTTATGTGTTTAAAAAAAAAAAGAGTTAAATATTCACATATCCATTGCGGCGCTTGGCTCCAGGTTGCGAATGGTGACCTCCTCAACATGGATGGGAATAGTCCTGGCGGTCAGGATGGCTGTAGAGCCCTTGGGATACTTGTAGGTCATTTGCCTGACTCCCTTCTTGTTGGCCTCCTCATAAGTACGCAGGAATTCCACGCCAGTCTTACGGATGACGCACAGATCGATGTTGGATCCGGACCCCAGATCGTTGAAGATACCTGCGGCGATTGCATCCCTCACCAGCTTCTTGCCCTCTTCTTCAGACATGTTGGGTTTCCAGCGGGACTCAAATACAGACATGGCGGCATATGAACCCGATCCTGTAAACATTTTTATGGTTTAAGATTAAATTAGGAAAATTGTGTGTAGGAAAAAAAAAAAATTGCATATTTACTACAGAAAACTTTGAAAATGAATTAGAAAGCAGTGGAACAGTTAACCCCTTGTTCGCCGGCATATTTATATGGTTATGAAAAATTTGTATCTGTTGAACGCCGACGTAACCTTAAGGATCATCCAAACAAACTTTCTTTTCATATGATTTTGTATTGTAAAAATGTTTCTAGCGTACAAACATAAATCTTATTCAAAGCAAAAAAATAAGCAATGAGATAAGAGTTCTTGCATTTCGTAGAGCAGCCATTTAAAAATAATAGTGACTACTGCGTCATTCATCAATGGGCCCGCCACGCAACTAATGTAGTTAGTTGCGTGTTTTCTTTATTGTTTATTGTGAAAAACACTTTTAGCTTTACGAAAAATATAGTAAAATATCAAGAATATTTTCTCATTTCTTTACTGTATATTTTCAAATTTTGCGTCAGTGCACCACAGAGATACAAAAAAATAACATAAAACATTATATTACTACATTGCTTTTGTAAAGTGGCAAAAATCAATCCTTGGGTGTTATATGGTGGTGAGAAAGATTCTGCTGCAGACACCTAATAACAAAATCTATAGTAAGTAGGTAGGAACTAATTAATAATAATGATGCCCCTCGTGGTCAAGGGGTAAGGCTCTTAAGCAACCCGGAGATCGTGGGTTCTAATTCAAGAGAAACAATAGCATGTGTTACGTCCAACAGATGGTGCTGTTTAAAAAAAAAGCATGTTTGTCCAACAGATTGCGCTGTTTAAAACATGTTTTATCTGTCACAGGTGACATCAAATAATATAGGTACACAAAAACACACACATAATCAAATGCAACGTTATGTCGAAATTTCAAAGCAATCCTTGAAGAACTTTCGGAGATTTAAGATTTTGAACAAACAAACATTAACATTTTTAATTATATAGATAGAATATTTGTTTTATTTCACAACTTATTCATTAAAAATAATATATAGTATATTTCTTTTATTTTTATCCTACAAGTGGCACATTTTTACCTCATTTTACGGTAGTGTAAAATACAAAATCATGTAAACCTAGAACATGGGAGAATATATTTATTTGTCTAGGTACATACATGCAACACGATAACTAGATAGATAGTATGGCCGGCAGAGGGCGCTGCTAGTTTACGGCGGGAGCGACTTCCCCCCCACCTATCGGCCACCCACGGGATGAGCAAGGATTGCAAGCGATTAGCACAGCCACGCTGAGCGAATACGGAGCAAACAAAGTTATTGATTGTATTACCGCGGAGACAAGACCAATATATTTCATCTTAAACATCAATTAGCGTTTTATTATTGCTAACAATATATATATGTTACATTTAGTAGTATATTAGGATAGTACATTATTTGTTATTGAAATAATTCAAGTCCTGGAATAAGGGTATTTATGACCGTGAAACCCGATTCGAAACTCTTTCTCTGTTCTGCACCCACTCAACTCCTATGTGCAAGCGAGCGCAAGATGACGGGCGTATTTAAAGAAAGCCGGTATGAGCAAATACCAATAGGCGGACCGTAATAAACATTTAACAAGGTTAATTGAGTTGCATTTCAAATAATATTCGATTTTCGTTTAGTACTTTTATAGCTTGGGTATGCTGAGTTACTATGTAGAAATTTTTATTAAAATATTTTAACTATTTTCGAAGATATAGCGATTTAAACAAATTTTAAAAAATTCACGCGGGACCTTTATTTTCGCCCGGAGTCAGGGTAGCGCCAGTGTAAAAAATACCTGGCCCGAAATGTGTGAAGATTGCTATGTAACATATTATTAATTAGTACCTTTTCTTTATGATTTCAATAAAAATATGTGTATCATAATCGAGACTCTTATTAAATATATACTTTGTAAATATTCAGAATCGCTGGACACGGATTATACGAAATATTTTTAAATAAAACCTTCTGATTTACTTTAATTACTAGAAAAGGAATCTGACTGATTTGGGAAATTTTTAATTACGTAAAATGAAAATTCGCATACGTTGTATGGGGTGACAACCGGAATTGGCCGGAATGATTTCTGTTGATGACATTTTTTTTGTTGGTATTCCTGATATGAGTGGCTAGAATTTTTACCATTTAGTACATGCAAATACTACGTAGGTACTATTTTGGCCAAACTCGAAAAATAAAATAAAGATATTTAGGTATGTTTGATAAATAAAGAAAAATTAAAAAAGGTTAGGTTATTATAGGTTACGTTGAGTTATGCTAGTTTAGGTTAGGTTAGTTTGGGTTATTATACTTAAGATTAGGTTGGATTATTATAGGTTAGGAGAGCGATTCCGAATAATTACCTATTTTTTTTTTAAATGTTCCTTCATGCCTGCGTGACACTCATATTTTGAAATCAAATCTTGACAACACAAAGTGACTAGTAACTGCCCACTGCAGGATGTATAATACATAAATATAATGTATGAGATTTTTTAATTAGTTAAGAATTTACCCATTGTAGAATAAGGTAACTTATCCACAGATCCATGTGGGTAGATGCAGTAAATGTGTGGCCCCGCGCTGTCCACACCACCGAGCACAAGTGCTGCGCTGATGTGCCCCTGGTATCTGAAGAGCATCTGCTTCAGTAAAGTGGCAGCTGAGGCTACGGGCACCACTCTCCCGGTGTGAAGGCGTTGCAGCTCCAACTGTGACGCGATCATCTGAGTTGTCATCTCCGTATCGGCAGCAGTACCAGCTCCGCAGCAATACATGTTGTTAGCCAAGAAATGTATCTTGGAGCAGTTCTTGTCTGACACGATGGTGTCTTCTGTGGCCCTGGTATCCGCTCCGAGGATAACGCCTCCCTCGAATATTATTCCTACAATAGTAGTTCCCGTCTTGGTAGCTGTCGGGGCTGGGAACCCTTTGGCGCAAAGAAAGGCATTCCTGGAAGAAATTTAAAGATAAGAACATTTATATCACCGAATTATCCAAAAGTAAACAATTAGACAAAGTAATAATATGCAAACGTTAATAAATAATTCAATTGAGCGAGTTGTTGCTAAATTAACGACACCTAAAAACAAATGAGTTGACGTTTCGGGCATGACATTGCTAATATAAAAATAAGTTAAAGTGACAACTTACCTTTGGCAGTTATCGAACGAAAATCCAGGAGCTGGGATTTCGGGAACAAGAATAGAAGA
The DNA here is from genome assembly GCA_026573805.1 of Hesperophylax magnus. NCBI lineage: Eukaryota > Metazoa > Arthropoda > Insecta > Trichoptera > Limnephilidae > Hesperophylax > Hesperophylax magnus. The sequence goes on from JAIUSX010000121.1 coordinate 12,584,417, forward strand.
CATTTTGAGTTTAAATTATTGTTTAGCAGGTTATGGCAGGTTATTTCCAAAAATTGCCCAATAATGACCACAGAAATGAGGGAAGATGACACAACAAAACCGGCGAGAGCTACTATTATTCAATTCTATGGAATATGGTCACAGACAAATTAGGCAAGAAAAGCATATCCCAATTTTTAGGAAAAAAAACAATGAAACTACTCTTGCTCAAAAAATATGTTTCACAAAATAATTTCTTGCAAGTTTTAAGATTTTTCTGTACAAAAAAAATGGTCAAGTAAAAATTGTTAGATAAGTTTTTTGAGAGTTTTGATTGGTAATTCCTATGAGAGTATATGTGACGAGAAAAAAATGCGATGTAATTTATTTTGTTAAACGTTATGCACTTTATAATAATTTACATAATATCAGTGACGTTACAAATATCATTGCATAATATCATATTGTTTTTTATGATAAATTTCATGAACGTATTCTTTTATTGAACTGAGATAGAGGCGGTCGTTCCTCGGGTCGGTATACCGAGTGCCCACCAAACCATATATTTGTGTTGGGGCCTGCAAACAGGTTGTGGGGAGAGATGCGATGTACTTCCCGTATACAGCTAGCCGAGCTAGTCGTACCAGGTTTCAGTGGGCGCCCGGTGCATGATGGGCGCTCGATATTTATCAAGACACCGCTGATACCACATATTGAACTTTTAACTATCATTTTTATCAAGAAAAATTATTTTTGTCAAAAATGATTTTAAAATATTCTTAATTATTTATTATTTATAATATTACAAACATTTCTACAACCTCATCGTCGTAGTCGGTAACTGATTTAATTCACAGTTTGTTATTGTTTACATGTTTACGCGCCATTCGGCCGTCTTCTCTCAGTCGTCTGTCATTAATGCAAAAATACAAAATCAATCTTCAATAAATACTGGAGATTATTAATGTATATTGATGTCTCGCTCCAACCGGAATACAATATTATAGTACTTGATGTGAGTCATAATTAAAATGATAAAATGACATTAGCATTAAGCCGGTAAGAGAAATCTGCAATACCAACAACAGAAATTTATAGTTTATGGGGTGACAGTTTACGCTATAAGTTCAAAGCGTTTTATATAACTATATATTGCTCGCGTGATTGGTAGAGGTGGGTCCTATGAGTACTTTTCGTTACTGGGTACAATGAGTACAGGTACAAACAAATACCTGGTAAAAATACCGGTGACAAAATACTCAAAAGTATTTAATACCGACCTGAGGATTGATTCAGAATAAGTAATTCTAATGAACTCGCAAGAATTCTGCCCACATATTCCCCACTAATATTCTACGGGAGCTTTCAAAAACCATGGGGGGAGGGGGTAGCTACGGATTTCCATTTCGAAAAAATTCCCCACATTTTTCCCATCGCTAAATATCTGATCAAATACCAGTCGAATATGCCCGTCGTCAACAATACCTACTACACAAAAACTCATCAAAAATACCCATCAAAAATACCCATCGAAAATACCAATCAAAAATACCTACTGAAAATACCCATCAAAAATACCCATCGGAAATACCTATCAAAAATACCTACTAAAAATACCTACTAAAAATACCCACCAATAATACCTATTAAAAATACTTGTCCAAGATACCTGGTAAAAGTACCTATTAAAAATATTTAGTCCCGGTATAAAATACTCATGAGTATTTTGGAACCAGGTATTTTAGAGATCTGTCACAAGTACAAAGTATCGCATGGAAATACCCGGTACTTTTACTGGGTACGATAAATACGCCTCACCTCTAGTGATTGGTTTATTTATGTTGCTCGCCATACTATCCCATACAGACCTGTCACACCTAAAAAGATATGCTCATAAATAAACCAATCATAAATGGATATGCTATACGTGTGGGCGTGGCGACGATATGCGCTGTGATCTGGTAGCCAGGCAAGAAAATTATGCGACAACAATTTACGGTGCGTCGTAACTACGCGGCTGTCATCTGTCAAGTTACAGATACCATACCAATAAATTATACTCCACGGCAGTCTCTCAATTGATCTAACTCCTTCTCCTAAGAAAGATTATAGTGGAGTGTGTCACACAGAGACGGCTCTAAAAGTCCAAAAGTGGAAGGTCAATCGAAACATATGAATGTGAAATGGTGAAATGATAATACATATTGCTAATGCGCAGTGAATATTATAGAAACGCCAATGTATGTAATTAATTTGCCGCCCCCTGCCGTAGGTAAGAGAGAGGGTCACAGCCCAGATCGTCGCCACGCCCACACTTATGGCACCTCATCGTTATATTATGTGTGACAGGTCTATATGGGATTGTATGGCGAGCAATATGGAATTATATAAAACACTTTGAACATATAGAATAATCTGTCACTCCCTTAATGAAAAAATTTTTAGGCGACAGGCAAAGATATATCTTGTTCTTCAATGACAGCTAGAAAAATAATAAGATTCCCTAAGCAAATATATAATCAATGTCATTCTGTCTTAAAGGCGATTATTGGGTGATGTAAATAATAATCATATGGCAATGTTCATAACAGCTCGTTGACATTTCGCAGTAACTTTACCATTTTTCTATGAATTTATTATTTCACGATGTGGTGAAGATTTTGTACAAACTCGTATCAATACAAAAAGTTAGCGCATATCGTGAAAACTATTTTCCGTAAATTGGCGAATGTGGTGTAGACATGGTTGTTTATTTGTTTTTTTAAGTTCGCTTCAAAATGTCTGTTTTGTTTCCAACCGTCTGCCGTCGCGCACATTCCTCAATATTATTTAATGTGAAACACCGATATATTTCCAGCCGAAACTTTGTGTTGTTTTCTTCAGATAATTATTACACTTCACATTTTAGTAGTACAACTGATAAAACAGTATTAAAATTACATAAATATTCAGTTGCCCCTGCCTGTGTCCGAAACTTGTCAAATGATGTCCAGAATCCTGAAAAGCCTCCAAAACTTGGGTTGGTTGCACAATTCAAACAAATGTATAAAGATTACTGGTATGTTCTCGTTCCTGTGCATTTGGTTACATCGGCTATATGGTTCGGAGCCTTCTACTACGTTGCAAAGAGGTAATTGATTTTATGTATACTTTAGATTTATGACATACTTTCACATATTTGCATTAGAAATCTTAATACAGGTTTTATAAAATTGAGTAAATATTAGAAAAATACCAGATACAGGAAGATTCATGGGCCGTTAACATCTTTTTGGGCTTTTTCTTCTGTTTTTCATTAATTAATTTCAATTAAAAATTGTATATTTTATAAGTTAAGCTTTAGTGATATGGTGTCTCGAGATTCTGTATTGCAGCATGATAGATTCTGGGTTTATGTAGTGTAGCCAAACTCTCAACAAAAACACCTCTCCTGGCCATTTGCCAGTCTGATACATGCTGATTACACTTCCCAACCAAAATGAACACTGCCAAACAGTCAACAGAGTAAAGCTACTAAAATATACATTTATACAATACAACATTTGTGGGCTGCAACAATGAGAAAAAATCAAAATATTATTTAATCTTAAACTGGGATAATATTCTTGGCAGTTTATAATGGGATCATATTTAAAAGGTCTGTGTATTTTATTCTTCCTTATATTTAATAACTTAAACCTAATAACAAACAATATAACATTATCCACATATTTAATTTAATTCCGTTCAACATGTGTTTTTATGTCTTCAAAATTTAAATTTGTGTTTGGTTTCTTTCCAGTGGTGTGGATGTGATTGCTTTACTAAACGCACTCGGAATAAGTGAACGATTTTCCGACCCTTTGAAAGACTCCTCGATGGGATACTTTGCATTGGCGTATGCTCTTTATAAAGTATTTACTCCGATAAGATACACTGTAACAATAGGTAAATATTATTTGTATACACTAACTCAACACCAATCTGTAAAATTAAACTTACAGCATTTGAGTGGTTTTGTGACAATGTTACTTGTTGTATTTTGTTTTAGGCGGAACTACTCTATCCATCAGGTATCTGACCAAGTTGGGCTACATTCAGCCCATGCCTTCCCGCGAGGAATTCAAGGAGATGTACATGGAGAAGAAAGAAGGTTTACAGGATATGTACCAAGAGACGAGACAAGAACTGCGCCAGAGAAAAGATCAAATAAGAGAAAGGAAGGAACACGTGATGAAGGACATAGCTAGGTATAAACAAGAAATGAGGGAAGTCAAAGAAAACGAATTGAAAAATAAATAAATGATTTTTTATACTTGCATATATAATTTATTCATTTATATCAAAAAGTGATTCTAACATATAGGTTATGCGGAACATGAAATATGCTTTTTGATTATTTTTATAGTCTTCTATTTGTAAATACATGATAAAAAATCTAGTTGCAAAAATATTATTTTGTTACCTCAACGTTATGAATTTAAAATGTTCGAATTGATAAAGAATAGTTCGCACATGAAGAAAAATATAAGCCAAAGCTCCAAAGCACACCCCACAAAAAGTGAGGTGTTAAAAAAAATCAAACACATTTGGTTCAAAGAACACTCTATTTTCATAAAGGTGTGTATGTTCTTCATACACCTTATTTTTTATATTATCTCCCAGTCTAATAAGGAGGTAATGTTATAAACTTGAAAAAATTGAATTGGTGTGAGGTTTAGGTAGGATCTTGTTATAAATAAATACAAAAAGGCTACTTGAAGACAATCTGAATTGCAGTCATGATACCAGCAGTATTAATAATCCATATTATATTCATGCAAAGTACGTTATTTGATAATCTGCTACTTTTCAGAGGAGAAAATAAACTTGAAAAATGTTTTTACAGTTTTATCATTAATAATTATTCTGAAGAGTAATAAATATGTTAATAATTCACAAAGCAATTAAAAAACCAAATAAGGTTACTTCTATAAAGTAACTTGCACAGATTTGCTTCTGATATTTTGCCCACTGCCATTTTAAGCATTGTTAAAAGTTCTTTTTGAATACGATTGCTTCGGTGTAAAATACAGTGCGATACATATTTTTGTCTAAAGTTTCCGAAAAAATACTTGATACATATATTATATAAATAACTTGTCGAAGTATTAGGAATATTATGTAAATAACTTGTAACCAGTCGAACGATGGCTACTCATATTTAGGTCTCATTGCTATAGGCTTTAAGCGATGGCTGCCTGAATCTAGGTAGATGATTTTATCGAATTTATTTCGATATTTCCGCAAACAACTCTATTATAAGTCCTACAAATGTGGGATAAACGATGAAATAAAGATGGATTCATTGGCTTTAAACCACAGTAAGCAGTTTATGTTTCCGTATTAATTTACGGAGGTATAATTTTTTTAGTGAGTCCGGCCGAATCGGAAACAGAATGCCCAGAAATCTCCATCGCTCAAGGCATTTATTATGTAAATACCCCATCGCTCGAGTGGTTATTTCAATTAACCCAATGAAATTGTACTTTTTAATTCTCTTGCGTATAAGTTGACGGATAGTACAAATAAATATACTGTTTAATGTGTTTTACGTCCAGTGATTTAGCAATCCTAACGTTATTTATTTGTACTATCCGTCAACTTATACGCATTAAAAAATTCTCTTGCGTATAAGTTGACGGATAGTACAAATAAATATACTGTTTAATGTGTTTTACGTCCAGTGATTTAGCAATCCTAACGTTATTTTGTAAAGAACTGGGTAATTCTCTTATTTTGGTGCGTATCTGAATATTGTTGACCTACTTGATGGGAGTTATAATGTGGGAAGGATGTGAGGAAAATATATTTATTATAACTGAATTTGTTTTTATAAATTCCCCTAAAAATTCATGGTTTAGTGAAAGTTACACATATTTGTTTAACCACAACATTTGCCATAAATATGTAAATAGAAAATATTTAATATTGTGTTGCTGTAGAAGTTGGCTTGGGGAAATAAATTGGCTTAACTAAATTATTAGTGCATTGATATACATATTGTTATTTTCATTAAATATGGAAATTAATGTGTCTTATAAAATGGTTTGAATAAAATTGTTGAACAGAAAAAAGGCCTTTTTATAATTGAAACTTTATTGTAAAAGAGTAAGTATTAAATGTATAACAGATACTTGTAACATTTGTGGAGTTCTTAACCTTTACATACATCGAATACAAAACATTTTGTTATTATTTCCGGCTATTTTTATAACCATTAAATATTAACTAAAGCCTACAAAAATCACATTAGAAAATATGATGCGGTTAAATTTTAAATGATATGAACCAATCAAAGTATTTTAATATTGCGTTGAAAGTAAATTACCACTTTCAGTTTGAAGAAAATGATATGTGTTCACATATATTATATCATTCAAATAAAGCAAATTATAAGAATATGGAATGATTGAAAAATAACTAACAGCTAAAGTCGCATTTAATCATTTTATTATTGAATTACAAATTGAATGTTACATTAAAAAATACATACAAATTTACAACATAACATAAAAAGGTCAACGCACTGCTAATAATAATAATTCATCTTGCAATTTGTAGGCGGCATAATAACATTTTATATTATTCAAGACCCAGAATTGCAACATGTATGTACACAATATACAATACATATTATGTAGTTAAAATATATATGTATCTACAAGAAATGTTCCTATTAATTATACCAAACTTCCATTGACTTTTGTTTCAATTAGAACTGGCCATCAGATGTTTTCTTGCTTTGGTTTATTACTAACGATTTTAAGTTATTGATTTCTTTAAGCTTTCCTTTGTAGAAGAAGATACATAATAACATTCATATTCTACCAAATAGTGACTTTTGGAATTTACAGCATGGAGATATAGTTACATAATAACATAACCTATTCAATAAATATATGCATTATAATGTAATATGTAAACCAGTAATCATATTCTACTGTAACCTGTTTTTTTTTCTGATATTGCATTCCCATATATCTCTATGGTTTGTCTTTTTCCGCTACACAACCATTCTGAAATCTCTAGCCAAACATCCTTCTTGTCAGTCTAACATTACTGAAATAATAAAACTTATAAATTCAAGTTTTTTTAAAATGAATTGGAATAATAATAATCTAAAGGTATTAAAGGGGGCGATAGATTACGCTATACGCATCAAAGCGTTTTATATAACTCCATATCGCTCGTCATACAATCCAACACAGACCTGTCATACCTGACAGATGATGTTTTATAAATGGGGGCGTTATCTACTAGCCAGGCTATATTTGAGAGGGGGTCAGATCAATTTACGGAGCGCCGCGATCACGCAGCTGTCATCTGTCAAGGTGACAGATCCCATACAAAGAAATGATATTCCGCAGCAGTTCCCCAATTGATCTGAACCCCTCTCCAGAGGAAGATTATAGCGTAGTGTGACACCTCAACATATAATCTGTATAGGCCACGCCCCAAAATGCTTTGATGCACATAGCGTGGTCTGTCACTGCCTTATAGCTAGTCACACACTAGAGATATAACGTGTGGCCGGCCATACCATCCCATACACCGTCGCAGATATATTATTATTTCAACCATCTGCGACGACCGTGTGGGATTGTATGGCAAGCGATACGGTGATATAGGCCAACCTCACATATATTACGAGGTTAAATCTCTCGTGCGTGCCTAGCTTACCTGTTTTGACATTGTGATGTATTAATGACCGTTTTTTTTAATATACTTAGGAATGTCATGAGTCGAATTGGGTTGTCAGGATTACTACCAGATAGCAACTTGACAAACGTAAATATCTATCAAGCCAAGTTAACTAAGTACTCTTTTAGATAGAAAGAGAAAATACAAAAGTATGTACTTAATTATATGAAAATGAATATTTAAAACAAATAATTTGAAGTATTAACACATTCCAACCAATTCAACAAGGTTACAAATAAAAACAATATCTGGTGAATAGTTAATTAAAGAAAAAAAAATATATCAAGAAGAGAAATGCATAATACATACTTTCACTGAAGTAATAAAATTTAGGGTTTTGCTTTGATTATATTATTTACAAACATATCGGTGCACAACCTTTATACTAGTCATTTTTGGAATGTCACTCATTATATTATTTACAACACTTAGTTCTAATAAATTCCTCAGTTCATGTTGTTGAACATAGAGATGATTGAAAAACATGAAAAATTAAAATGTCATGATAAATTGTGATGTTATTGTCAATAAACAATGATAAATATCTTTGCCTTATATTTTATCTAAATTCAATTGAAGATTTAGAGAGCACATCGGAAGATAATGTCATTTACTCTGCTCTTCAAAACGTGTTTATGGGGAGAGTTCATTTTAGATGAATATAATTTATAGATTCATCATTGGGTGCACACAGCGATGCCGGAGATAAATGACCATATCACGGTCGTGACACACTCCCATCGAAGCATTCGCTAAACAGAAATTAAAGAATTGCTTAAAATTTACATTATTTGATGGTTTACCTTTTCACAACTTTATCAAGGGTGTACACAACACTTTTTGTGACATTCATACATCTTGTATGAAAATTAATGCATGAATATGAATAAAAACTGAGGGCATGGTTTATTCACCAGTAGTGGTTATTAAAAGGTAAAGCAACACCCATAGTTACACAGCTGTAATTTACATTTTTAAGTTTCTTAAAATAGCATTCCCAGTATATGAGTAACTGGTTTCAAACAAGTATTTTACAAACGAAAAAGCCCTATAATTATTGGAAGCATACATTATCGTAAATTAGATTGTAAGAAAAAAACTGTATTTACATGATGAGACCACAGGCGTTCCTAGGAAAAGATACATAAACTAAGGGATCTTGCGGGAAAGCAAAGTCAACTTACAAATGTTATTGGCACGCACTAGGTAAATATGATATACATATCAGTACTCATAAACAGCACAAACTCCAAACAATAGCTGTAGTAAAAAGTATGAAGGTACACCAATTCACGTACATATTCGATGTCCCGTTTAGATGGGAATATACCATAAGGAATAGGCCACATTGTGGAACAACAAGACATCTAGTGACAATCCTTGTGAACTTTATTAAAGGGCTCTATAAGAGCCTCCATACGGCTCTCCAAGCAGCGCAGTACCGCAAAGAGGGGAAAAGAGTTGTTCATGAGTGGGGGCACGATCAGCAATGAGGCAATGACTAAAGAAGAAGGTAGAGCACAATGACCTGAGTGCACACAGGACCTGTGAAGACCATCTCCGTATAATATCATTGGCAGGAGGGGTAATAGTATTAGTATTCTGATGTGTGACGGCCCTGCAGCGAGTAGCAGCACTTGCAGGTATCGTCCATCAGCTGCACATGTAGCAGTCAGTTAGCCCATGTACTGGTAGTTGGCGGGCGAGGGTGGATGCGTGGCGGGACAGGCCAGGCTGAGCAGGTGGCAGGCGCGACACAGCAGGCGGCCATGTAGAGGGTAGCAGCGCTTGTCGGGCTCATCTGTCAGCTGCATGCCGCACTCCCCACACATGTAGCAGTCCACGTGGAAGTCTTTGTCCATAGAAACCACGCGCACTGTCTCTTCCGTTCCCTCTACGGGGGTGATTCCTTTAAAACACAACAAATTGTTACACACATTTTGAATGTCTTAACTTCTCAGGCTAATTTGTTCGCTTTTGGGATAGACTCGTATGGTTTCATAGAAATTGTTGTCTTCCTTACCGTCATGTGAGAAATATGATCTAAACAGTGTTAGAAAGAGAAAACAGCACGCTTTATATTAAAATCTAGAAGAATTAAAACGCACACCTCTATGAAACCAAAGGTTAATAAAATGTGTGTTTTTATTTATTTTTTCGTTACAAGTAATTTTAGTTACAAAAAAAGGAAGGGCAACCATTTTTTATGTTTGCTTTCAAAATTAATAAAGCAATATTTTAAAAATTAGATGTTTATTTCCAATAACAAAATTTAATAATAAGTTTTTAGATTTCAGATAAAATCAGAAATATTATATTTATGTATTTGGATTTTATTGCAAAGCACAAATACACTGACATGCCAGAACAGAATATGCCAGACGACTGAGAGGTTAAATAAATAATAGTTTGGTCTGTAAAGATCCGTGGTCTAACTAGATCTATCAAAATGTGTCCCAGTAGGAAATTGATCAAATATGGCGATAGTCAGTATCATGCTTCTATTACGTCTATAACTATCTGTAAGATGGGGTAGGTAGTTAAATTATCACCACCGCCATCATCATCTCAAGAGTGAATGAAACTGTGATCCGATTTATGAGAATTTTTAATCTAGTCAAAATGTATTTATTTATTAAAGTTTAAAAGACTTAATAATAGGAGATTTCTTACCTTTTCCGCAACTGGCGCATTTGGGAGCAAACATCCGGTGGTAGTCGTTAACGCAATATATTTTATTGTCGACATCGACTGTGAATGGCACTCCATCCAAACACTCGTTACAGATGCAACATCTGAAGCAACCAGGATGGTACGACTTCCCCATGGCTTGCAGTATCTGAAATGTTACATTGACTGATGAGAAATGAACACAAACTTCTAACCGCGAGTCTGGAAACTTGGGAAGATCGTTCGGACCACAAAAGCAGCATCAAATTAATAATTCTTATGCATGCTTCATTGGTTTTTTTTTCTGGAGTGTTCACCTAAATACGAGGCTACCCTATAAGGCTATCTATAAGTCACTTCGGGTACTTCTAGGACTACTCCTAGAAGTACCCGAAGTGACTTATAGATGGCGGTCATTGTTTGAAAGAAAGCAAATCCTGTGGTCGAAAGTACAAACCTTATAAAGCTTAAGTTCAAAGTTTAAGGACATTATGTTGTTTTTGTTTGACACCAATCAATAATGAACATTCTCAGTGAATTTATTAACATAGAAAAAATTGGTCATACTTATGTGATATAATACTTTCATTTAAAAGGTCTACTCTAGGGGAATCTGCTCCTTCGTATACAACAATAAAATATTGGGAGGCAAGATGAACATCGCAGCGGTGGACCAAATGAGGTGACCACGCCAGAAATGGTGAAGAAAATCTACAAAATAGGTATCGGATGACGGTCGACAGAAAGTGCGCGAGCTAGCAGACACGGTAGGCATTTCAAAAACTGTAGTACATCGCATATTGATTGAAAATTTGGACATGAGAAAGCTGTGCGCAAGATTGATGCCATGTTTGCTCACAATGGAACAACAACAGCGTTGTGAGGATGTTTCAATTTTTGCATCGATTCATAACCATGGATGAAACATGGGTCTAACCCTTCACACCTAAGATGAAAGAACAGTCAAAACTATGGGCTGAAAGGGGAGAATCGGCTCCAAAGAAGGTGAAGCCAATTCCATCTGCAAAGTCATGGCGTCAGTTTCTAAGGATAAATAAACAATCAACGGCGAGTATTATGCAAACTTATTGCAGCATTTAAGTGATGAAATCAAGAAAAAACGGCCGCATTTGGCGAAAAAGAATGTGTTGTTTCACCAAGATAATGTTACAACCAAAGTTCACGGTAGTAAAAGATTTACCAACAATGAAGAAGTAGGGTATGCAGTTAATAGATATTTTGGGGAGCTTGACGGTTCTCACTATAAACAGGGTATCTAAGCTATTGAACATCGCTAGGACTATGTTGAGAAATAAAGATAGTTTTTCCCAAATTTTTGGTGTTTTCTTTGTTAGATCGGGTACTTTGTAAGTCACTCGGGGCTATTCTAAGAATAATTCACTGTTTGTCGCGGGACACAATTCCCTAGTAAAATAAACAAAATTATTTTTGACCATGAGGCAGCAAGTCAACGTTCAAATCATTTATGTTCTATATTATACAAGAATTTTGGTTAATTAATATAATAATTTATTATACAACCCTAGAAAAACTATATATATAAAAACAAATGGTTATAGGCAGTGGCGGCTCATGACTTTTTGGTGTACTGTGCTAATATTATTAAAAATGGCATTTCTGATGTAGCTGAAAAGGTTTTTTTCCTTTTTTTCTAAAAATCGATTTATTTTATTTTCAGAAAATTTCAGTTTAGCCGTGTGCCGCACGGATTTCCTGAAAATCAATTTTTCGATAATATTAGCACTCTAGTAACTCAAAAGTCACGAGCCGCCACTGGTTATAGTTTATTTAGAATAGTACAAAATTCTCTTATAACATTTTGTTCATCGCACAAAGAGCTTTTATATTGAAAATAAACCCTTCACCTGTTTTAATTACATAATAGATAGAGTGAGTATGATTATTTATGTATATCTGGCAGGAGGGGTAATCGTAAATAAAATAGCTGAGATTAACAATTACATATTAATTTAAACAAAAACAGAAAAAAAAACTTCAAACAAAGGTTTACTCATAGACATATGAATATTAGTAGACCTGCCCTAAGTGATAAAAGCGTATTATTACCCACTCCCCATACCGGTTCCATTGGAGCCGGCTGGGCTCGCGTATGGCCTCCCGTGAATCTAGAAAATGTGACGTCATCATTCTTGTGCGAACTAGCGTCGAGCTATGATCGAGCTTCATCGGTTCATTTTACGAAATAACACGGCAAAATGGTGGCTTGTGCTATGAAAACTTGTAAAAATAGATATGAAAAAGAGAACAAACCCAATTGTCGTATTACATTCCAAATGTAAGCATTATTTTACTTTATTTTAAGCTTATTCACATCGTATAATATGGATCAGTTGTAGAAACATATACCATCACATCGAGATACGTCTGGACGCGAAGATAGAATCAGGGATGTGCCTTCGTCTTTTGCGCTTTGATAAAATACATAATCGTATCATTTGGAACGTCTATTTTTTCATCTGTTATATCTTGCTGGAAATCCGTCGTATTAATAAACCAATCATTTTAAAAATTATTCCACTTTAATGGCGTTATTACTAGACGAGTTTTGTATTTTACACAACTCATAAACAACACTTAATATAGGATAAATGGTTGGTTATCAATTGTGAAAAATTGGTATGTTTGGAAGTAAAATGTAGATACAGTGAGCATGTTTGGAATGAAAAATGTATGTGTCATTTTGCTGTCCGATGATATTTTTTATCTATTAAAATTAAAAATATTATATTTTTCTATCGCACGTCGCCACCGATCATATATTATCTTTGGATCATTCTATCACACGTCGCAACGGACCACATGTTAGGTACGCGCGTTATTTCGCATGTACGGTACTGCTGGAACGAGAAGGAGTGCATATCATGTAATGCGCTAGGTTATACCGAGTGGCGATATGTGATAGAAAATCATGTTTTTGTTTTTAATTGAAAAAGTGTCATCGGACGGCAAAATGATGTTCAAATTTTTACTCCAAATACTCTTAGGAATCGCTGGTAAAAGCTGTGTGTATATAATTTCATTTGTTTTTTTAGTTGTTTTACTTTTCTATTATCTTCTTAAAAGTGAAATGTTATATATTTTCTTAAAGATTTCATTATTTTATTATTAATAGGAACAGAGCGGTTGTGACAATCCTCCAACATTGGTCGAATGTAGCGATTCTCAAGTGTGCGCATCGTTGTTTACTGGGAAGTAAATTATGAAACATTTATAAAAGTGTCTTAACTAAATACGTAAACAAAATATTCGACTCTTAAAATAGAAGAAATTTACTTTGCCGAATTTGGACTTCGCAAATTTGTTCATAACGTGGCGAGTAATTTGCGCTCCCATGTAAAAATGTCTATTCATTCAAAAGTAGATTTTACTTTTAAGAACTAAATGGTGATATTATAATGCGAGATGCCTATATACTGTCAGATTGATTTATTGACGAATCACAGTCAGCTTTCCCCTCTGCGTCCCGCAACTGTTGGTTTAACCCCTCGCCTTTAAGTTCTTGTCTATTAATATTCATATGTCTATGGGTTTAGTTGATAAATAAGAATCCATAATATATCGTAGAAATATAATTTGTATATGTATTACAATACGTACATAGTTTCACTTTTAGAAGTCAACCTAAAAGGTTATCTTCCCTTGCAAAGGAAGATAGATACGGTTCAAAATAAACACTTTCATTCAATATTCAATTTGATGCAAGAATAATAATATTATTAATAAATAAATAAAATTAACCCTTAGTATGCCAGCTAAAATGCCGAGCGGCCCGCCATGCACAGGCTGCCACTATTTTCTTAATAACTCACTTCTTTTTTACAAAATGATACTCTTGTAAATTGTACTATCTTACCAGATATATATAAAAAGCGTATATTATATCTAACCAATGCAGTTTCCCCCTGGATAGCTACTTATATTCAGAGAAATGTTTTTGAGTCTCTAGTGTAAATTTTTTTTAATACAATGAAGAAATACGAAAATATTCTTGAGATTTATTAAATTTGCCAACTAAATAAGAGATCTTTGTAATAAAAATTTAGTGAAATGAGGCTTTGATATTTTACACTAAATTTGCGATGCACTTTTTCACAAAAAAAAATCAATGTAACAATAATATTAAGATAGATTATTTCCTTGCCAAGCGAATAAATTAATTTTAGTACACTAGGAGCATTTTTTAAGGTTCAAAACCATAAAATCGAGGCAAGTGCAGTGAGCTACCAATTTATTGGAAAGCTTGGCATTCCAAGGGTTAATAAACTTACCGACACATTGAATCCGGCAGGCATAAATGTAAGAGATTATAAAATTTCTATATCTAGGATATTGTTAATCAATTATTCTCAACAAAATAAAAAAGAAATAAATAATGGTGTCTTACCATTTCCATAATAAGATGGCCGCATATGGCACATTTCTCAGCCGTTTGTTGAAAGCCTGAGTACTGGAAATTATAACAATCATATTCAGTCACATCTCGCATGTTCTGGTATATGGGGTTCTCTTTATCTCCAAGACACTGTGTATTATAGAAGGGTAAACATTAATTATTTCACATTACAGATGGAACTTCGGTTCAAGTGATTCGATACAAATTCAAAGGTAACATTGTCAATAAATGACCAATCAGCGCCATTTTGTTTTTTGACAGTTGGAAGGTTTGCGTTAAATGCTAATTCTAGGTTTCAGTTTTCGAAATTTTTTTGATCAGCATATAAACCTGTTATGTAGTTATGTTTATCAGCTAATAATTTGACAGAAAGCTGAAACGGGCCTAGAATCGGGGTTTAACAGGTACCTTTCAAATGTAAAAAAAGGCAGTGATTGGAGATTTGATGTTTCGTTTGAATTTCTGGGAAACACCCCAACCTTAGTCTAAAGGTGTTGTCGAACATAGTTTAAATATTAACATTTTTTTTTCATGTAATTATTTCATCACCAAAGTTAGTAATTTAACGTAAATATAATATAATTATTAAGGCGATGCAATACGTAGTAATGCAAAATCATGTGTTTTTGGTTTGAAAATTTGGTCACCTAGAAATGTTTCAGATGCTTTAATTAAATACTGCGAGTAGAATACATCTTGGCTTTTGGAATAATCGAGTATTTTTTAGATAAGTCTTTTTATAAGCCTAGAAAAAAATAAAAAGGCCTATGAAAACTGCTTTAAAGTTCAAAATCTCCTACTTACGAACCCATTTTCGGTTATGATTTAATTGTATAATGTGGAAAATTAAGTTATTTATAAAATGATCGAAAAAAAAATTAAATATTTATGCCTGAACATCCACAAAATAAAATAAAAGGCACTTTTCTTGCATAAATCAAAACAGGCGGATGGTGTTTAGCGGGAATTTAAACCTTATCGCCATCTACGTAAGGGTTGTTATTGATAGCGGCTCAATTTAAAATATTACACGACATAGTGCATCGCCTTAAACAAAGAACGGAAAAAAAAAAAAAACATATCAGAAGCCAAATTATGACATTCATTATGTTTGCCTTCATAAAGACAATAAAACTTTACAAAATGATCCTTCTCAATCAGAAGTTTAATTTCCTTACAACATACCATAACATAATGCAATCGAGATTTATTTTGTGATATTATATTAAATAAATATATTAATATTATATTAAACAGTGTTTAAAACACATTACTTTTATTATTTAAATACTCTTGTAAATTTTTTAATTGTTATTCATGTCTGTGTATACTTATCCTGCCTTTGTTTAAACATTTTGATTTTTTATTTTTCTTTCTATATTTTGTATTTTCTACATCTTACTATATCAGTACAGTTTTTCTTTCTTTCTTATATTAACAAGCACACCTTTCCCAAAACATAAGCGCTAGCTTAAATTAGGCAAGAATCTAATAATGCACAAAAAAATGTAAACTCTAAATAATAATAATATTTGGATGATTTTTATAGCACCGTTTTTGTGCAAAATCACCTCAAGGGCGCTGTAAAGTCAAGTAATATTATGTAAACAAAAATAATACTACCCAATAAAGAAAAAAAAATTATATATATATATCCGGGCAGCTGGTACTTCTATGGCATCCACAATTGGGGTAAGTTGTAAGGCTGAAGTAAGTGGGGATGGGGGGAGGAGATGAGGAGAGTAAGGATGGGAAGAAGCTGTCTATTCAGATCTGATCACTAAACACAAAACCATTCCGAACAACACTTTGTTTCTAAATAGTGGACTTTCACCAGGGCAATACTGAAAGTATCCTACAACTCTCAATAAGGTGGTGCTCACATACTTCGAGAAACAAAAATTATGAAAAGTTTATGAATCTGGATAATACATAATACAAGCACCGAAAATGCACAAAAACCGAAAAAAAAGAGTCTCTCTAAGAGCTACCAGCGACCAGCAATCATCAAGTCATTGTGTGTTTGTACCAGGTAATCCTCTTCACAGTAGACCCGGCCGTGCACGTTATAGAAGGCCTTGCCCCTCAGGGCGCGACCGCACGAGCAGCAGATGAAGCAGTTGGTGTGGTAAAGGTTGCCCATGGCCTGGCACGCCTGCCCCGCTCCCGTCACCTTCTCGCCGCAAGTGTGGCAGATGCCTGCAACCAGAACAACCAATGCCCCCAGTTCATTTGTTTATATGTTCATTTGTGAGCACATCTGTTCATCCCTAAGTGCGTTATCTTTTCAAATTCAGACAAGCGATACTTAACTAAGCAATACGATTAAGCGACACTTAAATTCAAAACAAACCTGATTCCATTGAACTAGAGTTACAATCACTCACAGAGTGACAAGCCTGCAGCCGAAATTAGTATTTGATATATGTAGCAAAACAAAACATTTTTCTAAGGGTTTAATTGTAGTGTGTGCGCCTACCGAATCTATGTTTATTATGTATTCCTATTTATCTGCAATACTGATATGATAAAGATATCGCAATGATAGGTCTATGTGTCCTTGACATTATTATCATATTGACAATGATGTGTCACTAATTATTTTATTTTCATAAATTTAATTCAGTTTGGTGAACTATTATCTTATTCACCAGCATAGATTACATGAAGTTAGTAATAAGTACGCAGATGTAGCTGATATGTTTAACTGCACAGAAGCTAGGTAAAAAAAGGCTTTACTATCATATCTACTAAATCATTACTAATACAATGTAAGTCTACCCATACTTGTTGATAATATTTTGTATTTACTTGTATTTCCTTCTAGTATTAATTTTATCCTTTCTGTAGTCATTTTATGATCAAATGCCACAGTTAATTGTTATTCTGTGACATGAATTATGATGTATGGTATATTTATACCGTTTATATTCAATAAATAAATAAATAAGGATAGTATTAAAAATCATTTCTTCAAATATAACTAGCTTTTCCGGGGAAACTATTTATGTTAGATTACATGTAATTTTTAACACATTATCCGGTAAGACGGTACCACAAATTTACAAAAATATAATTTTCCAAAAAACAAGTAAGTTATTACAAAATCTTATTATTAAAGTTATCGTCGGTGATCAAGAACTCAACAGACTCTTCACTGACGGCTTTATGTGTAGACTCCTTGATGAATGGAATAATAAGAATCAATCGAAATTATTTATAAAGGCAAAACTCTGATAGCTTCAATGTAACCTGTTCAACTTTCTCATTAATAAAGCATGAAACAAAAAGAAAGGTTATAACAGGGCTCTAAGCAACGAAAAGATGGTCCACAAAGAGTTCATTAATAGACATTCAGGTAATGGCAATTCATTGTCATCATTGAAGATTTAACATGAAATGCCCTATACTCAAATGATGTAGAAAAGTAACATAAGATGCTCAATGGACATATTTGCAAACTTGATGTTCTGGAATGAATTACGTTTTATGTCCCCGATAACTTCACCAGAGCCAGGCAGCACAGGCTATTTATTTTGCCAAGAGGCAGGACCAACTTACTAATGATCATGATTCTAGGTAGAATGACTACGCTATTAATCACCTTTCTTCTGAGATATTTTTCAGTCAAACCTCAGTGAATTCAAGATTAGAATAAGTATTTTTTAGCATGAGGCTGCTATATAATTATTTTTGTTACTTATATTATATTACTTGTGTGTATGTTATTAATTGTAAATGTTGTGAAATGTTACTGGAATCACTGTATTTCACTATAAAAAATAAATACATAAATTAACAAACCAAAGTATTCTCCCTCTTCATCTTGTCTTTCCATCTCTTCCTCCAGCTGGCGGGTGAGTTCCTCTACCTTCCTCTGCGCCTCAGTGGGCCCGGTGGGGCGGGGCGGGGTGACACTGTAGGGCAGCAACCCCTTGCCACGCCCACCGCCACCTCCTCCCGAGCCTCGCGAGCCCCCACTCAGCTGGGACACGGAGCTGGGGGTAGGGCTGGGTGCCGGGCTGCCCAGGGGGCTCCCTCCAGACTCACTCGTGGGCTCCAGCACCAGGGGGCGCTTGATACCCGAGGCCGGCGTGTGGAGAGGTGTACAGAACTGGGAAGCACTGCCCCCCGTCATGCAAACATAGTCAGAGCCGTTCAAGTCTTCCGTGATCCGCATTCTATTTCCAGACATTTTGTTTCTGTCCAGCTCTTTCATTTGACTTTGAGGTTTAGAATCCAAAATATTTTTAATAGTTTGCGATGTCGGTATGGAGTGGAAGTATTTGGGAGATGTGGCCGCATTCTCCACACAGGTGGCGATGTTGGCCTTGGGCCTCTGCGCACTGGGAGTGATAGAAGCGTAGATGGCGTTGGAAGGTATTGTAACCACCTTATTAGCGGAGGCAGCGGGCAAGGTGTAGTTGCTCTTGTCGGGGTTCAGCTGAGGATGGCCGTCCATGGACAGGCCGCGCTGCGAGTGCGTGTAGATGGGTTGTGCCTGCTGCGTGTACTTGTGCTGGTGTTGTCCCTGGTAGTGGCGCTGCGGGGTGGGCATGGCAACCTGTGGTCCTGGCTGAGAACCCGGCATCATCAGCTTGCCCTGGGAGTTGAAGTACTGATACTGTGTGGGTGTGGCGGGCTTGAAAACTTGCAGATTTTCATACACCGGCGGGCCCTCCGACATGGGAAGTGCTCCGCCCGTATTCACTATTCTAGCTTGACTATTGGTGGCTACCTGGGGTTGTGCTTTACCATATATGGAATTATAAGATAGGTCCAGAGACCTCGAGGAATTGTTGTCCATTGAAAGGGATTTTTCACTCATTGGATGATAATACGCTTGCCGAGGGCTGACCTGATCGTAATAGTCTAAGTTCTCATACACCGCATTAGTGGACTGGCTGACATTATCGCAAGAGGTGTCGTAGCCAGAGGCTGCTTCACTGCGGGAGTGTTGGGAAATGCTGCCCATTGAATGTGTCGGACTCGAAGGGTTTCTTGGAGCTTTAGTAGCATGAGATACGGAGGCCATGGACTCGACCCGTTTTGGAGTCGCATATTTTGAGGAGGCAATGATATTTGTTCTCTCATATAGGTTGTAATCTTGAGGTGGGTTACTTATTTCGTGGCTGGAATTTTGCACAACAAAACTCTCTATGGCCCCTACGGCTCTTTGTCTACCATGTGTATTCGCTTTATTTGGCGAGTTATATGGATCGTTTAAATAATTCACTTCATCATCGCCTATCTTCAGACCTTGCAAGCTAGCCAAACAATCGGTCTCGCCGTGCACGGAATTTTTCGAAATAGACATGTTCGATATGGAAATCACCGCGAAACAATACACAATTATATTTCAGCAGGGTAAAACTTAAAGAAATGGAAGACCACGCGAAAATTTTGGTTAAACATGACTCAGATTAATATAGTTTGAAAGAAATATCACCGCCCATCGGCATAAAGAAAAGCGTATCACGAACTGACAGTAAATCAGTTTTTTTTTAATATCCTGTAGGCTGCTGCGTTTTGTTAGGATTTAAATCTATCTTAATTTTTCGCTGAAAATGTCTAATTCGTGAACCGACACTCGTTAAAATTGTTTATGGTAAACCACTTTCCAAAGAACGCGATCGACTGAATGGGAAATCAAAAACAATATTTCCATGGCCGATTTCTACCTTGAATGTTGTGCGTTGTTGTAATTTTATAATTTTTTTAAAGAAAAAAGGTGGTTGTCAGATTAGAGTTTGACCTGAATTCCAACCACAAGCCGGCAAGATGTATGACATGGAAGATGATCCTTACGAAGAGGAGGATGCGGAAGAAATTTCTTCAGAACTTTGGCAAGAAGCCTGTTGGATTGTCATCAACGCGTACTTTGATGAAAAGGGTTTAGTACGACAGCAGTTGGACAGTTTTGATGAATTTATACAAATGTCTGTTCAGCGAATTGTGGAGGATTCTCCGCAGATTGACCTGCAAGCTGAGGCCCAACACGCATCCGGGGAAATCGAAACACCTCCAAGATATTTGTTGAAATTTGAGCAAATTTATCTTTCTAAACCAACCCATTGGGAGAAGGATGGTGCACCCTCACCTATGATGCCTAACGAGGCCAGGTTGAGGAATTTAACATATTCTGCACCTCTTTATGTTGATATAACGAAGACCATAGTTAAAGAAGGCGAAGATCCCATTGAAACTCAACATCAGAAAACTTTTATAGGAAAAATCCCTATCATGTTGAGATCAACATATTGTCTGTTGAGCGGTTTAACTGATCGAGATCTCACTGAATTGAATGAATGTCCTCTTGACCCTGGTGGTTATTTCATAATCAACGGTTCCGAAAAAGTATTAATTGCGCAGGAAAAGATGGCTACCAATACCGTATACGTATTTAGCATGAAAGATGGAAAGTTTGCTTATAAAGCTGAGATACGATCATGTCTGGAACACAGCTCCCGCCCGACATCCACACTGTGGGTCAACATGATGGCCAGAGGAGGGCAGAGTATCAAGAAGTCTGCGATTGGACAGCGCATCATAGCCATCTTGCCATATATTAAACAGGAGATTCCAATCATGATTGTATTCAGAGCATTGGGCTTTGTGGCAGACAGAGATATCTTGGAGCACATCATTTATGATTTTGATGACCCTGAAATGATGGAGATGGTGAAACCCTCCTTAGATGAAGCTTTCGTTATCCAGGAGCAAAATGTGGCACTCAATTTTATTGGAGCTCGTGGAGCCCGCCCTGGAGTTACAAAAGAAAAGAGAATCAAGTATGCCCGGGAAATTTTGCAGAAAGAAATGTTGCCTCACGTGGGAGTATCAGACTTCTGCGAAACAAAGAAAGCTTATTTCCTCGGCTACATGGTGCATCGCTTGCTGCTAGCTGCCCTCGGGCGCAGAGAACTAGATGACCGAGATCACTATGGAAATAAGAGGTTGGATTTAGCAGGTCCCCTTTTGGCATTTTTGTTCAGAGGATTGTTTAAGAATCTAATGAAAGAAGTACGTATGTATGCTCAAAAGTTTATCGATAGAGGGAAAGATTTTAATCTTGAATTGGCCATTAAAACCAAAATAATAACTGATGGACTCAGGTACTCCTTGGCTACAGGCAACTGGGGTGATCAGAAGAAAGCCCATCAAGCCAGAGCTGGAGTATCTCAGGTGTTGAACAGACTGACCTTCGCATCCACCTTGTCCCATCTCCGGCGTGTCAACTCCCCCATTGGCAGAGATGGTAAACTGGCTAAGCCTCGTCAGCTGCACAACACTCTGTGGGGGATGATCTGTCCCGCTGAGACTCCTGAGGGAGCCGCTGTAGGACTTGTTAAGAACCTCGCCCTGATGGCCTATATATCTGTAGGAAGCCAACCCTCCCCCATTCTCGAGTTCTTGGAAGAGTGGTCCATGGAGAACTTGGAAGAAATTGCACCCTCTGCAATCGCAGATGCCACCAAAATATTTGTGAACGGTTGTTGGGTCGGAATACATCGAGATCCCGAACAGTTGATGGCTACATTGAGAAAATTGAGAAGACAAATGGACATCATCGTTTCTGAAGTGAGCATGATTCGTGATATTCGAGATAGAGAAATCAGAATTTATACCGACGCCGGTAGAATTTGCCGTCCCCTCCTCATTGTAGAAAATGGCTGTCTTCTCTTAAAAAAAAGACATATCGACATGCTTAAAGAAAGGGATTACAATAACTATGGGTGGCAAGTGCTAGTGGCCAGCGGTGTCGTGGAATACATAGATACGTTAGAAGAGGAAACAGTCATGATTGCTATGAGTACAGAAGACTTGAAACAAGAAAAGGAATTTGCTTACTGCACCACATACACTCATTGCGAGATTCATCCTGCCATGATATTAGGAGTTTGCGCATCTATTATCCCATTCCCCGATCACAACCAAAGTCCCAGGAATACCTATCAAAGCGCTATGGGAAAACAAGCTATGGGAGTATATATCACAAACTTTCACGTCCGGATGGACACACTGGCTCACGTGCTATATTACCCGCATAAACCCCTGGTAACCACTCGCTCTATGGAGTACCTGAGATTCAGAGAGTTGCCTGCTGGAATTAATTCTATTGTAGCCATTCTGTGCTACACCGGCTACAATCAAGAAGATAGTGTTATCCTCAATTCTTCTGCTGTAGAGAGGGGCTTCTTCAGGTCTGTGTTCTACCGCTCCTATAAAGATTCTGAGTCCAAGCGCATGGGGGACCAAGAGGAACAGTTTGAGAAGCCAACCAGAGCTACTTGCCAGGGTATGCGCAATGCCCTTTACGACAAGTTGGATGAGGATGGTATTATTGCTCCTGGTATCAGGGTGTCAGGTGATGACGTAGTCATTGGGAAGACTATAACTCTGCCTGAAAATGATGACGAGCTAGATGGAACAACCAAAAGGTACTCAAAGCGAGATGCTTCCACTTTCCTAAGGAACAGTGAAACTGGAATTGTGGATCAAGTTATGTTGACCTTAAATAGCGAAGGATACAAGTTTTGTAAGATAAGAGTGAGATCTGTGCGCATTCCTCAAATAGGAGATAAGTTTGCTTCTCGACATGGACAAAAGGGAACTTGCGGTATACAATACCGCCAAGAAGACATGCCCTTTAGCTGCGAAGGCCTTACTCCTGACATCATCATTAATCCCCACGCTATCCCGTCACGTATGACTATTGGCCATTTGATTGAATGTATTCAAGGCAAAGTGTCATCGAACAAGGGTGAGATTGGCGATGCAACTCCATTCAACGATGCTGTAAATGTGCAGAAGATATCCACCCTTCTGCAAGAATACGGCTATCACCTACGAGGCAATGAAATAATGTACAACGGACACACTGGAAGGAAGATCAATGCTCAAGTGTTCTTGGGACCCACTTACTATCAGAGGCTCAAGCATATGGTGGACGACAAGATTCATTCTCGAGCTCGAGGTCCAGTGCAGATCCTCGTGAGACAGCCGATGGAGGGAAGGGCGAGGGATTTGAGGTCTGCGTTTCGGCGAGATGGAGCGTGATTGTCAAATAGCTCACGGTGCCGCCCAGTTCCTTCGGGAGAGATTGTTCGAAGTTTCAGACCCGTATCGCATACACGTTTGCAATTTCTGTGGCTTGATAGCTATCGCCAATCTGCGTAATAACACATTTGAGTGTAAAGGATGCAAAATAAGACTCAAATATCTCAAGTTCGTCTCCCGTATGCCGCCAAGCTCCTCTTTCAAGAGTTGATGTCAATGAACATTGCCCCGAGGTTGATGGTAGTTTAAATTTATCCTAAATAATTATCTTTAAGAAAATTTCTGTTTGTATTTGACTTTTTGTAAAACACACATGCACTGTTCTATGTTCATAATGTTATTGTGTTAAATAAATAAATTTTGAAATAGAGCTTTTTATTTAATTCTCAAGTATCATCTCACGAGGAAGGAAATTTTTTTTTATTCATCTACAAAGTACACTAACTTACTGTGCCTGTCTTGCTAGGAAATCTTGTGGAGAGCAGGCACATTGGAGGGACCCAACCTTTCCCAACGGCTGTGTGATGAAACTGATTGTTTAACCTCCACACGTCAGGATTCTATTTTTTTTTGTAAAAAGAAGCTTCCTTTATTTTTAAAACAATTCTAGACCCTCCAATGTCCCTGTGTGCATGTTTTGTTAGTATGAAATAATGTATGCATACTTACATTCATAGTAACTCAAAATAAAGACACATCAGAGATGTGTTCGCGTGATGGTTTAGCATCTAAAGTGAAATAATAAAGAAAAAAAGGTGTAAGTATGATTAAAACAAGAATGTAAAGCCGCGCATCAAGGGCAGTTCACCCCACTATCACGGGGCAGTCCTGGTGAGAATGAGTGTGGCGAGCGGCCTGGCCACAAAGAGCCCAAGCACCCGCGTCCCTTAGCTGGTTTCCTGATAGTACCCTCATAGAAATGTAGGCAGGCACAGATATATATATATATATATATATATATATATATATGTAATATTATAATTAAAATAAAAAGTCAATCAGACCTCTGGCATATTGACCATTACATTTCTTGAAGCCCCTTTTAGAAAGTCTAAGAATTTGTGTGCATTCCCCCTTCGCAATAATTTCCAAACACTAAAATCTATTTTTGTAATGTAATGAAAAACGCTTTCAAATTTTTTAATTAGAAATAAACATAATATAAAATTTTTGAAATCTGACCTAAAAAGTATTAAAAATGGCTCACCTTACGTTTGAACTAAAATTACCGATAACCAAAATAATTAAAAATTGTAAATTATACATCTCCCTTGATGATGGACACTGCAATGCTGTTCGAAACGTTGGCTAATGAAGGAGGTAGCGCAACACGGCATAATACCCCAAAAACAAATCACTATTATATTTTTTTGAGTTTTTCTTTATTCATTATACAAGTTTTTTTTTTACAATTTTTACAAAATAGAATTAGAATGGAATAAAAGAGCAGTTGATTTAATTTAATGACGCGTGACATTTTTTGAAATAGTTCCTTACCTTTACCAATAGAATAGATGAATATTGTCAGGTAATTCGTAACCCGGGAATGTTTGTCTTTCTTTTAAAAAACAATTAAATATTCCGAAAAGCGAACGAATTGACTCTACGGGTAATGGCTGTTTGTTCGCAAAACCAAACAAATTAGCCTGAGGGGTTAACATTGAATCTTTGATAATACAGGAAATAAAAAATGGTAATAATTTTAATTATTACCATATTTTATTTACATGGCAAAACCGAACAAATTAGCCTGAGGGGTTAACATTGTATCTTTGATAATACAGGAAATAAAACATGATCATAATATTAATATAATAATAAATTTAATAATAAAAATAATAACATAATTAACTAAAAATAATAAACTTTTAATTATTTGTTGATTTGGTTACTGGAATGTAGCAGTAACAAAATTATCCGATTGCCCAAGTAAACGAACAAAGATTAGCAGACCAAAAGCGAGCAATTTTCAAAAATAATTTAATTCCTGTAGTCACATTAGGACAGATTAAAAGGGAAGTAGCAGATAGATTGCAAATGGGAAATAATTTAGAACAAATTAACACTAGTAATGTCATATCAGATGCATTGAATGTAGATAGTTTGGATAATATTCTAGTCGAAATGTCTAATGATATTACAATAGATTCAAATAACTTAGACTTTATTTATAATCTTAGGGAAATCAACATTGCAAATTTAAACTTTGTTGATGATAATGTAGTAGAATTAGCTAATTTACTTCGTAATAATATAAACAGATATATAGATGTAGAGCCAACAGTTACAAAATTACCAAAATTGTATACGTCAAAGAAATTATCTAAATTAATTTTTGAATTAAATAACATAATTTTACCAAAAATCATATTTGACGAAATTAGTTTTTTAGATCTTCATACAATAGTATATGCTAGTGCTATTACTGTTTGTAACAAGTTAGGAATTAAATTATCATCCTCTGATGATAGATCATATAGTTATAGTAAACCAGAATGGCAGATCAGATTAGAAAATGATGTGGTATTTTTAAGAAGTAACATAGCTAGAGTAATAGAATATAAAAATGGAAATAGAAGTAGGAAAATTTTGAGACATGTAGATGAAATTGGGAGAAAATTTGGTTATAACATTGATAGTCATAATAATGAAAATATAATCAATGATTTATTAGATTTATCAAAAAAAAAATTAGGCGTAAAAGCTAGTAGATTAAAAAGATATAATTATACCTATAATAAAAAATAAAAATAATAGATTATTCCAGAAAAATGAAAAAATGTTTTATTCCAAACTTGACGATAAACAAAATATTATTTCGAATAATAATATTTCGTTGCCATCTGAATCAGGCATGCGCGATTTTTGGACTAAAATTTGGATTAAGATATAAAACATAACGAGTTAAGTCCCTGGATAGAAAATGAAGAACTCAATTTTTCAGGCATTGAACAAATGAGTTTTTCTAATATATCGGTTGAATTGTTAACCAAAATTATTAAAAATACTCGATACTATATAATACTAGAAAGCCACGGGTTGCGATTGGATACATAATTTTTGGTACAAACGTCTGACTACTTTACATCCTCTTTTGGCAAAAAATCTTTCAAAATTTGTCAGTCAACCTCAAAATTTTCCAAATTTTCTAAGGGCATTACTTGTATGTTGCCCAAAAGCGAAAATATTAATAATCCCTCTCAGTACAGACCCATTACATGTTTACCGACAATATACAAAATTTTAACCTCTTGCTTGACAGATTTAATATATACTCATTTAGGTGGAATTTTTTTTTTTATCTAAACAACAAAAAGGTTGTTGCAGAAAACATATGGGATGTAAAGAACAATTAGTTATTGATTCTGTAATTCTAAAACAGATTCAAACTCGAAAACGTAATTTACATACTTGCTATATAGACTACCAAAAGGCTTTTGATAGTGTCCCGCACTCGTGGCTGATCAAAGTATTAAATGTATATAAAATTAACCCCATTATGATTAGCTTTTTGGAAAATATTATGTCCTTTTGGAATACCAATTTACTTATCAATGTAAAAGGTACGAAAATAGTAATACCGGGCATTTCAATTAAAAGAGGGATTTTTCAAGGAGACTCATTGAGTCCTCTTTGGTTTTGCTTAGCATTGAATCCTCTATCTAAAATGTTAATTAAAAGTAAGTTTGGAATGAAAGTTAAGGGTAATACAAGGGAGAGTAGTACAATTTCGCATTTATTATTTATGGATGATATAAAATTATTTTCGAATTCTGAACAAAATTTAGAAAAAATGATCGAGGTAGTTAAAAACTTTTCAGATGATATCAAAATGACTTTTGGTTTAGATAAATGTAGAACGATCCACATAGAGAAAGGTAAAATTGTAGATGGGGACGAGAGTATATTTAGAAATTTCCAAATTACTAGTATGAAAAGGGATGAGGTTTATAAGTATTTAGGATACCCACAATCAAATAGATTAGACCATACTAGTATTAAAAATGATATTAGGATTAAATTTCAAACTAGGATCAGGAAAATTTTAAAATGCAATCTATCTGCTAAAAATTTAGTAAAAGCAATAAATACTTGGGCAATACCTCTATTAACATACTCATTTTTTTTTTTTTTTATTTAACAATTTTTTTATATAAGATAATGTGTCCTTACTGGGGTACCGCGTTCTAATAATTATTGGACCATTTAATTTGCCATAATTAAATGGTCCAATACAGATTTAGATAACTTAGAATGATTAATTAGAACTACGCTAACAAAGTTTAATTGCCATCATCCAAATTCAGCTATAGAACGAATTAATTTACCTAGAAATTTAGGAGGTAGAGGTATAGTCAAAATAACTTCTTTGAAACATAATCAGGTAGAAATGCTAAGAACTTTTTTTCATAGGAAAGCTCATAGCTCAAAAATGCACAAAATAATTTACAAAGCAGATAGAAACATTACACCTTTAAATGTATACGACGAGAATGCCAATATTTTTATAAATCCCAACCAGGAATTATTAGATTTCTGGTCCATTAAAATTTTACACACAAAACACTTCAATTATCTCAACCAAACGTATGTTGACAAATTTTCGTCAAACAAATGGTTGAGTATTGGAGAGTTGAGAGCGAAAATAGAAGGATTTATGCTTGCCATTCAGGATAGAGTCATTAATACTAAAAATTATAGGAAGCATATATAATCAAAGATACAAATCAAATTGATTTTTTATGTAGAAAATGTTTGGCTTTTCCGGAAACTATAGAACATATTATATCGGGATGTTCTATATTAGCACCGTCCGAGTATACATTTAGGCATAATCAAGTTTTAAAAATAATTCACAAAAGTTTGGTAATTAAACATAAGTTGATTGACTGCCGTAATATAATACCATATTATGAATACGAACCAAATTCATTTTTAGAAAACGAATTTTATAAAATATATTATGATAAAACTATACTACAGACTGAACAATTAGTCATAATAGACCCGATATAGTTTTACATGACAAAATTAAAAAAATAACTTATATCATTGATGTCGCTATTCCAAATTCCTGTAATATTAAAAAATCTGTTAATGAATAAATTAGAAAATGCACAGATTTAGGAAATGAAATTAAAAGAATTTGGCATTCTCAGACTATAAAAATATTACCATTCGTTATTTCGGCTACTGGCATTATACCTAGCTCTCTCATTAAAAATTTAGGCGTATCAAAAAATTTATATATAAAGATGCAAAAGTCGGTCATTTTGAATACATGTAGAATAACGAAAGATTTTTTAAATATTTATGTTGAGGGATCAGTAGGATTTATAGGCCCTGTTAGGAGTTCTACCGAGCCGAACCCTCTAATATGAAAATATCTGGAGTCGGTGAATTATTATCCCATTGGTGAGTTGACGTGTTGTTCTTGTATTGTTTTGTATTTATTTTGCTTATATAATGCACTTGCATAATGTTGATTGACTAGATGATCATTTGTGGAAAAGTGTGTGGAAGGGTTTAGTTTTTCCTATGGGGAAGATTTAACCCGGACATAAAATCGGAAATAGTTAAAAATAAACTCAAATTGGTGATCCAATTTATATTTAGCGTAATTTATGTTCTGTCTAATGGCCAGTGGAAGTAAATTGTTCAGCTTTGTTACAAAATATCTAAAATTTCTTTGGCCAAATGTTTTAGTGAAAGTGATACGTAAGATATTATGCCCTTTGGATCTAGTATTGCGAACAGTTTGGACATTGTCAAATAGAATTCTGTGTTTAAAGAGGTACGTTTGTATGTTGCCAATATCCAAAACACAGATTCTCCTAAAGATTTTGTCCGAACTGCTGGCGATTGGCAGTTTTACTATTATCGTTATAATTAGCTTTCGAGCTTTAAAGATGGGATCAAGGGCGGCAGTGGTAACTCCTCCCCAGGCTTGAATACCGAATATAAATGGACTGAAATCACAGTAATATGGAAAAGTCAGTGAGTTAGTTTTGATTTCTGAGCAGTGATAACCTCTGGCTCCAGATTCCAGTGAATAAAAAAAATTCAATTTAATTTGTATGTTTTGAATGCGTTACTTCATACAATTATTATAATTTATAAAATAGTGATAGAGACTCTCAGTATCCCCTTGGTGAAAGACCACCATTCAGAATGAAGCTTTGCTTGAAATAGCTTTAGCCGTGTTTACTGATCAGATCTGAATAGCCAGGAACTTCCCAACATTCGTTTTCTCCTCCCTTCAACCTCACAATAGAAGTGTGTCGTTCCACTCATTTTACAGGCTCAGATCGGATTCCAGGCTCAGCCGAATGGACTCGATTCATTGGACTCGTTCCTTTGATTCCTTTCGTTCCGCAGAACCCACGGAATCCTATAGAATCAAACTCATTGTATCGTTTCGCCGGACGCACTGAATACGGTGCAATCTAACATGTTGTTTGATTCCACCGGAATCTGGAAAAACCGGATTCATCGAATCAGCTGGAACGAAACTCATTGAGTTCGTTCAGCTGGACTCACCGGACCCGGTGGTATGTCACTGAGTTGGGAAACAATAGGAGTTACGAGAAGAGTTCAGAAGAGTGAACGAACTTTTCAGATTTACTTACCTAAGGAAGGGTTGTTTCTAGTTCTTATATCATAATCTAAATAATGTACGACTACCATAATATAGGCATGAGCCTTGTATGGTAGGTAGTTGAGAAAATCACAAAAATTGTAATTTAAATTTTATAAATAAAAAAAATTCCACACAGGAAGCCCTGAGGAAAATAGTTCCCTCAGAACCTATGTAGAGTTTTTTTTCAGGTATTTTGGGGCTCCAGACCAGAGGTGGCTGCCAAAATCAACCGCCGAGCGCACTTTCGACAGGGTTAGTAATAGTTGTGTACTATTAAAGAATCTGCGGATCCTGTACAGTATGCACAGCTTCTGAGAAGCTAACTAGAAGAAGTCCCTTTTTTTAATTTTTTTTTAATATTAACTCCACACAGGAGGCCCTGAAAAAAATAATTTCCCTCAGGGCCTATGTCATCTTTGGGGATGCTGTGTGGAGGGTCTTTTTGTGGAGAGGAAGGAGTGAACATGGGTCTTGAAGAGTCCCAAGTTGTAGGAGGGAGGAAACACAGAGGCCGGCAGTTCGTTCCACAGCCGAGCTGTTGAACCTAAGAACGAATCGTAGAAGCGACCCGTTCTCATGTGACAAATGTCAACCGTGTACAAATGTTGGGCGCGCGTTTGGCGTGTATCCCGACTACGCACCGGTGCCGAAGGGATCAATGACGCTAGTTCCTCAGAGCATCTTCCATTGTAATACCGATAGAACAAGGACAGCATACCTACCTGACGCCTGTGCTGTAAAGATTGCAGTCCGTTTGTTAAGATTGGGGAATCTATCAAACGTACCGCCCGTTTCTGCACAGAGTCAAGGGTTTTTTCAGGTATTTTGGGGCTCCGGACCAGAGATGGCTGCCAAATTCGACAGTAGGGCGCACTTGCGATTTGTACAGGGTCAGCAGTTGTGTACTATTAAAGTATCTACGGGCCCTGTACAGTACGCCCAGCTTCTGAGAGGCCAACTTTACTCTGGCTTCGATGGAGCCCCCGTACCTGAGCTGGCCACTTATAGTTACACCAAGCATATCAATGGAAGGCCTGTTCGGAAGATTGCTTCCGTTGAAGGAGACTAGATTATCATTTGAATCCCTTTTAGACGTAATCAGAAAGGATTGGGTCTTTGAAACATTAAATTCGACAAGATTATTTTTACCCCAGGACGAAATACTCTCGAGATAACCGTCCATTCTCTGCTTCAAAACCCTCCGAGCTGTTGGAGTGTGTGTGCCCTTTGGGGGCCTGTCAAACAAAAAGCTATCATGAACTGTACTGTCATCCGCGTAACAATGAATCGGTGCACATGTCAAAAGGTCATTGATGTGCAACAAAAACAAAGTTGGAGACAGAACCGATCCCTGTGGGACGCCAGCATTTATAGAGTGCGAGGAAGAGGTGAAACCGTCAGCAACCGCTTGAATCGACCTATCCCTGTGCCTGAGCTTGGGGTGACACCAAGCATATCGATGGAAGATAGCTTCCGTTGAAGGAGACTAGAAGAAGTCCTTGTGTCTGAGCTTGGGGTAACACCGAGCATATCAATGGAAGATTGCTCATGTTGAAGGAGACTAGAAGAAGTCCCTGTGCCTCAGCTTGGGGTAACACGTTACACCAAGTATATAGATGGAAGACTGCTTCCGTTGAAGGAGACTAGATGAATTGCTATTTCTTACAAATAGTTTAGTATTTTGTAGGTTTAAATTTTTTGTTGCCATATATTTTATTTTAATTTTTTTATTGACACATTAGAATAATTTTTTTATAAAATATGATTTGGTAATGTGAGCCTCACTGGGTGCTCTACCCATGCTGAGGCCCTCATTTTACAATGTTATGTGACAAATTATGTTGGTAATTAAAAATGTAGTATTTTGAAATTATGTTGAAAATGAATTTGAATGAAATATTAAGAAATAAAATAAAATAGAAGAAGTTAATAAATAAGTAATGTAATAAAAATAAAATAATTAAGCCTGTTATAAAAATGTATGTATTGTAACATCATTGGTTTTTATAACTATGTATTCATCAATGACATTGTTGACCAATTTAAAGATGTTAAAGTCCTGTAATACTCAGAAATGTCAAGTAATACGATTTTACAAAACTCATTATAATATCTTCCATGAATATACATTAATTAATATTAAATTAATACCCGCAGAGCCGGGCCTGAGCCAAACGGCTCTGCGTCAAAACTAGTAGACGCCTAGGTAATCAATAATATTCAGATGATTTGTATTTCTACACATTTGTACACAGTTGACACTTGTCACATGAGAACGGGTCGCTTCTACGATTCGTTCTTAAGTTCAACAGCTCGGCTGTGGAACGAACTGCCGGCCTCTGTGTTTCCTCCCTCCTACAACATGGGACTCTTCAAGACCCATGTTCACTCCTTCCTCTCCACAAAAAGACCCTCCACACAGCATCCCCAAAGATGACATAGGCCCTGAGGGAAATTATTTTCTTCAGGGCCTCCTGTGTGGAGTAAATATAAAAAAAAAAAAAAAAAAAAAATTTCTGTGTAGCGCGGTTTTAGTGAAAAATAATCTTATGGGCGATGTTTAGGACTGTTAGGTGTTAGGTATACCAGCGCTTTGGTGCCTTGACAATTTGGCGCCCAGAGCGGACTGCTCCAATTGCGCCCGCATAGGGCCGGCCCTGAATACCAGTGTCAAAATTCGTGTCTTGGGTGTATATTCGATGGAAACTTGACATTCATTGCACACATTAACAATATAACTAATAAGGCTTTAACCTGTCCGGTGGTATGACCGTACAGGTACTGTGAGAAAAAAATTCCTTGTAAGAAGTATGACCGTTCCCGTACGGTAGCGCCTAAAATTAATTAATTATTGAATTTCTTCCGGAAAACCGATAGTTACTGCCATCTAGGGACAATTTGTCATAATTTGCAAAAGTTTTTAGCGATTTAGGTACATTACCAACGGAGTTATTCACAATTAAAATATTCCGTGATGTCACCGTCTGGCAGTTGGTGGTAAACAACATTTTTATTGCGAGCGACGTCTTTTGTGAAGTGAAATTTGTGGTTTTTGTTTGTTTTTACACTGAATAACCTAATCATCTTGCATTAAAAATTACCTCACGTGTTTGGATATGTTGTACATGGATATTATTACATATATTGTACCGACAGTGTTTGTTTTCAGTTTGAATACAGTTTTTGACAGTTTGAACAAAATTCAATAATGAATCGTAGTGTTATGAACTATTTGAAATATTATTCGTTATACTGTTAACACACTATGAGCGGGAATGGTATTTTTACCCGCGCGGCCGACTGGTGCTTATCGGCGGGACGGGTAAAAATACCCTTTACGCCGGCTCCACTTCAAAGGCGAGGAAGGTAAAGTTACCCCATTATTTCCCGTGACTATTTAATCTAAACGCTTGAAGACATTACAAACTACACACACATATAACAAAAAAAAACATAAGCCGTTGTTTCTTTTATGTACACACATACTCTTGCGCAGCTCAATGAGAGATTGCTCGTAATAATTAGGCAATTTTATTGTGTTAAATTTCTAAGATTGTTTGTTAGGTGTACTGGGAATATGAGTACCTATTATATTTTTATGACATGTTATAAATTCATTGACCTTTACTTTTATGAGATAATCCCGAGGATGTTATTACAATAATCATTTCCTGAATGAGAGATAACACAAAAATTGTTTAGCAATTGGATGTATTCCCGGCACTCGTTACTTGTGCGCTAATATACACGTGCTTTAGTTATGATATACAGAGTTACAAAACAGATGTGTTTTTTAGTGGAATTTATTTAAATGATATTTTCTTTTACCCTTCAAAAATGTCTTCAGATACTAACGAAAGGGATGAGGATATATTTTTGCGCTAATCGCGTATTAGGTTATTCATAATTTGGACAGTGTTTTACTGTGATTTGACTTTGTGATTCGTATTGATAACTAGCTCAATTTTTATATTTTAATTTTATAAAAAATGGTTAACCCTTTGAATGAACAAGACATTGCTGATATTTTAATCGAAAGTGAAGATGAAGATGTTTACGAGGATCTTCATGATTTGCCAATACATTCAGATAGCTCATCCGACGAATCTGATGGGGATGAAACTCTCCCTAGTTGTTCAACATCCAAAAAGAGAAAAGTTGATCATCGTAAATGGGATCAGGGTAAGTTTACGCCCATTATTCATGAATTCGATTCAACTAACTCAGGTATAAGAGCAAATATTCCCGTTAGTGAAAATTCATTGGAAATAGACCTTTTTGACTTATTTTTCACACTTGATATAGTAAAAACAATTGTCAGCGAAACAAATAAATACGCTGCAAAAATTTCTTTAG
Organism: Hesperophylax magnus; assembly: GCA_026573805.1. Classification (NCBI taxonomy): domain Eukaryota; kingdom Metazoa; phylum Arthropoda; class Insecta; order Trichoptera; family Limnephilidae; genus Hesperophylax; species Hesperophylax magnus. The sequence continues at coordinate 12,619,279 of JAIUSX010000121.1, forward strand.
ACATTTCTCTGAAGCTAAAATGATGAAGTGGAAAGACACCACGGAGGCTGAAATATATACATTTTTAGTCACGATTATGCTTATGGGACTTGTGGGAAAAAACTCGCTGAAGAAATACTGGACAAATAATCCAATACATAATTGAAAAACCTTTTTTCAAAGTATTATTTTAGCAAGATAGATTTTTTCTTTTGCTCCGAGCTCTTCATTTTTCTGATAACGATACTGCGACAACCGATAAATTATATAAAATAAGAAATCTTCTGGAACCATTGAAGACCATTTTCAAATCAACTTTTTACCCATATCAAAATCTGTGCATAGATGAGAGTCTCTTGTTGTGGAAGGGAAGACTTTCATTCAAAATTTATATTCCCTCAAAACGACATAGATTTGGGATCAAATTGTTTGTACACTGTGATGCACTCACCGGCTATGTTTTGGATGTAATTGTGTACACTGGCTCTGAATCAGACATACAAATGAATCCCGACATTGGTATATCAGGATCAGTTGTTACCACTATTCTTGCAGATTATTTGGAAAAAGGTCACAGAATGTTTTTAGATAATTGGTATACAAGTCCAGCCCTGTTCGATTTCTTGCATAAACATAAAAGTAATGCATGTGGAACGGCTAGAGCAAACCGGAAAGATATGTCCAAATTTGGTACGGAGAAAATGAAAAAAGGGGAAATGAAGTCTTTGAATTCAAACAATCTCATGGCGCTGAAATTGCACGATAAAAGGGATGTACTTATGCTTAGTAACATACATACAGATGCAATGATTGTTACTGATAAAATTGACTTCTCCACAGGAGAAAATAAAATAAAACCAGAGGTAGTTTTAGATTATACCAAGAATATGGGAGCTGTTGACAAAGTTGACCGCATATTGGGCTTCGCAAGCAGTTCCAGGAAGTCTCTAAAATGGTATAAGAAAATTTTCTTCAGATTGATAGACATTTAATAAACATATAAACAAAATATAATATAATATAATAAAATATAATACATAAACAAAACTTAGTGTCTCAAATGATCGAAAAATATCACACGCCAGGGCCGGCATCATCTGGAGGAAGGAGAGTAGTGGATCAACCAACTCGCCTTTTAGGAAAACATTTTCTCCGTCCTGTACCAGAAACTGCAGCCCAAGGAAAGCGAACTCAACGACAATGCCATGTGTGTAGACATACAGCAGTTCGAGCTCAAAAAAGAAGTGACACGAAATATATGTGCACCGACTGCAATCTTGCATTTTGCGTATATCCATGTTTCGAAGACTACCATACGAAAAAGCAGTATTAGTTAGTGAAGACAATTTTATTCCTAAGATAGTGTACATAATAATTAGAATAGTGTTATTGTAATTATTGACTGCATATACATTGTGTACCTATGTTTAATTTTTATAATGAAAATACAATAGTATAAGTGTAAATAATAATACGTATATGTAAGTGTGTGAAAAAAGTTGTGCTTCCGGGGGGAAGCACAACTTTTTCAATTCAACTCAACAAGGGGATCAAGGGGTTGATCCCCTTGGCATCATTAAAATTGTGGTAAGTGAATCTGATTTTTATTAAGTAAAAACAAAAATCTGCTCCGATTTCGATGGTTGGCGATTTCTGCAAAATTGTTTTTATTATTTCCTTCTAAATAGCTTAGTATTTGTTTTTTCGTGCTAGTTACTAAGCATTTTTTATTATTTTTTTACACTCTACGAGGTGGCATTTATTTTTTTCTATATTTTGATTGTTGAAAAAACTCCCTCCAGCGGGACCGTTTTCTTTCCAGAAACTCACCACTGGACAGGTTAAAGATGCTTGGCTTCCTTTGCAGAAATTTAACTGATTTTAATTCATTAGATTGTATGAAAACCCTCTATATTTCATTAGTTAGAAGTCAAGTGGAATATAATTCACCTATTTGGTCCCCTTTGTATAAAGTTCACTCTAACAATATATAAAGACTTCAGCTCAAATTTCTTAGGTACGTAAGTTTTAAACTCAAAATTCCAATTGAATACATTAATTATGTCCGTTTGATGAATCAATTGCATCTAATAACACTGTCTGACAGGAGAATTATGTCAGACCTGGTTGTGTTACTCAGAGTCATTAACAACTTAATTGACAGCCCTGCCATCGTTGCCACTATTAAATTCCATGTGCCGACTAGGAACACAAGACAAAATGTAACATACAATAATGTGCAATACATACACAACCAACTATCAGACACACTCACCAATCAACAGGATGCATGATCTGAGCAAAAAGTTTGGGGGTACTATTGACATTTTTGCTGACTCCATTTATAGAATTAAGTGTAATCTATACCAGCACTTTGTTGAATCCTACAAATTATAGTAGCGTTGGTAATGTAGTTTTAGTGATTTGTCTTATATATAGTATTGTTCTAGTTTCTATATTATTTTATTTTACTGTAACATTTTTACTAATATTGTTTCATATTCTGTCTATCAGTTTAACATTATTTCATGCTTTAATAACATTGTGTATAATACTCGATGATTCACTAGATAGATTCTGTTATTTTTGTTATTTGTTATTGGGGTGTTATGCCGTGTTGCGCTAACTCCTTCTTTAGCCAACGTTTCGGACAGCATTGCAGTGTCCATAATCATAACAATAATAATAAAAATACTTTTGGCCGTGAAAATCTTAAATCATATTAGATTCAGTTTTTAAAATCCATCTAAAAGCTGAACTGGGCGTAAAACCAAATAAAATATAATAAAAGTACATAAACAAGCAGAAGTGAGATTTGTGATAAAGGCCCTACACACCATCAGACTTGCAGAACACAACATGTTGAACCACCAGCCGAATTATTATTATGTATTATGATGGGCCAACAAAGGGAATAATAATAATTCGATCGGCTGCTATGCCTACACACGATCCGACTTGCAGAAACCTGACTATTGGGTTCTTCAAGTCGGATCATGTGGAGGGCCTAATACGATTACACGTAATTGGAAAAGGTTAGTTATATAAGTACTAGTAAGTTTTACTTAGTCTAGATCTATAAGTTTATCTTAGCTGCATCTCTAAGGATAAATCTAAACGGAAGAGAGAAGATTTTGCCTATATAATCTACTCTCACTTTATAAGAACTTTGAACCAGTTTTGAAATTATAGTCCTAAAAAAAATAACAATTTTTATTACTTACAATGCATATTATTTTCGAGTCACATGCAAAAAACTGAATTATATTTCTTTGCACATGTATGCCAGAAAACTTAATATGTGACATACAAGGAGGAGGATATAAAGTTATGGTTTTTGTGTAACTCTAAAAAACTCTTTTCGGAGTTACCTAGTTGTACTAATTACCCCTCTATATTATAATAAAAGTTTCGCATAATGAAACGTATTGCTTGATTGTAATTATATTACAAGGTAAGATGCTCGGCTGTCATGCAGTCTAGCAGAGGCAGGTTATACCCATACAGGGTATGAGTTAGTCCCTATTTAATGCGAGCATTTAAATAAGTGAGTTAGTAATACCAATCTAAATGCAAAAGGGTTTACGGAAATCAATAAATTACTTACTAACTTCATTTAGGCACAGGGCCATCGAAAAAGATGTCCCACGATTTTAAAATGAAATAACTAAAGGTGAATTATAGGCATAATTCTTATTTACCCAACAAAACACACAGATTTTTTTTTACATTACTAAAACTTAGACAATTTCAGTATGAATTCCCCCTGTTGCATGACAAACATGCGTGTTTTGGTGTTTTATACCTTTAATCATTATTTAAGCATTGAAGACAATATTAACGACTCTTACAACTAAAAATGTGAAACAGAAAAGACAGACAAAGATTCAGTCGCATCTAGGAAATTAACTCAGGACCTATTCCTTGATGGGGAAGTACTCTGACTACTGAGTTAATTTGACCATAGTAACTTAAGTCATTTTTAACTGTATCATACTTCCGACTGAGAGCTACCAACATTATCTTCATTTTCTTAACGCATACTGTTTTGGCTGCTATCTTTATGTATGATTTCAAGATTCTACCTGAACTGAAAGCAATCTAGATAGTATCGTGGTTATACTTAGTTATTTAATTTTAAAATCACGGATATCTTATTTGATGACCCTTTTTTTATAATGTCACAATAAAAAAAAATAATGGCAATATTTGCAGTCAGGGTGACACTTTTTTCCATTCATATTGCAACGGCACCCTCCCGAAGTGTCCCCATTCCCCTCGGGCCCTCAGTGTGGCCCTCGCGTCGCCCAACAGATATCTGTCTTGCACTGGGTGCATTTGAATCCATCGCACCCGTCCACCTTCTGAATGACAATCCCGCATCTGGGACATACCATCGCTTCCCGGGCGCCCACCATGCTCTGGAGACGGGTTTCTGAGACTTGATTGTCCAGTGTTCTCTTGTATTGCTCACATCTTATAGCCTAAGGATCGTGCAGACTCTACAAACAAATAATGTAAATTATATATTGTCAGTACCTACACTAAAACATAAATAGGAACATTTCAAAAATATGTTAAACTGAGGAAAATGTAACACTGACGAAATGAAAAATGTATGGAAAAATTGAATTATCAAGTATTATTATTCTATTCTATTTTTGTAAAAAAAAGTATTAGTGAGAATATGCTTTGTTTAATCGAGTTTTAGTCGATTACTTTGAAAACCACAAAACCATTTTTATTGTTATTTTGTGCTGAAAAATCGAGTTCTCTTTTCTTCTCAATACATTCCGGTTTTACACACAAAACTTCAAAAATGTATCTTCCATTTGGGTAAATATATTAATTATTTTTTCTTGTTTTTGATACTGAATTGAACTTTTTACTGGCACAAAAAATTATATATGAAATTCATTTATGGAAAAATGTTTCGGTTGTATAAATTAATAATGTTATTGGTACTTATGTAGATAAATAATTAAAGTTTAATTTTTTCAATGTAGAATAAAACATTAAAAATACAAATTATATAATCCTGAAATGCATTGGGTACATACATGCCATATTTTAAAGATTTAAAAATTCTTGTATCCCTTGGGAAACCTGCGTAGGACTGGGAAAGAGGACATGCTGCCACTATAACCAAAAAAGTTACTACGAATTTGCAAGTCACATTCTGATGTATTTTTTGTTATAATAGGTTGGTAAACATGAAAGGTCTCGTTTATCAGGATGTGACATTTGCAAATTTCTAGCTGCCTTTTTGCTTATGATCTTGAGAAAAGTTGTTTAAAATATTTAGGCAAATGGTAATTTAAGTTGTAATATCGCCGGTGGAAAGAATAGTGGCTAAGAGCCAAATGCTATCTGGCGCTTTAGCCAATTATCCCTACCAGCTTTGATATGATGTTTTAGTCAAGTAATAAAAATAATATTTTCATGTAATACTCTATTTTAGTGATTTAATGAGGTAATGTTATTCCTGCCTACCTTGCATAACACACAATTTATTTTATTGCAAATTGGGCAAGTGAATTTATTATTCGTATTGATGTATATCCATCCTTGGCAATCTGGAAATTGGCAGTTCTTTGCTTCTCCCATATTGCGCATTCCAATAGAAAAGGATTTTTCTAGATACTTCTCAAAAAACTCCTGGCTGACAATCTGTTTTATTTCACGGTGCAGGATAATGTTTGCAATCATCATCTCGGTAAGGACATTGTATTTCAACATCAGTACTCATTTGAACGAGGGTAGATATGCATTGTTTACAGAATGCATGAAGGCACTCTGCTATTATAACTCCGGCTTTAGGTTCACATTAATTCAAACAAACTTTACAATTGAAAGTTTCTTGGTTCTCCACCACATCTTGGTCATCTAGATCTACAAGCTCTGCATACAAAGCAGTATCAACTTCAACTTCAAGAGGCATTGGGTCCTGTTTACTGCAGCATGCAACTTTTTTTAAATTTTTTTTTAAAAGAAAGACAAACATTCCCGGGTTACGAATAACCTGACAATATTTGAAAATCTCCTACTACCACCACAGTAAGCTGAAAATGTTGCTTGTGTTTTGATGGAGGACTTAGCCAGCCGAGGAATTGAACACACTACGCCTGAGTGGGACCCAAGCGCGATGTCAACTCGGCCACCGACCGGTCTAAACTGAAAGTGATCTTTCTACAAAAGTCACAATTCCAGAGATTTCTTTGATTTCACGATTTGGTATGATTGTGTCACAAGTATACTTCAAGTTTCTAAATGGACATTTGATTTCAACATCATCAGTTGTTTCTAAAATTCTCTTAATGCATTCTTTGCATTAAGAGAATGCATTCTGTCAATGTAATCCCTGCTTTAGGTTCACACTCAGTATGACAAACTTCACATATGAAGGATTCTTGATTTACCACTATATCATTCTCACTTAAGGCCACAAGCTTTTGGTATAAGTTACTGGAAGCCTCTTCATCTCCACCGTTGAAAATTTCTCCACCAGTTGCAAGAGTAATTGATCTCTGAATAAAAAAATCAAAATCTTTAGGGCTTACTATTTCTCTGATTTCGTGGTGTGGTATAATCATTTCACAAATGTATTCTGCATCTCTATATGGACATTTTATCTCAGGGTCATTTGTTGTGTTAACAATTCTTATACATAATGCATTTTTTGCAGATTGAGTGAATACATTCTGTCAGTGTAACCCCTGCTTTAGGTTCACAAACATTCAGGCAAAATTCGCATTCAAAGGGATCTTGGTTTTCCACTAATTTACACCCATCAAGAACCAGTAGCGCTTCATATAAATTGTATTCTTCTGTGGGTACCACACCATTATTATTAACTGATTTCCCTCTTTTGTCTAAAAGTTCAAAATTAGCATTAATTTAAGGATCATTATCAATGTTATGTTCGACATCAAAACAATTGTCAATTGAAGAAGCTGTACCTGGTTTATATTCACCAATAGAAGAACTTGCTCTTATTGATAGTCCATGTTCTTCAGCGGAACTTACTTCTTCAAATTCATCCATTTTAACGACTCCCTAAAGGCAAATTAACTTGGCAATAAAATAATATTTGTGCACAAATACATACAACGGATACACACATGTTTAAGTGTTTGACATAAATATTAATGCTGAACTGAAACTGAATAATTGTATTCCAACAGACATAATAACTATTTTTGGCAACTTTATAAAAAGGTTTATACCTGTGTCCCGTGCCCATAAAATATTCCTTTGTAATGGTGATATGTTTTTTAAAGTTTCTCATCTGATCTGATAGTATTATTATCTTAATGACTGTACAGTCTAGAATTAAGCTGCTGCCACACGCAAAGCTCACATCAACAGATAATATAAAGCACAATAGCGCTCGCCATACAATCCCATACAGACCCGACACACGTAAAAAGATAACGCGCTATAAGTGTGGTTCTGAACTTCGCTAACCGAATTTATTTTACGTAACCGCTCCCGACGCGATATTTGAAAAGTTATGCGTCCCCCTCTCCGCCGTAAAAAGGAGAGGGGGTCATTTTAATTACGGAGCTACCAACTAAGTTCCGTGTTCCCTTTGACAGCCATGACATAAGCAGCCTAATAATGCATTTCTTATTTATTATGTTAGCTCATATCGTCATGTGTGCTAGTAAATTTAGAAACATAAAAAAAAACTTTATTTGGCAAACATACTTAACATATATTTAAAATATAAATATAATCAAAATTTGAAGTAAACAAATTTTCGCCCTTTCAAAATTAATCATATTTTTAATCTCAGTATGTTTATATGGTAATATCATTCGGTTTTTTGATAAAATTGGACGGCCTGATACCTACATAGAGAAGCTTCTAGTTTGTTCGTTTGTTGATTGTTTTCAATTGTTTTCCTGGGTAATCTGGTTTGCTCTCGTCAGCTCTCGTGCTCTCTTCTCGTTCCCTGCCCTGGTGTTGGTCCTTGCCGCCATTGCCTTCGACATTTTTGGAAATCGACGTGAGCTTATTTTACAATAATTTATTATATGTCGCTTTCGTCGATCGGCCGCGGCGTGCGAACTGCGAATTTCCTGATTCGACGGAGAGGTTATGTCAGGTTATGTGAAAATGCGCTATTTACGCGCAGATTGTTTAAAATCTAAAAAGTTTATAAATGGCATTTATAATTAAATAGTTGGCGGCATCATCATCTGAGGATGAGCTGTCCAACAGATCCAGCAATAGGCGACAAGTATCATCCATTTCGAAAACGTGCTCAAGCTGTCAGTAAGTAAAGTTGTCACTTTGACAGACGAAATTATGTTCCTCGGCCGCTCTCGAATTCAACTGACCCCCTCTCCTACCATAGGAAGAAATATTTGATAGCGTCGTGTGTCGGTAGAAAAGATGATGCGCTGTACATTAACTTTTGATGTGAGCTTTGCGTGTGGCAGCAGCTTTAGTGTTAAACGGAAGTGGAACCCTCTGTTAATTACAAAAAGAACCATTGAAGTTTTCAAACAGCATCCTGATGAGAAAATGTTAAAAACAAAATTTAGAAAACTTGGAATTTCTCAGTTTCAAAAACTTTTACACATTTCCCGACCCATTTTCCGAGAAAAAAATATTTCCGCAATAAAAAATTTACTATTATTAGATATATTTTTTTTGTAGATAGGCACAGTTCAAATTTTGGAATTTTATAAAAGCTTTTACAAAAATAGCCGGTTCCTTTGAAAAATAATATTGGGCGATCCAGTGACAGCAAAGTCACCGGGACAAAAAACCGTGAGAGAAATATTGTCATACATGATGTTGGGTTCATAAGTAAGATTTTTCTATTTTTCTATCTGCTAGTCTATTTATTAATTTTAAAAAATAGCCCATATTGTGGTGGCAATATAGTGATAAAATAATAAAAATAGGAATACATAATATAAACATTTTAAAACTAATATGATAATAACAATAAAAATAATTATTATTTGACATCTCAGTTCCTTTAAATGGGTAGTTGTCTTGAAACCTAGCAGATTTGCGTCTCCAAGTTCAGTCCTCTTCATATACTCGTATCCTTCATGAACCGAACTGACCGTTGCCAGTATTCCTGGGCACAATATTGAAGTTTGCCAGCACTGAGGTATTTTATTATTAACAAAAGGGGTTAGTAAAAAAATCAAATCAAAAAATAAGGTTAGTAATATTATAATGTTTATCTCACTTTAATGTGGCAAGCAGATAAGAATACATTATATTATCAAAATGACAATTTTTAAGATTATATTATCAAATGAATAAATTTCTTTCGAGGAATTTAAATATATCTATGAAACAAAACTTAATATTATACAGGCATTTTCTAGAATTTTCTGACCAAATTACGTGTTAATATAAAATAAAATAAGGAAGATATATTATTTTCTATTTGTGGAGCGAATACGAATCTTATACAGGCAATCGCATCTTTGTACGAGGGAAATTTGAATGCGTTAGAGTGAAAGGTGATTTTAAGAAATGGTTTAGTTTCACCAAAAGACATGATAAGCAAAGCTGTGGAATGTCACCATGGTTATTCAATCAGTCCACGGATTATGATACGTGATTACTAACAGTATGGAATATTTACAGTTGCTCATGTCTAGGAAGAATGAAGCATATGTGCAGAATATGCCATAATACGGACATGTGTCTAATGTGGTAGTCGAAAAGCATGTAAAAACTGTATTCAAATATATTTTATGAATAAAGAAGAAAAAAAAAAAAAAATTTATAAAAGTCCGAAGAGATTATAAAAATAGTGTACAATATAGTTGTGAATGACGAATACTTGGAGCCAGTGGATGAGTTTGTGTATTTTGGAAGTTTACAAGAGATGTAAAGGCTAATCAGGATATTGAAAGGAGGGTAAATGTAGGAAATTCCATTAACCTCTTGTTCGCCAGTGTATCCTTAAATATACTATTAAAATATTATTTCTCAGAATATCACTAGCTATTCTGCGTGAACTACTTATGGTAGCTAATATACTATTTTCATAAATATATAAACACATTACCTGGTAAGATGGTACAATTTACAAAAACATAATTTTGCAAAAAACGTAATAGTAAGTAATTTATTACGAAAATAAAATCAGCTGGTGCCCGGTGAAAAATTTTCGTCAACAATGAAGAAGTTAGTGGAATTGGAACAATACAGTTGGCATTAATAAAAAAATGGCTAAAGAAACGAAACTAGCAGTACACAATAGTGCTGATACTAACCAAGATGTATGGCAGTGAGGCGTGGAACTGGCAGAGGAAGAAATAAGGCCTATGTGTGGTAAACTTTTTATGACCGTGTTAAAAATGTAAAGGTCTGAGTTGAGTGGCGGTCGATCCTCTCTACCTACCCATGAAGGGAAGGGAGCAATATTATTAATAAATATTTGTGTACTTCCGTAACTAGATTCTTCGGCAGAATAATGCAGTTTGTCCACTATCTGGACTTCTATTATTTGTTGATAAGGTTTGATAACATCCCTTTTATCACACTTTAATATGGCAAACAAATAAAACATGCAATTAGTAAACGAGGTATTCACGGGTAAAGTTCACTAATTTAGTCAAGTGATTCTAGAAGACAGTACAAGTAAAATAGATGGATTACTTTTTTATCGAAATTCCCTTTTTTTTCATAATTTTTTTTTTCAATTGATCATTTTTAGCTGGAAACTACATTAAAACTATGATCACAGCCTTTATTCATTATGAACTTCCACATCCAGATGGACACACTCAGGGCCGGTCCTGATCCAAACGGCGCCTGGTGCGAGTAAAATTTTGGCACCCCTTGTCAAAACCAGTAGACACCTAGGTGATCACTATAATCAATTATATTGGGATGATTTGTATTTTTGTATCCGAAATCTGCGAATAGCGTTTGTGTTGGATAAGTGGAGGGTTTCTTTAGAATTACCTTGATGATTAGCTTCTGGACCACTTTGATCGAGGTTAGAATATTTTTGTATGACCCCCCCCATCCAATAATTCCATATTAAATTAGGTGACCAGATAAATCATCAAAATGATAATTCATCACATCTTTAAAAAGTTATATAAAGTCATGGAAAGTGATGAAACAAAAACTTTATTAACTGGGTTAAGTAGGTTAGGTTAAGTAAAAATTATTTTTTTTCATCGTTTTTAATGACTTTATATCACTTTTTAAATATGTGTTGAATAGTCACTGTGTTGAGTTAGCATGGAACCATTAAATTAATGACTGGATTAGTGCGTAGTATACTCTTTTTAGGTTACTGAGTTTTAAAATATTTCTTAATCTTATGAATTTATTTACACACTTTCAGATACGCTTAACCAATTCACAGATATGGCTCTTCCACTTCATATTTTGTTCTATTATCACTCCGAGATATTTAATTTCTGATACTGAGTTCAATAAACAAAAATCTTTTTTTTGGCCCCAAAAATGGCATAGGTCCTGAAGAATTTTTTTTCCTCGGGATCTCCTGTGTGGAGTTAATGGAAAAAAATATATGTATATAATATATACTGGATATTAAGGGACTTGACTTACTTTAGATTCCTGACATTATTTCCTGACATTACAAACATACAACAACAGTGACACGGTGAGCACATCAAATATTCGCTCTATACAAATTAATAGAAAACCAGTGAATTTCTATACTCAAAAGCAGCGAAAAGTATATTAAAACGTGGCTTCAATTGCCCACAAGTGTAACTGGTCTTACATCTTTTAAAAAAGTGATTTTAAAGTGTCAAAAGTGAAAACAAAATAATAACTAAAAGTGACTCAGTGCGAATATCTGGAAGATTATTATTGCTACCTGCCTTGTCAAACTTACTGTCTCGCAGTGTATTGCCTACATAAGTACTCATAGAAATATTACATAGGTACTCGGAGTAAACCAACTTTCAGGGGAGTGAAACCATTGCAGTTAAATAATTAAATAAAAATAATAACCTTTTTCTACTTGCAATCCAATTTTTACCATAATGGATGTCGAAGCATTGATAACAAATGTAGAAAATGCTGTGGCTGCATTTAATACCTGTTTAACGGATCCAGCAAATAAGTTCACGAAAGACCAAATAACAAAACTAACCCCAATTACAAGTCATTTCTTAATAGCTATTGGTAGATTGGCGTAAACGGTGTCTAATAAAACTGCTAGTCTAGAGGGTGAATTACGGGCTTATAAGGAAATCGGAATAAATATCCCAGCCCCACAAATCAACCTCGACATTTGCGAGGTAATTTCTGAAATTAATGAGCGTAGCGAAAGAGCTAAAAACATCATTCTTTGTAATATACCCGAAAGCACTGAAACGACTGCGGCCAACAAATTAATAGATGACAAAAACAAGGTAACGGTTTTAATCTCTGCTCTCGATGATACCGCAAACCATGATATGCTACGCGTTTACCGCATTGGAAAACCAAGTGTTGAAAAACCAAGGTCCCTTAAAATAGAATTCAATAACTCCACAACATCCAGAACATTACTAAGTAAACGTCATCTTTTAAAAAACAACACAAGGATATACCCTGATGCTACAATTTTTCAACAAAAACATCTAAAAAATCTAAGAGAAGAACTGGAAAAACGAAAGTCAAATGGCGAAAATGATATTACTATAAAATATGTAAACGGAAACCCTAAAATAGTGCAAACACCGCCAAAAAACGATGCAAACTCAAGATATACTACCAGAACGCGCGGGGACTACGCACCAAATTAAATGAACTACGTTCTACAATATCGCTACACCATTACGACGTATATGTGCTGACAGAAACTTGGCTCGACTCGGAAATAAAATCCACAGAACTCGGACTTAACAACTACAAAATTTTTCGCTGCGATAGAAACTCTAAATCCAGTTCCAAAACAAGGGGAGGCGGAGTACTAATTGCAATAAAGAAGAAATTGATGTCAAGAAAACTCAAAACAAAAAATAATACACTCGAACAACTATTTGTACAAATTGATACCACTGTAGAAAAGATAATAATTGCAACTTTATACACACCACCACTATCTGATGCCGGAAACTATCGAACCCACAGCGAAGACGTTGAAAATCTACTCTACAAATACCCTAACTCTAAAATTATTATTCTCGGGGATTACAACCTCCCTAACCTAAAATGGAAAACAAGTGATAGTGGTTTCATTGTTAATGAAAGTCAAAATGATCGTGCACGTGAGATATTAGATATGACAAATTTTTTAAATCTTTTACAACATAACTTTATATACAACATAAATGATCGCTTACTAGATCTAGCAATATCAAATTATCCTAAATTGTTCATTGAGAAATGTAATGATCCTCTGTTACCTGTTGATAATCATCACCCCCCTCTTTATATTAAGTTAAATATATGTGGCGTCGAGCCGAAACCCGTTGAAAAAACTCTCAACTACAAAAAAGCAGATTTTGAATCTATAAATTTTCATCTTTCGCATGTTGACTGGTCTTTTTTGTATGACGTTAATACTGACGATTCCTTAGAAAATCTATATTCAATATTCTCCACCACTATCAAATCATATGTACCACTATTTACTCCTAAAAAACATACATCTCCAACTTACTTCTCATCAGAACTAATAGCCTCACTACAACAAAAAAAAATACTTCATAAAAAATTCAAAAAAACTCTGAGGAAAATCGACTATACAAATTTCAGTGAAAGTAGGAAAAAATGCAAAGATCTCTCTAAAATCTGTTATAAAACATATATAAATTCTATCGAGAACACAGCCTTAAACTCGAACAATCTCTGGAAATTTATTAAAAAAATAAACAACGACAGCACAGACTATCCTCCAGAAATGCACATGGACGACAAATACGCCAACAATACGCAAGACATTGTAAATCTTTTTTCTGATTTCTTTAAAAATGTTTATGATGATGAAACACTAGAAGAAAATATTCCTTCATACACATTCAAAAAAACCACACATTTAACAGACTGCTACATCACCGAAGAATCTTGCAAAAAAAAATTAAGTTCCTTAGACATAAACAAGTCTGCAGGCCCGGACACCATCCCGCTAATTTTCCTAAAACAGTGCTCCTCCGTATTGTCTAAACCACTAACCATTTTATTTAACCACCTACTATCCTCTGGATATTTTCCCGTCTACTGGAAATCCAGCTATATTATTCCAATATTTAAAAAAGGTGACGAGACTGACATTTCAAACTATCGACCAATATGCATACAATCTGTATTACCCAAAATCTTTGAATCTTTAGTTTTGGAAGAAATATATCCCACACTAACAAAGTTAATAAATGACAAACAACATGGCTTCATTAGAGGTAGATCAACTACAACAAATTTACTACTGTTTCAAAACTATATATTGGAGTCTTTTTCTAAAAATAAACAAGTTGACTGTATATATACTGATTTTTCGAAAGCCTTTGATAAAGTGTCTCACAAAGTACTGATCCAAAAACTTCATGCTATAGGAATCAGAGCAAATATGTTAAGCTGGTTAAGTAGCTACATATCTGGTAGAACTTTACTTGTTAAAATAAAATCTTTTTTATCTAAACCATTTTTGGCCACTAGTGGCGTACCGCAAGGTAGTCATCTTGGCCCAATTTTATTTATTGTTTTTATAAATGACATTGTCAACTGCTTTAAAAATGTCAATGTACTGCTATTCGCCGACGATATTAAATTATATAAAGAAATAACCTCCTTAAACGACTGTCAAGTTCTTCAATCTAATATAGACATGCTAAATAACTGGTGTTCACAAAACAATTTATATTTAAATGTAGAAAAATGCAAAATTTTGACCTTTTCCAGAAAAAAAACATCACAATTTTTTGGCTATTCAATAAATAATACAAATTTAGAAAGAGTAAAGGAAATGCGAGATCTTGGCATAATAATGGATGAGAAACTAGACTTTACGGCCCACATTCAACAAATTGTGAATAAGGGTATGAAAACATTAGGTTTTATATTAAGAACAATTAAAAACTTTGAATCTTTACAAATCATAAAACTATTGTACATATCCCTTGTTAGAAGCCTGATAGAACATAACTCCATAGTTTGGTCGCCCTTCTACAATGTACATATTCATAATGTTGAAAGAATTCAAAGAAAATTTCTACGCTTCGTCAATTTTAAACTTAACATCCCTTTAGAACACATAAATTACCAGTCATTATTGAATCATTTAAATATTCCGACATTAGAAAACAGAAGAAAAATAAACGACCTAACCTTTTTATTAAAATTATTGAACTCTAAATTCGATTGTTGTGAACTCCTGCATTTAATAAATCTACACATACCTACACGAACAACTAGGCAAATATCAACATTTTACATACATACATCTCATTCCAACTATAGTTTTCACTCTCCAATACAACGTTTACACAGTCTTGGTAACAAATACTTAAATAATATAAATGTATTTGACAATAATTTGAACTTGGCCAACTTTAAACGGAGTATGTGCGAACTATTTTTACCTAATTTGTAAACTATTGTTATATTTTCTTATTATCATTATGGTTGATTTTGTGGGTTTTGGCAGATTTTATATTTTTCGTCTCACTTACTCTATCCATACCTATATTTTTAAAATTCTTATATTTTATGTAACATATTTTGTCAACTCTGATATTTTTTTATGTAACCTGTATTTTGTTAACACTGATTTTTTTTTTTTAAATTTTTTATATGTAATCTGTATAACTAAAAAATAAAGATGTACATTATTATAGGTAAAAGCCCTATGGGCGTTTAAATAAATAAAATAAATAAATAAAATAAAAAATAAAATTATTTGGATTAAAAAATGGTCTCCGGTGACATTTTTTTTTCAACTAATAATGTAGTAAATTAGCAGGTATTGGACAGCTAGGGTCCGATGTGAGGGGTTGGGCAGTTACTCGGCTGCGTGACCAGTGGCAGTGACATGTGGCAAAAATTGTTTTTGAAAAAAAAAATTATTGAAGAAGTCAATATCTGGAATCACTGGTTGAAGTAAGTCAAGTACCTCCCTTAATATTATGTGAGAAGCTTAACCATTAGGAATATACAAGGTGGTGCAATCATCACTCTATCGGAAGACTTACATTTTTGAAAAAGGGCGTCTTATTCCATCACGACTTTGACAGCTGTGAAGTAAACAAAAGTAGAAAAAACATTGCATGTTTATCAATATATGTACTCCTCAAAAATGCAGAATAATTGTGTTAAGGTTTTTGAGTAATGATTACAGAAATTTTATTTAATTTTGAAACATGCATGCAACACATATTCGGAAATGTGGTAAAGAGACGACTAAAAGAGGTTGTGAGATCGCAGCGTTTATTGAGTCCGGGTAGTTAGGAGATGACTCCGGACCGATGCTCAGCGCTGAAGTGGACTTGATCGATGAGAAATTCCCTGGGACGAAGATCGACAGTGCGTTGGTGGATGTAGTCAGCGGCGAATCCTCCAGGTCGATGGGCAACACCAGATAGAAACAGATATGAACGGAAAGTGGTCGAGGCGATGAAGTTGGTGGCTCGACATCGCGTTGGTGGAGACCGGACTTGCTGACGACGAACGACAATGTCGTCAGTAGTTGTGCCTCACGTGTGGATGCATATAGGTGGTTTTCATCACTGTTGAAGACGTTGAGTCTTCCGCATGCTCCGGTGTGAAGTATGTGGTGGCCAGAGAAGACGTCACAAGGACGGGCCGTTTGGAATCCCGCGGAGTCGATGATTATTTTTAGCCTCTTCTTTAAGGTCGAGCAATGCCGGGCTTAGTAGGTCCGTAGCCCATGGCGGCGTGATGAGGTAAGAGCGGGACACGGCGCAACCGCCCGTCTCATGACGCTGGCTGTTTGTATGGTACTGACTTGTAAGACTGATTGACTTATGTACCTCAATGGCGCAGCTTTATATAGAGCACATGTGTTCAAGATCAGTCCGGCAGTCGCGAGGAGGTAGATGCAGCGTACAATCGTTATTTTACTAGTAGGTTGTTATGCGATGCGGGTTGCATGTATCAACGTTCCAGAACCTTCTAGTAGCTACCGCTACACATATTTTTAAACTAATCAGTAAATCAAAGTAGACATAAACAGTTACCCTACTTGATTTGGTTTTAGTGGAGTATTCTTCAAGGTAATTAATAAGTAAAGTCTGGCAGACGGGACTCTGAATTATGGTAATGGAAATCTTCAAATATCTGAGGGGAAGGAGAGACATGATAAAAACAAACCCAACTATTGTGTAAAATTTTATTTGTATAAATAAATGCATTTATTTCTAGACAAAAAAATTATTTAAAAAAAATTTACAATTATTGAGAGATATATAGAGAGGTAGTCATTTATTTTAACTTATTAATTAGTCAGCAACTAATGTTAGTGACTTATCTTATTTATGGAAAACATTATTTTAAATACAACAGAAGTTCTATTAATCAAAAAGACTAATATAAAATAATATGATTCTGAGCTTATGTATGGTTTTTGTGCATAAATATACTTATTTTTAAATATGAAATTGCCAATCAAACATCTCTTGGCAAATATAAATATATATTAATATTTTTTAACGATTTATAAAAATTCTTTCAATGGAGTGCTTTCTGTGAAATGCATTTTGTCATTTCGACAATGAAAATAAAGTAGTCCCAGAGACAGTTTGTACGCACGTCGTTGAAGATTGTCCTTATCCTTTTCACACCACTTGTATGAAAATAAAAAAGATAGAGGATACTAGAACAATGACTCTGGGACTAGTATATCACTATTATTAAATATTTATGAAAAAAAATCAAATAAATACCTTCAATAGACAATAGACTAGTATAATTTTTCAGCACAGAGAATAAACATAACATTACAAGTTATTTTCATGATGTAAAATTTCAAAATAAATAATGATTGCAATAAAATCTGCAATAACAATATTTAAAGCAGAGCGTATTTAATGGTTGGATTGGATTTTACAAGGGTTAATAAAAAAATTGTTATACATATTTCTTGACCAAATCCATAAAAGATTAATAAGTTTGAAAATATGTAGCTTTTTGATTATCAAATAAAAATTATTACATAAAATTTTCAAATGATCCTATAATTACGAGGCATTCTCTTTTTTTAAGAGCAACACAATTACAAAAATTAAATAAACCTGTTAAAAAATTATATTTGGGGGTGAGTCTATATCTTGAGGTGAAGTCCATACGGAAGCTATTTCAATTCGAATTTGAATTCGTTTAAAGAAGAGCAAAGATATTGCATTCTAATTCGAATTTGTTCCAAGAAGAGCAATAATTTCGCATTCGAATTCGAATTTGTTCCAAGAAGAGAAATGATTTTGCATTCAAATTCGAATTCCTTCCAAGAAGAGCAATGATATTGCCTTCGAAATTTGATTCGGATTTGCATTAGGCTAACGCAAAAGAAACAGACTCACCCCGTGGTTTTTTGCAGGCAAACCCAATTGCAATAAAATAAGGTCATGGAAGTATGTACAAATGTTTTATTTTATTAAAATAAATAATAATATTATTTAGAAAAATAAAACGCTATTTGGAGATTCTTGAAAATAACATTCTGCACAATCAGGGACTTTAATTTTTTTCCCACATTTTCAAGAAAAACATTATAAAATAGTGTTATGATTACAATACACCATAGGTACATGTTCAAATACAATATTAATAATCAGAATATACTGGGCAATCAAATAAAATCATGAAAATTGCAAAAAAAAACTAACCACAATTACAATGAACTTATGCATAGATAAAAAAAAAACATATACAATCTCAGTACATAATATTCTACTGTTGATGAATGTGTGCAAGTGCAAGGAAATAATAGGATGGTGTTATTCCAACCTGTACCCTTAATTGTGGTTCTAATAAAATGCACAGAAGTTAGCTTGCTATGGAAGTGGGCACTATCATCCATTTTTTATACTACTGAGCGCTTTGGCTTGATTTTATTGAAGTGCAGGATAAGTATTGCTCAACCGATCTTGGTCATTGGGTAAAGTTTGTATGCACCGAGAGCTGTCAAACAGGATAGACCGCTCTCCACGTTGCATCTCCCGACAACCGTTTGGAACACGATTTGGGGTCACTATCTGTATAGGATGTTTACTCTATTATTTATGTACCTTAATTTTTGATACATGTAATTACAGTATGTACGTAATCTACAGTAGATACTGAAGATGTGTCAAACCTATGGTTCCAATCACCACCTTTAGACTTTTAACTCAATTTCAAGTAAATAATTAGTCACAACATTGTCTTAGATTAAATTACTATTGCATCCTTTCTTCTTCTTCTGGCTCTTCGTCCTTTGGTCTCGTCCATTTGATCATGGTTTCGGGAGACCGGTAGAGGAACACTAGTTTGGCAAACAGATCTTCCTCAAGAGACAATTCTCCCGATTCACGAACCTGGAGAAGATTGATTCATAAATAAAAGATTGATTCAGATATTATGTATTACATTCAATACAGAAATTTATTAAGTGTGGAAATATTTAAAATGATATGGATGGATGCTCACCAAGTAAATATCAAGAGAGAGTTGCAGCACCCTGTCAACATTGGGAAGATCCTCAAACATGATTTTGAAGCAAATATCGGCAAAGAATCCTCTAAGTACTCGAGATGCCAAGAAAACAAATGTTGTATATAGTCCAATAATTCTGTAAAATATAAAATGCAAAGTTAGTAAGTTTATAAGTTTCTATATATTTAGATGAAAAAAATATTTTATCTGAACAACAAAAAGGTTGTCGAAGAAAACATATGGGATGTAAAGAACAATTAGTTATCGATTCTGTAATTCTAAAACAGATTCAAACTCGAAAACGTAATTTACATACTTGCTATATAGACTACCAAAAGGCTTTCGATAGTGTCCCGCACTCGTGGCTGATCAAAGTATTAAATATATATAAAATTAACCCCATTATTAATAGCTTTTTGGAAAATATTATGTCCTTTTGGAATACCAATTTACTTATCAATTTAAAAGGTAAGAAAATAGTAATACCGGGAATTTCAATTAAAAGAGGGATTTTTCAAGGAGACTCATTGAGTCCTCTTTGGTTTTGCTTAGCATTGAATCCTCCATCTAAAATGTTAAGTAGAAGCAAGTTTGGAATAAAAGTTAAGGGTAATACAAGGGAGAGTAGTACAATTTCGCATTTATTATTTATGGATGATATAAAATTATTTTCGAATTCTGAACAAAATTTAGGGAAAATGATCGAGGTAGTTAAAAACTTTTCAGATGATATCAAAATGACTTTTGGTTTAGATAAATGTAGAACGATCCATATAGAGAAAGGCAAAATTGTAGATGGGGACGAGAGTATATTTAGAAATTTCCAAATTACTAGTATGAAAAGGGATGAGGTTTATAAGTATTTAGGATACCCACAATCAAATAGATTAGACCATACTAGTATTAAAAATGATATTAGGATTAAATTTCAAACTAGGATCAGGAAAATTTTAAAATGCAATCTATCTGCTAAAAATTTAGTAAAAGCAATAAATACTTGGGCAATACCTCTATTAACGTACTCATTTGGCATAATTAAATGGTCTAATACAGATTTAGATAACTTAGAAAGATTAGTTAGAACTACGCTAACAAAATTTAATTGCCATCATCCAAATTCAGCTATAGAACGAGTTAATTTACCTAGAAATTTAGGAGGTAGAGGCATAGTCAAAATAACTTCTTTGAAACATAATCAGGTAGAAATGCTAAGAACTTTTTTCCATAGGAAAGCTCATAGCTCAGAAATGCACAAAATAATTTGCAAGGCAGATAGAAATATTACACCTTTAAATTTATACGATGAGAATGCCAACATTTTTATAAATCCCAACCAGGAACTATTAGATTCCTGGTCAAATAAAATTTTACACGCAAAACACTTCAATTATCTCAACCAAACGTATGTTGACAAATTTTCGTCAAACAAATGGTTGAGTATTGGAGAGTTGAGCGCAGAAATAGAAGGATTTATGCTTGCCATTCAGGATAGAGTCATTAATACTAAAAATTATAGAAAGCATATAATCAAAGATACAAATCAAATTGATGATTTGTGTAGAAAATGTTTGGCTTTTCCGGAAACTATAGAATTAAACATAACTTGATTGACTGCCGTAATATAGTACCATATTATGAATACGAACCAAATTCATTTTTAGAAAACGAATTTTATAAAATATATTATGATAAAACTATACTAACAGACCGAACGATTAGTCATAATAGACCCGATATAGTTTTACATGACAAAATTAAAAAAATAACTTATATCATTGATGTCGCTATTCCAAATTCCTGTAACATTCAAAAATCTGTTAATGAAAAAATAAGAAAATACACAGATTTAGGAAACGAAATAAAAAAGAATTTGGCATTCTCAGACTATAAAAATATTACCATTCGTTATTTCGGCTACTGGCATTATACCTAGCTCTCTCATTAAAAATTTAGGCGTATTAGATCTATCAAAAAATTTATATATAAAGATGCAAAAGTCGGTCATTTTGAATACATGTAGGATAACGAAAGATTTTTTAAATATTTATGTTGAGGGATCAGTAGGATTTATAGGCCCTGTTAGAAGTTCTACCGAGCCGAACCCTCTGATATGAAAATATCTGGAGTCGGTGAATTTTTTTTTCCCATTTGATCTCTGGTGAGTTGACATGTTGTTGTTCTTGTATTGTTTTGTATTTATTTTACTTATATAATGCACTTGCATAGTGTTGATTGACTAGCTGATCATTTGTGGAAAAGTGAGTGGAAGGGTTTAGTTTTTCCTATGGGGAAGATTTAACCCGGACAACAAAATCGGAAGCATAAATATAATATCACGCTTACAGACACTCATTTTCATAAATTCGTCATTCTACTCAAGCATATCCACAAATAAATTCTCTAGCAATTACCTGCTACTTACTCGTGATAAAGTCAAAGTGCTTTTGATTTACCTACCAATAGTAAAGGTCAGTGGGAGCCTAACACCTAAATCTGTTTAAAGTTGAGCGATGAATCATCTTAATGCGGTAAAGATTGATGAATAATTTCATTTCATTCACTCTAATTATATATATATTTTTATTTATTTATTATTTATTAACGCCCTATCGGGCTTTTACATAGTAAATTGACAGTATATGTATGTAAGTATATATATATATATATATATTTATCCCCTCTCGTACTATGTTGATCTCGCGCGACGGTACGCCAGGTATATGTTGATCCGTTTGCATTTGTTGATCCACCCCGGATATGTTGATCCATTACCCAAGTTGGCATACATATGTAAATCCTCATAGATCAACTTGTGTCATCGAGATTTAGCTGTAAGCCACGCCCATTTTTCGGTCGCATATACATTTTACACGATTTATTTTGTTGATCTATATATTTCTGACAAACTTGACGGCTTGCATCGTTGTAACTTGTAACCGCCGATTTCGCGCGCGTTGTGGTACTTTTTGGATTCTGTTAGAACATCTATATTCTATGAAAATGACTTTTTACTTAAAGAGGATAGACTGCCTCACGCGTATTTATATTGAAATGGAACTTTCGCAAACGTCAAATCCATGCTTAAAAAATCTTTTGAACTTGATTAAACAAATATGTAACTTTAATGCATCATTTACTACGTTTCGTGATTAAGCAGGGGTGCCCGGGCTCATGGGGTGAGGTTCATTGAGTCATTTTAAAAGAGAAATTTTGAACATTGATTGAATCAAATTTTATTTTAATGTATCTTTTACCATCTCTCCCGACGTAAGTTTCTTGTAATGATTAAGTTGAAACAAAGCGTAATATCCATAATTTGTGCCTATTAAAATTGCGGCGATTAGATTGGTGAGAATTTAATTTTTCAAATTTTAAATTAAAATTGCTGAAAAATTTATTCCAATTTGTTTTTTATTAAACATGGCTAAAGTCATTTCAAGCACCGATTCTAACCAACGATGTTTTCGTATATGTTCGTCAATCAACAGGAGCCATAATGTCTGTACATCAGAGCCCTCGAGAATTATTACAATTATGTGTACCGCCGCCCCGGGAACCATTTATTAGATAACCAATACCCCTACCATTAGTCACCGCCAAGGATTTAGCGAGATAGTTGTTTATTTTTTGTATTTTTTTACATCGTCTCCACACAGGAGGCCCTTAGGAAAATCGTAACTCTCAGGGCCTATGTCATCTTTGTGAATGCTGTGTTGGGGGTATTTTGAAAGAAAGGAAGGACAGTGAGTTATGGGAAGGAAATAGGTATGATGGGTGGGTAGTAATCTGGGGGTCAGTGTGTTCGAGTGATAACCATAAGAATCCAACTCTCCTATTGCGTTGCAAGGCGATGCGTTAAAGAGGAATAATCGATCCGGCCCATTTGGTAGGCAAGCGCATCCGCCGCCAAGAACCGAACAAACCTCACCCTATAAACCCGGGCACTCCTGCTAAGTCACCAAACATATCAAACTACTTGAGGTGGCTCTCGACTAGCAATCCGAAGGTCGCGGGTTCAAATAAATTTTATTAAAATTAATTTGCACTATTTTTCAATTAGTGTTTGGTGACTATATCTGAATAGCCAGGTACTCTCCCACCTTCCTCCTCGTCATCTCCTTCGAGGTCTCCTTTGAGGATGCCATAGTCTCACTGGCTCCAGACGGGAGCGGTTAGGACTGTATGACTCTGGTGCGGTATTCACACAAGTTTTTATTTGTAAAAAATGAAAAGTTAAATATTGACAATATTATATTCAGATATCATATTTCCTACAAAAAGCCACAGCTATACTAGAAGTTGAATAAAGTATTTTTAGCACACAAATGGCAGAAGTAGAACTAACACGTGCAGTTTATAGTAATACCAACTAAAAGATAAGATAAAACACTTCAATATATTTTATTTAAATTTTGATAATTCCTTCATGTTTCATATTAGTGTTTAATAAAAAAATACAAATCATATCACACTACATCTTAACTTAAAAGCAGCTATGTTTTTATACACAAAAAGGTTTATTTGTATATTCTCTGTATGAAAACTAATTTCGTTAAAAAAATAATACTGTATTGAAAATGTGATCAGACCAGAACTTCGTTGTTAAGACTATGCACCTGCGGACTGCCGGGATGTGACAACACCCTGATTATAATACATTTAACCCATATAATAAAAATAATTTTATTTGTATTGTCTTTGATAATCAACGGCTATGGAATTCTGCGTTTTGCCACCGCGATACTATTGATTACTAAACACGACGAAATACTTCAAAACGACTTATTAACGATTCCAGAATGTACTTTATTCATAATTGTTTTAAAAATTTATCTGTTTCTTTAGACAATTTTTTTTAAAAAGTGCTTATAAAATACGTTTTATTACTTATCCACTGGAGCCATTTCTGCCATATTTTGCCAATACTGTGCAATATCTTAGTTTTACCTCTAGGTACACAATAGAGTGGGTACTTATGGAATCTAAAAATACAGGATTATTGATTAAATCTAGGTGGATTCGTTAGCTTTAAACCGCATTTAGTAGTTTATATGGTTTCTATGTTAATGTTTTTGGGGGATGATTATACCGGTACAATTGACCCCGTATTACAACTAAACTCCAGTTTCTGTGAGTACAGCTCCCAAGTTTTATAAGCTCAAGTGCATGTCCGTCCGTAACACTTAATCAATGTACTTATTTGTTCGTTGTCCTCTCTTTCCTAATGTGAAGTTGCTATTTTAATTTTAATCAATATATATACATGTTATTTGGGGGAAAGTTTTATCTCAATCATAAAAAAAAAACTTTTTCTCCTTATTTTTTTATTGAGATTAAAGCAAACTATCATAGTAACATTAATTTGTTTTGTTATTTTATTACATTAAATAGTTACGGTTCGTGATAAATCTGATTTACTTGAGGCCAGATAGTGTATTACGTTAAACATAATTGAAATTTTGAAAAGTAATTTTTTCAACTAATTAAAAAATATTATTTTCCTCGTCATTCCGTAAAAGCTGCAATGACCCCGGGGTCGGGATCATTGCAGCTTTTCACTCGATCGGTTTATGAGTATATAGCTTAATTTATATGAGATTAAAAAAATAAGAATTTAATAGACAACTAGTTTTCTGCCGTTGAGTATTTTTATCGTAAGCCTAAGTTTTTATCGCAAGACGTAGAAAATGCTTGAAGTCAAATTGGTTCAATTGGCCCCATATAATATTCATTGGGCCACTGTGAAAACAACTTCACATAAAATATAATCGAACAAATTGATTAAATATAATTCCATTTGTAACCACCTTGTAGCTGTTTTTTTAGTTTATGCTTTATTTTATTCAAACAATATGCTGACTTCCGGTCATATTGTTTTAAATATGAGATGATTTTAAAAGAATCATCTTTAGAGCTATTCGAAACATTCGCAAAAATCAAATCCATAAAAAAATCATAACTTAGCAGGGGTACACTGTTGCGTTTGCTCAGCTACTACGTGGCGGGCCGGATCGAAAGAGACTGGTTGAGGGATACCTTTTGGCAATAAAAATGTAAAATGGCGGCAAAAGGAATAATGTTATATGGTATATTTTGAACTTCTTACCACCTCTCCTGATTACGCTTCGTGACTTAGTAGGGGTGGCCGGGTTCTTGATTATAATGGGTAATTATTTAAAATGGGTAAGGGGCCGTTCAAGTATTACGTAAGCAGATTTATTACAATTATTTACCCCCTCTTCCCCCTTGTCACCAAAAGTAAGCAAAGCTCTTACCCCCCCCCTCCCATGCTTACGTAAAAATTGGTACCTATATACTATATATATATATTTTTTATATTAACTCCACACAGGAGGCCCTGAAGAAAATAATTTCCCTCAGGGCCTATGTCATCTTTGGGGATGCTTTGTGGAGGGTCTTTTTGTGGAGAGGAAGGAGTGAACATGGGTCTTGAAGAGTCCCATGTTGTAGGAGGGAGGAAACACAGAGGCCGGCAGTTCGTTCCACAGCCGAGCTGTTGAACTTAAGAACGAATCGTAGAAGCGACCCGTTCTCATGTGACAAATGTCAACCGTGTACAAATGTTGGGCGCGCGTTTGGCGTGTATCCCGACTACGCACCGGTGCCAAAGGGATCAATGACGCTAGTTCCTCAGAGCATCTTCCATTGTAATACCGATAGAACAAGGACAGCATACCTACCTGACGCCTGTGCTCTAAAGATTTCAGTCCGTTTGTTAAGATTGGGGAATCTATCAAACGGACCGCCCGTTTTTGCACAGAGTCAAGGGTTTTTTTCAGGTATTTAG
This sequence comes from Hesperophylax magnus, assembly GCA_026573805.1. Taxonomy (NCBI): domain Eukaryota; kingdom Metazoa; phylum Arthropoda; class Insecta; order Trichoptera; family Limnephilidae; genus Hesperophylax; species Hesperophylax magnus. Next base: position 12,645,668 of record JAIUSX010000121.1, read on the forward strand.
GGACCAGAGATGGCTGCCAAATTCGACAGTAGGGCGCACTTGCGATTTGTACAGGGTCAGCAGTTGTGTATTATTAAAGTATCTGCGGGCCCTGTACAGTACGCCCAGCTTCTGAGAGGCCAACTTTACTCTGGCTTCGATGGAGCCCCCGTACCTGAGCTGGTAACTTATAGTTATACCAAGCATATCAATGGAAGGCCTGTTCGGAAGATTGCTTCCGTTGAAGGAGACTAGATTATCATTTGGATCCCTTTTAGACGTAATCAGACAGGACTGGGTCTTTGAAACATTAAATTCGACGAGATTATTTTTACCCCAGGAGGAAATACTCTCGAGATAACCGTCCATTCTCTGCTTCAAAGCCCTCCGAGCCGTTGGAGTTTGTGTGCCCTTTGGGGGCACATGTCAAAAGGTCATTTATGTGCAACAAAAACAAAGTCGGAGACAGAACCGATCCCTGTGGGACGCCAGCATTTATGGAGTGCGAGGAAGAGGTGAAACCATCAGCAACCGCCTGAATCGACCTATCCCTATATGCAGTGTTGCCAACGGGTCTTGGCCTAATGTCGCCGTTTAGCCTAATGTAGCCGAATTTCTATAAAATAAATTCTGCCCACATATTCCTAACAAATTGTACGTGAGCTTGATTCCCCCTTTTATTATTCGAAATCCATGGGGGGGGGGTTGTTAGAGAATTTCTGTAAAACATAATTCCCCACAAAAATGATTCAAAATAAGTACTCCCCACAAAATATTACAAATCCATGGGGGGGGGGGGGTTGTTACAGAACTTCGCTGAAAAAACATTCCGCACAGACATTATGTGATTCCCCACAACACAATTTTATTTTGAAATCCATGCGCGAAATCCTTCGTTGGCAACACTGCCTATATGCATTTTTCTGTTAATGTATTCTGTTTTTTAAGCGAGTATTTAAACGTGTTAATTATTTGTGGGTTGCCAATGTGTAAAAAAAAAAACTATTGCTGAGCAGTGATGACGTAATTACTATCTCGACCCCCCACCCCCCATGTCATCAAAAATAAGCAAAGCAAAGACCCCCCTGCCCCCCTATAGTGCTTACATAATACTTGAACGGCCCCTAATCAATGGATGATTGAACGCGGTTGGAGATAACAAAAAACTGTCCAAAGAAGCGAAACTCCGCAATGGAGTGCTGGTACCTACCCTAATATATGGAAGTGAGGCATGGAACTGGTAGAAGAAGGCTGAAAGTAGACTGAATACTGTAGAAATGAGATCCCTGAGGCATATGTACGGTAAAATCATGTATGACGAAATCTATTCTACAGGTATTTTATTAGAGCCTGTTAAAAGGAGCTAGCAGCATTGTTCCCCGGTGCACCGTGCACGTGCTTGATACTCGACGGACACGAGCAGAACGCACGTTCACAATAAAGTTGATGTTGTCTTTATGAGAACGGGTCGTTTTTCCAACTCGTTTTTCGTTTTGTAAGTCTCCATATTCAAATTCGGCGGTATGATTTTTTTATGTGACACCTCTCACTAGAGCGCCCCTGTCTTTACACTCTAAATACAGAGAAACTATGTCGCCAACCGGTTGGGCAGCGTTATGAGGCGGGTTAAGGTAGGGGCTGTAGGAATGAATTTATTAATGCTGGTCTTAAAGAGGCGCGAATTATATGGAGGAGGAAAAACAGATGCTGATAGCTCGTTCCACATGCGAGCCGACTTACGGTAAAACGAGTCGGAGAAACGACCCGTTCATATATAGATAACATCAACTTTACTGTGAACCTGTGTTCCGCTCGTGTCCGTCGAGTATCAAGCACGTGCACAGTGCACCGGGGATCAATGCTGCTAGCTCCTTTTAACAGGCTCTTATAAAATACCTGTAGAATAGACACAGCATACGCACATTTCGTCATACACGATTTTACCGCACATATGCCTCAGGGATCTCATTTCTACAGTATTCTGTCTACTTTCAGCCTTCTTCTGCCAATTCCATGCCTCATTTCCATATATTAGGGTAGGTACCAGCACTCCATTGTGGACTGCTAGCTTCGCTTCTTTGGACAGTTTTTAGTTAGCTCCAACCGCGTCCAATCATCCATTGATTACCCATTATAACCAAGAACCCGGCCTCCCCTACTAAGTCACGAAGCGTAATCAGGAGAGATGGTAAAAGATAGAGGTTCAAAATTTCCTACATAACATTATTCCTTTTGCCGCCATTTTGGATTTTTATGGTCGAAAGGTATCCCTCAACCAGTTTCTTTCAATCCGGCCCGCCACGCAGTAGATGGGCAAACGCATCCGCCGCCAGGACCTAGACAAACCTCACCCTATGAACCCGTGTACCCCTGCTAAGTTATGATTTTTTTATGGATTTGTTTTTGCGAAATTTTCGTTTCAATCTAAATACGCATACATTTCTTATAAACAATTCAAGCAACACACGTCATTTTGATTTGAAACGGTACCATCTCACAGTCATTTCATGCGATATTCGACTCTAGAGACTAATGCTTTGAGTTCAATATCACAAAAGATTACGGAATCACATAAAACCTTGTGATGAACAGTCCACCGATTGCCCCTTGATCGGTTCATTTAGTAAAACCATATATAGGGACACAGATCAACTTTGTCTAATAACTTCTTACCTGGATCAACATACTACGGGAATAGATCAATATATATGAGATCAACATAAGTATGCCAATTTGGGTAGATCAACATAAATTATGCATCCGATTTCCATACAAATTTTGAAAATTTTATTAACAGTATATCAAATGGTTTTTCTGGCAAACTGGCAACATTGATAATTATAGTACCACTATATATATATATATATATATATATATATACTATACTTAGATATACTAAGTAATATAATTAAAAATAAATATATACATACACAAAAGTTTCTAACTTAAAGTCACAGTTGTAATTGTCATTGTCATTCATTCATTTCATTTTAAGACACTAGTTTCAAGCCAGTAATTAGTTGTAAGTCACTAGCTATAAGTCTTAGATTTAAGTTATTAGTTATAATAATAAATCTTAGTTTTAAGATAATTATATTAATTTTATTATATACTAGCTGTACCCCGCCACGCGTTGCAATGGCTCAGTCTGTCTTTGCAGATAGAGAAACAATGTCCAACAGATGGCGCTGTTTTTACCTGTCACAGGGTTCATCTATATAATATAGGTATACAAAAACACCTTCGTATTCGAATGCAACGTTATGAAAAAATTTGAAAGCCATCGGTGAAGTACTTTCAGAGATTTAAGATTTTGAACAAATGAACATTTACATTTTTATTTATATAGATAGATTTATTTGTACAGCGCCCTTTAGGTGATTTTTCTCAAAAAACAGAGCTATAAAAATCAGCCAAATATCTGATATTATTAATACTCCAGCGTCTGGACGGTGTAGGCCCTCTGATTGGTCAAATTTAAATTGTCTGTTTCGGTTAAATTCCGCTAACTTGAAAATTAACACGATTTGAAAATTAAAACACGATGCTCATATAATTTTTGGATAATATCGAAGAAAATATGTTTTAGAAAGTTCACAATTCATTGGATTAATTACATTACAGTAAAAATTATCCACAATTACGTATTGAAATTTGACGTTTATCATTATTCACGCGAAAGACACATTGTTCAGTGCTGCCAGCGTATATCAATTTCCAATCAATGCAAAAAGCCTTTATAGCCAGTTAGTGTCAAGCAATGTACAATGTCAGTGTAATTTTTTAAAGTTATATATATATATATATATATACAAATATATAATTATAAATATAATATATTATAATAAATCCACCATTAAAAAATAATGGCTGCTAAAATAACCAGTTCCACTCGATACTTAAATACGTAATTAATTATTTTTTGATATTACAACACCGACCCCATGCGCCACCATGCGCTGTCAATGTTTGATATGTGTCATATGTGATAATTATAGAATTATTGACGTGATAACCAAGAAATTTGTTTACAAACTACCTGTGAATCGCTAAAAAGAAATATTTTGTTTTCAGATTATTATTTCAATTTAATTACTATGGCTAAAAGGAATGTGGACAATATTTTACCAGAATTGGTCGAATTTCGGAATGTTCGAATGAGAGGGAAATTTACCAAGCGAAGCGATAGTAGTGTATTCTTGAAGTGTGCTCAATAATCCTAATTATGTGCTTCTAGAACAGAATTATTTCGGCGTCATATCAAAAGAGTGTCATATAAAAAGGTAAACTGTTACATTCTTGCTGTCATACTGGAAAAATAATACCACAAATTTTAGCTTATTATCCAGCACCGAATTATTGACAGGAGATTGTAGTCAATCTAAAAACTTTAGGAATTTTATTTGTCAATACAAGAGTGCTAATAGATTTGCCTAATTTGGAGCGCAAATAGCTAATATCCCAGGTAATGGTCCATATTGTTTAAAAATTTCTGGTTAGGTTTATCATCTCACTTCCAGAAGTATACAAGTTGCAGGTGAAATACCTTCCTATGCTCAGCTTTATCTATACGATCCTGATGAGGCTGTTAGAGTGCGTATGAGTCATCCATCTAATGCCGATTGCTATAAAAATATAATGCAAATAATTGATAGTGAAATACGCCAAATAAGCCCTCATCAGTATAAGAAACTAAAAGAATCTGTCGAGGAAGAAGAAATACGCATTGCGGCTGAGGGTGGGCAGGTGAGAGATATACGTCTATTATTTACACGTTCATCAGAGGTAAAATGCTCCAACCAGTTCTCACGATATCGCCATGGTATATGTAGCAGACAGACGGGAGTTTGCCATCGGGTATAGATATCGCTGTTTAACCTAAAAATGTTAAGGACTTCAAAGGATGGCAACTTTATCAAAGCATTTAGATCCTATGGTTTTCCCACTACTATTTCCATCAGGTGAATGTGGTTGGACCCCCGGCTTTAAGCATCATGCTGATTTCTGTACTGCTCAATGTCATACTGTAACTGCTATGTAGTTTTATGCAAGTAAATTAGCAGTGCGAAGAAACATATTTAATCCAGTCCATTATGCGGGTAAACTTTTTCAACAGTATTTAATTCATGCTTACATTATTTATCTATTATCATTATTTATGAATCTGGTCGCCTAGATTACATTAGGAAAAACCAACGACACCTCAGAGTGGAATGCTATCAAGGTTTGCAAAACCATGTAAGAAATTTAGCCACTGATAGAGGAGTATGTGCAGGTAATACAGTCATTCTTCCATCTTCATTTACTGGTGGACCACGCCATATGAATAAACTTTATCAAGTTTCAATGGCTATGGTACGTAAATTTGGTCGTCCTGTCGTCGTCATAACTTTTACATGCAATCCCAAATGGCCAGAAATACCAACCGAATTGGAACATTATCAATCGGCCCCGGACAGGCCTGATATAGTAGCCAAGGTTTTCCATCTAAAAGTCAAGGAATTTATTCATGATATGACTGAGAAACATGTTTTTGGAAAGGTAATTTGTTGGGTGTATACAATTGAACAGCAAAAAAGAGGACTACCTCATCTACATGGTGTGTTTACACTTTGCAGTGAAGATAAGTTGTATACAGCTTCTGATATTGATAATGCCGTATCTGCAAAACTACCCCATCCGAAGAATTCGGCTTTGTACCGTATTATTTAAAAAAATAACATTCATGGACCATGTGGCGTACTTAATCCAAGGTCAGTCTGCATGGTAGACGGTAAGTGCTCTAAAAAATTCCCCAAATCATTTAAAGACGCTACTGATAATAATTCCGCAGGCTACCCAGATTACAGGAGACGTGATAATTTTTCTGAAAATCACGTTATTCGGGATATACGTATCGACAATCGATTTCTTGTTCCATATAATGCATTCCTTAGCAAAAAATATGATGCTCATATTAATGTTAAAATTTGTTCCTCTTTGGATAGTATTTATTTATCTATACATGATCAATCTCACTCAATTTTACTTCTGGCTTTACATTTACCCGACAGCCAATCTGTTTGTTTTGTCTCTACAAAATAAACCTGCTCCTCCCTCCCCTCTGGGCGGGAGGAACAGGCTCTCAGGGAAGCATCTACAAGGAACACCTCTTTAACAGCGTGGTTCCAATTGAATCTTCAAGATATTGAGGGACGCTCTATTCTCTATCAAGATGTACCAAATAACTATGTCTTTACAGCTGGTAAAAAGTGGACGAGGCGACAGCGGGGATCATTGGATGAATACCTTCAATTTCTCCTAGAAATATAGAACTGTATCATTTACGGCTGATTCTTATAAAGGTGGCTGGAGCTACATCCTTTGAATCTTTGCGAACTGTTGATGGCAATTTACTATGTAGCTACTTTTCATGATGCGGCGCGTGAACTGAAGCTCATTGATGACATACGAGAATGGTCGCAGTATGACGGAGGCTTCATTGTATTTGACGCCTAAAATTCTTAGACATCTATTTGTTTTAATTTTAATACAATGTATCCCTTCTATCTTCGGCTGAAGATTTTTTTCATCATGGTGTTGCTGAAGAAACAGCTATTAATCTTTGTCTTTTAAACATACAGGATATTCTCATGAAGGAGAATTCATCTTGCAGAATGCAGGGCTTACCTGAACCTGATGAAAGTTGCAGTTTTGGACAAGTATCTGATTTTAATGTAATTTCTGAAAACACTTTAGGTGAATTGATGGCTGCCAAACTCAATGACGTACAACTTCAAGCATATAATTCTATTTTGAATAAGTTTTTTTCACATGAAAATGATGACAATAATTTTTTCTTCATTGATGGCCCAGGCGAAACAGGGAAAACATACCTTTACTAAACTTTAATTCACACTCTAAGACGAAAAGGTAAAAGAGTTTTATCAGTCGCTTGGACAGGCATTGCAGCACTCTTGCTTCCAGGTGGGGTAACGTGTCATACTGCTTTTAATTTACCCCTCAATTTACAGGACAATACAACATGTAAGGTCACATCAAAGAATCGGAAAATTATAACGGAAGCAGATATTATAATATGGGATGAAGCACCGATGGCAGGTGTAGCTTTAGAAGTAATTGAGCGTACTATACGTGATATCATGGGAAGTGATTCTGTCTTTGGTAACAAAGTTATTGTTTTGGGCGGAGACTTTCGTCAGATCCTTCCAGTGTGTCGACGTGCTTCACGAGGACAATTAATTGCCGCTTGCATAAAAGCAGCACACTTTGGTACCATTTCAAAACTTTTCAATTAAAAACAAATGTCAGAGCTTTAGAAAGTGAAAATATATTTTCTAAATGGCTTTTGGACTTGGAAGATGGCAAACTTCCTTTTGTAGAAGGAACATTAGAGTCATCTGTGCTTATTCCCAATGTAAATATTTGTCAAGATTCACTATATATACGGTGAGACACATACAACTGCTGATGCCTTAGGGTTGAGTCAACGTACCATATTGTGCCCTAAAAATAGTCATGTTTATGCAATCAATGAAGATGTACTTCAACGGAAAGCGCCCCTGAGGTGATATCTCACAAAAGCGGTGCTATAAAAATTTCAGCTGTAACTTAATTCAAGCCAAAATCATTACAGGGAACAGAAAAGGTACAGTACATTTCATTCCTAGAATTTAAAACACTTTTTCGGATGTTACAATATAATTCAATATGTGCAGAAAACAGTTTCCAGTCAAATTAAATTAAATAAATCTCAAGGACAAACTTTTGAACGGGGTGGACTGTTACTTCCTGAACCAGTATTTTCTTATGGACAGTTTGAGCGCAGTCATCGTTATTTATACAAATTCTGACTGATTGGTATACGGATAATATTGTTTATAAAGAGATTTTTTCCTAATGAAAGTGTATAATATTATGTTGCAGATTGTAAAAAATAAAAGTATAATAAATTGTACTTGCTTAAAAAGTTTTGTTTTTTGTGTCCCTTGAAATGAAAATGACTCAATTTATCCCACCTGTAAGGTTTTCGCGAATTAAGAGAGTTTTGGTGTATTTACTTTGACAATCGTTAGGTAAGAGCGTAATATTATTTCACCCAAATATGTAGATTTTTGCCCTTTTGGCAATATAATCATCTAAATGTATGTGTACAAACTATATGCAAACATGTAAAAAATTATTGTCAAATAAACGTTTTTATTATTATTATTATTATTACTTATCCCAATAAAATAATTCTTAATATATTTAAAAAAAATGTAATTACTTTGACAGTCTTTTGGTAAGAGTATATTATTTTACCAAAGTTATATGTAATATTGTAATATGTTGAAATTTTTTTATTTTCGAATTACATATAAATATTTTGCAATTTAATTTCGATTTAAAAATTAAATCATTTCGGTGGTATGGAAGAGGAAACATTTTTCTCATTGACGAGATTTATGTTGGGGTGAGGGGTGTTTAGTGGTGCAGAATGTCTTTCTATTATATATCTACCCAATGATCTAATATCTACCTATTAAATGTAACTGTTAGTATCACATAAACTGGGCGAAGCCCAACCAAGTGCCGCCCGCAGGGCCTAGCAGCAAAAACCCGCGGAGCGGGTTTTTAACTGCTAGTTATTATTATTTACTTAATTTTACTGAAAATATATATGTATGTATGTACATATAGCGATATCCTTACCCACTGCCAGATATAAAGTTGAGAGTTGCTGGGAACAGTTTATCGCTGAAGGTGTACATGACGAGGTGGTCGCAGCTAGAGTAGGGCATGTGTTGGATGAAGTTGAGGTGGTTGAGGTCTCCGCACTGCTCGCGGACCTCCCACCACATCCTGCCCGAGGTCTCGGGACCGCCAACAGTCAACTTCAGAGATATGTTGCGGTACATTGTGTCATCGATTTCTGGAACATTGCAACACAACCAAATGCTAAGATATCACATCTCATTAGTGATAACAATTGTCTATAATGTTAAAAATTATCGGTCTTTCTACTATTACAGATTTGTACTGCAAATGTATGTTATACTGAATGTATGTTAAGAATACGATTGCCCTGAAGAGATCGAGGACGCAGTAAACATTCTGAGGGACTTAATGATAAGGGCATACGAAATTAGCTGCCCTCTGAAGACATGTATCAAGGACAAAACACTGTGGTGGAGCAGAGGATTGCAGGATTGAGGAAACAAGCCTTCAACAGTGTCAAAAAGTCTGGAAACTGGAAAGCTTACAAGCAATACCAGAAAGAATACAAGGAAGCAATATGGAAAGCCAAAACAGGCTCCTGGGAGAAGTACCGTGGGGAGGTAGAAACCATCCCACAGGCAGCAAGAATTTGAAAATTCTTGCTAAAGACATAGGGGCAGCTAAAGGCCCCTTCTGGAAATCAGGGGGAGGCTTCACCAACAATTGGGAGGAGAACTGCAAGGGAAACACTTTCCCGGTTAAAAAAAGTTAGAAGCAAGAGACACCGGTCCACCACCAGCCTGAGTTACACAGGAATGTAAGGACTGGGACACTGAGGCTAAAATAGTTACTCCCTCCAGAGTTAAATGGGTATGGCTTATTTAAAGGCGCGGGAGAGGATGGAATCTTTCCGCCACTTCTACAGAGGGGCCTAGATACGATCCTACTTCCTGTGACTTAAATCCTGAGGGCATGTTGTGCCCTCGGATACATTCCCATATCATGGAGAAAAACAAGGTTAGTGTTCATGCCTAAACCTGGGAGAATCGACTATGACCAACCAGGCGCATTCCGCCCCAATTAGTCTCATTTCATTTCTTTTAAAGATTATGGAGAGGCTAATGGATAAGCACATAAGGGACGGGGCACTGAGAGAAAAACCCCTCCACGAGTTGCGATTTGTCTATCAACCAGATAAGTCGGTCGACGCCGCACTGCACAGGTTGGTCTACAAACTAAAGTAGGCCCAGGCACAGGGAACTGACAATAGGACTCTTCCAGGATGTAGAGGAAGCATTCAACTGCACCGCTATTAAATCTATCGATGAAGCGGCAGAAAGGCATGGACTCGGTAAAACCGCCAGAACATCCGAGTATTGGTCACACGAGGTTGCCAGTGTTGACTGTATAAGTCCTCTGGTTGTGTCTGCATCCCAACACCTTATTATGGTTGAGATGTCATCCACATACCCTTGGGTAAATAGAGAGTGGTTGAGCTTTAGGATGAAGTTATCCACCACTAAGCTCCACAACAAGTAGTGGTGGATAACTTCATCCGAAATCATACTAGGGTAGATTAATGGAAATAAACATTACTTTGAAAGAAAGTGTACAATTATGTGCTTTACAAGGGCAAAGCATACACTTTACTTTAACTATAAAATGGTACCTCGTTAAAAAATATTTCTTTAATGAAAGATTTAGATTTAAGATTTAGCCTGACATTTCGTTCTCATATCGATTCGGTGTGCAACACTGCCATGCAATGTTAGGTTTTGTAATCTGCAATGCAAAATCTTTTTCTAATACGGCAGTAATAAAAATGCTTTAATTTACTCTGGTTCGTAGCATTCTTGAGAGTGGCTTGGTAATATGGGGACCCGAAGATGCCCTACACTCAAACTCTACATGCAAAGAAAAAATGCAAAAAAAGTTTATGCTATATGTACCTTTACATGCAAGAGTTTGGGTACTACCCCTTGTCATATCCCTCTGACCTTCTCGCTGGAATGCTAGGACTAGATCGTCTAGATGTTAGGAGAAAAATTCAAATAGTGTTACTAGCACATAAGCTGCTCAATGGACACATTTGGAATCCTGATGTTCTGGATCGTATTTCGTTTTATGTCCCCTATAACTTCACTAGAGCTAGGCAGCACAGGCTTTTTATTTTTTTAAGAGGCAGGACCAACCTACTAATGCTCATGCCTCTAGGGAGAATGACTATGCTTTTAAACCAACTTTATTCAGAGATAGACATGTTTCAGTCAAACCTCAATGAATTCAAGATTAGAATAAGTATTTTTTTTAACACGATGCTGCATCCATCGCAACTGATATAATAAATTTATATAATTGATTAATGTACTCGTAGGTATATTAATAGTTGTAAATGTTGTGAAATGTTATTGGAATCACCGTTTTTTTACAAATAAACAATAAATAAATAAATATGGACAGAAACTCACTGAGGGAACTGGTAGTACTACTAAAGGGACACTGCCATCTCAGGAGACAAATGCAGATGTTGGGAGTGGAAAACACCAATAGATGCAGAAAATTTGAAGAGGATGAAGGAACTCCAATTCACTTATGGTGCCAATGTCCCACTCTGTTGGGAACAAGGCTCAGATATCTGGGAAGACACATTGTAGAACCAGAAGTCATAGCCACATATCCAATGACAACCCAAGGGAACTTTATAAAAGGGACCGGGTTACTGTTATAGGAATGAGGTAAAATTGGAGATAGCACAACGGGCCTATGGCCCAAATACACACAGGAACTCTACGTCTCCTCTCTATAAAAAAAAGTATTTCTAGAAAAGTGAATTATGTACAATATATACAATTTGAAAAAACTTACTGTTAATTTCATTCATCAATTGATGGACTGGCTTTGCAGTTCCTTTGTTAAACACCTTCACAAACTTTGGGAATGTGTTTTCCACTACGAGCCTAAATGAAAACAGCATTTTAGTAAATCATTAAAATAATATTGAGTAACATACATCACAAATAAAGAAACGAAATAATTAATTTACCATTCTTTAGTGGTACCGTTTAACATTCCGATGAGAATCTCCCTTTGTGGATTTCGGACACCATTCACAAAAGGTTCTAGATCTACCTCCATTTCTTCTTCAATTATCGGAGGATTATCTTTGCTGTTTGTTTTGTGAGATATTATATAGGTGAACTTTACATTCAACGTGTGATCTGCAAAAAATATTACAAAGTCATATCTATTGTGAAATAGTGTGATCTTGTGAATCGATTATGTTCGTAGCACATCCCTGTCATTAGATAGTACTGGCAGGCAGGATTGCTATGGTTAACCTCGGTAATTCTTACATCAATGAATTGATTTTAACTGACAAATAACACAAGGGTGACTAAGTTAGGTAACAACTTACTAGACGCAGCGTCAAATCGCAGCCTGTCTATATCGGGAGGGGAGATTCCCCAGATGTTCGTCGAATTTCCATTCAAAATGACAGCGGCAAGATCGTCATAGATGTAGTTGGATAAGAATGTTTGCGCCGTGCGGTCCTTCTTGTAAATATTTACAAATGTATCCCAGTCACGATCTCCAAATCTAAAACATATTACAACACATATTATAATCCAACTGTTCTTTATTATTTATTATTAAATATCTGAAAATATATTAACAGGCGGACCAACGTTCTGTCAGAAAAATCTTTACATCTGTCCTGCAATGATCGATAAAGAATACATGCTGGCAAAACATTTGTTTATTTATTGAAAGATTTAAATATTAAAATACTGATATTACTTTTATATCTGTATAAAGTTTAAGTTCGGAAAGCAAATTAAGATATTGTATAGTTACATATCTGTAAACAGCAGGATTACAAAAAGGGATTCATCAGCAAATGAAAGAAAAAGTTGAAAAAATGGCTAAATTTAAGTGGTCCTTAAGTGGGAACATTGCCTACCTCGAGGACATCAGATAGATGAGAAGAATGCTCCAGTAGAGGTCCAGAGCAGGATAGGTACAGGCAGGGAGAAGGGAGGGAGCAGAGAGCAGAAAGGGAACCGGGAAAGAGATGGAGCAGGGATAAGGGAGAGAGCAGGGAGCAGGGATAAGGGAGGGAGATAGGGAGTAGGGAGAAGCGGGAGCAGGGAACCCGTACAAGGTGGATCAGACTTGTAGGATGAAACAATGTAAGAAAGGTTTACTAACGTCTTGATGTTGTTGGACTGCGCCGACATTGTGTATATTGGCAGATACGGCCCCAGCCTAATTTTAACAGTTACATCGTAGGGCGGATTGGACTCCCCAACAGTGTTTCCAAAAGCAAAAAGCACCAGCGGGAACCAGATGAGTGCTATTATAAAGGCCAAAACTGATCCGCCCATGAGGTATTTGATTAACGGCTTCTTCTTCTCTCCTCTAGGCTGCGGGTATTCACTTTCTACATGCCTCGAACACTGAAACAATTATCAATTTCACTCTCCGAAGTTGTTATACCTTCTGTTTTTATTATCATATCATAGAGAGGGGAACAAATAAAATTATAGCACAACCATCAAATAATTGATTTAATTATGTACCTTAAGTTGGAAGACATTCGCAAATATATCCTCCATTTTCAACCAATCCATTAAAGTCATAGATGTGTCTGTCCATATCCAATCCATCAATGCCCTCAATTCAAACAGGAATGGAATTGCCATGAATCTGTGAAACAATCAAACACAATATTAAAATGCTGTCAATAAAACACAAGTTATTCTTTTACATAGTTGTACGATAGACAAAATATAAATGTACATAATATTTTAATAGGTAGTTACCCTTTAAACAGGAACATGTTGATGTAATTGTATCCTTTGCAGAGGAAATTTCCAAGAATACGAGTCGGATAGCCACAACGGATCTGATACGCCGACAGAAGGAGGTAGATGCACTTCACCATGTACCACATTGGGGGAGGCAGCAACGCATTAAAACTCCTGAAATATCAAGACATTAAGAATTCTAACAAATACTATTATTTATTTATGTAACATTATTTTTCCATTGGGCTAAAGAGAAGGAAAGGAACAGATCAAGGATTAAGAAGAAGGAAGATTCTTTTGGATTCTATTAAAATGCCTCTCTATCGTGGTCGTTTTGTAGCAATATTGAAATAAATGTTCCCAATTTCTATTATTTAAGAAGTCATAGCATGTTTCACCTGAATGCATTTAAAAATAATATCACCTATTTTAGCCCTCTGACCCAAATTTGTCGATTGATGGAGTATACATTTTTGCTGATAATTTATATGGATAATTTTTTCTGTTATTGCTGTTTAACTTGTGTCTCTCTTTGTATTATTTATCATTTGAGCGTGAGCTTTTATATAATTTTTATGTAAATAAGTGTTTTTATGTGATTTAGTGGATTGGTCTCACATAAGTGAGAATATCTGTAAAACCCAGTATAAACAAATAAATGGTCAAGCAGGCACACTAACATAAGAATCTATTTGTATAGAAGAGCTAGACATACACAATAGGCTATCCAACTGTCTGCCTACAGAGGGGTAGCCGCACAACTCAACACAATGATATTTCAACACACCTTTAAAAGTTAATATGTATAAAGTCATGAAAAGTGAAACAAAAACTAGGTTAAATAGGTTACGTGGGTTAGGTTTATAGATAATTTTTTTTTTATTTACTTTTAACCCTTCAGTACATTCATCACATTTGTTCAGTTTGCAATGTTTTCTGTGTAATTCAAATGCGCTATTTAAATCTTATTTTTTAATTTTCCGTAAAAACAAACATACTGTTTTAGAAACTAGATAAAATTATTTTTCCGGTGTATGCATTTAACATAAACATAACTATTTCTTAATAATAAAATTTGAATGTGAAACGTGAAAAAAGTTTACAAAAATGCTAACCACATTTTAAAATTATTTTTTACTCCAATCATAAAAAAATTGAGAGAACTCGATATTTCGAAAACACATTCGTTCTGTTTGGGTATTTTGTAAGAAAACTCTACCTTCACTTTTATCTCATTCATATAATAAAAACAAAGAACATTTTTTTTAAAGTTAAACCTCTTGTTACGATAGCGGCGCGAAATATGAATTAATCATTTTGGCTATTTTTAGGATTTTATTAATGGATTTCAGTAAAAATATTTGAGACAAACTGGAAAGAATTATTATTTCTCTTTCTAACGTCAAAAAAATGATGTATTTTCGAATGATAGAAAAAAAGATAAAAATACTTTTATAATATAATGACGCCCGGTCAAACGCTGGAGGGGTTAATGACTTTATATCACTCAAAGGAGTGTTGAATTGTCATTGTGTTGAGTTATCATGGAACACTACAGAGTATCCTAGCATACTTTGGAGACATTGCTCGCCAAACTAAGAACTCACAATCCCGAAACTCATAGTCACTGGCAAAGTGTTTTAAAAGTGGACAAAGAAAGGAGCATCACCGATGCTTTGAAATGATCAAGGGTGTCCTTGGCTCTCTTAGGAGCCTTGTCCACCAGGGAAATTGGAGTGGGAGTCACGATCGGGGGAAAGAACTAAAGAAGAAGAACAATACCTCTCGGTAACGGCTGGCAAAATGAAGAACATCCAGATGTGGACTCCAATGATGAGGCCGATTTGGAAGAGGAGTTTTCCCAAGATGAACTTGCGCAGGAACAGGGCACGGTCGATGACTATCAAACCAAACTGCAGAATCAACATGACCAGGAAAGGGATGGGTACTTTGTTCTCCTCCAGGTATGCTTGCACTCCACCATCACCTTGTTGAGTCTACAGCAAATAAACACATAATAAATTAGTTCACAGTAATAAACAAGAGCTAGCAGTATTGATCCCTGGTGCACCGGTGCACGTGCATGAAACTCGACGTACACGACCGGAACACCCGTTCACAGTTGATGTTGGCTTCATGAGAATGGACTCGTTTTTGTGTAAGACGGCTAGTATGTGGATCAAGCTTCCGGCATCTGTTTTTCCTCCTTCACGTAAACCGGGCCTCTTCAAGACCCACATTAACTCTTACCACTCCATTATTTTTTAATATTTTTTGTCAGCCAACTCTAATTTAAGTAATGGCAAAATATCAATTTATTGATAGGCAGTTACAAAAAAAATCGTTAAAAATTCATTCGTTATGATTTATTCTTCAAATAAAAAACAGTTTACAGAAAACATTATGGACTTCATATATTATATTTTTGCATAGTATGGTACTTTTTAAAACGTTCTCCAGGATGGAGATCAGGTTTTCTGGAACAGGTCTCACAAAACCACACTGTTTCGCGTCTTACCCCCGGAATCTTTCTGTTACTGCACACAGAACAGTCTTTAGAACCTTTGTCCAGTTTGGTAATGAAGTGTTGCTTATTTTCTAATCGCCCCTCTGCATCTCAATGTCACTTTCATAAGATTCATCTTCCGAAAACACTTGGTATTCAGATGTCATATCACGCGAAGTTCCCGCCATTTTAGGTTATGTGAATTTGCAAAGGTTATTTTATAGTAAAATAAAAACGGAAAACAGTCAAAATCTTATGAAAACGTGAATTTAAATGTTTTTTAATCGAATAATCACAAGAAACAACGTCACGTGTCAACTTTTGCATACGAAAATACACCGCGCGCGCACGTCTTGTCTTGTGGGCCGCCAGCTGACAACTGAGTTGTAGCGTACAAATAGTGATGTCGGCTGGCACCCGCAAATGAGTAAAATGAGTGGTAAGGGTTAATAAATTCAATTCAATTAGTGTGGCGCCAAATCTCCCGTGCCTTTACACTATATAGGAGACAGAAGATGTGCCGGATGGCAGAAACTCACATCTAAATGTAACTATATTTTAAAAACAGTAAAATCGTTCCATAAAAAAACAAAAAAGTTAAATTTAGTGTTCAATCTTCTATGTAATACGAAGATTATTAAAATAAACTTGCCCCAAATGCAGAGAATCCAAAGATGACAACCATGAAGTTGAAGAAGTCGCACATGAACATGTAAGCGTACACATCGGCCTTCACACGCGACGCGGGGTCCAGCATTCTTGTGTAAAAGCCCTTGATTGACTCCCCGTATCGCATTGTCCTGAAATGGAAAATTTTAATTATATAATCTATGTAAACTCTCTTTTCATTAAAAGTATTGTTTATGAGAAAGAGTAAGCGGTTACAACGGTACTATCAGTGGTATGCCATTTGTCGCATCTGAAACAGTTTCAAAATTAGTGATGGTTAGGAAAAGGTAGGAACTGGATAAAGATAGTAACAGAACTTCCTTAATAAAATATTAAGGTTGGTCATGAAATGATCCGTTGATAACAATCGAAAGATTATATTAAATTGTTAAGATGTTTGTGATGACAGAGGATTGCGGTAGTATTTATTCATCCGTATCCTTCCTTAAATAATAAGATTTTATATAAGTTTCTTCTATAATATTAATAATACCTCCAACTTCTGACATTTCCCATACATTCTGATGGCAACATTCTACACTAGCACCTCTTAACGGAATGAGTTGTGCCCCCTGGTTTTTCATATATTTAAAGGATTTTATGTGAAATATATTCTATATTTTACGTTAATAAATGATAGAAATCGAAAAAAATAGGTAACCTACATACGACCTTACTGCTGTTTTTGATCATAAACAAAAATATTAAAGCTGCTATTAATTCTGTCTTTGATGGTTTAGAAAGGTAAAACAAATGTTTTATAACTAAATTTAACAAATATTACTATTAATTCTATTTATGTAAGTTTTAATGAGGACTAATGAATATGAATATTATAGGGTATTTATTATAATTAATTATTTATTATCATTTCAATTCCCACATCCCAAAAAACGACTTGGAGTGTTTTTTTGTTTGTAATTATTACACATGTAAACTGCACACAAAGAACCTACTTTTAGGGACATTCAAATTTTTTTTATCCATATGGTTCAAAATATAAATTAGAAAGAGCAAAACACTGCAACCAAGTACTAATTAAATTTAATTTGCTATCATTGATAGGAATTTCAACGTCAAAATGCTACACTAGCCCCTCTAGTATATTGCCCATGTTTTACTTGAGTTCGATGTACGTATTAATATTATAAGGTATTTGATCAGGCTATTAGTCCTAGCTAGGTTGATTATTATGTGAAAAATTAGGTTTTGTGTTCTGTGAGAAGGAATTATTAAATATATTATAAATATTACTAATGGGTGGATTATTCAAAAGCATTATTATAATGACGTTAGGTTTGCTTGTGCTAGAATTTCTGGGGAGTTTTTGACGTGCACTTACGATAATTTGACGACTCCAGGAAAGTAGTTACACGGATCTTCCACAACTGTGGATACAAGGACAGCTTTGGTTTGGGCGGGGTACATATCCAGTTCCTGACTCATCTCCCTGCGACTGTCTCCTGTATCGGAACTGTCCACTTTCTCCGCAGTTGTGGCATCTTTCTCAGAGTCATGGGAGTGGTGGTCTTCCAAAGCCGGATCATCTTCACCTCTCTCTTTATCCGGAAGCTTCTCGGGAGACCTCGCCATATCAGATCTGACAGATGCTGAAGAAATTCTTCCAGAGGGTTCAATGGCTTCCGGTGATGAAGCAATCGATGCCCTAGATTTTTCTTTCTCTCTACCTGAGTCTCTGGAAAATAAAAATAAATAATTGATTTTTTAATTGATATAATGACAAGGATTTTCAAATCTAGATGATACTGCCACTAGTGATGAGCACCAGGGAATATTCCCCAACCTAATACAAATTTCCCAAAGTCAGGAACTTATTTTTTAATTAAGGCAGTTATTCTTAATGAGTTTGTCTCCTAGTTATTTTTATGAAAATGCATTGTATTTATAGATAGAATAAGACAGTAAAATATATTTTTCAATATCTCTAAAAAGGGAGACGTTTATGAGCTTTCAAAGTAAACTTGGGTATTATGTGAAAATAAAAAAAAGTTTATTTATAGACATCCTCATGTTCTCAATTTCAGTTAAAAATGAACAGATTCGTAACTCGGCGACAGTCAACACTCTTCCATGCCATATTTTCCTTTGTTCATATTATTTACCTACTAAAACAATAAACACAGTTTGTTGAATGAAAAGAACAGGCTTACTCTAAATGTTTCTTGGCGAACATCTGTCCGATGGATAAGCCTTGTCCTTCTTTGATCATGGCCAACTGGGTGGGCCTCAGCGAGTAGGTGCGGTCCTCGGGCAATCCCACCGTTGGGGTGGACTTCCAGAGACCGAGAGATATCAACATGAACCTGCAATAAATAATGCGCGAGTATAGAATATATTATGAGCATCTTTATCCCATTTTCCTCTCCCCTTTACCTGCTTATTAGTTTTAAGGCATAATAAAAATCGTATCGCTAAGAAACTTTATCTAAGAAATTTTTGGACAGAAACCATATATTATTTAACCTCATATGTATATACAAATATCTTTGTACTATACAGGGTGCCCGGGGGTAAAGTACGGTAACTTCGGGAGGTGATTCTACATGATGATAGGAGTAAAAAAGACAAATGACCTTTTTCTAAATTCCAACTTTTTTTTTCAAAAATATTTTTCCATGGAAGAATATTTATTTTCCCATACAAACAATTTAAATTTTTTTACCTAAAAACTAGATTAAAACATTTGAATTTCCTCTATAATTGACAGCCTGTATAACCTGTTCATTTCTTACAGATAAATAAATAAATACAAATTATTCATTATATTTACATGTATCATACTAAAAAAATATACATAATTACAAAAATTGACTTAAAAGCTCTACAAACTTAATTTTGTAGATGATTAGTGTAGATTATGTGGATACAAAAAAAGGACTTAAAAAATTGTTTGTTGGTTCGATCTGCGGCCGTCAAGTTAAACGTGTCAAGCTGTAGAAGTGGTAACTACAAAGCTTCACATTTGAAAAATTACAAATTTTTTGGCAGCTTAATCGACACATATTTTTCAAAGGTTTATAGCTCTTAATGGAAATGACATTGTGACCAGCTGAGCTGTCCTAGAAATTCCAAACAAAAAAATCTGTACAAATTTCATGATCACCGTTCAAAAGTTTTGAATGACAAACATTTATAACGTTTTCATTTTTTTATTTTTGACCAGATCAGATGGGTCAACTTTAAAAGCTGCATAATGCATCCTATCATATATTACGTATTGAATTTAGTGAAAATATAGCAAAAGCATAGTGTGAAATGTGTGAAAGGTGTCTTACCGATGGAAGAAGACAATCAGGAGTAGAATGAGATCATAGAGAGCGTAGTTTGGCTTCCTTTCAATGCCGATAATTCTTGGTGCAGAGAACGGCATGTTCTTTGGAATAACGTTTTGGTTCCATGGCAGAATCTCATACTGGAACATGCATTTCACCAGCACAATAACCTTTAAAAAAAAACATAATTTTTACAGCAGAGAATAAATATTTAAAATTTTATTTACTAGCTGACGTGTACCGGCGTTGCTCAGGGACTTATAAATGATTTGGAGTAAAGTTTTGAGGTTAGATACTTTCTATAAATATAATATGCATGCATTATTTTGTAAAATTATTAACCTCAACACAGGCTTGTCCTAGTGAGGTTAAAAATTCGAACAATAAATAAATAAATATGTATATATAAACCTTCTGGAATAAATTCTCTAAATGATAGTGAAAACCCTATTAAAATCCTTTGCGTAGTTTAGAAGAACTAAGTGCACAAACAGACAGATACGGAAAGCGACTTAGCAATACTTATAAATCGAAAGAATATCTAAAAGAAGTCCAAAACAATAACTACATTTGGATAAAGAATTTTCAGGTATTTTGTGCCTAAACTTACAAATAACCTACCCAACAAAACTAGACAAATAAAAAGTTTGAAAAATCAATTTAAAATCACAACCAAATAATGGATCTTCAATAAAGGTCGTGCAATAACCAGTCAACTCACCCGATTCTAGTGAATTTCGTATAAAATTATTGTATGTTGGATGATGAGTAATGTACATTTATAAGTATTGGTTCTTAATTCTGCCTCAATACAAATTCACCTAGTGAGGCAGGTTATTCCCAACATTAATATACCTACTGTTATTGTCTCTATTACTATGCCATTATGTATACATTTTTTTCTATTACTGTTCTTATACAGGGTGACTGGGTGTAAAATGTCAAGCTTCGGGAGGTGATTCTACATGATAGCACAAGTAAAAAAGATAAATAATTTAAATTCGAAATTTCAAAGTTTTAAGGTAGTTTTCAGGTGCAAAAGTTGAATTATTTGTATCGAGAAAATAATATTCTTCTATGGAAAAAAAATTTTGTATGGGAAAAAAACAATGGAATTTCTAAAAAGTTATACATCTTTTTTTAATTCACCATCATGTAAATTAACCTCACGAAGTTCGTGCACTTTTTTGTTTTTTCACTTGTTTTCTTTTGCACCCGGACACCTGTACCTATATCTAATGTTACCTTGAATAGTATTCATGTTTATATTTCTGTTATGCTTTTGATGATAAATAAATAAATAATGGATTCTGAAATCGTTTAAATTGCAACACTAAGATGTTTCAAAGAAAAAGCATGAACTTTACAAAAGCATATTCCAAGTGTATACTTTTCACAAATTAGGGGTGATTCCTGGGGGGTGAGACTGTATATTTTCAGCTAATGTGGTGTTATATGAGTTGCGTGCGATGTACTTCATCAAAACTCCTTGGTTGTCTCAACCCCCTGACATACCACACTCTGTTGTGAATGTTACAAGTGACTTATTCAACACCGATTTAACCTATGTTAACCAACGCACAGGATACAAAATCACCCCCTTGTCCTAACAAGAAAATATTTTGAACCCGAAATTTCTGGGTCCAGAGCCAAGACGCTCTACCACGGAGGTTATCAATGAAGTAGTCCCAGTTTGATGGGCAGAGTACTAGGAAATGCAAGATGAGGTTGTTGTTATAATAAAACCCTCTTGTAAAGTTCACGCTAGTTTCACCCAACTAGATTTTTTCCGGTGCTTTGAAAAACCTTATAAGAGAGTGTCACTGTATTTAGATGGTTTTTATAATACATATCCATGGTAATTTTGTATAGCTTATAATAATAATGTTGTATGATTGTACTGACCTCTGTGTAAGCGATGATGGTCACCCAGAAGGTTTTGCTCGGTCGTGGAATACTGAGGGTGCCCCACAAGAAGACCATCAGAGGCAAAGGCAGGGAGAGAATGGTCGCCGATTGAATCTAAAAAATATTAAAATACTGTAGAAGATTTTTTACAAGACATGGGCAGATTCATTTGACTAGAATATAAATTCGATTTAGTTAACCGTGTCAAGCGAATGAATCAAGTTTAAATGGCCATGTTATGAAATTAATTAATAATAAATAATTTTCCTAAATAAAAATACTATAATTCAATATTTATTAATAACTAACCCATTGATCGTATTTTGAAGTATAATGTACCTAGTTGGAAAATTATATTTCTGTTCTGTACCACCCAAAGTGTGGTAGACAACACTGAAGATTTCCGTTGAGTCAAGGACCGACGACCCAAGCGACCGGTCAAGTTATAATTTTAATATGTGTAATTAAACACTTCATAAAGTAAAATCATAATGGAAATTATTCCTAATTAATCATCCGTCATGTCGATGTTGAATTTTTAAGTTTATGGTACAGATTAAAAAATTATCAAAATTATAATGACAGCTCAGCCAAACTGTTGAGTGATCGGTTATCATCCAGAATCTAGTTATTGAGAATGGTGATTAAACACCTTGTTAAATGTTTTGATTATACTGACCGAACATCGGCTTTTCTGCCATGTTAACTTATTACTGCCGGGCATGTGGCCACGTGTGTAGTAACTACGCACCAGGCCATGGCAGATGTAATTGACGTTACAACCCAGATCGACACCTCCAGATGAGAAGGAAGATGACCAGGATGGAGTTTACAAAGAACGGAGTTCTTGCAGACTGTTTACTTTCTTGTTTGTCGCCCTGGAAGGCCAGCGGGTCGCATGCTATCAAGGTTATAACTTAGGAAATAATAGCTAGGATATAATAACGGTCCATTGGTGAGTCTCGTTTGATTCTACATGTAATATTTAAATATATGCCTTATAATTTTCTAACTCATCTGGTTTCTTTCAAAACTACCAAATCCAAACTAAAATGTCTTGGAAGCAGTGCCCTTCTCTGATGATGGAGCTCTCAGTTCTGCCAAGAGCGAAGGTCTGGGTTAGTTATACTAATCATACTATGGGGCCTAGGAGCCACACAACTCTACACAGCCTCCACTTACAAACCATGCCAAGTGAATGAAATAAATTTAATTTAGAAAATCAAAACAAATGAATTAAGTTATTTACAAAATCAATTGAATGAATTATGTTTATATCATTGAAGAAGATACTGTGTTCTAATAAATCCAAACAAAACGTGAAACAGAACAAGACATTGAAAAATAAAAAGGTAACAGTGTAACTGGGAATTGAAACCAGGATCTCTGCCTTATAATATTCATTTAGAGAGTCCCATATAAACCAAAATCGGATATGTTTATCCGAGACACTATCAAGCTTACAAATAAATTTGTGAGAACTTTGTAATCATTCAAAAAGATAGCAGCCAAAAATATGGGGAAAAATAATTGAAGATACTATTTTTAATTCTGAATTTGAAATATGAGATCAACAAAAATTATGTAAAACAATTAGGTCCCAATGGTCGAGTTGATTACAAATTAGTAAAAACTGGAACATAATACAAGGGGGTATACACCCTACACTTAAAATAAATTACAAAAAGCACTAAATATCCATATTTATACCTGGTTTATGAATATCATGAAATAGCACACAATATCCGTATGCGCCAGAATTGCATACCAGACGGCAAAACAGAAACGAAAGATGGTCGGCTGGTCCGATGCAAATGTTTCATCATCATATTCTTCTATTGGTGTTGTAGAATCACTGGAAAACAAACACATACAATGAGGATTCAAATAAGCATTAATGTCCAAATCATTCACTTTGTTAGCAAGAAAAAATTTAATTTAAAAAGTTTATGAAATAAAATAGAGTGATGAGGATAAATAATACATAATACATTGTGTCAAGAAATTCATAGTACTTGCGGGAAACTGGTAAATCAACAGATCCCATCACTGGAGTCAATTTCGTGGTAAAGCTTTTTTTTTAATTTGAGCTTTCGTTTTCGAGTATATCAAGTCCAAAGTAGAGTTGAGTACCTCATACTAGATGCACTACAATGTCCCATAGAAAAATGCAAAATGTCCCGCCACCTCACAAAATATATTTGTCCCACCTTTTTTTCTTTGTATTACTATGAATGAGGTGGTGAGGTGGTTGTGTATAGGCACTACATTACTACATTTCGTGTATGCAACATTTTTGCGTACAGCGTAGGACATAGTGTAGTACATATCTTGAATGGGGGCCTCAAACACGTCATTCAAAATATATTACTCTTGTAGTACTGTAGTACTAAAACAATACAAATCCACTGACTTGAATGGATTTGAGAGGGGGGATTTTTTTGTTTTTTGCTGGGATGAGTGGGGATAGTGGGGGTGAGGGGTTAAGGTGGAAGAGGAGCAGGGGGAGAGGGGTGGGGGGTAGGTCAGGGTTTTGATTTTTTATTATGTGAATACCGCACAAGAGACTCAACTGCTTCATACCGCCTGGAGCTAGTTGACGGATGCAGCAACAGTAATACATGAATTCGTATGCCGTGTTTGACGCTTAGCATATTTTTCTCTGAAATTCTCTAGACCTGAGACCTGGCTACAAAAGTTTTTTTAACCCTTAAAAGTTGATGAAAAAAATTTTTTTTTGGGTTCTCTATGTGATGTGGGTTAACTAATTTCCCGCTTGTACTACAAGTTTCCGAACAATGTGTACAATATTATCTATGAAATTGATTTCGCTGTGGTAAAATTTTACCGCAACAAAAAGATGTTTTTTTACAGAAAGTACAATATTCCAATTAGTTTATGTAAGTATATACATAGTATTAAGGAATAGAAGATAAACATAAGATATCAGCAGTTAATAAAATGTTAACGTTGTACGTGATACACAGAATATTTGAAAATAAATATTTATTAAAATAAATATTTATTTTCACAGGGTTAATTATTTCTGTGTTTTCCGCAATTCATTTCACACTTTGGCTAGACTGATTTTGTAGTAAAAATATAATATTCCCAGACATCACAACAATTAAAACAATATTACAAACATTGAAACATAACTTTTATACAAGGTCTATTAATATTTAAAGATTTATCTAACGGACCTAGTATAAATTTTGTTGACTGTCATAAAAAGCATGCAAAAGAAAACTTTTAAAATATTTAGAAATGTACAATGATAGGAATAGGGAAGATGAAGAATAAAAACAGGAAGACAAACATCGAATACGAAGAAATATATAACAGATATAAAAAAACAGTGAAATCTTGATCCATGATTTGTTTATCGTAATGTGACAGAATGGGAAGTAACGATAGAATTAATCATCTCATTTGACAGACCTTTACGAATTAAGATATAAATCAAGATTTCACTGTAAAGTTCAATGGTTGCATGTGCGTACAACATTGCTGGAGGAAGGAATAACATTGAAGAATCTCGAAGCTTCGTGCGTACACTGAAATAAGAAGACCGTAACATAGCAAAACGTCATCTGTCTGGGACATGGTAGGTCCATACAAAAGTTTAATAAAAAAGGCAGCATGAATGTTATGCATATGTAAAATACAATAGAAAATAAAACGGCAAGTTCTTGCATGACTGTATCGAAAATCCTGTACCTCTCACCAAATCCTCCTTTATTAAATTTGCAGGCTCATTTGACCGATCCCTGCATATGCTCTATCTGTTGGGTAGTGTTAGGTCAGGTTAGGTTAAGAGGGACGTGCACCATGCAATTGCGAGAATGTCGATACAGCCATGCAAAAGGCTTATTTTAAATTGTATTTTGCATTTGCATAAGAGTCAAGAATGAGGCTAGTTAAAATGAGGGACAGAATGCATTGTTTTTGCCATGGTATGTCTACAGACATCAACAGTTAACCTGGTGGAGGGCATTGAGTAGACGCTGGATTGCCTGAGGGGAATGTACTTGGGGGAGGCTCCGGGGGACTCGAGGTCCAGCCCCCTCTCCAGACTCGGCGCCAGGATGCGAATCTCCGGAACACTCAGTTCGCTCTCTTTGCGTCTGAAATGTCTTGTGCGTTGTACTCTACTTGCTTGCTCTACTGCACTGTACTTTAGTTTACTCATATGTTCAAGCGGTGTGTACTCAAATGCTATTACTATATATAAATTTATTACATGTACTGCAAACATTCTCATCCTAACTATATAATATTTCTGTGGATATCAAACTATAACTTTTTTACTCCAAGACTACTTGCTTTGAGTATTCATTTTATGACTTTAAAATATTGATCTAATTTAGGGAAAAATGTGGGAACATATATGAAAAATGGATTGGGATAATATCCTGCAATTCACGGTTAAATTAGCATTAAATCAGTTATATTAAATAAAAGCAACAGAAAAATTAGAGAAAAATTAAGAAATACATATATCTGAATTAGGAACAAGTTAATTTTTAGTTTTTGTTTATGTCAATACATATATGAATTATGTAAATTAAAAAAAACTTACGATAAATTTTCTTGACAGACTGAAATTTTGAAAATATATGGTGTCTACCGAACAGGCATTTTATAAATGGTGATATAATTATATAGGTGGTATGATCAACCTACCAAACACCAACATAATTTAATTACACAAAAATGACAATTTGCATATTATTTTCATTGCATTTTATTATTTTAATAATACAATCATTTCACATGAATATTTTCAAATCAATATGTACCCGCCTCAGAACAGAAATCTTCTAGTGAGGCGGGTTACTTTCATATTTGTAATATTGATCATGTTATTGCAATAAACGCCCGGGTTGCCGGCAATTAAAATTATTAATTAATTAATTATGTAACCAATAATTAATTGTTCTGAATAAATCATTAAACTAAGGCACTTTGATATTATTTTTAATTCTTTCAATAAACGAAAGCTTCATTGCAATTTGTCACCGGTATAAGCTGGAGAATAAAATAAAACAAAACACAAACCTTTTCTTTCCGAAATGTGCGTGATGATGGCTAGAAGCGGCTTCTACGGTTTGCTGATCAAATGCATTGGGTTCAGATAACCTGCATGCAACATAACACCACAATTCTACTTAGCAAAACATAAATAACAAACAATGCAACATAAGAATTGCCCATTTTATGACTAACCTTAAACCAATTGTTACTTTTCTCTACAAATTTTCAAAGGGAATGTGAAGATTCATTGAAATAATTATTTGTCACACAAATATTTGCACCCAAAAAATCGTTCGGAAGTAGAGCTATACTAACTCAAATTAGTCAAAGTTTAAAAAATTGTGTTATTGTCACCAATGATTATATTTACAAATAATAAAGCACCATCAAAAAGCTTGGTTTAAGATTAATTAATCCATATAACAATTATCTAGTTAGCACAAGTATTCTAAAATCTAGCAGTTCCAATATAATATGGAGACATGCGTATTTCAAAACTAAAACGAATAAACGGGAATAATCATCATGGATTCACCTAATTCTAAGGCAGACAGACACAGTGGATCTTATGTATGAAATAACACATTCTTAGTGTGATAAATAAACAAAGATATGACGTTTAATGAGCTTGGATGGAAAACTATCAAAATAGGATTATCTATTTATTGATAGTAATAACTAGGAATTAAACTATCAAAATAGGATTATCTATTTATTGATAGTAATAACTAGGAATTAAATTATCAAAATAGGATTATCTATTTATTGATAGTAATAACTAGGAATTAAATTATCAAAATAGGATTATCTATTTATTGATAGTAATAACTAGGAATTAAAATTATCAAAATGGGATTATGTATTTATTCATAGTAATAACTAGGAATTAAAATAAAAAAAAAAAACACTAACAGATTAGTGTACATATTATTGATAAATTTTCAAAGTGCTAATATGAGAAAGTGACTTACCGAGGTTTCTTTAGCCGCATCAGAGTGGAAGGCAGTGGTTCCCATATTTCGGTCGATCCCGCCCGAATCCCCATTCCAAAGTCTGGTCTCTCCTGGAAAATTATCAGTAAGCTTATTTATTTATTTAGAATTAACGGCACAAGTGCCATTTATATAAAGGGATAGTTATTGACAGTCATAGTACAAATAATATAAAATATAAAAAGAAAAGAAAAATTATAAGAATATAAGTAAACAAAACAACAACAAAAGAATAAACATTATTTTTATAGAACTATAGAACTAGAAATGCATAAGTGATTTATAAATTGAAGAAGGAAACATTTATGTTTGTCAAAAAGTTTTAACATAAAATGTAATGAAAAAATAATATTTAAAGACACTTTGAAAAAATAACACAAATCTATTTTTTTTACCTTGAGTATAATTTTTTCCTTTGTAAGAACCTTGGCGACGTAGCGGTAATCACGCGAAAACTTATTTAGCCACCTGGTTAAAGTTATCAGAAAGCTTTCTATAAAGGCCCACGCAAATAGGGCATACTTGCAGAACTTATTCCATAGCGTTTCTCTATCTGGAAAATAAGTAGAATAATTATTTACTGTAACATTCAATATGGCATTAAAATAATTTACTGTAACATTCAAAATTGAATTAGAAAAATTCAATGTAACATTCAATTTTGTAATAGAATTATTCATCATAACATTCGATTCACACGGGAGTATTTTGGTAATAGTTCAAACAGATAATATACATCTTCATGGCTTCGTTTTCTATGTGACTTCCATATTCCACAGGCTTGTTCCGAACTGGAGAAGATTGTCCTGATGGTAGCCAACCTCCGATAGGAGACGGTACCACCAGAAGAAGAGTATTTCAAACACTTGTTAAAAAAGGTAACAGTATTAAATAGAACAGTGACAAAACATTTAGGTTAGGTGTGATGTTTATTCTTTTTTATTTTTCTTCACCACTCTAGCGATTGGTGTCATATATATATACATTTACCCTATTATTTAATTAATACCATTCCTCAAAATATTAATATGGATATATACGAAACTGCTTACAGCAGTTTACAGCCAATGAATCAACCTAAATTTCACCGTTTACATATCCCACAGTTTTAGGTTCTATAAATTTGGCACATTATGGCAAGCGATTGCTCACAACGTTACTAACAAGAAAAAATCGCTTGAGTGGTTCAATGTTCTGATTTGTCACTATTCTGTTTTGTCGTGAAACGGTTGAAAAATACTCTTAGTACCAAATATTGGGTAAAATATTTTATTTTCGGGTCAAATAGAAGCCACATCTCGTAGTATACAATCCGCAACGAGAAATGAAAATAAAGTACAAGTTAGTGAATATACCTGGGGGTTCACTGTCGGGATTCGGGGAGTCTAGAGGACGGTCGGAGTGATCGGATTCATCGTCAGGGTGACGCGGTATTTGAACATCAATGTTTTCTGCTCCAATCGTAGAATCCTAAAATTTCATAACAAATTATAAGTTTTTACCGTAACTGCAAGTATGTAATTTATTCACTGATGAGAATAAATATTTTGATATCAATAAATATTATTTGTTTTAAATTGAAATATAGGATACATCAATAATGTAAAAGGGTTTACCATAAATTGAGGAGAGTTGAACACCTTAAATAATCCATTATTAACAATCGGAGAGAAAAATATATATAAAAATAATAAAAGTAGCAGAAGCCCAATAAGCGTGATATACCAAAGCAGCATGAGAGAAAAAATACAGAACAAATAAACATTTTCTCCTAGCTTTTGTACTTACAATAGATAAAGCGTTTAAATAAATATGCAAAGTTATCATACAATCAACATTTTTTTCGAACGAGAATCATAAATAAAGCTAATAGATTTTAACACGACATCGGACAAAACAAGGGTGAATCATTTTTAACAAGATACTTTTAACATGAAATAAAGGTAATAGATTTTTGACACAATATGGGGAACAAAAATAATGGTGATAGATACTCAACACGATACGGGGAACAAAAATAAAAGTGATAGATTTTCATACGATACGGGGAACAAGAATAAAGGTGATAGATTTTCACACAATATGGGGAAGAAAAATAAAATGAAGATGGATTTTTCATACGGTATGGGGAACAAAAATAAAGGTGGTAGATACTCAACATGATACGGGGAAAAAAAATAAAAGTGATATATTTTCACGCGATACAGGGAACAAGAATGAAGGCGATAAATTTTTTAAATTATATGGGGACAAAAACAAAGGTGATAGAAATTTATTAAGATGTTAGAACTATATATGTATAAACAAAGACAGATATATAACCAGATAAGAGCACTATAACAATACTAATAATTGGATAATTTGTAAAGCACTTTTTTGTGAAAAATCACCTCAAGGGTGTTGTACAAATATTACTTGCTAGGATTTATCTGACTATGTACAAACAGGTGCAGAAAACATAAAGGGTGCAAATCTGGTAAAATTTCATAATATCTTTAACCCATTTTGTAAGTGGATATCACAACAGTTGTTTTCTCAATGAAAATATGCCACGTACAGGGGCACCTAGCATTGCGACGTCGCTCTTAATTCTACATGTATCCTACACTAGTAAAATCTAAAACTTCAAACTCGACAAAACAATTTGATGTTGCATTTTAGCTAGATAACATGCCAATTTACGTTAATTCTTTACACTTTTAACAACAAAAAAAACTTTTTAACAAAATGATTAATTTTTTTAATAGTACATAGGGTGACAAACTTAACCAAAGATTCCTGAGCATAAATGGAGTAAAATAATTATGTAGATGGCATTTTAGTATATGGTGAAATATATATATGTATACAGGTCTATGGTGAAGTACGGTACACTTTCACTAACCCTAAAAACTTAGCAAGTGTCCAATTTATTGGTAAAAGTGGCAGATTGTAATGCGTACATGCAAAATATGGTAAAATTGAAAACTGGTACTTCGTAAAAACACAGCATATAAACATCTTTCATATCCATTTTTTCGTTTAAAGTTAATATTTCATATTTAAGTTTGCGAAAAGAGATTTTTACTCTAAATAAACTCAGGAATGGCTGGTTGAAGTTTGTCAGGAACGTGCTGATACACCTTGTTTTGTTGCATTTTTCGGTTATGTTAAGGTTTATGCTAGGTTTCAAATTCATATATAATAAAATAACAATAGGCAAATACATTAATTACTTTAAATAACATACATAACGTGTCATAAACACAAGATAATCTACTACATACAAATATATTTATAAGTCAATAAAATACATAATATTATAATCTATTTATATAAAGAAAAGTGTCTGCAGCGGGCGAGGTATAGACAATATACCGAGATTAATGAAATTTCGACCTTCAAAACAAGAGGAAGGTCACCGTTAATATTTCGAAAAACCACCCCATCTCCTTTTCCCACCTCTAAACCAGAAATTTGATATTTCAAAAAAGCCTGCGTCGACAGGGTTTTCAGGCTAGTAGTGCGTATTTATGAATATCTAAATTATTCAAGTAATTGTTCTGTAACTAGAAATAAATAATAAAAAACACAAGATAAAAATCTTGGAAGAATAATGTATGTATTTCCTTCAAGATAAAAATAGTTGTTAATGTTTAATTAGAAACATTTGCAGAGATTTGATTATTTTGATGAGTTAACTTGGAGACGAAATAAGCTTCCATATCCAGAAAGTAAGTTGTTAAAAATTTATTTTACATTAAAAAAATTAGGCAAATTTATAGAATAATTAGATATATGCAGTAAATGCTTTCTGGAAAATAATGCAAATATGGTGTTGTTAGTTGTGAAAAAAATTAGAATAATTAATTATTGAATAGAATAAGAAATATTATAAGACAAAAAGTAATAGTAAGAAAATAAAATACAAACCATAATATTTATGACGGGGCTTTCATACAGAAAATGAATAATAATATTGTGTATTAATACTAGAAGAGATTTTTTAAGCATAACACTTTTAATCTAATAAAATACCTTATTTTGTATTGTAATGATTGCGTAAATTTACAGTTATTAAACCATTTTTATAACTCTAATCAATGTTATAAAAATGCCTGACACAGCAGGCAGACATAATATTTTTAAATAAATTAAAATTATTTTTATATTAACTACACACAGGAGGTTGTGAGCAAAATAATTTCTTTCAGTACCTATAATAGAAAATAATGCTAATTTTACTAGCCATAAGATATGGAAAATAGAACTCCCACTTCTAATGGACTTTTTTAGGCTAGCATTTCATTGATGATATTAAAAAAAAATTTGATAGTCTTTTAGAATATGTAACTTTAAATTTTCATTATATATAATCGTTTGAATATAAAATACATGTAGCATACTAAGAGCATTATAAATATATTAATACAGTAAAACCCACATATAAGTTCACATATAAGAGGTTGTTTGTTCGGTTCCTTGACACCTCAAATTTAAAAATGGTCCAAAGAAACCCACATAAAAGGTTTTCTCATTTAAGAATTCCACATTCCAGTCTCTTATAGAACCTTATAAGAAAGTTTCACTGTAAAAGCAATGACAACATTGAATAGGTGGAATAGAAGAATGAACTAGAAGATGATACAGTCTATGTGCTACAAAAGTAGTTGATTGGTCCTTACAGCAGCATCAGATATGTGAGCATGGCGCGACGCGACAGGGGTTCTCCTCAAGGAGCGTGTGGAGAGGCGCGAGCGCTGTGCCTGGCGCGGCAGCGACTCCCTTCGCATTAGCGTCGCCTGACCAATGTCAGTCTTCATCGCCGTGCTCAACAGCTACACAACAGGTGTCAGGTGGTCAGGTTAGGTGGGGTTACATGCAGTAAGACGGCCAGGACACTTACAGTTACATGGTTTATTTGGGGACAACTGATAATTTAATATGTAATTCTCAACCAGGACATTATTATTACATACATTCATATTTACAAAAGGTTGTATTTGGATTACGGGTTTAAGTAAATCTAGGCGAGAGTTCTTCACTTTTTTTGACAATTTTACTATCATTATTTGCATGCATTTTTATAACTTCAATTGGCAGAAAATGCATAATTTATGTTTCTTCTTCCACAATCCCTGATTTCTTACATTCATTCAAAAACGAGCATCTCATTTCATCTCAAAAACTATAGCAAAGTGTCAAAGGCGTGAGATTAAAAACACAGTTAACAGTCAGCACCCAAGAATACACACATTGTAGTCTGCTAATGCAAGAAATACTATGAATGATTTATACGTATATTCTATATGGGTAGTTAGGAAAATGTACAAGATTTTCATAGTCTGAGCTTTTATGTTCTATTTGTTATTTTAATAATAATAATAATAATTTCCATCAGGGCCTGTGTCATCTTAGGGTATGGTGTATTGAGGATCTTTTTGAGGAGAGGAGGGAGTGAACATGGGTCTTGAAAAGACGGCCGGCAAATTGTATGATAGCCAAGCTTTTGAAATCAAGAACGAGTCGTAGAAACAACCCATTTTTATGTGACAAATGTCAACTGAGTACAAATGTTGGGCGCACGTTAGATGTGTTTCCCGACTATGCACCAGTGCCGAAGGGATCATTGAAAGATGGTCCGAGGAGCATCTTCCACTAAAATATCGGTAAAACAAGGACAGCATACCCACCTGACGCCTGTGCTCTAAAGATTGCAATCCATTTGTTAAGATAGGGGAATCTATCAAATGGACCGCCCGTTTCTGCATAGAGACAAGGGTTTTTCCAAGTATTTTGGGGCTCTATACTAGAGGTGCCTGCCAAATTAAACAGTGGGGCGCACTCGCGATTTGTACAAGGTCAGCAGTTGTGTACTATAATTTATATTGTGTATTATTATATATCAAATATGTACTGGAATTTGTAAAATGTTCAAAACTGCTTTCACTGGTTTTCAAACTACACCTAATTACTTACATTTTGGAACATATATCAAAGAATTTAAAAGATTAAAGTCTGAGGATTTTGTCAATGGAAACCTTATACATTTTCCTAACTATCCTTATAGAACTTATGGATAAATCATTTTTCGTATTAGCAGACTACAAAGTGATGTTTAGGGCCATTTTTAGGTGCTGGCCTTTAAAGAATTATAGCAATATTTGTTTGGATCATACAGGATGCATGGCGCTTTAAACAACATTATATAGCTATCGTCCTCCAGCAGTTTAATATTAACCTGGCATGTATGCAATTCAATTTTAAAATATGCTATGTATTTCTGGTGCGATCTGTATGACTTTCATGCTATATTGGACAAGGCTGCACCAACTTACTTAACCTTCCAGCGGGCGCTTTGAGAAATTTCCCTTGAGCGGGCGCTTGTCGTAAATTTTACGTCATAAAGTTTTCTCCATGGAAGTGGTGTTTTCTTTATACAAATGTTAGGGAATTTTTTTAAGGATATGAAGAATGATAATAGGCAGTACTTAAAAAAAAAAAAAATGACTTTCTTAAAAAAAACGAAGCAACACTCTAAACATTTTAATATTTCAAAACAAAATTTGTTATCGACCTATTTAGTCAGAATCAATATTCCCATCCTTACAATTGTTACAAACCACCTCAACTGAAGAATGGTTCTTGCATGTAAAGGACTGGCAACGGCAACACTTCATTGATGCTGGGGATCTTTTCTTATCCAGTGCACATAACCGACAAACACCGAGTTTTGGAAAGCTTATGTTTTCTTCTTCTGTCATCGGTTCAATTGCCCTACCATAACTCACTTTGAGAAAAAAATTTATATCTTGCGGTAAATGCTTGACATTTGATTTGACTCTAGCATAGCTCGAAGCTCGATGCTTACAACTAAGTGGAAAGAGTGGGGGAAGCGATAAAACGCGTCTGTCGTAAATTTTACAACAGCGCGCCCGCTGGAAGGTTAAGAGATGTAAAATGATATTTTCTGAAGTACTTCAAACATACTCATACTTAATTTGTACAACAGTCAATAAAAATCCAAGAGTGTTACCGTTCAAGGATAATTAGAGAACTGAAAATATCCACAAAATATGTGTAGTTCAAATACCAAAATATGAAGATACACAAAACTCCCATTGTACCAAAATGGTGAAGGGCTGATTTTAATTCAATTCCTCAAAGGTTATGAACCAAAAGCGCTAAAAATAATGAAACTCCCGTTACAATGAAGCAGACACACCACACAAAACAAGAGGGACAATCACAAGATGGCCGGGTTGACATATTACCTCTCCCAGGGTCACCCTCCTTTTTCCGTCATTGTCACTGTCATCACTGTCCTTCTCCGAAATGAGATCCAGTTCTTCATCATCATCAAACTCATCAAACATATAATAGTCTCCGGACCTGATAGCTGCAAATATTTACAATTGGGTTTAGCACTGTTTCAAAATTTCATAAAACTATTAATTATTATTTTACAGTTAGTAAATATTATAATAAATTTTTGACTATCTTCTTTTTTTTGTTACAATATAGATCCTCAATGGGATCTCCCGTATTAAGGATCTCATTTACATATATATAAAAATTTTAATATGTGAATAATGTTACGATGGTTGAGTTGTGAATGGACAGCGGGTCTCTGGAAAGTTCTTGAACTAACGCAACGCTTCCGGAGCCCTCCAGATTGATCTGATGGAGAACGAGATCTGATGGAAGCGACGCGATAGTTCAAGAACTTTCCAGATTAGGTGAGGCGCACAACCGGCGGTGGCTGTGAGGATAAAAACGGCGCGCATCGACTTAGAAGAGGTCTTGTCTTGTTTCGATTATTATTCGAAATTTACCTGACCCTAGCTCTAAACAATAATATGATGTTGCTGAAAGAATTATGAATATAATTTGTGGGTTTTTTTTGTGCAGTTTAGTTTAGTGGTTTCGGTTTCAGTCTGTATTTGGTGTCGGTATGTGTTCTATTTCTGATCTCCCTATATTTTGGATCCAGCTTTTTGATTAAGTTTTAAATGTTAAATTTTTGAATGAATGGGATTTTAGTACCATAGTAATCGTCTGTGAAGATCCTGTGCTTAATGTTGGCATAATTTTGTAAATGTAAATACACTTAATATATTAAAAATGTAGGTAAATTTATACACATTTACAAGTGGTTAAGCTGTTTTGTTGTACAATTTATTTAATTAAGATTTATTAAAATAACAAGCAGATGATTATATACACGCACACGCATCATGGAATATCACAAAATAGAAAGCTTGAATCCTTGAATGAGTAATATTAATACATAAATGGTTTGATACAAGTCATATAAGAGTAATTATATAAATTGACAATATTTATTACATAAAATTATATAATACATTTTATACATATATATTATATATCCGTAAGCACCATAAATATAAAACTAAGTACCCAAGCATGCTTTGCTCAATGTTTTTATCTTCTAGCGAACAAGTCCGCTTATGTTAAAGTTCAAAGGTAACATTTTTTGGGATGTTAGGCTGTCCAATTTTTTTTTGCAGTCCATTTAACATCTTTTGTTAATGTTTCAGCGGTTTATTTTTAAATACTTAAGATTAAATGAAACACAATCTTCACGTTTATAGGTGACGCTAATTAAAATATTTTAGAAAAATCACTTTTTGCACGTTATGTTTTAAAATATTAAGATGAATTGTTTGTTGGCAGGTGTACATATGGAATATGAAAATATAGATTTGTCCTTATAAAAACTCACTTCATTCAAGAAAGGAATACAAATTCTGTATCGTATTGAATCACCAATATGATATTGTATTTTATAATAAAAAAGCTTACAGCCTAAGAATTTTTCACTGGAAACCTTATATGTACATTTTCTTACTTATTTCGTTTATAGAATTTGTAGTATTTATTGCATTTGCAAACTACAAAGTGGGAATTTTAAAGTGCTGGTCATTAAGATACATTCATTTAGCACTAGCTGTACCCCACCACGCTTTGCTGTGGTTCAGTCAGTCTGTGCAGATAGAGAAACAATAGCGCGTGTTGCTTTTATGTCCAACAGATGGCTCAGTTTTTCAAAAAATGTTTGGTCACAGGTGACAAAAAAGCATGTTTTTACCTGTCACAGGTGACATCTATATGGCTTTAGAACTTTAGGAGATTTAAGATTTTGAACAAACGAACATTTACATTTTTATTTATATATATATTGAACCAAAAGTTTTTTTAAAAATCAATATCATATTGTTTATATTCCAGAGGATAAAATTTATATTTCTAGTACACCTAAGATGCAACATATATTAGAAGAAATATTACCCTTTCTTGTTAAAAACAACATAATACCTCATATTATTAAATATGTTATAATATAAATTATAATTTAACCAGAACATGCTCATAATGAAAATAAATACATAATAATATATTTTTTAAAGTTAATTCGAAAAAAAAAACCTATATGTATAGATAAATTAAAATCTTTTACCTTTAAAAAAAATACATAATATTATCATTAAAATGGTTTAAATACATTTCATATCCAATATAAACTTGCATAGTTAAGATTTTGTTTTGAGAATACAAAAACCACCAGCTGACAAACAGATTAGTACACAATAGTATGATGATTTCAAATGTCATTATTACGGAAAAAAACCACAACCCTGTTAAAAGCCACAGCGTTAATGCTATTTATGAGAATTTTACCATTTTTGTAGTCTTTTGGTGGATTTTTTTGGAACGTCGGCCTACTACGCTGAGGGAAAATACCATCTATAAAGAAAAACTCTTCAATTAAACAGTGGAAAAGTTATAAATGGTAATTATTATTTATTTTTTTAGATCCCATGGCTTTCACTGCATTCCCTCCAGTTTTAAATATGTGAGTTTTCCATGCAAAATAACTTTTCATTTATTTGGTATTATCACAGCGAATCCGTCACCATGTAAGTTTTCCTGAAATGCAATTTGCACTGACAAAAGATCTAAATTGGTAGAAATAAAATCAGGTATTTTCAGTTGTATGGAAATAATATCACTATAAATTAAATCCTTAATTTAAAAGAGAAACATATTTTATTTATATGTACGTAATTTATTTTTATAAAATGTGTGGGATTATGTACATAGCAAAGTCTGTTTAACATTATTTGTGGGAACTGAGATATATGTTATTTTTACCTCAAAACCTCTTGTTGATGAGCAGGCTAAGGACATTAGTGGACATTCAAAGATTAATTTACACTATTAACAAAAACAATAATTATTCATGTTATTATAAAAGTTTAAGAATGATTGTTGTAAACATGTATTTCATTACAATACTGTTTGGGTTTGTATATTATTTTACATTCATTCCGTGCAAAATATAATTAAATTTATCAGTGCACTTTTGGAATCAGACATCATTTTGTATTGTACGGAGGTAAAAAAGGACATTTAATTGCGATCAGACATAATTTCGTATTGTATAGAAGTACAAAATGACATTTGATTGCAATCAGACGTATTTACGGTAGAGTATTGTACGGAAGTATAAAATGATATTTAATTGAAACTGCACGCACTATTTAAAGAAATTGAGAATTGAGTGGAAAACAAAGAAGCCAAAGGATAATGACAAATATATTTTGAACATAGACGAGCTTTAGGAAAGGCTTTTTATGTACAGTTGATCATTGTTACACCTAAATTGTTGGTTTGTACAAATGCAGTGTTACTGTAACCACAAACACAGGATGCTTTATAAGATGATAGAACATTACATGTGTGATGGGAGAGTAGAGAGCGGCCGGAGAACGAGATGACGGAGTGTCTCGGTGTGTGCAGCTGTGGCTGGTGGTTCTGGTGGAGGCAGCTGTGGAGGGGGCGGCGCACCGTGGGAGGGGAGAACACGGGGTAGGACTCTGAAGGCGAACGCGCGCGAGGATTCAACTCCGAGGAAGGAGGCGATCCAAACGATATGCGACGAGGCTCCAAATAAGCGTCTAACGATACTGTATTCAGCGCCGAGAATGGCGATGGTGGTCCGGGGGGAGATTGCAAATGCTGCGGTGATCCTTCTTCGCTGATGGGGGTATGATACCCTCTAGGGCTTCCAGGAGTGTTGGGAGTCCCCGGAGTTGTGGGTGTGCGGGGTGTGTGGTACCCATCGGCGGGGGTCCTGATAGAGACGCAGCACTCGCTGGCGTTTGAGCCGCTTCGTTTCAGGCTACTCTTGAGATCCGATATATCTTCTATTTTATTTTTCCACGGTGCGTATTTGGGGAGATTTAATACGGAAGGAAGGAATAAAAGGTAGGATACAAACAAACAAACACGGTGAGTTTCACACGTAGCTATCTTAAGTATGCAATACAAAACATATCTAGAAAAATCAGATGCTTAATTTTTATCAATCAAACCATGCCTGTTAAGTAGATCACAGAAGTGGTCTGTTGTTTTAGTGAAAACAGCAAACAAATAAATAAAAACTGACTTCAAACAATGCGGTACCTTTGAATTTGAACTTAAATGCAGTTCCTGAAAACTTGAAGTTGAATAAATATCCATGTGTTGCAGTTTCTTGAAATTTTCTTCTTTTTAAATCTTGAATCTGGACAATTGTAAAGAGACAGGAAAATAATTTCTGAATTGCTTACCCACAAAGTGATTAGTGGTGTCTTTGAACGCAGGCCCCTGAATTTTTTGTTGATTTGCTTTGATTCTGTCCATTTTAACCTTAATCTTCTCCAAGATCTTCTTTTCCTGCTCGTCTTGCAAACCCATTTGTTTTATTCGCAATTCTTCAATTAATTCTGCACCTCTAGAAACAAATCAAACAAAAAGATTTATTTATTATTATGAGATGCCTTGTCAGAATGCTCTTTGATAAAATTTCTGAAATCTTACATCCTCTGCTGTAGGAAAAGTGAATATTTATTTACCTGGACTGTAAAATGGTAATGGCTTTACTTTCATTGATTATCCTCAAAAAGTAATGGCTTCTGAATAGCCTCTTCTGCATCAGAAGGAAACCAAAACAAACACCATCCCATGCCAAACCAATATCTTCACGAGGCACGGTGCATTCCTGAAAAACAAATTCACTATCAAAATACATCCAATTAAATAATTTAATAACTTTTTAAATTCCGAGCTAGAATCTCACACTACTTACTTACTTATAACGTGAACGCCTGTGTAATGTTGTTCACAAGTTAATCTCTTTTGATACCTGAGTGCACGCCTGTGTAATGTTGCTTAGAAGTTATTCTGTTTTGATACCTACAGTGATGTGGCAATGGTTTATGAGATTCTAGAATAGACCAACTTGCTCACTATTTAAGAGATTAACCAATGGGGTGGACTAATGGAAGTCAGAAGTAAGAGGCCGACCGAGGAAGAGGTGGACTGGACTTCATGAAGGAGGATTGGAGTAGAATGGGAAGAGCTGAAGGAGAAGCTGACTGGAGATGATTAGCTGGTGAATGGGACCGTAGTTTGTGGAGAACATTTGTGGTGGAGGTCAAATCCTACCCTGGGATGTAGGGTCTGATGATCAGCATATCGTTATGTTCATGATACTTCAGATCTTCCAATTCGAATTCAGAAGATTAAAACTAGTCATTCTGTGAACAGTAGACCTCACTTCCAAAAAAGCATGTTTCTAATTATCTCTTATTTTATAAATCAAAACCAAATTTTCCCCTCAAATCATAAGATTTATAAGTAGAAGCTTAAATACCTACCTACTTAATCATAAACATATTTTTAATGTAACATTTTTTTATTTCAAATAATAACCCTAAATGAATTATACAATTTGTCAAAGGACATGTTGCTATCTCAATGACAATTCTTTTTAAAAACTTTCTTTAGGCAGGTAGTTACCATAATATTGTAAAAATGTGAATAAGAATGTCTGAATCGACACAACGATTTTACATTTGAAAACAGAATCTTTACTGAACCATTAAAAAAGTCACCATCTCGAAACAGAAACGGAATGTACAAACAAATTTACAGACGAAATACAAAACAGTCAAGTTAAAACAGGAATTCGCTAAGCTCAGTCAATAAGTCAGTAAATTTAAAGATAAACTTACATGGTCGTTTTGTTCTGGACGCGTCATTTTGAAGAATGTTTTCAAAGATCTGCCGCTGAATTTGTCGATACATCCAACGCCCAAGAGCTGTACAAGCCAGCAGGCATTCTGGGCCATTGACTGTATGAAAATGCAACCAAGTATCTGCAGAGCTGCTTTTATGACTATAACCGCAACGTTGTAGCCCAGTAACCAATTCCACCTGGATAATAATTTAGCATAAATAAATAAAAAAACACACCAATTTCTTATGGTTTGCATAGTAAAGGGATGCAAATTATGAAGATAACACCACAAAAGCTCCACACTTCCACTAAAGCATAATATACAGTAGAAGCCAATATTTCAAATGTGGACCTCAAATATACCTCAAAAACCAAATTTGAATGCAATACGAAATTTGACAAAAAAAAATTTCAATAAAATGTCGTGCTCCGTTGCTGAACCTTCAAATTCAGGTACATATTCGAAGTAAATTTGCAATAATATGACGTATTTCTATGTGAATTCGTAAAAATATGATGTTTCCGTGTAAATTGAATTTTCACAGTAGATTAGCGTCGCGGTCGGGTCTTAAAATTGTGATATTCTAAGTAAATTCGTAAAAATTCGAAGTATTCACAAAGCATATTAAGTATATTACTCAGTATAAAATTAAAAATTGAAGGCATTAGATAATAAGGCAACAGATTACCGGCGAAGCCTGCCTATCAGATTCAGATCTATGAAATAGGACAATATACAACCCGTATAAATTAAAATTTTATCATTTTACCTCCACGGCCGGCCCGTAAGATACAGATTTACGAAATTTATTTTCACAAAAATTGAATATCTTAATAATTACAAGGATCAATTTTCGTGTCAGATCAAAATAATTATTCGAATAAAAGAATATTAAAACAAAAAGTTTTTTCCTGAGGAAGTGTTTTTGTAATTTTTTTTTAGTTGTATGGTAAAAATGTTACTGCAATTCTTTTTCGTGGGATAATTAATTCTAAACTATGTTACCTACGTAAATGACATATCCTAAGATCAGCAAAATTTATGACTACTTTAGGCAAAATATGGAAAATTTACCACAGAAAGGGCACACTGAATAGATACAAAAATATGCTTTATTAATTATTCTAACTGATTCTGAATTACATAAATAATTAATAAACGGTTCTTGAAAAATTATTTAAAAGCTATACTGTATAAACGCTCCATGATTAATCAAATGAAATCTAGCATCAAATGCACTGTGTTAAGTTTGTACAACGTAATAACTAAACTTCTCCTTCTGTTATGTGCGTTCTTTGAGAACAATGAGAGAATTTTGATTGATAGGGTAGGAATGGAAATAAAGGATAAAATATGGGATGTGCAAGGTGTTCGAGTGGAAGGGGGTGAATGGGCCAGACTTTTCTCATTGCATATGCTCACTGAGAAGTTTCTGGCAAAAAATTAAGAAAATTTTCTGTGTCTTTGTAGATCTACAAAAAGCATACGGCCGAGTCGACAGGAAAAAGTTATGGAAGGTCATGGTGTTGTCCAACTATGGAGTGAATACGAATCTCACATAGGCAATTCCGTCTCTTTTTGAGGGGAGCGTTGCATGTGTTAGGGTGAACGGTGGTTTTACTTGGTGGTTTGATATCATGTATATACCTTTTGACATGTGCACCGATTCATTGTTACGCGGATGACAGTACAGTTCATGATTGCTTTTTGTTTGACAAGCCCCCAAAGGGCACACAAACTCCAACAGCTCGGAGGGCTTTGAAGCAGAGAATGGACGGTTATCTCGAGAGTATTTCCTCCTGGGGTAAAAATAATCTCGTCGAATTTAATGTTTCAAAGACCCAATCCTGTCTGATTACGTCTAAAGGGGATCCAAATGATAATCTAGTCTCCTTCAACGGAAGCAATCTTCCGAACAGGCCTTCCATTGATATGCTTGGTATAACTAACACGTTATACCATTCATTGATATACTTGGTATAACTAACCATAACACGGGCATGTGCCTAGCATGGTGGTCGAAAAATTCCTCAATGCATGTAACTAACAATTTTATTGAATAAAGAAACTTAAAAAAAAAAAAAAAACTATAAGTGACCAGCTCAGGTACGGGGGCTCCATCGAAGCCAGAGTAAAGTTGGCCTCTCAGAAGCTGGGCGTACTGTACAGGGCCCGCAGATACTTTAATAATACACAACTGCTGACCCTGTACAAATCGCAAGTGCGCCCTACTGTCGAATTTGGCAGCCATCTCTGGTCCGGAGCCCCTAAATACCTGAAAAAAACCCTAGACTCTGTGCAGAAACGGGCGGTCCGTTTGATAGATTCCCCAATTTTAACAAACGGACTGCAATCTTTAGAGCACAGGCGTCAGGTAGGTATGCTGTCCTTGTTCTATCAGTATTACAATGGAAGATGCTCTGAGGAACTAGCGTCATTGATCCCTTCGGCACCGGTGCGTAGTCGGGATACACGCCAAACGCGTGCCCAACATTTGTACACAGTTGACACTTGTCACATGAGAACGGGTCGCTTCTACGATTCGTTCTTAAGTTCAACAGCTCGGCTGTGGAACGAACTGCCGGCCTCTGTGTTTCCTCCCTCCTACAACATGGGACTCTTCAAGACCCATGTTCACGCCTTCCTCTCCACAAAAAGACCCTCCACACAGCATACCCAAAGATGACATAGGCCCTGAGGGAAATTATTTTCTTCAGGGCCTCCTGTGTGGAGTTAATATTAAAAAAAAAAAAAAAAACAAACAAAAGTTAACACTTTTGCAAGCCTGCATAATGTCACTGTGGTTATTAATTTATACATGAATAATTGTACGCAAGCATTGAAAGTGGTGGGGTTGCACGAATTTGAGGAATGTATGAAATCTGAAAGTATGCTTCCTGTTGTATGCTGGTGATCCGCTGCTGATTACTAACAGTATGGACGATGTACAGTCTCTCATGTTTAGGATAAACTAAGTATGTATGAAGAATGTAAGTAAGTCTAAAGTCATGGTGTTTCCCAAAGATGGAGTACGAAAATATGTACGCAATATAGTTGTGAATGATGAATACTGGGAGCAGGTGGATGAGTTTGTGTATTTAGGAAGTATATTTACAAGAGATGGGAAGGCTGACAGAGATATTGAAAGAAGGGTAAATGCAGGTAACTCCATTAATGGAGGACTGAATGTGGTTGGCGCTACTAAAAAACTGTCCAAAGAAGGGAATCTAACAGTCCACAATACCGTAATGTATGGCAGTGAGGAATGGAACTGGCAGAGGAAGGATGAAAGTAGACTGCATGCTGTAGAAATGAGATCCCGAGGCATATGTGAAGTAAAACCATGTATGATTGTGTGAGAAATGAGTAAGATTAAGAAAGGGACG
This sequence comes from Hesperophylax magnus, assembly GCA_026573805.1. Taxonomy (NCBI): domain Eukaryota; kingdom Metazoa; phylum Arthropoda; class Insecta; order Trichoptera; family Limnephilidae; genus Hesperophylax; species Hesperophylax magnus. The sequence goes on from JAIUSX010000121.1 coordinate 12,690,013, forward strand.
TTTAGATGGTGTGAGCACGTAGAAGAAAGAACTCAAATGACAGCACGCAAAGAGCGACCACGACCAATATCAGACCAATGTCAGACCTACATCCCAAAATTAACCATTTTTGTAAAATTTATTAAGTAGGAACTCATTTCATATTTATGTAAAAGCAATGGCTTAAACCCGCTGGCGACTACATGTCGTACTGCCGCAACATGTTAGACTGTCAGCTACGTAGGTATATCGATAATACCTTGTAGACTTCAATATTTAGGCCTTTGTTTTGATGAGATAACATTAATAATTAATTTTAGAATAAAAATTTGATTTAAAAACAAAAAAATTATTAGATGGTTAACATTGATAAAAAAATGTACTGGAATACCTTGCTGAAGAATTAAAAAAAATCTACATACAAATTGCCCTACCGACGGGTATCGTTCAGAGCACTGATGATGTCACGCAATCCCCCCACCTTTTACCACTCGCATTACGGTCATTTTGGCAGGTTTAAAATGATACAAACATGGAGAATTGATTTCACTATGAAAATGACCAAAAAAAAAATAGACTCAAATTCCTTATTAGCATTCGCTTAGTAGATACTCACCACTTGAGGGTACTTTTGATGGGTCTGAGATAGAGGTCAGTTCCCTGCCACAGGAATACAAACGATCCAATGAGATACCCCATGGAGAAAAGGTTGACGCGATTGGTCCCGGTCAGGAACATGATGGCCAAGGTGAGCCAGAGGGAGCCCAGCAAGGCCATCCGCTTTATCACATCCAGCCAGGATCTGGGGAAAGCCAATGTTCTTAATGGTTACCTTTTGAAAAAGTACACTCAATTTCATTCACCAAGTATGTCACAAAATCAGGGATGGTTATTTCTGTACCAAACAATGTCAATTCCATTTACCTTATGTATGTTACAAAATCGGGGACGGGGTTGATGAAATCCTGCGTTTCCCAATCTTCTGGAATGGTGTCCGTATTACAGCCTCCTTTATAGTTCTCCCCATGCCTCCGTTCAATGCGGAAGACCAGAGATTGACGCGAGCACAGCAGGAGCAGGATCAGGTCACAGATTAGCTTCAGAGCATATGGAGGGTGTGTCGGGTCGGGCAGCATCATCCAGTTTCGTGTACGTTGCAGTATCTAAAGCACAGATGAAAGAAACACTAAGAAAATTTTGTATAAAGCATATTATGATTTTTAAAAGGAGTAAATATTTTTTTACAGAATGTTGGATTAAAAGGGTAAATGTTTCAAATTCAAATAAAATTTACATTCCACAAAGTGATGTGAGAAAAATAGTGAAAAAAAATTTTTAGCGCAAATGAAAGAAAGTACGCACCTACCCAACACAGTTGTTTTATTATTACAAATTTCAAATAAAATGCATAGCTGAGTTTTGTCTAAGGTTTAAAATATTGTAACAGTAAGTAAGCATCGCGATGTCTAGGGAGAAATGCCTAGATCTAAGGAGAAATTGCGAGCTCCATGTACAGAAAGGGAGTTTTTGAAAAACCTATGGAGATATCGGTATCAGTGAAGATTTGTTTTTGACGCTTTTTTACAAAATTCTGAGCAATAGCAAGATCAAAGAGAGTAATAATTAATGATCACATTAGTTCAAATAAATCAACTGTTTATGGTGTTCCTCAGGGTAGAGTTCTAAATAATGTACAGAAAAGTTTTTTGTATTCGTTACAGTTATTATATGGTGAAAGTAAAATTTATATCAGTAAGCCAGTTGTACATAATACAGGCTCTCTGTATATCTATATTAAAATATATAAAATAAAGTGGTATTAAAAACAAACTTATTTTATCCTAATTATTACAATTTATAAGGTTTATTTTACACCTTTCCCTTCACAAAGTCAATAATATTATCATTTTCAACAATAAACATGACTGTTTAAAATGTAGGCAGTTTTCCGCATTTAGGGATTTTTGAGGACTTTGCTAGGGAGTTAATATTTTTTGACCTGGCAACGCTGCAATAAGTTAGGAAAGCGGGAAAATGTTGCTAATTTTGTCAGAAATTTCTTTTAATTAAAATTTACTGCATTTGTATAAATAAGTGATACAGTAGAACCCCGTTAATTCGAACCCCGATAATTCGAAAAAACGCGTAATTCGAAATTTTCACCAAAAAAATTATTTTCATACAAAATTGTTTTTTAATTCGAAATTCGTTAATTCGTAATTCGAAATTTATTTTTGTCCGCACACGAAAATTTGTTTGTATAATTCGAAAAACTTCGATTTTTGCGAAAATAAATCATAAAATTTCGTAAATCTGAATCTAAAAGACAGCCATGACGTTAAAACGCCGAAAAGTGTATTTTTACGTGATTATACATCGCCCTAATTAGTATTATTATTTTGTAAATCGGAATCGATTTACACTGGAATGTCGTATTTTTTCCAATTTATTTCGAATATCCGAGTTTGAAGGGCCGAGAAAATTCGTTTTACGCGGAAATATGTGGTAGTTTTATGAATTTACATCAAATATCTGAAGTCAAAGGGTCGGCTGCGACAGAATTCAAACACTAAATTTCAATTTTCCCGGAAATACGGCATATTTTTACAAATAAAATTCAAATATCTGAATTTAAAAGGCCGGCCGCGACGAAAATCTGCCGAGAAAATTCGATTTACGCGAAAATATATCGTATTTTTACGAATTTATTATAAATATCTGAATTTAAAGGGTCGGCCGCGATGAAAATCGGTCGCGATGAAAATCGGCCGCGAAATTTCGATTTACGCATAAATATATCGCATTTTTACGAGTTTATTTCAAATATCTGAATTTCAAAGATCCGGCGCGACGGAAATCGGCTCCGAAATTTCAATTTACGCGGAAATATATATTATTTTTACTAAATTTACTTCGAATATCTGAGTTAAATGATACGGTGAGACGGAAATCAGGAGCAAAATTTCGATTCACACGGAAATATGACATATTTTTACGAAATTTACTTAAATTATCTGAATTTAAAGGGTCGGCTGTGACCGAAATCGGCTGCGGAATTTCGGTTTACGCATAAATATATCGTATTTTTCGAATATCCGACTTTAAAGGGCCGGCCGCGACTTTAATCGGCCGCGAAAATTTGATTTACGCGGAAATGTGTGGTATTTTTATGAATTTGCTTGGATTAACTAAACTTGAAGGACCGATCGCGGCGAAAATCGGCTGCAAAAATTCGATTTAAACGGGAATAATTTGTATTAATACGAATTTACCTCAAAGATACCACCCGAATTTGATGGGGCGGCCGAGGAACTCGATTTTCGCCGTCTTTTTTTTTTTTTTTTCCTAAAATTTCGAATTACGTGGGAATTCGTTAATTCGAAATTTATTTTTTGATGTCCGCTGGATTTCGAATTAACGAGGTTCTACTGTATATAAGATATTTGTAAAACACCAATTAAAGTAACATTCGTGATGTTAATTGGGGTACCTGCTTGGATATTGTTTGTTGACCAAAGAGTTCTACATACAATAGAAGATTATTGGTTTTAACCTAGTAAATTTGTAACCAGGTAAATCAAATAACCAACCTCGTCGGAACTCATCCATGGATACTGCACGCACAGCTCGGGGATCAGCCCCACCACCATCATGTACTGCAAGGGCAGGACGAGCACGATGAAGCCCACGAACCAGCGCCACAGCCGCGCTTGCCGCTCCCGTCTCGAGCACCATAGCGCGCACAGCCATAAGCTGTAGAGAACGGCCCATACGTCCATGCGGGACCCAATTACGCCCACCAGACACATCAGACAAATCTGGAATTACAATTTAAATCAGTATTTTGTCAACAAACAATGTTGGATGTAACCTGCAAAGTAACCTCTTGTCTAGATCATTGTTTCTTGGAAGTTTTAATCTATTGATTTTGTATAATACCTATCTTAAAAGAGTTCCACTGTCTTCCTTTTATGATACTGAAGAAAATGAGCAAGAACAAGAGGGAGAAAAGAATGTTTGGGAAAGATCATTATGAATTTGAAGTAGGTTTATAATTTATTCTTGGGGATTGGCACATGATGCATAGCTCGGTCGAAGACCATCTTTAAGGTGGTGTATGATGGCTACTATGGCTGGAGATACCCATAGCACTTTTAGCCTGTTGCATCATATCACAATCTTTCTGGCAAACCTCCTTTCTTCTACTCCTATATAATGGAAAAATAATGAATAATTACAAAAGTAGTTTTCAATACCTCCACACCAAACTTGTAGAAGCCGTAGTTGAAGAGATACTGGAAGAAGTGCTTGACGTCCTTATCGGCGTCGAGCCTCGTGACTTTGGGGAACATGAGGTGCGGTCGAATGGTTGGATCGTGGTTTTTAAATCTGGAATAAGCAACAATAATAAAAATAAAGTTATTTGTCTTTTTAATAAAATAAATAACACCATCACAAAATGCCAGTAACCAGTTAGAAGAACCCATGTGACCCAATTCACAAATCAGAAACAAGATAAGTAAAAAATTTCTCGTCAATGGAAGATTTGGCGAAGAATTATTGAATTTATTCCGTTTCACCAACATTTTTTAATTTCAGGCATAACGCAGGTTGTACATTGTACTAGGACCCCGCTATTTAATTACATCAATAACACAGTATTTTACGCACCTTTTGACCGATTGCCTGAATTCCACAACAGCCCTGACGGTGATGATGATGATCAATCCAATGTATCCTTTCACTAACTTTGGCAAGGTTATCCCGTTACCAGTCTTTCGGAAGCCGAGCCATTCTGCATTATTGAACATCATTTCAGAGGCCTCATCAGAAGAATTTTGAAACTGTAAAAGAAATGTTTTTATATTAATGTATCATGCATGGTATGAAACTGCTGTAGCCTTAACCTTAATTTTGCTGGCCTTTTCAACGCAATCTATCTCATCATGCAGCACGTTTTGATACAATATATGTGCTTTAGTGAAAGTTCATAGATCACACATAGCCACAGACGTATCACATATGCGACGTCGCGTAGGTCGGGTCAAGTATTATGGAACCCTTGTGAAAGCGATCAAGAAGCAAACCCAGGAAGAGATTGATATGAGACTGATTGTACGGAAAATTGTTGGAGTAGAACAGGAAGGCCCGAGGACTCATTGAGAAGAATGACCAGGGACCAAGCTGGTATAGAATGTTTACGGAGTAAAGCAAATCTCAACTTGGAATGTAGCGCTGTGAAAATGGATGTAATGAGTATGTTACATGTAAGTGGCACAAAAACATTGATAAGTGGCAAATAAATCGTTTACTTCATTTTAAGTCACTGTCTGCGTGTGGAGAGTGCGTTAAGTGGTAAGTAGAAAGTCACTGACTTATCATCGAAAGTCATCGATTAGAATCTTTAATATTATTTTGGTTAGGTCCCCCTCCACCCACACATCAATGCAGTTTCAGGGGGAGTTATTGTCACACTGTTTGGACACGTACACAATCAAGTTTTACTACAAATACAAGAGTTTACAAAATCACCTCCTTATTTGCCTGTGTGGACGGCACTTATCACTTTTCTCAGGACGGAGATTTAGTTACCACTGATCACTGTCCGTGCTACTGGCCATGTGTAACCTACCCATGAGAGTAAAGTATTTTGGTATTTGGTGTTGAATTTAACTTACGGTGCAGTTGACGTTGTAAGAAGCGTGTTCAATGTACTCTATCTGATAGATCATCTTCATGAGCAGCAGGATACAGGTGGCAGCCGACATCAGGTGGACGAGCCCCAGCTGGACCTTCGTACTGAATAGCAGGCCCACGCATACCACCAGCACGAATATAAAGTGAATGGCACACACCTAAAAATAAAAAATAACAGAGGATTCAAAGCTATAAATTAATAGCTAAAATGTAAAAAAAAATTAACAGAGGCACGTATCTTGCCGTGATTTGTTAGTAGTTCGCTGGCATTCGTTGGTGGCTTGCCGTGACGCACTCGCCTCCCGCACCGTGCTTCTTTCCAGACGACACTGGAGAACGTTTTTGTGGTCAAACTATAATGGTTTTTTAAATAAACAACTAAGTCTCTTCTTCAGTTGTCCAAACCTATCGGAGGTGGGCTATCAATGCTCTGCAGTCTAGAACATCTCAGCAGAACTGCACTCGTACCAGCTTTGGGGAGATATATGTAAACTAATATTAAGATGAAATACTGATAAAATTTCATACTTACATCAAGTACGCATAGAAGCATGGTTCCCAGCATGATCATCTTAATGAGATGTAGCTCCAGGAACAGGAAGACCAAATCCAGAACCTTATTCATAAAGGCGAATACAATCTGCTGTAAACGATTGACCCATGTGGTGAAGTCCATTTTGGAACTCAGATGTGTTGGTGTCCCCACATTGGATATCTCCCTGTCGTGCTTTGCAACTGCCTCCGCCTCTAGGCTCTCCTGGGTCTGCAGTAAAAAAGGTTTAGAAAGACAAGTTTTTAATTATTCTGACATTACATTTTGAATAATATTTACATATCATGATTATAAGCAAGGGGATATTTGTACTGCAAATAATAATGGAATAAATATAAAATCTTGGATACGCAGATGACACTAACCTCGTCTCTTCTTCTGAAGACGAAATGAATCACTAAAATAGAGGAAGAAAGCCGTAATCTAGTGAAAGACCACCATTCATAATTGAAATGTTGCTTCAAATGACATTAGACATGTTTGCTGACCAGTAGTCAGGTACTTCCCAATTTCATCTTCCCCATCTTCTTCCCTTCCCCATTCCCTTCATCGTCACAACATATCCTAAATTGGGGTCGCTAATAGTTCCACTGCCTTTGGGCATTTGGGACTCTTGTGTGGTGTTTACATGAAAAAGCAATCATTTTGTTTTCTAGAAGAGACAAAAATGTGAGAAAAAGGGGTTTCTGAATTGTAGAACCTATTCCAGAAATGGCGAATTTATTTGTGCCACAGAATGGCATTTTGTTGAATTTGCAGCAAACAAGGTATTTAACCCATTGAAAGTTGGTCAAAGTCAAAGTTGGGTTGTGGGGGCCTTGCCCTATACACGGACGTGACGACAGGTGTCTTTCGAACATGAATCAATGAAAAAGTGCCATGTATCGCAGCAAACAATATATTTGTGAAGGTGTTTTACCTGTTGTACACGGACATTTCAGCAATTGGGTTATGAGCAGCCATGCCCTGTACGTTGACATCACAACAGTTGCCTTGCGAACACGTATAAATGAAAAAATACTGTCCAGAGGCACCTGTTATGAAGCGGTGTTAAGTCTTATTTAAAAGTAATTATTTAAAACACCTCTTCAGAACAAGTACCATTCATAGCATTAATTTTGATTAAAATTATAGAGAGCACGGTCTGGCAACAAATAGACCGCCGGGCAGTCTATTGTTTGTTTCCGTTTCCTTTCGCTGGGCACTCTGGAATTGTTACACGAGCGGGGCGGCCGTGTAATGATCGCACAGTGAATTAGATTATAATTCATTTTTACCCTGGATGGGCGATCGTATTAAAAAAGTGTACATCAGTATTCCTGATGCGGGTTATTCGGTTCTTTTTTACAAAAACCAAGTCGGTGCAGGTTCTATTAAATAAACGTCCGTATAATGGATGACCGTGTGTGTGTTCGTGAAGATCACAAATAATGTTCTACTGAAGTTTATATACGCGATCCCTTGCAAATCGTTATACCGCGGACTCCGGGAAATGAAGCATTCACCTCAAGTGGCGCGATACAAGCCGTATTTTTCTTAATAAGAAACGGATAATAAAATCACAAGCCCGGACGGCACCCGCTCAAGTAATCTGCCGATCAGCTCAATGGATGGATTCGCTCCATTAATGTTACATAAACGATAGACCCGATACGCTCCAGAACCGCTTATCAGCCACCTTGTCGGAGACGCTGGACCCGTCTCCTGGACCAAAGCCCTGATGGTGCCAGCTCGATCTGTCGGGGACAGACCACCGCCGGCCGTATAGAAGCTCCCCGCTCACTTCCCGTAATTAAGTGGTTAATCAGTTTTAGATAGAATTAAAAAACCAATTATTGATCCCTGGGGGTAAGTGCCGAGTCATAATATGTAACATGTTAACTTAAATATATTCTCCATGTTTTATAATGTGCAAAAACAAAACTACAGCTTTCATTTCACTACAATCAGTAGAACCTGTAATCCTTTGTGTGCCCATGCCTTGGCGACAGTTTCATGCTCTGCCCACCCCGAACATTACTCGAGGACCGAGTATTGGCGCGCAGAAAATCTGCAAAGTTCTGGATGGCATTTAATATAAAATATGGCCGGTAACACACCTAGAATCGAAACGCCGTGCGTTTAAAGAGTTACCTGAATAAAATAATCTCACCACATTTTCCCTTGGCGTAGGTGGCGGTAAGGTACTTCCTCCCATCATGGAAGATGCTATCGAATGCAAACCTTGGGAATCTTGGCGAGCAACACTGCTACTTCTAGAATCAAAATAGAAATAAAACAAAAAGTAAAAAAATATATTCAACGACCTCCATCGTAACACTAATAGCAAATAATTACCTGCTTTTGATGTGTGACACGGCCAAAAATTCTTTGTGGAAATAGTGGAGTTGGATAACTGTCATAATTAGGAACAAAGTGGGTGTTAGTAAACGTAAGAATAATTCTTTGGTTTCATAGATTTCTAAACCAATATCCAGTTGCCTGAAAAGAAATAAAAATGCTATTTACTTTAACAAGTGATTATGTAATTAAATTCTAATAAGTCATCGAGAACATCAATGTTATTAAAATACAATAATAATTAGAAATCTAATAATCTAGTCTAATCAACTAAATGGTTCTTGAATACAAATCTCATAATGTAGGTAAAATTTGGGAGAAGCATCTACAGAGGTTGTGTGAAGTAGACCCAATCATTTTGACCCGATCACGAACCACCAATGATTGGATCACTTTTTCTAAAAAAAGATTTGGTCATTTGATCGACAGCTGTCAGCTCAGTCAGCACATGTGGTGGGCATGGCGAGAGATTGTAGTAGACCTGATAATCTCATTCGACAGTCTGTTACAGATTAACTATCCTTATTTATGGGTCGCGAGAACAAGACTCTAGACACCTGGTCTACACAATTTACACACCTATTGTCTACGTCTACACAACGGCAGCGCATCAATCTATCTAAGGAACTTTTTTCTACCCGATCAAGGATTTGGTGCTTTTGACCCAATCACTTGGGAAGTGGGACGTGATTGACCCGGATCATACAAAATATCGATCAACCCAGTGTGAAGAAGGCAGGGCCTAATATTGTACAAAGGGAAGAAGATGAGATGAGGTCCCTTAAGGTGATTTTTCACACAAACGGAGCTAAATTATCCAAATATTGAATTACTCACAATGTTGTGGATACATATATGGAGATATTATTAATGAATTACTTACAATGTTTTGGATATATGGAGATATTTTTCCCAGAACATTGGGAAGTCATCGAATTGATAAGTGTAAACCAAAACAAGAATGGACATGGAATACACAATAACTGTAACCCAGAATCCGTACATCATTTTCCTCCACAAATGACGAGAAATCTGAAACATTTCACTGTTTATAATTATTTATTCATATTTATGTGAAAATACATATTTTTTTATATGTACATATAATATTTCGCCAGTCACCTTGAAAGAATCTCGAATGTCTTAGGTTGGAAATAGTGTCACGTGTATGTCAGTCGCGTACGGTAATATGCAGGTGAATGAAGAGCTGTAGTGGCTATCAGTCCAGCTTTCAATTAGGAAGCGGGTATGGGTACCGCCGCCCCCGGTAGCATTCATTGGATAACCAACACCCCTGTAATAGTTCACCTCTGATAGTACACAACTGCTGACCCTTTACAAATCGCAAGTGCGCCCTACTGTCGAATTTGGCAGCCATCTCTGGTCCGGAGCCCCTAAATACCTGAAAAAAACCCTTGACTCTGTGCAAAAACGGGCGGTCCGTTTGATAGATTCCCCAATCTTAACAAACAGACTGCAATCTTTAGAGCACAGGCGTCAGGTAGGTATGCTGTCCTTGTTCTATCGGTATTACAATGGAAGATGCTCTGAGGAACTAGCGTCATTGATCCCTTCGGCACCGGTACGTAGTCGGGATACACGCCAAACGCGCGCCCAACATTTGTACACAGTTGACACTTGTCACATGAGAACGGGTCGCTTCTACGATTCGTTCTTAAGTTCAACAGCTCGGCTGTGGAACGAACTGCCGGCCTCTGTGTTTCCTCCCTCCTACAACATGGGACTCTTCAAGACCCATGTTCACTCCTTCCTCTCAACAAAAAGACCCTCCACACAGCATCCCCAAAGATGACATAGGCCCTGAGGGAAATTATTTTCTTCAGGGCCTCCTGTGTGGAGTTAATATAAAAAAAAAAAAAATAAAAAAAATTTAAAACTTTTTAGTTACTGCAATGGATTTTGAAAATGTGATGAAACTGTTGCGTGCCTGGCCATATAGTATTTGTTTAGTGCTTACCTGGAAAGTGAGTATAAATATGAGGAACAGTGCCATGTAAAGAATACGGAACACAGTCATTCGTTCACCAGTGATACCAATCACAAACAGCATTGTCGCCACAACGCATATCCAAAACTTTGTTAAAAATCCCTTAACCACTTCACCGAGCTTTTTCAGAACCGGCGATGTTTGCATATTCTGGTCTTCTTCCGGTACTGTAAGACAAAAACAAAAATGCATGAATTCAACATAGCTTCATACTCAACAATATTTCAACTGTTCAAAAATGAAATTGTAATGGTTTTGGTCATTCATTAGGGTACGCATACCCTACGACACTAGACACTGAGTGTATACACCGGGTGTTTGAGTGTGTACACCGCTGTTCGTTCTAGCGGTAGAGTGTCGGCACACCGATGTCAGTGTCGCGTTATTCGCTGTTACGGGTGTGTCGGAGTGTCTCCCGTGGTGTATTGAGTTTTATAAAAGCAAGACATTTTAGCTAGATTTGCAAGATCATGTCGCGTCTGTGGACCAAAGATATAATTTCTAAAAATTTAATTGAACTCATGGAAGAGCTTCCAGAGCTCTGGAAAATGGTAAAAATATGGTAAAAAAAAAAGAAAGCGATTGAGCATTTGTTAGTAGTCTTAAACTACTGTTACAATCTACAACACAGAGGAAAAAACATAATTTGAGGATGCAATTAAATAATGAATCACGGAAAAAACGTGGACAAACAAGGTAGAGGAGAAAAAAAAATTAAAATTGCACTTGCATTTATTTAAGTCTATGCTTGCACATGGGAATTTTTTCAAATTCTTAAATTTATGATACCAACTTAATTATACTACTTACCAATTAAATATATTTATATTGCCAATCGAATCTCAGTTCAATTAAAAGTTGTTTAAAAAAACCAATGTTTCTATCTCCTTTTTATCCAGCCCTTGATCCAAATATTCAGATTAACTGCAATAAATGCTGTGACATTGAGGTACGCGAGTGTCTAGTGTCGTAGTGTACACAAACCATTCCATAGTAGGATGGGTAGATTGTGGTAAAATTTAATTATTATATTTACACTTGGATAACCTCAGCGGTTCAGAGACACAAGTAAGATAGCTGCTTTTTACATCTCATCAAATTATCTTACAATCCTCATGACAACCTTGTTTGTTCTAACCCTGGATTTTTGGTTGTACATATTTTATCCTGTTTTATAATGTTTTTACAAGCTTCTATTCTAAAGTATTAATTAAAAGAATCTTGCTCCATACAGATTCGTTATTGCCTACCTAAAGGGGAGAGTAAACAAATCCTACCATTATCCTAGTTGGAGGGGGGACCTTTAATTATAGGTGGCATTTTGTATTACCAGTAGTGGCAGTGCCGACGGTGACGTGAAGCGGTGCCACCATGTCCGCCATGGCCGTGTTCTGCTTCCTGTCCTTCCTCTCCTGCATCAGCTGCCTGAGGGTCACCCAGAACATGATGGTGTAAAGGGACTTGACTAGCAGTGGCAGGAATGGTAAGTACACACGGTGCTCAAAGCCCACTTGCGCCAAATTTATATCCTGAAATTTACACTCAACTTCAGCTATCATTTTTTAAATAACAAAGTGATCCAATGAATAATTGGCAAATTGACATATAGGGTTTGAATAGTAAAGCATAATAATTCATGTTTGAATGTTCTTTATATCTTTTAACCGTGATATTTCAAAATAATAGCCGCTTTAATTTTGTAAAACGAGTCTCGAGTACAATGTCATTGAATTATTAATTAAGCAGTGACAGATCGGTCCATAAACCTTCATCCATGCAAAAGAAAAAAAAAATTAAATTGAAACGTAGCACCTTCATCCACTTATGTAAGTCTTCAGGAGAAGTTTAATTTCAGCTATATTCAGTACATACATATCAATACCAAAACATGCTTAACCCTTCAGGCTTTAAAATATTCGGCGAAATTTCATGGAATTTTGAAATTCTTCCGAGGTATTTTAAATTTGCTATATATTCTTTTTTTTGAATTATTTTTAATGATAAACTAATGTATATGAGACAAGGTTTTATGCATAGCACAAAGGATAACAAATAATTATAAGCAATAATTAGTTGAGTCAAATATGAATATAAATTGAAAATATCTCCTAATGAAAATATCCCTTCCCGTTGGTGGCATTTATTTTTACTTGGGAGATATTTTCAATTTGTATTGATATTTCACTCGACTAATCATTGCTTATAATTATTTCTTATTTTTGAAGTTGTTGTAAAAAAAATACCATTTTAGAAACAAGATAAAATTATCTTTGAAATGTTTGTATTTCAAATAAACTTTGATATTTCTAAATATCAAAATGTTAACAAAAAAAGTTACCAAATTGACTCGAAAAATCTATAATTTTTAAAGAATTTGATAATCAGAAAACGCTTTCTTTTTGTGTAGGGAATTAGTAAGAAAACTGTCACTTCACTTTTTAATGCCGTTTATACAATAATTTTTTAACTTTCAACTGCCAATGAAAAAATCCCACCAATTTGTAATCATAGAATTTCACAACGTTTAGAATTTTATCCGTGGAATCAAACATAAATATTTGAGACGAACTGAAAAGAATAATTAGTTCTCTTTTTAACGAACAAATATGAATAATGAACTCTTACCAACAAATCACATATCTCCACATTATAGAAAAAAAGATAAAAATACTTTTATAATGTAGGGACACCCCGGTCAAAACTGTCCTTCAGAGGCTCTAATGGAATATGATGTTTGTGGCTAGTAATGTCCTTCCTAAGATTAAAGGGTTAAAAGAATTCAAAGTGCCATCCTTAGACAGTAAATATTCACCTTGAGTTTGTTGTAATGTTACACATATGTAACACTAACATTCACCTTTTTATTCGGCCTTTTCAACGCAATCCATCCCATCACGTATGTCTTTTAGTGAAACTACATAAATCTTATCCGTATGAGACATCCGCATACAGGGATAACTTGGAGATGAATAACATATAATTAATTAACAATAAGTTACCTCGGCATGCGATGGTAATTCAGATTCCTTGATATCCATGCCGTAAATGTACTGGATGATGAGCAGGATCTGTGCGTAGGTGACCAGCACGGGACTGGAGCGGAGGGTGAAGCGCCTCTGGTCCTGGACCATCCAGATGACATTGGCCCAGAGAAGGAAGACAAACGTCAGCCAGGAGTGGTATGTGATACTCCATGCCATCATTATTATGGCCGTCGCAATGTACGAAGACCTAGAAACAATATTAGAATGTTAAATAAATACATTTTTAAAACTTTCTTTGCAAGAATTTATTTGTTAATAATTTATATTCACACAATTGGACAATTTCTTACAGGTGCCAGAACTCATTTGAATTGTCCTGTGCTTAATAATAATAATAATAATAATAATAATTGGATAATTTGTAGAGGGCCGTTTTTGTGAAAAATCACCTCAAGGGCGCTGTACAATTTATTTCCTAGGATCTACATTTGTTATTTACACCAACTGTGCCAACACGAGGTTCGTCATCCGTTCAGGTATGTGTCTGCCGCCAATATAGCGCTGACATGTGTCTGCTGCCAATAAAGAGCGCTGACACAACATCCTCACATAGATAACAAACCTTGGCAGCACCGCTGTGACGTTTGACGAAGACAGAAGATGGAGACTCTGCTGCAAGAATCCTAGGTAGCGAAGGAACTGTACCAGCTGCTGCAGCGAGAGAGACTACCCTGTCCACCAACTGTGCCAGCACGAGGTTCGTCATCCGTTCAGGTATGTGTCCGCTGCTAATATAGCGCTGACATGTGTCTGCTGCCAATAAAGAGCGCTGACACAATATCCTCACATAGATAACAGACCTTGGCAGCACCGCTGTGACGCTCGACGAAGATAGAAGATGGAGACTCTGCTGCAAGAATCCTAGGTGGCGAAGGAACTGTACCAGTTGCTGCAGCGAGAGAGACCATCGCGTCCACCAACAGTGCCAGCACGAGGTTCGTCATCCGTTCAGGTATGTGTCTGCTGCTAATATAGCGCTGACATGTGTCTGCTGCTAATAAAAAGCGCTGACACAATATCCTCACAATATCGATTCCTGAGAAGCAAAGGACAAACGACAGCTGCTAACCTTTCATCTGAGCCCTACGTTTTAAACTTCGATAATCTGCTGGAAAAAATTGAGACGAAAATGGAAAAAAAATTGGAATTATTTAAACAAGCAATAATAAAGAAAATAGATGAAAATCAAGAAACCAGAAAGACAAGGGACTTCATCAGCCGTCAGTACGATGACATTCATCTTAAGATGGAGACCATTATCAAACTGGTTTCGGAAGTTGAATTAATGAGAAAGGAGCTAACGGAAAAGGACAGAATAATAAAGAGCCTGGAAGTCAGACTGGCAGAAGTGGAGCAAGTAACTCATGAAGACACCCTTGAATTTACAGGGATCGAAGTAAAAGAGGGTGAGCAGCCTGCAGAAATGATTAAACGGGTGGCCGCAGTCTCAGGAATCGAATTAAAAAGCGATGACATCCTCGACATCAAGAAAATTCCGGACCGACGACCTGGAGTCCCCCCAAAACTCCACGTCAGATTTACTAACCCCCAAAAAAGACGACAAATTCTACTGAACAAAAGGCAACTTAATACAATTACAGCACAAGGAAACGGATTCCAGAAGATTTTTGTTGGTGAAATCCTTGGTCCCTATTTCAAAGATCTTCTGTGGAGGTCTAAAACAAGGGCAAAAGAAATGGGCTTCAAATATGTCTGGTACAAAGACTGTAAAATAATGATTAGGAAAAATGACGGCGACAGACAAATACACTACATCAAACATTCGGATGATCTTAAAAAAAATTGATTAGTTTCTTTGATTGAGAGTCCCACTTTTACCGGTCATTCACTGGGTCGATTCCCCCAATATTGGTGAGTCACAAAGATATTAGAAGAACGAGATGTGCTATGCGCAGTTCGTACTGAGTGGAATTGTTTTGCCGAGTGTCGCCGGTTTTGTTCACCAATACTACTGCACACCTTCGCTTACGCTAAGGCATCGCTAAGGTATCCGCACTAATACATAGAACAGATTTCTGTGCGTACACGTCCCGATACCGTTCAAAGTACCCTAATTAGGTAGTACTCCGGCTACGGTCCGGCGGCCAACATAGCATATCTCGTTCTTCTAATATCTTTGGTGAGTCATATCTTTTATGCTTATTCTCGCACTGTAACAATAATGAACTCCTGCACTAGCAATGAAAGGTTGAAACCCCCAGTGATGGCCACGGATTAGTGGAGCTCTCATTCAAGGGAATTAAACAATTCTTTTTTTTGTTTAGTATAAATTTTATAATGGCTATTAACTTTAATCGCATATATGCAGAACATGGTGATCAAATCAACCCTTTTACTACTTCAGATGCCAAAATTTGCAAATATCTTATAGCAGAGGTAAAAAACACTACAATTATGAACCAAAATATTAGGTCAATTAATAAAAACTTCAACGAACTCCAGATTCAGCTTAACCACCTTAATATAGACTTTGATATAATTATTCTCACGGAATGTTGGTTGTCAAACATTTATACTCCAAAATTAATAAATCACTACTCTTCCTTCAATTCGACAAAACATGATAGCCAGAACGATGGAGTCGTGGTATACACAAAAAATGATCTTAACCCCATTGTAACGGAAATAGACATTATTGGCGCGAACTGTTTGCAAATAACATACAATAATGACACTTGCATTCTAGCAATATACCGCTCTCCTTCGAATCGTAATATTACACCATTTCTAAATAGTCTTAATAGCATATTATCCAATCTTTCCCATACTAAAAATTTGATAATTATGGGAGATTTAAATATCAACATACTCCCAAACAATTCACATCACCAATGTCATGACTACCTGAACATGTTAGAATTCCATGGATTAATTAGTACCATCAATACACCAACAAGAATAGTCAATGAATCAACTTCATGTATTGATCACATAATGGTCAAAACTAATAAACAAAACAAAAGCATCATTTACAAATCAACAATTACAGATCACTACACAACAATCTTCACTTTGCAATCCGACACCACAAAAAATAGACGAGATCCATAGACATATGAATATTAGTAGACCTGCCCTAAGTGATTAAAAGCGTATTATCCCCACTCCCCATACCGGTTCCATTGAGCCATCTGGGCTCGCATATGGCCTCAAGTGAAATTTGAAAACGTGACGTCATCATTCTTGTGCGAACTATGGTCGAGGCATCATCGGTTCATTTTACGAAATAACACGGCAAAATGTTGACTTGTGATATGAAAACTTGTAAAAATAGATGTGAAAAAGAGAATAAACCCAATTGTCGTATTACATTCCATAAGTAAGCATTATTTTACTTTATTTTAAGCTTATTCACACCGTATTGTATGGATCAGTTTTAGAAACATATACTATCACATCACAATGTAGCGATTCTCAAGTGTGCTCATCGTTGTTTACTGGGGTAAGTAAATTATGAGACATTTGTAAAAGTGTCTTAACTAAATACTCTGAAACTAACTACGACTCTGAAAATAGAAGCTGCCTTACTTTGCCGAATTTGGACTTCGCAAATTAGTTCATAACGTGGCGAGTAATTTGCGCTCCCATGTAGAAATGTCTATTCATTCAAAAGCAGATTTTACTTTTAAGAACTAAATGGTGATATTATAATGCGAGATGCCTATTTACTGTCAGATTGATTTATTGACGAATCACAGTCAGCCTTACTCCCTTCGTTCTTCAACAGTTGATTTTACCCCTCGCCATTATCTTCTCGTCTATTAATTCCTATGTCTGTGACGAGATCAGTCTCTTATATACAATAATATTAACTTTGAAAATTTAAAAGCCTCAATTAAAAATAAATCTTGGCAAGAGCTTTTCCAAATAAAAAACTCAGATGATGCATGGATATATTTTGTTGACTTTCTGAAAAATGAATTAAGTAATAATACCACAATTTTGTCAAAAAAAATCCCAAACAAAATTAAACCCTTGAAATCATGGATAAGTCATTCAATCATCAACTGCATTCGTAGAAGAAACGCACTACACAAAAAAGTGAAAGAAAATCCATA
This sequence comes from Hesperophylax magnus, assembly GCA_026573805.1. Lineage (NCBI taxonomy): Eukaryota > Metazoa > Arthropoda > Insecta > Trichoptera > Limnephilidae > Hesperophylax > Hesperophylax magnus. The sequence continues at coordinate 12,707,713 of JAIUSX010000121.1, forward strand.
TGACATAATAGCAATAAACATCTACAAAAGATACAGAAATACGTGCGGTGACGTCATCAGAAAGGCAAAAGAAATCTATTACGGAGTCAAAATCAAAGAAAGCAACAACGATCCCAAAAAAATATGGCAAATTTTAAGAGAAGCCACAAATACACAAAACACTAAAGACAAACAAGACATAAGTAAACTCTGCATTGATGGAGAAATTATTGATACCTCAAAAAACCCAAAGCTCGTTGCGGATCACATCAATAATTTTTTTATTAATATTGGGTCACATCTTGCTTCTCGTCTACCAAATTGTGGGAATGCTCAAACTTCTGAAATAGGACTCCAATTTTCTCAAAGAAGATTTAACTTTCAAACAGTGTCTGGGGAAGAGATTCTAAAAATAATTAATTCCCTAAAAAACACGTCTAGTGCCGGAGTTGATGGGTTATCAACCAAGATTTTAAAAACTCTGTCTACGGAAATTGCATTGCCCCTAGAACACTTAATAAACTCTAGTATCACTCAGGGCCACTTCCCCTCAAACCTGAAACAAGGTATTGTTATTCCTATACATAAAACAGGTAACAAGACAGACATAAACAACTACAGACCAATAACTCTACTAACTAGTCTATCTAAAGTATTTGAAAAGGTTATCAATGCACAGTTGGTAAAATTTCTCGTGAGCCATAAACGGATTTCAGAAAATCAATACGGGTTTCAAGAAAACAAGAGTACCTCAGACGCTATTGCTGCTGTCACTGATTTCATTGTTAAAAACCTTGATAAAAGCAAAAAATGTATTTCAATCTTCTTAGACCTATCTAAAGCCTTCGATACCATATTGCACAGTAAATTAACAAATAAACTTGAAAAAATCGGTATTGCGGACAACGAACTTAAATTCTTTAAAAGCTACCTTAATGGGCGTAAGCAACAAGTTAAAATAAATAACATATTAAGCAACACCTGCTCAACTAATTATGGTATACCACAAGGAAGCATATTAGGACCGATTTTGTTCCTGGTGTATATTAACGACTTATGTAACATTAATATTCAGGGGAAAATAGTTAGTTTTGCCGATGACACTGTTCTTCTGTTTGAAGCTGACACTTGGCCAGCTGTCTACAAAAAAGCTGAAACGGACATAAGCATTGTAAAAAAATGGTTGGATACAAATACGCTCACACTGAATGCCGAGAAAACCAAATACATCACATCAAGCATTAATATTACAGGTCAACCTCATGACGATGCCTCTATTAGAATACACACATGTTTGAATTCTGAAGAATGTTGTCAGTGTCCCTACATTGAGCGCACTGCTCAGATAAAGTACCTCGGCCTCACCATTGATCCATACCTCAAATGGAATCTTCACACTCAAAGTATTGCAAACAAAATAAGAAAAACCATGCACTTCTTCAGAACGATACGAAACTTCCTCAACTTACAACACTTGAAAATGGTTTATTTTGCACTCTGTCAATCTATTATTGAGTATGGTATCATAGCGTGGGGAGGTGGAACTTCATCTGCACTAGACCCAATCATAAGGGCACAGAAAACTATTATAAAAATAATTCTTAGGCTTCCTCTAATTACTGACTCGAACTTGATCTTTAATATTATGAATGTGTTTGATGTTCGGCAGACATACGCAAAAACAATACTCACCCACCTTTACACAAATAAACATACATGTATACTACGAAAAAAGATCTAATACTCGCTGTACTCGAAGCAATAACAAAGACTTACTTCAAATTCCTGTAACGCACACTACTTTTGGACAACGAAATTTTAGATATCTTGCGACTAAACTTTATAACATTCTTCCTGATAAAATAAAAACATGTCATTCACAAAAAAATTTCAAAGATAGCGTAAAAATTTGGATTAAAAGTGCTTAAGCTACTGACAAGCCCACTTTTTGTATATTTATAAATTTTTTGTCATTTCAACACAGTTACACTTTGCAGGTTACAAATAACCTGATAATATTTTAAAAACTCCTTATAAGTATAACATTATTACAAGTAATTATACCATCACTATAAGTGGCAGGTGTTGCTTGTGCAATGATGGAGGACTTAGCCAGCAGAGAAATCGAACCCACAACGCCTGGGTGGGAACACAATGCATTTGTTAACTTAGCTGCTGACCGGTCAACTTTATTTCATGTGCTGTGATTTTGTCAATTTAACTAACATAAATAACATGTATAGGGAAAAATGAAACAATGGTCTCTATTTATTTATTGGACAATTTGTATAGCGCCGCTTTTGTGAGATATCAGCGCCCTTGAGGTGATTTTTCACAAAAACGGCGCTATACAAATTATCCAATTATTTTTATGCTTCCGATTTTGTTGTCCGGGTTAAATCTTCCCCATAGGAAAAACTAAACCCTTCCACTCACTTTTCCACAAATGATCAGCTAGTCAATCAACACTATGCAAGTGCATTATATAAGTAAAATAAATACAAAACAATACAAGAACAACAACACGTCAACTCACCAGAGATCAAATGGGAAAAAAAATTCACCGACTCCAGATATTTTCATATCAGAGGGTTCGGCTCGGTAGAACTTCTAACAGGGCCTATAAATCCTACTGATCCCTCAACATAAATATTTAAAAAATCTTTCGTTATCCTACATGTATTCAAAATGACCGACTTTTGCATCTTTATATATAAATTTTTTGATAGATCTAATACGCCTAAATTTTTAATGAGAGAGCTAGGTATAATGCCAGTAGCCGAAATAACGAATGGTAATATTTTTATAGTCTGAGAATGCCAAATTCTTTTTATTTCGTTTCCTAAATCTGTGTATTTTCTTATTTTTTCATTAACAGACTTTTGAATGTTACAGGAATTTGGAATAGCGACATCAATGATATAAGTTATTTTTTTAATTTTGTCATGTAAAACTATATCGGGTCTATTATGATTAATCGTTCGGTCTGTTAGTATAGTTTTATCATAATATATTTTATAAAATTCGTTTTCTAAAAATGAATTTGGTTCGTATTCATAATATGGTACTATATTACGGCAGTCAATCAAGTTATGTTTAATTACCAAATTTTGGTGAATTATTTTTAAAACTTGATTGTGCCTAAATGTATACTCGGACGGTGCTAATATAGAACATCCCGATATAATATGTTCTATAGTTTCCGGAAAAGCCAAACATTTTCTACACAAATCATCAATTTGATTTGTATCTTTGATTATATGCTTTCTATAATTTTTAGTATTAATGACTCTATCCTGAATGGCAAGCATAAATCCTTCTATTTCTGCGCTCAACTCTCCAATACTCAACCATTTGTTTGACGAAAATTTGTCAACATACGTTTGGTTGAGATAATTGAAGTGTTTTGCGTGTAAAATTTTATTTGACCAAGAATCTAATAGTTCCTGGTTGGGATTTATAAAAATGTTGGCATTCTCATCGTATAAATTTAAAGGTGTAATATTTCTATCTGCCTTGCAAATTATTTTGTGCATTTCTGAGCTATGAGCTTTCCTATGGAAAAAAGTTCTTAGCATTTCTACCTGATTATGTTTCAAAGAAGTTATTTTGACTATGCCTCTACCTCCTAAATTTCTAGGTAAATTAACTCGTTCTATAGCTGAATTTGGATGATGGCAATTAAATTTTGTTAGCGTAGTTCTAATTAATCTTTCTAAGTTATCTAAATCTGTATTAGACCATTTAATTATGCCAAATGAGTACGTTAATAGAGGTATTGCCCAAGTATTTATTGCTTTTACTAAATTTTTAGCAGATAGATTGCATTTTAAAATTTTCCTGATCCTAGTTTGAAATTTAATCCTAATATCATTTTTAATACTAGTATGGTCTAATCTATTTGATTGTGGGTATCCTAAATACTTATAAACCTCATCCCTTTTCATACTAGTAATTTGGAAATTTCTAAATATACTCTCGTCCCCATCTACAATTTTGCCTTTCTCTATATGGATCGTTCTACATTTATCTAAACCAAAAGTCATTTTGATATCATCTGAAAAGTTTTTAACTACCTCGATCATTTTCTCTAAATTTTGTTCAGAATTCGAAAATAATTTTATATCATCCATAAATAATAAATGCGAAATTGTACTATTCTCCCTTGTATTACCCTTAACTTTTATTCCAAACTTGCTTCTAATTAACATTTTAGATAGAGGATTCAATGCTAAGCAAAACCAAAGAGGACTCAATGAGTCTCCTTGAAAAATCCCTCTTTTAATTGAAATTCCCGGTATTACTATTTTCTTACCTTTTAAATTGATAAGTAAATTGGTATTCCAAAAGGACATAATATTTTCCAAAAAGCTAATAATAATGGGGTTAATTTTATATATATTTAATACTTTGATCAGCCACGAGTGCGGGACACTATCGAAAGCCTTTTGGTAGTCTATATAGCAAGTATGTAAATTACGTTTTCGAGTTTGAATCTGTTTTAGAATTACAGAATCGATAACTAATTGTTCTTTACATCCCATATGTTTTCTGCGACAACCTTTTTGTTGTTCAGATAAAATATTTTTTTCATCTAAATGAGTATATATTAAATCTGTTAAACAAGAGGTTAAAATTTTGTATATTGTCGGTAAACATGTAATGGGTCTGTATTATTATTATTATTATCACCTCAGGGGCGCTTTGAGCTATAAAATAGAACTCACCGTATCATGACTTGGAAGATGCTGGCGATGGTAAAGACAACATGCTCGAGGATCGATGGTTTTTCAAACTCATCTTTTTGCTCTAAAATTACATTAAATTGGGATTAGAAACATCAAAACATCGACTGATAAAAAAATTGTTATAAAATTGAGGTTTTTTTTTGCTTGATAAATCAACATAAGAGTGAGTGCAAAATTTTAAGAATATTTTTTTAAGTATGAATAATTATTTATTATAATTTTTAAATGGGATAAAGACATGAGGTAAAAAAAGTACACAATATCAATAGTAATATTAAAGTGTTTAATTTCTTCATTTTATGTTGATAAGAAAAAATTGAAAAGCAGTGTTTTAGAAGAAATAAGAAGATGTCATTGTGTAAAGTGAAAGAATGGATGTAAGAGACTAAAGTGTAAAGTGGAGTGCACCCACCATTTAAAGTATTCATGGGAATACCTTCTTCGGGAGCCACGGTCACGGATCCCGTAGAGTCCTGGTAATATATGGAGCTGCTCGCGTTCGACTTTCTTGACAGTAATTTCCTTGTAGGACTTACGGCTCGAATTAGCTGGACAAAAAGGATGTTTTTAGACTTATAACCATTTAAAAATACATAATAAGTGTTGTAATAAATATGTATGTGCGTCGTAGAAGATACGGGTGACTTGTTGAATGAAAATTGAATTGATTGATTAGGAAAGTTGTAAATTACAACAACAAACAAAATAGTCCCCTTAAAGTATTAACATTGGTATTTAACCTTTCCATTGTCATATATGTTCATTTATCAATACAATAAAAGATGGAAACCAAATGTTTAAAAATAATGGGCTTCCTTTCGTAGGCTAATTCTAATTTATAACATTGTTTAAAGTACACTCTCCAAATAATTGTATGTTCAGCTCTACAAACACCTAATAATGAAAGGAGTATTTCTAATATGAATGTAAGGCCTATTAAAAATGATGTTACAAAGTTAATAAACATTGTTAAACACATAGTACAAGTGTACACAACAATAACAAAAATCTAAAAAAAAAAATATTTTTTTTTAAAACATAAATAACACACATGCATTAAAAAAAATCGAAAGAAAGTTAATTAAAGAAAGAATAACTAAAACCAAAATACATACAGGTGTAGACTCTGATGCCCGTGCGTCCTCAAAGTGATTCACCTAGGATAACCAAAGCACACCATATTTAAGGCAAATAAAAAAGCAAGCAAATTAAAGAAAAATAAATCAAAATTATTTTACAATAAATAAAATCGGTAAAAAACATTTCAGGCATTATTAGGCATTGAGCTTTTCCTTCGTGCTTCAAATTTTATTCCAAATATAATTAACATGTTTTTTGTTGTTAAATTAAGCGTGGATAAATTTTGGGTGCAGATGAAAAGCTATCAGTAAAAATATATTTTTTTAAACATTTGAAAGTGAAGTTGAATAAAAGTTCCTCAGTGTCGTAGGATGACCAAGAATATCTGTTAAGCAGATTAGTCCATTGCAAATTAAAAGAAAAAGTGCTTTAAGTAATTTAAAATCAATCCTTTGAGTGCTGAAAATAGTTAGAAACAAGGAAGGGTAAACACGTCACAGTAAATAATCCCTACACCCAATTTTTTCGTGTAAATTGTTATTATTATAGTATTAATAAATTATTATGAACACTTATTATTGAACTGTGTATTGCAGGATTAGTTGGATAAATAATATGCTACGGTTTAAAAATGGTGAATTTATTTTTAAGTGTTATGTTAGCCATGCCTGTATGCTGTCAATGTCTCCAATTCAGAATTGAGATGATTTTCATATCACATTGTCATCTGAATGAGAGAAAGAAAAATGAAAATAGAATTCAAAACAAAATTGCGATGTAACTTACAATTTCACTAAAAAACATGCAGATAAAAAAAATAATTCGGAATATAACAAAATCTATGAAAAGTAAATAAAAAAAAATAAAAAAGAACATAGTGCTCAAAATTAAAAGTGGTAAAAAAATTATTTAAAAAACACATAAAATAATGGTCCGTCTGTGGTTTAAGGCTTACTCGGACTTTCCTCGTAGCGGATCTCCACTTATCTTGTGTAAGAGTGCTACGAGCCATTCTTTTTCTAGAAAGTCGCATGGACATTTGCCGGCGCAGCGAACCGTTTAGACTTCCCGCTTCCAATTTGGAAAATGTCCCGGGTTTTTTCTCAGGCTAGGTAATGCGTGCCGGGAAAATTAAACGCAATAGCATTAATGTTTGAATGGATGCCTAGTTTAATGACTTTCATCTATGCAAAGATTGAATTTTTTAAATGATTTAACAATTTTCACTTTAATCAACTTTAATATCAAATATTATGTTGTTTATTTAGTAGGATGGTTCCTATATTATGGGTTCTAGATTATTAGGCATTGGCCTGTCAAGTGTTTTTGCCAAGGGAGCTAGAAAATGTATTGGTTTTAGTTGTATATAATATCTACCACACCAGACAATATATAAAGAGTACAAGTCAAAAACAGAAACTTCTATGTATCGTATCTTCTAATATAAATTTAATAAATAAGCATAAAGTTTAAGTTTAACTTTTAGAAATATGTATACTCATACGACTACCAAACTAGGCACATGCATATGCTTGTATTAGGTTAGTCAAACTGTGAAATTATTAAATTAGTTACAATTATGTATTAATAATACGGTAAAACACATTTTTCAGAATTTTCATCTTGAAAACATATGTCAGAGATTAAAAAAATAAATATTGATATATTTATTTGGTGACTTGTATTCTTTATACCTAGTATGATAGATATAAGGTGTCCGGGGGGTAAAGAGCACTAACTATGGGAGGTGATTCTACATGATAGTTCAAATAACTTTTTTTGAAATTCCAACATTTTGAGGATAGGTTTTCATGGGAAAAAATCTTCTACTTAAAAATATTTTTGTTTGAGAAAAAAAGTGAAATTTCGAAAAGGTTATTACATATTTTTTTTACTTCTACCATCATGAAGAATGCAGTTAGTGAACTTTATTCCCGGACACCGTGAATATTTGAATTGGCTAATTGCCTCAAAATAAACTCTGTGGCAATCAATTAGATACACATTTTTTTTTATTTCAAAGCTTACATTATATTATTGGATATAAATAGCTTTAAGAGAGATAAATAGTAGTTTGTTAATGAGCTATAAATAAGTTTTGTTTGAGTTATTGCAATTCAGTTGACTCAATAAGCCACTGACAAAAGAAACACACTTTGGCAGGTTTCATAAAAATATTTTGAGGGGATTGTTCAATCAATCTGTTTCAAAATTATTAATTCTCACACAAACCAACAAAATATTATCAGCAATTACCTGAGGTTTAAGAAGTTCTGATGATTCAAAGGCTAGAAGATAGTATGTTAATACTAACATTACAGGACTTGCAAAGGACGCCCACTCCAGGGGCAGATATTCTATGTCTTGGGTTTGACAGTCCATTTTATACATTTGGATAAACCCAAAAAATCTGAAAAGTCAAAAAGTGTGTTAAAATTATTAATACTAAAAGGGTCAAATTATTGAAGATCAGCAAAGTACGCATTTAAAATTTTTTAAAAGTCCCAGTGCTCCCAACCATCGGAAGCCAGTTACATCCCCAATAGGGTATTTTCACAAATTATGAATAGTCACAAAGTTTTTTTTTAAATTCTGATCATTGTATTAAAAATAAGTATTTTTTATTATTGATTTTAAAAATGTACTAAAATTGTGCATTCCGAAACTCTTCCAATTAGCTACAGGGTCTTTATGATGCAGAAAATGCCACTGTCTGGTAAGACGGCTGTCACCGATGTTGCCCGGGGTGACATCGACGTCGCCATATTCAAAAATAAAAACGAACATGTCATTTTGGCGGCATATCAAAAATGCCACATTTTAAATCGTTTTAGAAAATTTATTCGTAAACATAAAAATAAAATTATAAAATTGATGTAATTTTTTTTTGTAATAAAAAATCCCTATTGGAGTATTTTGTGAGGTTGATGGTAGTGAGGATGGGCTACCTGCTACCTGGCCATTCAGAACCGGTCACCAAACACGTTCAAAGCATTTCAAGCAAAATTTCGATTCTGAATTACGGTCTTTCACCGGGGCTATTCACCACTCTGAAATGTGCCGCAATGTACTAAATATTATTTTAAATTAACAAATTGATCAAATAAAATTATTGACCAGATATGAATAGCCAGGTACTACCCAAACTCCCTGTACCCATCTCCTTTCCTTTCCCACTCCATCCAGCCTCAATACACCCCAATTGGCAATGCCTTAGTCTCATTGACTCCGAGCAGATGGGACACAGCAAAATAAATGAATGGCACCTTGAGATCATGTGATCGGGCGGCAACAGTTCGAGCAGCCACTCGGACTGGTAGACAAACAGCAGGTTGGTGTGGAAGAACAAGACGGCCATGATGCACTTGCAGACCACAGCGTAGCCCTTGGACAGCTCGCGGCCGCACGCCCACCAGGTGGCGCCGCCCAGGAACGCTATGTAGTAGATGCCGCTCAGCACGCTGGGCCGCAGGCAGCCCGCGGCCATCAGGAAGAACAGGGATACGTACTTTCCTGGAAGGATATTCAATTATGCACATTGAAGTAAAGTATTTATAGTTCAGGCACTTTTTTTATTATGCATAGAAAGTATGTGATTTATTAGTATTCATTGGTGGCTTGCCACAACGCATTCGCCTTCCACACGTCTCTTCATTACAAACAACACCAAGGAATGGTCTTTTATTTTTGGTTGAGCTATACTAACCAACTAACTACTGAGCCATTTCTCATTCACCACTAAACCACTCTTTCTTGGCACACCCTCCGTACTTTATTTTTTTTATTGAAATTTTTTGTTACATTGATCAGTGAAAATGAAAAAAACAAACAAAATACAAAAATATAAGGAAATATTAAAAAAATATAATCCGAGTCTCTTTAAGACCCGCATTAATGAATCCCTTTTCGCAACCTGCCTCACATCGCTGCCCAACCGGGTGGTGATATAGTCCCCCTGTCTTTACACGAGTTATAGAGCTTGATTATGTGCTAGTAAAGATAACTTTGGATTATACCTGGTAGTTGTCGGATAATCGAACGGTGGATTATTTAGAGAGTACTGTAGTGTAGTTCAAATCTATAATAATTAGTTTTATCAATCAAGTGGTATCATAATACAATTATTCACTTTGATGTGAATAATTGTGTCATGCTAAGGAGTAACAATTCCTCAAAAAGTCATAATTGAGGTAGCTTGGTCACATATTGAGAATGCTAGATGACCGAATTCTACTGAAAATACTGAATATGATTCCAGAGGTAAGACGTCCAGTGGGTGGCCCAAGAAAAAGTTGGAGAAATAACTACAGAGGCTGTGCGAGACACTGGATCTACTATGGACGCAGGCCGCCGTAATAGTATAGCACAGGGACGTCAGGGGCACAATATACAATAAAATAATATTGTTTATCAACATTTATTTAACTCACCGACACTGGTCAGGAAGGTTCCTTTCCTTTTGGGCGCACTAGCCTGTAATTCATCATCGGGCAGTCCTCTGCACAGGCGTTGTGTTATTATATAGATTGATATTGATGATAGGAACATAAGAATCTGCCAACAAAAGAAAATACCAGTGATAAATAAAACAAATTATTTAGAACAAATTTTCAGAACGAAATACATTTGAGGTGGTCGGCGCAGAACTTATAAAACTTATTCTTGCTTTATTAGCAGTTATTTTAAAGAAATAAAAACACACTTCTCTGGGGAAGTTACTTTGCTTTTGACTCGGTGTTTCACCATTTTAGGGCAGTCATTCAGTTAGCAATACGTCAAACACCGAGCGCCGCTAGTAACCTACTATTTGAATTCTTAGGGCAGTGGCTTGAATGGACTCCAATGGAGTGAAGCCATTTCAACAGCCTAGTATCGCATCAATGAATCAAAGAGAGTATATTACCTCTGGGGAGATCCATTTGAGCACCGTTGTGAAGCCGAGCCCCTCGAAGGGCACGAAGCCAGCGTGGCGCAGGATCTTGGCGATGTGGCCGCACTGGCGGATCCACTCACCGGACCAAGCCAGCGGCACGGACACCAGCGTGATCTGCCAGGCGATCTGCGCCGCCATGGTCAGTACGCTGATGAACAGCACAGCGCGCAGATAGTGACCCGCGTGGCCTGAACAACAACAAAAAGATAAGGAACAATTTTAATGGCATAAGCCACAAATAATGCATTAAAAGCCCTCTACACTATGGACAAAATTTAGATTAATCTTCAACATGCCAAGATGCAAAATAAAACTTTTACCAAGAGGGGTTGCTAATATATCCCACGTAGGTTATCAATATACCTCCGTTAGCAAATGGGAAGGTTAACAATACTCATTGCAAAATATTACAATCGAAAATTTAAGCATAGTCGTAGATCATCAAAAGAGTGAAAGTACATTTTTCTATTGATTTCTCTGTTTTAATTTCTCATGTACACATAATCGCTAAACACATTATAATTAATAATGGAGGGCAGTTAAGTTGAATTTTCCTGAAGCATTTAACATATTTGTGCACTCTGTCGTCAATTTGGCATGGCAATGTATATTATTATTTATTTATTCACACTACACCATTATACATTAATATTAGCACAAAGATGCCTGTTTATTTTGACCAAATCATCCGGGGGTTTCTGGAATTGAAACTAAAAAGTTCATTACAAAATTGGTTAGAGAGAGGGGGTAGGAAGAGTTAAGTTGAGAAAAAACTAATAAACCTAAATAGTATCAATGTTAAAAAACTATGCATTACCTTTGAAAGTCTTTTGTGTCGGTACAGGTACATAAGGCAAATAAAACATCAGCAGCAGGTAAAGCAAGGACAAGCCAACAGGACGTATGATGACACCTGAAAATAAAAATATTTTATTATTACACAGAAAATACAGGCATCTCAGATCAGTAATGAATAACTTTATCCTGACGAAGAAGCCATTGGCTGTGAAACATGTAGATTATTATTCATTAAAAAGTGGCGTAACATAATGGTTAGATATAAACATTGTTTTAAATTAATTACCACATAAGATACTGTAAGACATAAATAGAGATATAGAATATTTTCTTAGTCCTCCTTACCAGGAGACCCTGCGTTGAGGCAAACCAAATTAATGAAATCAAATTTTAATTATGTTATTATTTAGTTCTGCAAGTATTATAGATTTTTTAAATTTATTTATTATTGTGACAGCTAATACGAATACATATAATACTTGCAGAACTTAATAATAACATTATTAAATTTGATTTACATTAAATAATTAAATGGAGTTCTACGAATTAAGGTTCTTATTTAGTTCAACTTAAAGATTTCGGTAGGGTGTTTTCATCTATGATGACATTTTTCTAAAATAACACCTAATTACGATAACTATTTAAGCCAAGATTTTTTGGACTTAATGCAATTATCAATTGGTCAGGTAAGTTTTTAGATTTTCACGGCCAAAAGCATTTTTGTTGTTTGTTTTTGGGGTGTTATGCCGTGTTGCGCTAACTCCTTCTATAGCCGACGTTTCGGACATCGTTGCAGTGTCCATCATCAAGGCAGATCCGGTAGATGCTGGACATGGATGCTGGATGCTGCCTTGATGATGGACACTGCAACGATGTCCGAAACGTCGGCTATAGAAGGAGTTAGCGCAACACGGCATAACACCCCAAAAACAAACAACAAAAATTATCAATTGATTTATACTAGGTAATATAATTGGTATTGGTATAATTGTATATAATTGATTTATAATAGTTTGATACTAGGTGGAAGTTTGTTGTATAACTTTTTTTTATATGTAGGTATGTGAATAGCCAATCAGTCGTTAGGTTACGGTCGTTTAAACAGATCTAGCATTTAGTGAGCCAACAGTGGCCTGTAATGGGCGGTGAACCTTTAAACCTTAAAACCTTTAATTTACTTAAAATATATCATAAATATTTTAAATTAAATAATTGGTTTTAGGAATGTTATAGTTAGGGCTTGACCTGCTCAAAACAGTCGGGTCCAATCATTGGTCAGATTTGATGACATTAACCGGCACCAACAGCTTAGATTTTATTACATCTATGTAAATAAATAATCTTAATAAAACAGCCATTAGAATGATAGAGCGTATAAACGTTTTATCACAGTCAACTGGATCGAGATTGAAGCAAATATCTATATTTTGATATTGACATTATTTTTTATTTATTGTTGTTCTTCGGGACAGCAATAAAAACATTTTCGAAGATTAATTAAGGCGATGCACTACGTAGTGTAATATTTTAAATTGAGCCGCTATCAATAACAACCCTTACGTAGATGGCGATAAGGTTTAAATTCCCGCTTAACACCATCCGCCTGTTTTGATTTATGCAAGAAAAAAACATGGCCAAAAAGTGCCTTTTATTTTATTTTGTGGATGTTCAGGCATAAAAATTTAATTTTTTTTCGATCATTTTATAAATAACTTAATTTTCCACATTATACAATAAATTCATAACCGAAAATGGATTCGTAAGTAGGAGATTTTGAACTTTAAAGAATTTTTGATAGGCCTTAACATTATTTTTTTCTGGGCTTATAAAAAGACTTATCTAAAAAATACTCGATTATTTCAAAGGCCAAGATGTATTCTACTCGCAGTATTTAATTAAAGCATCTGAAACATTTCTAGGCGACCAAATTTTCAAACCAAAAACACATGATTTTGCACTACTACGTATGGCATCGCCTTAAACATAAAAATCAACATTAAAAGAACCACACATGAACAGAAAAATCCATGTCAATATAATTATTACACGGCATTTGGAACCGAACCCGCTTCCTTCGGAATCATAATAAATATAAATATTATTGTAAAGCTGCACATCTCGATACAGGAAAGCCCTAGTGAGATGTGCAGAGTATGTTTTTTATGTAAAAACTGTTTTTTGAATAAATAAATAAATCTAAAACTGTCGTCCCACTGGGTTGGTATTGGTAAGCAATCCACATAAACCGAAGACCCTGTGCAGAAAATTCACACAATAGCTGCGCTGCAAACCGTGGTGAAATTTAATTTTCTGCGCATGTTCGGTTTATATCAATTGCTTACTGACACCGACCCAGTGGGATGACAGGCTAAGTCAAACGCATATACCTACCCTTATTTCTCGGCTAAGGTTATCGTTATCATACTATCAAAGTCACTTTCACCAAGATACATGGTAATAAATTAATAATTATTTAACAACATAATTTCGGAGGTGATGTAGGTTTAAATCACTAACAAGTCTTAGTTGTAAGTCACTAGCTATTAGTTATAAGAAGCAAGTAGTAGTAGTAAATCGAAGTTATAAGCTAAGAGACAGGGAATAAGTTAAAAGTATAATGTTTTTAAGCGAACTTGAGGTGATTTTCTCACGAAAACGGTGCAATAGAAATGAACCAATCATTATTATTATTACCACCTATGTAACATTCTAAAATTTAAAAATATATGTTATATTTTAAGTACATACAAATAATTAATTTATGCCGCCGTTCTTACAATAATTGGAGATATATTGGTCAGCATATTATTTGCCTTCCAAGCAGTCGATCGGGGTTCCATTCTCGGCCGTGACATTTTTATAGGTACCTACATATTTTCAACTTTTTTAAATACAGGTTGGGGCAAAAGTAATCACACGATGTTCTTTTGCTGTAATTTTTTTTTATGATAAACTTTGGTACTACTTGTTATTCCGCGTTCTTGGGGAGTAAACCGATTCATGCCTTGTCGATATGTATTCTGCCTTTGTTTACTTCACAAATGTCAAAACCGAATTGACATTTGGCGCCATTTGCAAAAGTTATAGCTTTTTCCAATTGGGTGATTACTTTTGCCCCACCCTGTACTAGTATTTTTATTTTTAAATTTACTTCCCATGATTTTCACGGATCTGCGCTAGTAATAAAATACTTTTGACTTTGGATTTATAGGCATACAGAACTCAGAGCCAAAAAGGCCCCTTTCTCTTTCATAATGAATTTATAATAATGGTTTTTGAAGATAACATAATACTCGTAATAGAATATGTAGGTACGTGGAAACATCTTGTAAACTCCGGATGTGTATAATATGCAGTAAATGCATAGTTTTTTTACGAATTTCTTAGCAATAAAAACATAAAGCACAAAAACGTGTTATAAAATCTATCGTCATAAAAAATTATATAGTGTAAATTTAACAATATTGAGTTCCTCATTTATTTCGAGGAATAGTTTGGGGTGAAAGGAAATTGGGAGAAAATGAGAGATATAGCCAATTTTCAATCAATTTAATGGAATACGAAATACCGTTCACTCCCACTATTTATTCTGAAAGAATCATCCATTCATTGCAGCGGTTTGTTTATTATTTTTGTTTAAAAAGCGTTTGAAAGCCAATCTAATTGTAGGGGTGATAAGTTCAATTTCAAGTTAATTTGGACACCGGCCAAATAATAACAAAAATAAGTGCGAGTATGTATTTAGGAAAGTCGGTTCATCACATAACATTTAGCGAGTTATTCGTATCCTCGACAGACTTGCGAAAATAACCAGAATAACATCATTAAGACGTTTGCCGTGCCGAAACGTCAAAGAAATAATAAGAATTTAACTGGCGTGCACCGTGCAGTCAGATTGGGACGAAACCTAACTTAACCTCAGTGTTACCGAAACTAAAAATTCAAAATCGGGAGAATTTTTGCCTAAAAATCGGGAGAAATCGGGAGAAATTTGAAGAAATCGGGAAAAATCGGGAGATGACTAGAACTATTATAATAAAAATTCTCCCTTGTCAACAATCCGAATCCCGTTTACTATTTCCGAAGCAGACCATTAACAACGATCTAAAAAATCAAGAAGCAGCATAATTGTAGATGTTGCCCATGGAATGACGCAATTTTCCGTAACATTCGATGGAGACTTATTTTTACGTCTGTCAACACAGAACATTTTTTGTGAAATTTGAACTGTCAGTTCAAGAGACGTCAAAATTTATTGAATACCTATCTATGTACATTAAATTTGAGCGGCATTCAAACAAGTAACGATTTTTGTCCTCGGGATGTGTTTACGATTAAATGAAACGAAACAATCTTTTTATTTTCAATTTTAATAAGCAACCATCCAATCACCTCAAGAGATTTTTCTTCATATCACCTAGCTTCACATGTAAACATTCCGCTGTCACCCAATAGTTAACTGTTTAGCATTCTTTATTATGAAATACCTACTAATTTAGCAGATGAATTAGCAAAAAAAAATACAATGCAAGAGCGAAAATAAAATTGTGGAAATTGTTACTGCTATGGAGTAATTAGGAGTTATATTAGATTAAGATTTAATTTTTATAAGCATGCTGCGCATTTACAATAGAAACTTGGGTACAAGTATCTCTTTTCTGGGAAGAATTATTCAAAAGTTGTTCCAATAATCTGCGATTACAGTATATACTCGTAACTCCAATTTTAGCCCATATTTTAAAAACTGTCCAACGATTCTTTTCTGGTGAAATGACAGAGAACAAAGTAAGTTGCAAATTGTTCAAAATATAGCAACGTGAATAATACTTAGGCGAAATAGATTTTTAAAGTAGCCAAAATGTTACAGGAGCTAAATTGGCTAACAGCAAAACAGAGACATTGATGACGTTGATATTTATAAAGAAAATTTAATAATACACAATGTGTTATCGAAATAATAAAGATAACTTTAACGTGTTTCGATAGAATATTACACCATATAGGAATAAAAAATGTCAATGTACTGCCAGAAAGCATAAAAATAACACCTATCGGTAAATGGAAGAGAGAATGCAAGAACTATCTAGTTATCTTCAAAGATAACATATAAGAATTCAATATTATAGTAGTATAGAGATATTGATGACATTGATATTTATACATAAAACTTAATATTACACAATTAAAAAAAAATTATATGTACGAGGAACGAAGAACCAAAAAAGCGAATCGAGGCGTTAAGTAATAAATTCTAAACTCTCGCTCGTAAAATTCATAGATTATCGGTTTGTATAGGTCTAATACATACATACACCGGTCGGTGGCCGAGTGTGTTCAATTCCTGGGCTGGGTAAGTCCTCCATCACAACACAAGCAACATTTTCGGCTTACTGTGGTGGTAGTAGGAGATTTTCAAATATTGTCAGGTTATTCGTAACCCGGGAATGTTTGTCTTTCTTTAAAAAAAAAAAAAATGCTTAGATAATCAGTATTCTCTAATTATTCTTGTTAATACCCTATTCGGGGGAAATTTTTTTTTTGCCAGAGACAATTTTTTCGAGAATCGTCGAGTGACGACGATTCGCTGCTTGCTTTGAAAAATCGGGAGATATTGATGCCATTCCGGTAGATCGGGAGATGAAGTGAAAAATCAGGAGATCTCCCGAAAAATCGGGAGCTTCGGCAACACTGCTTAACCTCAAAACTACCTAACATTCCAAATCACCTGATGTACATCTTTTGGCAAAAAATAAATAAATTCCATGCTACAAAATTATATAATGCCCTACCCATTGATGTATTATACATTAGTCTATGGCCCTTCCTAATGAAATAAAAAATACCATGGAGATAAACAAGTTTAAAAATAAAATCGACATTATGGTTCAGTAAACAAGATGATAAGAAAATTATAAAAAATTATGAAGACTGGATAGGCACAAAATACCTTGAAGATAATTGAAATAAAAATAAAAATGGCTAAGTAAAAACGAGGACGAGGAATTATGAAATCAGCATAAATATAACACCAACACAACAACCTACAACAACCGCGGAACAGGAAACCGGTGACTGTGGATATAAAGAACTTCTGTATAATTACCAAACATAATTACTACGATGTTGTTGATATATTTAGTACATCAATTTCAATATATAAGCATACCCTTTGAAGTTTTTTTCATCAAGTAGTGGAATATTTTAATAAAGGTATTTAATTTGATTTGACTAACACAATAATTTTGTCAACTGAAACAGAAAAAAATATTTTGGATTTTTTTTATGTTTTGTGCCTGCATGCTTTCTAGGTCAAGTTCAGTGATATTTTGACTTTATATTTATTTTTCTGCAATTGTTTTAAATAGTCGTTTCCTGCACTATTTTCGTGTATAATTTCGTAAATATTTTTTATATATATGTATGTAAAAGCCTTAATAGGCGTGAAATAAATAATAGAATATAAGATACTTACATACCAAATACATGATAAATGTATCTAAAATTATAGTCAATTAAAAAAAAATTTAACCCAAAGAAGTATTTTATAAACACATATTACACATAATAGAAGTGGTGGCACATTGATTTTTTAGATTAAATTTAATTACACTCTTTTATACAATAAGTAGTAATTTAATACATATTTAATTTATATTCCCACCTTTTATCAAAATAAAACAAACCGGAAATAAGTAAAACTTCAACTGAAAGTTGTAGGTTTGTTATTTTACAGAAAAGAATATTTTTTATTTAAATTAATTAATTATTACCGGAAAATTATTGTCGCGAAAATGAGGAAAATCATACGACAGAATAGATTATACATATTTTTTTATTTATTGTTTTTGTGTTTAATTCGTAGAACTCCATTTATTTTTTTAAATTTAATGTAAATCAAATTTAATAATATTATTATTAACTTCTGCAAGTATTTTGTGGTTTTTTGTTATTGTTACAGCTGTTTCGGCTTTCAAGGCCATTTTCAAACTAAACTATGGCCTCGAAAGCCGAAACAGCTGTAACAATACCAAAAATCAAAAAATACTTCCAGAACTTAATAATAATATTCTTAATAAAATTTGATTTACATCAAATTAAAAAATAAATAAATTATATTCTGATATTGGGGATCTTTCTGGTGCACTATGTAAACATTATGATTATAAAGTTAATTGAATCGATGGTAATCATTTAGGTGCATCTTTAGAAACACTACTCGGTCCGTTACACAAGTTATCTCTGGTAATCAAATAATTAATGGTTTTGTTTGTCCATCGCACTACTCTATTCATCGCCAGTGAATATGGCATTAGTCAGGACGAGGATATTATCAACGTAATAATATTATATACATTATGCATTCGAGTCATGAATTCAGTAAAACGGAAATTGTACAATTAAATAATACAAACGTGTAATTGCGAGTCCTATTAGTAAATAAGTCAGAATAAAATATAAAAAACAAACTAAACACTGTACAGAATTTTATGAATATTTATTTATTTACTATACCTACTGTTTTTTTTTACAGATATTTTAATTTATTTTACATCGTACCCACAATACATAATAGAATTATCTTCCTGAAAATCTGTTTGATGAAGCAGCAAAAGCTCTGGAATTTGGTTTCTGGCATCATGCAGTTTAATCAGCTTTTGCTGACTTGAAAGTTTAGGTCAACGCGACTACATTGATTAGAAATATTTATATTTTATTTTTTACTGTAGTTTTTACACGTCAGAATATTATTAGAGCTCTATCGACCACCTAGATTCATGTCCATACCGTGATACCAATTTAATTGTTGACTAGATTTTATTTTAGTTTACTAGGTAATGTACACAACAAGCAGAGATTAACAAAAATACAAATAAATAACAAAGAATAAATACCGACCGTACAACAATATGTAAACATAAAACAATAACTGATAAACAACCATTTACCGTGCATTAGTGGTTGTTTATCAGTTGTGTTGAATTTAAAACATTTTCATTAGTAAGCCCCCTCACGGTCTTACTAATAAAAAATCACTTCACAACCGTTAAACGGTGTTTTTGTTACACGTTGTAAAAAGACTGTATAATTTGTATTTCGAATTATTGCCAATAAAAAATGTCTCGCAACAGTTCATTTCATCTCGCAATTATGCGCATGCGCCGTGCACGTAAGTTTCCCGCGAATGACGGTGTTGATTTGTCATTTGTGATTTAAATCATTTTTTTTTGATAATAATTTCTATTCTAATGACCAAGTCATATTAGTATAATTTAATATATTTACTATTATTTGTGTTATTTTTGTCAGTTTTAATCCATTAAGAATGTCATATATAGTGAATATAGTTTCATCTTCTGCATCGTATTAGAAAAAATTAGATTATTTCGGACTCATTACTTTTTAGTTGACGTGAATTCATTAAAATTCCATGAAAGTGGTGTTGTTTAATAACATAAATGCCTTATATTTGGATGAATTAAATTGTTCCAAAATGTTCGATTTTTTGGTTATTCTATAAGTATTATACTTATAATTTTTAATTTTATGAACGAGAGAAAAAATGAGTTTTCTTGTAAAATACTTAATTAAAAGGACTGCGCTCTTTGAAGTTTTAATTTTCTGAAATTTTTCGATGTTATAATTAAAAATTTTGGTGCTAAGCTTTTTTTAAACTCTTTTCATGTTTAAATTTAAAATATTGTTATTTTTAAACATTAAAGTATATTTAAAATACAAAAACTTGAAAAGTAATTTTATCTAGTTTTGAAAATGGTATTTGTTTTTACGACATCTTTAAAATGAAGAAATATGTAGAACATTTAAAATATTTGGGAAAATTCCAGAATTCGTTGAGAAATTATTATTATTTCAAGTTTACACAACAGTTTAAACTCTCTTTGGTTGGATAAGCAATGTATATATTATCTTTCCATGAAATATTTTATGTCAGTTTCTTTTTTTTAATGTGAAACAGCACAAGAGTCCCAATTGCTCTCAACCATTTTATTTTACGTTTCAATCAGTAAGGTTTTCACGTATACGGTCATTTATCAATTGAATAAAATTTTCACCACGTTTTTTAGGACGGGTTGTTTCGGAGAACTTGAACAATTCTTCAAATTTCAAAGTTAATTTTCAAGTTCTGTGAAAGATATTTTTAGGTTCTGTTTTTATTTCAGTTCTGTCAAGCAACTAGCCTACAATGATATAATAACAGAATTTGAATAAGACTTTCACATAACCCGTAAATGAACGTTGAAATTTGATGAATTGTTCAAATTATCTGAAACAACCCGACCGTAGGTGCGTAAAACAAAAAACAACAAAATATAAAGTTTGAGTCCAGTGAAGTCAAGTTAAAACAAGAGATTCAATAAATTTTGTAAAGTTCTGGGAGCAATCGCTAAATATGTCCGGAATCTTGCCACTAGGGTGTTATATAAATGGTCGACACATTCGAACAAGAGATTGGGGTTGGTCCTCTGGACATATGGAAAGATGTAGAATAGGTGCGATATATGTATAATAGGTACGTAGGGAAATATTGTTGGCTAGGTAGGTACATTTTTTTGAATTTGTCCATAAAAAAGAAGATTGTGAAAAATCAGTGTTGAAATCTCAAAACAAACAAGGTAGGAACTACTAGTGATAGAATAATATTCATAACGAGCGTTTTCATTATTGTAATTCTGTCTATAAAAAAGGGCGGAGTAACCTACTACCGTTTATTTGAAATCACAAAAGGCCATATGTATTTGTAAGAAGTCATCTCAAGGGCGCTTTACCGCCAATGCAGAACGATTTAGATTCTGCAGCGATCAATCTCAGAGTTTTTTAAACTGGTGGAGATAAACACCAATAATGAACACTATGTTCCGAAATAGATACACACGTGTATCTGCATAAGTAAGACCTAAGACGAGTATTAATACGGGTATGTCGCATTGCGCACTGCGAGGAATGCTTTCGTCTGGTTTCGAAAGCTTTATTCGAAGCTTTATTGAAAAATATTTCGGGTGTCTCGAACGCCAAAACTTTAAAATTTTATTCTGCGATGAAAATTAAAACAGTTTATAGGAAGTAACGCTTGTATATTTATAGAATTTACAAAATTTGAAAAGTCAAAAACATCGGTTATGTCAGTTCGTACTTTAGACGGGAGATAAAAAATTCTTACAACTTGATTCTCTCACAAGTAGCGGCGGGTGTAAAAAACAGAAACAATACCCCACAACTATTATTATTAGTATTTAAAAGCATTAAACCTACTTGGAATAATAAAGTTAGCGAAAGTTAGGGGCGTTAACTTGAGTGAGCGAATTAGTGGAAATAAGTTTGCTTTTGCTATTAGTATTTTTTTAATTAAAAATCAATGAAAAAACAAAGTAACAATTTAGGAATACGTAGTTAGTCACTGTTCACTGTTCACCAACTTGTCCACTAGCGAAAAAGCGCGCTTCAGCTCTCCTGGGAAGCAATTCGTTATGTCGCGGTCCGGGAGAAAACTTAAAAGAAAGAGAATCCAACACACCTAAAAATAATGTGTTTTCTGTTTTTAGTTATTTTACAAACCCGACGTAATAAATCACTGCCCGATTTATATAAAGGAGATAATTTATAAAAATTCAAAATAAATTCTATGATTTTTTCAAACAATTTTTTCAAACAATGAGTCGTTAATCGATAACCCTAATAAGAAATAGAGAGAGAGACCTTTAGTAAATTAACACCCATACCTACTATAAATTATGTATTCATATCGCATGCACCTACAGAGGCAATCTTCTGCCTGTGACTGTGACTAACTGGGAAGGAATGAGAAGGCGAGTTGTTATGATTATGACGTGTCATGGGGCCTACGTATAATATCCTACTTGAGGTACCTAGTACCTACTCGAGATAACACTACTGAAGTACCTGTCCAATTTCGCATAATGAGCAATTACCTTGCTGATTAATTTACTGCGAATTACCTACCCAATAGAGAATACTTAGATGCATTCATAAAATTGGGATAATAATTAATAATTATTATCAGTACAATATAGGTACAATGGTGTGAAAAAGCCCGTAAAGGAACTAACTACTAGCTATGAACAAAGCCAAGAATACAGCCACATTATTAGATTTTAAAAGTTGCAAACTAAGTCTATGAAGATGTAAGCTCGTTCGATTATTATCTATGAGAACATAACTGGAGAGCGTAGGTACCATTTTGTATGATGTCCTTAAATTGAATAAATAAAGCCTATGAAGATATGCCAATTTTATTACTATTAGCACAGAACTGAGAATGCAGCGATCTATTTTATGGTGACCAATGGATTCACGAATTTCTCCAGAATAATTCTCCGCGCATAACTTCTACCTACGTACGTATTATTATAGTACAAGCTCTATACGAATATGACAAGGGACCGTAAGTTATATGGGTCGTCATATGGGTACAGGATAGGTATATAATACGAAGAGCGATATAATTCCTTTGACCTTATGGCTTCGCCAATGAAGATAGCCTATAAAAATTTATAAGATTAAGTAGACTAGAATGCAAGAAAAATACATTCCTTGTAGAATTCATGTGGGTGCAGGAAACAATAAACAAAAAAGATAAATAATTATCATTATTTCGGAAGGCGGGAAATATTGATTTAAAAGATTCGAAACATATTGAAATGCATGAGAAGTGAAAAAAGTTTCTGTAGAGATGTGAGACAGATTTATGATATCGATTGAGCCAGTGATGTTTTTGTGTGGTGGTACAAAAGCGGAAAAAGTATATTTCGGCCCACTGCGGTTGCATTCTTGCATTCAATAAATAATAAAAGATGAATTTGCAATTAGATACATAAGTAGGTATATAAAATATATATTATAAAGTTAAGTTTGTAAATATATAAATTGGCCATAATTTATTAGCAAACAATTCGTAAAACGACCAACTCAGCGAAACGCATTATTTCACTGCTATGTATGGATAACCGTGTAAATCAAAAGAGTACGAGCATTTGAGACAAATGTTTGGGATGATTGGGATTCCATCACATCTAATGTCCAAGTATTGAACCAGGTCAACTACACACGGGAGAGGACGATAACCGTGTAAATCAAAAGAGTACGAGCATTTGAGACAAATGTTTGGGATGATTGAGATTCCATCACATCTAATGTCCAAGTATTGAACCAGGTCAACTACACACGGGAGAGGACGATAACCGTGTAAATCAAAAGAGTACGAGCATTTGAGACAAATGTTTGGGATGATTGAGATTCCATCACATCTAATGTCCAAGTATTGAACCAGGTCAACTACACACGGGAGAGGATGACACCCATCACGTAGCATGAGAGTGCCCTTTTCGGACATCTACAAAAAGGAGACTAATATGAGTTCAAAGAATTTACGCTATTTACTTTTGGTGTATTCAACCATCTTGTGCTTCCTCCTTCTGTAGCCAATATTTCGGACAGCCTTATGTGATGCCCTGAGGTGTACTGTGTATTGTGTAATACCTGTCTGCCCTGATGATGGGACACTGCAACGTTGTCCGAAAAATTAACTCAAGAAGAAGGAGGATACGCAACACGGTGTAACTGCTCAAAAGTCAACATTTTACTAATGTGGCCGTGAGAATCTCAAATCATAAAATCGATGGATTTGTACCGATCTATAAACTGTTTCACAGAATTTGAATAATTCGTAAAATTTAAATAAGTTAATTTTCAGTTCTGTTTAATATCATTATGGGCCAGTAGCTTTACAAAACTGAAATAATAACAGAACTTGAATGGAACTTACACAGAGCTTGAAAATTAACTTCGAAATTTGATGAATTGTTCAAATTCTGTGAAACAACCCGTCTTGGTCGTGTTTTTAGACTAAGAACAAAACAGAAAAGAGCAGTTATTTCTCATATTTATTCATTTGAAACTTATTTGTTTGCCGTCCTAAATTATCTTTATATTATTTTTATAAGCAATAATTGTTCGACTGAAACAATTATTAGAACAAAAAAAAAAAATAAAAATAAAAATAAAAATAAAAAAACACTAAAAACCTAAAACACTAGCATATATTGAATAATTTCGCGGGTAAGAAATAAGCCTCCATAGCTCAGTGGTCAGAGCTTTCGACCGGAAATCGAATGGACACGGGTTCGAGTCCCGTTGGCGTCATGTATTTTTTATCAGGAGATTTTTTCAATGTGGATGAGTGTTTCAGGCGAACAATTATTGCTTATAAAAATAATTGTTATCCTTTGTGCTATGCATAAATAAAATCTTGTCTTAAAAACATTAATTTATCAAAAAAATAATAATTATCTTTATATTGTTTTCTTAATTAGTAATTTTATTTCAAAAGCACTTTAAATGTAAGAGCCCCCTGGGCGCAGAATATTTTGGGTTAAAAATGAAATAAAATGTTTGATATTGAGATGTGAATCTGATATTGTTGTATATTGCTTCGGAGGCAAATGTGTTCTGTTTGCTCAAGTTTACCGAAATGCGTTTCGTTCGACACAAAGGCGGAATGGGCGCGTTCATTCATCAATTAACGGCGGGAATGAAAGGCGGGGGCGCGCCCAAAACACATTATTCGGGGGAAATCATTCGAGTAGTTAATTGATAGAGGAGCAGGTTAAGGCAAACACGTGGCTGGTGGCTTTCCTCAACCGGGGGAATATCAGGTTTGCACAGACACACACACACAAACACATGGGACGTAGATAACCGCTTTCCTATCTCGTGGTAAGTAACCCAAGACTCTGACAAGGCCAGGGAAATATCGTTACAAACCCATGGCATTAAATTAAGACACAACCCAAAGGAGTACCCAATATAAGGTAAGAGTAAGGGCCTCACAATTGGGCGATATAAGTTTAGTAGTTCATTATTTTCAGCTACCAATTAAGAAGTCGAACGCACCTTGTTTCAAATTGGAAAATACTCTCAATATCACTGGTGAAAGATCACCACCAATAATTTAAATGTTGCTTGAAATAATTGAGATATATTTGAAATGGCTTTATCTATGTTTTAAAAATTTCTCTTATACCACCTCAAATTCCTTCAGCCTCACAAAATTTCCTTTTAAAAAATCCATGGTCCCACTATTTCCCGGCAATTGGGACCCTGGTGCAGTTGGTAATAGAAAAATATATGTATGACAGTGTAAAGAGACGTACATGGCTTACTATAACCAGTGATTCATGACATTATGTAATTAAATAAAATTTATGTATTTTTTCTCCGAAAATCTCTCCGGCGAAAATATTTATTTTTCGAAAACAAACAAATAAAAAAATTCGTTCACATGCCGTCGCCTAACCCCCCACCCGACCATACTGAAAAAAAAAATTACTTATAGACACATATTTACTGTCTTATAAGTATCTGCTCCTACTCAAACAATCGATTACAGGAGTTTTTTTTACCAAACACCGAAACCCATCAAAATAGACAGGTTAAGTTATTTATCCCAAGGTCGCATAAGTGTCTTCGAAAACCGAGACAGGCTTTTGTAAATCAGTCCATTAGTGTACTATGAACTGCGTTCAGAGAGCGAGACTATTCAATAACCTCTTGTGTAAAAATAATGAACTGTCCTGGGGTCAGGTAAAGTCATATCCATGCTACAACAATGGTGTTGCTTGCCTCTGAAAGGGCCATTATAACCTCTCTTTCGGATATATGCATTATTAATAAGAAAGAGGGAGAGGTCACAGCGGAACTATCAGGGGTATTGCCTATACTATCAGATCTAAGGTAGGCACTTCTGCCAAATAATTAGGTACCGGCTTCGCATTTAGAGTTATGTATTTTTCGATTTGAAATACCTAGCGTGCTCAGAATTCTTAATTTAGTCGTGATGGCATGGTCGTTACGCAAAGTATTGTAAACAGTTGATAATAAAAATAATGTTATACACAATGTTTGATAACCCCGTCCGGTAGGAGCAAATTACTGGTAGATTTTCTGTTAATCATTTTAATAATAGTATTATTGAAATACATATAAAAATTAATTCGGTGAGCCAAAAATAAATTAACTGAATACATACCCTTTAAAAACGGATTTCATTAGTTGTTGGTTATAAGTTTTTAGGTTCTAAAATTTGATAGTTTTATTAACCCAGCAGATACCTTCTTCAAAAAAAAAATTTTATTGAAAAAATTTGGTATAAATTGAGCGTTTTCACTTGCTTAAAAATGTGTAGGTATACGTAATTATAATTGGTATTTAGTTGTAATTACAACGTTATATAAATGATTAAATTATTATACCACAAATATAAATTTTTCTGTTATATAATATGTAATATAATAACTAACTGTCGGTAGGTAATTTATGCCAAACTTTGGTTCCTGGCACGAACTGAATTGTAGATGTAATAACATGAAAATATTCGTTTATGAGATGGAGATCACTATCAAAGGGGAGGTCAGAACACCATTTCACACTGAACATTTATCCTGTACCAACATACGATCCGGTTTTCTAAAAACTCCAAATTCGTCGATACTTATATGTAATAAATTAATACTTGTGACAAGTTGTGTAATCGGAATAAAATGCCAATATAAACACTTCCATTTACCATCTGTTCGTTGACACTAAGCAAACAAAATATTTACACAGCTTTGTTAGCCGTTACGATTCGTTTTTTCAGTGTACATTATAGATAGACTCAGAGGTTTGTAGAATTCCATTGATCGATTCTATTTATATGCAAATAATTATGATTCCGTGCAAAAAATCTAAAACAACATTAACGTCGTTTTTCGTGTTTCACAGTAAATTGGTTGTGCCGTATAATAAAACGATTTTTTCTGATTAAATCAGCAAAACGAAATTATCTACGTAGGTACCTATTTTTGTTATAAATCTATGAATGAGGCTCGTTTCTTCAGAAATTCATTAGGCCCTGCCACACGTACACTCGGAGCGGCGGTACTACGCGCCGTTCCAGGCCGCCGCGCAGAAAAGTCTCACAATGGACTGCGCTGTAAACAGTTATCTTACTTTCGGACTCTTTTCTGCGCGGCGGCCTGAGTGGCGCGTGGTACCGCCGCTCCAAAGTGCACGTGTGGCAGTGCCTATTGAATTACTGAATTACACAATACATATAATATAATGTAAACGTAAATCAGTAGGTTTTTTTTTAAATAAATAAAAGAGACAAATTAAGTTTCTGACAACTTTCATGCCACTTTGTGGATCCTTGTTTAATGTTTTTCAGCATCTATTTCGTCCTCCTACAACGTGAATCTTAAATACCCAGGTTCTTTCTTTCTTGACTACAAAAGACCCTCCAGCACAGCATCCCCACAGATGACAAACTCAAACAAAATCAATAAAGTGCAATATAGTAAAGAGCCAATAACGCTCATTCCTGACACAAATGCTATATAAGCTGTATATTTAGTTCAAATTAAAAGTGAAACTGGTCCTGTCAACAATCAAAAAGTTATAAGGTGTTAGTTAATCCATAAAAAATCATAACTATCGCATTGCTGGGCGTACAATACACAAGTATCAATTTCTGTATGGTGTGTAATAATATCATAGAAATTTTCATATTTATAATGGATTATAAAGAAAACAGAACTTAGGTAACAGGTACCGAATGCACTTTCTTATCTTACCTTTCAGTGCTCAAAAAATTATCATAATTCGATAGAAAAGACGTAATGTACGTAATAAAATTACACAACTGTAATATTCATTGGATTATCATAGGTTCACGTGACATTATGACTTGTTTTGAAAAGCATTTATCAAGATTTCTTACATTGGAAATGGATGTTTCACGGGAAATTTACATTTCTTATGTAATCGAGAATGGATAAAAAGCGGATATTCATATTAATGCTTTATATCTTATAACTAACCTGGAGTATTCTCATAAATTTAATTCTTAAATCGCACGTGCATATATATTTTGACTTATAAAAGGACAGCCCATTGTCTGGAGATGATTATAGACAAACTTCCTAATCTAGTATAATTTGCATTAGACGTAATGTCTCGAAATTGAATCGGTCAAATGAACTGTGCTATCGAAGCAACCTTTAGAAATGCTGCGAAAAATGTATTAATTTTCACTATATATAATAATATGGTGCATTGTACCTTACAATATACATATCATGGTGCGTTATACATTATAAAATCTTGTCCAATAAAATTGTTCTTCTTGTTCATCGCACTTAAGGGCCTGCAATCCTGTTTTTAACCAGATTACGAATAATTTGAAGACATTCTTAATGAAATAGCAATACTCATTTTTTTCCGTGTATTTCTCAATTATTTTTTTTAATTAAGTAGTGAAAGAAATATTTTTTAATTAGCCCAGTTAAAAATAATTAGTTCCGACGCCTGAACTAAACCACTTCAAAAATATTTTCCACGACATAAATAACAACAAATCCACGACTTCCTGCTTTTCCATCGGAAATCGCCCGAGAAATTATTACAGTTAAAAATTAGATAGGCACATAATAATCAAGAAGCGGAGAAGCTAATGAATTTTAAGTTTGGTTTCCCAATGGGCCGTAAATAGCCAAGCATCATATCGTTTGACCTGACTATCGGTCATTTCCAACAACAACAGCTTCTTTTAGAAATTTTGAGAATCCAGTTCCAATTTTGAAATGAAAAACAACTCTCAATTACATACCTACTTTATTCAATATTTTAAGAACCTAGTTCCCACTTTGAAATGGCTAGTTCCCACTTCAAATAGTTAAAATTTTCAAAATAAAGAAAAGTTTGTGCCAATTTCAATCAATCATTTCTTGTATTGTTCAGGAATGTGGCGGTAGGTGGCTTGATCTAACGCTGAAATACTGAAATAATATTAGTAAAAATATGTATACTTAATCAATTAATTCGTTGTGTCCGAAACCTTGTTTAGAAAACTTTAATCAAATTTACAGACCAACCCAAACAAAAGTAATTAAATCCTAAGAAATCAAATAAAAACTGTCACAATGAACCTAATAAATCGCAAATACGAAAAAAAATGCCAGTAACTCGTATATAATTTGCATAGATTTATCTGTGACAGAATACAACACCGATGTCGCGCCCGTACATATACATCTGTAGGTGTGGGTAAAGCACGCAAGTATTTCAAAGCGCAAGATAAATCCACCCGTTTACAATAAATAATGAATTCCGTGGAAAGCGGGAGTTTTTAATTCCATTTGAAGGGATGACGAAGTGGCGGCTGACTGATGGGCGGCGGCACGCACCCCGCCCCCGCACAGCCGCTCTGCATTAGGGGCGGCATGGTACTCGCCCCCTCGACTCGTCGTTTTACTTAATTTTAATAACCCCAACAAAGGCACAGATTATGAGCTGGACACACCAAATTTAGGGCAGGACTGTTTTGAATTTAGGTGTAAATTTCATACAAAGAAAGGTTGATAATTAAATGTATTAGAATGATTAGTTATAAAAATACGGCTTGTGTGATGTGACAGAAACATTTCGACATTTCAAGGTGTTCTGAGTATAGTTGGATTTTGGCATTTGGTAAATTTGTAGTTGTTAAATCCACTTAATATGTAGTAGGTAGCTAAATAAAGATTCCAGGGTAGCCTTAATTTCAAAATTTTCGCATCGCTTTTCCAGATGAAATTTCCCTACATTCTGAACAGATCAAAGATTTTTGTTACATATGTTCTAGATATTTGTGTTTTTGTGACTTTGATGCTACATACATCATACTTAGAATCGGGTCCAAACTAACTCAACACAGTGACTATTCAATACACTTTTAAAAAGTGATATAAAGTCATTAAAAACGATGAATTTTTTTTTTAAACCTAACCTAACCTAACCTACTTAATCCAGTAAATAAAGTTTTTGTTTCATCACTTTCCATGACTTTACATAACTTTTTAAAGATGTGATGAATTATCATTTTGATGATATATCCGGTCACCCTTAGAATCATACAAAATATGTATAATTAATCTAAATATAGAGTGTCCCTTTGTGGGCTTGTTTTTTTAACAAATCTACAGTGTTATTCCGAGATTGATGAAATTTTGCAGAATTGACCTTCAAAATAAAAGGAAGGTCATTGTCTAAATGAGATTTAGAAAAACCGCCCAACCCCATTTCTGCATCCCATAAAGCAGAAGTTTGATACTTCTTGATGAAATTTTGCACACTTGACGCTCAAAATAAGATTAAAATCACTTTTCACATGTGATTTCGAAAAACTCTACGTAAAGCCCGGGCCACGTCAGGGATTTCAGCCAGTTCTAAATAATAATAAAAACAGGAAAACGATTTATTCAATATAGGTTATATCAATTATTTTACCAGAAGGAATAACCGACAGACACGCCTATAGCACGCTTCTAACGCGAAACTTCTACGAAATATGCCTAATTGTTCTTTTTTTTCTCCACTTTAAACTACTGTAAAACATATTATACTTATGTGTAAATATTAGTTTATATACAACCTAACCTCTATAATAGCTATACACCTATTAACCCCTCAGGCCTCTGGCATATTGACCGTTGTCAGAAGGTCGGAGAATTTGTGTATGTTTTCGCTTTGCAATAAAATCCAAATAAATGGAATATTTCTGAACGTACCCGAAAACTAAGAACTGTTTTTGATTTTTTTTTATTGTTAATATAATTTTTAATGCATAAATAATTAAATTTTTTTTATTGTTAATTAATTTTTATATGCATATTGGTTCCAAACAGCAGAAATAAGACATGGGAATGAGAGATCTAATGCAATTGCCATTCAGCGTGGAGTACGACAAGGCTGTATCCTGTCGCCACTATTGTTTAATCTCTATTCCAACTATGTCTTTAAAAGAGCCCTAAGTAATACTGAGAAGGGTCTTAAGATCAACGGAGTTGTCATTAACAACATAAGATACGCAGATGATACTGTATTACTAGCTGACTGTATCGATGACCTCCAAGACCTATTAAATCTTGTCAATAATGCTGGTGAGCAACTGGGCCTAACAATCAACGTCAATAAAACAAAATGGATGACATTTGGACGACTAGATCACTCTGAATCAGTGATACAGTTAAATGGTTGCAATGTCGAAAAGGTCGAAAGATTTAAATACCTCGGCAGTATTCTCACGGAGACTCTTGACCCAGATGTAGAGGTTAGGTGCAGAATTGAAACAGCAAGAACTGCGTTCATTAAAATGAAATCCCTCTTCTGCAATGATAATATCAGCTTAAAACTAAGGCAGAGAATGTTAAAATGTTATGTGTGGTCGGTCTTGTTGTATGGATGTGAAACATGGACCTTGAAAGTAAATACCATGAACAGGTTAGAGGCTTTTGAAATGTGGCTTCACCGGAGAATACTCAAAGTCCCATGGACCGACATGATCACCAACACAGAAATTCTCAGGCGGGCTAGAGCAGAGAGAGAACTGCTTAGATTAATAAAAATCAGGAAAATTTCATATCTGGGTCATGTACTTCGAGGGGAGAAGTATCACTTGCTCCAGTTAATATTGAAAGGCAAGATAGAGGGTCGCAGAGGGCCTGGTAGGAGACAAATGTCTTGGCTGCGAAATATACGAGAGTGGACCGGCATTAGAAGTGTGGAGGAGCTATTCCGGGCAGCGCAAGACAAAGAGACATTTTCCAGAGTGATCGTCAACGTCGGGGGGACCTGATACGGCACATAAAGAAGAAGAAGAAATAAAAATGCAAAACTTACGTTTTTTAGTCTAAACTCTAAACTAAAATTACTGATAACGAAAGAAAAAACATTTTTTTCAAATATGTATTATAATTCTTTCAGTCACCCCACTTTTTGTCGTTTCATATAAAAATAATTAGTTTCACAATTTTGTTTCAAATTGCGGTCGGAACCTTTGGTTTCATAGCGATGTACATTTTAATTATTGTGTGGTTAACTTCTTGATTTGAATATAAAGCGTGGTGTTTTCTCTTTCTGAGGTTTAGATCATATTTCTCGCCATGACAGTAAAGAAGATTTCTATGAGACCATATGAGCTGTTCCCAAAAGCGAACAAATTGACTCTACGGATAATGGCTCTTTGTTTCCAAATTAGCCTGAGGGGTTAATTATATCAATTTTATTTAATATTTTCTTTCTACATTTTTAATATTATAATCATTTAAAGATAAAACATACATTTCTTATTTATTTTCCTACTATTTATATGCATCCTACGTTTGTCTCGACGCAGGAACCCAGTGAGACAGACATTTAAAATCATTTATAATTATATTTTATCAAGATAAATAAAAGTAATTCCTTTTTTGCAAATTTCTCATTAAGAAGTGTTAATAAACCATTTTTGGGTCAAGTTGTCAGGCTAATACATAATACAAAACACTGTTGATTTTTAGAGGTTTTGGATTAGAACGAAAAGAACTATGTTCTATTGTCATGTTTCCGTGCCCGAGACACGATGATTCAACTTATTTGCCAACGTTATTTGTCATCTGGTTTCCCAACAGTTAGACAGAACGCCACTGTCACACAGATCAAAGAAAACGCGATGGAAAATAATTAAAGTTTAATTACATCGTTATCAAATACCAGGTCCCATGTCTATTCGTACTGCAAACATATATTCCTCTGTCATTTGTAGATTCTTGACTATTCGTTAATGTTTAACCCCTAGTGAGCCAAGAAATCCACAGTGAATTTGTTAGTATTCACCGCACTGTCCTCGATTTTATGGTATTTTGAACCTTAAAAATGCTACTAGCATACTGCAATATATATTCTTCGCTTGTCAAGAAAATAAAATATCTTAATATTATTCTAGCTTGTCATTTTGGCACATGCAAATATGTTTAATGACCGTTCGGTGGTTGAGTTGACAACGCGTTTGGGTCCCACCCAGGCGTAGTATGTTCAATTCCTCGGCTGACTAAGTACTCCATTACAACACAGGAAACATTTTTCACTTTACATTTTTTACATTTTTCACTGTAGGAGAAAGTAGGTAGTAGGAGATTTTTTTATATCTTCAGATTATTCGTAACCCGGAAATTTTTGTCTTTCTTTAAAAAATATATATCTGTGAAAAGGCGCGTCACAAAATTCCATGTCAATGTCATGCATCCGATTTTCAAAAGTGTATGGAACTGTATTTATTTACAGGGAAGCCTTACGAGTGTAAAATTCGAAATAATTAAAAATTACTTTTTGTGAAGAACGCTTATTTAGCTAGAAAATATAATAAAACTTAATATTTTGTCTGCAATCATGTCTTTATTATACGGGAGTCCGGGGCGAGATTATTCTACATGATGATACAAGTAAGAAAGATAAATGACTTTTTCGAAATTTCGACGGTTTAAGGTAGTTTTCAAGTACAAAAGTTGAATTGTTTGCATGGAAAAAATAATATTCTTATATGGAAAAGTATTTTTGTATGAGAAAAACAACACAATTTCGAAAAATTATATTTTTCTTTTTTACTTCTACCATCACCTCCCGAAGTTTGTGAACTTTACCTCCGGACACTGTATTATATTTTTTTATAAGACAATTTTTTTTTCTCTGAATATAATCTATCCTAGGAAACTGTATAGGATGTATTATATTTTTTTATAAGATTAGAGAGAGAAAAAATATTTCTCTGAATGGAAACTGTGTGGGATTGATATGTATTTATTTTATAAATACATAAACACATTATTTGGTAAGACGGTTAGATTTACAAAAACATAATTTTACTAAAAACAAGTACCTAGTAAGTTATTAGGAAAATAGTGTCAGCTGGTGTACGGTCGGCGATTAGCATTTTACGCCTGGCATTCCGAGGGTTAAGCGACCGAGATACTTCCTGTGCATTTTTTCTCTCTTTCCTTGCCATTATTTAAAAAAAATAATGCCGTCAAAACATACATTTTGGTGATTACTGTGATCTCAACGTGCAAAAGATCTCGGCGGGATGGGTGATGTCATGATTATTTCACATTGAACAAGCAAGATTCACAAAATGTATCCTTTTAAAATATGCGCTCATAAAAACGTGTCAAATAAATCAAAAGATTGACACGGGAAAAAAATTATGCATCTAGTAGAAACTTATCTACACACCTACACATAAAAAATATTTCTAGCTCTGACCGTTTATACTCCGTAATAATTTAACATTATAAAATAAATATTCTAGACTAAAAATACAAAAATAATTGAGGATCGTTGAAAAAAGTGGAATTTGAGAACCAATGGTATTGTTTATTTACATCAATATAGACACAAACTATTTATTATACAATGATGCGATAACACTTTAACCTTATCGGTCATTGTCATTAGTGTCATTCATTACTATCAGATATTACCAACGCCGGCTTTAACACAACGGCCATAAAAGTATTGAAAAAAATCGAAGTAACGGAAGAAACAATAACATCAAGATTGTATCTTTGCCTCGAGTGAAAAATCTACATACCTACCTATCTAACAAGGTACATTTAACATATCCCTATAAATTAAAACAAAAAAGATAAGTTAAATAAATGTTTGCGCGCCAACATGAATAAAAATTAATTAAAAGTAATAAAATATTTACTTAAATTAAAGAAGAAAAAAAAAACAGAATCAGAAACAGTGATTTCATTTGATTTGGTAAGATTTAATTGACATCAGGTACCAAAATATTAACTTTGTATTACCCCCACCCACTTTGGAAGGCGGGTATGGGAACCATTTATTGGATAATCAATACCTCTGACATAGGTCACCCCAAGTGATTTGCTACGTTTGGCGACTTAGCAGGGGTGCCCGGGTTGATGGGGTAAGTTTTGTCCGGGTCTTGGCGGCGGATGCGCCTGCCCAACAACTGCTTGGCAGGCCGGATCGGGAGACACTGGTTGAGGGAGGCATTTTGACCTCTCCATCAGGAGTTTCTCGGAACATCGCCTTGCACTACAGTAGGAGGGATAGATTCATACGTCCATCATTCCTGGACTGGACACACTGACCCCCTGATTCCTACCCACCCCTCATACCGTTTTCCTTTCCAAAGCTTCCTCTCCTTCCTTGCCTAAAAAGACCCTCCAAACATCATCCCCAAAGGTTACATGAGCCCTGAGATGAATATTCTCCCCGGGGCCTTCTGTGTGGAGTTAATCTAAAAAGAACGCACCTGTGTGGATTCCCATAAATTGATTTATCTTTATAATTTAAATTTTATTATTAAAGCTAAATAACATATTTATGAGTTTGGCAATAGTAAACCCACGAGCGTGCATACTACAAACTGCTATGTTATTTCTTATCAGCATAATTTAAATGTATGTATATAATTACTAACGATACGCTAATCTTAAATAAATAAAAAAAATAGGCAACAAGCTTCACTTGGAAGGAAATTCACAATAAGAAAGTAATAAAAATTAGCCGAGTATAATGTATATAAAATACAAACATTTCAGGCAATACCTAATAAGTATTTACTGCTAGTACCTACCTATTCTAGTGCAAAATCTTGTCAGCAATCTAAAGGGGAAGACGGCGTACAGTAACCTACTCGGAACTAGGCATGTGAATTTTCTAGTTTTAAATCAGGAACTATTATGTAGAGTTCTAGCGGAGACGTTTGAAAAATTATATTCAAATTTGGAATATACAAAGTCTCAAGTAGCCTCTTCCCGCCTACCGAGGTGGTGTGTGTCGATTACATCATTCCTATTTTCGCTACTATCAAAAGCACGGTTTGTTTGATAGGCCCGGTTTCTGAGCTGGGAGTCACGCCCGCCAGCCGGAACCGAATTACGGTTAGGCACATTATACGAAACTAAAACCGGGCTAGAAATGTCAAATAAACCGCCGAATAAATAATAAAAAAAACTGGCAAAAGTTTAATGAGAAACCCCATTAATTGAGTAATGAAACAACAGGCACTCCCATGGTTATAAAATCATTTGTTTAAGTTTAAAGTCGGGGAAAATAAGAACTCACTCGGGCAACTGACAAACAAAATCGAAAATATATCAAAATTATCTGACTTTTATAACGTAAATATCTTTTAATTCCCATAAAAACAAATCATCGATTCATTTTCTCAGCATAAATAAGACCAATTTTACAACACGTGGTAGATGCGATATTATAATATAGGTAGGTATTGGTTTAAAATTCTGATAAAAGATAGGTTGAGATGAGGAAGTTGAAATATTTTTTCAAGTGATTGAGTATATTTTTTTATTGCAAAATATTCGCGGGCCACACACTTTATAACGTACTATTTTTTGGGACGGGGTCAGTGTACTTTCGGAACCTTCGACAGATTTATTAACTAAAAAAAGTTTGTTCTGCAAAAAAACGGAATTTTTTCTTATTTCTTCTATAAATGTGATTTTAAAAACTTCCTGGGATGGTAAACTCGAAAAGTTAATACTTTTAAAATTATAGAAAATAATAAAAACTGACCAATAAAAGAAATATATACTTAGGTATAAATATGATTTAAGATTGTTCGATTTAAGATTCAGATAACACATCTGCCCTGATGATGGACACTGCAATGCTGTCCGAAACGTTGGCTAAAGAAGGAGTTAGCGCAACACGGCATAACACCCCAATAACAAATAACAAAAAAAACTTGGGTATAAATATGAATTAAATTTAAAGTAGATTGGTACCAAAGAAATTATAATACATACTTATATTCTATTATCTTTGGTTGGCACTGTAGGCAGGCAGGATATAAAATTATTTAACGTTGGCAAATACACTGCTGCAGAAAGTGTGTGGATTACGTCAACTTATTATCGCGCATGGTAAACATTGTGAGAATTAGTTGCACAAATAAAAAACTCTAAACGCACTTGAAAATTATTTGTAATTGCGTAATATATAGGTAGGTAATGTAATGAGTAATGAGTCTATTGCACGGAGAAAACTTACTGATATGATATATTGTTAATTTATTAAAAATCTGGTCAAATCATTCGTTTTCCTGTTAAAAACGGGACTGGAGGCCTATAACGATTTATTTGACACATTGCACAACAAACTACCAGTGAAGCACGAATATGTTATGATGAAGTCAGAACACGTGTTATCAAAAATAATAATATTTTCGCATCTTTTCCATTATATTTATTCGTACGAGGCCACCTGCGTCAACACATGTTCAGATATATTCTGAATGACTAATATTTTATTAGAGAATGGTCATACAGTCACATTTTTGACAGTATCTTGATAAAAAAAAGCGGTTCTCATGTTTCTCCGCGTGATAAAAAGAATACAACGTGTTTCAAAATCCATCAGTGAAGAAAATATTTACACACGCCATTATACTCGTTAATTAATAGAAGTTTTTATTTGCGATAAACACAGAGAATGCCTGTTTGGTGACTTAGGTATATGTAGGTACTACTACGATCACATTAATGCTTCTGCATCATGTCGCAATGCAAATTGATTACCGGAGGATGCATCCATCATCCGGCAAATTTTCCAGATTCGGAATGCCGGCTCTCCGAAACTATCTGTGAAATAAAATAATAATACAAGCACGCCGGTCGCTCAGATCACTAACCACAAGCCGCCAAAAATGGGCAGGTGTGCCGCCATGCATACAAAACCGGATACAAAGAGACTCCTTGGCTAGGCAAGATGATATTCAGAATAATTCTAATAGAATTTTTATATTCATTTTATCGCAGTCCCAGCAGATCTGACTAGAGTGACTAGACGAAGGTCGATGGAAGAAGAAGCATTAGAAATTGTTGTCGACAAAAAACTGGAAGTGCAACTAAACTGTACATAAGCCGGTATATGTGTGCTGTTAAAAGAATCTCGTACAAATTGTAGGCGATGCCATACTTACGTAGTAATGCAAAATCATGTGTTTTTGGTTTGAAAATTTGGTCGCCTAGAAATTTTTCAGATGCTTTAATTAAATACTGCGAGTAGAATACATCTTGGCCTTTGAAATAATCGAGAATTTTTTAGATAAGTCTTTTTATAAGCTCAGAAAAAAATAATGTTAAGTCCTATGAAAACTGCTTTAAAGTTCAAATTCTCCTACTTACGAACCCATTTTCGATTATAATTTTGTTGTATAATGTGGCAAATTAAGTTATTTATAAAATGATCGAAAAAAAAAAAAATTTTATGCCTGAACATTCTCACAAAATAAAATAAAGGGCACTTTGTGGCCATGTTTTTTTCTTGCATAAATCAAAACGGGCGGATGGTGTTAAGCGGGAATTTAAACCTTATCGCCATCTACGTAAGGGTTGTTATTGATAGCGGTTCAATTTGAAATATTACACGACGTAGTGCATCGCCTTAAATCAGACACACATATTTCCTGTACACCATTGACGCCAACTTCTGTTTGTTTTTATACACATAAAACGTTAACATGTTAAAAACATGGGTAGTGTGTTTTTAGTAAAGTGGTGTACATAAACACTTGTTTTTTATAAGTAAAAACTAGCGCAGAGCCATGGAAATTCAAGGGATATTACAATATTGTAGGATTTTTTCTACTTCCGATTTTATGTCCGGGTTAAATCTTCCCCATAGGAAAAACTAAACCCTTCCACTCACTTTTCCACAAATGATCATCTAGTCAATCAACACTATGCAAGTGCATTATATAAACAAAATTAATACAAAACAATACAAGAACAAAATGTATATTATTATTATTATATTACAATATTCTTGCTTCAGATGTCTTATAGTGTTGGCTAACGGATATATTATTTTAATGAAAAATGTTATTTATAATTGTCAAGTCTCTGACAGCCCTGAATTGTTGAAGCTACTTTGCCATACCCTCCCGCAATAGTGGCCAAGTGGAGATAAATTTGATTGTAACAATAAACTCACTACTATTTGCGCTATTAATAATATTTTGCTAGATTATATCTGTTGGCAAGTCACCTTTTCTGTATATTTTATCCTGTTTAAATGAAGTGTTTTCTATTATTGTAGCATTCTATGCCTTAAAAAAATTTCATCTGCATCACATTCAATGTCGTTTTGTATACATATTGTGGTGTTCTTAAATATAATACTAATATTCGCCTATGTACCACTGTGTACTTATAATCTCATGTTTCACATTATTGTAAAAGCCTTTTATGGCGTTTAATAAATAAATAAAGCTGAAAGTATAGTAAAGCTGAAAGTATTTATTAAAAAATATATATTTTCCTCCGAATCATTGCCGTTCAAAACATACTAATCTTATATATATAGATACTTTCAGAGTGAAAGATACTCTGAGTATCGTCCAGGTGAAGACCGCCTTTCGAAATTGAAAAGTTGCTTGAAATGGCTTTAGCCGTGTTTGGTGACCAGATCTGGATAACCAGGTATTCCTCCATCTTCCTCTTCCTCATCTCCTTTCCCTCCCCTCTACCTCATGAATTGGGAATGCCATAGTCTCACTGACTCCAAACGTTTGGGAGCAGTTGGGACTCTTGTGCGGTATTCACATTTCAAAAAAATTGAATAAAAAATGTAGCACCCCCTATGAAAAGGATAGCCATTCAAATAATATATGTATACGAATTAAATGGCTACATGAATATTTATACCATATCAGTTTCAATTTTTAAAATGAAAAGTTTTTTGTACTTGAAGCATTTTACGCACTACGCAGGAATATAATTTCAATTCACTCATCGATAGCCGAATTAGTACATTTAAGTTTACATTAACATATTTATAAAAAAATTATTTATTGTTAACCCAATTCACAAGTAGTTACTGGCAGATGTAAATAATTGGGCTTCGCAGACCTATAATGATAATGGGTAATACAAATTCACAATAATTTACCCACAAATTAAATAAGCAATTAGTGTTGAGTAATATACATTG
The DNA here is from genome assembly GCA_026573805.1 of Hesperophylax magnus. NCBI lineage: Eukaryota > Metazoa > Arthropoda > Insecta > Trichoptera > Limnephilidae > Hesperophylax > Hesperophylax magnus. The sequence continues at coordinate 12,748,108 of JAIUSX010000121.1, forward strand.
TATGATAAGGTTTACAATAGTGTTAATCTATATATTCAGATTGGGGCAAACACGTGGGATGGATCGGATACGATACCCAACATGTTGTTTAGGTTTAATAATAATAATATATTGGACAATTTATATAGCGCCGCTTTTGTGCTATATATCACCTCAGGGGCGCTTTACAGTTGATGCAGGTATTACAAAAAATATAAATATTACAAAAATTTAGTGAAGTTAAGTTAAGTAAAATGAAGAACAGGAACAGCTGACATGAAGATTGAAGATAGAAGAATCCTAGGTGGTGAAGAAACTGGACCAGCTGCTGCAGCGAGAGAGTCCACCAACAGTGCCAGCAAGAGGTTCGTCATCCGTCCAGGTATGTGTCTGCTGCTGATAAAGCGCTGACACAATATCCTCACATGGATACCAGTCCTTGGCAGCACCGCTGTGACGTCCGACGAATATAGAAGATGGAGATTCTGCAGCAAGAATACTAGGTGGTAAAGAAACTGGACCATCTGCTGCAGCGAGAGAGTCTGCCACTGATGATAACTTGACCGCTTTTTTGTAACCTCTCCCTCCTTCATAAACAACGAAGTAACAACGGAATGTAACAACGGCGCTCTCGGCAGTAGGATCATAACGATTCTGGATCCGTGTTTTCAGGATGCACCGATGCGACGGCTCATGACAAGGGTTGCATAGAGCTATGTCTACGTGTACATATTATAACCTTAATCATTCGAAGCCATGAACACCTACTGCCCGTTTCCATACAAGCCTTCACACTATCTGTTTTCCAATGGCCAAACGATCGTAACGTGTACATGGTCACGAGAGCCACACAGACTTATGATCTCATAAACAAAACTAATTCAACGTTTAACTTCAACATACAGTTAAGAATAGAAAATTGTAATATTAAACCAGTTGAGTCAGAGCTACATTATTTGGATAGACTGATTTTACTATATATGATCTTAAATAAATCTTGCAAATCAATTATCACCAAATAAGTACAAATTCCATACCCTTGCAACGGTGGGTGACAAATTGAATAGTATCTTATTTTAAAATACGATAACTGATCGCGTTCCCGTACAACAAATACCATAAACGGTTTGTTGCAAAAGCATTGGCTCGCAGTCATCACAGACAGGTGTCGCGGATTCGAATCTCCAATTAAGGTAAGTCTTTCATCTTGGCACAAGACGAAATAATTACAGCTCAAGTGACCCTCCCACTATACACGGTGTCCGGAAACTCGTATACAAGCGGGAAACTGATGAAAATACATCACATTTCGATTCGATTTTATGGTATAATTTTTTTTTAGCTTTTTTTCTTTAAACCGAGTTCGAAATTGGATTTTCAGGATAAATTTAAAATCGGTCGCCATAGGATTACTATCAGCTGTTTATTGTATTTTAAAGTGCATCGAAGCGTAGACCCGGCTTCAATTTTTTTTACCCTTTAGATGCCGACAAAAGAGAAAATCAAATCGAAATTCTCAGGTGAAAAAAATAAGTTTTTTGGGTTCTCCGTGTGATGTTGATTCACCAGTTTTCCGCTTCAACCATTAGTTTCCGAACACCGTGTAGAGCACACAACTTCTTGTATAAAATATTACGCATTATACGATTCATTAAATCGAAGATCTAAGCTATAAATCCCAAAATGGAAAAAGCAACATCATTAAATAACAAATAATTATAATTAATAATTAGTCGCCTGAAATATCAATACAAATTGAAAATATCTCAGAGTAAAAATAAATGTCGCCAACGGGAATTGAACCCGTGCCTTCTGATGTCCGGTCAGGTGCTCTGAAACCACTGAGCTATGTCGGCTTATTTCCAACCCGCCAAATGATTCAATATGTACTAGTACCTCAATCAACAATTACTGATTATTATATTTTTTCCACCTGTAAACAACCAACTTTATTTTTGTAGGAAAGTTGGTTGTTAATATAACGTTGTTATATTAGTATAGGATTCCTTAAAGAACGACCGTCACCGAGATGTTTATTTGATGAAACGTATTTTATATTTAATTTAATATGTCAATAAATATATTGCATATCGGTTGCCTAGCAAATTTTAGTCCAGGGTATGATTAATTAATAATAAAAAATAAAAAAAATTTAAACATTGCATCGGTTTGATTATTATAAAAATTCTATACCAATCGAAAGTATGAAACCCATAGAATATGCAAACGTTAGGTTGCCTACTCTTTTCCGGTCACAACTCTCAGGTTGCCATGTATAAACAGGTAAATCGAAAAAGCATTTTGCACCGGTCTGATTATTGAATAAAAATTATATGAAATTAAAGATTATTTCATTATGAACACGATGGTATAAGGTTGCCTGCTAAAAATCAGTCCCGAATTCCGGTTGTCGAATTTTGAAAACTAGTTTTTATAATAATCAAACCGGTGCAATGTTTAAAATTTTTTTTTTTTAATTATTAATTAATCATACCCTGGACTAAAATTTGATAGGCAACCGATATGCAATATATTTATTGACATATTAAATTAAATATAAAATACGTTTCATCAAATAAACATCTCGGTGTCGGTCGTTCTTTAAGGGATCTTAGACTATATGTCTCGACGCCAGCTAGTGAGAAATTTAGCACTACCAAAGCCTTTCCTACAAAAAGGTCAAACTGTCTTATAAAAGTGAAGTTACCTCATTTTGTATTACGGTGATATGATAATAGACATTGATATAAACAGCGTTAGAAAGTTAAAAAAAGTACAAGCGTGTATTGATTTTATTGAAAACTGTGCATGATCCTTTAATGTTATTTTCTTTGAAGAAAATGTAAATGCGTTTCGCTGCCAGAATAAACGATCAAGTAGCACGTGTTAAAAATGAAAGTAATTTTGATTTTTATGATTAACTCCCATATTTATTTGGTTTATAAAGATAAATCACAAAAGATCTTATTATTTCAGCAAATTGGTCTCCTGTGATAGGTTTCTGATTTTATTATCATAATTAAATTAGTACGTATTTATTACAAATCATTTTTAAATGTTTCTATTCCAAGGACTAATATAATATAATATCATGTACAAACTGGCAAAAAAATAAATAATATGTTTACAATAATGTTTTTAATACAATTATTAATGTCGCCCTAAATGTCAACTTTTTACAGAATGTGATCTATTTCAAAAGCATTTAAATGTATCTCAGAGAATGTGTTAAGAATTTAATAATAGCCGTGTGAATAATTTTCTTTGGTTGCTTAATCGAAAAACACGTTTTTTTTTTATTTTTAAAAAGCCCACATCGGTTAAACTAGAGATCTTGGTGACCAGTCAATGTCACCACTTCTGGAAATTGATGGATCTGGATTAAAAAATAACAATAATAATAATCCTCTGTTGAAATTTCCCCATTCCTCATTGGTTAAGTCTTTCCTGCTAGACTGCCAAATTCTAGCCAAACAAAAATGTGGCTGATATTATTAGCAGTAATAATTACGAATTACATAATTAATAATGTGAGTTAATTTTTGGTCACTTGTACAAAACTCATACAAATGTTTCGATTATACTTGTTATTATGTGACTCCCACGTCTGCTAAAAAAGACCCCCCACACAGCATCGCCAAAGATGACATAGGTCTGAGGTAAACTATTTTCCTGTGTGGAGTTAAAGTTTTTTTTTTAATTAGGTCATATTCAAATTAATTAATATCATTTCCGTGCAAATATTATTACTAACATAATTATTATCAAAATTGATTAATTAATTAACACTTCATCCAAAGTACCAAAACTTTATTATTTAATCAGTGTAATCACTAGTGAACACATACATATGTTTGAAATATCCCCATTATCCTTTCAGAACAGTAAATGCTTTCGAGGATCCACTCCACGGTGTAGGGTTGGTGGTATTTTGTATTAAATGTATGATTGAAAATTAATAAGAATTTCATATCAAGACTACGTGATAACATTGAAAGCAAAAATTAGGTAACAAACAAAAATGTATCTTCAAACTGAGCAGACATAACATTATCCAAGGAATGCACTTAAATAAATTTTTAACACAAACAATATTAATAACTCAAATCTACTTCGGAATTTTTAACGCAAAAGTACAGGCAATTCCAACGTCTATCCCCGAAGACCGAGGATTTTGATTGTTTTCCAAATATTCAATTATATTAACTACTGACAGATTTATTACATTATGTTATTTCAAATTAGTTTATAAATGATTTATAGGTATATTATGACAGGAAATTAATGTTTTATAGTGATTTATTTTTGGGGTATTATGCCGTGTTGCGCTTCCTCCTTCTTAGCTCTTCTTTAGCCAACGTTTCGGACAGCATAACAGTGTCCATCATCGGGGCAGATGTGCAAAAAAAAAATATTTTCTAGATTCTTATATTCCATGAAGTGGTGAATCATTTAAATTTACTCAATTGAAAGTTATATGTGTACGTTCTTTATACACATAGAACAGCGTCATATTCGCCTCACACTTTTTACCTCATATGGGTGTTTAAAATGTTACCTGGCTATTATAGACTTAGGACGGGTTGTTTCGGAGAATCTGAACAATTCATCAAATTTCAACGTTCATTTTCAAGTTCTGTGAAAGATTTTTTCAAGTTCTGTTTTTATTTCAGTTTTGTCAAGCAACTAGCCTACAATGATAAACAAGCCTTGTGTTTTCTCGGTAAGGAAAATTTTGTTATCTAAAAACCCTACTAAAATTGCACGTTTTTCCAGCATCACAAGCAGCCGACAGCGGCTATATACTACATACATGTCTGTTTGTGTTATGTCGGGATTGGGGGGGAGATTCAGCTGCGCCTTATTGTAGGGAACTCCTCCGCATTCGCCTGTGGGAATATGGGAAATCGTTTTGAAAAATTGTGGCGAAGTATGTTTATAAGTATGTGGTACCGTGTCGCCAACCCCAATTCTCTAATAGAGCTGATAACACATTATATTTAAGATGTTTTTTTGCGTTTAGTTTTGGTGTAGCCGTCAATTATCGGATACCGAGAACTATTGAGCAGAGCCCCGTCGTATTTATTGACATTTATGGGATTTTTCTGTCTTCTATGTGTTTTAAGTCTTCCCAGAATTTCAGGAACAAATCATAATGGCCGGTTTCAATTAAATGCCCAGCAATTGCCGATTTTGCAGGGTGGCCGAGTTTACATGCTCGAAAATGTTCTGATATTATTTTGGAGATCGTCCGTTCTGTCTGGCCTACATAAACCTTGTCACATCCGGAATAGCTGAGTTTATAAACTCCATCTGTTTCAAGAGGAAACATGGCTTTTGCAGGCCTCAGTAAGACTTTATTTTTGTCGTGGTACCGAAGACAGTCGTGATGCTTTCTTTTCTCAGTATCTTGGAAATTCTGTCCGTCACATTGTGAACATAAGGCAAGAAAGTGCAGCCTTTTAGTTCTTGTTCAATTCTGTCTTCGTTGGGGGTAGATTTGGCTATTATGATTTGCCTTATCTGTTTTGTGGAGTAAGTATTCCGCTCTAATGCATCGGTTAGCTTTATAAGTTCCGAACCGATTTTTGGTTCCTTATAATATAAATATATATATATATATATATATATATTGAAGTTTTTCTTATTTCGCATTGAATAGTAACATATTGTCAAGCAATGATAATTTATGTACTAAAGGGTAGATTAATTAGGTCCGGAAAATAATCAATCATTAAAAAGACTTGGCTACGGAAAATAACTAAGAATTCTAAAAAATAAATCTTGATCACAACGTTTTCTGAGAACCAATTTTTAAGGCGCAAAAGGCAAAAAAGATTTTTTTCTAATTTGAAGCGACCCGAGAAAATTTGCTTGAATTGCATCTGATCAATGAATCTGTCAATACTGGTCTTTGCACGAGTATTGCTGCAGTAAGAGGTATATAATTTGGGGCACGCAGAAAAATGTCTGTCTGCTGTGCCATACTTGGAAAACCATACATTTTTTAATCAGAACCACAACATTTGTCATACCAAATACAAAAATAAGTGACAAGGCGTAATTTAAATCGTCCGTAACTTAGTATTCAGCAGCCGAGACACGTTATCTCAACACTTCATTTAAATTATTGCTTTTAGTTTACGACTTCTCACTTTTTCCCTGCACTAAAAAAATATATAGTTACCCACCTGTTAAATGAGAGTCCACAAACTTGTGATGCTCAATTTCATCCTGTTTCATTTCATTTCTCCCTCATCAAAATCAGAATAGTTCAGTGTTCGGTAAATATCCACAAATGTCGCGCCTCATCCTTATACGCAAAAATTATCAAAAAAACACTTCGTATCAATTTAATTACAATGAAGAATAACTATTTCAGTCTACGGAGAAGAAAAATAATGCATTTTAAAAAATGTAATATGACTAATTCGTCGTATTCACTTAGCGGCCATCTTACGTATGGCCATCGATGTGACAGTAGATTTTTAGGTTAGTTTGTATTTCTTTGATAATAAAACTCAAACTCAGAACCTAAGAGTTGGTTTTTAATTTATGAATGTGTACTTATGAGGCACGCCTCTGTATATTTGATACAGTGTTCAAACTGTTAACCTTTATTCTTTATTTGCGAATATAATAATAATAATAAAAACATTTATTTGCCAATAGATAAATTTTACATATTTTTTAACATAAATTCTATTGACAAAAAGGTCACTGCTCAGCTATGCATTCCGGATCTCTCCGGGAATGCAGCTGGTTTTCAGCAGTGCCTCCGTCACTGTACGGCAATTATGTCAGTTTCAAACATGTTAAATCGATACCTGAAACTTATAAATCAGATATGGACTAACTTTCCCGATATTTATAAATTAGATACCAACTTATCGAGCGGTCAGAAGGGCGTTAATAAGTTTAATCAACTACATTAATTATAAATAGCGATTTGATTGAGAAAAAAATACCATACTTGGACAGAAGGCATATTTTCTACGTCGTTGTAAGTAAAAGTTTATTAGCTACCTCGAAACTAAAAAGACTATATTCATCGTGTATTTTTATCTTGCCGTGACCACGTTAATTAAAAGTATAGCTGCCTAATTAACTTACGAGGCTGTACACTGTACAAGGTACTAAGTTCGCCTACCGAAGTGTTTATTATATTAACACGAGATTAAATTATTTTAACAAAGGCAGGATTAATTTATTAGAGGTTATAAATTTCCTTGCTCAAAAACGGGCAATTTATCACTCCCGTATATTAAATTAAAGCCACGATGAGCCTTTTCCATCAGTGAAGCGAATTAAAACAATACCACACTTTTACCAAAAAATACGAAACTAAAATACAAAAATACGATTACATCTAGGAGAACCTTATTTCTAATAGCTCTGGTATTCCCCGAGGCACTGTTTTGACGACCGTGTACTGTTATTGCACACATGCCACTTGCTCAAAGGATGGGAAGGAGAGTAGGTCAATAAAGATCCAATAGAGGATACACAACACAAGGATTAAGGACTCAAACCGTAGAATTGGAGTAGAGGGGTGGAAGTTTTTCCTGTTCTTGCATGAAGACCGACAATTTCAACTGGTTTTTCTGTGTCTAGAGTCTAGAGATATAATACGACAGGTTGTACGACTCCTGCTTCTCGCTTTTTATTGATGATTCTTCTTGGAATGTATATTTTGTCGACCTTGGAGAAATTTGAAGAAAACCCGTTTTAATTTATTGACCAATCTTACAGATGTTATAATATGCATCTGCAATTCGAAATATTATTTTATTATTTATTTCGGCCTTTGGAATTTAAACTTGGACTAATAACATTTATTCTTTTGAGTTTAATTTGGCAGAGATCTTATCGAGGTGTAACTTTTTTTCATTTGCTCTGCTCTTTGAATTCTCCTTCCATTTATTTACCTACCCTGAATTGGCATGTACGTACCTAAAATAACTGGCCAGTGTGGTAGAAAACTGTTCTGTCTAATCTGTTAATCCAAAAATAAATACAAACTTAAATTAATCAAAAGTATTGCTAAAGATCTGACACGTGACGTGTCCAATGATTCAATAAAATCTTTAACCAGTACATTGATTCATAATAATTTCAGTAGGTAGTAAGAATGAGATTTTGACATTAACATGTTTCATAAAATGTGAAAAGATGACCTGCCAGTTGTGATACATTTTACACAACGACACTAGAAATGGAAAACATTAGCGCGCTGAATAATTGCTCATTTTATTTTAGTACCCACATGTGCACGTTCAAGACGATTAGTTTGACGGTGCCAGAATATTTTTATGAATGACTAAAAAGAACGCTTTCTTGGTTCTGGTAAAAAAAAAAAAAACAAACAAAAAAGTTTGTGCTACTCTTCAATGATTTTTTTAAAAATAAATCAGACAAGCAAAATTGAGAAGGTAAGGAAGAAAACACCATTTCGTGTTGCATCGCGAATCACACAATTGAGCATCCTTCCGAGACAAACATTATAGTGTGTGGTGTATTAGTACAAAAAGTAGCCCGTCCAAGGAAGACCCGTGGAGGTGACTTCATCAAGCAATGGGTTGAGTATATTGAACATTATTCTTTTGTCGATTCCTAAAAACTATTTAAGTAAACATTTTTGCTGGCTTAACCTTGGTCCGTCAATCTGCAAGTGAACTTTTCAAATAATTATTTACACTTCTTCTGTATGTAGGCACATCATAAACTCTGGATTGGATCAGCGAAAGATTTATAACACGAGAAATAATGATAGGCATGATGCCATTCGATTGCGAACTTTAAAAAAATGTATGTAAATTCGAGTTGGAAATTTTCCAGAGAAAATATTATTTGATGCAAATACTTATTATGAGAAAGTCTTCATGTTAATCGAAATTATTACCCCTTCACCTGGTCCGATTCACATAAATGTGTTTTTAAGAAATTGTGGCCGTCGCGCATTTCTGCCAGGGTAATCTAATTATTTTTGTTTATACATTGGCAATACTAAGTTGTTATATGGCGCTTGGCTTACGACCGCAAACCGCCTAAAGATCGCTTCTCTCGCTGAATTATCTCCTAACATTATTTGTAGTGATATTCATTTTGACTGTAGAAAATTATATTATTTTTCATTCTTCTAGGGATGATATGATTTTTTTTATAAAGTAATATTTTTACTGATTTATCTTACTGGCTAAAATTGTACTGCTTCTTCATCTATACTGTTACACCCTCCCTATAACGGGATGGAATAGCCCTTTGTCCCTGCCAGGCACAGAAGGTGCCTTTATTTTCTGTCATTTGGAAGCGCTTAGTTTTGTACACTGTTCACTGCGCCACCCCTGATAGCGGTAGCAGGGAAATGGAAGGTTCCCTTGGACCCTGATCTCCAGTTCTCTTGTGGTCCTGTCGGCCAGAGCGAATTACTTAGTCCCCAGGGTTCTTGAGAAGTCTCTTCTCCACTATCCCACTGTCTTCATAGAAGTCACGTCTGGCCACTGTACTGCCGAGAACGGTGTAAAGGGTTCGAAGGATCACCTTCCGGTTTCACTGCTCACTGTCTCTTGTCGGGACTGCCTGTGGCTTACCACAAGCTGATGCTGTTCTTGTGTTGTTCGCTGAAATGGGAACGTATTTTAATTTGCTTTTCCTTTCTAAAGTATGTTCTTTATAAATGTTATATCTCCACTAGCTTCAAGAACAAGAACAAACTGCCTTAGATTTGAACACCTAAATATTTTTGGTATGTATAAATATATGTTGTGCCATGAAGGGGCAGTTGGGGGCTTTAATAAGGGAGTCTTGACGTGAGAACCAATAGAGGGACTTATCTGGTCCTCAAAACGGTCCGGGAAAGTGATAAGTGTTCTCGATTGTAGGAAATTATACCTACGTTTTCAGAACATAACTATTCGTAGGGCGCTTTAACGTAGCTCGGTAAACGAAGACATTAGGGGTTATGTGTGGAAGCGATGGGTGGTAACCTCAGATCACAGTACCTACTAAATCGCGACCCTATTATGGAAAGGGGTTAAAAACTTTGTAAAGTGACAAAAAGCAGCAAGTATTTAGTTCAGACGTTTCTGCATAGTATTTTCTTTCTCAAGGCGACTTCAAGTCGCGACATTTTCGTTACATACCATAAATGGAATCCTGCCAAATACGATAGAATTCTGGTCAAAGAAAAAGAAACAAACCTCAGTTCACTTTATTTATTAAAGACACAGACGATAAAAATATATATTAAAAATTGGTAAAAAAGAGAGCGTTGGGAAATTTCCAAGCGATTAGAATAGGTATAACCATCTGACGTGTACCTGGCGTTGCTCGATTTTCTCTACTTTCTATAAATATAATATGCATGTATTATGTATAAAAATTCCGGAAGAAAATCTCTAAAATATAGCGAAAACTATCTAAACTATCCGTTGTTTAGTTTAGAAGAACTAAACGCAGAAACAGACAGAAGCGGATAGAGACTTTATTTTAGTATAATAGAGATGTTATTTCTTGGACACAAAAGAGATTTTTATTGTTGCCTATAAGATTTTTTGTGGTCAATGGATACCTCGACAGCTACTCCACTGTTGTAGCGAAGTTACAACAGAAACTAATATCTTTACCTCTGTTCTACCTAAATACTTCTTAACCTTTCTCTTGCCTATTTAATTTATTTAAGTCACATAAAATACCCGAGACAGGAAATCCATTACAGTCACTTACTCCGGGCAGTTGGGAGTTTAGTACGGCAAGCACAGAAAAAAAATCTACTTCATTTTCCACATTTACAATTTCTCACATTTTAAATTTACCAATCTAATACATACACATTACAGTGCTATTCGATCGGGGAAAAAATCAAATTAATTATTACGTAACTTAATATCAATGTTATCATTATTCGTTCTTTATAAACCGCCCTATAATATAAACACTAACAGATTTATCGTAAGTAAATAAACGAATACACTTTTCAAAAACACAGCTAAATAATATTATCGGCTAAATAAATAAAGGACGTATTTTATGTTCCGTGGTGAATATCGATTCATTCAAAGTCCGCGTTCTAAGAATAAAATTTTAAATAAAAGTCAAAAGATAACAACATAAAAAGCACTCATCCACAAAAAATAATAGAGGCTTATTTTGTATATGAGTCGAGTGCTTGAGGTGTGTTGTAACCTATGCGGTAGTTGGCAAAACATAATAATATTTTGTAAAAATGGGAGGCATACCGATTATTGGATACCAGTGGTTCTGTGAACAGTAGACCCTAAGTCCAAAAAAGTATGTTTCTAATTTTTTCTTATTTAATATATCAAAACCAAAATATCCTATGAAATCATGAGATAATAATAATATAATAATAATAATAAAAACGTTTATTTGACAATAATTTTTACATGTTTGCATATAGTTAGTATACATACATTTAGATGATTATATTGCCAAAGGTACTTAAATACCTACCTACCCAAATAATAAACCTGACGACTCAACGATCGATCACCGTGCATCAGCTGATTCTATTTTCGCAACAACTTGTTTTTTGCAAAATTATGTTTTGTAAATTGTACCGTCTTACCAGATGCGTTAAAATTAAAAAAAAAAATATGAGTATTTTTTGCAGAATAGCAACTAACTTACAGAGAAGTGATTTTTTTGATCCTGTCTATCGGCTACTGCAGCGCCGTGCAAACGGCCGCCATCTTTAACCGGAACGTAACAAACATTTAGTTTCAGCGTTTTCACTGAATTCTTTTGCGTTCACTTTCATCGACAAACAAAATTCGGAAAAATGTAAATGTGATTTTTATTCGCCGATGTTTGGCACTCTATTCGATTTTGAACCGGCGCGAATAACAAACCAGGATGCATTTCATTGCCACGAAGAAAGGTTCAGCATGGGCAACTTTCCAATAAACTTTATCTGACTATATTATTATTGCTATAACATTATGAAGTCGTAATACAAAACAAATTGTGGAAACTTTTATAAGTTACTAGCTGACGTGTACCCGGCGTTGCTGAAGGGTTATACTTAGGACATAGTCATATACCATCACAAACTTTTCTGAAGGCCTTTTTAAGACATACAATTCCGTGGTACATTATGTTGATGTATCGCATAAGGTTTAGCCAGCGTTAACAATGTAATGCCCGAAAATACGATTTTATTATAAAACATCGACTTTTTTCTACTTTCTATAAATATAACATGCATGTATTATAAATGTGAACCTTCCGGAAGAAATTATCTAAGTGATAGTGAAAACCCTATCAAAATCCGTTCGGTAGTTTAGAAGAACTAAGCGCACAAACAGACAGACGGGGATAGCGACTTTATTTTATACTAATTAGTGATACAAAAACAAACAAGCCTTATCTCACAACACTTTATATACGTTTTATTACATAACTAGCGCGGGCCCGTGAAATCTCACGGTATGGTCCGAAATCTAGACAAATCAGTTTCAATTTTGAAACAACATATTGACACAATTAAAATAATTTTCTGTTAAAATGTGATGTACTTTATCACTTGTCTGAATTCTTTACACAGTCAATTCCAATTAGGAAAATGTCACATATATTTCAAAGCAAATTTGTGTTGATTGAACCAGAATTACGCAGGACGCACGACAACCGGAATTAGTATATAATATAGTCGTAATATAGAACAAAAATGGCTAACATTTTAAAGTTACCTATACACAAAAACCAGACACAACACATTTAAAGTTACCTATACACACAAACCAAGAAACCTTATTTCAAAATATTTTATATAGATTTTACTACATTTACTATTGTGTAGTTACACAAAGGTCGGCTTATTGTCAGGTGGCAATTTCTTCCAAGGAACCACGATTCTTAGTGGGAATAAATAAGTAATAATATAGAATTTCTCGAATGGTCTAAATGTAAAAAAAATGAGAAAATTAAAACCATATATTTTTTGTTATATTATTATACTCCGGTTACGAAATTGAACCTGTGACGCCTGGGTGATTTGATTACTAATTAGTGATTTGACCCGGCGTATTTGCACATTTGGCTACTAATCGGCGAACAATAATCTGTTAACATATATTAAAACATTGTGGGTACTATATAAATAAATGGAAAGAAATACACAGTTGAGAGATGGTGACATCGTGATAATGTATTCGAAATTCACTAAGAGTTTATCAGGAAACCTGTTAATTGTCAGCGTTTCTCCGTCCAAAAATCCCAATTTGGACCGGATTACCAATAATTTGAAGAGATTCTTAATAAAAAATCAATACCCATTTTTTCCGTGTAGGAAGAAAAAAATGTTTTTAATCTTCATGTATAGTAGAAAAATATGATATGCCTTTATAAAGGAAAATGTAAAATGGGGAATTGGAAATAAGCCCATTCGAGTCAGTCGGTTTTGTATCCTTGTATGTAATAATGCATGAAAATGTCACACATTTTTATAGGTGGCTTTAAAGGTCGCCACCAACCTTCGAGGATAGGTACTGGGGGTAGATCGGGCTAGCAGGGCGCGCATTCCCCCGGGAACCGAAAGTGCCGACGAAAACAATGGAAAGCCGAAGATTAGCGTTTCTTTTGTTTTCCGCTTTTTCAATTTGAAACATTTAAATGAGGGCAAGGTATCTTGACTTCTACAATTATTATAATTTGTTTGGTTACCCCAAAGGTTCCATTCCAAACCCAAAGGTTGACTGACAGAATACTGCAGTTTTCTTTTGATGGGTGAACTCGACATTAAATGCAATCTATTTAGTGTATTGGATAAATATAGCCTATTTTTATTTAAGTCTAGGATGAATGAATAAATATTTATCCTAGTTAGATATGATGACTAGTATGATACAGTTAAATGACCGAAGGAGATAAGGTCCCATTAGTTCAGTTGGTAGAGTAGCGCCCCAGCAATGCGAGGGTCCTGGGATCAAGTCCTACATGCGACCAATCTTTTCTAATTTTTCCGTTTCAAATTTTCGTTTAAGAATCGCTAATATTGTATTCAATAATTAAATTTTACAATTTTAGTTTTTCCAAAAGCAAATATAAAATATACAGGGTGTCCGGGGCTAAAATGCACTAACTTCGGGAGGTGATTCTGCATGATAGTACAAGTAAAAAATATAACTTTTTTTTAAATTCCAACTTTTAACGGCGGACGATAACTTTATATTGGCTACAATTGTGAATGACTCTACATTGTCAGTTCGTTGAATTTCTGCAATTTTTTTTTTTTTTTTTTTTTTTTATAGCGAATACCTCACAAGAGTCCCAACTGCTCCCGTCTGGAGCCAGTGAGACTATGGCATCCCCAATTGGGGGATGTTGTGAGGCTGAAGGTAAGTGGGGAAGGGAAAGAGGAAGGTGGGGAAGTACCTGGCTATTCAGATCTAGTCACTAAACACGGCTAAAGCCATTTGGAGCAACGTTTCAATTCTGAATGGTGGTCTTACACCAGGGCGATACTGGTAGTATCTTCCACTCTGGAACGTGCCGCAAATATACTATATATTATTTTAATTAATTAATTGTGAAATGCAATGACTGGTGTTCCGCAAAGTTCTATCTGGAATGTCTTCAAGAAGTACAACCTGCACCCGTTCCATTATCGTTGCGTGCAGGGCTTTCTGGAACGTGACCCGTATCAAGGATTACATATTGTCAGTACTCCGTATGCAACTTGAGAACCCGAACTTCATTGGGAGCAACTTCATCAATAGAGTGAAGATATGTTAATGAGACAAAGTGCGTGGTATCACTGAACTAGGTCCAGTGGACGTTAAAATAATTTCATCGGTATACACGTTTTATTTGAATAGCTATCCTTTTCAGAAGTGGTGCAACATTTTTTGTTCGATTAGTATGAATATAACGTGTCTTGTATTTTTATAAGGTCGTGATAATTTTTCGTTTAGGTAGGCACTAACATTCGAAATGTAAATTACTTCTTTTGAAATGCAGGATCGTTGCATAATATAAAGATTAATATTTATAAAGCACTACAGTTATACGAAGAAACGGATTAACTTAGTTATACGTAGAAACATTCGAAATTATAGCATTTAATAATAAGAAATGGCGCATAATCTAATATTTCTTACGTTTGAGTCTTGCAAGACCTATGAAATATTCATGAACGGGCCATTGTTTTAAACGTTTCCTTTTGAGACAGGTGCATTGTGGCTTGTGGTGAGCATTCTATGCAAGTGGCTGCCAATGACACACATTCAGCGTGAACATGGACAATGGACATGCAAGACAGCACAGTTCCCATGTTCCCGTAATTACATTTTACAGGAGTCAAATGTTCATTATCATTTAACCACAAAAATACCGCATTATAATCTTAACCCCCAAGATACAAAGAAATTTTAAAAACAAAATTTGAAATATTTAAAAACATTAAATATTTGAAATTAGAATTCGGAGTTTAAAATATTCTAAAGAGCCCTAGCATGATGCATTTATAACTTTACTAGTGTGTAGTTAGAACTTATCATTTTTAGAGTTAATGAATATTTAAAAGCTCCATAGCGCGCGATGGAAAAGACGTTGTGAGGTTAAAATTGCTGCATTGCGTAGAAATTCTAGACAGAAAAAGCCGTACAAATTTTCATACGCCAGAGCTTACGGTCGCGATCTTTTTCGGTGCTTCAGCACCGAAACATTGGAAAACGATTGTAAGTTCTCATCTAAAAATACAATATATTTAAGTATCCAACTTTGGATATTTTTTTGTTAAAACCAGCTATTTTTAAATACATTTATTTGAATTTCAATTGTTTTTTCCTAAATGAATGAATAAAAAATGTTTGAGTGAATGAATGAAATGGAATATTGGAAGTGGAAATTAACCCATTTCCCCACCTCCGATCGAGCTGAAACTCGGCAGGTTTAATCCTCAGGCAAACGAAAAAATTCTTTTAATAAAACTAGATGTATTATAGTAAAAAAAAATATGAGTTGAATGTTCTCTGTATACAGAGGGAACGGGGGTAAAGTGCGCTAACTTAGGGAGGTGATTATACATGATGGTAGAAGTAAAAAGATAAATAACTGTTTTCGATATTCCAATGTTTATTTTCTCGTACAAAAATATTTTTCCATAGAACAAAATTTATTTTCCCATACTAACAATTCAACTTTTTACCCTACAAACTACCTTGGAATTTCGAAACAAATTGTTAATCTTTTAGCTCCTAAAACGATGTAGTATCGTCATCCGAAATTAGTGCACTTTACCCCCGGACATCTGTATAGGTACTCAATACCTAAATTCAGAGATTATTTGATAACTATTTGAAAAAAAAATTTAATACAAAAAAATACAAGAACGTATGTAATAACTTACTAAACTTTAATAAAATGCATTTTATAATATTAAAGTTTAAGACATTTTTTTACCACTAGTGTTACATCAATTGTGTTTTCGAGGGTTAAACACATTGAGTGTCAAGGGCATTCGACGAAAGTTATACGGGTTCCTGTAGATGTGTTGTGCAAAACAATAAATAATTTATTGCGGGTGATAACGATTTGTTGGAGGAATTACTAAATGATAAGCAATTACAAGGCTAATTTATGCACTGACTGTCTGCCCAATAGCAACATTTAACATGTACCTAGCTGTAAACTCACAGAATACATTAAAAATATTTATTTATAAAATCATTACAATGCCGTGCTGAATGAAACTATTAAAGCTTTAATATCTCTACGACATACTATAAAATCGCAACAAAAACCCCTCCCAAAAAGTCATGCAAACAAGCTATCACGCCCAAATCATGACATGAAAAAATAGGTACGAGTATAATATTATATGGCTACTGGGATAAATAATGTACACGTGATATGTCAGTTCTAACGTAGGTACTCGTTCATTGCGATGAGTAGGTTCCTACTTCCCACGTGAAATTAAATGCTATCTGGTACCTACTCCGCCAGAAATGTTATACGGAAAAATGGCATTTCATTCGGGGGGCGGGCAATTTGGAATGTCCCATTTTCTCAGGTAGGTTAGGTAGGAGCTTTATTCTTGTCGGGTAGGAACTTTTACATGCGGTCGATTTGGGAATAATAAACTGGGTGAAGCTTTAATTTTTAATAACATAGACTACACTCAGGATTGTGTTAAAAATTAATTAAATTTGCAGTTGCTTCGCGGTTGGTGTTTGCCGAGAAGACTACATGCAATGCTTATCTCTGGAAAGAATGTCATTTTTATTTTTTTAACATTATTAATTAATTATCAGTCATGGAGGCAAAAACCGATGTTTCGCGTGACAAGCTGTCGAGTGGGATCATTATAATGACTTCGTATACTTCATAACACAATACTAGTCTGCAAGGAATTTTAAACAAGACAATCTATATCCATGTTGCGTAACATATTTTTTTCAAATCGGTGAACCACTTTCGTTTAATTACCCCTGTTTTAATTTGCAATATATTCAAAAGCAATTTTTATTACACCGATTGAATAATAATTGTATGAATTCCCATATTTGGATATTAATTTCTCGTCGTAGTTTATTGTGTATGCAATTTATAAGACCGCTTCTAATAGTTGGCCCGATAACGAAATTGGCGAAAGCTTTGTAGTGATATAATCGTTAATATAATTTGCATGTGATGTAGGTTAGGAGTTAACTGTGGTTATATAAATATAAATTAACTTATCTGGTTACAAGTGTAGATTACAACCGGTTACAACTTCGTAGACAAACAATCCCCGCTTCCCCGCATTTCTGTGGAATATTTTGTTTTTTATTCTATATTCTCAGTAATGTCATACCATTTTTACTTTGATAGCATGTCACCCATATAACGTCACTCTGTATGAAAATGTATGTTTAGTTTATAATTCAATGTTGACTAATCAAATAGTAATATAATTACAAAGATCTCGTAGGTAAATATGAAGTAGCTTCCTGAAAGGTAAGTTTATTCATAAAAGAGTTTGCTTAGTCAAAATTCCTCTTGAATGAGCTCACTTTCCGACCAGGTGACGTCATAGATTCGAAGAAGAAAGCTCAGTGATAATGTGATAAATATATTATTATATATACGTACACTGTACATACGTCAAGAAAGCGTAGAAAAGGGAGAGAGCGCTGCGATCGTTTAAGGCGAAGCTTAACGCCAAATCACTATTTTGATTAATCTTTATAACGAATTGGTGAACATTATGAATACCAAAAAATATGCTTTAGATAAATTGAAGGTTCTCCTATCGCTTCGTTTGAGAAGAATACAAATAAAATAATAAATTACTAAATAAAAAATATAAATGTAAACTACTAAAAAAAATATTTTTTTACAATAGAAATATATGAAGGCATGAAGGAAACAACTTAAATAAAACATTATTATAGCTAAGATTATCTGTGACAGTTTCACTTGATCAACTTTTTTGCTTTCTTATAAAATTATTTAGAAAATAAATAAAAACGTGTTTTTTGCTTGAAATCGAATGCTTCTAGACTCCGTTTGTCAAGCGATTTTAATGCCTATTACCTACAATATAAGGTGTACCAA
Source organism: Hesperophylax magnus (assembly GCA_026573805.1). NCBI lineage: Eukaryota > Metazoa > Arthropoda > Insecta > Trichoptera > Limnephilidae > Hesperophylax > Hesperophylax magnus. Next base: position 12,766,645 of record JAIUSX010000121.1, read on the forward strand.
GAATATACACATTTTTGGCTTGTAGCTTCCTCTTAAATAGCTACACGGGGATGTTCCAAGGAAAAATATCGTACTCGTAAGTCCTTAGCATTTTTCAGAAATGGATTCCTGAAAGGATGAACTTCTTAGCCGATCAAATTAGGTAAACATCACGTTATTATATTCTCTACAAGGTTTGAGAATATAAATTAGAACATAAAAAATATGTATAGTTTTAAGTCACTAGTTAAAAGTCTTAGTTGTTAATCATCTTAATATAAGCCACTAGTTATAAGTCACTAGTTATAAGTCACTACATAGTTATAAGTCTAAGTGATAGGAATAGATTAAATGCATAAATTAAATTGTTAAGCTCCCGCTGATTTTCTCACGAAAACGGCGCGCTGTACAAATAATCCAACCATTATTATTATTATAGAGTTGTGTTCGATCGAATCATATCTTGCGCAATACTTTTACGTGAATTCCACCGTTAGTAGAAAATTTGTGTTATCCCATTTTGAATGCCCACGATCAAATTACAAACTAGCACATAACCACACATTTAAATCTACTATAATTTGTTTTTTAATCAGTGTAGCCATAGTGGCGAAAAAATTTGTTCCATTTTATTAAATTTAATTTTAAAAACTTTCGATGTACTATGTGTGTGTATGTATACATCTAGATTCTAGACCTAGATATAATTCGCCACGGAAAAAGGGGCAGAACATTGCCTCGACCGGGTGGGCTACCCCTCGCGTATCTGGGACGCGGGTGGGATCAACCGGCCCGACACAAAACAACCGCAAGCCAGGCCGGGACACTGAATCAAACCGGCTTCTCAACTTTCATAAAAAAAAAATTTATTAAAACACTATCAATGCAATGACATTAGCAATGCTTCGCTATTGCTAATGTCTTTTTCGGGCGTCTCCGACATCTTCCGCCATTCACTAATGAATACCACAATGTCACTGTTAAAAAACTACATTTATCTACTTTTCGAGTTTTGCGAGCAAAAAACATACGCAAGCTGAATTTTTGTATATTTCAATGGATTTTAATAAAAAAAATAATATAGGAGTATCTCATAGGAGTTGAGATGCCGAATTGATTCAGTGTTCCGGCCTGGCTTAGGAGGTTTTTCCCTACACCGCCGTCTGCCTCTATTCCTCGGCGTGGCAAGGAGGGCTAGCCAAACATGGCACCAGCGCTTCTTTAACGCTGGGGACAATATGGCAGATATTTTTAAAACATAAAAAAGGTGGTCAATAGTATAAAATACAGATAATAATATAAACAAAATCTTAGAAGCCGAGTTTAGACCAAACTCCACGGACTATCAAAGCGGCGCAGGGATACAACGAAAGTTATGCGTTTGGTACGTAGGTAGAAACAAAGACGGGGCGCCGCAGTGCATATATATGCGATTTGCAGTAGTATGGTAAACGATATTGACGACACGCATTATGCGCCAGGTTTCATATTAATAATGGTGCATGGCCCATCTCACTTGTTTCTATTACCAATGACCAACAGCCTGGAGGGTAGGACGCTCGACTGGCAGTAGTACGGGTTGGGTTTGATACTCACAGCGGGTACTCACAACCGAGGTTATACTTAGATATTGAAAACATATTTATGTAAGTACAAAAAACGATATTGACAGAAATTTTATTTTTACGTTGACAAATATATTTTCTCCCCTCCTCCTCCCTTCCATTCAACATGTCATCTCTTCTAAGTCTGAATTCGACTGAATTCAGATATACCTGTATATTCAGAATCAGCATTATCCGTTGCTCATTTTGTATGATTATATTTTTCACTGGAGTTTCTTATGGTAGGTTTTCATAAAATATATTTTGTACATATTACGTGTGTTGAAATGTGCACAAAATTACATTATTTAATAAATTCTTCAGATCCATAATAAAACTCAGATAAAAACCAGGAATTAATTTAAGTGCGATAGGTACAATTGTATACTTTTATAAATAACGGAATCAACTTGTTTGGTTAGATTAGAAATAAACACTTTTAGGTTGGTGAGGATGGGTGAAAAGATCAGATGAGCCATTATTATTGCTAATCAAACAAACAAATCAGGTTAGAAGTCCTACTTCCTAAGCAGGGTACTCACCTAACCGTGTAACATGTAACGTAACTGATACTGTATCAAGTGAGTACGTAGGCACGAGCCTACTGCGAGCCGCTCGCGGGTGGAGCGCAGTGTGCTCGCAGTGACCCGCCGACGGCGGTTTCACTGCGAGCACCAAGCGAGCACTAAGCAGGGTAGGTACTCACCAAGAGTGTAGCATGACTTGATACAGTATCAGATACGTTACATGTTACACGGTTAGGTGAGTACCCTGCTCTACACTCATTGCGCTGACAGAACAAAACTGTCAAATGAAAGATTCATGAATCATGAATTGAAATTGATTCTGAGTGTATCATATCATATAGATGCATTATTCCTGTATAAATAAGTTAACAATAATATACAATGGCCAAAGTTGGTAAATAAGATTCAATTTAATGTACCCGCACGCTCCACACGCTCTTCTGACATGTTCAAAGTAGATCAATGCAAAACAAACTATAAACAAAATTCTTGCTTGAACAGACTAAGTGATAATTACAATAACGTAATATCAAAAGTGGACAAGTTTTCAATTGCGTGCTTGACAAATATAAAAAGTCTATAAACGAGTTTTTTTCTGATATTTCTTGCGCATGTTAACATTTCTATTGTTTATATTTATAATTCTGTTATGAATTGAATTTATTTTTATGTACGTCCTGTCATCTTATTCTTACCAATAAATGACAACCGTGAGAAAAGGTATGCACATTGAAGAAAAAAAAGTTTTTTCTGAATTATTATTATTATCAGGAGTAAGTTTTTGTTGCAGTTTTTTATAATACTATATTCAACCCAATTAATGTTATATCCTGTCTTATAATATCTTGTCTTAACCTCACCTCCAAATACACAAGAATAAAATACATGTTTTTCTTACTTTGCAACAGCAAAATTTAGTTTTTGCATAATTTTCTTATAAATTTAAATATTTTTTACTCTTATTTTGTTGTCTTATTAGAGGTACAATGACAAAGAAGAAATCCATAACTGGTTTTATTTTGGATATACGTACATATAAACTATCGATTTACCGAAAATAAATACATAGTTAAATGAATCATGAAATTGCTAAATGTTCGTAAAAATATAACAATTAATAATCGGCACTTATTTCAATATCCTACTACAAAGTACCAAAAATACCTGAAAACAAGCTATAGAACAAATATATTTTATTCAAAGTTTAGTAAGAAGGTTTAAGTGCAAAAAACGTGTCATAAATATAGGTAAATCACAAACCTGGCGTTATGAATTTCGCACAGTTTTCGGTCTCGAATTTCTACTCACCCATTTCAGCTTGTAATACCATTTCCATGATGAAATATGGAGATTAGAAACATCTTTTTAACACTCGAAAATAAGACAAGAAGCTATTTTGTTTCTTTTATAATAGTTAATAAGAAAAAGATACCAAAAACGTTGAAAACTACTGAGATAAAAACGGGGTGAAAAGGGTAGTAAAACTAGTAACAGAACTACGAACAGACTAAAGATGTACTGCCTTATCTATATATATAGCCGCGCGTAAAGCCGGACGGCGACGTTGTACAGGTGATATAGGTAAATCTGCCTTACGCCCGGTTTAAACGCGTAAAAATCCCGTAAAAGTGGGGTAGAATATACAGAATACTTACTGTTTTAAATACCTACATCATACATTACGCACCAACGCTCATTTGGGTGTAGCCTAGGCAGATTATATGTTCAGGTGCCAAACTACGCTATAATCTTCCTCAGCAGAGGGGGTCAGATCCATTGGGGAACTGCCGCGGAATATCATTTCTTTGTATGGGATCTATCACCTTCATCTTTACGATGGTTGGGTCGCATCATTTTCAAATATCGCCTGGCTAGCGGATCGCGGCGTACCATCGTCGGCTCGCCCACATTTATAACACATGATTTGTCGGTGACCGGATAAATCATCACAATGATAATTCATCACATCTTTAAAAAGTTATATAAATTCATGGAAAGTGATGAAACAAAAACTTTATTAACTGGGTTAAGTAGGTTAGGTTAAAATTATTTTTTTCGTCGTTTCTAATGACTTTATATCACTTTTTAAAAGTGTGTTGAATTGTCACTGTGTTGAGTTATCATGGAACCGATTTGTCAGGTGTGAGAGGTCTGTATGGGATTGTATGGCGAGCGATATGGTGATATTAATTAAAATTGTTTAATTTAAAAAATATAGAAAGACAAACATTCCCAGGTCACGATTAACCTCACAATATTTGAAAATCTCTCACTACCATCACAGTAAGCGGAAAATGAGGACTTGAGCCAGCCGAGGAATTGAACACACTACGCCTGGGTGGGACCCAGACCCGGTACCAACTTAGTCACTGACTGGTATTTATATAAAACGCTTTGATGTGTATAGCGTAATCTATTAGTTGCTATTCGTGGTCATGCAACAATAGATTTTCAAACCATCCCCACAGTTCAATATCCATTTCGAGGGGCGGCGGTAGTCTCTTGGTTCAGGAAGGGGGGTTTCTGGATACCTTTCCCTCACCGAGGTGGAAAGGCAAAAAGGAGGTACTGATGTAAGTCGATTAAATCTAAAACCACGGAACGACAATCCCCGCCTTAACGACTTATCAGGCCGGACAATGCACCCATCCACCCATTCAAAATAGAACCATTGTTCATTTTTCAAATCTTCTTGTGCTCCAATCAAAGGCTCCAATTCTCCAATTAATACTACAACCCGTCCTTGGAGTAATCCATAGATTTTAACTGGCATCCAACTAGAAAAATAACCTAGTGTATTCTATTGGTAGTTATAATTTTTTTTGTGCGATAAGTTTTCATGAATTTTCTTCATTCTTTCGTGTGTACAATGAAAAAATACAACAGGGAGAAAAAAATGCTTGTAATTTGTAATGATACAAAAAATAGGGCAAACAATAAAAGAAAGGATATTAATATCATGCAAAGCAGGGAATTTGTATGCCAGCCGAATACGTTGCTATAATATTATAATAATTTCAGATTTATAATCAAATTTATCGGGTTTTTACAGAAAACTACCGATTTCGTATCACGAGGATAGATTGACTGGTAATAGAGGTGCAGCGGGATAATTAACATTACAAAATCCTTACTGGCAAACAAAAAACCCCACAGGCCAATAATACCAAACAAATCCACCGGAACATTCCCAAATCCTAGCAGGAAGATGCCATGACTTTTCCAAATATTCCAAATATTGAGGCAAATAAAATAGGTCGCATTTGGGTCAGCGACGTCACTATATAATCAGTTTTTTTTTTCAGAAAACAAAGCCGAAAGCAAACGTGATTTGCGCGGGAGTCGCGGGAGGTCGCGCCCCCGAGAACGCACGCACGCCTTGCCCAGTTTGCCCGCCATTATACGCGTTAGACCTACCGGGAACCTATTATTTAGGATAGGTACAAACACGTAGTGTTAGTTTAGTTCTATCTAGGGTACTTAGATAAGCGCGTAGTCAGCCAATTAAAAAAAAACATGTAACTCCACATAGTAGGCCCTGATGAAAATAATTTTCCTTAGGGCCTACGTCATCTTTAGGGATGCTGTGTGATGGGTCTTTTTGAGGAGAGGAAAGAGTGAACACGGGTCTTGAAGAGACATATGTTGTAGGGTGGAGGAAACACAGAGGCCGGCAAATCGTTCCACAGCCGAGCTGTTGAACTTGTCAACCTTGTAACACATGTTGGACGCGCGTTCGGCGTGTTTCCCGACCATGAGCACCGGTGCCCAAAATGTTTACTGAAATATTATAACTATCAACAAGAAAATAAATTTTTGAAGGAAATGTTTACATCATCCTTATCCTTAAATTTATTTTTAAATGGAAAGGATACTACTGTGAAAGGTAGCTCATTCAATTTCCTTATATGTTGTCCCAAAAATCATAGTTTTCCTCAAACTGATGCAAATGACCAGCAAGTTAAAAAGTTATGAAAATCTAACATTTTAATTGCATTGGAAAACATCTCAGACACTTGATGGACAAGGTGGATTGTCTTCTACTTATATAATTATATTACAGGCTATATTCACTCGACAAGATAGAGAACTCCGGCAGTCAGGAAGGTCTTTAAACGTAAGATTTTTTTTTCAATAATAAAGTTTACAATAGGTAACTTACTGGATACGAGGCATATTGGCAGTATGATCCGCAGCAAACAGAAGCACAATACGTAGGTCCCCATGGTGGGAGATTATCCTGAAAAAAAACACATTATTAACCATTGTTATGTAAATAACTACGTATAATAATTGACTGAGCGGAGCGAAATCCTTTTTTGACTCGACCGTTAGCCATTTCAATTGTCTGTACATTTGTTTGTACGTTCCTGTTTTCGAAAATCGCATCTGCCGAATCCACTCCATTATACTTTAACTTTGATTAGATAGACGACTGATTTCTGTTTTCGAAAATCTGCAGCATCCACTTTATTATTCAAGCAAGCCTTGCTTTGATTAGGTGACTAATATCCTAATTTTGAAAGAGTTAATACCGTTCCTGCATGAAGAATGTTAGAACAAAATAATGGTCATTGTAGCGTTTCTTTGGACAAATCGTATAATTCCTCATTGAATTTTTTTTTTAAATGTTACATAAAATATATGATAATTTATGATTAAGTAGTTAAGTGTTTAACTACCTACTCTCACAAATCTCAGTCCAGAGGAAATTTTGTTTTTTATTTATTAAATAAGAGAAAATTAGAAATATACTTTTCTAAATGCGATGTTTATTGTTACTAAAGTGACTAGTGTTGTATAATATAAATCCTTCACAATTCATGTGTCAAGACTTATTCAATCTATCGCGGTTTAAAAAAAACCGTGGATATTAAAAACTTATTCATTTTATTATTATTAAAATAACGCCTTTTCTTTTAGATTTTCTAGGCTTGCAAAAAAGGTTTATCATCGGTAGGATTTGTCATTACTTATTAGTAGAACTATTGATGAAAATCCCTTATCCCAAACAAAATAGACAAATATATGGATGTTTTTATTTATTTCGCGGTTAGACGGGTTAGTTTTCATCTTCGAGAATGGGGAGCGATAGTCTGGTTGATTGGTTATTGTGTCCTAAACGTTTTCAATATTAATACTACATAAATATGTAAACAAGAGGGCAGCGATAAAGATTGATTTTCAATCAGAAAATATGACAAGAAACAAATTATCAAAATATAAAAGATTTTCTTCACCCTCTGCCAGATAGACATAAACAATATAATGATTATATAAACTTACATCATATGTAATTTTCTTAGAACGTAGCGACAGTACTACTTGTTTTTATTTCGTATTTTATAGTAAAATAAATTAGATGAAAAGGAGGAAATTAAACATATACTTATCTACTATCAAATACGCAAACAAATCAATTAGGTACTTAATTATTTACCAAACGGTGAAAAAAAATTAAAATTACAAGGAATCAGAAACCGCAAAATTTATTTTGGTTTATGTTTCATCTCAGATTACATCTTCGATGAATTCACAAATATAAAAATGTGGCAATATGTGTCATTATTCGGAATTTTGATTTTACGTCAAATAAGAACCATTCTTCATCTTAAAAGTTAAACATGGAAATACTTATTAATTTTTATTTCTAACCAAAGGCACAATACGAATATGATTTGATTATTTCCGAATTGAATTACAAAACGCGCAAAATAGAACGGTCACGAATTTAACATAACTCCCATTTGATAAACAAGGTTAATCATAATTTGATAAAAATTTATGTAAAAGTTAAAACCAATCATTATTATTTAATACACATGGCTTGGGGGGTATACGTAAACAAATGCAGATAATACAAAAATAATATAAATTACCTGTCAAACTGGCACAACGATGCTGTGACGGTATAACAAAAATCTTATAAAAACTATAAACTACATCTGAGTACAAATTAGTTCACTACATAACTATTCTACATTATGCAATGCTTTATTTTATTAAAAAACACATTCATTTTCGGAAAACACACAATATTCACTCAACATAAACAGACGATGACCGACAGCAGACGGCGCCGACAACAAACGAGTGCATGGATTCGGATTGCACCCTACATGACACCAAATTCTGTTTAGTTAGAATACCATAGACTAGAAACCATAGAACATAGAAATAGAACACTATTGCCCCCCTGCTATTTTTCCCGCTAATTTATTTAGCCCGATGTCCCACGGTCCGGTAAGGAAACAATATAAACTGAGTGCTGTAGACCCGGCGCAGAAAATTAAAGTTCGCCATGGTTTACAGTGCAACCATAGTGGAAATTTTCTGCCCAGGATCTTCGGTTACCCTAACCTACATAATGGGACGACGGCTAATATCGAAAAACAGTACATTTCTATCACCAAGTTTGCCACATTGCAGTTATTAATTATATGTTTCAATGATTTTTTCGATGTATTTGTAACTCTAATATATGAATTTAAAATTTGTGGGACAGCGGGCTTACTGCACTCGGTTTAACTCTTGGTGCGCCATCTGATTCAATTTTCGTAATAACTTACTTGTTTATGCAAAATGATGATTTTGTGAATTATACCGTTTTACCAAATAATATGTTTTTTTTATACATTTATAAAAATAGCATGTAATCTATCATATGTTGCTTCTTTCGGAGAAATGATTTTTAAACGTGTCCTAAGGATACGCTGGCGTTTAAGAGCTTAACGTAGATTTTTTACCAACCCATGGGATGACGGCCTTAGTTTTGACTTAGTGACTATTGTATGTTTTGTCTATGATTTTAATAGAGGAACAAAAAACATACGGCACTATCACTGCACTATATATAAAACCAACTCTCTCATCTATTCTATCTTTCAGTCAGTGATGGTATGTTTGGGGAGAAGTCCCTTAGATCTGGGGAATTTTGAATTTCAAAGGGAGGAAGAAAGTTTTTTGTAAAAGAATAAGAAACCAGGGGGATTTTGTATAATCATGCATGTTGTTCGGTGGCCATCTGTGAGAGATGTGTTAAAGGCTGATGTGTAGAAACATAACTTGTCTGAAATGGTTTGGGTTACATTTGTGGTATTTCACAAATTACTCATTTAAAATAATATATAGGATATTTGCGGCACGTTCCAGAATAGAAAATACTCTCATTATCGCCTTGGTATAAGTCCAACATTCAGAACTGAAACGTTCCTTGAAATGGCTTTGGCCGTTTTCGGAGACCAGTTCTGAATAGCGAGTTACTTCCCCACCTCATTCCCCTCCCCGCTATACATTTGCGCAATTACAAAAAAAAATGGGAAAAAATCATTATTCATTACAAAAAACACCCCCTCCGCTTAGCTGTTGCGCCTGTTTTAACCCCTGTATTTGGCTTGTCTGTTTTTCCATGATGAAGTACAAAATTTTTAGAATCTGTGGAGCTTTTATGAAATATGTGGAATTTTGACGAAAAAGCTGGGGAGATTTATTTTTTCGGCATACCATCACTGCTGTCAGGGTCCATGTCCACCATAAATGAACCACTCACTAGATCAATATCTTCGGGTTTTTAGTACTGAGCCCATGGGTCCTAATGTTTGCCATAGATAAAAGTCTGTAACTGAAAAATATACGTCACTACTACACATACTCACCATCGACTAGGATAGAAACTATAAAAAAGGCGTAACCATAGACGATATAATTCTCATTCGGAGCCAACCCATTGGCTAGCCTAAAATCGGCCAATGACAGCGGCCTATAAACATGCATGAAGTTCGTGACAGCGGCCTATAAACATGCATGAAGTTCGTATTGGAATGTGGAAAATATACGTCACAAGTTACCCATAGAGATTACCGTGTCTTTTTTTCTGACCCACCTTTTTCTCGGAGTTATACCCCCCTGATGTCCACTGTCCAGTGCCATCCAGTGCAGTCCAGTGTCATCAAAACAATATTCAAGATGATTTATAATAGTGATTTTAAATGCTCTGTTTATTGTTGTATGATATAATTTTCACTTCATAACTTTCATATCAGAATGTACAAGTTTAATTTAATATGGTTATTTTCTGGTAAATATAGCGAAGTTTTATGTATAATGGTGATTTTCAAAGTTCAGTAAATTGTTTTACGATATAATATTATTTGCTTATCTTGTTTTATATATTATATTAATCATTAAAAAAAATAGTAATAATAACGCGAGTGGGCCATTTTGTAAACAACCTTGAATTTGGTGAGCGGGAAGACGAAGAAAAGCGAAAATGGGGGGGATCTTTTAGGAACAATAGGAACGATGGCCACACTTAATACGAATGTTTTTTCCATTCAACTTAATTAGAAAAAAAAGCCAACTATTTACATCTGGGAAATGGAAAATACTGCATTAGTTCCATTTTTTGTTTCAAAATATCATGCGATTTGACAGTTCGGCCAAGAAAGGTGACCGCTCCAACCCGGCCAACTACCGCCCCATAGCGATCACATCAGTTCTGTCCAAAGTGATGGAACGTGTGATCAACGACAAACTGCTCACATACCTCGAGAAGAACAAAATTATCAACGACCGTCAATACGGATTCCGGCGGAACCGCTCGTGCGGTGATCTTCTCGCGTATGTGACGCATGTTTGGGGGCGGTGCCTGGAACGTCACGGTGAGACCCAAACGGTCGCACTAGACATATCCAAGGCCTTTGACCGGGTCTGGCACCGAGGACTTGTCAACAAATTGCATTCTTACGGACTTCCCGCATCCCTGTGTACGTGGATTGCTGACTTTTTAAGGGATAGGTCGATTCAGGCGGTTGCTGACGGTTTCACCTCTTCCTCGCACTCCATAAATGCTGGCGTCCCACAGGGATCGGTTCTGTCTCCGACTTTGTTTTTGTTGCACATCAATGACCTTTTGACATGTGCACCGATTCATTGTTACGCGGATGACAGTACAGTTCATGATAGCTTTTTGTTTGACAAGCCCCCAAAGGGCACACAAACTCCAACGGCTCGGAGGGCCTTGAAGCAGAGAATGGACGGTTATCTCGAGAGTATTTCCTCCTGGGGTAAAAATAATCTCGTCGAATTTAATGTTTCAAAGACCCAATCCTGTCTGATTACGTCTAAAAGGGATCCAAATGATAATCTAGTCTCCTTCAACGGAAGCAATCTTCCGAACAGGCCTTCCATTGATATGCTTGGTGTAACTATAAGTGACCAGCTCAGGTACGGGGGCTCCATCGAAGCCAGAGTAAAGTTGGCCTCTCAGAAGCTGGGCGTACTGTACAGGGCCCGCAGATACTTTAATAGTACACAACTGCTCACCCTGTACAAATCGCAAGTGCGCCCTACTGTCGAATTTGGCAGCCATCTCTGGTCTGGAGCCCCAAAATACCTGAAAAAAACCCTTGACTCTGTGCAGAAACGGGCGGTCCGTTTGATAGATTCCCCAATCTTAACAAACGGACTGCAATCTTTAGAGCACAGACGTCGGGTAGGTATGCTGTCCTTGTTCTATCGGTATTACAATGGAAGATGCTATGAGGAATTAGCGTCATTGATCCCTTCGGCGCCGGTGCGTAGTCGGGATACACGCCAAACGCGCGCCCAACATTTGTACACAGTTGACACTTGTCACATGAGAACGGGTCGCTTCTACGATTCGTTCTTAAGTTCAACAGCTCGGCTGTGGAACGAACTGCCGGCCTCTGTGTTTCCTCCCTCCTACAACATGGGACTCTTCAAGACCCATGTTCACTCCTTCCTCTCCACAAAAAGACCCTCCACACAGCATCCCCAAAGATGACATAGGCCCTGAGGGAAATTATTTTCTTCAGGGCCTCCTGTGTGGAGTAAATATAAAAAAAAAAAAAAAAAAAATGTTTTTTTTCTTGTTTGACGTATTCGTATTGAGATGGTATTGAGCGTGGCCAGCGATTCTAAAAGTTTACTGGATCTTTAATGCTCAAAATGCATTTATTTATTGTTATTGTATTTCAGATGAATGAAGAAAGGAGTGTAAGGAGAACATATGATAAGAAGTCGGGGACGCCTGAGGAAGAGATTGCATGATCAAGTGAAGCAAATATTTGAGTTTGGTCATGCCAAAAGTAAGAATGACAGAAGGGTATGTGTGTGATGATGTATGAATGTGACTAAAGCAAAGAGTGTGTGCCAAGATGAAGATGTTTGGTGGTCCATCCACTCTGCCTACCGCTGTGGCGAAAAGTCATGATAGTTGAGTTGTTTTTAATTCTTTATTTAAAAATGCAATTTTCCACTGGCAGAGATACTGAGAGAGGTAGAAAAACATAAATAATATGCACAGTATAAAATTTATCATATATAAACGGGATGTGCGTATTCCATACTGTGACTAATACGTTCGTAACACATATGGACATCTTTTTAATTATTTTATAGTCGTGTTTCAGTTATATCAAAATGGTATGCCGCTAACAGTTCTCTTATAACTTATAATATATAGACCGGCTCAAGTATTGGGGTTCTATAGAAGCCCCGAGTAAATATGGCTTCAAAGAACCGGGCGTCTTGTATATGTCTAGCAGATTCTTCAATAGTGACCAGTTGGTACCCCTGTTAAATCCTCAAGTATGTCCAACAATTTAATTTGGAAACCATCTCTGGCTGATAAACCTACTTGATTCTGTGCAAAGGAGAGTGGTCATATAGACATTAAGCCTCGCCCAATGTACCTTTTTCACGTTGGAACATCAAATAATATTAAACTTTATTAATCCAACAAATTTTCCAAATTACTGCTATGAATAATTTGGAATATGTACAAAGTTTCTCATCATAACGTTTAGACAGCTTTATCAACGTAAGCGCCTGAAAATATTTTTTTACGACTTGATTACAAAACATCGACCTTTCTTTAAATATAAAATGCTTGTATTATATATATATATAAACCTTCCGGAAGAAATTCTCTAAATGATAGTGAATACCCTGTCAAAATCCGGTGCGTGGTTTAGAAGAACCAAGCGCATAAACAGACAGACGCGGATATGTAGTGATAATTTTCTACTATTTAGAAATTTTAAAGTGAAAAAGGAAAATTGGGCAGGGCTTATTGCATATATGGAATGCGTGAGCCTGGCGGTCCATCTGATTGACAATCCAATGTTAATAAACTAACAGACGCAATGTATATATGCTGAGTCTATTCTATAGGTATTTCGATGGAGCCTGCTCGAAGGAACTAGTAACATTGATCCTTGGTGCAAGTTCACAAAACTCGACACGGGTGAAACACACATTCACAGCTGATGTTGGCTTTTTGAGAATGGATCATTTCTTTGACTCGTTTTTGTGTAAGTCCACTCACATATGGAACAAGTTGCCGGCATCTGTTTTTCTTCCTTCATTTAATCCGGCCCTTTTCAAGACTGACATTAATAAATCCCTTCCTACACCCCCACCTTAACCCGCCTCACAACACTGCCCAACCGAGTGGCGATATAGTTCCCCTGTCTTTACACTGTACAGACGGGGGCGCTTTTGTGAGGTTTTACATAAAACAAACAAAAACCTCTCATAATATTTCATGTGGAAGAGAAAGAGGTTACGACGGAGATATCAGCGGTACGATTATAAATAACTGTTCAACGATAGTAACAAGTTAGATCATCAGGTTGTAAATAAAAAATAAAGAAACAATGTTTTAAAATTTTATTTGTTAAATAAATCAAATAATTCAAACATAAATAAAAAAAGAATAAATTATTACGATGCAGATATATTTTTTGTAAAATTATAAAACAACAAAATAAATACCCCACCATACTAAAAGATCACATTTCTTGATAAATTGTATCTGTATTAGCCTAACGGAACAAAACTGAACTTTTTTCCTTTAATTCGTCAAAATATCTATAATGTATTGTGTAAATAAGTAGTGAGTATTATACATTTTATTTTCTGCCTAGTTCAAATTCAGTTCCATTAACAGATTTCATTTACAATGGTTAAAAGACTAGAGGATTATAAAGTTCAGTTGATACATCTGGATTTTTTTTGAGTTAAAAATATTATTAAATAATATGTAGATTGTTAGTGTAATATTTTCTAGCTTATAAAATATAACCCAATATTATTATAATTGTGCTTAGAAAATCATCTTAACGTCAACAAAATATTCCAGTGTAACAGCTACCTTTAATGTTTTAACTTTTTATCCGAATACTTTTCGTAATAAAGTATACAACCATAATATAAATCTATATTCTCCAAAAATAATGTTCTTTTTCCAGGTTTTATATAAAATTTTTCAAATACAAAACGTACACAACATAACATTCAATAAATTAATTTAGTTACCATTTTTTAGATGCAAAGTCAATTATTTAAAAATTTTCCCCAGGAGAGTTCTGCATTTGATGCATAAAACAGTATTTACCTAAAATATGGCTGTTTTATCCAAAGCATGCTAATAAGATAAATAGTATAAAAGTCTATTTTAAATAACTAAATAGATTTTTATAAAAATTCCCAATTTCGCGCATTTATTCATAAAATAATATGAAAAGGTTGTTATGTTTAAACTTATAAGCAATAAATCAAAGCGACTGGGCGTTTGCTTCATATGATTAAAATTGGAATATTTTATTTTTAAACCCTAGAAAGACAGCAAGATGCGGTAAGAAAAGTGGGAGAAATTGAAGTTTATCGAGGTCAAACAATGAGAATTGCCTGAGAACAATAGTAATAGACCTTGTCTACTCCACGAACCAAACATTGCAACAAACTGTAGTAATATATCAACACATGGCAGTGATGCTATTTCTGGAATTGTGGGGATAATTTAATTTAATTAAACAATTGAGAGAAGTTTCCTGGGAGTTGCCAAGGACTGTGCAATGTAAAATTAAATAAATAAATTTAAAAAACTAAATAAATGTGAAAACAGTGAATAGGAAGCAAAAAAAAGGAGCTTACCTAAAGACACTATTGACGCAAGATGGTAAAAGAGTTGCCCACCGTTGAACAAAATATTGTTGAAATCTAAATAAAGATTGTTAAAAGTTGCATAAAAATTAGCATGTTAGTCTTTTAGACTATTTGTTGTAGTTAACATAAGATAAAGACAAAGTGGTTGGGCACCGCTCTCTGCTCTCCACTCTGCTGCGATGGCAGAATCAGAGGGCAGAATAAAGTTCTTCATTGAACAGCAAGCTTTTCTGTGGAAATAAAAATAGTTTTACCCATTATTATGAATGTAAAATATGATTTAAGATTTTCACGGCCAAAAGTATTTTTGTTATTTGTTTTTGGGGTGTTATGCCGTTTAACTCTGGTGTCTACACCAGAGCTAAACAAAGGAAACCACTTTAAAAATTACACGTTAATGTTTAGCTCAGAGGGTTGGAGCTGGCAACACGGTATCACATCCTCATACATAAGCTCACATTTCACCACAACCTCAAATAAAACATCTGCCCTGATGATGGACACTGCAATGCTGTCCGAAACGTTGGCTAAAGAAGGAGTTAGCGCAACACGGCATAACACCCCAAAAACAAATAACAAAAATTATTAATTTAATTTCAACAAGAATGTTATTTTGATTTTATGACAGATGACAGTAGCGGTTAAAATTTTCGCAAATGGCTTATAATAAAATCAAGAAAAGATCAAAGTCATTTCAAGCAACGTTTCATTTTTAATTGGTCTTTTTGCACCTACCACGGTGATACAGAGTGTATTTTCCACTCTGAAACGTGCCGAAAATATACTATATATTATTTTAAATGAGTAATTTGTAAAATAACAAAAAATAACTTTACTCGCGCATACTGGGATTTGAACCTGCGACCTCCAGCTTCTAGACGAGAGCCTTACCCCTCAACCACGGAGGCCATCAAACTTACGTTTTATCACAATAATGCTGCAGCTCTTTCTTACACACTCAAAGATAGTGAGACAAACAATGTATGTATGTCTGCTTCCCTCAAAGGAAAAAATGCAATCATCATTATCATACCTCCCTCACTTGTATTAAAGAAATAAAACACCGTTGCCGTTGCTGTCGCTGTGCCATTTCTGTGGGAATTTTAGGACGGGTTGTTTCGGAGAATTTGAACAATTCATCAAATTTCAACGTTGATTTCCGGGTTCTGTGAAAGTCCTATTCAAGTTCTGTTAATATTTCAGCATAGGGTAGTTGCTTGACAGAACTGAAATAAAAACAGAACTTGAAAAAATCTTTCACAGAACCTGAAAATCAACTTTGAAATTTGAAGAATTGTTCAAATTCTCAGAAACAACCCGTCCTAAGTGTCCATTAGTTTTTGTTACAAAAAATAAGAAATAAGTTCTTAGAGAGGGATAGATAGAACTAATGAACTACAACAACATTATTGAAACAAATTCAATGTAAAACTGCAAAAATATTGGGTTGTTTTATTTATTTATTACACGCCCTAGTGGGCTTTTCTTTTAAAAAAAATACAAGCATTTTGTATCAGAGAAAACACTTAAAAATTAATACAATAAAGAAGAATGTAAACATAATGGCAAAAATGAATCCTCACGCATATAATTGAGTTTAAAAGATTCAACAAAACAAAATAGTAGAAGTGGAGAAGTTATATGGGTACATAGATCTATTTGTGTCTAGAAGAATAAAAGTGATAGAATATACAACATTTATACTGATTAGTTTTCAAATGAAATAAAATCAAATGAAGTTTTAATAGTCATATACAATAAAAAATAATTTTATAATGTGTTATAATAGTAACTAACCATCACGTTGTTCCCCCGCAGTGGTATGCAGAGAGGATGTCACACAACTGTCTTGACACACCCTCGTTGCTTCATTCGCTTTCGTACTTACTCTTCTCCTGACCTTGCCCCAACTCAAGTACATACATACTTGATTTAGTTATTACATATTAGTATTAATAGTAAAATGAGTTCAATGCCCGATACATACCTTATTTAGTATTTGCCTTGCCGTAGGATCAGGCCTGCTGTTAAAACACAAAAAACTGTGAGAATAGCAATGTCAAAAAGTTATTAAAAGCATTTTTATTAGTTTAAAAACAATAATTCTGGGGGAGGGAGGGAAAATTAGACTGTTTTGGTTATGAAATCATACTTAGGCCATCTGCAGACGAGAGTATTAGGTTGCGACGACAATTGGAAACTATTCAAACACATTTTTTTTTTTAAGTCTCCTTAGTGTCGCATAGCTCTTGTGCACACCTCCATATACCTTAATGGATATTTATATTTAGACAACTTAAGTCTCTATAGTATTATAGTAAATGCATATGTTTTTCAGACTTGACACATGTTCTCTATTCGTCTTCTGGCATTACAGCATAAAATAACAGTTTACAAATAAACTCATCCCTCCTATTTATCCTTCGGTGCCACTTGTTTTTATCTTGCAGATATTATATAAATCAGGAGAGTGAACTGTTGAATGAACAATTACGAGCCAAGCCAATAGGAAGTCTTACACATGCTTAGGAAGATTATTAGGTTTGCAATTTTTAATAATAAATCAACATATATTTTAAATAAATAAAAAAGCAGCGAGTTAGGTAGAAGAATTTTTTAATACTTACATTCTCCACAGTACAGAAACAAGAACCATCATTGTTAGTAGACATTGGATTATTATATATGTACTATCAAAATGGTGAAATATGAACTAATGCCACAATGCACCTAACGTGAGCTATAACAAAACTGGGCTTCATAAATTATTTTTTACTAGCCATTTTAGTACACATATGTACACAATAGTACGGAAAGTAAAATTATTATTAACAAATAAAATACAATAATCCAAGGGAACATTGAGGAAAAAGACTAAACGTCACAAATAAAACCGAATTTCTGTCACAAGAGATCTATGTATTTTCTAAATAATAAAATATTTAATACTCCTGGATTTGACGAACTCACAATGGAAGAAACATTTTTCCACAATATTAATTTATAATAATTATAAATCACAGATGTTGTTAACAACCAAGAGTAACAACCAAAATATCATTAAATCTAATGAGAATAAGGTTCTATGTGATTTACATCAAATGACATCTAATTATATAATTGACTATGTTTTTAATAGAGTATTTAGATAACGGAAAAGTATAATATTCAGCCTGCTTGATAAAAGTTGTCATTAATAAAAAGTTTTGTGTGTTCGCATCAACTCCATACTACCTTAGCCATTTAAAGTCTTAAATAGAATGTTAAGAGCCTTTAACACAAGTACCCAGTGGCAGTTCTTCACAGGGGAACACTGGCGATCATCCCCACCAGGTATTCCCAAAACCTACTAAAGAAATAAACGGTCGATGCTTAATCTTTACCACATTGAATGAATCCTTGCTCGATCTCGGGCAATCTGCGAAACAGCGCATGCGTACATATCTGTGGATTTCATATAGCTCAGGGAGAAACCTTTAAATCCCCTCGTGACGAATATTGGACCGTTTTCTTTAGTTCAGGTAAGTTACGGGTGGTTAGGTTTCAGTACCTTAGACATGTGCTGAAACAAAATGTTGATCCCCACCTGCCATGCCACTACATACAATGTTAAATGTGAAATCACAAAATAAACATAATACAGTTATTAACTTTGCATTGACCTAAGTAATGCAACTAGTTTATGTACGAATTTGGAGTAAGAAATTAAAATAAAATAAATGTTTTTTCATCCAATTAAATAATCTTCTAAATACTCTAAGCCGCCTCCGTAATTCCACATTATCTTGTGTTTTGCTACCAAAATGATTCTGTTAGAATCCTAAATAATCCTTACATTAGTTACATGTATAAACATTTAAATAAAGAAAAGAAGAAAGTAACACAGCACAAATCATGTTTGCACCAATTGTGCCTAGTTTAACAAGATATCACAGTTTATGTGCAATAGAAACAAATTCAAAACAAAAATAAAATTAAACATTATTTATAATGTTATAAAAATTAACAATTTTAACATAGCTTTCTTGCTTTCCCATTGACACATGTTTGGAATGTTCAGTATTCACCCAGTGTCAAATTAATGAGATGTTTCAATATAATTAATATGACCTTATTTTAATAAAATATTCTTGAAAAATACATTATGGTTAGTTTCACATTGGCTACTTTGCAGCGCGATATAGTATCGAAAACAATTGCGTGTCTAACTCACTAATGTATATTGCCCTGCGATTTACATACAAAATGTTGTAAATCGTGAATGTGAAACTAGCCTAATACATTATTTACAATGTTCTATAAATTAACGATTCCAACATAGAATATTCTTTCTTTCCCATTGACACATATTTGGAATTTTCAATATTCACCCACTGTCAAATGAGATGTTTCAATATAATGACATGACCTTATTTTGATAAAATGTTCTTGTACATGTTTTATTCTATATCACATTAGATTCTTTCATATCCCTCCTTAACAACAATATTGTATCACTCTTTGTCTCTTACAGAATATGATATGAATTATCTGAGATTACACAAGAAAGATGTAGGCTTTGGTATAATATTATAAGACAGAAAGGCTGGAAGCATTAGTCACTTAGGCGTACCACCAGTTAGTTTAGTTAGTAAGTCACATTGCAACCATAGTCCTGAACGTGCGAGTAGTATCCGTTGTTACGGCTGTTATTGTAGCGGAATGCGGTAGAGATGGGCAAAGCATTTTGGTAGATGGGTTGAAACATTCTAGTGGTTAGGTCGGTGGGGGGATGTGGGGTGAGGGAAAACCTGCGGAGGCGCATAGCGGGGGCCAGGGGGGTTACCTTGCGAGACATTTCGGGGGGCAAGAAGCAGTTGGGGGCCAGTTTGCTCAGCGGTGAGGCTGCGTAGTGCAACAGCGTCTCTACAGTGTAAGAGAGCTTGCCTACCACTCTCTCCGCTGTGAACAAATTACAAAAGCTGTTAGAAATCATTCAATCAAAATAACTCTAAAGCCAGATCACTAAACAACACAATTTGTGGATGATTTATTTCATTATTCTTGGTAAAAAAGGAAGTACAAAATAATAAAAATAAAATGGAATCACTTGAATTTACCAATAATTTTGAAAAGCACAATAATGTCTACAAACACAAAAATTGTAAAGTTTGTCACGCAATATAAAGGATAAGGAATTCCAGCCCATTTAAAAAAAACTATGATTGCGAATGTTCGTCTTGTAACTTGAATATCTTTTTTTTTTTACAAATGTCTATTTCATTGTAAAAATAATTTTCAAAGTTTGTATGTAAGTCTGCTAAAATAATCAAAGTCTGACAGGTTACGGGTGACGTCATACGTACCATAAAGACAATTTATTAATTCTGTGTGTAATTATGTATGTAAATAAAACTTAAAATATTCAGAATTAGCATTTGTTGATCCATCTCTAAATAGTAAAAAATAAAGTCGCTATCCGCGTCAGTCTGTTTGTGCACTTAGTTCATCTAAACTAGGCAAAGGATTTTGATAGCGTTTTCACTATCATCTAGAGAATTTCTTCCAGAAGGTTTATGTATATAATACATGCATATTTAATTTATAGAAAGTAGAGAAAAGACTTCGAGCAACGCCGGATACACGTCAGCTAGTATGAATATAGCCATAATATTTTTCATTCAAGGTCCTTATTATCATTTACATTTTTTTATCAGTGATTTGCATGTACACATGTAAAAAAAATTCTACAGTAAAGAGAGTAAGTTGCTTGAGTTCTGTATTCTGCAGTGTCCTAAAAAGCTAACAATCGGAAGACGAATAATAAGACCCTTTGCGCCCTTGAGGTGATTTTCTTACGAAAACAGCACTATACAAATGATCCAAAGATTATTATTATAAAGCAAGGCCTGCGTACAATTCCATCGTAAATGAATTGCTGTCGTGCCATACAGATTTAAAAACTGCAAAAACAAAATCTGCAACTCTTTTATAAGCATTGCCTGTTAACTGGTTAAAATGCTTTCAAAAATCTTTTTCACTTTGACAATAGCGCACAACGAGGCTGTGAGAGAATTCTTGAAAATAATTACCTGGTTTCTTTTCACTCGAACTCAGAGATCGAGAGAACCTCATTCGACGGGACATTTCTGAGTTGCTCTCCTCTAAAAAAAGATAAAACACACAAGTTAAAGGTGTTAGGTAGTTATACGATGCGATACAAATGTAGCATTCCTGAGCCGGTATGACCGGTACACCAGGGAGGGGCACTGTAGATAACTTTCACAAATTCAATTCAGACTATTAATTTCTTTTCCGTTATTTAAACATTAGAGTACTATCCAGCACTATAGCGTTGTAAGAGTTAGTCACGGTGCTCAGGCGCTGCATTCTTTAATGTGCGTTTGTCAGTCCTCATGTGTTCCATTTGAGTGAGTGATTTGGGTTGGCGTGTGTCTTGATAATTGTATTTATTGTTTATCCTGTTAAAATAAATACACCCTAAAGTGAATCGATATTTTTCACCATGGACGATGTATCAAATAACAGGGACACGACGGACGACGAGACCTTCATTCAGATAAATGGAGAGAGTGATGACGGAAGTGACATTATTGAAAATCACAATAAAAGATTGGGAATAGAAAGTGAATCTCCAGATCCACCTTCTGCTTCTTCACGCACTGTACGAACGAAATTTTTGGCATTATCCCCCCAACAAAAGTTTTCACAAAAA
Organism: Hesperophylax magnus; assembly: GCA_026573805.1. NCBI lineage: Eukaryota > Metazoa > Arthropoda > Insecta > Trichoptera > Limnephilidae > Hesperophylax > Hesperophylax magnus. The sequence goes on from JAIUSX010000121.1 coordinate 12,788,442, forward strand.
CATCTCAGGATTTTTTTTAAATTCCTGGACCTAGAGCACTCCATCTTCTGATGGAAAACCAACAGCCTATTTCAATTTATTTTTCACCTCGTTACTTCTTTAAAATATTGTCAAAGAAATTTAATCATTATACTGCACAATTTTTGAACATAGGAAATTTTAAAATTCACGGGCAACAAAGTGTGAATGAAATAAAAGCATTCATTGCCGTCTTAATGGAAATGGGGATAACAAGACGAGCCACCATTCTTCTTATTGGAAAAGGGATTCTAATGAGATAAAGTGATCCAAGCCCTCATAAGCACTCGCTGTAAAAAGGGACCACATGGACTTTGCACGGGAAAACACGATTCTGAAGCGACATAATTTAACATTTTTTGTAGTTGAAAATGTGTGGTTTTTTATTAGAAACAGAAAATATTTTTCTTAACTTGTTTAATTGCAAAAAGAACACATACTTTAAAAAAATCTAAAAACACAAAATATCTGTAGCAATTAATAAAGATACTAATAAGAAAAATATGCAAACACTAAAACGGTTAATAGCCTGACCATCTGTGGTCAGCAGATTGTGCAGTGAGTAATTTCCAGATTTCAGATGTAGCAAGGCATAGCAATTTAAAAGATATAAATGAAAAATAATTACCTGAAGAATTCTTCACAAAAACGTCGTCATCTGTGGGCGAAGGAAGTCCGTTCTTGAAGACTTCGTCGTTGCCGTTGGTGGCGTAGGACTCCTTGGGGGTGGTGGGAAACACCGACACCGAGCTCATGGACTGCTTGGGGCCAAGGCGGAAGAAATCCCCAATTTCTCCCGACGGCAGCTCTGCATCATTGAAATTCTCAAAACGTTCATCAAGAAGGACCTTGGCTTCCTGGAATTATTTCAATACATTTTAAATGATTGGGTAAACAATGAAGAAGGATAAATGAGTTGGGTAACAAACAACTGATAAATGGTGCTTGAATGAAGAATAAAACAAAGATAACCCATTCAACCTTTTCACTGTGTTCTCAGTATATATAAAATAAAAGGCATGCGCTTATTTTAAATTAAACAATACACGTATACACCAAGCAATGGAGGCATTTTACCAGACATTTTGGTGGCCTCCATGGTCGAGGGGTAATGCTAGTCTCACACTAGGGCTATATGTACTAGCGTGTGTCGCTCTCCATAGAGAGAAAAAAAATTGCCTTATTTTTAAACGCCTGGGGTCTCAAAAGTTGCGTATGATCAGTAGCTATTCGAAAACGTAAAAATAAATGAAATTGGTGTTCACTATTAGCTCGCTAAAATGGCCGGAAGTTTTGAAAAAAAATTGATTTCGTGATTTGGGAAAAAAATAAAAAAATAGGTCCATATTTTATATTTTGTAGCACACTTAATTTTATTTCCATAACTGCAGTACAAAGAAAGAAAAATAAATATTTTTTTATACATATGTGATGTGTTTGTTAGAAATATAAAAGGGGAAAATAACACTTTTTATCGTTAAATTTAAGATACTAAACAATAACGTACAACAAAATTTTTGACCAAAACACAACGAATAAAAAATAATGGTTGCTCAAAATTGAATGAATAATGAATATTGTTAAAACAGTAATTACTTAAAATCTTGCTTAGAATTAAAATTTGGCATTATGTTTCTTGAATGTTGCTTGGCGTAAATATAACCTTTTCTAGCATTGTAACCAGCAACAGAAGAAGACGCCTCTGTGGTCAACTTCACACACCTTTCCACTGATTGTGTGTGGCAAGGAAATTTAGGAAAATCGAACCTTTTTACATTTCCTTCATCACACAATTTAAGTAATTCGTCAATTTTTACGTTGCTCGGGAGTGGAGGTTCTGTCAGAATTAAATCTGTGGCCTGCCAGTCAATTAATTCTATGTAGCTATTGCAGTTGAAATTAATTTTTGGAATTATGAATTCTCTCACTCCTGAAGTTTGAAGGGCCCTATATTTAATGATCCTTCTACATCCTAGCTCCCTTATACATTTATTATCATCGGTTAACATTGATAGAATAATGTTTTCCGGGTGTGCAAAATATGCGTTCCTCTGAATCACGGGGTCGACAATAGCTTTCAATTCTGCTGAAAGATATCTGGAAATGCTAACCATTTTCCAGAGATTACGGGCTCCATCTATACAAGAACTATTGCACTTTATGGTAAACCATGTTGGAGCATATACTCTCACAATAAAGGTGGCCAATATCTGCAAATTTTCTGTTGGGTTTTCCGTTGCAACATATAGCCATAATATTCTGTTTGCAGTTATTAGCTGCCTGGCATGAGACATTTTCCCTGGTTGTTTCCTTGCCAAATCTACAGTTATCATACCTTTTGACACAGCCAGACACATATTATATAAATTATTTTGGTCCGTGCTTAATTTTTCTGTTATATTTTCCGGTACGGATGATTGAATGGGAACAAACCGAATAATTTTCATGTTCTCACAATTTTTTAAGTTTCTTCCGATTGGTCCCGAGAAAGCTACAGGTCTGCTAGTCGGTCCATCTAATGAAGATAGCAGATGTCGCAATGGTAGTTCATTGGCGTGCAGCTGGCAGATAAGCCATTGCAATGGCTTTCCAAGTCTCTGTTCCATTCTTGAAATGATTCCATTTTTCCGGCCAGTGTTTGTATTTGTTCCGTCACAACCAACTGCAACAATTTTCTTCATTTGACGATTTTCCTCTTCCAAAAGAGAACATATGGCATTTTTGCTGTCTTTAGCAGTACCAGATGATGGCGTAGCGTATCCGAGATACACTGATCCTGGCTCCTGCACAAGTATGTGTTCTTCAACTTTTATTCGTCGATAAAATTTACTTCCTTTCTTGATAATAAACATTGTTTTGTCCTTGCGCCCATCGAAAAATAAACCTTCGATATTTGTCAATTTACGGCTATTTAATAACATATGTCAAGTTTGATTTCTAGCTCTTCGTAATCTACTATGATCTATAACAGAAGACGGACCAGCTTTATTTACATCTTGTAAAACCGCAGAAGCAATGGCAGCTGCTGCTCTGTGTGATACGCCGTATCGATCACAAATTTGAGATAACTTCGTCAAGGGATTCTTCATCTTCGAATATTTTATATTTCGAGAATATAATGTATCATGAGCCACTGCAGATTGATGATCTTCATTTAGCGCTGGTTCCTCATCAGAATCTGAAAAACTGTTGGAAAGAAGCGGAAGAAGAGTAGATGGTTTTTTTAAAGGTTGTGACTTATTCGGATTTATAATCCTTTGCGCCCTTGTATATTTTTTAAGAAGTTTTTGCGTAGTGTTGAAATCGATATTCCCCATAATCATTAATCTTTGACTACGTTGATCCTCCAAAAAAAGACGTTCTTGTTGTGGGACTGACCTCAGTTCAGGAAAGGAAAGGGGAGATGTTCATTTGAATCTTCAAATATCAAACCAAGTCCAATAATTGAAAATTAAAGCAAACTAAATGTCAATGGAAAACGTTTTAGTGGATTTTTATCATTTTTTTTGTTAATTTCAGTATTCTTGTAGATTTACTTGCATTAATAAAATTGATTTTTTTTATTTAATTTTTGTCAACTATACGCAGTTTTTAATAATAAACAAACGTTAAAAGGTTAAATTATTGTGAAAAAATATTAATTACCATTATTTAAAAATACATGTTTTAGGTTTTTTTTCTGTTTTTCAATGCATTTTAGCGAGCTAATAACCATTTTTCAAAAAATAATTTTAAATGTAGTTCTCATTTTCTTTGTAAGACGCAACTTTTGAGACATCAGGCGTTTCTGAATTCAAAAGTTGAAATAATTGACACACCCTAATATGTACTCCTGTAGTTAGGAACCTACAATCAACGCATTGGGAATGTATGGCGAGTGATATGGTGAAATACAGTAGAACCCTGTTAATTCGAACCCCGATAATTCGAAAAAACGCGTAATTCGAAATTTTCGCCAAAAAAATTTCCGCAGAAAAATTTTTTCATACAAAAATTTTTTTAGTTCGAAATTCGTTAATTCGTAATTCGAAATTTATTTTTGTCCGCGCACGAAAATTTGTTCGTGTAATTCGAAAAAAATTGATTTTTGCGAAAATAAATCATAATATTTCGTAAATCTGAATCTAAAAGTCAGCCGTGGCGGTAAAACGCCGAAAAATGTATTTTTACGTGGTTATACATCGTCCTAATTAGTATTATTATTTTGTAAATCTGAATCGATTTACACTGGAATGATGTATTTTTTCAAATTTATTTCGAATATCCGAGTTTGAAGGGCCGAGAAAATACGTTTTACGTGGATATATGTCGTAGTTTTACGAGTTTACACCAAATATCTGTATTTAAAGGGTCGGCCGCGACGAAACTCGGCCGCGAAATTTCGATTTACGCGTAAATGTATCGTATATTTACGAATTTATTTCGAATATTTGAATTTAAATGGCCCGCTGCGACGGAAATCGGCCGCGAAATCTCGATTTACGCGTAAATATATCGAATTTTTACGAATTTATTTCGAATATCTGAATTTTAAAGGGCCCGCCGCGACGTAAATCGGACGCGAAATTTCAATTTACGCGGAAATATATCGTATTTTTACTAACTTTACTTCGAATATCCGAGTTAAAAAATACGGCGCGACGGAAATCGGCCGAAAAATTTCGATTCACGCCGAAATATGACATATTTTTACGAATTTACTTCAAATATCTGAACTTAAAATTAAAAGGCCGGCCGCGACGAAAAACTGCCGATAAAATTCGATTTACGCGGAAATATTTCATATTTTTACGAATTTACATCAAATATCTTAATTTAAAAGGTCGGCCGCGCATTCTCGATTTACACGGAAATATATCGTATTTTTACGAATTTAAATTCAGATATTTGAAATAAAGGGCCGGCTGCGACGGAAAATTACCGCGAAATTTCGATTTACGCGGAAATATATCGTATTTTTACGAATTTAAATTCAGATATTTGAAATAAAGGGCCGGCTGCGACGGAAAATTACCGCGAAATTTCGATTTACGCGGAAATATATCGTATTTTTACGAATTTAAATTCAGATATTTGAAATAAAGGGCCGGCTGCGACGGAAAATTACCGCGAAATTTCGATTTACGCGGAAATATATCGTATTTTTACGAATATCTCAATTTAAAGGGTCAGCCGCGACCGAAATCGGCAGCGATATCTTGATATACGCGTAAATATATAGTATTTTTACGAAATTATTGCGAATATCTGAATTTAAAGGGCCCGCCGCTACGGTAATCGGCCGCGAAAATAAAGAAATAATTGGTATTAATACGAATTTACATCTAAAATACCACCCGGATTTGAAGAGGCGACCGAGAAAATCGATTTTCGCCGTATTTTTTTTTTTCATAAAATTTCGAATTACGTGGGAATTCGTTAATTCGAAATTTGATTTTTGATGTCCCGTGGATTTCGAATTAACGAGGTTCTACTGTATAAAATAGTGACCAATAAAATACTGACATTCAAAATATAAGCCAAGATATGTATAATAATATAATATAATACTAATAAAAGAAGGTGTACAATGCGCGAGCTGCTAAACACAGAAACGAGTCCCGGTACGATCAAGAAATTATATGGTGCGGTAGCCCTCTATGAAGAAGGTTCCTGTTTTTACCTGACAGGCGTACTTTTGAAGATATAAGGGCTGGAAGTTTCGCCCTCTACAAATTACTAGAACAGTCCAGAACATTCGAGAGTATTCCACAATATTACAGAACATCCCGGAACATTCAGAAATGTTGTGGAATGTTCGGGAAAAATCTGGAATGTTCAGGAACATCTCAGATCATAATGAACTAAAACCGGGATTACAAAGTGTTTTTTGAAATATTTAATACTATAGCTGTACCCCGCCACGCATTTTACATCCAACATATGGCGCTGTTTAAAAAAAACATATTTTTACCTGCCAGGTGACATCTTTATAATGTAGGTATATAAAAACATACGCGTATTCAAAATTTCGAAGCAATAGGTGAAGAACTTTCGTAAATATAAGATTTTGAACAAACGAACATTTACATTTTTATTTATATAGATAGAGATTGGGTATAATTATTGTAAACCTATGAAATATTAAAAAAAAACACTTTGTACCTTTAAGTTTAACACTTTATAAGAACTGTTTAAATTATATTGATATGTATTTTTATTTTGGTCTCAAATTTTTAATGTATAAAGCAGTCGCGGCCCGTGCCTTAAATGTTTGGTGGTTAACTGAGCAATTCCTCAAAAACTTAATATAAATTATATGTGTGGGTATCTTACCTATTTACAGAGAAGATCAATTCTTCGACCCATTTATTATATACTCCACATTTATTATTACGTCAATAATTTTAAAAGATTATTGTAATTATATGAAGAGATTATTATAATTATATAAGAATAAAGATAGCAGAATAATTCTATAAACAGATCTGATAATAACACAATAATAAACAAACGTTTCACTTTGCGGCACGGGTACTGAATGATCGAGCTTTAGTGTGAAGTTTGCAATAGGAGAAAAAAAATGCACATAAACAAAAGGTTACTTTTTAACAATAAAACAAACAAAAATTAATAATGTCAATGTCAAATAGGTTTCCTAAGGAAAAGTCTGTATTACAAGATAATATTACACGAGACGCATAGCTGACCCGTTGACTCATGATAGCATTTTACAAGAGAAATATTATTACTATCTTGTTCAAACTGTAGGTCAAGAATAATTACTTCCCTGCAGCCCTTTCTTCGGAAATCTTTAGATACTTTCGATTCTCTTTGTGTCATCTTCACGTCGCACGCCGCCCGTTCAGCGACAATTTTATGATACATTTTGTGTGATATGACGATGTAGCGATGATGTTAGGAGCTTCAAACAAAATGACCATTACCTACCTTATGACTACCTCGGGGCGTAACCGTCATAACTGGCGCGGGAAGCAAAGCTTGTGTCAAATTATATTATTTTTAACATTTTTTTAAAGATTGTGTTCAATTTTATAAATAAAAATGTTATGTAAGAATACGGTGAACTGTAAAATGTTGTTCAATTTTGTTGGCGGTTCAGCGCACGAGTGAATGTTAGTGCGAGCCGCACCTGGTATAAATGCACTTGTAGCGTCGATATTAATCCATTGAATAATTAATAATAAACCGTTCGACCTACTTAGGTACGTATTTGCAGCCGAAATCAAAACAAAGCAACCTACCTGTTTCAAGATCTACTTGCCTACTCGCGACAATACTAAGGCGCACTCAGTCCGGGATACTACGAGAACTCGCCAGAAGGTTCGAGTCTACGGCCTATGCATAATCGCCGCAATGTCGAAGGTTCCTGAAACGTACAGTCTGTGCGAGTGCCTAGGATTTAGTTGCCATCCATCTACCTACTGCTACCGTCGGCCGTCTAGTATAAATAGGCCCGACGCAGCGAGCATATCATCAGTGTTCAGTAATTACTATTGCCGGCCGCACCTACTTGCGTTTTACTACAGTTTAGTTTCGCGCGCATTCCTTTGTACGTAACCAACGTGAAATATTGTGATTGTAAAATCAGCTGACAACTAAAAAATAAACGTTATACCTGAGTGAGAGATCTTTTCATTTATACACCACGATAACCACAGTGGTGACCTACGACGTGAGTTAATTTGTAAGTGTTATCGTGTGCTACGTTTATTTTAAAAATGTCTCTCCCGCCCGGCGCTACCACAACATCAACGACAAGTTACGGAGGTTACGTGATTAATACTATGGAAAAAATGGTGCTACAGCTACAAGAGGAAATAAACACCCTACGACGGGAGTTAACAACTCTGCGCGCCCAGGAACGCCCATCCAGGAGTACCAGTCCTCGTCGGCGGAACCATCACTTGCGCGGTCATTCCAGGGGTCACCCTACGTTCAGTACCCAGACGCGCTCCTGCGCAAAACCCTGCAACGTTGAGCAGGGAGACGCTTCGCTCACACTGATGTCGACCAGCACCAGCAGCCCGACGCAATTAAGTCGCCTATTCGTAACTGACCGGGCAACTCGCATCCAGTTTCTCGTGGACACCGGCGCGGATCTTTGCGTTTTCCCACGACGCCTAGTCCAAGGCCGTCCGGCCAAGCAGTCCTACGAATTGGCGGCCGCAAATGGAAGCACCATCGCGACGTACGGAAGCCTGACGCTCAACTTGGACCTAGGCCTACGTCGTGATTTTACTTGGAGTTTCGTCATTGCTGACGTCTCCAGGCCCATCATAGGAGCGGATTTCTTAGCACGTTTCAAGCTCCTAGTTGATGTCCACAACAGACGATTGCTGGATCAGGTGACGAACCTGACAACTACAGGCAGGCGCAGTAACAACATGACCGTTTCCATCAAGACTGTCACAGGGACATCCCCCTACCACAAACTTTTACAACAGTATCCGGACCTTACGCGCCCTGACGGCGCCATGAAGGAAGTTCGCCATACTACCCTTCACCACATTAGGACTACTCCAGGTCCTCCAGTCGCAGAACGTCCCCGCCGCCTCGCCCCTGACAAGCTCAAACGGGCCAAGAAGGAGTTTGAGACCATGGTCCGATTAGGAATTGCCCGGCCTTCTGAGAGCTGTTGGGCATCCCCACTTCACATGGTCCCTAAGAAAGACGACCAATGGCGACCATGCGGTGATTACCGCGGATTGAACGCCAGAACTATACCTGACCGGTACCCAGTCCGACACATCCAAGATTTCGCCCAGTCGCTGAGGGATACCAAGATATTCTCCACAATAGACCTGGTACGAGCTTACAACCAGATTCCAGTAGCTCCTGAAGACATCCCGAAGACGGCAATATCCACGCCGTTCGGACTCTTCGAATTTCCAGTGATGTCCTTCGGCCTCCGCAACGCAGCCCAGACGTTTCAACGTTTTATCGATGAGGTCACCAGAGGATTGGACTTTTGTTACGCATACATCGACGACATCCTCATTGCCTCATCATCAGAGGAGGAACACATGAACCACCTCAAGACCTTGTTCCAGCGCCTGCAGGAATACGGGGTGGTCGTCAACGCCAGCAAATGCCATTTTGGATTGCCTGAAGTAAAATTCTTGGGATACCTGGTGTCTGGTGAAGGCACTACACCCCTGCCAGAGAAAGTCGACGCAATAAAAAATTACAGTCGGCCTGAAACGGTGAAGGATTTACGACGCTTTCTGGGAGCTCTCAACTTTTATAGGAGGTTTCTCCCCAATGCAGCAGAGACGCAAGCACCGCTCAATGATTTCCTCACTGGAAAACAGAAAGGCAAGCAGCCCATTTCCTGGACAGCAGCGACTTTGGAAGCCTTTGACAAGTGCAAGGAAGCCCTTGCTCAGGCGACCTTACTAGCTCACCCAAAGTGTGAAGCCCCACTATCCATAGTCAGCGACGCTTCTGACACCACAGCTGGCGCCGCACTCCAGCAGCTCATCGCAGGTCACTGGGAACCGCTGGGTTTCTTTTCAAAGAAATTTAGCGCGGCTGAAAGAAAATACGGCGCTTATGACAGAGAACTCCTGGCCATCTACCTCGCTGTGAAACACTTCAGACACATGGTAGAGGGCAGGACGTTCACCATATTTACGGATCACAAACCCATCACTTTCGCCTTTCACCAGAAGGCTGATAAATGCTCCCCAAGGCAGTTCCGACACCTTGATTTCGGCCAGACATAACTGAACGTTATGTCTGGCCGGCCATCAAGGCGGACGCGGGTAAATTTGCGCGCAACTGCCTACAGTGCCAACGCAGTAAGGTGTCACGTCAAGTGTCAGCACCCTTAGGAACTTTTCCCAGACCATCGGCCAGATTCGAGCATGTGCACATAGATATCATCATCATGCCCTCATCTGAAGGATGCCGATACTGCCTCACCTGCGTAGACAGGTTTACAAGATGGCCAGAGGCTTTCCCGATTAGGGACCAGGAAGCAGCAACTGTGGCGCGCGCTTTCTACCAGGGGTGGATTACCAGGTTCGGTACTCCGCTCCGAATTACAACTGATCAAGGAAGACAGTTTGAGTCAAGGCTGTTCAGGGAGTTAAACTGCCTGGCAGGTACGACTCAAATACGTACCACGGCTTACCACCCTGCGGCTAACGGCATGGTTGAGAGGCTACACCGCCAGCTTAAGGCAGCGATTAAATGCCATCAAAAAGACCGCTGGACTGAGGCGCTTCCCACAGTGTTGATGGGAATCAGGGCAGCTTGGAGGGATGACCTCGCTGCCACTTCGGCCGAACTGGTGTACGGAGAGCCACTCCGCCTACCTGGAGAATTCCTCGTTGCTCGGCCAGCGAACGACGTCAGTACCAGCGATTTCCTCAAAGAGCTGAGGCAATATTTTAACAACCTAAGACCGGTTGAAGGTTCCCGACATGGCGAAAGGAAATGTTTCATTTTTAAAGACCTTCCCGCAGCTACCCATGTGTTTCTAAGGGACGACACCGTAAAAAGCCCGCTTCAGCAACCCTACACTGGCCCTCACCAAGTGGTACGCCGGAACGAAAGAACGTTCACCATTTTAAACAGAGGCAAAGAGGTAACGGTGACTATAGACCGCCTCAAACCTGCGTACATTGCCCAGGAAACTAAGGAAACTACGCAAGGAATAAGTTCAACCCTTCCTTTGCCCGCTACCAACACGGATCGCACTCATACGACCACACATTCCGGTAGGCGTGTTCGTTTCCCGGACTACTTTAACGCCTAAAGGCACGTTCAACCCAAAACGCTATCCTACGCTTTTTGATGACGAGGAGTGCTGCAGTGATCAATTAAGGCACCACGGAGCAGCATGCACCAGGCCATCTCCGCACAAGCGCGGATAATAGTGCCACCATGGTTATCCGAGTGAATCTTCAACCTGTGTTGTGAACATGTGTTTTGCAAAATTTTTTTTTATGAAGTGTCACAGTTTAAAAGACATTCGTCTCCGAGCTATTTCTTCTATCGCAGCCCTCAGCAAAGCTGCTGGGAAGGGGGTGTCTGTAGCGTCGATATTAATCCATTGAATAATTAATAATAAACCGTTCGACCTACTTAGGTACGTATTTGCAGCCGAAATCAAAACAAAGCAACCTACCTGTTTCAAGATCTACTTGCCTACTCGCGACAATACTAAGGCGCACTCAGTCCGGGATACTACGAGAACTCGCCAGAAGGTTCGAGTCTACGGCCTATGCATAATCGCCGCAATGTCGAAGGTTCCTGAAACGTACAGTCTGTGCGAGTGCCTAGGATTTAGTTGCCATCCATCTACCTACTGCTACCGTCGGCCGTCTAGTATAAATAGGCCCGACGCAGCGAGCATATCATCAGTGTTCAGTAATTACTATTGCCGGCCGCACCTACTTGCGTTTTACTACAGTTTAGTTTCGCGCGCATTCCTTTGTACGTAACCAACGTGAAATATTGTGATTGTAAAATCAGCTGACAACTAAAAAATAAACGTTATACCTGAGTGAGAGATCTTTTCATTTATACACCACGATAACCACACACTATTTGAATGAAAAAAAAAAATTAAAAATTATAGATGCGGGCTTGGCCTATTTCACCATATCGCTCGCCATACATTCCCAAAGGGTTACCTCTGGGTTTCGTAAAAGCTAGTCATGTGGAAAGAATGCCAGCTGATGTGTGAGTGCCCCAGTGGAAACAACTGTGAGTCAGACCGAGGAAGAGGTGAATAGACTGTGTGAAAGATGATTAGAACAGGAGTGGAGACGAATGACGAGGGATCGCAGCCAGTGAGAAGGCTAAATCCTACCGTGATGACCATGAAAAAGCAAGAATAGAACGAAATAGTCCTCACATTGAGAATTTGCAGATTATCCCCGATCAGCTTGACATAGTGATTGGGTCCGACAGAGACGGTGTAGCGGAACTCGCCCAGCATGTCGGTTGTGGAGGCACTGTGCAGCAGGGGCTGATGTGGCTGGGTCTGCTCCTCCGAGCCCGAGGAGTTGAGGGAGTTGCTGGAGCCGGCCATGGGCAGGCCCGTGCCCTCGTGGCGCACCGGGGAAGCGTTGCGCCGGATCGTGTCGCCGATCAGATGCTTTGCATGACTGAAATTAATTACATAATTTGATGTAATTGAAGATATTGAATACTAACAGTATGCATAGGTAGGTATGTAAGTGTGTATACATAACAGAAAATAAATCAAAAATTTCACAAACTTTGATTTTTATACAAATTTACAGTTTTATTCCGAGATTGATGAAATTCTGCAAACTTGACCTTCAAAGCAAGAGGAAGGTTACTGTCTACTTCTGATTTCCAAAAATTCCGCATGAAGCCCGGGCAACGTAGGAGACTTTAGCTACAAATATATAATTGAGGACTTATTCTAAATATAACATTAAATTATGTTATGATAGAAAGAAAAAATATTATTATTCAAGCAGTATACTGTTTTGGAAGTGGATATATGTAATTATAACAAGCCTGGATTGGCTATAGGGCAAGTAGGGCAAATGCCCGATGGGCCAGACTGACCTTAGGGGTGCCATTGCCAGTGTGGGGGGCAACCGTATTGCCACCACAATGGGCCATGGGGGAATTTTCGAAATTGTCAAAGTATAGGATTAGAAATTATGAAAGTCATTTCAAGTCCCAGTCTGGGGACCTGATGTATAATGAATAAATATTTGTACCTAGGGCACTATGCCGTATGATATGAAGTCAAAGGGTTAAAAGTCCTGTGATGGAATAGATGACAGTGAAAAGTTCACCATCGTAAAAGATAAAAAAACCCGATATCTGTTGGTCGGGAGACACAAAAGAGTTCACTTTAAATAAGTGAAATGATGCAGAGGAAGTTAAAATATTGAATTTACTAACTTGACATTCTCTTCATTGGGTCCAGTGATTTGCACCAGCCTTTCTTTAGCTCCAGGGCTGACTGCAAATAAAATATTTACAATTCAGATGGTCGAAATCACAATAAACATGCGGCTATCAAAGGTTAGTATCACATACCATACACGCCACTATCTCACATTACGTTATTAGAGCATATTACTCGTGTGTAGCAGGTGCAAATACATTCATTGTGCAAATCTGAAAACAAAAATTATTTCTCAAAAAGAAAAATATCCATTTCAAATTGAAAATAACATTTAAAAGCATCTCATGAAAAGTGTGCAAACAAAGAATAGTAAATTGTTAATGTTATACTTATTATTTAACCATAACCAGATTACTAGAAAAAAATTTATTATGAATTGTGTGGGTTTTGTATTTATCAACAAAAGTTTCAAATAAAGGTTTTTTTTTTATAAATTTTTAGTGCAATTAAAAATTTGTGTAAATTTCAGTTGGCACAGTAAAAATTAATCAACTCATCAAAATGAACATTCGTCAAATTAAACTCTTGTTAAATAGCAAGCATTTTTAATTAAAACACATATTATTAATGCACGCAGCACTTCATCACAAGATTAGTAGACCTGAAAAAGAAATGGCGGAAATTTTATGTGTTATATTTTGGGTTGTTGTTGAAAACATTGTAAATAATTATAACGGGACCAAAACAATTCAATGCCTGAAAATTCTTTTACAGGTTTCAAATTAAGTGTTTTTGTAAAGAAATTTGTTTCATTTGAACATTCATAGTATTGTGTTAATTGACATTTTAATTATTATTAAATTTGAAAGTTTTCAATACTAGTTAGATATGTGTGTTCAGTGTGTGACCTGTGCCTTTTTTTCCTGAGTTCAGAACAAAAAAGGATTAAGTTTAAATTATCTTTGGTCAATTAATATTTTAAATATTCCAACTTTAGAAAACAGATGAAAAATAAATGATCTAACATTTTTATCAAAATTGTTAAGTTGAAGTTTAATGCTAAATCACTATTTTCAATTAATCTACAAATCGGTTAATATTATGAATACCAAAAAATATGCTTTGGATAAATTGAATCTTTTCTTATGCGAATTTTATGTCCATTATCTATATTCGTGGCGATATAAGGCGAACTAAGAATATACACATTTCTGGTTTGTGGCTTCCTCTTAAACTTTAAACTCGATTGTTGTGTACTCTTGCACTTAATAAATCTACTTATTCCTAAATGAACTACTAGACAAGTGTCAACATAGTATAGATATCTAATTCCAACTGTAGTTAGCATTCCCCAATACAACGTTTACAGCTTGGTAACAAATATGTACACAATATGGATGTATTTGATAATAATTTGATCTTGGAAAACTTCAAATGCAATATATGTGAACTATTTCTATCAAGTTTATAAATTATAGTTTACAATTTTTTTTAATAATATTATCTTTGATTTGGAGGTTATTGGCAGATTAATTATTTTTATGTAACTTATTTATATTTTATGTTAATTCTTATGAACTTTTAATTATTATTATTTTCATTGTCATTAAAAAAAAAGATGTACTGCATTGTATGTAAAAGCCCTCTAGACGTATAAAAAAATAAAGGTTGGAAAAAAGGTCAAGACATACCACTGTTAACATTGCTAACATTGGTACTTTTTAAAGCGTGAATTAAAAGTAACACATTGAGACGTGAAAAAGGTTATTGTAAAATCACAATACGTAATGAGTGATTTAATTAGTGTGAATGTAATTGGTGGGGTAGTTCATAATGCCATGTAGTATTAGATCACTAAAAATCACAATGCAGATGGACAGTGGCAGCAGTAGTGGTTATGTAGAGGAAGGCGTTGGCGGTGGCGGACAAGAAGGAAGCGGAGCGCAACGCAGGAAAGGAAGGGAAAGCACTGAACCATGCACCACCAAGGCCTTAGCCGTTAGCTTCTCCATAGCACAGACTCCATGTCCTACCTCTCTGAAAGGAAATTATTGTATCGCTGAGTTCTTCAATCATGTGCACCCGCCGTCCCTTGATACCCATTACTGCAAAATAAAACAGGTTTCACTCTCCGCACGGTACAGCCACAATCTCACGGGGAAATATATAAAATAAAACATAGGGATTAATAAACAAAATACTAAATGGACTGAATATATTGGTAATTGGAATTAAATAAATAGGTGGGTAAGATATAAAATCAAATATAAGGATTAACCTCTTCCCTGATGACCTATCAAATGTAGAAATAAATTACAAAAAATCAACTTTTATTTTATTTTTGATGTTAAAGATTACTTTTTTTTCTTCTTCTTTTTTTAGAGTTTAGGGATATGGCATCTATGTGTATGTCGTGCATTAATGGACCAATAGTTTGTTGAAAAAACATCTAAAATACAATAAGAAAAGTCTCATTAATATTTGAAAATATTCTTACCTTGTGATAAGCATTTTTTCTTTGAAAATTTAAATTTATTTGTTTAGCAAAACAGCATCCGTCAAAATCAGATATAGGTACTGTGTTCATTATGTAAAAGGGGCAGTGTTTGACACGTTCTAACGAAAAATTTGTGAAGGATAGCTCAACACTCTGTTCGACAAAAAATAAAGAGCGGGAATTAAATAAATTTTTGAATTTGCTGGCAATGGGTTATGCCATCATTTTTATTTTATTTTATCACGTGGGAAGAGGTTAGCTAAATTAAATGGTGAGAATTTATTGATAAATGAAATTAAATAAATATGTGGGTAAAATGATTGGCCATCAGTCGGATGAATCTCACCCCAGGTAGAAATGTGCTGTCTTTTAATTAAATATGTACTATAAATTGCTATTCGAAGAATGGGGTTCATATTAGGTACACAATATTATATATTAAAATTAAATGAAAAAAGTTTGAATGATAATAATAATATGGGATCTTAAATGAAATCCTATGTAGACTAGAATCAGAATAACACTTCAGTCATTTTATCCTAAAAAAAGACGAAGAAATAGATAGATAGTTTATCATGTTGAATTTGCTTTATCGAGTAATAATAATAAATTATGTTAAATTCTAATCCTTCAAAAAAAAGAGACTACATATATCACAAAACACACAATATCATCAAATGTGTACAACTGTAAGATACACCTAGTCAGTAATCCAATTGAGGTTCCAGATGTGAGAATCGACATGGATTCAAAAAGGGTTACCTTTTCCAGAGTCTGCGTTCCTGATCACCACTTCGTCTTTGGAATAGTTCTTCCCCGGGATCTTGGTGGGCTTGGGGAACTTGCCCGATGTCTTGATGACCTCCCCGGGCCCGAGCAGGGGCGGGGCAGGCGCCTCGGGGGCCGGGGAGGCCAGGGCGGCGAGGGGGACCGGGGCTGGAGGGGACCCCAGGGGGAGGGCCAGCACCTCCATCCCGGCCATCATGTCGGCGGTAGCGAGAAGCGCGGGCTAGAAAGATATACACACTTTTGGTAAAAGGAAAATACACAATAAGATAACACAAAGAGATTATGAACTTACTTAGTACTTTCGAGAGCTTTGCAGACCAATACCGGTGTAGGGATGCTACTAGAATATTCGAGAATGTTCGCCCCGGCCTGCGCAAACCGGTAATGCTGCTAACATTTTTCTAATCGTTCAAGAGTTGAGATCAACTCGCACAACAAATATTACTCTGATCATGTCATATAAACAGAAACCGGGTTCTTTTTTTTTATTCATAGATTGTGTATGACTTTCTCTTATCAAATTACAGAATGATTGAGAAAATTTATCAACAATAATTATTATAATCCTGTCAGATAATATTTTGAAAATCGTGTCCTGTTCTCCTCAAAAGTAGGAGACACATTTGAAGATAAGTTGTTAATTAAATTATTTTTGACCAGTCAGAGGCTGAGTTGGTATCGCGTTTGGATGCCATACAGACGGATTGTGTTTAATTCCTCGGCTGGCTAAGTCCTCCATCACAACACAAGCAACATTTTCCACTTACCGTGGTGGTAGTAGGATGATTGTCTTTTTTTTTAAAGAAAAAAAATTAGTTACTAATGACTTGTAAAGTTAAGATATTAACGAGTTCAATTCCAAAGTTCTAGTTCAAATAAACTAAATATCACAAACACATTTAGTGTGCGTTATTAGCCTTCTCATAATAACTACAAAATGGGAGTTTTCAAAGCATTGTGTAAATTATTAGAGTCCATTTATAGCGCTTCTTGTAAGTAAAGCAGAGTGAACAATTAAAGATCGGTTATGTTGCCACTTATTATGAAAAACATGTCTACATTTGTATAAAAATAAAAGTAAATTACTTCAGCATGAGTGACCCTGTGCTTGTAGTATAGACTCATGTTGTCAGTTTCTTGCCAGTTCTTGGCACGCAATTCAATCAGTTCCAAAAGGTGGAGCCGCGACCTCTTATCCAAGTTTTCGTCCTGCGAACCATTACGGAACAAGATGAAGAACTTGTCCAGCAGGTCTTTGTACATGGACTCCAGCTGGGCCCCGTGCGTCTTCAGATGCTGGTACATCAAAGCCACATTTGACTGGAAGCATCTGTCGTAGTTGCCCAGCGATATCTCACAAGCCACAGTTTGTGATAGGACTATCAAGTCGTCAACTGGAAATCACAAATTTGCATTTAGTTACCGTTAGTAGGAAACGAAAGCAGAAAATTATCATAGCCCATCCAATCATTCTTAAAATCCATTTTTCGTAGTTCGAAACATTCTTACCAATATTATATATATTTTTTAAATATGGTAATTATTCGGGGTCCCTGGCCACGCTTGATACGATATTTTTTTAAATAAAACCTTTTGATTCACCTTAATTACTACAAAAGGCAAATATCTGCATTTGGGAAATTTTTAATTTTAACATTCTAATTTTCAATTAAGTAAAATAAAAATTCGCTTTCGTTGTATGGAATGACAGCCATTTACAGTAAGTACTTAAGCGTGGTCAGCGATCCCGAATATTCACCAAAAATATGACTAGAATAGCAATTTTCGTTATTATTGTAAACACCTAAAAATAATATTACTCATCAGAAATATAAACAAAACTGGGAACATTGTGCAAATCCAATATTGTGTATGTATTTGTTTAGACAGAAAGCAAATTACCTGTATTTATCTTTAGATCCATTACTGAGTTCCTTGTGTGAATAGATGTTGAGGTAGACCTCAACGGTCGCGGCATCTCCAATTTTTTAACTGTGCGGGTCATTTTCGTAGTGGTCGACATCATTGCTTTCCCTGCTGCAAATAAAAACCAACAAATGAACACAGACAAATTCAAAACACTAAATTAGAATAGCGCGAATACGTAATTAAAAATGTCAAAAAGTAAACACCAATGTGTCACAGTTATGAATAACCTTTATAAAATTGTACATCCATATAGAGAAACAATGAATGAACGCATTTTAAACTAAAAAAATATAATAAGCTCGTGGAGACTGCGAAAGTAGATCTTCGGAAGTGAAAGGAAACCAACAAATTCGCAACAAGAAAACACTATTTCCCATATTTATTACTATAACTTGAAACCGTGGTAAACCATACAACAATAGAAAAATAATTATTTCTGCAATTCTTATTGTGTGTTTAGTGAAAAAAGCAAAAAATATCAAAATTCCGTACCTCTCGCTACGCCATAAAACAATGACAAAATGTATGACAAGTCACCGACAACACACCTACTCGAATCTATCTGGAATCTTTGGATTAGGGATGGGACATATTCAAAAGCATCCGCGAACAGTAAGGTGTTATTTATAGTTTTTAAAGTATATTATCTCAATTAATCGTGATGTAAATGGCTTAAAATAAGTTATAAGGCTCTCCTACGCGTAAAATTCGGAACGAGCGCTCAGCGCGTCGCTCCAGACCCTGTGCAGCTGTGCAACAATGAATCACGCTTCTCAAATCGAATATTTCGACAAAGCAAAATCGTACATCCCTAATTTATCCAAAGACAATTGACAAAGTTCCGCCTTATTCGCGAATGATTTGTCAACTAATTTAGATATTTTAATTTTGTCAAAGCAACGCACCCACTCGTATTATTACGGTGACACATAACGACTAACGACATAACTTTTTTTAAATATGTGCAAAGTATTTGTAGTTCTAATATAATACAGCTCTTGACTAATCGTGTGCGCGGAGTATTATTTTTATGCTGTCACAACATATTTTAACACGCTTCAAAGTAATATTAATTTTTACAGGGTTCTTGTATAGTTTCCAAAAAAGTTCCTACCTATTGGACATATTGGACGACCTCCGTGGTGTAGTGGTCAGCAGTTGTATTTGGTCCGGGATTTTATGTTTCGAGTCTCATGAAATAAAAAAAGTATTACTTTCAAACAAAATAAAAAGGATCGCTGGCCACGGAAAACCTTTTGATTTACCTTGATTACTATCAAAGGAAACTGACTGCATTTGGGAAAAAGGTACTACTTTGGCCGAACTCGAAAAATAAAATAAAGGTATTTAGGCATCTTTTATAAATAAAGAAATATTTAGAAAAAAGTTTTGGTATATATAGGTTAGGTAAGTTTATTGTAGGTTATTATAGGTTAGGTTATATAAAATAATTATACTTATAATAATAAATAATATATGCTTTTGAAGTAGGACACTATTTTGCTGGAATATTAATTTACATTATATATTTTTTTAATTTACCTTATTCAATTGTCTCTAGCCGTTCGTTGTTCTGTTTACAAATTGATCGTCCAAAATAATTAACTTATCGGCGGGAGTTGGGGGGACGTGCGAAAAATATTATTATGTTGTGTAATTGTTGTTCTTTTGGTGTATTAGGTTTTCTTAAAGTTATTAGAAAGTAGGAGTTTTTATTAGAATGGTTGAGGAGTCACAACTATCCAACAAAAATGTGGAAATGTTTGTAGTATTGCCAACCCTTTATATAGATGTCGAAAAACTGAAATAGTGAGTGCTGGTCACAGACGTAAAATCAGGATACCAGTGCGACTATCAAGTAATTCTGATTAAAGATTTGTTTACATTATAATATTATTAATTATTTCACATTATTCGTTTCAATTGTTCTTTATACTGGCTGGTAGATAAAAAATCTTTGTTTCATGTCACAGCCATTGTTTTTCTTACCTGCATGAAGTCGGCCACTTATGTAAAGTCGGTAATACCAATTGACAGAAATTATTTGAAATGGCTGTCATCCCGTACCATAAAAGCAAATTTTCATTTTATGTAATTAAAAACTAAAATGCTAAAATTAAAAATATCCAAAATGCAGTCAGTTTCCTTTTATTATAATTAAAGTGAATCAAAAGGTTTTATTAAAAAAAATATTTCTTATTAGCCGTGGCCAGCGATCCCGAATATTTATCAAATAATTTTAAAAAATCAGACTGTTTTGTTTCAATAAATTTGATATTTGGATTTAACCCATTCGAAGGTTTTAACGTTGGAATGCCGAACTCTTATATTAAGATGGGACATGAAGCGGTCTAATAAAGGTTTCTTTATTAGACCTATTTTTTTTGGTTCTGCACACCGTGAGTAGTTAGAATTTTTTAAATCTAAAAACTAACTTTTAAGTCTTCCCAGAATAAACAATGAAATTTTATCTAACGTATTATAAATTTTCCCGTCAAATGTCATAAATTAATGTGGAAATATTTTTATTTAATTACTGTGACAATAGCTGGACAGGATAACTAGGTGGATAACTAAAAAAGGATAAATAAAAATAGTAAACGGCCGAGTTGCTGCCGAAGACTGCGATGTGAAAAAATAATACAATTTTTAAAATGCTGTATTTATTTTATTGAAACTTGTTACACTAAGAATCAGTGGCGGCTCGATGGTGAGGACTGACATTTCTTACACATACTGTAAAATCTCTATAGGTATAATATAGCTTAATAATAATAATGCAATATCTTGCAAAATTATCATCAAACGCATGCGACTCCAGCCCGAAACTATGTAACTTTCTTGATTTAAAATGGTCATCAAAATGTTCATCACGAGGGGATTTAAATCTTCGTCCCCGATAATAATGAAATTCACATAAAAGTGAATTTACATATCCTTACAGGGATACCTCGGAATGTCCCCGTGTGCGCGCTAGGTTCGCATCGCTAGTCGACATTGTCACTAGTGTGCTCCAAGACATGACGTGGAGCATCTCACCAAAATTCGAGCTTGAAAATGATCTTTAAAAATTAAAAAATTTCAATATCATTTTTCTGCAAAAATGTTAATTGCTGTTAACATGCTGCTAGAATTCATTCATTTGGTGAAGACTGAGCAACTAGTTTTTTCTATTTAGCAGGTTTCGGGAATATCTGGTAGGGATCATCCCCAGGGCCCCCGATGAAGAACCGCCACTGCTGAATAAATACACAGCATCTTAAATATTTTGTTTAACACATAAATTGTATGGCTTTAAAAAGCAGAACCACTGTACAAAATTATTTCTTTACCTAAATGTGGCACTGATTTTCTTATAAATTAAACACAAAGTGAATGCACAAATTAATAAAATATTTTTTTTGTGGGTAAGACAGACACTTCTTTTACTTGACAATTATTATTTGCGAACACAGGTGAAAGGAGTTTCCAAATTAAAAAGGTAATTTAATGCAACTCCAAAAGGTAACTCGTTAATAGACCTGTGTCGCATTTGGTAAGAATAAAATACCCCTTTATTTGTAAAAGTATTGTACATACATATTATGTAATTCTGATGGGTACATAAAAGCTATCCCTAGATAAAAATAGATGCAAGTTAAAATCACTATACAACAACTGAAAAGGTGTAAAAAATGGAATGTTTCATTTAAAATAATAAATGTATAAAATTAATTTAAAACAATATTTTGAAATGAAACATAATAAATTAACACAACGACGACAAACACAGTGGCCAACATGATATTAATAAATATACATACAGGCTAGCAAAGTCATTAATTATTTGGCCAATAGATACATCGGGGTGAGGGTAATGAACTGTCCCATTAATTTCCCCTTAGCCCCATTAATTTCAACCAAGGCTCCAGAAAAATAATAAAAAGGAACTACAAACTTGAACTAATTTAATGAGTTTTTAAATGTCAAAGTTTACTCAAACAACTTTGGGGTGTTTCACAGAAATTAAAATGTAAGATTATCATCAAATGATGATCGCGCCATTTTGTTTTTTGACATTAGAAAGGTCCCCGTTAAACGCAGATTCTACATCGGTTTGGGCTTTCTACCAAATTAAGATCAGTTAACAAGTATAATAACATGACAGTTCTTTTTTCTGTTGATCAAAAGTTATTCAAAAGCTGAAACAGACCTAGAATTGGCGTCTAACGGGGACTTTATAAATGTCAAAAAAAATAAAGTGCCATTATTCAATGACATTACATTTGAATTTCTGTGAAACACGCCAACCGCGTCAGATTTAGATACTTATCACACTCTTTTTGTACAAATTAATAAATTACACATAGCAATACAAAAAAACTTTGAAATATTCTATACAATTGCAATGTAAATATTATAGTAGGGAATCTGACAGGGCATATTCGCAAGTTGCAAGTCGCGATTAATTGCAGTCCGGCGATTTTGTCGAACAGTTTTAGCCTTTGCCGAGTGCTGAGATTACTACGAGACTACTTTTGCAAACAGGGTATAACTTAATTTTTAAAAACATCCTATTATCTACATTACACGTGTGCAGTTAAACATAAAAAAATATTAAAATTAAAAAGGTACTTAGAAAATTTGATGGTGCAGAAAATTTTAATTATTTCATGCTTGGTTACATTGCTCTATTATACTATTATTAATTATAATATTAAGTAATTCACATACATGTATTTTCAAATGACCAAACTTTTTATATGTTGGATACCGAAGAAAATAAGCACCGCCACGCATTGAAATGGACTGTACTTACATAATGTATATATTTTATAAGTAATATATGTAAATGTTTATTCTCATGTGAATGGTATTTATATAGGTAGGTATATAATCAGAACTATTAATTAATCTAAAAGTAAAGGAGATTCAAGATGCGAACAGACAAAAATCATGATCAACAATCGCCAGATTATTAAAACAAAATGCAAAAAATTGTTCAAATATAACATTATTTTTATACAATAGTTTGAACTCAACTCAATGAAATAATATCTTCTGATATTTGCTTCACAAAATAAAGCAAATAAAAAATATTTTTTCAAAATTTTCAAATGCTTTTCGTTGAAAGTGTAATACATAGTTGTTTATCCAACCGCTTAATTTCCTAAACTAAAATAAACAGGTTAATTTTATGACCATAAACTGACTACAAGGAGTTAAATATTTTTAAGCTTACAATATTCAATTATATGAGAGTAGCCACATGATTGAATGAAGCTTTTCTTACATACTATGGGAGAATATTATTTTGTAGGGCTTCATTGAAATCAATACATAAAAAATAGTTTTTCTTAAACCTTAATACATACGGTAACATAATTTAACCAAACCGACTTAATGATGAAAAAAAACTTTAAACTTCAAAATTGTCCTTAAGGACATAGTTTTAATTTAACCAAACCAACTTAACCACCGTATCGTTGAGCAGGATTTTAAGCAAATCAACTAAACTGCAGCATCGCTGAGGTGGATATTTAACTAAACCAACTTAACCACCGTATCGCTGAGCTGGATATTTAACCAAACCAACGTAACCACCGTATCACTGAGCTGGATACTTCCCTGAACCGATGATGAAACAAAAAACCCTACCGAGATTGTGAGAGTGCGTAAACTTGGTAGATATTAGTATGAAGTTGGAATTATTAATAGAAGAAATGCACAGCTGCCGGTACATAGGCGACAACAATGCGTGCGAACCGTAGCTCAAGGGTTAATGATGACAAAAAACTTAAAAAAATGCTATTCATATAAATTATAAATATAGCTGAAGTCTAAAATATTGTCCTTGTGAGCATTGTTTTAATTTAACCAAACCAACGTAACAATGTAAAAAAAAAACTTTAACGAAAATGCTAAAAACATGTAAATTTGTAATAAATACAGAATGAAGTTTAAAATTGTCCCTGCGGGCATAGTTTTTGGCTGATATTGTTGATTCTATTTTTAATATGGATTGTGAGGTCGACGGAGAGGTCTTCGACGCAGTTGTATCTGGTCCTCTGGAAACTGAAGATATCAACGAGACACAGCATGATCTGCTCCTTGAAGTAGAGGCAGGTCTCCCGGAGGCTCTCGTCGGGGCCCAGGAAGCCCCAGGCCATGAGGGGGGACATCTGCTCCGAGATCATGTAGAAGTGCGCCATGAAGCCCTCCGCGTTCTTCAACATCCGCTTCTTGGCCTTTAGGACCGACCACACGGCTGTTGTGAGAGCCTGCCAGTGAGAAAGAAGAATAATAAAATACAGGCATAAATTGTACTTAAAATGGGTGTCTGGGTGTAAAGTGCACAAACTTCGGGATGTAATTCTGCACAATGGTAGAAGTAAAAAAGAAAAATAACTTTTTTTCGAAATTCTGTTTGTTTTTGCCATAGTAAAATATTTTTCAACAAAGGTATTTCATTTTCTCAACACAAAAAATTCAACTTTTGTACCTGAAAACTACCTTAACCCTTTAATTATTAGGAGACCAAATTTGTCCCCAAACATCATACGAATTTGGGTTCCTGATATTTAAAGGGTTAAAATGTTGAAATTTCGGAAAAGTTATTTTTACTTGTACTGTCACATGGAACCACCTCTTAAAGTTTGTGTACTTTATCCCCCCAGACACCATGTATATTCAGATGCTAAAATAAGGAACCAAATGTCTTGTAAAAGTGTAATAGTTACAAATGTATTGTAATAGTGCATGTTGATCTGAATTAAAATTTAAGGAAAATATTTTTTTCATGTGAGGCTGAAGGTAGTTGCGACGGGAAGGAGATGAAGAAGTGCCTGGCTATTCAGATCTGGTCACCGAAAACGGCTAAAGTCAATTAAAGCAACATTTCAATTCTGAATGGTGGTCTTACACCAGGGCAATACTGAGAGTATCTTCCATTCTTGAACATGCTGCAAATATACTATATATTATTTTAAATGAATAAATTCTGAAATAACACAAATTCATCAAATAAAATTTATTGAATTATTGAAGACAATATTAGCGATTTCAAAACGAAACGGTCACATCTAGGACATGATCCTAGATGTGACCGTATCCTTTTCTGATTTTTCTGTTTCAGATTTTCGTTTAGAAATCGCTAATATTCTCTTCAATAATTAAATATTACAATTTGAGGTTTTACTCGATAAAGTTATTCGAAAAAATAAAAATAAAATTTATTGCTCACGCCGGGATTTTATCCAGCTACCTTTGGATTGCTAGTCGAGAGCCTTATCCTCAACCACGGAGGCCGTCAAGTTAAATTAATCGCCAAAATTTCAAAACATACTTTTGAATAAATGTAGGCAAGATAATATTATAGTATAAATGTTGGGTAATCAATTTACTATGGGGCAATTGTAGGTAGGTATAGACAATTAATTTTAAAAAGGACACATGAATTTATTTGTGCACACCGAAAGTATGATAAGTCACTAGTGATAACTAGCTGAAGTGTGTAAGTTAAATCAATTGTGTTATAAAGTGCCCTTGAGGTGATTTTTCTTACGAAAACGGTGATATAGAAATAATCCAAATATTGTTATTGTTAGTCAAAAGAGGTTAAAGAGAGTAAACACCGTTTCTTTAAATCCGTTGGACAGCCAACGGTTCTGCACCACGGCAGTGACGGAAGAGGGCGGGGAGGCCAAGTCCTCAAAGGCGTCCAGCAGGATGTAGTCCAGCACCACGTCGTAGAAGGTCAACACCTTCACCCCCTTGTTGCCCAGCTCCTGCTCCAGGGCCTCCCAATTGTTGATATCACTCACCCACGTAAGCATCTCCTCGTAGGCCACCAGGAATTCTTTCGGGTCCTACAATTAACATAAATTTTATAGTAATTATATTATTTATTTAGAGAATTTATGTAATTACAGGTTGCGGCCTATAAACTCCCATCTTTGAAAGCGAATTAAATAAATAAAAAGTATTTCTAATAATGAAAATTTATTTTTAGTTAATGAAAGATCATAATTTCAAGTTTTAAACAAAAAAATTTAAGGTGGTGCCCACCGTTCTCTTTGTACTGATGCAACCGATTTCTAAAGCTCCTCTTTACATATTTCAACATGTCCATCAAAATTCTTAGTCGAAGATAATATTCTTCAGTTGAAGCAGGGTTTTAGGGCGGGGTTGGTAATCCTCTGCCTTGAGATATCCTCATAAAAAAATCAACTTATTCGGCAGTATTCCGGCCCGAATTCCGGTGGACATGTTGAAACGTAATCTACAGAAAAGACTCAGATATCGGTTGCATCAGTGCATAGAGAACAGTGGGCCACTTCACAAAAGTTTTGTTTAAAACTGCATGATTTAAAACATGAAATTATGTTTCGATTTCGAAAAATCAGTGCAAGTGGTTCTATCAATGTTTTATAATAAGCCATATTCTCGGTAATTGTTTAGTTTCGGTTGCCTCCTTATTGTACCTTTTTTAAATGTCTACTCAGAATATTCTCATTTCTGAGCACAAACTGCCTCCTGTTTTATATTATGTTTTAGTTTTAATGTTCTTGTTTTCTCCTGTTCAATACAAGCACTGTTATTGTTATTCCTTGTTTTATCACCGTTTTGTATAAACTATAAATTTTGTGTTATATTATTTGATCTGTATTGGGTAAGGCTCACTGTAGGAATAATTTTAAGAACATTACCACTAATACTAAATTACTATTTTTAAGTTTGTTATACATAGTAAAGTTGAAGTAAAATGACACAAAACTGCGCTATGTAAATGCTATGTTATTATTATTATGATGGTTGAAGTGTAGAAGTAAAATAGATGGTTAACTTTTTTTGAAATATTATTATATTTTCACTCACAATTTTTCAAGAGAAAATATTTTGTATACAAATAATTTTACCGCAAAACTACCAAATGTAGGAATTTCGAAAAAAGGGATTACACTTTTTTACTAGTATTATCACGTAGAATCATTTCTCGAAGTTAGGGACACCTTGTATATATTTATAGAAGATTACAGTTTGATTTAATAAAATCACTAGGCAGTAAGTGGAATGCATATAAAAATAGTTGTATAAAATCAATGGTAATGGGATAAAACAGAATAGTAACATGGTAAAATAATAGTTAAGATTGTATGTTTTTTTTCTTCACTTTTATTAATGAATGTTCTGTTTTGTCATGGAACTGTAAAGTGTAAAGACCTTGTCGGCAAACAGCAGCAAGTCAGAAAGCATCTGCCGGCCCGTGTCTGCGAACCAGGACCAGGTGTTGGGATCCTTGAACATCAGCTTAAAGGCCAGCCTGATGCAGTGTAGTTTACACAGGTACTCCACGTCTGAGCCGCACTGCACCACCTCCGTGCGCAATGTTCTGTAATATTTATTTTAAACCATAATAATAATAATATTAGAATATTTAAATATTGAAGACAATATTAACGACTCGGCAATGAAAAATGTGAAACAGAAAAAGATTCAGTCGCATATGGAATTGAACTCAGGACCTATTCCTTGCCGGGGAAGTCCTCTGACCATTGAGCTAATTCGACCATATCAACTTACTGTGTCATTTTTTACTGTATCAATGATTGAATATTTCATTTTGAGGATTTACTAATTTTATTGTATTTGGTTTTACGTCCAGTTGGGCTTTTACATGGATATACCTAGTGAGCTATCGAAAATTATCATGTATCCTCTTCGTTAGTGATTGTGTCTGATAGTTGGTTGTGTATGTATGGCAGAAGAATGTTACATTTTTTCTTGTGTTCCTAGTCAGCACATGGAATTTAATAGTGGCAACGATGGCAGGGCTGTCAATTGCGTTGTTAATGGCTCCGTGTAAATCAGGTCTGACATAATTCTCCTGTCAGACAGTGTTATTAGATGCAATTGATTCATCAAACTGACATAATTAATGTATTCAATTGGAATTTTGACCTTAACATTTATATACCTAAGAAATTTGTGCTGAACTCGTGAGTGAGCTTTATATAAAGGAGATCAAAACTCATTAAATCATTCCACTATGAAAATAATATTTTGCGATATTTTTTTATTAAATACACATATCAATGAAGCTATTATTTATTAATGTTTTAATTAAAATAAAAAATTAAAATGTATAAGAATCGCACACTTTTAGAAAATTGAATGTGAACAGACCTGCATGGTATCCCAGTTTCAAATTGCTTCAAAGCAGACTGATACAAAGACAGATTTTCCACATCGGGGAAGTATTCAGAAAACTCTTCGAATTCCCGAAGATCAGCAACCTGCAAAAGAAAGAAGAATTTTTTCATGGCCAGAAATGAATGTATTTATTTTTCTCTGTCTATTTAGTCCTATGTAAGTAAATTAAATAAATTTTTGCAAGATAATATATTAACCCTTGAGCTTGAGCTGGGATTTTTAAACTTGGAGCTTCAAGCTTCGATCTTTCAACTTGGAGTTCTAAGTTTTTAGCTTTAAGTTTGGAGCTTTAAACTCGGAACCTTAAGCTTGGAGCTTTAAGTTTTAAGCTTAGAGGTTACTGAGCTTAAGTTGACAATATTTTGACAAAAGGCGTATCAACTGTCACCGAACTATGATCAAACTGAACGGACTATCAAAGCGGTGGAGCCAACGAACATTGTGTGTTTGGTGTGTAAACCTTCATTTTGCTGTATATGTAATGTCGTTTAATTTAAAATAGTTTAGGTAAATAGACAAATACATATTAAACTTATGGGCCAGATCAGCTCTGGTAATAAAAAAATCCCAAAAAATAAATAAAATCAATTTACTCAATAAACATTTAGACTTTTCAAATAGCCCCATTTAAAACATATTCCCTTCCCCTCCACCTACTTTCACCCCTACCTCCTCCTCGCCCCCTTACCAAAGTTGATGTTCTCTCTCCCTCTTCTATCTTATCTATAAATACACTGTTACTCTGTTATTGATTTAATATATTTTTATGTAACCCTGATGAAGGTTCATGGTGAACCGAAACCGGTTGGTTTTATATATTGATATATACAATAAAGTGGAATTAAAAACAAAGTTATTTTATTCTAATTATTATAATTGTGTATATCTACAAAGTTTTTCATGAACACCTCGCTAGGAGAACCTGTGCTGAGGTGTTCATGACGTTTTTAACAGTTATACGGTAATTATTAAAACATGGTTTTTTGGAAAACCTTGAAAAACGAGAAGATGTTAATAAGAATTATGTTAGTTAATAGGGCAGTATATTGTGCAGAGAGAAAGAGAAGGGACTGACAAGTAAATAAGTTTTTTTATGAGTTGGGTAAAGGTAAGAATACACTGGGCCCACGTACGAAGCGTATACATCGCTACGTTCTCAGGCCGACTTGCATACTTGTCCTACGCACGCCTTGCAAATTTAAATCGTAGATCTGGACAGCGCAGATCGGCGTTGCATGGGGAGGGTAGTAATACGTTGCATGTGACAAGTATGTTTCTGAAGCGTCTATTTTTACAGAAAAGTAGTTGGTTTTATAATGCTTTATATCGTACCTCATCTTGCGCCGACGCGAAGGACTCCGCTGACGAGAGGTTGCACTCCTGCTGGTCGGTGTGTTTGTGCTGCGAATTGTGCGGGTGCTGCGTGGCGCGCGTGGAGCCCGGGGCCCCCTCGGCCCCGCTGCCGCTCTCCCAGCGGAACAGCACGGAACGCTGGTCCAGGAACAGTAGCTCGCTTTGCTCCTGAATTTGGAAAAGAGAGAAATCATAAAATATACAAGGTGTATCAGCACAAACATAGCACAATATAATAACCGTCTTACTAATTAGATTCTTACACGCCGGTTTAACATTGGTGTGGTAAAGCCGGCCAAACAAACGCCATGGTAACAAGTCAAGCTTTTCAGTCTTCTGAACTTACGCGCCACGCATATATACACCGCTTTATTAGTAAGGCCGTTTAGTATTTAAACTACATAATTAGATCTACTTACAAATTGATTATTTTTGCATAAATAGGGCATTAATTAACAATAAATACACAATTATTTGGTATTTTTTGAAGTACCGCTATTAATAATTGTCATTTACTTTTTGTTTGTTTTATTCTCTTTTCGTCTTAATTGCTGTATTAAGTTCAATTCAAGGAAGTAAGTTCTTTTCTTTTCATGACAGTGTGTCTATTTAATATTATGATGTTTAACTTAACATAACTCCTACTAACATAACATACAATACTACCAGCAGGGGTGGAACCACAGTGTCCTCCTGGAGAGTCGAGAGGAGCATACTGTGTTTTTACTTATGACGGCAGAATAACACTTTCTCAAAAATATGCGAACACTTCAGCACATTCTCCTAGTAGGGTTCACGAAACACTACTACTAACATATGCAGATTCTGATTCCTAACATTTTCTGTATATTATCCATGTAAATTGTAATCATCTGTAAAATGTATGTACAAGGATAGAAATATTTGAACAAAAATAAACATACCCGAAAGATTTTAACCAGCAATACCATAGCATGTCATAGTTAAACTACTTATCAACTATTACGTAGTCTCACTTCTCGATTGCTGCAACCGCATTTATGCCAGCCTTCCAAAATATCGAATTGACAAACTTCAATCAGTGTTTAATGCAGCAGCACGGCTCCAAACCGGGGTTTCTAAATATTCGCATATTTCAGAACACCTTCGTAACCTTCATTGGCTCAAGTGCCCTAAAAGAATCCAGTACAAATTGTGCTGGATGGTGATTAAATCCATCAATGAAATGGCCCCACCCTACACTTCTGAACTATGCGTCCCGGAAAATACTGGTCTGAGACAGACAACTCTTAGATCAGCAACATCATCAGCTGTAGGCAGACTGATGGAACCTAAGCGCAAATCAAATACTAAGTTTAGCGATCGCGCTTTTAGAGCATCTGGGCCGAAGGCTTGGAATAAACTCCCCCGGGAACTAAGATCATTAACAAGTCCAACAGAATTCAGATCTAAACTAAAAACTTACCTCTGCTCTCAAACCCTTATATTATTATTATTATGTCCGATATGTCAGACCTGGTTGTACTACACAGAACCATTAATAACTTAATTGACAGCCCTGTCATCGTCGCAACTATAAAATTCCATGTACTGGCATGCGAACACAAGACAAAATGTAACATTCTTCTGTAATACATACACAACCAACTAGCAGACATACTTATTCTCCTATCTACACTGCATAATGTATCACTTTTATGTATAAGCCTTTTTAGGCGTATAAACAAATAAATAAATATTTGGAGTTAAAAATGTAGATGTCATTTGCCGTCCGATGATATATATTTTTGTAAATTAAAAGCAAAAATATGTATTTTTCCGACACACCACGCCACTGGATACAGCCTAGCGGGTAATTTAATAAGAACCCCGTCTCGTTCCAGCAGCACCCCTGATAAGACAGAGCGCGTATTACGTGATCAGTTGCGACATGTGGTATGATTAGTAGCGACGTGGGATGGATAAATATTTTTGTTGTTGTTTATAATTTTAAAAAAAAATTGGACGGCACAATGACATTTATATTTTTTACTCTAAATATACTCTTCAATTCGTTTAAAATCCTTCGGGTACCTGCTGATACACCCTGTATACAAGGCTGCCCAACTTTTTTAACAATTGGGCAAAATTGACGATTTAAAAATCACTGGCGGGCCACTCTGAATCCTATTTCCATGGGGGGGGGTTGTTAGAGAATTTCTATAAAACATAATTCCCCACAAAAAAAATTCAAAATGAGTGCTCCCCAGAAAATATTTGAAATCCATGGGGGGGGGGTTGTTGCGGAACTTCGCTGAGAAACCACCCAAAAACATCATATGTGTTTCCCCACAACAATTTTTCGAATTCCATGGGGGGGGGGGGGTGGCTACAAGATTCCATTTCGGACGCAAAAATATTATATCAAAAACCGGTGTATTTTTGTTTAAAAAGTAAGTTCAAGAGGTTAGATTTTTTCGTCGCTGATTCTCGTTCTGAGTAGCCTTCGTTGCCAACACTGGTGACCGCGCGCAAGCTGCATTGTTTGTTATACCGCGGGCCCGCGTCACTTTTTCAAATTGGCGGATTTTTTTAAAATGGTTCACGCGGGCCACTTATAATTCGTTCGCGGGCCACATTGTGGCCCGCGGGCCTGGGGTTGGGCAGCCTTGCTGTATAGTGTATGTGTATAAAATGTATTGTATACTATTGAGATGCTGGGTTGTTCATTGCAGCCTGACAACTACCCACGGAGAAAAATGAGTACCACTTTAAAAAAAATACGGTTAAAAATGTGACTGCGTGAAAATTTCTAATAAAATATTAGTCATTCAGAATATATCTAAACACGTGTTCACGCAGGTGGCCTTGTCCGAATAAATATAACGGAAGATTTATTGTTATTAAGTTTAATTTGTAGAACTCCATTTTATTTTTTTTATTTTTTGTATATTCAATAATATTGTTATTGGGTTCATAAAAACAGTTTATTTTTAAACAAGTTCTGCTGTGTAATTATTATTACGCGTGACAGCTGTTTCGCCCTCTGAAGGCATTATCAAACTGTGGGTAGCCCACTTACAGACGATACATTTATATTATTTCTAGGTAGGTAGGTATTTTAAATCAGTAATTGAAATTAAAATACCTACCTAGAAATAATATAAATGTATCGTCTGTAAGTGGGCTACCCACAGTTTGATAATGCCTTCAGAGGGCGAAACAGCTGTCACGCGTAATAATAATTACACAGCAGAACTTGTTTAAAAATAAACTGTTTTTTTAAACCCAAAAAATTTTTAATATATTCAATAACAATATTATTGAATATATTAAAAAAAAATATATATATATATATAACGGAGGATATGAAAAAATATTTATTTTATTTTTATTACCGACTTCCTAATAAGTAACATATTTGTACATTAATGACAGATTGTTATGAAATTTGTGAATTCATTCTTTATAGACCTCCAGTCCCGTTTTTAAAATGAATACGAATAATTTGATCAGATTTTTAATAAATTAACAATATTTCATATCAAAGTTTTCTCCGTGTATATATAATTAATGTATTCGTAATGGAAACAAAGCTTCTTTTCGTGGCACACTCATAAGGGTAGTTTTTATTCTGTAAACAGTAGCCCGGTGTACTATAAACTGCAACTCAGCGTATCACCTCTACTTATAACAGCCATGTAAGTTGTAATGTAAGCATCGAGGTTAATTTGGTCACTTTGGTACGAAGCAAATTGTTTTTTGATGAATTTTATATTATTAAGAAAATACGGTCAAAAATATCACATGAGTTAACAGAAATGAAAAAGAGTAAGAACAATTATCTAAACGGATTTAATCTGAATCAATTACTTGTTTGTAAAATACTGGTCAACAAGAACGCGTTACTTATATTCCCAAGGGCGTCACGTTATTCAATAAATAATCGGTTCTCGAGCTCATCTATCAACATTATATCGAATTTATAAATGCCGCCCCAGATGTTTCGGCGCCCGAGGGCCTCGGGGCACTTCCCGCGTGTCCCCCGCCCTAAACATTAAGCAGGGCCACTTGGAGTAAGCTGCTTTTGCCTGTGGGTATTCAGAGTTTGGTCAACCGTGGAAAATAAGAATTATGGCATATCTTTTCGACAGCCACTTTCGTCAATTATCCCAGAAATTCCAATTTACAACAAGTTGATGACAATATTTTTTGCATCATATAACGTAAAATTGAATCCGCCCTAATGTCAGGCCTACAGCTAGGGGGGACGTATTTAATATTGTAATCCAGGAAGAAAGTGGCGTCAAAACAGAAAGTAGTTTTTTATTTATTTATTTTTTACGACATGTTTTGTATTCAAATGTTTATTTATTATCTAATCAAATTATCCCTACTGTACTACCATCTTACCTGCAGAAGGTAGGCGGCATCCAGCAGCTGCTGTATCTCCCTGCAGAACTCGGCCTCCTCGGGGGTGGTGAGTGCCAGCGTGCCAGCCGCTCCGGAGCCCTGGCTCGAGAAGGCGAACAGGGCGTCCTCCCAGTAGTTGATGCTGGTCTCGAGAGCTTCCATCCCTGCAAAAAATACAGAACATTAATAAATACGTAGGTTCGTGTTTAACGCTTTATTTTTCAGCAAAACGGAAAAGGAAAATGAAACTAATTTCGAGGATTTTTGTAGGGCTGAAATACCGTAAAGATTTTTTTATTTGTAAAATTCGGGTGGTGTACGCCATTTTTGATTATTACTCCATAACAATGGAGGTAAATATCAATTTCCTTTGAGAAACAAATTAAATTAATAAGGTTTTAACATAACCTTTAGGCCTTTGACAATTTCTTAGAATAGGTCTCTAAATGTTAACCCATAAGACAAATAAGTAGTTCAAACCAACATGTTTTCTGTCAAGTTTTGAAGAAATGACCGTCCTTTTTTTCTATAAAAATTTCCAGTTTCAGTTTCAGATTAAAAATTGTGGTGGACACAAACGAAATATCGTGATAATTGTAACATTGGATTCCACAATCGATTAGTACTTCGAATTAGTCGCTCGGCACTACGAATTAATCGTAAAAATAACGAAAACAGAACTTCGATGTCGTCGACCCTTGTTTCTTTCTTAACCATTGACTAAATAATGGTCTTAACGAATTATCATTTCGGTAATGTAGCCAAAAAGTTTTAGGAATTGTTTATTATTTTGTCGTTTTAATTTGTACGAAATGTTATTCTGAATTTTGAAAAAATTGCATTTATTGTGAACATTCTATATTGTATTGTGGTAAGAAAACATATTAACACTGTCAATGTTGTGTTCATCAATGTTGTGTTTGTCTGTAATTAGTGATAGTATCAACCAAGTTTAATTAATGTAATTGTATTTCGAGAGCTTTGATATGAATCACTGTTGACAAACCTAAGAAAAAAAAAAAAAGAAGGTTTAATCGACCTTAATGAAACAGGTCCATTAGTTAGATTGCCTGTTATTAGATAAAACCTCAAAACGTGAGCAGGAATACCAACGTAAGTATGAAAAAAATTGAATAATCGAAATAGGGATGTTTTATATTCAAAGGTTGTGCTACGAGTATGTAGGCAAGTAAATGTGATTGCTCACTAAACGGCGTTTATAAATATATAACCACATTATTGTTATTATTATTACCTTTCGCAAATTATTATTATTTGATTTTGCACCTTATCATTATAAATGAACAAGTTTAATCATAAAAAATAATGGGAAAAATATTCAATTTCAAGTATGTTTCTCAAATAATGACTCATACATTACGCATTTAACGATAATGTCCCCTATCTGAATGCAATGTGACCAAGAGTCATAAATAAATTGCAACAGGGTTATGCCTGCTACGAGTCATTCGTTTATTGTAAATACATAAAAAAAAATATATTTATTGAATAACCAAAAGTAATAAGATATTGAACGAACAGCATAATATGCCGAGTTCACGCGAGTCAATTTTTGTTGATCAGCAACAGAACTGTCTGTCAAGATTTATATACAAAAAGAGAATTTGTTAAACTAACTAATCGCTTCTACCTTGTTAGATTATTGTAAAGATTTGAGTCAATCGGTATGATTTTTGTTGACCGATTTATAAAACATTTTTATGGCATTTTTCAGTGATATAGGCAATAAAACACGGTACTCTCGCTTCTAACGCCCGGAATTTCTTTCTCGGAAAGCCGCGAAATGTGTTGAAATTTGGTGCCAAATGAAGTATTTATCTAATTATTTACGTAGATGTCATAACGATAAAAATAGGCCGTGATTCCACGGATGTGTGTATTATCTATTATCTACATATTTCAATTGAAGAATATTGCCTAAAATCATTATTAATGCGATAAACAATAAATCGAAGTTATAAATGTGGGTTTTATTGTGTATCAGTGCTCTATATATTTATTGTGGTAGAATTTCTACATTAATTACGAAATCAGAAGAGTGAAAAACAATAGTGCGTTAATAGGTAATAAAAAATAGCCAGTCTGGGATGGGCATACGAAAGGTAGTTTTAGACCTGTTTTCCATCAAATCACACCATTTTGCCTACCACATTCCTTTAAGGCCAAGTATAATAGGTACCCTGTTCAGAACGAAACTACAACAATGCCCCCCAGCGGAGGAACTAGGTTTTACTAGCCATTTAAAGACAGTTCTGTACTAAAAAAGTTCTGTTGAAATTCGTAAGATGTCACTAATTATAACTGACTTATATTGTATGTCAATATTTGATTTTTTAAAACACTTTCCCACTGCAGAAGGCTCCGCGCTGACATAAAAAAATACAATAGGTAGGTACCTAGGTAGGTACATCAATGCGCTGTGACCGTAATAAAAAACGTGCTTGAAGACTATTCAAGAGTAAAAAATGCATGTTTTGAAGGATAACAAAAAAATGCTTTTTGTAAGCTTTTTTTAATAAGGATCATAGAAGAAAATAACGGTGCCTAAGTAAATAATATGTAATGCTTTATTAAAAAACAATGTCATGACACAAGTAAAAATAAATTACTACTAAATGGCTACTTATAAATTAACATATTTATAAGTAGCATGTGATAAAAAAAATTATAAAAATATGGGATTCGAACCCGGGTCCTGCATAACGAGAATCGAACGCTCTGCCTCTAGACCGCGAGAAGAGATATCTTACGCGACGAGAACCGCGTATACAACGTGTACTCCTCAATTGACTTGCCCCGCGCAATTTTAAATTTTGAAAAACTCACTTACGGCTGTGTTTTTTACTAAAAAAACTTGTCAAGCACGTCTGCGAGGGTAATTAGTCGCGTTATCGGCCTTGAGTCACTTGACGGTCATGAGTCGGTTTTACTCCGGTCCTCGAAAATGCATAACGCGCGTAAAGAAGTTTCACTTCAATATATAAAAATCGTATGTAAAGTACATTAAATTTGAAATAAAAAAATTATGAACGTATATATCATGTACCAAATAAGAATCAGCTAAGCACACCTCACAATAAATGTAATATTATTTTACTTATACAATAAAAAATTGTGAAGACGAACCGTATCAACCTAACTCGATGAACATCTCTGATGCCTGTCCTCAAAATCAATGACAAAACATATTTACATAATATACACAAGTGTGTGTGCGCATGTCCACGTCGAAAACTAACACATGTATAAACACGTGCACAGCAAGACCGTTTGTCAATTTATAAAAAATTACTGGCAAACTTCTTCGTGTATACAAGTAGGTATTATCTTCGCTGACTGATGACACGCAAGATTTTGTTGAAAATTCCAAGTGTCGTTCCGTGATTAACGCCATCTGTTGACATATTTAAAAATAAGCCTTCAGTTCTAATTTCTGCCGTAGTAGCTGAATTAATGTCGCCACTTTACGGCAACATAATTTATTATTTTAATAAACTCGAAACTCTTAAACAAATGGTAATTTAAAAATGTGAAAATAATTTTAAAAAGTGGACAAAAATAATAGAAACTATTCCTCGTTCCTTTTTTTAGAATAAATTTAACCAAATTTTAGTAAACCGCATTTACAAAAACATTAAAGATAGTGCCTAGGAAATAATTATACCACAACCTTATTCTTTTTTTTTTTTTTAATTTCTGAACGAAGTCTTGAAGAAAAACCTTCAAGGTATTTTTTGAGGATATTCAAAATTTAAAATATTTTTTGAACAATACGAAAGGAGGGCCATAAAAAGGTCATATTTCTGATTTAATTTTGATAAATGCTAAGTATTTATAAATTATAAAAATATATAATTTTTTTTTTTCTGGCTAAGAACATCATATTTACCGTATTGCGTAATAATATTTTCATTATTTCGAATTGATAAATTACTAGACACCGCCTTAAATGAAATAGAAATTGAAAGAAAATGTTATCTGATGTGAAGCCATCGACCAAGGTTGTTCGTTCATCAGTGGAACCCCCTTTTAACAAAATTGGTCGACATTTAATATGAACTATAAACCTAATGACGTTGATTCTAAATTTGTTTTAGTCGATTGTTTATATATTATGAGGGGACTAACTACCTAAATAATGCATCATTTTGGGTCATTGAAAAAGCATGTAATATAAAGTGTATTTTTGGAAATGTAAATATAATTTCAGAATAAACGAGGGCATGCCATACTATTTTGAGTGGTAATATGGTTCTTATTATCTGTATATATATTTTTTAAATATGCATTGGAAATCTCACAGACGTTTATAAAATAATTGATATCTAGATACATGTCAGATATACAAAAAATCCTAATCATGTTTTATTCGTTTTAAACATTTTTTGGTTGAAGACGCCATACAAAATTCAAATACGAAAATAATACGAGACTGGAACTAAGTAATGTTCGCGCGTGTCGATTGAGTGTCAAGTCGACACGACCGATCAACTGCTTTCGATGAATTAAAGAGGATTTCCTAAATTCTTTTTAGTTTTAAATGTCATTCAAAAACAGAAAGTTTTTGATCAACAGAAATCGAATATTTTGAACTCGGGATTAGTCATATATAAAGATACTTTTTTTGTACAATAATTGGAAATAAGACCCTGTCTTGAAAACACTTACGCTATAAATGTTTATCGGTGGCCATGATGCGAATAGATTGTGGGAAAACGTCAACACAGTTGGCGGCAAATTGATTGTTTGCTTTTAATGGAAACAATTAACAATAAACTAAGATAATACTATATGCCTGCAAACAAAATAGAGTAGAAATTCAATCAATTTTACATAGAAGCACCAGAAAAAGCTCCGTGGCGTAGGGGTTCCTTTGATTATGGAATCAAAGGTCACAGGTTCAAAACCCGTCGAAGAGTGAAAAAAATAAATTCACACAGGTGATGTTAGTACGTAGATGCTGAGAAGAAGATTTTGTAAGTATCTTTCTTGTTTGAAAGGACTTTACGTACAATGAGGGATTATTCAAAAACAAATTCTATTCCAGTCTATTTTCAACAAGGGGAAATATAAATTTCGTTTAATAGTATTTACTATTTTCGTTTTAATAAAAATGGACACGACGTTAGTGTTCATTGCCCATAAGTGACATATGGATACATTTGTTTTATTGAACGGTCCAAATTGATTCTATTTTCTGTTGAAATTTTTTTACAATAAACGGTGGAAGAATGTACGATGGAAATGAAATACGCAAGAGAAATAATGAAAATACTAGCCCAAATTGGGCTAATATTTTGATCACGAAACACGTGTTATTGTGTTATTGTTTATTCTATGCAATAAAGCAATTAATAAATCGGTACCTAAATGTTAATTCACATCGTAATCACTCAGCTTTTAAAATGAAAATGCTCACGCTTAACCGGCTAAACTTACGACTCAACTATTTTCTATAACCATTTTTTTTTTTTTTTATTGAATAAATAGTTAATACATAATATCAACAAACAAGTCCTGCTAAGCCGATTGAATTGGCTTGTCAACAGGTGCTTAAAGTTAGTTTCAAATACATTTTTTAAAGTTATAATTTACATCTTATATCTACAGAATTAACAATTTTTCATACAATTTTTCATACATATTAAAATAAATATTTTTTTTCCGATAGCCAATTTTTCACCATATATTTAACCTTATTCATAGATTTACATTGCTTTATAGTGTCAGGTAATAAATTAAATATCTTCGGTATGTTGTATTCAAACGTTCTCTGTCCGTATTTATTATTAAATTTCGGAACTATTAACCCGTCATTGCGCGTGAATCTAGTACTGTATTTATGTTCTAATTTTTCTTTATGCTGCGGGGTAAATATATACTGAATTATGATTTTTTGCCATAGTATAGCCTTAACGGGTAAAATTTTGGCACTCTGAAACAGCAACGGTGTATTATGTCTCTGTTTAAAAATATTAGGGACGACTAGTAATTTTACAATTGCGTTTTGTACAACTTGGACTTGTTTCAGATTGGTTATACTAGTATTTCCCCATATGGTTAATCCATATCTTATAATAGATTCTGCCATTGACATATAAATTATTTTAAGTGTTTCAATTGATAGGAAAAAATTTAATGTGTACATTCTGCCAGCAATTGATCTGAGTCTTTTACAGGTTTTTTTAATATGTTTGTCCCATTTGAAAAAGCAATCTACTGTAACACCAAGATAGACATATTCTGTAACTAATTCTAAGCTTTCACATTTACAATTAGTCGGGATATTTTTATGGATGCAATTAAAACTATGAGAAATAATATTAGGATTAAATTGAAATCTGGCATTAGGTGATCTTATATGCATAACTTTGGTTTTTTTAGCATTTATTAATAGTCCTGCATCATGTGACCATTTACAAAGTTGATTAAAGTCAATTTGCATGAGTTCAATTGCAATTTTTAGATCTTTATGTGATATGACCAATGCCGTATCATCTGCAAATACAAAATGTTTAACAAAAGAGAAAAGTTTTTTCATTATAGTTACATAAATTATATATAGTGTAGGTCCCAATATGGAACCTTGTGGAACTCCTGCAGATACATTCTTTGTTTTACTAAAAGTATTATTTATTTTGGTACATATTTTTCTATTTCTAAGATAATCTTTAAATAAATTTAACACATTTCCTCTAATTCCAATTTTTTCTAAGGTTTCTAGCAGTTTTTTAGAGTTAATTGTGTCAAAAGCTTTAGAGTTATCGATAAATAACACAATAACGTGTAATTTATTATTTAATTGATTATTTATATAATTGGAAAAATCTTGCAGTAATTTTTCAGTATTTTTTTTTCTTTGAAAGCCATATTGATTTGGATCTATGATAGCGAATTTTTCAATGTAATTATTTAATTTATTTGATAAAAATTTTTCGAGAATTTTTTCTAACGCAGATAGTATACTAATAGGCCTATAATTTCCCAGTTCAATGTGTTTTCCACCTTTAAATATTGGTCTAGTAATGCTACATTTAAATTCTTGTGGAATTTTTGCTTGCTTTATTATCGTATTGATTAAATGAGTAATTATTGGCCCAAGAGTTTTTATATTTCTTTTTAAATCAAACATTCTTATATTGTCAATACCTGTGCTTTTAGAGTTTTTCATTTTTTTAACAATGTTTTCAATATCAGTTATAGTAGCTCTTGGTATAAATAAACTGTGAGGCAGTTCTTCCAGTACAATATTAGTAGCTTTGTGATTGCAATTATGTAACATGTTGCTGATGCTATCCGAGAAGTAATTCACAAAATCATTTGACACAGAATCCTCAGTTCTATCTTTTAACATATATCGTGTTATTGTTTCATCGCAATCGTTTTTGGGTTTACGTCCTAAAATATTATTTATCACATCCCAGGTTTTTTTTGTATCATTAAAACAGTTTTTAAATTTATTATTATAGTAGTTAGTTTTATCTTTATTTATAAGTTTATTGACAAGGTTTCGTGATTTTTTGTATTCTGTTTCATATGTTTTGTTTGTTGGTGTACTTTTCCATTTTTTATATTGTTTATCCCTTTTATTTATTTGACATAATAATTCACTGCTTACCCATTCATTTATTGCATAAGGTCGTGTTTTCGGTTTTTGCACTATCGTTTTAGAACTGCTCTTGTAAAATTTATTAAATAAAGATTTTATTTTTTCATATAATGAAATACAATCCTTATCCTCTATAAGTTTACTCCAGTTATAATCTCTGATATGTCTATCAATATCCTTTTGTGAGATGATTTGAATATACTTATTTGCAAAGTCTACCTGACGTTTATGACATTTTATATTAATAGCAGTAATAAAATGATCGGCAATATTATTTTCACAGACGCAAGCTGTTATTTTCTTGCCTCTAAATTTGGCAAATATATGGTCAATACACGTGCGAGTAATTTGTCCATTTGATACAGCTTCTCTGGTTACTACATTGATGCATTTAGTTAAATAATGGTTAGTAAGTAAGTTTTCATACGAAGTTACAATATTATCTTGTTCATCAAGCAAATTAAGATTTATATCTCCAAGTAAGATAATATTTTCCTTACTATTAATTGTCTCAAGATATGATGATAATTCCGTCAGAAATGAAGATTTACTGAAATTAGGAGGTCTATAGATATATTTTTGGAATGATATTTACAGTATCTACAGTCCCCTCGTCTGCAAAAATAACTGTGCGAAGCCTATCTACTGTTCTCTGTGGCTAACGAAAATGTCTAATTACCTTCGTGCTTTCATTAAGAAAGTTATCCGAATAAGAAGACGTGTATAATATGTGCACATTTCATGGCATTGCGTTGCCATGTTACCTCTCCGACAGAAACTCATACTGTTAAACAACATCCAACATTCCCCTTCCTGCACCATGTTTAATGTGCCCCCTGGGTCTATGGAACATGGAGCCACCCTCACTGGCTCTGGGCCAACCCCAGCCACGGTGCGAATGGAGAAAAAAATATATACAGTTCATTGTGCGCAAATTCCGCAAGACTTTGAAATCATTAAATATTAAAACAACATTGCTGCACGGATCTCGTCGGAGGAATGACCCAAGTTTGTGCTTTTGGAATTCATATTAAATTAATGGCAGTTTTCGAGAAAAGGGAGCTGCATTATTCTATTCTTTGCTCATTGGCAAGGAGTTTATCGAATTCAGGCAGGCTTGGAGGAACCCAGCGGAGTCACTGAAGTCTTTAGGAAAATGAGAGCTTGCAAAAGAAAAGCGTTCAAGTAAGTGTGATAGTAACTTCCTTCTCGAGTTTAGTGACATTTGACCTTTGTAGTATATAGCAGATCTATGGTGCAATTCACCCACATATACCAGAGAGTTTGAGCTGCATCTAGTCTAGTCTTCGTCCTTCCCCTGCCAATTCCGTGCAAAACTGCTCTACATAAGTTTTGGTATCAGACGGCCGGCATAGTCCAGTGGTAACGCATTGGACTGCCATTCCGAAGGTCGCGGGTTCGAACCCGGCGTGCGCAAATAAATTTTATTTGATTTGATTAATTTGTGTTATTTTCACAATTAATTAATTAAAATAATATATAGTATATTTGCGGCACGTTCCAGAGTGGAAGATACTACCAGTATCGCCCTGGTGTAAGACCACCATTCAGAATTGAAACGTTGCTCCAAATGGCTTTAGCCGTGTTTAGTGACTAGATCTGAATAGCCAGGTACTTCCCCACCTTCCTCTTTCCCTTCCCCACTTACCTTCAGCCTCACAACATCCCCCAATTGGGGATGCCATAGTCTCACTGGCTCCAGACGGGAGCAGTTGGGACTCTTGTGAGGTATTCACTAAAAAAAAAAAAAAAAAAAAAGTGGACAGTTAACCTTATATAATTTAATAATTTTCTTATTATAAAATGTTGTACAATCGAGACCAAATTAATACTAGTTAACTAAAGGCTACCGCGCGTAGGTAACCATCGGATAA
Organism: Hesperophylax magnus; assembly: GCA_026573805.1. Taxonomy (NCBI): domain Eukaryota; kingdom Metazoa; phylum Arthropoda; class Insecta; order Trichoptera; family Limnephilidae; genus Hesperophylax; species Hesperophylax magnus. Next base: position 12,831,962 of record JAIUSX010000121.1, read on the forward strand.
TGGGATGAGTTCCCACTGACGAGTCTCTCGTTATTTGGCCTTACTAATTACCAAAATATATAAAGGAGGTGGGAAAGTATAATTTCTGACACGAAGAACTGGACTGACCCTTACACATAGTTATATTGAAATGATTTATTTTGATTGGGACAATTGATTGATTAATCCATATTGTCCAGTTCCAAGAAATTGGTCATATAAAATATCTGGAACATGCAGTGATAAAATTCAAGGAAACCACTAAGTGACTTAATGTCCGAAGAAAGAGTCTGTTCAGGGCAGGTCCTTTGCGGGCGCAATTGGAGCAGTCCGCTACGGGCGCCGAATCGCCAAAACGTCATGGCGTTGATAGTACACCTAACACATCGCAGTTGAATATATTTTTCATATAAAAAGGCGCTCAATAAAAACACAAAAATACAATCATCCGAATATCATTGATTACAGTGATCACCTACCTAGGCGTTTACCGGTTTTTTTACTCGCGCCAGGCGCCATTTGACTCAGGGCCGGCGATGAGTCTGTTCATCATATTTAGGCTAGGGTTTCAACTCAAGCTCTAGGTTTAAGGACAATGTTTATTGTGTGTTTTGAAGTGTAATTCTTTCAGGTTCCACGATGAACCATTGAAGAACCACATTGAAAGAAAATTTCTGTCGTTTCAGGTATGGATTTAAAAATTCTTCGAACTTACTGGAAATTTCAAGTTTATTACAAAATTTTTGATATTAATTAGAGCTATTTTGATTTTTTGAATTTTCTAAAAATATCAGAAGATATAAGGCGTCAAAATTGTTGATTTTAGCGGCCGGCTGAAAAGCGTGTGACGTCACGGGACATGCACGGCGGTAATTCAGCATTGCCATTCATTTTACCAATGTTCATTTTGAAAGCTCATAACTTCGTCATTTACTGTCGTTAATAACTATTTAAATATAATACATTTTCTTTTTTAAAATATGAGACGACCTCATTGGGATCCCTGATTGAAAAAAGAAACATTTAGAACAAAAATGTTAACTGCCTGCCCAAAATGGTAAATAACAAGTAGGGATGCATTTCAAATTATCTTGGTGGTTTTCGCGCGATATTAAACTTTAAAAGTCGCTATGGATGTCATAAAAGCCAGGAAAGTGCCACTGCTATGAGGAAGATGTCAACTGATCTGCGAAATATAGGTAAGCGTAAGAATATAATATTCTTAAACATTATCGCAATATACCATCCCAGGTAAAATTGATGCAGACTATTTTAAATATGTATAATGTACTTTCGAATTGCAGGGTAATTGGAGCAACTGTTTCTGGGACGATAGCATCCAATTATTTGAAGAAAACTTAGTTAAGCTTCACTTTAATAAACGGCATATTGCGCATAGCCAGGAAGGAGCAAGGATGCGTGTGGTGATTCAAAAGATCATTCATTAATTCGCACGCGGTGACGTCACCCAGTTCTGTATTTGAGTTACTTGGTAACTCTGAGTAACCAGTTGCTTTGAACTTGACTCTGTTTTGTATTTGTACCTCCGCCCACTTTCTCGCCTGAGTGAGTCTACAAAGGCAACCACTAGACTGAGAATCAGTGAGATGGGGTGATGCAGAGCGATTATGAAAAGATTTCTTCTAAATTAATATCTAAAATTAGAAGGCACTGAGAAATTATAACTTCATTTAAATTGAGTAGCGTCCTATTATGGTATTCTTGCAGAGTTCGTAAGGCCGTGGTCCGATTTAGTGGATCCAGAGGGGTGATTTCGGTACCACGGCTAAGGAATAGTCCTTAACCTTAAAATTATTGAAGACTTTTTCGTTAACTACGATTCCAGGTGGATTCCCGTTTTTTACGCGGTTATCTCACTCGCTCAAGTTAATCTAGAAGAAGCTAAAATGAGAAGGATAGTTATATTCTTTAGCTAAGGATAAAAGACGGGGATCCGGTTCTCTCGGATGACAGGGAAAATGTCGTTCATTTTAAGCTTAAGGACAATTCCTTATCCTTAAGTAGAACCGGAATCGCCCCTCAGGTCTTCTGCGGGATGACTAAAGTTTTGTAAGCACAACGCCATTTGTAATTTAATGTGAACTTAACATGTGGGTTGTGCACTATGAATTTATGAGTAACGATGGGTTTATATTAATTCTGTTAGATTGAATAGCAAGCGTTTTTTTTTTAATTTCTGCGTTATCGTAATGAAACCACAATAAAAATTAAATTATTTTTTCGATTGACCAACAATCTCTATCGTTCTTTCCTCATCGGTAAGTTGATAACTACCACAAAACTGACTAATGAGGTTTATGATTCAATTCTTCCGATTCCTATGGTTTTGTGAGTGTAATTTATGTAAAATTTTGAGCTATTCAATTTCCATGACGATATAACTACAAAGGTACCACGGAGGAACAGTGAATGTTGGTGACAGGTCACAGGGACCAAATTATTATTTTGTAACTTTTGGGACTTTCAACTAAAAAAGCTTAGTCGAGTTGTATTGTCGTAACCAATTCTTGTTGCTTTCAAAAGACATAGGTTAAATTATATGTTATAAATAGCATTATGCATTAGCGATGGTTGCAATAAATTAAATCGACACACCTGAATTCGAAACACAAATAATAATATATAACTAGCGCAAACCCTTAAAAAATCGCAGGCTAGTTCCAATCAGTTACAATTTTTAAAATGGCAATACAAATAATTTTCTGTTAAAAATATTGTGTTAAGGCGACAGAAGACTCTAAAAACGGGGGTTTGCTTGAAGCTAACATTTTATAAATATTGTGTTATGGCAACACAAGACTCCTTTTTTCAGACCGATACCCTCAGATGTAAGTTATTCATATTTAAGATTAATAAAACTAGTAACATACAATTCAAATATTTTGTGTAGAACGGTTTGAAAATTTTGTTTTTTCACTATAAAAATAACGGTAAGCACCAGATTTTATTTTTCTGTACGATGAATTAGTTACTTCCCTAGGTATTGAGATAGAAATATCTGAGATTTATCAGAATTAGTTCAAATAAACTCCGCCGAAAATTTTCTATGCTCGCGCCGAATATTTTTATGCACGCCTTCTTTACTTTGCTAGGGAAAATTCGGCCATAGATCTGTCCAATACACCAGGAACGCGCGTCGGATATTTTTTAAGACGCCTTCTTCACTTACGTCGTTAAGATTACGACTTTATTTAAGGTTTCAATTTTGAAAGTGACACTTAAATTCAAAGCAAATCTTAATTCATTGAACCAGATTTCACGCAGGGATAACTAAAGAACACCACCGAAATTAGTATTTTTGATGATAATATTACTAATTTCGAAAACAGACAAAAAAACTGTATGTTTTCGAAAAAAAGTCATGTAATTTTTTACGAAGAAACTCATTTTGGAAAAAAACCGTATGAATTTATTATTTTCAGTAGATAGGTTAACGAAATAGATTATTTCAACAATCGATCAATCCAAAAGAGTTAATTAATTAGAAATTTATCATAAATTTTCATGGAGTTTTGATTTATACCACCAGCGAATTGAAAAGCTTATAATGAGGCCAGCCGCCATTTTGAAGCCGACAAAATTTTATAACCGTACAAGTTGTGCGTTGGGCTTCATCTTCTGCAGCTATTTAATCTTGATCTAAAAGTAGGCTCCGCACAAGGAAATCATGCCTTTATATTATTAAAGTTATGAAGATTTAACGGGCTAACAATAGCCACTGAAGCCTACGCCCGGGCTCTAACTCAACTTCCCATTATGTGCTTTGAAAGGGCTGTTGTCATTCGTGGCTAACCTGTCATTGAAATACAGGGGAGGTCCTCTTAATCCTGAAAAACTAACGTACAGATCAACATACCTATATATACAGTCGGGGGCGTTGGTACAACAAGTAGGGATTTTAAAAATAGTTCATTATTACCACTTTCGAAAATATGTACCTACCCGGATTTAATTCCGATCTAACATACGCACGAGCAAGTACCGATTTTTTTTAACTCTAACTCACACAGGAGGCCATGGGGATAATAATCTCCCTCAGGGCCTGTGTCACCTTTCGGGATGCTGTGTGGAGGGTCTTTTTAGGGGAAGGAATGAGAGGAAGTCCTGGGAAGGAAAAACGTATGAGGTTTGGGTAGGAATCTAGGGATAAGTGTGTCCAGGAGTGACGGACGAATGATCTATCCCTCCCGCTGCGGCGCAAGCTGATGAGTCAAGAGAGTCCAGTTGGAGAGGTCAAAGGGTATCCCCAAACCCTTACGAAATTAGAATAATAACCTATTTACGAAATTAGAATAATATTTATTTATTTTAGACAATACGACCATTTTATTAAACACAGATACGAATTTCGGTTGTCAATACATGTGTGAATGCGTGAAGTAATTTAATATTGCATTCCTGCGTAATGAAAAAAAAAATTATTTAAGTTTAATGAACATTTAGTTTTCAAAATTGGAACTGTTGTTAAGTATAAATCATTTCAGACAAGAGATAAAGTATGTACCTACTTACCAGAATTATTTTATTATTTATTCTGTGTATGAAATGTGTATTTATTTTGTTTAATTGTTTGACAGATGTCGTAATTTTTCAAGTTTGCTAATATTCGAAAGGTAAATTTCTTTTTTTGAAATCTGGAGGCAATTGTATTTAATAAAAAGGTTCAGCTTCACAAGTCCTACAATTATAATATCCCGTGATTTTTCAAGCTGTGAGTGTGCTATTAAGTTGTATTTAGCAATAAATAAATCTACACAACTGCTGACAATCAATAAGTCGCAAGATCAGCAAAGGTAGGTACTGTTTAGTTTGGTAGCTTGCGTTACCTACGTAGTTGAAATCTCGTGATAGTGCAAAATATGGCAATACTAATTATTGATAGATTACAGAATGCAAAATATAATACATAAATGCCAGGTAGGCATGCTGCTTTTGTTTTACCGGTATTTCAATGAAAGATGCTCAGTGTCACTAATAAAATGCATACAAGGTTGCCTTTTCTGATTGAAAACGGGTAGTTTATACGATTATTGTGCCGAACAGCTTTCACTCCTAATTTTCCTCAAACAGACATTTTATTAATTTGTGTAATTTAACAAATTATTCATAAAAAATAATTTATATCACATTTGCGACACGTTGCAGAATGGAAGATACTCTCAGTCTCGCCCTGGTGTAAGACCACCATTATGAAATGAAACGTTTATTGAAATGGCTTTAGCCGTGTTTTGTGACCAGATCCGAATACCCAGATACCTCCTCGCTTTTATCGTCTTCCCTTCTCCCTACCTTCAGCCTCACAACAAACCCCAATTTAGGATGCCGTAGTCTCACTTGCTCCAGACGGTTGGGACTCTAGTACGGTATTAAAAAAAAATCCTGTGTGGAGTTAAAATACATATTTTTAAAGACAACTATTTGAGTGATATATTCACCATGATAATATTTTGCACTAGAGATTTTATTATTTGTGGAATGTTGCTTCAACCATTGTTTATGTATATGGTTAGTTCGTGGAGACGACCCTGAGGAATAAATAATTCCTACCTTAAAATATCCGACCCAAACAATGCTTTATGGGCCAATTATGTATTATTTATTGACAAAATAATGAGAAAAATTCAAGGATTTTATACAAAACTACAAAGAGAATAATTTTCATCAGATCGTAAAAGTGTGAAGAAAATAATTATTATAGGTACCAACGTACCTACCCAACTTTTCGTTTCTAACCAACAAAAAATCTTTTCGTAAGAACAAAGTCGACATTCACAGGAGAAGTTAGAAGGACACCCACTATATTTGCTTCATTCACATTCAAACTTCGTCTTATTCATATAAGACTGCGATGACTAGACTCAAGAATTTGATTTTTTTGAAGGTGTCACATTTTTCGGTGGCATCCCTGACTCATGCGCGTCTTTTATAATAATATTATTATCATATTTTTCCTGGATGAGTACCTATTTATTAATAATCTCATTTGAAATAATTAACGAAGCTTTTAAAATCCAAAACAAACAATCAGAATCAATTTACGATTAACATAAAATAACCAAAATTAAACAAAACAATTTAATTTAAACGAAGCGAAGGATTAAAAGCTCCAAAAGCTATAATATTTCCCAGTTTATAATTTCTGTCCATAGATGACACTCGACAAATCTAAACTAATGAAAAACACGAATCTCCCAGGGTATGAAAAGCGTACGCAAGCAAGACGGAAGAGTAAAAAAATGCCTATACATCCACTGGTAATTAAAGAATTACAAGAACATTTCCGTTAACTTTTTACTCCGTGTCTTAATTTTAGTTGCCGCGCAACGCCGCTTGTAGCGCAAGCTCGGCCAGACGCCATTCCTGTCGCACCGGCCGAAGAGGTTGGACTTATGTCAGTGACTCCTTCCATATTCAAACGAGTGAAAACGGTTGAATCTCCGCTGGTTCTTTTTTGTTTTATTTGAATTCGAACGAATTTTGTTTCAAATAATAAAATTCCTGTTTGTGATTGGAGCATAAATTGCGCCATTTTCTGTGCTGTGTGAAAAAACAAGTGTCGTGCGAAATATACCTGGATTTTTTTGGATTTAGTCTACCAAGATTATTATTGAAAAAAGGTAAGAACTGGTGGTGATAACATGACAACATCATCATGACAATATTATTTTAATTTTAAACTGAACGCAGTTTAGTCAATTAAGAAACAAAATAATTATACGATGCTTGATAAGAAAGAATACACAATATTATAAAATGGTTAGAGATATTATTAAATTAGTGATATGAATTTCTACAAGGTTAGAAAAAATGCAGGTTTTTTATTGAAGTGTTTTCGCCTTTAATTTTGGAGGTCAAAGGTCAAGACGATTAGGCAAAGTGTTGGCGCAGTTTTAATCAAATGTTTATTTTTTTCTGGAGCATTTAGTGTCAACAATTCATGGTAAAGAAGTATTTAATATAACTGATATTTTACCGGGAAAAGTCATTATGATATACAAGCAAAGTGAAAAAAATTCATGCGAATTTTAATAATATGAATAAATGGATGAAAGAAAACTGGAAGCCAAGAATAGAAGCTTTCTTTCAAAACATACTTTTTATTTATGATATAAAATATTGCCTTTGTTTGTTGTAAAAAAGGGTTATAAAAAAGATTATCATATTAGGTACCTGGATAGTGGTTTAATATTATGTTATTTTGCCAAGCTCAAATGGATATCGTCGATATTATTTAAAACTTCCTTGAATGTTGAATGCACAACGTATCATTATATTATATTATTGTAATAGTTATGTACTAAAAAACATGAAAATAATTCAATTTACATAAATTTTCAATGGACTGCCGAGTATTTTTCGGTTGAAGATTGTTTTTATAGATGCACTGTAAATACGTAAAAAATTTACATACTCGTATAATATATGTAATAAAAACTTGCAAAAAATATACGAATACAAATATGTACCTACACACCCACACTCCTTTGTGCTATTTGCATGGTAACGGATTTCATGAATTCAGCATCCTAAATCCTATTTTGTCCCTTGATGTCGAAAGGAATCTCGAAAAACCAATAACTTTGTATGGCCGAATTTAAAAAACGAATAACGACATAATATTCTTATACATAAGAATAAATTTACATCAGGTTATTGAATGAATCCAATTTCTACTAACTACAATGAAGCAAAGAACAAATAATGTAATAATACAAAGTTATGTTTTTTTTTAAATATATAACAGTAGATAATATGTTAGCTTGGAAATATGTCGGTGATAGTTAGGCTCACCGATGTTTATCGATACTTTCCGGAGGTTTTATAAGCCTAACTATCACCGACATATTTCCAAGCTAACATTTATCTACTATTATATATTTGTATTCTTACGTTTGTTCTCTGCTTTATTGCAGTTAGTAGAAATTGGATTAATTCAATAACATGATGTAAATTTATTCTAATGCATAAGAATATTATGTCGTTATTCGATTTTTAAATTCGACTATTCAAACGTATTTGTTAGTGAAGCCTTTATTTAGAATTGACCGAACTTGATTCCTTATTTGAAAATTATGACAAACCCATAGATAACGTTAAAGTACTGGTCAATCTCATGCTATAAATATAAATAATATGACTTAGGCATAAGTTTGTTAGTGATCGTCCGAAAGCTCGCCACCCAACTCGTGGCCAACTACCTACACTGACAATCGCCCACGTTCTAAAGAACGAATAATACGTTTCAGGCTTTAAAATATCCGGTTATCTTCAACATAAATAAAAAGCGATCAATACTATTCGTAAGTTCAAGGATATGTGCCATTTTATAACGCGGTAAGCGTTAATTGAGTTTATTATATACAATTTGTGACAAGTTTGTGGTGGTTTAGCTATTTGACAGTTTGCAAAATAAAAAAATATAGTTGGCTTTTTTAGCACGAGAAAATCAATTTAAATGCGTTTTACGAAACTGGAAAATAACTTTATATTACAGTTATAAAGCCGTAAAAAAGACACTCAAGAACTCTAGATCGATTAAAAGGGACTTTATCTTCTATATAAATAAAAATGTTCGTTTGTTCGAAATCTTTAATCTCGAAAGTTCTTCACCTACCGATTTGAAATTTTGACACAACGTTGCATTCCAATAAGCGTGTGTTTTTATGTACCTATATTATGTAGATGTCACCTGTGAGAGGTAATAACTGTGCTTAAAAAAACAAACACAAAAAACAGCGCCATCTGGTGAACGTAAAAGCAACACGCGCTATTGTTTTTTTTCTATCTGCACAGACAGATTGAGCCACAGCAACGCGTGGCGTTGTACAGCTAGTGTTCATTGATATTTTTACAGAATACATGTCACGGGTTGCGAAAAGTTAGGAATATCGGAATAAATTTAAAATTTTTTTTTTTGAAACAAACTATGAGACATCTATAGAAATAAGGTGTTCTATTTATGGAAACTTTCTGGAGAGATGAATTCTGTCAAGTCTTTTATCAACCTTAGTTGTGTTTTAGGCGATAGTCTTTACAAGCTTTAGTGACTGTTACTCCAAAAGCTCAGTCTTCAACTTTGTAAGTATCTGGTTTATCTACGCTTCGGTTCTTTTAACCTCCCGATAGCTAATAACTTCCTAATGATAATGACGCCGCTGAATGCATTGATTGTCGGCAAATGGAGTTTTCAGGAATGCACAGTTAAGGCGTATATTGTGTTGCCATATCATTTACATCGATATTGAACGCAGCCTCATTAGATTTTATGACATGTCATCATTCTCTTAGTCCTTAGATTATTCTCCCCCAATAAACAGTTTATAGATTGTGCACAACAATAAAAATACCATAAAGAGAGAGTATGAGAACAAAGTATGTCGAATTACTATGTGCGGTTCCCCCATGTGAAACGTTCAGGGGGTATTTCAATGAATAATTGATACCGGCTTGATAGGAGCACACGCAATCATAATTATTCTTGGCGGGGCATTCGAGGCTTTGCCGAAAAAAGTCGAAAATTGAATGAGACGACCTTTTTTCCTACCGTTTTAATAAAAAAATAATGCAACTGGCGGACAATAAGATAAACAAGTAAACATAATGAATAACGACAAACGGAAGCAGCACGGCGGGCGCGAAACCCGACACTATTTTTATTGAATATTTATTTCATAATTATTTTTTTATCTTGGCGAATAAATTTTCTATAACGATTTAAAATGTGTCATTTTCGATTTGTCGCCAAAACGACATCTTCGTTTTTATTCGTAAATATGGTGGTGTTAACGTCACGCCGGGCAACGTTGGTAACAGCCGTCTTACCAGCCAGTGGCGTTTTCTACGTCATAATGTCGCTGTAGCCCGTTGGACCGTTTCAGAATGTGCGGTTTTAGATATTTTTAAAATCAATAATTGAGAATGAAAATATTACAACTAGAACATTTTAAGTACAATGTTCAGAATCAGAAAAATAAACTTTAAAACTTTCACACATTTTTAACAGTATTCATAGTTAGTGAACATACCCCACTGTCATTTCCGCTTATGGAGCTTTAAGTTTATTAAATTGCTAAGTGTCAAAAATGAAATATTGCTTGTTAAAGTTTTTTAATAAGAGAAGTGTTGAAATTCGTACGAAGTAGTGAAACAAAACGTGTTGTCGTCAAAGCCGAAACATTTGGGTGTGTATTATGATTTATTGATATACGAGTAGATAAATATGTAGTGTTACTTTACAGAAAAAAAAAAACGTTTGTTAGGCTTCTGCTCCATAAATATCAGCCCATACAAAAGCGTAAAATAGAAGTATAAAGAAAAAAAATTAAACACAAAAGAAGTGGTAATGTTGCGCCGATTCATTTCGCCGATTGGTAACGCTTCGACATCGACAACCTAGTCTATAATACATTTACAGCAATCTATGGTCTTATTTTTTGTTGAGAATATGGAGTCATTGTGTTTTATGACGCGAGTATTTCGCAATGTAGTTCGATTATTAATAGCATTCTGATAGATCATTAATTCTAATCAGCGGATTAATTTTATGCCATGGCCATCTTCTCCTCTTGTCCTATTTGGATAAAATTTATATTACGTTTTTATGTGATATTTTAAAAGAGCTCTAACTGCCCGAAGCCAGAGAACTGAGGCATTCTTATTTCGAGAATACTGTAAGGCCGAAAGAGGTGGGGAGGGTAAGAGAAAGTTATATTTAGATCTGGTCTCTAAACATAATTAAAATCATTTCAAGCACCTAAAAACACCCGGAAATTAATCGTTAAGATTCGGAACGCGATCTATATCCTCAGTCAAAGAGCTTACCGCTACCAGTACCTACTGAGATTTTTAAAGTTCTGTTTTATGTAATCTAATCTGCCCATCGCTCAAATGTAACTTCTCTTTCCATTACATGCATCTTTTAACAAAAGAAGATGATTTTAGAATGGTGCTATCAGAGGCTGGTATGACGTCTATACTGCACCACTAAGCTAAAATGCAGTAAAACCAATCTGGGTTTGGATAATCTAAAATTTCGATATGTTTTTATCTAAGCTGAATTGTGACATTTAGATTCAAAATGTTAAATATAATAAGCGTTTTTAAATTACAGTAGGTATGTTTTTTAAAAAGGCAACATAATAATTTGTGATTCAGTAAGTCTCGATAGTTATATATTATTAAAAATACAACATTATAAGGGTATGTATGTAAGTGCGATCCACTCCGCAATTAGTTAAATGTCACTGACACTGCATTTTGGTTTAGTAGGGCAGTACAATGGAATCCACTGTTTGGTGTCTGTCGGGGATTTGTATGCAGTTTGGTGGCCGACGGTCATGCTGGGGTTGTTGCACCAGCTCCTTATCTGATCTGCAGTAAAATGCACCGGACTATCCGAGAGGAAGTGCGAAATCCACCGGACGGGGTTGAAAGGAAGTGGAAACGCTTCACATGCCATGTATTAGGGAGACAGGTTGTACCGCGGAATCCCACAGGTGATTCAGACCGGAACCATTCCACGACTAAACGTATAGATTGCAAAGACTCATTCACCATATCGGAAGTACAAATAATTAATACTAGGAAATATTATACCCGCTTACCGCACTTTTTGCTGGGCTGCGGAATAGATTCATCTGATTTCTGATTCACCAGAAGGTATACCTACTTCAGCGATGCACAAACTTTTTAACAACAGGGCCAAACTGTTTAATTTTCTAATTTTTAATCATCGATTAAAAAAAAGGAAAAACGAGACATGAAACATGTTATCACTCCGGGTTTGTTTTACAACTCTTTAAATACAATCCCGGGGTCAACAAAACACTTTGGACATTATTGTGATATATACAATGAGCTCTGATGGCTTCTTTAGCAAGCGGTGGGAATTATTCTGGACCTCGAGCTTAAGGTTGCGATAGTATTTATTATGGACTCAATCCCTGGGTTATCGACAGCTAAGTGCCATCTATGGGTACCCTCTTAAACTAATATACTTAAGACATAAAAAAAAATAAAAAAGGCCAAGGTCGCAACTGGGAATCGAACCCAGGATCTCTGCCTTACCGGGACAACGCTTCTAACCACTCAGCCCTTGTGACCTGATTTTTTTACGAAATTTTTGTCGATCTCATATTTCAAACTCAGAATTAAAATATTATCTTCAACTAATTTTCCCACATTATATTCACGGGTTCAAAAGTTATTCCAATAAAATAAAATTTTATAATTGTTGTCCCACTGACCCCGACGTCTGGGAATGTTGAAAATGTTTAATATTGGTTAGATTTATCTATGACAAGGTTCTAGGGAAAACTAATACTAGTACACATAATTTGGAAGACAATCATCTTAAAGTAGTCTAAATCTGCATTGCAGGAAAGTACCACGTAATATCCCATTTCATGTAAAAAATATTTAATAATAATATTTAATTTAAAAAATTCCCCAAGATAAGAGATCTTTTTATCGTTCTTGACAAATTTTCTCCGGAGTGACCGCTAGCTTTTTTGATATTTTATTGGGCATCCCTGATGTAGGTACTTGTACTTACTGACTCACATTGTGTTCATGGCCATGTTCGTTTGACCGTATTGTTGAACATGCTTATTTTTTTACGGCTTTATGATCAACACGTTGTTATCATTATTTCATTCATACCTATCATTTTTTTATTATTTATCGCATGCGAGTTGTTCTATAGTAGTACGAAACACTTTTTACGGTGTTTTTTGATGGACGAGTTGATTGTACTCGTTAGAAAAAAGCCACCACAAAAAATTGACGAAATAAACAGAAAACTGACACGAAATATTTCATCTTAAATGCCTTGAACTTTTCAATCTTAATAATTAATAAATACAAAGTTTGCGCTCGCAAAACTCGAAAAGTAGTCAACCGATATCGTTGAAATTTTCAAAGTTTTTTCTTATTAGTGCCGTGAGTGTTTAGAGAGAGGTTTGAATGGTAGAAAAAGTAGGTGACGCCCGAGGAATACTTGACGCAATATCTCTGCACCGGAATGAGACACGGACTCGAATTAAAGTCGATGTAATGTAGTTTTTTAACAGTATCATTGTGGTACACAGTAGGAAGTAGACGCCCGAGAAAGACATTAGCAATTGCGAAGCATTTTGTGGTCCACTAGTAAGTTCTAAAGCCGAATATTCACAATAGCAATCCTCGGCAAATTTTTATAGCGCCATTTTTTTCTTTTAAAATATCTTTCCAAGGCCGCTCAACAATACTATATTCTAACCTGTAAGTCAACTGCAAAGGCTCACACACTCGATTTAAATGTGAAAATCATGTGTATGAAGATAATATAAATTCTCTAACGGTGGACTCATACGTCATGAAATTGGCACAGCTGTTTCTGTCTGGAATTTGTAGGTAAACACAAACAATGAGCCAACAACGTAATTTCCATCAAGCTTTGATATATTCATTTAACTATCAAAATATAAGTACATAAATACGTCATATTGTTTGTTCCAAATTATTAATCTTGAAACTCGGGTGCAGCCGGGTACTAACTGCTTATATAGCCGATACTTCCAGTACCTACTTATATAGAACGAATTAACAATTATTATTTCTCCCTAGATCCGTTTACTTTGAGGATAATCATTGGGTATACGCTTAAATAATTTCACCTGCCTACACTCTATGACTACTCTAGCGAAAGGAACATTCCCGTTTCAGCCGATGCGTCTGTGCTAAGCTTTTGACAATGGGCCGCTTTGGTCCCTGGCAATATTTCTGATATTATTATTGAAACGGGATGAACGCTTTGTTCGCTAAAATCCTTGTCCCCCTATAACTGCGATAAACCTAGAACAGTGCCAACTTGATAATCCGACACCAAGAGAACCAGTCCGATTACTGGAATTGGTGCTGAATTACACATACCTACATCGTATTTGAAAATAAAAAAAGATTTATAATACGAAGGTATGACAATAAAATTACATTACAGATTAGATCAATTTTGTGCTTTAAAAAAAATGTCAACTACCGCTCCCAACTGTGCGGAGCCATTGGTACTATGACATCCCCAATTGGAAGAAGTCGTCAAGCTAGAGGGGTGGGGAAGATGAAGGTTGCGAAGTATCCGGCTATTCAGATCTGGTCACCAAACACGGCTAAAGTCACTTCTATCAAAGTTTCGATTCTGGGCGGTGGTCTTTCACCAGGGCGATACTGTTAGGTCATGAATCATGTAAAGGAACTGATAAACGCCATTTTATGTGAGAGATTTCTATGCGACGTCTGCTTACACAACGGTTGGTGGCTTAGCTTAATACGCCGTGATAGTTGTTTTCTGTCGTGCTTTGGATTGTTTGAAAAAATCTTATTTTTAAATGGTGTAGCGAAAGTATCACCAGAGCGCAGCGCTAGGAATTTATCAATTAAGGTATGGGCGTGTCGAACTATCGAATTTTGGGTTACCGAGCTTGTAGTGTATACATTTCTCTTATCTATCTGTCATAATATGAATAATAAAAAACGCCTTAAAGAATAAACAATAACAAGCCATATGCATATTTTACAAGTACATGTTGTGCAAGTCAATATAATAGATTGAGTGTAATAACATTACGACACTTATGAATAAGCTTGTTACCAAAATAAATTAATGATTTCAATAAATTCTAACAGCTGTCAATGGGAATAATAACATTGTATTTAAAGCTACTGCTCTCCTTTATCTTTAATAATACATTATTATGAAACGCTTCTGAGAAGTGCATTCTATTATCAATGCGGGAAATGTTAATGGCTCCTTATTGGTTAATTAAACGCATGTCTCCTTATTATAAAAACTTCCTAATGTATGATGTTGTCCGACCTTCCAATTGATTAAGAAGACAATGCATTTGAATTGAAAAGAAAGGTAGGTACATATTTATAGTCTGACAAACAATTTTCTAACAAAAAAATAAGGGCGCTACAATCGTTTAATATGTTAAATGGCAATATCAAGATGGTTCAATAGGGAAAAGGGAGTAAATAAAAAAAAAAATTACCACGTTTTTTTTTTATTCACATTACACATACACTGTGGTCAGAAATTGGCGATACTTTCCGATTGGAGCACGATTTGAAATTTTATATTAAAAAGTACTTAATTCAATATTATTTTAATAACTAGCGCAGACCCGTGAAAAATCACGGGATATTATAATTGTAGGATTGTGGAAGCTGAAAGTATTCATAAATTATTTTCTTCGTGATCATTGCCTACCAAAAAACAATACTTAAAATGTAACAAAAGAAAAATGCATTACACATATAGAATTATTATTAAAATAAATTATTATTACACTGGAATATTTCAGATCGTCACGGACAACAAAGATAAATATTATTTCACTTTATTAAATTTGTATACTTTATTGTCATACTGAAAAAAAAATGTAACTCAATTTTGACGAAAGGATAGTAAATTGGCTAATTCTTCGTCATATGAACTACTCCTCCATGGGAGGTTGTTTAATAAAATCATAATCAAAGAAGCTGCCAATCACAGTAAGGCGGACAAGGAAAGTGAAAGTGTTGCCGCACGTCAGCAAGGGTTAGAAAAACCTCCGCGACGGGAAAATTAGCACATTTAAATTCCGAGCACGACGGCGCGAGTCTTCTCCTATTTCCTGGGCTTGTCTCATGCCGGTAGGACTATAGGACTAGATAGGGTTGCCAGGATATGGAATGTCCCGCGATTCGACAAAATTTCGCCACTTACAGCCGGCGGAGGGCGCTATTCTGGAAAATTTCGCTACTTACATCTGGAAGGGGTGCTGTCAGCGTTTATCTTTCCAGCCAATGTTTGTCTTCTTCAAAAAAGGGGTTGCGCAAAGCGATTGATTTTTGTTGTGTTACCGATCTTTGTGTCTTGTTATTCTGGGGGAAGGTGCATAACATTTTGTGAAAGGAGAACAGAGAGAATACTCAGGTGGAAATGAAATGTAATCACACGAAGCAGGGCTGGTTGGTTGGCAACCCTAGGGTTTATTGCCATGACCTCGGGGGGCCCCGACTAGATCAATACTCGTATGGGAGTGTGGGGTCCCAGGCGCCCCGGAGACTGGGCCACGTCGCGCATCGGCCGCTGCCCCGAGCCAAAGCCGTAAGCCATAAAGCGACTATCGTTCGAAAAAATTCTAGAGAGCCCATTAATAATTTTAAGGCACGATCGCTGTGTAAATATTATAATTATTAGGTACCCGGTGGCGGTGGCGGTTGCGTATTTTCAACGCTGTGCGATTGGGCCCTCGATTGTGTCTGGTGCAAGTCTGCGAGGCGCCAGGCGCCACGGGTCAAAAGCCCACATTATGCACATTGCGTCATGGTGCAACGAGACTACAATCGATATGAAACACGCTCGCCACCGAGTAAAAACATCCCCTTTTCATTTAAGACCAAAAATAAACCGAGAAGAAAAGCTTTGTGTCTTTTGACAAATCAGATGGTTTACATATTATTATTATTGCTGTAAGGCCTGATGCAAAACGCGCGTAAATGCACTTGTCCGACGGCGCGGCGAGCTTTTGCGGGTTTCATGAGAATTTCAACTTCAGCTGCCGGAACGCGGCGTTGTGCAAAAAATGCTAATGAAATAACTGAACTCTGGTAATTACCTTGTTGCGGGTTCAAAGATATGAGAAATACGAGCATTTTCCTAGACTAGTGTTTATTCTCTACAATCCGTTATGCTGGTAGTAATCATTGAAAGTGATCATTCAAATGAACTCCACAAATATTTATATTTTTATATCTTGTATAAACTATTTTGTTTCAACCTCCGCCATAAATATTATTTATAAAACATGTTTCGTTTTTAACTTTGATACCACATGCTAACGTTTGATTAAAGTATCCCCCGGATGATAATAAAAATGTAATGAGGTTATTTTTCTTTGCATAAAAATGTTATTGTTCACTCGCAACTTGGGCTATAATGAAAATGATAAAACCAGCGAGGAATGTCACCCTCCCCACCCACCGTCTTGAGAACGTTGAAATAACTGCGTGTACACAGTATGTGAATATACAATGGGAGGGGTGTTCTACTGTTGTTTGATTTTTATTTATTTCCTTTGTTATAGGAATAGAGCCATTTTACACTCGAGGAAAATAAGCGTAGGTGGAGTAAGAAAAAATGTGTTTTCAACTTAGAATGCCTGGAGTGCTCATATTAAGGTTCCCACGCATTTGCCTATGTGTGAGGGAAGATTCATAAATATGGGAAAATAGAACAGAATCAAGTTCTAGTTCTTTTCGCATGGTGGTATGTTTGGGTGAGATCATAACAGTACTTCAAGTGAACCAATTAATAATCTATCGTTTGACCACATTAAAACGTACAGTCCATAAGAAAGTGACAGTCCATAAGTCAGTTTAAAAAATAACCCATAAGGAGTCTCTTGGAAGAATCATTCCTCTAATTTTCAAACAATGATGTACTGACTCAGCTCTATTTATCGTAATTTACTTCGAAGTCTGGCTTAACTATTGTTGATTTTTATTAATTCAAAATTTGTAAAGTGAAATTTTCAGCTTTTTATTAGAAAGCAGAAATAGAATGGCATACAGTGACCAATCTATACAAATTTTTAACATTGTTCTGTTTATAAATACTTTCAATGGATTTTTTAATGTCTGGCACATAGCACCTTTTAATAAAACAAACAATAAATATAGCCAACGGAGAAAACGCCTTTATAATACAATATTATATGGTTAAGTTTCGCTGGAATTTCTTTGATCAACAAAAAGTGAGATTCCTAGATCATTATTACCTCCACGTACAAATATTTAGCGCCAGAGTTTCTGAGTTCTGACACAGATTCCTGCGGTAGGTTCCGTTCAGTAAATGCATTTGTTACAAAACAACCGCTCTTTCAATTATTGCTACACCGTACCTACCAGGTGTACTGTGTACAGTACAGACTCTATTAAAGTCTTTCTCTCTAATGAGTACTTAGTTAGGTCGACAGTACGTAGATACAACATAGCGTGATGCGTGTGAAAATAATGACTCGGTGCACGCAATGTTTCTACAAAGAATTCAACGTGTTAATGGAATCGTGTTATTCTCTTATTTTCCGACAAAAACAGTCACTGATTGGAAATGTCAATGACGAAGGCAACATTCAGTTAGTTTACCCCAAACCTTTAATAAATAATACTAGCTTAATTTTTTTGAAAAGTCACCTCAAGAGCGTATTACAAACCTATGCAACAAATTAAAACTATGTATTGAAAAATTACCCTAAAAGTACTTTAAACGAGGCTTTGTGAAATAGATGAAAATTCTTATTATTTACATACGAGTATTTACGGATGGCGCCGGCTGTATTAAGTATTTGATGAACTTTGCACTGTCATTTGATAACAGTATATAACTTCTTACAATTCAATTAAAAGCTATTTTTAATGGTAGTGATTGACAAGGTCGTCTAGATCTAATTGCTGACTCAGGAAACGTAAGGACACGCTAACTTAATTAAGTTTAGAAAGCTTTCTGTTAGAAACCATTAAAGAATGATTTGTAAAAGTAAAATGAAGTAGTCTCGTGAAGCCAACATTCGCGTTGTCCAGATTTTAAGCACAATAAAATAGAAAGGTTATTCGGACTTACTAAAATTAGATTCCCAAAGCGAACAATTGAGTATTTCAATAGTTGTTGTTGTGTACCTAGTGAACTTGTATGTGACTTACAGGCTAACCTAACCTAACCGAGCCGAGAGATGAATTAAATTGTCAGAACGTTCATTTAAATGTTGACCCCCCCATAGCGCAGAAGGCAAGCGGACGCTTTGTGGGGCTTATATTTGATTTCCAGCGGTAGCCATAATTTATTAGTGGCTTGATTGCTGCACACGGGTGTCATTCAGCCTCCATCTACATCTCTAAAGCTTTTATCTACAACATTTGTAAACATAATTTCCTACTAGTATTATTATTACTAATTGAAAAAAATAACTGGACCATTCTTGGTAGGCTGTGTCTGCTACCGTTTAATCACAAAGACGTGACGATCCTATGCACAGCACTCGTTGATAGTTGGAATCAGTGTCGTGAATGCTCCTGGCACTGTTATTTGCCGAGTATTTTTATGTTTCCTACAGTTTATTTTACACAACGAATAGTGAGTTGTTCCATTTTCACAACATCCGTTTCGGCAATCTGTCACACAAGCTTTGCAACAGGATTTAACATTTTGCATATATGTAGCTTTAAAAGTAATAAAAAAATGTAATCCGAAGAAGCGAAGTACCTACGCATTAATATACTTGCAAAGTTGTCTGTATTTATCCAGAGATAATTCAGCAGTGCCGAAGTTTGTGGCATCGTTATTTAGGCAGGCCCCGAACTTGGCTGTGCAGCATTCCAGGCACGCACGTTCCTTGAGAAGATATTATCTGAACTGCCGAAATTCGCGAACGTTCGCGTGACGTCACACCCCCCGGGAGTGTATGCCGTTCCCGAATCTGCGCTCCTGGCCGTCTTCGAGATGAATAGGAGGATAAATTCTGAAGTATTCATTTACGGCAAGAATGGTCGAAAGCGAATTTGATAAAAGAACACGTGGCCTTCGTACAAATAATGGATTTATATATTATATTTTTGGCATAACTCTTATTGTCAAAAAAAACAATCTTTAAATTGTATTTTGTCAAAATATGTAGTTTCCAGGAATAATTGTTTAGATTCACACAGCTGTGCGGTTAATTATTATAGGTACTAAAACTACAACCATTGTCACAAAAAATGAACAATGAACACAAAAAACATGCTACAAATCCTAACAAATTGTATTAATTTTACACAGCGAATCAGTTTGTGTTTAGTTAGATTCAAATTTAATTCGTTGAGTACCGACTTAATAATATTAATTTATTGAAGAAGAAAGCAAATACCACCATTTAAAATTATTAATTAACGATTTGAAACCTAATATGTATTACAGCTTCCCACGTAGAATTTAACTTCCACTATAATCCGATGAGTCATAATTCGAAAGAAGCATCTACCTATTCAGGAATATATTAAATAAATTGGTGTAAAGATGATAAAATAAAACATGATACTGTTGGACAAATATGACGCATATATATGTGAAAGAAAGTATGATTGATATATAGATAGACATGATAGTATTTTTGACTGGACAGCCTTTTAGGTATTCGTAATTATCTCGTTTAAAATGAATACCCACAAATGTTGGCGCTCTATCCTCCAGGGATAAGCTCATGTTCCCGCCATATGCTCCCTTGAATAATACCCCTGTCACAGCGTTGACTCGACGAGATGAGATATCGACGGAGTGAATTGTTTCAGACTTGTTTTATGGATGTTCCGCGGCGATTCCACTAACAGATCCACGCACGACTACCCAATAAGGACAGATTAATTTAATTCGATGCTTACTCTTTGTTGGTTGTAAGTTTAATTCGCATGAGTGAAAAATACGTAAATACGTTATATTGCTTTAACTCCCACTTCAAGAACATCAAGCACATAGTAGCGTTTAAAATGGACACTGTCCAAACATGTTATTATTAAAATAGCAAGCTAATAATTGTATGTATTAAGTATAATTATTCACATACACTCTAATGGGACGTATGTGGGTAGCAAATTGCTTTGGGTACAGCTTAAAAGTAAGCATTTTTTAAATTGTGTATTTTAATACTGATCCATGAAGAAACCGTGTTTCAAACAGCGATGGCTTTTCAATTAAAAATATTGATTAATCAATGTACTATCACGAGAAAAAATAGGCGGTTAAAATTGTTATAGAAACGAGCACGTTTGAAGTGATTCTTGGTGACAAATCTTTATAACGGGGATTTAATTACTGTTGAAAAGCCAATGTCATCAGCCTGATTCGGCTCAAAAAACGTAATCCGTACCTACTTCACTCTTCACCGTGATTAATTGCTTTTCACACTTCTTTTTACACTTCACCGAAATAAATAAGCTGTTTTTCGATCCGTGTTTCCTGGTACAAACCGGGTTATTGACCATTTAGTTTAGTCACAATTTGTTATTGTCAATTTTGCGCGTAGTCGTTTTTAAAAAACACATTCAAAGGCTTCTTATTTCCACCGATATGAAACGATTCAGGTACCCTGCTCATATTTCTATTCTGGTCTCAACTGCCGTTATGAATGTTATGATATGATATCTCGAATAAAAACACTACCTGTTATTGATATAATGTATCTAACTGCTTGTAAAAGTTCTCAAGAACTCTCAAGGAAGTGAAACTAGTATTCAACCCATCATGATACATTATGACTAACAGTATAATAGTTGAGTCAGCAAAACGTGCAAATATAATTACCGAATAATGACGGTACACTCTTATAATCCTCGTATTAAAAAAAACGTTGCAAGCTAGAAAGGTTTTCTACGTCCCAATTGTCTGATTAAATGTCACTGTAAAGTGCAAAGTTGTTAAAAGCGTTATAAATGCTGTAATATTAACTTCTGTGTGCGGTTACGGAAGCAGGCACCGTCACAATCACCAATTTCACTACCTGTTTAAAAGCAGCTAAAAAACATTGCAACTTGCACATAAACAAACAAATGGAACAAGTTTTTAATGGTTGGAAAAAAATACGAGCATAAAATCGATTAAAGTAATTAAATTATATTGATGTTTATTAAATACAAGTGGTAAATTTTTTAATATGTTGTAATGATGACCATAATTCTATTAAATATTGTGTAATAAATGTAGTACCAACACACCTGGGTGAATGCATTATTTTTTTGTGCATACCTACATAGATGGTTAAATACTTCCGCCAACAAATCGTGTTTATATATTTAAACAATAAATACTTTAGTTTCCGGGTTGATCTACTCCAGCCTAATTTTGTTATTAAAACAATCTCCAAGAAACGGAAATTGTACTCTTATCTGTAAAGTCAGACTTAAATCTTTCCCCTTTTTAGGTTCTCTTCGGGCCATGACAAAGTAATTTTAAGGGGATTAAAAGCTCCCTTTAAAAATCCCAATTTAACTTTTAGGTATAATGCATCTGAATTTGTTTTATCGTTGCTCTTTAAATTAGTACGTACTTTTACAATCTACACTTCATCGATATTATTAGTCCCTGAAAATGCGAAATATATGTTTCTATTGTTAGTATAATGTGTTTAACATCAAACCCAGGTGTTGCTGCATATAAAGGATATGAAATCGAGCTATTAGTCTATTATATCAATCTAAGAGGCTCCTCTAAGTGCTACCCTCATTTGTCGATGGGCAGCACTTTAATGGATCCAACCTCCTATCCATATCACATACTTTACCTCTCCCTTAGTTGGTTGGGGTAAATGCCCGGCAACAGTAAACAGTCTGCGACCACTCTCGCGAGACTTATCCATGAGAAAGTTCAGATAAGTGTCAGAAAGGAAGGCGTGAACACCCCGGGAGAGAGAAAATACTTCGAAACTAGTTATTTGCCAATGAATTATTGAACTGAAAGCCGAAAGTTAGTGGCTAAATGTTTCCATCTTTAAAAGACCGCGAAAAAGAAGAAAAATATACATATTTTAGAAAATTCTTTGCAAAATTCCTGTTTTGGTACATGTGGAAAATAATATTTTTCTCTAGACTCAATAGAAACCCGAAAACCACGAACAAAGCCACGACAGAATTGCATTAAGGTGTGCAAAGAGGGTAAGTGGTTAGGACGTCTGTCACTCCCCTATCCGTAGTTACAAGGGAATTAACTTTACCCCCTGACAAGTTTTATGGTCAAACGTATTTCGGAACGAGTAAATAAAATCTCATCAGACCTGATTAAGTTTCCGAAAAAAAACTAGAATTCATTGCCTTTATCTCGTTGTCTCGTAAACTTTCAAAGTGAAATAATTATAAAATATAATCCTTAAAACATAATTTTATGTAATAATGCATGGAGAAAACTTACTGATGCGAAATATTGTTAGTTTAATAAAAATCTGGTAAAATTATTCGTTTTCCTGTTAAAAGCGAAAGTTTTATGAGGACGGTGGAACACGTGTTCTTACAAATATTGATATGGACATACTGATATTGCTGCATTCCTTCATGATATTTGTTAGGAAAAGAACACTTGTTCTCGATATATTCTGAATGTCTAATATTTTATCAGGAAATTGGCATGCTATCATTTTTTTAACAAGATCATGTTTCTCCGTTTGCTGTGTATATACGAGGTAAAGAAAAACGTATGCATACCCTTTTATACAATGTACGGATACAGAAAAAATCTGTTTTGTTGTGACATGGTTTAGAATTTTTAAAAAGGCTGTTAAAAATGTCAAAGAACATATTTAAAAGAGGGTGGGCGCTGTATCTTCTTTAAAAAAATATTTCTGGTTGTAGTGTGTTTCCCAAGTCGGATTAGTTGACAGTATCGAGACGCAGGTGGAGGGTTGCAACGGTTGGCTAGTATCGATTGGTGGGCGCCACAGGGAGGTTGTTGGGCGGCACTAGCGGGTGGTGGCCTTCGCCGCCCTCGGAGGACAAATTGCTCCTACTCGCCACCTTACTGCGGCCGGACTGCCGCCTACTCTTCAATGGGAGTTGTTCCGGCTGATGGGTGCTTCCGGTAAGGCCGAGGAAAATATTTCCAATTCTGAACGCTAATTTTATTAACGTTCAAGGAGGGGAGAGGGTTTACAATTGCTTTATTTAAAACTAATTGGAAAGTCGTAAATAAATTTGGATTTTATCAAATATTAGCCTCGCAATGAGATAATTATTATTGCAGTCAATGAATAATTTATGTGCCAGTTGAACATTATAATTATACAGCGTTCTGAAATAGGTAGTCACGCAATGATAAAATCAAAAAAATAAATTATAAACGTACATACATAAATGATTTAGGGTTTTTGAATTGTTTAACACTATTACGAGCAAATGAATTTCATTACCATAGCTAACACTTTTTATTGCTTTGTTTTGGTATAGATAAACAACCTATGATTGATAATTGTATCATAATTAGCCTTGTATTATTTTATCCTTGTATTAATTGTATCGGTGTTAGGTACATATATACCGTAGGTACAGACAATGAATAACGTGTGCAACGTGAAGATACAAGCAGAAAATACGGTTGTGGAATGTTTTGAAGTACAGGTCAATAGTAGTTATATTATAGGTACATATGTACATGTAATAATACCAGCGTTCCTATCCACAGCAGGTACGTCTACTCTCCCTCGCCCCCCCATTCAATAGCTCCGTTTCCACTTGAAAACTTGAACAGTTATAATAATTAATCGATATTTACAAAAACTATCTTCATATAAGACATAATTATCTGGATACGCAGTTTATCAAGCAGACTTACCGGCGAAGAGCCAGCATTCCTGCGCGTTCTTTGGGAGAATATAATTCAAAGATTTCCTCTGAAAATGATGATACGGCCATTAGACAACTCCACCGCATGTAATACACGGACTCGATGATCACAGAACCCTCAGGAATTCTGGTAATTGTATCTCGGAATTAGATTTTTCTCGTGGACATCGGTCTAGGGGCGTGTTCGATGAATGACCATTGATCAATTTTGGTTTTCATCAGAAGCCGGCTGAGGGAAAACGAATTGATGCAGTACCTTTAGATTAACGGACCCATCACCGCAATCGGTTCCTTGGCGATGAAAGCAGTGGCATGTGAACCTTTATCGCCATTCGACCAGAGCACGCGATATTGAATTATTTGTTTGAAGAAAAGCTTATTGTACGGAATTGAACCCGTGTTCGGAAGCAATTAGAAAGCACTTTTATAAATGAAAAATGCCAAATATTGCGTTCAAAATTCTATGAATTAGTTTGGTTTGTTACTATAAGAAAAAACGTATTACGCAGAAAAGTTACACACTGAAGTGGGCTGCAGACCGTTACCGTGCTACAGCGAACTTAATTTTCTACATAAGGTCTTGCAGTATTCGGCTTATGTCGATTGCTTACCGACTCGTGGGACGACGGACTAAGTTAGAATTTAAAGTATTGACTATATCGAATTTTGTTATGAATCGCATTTTGTTATGAATCGCATTTTTAACGTCATACAGTTTCTACAAATTGAACACATCATCAATTAATATGCATACAAATATGTACCATGACAACTGTTCAATTAAATATTATGATGACCAACTTTATTGATATTTCTCAAAGCAAATATTCAAATGTTACACGATAAAGTTTTACTGCTTTGCAAGCTGCATCGAAATTAGAATTTCAAATTGCGGCTTTCTGTAGAATCGCGAGGCATAAGATAATCGCCAAATCACGGGGAAGGTTCAAGCTTGCATCCCCATTTAATTGAATTTAGCTATGATAGAGGGGAAAATTGAACAGTTTACCTTTTCATGATAAACATAAGAGAATAATAATGTTGTTGAAGAGTTCGGGGCAAATTATTATTTATAATCTTCTCTCGTCGGAGATTAAATCCGAAAAGAGAGATGGATTACAGCTAACGCGCTACTAAATAAAGTAGATTATTCTGAACGAAAGGAAGCCGTTCGTAATTTACTTCATTCGGTTTTCTCTCGTCTGTCCCATTTGGATCCATCACACATTCAGACACATTAAACTTTTATTGCTCTAACCCTAGCACATACCTAGAAGGATGAGTTTACGATATGAAAGGGCTTTTTATTACGGATCGTACGAAAGATATATATTAGATTACCCGAGTGAGTACCTACCTAACCAATAGCTTTGCTTCCCTGTTTGGAGTGTTTGGTGCAAAACATACCCGACCAGGTGCTCCCAATGACGCACGTGTTGGATTTCGCTTCAATTGCAACAGCTGCATTTACGGCTTGAAAGCAATGCCTAAAATGCACAGTAGCCTCTATCGATATATAAGCAAAAGGGTGTTTTTTTCTATCACGGTCGTATTTTTACCTGTATCTTTTCAATGTGTCTGACACGCGCTGTGCACGATGTACGGAATTCTACCTCAACACGGGATTTAAAGCAGATGTTTGTTGAAAAGGTTTTGATAAATACAAAAGTCCTGCCGTGTATTGCACGAGATTTGGGTACATTGAGAACTATTGTTGCGGTACGGTAAAAGTGGAGAAAAAATATGTAATCTAAAAATGAAATGTAATTGTTTTATTGAAAGAAATCTTATCGCGTCCGTCCAGTCTTCCTAGTATGAACTGCGATTATACATTTTATCTTCACCTGTCTACTATGTTGGCTGGTTAAATATAAAAGGTAGGAGATTCCCATATTACAATGAATAACAAAAATACGGTGAATAAATACATTAAAACATAATTTGAAATGCTGTATAACATGTTACTTATTCGGCGTTGCATAGATATTACTGGTATCATTGAAAGTGTTAATTTTTTTGTCTTAGAAATGAAAAGTTAATCTGTTATTCTCAAAACAGGTTCCATCATAAATAATTGCCAAGTTCACGATCAATCGCGATCTCATAATTGATAGGTTTCACTAGCCACTCGTACTCGTGCTAGAAAACGAATGGGAACTTACCAACTCATACAAGTTGGTATGCAGAAAAAGCCAACGGCTGCTAAAGTGTAGTGTGACGTTGTAAAATCCTACCAAATCCAGATATCGTGTAAGTGCATCGGGGAATATTATGTCACCCCAGGTGGACGCAATCGATATGGTTTATGATTTTATCGCAACCTTTGGAAAAGCCAGCACTTCGCACGCCGAGAATATAGCCGAGGAAAAATCGAATTTAATATCTTGATGTATGTATGTAACTGGTTTCGTTATTATTTTTATTTACTGTACTGAACATTCACTATAAATCTAGCGGGAAATTTACGAGAAACGAAACTAATCTCAACCAACGGATGTTTCAATGTTGAGAAGATTATTTCTAAAGAATTAACCGTGATAATTGATTTAGAAAACGTTGAAGGGATCTGGGAAAAACCATTTTTGCGAAACAATAATTTTCTTTTAAAACTATACCAATAGAAACATTCATGCGTAAATTGAGAACACCGGTACACTATTCTTTAAACAAATAAGTTTCAGCCCGTGTTTAAAATAGACTGTTTTGATGAGACAAGCAATTTGAATAACAATCAATGTAAGTATAATAACAACACTGGTGGTACACTGAAGAAAGTGGGAAACTACTTTACAAGTATAATCCTCTTTCGGAAGGCCATTTTTGACGAACCGTGACATTGGTACCGCTGGAGAAAGAATCTCGATATTTTGATCGAACAAAAAATGACCGCAATCATCGACGTGATTTGACAGAGGCCACTTTAGTGCAAGAGAAAATGATGAAATGCCTGTCATTTTCAAACAGCACGGTGGTTCATAGTAGAGAAATCCGTTTGGTATTATGTCAAGGGCAGTACTTTATAAATTATTGTTACTCGGTGTCTCGAGTTTACTGGTCGCTCCAGTTTGAGAGGAAGGAGTACAGTTAGGTTCAACAGACCTTCAGCAGTGCATATCCCATGTTGGGAATGATTCACAGACTTCACGCTAGAGAACCATCGTTCCCTTTTTATCAGCATAGGAAGAGACATGAGGCAGGTGGTGGCGCTTTGAAACCATCAGTCGGATTATTAACGTAGCGCACAGTGGAGTTTTTCTTCAAGGAAAAAAAGCCAGTCGAAACAAAACACGACATTAATCAAAAGTTTCGACCTACCCAATTATTGTGGGTATCTAAAATATACACTTTAAGGTTCAACGTGAGCAATATATGATTTTGTCCCCTATAATAATGTCTTGCTTTTAAACGGTTTAAACCAAACCTTGTTCCAACTATATTTTAGTCAGATAACAAATAATGTATAAATTAAAATTTATAGTTATTTAATGAATACAGTGACTATTTTTAAATTTAACATTATGACGTTAAATACGTATCGTGTGACCACAATTTTTGTTGATAGGCCTACTTAAGCCCAAAGTCCTAAACCAGCGTGTCTCCTTCACCCCGCACTACATATTGTCTAACGATCTGTGATTTAATTTGACGATTATGAGCCGAAGAGAATACAAGAGAACGTAAATCATGGTTACCCAGCAAAGGCTCGTAAAACTCAATAAAATAAATGTCGCATGACTCGACAGTCCCCGTGGGGCGGTGATCTACTTAATCGAATTATAAAATAGGAATGTCACCCATTGCAACGAGCATAGGTAGATAGATACCACCACTTGACTTCTGAGATGCTTAAGTTAATGTACATTTTTATACCATTCCTATCTAAGTCTAAAGCAACGATTTATATAACTAATTATCACCACGAAGAAAACATTTAAAAGCATTTACTAATAAACATCGCTTATTGTGAATCAATTTACGGTTTTTTTATTGATTGAATGCGTATTTCAAAAGAGATTTCAACGGGAGGCACACGCGATGCTATTCCATGATTGAGGAACAAACGAATCCGAAACAAATGAATCATGGCTGAGCGTATTATATTGAATCTCGTCTATTGCATTAGAGTTCATTGCACTAAAGCCGAGGGATCGGGGATGAAGGGTCCGCGATGCAAACAATAGAGCCGGCCATTCCCGGTCCGCCTTTCTTTACCTCTACCTTTGGAAGAAACAAACAAAAAATAAACTGGATCGGCTTTGCCCCACAGTTGACCAGAGCTGCACCGATACAAACTCGTCCGACCTCTCTCAAACTAACGTCTCCCGAATATTCTACCAAGGGACAGACGCGTGGAATACTCCTGATGGTTCGAAAAGGAATTTATATGCCGCTTGTTACATTGTTTAAGGAATGGCCGTTAGCATCTCAGGTCATTCAATTGACTGCATCACCCTTGTCATGTCCGATACAAACGTAAACACAAACTAGAAGTGCTTTAGTTACGGTCATTGCATTCATTCTTTTAAATCGAAGTTTAAATCAGCCACTTTAATTTTGATACGTCCTGAACAGGTGTGGAACGTCGAGACTGGTCGTATAAATCACCATCGAGTTAAAAAAACTTCACGTCCCGCAAATGAAAGGCGGAAGACAAAGCATGGTTGAGAAGGTTTTGTTGGACTTACTACCAGTTATAAAATATGTTGTGTCAACAGTCGGGAAACTTATCAACGATACACGAGACACACTGGCATCGAAATAACTGGAATAATATCGGAATGGTTTTTTAACATCCTCTTTGCGCGTTTACAAAAGTAATGCCTTCTTTCTCTGTAAACGGGTTTTGTCTCAAGGAGTAGGTACCTATTGCGCGAAGACCAAGTCCAACTGCTGGAACTAGGTGGCGGAGATTTGATGAACCACGTGGCCATTTCTACATAATGACATCATGACCTTTATTTGATTTAAAACGCCAAATTAATAATGCAATAAAAATACATGTGAAAATATTACGAAATCGTATTGAGCTAATCTATATAAATAAAAATGTTCGTTTATTAAAAATCTTAAATCTCCGAAAGTTCTTCACCGATTGCTTTAAAAATTTGACACAACGTTGCACTCGAATACGCGTGTTTTATATTATATTTTATATTTTTTATATAGATCTCACCTGTGAGAGGTAAAAACATGTTTTTTTAAAAATGGCGGCATCTATTGGACAAACATACTTTTTTTAAAAAACAGCGCCATCTGTTGGACGTAAAAGCAATACGCGCTATTGTTTCTCTATCTGCACATACAGACTGAGCCACACCAACGCGTGGCGAGCTACAGCTGGTACAAAAAGACGAGTATTTGATATTTCTTATAGTGTACTTTACATGGTAAGGGTATTTATAAAACACTCATGATCGATTAAAAATACGAGCAGCATTATTTTGCTTCCACAGAAACCAGCGTATTTCAATATTTATGAGTTTTAAGGAAAATTAAATTAAATTAAAGTAATAATTTAGCAGTAACATAAAATAAAACCTTCCCAAATCGCTAGCGTCCGCCTCCGTACGTTACCTCGGGTTACCTGATTGATTATGGCTTAAAGAATTGACTTCGTGTTCATGTTCAGAGTTTATATTATAACAACTGTATTACGATTCAATGATTTACATACCTGCTCCATCAGTATGGCCATAAAAGTTCTTAATTATTGTGTTTAATGTGGTTAAGTTTCGAGTAGACCTATAATTATTGATAACAATGCACTTGGTCAATCGGAGAAACCTGCATAATAATTATGAAGATAAAGCAAAAGATGCATTTAAAAATATATCATTGAAGTTTTTAGAATATTTTGACAATGCTCTTGGATAAACCCTCAAGTAAAATGTGATATAATAATTAGTAGTTTCGATAGCTCTTGGCTTGTTAGCATCAATGTATCGAACAATAGTTTTCATTTAACTATTTATTCATAGAGACGTGCCTGTTTCCGCCTTGTAGAACACGCGGCCATTTACAGATTTGTCGGAAAGGTACCGAACATTGTTTTCATCACGTATTAATATGACGTGGGAATTCGCGGGAACTTGGGAGTGACAATGCTAAGAGGCTGTATTATTTATTATTGTTTTATAGAGTGATTGATTAGACATTGTAATGGGTGACTCCGACATCCTATTTTTAAATAAACACATAATAACTACCCACGTGCCAATCTGCGATATCAGTATGTCCATTTCAGTCTATTGTAATATTAAAAATTATAAACGAGCCACTAATATTAAAAATATTAATCCTAGACGTCATAATAGCCACATGGAAGCAGTTGCGGCTCGTGACCCTTGGGAGTACTAGAGGGCTAATATTACAAAAAATGATTGTTGTAGCTGAAAACGATTTTTTTTTTAGAAAATTCGATTTTTTGTGCGAAGATTTTCAGGAAATTTCATTTTGGCCGTTCCAGGATATCCTGAAATTCTTCATACAAAAAATCGAATTTTCTAAAAAAAAAATCGTTTTCAGTTACAACAACATAAATAATGGCATTTTTTGTAATTTTAGCACTCTAGAACACCCAAAAGACATGAGCCGCCACTGCATGGAAGGCCTACGTAAGACATCAAGATTTACTTTTTTTTTTTTCTTTATCATGGCATTGATTAATAGTTAGCAATCTCTGATAATATTATTGATGTTAACAATATAATGCTATTAATGAAACAGTATAGTCCGCGTGGATAGAACAATATATTATTGTTCCAGTCGATTGAGTCTCTTGAAGGCACCCATAAAGAGCAACAGGTACAGGTAGCGCCGTTTGTAATCTTGACTCAGAAGTGTATTGTTTTATCGGCAAGGTGCTTACGTTAGTTTTACTTTATTTAATCCACTGCATGAAGTCGGGCGGAACGGTTTATCGCTTTCAGACACCTAGCTCTAGTAATAGCTAATACTTAACACTAGTAATCTAGTAGGCTGTTCACATAACATAATATTATTACATAATAATAACCGCAAGTGTTAAACACGGAAAAGGAAATTTCCTTTCTGCAATGTTAAATTGTACTTTGCTGACAAATTAGTGTAAACCTTACATATTAATGATGTTTTAACACACGATTATATCTACACGCGAACACTCGAACACTGGCTCGCACATTGACCGGGAGTGCTAATGTACTAAGAAAATAAACTCTAATGCGTATTTTGTTTCTTATATTAACCGATTTGCGAAACTTTATTTCTAAGATGATAAGAAAACAATTTTTATTTAACTCTTGAAGGTTATACCCATCATTGAAGAAGAAAATACTAACAAATCTAAACGAAACATAAAACAGAACGCTGTCCCGGTCAGATCCCCAAGACAGAGATCCTGGGTTCGATTCCTAGTTATGACCGTTTTCTTTTTTATTTTCTTTGTCTTGTTCTGTTTCACGTTTTGTCTAGATTTTTTTATAATACCCTTAAGGAGGCCTCATTTACGCCAATAGAAATATACCTTATGTTTAAGCTTTACTAGACTAGTTACAAAAATTATAACACGATTCTACCAAAAATAAGAATGCTCTTATCGCTATTGAGAAAGCACACAACAAATTAGTAACATAGGTCACGGATAAGAAATGACACATAGTTTTATAAAGTGTCTTAAAATCACATTTCGCAACACCAGACAGATAACAATGAAAGAATTACGACTGCACGGTATTTGTTGTTTGACCTCTCATGTCAAAGAGACAACGTATCTCAAATTTAATAACTCTTACATGTTTGTAATGACACAACATCAAAAATAGTTTGACAGCTAAAAATACCATTGATGCAACTGCGCCTGAATTGCAGAAGTATGTACATACTCGTACATATTATGTAGGTTAGGTACATTTATTCTTTTTTATGATGTTTCATTAGAACTGTTCAAATTAAACACGTTGTTTAAAATTAAAACAAAGGTACCTACCATAATTTTCACGACTACCATTCCTTTTGTTCTATCAAACAAATAATGTTTCATGTTTCACCATCTGCTCAATTTAAAAATTAAGTACGAGCGGACATAATAAAATCAAGATAACATTATACGGAGATTGAACTATGAACCTGACCCCGTTGATTACGATCGCAGAACAAGCTAGGAAGGGTTCATCAGGACCATAAATCTAATGCTCATGGTGGGATGTAATGATCCTGCAACACATTATGTAGACGCGAAGACCCAACATGTTTGTATCCTTTGGTCATTGTGTTCGGCACCCACACGGTGTGCATTGTTCCTAGGAGGAATGATCGGTCTGCTGAGATTTGGAGTATTGTGACTGAACCGGGCACTGTGAAATACCTACTGAACCTATACTGTTTTCAAAGGAATGAACTCCGTGAGCCCTGTGAAAGACGGTACCGGTACTTCGTAATGTTTGCTCGATAAACGAGCCTCATTTACATAAACAAACGAGGAGTTGTCGAGTCGTCAAAAGAGTGACGCGGACTGCCTCCGTGTCACCTTCAAACACACATGTCCCACGAGGCAGACTTTAAAAAGAAAAATAGTTAAACCGATATTTTTTATGTATGTATTTTTTTTTACTACATTCAAAACTAAAGGTTTGTACATTGTTTACCTTCTGTTTCTTGAAGTAGCTAATCATAGACGGAAATAATCCTTTGCGTATAATTTAAGCCTGTAAGAAACCAATAAGATCATGCCTCGGCGCACCCTTAGTACAAAACCGCTGTAATCTCGGAAGTACATAAAATTGTAATGATATTATACGACAGTAGGCCGATGGAAAACTAACCCCACACTTGAATATCCAATAGGCTGTAATATGACTCGAGGGGAAGGAAGCCGAGATGGTTTTATCTTGGTTATTGTAACAGAGGCTTATTATTTTTTATTGAAATATCGACAGAGGCAATCCCCGCAGGCAAGCTTGGGCGTCTTTTTAGGGAGCAATATAAGTTTTAGCGTTAAATTTTTGTGTTTTTATAAATATTTGCGTGGTCGTTAAGCGAGCATTTCGAATCTCGTTTTGTGTGTTCGGTGAGGACAAACGTTCGGCAACCGAATGAAGCTGTGAGTTATGTAAGTAGCACTAAATTGACGATTATAATTAAGTGGCAAGTATGGCACAAGATAAATAAACCAATCTCCGTCTCGTGCACACCAACAAATGTGTCAGATGATTGTAAAATGGACAGCGGTGGCATCATACCCGGATTGGTCCATAGGGGAAACCGCATCAGAGTAACGTCTATAGAAAATATTCACCCATGTTATATTACATAGTTAAACGTTTAAAGCACACGTCATAGTGTATTTTTGTGATCTTAATCATAAAGTAAATTAATATTGAAATATTTCGAACCATTAAGGGGAGGGATATTTGAGTTATTACTACTGCACGAGTCACATTCCTTTGTGAACACAATCCCAATACTGTATGACTGCATGTATGTTAAAAATGACACCGTTACCGGCTACTAAAATATTAAATACTAGAACACAAGACTTAATAAACGCACTCGTGATTGTATTATGTTACCTGTAGGCATTGCCTTTCTTTGGTATACAAATCGAGTCTCAAGGCGAGAATTTTATTTATGACAGTAGTAAATAAAACTTAAGTCACAAATTAAGGCTTGATAAATCTGAGCCGGGAACATAACCGAGTCTATTTAATTGATATACAACCGATGGACTTCATAATTAATTACCACGGAACCTGCTACTTCCCTGCTATACAAGTGGCGTTAGAATAACCTTGTTTGAAAACACAACAAACTTAACTGCCCATACAGTAATTTCCTTACTGAAGTATGTATGAGGACATTAGTCCGCTTTAGCTAATGCGGCTAACTTCTCCTATCCACGTCAACGTTTAAATAACCTCTGGAGATTCATAAACCGCTATTCATACGTCACATGCACCCATCCTCCGTTTGACTTCCATTTATCTAGTTTAACGAACACGACCTCCCTATCTAACTCTATTGGTAGTGATAAATGGATAACTTCATACTTCATGGTTAGTTACAGCGATATATTTTTGCTATGCAAGCCAAATAGATCATTAAGAGACGACAGAATAAAAGTAGTGATATTCATGGATGTAAAGAATTTTTACTCCTATGCATTTTATTCATACTAACGGTAATAATATGTCAACCGTGTACATTCAAATATATATCAAATTTCGTTACATAAATAAATTCTCACTGTACATTGTTCTGGATTTTGAGTATTGATTTCACACGCAACCCGGCACGAAATCCCAGACCACGAGACATTTATTTTATTATTCTGGCTTATTGCAGAACACACGCATTCGTATTGTCGCGTCGGTCATATAAAACCACTGCTAAAACCTTTCGAGCTCGCGAATGGCAAATTCCACATACTCACTCTGCACAGTACACACACCGAGTACAAGAGTGTCTAACACCGCCATTGTTTAGTAGCTTTTAATCAACTTAAATAGGTCACCAGCGTATTTCAACAAGTGTAAAAACTCTATCAAACACGGATACTTATTGAGATGTTGAATAGTGTTCGTGTACCTATTTGAATATAATTCAAATTACCTGAAACAAAACAGTTTGAGTGTATACGTTTTATGTTCATGTGTGTAGAGGACACGTTGCTGTACACACCAATTCTCTCCACGAGATGCGACGCGTGGGAAAGTGATGATGTCATCCTGATATGTGACCGGTTTTAATTAATTTACCTGTACTCCGTGCATCACTGGCAAATAATGCAACAGACCATGGACTATTAATATGTCTAAAGAAACCAATACCTTATCGCAAAAACACTGTTCAATATGGCTACCTTAGTTAGGACAAGAAAGAAAATAGGGTCCCCGAGGGATTGTCATACCGCCCCAACAACAGCAATTAGTGCCAGAGCGTAAAACACTTCGCCATCTTCCATTGTTCCTATTGTATGGAGGCTCGCCGTGAAATCTGCAATACAATGGAAACCAGTACCACATACTCAGCGAGGTGTCAAAGTCAGGCCACGTGTTATGACGGTCTGGTTGCACGGATGTTGTTCTGCAATTGTCTACAACTTTTGTTGTCAAATGCCCGTCAGAGGAGACAATGAGAGCATTCTTAAAATATATTCATTTTGTTTTGTTTAAAATGGATTTATTGTTCTTGTAAAAATTTCCTAATGATTTTCTAAGTATGTTACGGAAGTTTGCTTTAGATTGGCACAGTCTGAAAGACACAAGAAACACCGTTTAGAACTGTGTGAGCGTCACTTATCTTCATTTAATCCATCTTAACCCCACTAATGTGTGAATAATGTAAGAAACCGCTAGCAACATCTTTACGACAATAAGTGTGCACATAGCCTCGAACGATAATTCTACAGGTTGAAAGGAATGCCACGGAGAAAAAGCGATATGCCGGAACACTTCTTGTAAAAATTATGGTGCAATCAAATCGACTCGGCTCAGTGGTTTCAAACCTGTATCGAATGTCAGGGAAATATATAAAATGTGGGAGAAACTATGTTCAGGAAGCTACTTAGAGATGAACAGTAATTGGACAATTTCATTTGGTTTAGATCTTGATTACGCTGGATAAAAATCACACCGTGCCGTAGAGATGATCAGATGTTCGTGCAAAATTATTAAAAGCAATTTAAAATATCTTATTATGATTCACGACAGCCGTACCCATGCATTATCTGTATATCTCCTACAGTTGTAGGTTAGTATTCGACTTAACTGAAAACATTCAACCAACTCTGGTAACGTCTAAAATGAAGTCAATATTTTCAATCGGCAGTTTCAAAATCGTTAATCGATGTTTAGCAATTGAGTAAATCATTCAGTGATGTTAATTTAACTATCCACATTTGAAATATTTGATCAGTCAGAAATTAACGAGTCGATCCATCACTATTGGCAAATTAAAATTTTATTCGAAATTCACGACGCCGAATTTAAATGGGAAATTATTCACGTTATTGGCATGCCTCGAAATCTATTACAATGAGAAATGCAGCACCTAAAATGAAAACAGGGAAGAGAAAAAGAAACGTGCTCAGAATCACGAAAAGGGTATTAGCGATTAGGGGAATTCTCGATACGTCAGAAATACTTACCCCTAACAAGGTACATATAGTCTTGAAGTTCCAGTAGACAGTACATGATCGTAAAAATGGAAAAATTAAACCAAAAAAGCAATAATGCATATATTATGGTGAATTTTTTTGTGTGGCTGTTTTTGATGAATACCCGGAAGGATTAGATAAAATTTACCCTCTTTCTCAGCACAACCACCTGAGCGAATAGGGGGGCAATTTTCCATTTCCATTACCCCGCACACGCACCGTTGGACAGGTTTAAACTTGTATTTGATCTGCGTGTATTTGCACTGCACTAAATGAAAATTGAATTAACCGAATCGAAAATAAAGCGTATTCTGAAAACAACGAGATACGCGTATGATTTTGAATGCTGAAAGCTGGAGTTATTTTTATTCTAAGAAAACTTATTGCAAAAGGTAGATTTTTTGTGATGTTTTGTCAATGAATGTGATTGCTTAGAAAATCAATTTAACGTTTTGTGAATGTGGAAATTCTAGTTTGTTCTTCGCCAAAACGTTCACTCCTAGACTAGGTCGTAAAAGGTACTATAAACATTTCACAAGGCAAATGTCAGTATAATAATAACGTTTTAAGGCGTTAACACGTTGTTGCAAATCTTAACGTTTCCTCCCAGAAGGACATGAATAATCGTCTTATTTATAGAAACTGTTGTTATGTGGATGCTTCTGTAAAAGCTGTTCAAATACAAAAGAACAAACGGAATACTCGCTGAAAACAGTCATTAATGTAAGAAGCAATAATTATATTACAGACATTAAATTAATTTAAATAGATTTAATAATCTCAATATTTACAGTGCATCACATTTATCTTTTCTATCAATATTAATATAATGATTCAACCATCCGTTATACGAGTATATTGCGACGCTTCATCATGTAATTTTTTTAAATGCGTGTATTTAACATATTTATAAAGCCTTATATTAAACCCTTTTCAATGCTTGCAATGCTTTGCAATAGCAAAATAATATTTTTTTAAGCTGTACCTACACGTAGACATGGAGAAAAATTACTAATATTGAATATTGCTAATTTATTAATAATGTCTTAAAATTATTTGTAATCCGGTTAAAACGAGATTGCAGGCCTTTAAATGAATTGATATGTAACAATCCTAAATAACTTTTCGTAAAATCCTAATAATTCTGCATTTCGTCATTGTTTATTATCAGGCAAAGACAGGTGCATTAACAGGTGAATTTACTAAAATTTTACCAGGAAACGGCCTGAAATCCCGTTTTTAACCGGATAACCTATAATTTAAAGAGATTTTTAATAAATTAGCAATATATACTCAAATTTCTCCGTGTACATGTAAGCAATAAAAAAATAAATTGTTTATTGTTTGATAGTATATTTTGAAACCGGACCAAAAAAGAGCAGTTGCACGATAGAAATTAATTAGAATAGATATACCGTCAAAAATAAAGAGTGCGTTTATCTAAGTGAACAGTATCCGTCTCAATGTCGCGCTAAACGACAAAATCTCCCGCTGATTGCCACAATTTCCATAGCGTAATAACAGAGTGGCCTAATGACGGTGATCATGATCATGGGGCCTGCGTCTAATGGGCGATGCGGATCGTCCTCGCTGCTCCATCCGTCGGAAGCGCCGCGTATCGATTGCTGCATTAGCAAACATCACAAACAGACCATTTCCCTTGGTTTACTTATTTTAGAGGATTCAGTGTGACGTTGAACTTTTAAACCAAATATGGCTTAAATACACAGAGGAAAATGATTACGGCTGATTTATTAAAATCCTGTTAAAAACGTGATGGCACGCCATTTCCTAACAAACTATTAGTACACTCAGAAAAAATCTGAACTCGTGTTCACGCAGCTGCGATTATCCAATGTCTAAATTATATACGAAGATACATAATAATGTATACAGTTTCCTTCATCTGAACGTTAAAACGTATGCATATGCAAGCAAAATTTGAATTTTAAATAATATTAATCGTAAAAAATGCTTTTTCATTTGATATGATAGGAGACACGTATGCAAACATACTGATTCTCTTCCGTTTATGGTATTTACCTATACGAGTATCGTCTATACAAAAAGGTACAACTGATGAAGTCAAACACTAGAAGCTGGAAAATACGAACTTTTTACGGGGATGATTAACTGATATTGAAAGATATGAAAATAATTCAAGAATTTCGATAGATCAAATGGATTTTTTTGTGTTCCATGAAAAAAAATGTTTCACTGTCTTTATCGACAGTCTTTCATCTCATCTGATATAAGTTGTTATTATAATAACGTAATCTAAAAATAAAATGTAACGTTCTGCAAGCATGTTTCCTGTTGCACACACGAGAGTAGTCTAAATACTCATTTGTCTAGACAGTTTTCTTTAACAGATGTGGATGATGCTTCTTTTTCGTTTTCATCCAAAATTAAACACAAACAAACAAACATGGCATTTTCCGAGCAATCAAAGAAACAGTACCGGCGGTACGGTAGTGTAGCGGAGAGGGGTCGCAATGGGGAGGGAGGGTTGGGGAGGGTCGACACTTGCGGAGCGGCGTGTTTACAGGGCACGAGGGTGTTGGCATAGCAACCAAAACCTCCAAGGCTCTAGCGTTGCCAGATTGACTGAGATGAAAAGTAAAGAAGCAGATCAACGGAACGGGGAATGTGAACAAGACACCTAATAGAAAAAAATTACAATGTATCGAAACTTTTACTTTTATGGGACTGAAATTCTCGTAGAGGTTTCCTTGATGATCGAATTTCGCTTTAGCGTATGTAAATAAGTATCGGGTTTCAAATGCAAAGTAAAAATATAATACACGGTTTCTCGGCATAAAGGTTTTCCTACGCAAGCATCTGCTTCACATTTTGTGTGGGTTTTCTATCTGCCAAATGCCCAAAATATGTTATGAAATAGTCGCAATTTTAATTTTTTTTTTTTTTTTGTAGCGCCGTTTTTGTGAAAAACCACCTCAAGGTTGCTGTACAAATATAACTTCCTAGGCTCTATCTAACTAACTATATCGGTTTAAATGCATTTACATATAAAATTCTCTCTAAAATCAAACATACTGAAAATTTTACCATGAATAGGCGGGCCTACAATTTTCCAACAGACAGGTATTTGCGTTAAGACGATACAAAATGTTTTAAAAGTCTGAGAAGGTCTGAATACTTGCATAATTTAAGGATTACAACTTTTTGGCGTCGCCGTGCTATTTGAATAAAAAACTGCGAACTAGATAGAAGAAAGATTGCATACTTTAAATTAAACCGCAATTACGAAGTCGATTATCGCCAGGCCATATTTTGTCTATAATCTGACAGCACCGGTGTGCAAGTACTGCCGCGTACAGTCGAGCGGGAAAATTACGCGCGGAAAATCCGGCGGGAAAACGCTGCGAGGGTCCGCCCGACATCTTGCGGCGTAATGGGATAACATTGGGAGCGGGTTTATTCAGTTTATTGTGTGACCTCTGGGCTGGTTCTCCGCAGTATGACGTAGTAACAAAGGCAAGGAGCCGTTGTGTTGTGGTGTCGGTGGCTTTCAACCGCTTACAGACTGTTTAAGGCCAAGTATAATAGGTACCCTGTTCAGAACGAAACTACAACAATGCCCCCCAGCGGAGGAACTAGGTTTTACTAGCCATTTAAAGACAGTTCTGTACTAAAAAAGTTCTGTTGAAATTCGTAAGATGTCACTAATTATAACTGACTTATATTGTATGTCAATATTTGATTTTTTAAAACACTTTCCCACTGCAGAAGGCTCCGCGCTGACATAAAAAAATACAATAGGTAGGTACCTAGGTAGGTACATCAATGCGCTGTGACCGTAATAAAAAACGTGCTTGAAGACTATTCAAGAGTAAAAAATGC
This sequence comes from Hesperophylax magnus, assembly GCA_026573805.1. Taxonomy (NCBI): domain Eukaryota; kingdom Metazoa; phylum Arthropoda; class Insecta; order Trichoptera; family Limnephilidae; genus Hesperophylax; species Hesperophylax magnus. The sequence goes on from JAIUSX010000121.1 coordinate 12,872,337, forward strand.
ATGTTTTGAAGGATAACAAAAAAATGCTTTTTGTAAGCTTTTTTTAATAAGGATCATAGAAGAAAATAACGGTGCCTAAGTAAATAATATGTAATGCTTTATTAAAAAACAATGTCATGACACAAGTAAAAATAAATTACTACTAAATGGCTACTTATAAATTAACATATTTATAAGTAGCATGTGATAAAAAAAATTATAAAAATATGGGATTCGAACCCGGGTCCTGCATAACGAGAATCGAACGCTCTGCCTCTAGACCGCGAGAAGAGATATCTTACGCGACGAGAACCGCGTATACAACGTGTACTCCTCAATTGACTTGCCCCGCGCAATTTTAAATTTTGAAAAACTCACTTACGGCTGTGTTTTTTACTAAAAAAACTTGTCAAGCACGTCTGCGAGGGTAATTAGTCGCGTTATCGGCCTTGAGTCACTTGACGGTCATGAGTCGGTTTTACTCCGGTCCTCGAAAATGCATAACGCGCGTAAAGAAGTTTCACTTCAATATATAAAAATCGTATGTAAAGTACATTAAATTTGAAATAAAAAAATTATGAACGTATATATCATGTACCAAATAAGAATCAGCTAAGCACACCTCACAATAAATGTAATATTATTTTACTTATACAATAAAAAATTGTGAAGACGAACCGTATCAACCTAACTCGATGAACATCTCTGATGCCTGTCCTCAAAATCAATGACAAAACATATTTACATAATATACACAAGTGTGTGTGCGCATGTCCACGTCGAAAACTAACACATGTATAAACACGTGCACAGCAAGACCGTTTGTCAATTTATAAAAAATTACTGGCAAACTTCTTCGTGTATACAAGTAGGTATTATCTTCGCTGACTGATGACACGCAAGATTTTGTTGAAAATTCCAAGTGTCGTTCCGTGATTAACGCCATCTGTTGACATATTTAAAAATAAGCCTTCAGTTCTAATTTCTGCCGTAGTAGCTGAATTAATGTCGCCACTTTACGGCAACATAATTTATTATTTTAATAAACTCGAAACTCTTAAACAAATGGTAATTTAAAAATGTGAAAATAATTTTAAAAAGTGGACAAAAATAATAGAAACTATTCCTCGTTCCTTTTTTTAGAATAAATTTAACCAAATTTTAGTAAACCGCATTTACAAAAACATTAAAGATAGTGCCTAGGAAATAATTATACCACAACCTTATTCTTTTTTTTTTTTTTAATTTCTGAACGAAGTCTTGAAGAAAAACCTTCAAGGTATTTTTTGAGGATATTCAAAATTTAAAATATTTTTTGAACAATACGAAAGGAGGGCCATAAAAAGGTCATATTTCTGATTTAATTTTGATAAATGCTAAGTATTTATAAATTATAAAAATATATAATTTTTTTTTTTCTGGCTAAGAACATCATATTTACCGTATTGCGTAATAATATTTTCATTATTTCGAATTGATAAATTACTAGACACCGCCTTAAAGTCTGTTTGCAGACCGCATACGCCGTCTTTTGTGATAGTTTGTTGGCAGATCAGTTAGCCATTTACATCTTATGTCTGCCTACCTTATAAGAAAACGTAAGCTGTGAAGGTTTATATGGAAACGGCCATTGGGTGTAAGTAGCTACACCCGATCCGCATACATTCTGTAAAAAAAAACACTTTATGTACCTGCCCTTAAAATGTATGTTTTCATTACATAAATATCACAAAATACGGACAAGATTGGTGCAAAAAATTGTGTAGCTTCTGTATTTTTTATTTATTTAGGATGGTCTGTTTCACAGAATTTTATTTTAAATTTCAAAATTAAAATTCAAATTCTGTTATTATTTCATCATGGGCCGGTTATTGCAGAGAACTTGGGTAGTAACAGAACTCGAATAGGTCTTTCACGGAACTTGAATATATATATATAGTACTTTTCATTACTGTTCATGCAATGCAAGTGCAAATCGGTCCGAGCCTTGTGAGTTTTGTGTTTCAGGTTTCAACCGATTGAGCAACAACCTGTCGAAAATGGTTATAATGTAGCATTTTTTCATAATATTTTGTGAACATCAAATCAAAAACATTTCTAGCCTAATCCATGGAAAATGTGTTGCATATGTCATCCCCTCTCGTTCTTTAATTCAGGTAATAAAACGAAGGGTAGTGCCAGGTATATCGGGCCAATTCAGGTGGGGCGCTTCGCTAAAAATGGCTCCTCCGAATGAGCGAATCATACCTGCCTGCATCCAATTCAGATAATATTAAATTGCCAGTTTTTTTCGGCAGGGAGCAAAGCAACCCCAAAAATCCATCTGTTTTTGCGAAAGAGGTTAAAAGAAAACACCAATACGAAGAAATATTATTAAATTACGTGAGTTTCTTTTGGGTAACTTCCTGAAGATTGCCCCAATCTGACTTCATTGCTAATGGCAGTATTTTAATATTACGACAACTCCTAAACTTCAAGTAACAAGAGGAAGATTGTGCCAATTTCGGCCCTCTTAGGAATAGTTGCTAATTTGAAATTTAGATGCTTGATTATAATTTTAATGTGAAATCTCTGCTTTAATTATCATGCTGTGTTTACGCACATCATAAACCAACATAATAAATCCAAACCAGTAGAGACACCTCACTTAACTTCTAATTGCTTTACAACCCTTCGTAGCTTAAATTTGGTAGCAAATCTATTCGCACTGTGGAACTCCATACAAATTAAGCAAAGGCCGTTAGTTTCGAATCATTTAAAGAGGCTTCCTTCAAGCTCTTGTACCAGACAGATAGTTTCCCCTAATTCTCGCCCTAGATAGCAAAGGGGAGCACTAAAAAGATTCTCGTACAATAATTGTTATTACTGGGCAGGGCGCCATTGCAGGGGGAAGTCGACCACTGGATTATAAAGGCCTTAATCACGACGAGCTACAGATTTTTTTGTTTCAGCCAAGAAGGGCAAAAAACAATGAATGCAGACAATTGGCGTAATTTGCAAGCACTCGTTATTATTGCAGCTATTCTTGCTTTGTAGAGCTTGTTTGGCAACAAGGGGTTTGCTTTGCATTGCTTTTGATTCTCAGCGTTAAATATAAATCTATATCAATGCTATACAAGTGAATTTTCGTAAATGTTAAACAATTATTATCACACGAAGACAATAAATCATTTAATACGTTTGACAATGGTTCCGACAATGGTTTGACATTAATTTGACAAATGTATTGTTATCCGAATCACGTAACCAACGAGCAAACCCCTTCATGAATGACAACGCACCATGTCCCATTCCTTTCCTGTAATTGGTGAGTCTTCCGAACAGGGTAATCCTTCCTTCCGTTCCGCTCTCGAAGTTTCTCTGATCTAGGACAAATTCCTGCAAAAGAACGAACAAACTTTGGGAAACCGTAGACGGCAACGTACTTACACAATTGAACATGTTATTCGTACCGTACCTAACTAAGGAAGTTGAGTTTTTGGATTTTAGTCAATAATGTTTTTTACAATCAAAAATTAAAAAGTTTATCTATGTACTACTACCAGTATTTATTAGTGGTTCAACGAGATTTATGGGCGGTTAGAATAAGAAAAACAACACGGTGGCAAATGAAGAATTTAAACTGAAGAATTTTTACGAGCATACGCCAAGATTATAACAGAACACGTAAAATAACAGTTAAAAAGCAAAACATGACACTTTTTACTAATCCAGTCATAATGCATTGATTTGGAATCGATAAAGGCGTGTGGCGGCTCAAGTAATAACAACTATGAAATCGATAAAATCGTTTCCCAAGTTGGCAGTTCCTCTAGCCGTTAAGAATTTCGTGAGCGGTACACCTGCGAGGTGAAGGATTTCCGCTAATTACCACAGCTGATTGGTACTCCCGTCATGATCCAAGCACGAGAACAGCCTTAATTGGATGCCAATCCGATAGCACTGTGTTACCGGGTACCCTGATAGGGGAGGGATTGAAGGATACAGCATTCCATAGACGCCTAGATGCGGTACGTGCACTCTCATAGGAAGCGAAGAGGATGTAGCCGTTTAAAGCTTAACTGCTGATAATTTCATTATTTCTATTCGGAACGTTCATTAAAAACTGTAAAGTGTAGACTATTAATATCTACAATATATAAATGTGCTAGCGAAAAGTTCATTTATAAAACACAAAATAATAATAATTTTTTTGGTAAACTAATGTTTAAGACAAGATTTTTTATGCATTCAATGTGGATGAGTGTTTCAGTCGAATAATTATTGCTTGTAAAATAATTGAAACACAAAATAGATTAGGTGACCGAAAATGATAAATGAAAGCAAAAGCATAGGTAGTGCGAGGCTGTCTATTGTCGTATAGCCGAAACGTAAATAAAAACAATATATATTTTATGTAAAAAAATATGACCAACAGAAGAAGATACAAATTGGACATTATAGACAATAGTCAGCATAAAATAATACATATTTTGTTCAAAAGCAGGTGGATCAATATTTAGGAGCTATGTAAGAACGTGAGGTGCTTTGAAATGATTATTTTTGACCATACGAGTAGGAGTTACGCCAGGTGAATAAAACATGGAAAACAATTTAATATGAATCAAACGCTTTATATAATACCATTGCGAATTGTCCTGACTAGAATACTCATTCCGTGTTTCTGATGCTAAGGAGGACTCCTTCCTTGCATCTCATCAAGAATTTTATCTTTCCCTTTGGTCTTTCTGTCTCAGCTTTTTAAATATTTTCCCAAAGCTTTGACAGTAGCAATCTAAATTCTTAGCTGCTTTTATGTCGTGGAATTAAACTGGAATTATTCAGCGCTCAGCACGAAAGAAGCTAACAAATTGCATATTTTAATACTGTAGTAACTAGAAACCAACGATCAGTACAGTTATTGTGCAAGTTCTTTCACGATGACAAGTTTTAATCTGAGGAATTTCAAAACCCTCCAACTGGCAATAAATCTTGTTATCATCCTATTACTAAATCGTAATTAATAAGCTGTGTCGTGTTCATCAAATCCGTTAAATCCCTTACCCGGTATACAAAATTTACATAATTTGTCAAATTTGTACGACAAATAAAATTGTATTAGTGTTTGAAAAATTATTTGACATGATTTCGAAACTCAATTTCGTGTTACAGGTGCTCATCACCAAACTGTAAATTTGAATATTATTGGAATTTTAGTTTTAGTAGTGTAGACATATTTTACATTAGTTTATAGACTCGAAGTCAAATGATTCAATCTTGCGGTCGAAAAGTACAACATGTTTTATTCAAGATCGTAAAATGATTATTTATTCTTATATTGAAAACTATTAAGAATAATAATGCTTCATAAATTCCACATTCTATGACATGTATTTTGTTTATGTCGCTATTTTTTTTTTAATTTTTTTTTTTTATTTAGTAAAAGATTATACATTTATATACATTATTTAAGAAATGTTTTGACTGCCCAACTAGGAGGATTCCCGTTTTAGGACAGTCAAATTAGGATGAGTATTAACATTTTGATAAGTTGTTTGATAAGTATAGTATTAAAATAATAATGAAATAATAGATATTTATTTTGTACTTTTAACTGGTGCCTAAGCCTACTAACATGTTTGTATAAATATGAATAACAAAGAGAAGAAATACCATAAAATAAAATATCCAATTAAACATAAGATTAACTGCTGCTTGGGTAGCATTCTAATTTAAAAGTACTAGGTAGGTACATATATACACATAATGATAAAGATTAGAACATAAAGGTATCTTTTACATGGTTTATTTATGTATAGATTTCGTTATTATCTGTTCATGTAGATCTCCACAGAATATGAACTCGCTATAAACATTGGGCTGTTGGTCAAGTCTTTTGGAATAGGGATGAATTACCCACTAACTAAATGGGCGCCCAGCAGACGGTGCTCACCCTAAAATTAATAAATAATTCATAGTTCCTTTGGGACTAGGGTGTACTCACTACACACAAGCACACAAAGTAGCCGCCACTGGGCCGTGAGAATGACCAGCGTTACTACTGTCGGCAAGATTATCTTAAATACCCAGTGTACCCACCATGCGTTTATAGCTGGTGATAATTAGGCGTGGAAATAAATATATGATTCGCTCGTTAACAGCTAGGCTCTTTGTTTAGAGCATTTATTTAACATATACAATTAGAGTTCTAGATAATATTTTGAAGATTTAGAAAAAGAAATGTAAGGTACAGTTGTTTCACGGAACTTGATTCAACAATTCATAAAATTTCAAAGTTTCTATTCTAACATATACAATTAGAGTTCTAGATAATATTTTGAAGATTTAGAAAAAGAAATGAAAGGTACAGTTGTTTCACGGAACTTGATTCAACAATTCATAAAATTTCAAAGTTTCTATTCAAGTTCTGTTATTAGTCCATCAAGGGTCAGTTTTTTCACAGAACTTGAATAATTTATCGAATTTCAAAGTTAATATTCCAGTTCTGTAAAAGTTCTACTCAAGTATAATAAGTTTTTCAGTGTAAAAACCACCCATTGACATTCTACTGTTTATTGGAACTTTTCTATTTTGTTAAATACTATTATTTTCATAAAAGGTTAAATAATTCAAATATTCTGTCATCATTCCATACATTCACATCAGAGTAATAAAATCACGAAAAATAAGATTACCTGATAATAGATTGTTTTCTTCTGGCTTCCATTTCTAAATTCAAAATGTTTTAAGGGAAGCTTTCGAGAGCTTTTGCTGAAGCAGTGACAGGTTGTAGAATAGATGCGTTATCTATTTAAACATAATTTATTGAATTTGGTTATCTTCTGCTTTCAAAACTGAAACAATTAGGGGTGCATCGGACTGGCGATGATATAAATCAAGGAAATGGCACTTAACAGGATACTGTTGTCCTCATTATCATAAAGTGATCGTATATCCCGACTGAAACCTATTCGGACGATATTAAATAATAAATTAGGGGGAAGGAAGCCCCTAGGACCAACACCGGAAGTAGATGTCATTTAACATTTTTAATATCAAAAAGACTCCACTAATTCTCCGAAGACGTCTTGTAACGGGCGTGAAGGGGAGAATCGTTCAAATATTTCAATGGTTTGCTTTTATTATTAACTTTAATAAAATTACTAGTTAAAAATATATTTTTGAGTTCATGTGTTATATTTAAATATTAACACCAATCGTAAATCTTTTAATTAGTTTATTATTCTTCATGGCAGTTATAAAATTATAAGCGTAACGAATACTCAACATGCCTCCAGATGGGCAGACAAAATATTTGATAGAGATAATAAAAACTGGTAAATTCTGAAATTTGAAAATAAGGCAAATATATAGGAGACAAATCTGAAATTTATTCTTTACAAAAAGATGACCAGTGTCCGTATACCTACACCATTTATGAGTTATGACAAGACCAAAGAGGTTTTTGTCTCTAGGGGGAGAAAGCCTCCTAGTTGTTAGGGGTTTAACGTCATGTCGAGCAGACGTCTTTGTCGCACTATAAATTGCAAAGCCGCATCATTGAACGTAAAACCGAGGATAGTTCCGCTATACATTAGGTGATTACACCTTATGTTACCGCACTACCGACGGATACGGAAGTCTGTCACTAAGGAGGCCATTGTCATAATGTGGGCGGGTATCACTGTTAGCGGAGGCGTCGCGACGCCATCAATCAACGCCGGGACGCCGCACTTAGCCGAGCCCTTATTTGCAGTTCGCGGCTACACTCTACACTTATTAACCGTACACGGCACTACCTACTACCGATTCTATGCGGCTACACATGAATGGAACTCGGAAATTGTCGCTTGGGGGAAAAACAGTAGATCCCCAAGAAACTAAAACACATCTTGCAATATAACAGAACAGCGCAATAAGAGATTATCACTTGCTCGAACATTTGAACTTTCTAAACTTAAATCAAAGACATTTTTTGCAAAGTGTCTTTTCAGCTCGCAAACTTAAATATTCATGGTCTGGGAAACTTAGAATATCACGTGGAAGAAATAATACGAGAAGGAAATGAGGTAGGATAAGCCAATAGAATGCGCAGCGCCTAGGAATGAGTGTGAAATATGTCGCTTTTCAAGTAGCTTCGTGGGAAACTAAGTTTTATTGAACCGCTTAGTTTTCAAGATTTTTTTAATGTAACGTCTATGTATTTATGTCGAAACCGACGTTAAAAAGACCAATAAAAACATATTTTTTAAAAATGCCGTCGGACCTTTATTGGAACCTTTTTATAATCCAATTGACCGTCCCATTTTCAGTAAATTAGCAATTCGGATATTTCGATTGAATTTGCGAGAGTATCTAATGTATCCTTATTGTGTAACTACATATAGTCTGAAAATAGAAGGTTACGACTATATATATCATTCGCAATTAATCAAAAGTTTTATGAGGCGTTTGCCATTCTATCGACATAACGTCCGGGGTTCGATATTGAGCGATGAATGCAACGAGAGCCCACAGACAGGAGATTTATCTCGATTGAAGTATTTGATGAATAGTCCCAGTCACAAGCTGAGTTGTCGTCATTCAGGGAACACGCGGTTTATGAGCGGAAAAAGTAGATGCCTTTGAATTCAACGGAATACCGCCTTTTGAATGAAAAGTTTCTAGTTCATACCCATACTTACTCGTACATAGTAACCGCGCTTTGGAGTGCAAAGTAAACGGATAAGGTATGAGCTTTACACTTCGGTTTTTGCAGAACTTAAAGATAAATAACTTCATACTGTGCTGTGAATACAGATCGCTTACAGCACATAATATACGTATAATATTATATTGTATCTCCATAAACCCTAATTTTGAGAAAAAATAAATTCAAGGTTTGCATCGCTTGGAAAATTATATTTTAATGCGTTGAAGTTTTCAAATATTTTTGCAAAAAAATACGATACAGTGTCTGTGTTAAAATATTGTGTTTATCGTAGTTTTGAAACTCCGCTCTATTTGTCTGCAAAATTAATTATCACGACTTTAGTGTCTGCATGTCACGATCTTCTATTATCCCCGATCTTCTGAGTTCCCATTGCTTTCTAACTTATAGTAGTTTGTATTGGAAAGTTTTCGTATTGCTGACTCTCCAAAAAACAGTCAACGGAAAACGGATTGCGCGTAGCAGACTAATAGTAGTTGTTAGTAGGAAATGGGATACTCGATGAGTGGGTGAGTCACGGCCAGGTACATTCAACGCTGGTATATAATATATTATTATCTAGTGGAGGGCTCGGGCAAGGGGAGAATAGGAGAAGGCGCCGCTGCGTCTATTTCCTCATCTACAAAATTAGCAAGTTCACACAAAGGAAAGGAAATTGCACTTTGGGAGCAACAATGGAAAAGCAATATCCCTTGGCTCCTTTTGAAAGAGATATGAAACCTTCCCCAGATTTTCAAACTTACTAGGGATTTATATTCGGATACACTATTATGGAATAAGATACTGACAATCTTACCAAAAGGATGTGCTTTTTAGGGACAAAGAACAGATATTTATTTAAAATTAAACAATAACTTTGTAAACATCACTTATAGGTAAATACTTATTATACAGTATTATACTGCCCTGATGAAGCTACGGTTGTAGCGAAACCCGGTCGGCATTAAGTATTTACCTATAAGTGATGTTTACAAAGTTATTGTTTAATTTTAAATTATAATGTCACATCACAAAGTAACCGCTTCATATGAAGAAAAGATATTTATTTATTTACCATTTTTATACGCCCATGGGGCTTTTACATTTGGTACATTGAAATGTTTACAATTTTGTACAAAATTGTTAAAAAAATGGTTTAAAAAAATATTTCTTACATTAAGTTGGTTAAAATTAGTTTAAACAAAAAAATATCAGTAATAATATCTTCACATAAAACAATTGTTTTAATATGTTTTAAACATCGAATTTGTTACATTAAAATGTCGATATCATTGGTATATTCATTTGCTGTACTAGTAGGTAGGCGACGAATTGGCGAGTTTGCTACATAATTTGTTTGTGAATGTTGATATTGAAATAGGTCCTTATGCCTAGTGTGTGAGTAAGTATTCTTAAATTGACCAGACTCAGAAGTTCGCAACAATCGATAGTCAGATAAGCAGGGATAGCTCCGTCGTAATATATATATATACACTTGTAAGTTCTCCCTCATTAATATAAACGACGAATGTAAAAGAAAGAGAGATTACAACGTAGCTCTAAGCGCCAGGACCATACATGGATTGCTTGGTCGTATACCAACCGTGAACGTTTGTATCAGTTAGTCGGAATGACGATGAAAAATGCTTCGGACGCACCCCTCAGTTATCTGTCGCTGGAAATCATCCCGAGTAACTGTTATCTCAGTTGAAGCTATTTATCAGCTGCCGCAGTTCTGCCACCTTCTCTGTGAAACTAATCCAAAGTAATGGAAGAGTCGCACGTGATTAATAGTACATTTCTTTCATCGATTTTTACTTTTTGAGTAATTTGTTCAGCACCCTTCACTTTCAGCTGGATAGCATTTAGAAAAACATTCCATATGTTATATTATTTATGAAAGTAGCAGCCTAATTTCCAGTCAGTTTGTCAAAAAATATGTTAATCTGATTAAAATAGACACCCTTGAAATGTTAATTACACTGTAAACCTTAAAACTGCCATGTGGCCCAGAGAATAGCGTCATAAAAGATACGGACAAATTGGCAGGAAAATCAGTATCTACCCGACCCAAAATGGCAAGAGATTTCGCGTACAGTATTACACATAATATTATGTCGAGGGTCGATTGCATCATACTGTTCCACGGTGGGGGAGATCGGATAGAGATGACATCACCGCCATAAAAGGGTACCTACAGCGAGTACTTTCATAAATCGGCGGCGAAAGGTCAACAGATTGGGTAAAAGGGATACAAATACCTTCCGTGCAGCATCCGGGCAATGTTGTGACAGGTTAATTCTAACGATTTATTATTATCATAATAATCTACTTTCACAACATAGATAATATAGGTACAGTAATCCAAAGGTTCGTTTCCATTATACTCCTATCATCATACCCGCTACTCAAACAACTAGACAACTATGCAGCCCGCACCTGATTATATATGTTATCATCATCCTTATGTTATGTGCATGAGCAAGATTATGCATATTAAGACCATTCATGTTAGAAATGATTGCAAATAATTACCATATAATGAAAGCTTCCATTGCATGACCCCGTTTTATAATTTTGATGCAAAGGAGCATTGACTCGGTGTGTTGACATTTTTTATATAGATACTTGTAGTAAACTTCAAGACCTAATGAATACGTAGGTACATACAAAATAATACGCAACTGACACGCTACGTTGAACAATAATTTTCAAATAACGCTGGTTTGCTTTGCCAAGTTCACATTATTTTGATCATATTTTTTTACTCTTTGTAATCATTTACTTATTTATAATAAACCAACAATCCGAATGAAAAAGTTTGTGACAGTGTCGGTAGCAACCTCCTTGTAATGCGTTACGTTATTAGTTGAACTATCCATACAAATGGCTTTATAATTGATTTATTACAGCACGCACGTTCCATCATTCTATTGAGAAGCACTACTAAAAATACACGCTTAAATCAATGACTTCAAATTCAACTAAAGCCTAGCGAATCAACAATATTACGCGGAAACATAACTTTTTTAGCGCACTCACATCCTGTTTGAAATTATTCATGCGAAATTTTCAGTTTTTTATTGTAATAATGTTTTATGTTCTTACTCTAGCTACTGTGTAACAATAATGACGCATGGCTTTTTATGATTATGTACTAGTAGTTACTATTTTTGTTACATTTTAATCTTTTTGAACAAGTGTAATAGTGCAGTTTTGTTTTGCTTAAGGAGATAGTGATTATTTTTTAAGAAGCTTAGCTTACTGCAATTAGGCTACTTTCCACAGAATCCGTTAGTCACTCATTAGCATTAGTAATATAGGTGTGACCGTTCTACTTGGTTTATCCAAATTCGAAACTAATTTAAAGTAGGCACTATTAAAATGTCATTAGTGTAAAGATCGGTTTATATAGAATCTGTATTTTGTTAATGGGCTATCCCTTTGAAACGTTTATCCATCAATGAACATAATACTGGATTTGAATGCACCTACCGAGACTTTTGGCTAATTTCTTTCGCCCAGACAAAAACATAACTAAGAAAATAAAGGACAACCGCATATAATGTTTTTGATAAAATCAATATACTGTTTGTTGAGGTTTTCACCCGTGCATAAGAATGTTTATTAGAGACTCCCATCGCCTCAGGACGGCGCCTGAGTAACTACCATGGCGCTGAAGTTAATTTGATTTGCGTGTTGGCGAATATTTTGGCCTGCGGTTTGTGGTCTGTCAAAATGAATCACAACACAAATTGTTTATTCACTCAGTTAAAGTGATCTGTTAAGAAGCCAATAAACAATGGATTGTTTTCCTAATTTGTTTCAGTAATCTCTGAAAGACAACAATGGAGAAAGCAGTACTAATTCTGGCGCTGGTGCTGCTGGCTACGACGCCTGCATTTACCGAGAGTGGGGTCGGCTTACTCTCCGATTATGATCAAATAATGACTTCGAGCACTCTCCAGTGGGTCACGGGAACTGGAGATGTCAAGCAGCTGGAGAACGCAGTCCTCGGAGGCTTGGAGTTGATCGACGGAGGTAAGCTTTTTGTACAAAAGAAAAACAAATAATGATTCAAACGAGTTGAAAATGATTTACTAACGATGTTTCATTTTTGCAGGTGCCAATTCCGCAAATTCTGAGGAATCGCAGAGTAAATCAGTGTACGTGTGCCGCGCGAGACATAATGGCGTTTGGGTTTCCGGACAACTGCGGAGCAAGTATAAGGAATGCATCGTGTCCCTCCACAGTTCAGTGCACAAATACTCCAAATTTGAAGTTCTACAGAATCTGGACGGGGGCGCCATGCTCAGTTGGATGCCCTGGGACAAGTTCGCCATTATTCCCAAGGGAGCTGTCGCGGGAGGACAAGATACATATGTCAGTTATGTTGCCAGGAAAAAAGTCACCCAAGAGGAAGGTAATTCATTTGGATACACTCACCTCGTCGGAAAGTTTGATCCACGAGATGGTCTAGGTAAAATTTCTGTCGTTGACGAAGAAGATAAAGAAATAGCTTATTTGGAAGGTGAAATCTTAGTCGAGACCGAGCCCACTCGTTACGAGTTGACAGGGGTTAAGTTCAACCTGTACAGAAAGCGGGCTACCAGAGATCCAAGGTTCTTGGCAGAAACCATTCTGAGGAACGGAGCAGCGTCTGATGCGATCAAAGTGGATTCCGCCCTTGCATACAACTCCACTTATCGCCTTTACTGGGGACACGGGCACGCCATGCTTACCGGCTTAAACACTATTGTGCGGTTGACTAATGGTACCGTTCTCGATAATTACAAGTGGGGAATTGAATCCAAGGAAGAGCGAGAAGATGTATTCAAAGTCGAGCGAGTGCTCGAACCAGGTACCGCCTGCAACGTGACACTAAGTGGAAATTACACCGAAATGGATGTACCGTACACAGCTAACTTGGTGGCTTACTATCCCGATGGTAAAACAAAATCCAGAGTACTTCATGGCAACAAAGTGGAGTTTGGAATGATGGACGTGACTCCGGACTACGGTGATATCTACTATCTGAGGAACAATAGCCTGGTACCCACAACGACCACAACAACGACAACCACCACCACGACCACCACCACGACCACGACCGAGGCTCCTATGTCTGCAGAAATTCCGCCCAATGAAGTAATCCAGATTAAAAAGACGGTAGATACCGAATCTACCCCGTCAAAAAATAAGGGAGAAAGCCAAAGCATGATGTCCGATGAGTCCGGTGATGCATTGTCACTCAAGAAAAAAGAAGACCAAATAAAACAGGCTGGTGTCATAGGATCTTCCGCAGCTATCCACGCACCGGTAGCAAGTGTCTTAATGTTAGCTCTAAGCACAGTGGTGAGGCAAAGGCTAATGATGTAAATAAGTAGGACAGGTGCGATGCAAAGCACAAAAGTGTTTGTCGGTTAAAGTGTGTAGTATGGATGTGCTGATAGTTGTCTGCTTGTTAGGCTAAAGAAAGTGTGTACGAGTATCTATTAGGGAGGAATGAATGACTATGAATGATACGTGAACTGTTGTGTTGAGGATTATTACGCACATACCTATTCGCAGTCCATTGTAAAAGGTAAAAGAGAACTGCGAGCCGAGGGACTCCGGGTACCGAAGAGAAGGAAACATGTTCCGCTATTTTAGGCAAATGCGCCTATTTCGGAGTTCATATATCCCGCCGTGTTTGTAAACGATGTCAATGTATATAAATATAATCTGTATTTGAGCAAAGAAAATCGCTTTATCTCATTGTTATCCAAAATAAAAATATTTGAAATCTCTTTTCCGGATGTTGACATTCCAAATACCCAAATGAGTAATTTTGACGATCCATTCCAATTTGTGTAAAATAAGTATAAAATATGAATGTATATAGCCAATGTAAATATAACGCTTTAAGCGAAAATGATATTACTTACATAATGTTATATCTTCGGAGAAGCTCGAGGTGGCTCGGTGTGACCTGTGACCTGACGGGGTAGGTCACCAGTTGTTGGCTAGGGGACAAGGTTGATAGGTCACCGATTGAAGCACCCTCTCTTCTTGCATATTATAGGTGTAAAAATGTTATTTATGAAAATCGTCTATCACTTAATTAGGATTGATTGCAGTATATTCTAAACGTACAAAGTGTAAAATATAATCATAATATGTAAATTATCCCTTGGCGCATCGGACGCTTTTGGCTTTGTTGTTGACATTATGTTATGACAAATTTGCGCTCTTCTCCGTATTATAAATGTAAATGCCTAATATGAATACAAATAAATGTGTTTTTCGTCAAAGCTAACAATAGGTACTTGCCGTGTGTTTTGTAGCTAAACCTTTCTTAAATAATGTATTATTGTAGAACACAATTAACTGGCTGGTTAAAAGAAGAATAATATACAGTAGGATAAGGATGACTTCACAGCACACAGAAATCTCGCATTAGTAAGGGAGGACGGTTTGGTTTCCCTGTCCAATTGTCCAACTGTCCGAAGTATTTGCGCCCCGTTGATCTGAACCAAAGATATTAGAAGAACGAGATATGCTATGTTGGCCGCCGGACCGTAGCCGGAGTACTACCTAATTAGGGTACTTTGAACGGTATCGGGACGTGTACGCACAGAAATCTGTTCTATGTATTAGTGCGGATACCTTAGCGATGCCTTAGCGTAAGCGAAGGTGTGCAGTAGTATTGGTGAACAAAACCGGCGACACTCGGCAAAACAATTCCACTCAGTACGAACTGCGCATAGCACATCTCGTTCTTCTAATATCTTTGATCTGAACACTGTATAAATAATCGCTGAAGAATGACATTGATATTATTTATTTTCTATTGTAATACAGATAAAATATTATATTACGTAGTAATAATCATTTCGCCTGTGTATTGTAATTCCAATGACCCTTCGTTGCATCACTAAAGTTGCACTTTAGCTAGGATACCTTATTTTAGTAATAATGTTATTAAAAACGTTCTCTTAAAGATTTTCAGATTGCCTGATGTGAAAAATTCAAAAATTTAAAAAAAATGTTGTAAAAATTCAATAAATAATATGAGCGCTCTTAAATTTCTGATTTGCACAAGCATCACATACGTGTTATAACCTGAATTGCTTAATAAAGATGTTGCACTTTTATTAAATGATTGCTATTTTGAAATTGGTGTTTTAACATTTGTACGTAAGTACTTGATTATTTAAGGTCACTTAAACAATTTCAGTTGAGTGTTATATTCCCATAGACTTAAATATAGAAATTAGACTAAAATGGTACATAATAACAATCACGTTTAAATAAGTTCACTTTTCTTATGAGCTTCAATATTTTCAGCAATGTAACGAAGGGTTGGTTAAATGTATTTTTGGAAGTAAAAGATGGACCTAACGGGTCTTCGGAGTAAGATGTAGGTACGTCATGTCTTATGTTGCACATAAATGTACAAAACTTCACTAAATTAGATTTTATTTTTATACCGCGACGTGAGTAAGTTGACTTCCATTGATTTTCTTCTATGGGCTATCCCGCGCGGGCCTCGGAACCGAACGCGAACGTCTCGGAGCGGAAACGTAGACCGAGGTACGTGGAACACAGGACGTACGTGTACGTTTTACTTTATTTAGAGTAGGAAGTAAAAGAGTTACCCGTTGTTGGTAGTTGGTTTTGGGGCCCTTTCGAGGTATTCGCGAGGGAAGCAGCCAGGATTAATAACTTTTATCGAAACGCAACATCTGTCGTTGATTTATTTCTTTCCATTTTTTTCACGTTCCTTTTTCGCCTTGTTTAATATAAGTTCGATATCGAGATCAATTATTATTATTGTTATTGTTTTATCTTATAAGAAAATCAACTTTGCAAAGCTTACTTGTGATGTTTGATGTATTATTAAGTTTTCTTTCAAAGTGGTAAAATAAAATGAGTTGAAAAAAATTGTTCTTTATTTTTGTATCCCCTTATCATGTCCTAATATTTCAAATACTTGTGAGAATGAAAGTAAGGGGAGAAAGTAATTTAAAACCGCATAAATCCGAGCATGCAGATATGAAATTATTTATGCTATCGCACACATAAAAATACAGCATATTTTAGTAGATAAATAAAAAGTCTGAGTTTATGGTTTTTATGTGTTACCTTTTTTGTAGGTCTTGTTTTCTTTGAGCTTTCTTGATAGTATTTCAGAAGACCCGTTTTATTCAGAGCAATTTTTAGAAGCGGTTCTCGCAGGAAGCCAGCAGTGACATTTCCTAGTATTATTACGTTAATATGTAAGCATTCTAAACATAGTTACTACACAGGGTAGCTGCATCTGTCGTATCCCAACTACTTCACTATCACTAATCAAATCGTAGAACTCGGATCACACCAAAGGAATATAATAAACACACGATAAGAAAGTTAAAGCATTCATTTTGTTCGCAAGTATAACATCTCTAAAGGCTTCAAGACAAATATAGCTCATTGGCACGAACGTGTCTCAACCTAAAGACCTTAATATCTTTGAATAAGTATCAAAATAATATCAAAGGAAAGGTGTAAAAATAGAAAGTTAATTATACACCCCAGAATAACAGTTAAGTAGTACATTCATATTGATGTGGAAAAAGATAAGGTGAAGCACGCGATAGGTTATGTAATCAACGATCAGAGAAAGCTGGAAACCATCGACCAGAATATTTAAGGAACGGGTAACTAGAACTAGATTGCAAGGAAACTCGAAACGGAAAACTTTCCTAACTCATCACTAGACTTGAAGGTGTACGGAACAGACCTGAAGGTTGCCGACGGGGAGGGTGGGAGGGAGAAGGCAGCGCCGGGGGTGGCGATAGAGCAGGTGGAACGGGGATGGAGATACAGAAGGGGGTAGGCGGCCCAGTCCAGCCGGCGCCAAAGACATAATATACCAGACATTCTGCACACAAATTATACAACCCCTTGCATGAAAACCGACAAAATTTTCAGCCAGTTAGGAGGCACACTGTAAAAAAGGTTCATTCACAATCACAACACATTACAAATAATATTACGAGGTAACTTTCGAAGCTTTCTTCAAATTGGTTTGTTTTAAGAGTAGGCGTTTTTATACATATACCTATTAGCGGTTCAAATAATGATGTCAGTTTTCAGTGCTACGTGTTTTCAGTTCATATTACACGCATTAATAGTAGAAATTGCAATATGAGAAGAAAAAAACCAACATACTTCTGAAAAATTAAGAGATCAAAAGCAAGCATCGTTATTTGAATAATTCATTTGAGCGTTTTACCTACACTGTTGGCTGATTCAGAATGCAAAAGGCATAAGCATAACAAGTTTAGTGTATTCCTGCATTGTTCATTCATTTTGTATTCATTGTTCATATATTTACTTCATCAACATGATGTTTTAGAATACGAGAAACAAAGTTTTTTTATTAAAGAAATGTAATTACATAAAAAATCGTATTTGCATTGGACTTCTACACTTTAAGAGATTTGAATACCACATAAAATCGTAACCTTGTTTGGAAGGGGAGTGTACAGCACATTATTGTAGTTATTTATAAGTAATTAATAATATGATATGTATTACGTGGTGTTGTGCAGTGAGAAAGATAAAAAAGTATTATATGTGATATAAATGTAAGTAGTTAAAGTAGGTAAGTAATATACTTTATGCAGAAAATGGGTGACATAGGTTGTTTTTAAGAGTAATTCACGTGGTTTACAATTATTTGCTAATAGTGGGTCTCTAAGTAGGTTACAACGTTCTAATTAAAATGGTTCCACAGATATGAATAAAAACCGTAGAATCAATTTAATGAAAGATTTTAATGCAAGACCAGTAGTACCAGTGAAGTTATACTGACCGGTCGGTGGCTGAGTTGACATCGCGTTTGGGTCCCACCCAGGGTAGTGTGTTAAATTCCTCGGCTGGCTAAGTTCTCAACAACACAAGCAACACTTTCCGCTTAGTGTGGTGGAGTAGGAGATTACTACTGTAATAATCTGTTCCAGATACGTGTGAAGTTTGATAAATGCATCGTATTGGCTGGTAACTCAACATGCCTAAAGCTATTCCAAGCAACGTTTCGATAGTGATTTCTTATCAAAATTATGTTCAATGTAGGAATATTCTTTTTTTAAAGAAAGACAAACATTTCCGGGTTAATAATACCTTGAAAATATTAGAAAATCTCCTACTACCATCACAGGAAGCGGTAAATATTGTTTGAGTCGTTATGGAAGACTTAAGCCAGCCGAGGAATTGAACTCACGACGTCCCCACTGACTGGTCAAATTATACATATTACTTAAAACGTTAAAATCACTTTACGAAATATCAAATAGTAATCTTATGTAATGCGAACGCAATAGCTCGTTCAAAAGCAAGGCCAAAGGGTCGTAAAACAATGTCCACAAAATTTCGATATTTATTATTATGCTTAATTTACCTCGGAACTTTCAATCGAAAGCTCCGCCATTAAGTCTACGTACCGTTTTGGTTGGTCGAAATCTCTCAAGGTCGCGTATGAAAACTTTTCCAAATTATAGCGCAGAACTAAAATAATGGCGCCGTAAATTTTGATGTAATTTCATGACAGAAATTATGGTATATCACTCGAATTTTTTTCAAGCTCTTTTAGTGTGAGAAGTAAAAGAACAAAAACAGCATGCACCCGAATATTTGGGTGATATTTTTATCTCCTTAGCCCATGATGAAAAATGTGGTGTAAGCTGAAAATAGTTACATAGAAATTCTAGTTAGAATAAATTAATAGGTTGGGAAAATTTCAGGCCAGATTTCCCACGGTTTAATTTTTACCGCTTCGAACATTTGATTTATAGTAAAGATTATCGGGATTAATGTTCTACATACAATGAAGGAAATTTAAGTATAAAGATTTGATAGTAAACAAGTATTCTTAACAACAACAAAAAATAAATTAATAACCAACAAAATTAGATTTATAGGCCAGAGAATTTTCCTCTGTTGTTCTATCTACTTGTCACTTTTTATACACGTTGTATATTGTAAGTAAGCTTTTTTTATTTCAAGTGAAACAGCATGTTCCAACTGCTCTTAACCGGAGCCAGTAAGACTATGGCATCCCCAATTGGTATGTTGTGAGGCTGAAGGTAACGGGGAGGGAAGGAGAAGAGGAAGAGAAAGGTGGGGAAATACCTGGCTATTCAGATCTGGTCACCAAACACGACCAAAGCCATTTCAAGGAACGTTTCGATTCTGATTGGTGATCTTACATAAGGGCGATAATGAGAGTATCTTTCACTCTGGAACGTGCCGCAAATATACTATATATTATTTTGTATCCTTAAATTGTAAATGACACAAATGAATAAAATGAAATTGACTTGCGCGTGCCAGGGATTGAACCCGCGACCTCCGGCTTGCTAGTCGAGAGCCTTACCCCTCGACCACGGAAGTTGATATAATATGTACATGTATTATAATTTAATGCCCCGAGGAGGATTACGGCAACGCATAATAATATATATATTATTAAAGAATTAATTGTTCGAAGTGATTATTTTATTTGATCAGCAAATTTAATTACCTTGCCAAAAAACCGGATCAGTATATATTTTTTTTATTTCATTTCATTGTGCCATTTTTCATGGAAATCTAAAAACAAGGAATGATCATTCTATTACGAAATGTGACATTTCGTTTTGAAAGAGCAAGGTTATGAAACGGCATTTTGTTAAAACTAGTCCATATAAAACGAAGGTTTTCCTGTAACATTTCAAGCAAATGGACAGTGCCCCATTAAGCAGTTGTAACGATTTATAAATCTGCGATGTTTTTCAGTTTTCCTGAAATTACGTTTTTTTCTTTAGGTACTATCGTGAAGTAGTAAATAAACAAGGCATTAAATTCATTGAAGATTTTAGACGAAATTACAAAGTTCAAACCTTTATTTCGCAGCTAGTCCACATGGAGAAAACTTAATAATATTGCTAATTTATAAGGAATCTCTTCAAATTAATCGCAATTGAGTTAAAAACGAGATTGCAGGCCTTTAACGAATAAATTGATAGGTTTCCTAATAAAATTTCAGTAAAACATGAATGTGTTATCGCGATGTCTTGTGTTTGTAAAAATTCAAATATTTTCGCATTTCGTCAATGTAGGAAAAATGCAGGTGCACGAACATGTGTTCCGATACATTAGGAATGTAACAAAAGTTTAAGAGAAAACGGCCTGAAAATTTTAATAAATCAGCAATACTCGTTGTTTTCCGTGGCGTGTCGGCTACATTTTACAATATAATATTTTATAAATGCAATATTAGAAAAAATCGTAAATATAATATTCTGTCTTAAAATTTTTATCAGGCCCTACAGATTATCCAACAAATCTAAATCCTTTCACGGTCCGGAAAATACCATTACACTTAAAGTAAAATAATACTTTGTATCATTTTTAACTTTTTTTATAATCATGTTTGTAAATATGATTATAATTTTTTTTTCATTTTGTAACGTGCTCCCCATACAGAGTAAGCCAGATTACCAATTAACGCTGAATGAATTCTGGAACACAGAATCCAAAAAAAACAAATGAATCATACCTACCCTACCAGGCACAAATTTTTATTGTTAACAACACAAGATGTACATGGAGATAGAACAGAGGAATCAAATTTCTGAAATGTTTTATCGAAATATATTTCTAAAATCAAATCAAAAGTCAGGTTTCGTAGAATATGTAAACAAATACCATACATACGATGTTGTAAACAAATAACTAGCTCAATTCATACCTACAAACTTATTTAATTCATACACAAAATATACACATAAACATAAAGATATAACGTTAAATATCATAACGCAATTAGTAAAATTTTTATGTTAGGTATTATAATATTAAGTTAAATGTTTTATAATAAACAAATAAATATGAAAAAGAGTTCTTACAATCAAACTGGTATGCTCGGTTTTGAAAGATTTATGTAAAATACAATACCGTAAAAATAACTGAACAATCTTATTTTAAAACAAAGGTACTACATTTATTAATAAGTACAAAAATATTATTACTTTTATTCAATCGTTTCGGGTCTGTTTATTCGCGAAAATGCCAAACAAATTTAAAATAAAATGCGGCCAAAAATAATGTATACCTACGACCAGTGGAAATGTCGCAGAAACGAGGCGTACAGTGTTTTATTTATTTGAACAGTACAAAACCAAGGGTTGATTCGAGAGTAAATCGCCGAAAAGTTGTAAAACTAAGTAGCTAAGACGCGAAAACAACTAAATAAGTAAACCAGATGCGTTTTATTTACTTTGAAATATAATTTGGAGCGAGGAGAGAGGAATCTGGCAAGGCAGATATGATTTTCCCCCGGGAAAGCCCGCGCTCGGTTGCATTCGTGCCTTTGCGAGCAATTATATCGGGTCTGGGTTTAATTAAATTTCCCATAAATACGCGGAACGTAAGCAGGATTTATGGCGGGAGTCTTAGGTAGCTCTGCGGGTTTGGTGTTGTAGTCAGTAGTCACTGAAGAGATAAAAAGCGTGCCGTTTGCGTGTCTGTGTGCCCGAAGTAAGGACAATTTTGTCTTACTTCCAAACAGAACAATCCAACAAACATTTTCAAAGATCAACATTCTTTCTGGACCGTTTGGTGTTTAGGAGTTGAAAGTCTAGGTCGAAAACTAGAGATCACACTTCTAGGGATTTTGCATTTGGTGGTTGATGTGTACGGAATTATATTTACATCTCGAGACTGGATGAAATGATATTCGCAATATCTGGGTATAATTTAGCTATTTTTCATTTCATGTTCCTGGTAAGTCAACAAAGGCGTATCGTATTATTGCGACGCTACAATTTTACACTCCCATGCATCGCATAAGACATTTCACTCCTCATAGTTCACAACATTTCCTTTCGTACACAACTAAATCTGTGAGAAAAAGTACTTACTAAAAATAGTACAGTATTCAAATTACATCAGTTCCAAAGAGTAACAAATCAAAAAGAATAGTTGTGACTGTTGTGAGATTATTGGGATGATTTTGGGCAGCCTTAATTTTCTACTGTAGACTGTAATTACAGTCTTAATTGGTACACCGATTTGTCGGGACATCTTATTTTTTTGTAGAACTCCATTTTAAGTTAAAGTTTTTCTTTTATATATTCCATAATAGTTATAATAAGGATGGCTTGTTTCACAGAATTTGAACAATTCATCCAATTTCTATTCTATTCTGTTATTATATAACTAGTGGCCAGTTGTTTCACCAAACTGAAATAATAACAGAACTTGATAATCAACTTTGAAATTTGATGAATTATTCAAATTCTGTGAAACAACTTAAGAAATATAAATATAACGTCTGTGAATGGCCTCAGAACAGTTTGAATTCCTTCAGAAGACGAAAAAACTATCATACGCAATAATAATTACACAGCGGAACTTGTATATGAATTAACTGTTTTTTTTTTTAAATTATAAAATAATAATATTTTTTAATATGTAAGAAAAACTCGAAAAAAAAGTTCTAGGGTTTCTAAAAAAATAAATTTATATCTATGGTTTTCATTTAATATTTTTCTAATATTAATGAGATTTCAGAGGTTTTAACAGAATTTTCGTGGTTGTCATAATTCGGATCTAAAGCAATTGTGATATTTTTTTAATTTATTTAGTGTGTGGTGGTGATTTAGAATGGATATAGTACGGAAATGGTAAATATTCTTTAAAAATGTATAATTCCAAAGAATTCTTTACCACCGTCATTCGTAAATAACCACAGATTACCTACCAATGGTTTCATTTTGGAACCGGTAAATATCGGTATTCTATGCATTATACATAAATTCATTAAAACCAAAATTTTTTGAGTTGTGACACTTTGGAACTAAGGTACCGATATTAGTATTTCTGAATATTATTAATCCCATATATATATATAAATAGACTGGAGTGTGCTGATAATACTCGTGTTACGTCAAATAAAAGACTAATCGTACCTAATAGTTTGTATAATCTAGTTGGTAATAGGATAGATCAATGTAGAAGTATATTATATATTTGTATATCGCCCTTGAGGTGATTTTTCACAAAAAAACGGCGATATACAAACCATCCAAATATTATTATTATTACTAAGCATATAAATAAATATGGGCAAATAACGTTGGACTACATGATACCTAATTGGTTTAAAAAAATGTTAAGCCAATAAATTATACGGTAAGACGAGAGATCCTGGGTTCGATCCTTAGTTGTGACAGTTATTTATTTTTCTGTATCTTGTACTGTTAATGGTTCGTTTACATTTATTAATATTATCTTCTTCTTCAATGATAAATTATATAGAAAACTTGCTCGTTGAATATACAGTTTGCATTGGATTACTATCCCTAATACAAACTATTTCTACCTACATATTTTATTTTATTTTTTAAGATTTATTGAAAAATAAGATACATATATACAAAAAAAAGTATTAACATTGTGTTTGTACATATTGCGAGATTTAAATACTACTCTTCCATGGAAGCGTTCGCTTGTGGCTGGAAGAGGAGCGGACAATACATTATTGTAGTTATTTATAATATATTTTTATAGTTCCTATATTTCTTTAGGTTATTTTTTTTTTTTTTTAAGAAAGACAAACATTCCCGGGTTACGAATAACCTGACTATATTTGAAAATCTCCTACTACCACCACAGTAAGCTGAAAATGTTGCTTGCGTTGTGATGGAGGACTTAGCCAGTCGAGGAATTGAACACACTACGCCTGGGTGGGACCCAAACGCGATGTCAACTCGGCCACCGACCGGTCAAAATACCTCTCTTATGTATGTAATTTTTTGTTATTGTTGTTAGATTTGATTATTGTTGACCTAGTTCTTGGTTGATATTAAGAGGGCTTTATTTATTTTTAATATTTCTGTTAATTATTACTGCTTTATAATGTGTATTTGTGTTAAGTATTTGTATGGATGTGTGCATAATATGTACATGTACACATAAGTTATTTAATATTAACATTTATATTTTTATCATCCCTAAACTAAGTATAAAAATTTGTGTTGATGTAAAAAGCATCCATTGACAATCTACTAAAAAGTACTTTATTGGGAATATTCTCTATCGTTGAAAAATAATATTTAAAAAAATAGGTAGACTGAAAATTTAATAAGCAAAAAATCCAGCATCTTGGAGGGAGAGAGATAAAAAGACGAAATACGACGGTGCTTTTACAGATAGGCGATGACGTATTTTTTGTGCATGCTTTTTGACAGGGCGCGAGATAAGAACGAACCTAAAGGCAACATCAAAGCCTTCTTCTCATCCGGTACCATTCCACGCTTCCGGTGAAAGTAGGGAGGAATAGGACCTCTACATACATGACGTACTTAAACCTTCGTATTTGGAGAAACCTTTGATATGTTATGTTCCGCCATCGAATGCCAGTTTTGCTACTATTGCTAGGGCTGGGGCCGGGCCGGGGAGACATTCAAAAGCTTTCCATACGATTAGATCGCATAGGGAAAATAATTTGAATAATCGGATCGGATTACTATTATGCAAGCAGGGTAGTGTAGTAGGTAAAATTCATATGAATTCACGACGCAGGTAGATTTTATGTTTGAAGGATTTTAAATTTTCGTACTCGACTTTCGTTTTGTTCCCAGTTATATTGATCCTAACAAGCATTAACCAAATTAGAACCTAATAGAACCTTCACAGAACTTGAAAATCAACTTTAAAATTTAATGAATTGTTCAAATTCTGTGAAACAACCCACCCTTATTGTCTGTCATGAATCACATTCCGGAGTTTCGTGACACCAACATGAAACGCAGTAGGTACCGAGAATTATTTTCATTATTTATGTATTATTAGGCATTAATGGCTGAGCGTGACGAAGTCCTGTTCGAACTCGACCGTTTGGCATTTCGTCTCTCTGTAAATGTGTTTGTACGCTCCGTTTCCGGTTCAAGATGGTGGCCGTGTTGGATACTACGTTTGTATCACGTCAAAGTTCGCATAAGCGTGGATACTTCTACGAGCTGTAAAATTTAAATAATCAAAGGAAGAGTGTTTAAAAAAAAAATCACTGAGATAATATCGTTTTTTTTGGAAAAAACGTATAATTACGTATTTGAAATTTTAGAAAATTTTATTGATCATAAGCAGGAAATTATATGTACCTACTTACAAATGTTATAATTCCAGAGGAAATTTTGGTTTTGGTTTATTAAATAAGAGAAAATTATAAATAATTAGTCGTCTGAAATATCAATACAAATTGAAAATATCTCCCGAGTAAAAATAAATGCCGCCAACGGGGCTTGAACCCGTGCCTTCTGATGTCCGATCAGGTGCTCTGAAAACACTGAGCTATGTCGGCTTATTTATAACCCGCCAAATGATTCAATATGTACTAGTACCTTAAACAACAATTACTGCTTATTATATTTTTTCAGCTGTAAACAACCAACTTTATTTTTGTAGGAAAGGCTTTGTTAGTGCTAATTTTCTCACTAGACGACGTCGAAACATATAATATTCTGAAATATTTTTGACTTGTCAAAGATTATTATTTTTTAATGATAAACTAATGTTTATAAGACAAGGTCTTATGCATAGCATAAAGGATAAAAAATAATTATAAGCAACAATTAGTTGCCTGAAATATCATACATAGCTCAGTGGTTTCAGAGCACCTGACCAGACATCGAAGGCACGGGTTCAATTCCCGTTGGCGGCATTTATTTTTACTATTGTATTGGTATTTCAGGCGACTAATTATTGCTTATAATTATTTGTTATCCTTTATGCTATGCATAAAACCTTGTCTTATAAACATTAGTTTATTATTAAAAAATAAGAAAATTATAATTTAGAAATATTTTTTGAACGCGAGACTGTACACAGAACAACTAGTTATTTATTTTTTACATTTATGATGAATCGTTAATTATGAGTAGGGACACAATCAGCTTTGTTATTGTTTTATCTTTTTCTATTTGTTTGTATACAGCAACACTCGAGGTGTCGTTTCACTAAAACGGAGCTATTTAATAAAAAATGGGGTTGTGTTAATAGTTTTGTCTGTCAAGACTCGGACAACCTCTCGTTAACTCGTCAACAAACAATAATTTGAAGCTGGAGTAGATTTCGTAATATCGAGGCGTCTTCTAAACTTAACTACCTACTATTATCCAGTTTCTGTGTCAAGTCGCAAAACACTCCAACAATTAAGAAGACCGCACTTAGTGTTATTTTACATGATTCATGGCAAACATTTCATTTACGGCCCGCGACTCACAGACTCGACTAATTTACTACAATCAGTCCATGAACCTATTAGAGTTGTTAAAAATAGTAGAAAGAAACAAAGCATCACTCCTACGTCTAGACCTGCTCGAATAGGTGATTATTGTGGTTTTATGACATCGAGTTGATTAAAAACAAACAAAATCGAAAAATGCCCACATTACGGGAATAGTTAAAACAGAAAATTAATAATACCACTTGCACTGCAGAATTCTACCTTGCTTGCTATGAAAAAGGACAAAATTTAAATTTGCCAACAGATTACAAAGCGCGATTGGGAAATAAGACGACATTAGCCACATATTTTTGCATAGAATGTTCTTAAACATAAAGAAAATTCAATTACAATACGTTCTTCAGATTCACTTTTTCATAAATTTCAACGGGTCGGACGTAGAATTCATCAAAATTCAAAATGCAAGTACTGAGAAGATTCTATTCAAGTTCTGTTATCATTCCACCATGTGCTGAATGTTTCACAATACGTGAATAGTTACAGAACATGAATAGGACTTCCACAGAACGTGAATATTAAATTTGAACTTATGTATTTTATTCGGGATACAAACTTTGAAACTCAATATCTCAGTTTAATACAAATGGCAAATAGAACGTTGTTGTTCTGATGGTACGATTTAGGCAAAATAACAAAAATTAATCAAATAAAATTTACTTGGGATTCGAACCCGTAGCCTATGGATTCGTAGACAATGATCGCAACCACTCAACCAAGGAGGTTACCAGAACAAACATGTCTCATTTACAATGTTCATGTGTGTTCATTTGAGTTTCATACACTTGCCGAATAAAAATAACAGCGTCATTAAAAAAATATTTGAGTCGGTGTGTCACCGACGTTTATGAGAGTTTAGAGCTCGAAGCTCCTCGTTCTTGTTTATCCGTAAATATGCAACGCAAAAAGAAGAGTCCACAAAAGTGGGTGTGAGTCGACAAGGCACTTGAAAGAACTCGGAGTTGCATCCATCTCGACTGTCGCAATACTCGAGTCTTTAAAGTAAAAAAGAGATAAAAAAAATGAATTCTTGGTACTTTGCACACTCCCTGATCTCTTCGAATGACAAATAATTTATGCGGGCCGGTATTAATTCTGCCAGAGAGTTCAGTGCTCAAAATCTTTGTGTTAAGTGAGTTTTTTAAATAAATTATTTTTTATATATATTTTGAAAATTATATGTTTTTAAAAATTATGTTTTCCTAGTAATAATAATATTTGGAAGATTTGTATAGCGCCGTTTTTTGTGAAAAATCACCTTAAGGGCGGTTTAAAAATATATAATGTATTACAGTGCTCTATCTAGTATCTGGTGACCGGGTATCTCATCAAAATGACAGTTCAACACAAGTCATAAAAAGTGATGAAACAAAAACTAGGTTACAAAGGTAACTATTTATTTAACCTAGTTTTTGTTTCATCACATTTAATTACTCTATATCCCTTTTTAAAGGTTTGTTTAACTGTCATTTTGATGAAATATCATGGAACCCTTGTGTCTAACTATAGACTAGACAAACTATTATCAACTTATGACAACAAATTGCATCCACCGGTTCGTCGATCACTAACACAAAACTATATGTACAATGCATTTGACCAATGAACGTGATGTTGCGTGAGAATGTTTAATTATTAATTAATTATTGGAAATAATATCAGCGATTTTTAAACGAAAATTTGAAATAAAAAAGGGGATTTTTTTAAATTTTATTTTTTTTATATTAACTCCACACAGGAGGCCCTGAAGAAAATAATTTCCCTCGGGGCCTATGTCATCTTTGGGGATGCTGTGTGAAGGGTCTTTTTGTGGAGAGGAAGGAGTGAACATGTGTCTTGAAGAGTCCCATGTTGTAGGAGGGATGCCAGGCAGTAGGGACTCTTGAGCGGTGGATACTCACTTAATATTTTTTGTAAGATCCGAAGGTATTTAGGTACACATTACGTAGTATTATTAGAGCGTATCCAATAAATACAACACTAGACTCCATGCTCCATTTCACGTAGTTGCTTCCCGCACTAATTTTGTTTAAAATTCTTCTTCACAGAAATCGCATCGAATAGGTAATGAAACATACTATGCCGACAAAGATACTTACTTTTAAAATATTGCTTCCTTCAAAAATAAAATATACTGGCAAATATGAAATAATCCTTAACTGTATCAGTTTGTTATTATGTTATTTTTATTATGATAAAAAGATTATCATTACTTATTATGTACCATTATTTATTGTTTATAATTTTTTTATATCTACATATTGCGTAGTGTGTAAAAGTCCAATGGATGTCCAAAAAAATAAATAAAATTGTCGCTTAAATGGTAGAACAATATAGATAGAACACTAAGGCCACTATTAAGAATTGCTTGAAATAGGTTTGGCTATGTTTGGTGACCAGATCTGAATAGCCAGGTAGTGTCCCACCTTCCTCTCCCCATCTCCTTTCCCTCCCCACTACGTTCAGCCTCACAACATACCCCAATTGGGGATGCAATAGTCTCACTGGCTCCAGACTGTAAATGTAATATTGATACTCAGTTATAGGAGGTTTTAGAAAGATAGATCATCAAGCTTTTTCTCAAACGGTTGAAAGCAGTTGGTACTCTTGAGTGGTTTCTCATTTTAAAAGAAAAATAGATGTTTTCAACATTGAATTTATTCACGTTAATAAGCTGTGGTAGTAAAGATATATTGTGATGGAAATAATTTTCTCTGACGGTACGTATACATTTGCAAAGCGAAACGCGAACCGTACCACGAATTACGGAAAAGGAACGAATCAACTTTAAGCGGCGTTTCGCGCCATTTGCGGTTGCTTCGCTTTCCCATAAGTTGAGGTTCAGTTCGGCAGTTCGGCATGTATACGTAGCATTAAATGCTTCGATTCTGAAATCTAGATAGAGGCGGAAATCCATGATTACGACATTCCCGTTATTTAGAATTCAAGCGAATAATTTTCTGTTCCATGTTTAAAAAACCGGTTCAAAATAAATTGTTAATGTCAGCCATATATCAAAACTATTTTTCACGCATGATTTCAGGCAGTATAGGTAATAATTCATAATTTCAAATAGAGCTTTCGTCATTTCGACGAGTAAAATCTACGTAACTCGTAATCATTGATCGCAGTGAATAAATCTACTAATATCGATAAGTAACTCAATTACGCTACGATCAATAACCTGCCTCGAAAACTATAATTATTATCAACGGGTTTATGATCAATAATGGTTGTAATTTGCATGTTTATGGGTAGCTCTTAAGAGACAAGAATGAAAGACTTCCGCCATTTAATTATGCGGAATTACTGCATGATCAGTTGCTTTCATCAAATTATATAATTATGTAGACATGTACGAGTAAATAATTCGCAGTTAGTAAATACTTAATAAAAAAACTAGTTTTTTTGCACTTATTAGTCTATGAGGAAGTAAATGTAACTATGTGTAACGATTGCTGAAGACGTAACTAAAAATTTTAGTAAGTTTGTTAAATTTTTAACTGCTGCTTCGTGATTTATTGTCTAGGTGTAAACGCATTCCGTTTAACAATGAAACTATTGTACCTAAGGGCACGTATAAACACGCGAGCCGGACTGAACACTACTTATGGGAAAGGAACGAAGCAAACGAAAATCACGCGGAACGTGACTCGGCTCGAGCGTTTTTTCTCGCGTCTATACGCAGCATAATGTATAAATTAAATAATAAAGGCAATTGATAATTTTTATAAAGCCAATTTAGTGAAATATCAGTAGCGTTTAAAAAAACTTACATACCTGACTAACTATCACGCCGTTTCCTCGCAAGGGTATGCAGAGAGGATGGACCGCCAAACAACTCGATCTTGGCACACACGCTCGTTGCCTCATTCACATTCATACATCGTCGTACTATACCTACATATACTTACCAACAACTATAGTCAAATGTCTTCTAATTATATGGGTTTTTAAAAACAAATTAACGTCCAATTTTAAAAATAGAAGTTTAGGGTGTTAATAAATACTTTTTTTTTTAAGGTGTCTTTAGTTTTAATTTATTAGTTTACTAAAAAAATAATAATTAAGTATTTTAATACTAATAATGTGGATTTCATGATATTAGATGAATTGAATGGGAGGAGACACGAATCAAATAATTATAAATTATATGGTAAAATGAAGCATGTGAGGACAATGTATGTCTTGAAAGTGAATGGTTGAAGAATTCGAGGAAGACGTGGTACGATCAAGTGAAACAAATACTTATTATAATACAATAATAGTATTTCCACTTTTAACGTGCACCCAGTTAACAGGTACAGTAGAATTATTATTACAGTAACAAAACCTCACAACTGTACCCCAAAAGAGTTACAAGTCCCCGAGCAACGCCGGGTACACATCAGCTAGTGTTATTATAAAAACAAAGTAAAATTTAGGCACACCGTTTCTTATCCTATCTTGTGTACGTTTTTACCTTCAAATAACAAAGCAAATGAAGGCTCACTGAACGCCAAGGCACCACAAAAATTCTTGTCAATTACTATCAAGGTACTCAACCGTACCGTTCTGTTAATATGGTAAGTAAAGAAAGCGGTATCAGTCAAACGATATTCATAAATCACGGATATAACAGACCATTAAATAGTCGTGCAGACGGGGGATTTGTTTGTGGCTAAGAATAAACAACATTGACGATATCTCTTTAAAGTCTTTACAGCACTCGTCATCAGTAAAAAGATCAGCCATTAGTGGTTAAATGTATGACTTCGCAACCTTTAACCTGTTCTAAAATAGTAAAAATGTGTTAATGTTGTGTTAGTACCTATAATATCATAAATATATATTTTTAAATGATACTAATCCCTGAAGAGGACTACCAGAAAGGTTGACTTAATTTTCAATTAAAAAAATATACAATAAAATCCAGCGTGGTTGTGTCGGATGTGCAATGTGCTTCCTGTGCTATACACACATAGATTTAAAAATTCACAGTTATTATTATTATTTACTATGCCATTTTTATGAAATATCACCTCAGGGTTCAATGGGAATCTACAAAAGAAATATGAATTGTTTTAACCCATCTTATAAAACAGTGCTTTACTTATAACGAAAACTAGTATTTAATGAAGTGAAAATTATCTGTCGGAAAAACTGCCAAAGACAAAAAAAAATAAAAATAACTCAAAGATGCATAATAAGACGCAAAAAATAGGAATTATTTGATAGAACTTATATACCTACCTATTATACTCCTAAATAGGGTTAACAATTTTAATGGTTATTTATGCTACACAGGGTGTCAGGGGGTTAAGTACAATAACTTCGGGAGGTGATTCTCCATGATGTTAAACTTGTTTTTTCCATAATATTTTACCATACAAAAAATTCAACTTATTTACCTAAAAACTACATTAACAAGTTATTTTACTTTTCTACTTCTAAAATCATGTAGAATCACCCCCTGAAGTTAGTGCATTTTGCCCCCGGACACCCTGTATAGTCGATCACTCTAAATGTATTGTAGAGTGTTTATCGTACATACAACACAATACAAAAAACTGGTTTTGAATATCGATGAAGCAAACGTAGTGGGCAGAGAGCTATCCGATTAAATTAAGCCAACGACGATACATCATATAGGAAAGACCTGTCAAATATTTGAAGAATAAACAATCTTTAAAACAAACGGCACAAAAAAAATAATAACAATTTAGACGATGAAAGCTGCTAAACAAAGTAAATTAAATGCCTGAAACATATAATAGGACCGGACGTTCGAACAACTGTAGATCAAAAAAAAATTTAAGCAAATCTTGTCAGGCAAAGCAATAGTTGTGAAAAAAAAATATGTTATGGGATAACGCGAAAATCGGAAACAACACACTGATTGGTTGGTATTGAGTGGTAATGTACAGTAAAAGAGTTAAACGTAAGTAATAATAAACTTTTAATTTCTAAATTAATTAATAAGTACAAAAACTCGGATCTCATGATGGACCTGAATCATTAGTCGAAGGATTGGTAGTTTATCTATATATACACGGTGTACGGAATCTCGTAGTACAAATGGGAAACACGTGAATCTCCATCACATTTGGAATCGATTTTTTGGTATGTACAGTGGGTTGCCATATTAATAGGGACAGTTCCAGTATTTCCTGATTTTTATGTTTACGTTATCTCTACTTCTAAATAACTTGGATATGATGGCCATTCTTTCGTTATTTTTGTTGCTGGTATCACCACTGACACTTTTAAGAAGTGGCAACACTCGCAAAGTGCTACATCCCTCGAAAATTTAAGGTTTTTTGCACGTGGCCAGCATTTTTGTGAAAATGCGTGATTGAAGTTCTGTAAATAAATATACATTTTAATTATATTTACGAGTTTTAACAGTTTAGCTATACAAATATGTAAGTAATTATTAATTATCTTTTAAATTCTGTATTTTTTTTTTCATATCTTATTTCAGTGAATAGTTTTTCCATATTGAGTCCAATGTTCTGTTTTTTCAGTATGGCTAGGTCTTCAGACACGTCCCCAAGAAAATTTCCGGAAGTGAAGACACTATTGTTAAGCACTCAACATTTCCAAAGGGATATAGCAGCCATTACAGGTATTTTAAAGTCTGTGGTTAACAGGATAAATTAGAAAATCAATCAAAACCTTCCTCTTGAATTGGATTACATTGGGAAATGTGGCAGAAAACGAATCACTACACCTCTTACTGGCCGCGAAATCAAAGATGTCTGTCTCTAAAACCGCAAAAAGAGTGTGGCTTGTCTGACCTTGATGATCAACGAAAAAGATATCGTAGTCTACCGAAGGAGAGTCCAGAGGATATTGGCTGAGGAGAACCTCATTGGTCATCGGCCAGCTAAAAAACCTCGCCTCACAGTAGATATGAGGAAAAAAACTACTGGAATGGGCCAACGCGCACCAAAACATGACTATAGAGAACTGGAATATGGTAATTAACATTTTTTTGGTTTTCATGCTTTAAAAAATTCCATAAGTTTGATTATGGCCCTTTTTTAAGGTGTGCTTCTCTGAAGAGTCCATATTCCAAATTTTGTTGAATTAATCATCGTTCGTCCGACGACGCCCAGGAGAGAAATTTCATCCGGACTGCCTTGTAGAGACTATCAAACACCCTACCAGTATCATGATGTGGTCAGTCATCTCTTCCAAAGGGATGGGGCGCCTCCACATCGTGCAAGTGACTATGAGGCAGGATCAGTACAGACAAATACTGGAAAATCGATTACTGCCTCAAGTCGGAAAATGGTTCCCTGGTGGCCAGAAATACGTCTTTATGCACAACTCCGCACCCTGTCCTAAAGGCAGGACTGTCACTGCATTCCTGGCGGAAAAAAATGTGCAGGTTTTACCTTGGCCGGGGACTTCCCCTAACATGAACCCTATTAAAAACCTGTAGGAGCTCACCAAGAGGGAGATTGCCAAGGAGGTGATCACAACGAAGCAGCAGCTCATCGAAACCCTCATCCGGGTGCGGCATCATTCTCTTGACCTAAAGATTACTGCAAAATTGTACATTGAGAGTATACCACGGCGTGTACAAGCTGTTATTGCGGCTAAAGGCGAAATTACGAAATATTGACTTTTTGTTCGATATTGTTTAAAAATAATAAAAAAATAAAATAATCGTCGATTAAGGATAAATACGATGTTTAATTTTTCAAAATTCAATGTCCTTGTAAATAAATAATAATAACCGCCCCTAAAATCATAAACATTTGTGTTTTATGAACACAAAGTGTAAAAAACACATTTTCCATAGGTGTCCCTATTAATATGGCAAACCACTGTAAAATAGAATGTTCCGATCGACAAAAAAAGTATTTTTGGTTCTACATGTGATTAGTTTCCCGCTTGTACTACGAGTTTTCTGACTAACCCCCTCACTAATAAACGTGTTTTAAATAGCACACATCTGATAAAAAACAATTTTTGCATGGTAAACGGTTGTTTATCAGTTGCGTAAAATATGTTGTATTAGTAAGTACAAAAGTGTATAAAGAAGAATGTCACGATGAGTTTTTAAAAAAATCTACAGTTTTATTCCGAGATTGGTGAAATTTTGCACACTTGAGCCTCAAAACAGGAGGAAAGTTACTATTCATTTTTCCCATTCTTTAAAGCAAAATTTGGATACTTCCTGATGAAATTTTTTCGCACTTCATTTAATTTCGAAAAACTCCTTGTAAAGCCCGGGCAACGCCGGGGACTTCAGCTAGTAAAATGAGTGATTAACCCGAGTTTAGGAAGTTAGCTAGGGTCTGAGTGAGGTGCATTTAAGTCAAACGAAATAAAGAAACCGCTACCTACGAAGTTTCAAAGAAACGAAAAAGAAACTATAATGAGAAATTCCCCAGTTGTTTAGAAGAACGTCACGTAAATTGCAACTCAACGGAAGAGGAGTTTCTTGTTTGACTTTATGTTTCATCTGTCAAGTTTCGAATATCAGAGAGAACTACAGCGAATCAACAAGATTTATTTATACTGTCCGAATAACCGGATGGAAATTTTTTTTGAAACTTTACTCAAACTAAACAATCAATACTCACAACAGTTTCGATATTATTAACGAAATCATTTCCAAAAACAAAATAAACAAATACAACCGAACAAATTGTAACTCGTAACTATCCAAAGTAAATGCATGAGGAAAGTTGCAAAGTACATACCTAACTACGATTATCAGATACACTTTAAGTGATACCGAACAAATGGTTACTTATAACTATCCAAAGTAAAGGCATGAGGAAAGTTGCAAAGTACATACCTAACTACGATTATCAGATACACTTTAAGTGATACCGAACAAATGGTTACTTATAACTATCCAAAGTAAAGGCATGAGGAAAGTTGCAAAGTACCTACCTAACTACGAGTATCAGATACACTTCAAGTGATACCGCACAAATAGTAACTCGTAACTATCCAAAGTAAATGGAGGAGTAAGCACCTAAACATCAGATACAATTTTTTATACTGTGCCACTTTGTAAATGTAAATATGTTTGTTAGTTGTAAGCCATAGTTGAAATTTATTTAGCAATAAATGAGGTTTATTTCATTAGTTATAAGTCTCATTAATGAGTTGTTAGCTAAAAGTCTTAGTAATAAGAAAGTGATATGTTAAAGGTTAAACAAATTAAGATAAAAGTGCTTAACTTTGAAATAGTCAAAGAATTTTTGTAAAGCCGTTAGAAAGTAGTGGTGGTCTCTCGTTAGGGAAATTATCATATATCACTATATTATACGAGTAGAATTCTTTTGAATATCCTCAGATTTAAAAAAAATCAACTTGTCTCCAACAATTTGTCTCTCTCTCAACCCGTAAACTTGAGAGCCAAAGAGTTTATGGCTCTTTCATCAAGGTCTTCGTTATTTTTTACGAGAATCTTGATCGTATGCCACAGTCTCGTTTGTACCCAAACGCTTGACTCCGAGAAAATAACGACACGTAACAATTTATTTTATTGCTTCTAATAGTTTTACAAAATTGAAGAAAATCAACCATTTTAACTGGTGATATATATGTTCACTTACAAATTTAAACGTGGTGATTACACCCAACGTAAATGAAACACAGTGAACGAAAATTAATTAAAGTGAAATCAGAGTGAAAGGGCTTTAAGAACGGCCAGAAAAAATAATAATTAAAAAAACAGTTAGGGACGAGCTCTCTGAAAAAATATTAATTACTAACAAGATTAATCCTCGGTAGATTCATCAGAATGTTAATCAAAATATTTATGTTTGTAATGAAGGAATTTAGTAAAATGAGTTAGCAGGTTACAAAACCTCCCGGGTAATTTTAATTTTAACTTGAATGTAAAATGTTATGGCTTAAAAACATATATTCACGACAAAACAAACGCTGATTCTGAATACATGAGTTTTACTATACATATATAATTAATAATGTTCATTTGATTTTAAGAATAGAATATACCTAGTGACTTATCGAAAATTATACAAAAAAAATTTACAAAGGATTTAGGATTCAACAAAGTGCTGGTATGAATTACGTTAAATTCTATAAATGGTGTAAGTAAATACATCAATAGTACCTACCCCCAAACTTGTTGCCCAGATCAAGCATCCTATTGGTTAGTGAGCGTGTCTAATAGTTGGTTTTGTATGTATTGCAGAAGAATTTTAGATTTTGTTTTGTGTTCCTAGTCAATATAAAAATTACTATTATTTATTAAAAAAAGAGATTTTATTTAATTTAGTTTTAATGTTAAAAAGTGGATTATAATGATTTATTTTAATTGGAATTCGCTATCGTATTTTTTTTAAATCATCGACATATTATGCGTACCTACAATGTTGTCCAGAACCAAATAAAGCAGTTTTTCGTCAAGTTCCATATGGGTCGTCGTTTCATATTGATTCAGAATGAATAAAAGGATGTGTTCTATTTTGGTAGGTAGCGATTAAGATGGCGGACATTACTTGACATCTGCAGTGTCCTACCATTTAAAATATTGATAAAAATACAAAGAAAGATAAAATTATGTGTTTATTACTGCTTGTGAACGTGTATTACTGTTCGATATTGTTAATTTCGCGTGAATGTATGTATAGTGTATATATTCAACGACAAAGGTAAGCGGCAGATACTTTCATGTGATCTATGGTTACGTTCCAGGTGTTGCCATTTGACGATTTAGTATCGTTCCAAAATATTACTTCTTCTCTAAAGGCAACTATCTGTATGAAATCGGTATGAACATAATTATCGTCTAAAGTAAAGATTTTCAAATGGGTCCCGATATAATTTCCATTTCAAGATTGGTATGAAAAAAGCACGGTGTATGACTCCCATAAGAAACGAAGTGTAAACAAAATATTATTGAACCATAGACATATGAATATTAGTAGACCTGCCCTAAGTGATTAAAAGCGTATTATCCCCACTCCCCATACCGGTTCAATTGAGCCGGCTGGGCTCGCATATGGACTCAAGTGAAATTTGAAAACGTGACGTCATCATTCTTGTGCGAACTATGGTCGAGGCATCATCGGTTCATTTTACGAAATAACACGGCAAAATGTTGACTTGTACTATGAAAACTTGTAAAAATAGATGTGAAAAAGAGAATAAACCCAATTGTCGTATTACATTCCATAAGTAAGCATTATTTTACTTTATTTTAAGCTTATTCACACCGTATTATATGGATCAGTTTTAGAAACATATACTATCACATCACAATGTAGCGATTCTCAAGTGTGCTCATCGTTGTTTACTGGGGTAAGTAAATTATGAGACATTTGTAAAAGTGTCTTAACTAAATACTCTGAAACTAACTACGACTCTGAAAATAGAAGCTGCCTTACTTTGCCGAATTTGGAGTTCGCAAATTAGTTCATAACGTGGCGAGTAATTTGCGCTCCCATGTAGAAATGTCTATTCATTCAAAAGCAGATTTTACTTTTAAGAACTAAATGGTGATATTATAATGCGAGATGCCTATTTACTGTCAGATTGATTTATTGACGAATCACAGTCAGCCTTACTCCCTTCGTTCTTCAACAGTTGATTTTACCCCTCGCCATTAACTTCTCGTCTATTAATTCCTATGTCTGTGTATTGAACAGAATATACGTTACACACATTACATTTTTTTAATAAAAAAACTATGTAAAACTAATTCAAACCAAAATGCACGCCTAAGAGACTGTTCAACATGCGATAAAATTCTCTTTTATGTAGATGTCTTCAAATGCAATGGAATAATATATATAAAATCTCTGTTAAAACTGCATAAAAAATGTATTCACTTGTACAGCAACTAAACCAAACTACATAACATGTAAGAACATATTATGTAATGACACATATTATGAAGTATCTCCTGTTATAATTATTATTCTATGTGTAATATTTGTTAATTTTATAAATACACCATTTAATTGTTTAATACATAATGTATAAGTATAATGAGGAAATCTAAAATTGGTATCTCAGTTAAGTAAATTGCACATGTATAAACCAACCATCTTGTAACTGTAGATTGCCCTAAAATAAAAAAAATAAAAATAAAAAATAGCTTACGGCTCAAACACGGAGGTCAAGTGATTCACAAAAATATTATTATTTATAACAGTCAAAGCTTTCCAATACTGAAGACGATTCAAAAGAAACATTATTTATCGAGTATGACTATGCAAACCCATTTAAAAAGTATTTTAGATCTATCGAGTGTTATCGTGAACGCAAAAATAGACAAAATAAGATACGGGTCATATCAAAGACCGCGCATCCATTATTATGCTCTACTTTTTGGTTTCATGAATTGATATTCTTCTTCAAGTGGGTATTGAGTACTGACTTGGAGGTATTCAGTGTGATGGAGTTCATTCTCACGAGGTCACTCACCTTATTTATTGTTATTGTACGACAACTGAATTCCTGACCCATTATTGGAGATTCGTGTTAAATTTTCGGCAAAAAGTTTGACGAGCGTCACGATTTTTTCATTTTCAGAACTCACGAAAGATAGCGAATTGAAAAACTTTAAGATGATAAGACGAAAAAAAGAAGTCGGAAGCCGACAAAAGAATCTCGGTAAGTGACTATTAAAATTTCAATATATACCGAATCAACAATCTGAATTAGAAGTAGGATATGGGATATTAGTAAGTGATGGGTGTTGTATTGATTTATAGTTAAATTGTATAATACAGCAATTATGTAGCATAATAATAATAAAAAAATGTGTACTTGAAATAATATAGATATAGTATAAAAATATTGGGATAAAATATGAAACAATGTTGATAATTACATATTAAAAACGATATGTGTTGGAGGATCTCGATGGGCCAGGACAGTAGAATATCCTGACGGCGTTCAAATCTCTTTTGGCGGATATTATGTGATGATTATTAATATTATTTCAATGATTATTGAATATAATGCCTAAATAATATAATATTATGTCACAGATTTTACAATAATTAGGGTATCTGCCTAAGGATACCCCCATTAGGGAAATGTTGTGGGACGGAAACAGATGGGGATAGAAAATAAGAAGAAGAAAGGAAGATATAAATAATGGGAACTTACTAGTGTTACTTGTTTACATTTTTAATTTTAGTGTATACAGCAGACTTATGGTTAAGGCGATGCCATACGTAGTAATGCAAAATCATGTGTTTTTGGTTTGAAAATTTTGTCGCCTAGACATGTTTCAGATGCTTTAAATAAATACCGTGAGTAGAGTACATCTTGCCCTTTGAAATAATCGAGTATTTTTTACATAAGTCTTTTTATAAGCCCAGAAAAAAATAATTTATAAGGCATATGAAAACTGCTTTAAAGTTCAAAATTTCCTACTTACGAACACATTTTCGGTTATGGTTTATTGTATAATGTGGCAAATTAAGTTATTTATAAAATGATCGGAAAAAATTTAAATATTTATGGCTGAACATCCACAAAATAAAATAAAAGGCACTTTTTGGCATTTGTTTTTTTCTTGCCTAAATCAAAACAGCTGGATGGTGTTAAGCGGGAATATAAGCCTTATCGCCATCTACGTAGGGAGTGTTATTGATGGCGGCTCGATTCAAAATATTACACGACGTATGGCATCGGCATCGCCTTAAAATACAAAGAATAAATTTATTTATTACTTATTTATTTTTCTCATCATATACATGAACCACATCACGTACATCACCTGAACGAAGCCAATGATTTCAAGCAAAGTTTTGATTCTGAACGGTGATCTCTCAACACCTCATTTAGGATCGAAATTCAATATAATAATATTATATTTATTGACTAATTAAATTCCATATTAAAAAAAACATTAAAAAATTCGACACGATGTGAATATACGCATTGAACAAGCCAAAGATATTAGAAGAACGAGATGTGCTATGAGCAGTTCATACTGTGTGGAATTGTTTTGCCGAGTGTCGCCGGTTTTGTTCACCAATACTACTGCACACCTTCGCTTACGCTAAGGTATCCGCACTAATACATATAACAGATTTCTGTGCGTACACGTCCCGATACCGTCCAAAGTACCCTAATTAGGTAGTACTCCGCCGACGGTCCGGCGGCCAACGTAGCATATCTCGTTCTTCTAATATCTTTGGAACAAGCTCACAAATGAGGGACATGACCTTTTAATATTTTTTTAGTCTAGAGTCTAGACGCTACTAGAACTATTTTAAAACTGGGCATTAGAATTTAGTAATAAATGAGAACGTAGGTACCTATGTATTTTTGTGTATCTTAAAATATTTGAAATTAGTTAATTGAAAATGTATTACGTTTTTGGTGTCTGAAATGATGTTTTCGTACATAAATCTGATTTTAACTTTCCGACACCACTTGACATATCTGATAAAGGTGGCAATTTTATCAGACTGATTAACAAGTAACATTTCAAAATACTGACTAGGTTATGTTGTCAAAATCGAGCTATTCGTTTATACAAAGATGTATTTAATGATTGTTAAAAATATATAAATTAAATCGCAAAAAATCTTGACTTTACATCAGTAGGTATCTTAACCCCTATGAGACTGGGAAAATTTTGTAAATAACTCAAAACCAAATTTAATATTGAAAATTAGACAGGAAATAATAGAAACGATTCTACGAAATTAGCATATTCACTTTAGAATTATCTTGGACAGAAATTAAACTTTTTTTGCCGTGTTGCGCTCTCCTTCTTTAGCCTACGTTTCGGACAGTATTGGAGTGTCCATCATCAGGGCAGATGTGTTATCAGATTATTGATAATAACGACATAACACCCCAATAATAAATAACAAACATACTTTTGGCCGTGAAAATCTTAAATCATATAGTAATTAAATGCGATAAAAACTTATGAAACCTAGCTTTTCACTGCAGTGAACCTCAAGGTAGTTATAATTTCACTGGACTGCAAATGTAGCCATTCGCACAGTGGGGGTTAAATACCACACGCCTAGTTAATATTTTGACACCCGCGAGAAGATTTATAATATTTTGATACAGTTAACAACATCAGCGGCGGGTAGGACTTTACATTCTTTAACATCTTTAACAACCCACCTCAGGTGTTCAATGTTGAATAATGCATAATAATAATAGACAACACAGGCGACAAACAAGAAGCAAAGAAGATATTATAACTTTTATGAATATTCAATGAAGCCGTGTCAAACCGGTCCACAGTTAACAAGTAATAAACAATACAAAAGATATTCTCGTAATAAATTGTTTAATTCATTTTACAAGGTGCAATGTCTGCATCTTATGTATATTATTATATCAGTCTTGTTTTAATATAAATTAATAGAAAAATATTTTTTAAAGATAACTTATGTTTACAAGACAAGGTTTTTTATGCAAAGCACAAAGGATAAAAAATTATTATAAACAACAATTATTAGCATGCAACACCTATATAAATTGAAAATATCCTAGAAAAAATAGAAGCCGCCAATAAAAGGTTGTTCAATGGATGGTATTTAGCCGAAATTTTAGTGTTTATTTTTAAAAGGATTGAATGTTTATTTAATAAAGCCGGCCACCGGTTAAATAGTTGGAGGTAACGTTTTTTATTGGATTAACATTATTAAAAGCATTACATCTCAATCTGTTTCTAAACTAGGAATGAATCATATTATTTAGGAATACAAATTCATTAAAATCCTTGTACTGTACCGCCTGACATGACATTTGTTTTTCCTTTCCTGAGGAAAACGTTCATTAAAGAACATATAATATGATCATAACAAAAATTTTTGGTGTCGGGTTGAGTTTTCGGACAAGCCCGAGTTTATTTTGGATTTATTAGTGTAATCTTTTAATTAAAATTTCTCGAAAATAGATTCGATATATTGCGTAGAAAAATGGCACTCTTGCGAGATTGGCTTATAGCCAATAGGTTTTCCAAAGTAGTAAGAAGCGGAAACTGAACATACATGAAAAATAGGCAATTTCATCACTGTACTCATTTTATCCTAATACCAAAATGACAATCAAACAGTGAGATTGATTCGATTCAAATATTAAAAGTAAAGAGATTTAATAAGTGCATCGCGCTTTATTATTTTGTTGTTGAAAATATGTATACTGAAAAATCAAACCAGATCTAAAAATGAAAACGTTATAGTTTTTATTACTTTGTTAATACTCAAAATGGTTTGCTTTGTAAGTGTGCCATATTGGCCATAAAATACGCGATAAACTCTGATTTTAAATGCCACGAAAATATCGGTCCACGAATATGTACCATAAAAGAATCCATTATAGTTCGTACAATGGTTCATTAAATGAATAACGATATTCACTGTGAATATCTGTAAACATACATAATATTGATTAGAATTTATTATGTTTAAACCATTATATGACCAACGTTCAGCAGCCTTAACTTTATACAAGTAATAATTATTAATAAAAGATATGACAAAGGAAGAATAAAAAAACAAATATATATTATTTAAAAAAATATATAATTTCAAACTTTCGGCAATTGAGAGTTTAATTGAATCTTTCGATAGAAACAAAGTGGTGCATAACCAGATTAATGTTATAATAAACGTTTATCGAGTTCAATAAAGAGACAACTACCTAATAATAGAAATTCAAAAAACTTTTTTTCATTTACGGCCTCCGTGGTCGAGGGGTAAGGCATTCGACTAGAAAGAGGTCATGGGTTCAAATCTCGGCGTGCGCAACTAAATTTTATTTCATTAATTTGGGTTAATTTACAATTTAATAATTAAAATAATATATAGCATATTTGTGGCACGCTCCCGTGTGTAAGATACTCTCAGTATCGCCCTGGTGTAAGACATTCCGAATTAAAAAGTTGCTTGAAATGACTTTGGCCGTATTTGATAACCAGATCTGATTCTCCATCTCCTTCCCCTCCCCATTACCTTCACCCTCACAATATACCCCAATTGGGGTTGCCATAGTCTCACAGGCTCTACACGGTTGGGAGAAGTTTGGATTCTTTTGTGGTTTCACACATTAAAAAAAAAAAATAGGTAAAGTGTGATTACAAAAGATTTTTTCGATGCCTCTCTCACTAGTAAATACCTGAGTTGAAACAGATTTAGGAGATACTAAACATGTGTTTATTATTTCCTTTTCTTAAATGGCCAAAAAATGCTACACAGATTCTCCTAATACAGGTAAGTACCATCTGCCACCAGAAAATATATCCCCAACGTGTCCCGAGAAAATTCTTCCTATTTTATTTTTATCAAAAAACTTCTAGTAAATTCTAGAATTTTCTACCATATTATAAACTTTGTTAGCCTAGGAAGCTGCCCAAAGAAAATGGGAGCATGCTCGTTAATCTCCTACAAGACAGGAACATATTGCAAGTAACGTTTCGCTAGGCGACTTTGTGGCGGATATGGAAAATGTATATCTTTGTGACCTCAAATATTCTTTCTAGATCGTAGAAATTGGTCACATATTTTAGAATTCACAAAATGCCATAGTAATACGTTACAATCGAACAAATATCAGGGACGTGCCGTTTATTGCGATTATTTGTAGCAATTTATTGAAACGCACGAAACATAATTATTATGACTTGAAAACACGTTTTTTTTCGTAGGATCTACAAATCCCATTCGATAAACTATTTTCTAACTAAAGAAACAACATTCTTACATATAATAATCGATCTTCATCGGTCAAAAAGGTTAAACATATTAGCAGCTTGCTGGTGCTAGAGTATACGCCCCGGATGCACGCTTTTCTACTTAGAAAAGGTGTACGTTTTGTAAGTAAGCGGCAATTCGAAAATCGCAAGAGAGTATTTTAGTAAATCTATCGGCTCAAAAAGT
Organism: Hesperophylax magnus; assembly: GCA_026573805.1. Taxonomy (NCBI): domain Eukaryota; kingdom Metazoa; phylum Arthropoda; class Insecta; order Trichoptera; family Limnephilidae; genus Hesperophylax; species Hesperophylax magnus. The sequence continues at coordinate 12,917,146 of JAIUSX010000121.1, forward strand.
AGGTCGGTACTTAATCAAAAATGAAATCTTAATACAAAAAAGAGAGATTTGTATTCTTTATCATTTTTTTAAATGCAGATAAAAAGTTATTTCTAAAATTAATACATACGACTCATTATTTTCCATAAAATTCTGAATTCTTTATTGAATCTGAACAGACGCACATAAAAAGTTTTCTTTCACCTTACCAACCATGTCACACGGAAAAAATGAGTATTGCTAATTTATTAAAATTATCTTAATAACTTTTAGTAAAATACGAATGTATTATCGCGATGTCGGAACACGTGCTCATAAACATCCTAATATTTTCGCATTCATTCATTGCATATTAGTAAGACAAATGTAGGTGCATGAGCATGTGTTTCGATATGCTAAAAAGTTACTAAAAGTTTATCAGGAAACGGATTGCTATTCAGTTTTTAACGGGATTAGCAATAAATTTAAGAGATTCTTAATAAATTAGCAATACTAATTTTCTCTGAGTAATGTACAATGTATATATATTGGATAATACTTTTTTCCGACTGCACAGCTAAGACTAAACACATGACAATAGTTTTAAAAAAGATAATATTCATAATAACGTCATTCTGACGAAAATATTATTATAAGCATGTTTTCAACGTTTTATATAGTATTTTTATGATGCCTACCAACGAGGAACGGTTTGAGAAAAAAGCACTCCGTGGCTACATAACATGTCTATAATACATAGATAATGTTACCTAGACTTGAGTGGTGCACAGCTTGCATTGAAATGGTGTTAGGACTTACATATAACATACATAGAGCACAGGCCATAGAGCATAGAGCTTAGAGCACTTATATAGCATGGAACAAGGGGTAGCGCCTTTATTACGGGGCAGCGCGCGTTAAATTAAATTGACCCACATTCCAAGAGGCGATGACGCCAGAGACTCGGTTGTTCTGGCCGCGCCGAACCCAAGGGGTAAACGGTATGAGGAAAATGTACCAGGATTAAGAGAAAATTGCGTTCATTTCGAGATATGCTAAAATGAATCTTAGTTGGAAGTATTACCCATATTTTTACATTGACTATTATTGTTATATAGAATTAGGCACATTAAAGGCATCTTTAGGAAAATGATGAAAGTTTGCGGTTTTCATGTTCATTCTCACAGCAAAAATACATTTTTCATATAATTATTCACCTGTTCATCATGCTCGGGATCGAAAGTGCGTCTTATAATAATTAAGCAATACAATCATTTTGATTGTAATCATTGAGCAACAATTAGAGACGCTACTGCGTACTAATTTGTCGAAACTTGTTCCACTATTAGAACGCGATAAGCGGTGAGCGTAGACCGGATTCGGTAGTTTTAGTTAGAGCGTTGGGAGAGTTGGAGGTCAGTTGAAGGTACAAAAGCGGAACCTATTTTTTCGCTTCATATCTCATCTAAATATAATACTTCAATTGTTGTGATGTGATGTGAGCACGTAACATTCTGTAATATATTGACTATATATTGACAAGCATTGAAATCAAAAAGAGATATGTCGAGAAATGTTAAAATTAAACCAACATTTTACTGTCTGATACAAATTTTTAGGTTAACTATTTCAGCTCGCAAAATCAATTCCATCATGAGCTATGGAGCATTGAAATATCCATTTAACAAATATATACTAATGTTAAATAAGAAAAAAGTGTTAAGGCCCCGTAGTAAGAGTTCAAAGATGGTTTGAAAGGGAAATGTGTAAATACGAATGGCAGAGAAAGCGCGCCAATATTATAAAACGCTAATAATTAAGCGAACATGTTGAAATATTTTATAAAACACGAATCGTTTGAAATAGACCAAAAATCTCTTGACAAGATACACTGTGAATTTTTTCATGCCTGTAACATATTAAATAACAGAACAAAACGTATTTAAAAAATATACGGGCAAAGTCGGGTAATAAAATTGGTTGGCTTTAAAACGAAAACACATTTGTTATTACAAGTTTACATTGGACCGCTTAGAAAAGCAGACAAAAGCCAGCCCACCAGTTTTCCCAGCCATTTATCATCTTCTGACTTCTGTTACCACATCCATCATCATTCTTCCAAGAAGCCGTCGAAATATCGACTGCTTATATCACTATTATTATTTATCTACTTATTATGCGTGTAAAGGACAGTACATGTAACATTATTCGATGTTTTTGTTTTTTTTTTGAAACCGGATTTCACAGTGTTGTTTTTTTAATACAGAATCTTTCGAGACTGCTATTTCTTAATGATGTCACTTATAAAAGTTTCACAGTTATACATGAAATAATGAAGTCATCGAATTAAAAATATCAGAACGAGAAAGATAGCAGAAATAAATTAGCTAACCACCATATCATTACTCCTGATATTAATCAGCTAACCATCTCGTTATTACCCCACGTATTAACTAGCTAACCATCTCGTCATTGCTCCTGATATTAATTAGCTAAATAATAATAATAATAATAATAATAATAATAATAATAATAATAATAATTTAGTAATAAGTTAAGGCATATACTTTGCATTTGCTCTCTGATTATTTTTTGTAATATCAGATAGAAAAGAATTAGCTTTGATCCCAAAAAATATAAATATGTAAAGAAGAGTATATCAGTTAACGCATTAAATAAACTGCCAGTAAGCCATAGGATATTTAAGTAAATAAATAGGATTTTAAAAAAATATATATTTGAGGACCCCAGTAACCAAGGTAAACAACAATATTTGACATTCATTTGAAAAAAATAAAAATATATTTTAATGGTATATTTTTATGTTGATAACGTTTTTCTGGAATATAATACATCATAGATTCGTAATGTTGAAAGGTAGTTGAATTGGAAATTATAGATTTGTTATGTCGAAAGGTAGTTTGATTAGAATATTTAATTTGGTCACATTGAAAATTATTTATTGATTTGGTTACTGTAATGTAGTAGTAAAGATACAATCATCTCCAAGTTGTTTTGCAAAATGACAACAATGTCATTTGCAACCAACGTAGATGAACAGGGGATTATTATGTCATCTGTACAGATGAACATGGATAGTCTAAGACCCCAAAAAACAAAAGCAGGTATTCCTAGACAGCGTATGAAATGGACGAACGATGTCAATATGTTCATTGTTCGTTCATATTTTTATGTAACCAAAGTAGAAACAGATATGTTGTTATACAGGAAAAAATTACATTTACTTTTCTCACAAAATTATCCGATTGCGCAAGTAAGCGAACAAAGATTAGCAGACCAAAAGCGAGCTATTTTCAAAAATAATTTAATTTCTGTAGTCACATTAGAACAGATTAAAAGGGAAGTAGCAGATAGATTGCAAAGGGGAAATAATTTAGAACAAATTAACACAAGTAATAATGTCATATCAGATGCATTTAATGTAGATAGTTTGGATAATGTTCTAGTCGAAATGTCCAATGATATTACAGTAGATTCAAATAACTTAGACGTTATTTATAATCTTAGGGAAATCAACATTGCAAATTTAAACTTTGTTGATGAAAATGTAGTAGAATTAGCTAACTTACTTCATAATAATATAAACAGATATATAGATGTAGAGCCAACAGTTATACCAAAATTACCGAAATTGCATACGTCAAAGAAATTATCTAAATTAATTTTTGAATTAAATAACATAATTTTACCAAAAATTATATTTGACGAAATTAGTTTTTTAGATCTTCTTACAATAGTATACGCTAGTGCGATTACTGTTTGTAATAAGTTAGGAATTAAATTATCATCCTCTGACGATAGATCATATAGTTATAGTAAACCAGAATGGCAGATCAGATTAGAAAATGATGTAGTATTTTTAAGAAGTAACATAGCTAGAGTAATAGAATATAAAAATGGAAATAGAAGTAGGAAAATTTTGAGACATGTAGATGAAATTGGTAGAAAATTTGGTTATAACATTGATAGTCATAATAATGAAAATATAATCAATGATTTATTGGATTTATTAAAACAAAAAATAGGCGTAAAAGCTAGTAGATTAAAAAGATATAATTATACGTATAATAAAAAAAATAATAATAGATTATTCCAGAAAAATGAAAAAAATATTTTATTCCAAGCTTGACGATAAACAAAATATTATTTCGAATAATAATATTCCGTTGCCATCTGAATCAGATATGCGCGATTTTTGGTCTAAAATTTGGAGTAAAGATATAAAACATAACGAGTCAACTCCATGGATAGAAAATGAAGAACTCAATTTTTCAGGTATTGAACAAATGAGTTTTTCTAATATATCGGTTGAATTGTTAACCAAAATTATTAAAAATACTCATAATTGGAAAGCCACGGGTTGCGATTGGATACATAATTTTTGGTACAAACGTCTGACTATTTTACATCCTCTTTTGGCAAAACATCTTTCAAAATTTGTCAGTCAACCTCAAAATTTTCCAAATTTTCTAACTAAGGGCATTACTTATATGTTACCCAAAAGCGAAAATATTAATAATCCTTCTCAGTACAGACCCATTACATGTTTACCGACAATACACAAAATTTTAACCTCTTGTTTAACAGATTTAATATATACTCATTTAGATGAAAAAAATATTTTATCTGAACAACAAAAAGGTTGTCGCAGAAAACATATGGGATGTAAAGAACAATTAGTTATCGATTCTGTAATTCTAAAACAGATTCAAACTCGAAAACGTAATTTACATACTTGCTATATAGACTACCAAAAGGCTTTCGATAGTGTCCCGCACTCGTGGCTGATCAAAGTATTAAATATATATAAAATTAACCCCATTATTATTAGCTTTTTGGAAAAATATTATGTCCTTTTGGAATACCAATTTACTTATCAATTTAAAAGGTAAGAAAATAGTAATACCGGGCATTTCAATTAAAAGAGGGATTTTTCAAGGAGACTCATTGAGTCCTCTTTGGTTTTGCTTAGCATTGAATCCTCTATCTAAAATGTTAATTAAAAGCAAGTTTGGAATAAAAGTTAAGGGTAATACAAGGGAGAGTAGTACAATTTCGCATTTATTATTTAAGAATGATATAAAATTATTTTCGAATTCTGAACAAAATTTAGAGAAAATGATCGAGGTAGTTAAAAACTTTTCAGATGATATCAAAATGACTTTTGGTTTAGATAAATGTAGAACGATCCATATAGAGAAAGGCAAAATTGTAGATGGGGACGAGAGTATATTTAGAAATTTCCAAATTACTAGTATGAAAAGGGATGAGGTTTATAAGTATTTAGGATACCCACAATCAAATAGAATAGACCATACTAGTATTAAAAATGATATTAGGATTAAATTTCAAACTAGGATCAGGAAAATTTTAAAATGCAATCTATCTGCTAAAAATTTAGTAAAAGCAATAAATACTTGGGCAATACCTCTATTAACGTACTCATTTGGCATAATTAAATGGTTTAATACAGATTTAGATAACTTAGAAAGATTAATTAGAACTACGCTAATAAAGTTTAATTGCCATCATCCAAATTCAGCTATAGAACGAGTTAATTTACCTAGAAATTTAGGAGGTAGAGGCATAGTCAAAATAACTTCTTTGAAACATAATCAGGTAGAAATGCCAAGAACTTTTTTCCATAGCAAAGCTCATAGCTCAGAAATGCACAAAATAATTTGCAGGGCAGATAGAAATATTACACCTTTAAATTTATACGATGAGAATGCCAACATTTTTATAAATCCCAACCAGGAACTATTAGATTATTGGTCAAATAAAATTTTACACGCAAAACACTTCAATTATCTCAACCAAACGTATGTTGACAAATTTTCGTCAAACAAATGGTTGAGTATTGGAGAGTTGAGCGCAGAAATAGAAGGATTTATGCTTGCCATTCAGGATAGAGTCATTAATACTAAAAATTATAGAAAGCATATAATCAAAGATACAAATCAAATTGATGATTTGTGTAGAAAATGTTTGGCTTTTCCGGAAACTATAGAACATATTATATCGGGATGTTCTATATTAGCACCGTCCGAGTATACATTTAGGCACAATCAAGTTTTAAAAATAATTCACCAAAATTTGGTAATTAAACATAACTTGATTGACTGCCGTAATATAGTACCATATTATGAATACGAACCAAATTCATTTTTAGAAAACGAATTTTATAAAATATATTATGATAAAACTATACTAACAGACCGAACGATTAGTCATAATAGACCCGATATAGTTTTACATGACAAAATTAAAAAAAATAACTTATATCATTGATGTCGCTATTCCAAATTCCTGTAACATTCAAATATCTGTTAATGAAAAAATAAGAAAATACACAGATTTAGGAAACGAAATAAAAAGAATTTGGCATTCTCAGACTATAAAAATATTACCATTCGTTATTTCGGCTACTGGCATTATACCTAGCTCTCTCATTAAAAATTTAGGCGTATTAGATCTATCAAAAAATTTATATATAAAGATGCAAAAGTCGGTCATTTTGAATACATGTAGGATAACGAAAGATTTTTTAAATATTTATGTTGAGGAATCAGTAGGATTTATAGGCCCTGTTAGAAGTTCTACCGAGCCGAACCCACTGATATGAAAATATCTGGAGTCGGTGAATTTTTTTTTCCCATTTGATATCTGGTGAGTTGACGTGTTGTTGTTCTTGTATTGTTTTGTATTTATTTTACTTATATAATGCACTTGAATAGTGTTGATTGACTAGCTGATCATTTGTGGAAAAGTGAGTGGAAGGGTTTAGTTTTTCCTATGGGGAAGATTTAACCCGGACAACAAAATCGGAAGCATAAAAAATAATTGGATAATTTGTAGAGCGCCGTTTTTGTGAAAAATCACCTCAAGGGCGCTGTACAATTTATTTCCTAGGATCTACAATTGTTATTTAGACCAACTGTGCCAGCACGAGGTTCGTCATCCGTTCAGGTATTTGTCTGCCGCCAATATAGCGCTGAAATGTGTCTGTTGCCAATAAAGAGCGCTGATACAACATCCTCACATAGATAACAAACCTTGGCAGCACCGCTGTGACGTTCGACGAAGACAGAAGATGGCGACTCTGCTGCAAGAATCCTAGGTAGCGAAGGAACTGTACCAGCTGCTGCAGCGAGAGAGACCACAGCGTCCACCAACAGTGCCAGCAAGAGGTTAGTCATCCGTTCAGGTATGTGTCTGCTGCTAATATAGCGCTGACATGTGTCTGCTGCCAATAAAGAGCGCTGACACAATATCCTCACATAGATAACAGACCTTGGCAGCACCGCTGTGCAAAATCACCTCATCCTAGTCTATTTTAGTCTCTCTAGTCACTTCCTAGCCATTCATGCCACTTAGTGTATCCTCTCGACCCTTTTAGACTCTTTCCTGGCTCCAATACCTAAATAAAATCCAGCAGAAAAAATTACAATTCTTTCTATTGTGGTGATCCGACGATTTCACACCTCTGTCTCAGACCTTTAGGGCTCGCTTATCGCAGGCTATCATAAGCACTATTAAAGATACAAGTAATATTTCTCATTATTATTACTTTCATCAACTTTACTTTATATTATAGAAACAAACAGTACATGATTTACAGAGATTAAACAATATACAGAAATAAGATACTTCATTTTGGGTACCTATGATATGTTTCCTTGTAATGTCTGCTAAGTGGTATGTTTATTCCTTAATTACCAGGTGACGTTTGTGTGTGTGTGTGTCTGTATGTATGCGCATTGAACAGTTTAAATTATTGACATGATGCCACGTTTGAATTTGGGCAGTGAATCCGAAAAAATGTCAATGTTAGAGTTAAGACAAATATTATTTAGAGTATGAAGAGCTCAAATGATTTATCAAATTCTTGAGTCGGTTCATGTCAAGAGTCAGAATGATAGTAGAGTATGTATGAGACGATGTATGCATTGAATGAGGCAAGGAGTATGTGCCAAGACCGAGTTTTCTGGCGGGCTTTCTCTCTGCCCACCCGTGCGAGAAACTGCGTGATGGTTAGCTAGTTAGTTATGACGGTAGTAAGCCAAAAATATTTGAAGAAATTAAATTGGAATTATTGTCAAACTGTAAGTATATTGCGTATATAGGTATAAGAAAATATTTAGTTTTTTGGGTTTTAGTTCCTTTGTCTTTTCCGTCCCTCCCAATGACGCTCCATCACGTCATTACTTCTTATATTAACTAGCTAACCATTTTACGTCATTACTCCTTATATTAACTAGCTAACCATTTTACGTCATTACTCATGATATTAACTAGCTAACCGTCTCGTTATTACTCCTGATATTAAATAGCTAACCATCGCGTCATTACTCCTGATATTAACTAGCTAACCATCTCGTTATTACTCCTGATATTAACTAGCTAACCATCAAGGCTTTACTTCTAATATCTAGCTAACCATAACGTCTTTGCTCCACAGTGGTAGGCAGAGAGGGTGGTTTGCCACACATTCATACTTATTTATTTACATACATTGTCTCATAATCATTTGTTATAATACGATGCTCAAGAATATAATTCACTCGACGTGTCATGTCTTGGAGGGGAGTCATAGATTTTTCTGTCACTCCCATTTATCCACGTGCGTAAAATATGATATTATATAAACATACGTTGATAATAATAATAACTGTATAACTTGTAAAGCGCCATTTTTGTGAAAAATCACCTCAAGGGCGCTGATAAATTGTATTAGTAGTGATCTCATTTCTACAGCAGACTTTCCTCAACTTAGTATTTTATTTTATTTAAAAAGTGTATTTCAACTTTTATGCTATTAGTATTTTGAGGTTATTACCCACACATAGGCAGTACCTTAGTAGGTGCTCTTAATTTACTTTTGTTAAATATTTTATAGGTAAGTAATTTTTTTTTCTAAAAATATGTATTATTATTTGTAAAATAATTGGGAATCAATACAAAAAAAACCTGCAACTTATTCGTTAGGATTGGTATCAGAACTCCATTCCGGACGGAAAGAGTCGCTGGCTTCCTGCCGATATTAAGAGCGCTTATTTATAAATAGCTATAAATCATAATACAAACGTAGATATTTCCATCAGCAATGATTAAAAAAAATTATTGCAATTAAAACCACTCCCATGTCGAAAGGTGTTTAAATCAGGTTTCATAAATTTAAAAACATTTTTGCCGTCAGTTTATGAGTCATGTTGTAGTCGTACTTCTCTTGAAACCGTCATGCGTCATAATGAAATGAAATTATTTAACGTTTTCAGGTTTTATAATAATAATAACTATTTATTCCAAAAGGTATGCAGAGGTTTCATTCTATAATTGCAACAATACAAACAAATAATAATCACAAAAAAGATTAGTTAAAATAAATAATAAAATAAAATACAAACATTTGTTTAAAAAAAACGTTTATGGAGTATATATCATGGGGCTGACACACTTGCGCTATATTCTCGTGGCTTTGACTATTTCCGTAAATCGCCAAGCTATGAGAGTATAGCGTGGTCTGTCACAGGCATCGGGGTGTCCAGAGTTCCAGCAAATGCATCGATATACTGCTATAGGTACTCGTACAAAGCCTGAATCTTCACAGCCCATATTGTAAACAACTAAATATGTAAATTTAAAGAATTATTATTGATAATTATGTTAAGATAAGAATGTTTCTGTATCTTTTCGTACACGCTAAGATAAAACCAAGCGAGTAATATTGATATAGCACCCATGATGGAATTTTCACAAGAAAACGGTGCTGTACAAATTATCCAATTATAATAATAATAATTAATATATTTTACAATTTATTCATTTCAAATAATATATAGTATACTTGCGGCACGTTATAGAGTGGAAGATACTCTCAGTATCGCCCTGGTGTTCGACAACCATTCAGAATAGAAACGTTACTTGAAAAGGCTTTAGCCGTGTTGGTGATCGGATCTGAATAGCCAGGCACTCCCGCACATTCCTCTTCCCCTCCCCACTACCTTCAGCTTCACAACATACCTCAATCGGTGAAGCCATAATCTCACTGGCTCCAGACGGTTGGAAGTGTAAAAATATAAAAAAAAAAACTGCGCTGTGCTTCCCACGCATTTTATGAATGTTGATTTCTTAAGAAAGACAAGTACTCTCAGGTTACGAATTACCTGACAATATATTAATAATTCCTACTCACGATCATTATAAGCGGAAAATGTTGCTTGTGCAATGATGGAGGTTTGGCCAGCAGAAAAAAATGAACCCACGACGCCTGGGTTCGAACCCGACGCATTTATAAACTCAGCTACATTACATTACATTGATCTGGGGCCCCAAAATAATTTGAAAATCCTGACTCAATGCTGTGTAAAAATGGGTGGCCCTTTGGAAGACTACATTTTAGATTACAGGCGTCATGTGGAAATGCCATACTTGTTCTACTGGTAAGGAATTAGCGTCATTAATCCCTTCGGCGCCGGTACATAGTCGGGAAACAAAACAATAATAAAACAATTTTTTTATTAAAAAATATTATTTCTTATCCAAAAGTATCATAAAATCGTTGACAGCCCTGTTTTACTAAAGCCAAATTTCGATACTTGCCCAGCTATTCCAAGTAGAATTAATTTTGAAGATAACAATAAACTCACTACTAATTACTCTATTATAATATTTTGCTAGATGATACATGTTAAAAAGTCACTTTTTTATACAGATTAATATTCTGTTCAAATAAAATACTCTCCGTTATTATAAAATTCTAGGCCTTAATAGAATTTACTTATTCATTATCATGAACACCTCATACCTCGATTTATGTCAGGTCTTTTACAAACCTAGTATTCATTCAACTATTACTACACTAGTAGATATTTCTTTTAATTATGTATTGTTTAACTGCACTTGTATTAACAACTGTATCACTTGCAATAATATTTTTTGTACACATTACTTGTTCTGTAATCACTCTAAAACCATTTTATGGCGTTTAAATAAATAAATAATTACCAAGAGTTGAAAAATTATTCTAAAAACCCAATGCAATATCTAAATGAATGTATACTAAACACACATTTACAACCAAATAGCATTTCAGTAAATTTTGCATATTTTTTGTATTATAAAGAAGGAATTGTAATGACAGACATTTATGGATAGAGACAAAACAAAAATTTGCATAAATTAAACTTAAAAAAATTGTTACAAATTGTACCTACTTTTGGTTGGAAAGTTGAACGAAAAAACGGATTTACGTAAGCACGACATGTATTACGTTATTGTTATTCTGAATGCTAAAATCTTATTTTTAATGGAGATTTAATATTATGTATGTATATTGTATATGAAGTATAAGATTATGAAAGACGTGTATTTTAAGCCTAATTGCTTTTAAGTGCTTGCCTTTTACGTAACAGGAACACGTCAATTAGCATTAAAAATCATATTTTGGATTTAAAATTGAGTCAAAGTCATTTCATTGAGATTATTGTTTTGTTTGAAATTTTGGAATAAGATGAAAGTTAATAAATTAATAAAGTAAAGTAAAGCGATAAAGTAATTTTAAAGTAGTAAAGGTGATTGAATCCTAAAGAATCCTAAAAATTGGTAGATTTTTTAGTTTTTTATAACTCACTATAAATAATTGATATTTTATAAAGAGTACAATATTTCTAAATAAAAGAAGAAATGAGTACATAGTTGAGTTGAAATTGAATGAAGAATTAATGATTGTATTGAAAAAAAAACAGAATAATTTGTGATGTAATCTATACAGGTTCATTCATAAAGAGTCTTTGCACCATTGATAAAATTAGAACCTTTGAAATTAATAAATATGTTAAAATATACCCGTTTCGATGAGACAGGCAGATACATTGATTTATAAAAGAAAATACGGAAAAAAAAACGCTTCTTGGAAAACATTTTTTAAGTAATACTAACAAACGCATTTTCATTTATAGAGTTAGGTAGAGAAGATGGAACAAAGCAACACTGTCTTACGACACACTCTTAGGATGGGTTGTTTCATAGAATTTGAACAATTCATCGAATTTAAATGTTCATTTGCGAGTTTTGTGAATGTTCTATTCAAGTTCTGTTATTATATCATTATAGACCATTATATCAAACAGTTACTTGAAACTAATAAAAGAATTTAAAAATAACTTTCACAGAACTTGAAAATTATGTTTGAAATTAAAAGAATTGTTCGAATTCTCTGAAACAACCCGTCCTTAGCTTCATCCACATTCGTAGACTGTGTTTTACATACTCATCTTAATTTTGAAACGACCTAACTTTTTATTTGATTCACTCGTACTCGACTTTCATGTTCCACTTTCTGCACCGTCTGATTTCATCAATGTCGCAAAAAACAGTAAAATAAGGAAAATATAGTCTTATTACTCGTGCGTAACTATCACAAAAGATCAGTGAGTTCAGTTGATATCTAGCGAGGCTTATCTAGTACATAATATTTCAATTTCTGATTACCGGGGACTACTATAATTCGCAACAAAACTATGATTTCGGTTAAATTTATTATATAGGCACAAACATGCGGATGAAAATGTAAAATTTAGAAAATATACCGCCAGTGCCAAGTGTTTATTCTAGCTCATAACATTATTTACAGTTCGGGTCAATGTCTCGTGCGGAGGACAAATAAATTCACGCGAGTTTCCCCGGTTTACGAGAAAATTTGTGCGCAAAAACAGAGTAGCATACGTCACTGATGATGATAAAAGAATAATTTTAGAGAATATATTATATTAAAATGTTTTTTACTTGGCGTTGCTAATTTTCAAATGTCTCCAACGCATTACAGGCATCAAATTTTTTTTAGAATAAGTTATATTTATAATTTTTTACATTATTCACGCATTATCGAAATTCCTCTTTCTCCCAAATGTCTACATAATATTTTAAAAAAATAACATAAAAGACCGTTACCATTGTGATTTTATTTTTTTTTTTTTTTAATTGCCGGCAACCCGGGCGTTTATTGTAATAACATGATCAATATTACAAACATGAAAGCAACCCGCCTCACTAGAAGATTTCTGTTCTGAGGCGGGTACATTGTTACTACATATTATTTATACACCACCTAGGAATACATGATGTAGCTAGATGTAGCTAGTTTCTAATAAGTTTCGTACACCCCGTCACGGATTGCTGTGGCTCAATCTGTCTGTGCAGATAGAGAAACAATAGCGCGTGTTGCTTTTATGTCCAACAGATGGCGTTGTTTAAAAAAAACATGTTTTTACCTGTCACACGTGATATCTCTATTATATATGTGCTTAAAATCACAAGCATATTCAAATGCAAGGGTTGTGTAAAAATTTCAAAGCAATCGGTGTAGAAATTTTGGAGATTTAAGATTTTGAACAAACGAACATGAACATGTTATTCAATGAACATTAAAATTTTATTTATTTATATACATAGATAGATTAACACGTTTGAAAATTATTACCGGGATGTACAACTTTGTACATCCCGGTAGGCAATTTAGGAACGCTGTTGCTTTTCAATTCAGTTATTGATTATTTTATACTGTACTAACATGTTTTATATTACTGGCCCACATAATACACGCTATGCATATAAGTGCAAACATAATCTAAGTACTGTAATTATGCAAAATACAAGAAAATAAAAAATAAAAAAATCAAAAGACATTCAAATTAATAGACGAGCCAATCAGAGAAAGGCGAACACACCAACTTGCGAGGAGCGTGGGAGGCGGCGTGACCGTCCCACTTTCGGTGATTTGTCAATAAATGAATCTGACAGTATACAGGCAATTTGCTTTCGAATTACTGGTCCTTTTTACAGTGGCTCAATTGCGGGCTACGTAAAAAAACTAAATTAGTATCTCAAATTGGTTCCCATAAAAAATCCTAAGCAAAAGTTGGGCTAGTTTCTAAAATTTAATATTTTGTTACAATATTTAGTTACACAATTTTACAGTGTTATAATTTAGGGTGGCCGGATAAATCATCACAATTATAATTCATCACATCTTTAAAAAGTTATATAAAGTCATGGAAAGTGATGAAACAAAAACTTTATTAAATGGGTTAAGTATGTTAGGATAAAAAAAATTTCATCGTTTCTAATGACTTTATATCACTTTTTAAAAGTGTGTTGAATTGTCACTGTGTTGAGTTATAATGGAACCATAATTTAGCCATCTCACTCAATTTTAGCGTCGCCAGGTGAGTCGTTTAAGAACGAACATTCAGATCCTGCGCAGAAAAGTCCCACAATGGACAGCGCTGCTTTGCCTTACTTTAGCGAACTTTACTCAGCGCAGAGTCTAGATATTTAAATGTGCGATCGTGGATGGTCAGTTTACGACTGATGTCAAAATTTATTCAAAGGGTTCTCGAACCCTCCTGGTGCCAAAGATATGGTCACGTGGTTTGCCTCCAGCCCAATACCCAATACTGAAAAGATAACCATGGCAAGTCTTTCAATTTGGATGTCAAATAAAACAACGAAATAATAAAAATAAAGTACCATAGTCTTACCCCCAATTTTGGAATATTGTGAAATGGAAGGTGGGAAAGAGGAATATAAATAAGCATCTAGAATTAGTTATTAAAAGAATTAAGAATAATACAGGAAACGGCGTGTTTCGTGATTGAAATATATGCCCTATTTGGGCCTATATTTCCATACAAAACTGTATTTCACCATAATTACGAAATTCAAATGGGATGGCGATATATAATTTTAGGCAAGTATAAGAGAGACAGACCGCGTGCAAAATGGTCTAGAACCAAAAGGTAATAAGGCATTGGCACATTATTTCCATTCAAATTTTTATGGAAGGCACTTCTAGTTTTCTTTGTATTCTAAGCAAAAAAAATCTAAAGCCCATTGATTGTATCAGCAATTGAACCAACTACAGTTCTATAATCCTTTAGAATATTCACGAACTGACGAACGAGGATAGTAGTTGGATTAGCAGGAAGTCACACGACCATAACAAATGCTCCACAGCCAGATTACTCCTAAGTGCGGTGTTTTGTTTAGAGCACTAATCATCGTCCCATTGTGGTGCGCCCCCGGCAGTACTTCGCGCACCAAATGTCCACCTGATGATCCATCACCACCACTACAGATCTGACTTTGACTGGTGATGCTTGCGTGTCGCCTTGTTGGAGTGCAAGCGTGCCTACATGATGAAGGTAAGGTTTAATAATCGTAGAGTATGGATTTAGGGATGCGATTCCATGTGCAGGAAAGGATTTAATTATTAATCTAAAAATCTGGTAATAATAATTTGCAATATAAAGTGTTGATGCAGTAAAACTATTGGTAAGGTGAGTCAAGAAAAATGCACAGCTTGTTTAGGAAAATTCGCTTTATCTATTTATATATATTTTTTTTAAACAAGGACTGACATTCCCGGGTTACGAATAACCCGAAAATATTTGAAAATCTCCCACTACCACCACAGTAAGCGGAAAATGTTGCTTATGTTGTGATGGAGGACTTAACCAATCGAGGAATTGAACGTACGACGCCTGGGTGGGCGTGACCCAAACACGATGCCAACTCAGCCACTGATCGGTGATTTCTTTGGTGTGAATTTTCCATACGGAACTGTTCTGAATTGTCAGTTAAGAGTTTTAAAATACGAATAGAAAATGTTCATTAAATATACAGTTTTCAATTTTCGATAAGAAGAAAGGTGCGGAAAAAAGTGTTGTCCATACAAGACATTATACGGAGAAAACTTACTGATATGAAATATTGTTAATTTATTATAAATCTGGTCAAATAATTCTTTTTCCTGTTAAAAACGGGACTTGAGGCCTATAACGAATGATTTGACAAATTTCTTAACAAACTATCAGTAAAGCACTAATATGTTATGAGGAAGTCGGAACACGTGTTGTTCAAAATAATAATATTTTCGCATCTCGTCCATTGTATTTATTCGGACAAGGCCATCTGCGTTGAACACGTGTTAAGATATATTCTGAATGGCTAATATTTTATTAGGAAATGGTCATGCAGTCACATTTTTAACTGTATCTTGATAAAAAAAAAGCCGTACTCATTTTTCTCCAGTGTACAACTGATAGGATAACAAGGGCGTTTTACCTTATAAAGTTAAGTTATATTAGACAATAAATTACCTAAAATAATAATTCATTAAATTAATAAATAAATTAATGGTTGCTCTTCTTAATTAAAATTACTCTTATAGCTACCTTAATATGACAAGCGCTATTGCGTACTAATGTCTCGTCGAAACGTGTTCCATTATTATCACTCGAGTAGCATTTCGCGGGGACTGAATTCAGTAGCTTCCAGTCGAAATACTATAGATAGGTACTATAGCTGAAAGATTTTCAATTTTTAAAATTACGACATTTAATTTCAAAGTTGAACCGAAGTTAAAGACAGGCAGGTGGAATCATAACCGAAACTACGTTTTTTATTATATTATGTAGTATATATGTATAAGCCATATAACTGCTAAAGCTGTACTGTAACATGTTTTCAGTATTCTAAGTAATCAAATCATCCATCAGGAAATCTGGAATAGACATTGGAAAATATTAGGAAGTCAGGTTTATTTCTCCAGACAGAGGACATTACGTCTATTTCCACTAGACGAACAACGTATGCACAAGTATCCGCTGTATCCACGTGAAGTAAGGTAGTTTTAGTACTCGCGGGTGCCTGGTTCCATTTCTCCATTTGAATGTGAGCTTCCAAAAGAAAATCGCAGAACATTCAACGGTACCACGTTTACTTCGCAAAAGGGTTTGAGTTATTCTCCGAGGAATAGCATTGGAACCCTAGAGGAAAAAAGCGAAGAGTTTTCCCGGAATTTAAAATACGTCTACTGACTGAATTACAATTGGCATTCAGAGGACCTTTGGAATTTATTATACACTAGCTGACGTGTACCCGGCGTTGCTCGACATTTATCTACTTTCAATAAATGTAATAGCCATATTTTATATACAGGGTGTATCGGCACGTATCCGACAAACTTTAACCAGCTATTCCTTAGCATATTTGGAGTAAAAAATCTTATGTGCACTTTGCTGTCCGGTAACGTTTTTTTTTAATAAAAAAATTATTATTCATATTTTCACCACATGTCACCACTGTTTTATACTTTGTCAAAGTTTGAAAACCCATCTGGCAATATTTTATTCGAATTCCGTTGAATAATGTACGTGTGTACCCATATTGGCGCACTTTTACAATCACAACGAAATGGCACGGCACCATTCGTCTCATTTTTAACTATTATTATTTAGTGTGTGCGAAAGAGCGAAGACGCTTTTCGACATACTTGCTTATAACAGCTGTTGAACACGAAAAGCAATGCCAATGACAGTGATGTAATGTGGAAATTTTTAATTTTTTTGTTTTTAATTGAAAAAAAATGCTACCGGACAGCAAAGTGCCCATAACATTTTTTACTCCAAATGTGCTAAGGAATAGCTGGTTAAAGTTTGTCGGGTTAGTGCCGATACACCCTGTATATAAACCTTCTGAAAGAAATTTTCTAGATAATAGTGAAAACCCTATCAAACTCCGTTGCATAGTTTAGAAGAACTAAGCGCACAAAGTGCAGACTCGTGACAAATCAGGGAATAGTCAGTTACTATTTTGAAAATGTCAGTTATTATTTTAATTACAATTAAAATAATTTTTTGTAAAAAAATATTATATAATAATACAAACATACTTTATCGCATGTCTGAATGAACGATACTTAAATTCACAGAAAATTTGAGTTCGTTGAACCAGATTTAGTAAGTTCAGTAAGGAAATACTAAATTATATCACATATAACCTAAATAAGTGTGTATGATGGTTTGAAAAATGATTCGAAAATCTTCACTGTAAAATAAATTAAGAAAAGTTATACGACAAATACGAGCTTCAATTGGGTTTAAAAGGCACATTTTTTTATTTCTGTTTTTCATTTTTAAGTTCAATAATATAATTATGGGTGTACAAAAACAGTTATATTTTATAATAATTACAAAAAAACACAAAACTCTTAAAACGTAGAGTTTATTAAAAAAAAACTAAATTTTAATGTACTGCATCGTTAAAATTTAAAAAAAGGGTAGTCATTTTATGATTAGATTTAAAAACAATTTGCTTTGACATAATAGTACAAAAATATATAAGATAACGTGCCCTGCCTCAAAAACGAGTAATAAAAATTCCTTTACACATAAAACTAAAGGTTTTTGATCAATTTTATTGGAATTATTAAAAAAAAAAAAATTGTACATGAACGCAATATTATTATAAGCCAGAAGAAAATGGTTCTCTTTTCCAATATTATTTTTTTAAATCTACGGTTAAAGATTAAAAAAGCGATAATAAAATACCAAATAAAGTATTTTGTAATACCTAATGGTAACTGAATATGCGTGCAAAAAACGTACATGTAGTAATAAAAATAATCAATAAAGGTTCACTTATAGGAACGGTAGAAATTAAAATTAAATATCTACTGAAGTTAATTACTACTCATTATATATACTAGTCATTAGATAAAAATTTAGACGAAGCAATAATTAGTATACATATAATTAAAATTCACAAAATGGGGAAACACATAATAAAGAAAAAAACAGTACAACCTAACAGTTTATTGAAACATTAAGGCTGGAAATAGTGCCAAGCGACGTCAGTCGGGTACTTCGTTTGCTTATGGTAATACGTAGGCGATCGAATGAAGTACTGTAGTGCCACGCGATACGTGCTGCGGACAAGGAAAGAAATAGATTTTCCCTCTCACTATAAATTAACAGGCCTTATTAATAAAACATCAATATAAGAATATTTTGTCGATTTGCCCTGATCATGTCGATACAAAGAAATTATGTTGTAGTGCAAAAATATTCGAATTTTAATGAACACATGTTCCGATCATGATAATATATTCTTAATTTACTAAAAGTTTACCAAGAAAACTGTTAATTCATTCGTAAGGCCTGCAATTCCGTTTTTAACCGGAATTACCAATAATTCGAAGAGATTCTTAATCTTAGCAATACTCATTTTTCTCCGTGGACCACCGGTTCAGCTCGTCAGCGCTACGTCGTCGGTCGACAGCTCGTATGCGAGGCACTATTTCAAGCCTAAGTAGGGGCCTACTTTAAAATAGGATTTCAGGAAAATCTACCAAGTATTTAAACATAGATATAGTAAAAATGAAATTCATAAACAAGCTATAAATTGATAATGTATTAGAATGACGTAATAACTTGGCAATATGCAATACTAATAAGAAAGTAAGGCATCTATTTATTGCAGTAATAAGTTTAATTAAAATTTTCAGTCTTCAACGAAGACTTTTTACGCCATGCAATGCAAAAAATATATCGCACAATAATATTGAATAACAGTATATTTAAGACTATTTGGGCACGAACAACCTAATTGAAAATAAGTAATAATTGAATGTGAAGGTAGCAATCACTGGACACATTAATCCAAGTAGCGTATCATATTATGACTGGCTCAGATTGAACGTAAAGTTGGACAAATAGTTTTGATTGAAATGACAGTCGGGTGACAGATAATTGGCTTTTGCAATAATTGATACAGGAGATTTGTTTTGAGTGACTAAACCGGTAGGAGTGCGAACACGATACAGGTATACGTTGCGCATCGTGTACCACACGAGTCAAAAAGACAAGTAGGTCCAATATGGAAAAATTAAATTTTTTATGAAAAACTTGAAATAGTTTATTTATATTTTTTTTATGTTAATTTAAAAAATTAATACCACACAATAATAATACCACACAATCGAGTCCCAACTGCCCCCAACAGCCAGTAGGACTAAGGCATCTCCCAAAGGGGGTTTGTTGTGAGGCTGAAAGGGGTGGCGAATTGAAGATAAAGGGGAAAAGGGCATGTTGAAAAAGGGGAAGTATCTGGCAATTCATATTTGGTCACTAAACACGGCTAAAGCCATTTTTAGCAACGTTTCGATTCTGAATGGAGGTCTACTAAGGCGAAACTGAGAGTATCTACTAACACTATTTTGTGACCAGATCTGAATATCTAAGTACTTCCCAACCATCCTCATCCCCACCTTACTTCCTTCGATTTCAAAACAAATCGGAGAATCCATTGCTTTATCCGGGCAGATACACTCTTCTATGGTAATCACTTTTTTTATTCATTTAATAGTCCAGGTTCTGTTGAATCAGGATCTCATTAATATACAAGTGGATTTGAAAAATATCTTCCAAAGAGACCAAAATTCACATTCAGTCAAATTTTTTACTCAAAATAAGGTCAGGAATCACTGGTTGAAGTTATTCAGGTATGTGCTGATATATCCTGTAGTCCTGTCTGTATACGGTTTCAAATATTTAAAAGGAATCACAGTGAGTGGAATGAATCATGTATATTCTGCACATACATCGATTACATGTATAGACATTAACATTAACTGACTTTTTTCGACGAGCTGGATGCAAACCATGTGACCATATTTTTGTGCACCAGGAAGGTTCAATAATGCTTTCGATAAACTATGACATCAGGCGTACATTGACCACCGAAAAGCGCACATTAAAATAAGTTCGGTAAAGTATGGCAAAGATTTGCAGCGTTGTCCATTGAATGACTTTTCTGCGCAGGATCTGAACGTCCGTGGTGGCTAAATTATAACAAATTTTTAAAAGTGTCTAATTAAATAGTGTAACAAAATATAACATTTTGGAAACAAGCCCGAACTTTTATTTGCCCGAAATGAGATATTTTATTTTATTAATACAAGACTTAGAGGGTACATGTGGTTTTTGTGATATTTCACTCTCCATGCTAGGGATGACCCTGTGGTATGGCGGGTGAAGTTTACAGTTTGAACAGAATCTATACATTACTATAATATGAAAAAGAAAAATGACGTAAAGCTAGTTTGGGTTGCAAGAAGAGAATGTAGAAGTTAAAGAATTATAAGAAGATTAATTATCATTATCACACTAATTATTTATGTACATAAGTTAGGGAATACGGATATATTATGTTTTGTCTGAAAGGTGATTAAATTGGTAGAGTGTAGAATGAATGGGTATTGTATTTGTAATGTATTCCGTGTGTAAGGATCCATTTCGTAATTTGTTTTTAAAGGAATGGGGTTGACTCACGGTTTTTAGGTTTTCAGGGATAAGGTTAAAGATTTTAGGAGCTAGGAAGAAAAATTGTCTTTGAGCTGACGTGGTATGTAGTGAAGGTACTTTGTAGTGACCGTTGGTTATTGTTCTGGTGGTGTAGTTGTGTTGTAAAAGAGCTTTGTTTTTATATTTGAACAGGAAATGTATTAGCAAAGATTTTAGGTGGAGTTGTCGTATTTTTAAGACCTTACACTCTAATGATTGGATTATTTATATAGCGCCGTTTTCGTGAGAAATGAGGAGTCGAGTGGAAGGGTATCGGTTGGGGATATGTAGTTGATTCTTTTACGCAGCCAGCAATTAACGCGCCATTGTAAAAAATAATAGTAATTCGTAAGCAGATTTTAATTTCGAGTACCGAATTGCGAGATATGACAATGCGAGTTGCTTGTATACTGTCAGATTAATTTATTGACAATTCACCGAAAGTGGGGGGGGGGGGGGGGGGGTCACGTGCCTCAGCGCTCCGATCAAGTTGGTTTGTTTCCTTTTACCCGATTGGCACACCTATCAATTTGGATGTCTATGATTACATGGGTATAATCAAATCGATGGTCATCAAAAATATCTCGATAAATTGAATACCGACGCCCAATGCCATATTTTTTTAACTCCATTAAAAAATGACTTTGATTCATCGCTCGAATTACCACAATGATAAGCGAAATAATTAAACATTAATTTAATAATTTTATTGAAGAGTTTCAACTTTGATAATATCTAGTTATTATTTTGAAATTGTTTTCATTATAAGCTAACACACTTCAAAATGAAATAGCTTCTGAATAAAGGCTGGGTTCCATAGTTAATAATATTATCTGAGTTTAGAATACTTTGAAACTATGAGCAGGTATTGTTAATTGAAACTACAAGTCATGTAACTTAATAGGAAAACAACATTTTACGAAACTACGCAATTAGTAAATTGACTTTGCATGTTGACATTTGAGAGGTAATTAAAGTACGCTACATCCGTTTTTATCAAAGTATAGCATCTAAAATTACTATTTACAATAATTAGTATTTGATATAAAATTAAAAACATGAAAAAAAAAACAATATTTATACATACAGTTTTTTTAAATTTATTTAAATTACGAATTCAAATCAAATGGTTCTGAAGCATTTTAGTTTTTTGTATTACTGTGCTTATCGGCGTTAAAAGACATTATCAAACTTTTGATCACCTTGCATCAAACAGTTTTAAAATAGATTTGAAAGTCTAAACAGCTATAACAATAATAAAAAATAAAATATTTTTCGAACTTAACAATAATTGATAACATTATTACGAAAATTTTATTTATTATTTTTTTTTAAATAAATGGAGTTCTACGTATTAAACACAATATCAATAAATATACAGTTTTGTCCTCACGATGGAAATGACGTTGCAAACTTAAAATAGAAGGAATTTTCACGACGCGTCGCTTTCTGTATAAACTGACATAAGTAAGTCGATTTATTTGACATCCATAATGCTGCGTAATATGGAAATAAAAAGACTCGTTCCTTTCTCACAAGTCGTGGTTCAGCTCGGCAGTTCGGCTCGGGTGTGCCTACGCAGCATAAGATCATGCCACATTATATATATATATATTTTTTTTTTTTTTTTTATTCAGTTTTTTTTATTTGTACATTATTTTCTCTTACTTAGATCTTACAAAACTGATCAATCAGTTTAATTGTAAGAAATCTCTCACTTTTTCTATTTATTAGCTTATAACAATATATTTAATTTCAACTTGATATCTTGGTACCACAATATTAATTGTTTTTATGTTTGACGGAGGTAGAACGATCTAATTTTCGTTTTTATTTTTGAATGACATGTCTCATTTTTAATATCTTCTGGTAATGAGTTAAACAATTCAGGAATTTTATGTCTTTTTGTTCTATCTCCGTATACGTTTTGCGATATTTTAATAATAAACATTTGTGCTTCTCTATGCCTAGTAGGGTAGTTATGGTTTACAGGTTTTTTGAATTCTGTATTCCAGAATTCATCTAGCGTTAGTTGGTAATCTATCCTACTATGTATAGAGAGCACATTACACAAAGAAAACATTTTTTTATAATCGCCTACACATAATTGTATTTTTTTTTGCCTGATATCAATTTTAGGAAACGGATTTGTAATTGTTCTATTTTATTTAAGTACGTTTTATACGTTAATCCGTAACTATTTACTCCGTATCCTATAATTGATTCCGCTAATGCATTATATATACAGTATAATATATTTTTATTGACAAAGTTTTTTAGGTGATAAAATTTCCCTAATATGGATCTTAATCTATTACATACATTTTCAATGTGATTTGACCAGTTAAAATTGACATCTATTGTAAGACCAAGGTATGTATATTGGTAAACTTTTTCTATGTTTGGGCATTTACATGGCAGAGATTGGTTTTTTGTGTGAAAACAATCGTATGAATGACTTTTTATACCTATGCAGTTCTTTATCCTGACAACTTGCATATGGAGAGTGTATAAGCATATATTTTGTTTTTTTTTGCGTTAATAATAATTCCATTGTCGTGGGACCATTTAATTATGTTATTATAATGTAACCGTGACTGAACATGTAACTATTGAACATATTATTTAATACGAGTTAAACACTTCAAACAGCAATACTTACCAACTTGACATAGTTTAAGATAATTTTACGAAAGAGCAACTAGCTATTAAATTATTAATAATTTAATGTACATTTCAAACTCCTCGGACAAGATTTTGTGAAAAGCAAAACATGGGTTTATTGTTATTTTATGTGACAAGAGAGGAATTAATGCGTACTCTGCTGGCGTAATGAACAAGTTTATTAATAATAATAATAATACTAGATGATTTGTGTAGCGCCGTTTTTGTGAAAAATTACCTCGAGGACGCTGTAAAAATACATCTACCTTTATTTATTATAAAAAATAAGAGGTTGTCTGTTCGTTAATCCTTCATGAAATTTGACTCAATGAACTCAAATTTCACTGAATTTAAACGTCATTTTGAAAGTTGGAACTGATGTGTGAAGATTTCAGACAAGCGATAAAGTGCCAATAATATAATATTTTCGAGATAATAATTTTAATTATGACATTTTAATATTGGAACTGATTTGTCAATATCTTAGACTATCCCGATATTTTTCACAGGTCTGCGCTAAAAATAAATGTAATATAAAATAAACATAAATGGCTTACAACTAAGATTTATAATTACAGACTTACATGGAAGAATTAAAGATAGTTACCTACAATTAAGACTTATAACTACTGACTTAAAATTAGCTTAAGAAGCTTAGATGGTGGGGATATGCAGAGCGGATGGACAGAGAAAGGTTTTGCCGTATGCCGCGCAAGTCGATGGAAGAAGTATTCGGGAATTTCACATGCTCTAAAGAGTCTAGACTGTCTAGAGTCTAGTGAACCAAAAGTATCGGTCATACAAAGAGTCGATTCATGTTAATTGTCTGATGAGACTTATGTCTACTATATTTCAATAAGAGCAAAACTTTTTATCAGTTTTGAAAGATCTATCTAATTTTAAACACAAAATGTCCGCACCGAAAAAAAAGGTCATAATATTATTGCAATCGACCTCCCGGCTCAAATTCATTTGGGTACCATTAAGCTACAAAGGTAGCCAACGATAAATTATGACTTCGGCTCAATTGGTACGATATCAAAATTATAATTGGGATCCACCGCGTTATGGATCACTCGGATCCATCACCGCGCCAGTGTCGTGTTCATGTCCTAAGTGGTTTAGTGAAATCGTGCGGGTAGGACATGCAGCAGACGCAGACAACAGACTAAGGTGTGTAATTGTGTAATGGTGGTGTGCAGTGGCAGTTTTCTATAAAATCCGTTCATGGGAGCGGAATCCAGAATGCACCTATGGACAAATAATTCCCATAGAATATATCTTAGGAAAAATATTTTGTTTCGTATAGTGAGAGGCCCGTACCTCTCTATCTTCAGGGCCAAAACATTCGTATTTTGTCGCGGTGCATCTTCTGCTAGAATTTACCGTACATTGTGCACGTGACATCCGAGCTTTTATAAACTTCGCCAAATGTCACTTTCAAATAATGTTATAATATTATTGTGATGAAAGCGATAACACAATAAAAATTAGAAACTATTATTGTGCGCACAAAACATAGTTTGCATTTGTTGCCAAGTAAAAATATATTGTTTGGGGTTTTTTTTAATTTCTAACATTTTTAGAAATATTTCAGGCACTTGCAAATGTAGAAAAATTTTAATAGATTTTTATGTGACAGAGATTAAAATAACATAATTTATTTTTCCTCTCTAAAATTTGATTGAACCCCTTTTGAGAATGACAACGAAACGCCACTGGTGGTGTGTAAAGACATCATCAAGTCAAACAGCAGACTGAGGTGTGTAGTTTGCAAGGAATGAAAGGATCTGCATGGGTGCCCCCTTAGCCCCATATCCCCCGCCCCGGGGCCGGTTACGCCGTGATGATGAGTTTGTGAATGCTGCAATTTAAAAAAATAACGAGCATGCGCAAACAGCAGCCAATTTCACACTGCAGCTATGTTTTAAAAGGCTGCAACTACAGAATCAAAATAATAACATTTTCGAAGAACTCGCATTTTCCCTGAAATCTCGTCAGAGTAGAATAAGTAGTATGCAGAAGCGATGGGCAAGATACGTATTGTTGTGTCTCCGAGGTTATCTCAAAGTCCTATTATCAAAAACTCCGGGGTAAACAAAACACTTTGGAGTTTATTGTGATAGATTGACAATGGGTTCTGATATCTTGATTAGCAGGCGGTCGGAATAATCTGGACCTCGACCTTGAGGTTGCCACATTATTTATTATCCTATTATTCTCTACAGCTAACGCCATCTATGGGTAACCTAACAGACTAATCTAGAGTCATCAATGGGTGACCTCATATACTAATATCAATGTTATTATACTGGATGAAAATATGAAATGATCGATATTTTAAGATGCGAAACATTTAGATTTTACTAACTCATTAAAATATCCTCGAGACATCAACTGACGATGATTTTAGACAAGACATCTGGAAGAGTCAAAATTAAACAAACCATTACAAATTTGATTACTGCACGAGAGTTCTAATTGCCCGGACGAGTGGGACTATAGCGTCTAAAAGTTAGAGTGAGAAAGGGAAAGTTTGAAAGTACCATAATGCATATTATAAGATATCATCATAAAGTGCTTTGTTTACCACCGAACACTGGATGTAGAATACAGATTATGCGACAACCCCTTTGAGCTCTAAGCTAGTTTTACACGATACTTATTTCCTTACGGATCCCCGTATAGAAACCATATCGGGACCCATGTTTTACATACGTACGATTTCATACAGATTTGCAGATAAACATAGTGGCCGCCGTTAAGTAAAGAATAATATTTTGAGATGGTAATAATCGTCAGAAAATGGCAATACCTCTAACATATATGTAGATTAAATGAAAGTATTTTTCACAAAAAAATCACTCCAGTCCGCCTATAACGTTTTTAGTATATTCGGAAATAAACACGCAACATTTCCACACAATAGTCAGGTAAAACAATGACAGCTATCAAATATTGCGCGCCAAACTGGACGAAGAGGGGTATCAAAAATAATAGAAAGTCATATTTTCATACCTAATTCACATGGAAAGATGACTCGTATGGAAACTGGAAGAAAAATTATAGTATTAATTATTTTTTTTATTATTTAATTTTCACGTAGGTACTATTCATTTCCATTGTGGTTATCAATTATGCATACAAGTTGGTACATAGATCGTTATTTAATACATAGTACAACTTTCGCACACGCAAACCGTGTACGATATTTCACAGTTGAAGCTTGTTTCGTGATTTCTCCGTACGAATTGTGCGGATGACGTAATCGAGAGATTCCTCTCGAACCTACCGCTTGGCCAGGCAGGTTTTTTTTGCCCCGGTGACACCAATACCTGTAACTCTATATTTAGTAGTGACCTATACAGTGCACGTATCAGTTGGTATGTATATATATTGGGTTGTATGTAAAATGCGGGCTTTTGTCGAATTATTCAAGCAACGGTTGCGACTCCTACAACCTTGAACTTCAGCAGCGGATCGATTCACAGTCGGGCGGCCTGGGCGGGGGTGGGTGCGGCTGGGCGGTGGAGGGTAGGGGCGGGTGAGGAGGGCGGGATATGAAATAAAGCTGCGTAAATATTCAATCTAGAACTAAATCATAAATTTATTTGTTCCAAAGCTACGCCATAGGTCAATGCGGATCATATAACAGGTATTGTTGTAAGGTTCGTATTAAGTTCTTAAGATTTCGTAATAATGTGAAAAATATGACATTTTTATACCTTTGGAAGAACTCTCTAACAAAGAAAACACTTTCTTCAATATTACCATACAAAATATTGACAGTAACATTACATACACAAAAAACATCGTCACCACTACCCTTCTATCGACCATCTTCACGAAACCCGTCATGCAAGGAGGAATTCAGTACTTCCACATACTACTGAGACATCCCTTGCTCAAAGACAATACTTTTACTTAGAGCCAAAGTGTTGGAATGTTATTACATGGAATGAAACACGATACATGGAAATCGTCAAGTGCATGCATTCTGCGTAAATTGGTTAAAAATTAATTGGCTTCTAGACTGAGGGAGAGTTGAGGGTGAACATATGCTAACTGACAGATAAACAACAAATGTTTAGTACGTTCATATAATTTTTTAATATTTTTGGCCTCTAGACCTAAAATTCCCACTACACTTCACAAATTCAAATAATTTCTACTGTAAACACGTCCTAAATAACTTAAAATAATAATTCTTACACATATGTTATTACCATCATAGAAACAATGAAAAAAAATTGCTTACCTAACTTGTCTCTTATATTGTAAACATGAAAGTAATTTAATGTAATGTAAAAGTAATTCCCCAATGTTATGAATTTATTGTTATGTATTTGTGTTACAGTAACCATTTAATATGAACTAAACCTATAAATTTGAATATCCCGAACGGGCAACCTTCCCAGTTGGACAGTCAAAGCTTCATTATCAGTAAAACACTAATGTGTTATGGGGATGTCGGAACACGTGTTCACAAAAATTCTAATATTTTCGTATTATATTTATTAGGATAAATGCCGCTGCATGAACACGTCCTTCTATATATTCTGAAAGTACTAATAGTTTGTTAGGAAATGGCTTGCTATCACGTTTTTAATAGGATTTTAATAAATCAACAATACTCATTTTGTCCATGCAATATTTTCAATATAATTAACATTTTATTATGATTTCCACTCAAAAAGAAAACTGAATGGAAAATAATCATCAACTGACATTTTGGATTGAAAGATCCGATATTATTTGATACACTAATTCAAGGTTGGTGGAATGCCGTATGCTGGACTCATAATACATATTGAAATTGTAGATCCGTATACAATGCATACACTGTACGCAGGTAGGTAAATTAAAAAAAAAACTGTTACTATTACTGCAAGTGACATCAGTAAGATCAATATTGAATACTAAACTTGTGAAGCAACTATGAT
Source organism: Hesperophylax magnus (assembly GCA_026573805.1). NCBI lineage: Eukaryota > Metazoa > Arthropoda > Insecta > Trichoptera > Limnephilidae > Hesperophylax > Hesperophylax magnus. Next base: position 12,945,917 of record JAIUSX010000121.1, read on the forward strand.
TACAGTGCAAGATGCAGTCAGCAGTCAGCATCGGCCTGGTGAAAAATCACCTGTCATCTGAATTAAAACGTTACTTGAATAATTTATTTTATCCATGGATTTTGCATTTATGTATATTAACTTTAACTTTGATTAAGCTTTTAGCACCAAAAACTCTTGAAACAATGAGCTCTGGCGTCATTAAACATGTTGAAACAGCAGTGTTTTTAATAAGTTTTTTTTAAATAGCAACTTACGTCAGTCGTATAAACTTCTACTTCAGTACAAACAAGGTATCATTATTATAATAATTTAAGAATATAAAAATATTCCGGTTCAAAAATAAATGGTTCCGCCCCGAGAACCATTTATTGGATAACCAACACCCCTACCATAGGTCACCCCGAGTGGTTTGCCACGTTTGGTGACTTAGGAGGGGTGCCCAAGATCGTTGGGTGAGGTTTGTCTAGGTCTTGGCGGCGAATGTGTTTGCCCACCTCTACGTGGTGGGCCTAATCGGGAGACTGGTCGACGAAGACTTTTTGACCTCTCCAGCTGGACTCTCTCGACCCATCGCCTTCCACCGCAGTGGGAGTACGTCCGTCACTCCTGGACAAATTGTCCCCCAGATTCCTACCCACCCTCATACATTTTTCCTTCCCAGAACTTCATCTCTTTCCTTTTCACAAAACGACCCTACACACAGCATCCCCAAAGATGATATACGGCCTTAGGGATTTTTTTCCCTCAAGGCCTCCTGTGTGGAGCCAATGTAAAAAACTTCAATGTTTCCAAATTAAAATCACTAATTAGAAAAAAAAAACAGTTTTGTTGCTGGAATAGGATAATAATATACTTAATCATTTCTAAGGCAATTTCGTATATTATATAATTACCTATGTCGTAGTAAATTTTTTCGATCAATGTGACTAATATTTTTACAAATTAATACTAACGGCCCCTTCTTACTTTCCAGCATGTCTCCCAACTACCTACGTACTATCTTGTATTATATAATATGATGTATAAAGTGAGTAAGAGTGTATGAGAGATTTATTTAAGGTAACATGAATCACCACAGACGCCACGTCATTTGTGTTGAACTTTTTTCACGAGCTATAAAATAAGGCTCTGTCTGGAACACTAACTTGTTATAACGTCAGCTGGTCGTCATTCCGCATGTTTATTGTTTCTTAGCGCTTTCACACAAACAAAGTATGTATATAATGTAAATAGCGTAAGTCAAGGAACACACTAGAAACAATAGATAATAGAAATATAGGGAGGTCTGGCATGGAAGCGTCTCGAATGTCGCTGAGCTACAACCAAACTGAACGGAATATCATTAATATCAAAGCGGCCGCGGCTAATGAAAGTTGTGCGTTTGGTGAGTAGGTAGAAACAAAAGCTGGGTGCCTCCGTGCATATTTGCGATGTGCAGTAGTATAGGAGAACGATGTTGGCGACACTTTTGTGAACGTGGTTTTATACTAATAATGGTTCAAACCCATATTACTATTTTATTTACTGTTTCCAAAACGAAAAGTTTTCTTAGTTCACTCGGGTTCACTACATAGCATATAAACGTTCCTATGAGGCAATATTCACGTAACTACATGGAAATACAGGCAATACACGGTGTCTGGAAACTCGCAATACAAGAGTGAAAGTGGTGATTCTAAAACACATTCGGAGTCGATTTTATGGCATAAATTTTTTTTATTCGAGTTTTCGTTTATGATGTTGGAAGTTTTAGGTCAAATTTGAAAAAAAAAACCGTTGACAGGGGGTAAATATTAGCTATTTAAATGCGTATAAGTATAGATTTGGCTTGAAAAGTTTTAAACCTTTAGTTGCAGACAAAATTTTGAAGAAGTGAAAAATATAATTGAGAACTCAAATCGAAAAAAAGTGTTTTTTGGGTTCTCTGTGTAGATTCACTTCAGAAGCTTACCGCTTGTACTGCGAGTTTTTGGACACCGTGTGCAGTGTCCGGGTATCATCAAATTATCCTGGACTAACCTATAGAGAGGTAAATTGTGAAAATATATTAGATGTTAAAAGAAAACTCTAAACCGAGTTACTCATTCTCCAGGGCGAAGATCACCCTAATGACATCCAACCTCGGAGAGGTCGCTAGAATTATAATGCACGACAAGGTTTATGCTGCGTGAATGTGAATCAAGCAATTAATGTATTCAAGGAGAGATGAGTGCGGCGCTCCATTCAGTTGGTCATTTCATCTTGAAAACACTGCGCAAGAAAGAAATGCTTCGAATGTAAGTAAAATTGTTATATTATGCCTTACATAACTCCGCCGCATGTCTCCGTGATAACATAAAATAAAATATAAAACCCTTCTTAATATTGGGCTCAAAAAACAACTTTTATAGAGTCTCATCACGCGACCGGTAAAGATACGATTAACGCTATAAATTCAATAATTCCGTTGAATCTATCTTATTAAATAGAATAATTTCGGTTGTTGGTGCATGGGTTATGTGAAGTATTCCTACGTAATGCGAAACATTATTCAAGTTCAATGAACTTTTAATTTTCAAACTCGGAACTGATAATATAAATCACACCACACAAAAGATAAATTTATAATTCTTTATTCGATATGTGTATTTGTTTTGTTTAAATATTTTCAAATGGTTATAAGAATAAATTAATAGAGTGAAGATAAATTACAGAGAAATGGGCGTGGTTTTACTGAACTAGGTCTAGTGGACTTACTTTAACACGCCGCTCATATAGCTAAGCATTTCATTTGCATTTGTATATTCATTAATTCATATAATAATTTAATATTTTTGGACTCTAGACCTAAAATTCCCACAACACTTCGCAAACACAAATAATATGTAATATAAATACGTCTTAAATCAGTTAAAATAATAATTCTTACGCATCCACAGAAACAATGAAAACAAGTAAGATGCCTACTTAACTTATCTCTTATATTGTAAACGTGAAAAAAAAATCCAAAATTTTATGGAAAAAGTAATTTCTCAAAATTTTATGGAAAAAGTAATTTCTCCAAAGATATGAATTTATTGTTATGTACTAATTAAATTACCTACATCATATGAACTAAACCTATCAATTTGATTGTCCTGAAACGGGAAACCTTCCCAGTTGGACAGTCAAAGATTTATTATTCTGTAATTGCTTTTTTAGTATTTTTAGTATTTACAGTTTTACTATTTAAATCTAAGGATTGGAATAAGGTATATAACATAGCGAATCTAGGAATCACGCAAGTGAAAAAATGGTTGGACTCAAATACACTTACACTAAACATATCGAAAACAAAATTCACAACGTACAGCATAACTAACACAGGACAGCCAAAAAAACAATACAAACACCATAAAAATACACGAATGCATAAACACCAACATCTGCGATTGCCCCCCTCTAGAAAAAACAGAACAAATAAAGTATCTAGGAATCGTAATTGACCATAATCTTAGATGGACACATCACATCAAACAAATCACAAATAGGCTCCTCAGAACAATACACATTTTCCTAAATATAAGAAACATATATAAAATAAAACAATTGAAAACAATATATTTTGCACTATGCCAATCAATAATAGAATATGGAATAATTGCTTGGGGAGGAGCAACAAACGCAGCTATCACTCAAATAGAAATCGCACAGAAAACGATATTAAAGGTAATACTGAAAAAACATAAACTAACCGACACAGACCAAATATTTAAAAGCTGTGACGTACTTGATATACGCCAATTATATGTTAAAACACTACTATACCACATTTTCGACCAAAAAAACAAACCCCAACAAACACAAAATATCACTAATAGACCGGTCAGACAAGCGTACAAAGAAAACATAAAAACTCCGACGGTAAACACTACCTTTGGACAAAGACACCATAAATACCACGCTATTAAAGCATTCAACAGTCTTCCACTTGAAACAAAAATTGAGGAAAATAAAAATAAATTCAAACAAAAAATAAAAAAAATGGATTAAAGAACAAAAAGACAATATTACCAAAATTCTATAACATAAAAGAATAAAACATATACACGCAACACAAAAAAATATATAAAACACGCACAAACACATACATCATTATAAATGCCGATTTACATTCTCTTTTAATATTTTTCTTTTAGTGTGATAATTATATTTTAATTTTTAACCTATTTTTGGATTAAATTTATCTTTATTTTAATGTTGTTTTTCTTTTTTTTAAATGTATAAATTCTTATATAATAAAATGGGGGCCTCAGCACGGGTAAACAACCCAGTGAGGCCAACATTACTGAATTAGAATATGAAATATTGTAAAATAATGTATCAACAATAAAAAATAAAAAAATAAAATATCATAAGCGGTGCTACATTTTTGTTCGATTATTACGAATATAACGTGTCTTGTATTTTTATAATGTCACTGGATAGCTTTTTTTATTTTTCAAGTTTACTAACATTCGAAAAATAAATTTCTTCTTTTAAAAGGTAGTGATCCTGAAGCAAATATGTTTTTTTATAAATGCTTTCAGATTCACCAATTCAACAATTATTATAATATCCCGTGTTTTTGGAAGGGCCTGCGCTGGTGGATAAATAAAATAACGGTTTCAAACGTACATATTACGTATGCACTATTAGATAGTAATCTTAAGATATTATCGAATACTTGATTACACCGTGGGATAAAGTATAGTTGCATTAGCAGCTACGTGGTATCGACTAACATGGTATTTAAATACCTTCGTTTTTCCGCATCATGCATGCTTTATTCATCAAAGAAACCGAGTCATACATTCAATTTATGATAGTCACACTACTTGCATTTTTGTTCATATTCCATGAGAATTATATTGAGAGCACCGAAGAGAAAACTCGATAGAAGTGTGTTGGAGTCGTTTGCGAGTGTTCGAAGTAAGATCAATTTTATCTCACTTCTAGTGAAATTGATAAAATAATTCATATAACGAATTTCTTTCTTAAACAGATATTTGTTATTTGGCTGTTGAACTAGATGGAATTGGAATAATAGATAGATGTCGTCAGGAAATGCTGTTGTTCTACCGGTATTTCAATAGAAGATGCTCCCAGGAGCTAGACAAACAGCCGACATTTGTCACAAACGATCGCTTCAACAACTCCTTCTCGTGTTCAACAACTCGAATGTGGAATGATTTTCCGGCCTCTGTGTTCCCCCCTACCATATTGGTCTCTTCAAGACGTAGGCTCGCTCCTTCCTCTCCTCAGAAGGACCCTCCACACAGTATACCAATTATTAAAAAATCAACCGGTAAAAAACAAAGATTTTTTACTCTATTTTTTGCTGAAAGAAAAATGTTTAGTAATAATGAACTTAATTTGACTGAGGATTGACCTTCCTCCTTAGGATTTGGCTCTGAACTGCTTTGAACTTTTACTTATATATTTAAAAAGATTAAAAAAATTGATTGGCCTGCCGATGGGTCTCATACAAATTGGCGACATTCATTTAGATCACACTTATAGGGATTGTCTGTTCAGTGATCGATGTTTAGGCCCTTTCCGATATGTCGGTATAAATCGTAGCTGCAGAAGAGTAGTTGACTGAGAGTCTGACTGTTGCCATTTTCCGTACATGGCAATAAAAATAATTAACAACAAACAAGCGCTGGCGTTAGTCGTCGATCGATTACCTCGATTTCTTTGGCGAGCGCTTTTCCTGACTGTCTTTGGAAACAGGAAAATGACTCACCAGGCAACAAACGTACAAAATAATAAATAACTAACCATTGCGAAATTTCTCCGCGGGGTAGGTGGATATATTGAAATTAGACGATTCACTGATAGAGCGGTGATAAAGTTTGCATATTTTTAAGCATATGCATTTTCGTGTTTATTTAGTAGATCTATATATTTTTATTTTACTAAATATGTTTACCCATGGTGCGTTATCAATGGAAATATTGTGTACTTTGATACCATATACACCATTAAGTGAAGCGAAAAAATACAAAGCCATATGAACGCTTCGTACTAAAAAGTAAAGCAAGTACGTTGTTTAGCGACACTTGATTAGTACACCAAGAACAGCTGTTTTCTGTCAAGCTTTGTAAATTAATAAATTCATTGCATTTTATGATGTATAGTGCCATGACTAAAAAATAGTCTTGTAGGTATGATGATGACACAATTTTAAAACAAGGAATGGTATCTTCGTTGTTAAATTTCCCTTCTGATTTAGCAATGGAATTTGATGAATATATGTTGAAATTTTCATTAAAAATCTGGAAATAACTAGATAAATGCAATATTCCAATTAGATAACTTTTAGAACTTCCATCGAATATCACAGACCCACATAAAACCACGCGTTGACTATAAAAAAATGTCACGATTTAGAGAGATATATTTCTGGCTAGTGAACTAAGAGAACTATCTTACATTTAATCTCCAAAATTTTACACGCTTTGTAAGATGCAATCATCGTGGAGGTCACTTTTAGTGCTGATGTTCAACAAATTTATAAAAAAAAGATTTACACAAAATCAATGTATGGGACCTTTGAGCTAAGTATGTTAGCACTCTACCGAGGAGATGGTTAAATTAGGCAAGTTGTTAAAGTATAGTTGCAAAATGAATACGTACGTCGTACAATATTTATGTTCGAGGGCGTCCTTTCAGCTTGTCTTACGATCGTTGGAATAAAGCTTTTACGAATCATTGGCGTGACAGTCGGCCGCAATATGATTACCCTCCCGAAGGATTTATTACTTGATTTTAAATCAGCAGAGATTTCAGCACAGCGATGAAAGTACACAAACAAAATTGTTTTCCAAGACGGCCGAACTTCATGAAATGTTTTATTTCACCAAAATTCCGCATATCACAAAATTTTAAATATATCCAGGTGCGGGGAGATCCTGTTAGAGGGGTGTGGTAGTGGCCTCAGGACCATTTAGAGGCATTTAATGGCAGTAAGGGGGCGGGTAGGAAAATTAGAAGGTAATTTAAAAAAATGTGGGTGTATAAAAAAAAATCTGTACAAGGCCGTGAAAAATCACGGCATATTATAATGTCATTAAAAAACAATTAAAATTATTTTCTCTTAAAACATATATTGTAAATAGGTACCTACTTTATCGCTTGTCTGAATTATTTAAACATGTAGTTCCAAATATGAAAATTATACTTCATTTTAAAGAAAATCCGAGTTTTAGAGAGTTATTGAAACGGACACAAAACCGGAATTAGTATTTTTGATTTTAGATTTTTAGCATGTAGAAAATTTTCAAAAGTAAGTGAAAAGAAGATCATTTTCATTCGGTGTTAGAAGCAGCGATAGGGTTTTCTGGTTGGGGGAAGAGCTTTAAAAATGCGGAAGTGAGTAAAATAAGTTTGAGAAACTCTTATTATCTGAGCAAGATGGCAAATATCGTACTCATAGGTGATAATTATTTATTTTGAAAATAATTTTTTAATAACGTTTTTTTGTAAACCTACGATTGACATGAAATTACTTAAAAATTCTAAACGAACCTGTTTTAAATGTATCGATGTAACACATTCTTCACAATTATTTTTTGTTGAATTATTTAGAAAGGTACAAAGGTATTTAATATAAAGTTTATTGGCGTGCCCGTACATTTGATTTGACAGGACCTGTCACATAAGCGTCAAATCTCACCGAGGTCGTTCTCTCATTGTTGGATAATGCGCAGCAAGTTAGTGACACAATCAAACTAACTCACGTTTCCAAACCAATATTCTAGTCATTTCATTACTTGGATGCAGCGAACGGAGCTGATTGAGAATGACACGGCGATGAAATAAAAAGGGAGAACAAGTTACATTCGATTCTTGTGATGACCACAAAAAAGTCTCACTACTCGGATTCAATGGGACTTTCCGATATCGGCGAAAAAAAATACCATACCGATTTATAACTAGTAGTTCTGTAAACAGTATAATCTGGACCTCGCGCCAAAAAAAGTATTTTTCTATTTTCTCTTATTTAATAAATCAAAACAAAAATTTATCCTAAAATCATAATATTTATAGGGAGGCACTTAAATAATCTACCTACTCAATTATAAACTTCATATATTATAATGTTGCAACATTTATATTTATTTCAAATAACGGCAACTTAACTAACGGCAATTTAATTTAATTTTTTCAATTAACTATTTATTTATTTCAAATAAAGAATCATACATCTTTTTCAAAGCAACGTCACTATCACAATTTTTTTTCAAATTATCTTCAGGTAGGTACCACAGTGTTTAAAAAGAAATGCGATTAAGAAAGTCTAATTAAACACGAAGATTTCATATTGAAAAATAATCTTTATTTACGGCCACCATCTTGAACCGGAAACGGAACGTACAAACAAATTAACAGTCAGACGTAATGCAAAACGGCCGATTTAAAACAGTCAATAATTTTATAAACGAAGTATTCATATAATAAGGTTAAATCTGAATGGTGACAGACCAGCTAGTTGTCGAGCGGTCCAATGCGACGGGTTCCTATCGAGTCTTTGCGGGTCTAATCCTCTATTATCTAAGTCCTCTATGTCAACACAAGCAACATTTTCGCTTATTAATGTTGGTGGTAGAAAGAATTCAACTTTGTTTAGGTTATCTTAGTCAGGGAATATTTGGCTTAAGAAAATGCTAAAATGAATTTGAAATCTAAATAAAAAAAAAACAATTTAAAAAATCCCCTTGGTTATGGGCGGATTTACCAATTCCGTGGGGTTTATTAGCAAACATTTCCGCATGCATTTATAAAAAACCTATTTTTTGAGTTAGCTCACATCATCGTGTGTGCTAAAATAGTAACAAACATAAATATATAAGACATTGATATTTAACAAAAATATTTGAAAAAATATATATATTAAATTTAACAATAACATTGTGGCAGACATATTTTTATTTTATTTCCTTTTAAAAATGTGACATAGATTCCTATCCACCCCTCATACTTTTTTCCTTCCCAGAACTTTCTCTCCTTAAAAAGACCCTCCACACGGCATCCCTAAACATGACATAGGCCCTGAGGGAACTTATTTTCCATAAGGCCTCCTGTATAAGGGTTATTTTAAATATATATAAATACATATATAGTTCTCTTCGCCATCATAAAATTTAGGTAATTTAATATGTCTCTTATTCGTGTGCTTTTTTAGAAGTTCAGTTTTGACTCTATAATATTGTTATAGATTTTTTGTTAAAGTCTAAAATCTTATTAAAATGTAAAAAGCTTTATAACTATTCAGACATGGTCCCTATAGATGGGTAAAGCCATTTGAAATAATGATTCAATTCTGAAATTTAGTGTTTCCTAGGGCCATACTAAAATAATATATCGAACTGGAAAAATACATGCAGTACTTATAACAGTGGGATGTGACATTGAACAAAATTTGAGCAATTGAGTAGAAAAATGTATAAGAGTACTATTAAATGTGCGCTATAATCCCGTTAATAAAATCATAGAATCTAATTTGTTACCAAAGTTTTCATCGTGGAGATGCATCCTTCATTGAATTGCATAACTCGTGATGCTTGCGTTAGATCATTGAATATAAAAATGTACTTTATAATTTGAAGCCTGATTAGAATTAATCGAACTGAAGAACAAAAGGTTGCGCCAGCCAGAACCAATAATACTCGTTGAAGTGGTTTAAATGGTAGATAATGGACACATTGGCAAAAAATATAACCACAAAACTATCTGCATGAGGAGACTCATTATAAACCAGTCACGCGACTATGATCTATGAAGAGTTTTCATCCACCGGACTTTCGACAAGAAATGTATGGCGAAGCAGGGACACTCGAATTCATGGAATTCTTTGGAATTCTCGCTTGTATTAAAAAATTCCATGTAAAAATATTAAACTCATTAATTTAATAATTTTAATGCTGACAAGCTAATGATGGTAGTTTAACGCGTACCTACAATTTCAAAGTGTGTGAAAATAATATTATTCAATAAAATAATAAAGGGCGGTATCTACCTGCATTTTATTATAATTAATTATTTTTTTGTTTGTGTAGGTGAATAAATTGTTTACAAGTTCGAGCTAGGTGTTAAATCAATAATACATAGCGACCTTCACAGAATAAACAATCAAGCTAAGTTTACATAATATAAAATGTAATATAGACCTCACGTGCCATCGTAAAAGTTACATAAAACTACGAACATACTTGACACATAATAGATATTCAACCTGCAGAAAATACAGCACGGCAATGGAAGAAGGCTATTCTAAACAAAAAAATCATTAGATTTGCCTTAATATATCACGACGTAATGCGAAAACACCATTAAATTGAGAGAAGACCTGTTAATTTATACGTTAAGGCTTGCAACCACTTTTTAACTGGATTACAAATAATTTGAAGAGATTGTTAATAAATTATAAGTACTTATTTTTCTCCGTGCACGAATACAATTAAAAACCAATGTGGACTTCTAAAGTGAGAATAACAGTGTTGTGTGAATCAGTAAGAAAACGTCACATTTGCCACAAAATGAATCGTTTTGTTATATTTTGATTATGGGTCATCAGTTTCTGCATACCCATTCCTATCTTTAACATCAGTTCTGAAGTGAACCTTAAGACCTAAGACCATCCAGCGTAACTTCAATCACTTATCTAAAAAAACTGGTACTTATGCTTGTAAAACTTTACCGCAAATACGCCCCATTTTGCAAATGGGAGTGAATAAAAAGCCATTGTTCCGAATTTTCTTTAACACTGCCCAACTTGTGTCACCAAACCACAAACTTTCCCTAGGGATAACCCTCTACATTCCTTCATCACAGAAGATAATACTGAACCATTATCGTTATGGAGCCTGGGTCGAGATGGAACCGTAAATCTCTCGTGGGTATTGGTGGCTGGCGGATATACGACGTATACCCAGAACCAGTATGTAGATCCAAGCAAACTATCCTCGCCCACGAGTGACATAAGAATATAAAAATAATTTGTCGACGGAGCTGACCCTCAGGATTCATTTAAACCGGGGTAATTCTTCCATCCGCTGGTGCAGCTGACCATTATGGGTTAAATAACTGTCGAAGATTCGTTGCACTGGCTTATGAAAGTTATTATTGATATAGCGGAGATATGGATTCCTTTAAACTTTTGCTTCCAATTAAGCTCTCATTAATAACAACGTAGATACGGCAATTAATAAAAAAATATAATAATTCAGGAGCTTTGGACTGAAATAATTACAGGTGCAGTTGCAATGCAAGGCTTCTTTTAAAAGTCAAGGTTTAGCTGCTTTCTTTATTAGAATCGGCGCGGTAAGAGATGATGTCGTAAAAACGGTCTCCGGTTGTACGCTGAAGCTTACTTGTTCGAAGTTTGTAAAGCAAGGAGGCAACGGTGGTAGTTAACCTAACCTGACCAAACCGGGCAATGTTGCTCGATCATTCGATGGATACCTAATAATAGAAATCTCAAAGAAAATGGTCTTTGACCGCTTGACAAGGAAAATCTAAATCTAAAGTGCTAACCTAACCTAACCTAACCTAACCTAACCTATATTTATAGTCAGTTTGGTGAAGAATTCTCTAAGCACTTTATTACAGTAAGTGAATTGCAACGATCGTTGAGCAATACTTTTTTTTAATAGATAATCTGATTGTTTTGCTGCATCATCTACAGTTCTGTGCTTTATGGACACCGGCCATGGGTGAGATGATGTCAGTCCCAAGTCAAGAAAGATAAACAAGCTGACACTTTGCAAATGTTTGTGGTGCCATTCCTTCTGGAAGGATGCCCGAGGGTCGGATCTTCCGGCAACTATCTGCAAGGATAAGTGTTCAGCGTCCTTGTTCCTTGAATCCGAGTCATTTCCACTTAGCTCCCAGACATTCGCCACAGGAAATTTCCGAGTATTCTCAATACGCTACATACGCGGTTATCGTGGTATAATTAAATACAGTTAATGAATTTATCACAGACTATTAGGAATTTTAAAATGTTTTACGTTTTGATAATGGTGGAAACCATGCTGTAACGAATAAACATGTTAAAATAATTGTATGGTCTCCAATATGTAAATTAAACCTGTTTGTAAATTACAATTGCAAAGGGGGAATATGTTTTTATAAGACACGTGCTTGAAACATCGGCATTTCAAATTGAAATAAAATGAGACAAATTGTAGAATCGCTTATCAAAAGTGATTTTTAAACAAATTAGTAATAGTAATTATGGTATTTATCATTATCATTACAAATACCATAATTATTTCGTGTGCCGTTATTTATTGGAAGCCCCATGCGATAAATAGATTGACCAACTTTACAAACCCGTTGAATGAAAATTTTAGATTTCAAAGTAATAATTAATTCAAATATGTTAGAATTTTTTTTAATTTTTCGTAAAGTGTAAAAAAATCTCACATTATTCATCAAATAATGCATTAATCTTTCAACAAGAGATGGTTTTCATGTAAATAATCGAAAAATCATTTTGGATTGTTGAAACCGGTCAGATATGAATTTTCGACACCCACACTGCGGTAAGTAATAATATTCACGGTCAAATGAAATCATAATAATGAGCGCAGGAAGGAGAAGATGTGATGCAAATTTATTGAACATTATGTTAAATAATACTTGTTATGTTAGCCAGTTACGTGGGTTACTTTATACATATTAGAGTTTTATGGTCAGTTAGTCAAAGTAATAAAGTAAGGTATGAAAATTAGGTAAATCACAATAAAATTCAGCCATTGAACTCATTTTCAGATATCTTTAAATAGAAAATTTTGCTATTTTTAATTATACCATAATAACGCCCTCTTATCTAATCATATAGTAAAATAACTCTTTCACGGTACCCATAGTGCAATTACGGATCCAGCTCTAAATATTACTAAAGACCTGACGGCGAACCTTTTGACAAAATTACCTAACCTTTCAAACTAAATGATTGACTTCGGAGCTAAAGTTGGAATACTTGAAACAAAATTAATAACGAATGAAAGTATCGCTAACCAATCACCACAGGCAACAACAGAACATTACTAATAAGAACAAATCAGGATTGCCAAAAAAGACTTTTAATACTGTTAATTAATTAAACATCTGGTCAAATTATTCGTTTTCCTGTAAAAACGGGACTGCAGGCGTTTAATGAATCGATTGACAGATTTCATAAAAAAAAGCAATCAGTAAAGCACGATTATGTTATGAGGAAGTCGCAACACTTGTTCTTAAAAATTATAATATTTTCGCATTTCGACCATTATATTCATTGGGACGAGGCCAGCTGCGTAAACATGTCTTCAGATATATTCTGAATGACTAATTTTTACTAGGAAATGGGCATGTATTTTTAACAGTATATTTGTATAAAATTATTAACTCAAAAGTTGACTGCCCGGAGTTGTTGAACAAAATAAATTTCCATACGCCAATTCGATATAGCAGACAAAATACCCTTTTCTACATTGATACATGCAATACCAATTCCAATCAAAATGAATTTATGCAAAGGACATGTAACTACTATAATAATAAATTTGCAAATATAGACACTCGTGCTGACATATTCACTGCTAGTTACTATCACTACAGAATTTCATTGTATCACATTCTAACTCATATTCAGGACTGTTAATTTGATTGTACCTAATATTTTAATATTACTTGCGTGGCAACTTTTCCTTATCCCCCCCCCTTTCCCGTTCCAACCCAAGTCTATTTAAGTATAGTTATAATCACATTTATTTTATTGCTGTTTATTGTAGGCATATTATAGGTTTATCGTTTGTTGAATTTACATTCGTATTATTATTTTTCTTATTTGCTGTTTTATTCTGTTTTTTTTTTCTATTCTTATTAAATATTCTAGTTTTTATTTATTTTTTTTTATTTTATTACAAGATAATACATTACAAAATGATAACAAAGTAATAATGTATTATTCCCAATGAGTTTATAAAACTCATTTCGGGAAAGACAACATTAGAAAGGACAAGGCAAATAAATAAAATACATTAAAATAAATACATTAAAATAAATAAACGCAGGTGTTATTATGGAGTACCAGAGAAAGATTGTGTTAGTCATTAATGAAACTGCTAAGGAAATATCTTTTAAGATCTTTTGTCAATGTTTTTTTGTTAGTTGCCGGAAGTTTTAAATTACTAGGTAATGCGTTATATTGTTTGTGTGCAATGTATTGTAAGGAGTTAATTCCAAATTTGGTCGTGTAAGTAGATGATGATAAATGTATTTGATTTTGTGATCGTGTTTTGTGCTGGTGTATGTCAGAATTAAAGACTGGCTTAGTGTTGGTGTGTGAGGAGTGTTGAATTATTTGTAGAATGGCAGTTGTGATGTTATACTTTGGCAGGACTGTAAAAGGAAGTATTTGTGTCTGTGAGTATATATCTTTGACATGTGTATCCCATGGCAGATTATATATATTACGTATGGCTCTATTTTGAATTACTTGTATTTCGGAACTTTTTTTTTTGGTAATGGTTCCCCAGATACTAACTAGATAACTCAGGTGGGAGTGGATCATTGCATAATATGTTGCACGCAGTAAAGATGTAGGGAGCACACCTTGGAGTCGATAAAGTACACCGGTTATCGGGGAAATTTTGGATTTTACATTCTCAACATGGGAGTTCCACGAGAGGTTAGAGTCTATGAGTAACCCCAAATATTTCGTTACTTGAACATGTTGTAGCTTTTCATTTCCAAGGATGATATTCATACCCATGTTATCTTTTTTTCCGAAAGTAAGGTAATGTGTTTTTTTAACATTGAGGCTTAATTTGTTTAATCGAAGCCATTTAGCCAGCTTTGCGAGATCTTTATTCATTAAAGCTTCAAGTTCCTTCAGATTTTTACAATGGTAGTAAATCACAGTATCATCAGCGTAAAGTTGAAGTTTTCCCGAGATGCCACATTTAGTTATATCATTGATGTATAGTAAGAAAAGTAGAGGTCCAAGAATCGAGCCCTGTGGCACTCCACATGTGATTTTTCCAACGTCGCTTAGGTTCCCTCCGTTATCGACAAGGCAAAATCTATCAGCTAGGTAACTTCGGAGCAAATTTAAAGATTTCCCGACTATTCCCAAATGTTCCATTTTTTGTAGAAGTATTTCATGATCTACCGTATCAAAGGCTTTTTTCAGATCTATAAATATAGCTGCCACATATTCGCCCTGGTCTATGTACTGCTGAATGTTAGAAATGAAATCGAAGGTGGCACATTGGGTATTGGAGTTTTTCCGAAAGCCATATTGCTGTGGTGTTAGGATATCGTTGCTAGAGATGTATTTTATCAGTCTATCTTTGATAATTGACTCGAACACCTTTGAAAATACCGATAAAATTGATATTGGACGATAGTTAGAAATACACTTCTTGCAGTCTTCTTTAAAAATTGGTATAATTTTTGCTAGCTTTAACTGGTTTGGAAATATTCCCGAGCCTATGGAGAAGTTGATAAGTTGGGTTAGGTGCCCCGCTAGTTCTTCTTTACAGGTTTTAAGAATGCACGGTGTTACTCCATCGATTCCTGCCGCTGCATTCGACCTAAGTTTCGAGATGACCTTTATTACCTCATCCTTATTCGTCCTAGTCATATATAAGGATTGTCGTGCCTTTGGTTGTACATATATTGTATTACAGTCATCCGGGAATGATGGAATGGCAGCTGCCAATTTTTCTCCAACTGACAGGAAAAACTCATTAAAAGCCAACGCTATTTCACGGGGTTCCCTAATTTCACAATTATTTACGATGAGAGATTCAATTGTGTTGGTGGGTTTATGTACACGATTAGACAGAATTGAGTTAATGGTTTTCCAAGTTTTTCTTGGGTTAGTTAGGCTTTGTTGAAAGCTATTGATGTAATATTTGTTTTTCAGACTTCTCCTATAATTAGTTATCATGTTTCTTAGTTTATTTTTACGTATTGCAAGAGTAATATTACCTGGGTCTTGTTTCCACTGCTTGTGAAGCTGGTTTCGTTCCTTGATTAGAAAATTAAGTTTAGAATCAAACCAAGGTGTATTTAGATGTTGCCGCCTTCCTGTTTTTACGTTGGGTGTAGTTTTACCTGCTTCTAATGCATTTTTGACATAATCATTAAAATCTTTGTAACCGTCTTCAGGTTTAGTTGAGTTGATAGCAAATTTGTTAGTCGCAATATAAGATTTTACCGCCATACTGTTGATGATAGGTTTAGTAAAGCGTGGTTTAGTTCTATTATTAAACCATTTTTTTAAATTATTCTTAAAGTC
Source organism: Hesperophylax magnus (assembly GCA_026573805.1). Lineage (NCBI taxonomy): Eukaryota > Metazoa > Arthropoda > Insecta > Trichoptera > Limnephilidae > Hesperophylax > Hesperophylax magnus. The sequence continues at coordinate 12,962,199 of JAIUSX010000121.1, forward strand.
AACAATTAGTATATTGTGGTCACTAAGCGGGTCATCTATATTCGATATGGTTGTTAAAATGTTTTGTCTGTTTGATATAACGTGATCTATAATAGTGCTGCTTGTATCAGTGACTCTCGTGGGATATGATTTATTTTGTATTGAGAAATTGTATGTTAATAAGGTGTTGATAAAATTTAAAGAAGAAGGTGTGTTTATGGAAGTGTCAATGTTGAAATCTCCGAGTATTAATGTATCTTGTCTGCTTTTGTTCAGTATTTTTTCAAAATGTGTTAGGAAATCGTGCATGTTGTTTGGGTTAGGTTTTCGATAAATTGCATAAATGTTGACTGGTTTCATATTACTGCTGCAAACACTAATACCTAAAAATGAATTTTCGTTGGAAAAATTTTCAATGATAGAGCACTTCATAGAATCCAGAACATATATGGCCACACCTCCTCCTCCTTCATTTGGGCGAGAAGAAAAAGCACTGTAAAAACCATTTAAGCAAAAGAACTTTTCTTCTCCGACATCAAGCCACGTTTCAGTGATGACAAGAACATGAACAGTATCGCATAATCTTCTGACCTTTTCCTCAATTTCGTCAAACTTGTTTCTTATACTTCTGGCGTTCATATACATTATTCGCAGACAGTTCTTCATGGGAGTATAGTCATCGATAGTTAGGCACTTGTGTTCTTGTATATTACACTCCATAGTCTATTGTAGCTAGGTCCTTCTTGAGGGCAGCTATGTAAGCTGGGCAGTTGTCCCTATCTCCAGTTGAATGGTCAGCAGGCTTACCAAATCTGGTGCATGTCGCGCAAACTGGTTTGATGGCTGCATTTGGGCACGACTCACGGGTGTGTTTTTCTTGTGCACAGTGTCCACATGTAGGTTTAGTATCTCTGCAATATTTGTATGAGTGTCCAATCATATGACATTTAGTGCAGACAGTAAGGCCAATAAAATCTCTGACGCGGCAAACAGTCCAGTTCACAAATACTTTCTCCTGTTCAATAAGTACTTTACGCACGATAGCTGGCATTTCATAGATACGATGACAAGTGTTTCCCGTGCGAGCACCAGCTAAGTGGCTTAATTTACAGCACGCAATAGTTCCCTCAATGTCTTGAATGTTGGGAACCCCAGTTAAGGCGATCCTTAAAAATTCTTCGTCAGTCAGGTCCCGCGGTACCCCAAAAAATATTAGTCTCGGAGATCGCTTGGTCGGCAGTCGGGCCTTAATTGTGCTTGATTTGTCGAAACAGGGTGCATTTAATAGTTTTTGTTGCTCGCCTGCGGTTGCCGTGTTTATCAAGATACCTTTATTTCTTATCTTTTTAATTCCCGTGACCCGAACGCCTAGTTCAGATGGCCGAATCATGTCCTGGATAATTTTTTTGGTACCATCACTATCCTTGGTGGCGTCTACATCTGTTGGAAATACGCAAACGCCTGGTCTTGGTGCTCCGACACGATGTCCATATTGGGTAAGTGGAGGGGGTTGGTGAGCATCATTAGGCTGTTTGCGGGCGATGTCAGCAAATGAGAGGCTAGCCTCCGTTGCCTCCGCTACTCTCCGCATTACAGGTCCAAGATCAGACTCTAGTTGAATAATTTTTTGTTCAAGTTGTCTTTTTTCGCTCTTCACGTGTCGTACTTTGATTTCTGTCATTCTCAGTTGGGCAGTCACTGTAGCCAGATCAGCACGCATGGTCTCGCGCTCCAACAACAGCTGAGATACGGATCTTAAAACTTCCGACACGTTTCTGGCAATTCTCAGCTGCTGGTCTTTTGAGACCTTCGACTGCTTCTCTGCCAAGACATCTTGTAGAGCTATCAGATGTGTTTGAGCTTCATTAAGCACATCTACCCCTGAGGTGCAAGGATATTCTACTTCAGTATCATCCGAGCCTTTGGATGACGCAATCGATGAGGTTTCGTTTGCATCCTCAATTGAGACGCTATTTTCTCCAATAATCCGAGGCATCATTGTGTCCAGATGTCTTTTTTTCGGACGGTTCATTTTTTGAACACTGTATTTTTTTTTATACAATAATTGGTTTTGTACAATTCGTATTTTTCTTTGTGTTTATTATTTATTCGCTTCACCACTTTAGTTGATAAGTCGATGATTTGCGCCTGTCAGCTGTCATGTATGCAATATTGCTAACTTGCCACAGTAAGTAGTGTGGGTACTTGATGTTAATTCGTACTTTAAATCAGCGCCTTGATTTGGATGATCTGCTAAACTCGTATATCTTGTTTCACAATTATTTAAATAATGTTGCAGAAAAAAAAAAATAATTTAGATATAACACTTAGTTTTACTAGGATTCGAACTGGGGACCTTCGGATCTATGTGCGGATTCGCTCACCACTAGGCTATCGACCGCTTTTGGTTGACTGGGAATTAAGAGTAATATAAAATTGTCTTCGCACAGGTATGTTTACGGTGATCAGAATAAAAGGATATTATTTCGGCAATAACACTATGATACTTCACAGTTGAATTAAACACTTGTAAACCTGGTTAATTAAAGCGTTAAGATTTCACAAACTTCGATTATTCGTATTATTTGTTTTTATTTTCGCACAGGTATGTTTACAGTGATTAGATGACAGGTTATTATTTCGGCAACAACACTCTGACACTTCACAGTTGAATGAAACACTTGTAAATTCTGTAAAATTAGAGCGTTAAGATTTCACAAACTTCGAGTATTCTCTACACTGATCTTCGGGGACATGTTTATAGATAAATTTTATGGATTTTAGGTTTTGTAGGCTTTAGATTTTGTATTATTAAGTGGAGCGAATTTTTGACATGCACTCTGTTGATAAAAAAAAAGTTATCTAGTTATCTTTACAGGTTAGTTTTATGTTTCTGAATATCTATCTGTGAACATTAATAATGGGTCTGTTTTTTTGTTATCCTCTTATGCATATTGTATTATTAAGACTGTTTATGTTCCTCAAATAAATAAATAAACAGTATTTTGATAAGTCATCCGTACTTATTTTTCATCGTGCACAATCAAGATTATAACAACAATGAGGCAAAATTTTCTACTGTTATTAAATTGAAAAATGAATGATTTCCCGGCAGTGGATACATTTCTATGCACTCTTGTTCCCGAGTACACCACTGTGCCACCAACTCCTTTTATAGCGGCAGGGAATAATGTTTGAGGCATTTCGTATTGTAGTTTAACGATTTCAATGTTTTTTTCTGAATTATCATAATATAACTGGGTGGCATTTTGTAAGGGTTTAAAATAGAATAGGTATAAATAAATAAACATCAATAAATTTATTGGAATAACTTTTGAAGGTAATGGGCATCGGAGTAATATTTAATCATTGAAGAAGATAACATTAATAAATCTGAACAAAACGTGAAACAGAAAAGACAAAGAAAATAAAAAAAAATTTAACCTTCGCATCTGGGGAACGAACCCAGAACTTTTGTCTTACCGGGACCTATTTATCATCTTCTTCTTCAATTAATAAATAGCAAAAAAAACACCCACCGTTTAAGAAATTATGTTTAGAGGGCACCTGGAATTTCAGTGCGTAGGCTTTCTACACACATAATACAATTATTTGTTTGTGGCCTTGATAGTGTAAATTTTCCAAGTTCGACATATTTTTAAAAACATCTCTCACAAGAAGATTGCTAGCAACTGTTAATATTACTTCACCCGGTCTCGATCGAGCAAAATGGATATATTTGTTTCAATTACATACTACACATCAACATCACTAAGATGAAAGTGTTCAAAATTATTCACTGTAGAAATTATAAATCAATTCGTTTCAACACCTACACTTGTATTTGAATAATCGTGGCAGGATATGATCTAATAAAAAATAACGATGATGGTATAGAGTTGAGCATAGACGGACATGTTCCGATTCACCGTGAAATAGCGGATAATCGATTGAGCGACCAGCTATGATATTATCTGACCATGTACATTTAAAAAAAATAAACGCGTGTCTGACAAAGATGGATTTATTATAATTTGACAGGCATAAAAAATTAAAAACGGCTTTGGTGAAGAATTTTTCATAACTATAAATTAGAAATCTATAATGATAATAGCATATAAGGCGTGTAAAATAATTGGATAATTACCTGTTTTAAAGTTAAATTATGTATTTTTTTAAACTGAGATAAGTTTTTTTTCTGTTTCTGACAGTTTAGTACCATTAAATTGCCAATCAGAGAAGCATTTTTAAAAGACCCATTGATAAAATCGTGATTTCGAACATTTAAATCCTACCATTTGGGGATACCTTATAATTCTCTAAATGTGTAGGTAGAGTTAGTTATATGGTTCTGAATCATAAAATCCAGCAATTAACAATAATTGCACGTTACTATAATAACCAACAACAGTAATAACCATAGTTTAGTATAGAATATTCAAACGATGAATTGAATAATATGATTGACTGAATGACAGTGACGATGCAGTGAACAATGACAGGTGGTAGCTACGTTTTAATGATTATCATCTTGATAGGGCTGCCGTATTTTCAATATTACGACGCATTTAAGTTAAAAAACATAGAACATAGAATGTCAGTATCTATAAAATATATTATGCAGGTCGAGAGTGGTAGTGGACTAGTTGCCTCTAAGAGCTATTTGCATATACATAGTATACTTGTGCGAAAAAATGAACAATCTAGGTAAGTGTGTCGGTTGGTGATATATTTTGGTTTAACATCAGCCAACATGGTTAAATTTGCTGTATTGGAGGAAAATGTCCTACGGATATTTGCATAATATGTCACCCTTTACTTATGATAAGGGCGTTTATCCTAACTACAAGCATCCATTTCGGCAAAAAATATGAGATGGAAATGGAAAACAGTTTGATTAAAGAACAACTTGGTCTTGGCAACACTCCTGAAGCAACACTCTTTGCTTCATTCTTTGCATGGCTCAACAAAAGTTGGTTCACTCGATTGTGCCATGGCTTCCTAGGACTTCCCCAACTTCTTTCACCATACTCGCGTCTTATAATATTATCCTTATAGTACTTTCTTCGTTCGCTTCATTTGCTCTGCATGCCCAAACCAACTAAGCGTTCCTTTATTGATCTTACGCTTTACGCTTACATCAGCCTTGTATTCTTTGCGAGTCTTCACATTTCTCACACGATAAGACATGGTTGTACGACACGTACGCCGCAGGGATCTCATTTCTACAGCAGTCAGTCTACTTTCATTCTTCCTCTGTCGGTTTCATGCCTCGCTGTCATACATCAGGGTAAGTACCAGCTACCTGATAAAAAAGTGATAGCATGCCAATTTTGTGATAAAATATTAGTTATTCATATTATATCGAGAGCGCGTGTTCTTTTCCTAATGAATAACAGTATGTCAATATCAATCTCAGTATTTGTATGAACGCGTGTTCCGCCGTCCTCATAAAACATTCGCTTTTAACTGATACTATGTTAGGAACTCTATCAATCCATTCCTTGAAGGCTTACAATCCCGTTTTTAACAGGAAAACGAATAATTTGATCAGATATTTAATAAACTAACAGTATTTTACTCCAGTAAGTTTTCTCCGTGTTGTTCGACCGTTATCATGAATTGCCAGAACTCACTGCTTAATTATCCATAATAATGTGCAATGCGGAGTCTGGCAAACAAAACATGTTTGATTCGCAAAAACAGATTTTTGTAGAAGGAGGGTTCAGTCGGAAAAATCACCATTCTGTATACCAGAATAATTTCGGCAAAGCTGCGAACTATGCTAAGGGCAAAGCGAATTCTTTAGTTCAACAAGCTTTATCACCTTTTAAATATAAAATCAATAGACAATATGCTGTTTTTTGTGCTATTTTCATGGTCATAATTCAAAAAGTTAAAGAAGTCTTACCTTCCACGTATCTAGAAACTTGGCAAGATCCATTTCCAGCACATGCCACACGTCATAAATCATCTCGGAGACTTGGGACACGCGTGACTTAAGAGATAGGAGAGCGAGAGACGCGGGAGGGAGGAGGGAGAGAAGGTTGTGATTAATTGAGTTATCAAGTCTGGACGGTACGGATAATCCAGGGGGCAGCTGCAAGCCAGGAGGAAATACTGGTACGCTAATCAAACGTCCTGGATGAAGATGCAAGTTTGTATTAAGCAAATGAGACTAATAGGACGCGACAGGACACTAATATAAATCCCTTCGAGAACGATGAACTTATTATTTATATGATCATACCATCATGACGTACAAACTGTGTCCCCATTAATACGGAGTCTCACGTAACGGTGCACAATTCTGGATATATTTTCAGCAAAGTTTAAGTTTAATATTAGTCAGTTAGGTTGAAAAATACAACATTATTAATATAAGTAGTCGTAACCGAAATTGATTGACATTTAAATAATAAATAAAAAGATTCGCAACAACGAAGAACAAAGATAATGTAATTTTATATTGATCGTTCATAATCGTCCCATATTTATTTTTAAAATAATTACATGTAAAAAAAAACTTAGTAAATAAATAAATCAGTCTTCAAATGAATGCATCAAAAATACTGTCATTGAAACAATTGTTTGTACGTGCTTGTAAAAAGTGTACGTGCTTATGCTATGCCCATACCACCGCTCGTAAAATATGTTTTAAAGAAAACCTGGTCAAGCAGCATGCTATAATCACAATGGGCGATGTCACCTTCTCTCCAGATTGGTATGATAAAAAAAAATACATTTGTAATATTATATGATTGATACAGCTAAGACAATTCCTGTTTCTAGATCAAATTAAGGGCTCACATACTCCTGCACGCGCTGAAGCCGAGTAAATTTGAAAAATTATTAAGACAGTGAAAAAAAATGTTGACTTGAAATTTTGGTTTTTGTTTTATCATTAACATTATTTTTTATGGGTATAAATTGACTTTTGTTGAATACCATGGCGCCTCCTTGTCAACATAATAACTTAAAAATTATCCAATCTGCAAAAATAAAAAAATGTTTAATAATTTGTAAAAAAAATTTCCAAATAAAAAGTTCAAAAAACATCGGATCAAAAGTCGGAGTATATTACTAGATAATTTTACGATAATATTTTTTTATTTTTGTTTTTCATTAGTAGTTAGTAGTAGTCCAAATTTTTGCCGTTTTATCGCGCGAGGGTTATGTGAGCTCTTAATTAATTTGTTTGTTTTATCGCCATACTTTTGCTGAATATTACCTAATTTTACCCCAATTTGTCGCGCATAATTTATTTTTACTTCGATTTCTATTAACTTGACCTACTTGTTGACAGCTGGGAACTTGGGACCCTTGGAGGAGCTAATAGATCTAACCTAACACAAAAATATTATTTCACAAATCACCCTTTGCATAATATTTGTGTAACAAATATTATTACATAAAAAAATATGAACTGATATTCGAATTAAACAATAGTCACCAAGGGTGCGTCTCATTACACGATTACCCCCGGAGTTTTGCGAGAGAGAAAGTTTGACGACTCTGCTAACAAAGACGGGCACCTTTATATTTGTATGGAATGATATGAAAAATAACAAAATAAACTATCAATTAAAATTAATGTAACTAGATCAGAAGTGACTAGGGACTCGGGTACGTACTACTAATTAATACCCGTTTCAAGAGAATCGATTAAAGGAGTAGGTATGTATTGGAAGCACAATGTTGCCATTTACAATATATTACAATGCGCATTGAATTATTTATATGAAGCAGGTGGTTGTTCAGCAAAGTATATAGTAATTATGAATCAGTACCCTTTTTTAATCTCTTGAAGTGAAGACTTTTTCCAATACAAGGTCAGTTACATCACGATTCCTTGCAATAATTATTACTGGTTTACTGTAGATCGAATTTTTAGTACGAATTGTAGGTATTGATTGCAATGATTTAAATGAATTTTATGGGCTTACTGCCAGAAGTCAATAAGTGATATTTTTGTCAAAATTGAATTAGAAGTCCCAATCACCTAATTATAATGCTTTCTACAATAGATAAGTAATTATGTCGAAAACGGGATTGCAGGCACTTAAAAAATGAATTGATAGGTTTCCAGATAAACTATTAGTAAAATATCCATGTCACGATGTCGGAACACGTGTTCGTAAAAATCCAAACATTTTCACATTTCGTCGTTACATATTATTAAGACAAACGCAAGCGAATGAATACGTGTTCCGGTATTATTACGAATTATGTACTAAAAGTTAATCAGGAAGCGGCCTGCAGTACCGTTTTAATCGGATTACTAATCATTTAAAGAGATTTGTAATAAATCAGCAATACTCATTTTTATCCGTGTGAGACTTGACCGAGAACCTTAAGTCTTACCGGGATTGGTGTTTAATATTAATAATTGTTAATAAAAACCAGGAACATATTTTAATGAGACGTTGTTTATTGCCAATTGACCAACGGTAATATACCAATAATTGCTAATACAAAATCACTAATAATCATTTAATGACTATGGAAAGTGGGATAATGCGCGAAATGTAAATGAAATACGCCTAAAATTATACCTAAAAATCACTATACCATTGTGGTGACTTCTTGCGGGACAAAAAATATTAACATTCGTTGTTATATGATGTTTGTAAAAAGTCACTAAATGCAGGTTTTACCTTTTTTAGCCACATAAAATCAGTTGCAATAGACGAATAAAGAGCATTTAAAAGAGCCGACTTTGTTCAAAATCAACCTAACAAGACGAAACAATATCGAATAAAGCCAGAATCTTAGCGACGTAAGTGAAGCAGCCGTGCATAAAAAATATGCGACGCGCGGCCTTGGTGTATTGGCCAGACGAGCGGTTGAATTTGCCCTATCAAATCTCTAAAATAAAGTGGGAATGTTAATGACATAAGTGATGAAGTCGTGAAAAACAATATTCGGCGCGCGGTCCAGCGTAATGGACGGAACTACGGTCGACTTTGCCCTGGCAGGCCTGGAAAATCGATCTTTCCATGGGGTTTATTTTAATTATTTCTGATGAACGTATTACTAAATCTCAAATGTTTCTAGAGGGATGCCTCGGGAAGTTACTAATTCATCGACTAGAAAAATAACATCTGGTGCTTACAGCTAATTTGATAATTGAAAAACGTTTTTTAAAATTTTCATGGTAAGGTCCTGTTTTTATGAATCTAAAATAAATAATAAAAACTTATATCCATAGGGATCCCTCTTGAAACATTTGAGATTTTAGTAATACGTTCATCAGAAATAATTAAAATGTGAGCGTCGAGCGAACCCCGTTATTAGAGTCTTATCTCGCCTTATTGACTTCTAGCAGTAAGCCGACGTATAACATGGTCAGGGCTTTGAAGTATTGGCGTGTCAGAATTACACACTGTGCATTTAGTTGTTTGCACGTTTTTTAGATTGATTGTGATCTGCTGCGAATTGTGAATAACTCGCATATAAATGGCCTGTTTTGTTTTTAAATTCCAGTATGCAAAACAGCCTTTGCACAGCTTGGCAGCCACCACGATGACATAAGCTTAGGAGTTTACAACATTACACTTTTTATCAATTTAGTAGGACTTTATTTATAAAGCGTGATATATTTGTAGCCTAAAATATGAGATAAATAGGTGAGAAAAATAACACACATAGAGGAATAAATCTCCAAATATTAATTTGCCTTTGTCACTAGAATCAAAATCGAACACTAAACTTCATTCTCCAAACTAATTTGTATCTGTGTCGTCGAAATTTTCACGATGATTAGAAATGCCAATCCGTCAAAAAAATGTGTCAACCGGTAATAAGTTTATTATTATTTTTTTTACTAATTTGGGGGTGTAAAAGTACCAAGATACAAGCTACTTAAAATACAATGTTTTTGTTCTGTTCGTAGAATATTTTAATTTGTTTTGTAAAATAGCGCAAAAGTAAGCTAACATAACCTAACATAATTAATAAAAAAAATATTATATTTTAATTATTACGATACCATCTAGCGCAATACTCGTAAAATTAACGGGATATATAATTAGGTTTTGTAAAGCTGAAAGTATTTATAAAAAATATTTATTTTAAAAGATAATCAGAAAATTAATTACCTTTCGAATGTTGGTTTACTTGAAAAATTACTACCAATAATCCAATGACATTAAAAAAATTCAACACACGTTTTCTGCACACTAATCGAACAAAAAATGTAGCACCGCTTAAGTAATGGATAGCCATTCAAATAATATGTATATGAACGGGCAGCTAAAGTATGTCCACTGAATTTAAACAAAAGAAATACACATTTCAAGATAATTTTGGTACCTACTTTGTAGCTTCTCTGGATCGTTCCCACAATCAGATTCAATTATGAAAAAACAAGCAAAAAAAAAAAGTTCCAGAGGTCATTGAACCGAAGTTACGTTTAGACACACAAATTATTATTTTTAATGACGTTGATGACGGTGTTCATTAATATAGAGTACACTGTGGTCAGAAATTATTTTTAACCGCAACAGCATTTATTTAAAATTTTGATAATGGTGTTCTGGTGCTCAATTATAATTTTTGCCAATGAATAATTAGTAAAATATTTTTTTTAAGAAAGGCAAACATTCCCGGGTTACGAATAATAATAATATTCGGATGATTTGTAGAGCGCCGTTTTTGTGCAAAATCACCTCCTGACAATATTTTAAAATCTTCTCTACCTCCACAGTAAGCGGAAAATGTTGCTTGTGTTGTGATGGAGGACTTAGCCAGCCGAGGAATTGAACACACTACGCCTGGGTGGAACCCAAACGCGATATTAACCCAACCATCGACTGGTCAAGGTCGGTTATTTAAATTGTCACAAGCAATTTAGTAATTTGGCGAAAAATTAATATTTTGGTGTTCTCTAAAAAGGTTAATGAGAAATGTATATACAGTAAAAATCTTCAAACCTAATTAATATATTTTATAACTGTCACATAAAAAACCAGTTCGCTCAACAGTACACAATGTACTCACCGAAGTCCTAAATTCTTGGAGTAATCAAACACACTGCAGAGTCGCCCACTAACTGATTGTTGCTTGGTGTGTATTGCGTAAATAACAATATTATTACTTCACTCCTTCACTGATCTGGAAGACGGGCCTGGACACGGTGGCCCTGCCACTGAGAGCTCCATTGAAACCACTCTTTTTCTAAACATGTGTCGCTTATGAGAAAGAGGGAGAAGTTACAACGGAGCTATTAGAGGTACGCCTACATACGATCATCGTGCCCTATATAGATCAATTTGTTAGATTAACTTGGACTATAGGGATTAAAGAGATAATGCATTCGTGCTAGGAATATTATAGTTTAGTTGACCTATTGAAGTTTCAGTTGTAGTACAATAGTACCGTAGCTACATAAGCTTTTACTCGTATTGATGTAAAATCGATCCTACATATTGGAGTCCTGTGCGATGCCATGGGAAAACGATATGAATTAAGTGAAAGGACGGATCAATAGATAATGCTAAAAAAATTGTTTAGTAAAGTGATTGCAAAGGGCATCACATAACTTATATATGTAATTAGCAATTATTTCTTATTTGAAAAGAAAAACAAAACATTTGTAGAACCTAATTTTCAGGTCCGTTTTAGATTATTCATATTGCATTAGGGGAAAATACAGAAGTTAAACTGTTAAATACGAAAAAGCAATAAAAAATTATAAAATATCAATTTTTTATCGAAAAAATATACAAAATCACGGAAAATCTGACGAATCATTAAAATATGACATGGTTAATCGTTTATCACATGTTTTAAATTTTATACAACTGAAATTTAAAACAGGTTTCTTAGTAAGGCTCTTAATCTGTGTACGTTATATCTCTCTTAAAATACTCGTTCATACTGGTTCTTAAAACTAACAAAGTTAAATTATGTTGCTTTAATTCTTACATTAAATTGAGTTTTCATTGCGCATTATGCCTGTGACAGACCATTCTACATGCGCGCTATATTCTCGTGGCTTGGCCTATTTTAGCATATCGCTCGTTATGCATTCCCATTGGTAGTAATGTAAGTAGTAATGCCGTTATTTCACGAACAATTTAATTCTGATGATTTGAAACATAAATTACTGCAAAAAATTACTGAAACCTAAGCAAATAGAATCATCCCCCATCGAAGGTTTTTGATGTCGTTTTTACGGCACGGTGGTCTATTGGCTATAAATAAGTTATGTAAAAAGTACCCCCTGTCCGCGGCAGCTGTGACACTTTGACCTGTCATAAAACAGTTGAAAATTGAACCGGTCAAAAACCCGCCCCTACGCACACAAGGGTAGAGAGTGTACTTGCAAAATATCCCAAAATAATGCTGTCAACCGAGCCATGAAGCTTCATGGTGATATTGGTAATCCCTTGCCGTGACAGCGTGTCCGTTAATACATATGGCCAGCAAAGGTGAAGCAGGATTAATTAAGTGAAAGGGGGAGGAATAAATGAGGTGGGCGATGTTGATTCATTATATGCCAGAAGTAATAATCTAAGCTGAATGTGGCTGATGTAATGATTAATAATTATGAGCTGTGTTGTGGATTTAATATTTTGTAGATAGGTGTGTTATCTGCTGTCATCATTCATTGGTTAATTAGCAAATTGAATGAATTAGGACATTTTTAGGATATGTCGAAGAGTTTAGTTGTGCTTAGCCAGCTTTTATTTTGATTCCCTCCTGCAACATGGGTCTTACCAAGGCTTAGATACACTCCTTCATCTTCAAGAATAACCTGAATAACCCTCATGCAGCATGCCTAAAGACGACATGGGTTCTGATGTTCTCCTGTAAGTAGAAGTAAAAAAGCACTGGAATAACATAATGTTATATAAGGCGGTATTCCTACGGCTCGGTAAAGAATCGACAAAAATCGAGTGCGGTATACCGAGAACCCACCGATCTATATATTTGAATGGGGGCCTGCAAACAGTGCCTACGGGTCGGGGGCAGTGGCGGCCGCTGCCCTAAAAAGGTGGTGGTTCACTGACAATCCAATATGACAAAAATATGTAAATGTAAAGTAGATGAATTGTGCTTTTTCAACTTCTCTGATAGATGCGTTAAATCATTAATCCCACTCAACCTCCAAGTTGCATCTCCACCAAACACAAGACACGAAAAACAAAAAAAAAAGATTAACTATGTCACAACCACACAACCAAAAAGCTTTATCATAAAGTTTTTTTTTGTCAAACACTCGAGTAAAAGCTCTTGATTTAGATTTACACTCTTGCTTAATCACGAGCACTGGGCGAAGTGGACCGGAATTTTTTAATTAATAATTTATTTTTAAACAAACTGTTATTATTTCTTATATATTCGACACTGATTACACTCATTTTTATTTCTTATGAACTTACAAATTAAAAGGATTAAGTTCAGTATTTAGCTTGATCAAATTACTCGATAAATCAATACCAAAACAATCACAATAATTACGTCACGGCTCGCGATAACGACGTTAGCTTATCTGTGATCCATATTGTCCACCATAAATATACCACTCTCTAGATCGATATCTTCGGGCTTTTTGTATGTAACGGAATTATACAGTACTTAACCACAGATATACAAGCAGCATACAAGCAGTACCTACCGTGCGGAGCAGAGCAGTAGACAAGGTAGAGGAAACTCAAGGCCATTTAAAAAAGATGCGACCATAGACAACATAATTGCTCTCAGCCTACTCTATTCATTCACTAGCACAAAAAAACTATTATAAAAATAAAAATGTCCTTGAAGCAGAAAAATGTCGAAATGTTTTCCAAGGGCAAGGTTCATCTGACTAAGAAAATAAACTTTTACAGTGCATTTCCTTAAGATGAAACTTGTTAATCTGAGAAGAAGAAACCCAAAATGACAAGAAATTTGCAAAAACACTGAAGACAATTTCCAAAACATGATTGTCCGACAGTATGACGAAGAATTCCGACATTTTTCAGCCTCATGAACTCATGGTTACATATGTTTAAAAATCTTTAATTTCACCAAAACAATAAGATAATACAGGATAACACTAATCAATAACATGAATAAGTTTATCGATATAATAAATAACATTTATACGTTGTGGAGGAAGACATACGCCAAGTATGAAGCATTGCTCAAAAAACCGAACGAACAACCTAAAAACTGTCAATTCACTTTAAACTTGAACTTACGTAGGTAGGTTGAATATATGTTTGTAACTCGCTAACACTATACTGGCTTATATTGTATTTTTATCACGAACAACTTTAACACGCAATATTTTCGACGGAAATGATAGTATTTCGGCAGCAAATGACAACCCGCGTGTATAAATAAACCACTCTCATTTTGTTTGAATGATTTGAAAACTGTCAAACGGCAAAATTCCGTCATCTCTTTCTGTTACACGAGTCATTACGGTAGAGAGCGAGAGATCAAACCAATCCTTATGCTCTCACCAATGAGATCTGAGCTTTTAGCCATATTATTCGTTTTCTATAAGAATTTTGAGGTGGGCGTGGCGGTTTCAAATGAGTTTCAAGGCCAAAGCTTAGTTAAATGCCCCTGTTGTCCACTATCGATGAAGTTCGAAGTTCGACGAACTTCGGATGTTTTCGTGTAACCTCGGGTCAAGGTTCATCAATCGGTAATCTTCGGCAATCATCGGGTTATTTCGGCGGCGTGTGACACACGAAAATCAGTGAATTCCTGGTACATATGGCTAGATTGACGAGCTTGCAGTGTTTTAAAAAATACATACAAAAACGTATTTTCGTTCGTTTGCAAATCTGTGCACACGGCCGATGCGAGCGCCGCGCAGCGGCCGTACTTTATACTTGGAGAGATAAAAATCGCTCTCCTTGATAATATTCATTGCATTGTATTGGTAAGTATAACTTTTAAATGATTTTTATAGATTTTATAGTCTTTAGTAAGATATTATAAATTAATTTTAGCCATTACAATTTAGATAGTGCTGCACACGAACGCACTATGCGACCAGCCGCCACTGGTCGGGGGACGAGAGGGAGTGATACGATGTACTTCCCGTGTACAGCTGCTACGGTTCCAGTTTTTAATGGTCGCTCGATATTTATGGCGACACCGCAGATATCACCGAACTTCTAAGTATCATCTGTACCAATTATATTTATTGTAGTAAATTTTTTTTTTAAATATTCCTAAGAATTTATTATTTAGGCATATAAATAATATTACAAAAAAATCCACAACCTCGTCGTCACTTGGTGACTGATTTGAAATTGCAGTTGTTTGTTATTGTTTACATGTTTACACGCGCCATTCGGCCGTCTTCTCTGTCATCTGTCATTATTGCACAAATGCAAACAATATGGAGCGAAACATCAATCTCGAATTAATAATGAAGATTTTTAAGAGACTACACCCTGAATATAATATTATAGTACCCGATGCGAGAGTGAATTAAATATTAAAATATGACATTAGCGTAGAGCCGGTTGTAGAAATCCACAATACCGACAACAAATTTCACAGTTTACTGAGCTACAAGCTATATAGCTTATCTGCCGTGTGCGGAGACCATGCTACGTACAATGCAAAACATTTCCCGCGTCTTTAAAACACTCGGTTTTTGTCGATTCATTACCGACCCACGGGCGACCGCCAAAGCAGTAACGGGTAGTTTTATTGCGTTTTGATAATGAAATAAATACCAATTGAGAATTAAAAAATATATGTAATTTATTTCGCTGGGGTGAGAATCAAATCCGTAGTATTATACAGGTTTATTAAGTAACACCACGCTACGGTGACTTTTAATCTAAATACATGTAGAAACTTATTCATGTGGTTTTGTATCACACAACATCCTGTATTTTGTATTCTGACAAGAGCTCTATCTCCCAAGTCCTGTGACTCCTGAGTATGAGATGTGAGACTGTCTCGAGAGGTCCAAAGAATCCTTCAGAAACTTGCGGTATAAAAAGTTGTGTATAAACTTGGTCGTATGGTATTATTAGCCTTAAAAATACCTTAAGGCGACACAAGACTTTAATAACGGATGTTTGCTCGAGGCCCACGTTTTAATTAATTCCGACGAATTCGTAATTACACCATCTTTTCTTCAGACCGATACCCATGGATGCAAGTTATTTATATTTAAGATGACTAAAAAAAAGTACATTACCATTCAAATAGTTAACGTAAAATGGTTCGAAAATTTTACAAAACGGTTTTCAACAATAAAATTAGCGGTAAGCACCATATTTTATTTTTCTGGGCAATGAATTAGTAACTTCCCGAGGTATTCATCTATAAAACATAGGAAATTTTAGTAATACGTTCATCAAAATTAATTAAAATAAACCCAGCGAAAAGATAAACATTCTAGGTTCACTATGGCAAATTGGACCGTAGGTCGTCCACCATTGTGACGGGCCGCGCACCAAATATTTTGTTGACGCCTTCTTCACTTATGTCGTTAAGATTCCGACATTATTTTAGGGTATTGTGTCGTCTTAACCACTGTACAAACCATCAATTCGTGATAAAATTAAAACAGCTGGTATCCTAGGTCTTCGTATCGGTATTTACGGTGAAATGGCTAAAATTTAGAATAATAATCTCGTAGTTAACGAAACTTACCCAAGAAAATATGATTTCATAGTACTTGTTGTAAAGCTTTGATTAATCCTTTCAAAATAAGTCAAACTTTCGCGTGACGTTTTAAATTAATTTGTGAATTTCAAATGAAGGCCTCGCATGATTGGTAAACATAATAAATTATTGCGCATAACGCACAATTTTACTAGATGAAGATAATGTCTCATCAAGGTAAGAGAAATATTTCATTTTCTCTTTTGTTTACTCAACACGTCAACTTTAGATAGCACGCTCAACATTTGGGCATCCGCTGTTTATAATGAAAACACTATTATGCGCATTGTCTGTTGTATTCTGTACATGGTGTATCAGCACGTACCGAAGGATTTCAACCAGCGATTCCGGAGAAAATTTGGAGTTAAAAATTACGATGTCATTTTGCTGTCCAACGATTTTTATGTCAATTAAAAACAACAAAAAAATCTGTCCCACGTCGCCACTGATCATGATACCACGTCGCAACGGATCACGTGATACGCGCTCTGTCTTGTTTGTATGTTTCTGCTGGAATGAGACGGAGTGCTTATCACGTCACCCGCTAGGCTATACGTAGTGGCGTCGTGTGATGGAATTTTTTGTGTGTGTTTTTAATTTTTTTTTAAATATCGTCAGTAAGTAAAATTACATCTACATTTCAAACTCCAAATATGCTCAGAAAACGCTGGTTAAAATCCTTCGTTTACGTGCTGATGTAACATGTATATTATTTCAGTACATTCACTATATTTTTGATGAGTGAGTGGGATAGTGTCGGTAACCTGCTTCTCGTACTCAGATAGAGGTGTATATATTGTTTACATGTGTGAGGAATAAGATACATGTATGTAAGTATATGTATGTTGTGTATATGTATATGCATATATGCATGTATGTATGTATATATACTTCCGTGTGCATGTGTATGTATGTATGTACATATGAGTACTACTTTATCTATTTGTGTTTATTTTATGGAAAACTTTGTGAGTTATTGAAAACATTTTTTTACCAATTTTCAAAATTTTTTTATAATTCTACCAAAATATGTTTACACTAGACTTAAATTCAAACTAACCATTCCTCCATTGGGCACCATGAAACAGGCAGCTGCATAGTATGGTGCTCTAATGTATCTTCTCTACATAAATATATTAATCATGTAACATGTACTTATAAATAAAAATAAATATTTTACTCCCATCGGGGTTGACACCAAAATCCTTGATCCTAGATCCCGGGAATAGAGACGGTATGCTTTAGCCAAACTATTCTTAAGATTATTAGGTAGGTTGGTAGGTGTATTTATTATTATTATTAAAAATACCCCAAACTAGAGAAATGTCAGTAATATGGTGGTAATACAATACAAATGAGAATGATATAATTACGATAATATAATGACATGGTAAAACTAATAATCATGAAACAAAAATAATAATATTCGACATCTAGGAACAACAGACTGAGGCGTATAATCTGTTGACTTTATATCATCCAATTATTTTAGGACACTCTTTATCGGACTTTCCAGCTTTGGACAAAGACCCCCTGAAATGTCTCCATCATTTTTAACTCATAGGCTTCTGGCATATTCTCTCAAAATTTGCGTATATCTCTGCTTTGCAATAAAACCTAAATAAACTGAATATTTCTGAACGTTTCTGGAAACTAAAAACTGTTTTTCAAAGGTGATGAAATACGCTTTCAAATTTTACTAATAGAAATAAAAATATAATTTTTGAAAAATTAAAATGGCTCACCTTGCGTTTTTTCACATAAATACTGAACTAAAACTGCTGATAATGAAAAAAAAAACACATATTTATAAGACAGATATTGTAAAAATTATTGTCACCTCACTTTCTTGTCGTTCTGTAAACAAATAATTCATAAAAAATTGACACAGTTTCATAAGTTTTTCTCAAATTGCGGTGGAATTTTAATTCTTCTGTGATTAACTTCTAGAGGAGCTCTTTCTAACGCTGTTTAGCATATTTATCACCATACAGTAAGGGAGACACAAAGAATTCTATGAGGCCATTATGAGCAGTTCTCAAAAGCGAACAAATTGCACGAGGGTTAAAAATCTTGGCGGCTCTAACCCGTCCAAAGTCGGCAGTTCTTTTCGGTCATCTTCAATTACTAACGAGATTGAAATATCAAATTATTTTGTACAGAAAACCCATAGAACTAGCCGTGTAAGCTATGTGTATTTATTCACATCGATTGGTTCTCAAATAAATATACCAGACAGATGGATCCATCCTGCGAAACTGCTAGGGCGGCTGTAAGGCCTCTAGAACAAACAAGTCCGAATGACTATCATTCATAACATTTGTAGATATATATTTCATGATTTTCATTTTTCATATTACAAATATTATGAATATCTAAAAATATTATGAATATCTACATTGTAGATATATATTTCATGATTTTCATGAATCGTAATAACCAACGGGTTTATTATATTTCAGGCTTTACCTTGGTCGACCCTACCCATCCATTTCCCACCAAGGTCATTCCACTAAAACAACAAAATAACGTGCCAAATTTCGTTTTAATTTGGGAGCGGTATTTGATGAACGGGGCTTAGAAATAATACCGAAGGTTTATTAAATTAAATGTAATTCAGATAATTCCATTACCCATCTTTAATTTTGTTAAAAAATATATTATACCACAATAAATAGAAAACGCACAATCAAAATTGATATTGTAGCAGCTTTTTTCAATCTGGAATATCTGATATATAGTACTCCCTATTTTACAGGTTTTAAGGTTAGAGTGTTGGATTGTTTCGATGGAATCAATCGAACACGATTAGTGACTTAACTTAATTATTGCATTCACACAAACTAGGCTATATTATGTACGATTGTGAAATGTTCATAAAACTCTTTGATTTAATGATATTACTTCCTATCCGTGACCCCAGAGAAAGGCGTTAGCTTTTCCAAAGCCAAACACTGCTAAACTCTGCTCGAACTAGAAACAGCTACAACTAAAGGTACTGAAACTAAACTACCAACAGCAGAATTATTGTGATTATACCAGAGCTCGTTTCTTATATCCAGCATTACAGCTAGAACAGAAGATTGATATTATTATCTGGTGTTATCAGTGTCAGGAACTCAGGAAACGCGGCCTACAAGTCAACCACCTACCATTACGCAGACAACAGATTCCTGCAATTTGTGATTTGGCGCAAGTAATCATTTTTATTAGAAACAAGTCATTTCGAACTTGTGCAGACGCCAACGAAGAATTCCGAGCTTTATCTTTGTTGAACCTATTAAATAAGAAAGAAGGAAGGAACTGTATAGGCCAAATTAATGCATAAATAAAAACACTACAGTTAAACAATGTATAAAGTTGATTCCAGATCCATGAGAGAAACATACGACGAATAATTAACACAGTAGTAAATCAAAATATATGTTGATGAGTTAATACAAAAATGACGTGACTCCCGATCGTTAGCACTACAAAGTGCACCATACAATCTCAAACATGAACAAATAACCATCGAGTACGTAATTACGGAGAAGTATGTTAAAGTGGAAAATCGTAAGAACAATCAAAAACCGGCAATTGCATAACAGCGCATAACATGACGAATTGGCAGGAGGAAGAAATGTTCGATAGCGTACATGTGTAAAGGAATGCAAAATGTCAATAAACTGCTAACCTTGACCAAAACAAAGAGAAAGGTGGAAACATTTACAAGTTTAGGAGGTACAAACAAAAGAATAATGAAATTGCAGAAACTTTAAAAAGATTTTAAAAAGATAAATTATTGTGACAGCGCGGAACGGGACAGTTTTTGTGCTAAAAACTAAAAGCTTGTCGAAATACCGTGACAAAATATAAATATAAAGAGTGCACAAACTACTAACGAATGACTAAACAATAAATTAAAAGTGTACTTAGTCGGTAAAACGGCAGATTTTGGGAGTGGCTCGTCACGATCGGGGATTTATTTCAGTGGCGGGATGCGGTGCGCATTCGAGATCAAATCTGCAGAGAAATTACTCCAGCCAACCCGTACCGTATTTCAAATTCAACACCGAATTGTTATTATATAAAATTGTGCTAGCGAACACAACGCCTAGTGTCGGTTTGCGCTGTTTACCGAAATGACCAGTAACCACACGAATGCATTGTTGAATATTCAAATAGAAAAGGGGATAATATTGGACAATTGGAAATTTAATGTGCAATTGGCACATTAAATTTCTGATAAAAGGAAAATATTTTTTTGTAGTTACTAGTTTTAGAATGCAATTGAACTGTCCCAAAATAAGCACAGCAATAAACGAATTAACCGCAACTATTATTAAAATGTTAAATACTAGAGTCGGGTCCATGTCAAGAGATGGAGTAAGAGAAGAGTATGTATGAGAAGATGAACAAATTTGAAAGAAGCAAGAAATGTGTAGTAAGATAATGTTTTGTGGGGGTTAATTCATTCTTTCCACCCCATGATGGTTAGTTCGTAAGGTAATACAAAAATGACAGAGAAAAGCGTGGGTAGAATTCATAAGTGGACACGAAAAGGTTAAATTTGTGATAAATTCCGAGTAAAATTTGTCACATGAATATATATCGTGTACACAAGCATTAGGAATTAATAGACGAGAAGATAATGGCGAGGGGTAAAATCAACTGTTGAAGAACGAAGGGCGTAAGGCTGACTGTGATTCGTCAATAAATCAATCTGACAGTAAATAGGCATCTCGCATTATAATATCACCATTTACTTCTTAAAAGTAAAATCTGCTTTTGAATGAATAGACATTTTTACATGGGAGCGCAAATTACTCGCCACGTTATGAACAAATTTGCGAAGTCCAAATTCGGCAAAAAAAATCGGTTTTACTTTCAGAGTCGAATATTTCGTTTAAGTATTTAGTTAAGGCACTTTTATAAATGTTCATAATTTACTTCCCAGCAACCAACCAGCTTTGTGTTTCGCGTCCAGACGTTTCTCGATGTGATAGTATATGTTTCTAAAACTGATCTATATTATACGATGTGAATATGCTTAAAATAAAGTAAAATAATGCTTATATATGGAATGTAATACGACAATTGGGTTTATTCTCTTTTTCACATCTATTTTTACAAGTTTTCATAGTACAAGTCAACATTTTGCCGTGTTATTTCGTAAAATGAACCGATGATGCCTCGACCATAGTTCGCACGAGAATGATGACGTCACGTTTTCAGATTTCACTTGAGGCCATACGCGAGCACAGCCGGTTCCAATGGAACCGGTATGGGGAGTGGGGATAATACGCTTTTAATCACTTAGGGCAGGTCTACTAATATTCATATGTCTATGATCGTGTAGTAAAAACCACAATAAATCTACTATCGTCAATTGCGCATGTTGTTGGTGCTTATTATTCAATTAATGTGTAGCAATGATAGAAAAAATTGCAAAAAAAAACCGCGAGTATTATTTTGTAATCATTTCTAAAGATATGTGACACACGTGACATAAGTGACAAGAGGGAAAAACGACGTGAAAACCGCAAACCGGAAACACTGAGTGGATCGTTACTCAGTTCACGCGGGCGTGGGAGAAAGAAATGCATTCATTGATAATGGCAGAATGTCAAAGGAAGGAAGAGTTTACTGAGGACAATGGTGACACGGTTAGCTCGCTCGTCGGTACATTGCACAAGGCACCAGCAGGAGTACGGAATACGAAATGGTGCGGTGTTAATGTGAAATAATTGTTTGAAAAAAAGGTTTTGCCTTTGATGGATTGGACATTGAACAGTTTTGGAGAGTTGTTCGACATAATATTAATTTGTTTGATGATTGAATTTAAATAAATTTGCATACACTTGTCAGCGAGGAGGGTGTAACGAACCATCTCTGGCAAACGCGACTTTCGTGTAAGAGGGGGTAAACTCTTTGGTTCAGGACCCAAAGGCAAGAATTTTTGTTCTAAAGGCTATTTCTTGTGTTATTTCAGACAAAAAAAAATACATAGTAAGTAATTAGATTTGCACATCATTCCGAGAGCGCAAGGTACAATCAATGTGCTCTGGTGAAAGACAGTCATTCAAAACGAAAAGTTGCTTGAATAGCTTGAGCCTAACTTAAGTGACCAGATCTAAGTGGCTGAGTGATTTCCAACCTTATCACACGTCTCCCCACATAGCTACATACCTCTCCCGCCTCACACTCATTTTGAAATCTTCTGCGGTAACAACCACAAACAACAATAAATCATGACACCATCTTCGAGAAGACGTTAAAAACATCGATAAAATTTCTTTAAAAATAACAACATTTATTTTTTCAAAGAAAAATCATACGGAAAACAACGATGCTTCGTTGGTAGGTTCCCTACTTAGCATCCCTGTTTATCGCAGTCGGTATGTAGGATGTAGGTATTCAAGCACAGCGCAACTAGCACAGTACCTACAGGTGTGGGTATGAAATAATACCCACTGTATACTGTGCACTCGCTGTATGCAAATAGGACACGACCTGCTGGGGTCCGGGATGACACGACGCGGAATGTTCGAGAAACGACGACTGACGCGGACATTAATTTCTGCAAGAGATAAACACTGCAGATGACGAGCGCAGATAAAGAAGGTAAGATATTGTATTGGTTACGCTTACAGTGCAATGACCGCAAAGACGTAGATGTAATGACAGATCCGTCGAAGGCCTCTGAACCCTGGGAAGGTCAGGGTCATGGACATGGCACATCTCGAACCTGTTTATATAAATACGTATTTATGAAGAAATTGCATATTTAATAGAGAATTTGACTGAATACTGACCCATTAGAAAATGCATTTCATTCTCAAGAATGATAAGCAATAGCTTAATTTAATTAAATGGTGGTGATGATTAAAGCGGGTGGAATGGAGAGCAATGAGTACAATGCAATGAGCTTATAATATGAATGCTAATAAAGGTGGTAGATAGAACAGTGGGTGTGTAGCAGGGTAGGCAAGTTCGGCAAGCAGTTGCATGGGTTACTCTTATTTTAAAATAGAGGGATATATTTGTTGGACTTCTTCAAAAGAAAGCTTTTTGGTAGTAACTAACAATAGGTAGATCGCAAGCAAAATAAGGTGCACAGACGCATGTCTCTTGCCATGCGCAGAAAAGGCGTGATTTATCAGTAGTTCGTTAGCGTTCATTGGCGGCTTGCCACACTGCTCGGACTATAGCTACCTAGTAGATTATTATTCTATTAGGGATATTTATCGTGCTAATTTTATTATTTACAAACGTGTATTAAACAACATTAAAATTGAAAAAAAACTATCAATAACAGAGATCCGATCTAGTTCACGAATGTTATGTTATATTAGTTCATGGAAAAAAATCATTAATTTAGGCCAATCCGATATGCCTCTATACAGCACGGTATGTGATAGCACGAATGGTCCAGTGATTGATGTGTGCCTTAAAATGACTGATGGGACCGATATAATGATCATGGGTGCGTTCCCAGCATCCGAAGACATGTCTCCACATAATAACCAGTGGAAATCTTTGCATATTATAAGTAGTTGAGATGGATGGTGGAAAATTTACATAATATCAAATTGACAAATTTGAATATTGATGAATTGATACATTTACATAATAATATAAAACATCAATCATTAATACACATACTTGCCACCCACCGCCCTTACAAAAAAATTATGCATTCATTCAGTAAATATGTTTAAATCTCACTAGTTTTGGACAAAACGGGTAGAATAACAAAACAGGTACCTATTGCAATCAGAGCTGACACGAATACAGTCCGTGCTCCGCAGATCTATTGCGTACAAACAGCATATTTTCACCTTTTATAAAACAAAGTGAAAATGTTTTTTTTAAATTGTCGTTGTCCTTTGTCGCTAAAAACAAAACACAGACGGAATAAAGAAAAAAGGCCAATTCTCAGCTATGTTTCGTAAGGAAGTCACTATCGGAAGTGGATATGTTCATAAATATTCAACATTACACCAAATAAGTTTGTGTTCTTTGAGTTAACCTTATCTGCGCGATATACGTTTGAAAAGTGTGATTTTAACGGGTTGTAAATGAAATAACATGGATACCTACTCAAAAAGACAAAAAAATTTGGTAACTTGGTTATTTATGTACAAAAACAGTTTTTTTTCTATAATGCTAGTACGAAAATTTGGAGCGGTTAAAATTCAGGCAAGTCATTAAATATTCTTTATCGACCATAATAATTTATTATAACAACACAAAGCGAGTTAGATCCAAAATCACAAAAAAACATTTTTACAAGGAACGTTGATTGCATTCAAAGACCGGATAAATCCATACTTTTATATTTCAATATTTTACTTTCTGAATTTCTCATCGTCAAGATGATTCGATTAAACTGAACACATTTTTTGCATAGTATTTATTGATTTTAAATTTCCTTTATTAATCTTTATTTATTTATCTATAGATCATTCGGAACTATATAATTACATAATAGTTTGTCAAAATATTACACAAATCATCAAACCAACGCCATAAATTATAAATCCTCTGCTAGTTTGACATGAAAAAAATTGGCCGAGCAAAACATAAAAGGTCGAAAAAACCCAGCTGCTACCAATTGCAATTTAGTGGTATTAAAGGTGAGTATGAAAACTTTCAAAAAGGGACTATAAAAGAGAAATAGGCCATAATGACCCATAAGTCAAAACCCCTGCCATTAAACTACAGAGTCCAACCAAAATAATGACCAACTAAAAATGTGTTTCCTACATTTCAGTGAAATTGCAGCACAATTTTTACAATTAAGAAAAAGTTTCACAAAAAAATTTCAATATGCGGCAGCTTTGTAAAGCAACTTGAATTTTGCGAAAAAATGGAAACCATGA
The DNA here is from genome assembly GCA_026573805.1 of Hesperophylax magnus. Taxonomy (NCBI): domain Eukaryota; kingdom Metazoa; phylum Arthropoda; class Insecta; order Trichoptera; family Limnephilidae; genus Hesperophylax; species Hesperophylax magnus. The sequence goes on from JAIUSX010000121.1 coordinate 12,987,680, forward strand.
CATTTTATGTCAGCGTGGAGATATTTCAGAAAATAATGAACGCAGAAAAATTACCGAAAAAAAATGTTTTCAAATTTATTAAGACTCTCTTAATTATTCGTAATTTAGTTAAAAACAGAATTGCAGGCCCTTTGAGAATGAATTGATAGGTTTCCTGATAAATTTTTAGTAAAATGTATTGTCACGATGTCGGAACACGTGTTCATAAAAACCTAACATTTTCAAATTTCGTTAGTGTATATTAACAAGACAAACGTAGGTGCATAAAAGTGTTGAGATTTTTTTACGAATTTACTAAAAAAATATGAGGAAATGGCCTGCAATTCTTAGTTTCTTAATAAATTTGCAACACTCATTTCTCCCCGTGTGGATGTGATTTGAGATTTTCACGGCAAAAAGAATTATCAGTGATTAGTTTTTGCTACCCGGTACTTGACGGTTACACCAAAAATAAACGCTGAAAACCACATTAATTTAACTAATACTATTACTATGGGATTACCACAATAGTGTTTCTTTTTTACGTTCACCATAGTCCATCTGCACATTTTTCAGAAATTTACTTTAACCACAATTATTTAGAACGCGAACTTCGATTAAAATAGCTTTAGCTATGTTCAGTGACCAGATCTTAATAACGAGTATCATCTATCATCCCAATCTTCATATTCTCTTTATAAATAAATATCTGCAAAAACTTATGCCATAGTTCCATCGACTCCAGTTCGAAAACTGGTGCGGTATTACACAACATTATTGCTATTGAGCAAGTAATTTAATAAAAGCATCCCACCGGTGGCGATGACGTCAACATGACGTCACGCCGATGCGCCAGCTTGCCGAACGATCAATTGAAACGCCCGCACTTGCGTCATGACCTGAAACCGCACCGCTCTGACCTGCACTCATCTCTGGACTGCAGTTTCACCTCCTCCGCTGAAAGTGGAGCAGAAAGGGGGAACTACCGAACGGAACGGAAAATTATTACACTTTTATTGTAATTGGAAATATTCAATGAATTTTATTTTAACTAAAAATATTTATAGTACACGGAGAAAAATTGCTAATTTATTAAGAATCTCTAAAACTTATTCGTAATCCGGTTAAAAGGGGGATTACTGACCTTAACGAATGAATTAATAGGTTTTCTGATAAACTTTTAGTAAATGACCAATATACTCTCACGATATCGTGATAACAGGTATTCATGAAAATCATAATATTTTCGCATTAGGTACGTCTTTACATATTATCAGGCAAATGCACTGCATGAACAAGTGTTCCGGTATATAAGGAATTTACTAAAAGTTTATCAGGATACGGCCTAAAATCCCGTTTTAAAATATATATATATATATAAGTTTTGTGTGATGTTCGGAAAGGAGCGATACAAGCGGGAAATTTGAGAATCCACATCATATATATTTAGAGTCGATTTTGTGGAATACCTTTTTGAACTTTCATTTTCATGAGTTAGAAATTGGAATGTTTTAGGTTAAATTTTAAAATATAAGTCGTTAGGAGGTTACTATCAGCTGTTTAAAAATATATATTTGTAAGGAAGGAATGCGATATTTAATTGAAGAAGGTTAGGAGAAATGACACGAGGCCATCCTCAAAGCCGATGGATTGAAGTTTGAGGACGGATTGATAAGTAATAAAATTTATAATACGTGTACGCAAATACACATAATATCCAGAAACAACTTTTCTTTAATTTATTTGAAGGTTATATCCATCAATAAATATATTCAATGACACATATTATCATTTATAGAAATTAAATAACACCATCAAACCAAATAACGTGTTGTTTAATGCAAAAAACAAAATCAGTGGCAACAGTCATGAGAGGTGACCATGAAAATCAAACTTTAACGGACGAGTCCTGCCATACATGTAAAGAGTGGAAGGTTTTACGTCAACAGTGATGGAATTGACATACGCGAGCCCCTCGTTATTGGCAAATCGCTGAAGCCTAAAAACTTTACCCATAAAATATTAAGCAAAAAAGGCATGAATGACTACGAACATTTTTATTTTGTTTTTAATGGACCTGGACGCAGCAATGGGCGTAAAACAACGAAAATGACATTTTTTGTATAAATGTTGTTTTTTCTATATTTCTTTTCTACATAGTTTTTTTTTTCAAAATGTCACTTCGAAAATGATAGAAACAGGTTTCACTGTAAAATAAACATTTTTAAAGGAAGGAATCAGATATTAAATTGAGGAAGATTTAGGACGGGTTGTTTCGAAGAATCTGAACAATTCATCAAATTTCAACGTTCATTTTCGGGTTCTGTGAAAGTCCTATTGATGTTCTGTTATTTTATCATTATAGGGTAGTTGCTTGACAGAACTGAAATAATATCAGAACTTGAAAAGATCTTTCACAGAACTTGAAAACGAACGTTAAAATTTGATGAATTGTTCAAATTCTCCGAAACAACCCGTCCTTAGAGATATGACACTAGGTCATCCTCAAAGCTGATGGATTGAAGTTTGTGAACGGATTCACGAGTAATTAATATAATTTATGGGAACTAAATAACGCCATAAAAACAAATAACGTGTTGTTTAATGTACCAATTCAGTGCCAAAAATAATGAGTCGTGACCATGAAAATCACAAACTTGCTAATAATTTGCATTCAAGTACCGAATGCATTTAACTTTCACGAGAACAAAGTCACACGGACAATAAATTCCTTTAATGAATGACTTTGTGATTCAGTGTGGTTCTCAAGATAGAGTTACTATTACCAATAATTAATATGCATAGTTCTATTCAATGCAACAAGACGCAGTTTAACTGACTGAATTAAACTCAGACCACCCTGAAGTCAAGTTCATTCAATCCCAACTATGAATATTCAGATTGAAACAATAAACTATGCAGGAAATGTAAAATGTAAGAGTTCTGTGAAGTAACGGAGCTGAAGAAAGGCAAGATATTTTAACACAAGTAAAACGAACAGTATTATTGTTCTTAGGACGGGTTGTTTCGGAGAATTTGAACAATTCATCAAATTTCAACGTTCATTTTCGGGTTCTGTGAAAGACTTATTCAAGTTCTGTTATCATATCATTGTAGGCTAGTTGCTTGACAAAACTGAAATAAAAACAGAACTTGAAAAAATCTTTCACAGAACTTGAAAATGAACGTTGAAATTTGATGAATTGTTCAAATTCTCCGAAACAACCCGTCCTTAGATATGCACTGGAAAATAATCTGATAATAACTGCACACATCTGAGAGGCCCTTGAAAGATCTCAAGCAAACGCCAACGTAAAAAGCGATCTTTGAATAAATTCGGAAAAAAAAAATTGATCCATTTAATTAATGTATCAGTGAAAATCACAGGATATTACAATTGTAGGATTTGTGAAGGTGAAAGTATTTATTAAAAACATATATTTGCCTTTCAAAACAAACATTGTCAATTTTAGAGAAGATAAGAAATTTACCTTTCGAATGAATTATCTGTCAAAACATTAAACAAAAGGTGTGTTAATAATTAATTAAAATAAAATATTTTAGTACCTACATTATCTGAATTGATCCTACAATCATTTGCAACTTTGAAAATGACACTTAAATTCAAAGCAAATACAAGTTCTAGAGTTCATTGAACCCGAGTTACAGTTATAATCACAATCTAAATTAATACTTTTGATAGGGCTCGGCTAATCTGCATAGTAAATTTTAACTGATTTTTTTTAATCAAAGGTGATAAATGAACACTTTTCACTCACCAGACCTATAAATTGGAAGCCTTATTTCAGCCTAGCTGGCGTGTACCTGGCGTTGCTGGAGTTTTTTATACTTTCCATAAATATAATATGCATGTATTATATATGTAAACCTTCCGGAAGAAATTTGAAAACAAATTAAGAAATTCCTAAATGATAGTGAAAACTGTATTAAAATCCGTTGCGTGGTTTAGAAGAACTAAGCGCACCAATAGAAAGACGCGGATAGCAACTTTGTTTTATACTATGTATTTAGAGAAGTAGCTTGCAGCATCTACATTTTATAATACCTTGCACGTTAATTGAACACTGCTCCCCAAAATTGACCGATTCGTCTTTTGCATGTATTTGTACCTTAGAGGAAATTGTTACTACAAGATTTGGATCATGATTAGACTAAATAATACCAGTTATCATTTGTTTAATCCATGCGAATATTTGCCGAAGTATTAAGACGTGTTTTAGTTTGTACAAGGGCCTTGAGGGGTGCTATAAAATAATACAGTACTTAGCAAGAAGTAATATTATTACGAAACTGAAAAGTCTGAACATGCTGCGTAAGCAAACCGGGAAACAGAAGTAATCTGAGATTGCACAAGCTTGCAGGCAGAACTATTGATCGCCTGCCCCACTTCAAAGGTTTATGTTTAATCGCTTTAATCACTCTGCATTATATCACGAGGATCGTAGTTCCTTTAACCAGAAGGGATATTCAAGGCGCCACACAGTGCTGCTATACCACACAACGTTAGGAACAAAAGTTTAATTTTTTCTTAATTAATGTTTTATTTTTACATATATTGGTGTACACCGTTATTGTCATTTTTGTAATTCTCTGTCTGTTGTGGACACGATAAAAAAAACTATTTGTCAGAAATAATGAACAAGATCATTGGTAATTGTGCATTCTAATTTAGCGTTTTCTAACAAACAATTTTGGAATAAAATCCCATTAAATTTGAAGTTATTTTGGTAATAATAATAATAGTGGAATAACTTATGGGGTATAATCTCAAATGGTAATATTTAAATCACTGAAGATAATATTAAAAACTTTCAAACGAAAAATGTGAAACAGAAAAAGATTCGGTCGCCAATGATAACTACGGCTACATAATTGTTGAGAGCAAAACATATTGTGTCAAAATAATTTACACACCTTGGTTAGTAGCCTCGATGCTGAAAAAGTAGACATTTAGTTATGATGTCCCCTCTCTCAGCTGTATGTCTGACGTTGCACTAACCATAAATATATATATATATATATATATATATAATTCGTTATTTTGTGAAAAATTCTGACAAAAAGTTCTATGCTGATAAACGTCATGCATTAACCATCCAACCGGAATAAATTTTAATTATTTATGCGATTATTTTTTTTTTATATTTTGTTCTTAGCCTTATATGGGATCGCAGCACTGTGCACCCTGCGGTTTGAACAGCCCTGAGCCAGTCCTGGGTTTCATGGCTCAAGTGTTTTCATTAAGGGGAGCTTTAATTAATTGCCCTCATCCCTAAAATATTTTTATTTTGAAAGTTTTCAGGACTATTAGCATATACCAGACAGTTACATGGGTTGCATCAGGGGAACAAAATTCCGCATGAAACAATCGTTATTTAATGTTTTACGACGCAAAGGCCGTGAGGATGGATGTTAACTACAAATAGTGATGCGCATTGTTTATATTGCCGTAAAAAGTTGTGCAATAAAAAATAAATAAAAATACTTGGAAACTGGCCTTCCAAGTAAAGATTTTATGATGTGGATAAGTTGGTATTTTTCTAGAAGAGTCTGTCGATGTTTATGATTTTGTAATGAAGTATGTAATTATGTGGGCAAGTGTGTAAATCACCTTTATTATCAGAGGATAACATAAATATATTATGTTGGTGCGTTTGTCAACATGTATTCTGTAGTGAACATCAACTAAGTACAGATGCCATGGATTGAAGTTGTCGAATTGAAATACCTTGGAAGCCGCATTTTTTATGAAAGCCTTTTTTAATGTGCTAATACAAAGAGAAGAGAACCCATATAAATCTAATTTACGTATTAGGTAGAAAATATATATCATTTAATGTGGGAAAAACAGACTTCATAATACCCCAGAGAATAAAAATCTATTGTCACAAATACTTTTATTTTTTAATTAGAATCATATAAATAAGTCGTCTTATCGTGGCCTAACCAAAGTTTGAAAAAGGCTTTGAACGCTGAAACAGCTGTCCCAATAATAAAATAAAATAAATAAAATATACTTATGAGAATTAAATGAAGTTCTACGAATTAAACACAAAAAAATCAATTTATAATATTCATACGTCCGTTTTTGAGAAAAATCACCCCCACGAACATTTGCAATTATTCATATTTTACTGGGTCTATCATATTAATAACTGTAATAAAAATCGAATCCACCAACTCATCAACCAATACTAATTTATGTATGCAATACATCTGACCAATGGTGCGATGCTGCGAGAAAATTTACATGGTATTTTTAATACGTTTAAGTGGTAGAGTAAAATCGTTGATACTTGGCACCATACAGGTATATCTTAGGATGGGTTGTTTCATAGAATTTGAAAAATTCATCAAATTTCAGCGTTCATTTTCAGGTTCCATGAAAGTCCTATTCAAGTTCTGTTTTGATATCATTATTGGCCAGTTGTTTGACAAAACTGAAATAATAACAGAACTTGAATATAACCTTCACATAACTTGAAAATCAACTTTTGATTGATGAATTATTCAAATGCTGGGAAACAACACGTCCTTAGTAAGTATAAACGGAATAATTCAATAATAATGTGTTGAAACTACGTGCGAGCTTCAACAATTCAAGATTAAACGGACTAAATTATCATCAACCGGATTTAAATATTACAAATAATCAGGTTAGTATAAACGCAGTAGTAAAACCTATCAGAATGAGTTAATTGAAGGTTTTCAACGAAAGATTTCAAGAAATTCATAGCAAATGTAAGGCAATAACTAGATAGTGAGAAGATAACACCTTCTCGTGGTTATTTACCGTCGTAAAGTCAGTTAACAGCCTCAATATCATAACATAAGTTTTATGTTTCATTTGATGGCTTTCCCAGATTACAACGTACAACATCTGAGACTGAAATTAGTTTAACGTTGCAACTTTGTATTTCTTTAACAAAGTGTTCTGTAATGCAGAAAATATGTTTGTCTCACTTAAGTGCGCTATTTCTCTTAGTTTATCAATACTACAAAAATAATTTTGATTTTGATAAAATTTTGTCAAAATGCTTATTTTGAAAATAGTTTTGTTGTTGACTTTATTATGTTAAACTTTTGTTAACATAGTAAATATAACGTAGAAGATGCAATGAGTACACTCCTATGAGTGTATGTACCTAATTAGCAAAAATCGTGAGCTTTGAAATACACGAAATGAGCCGTCAACTAAAAAACTAATACGACATAATATCACAGACATATGAATATTCTTATGTATTCATATGTCTATGCATAATATTATAGATTGCTACTTAGCAAGGTTGTTAGAAAATGTATGTTAAATAAATTTTCTAAGAACCTTGGGTAGTACTTGATGTAGGTAACGATATTATTTGTTCCATTTTTCAATTTTCATTTTTCAAAAAATTAAGTACTTTACGCGAAAAAATGCAAATTCCTAAACGAAGCCCGGTAGAATATAGACATATAAATCACACGTGTAAAACACTACACTGAAGTCTTTACAAATCAATTCAACTAAAGTTTAAAAAAAAAAAATAATATTGCCATTGGCGAAACAATGTGCAACATACTTAACCTTTTGATTACATTACCAAATATTACATATCTTTAAAAGGTTAAACTATATAAGAAACTTGAGAAGGTGATATATGGACATATCACAATAAGTGCATTATTCAGTTTAGGCAAAGGGCAGTTTTGCATTATGGGCGTTTTACACGATGCTTTGTTTTGTACAGTTCCCATTATGAAAACCATATCGGGACCCATACGATAAATTATTGCTTTACACTTACACATCATTATTTTAATATTTAAGATTTCATGCAGATAGTTGCCATCAGAGAAGAATAATACTTTTGGAAGGTACTAAATCCTCAAAAAATGCATCACCTTGAACATAACCATATATCACAAGAAAACATCCGTCGTTTGCTTTTGCCATCGACAAATCATAAAAAAAATTATCGCAAAATTCACAATACCCAACAGTACAAGAAGCAAGTTCACAATCAGTAATAAAAACATATTATTGTATTTTTATCAATTTTTTACATATAAAACGAAATAAATGTGCAACATTTTCAAATAATATAGTTACGTTCGACAGGAGACAAATGTCGAATAATGTCCGCCACTCTAAACTGTACAAAAATCGGTAGCAAAATAGAATCCACATGAAAAGATGACCCACGAGGAAAATGGAAGAAAAAATCATTGTGTTAAACAAACATTAACACAATTGATCTATGCAACATTAGCCTGGTTTGCATTAATTTGTCGGTGCAAATGCATTCAAGGCAATTACGTGACAGATTGCAGAAGGCGCAGATATCGCCGAAACACCTCTCCTAGCGCTATTTGCATAATACGATGCAATTTTACAATGGAGCCATTCAAAGTGACCACAAGGTGCGCATTGTGTGGAAATATTACGAGGGTGGTTCAAGATAATTAAACCAGAATACAAATTATTATACATTATAAAGGTATACCGTTTGCAACGCTGAAACATCTCTCTTTCTCATAAACGATGATTGGCGCATGAGAAGGGTTAAAACTGAGTTCTTAATGGCAGAATTATGCACACAATACATAATTACTCGACGGATTGCCTTGACGCAGTTGTGCCAATCTCACAGTCACAGTAAGCTTTAGATAAGTATATTTTGATTTGATCCCCTATTGAGAAACTACAATCACAATCTATGCAGTGCATCAGTAGATAAGCAGTTTTTTCTCTTTAAAGAGAGAAAAACAATCTCAAGTTACTAATAACATGACAATAGTTGAAAACTCCGATTACCATCATAAAAAGCTCAAGATATTGCTTTAAAAAATATATACCATACCGGGCTATTATGAAAATGCGCGTTTAATCAAATGTGTGTAGTTAAAAAAAAAGGTTATTGCAAAATTCGCTGAGGAAGCGGTTGAAAAGAAGAAAGAATTTTAATTTTAAGGGCTGAAGGAAACAGTAAGAATGCAACTTGCAGATGCAAGAATTATAATGTGAATGCAACTTGCAGATGCCAGAATTATAATATGAATGCAACTTGCAGATGCCAGAATTATAATGTAAATGCAACTTGAAGATGCGAGAATTATAATATGAATGCAACTTGCAGATGCCAGAATTATAATATGAATGCAACTTGCAGATGCCAGAATTATAATGTAAATGCAACTTGAAGATGCGAGAATTATAATATGAATGCAACTTTCAGATGCCAGAATTATAATATGAATGCAAGTAGCATGCAGATGCCAGAATTATAATATGAATGCAACTTGCAGATGCCAGAATTATAATATGAATGCAACTTGCAGATGCCAGAATTATAATATGAATGCAACTTGCAGATGCCAGAATTATAATGTGAATGCAACCTGCAGATGCCAGAATTATAATATGAATGCAACTTGCTGATGTCAGAATTATAATATGAATGCAACTGGCAGATGCCAGAATTATAATATGAAAGAGGAAAAATGAACGCCAGGAAAATGATTGTCTCTGCGCCCTTAGTTTATTCTGCTTTTATCCGCCATTATGTGTATAACTTTGTAAAAATGTACACTAGGTAAGGAAGACTACCCAAGTACTACTACTACAAATAGACTATAATCATATGTATTTACTTGGGTAACAAACATTTCTTCAAAGCGTGGTTCTAATGTTCTTCTTCACCGGTCGGTGGCCGAGTTGACATCGCGCTTGGGTCTCACCCAGGCGTAGTGTGTTCAATTCCTCGGCCGGCTAAGTCCTCCATCACAACACAAGCAACATTTTCCGCTTACTGTGGTGGTAGTAGGAGATTTTCAAATATTGTCAGGTTATTCGTAACCCGGGAATGTTTGTCTTTCTTTAAAAAAAAAAATCACGCTTACAATCTTGTCTACAAGATATATTTCATACAAAATCAAGATGATGAAAATTGAGAATACGTATTATTCAGTTCCTTAGATCTTCTTTGAATGGGTGCTCAGCATGAAGGGGATAAATAATTGAACATTAGCATCATGAGCACGTCTTGCTTGACCTGGAAGATCTTGGCTACAAATGATATGAGCCATTAAACCGCCCACACGATCGATACGTGACAGTCGTGTGTCCCATTTACTCCTTTCCCACATTGTCGGTGGTGCAGTGCGTCGGGTGCAACGGACAGCAAACAGCACTCGCCTGCATACTATAGTGCGGGGGTGCCCAACCCAAGGCTCGGGCAAAAAAGTGAGCCGCGAAATAATTTCGAATGGCCAGCGGCCCACGGCCAGATTACATAAATATAATGCATGAAAAACGTCATATCACCACTAACCTGCACCAACCACAGCTGATTCATTTTTTGTAAATAATTTTTATTTATTTATTGAATACTTTTGATACAAGAAAATTGTAAGTAACTACACAGATTTAAGCCGAAAAATGTAAAAATGCTTACACGCACAAATGATATAATATAATAAATATCGATAAGGATCTAAAATATAATATATTACTCAACATTAATTTCTAACTAGGCAGTGCCTATTCTAAGAAACTAATCATATAAAAAATTACGGTTTATTACTCCATATTGATACAAATTTTGTTATTCGGTACAAAATATCAAATTTTAAGCATTTTCATTATCTTAATGTATACCTACAGTTGAATAGAAAAAAAATGGGAAAAAATGAAGAGTGAAAAGAAAACTAGGTAACTCGCAATAAATTATCCGATGACATTTTACATTTTTTCTGATCTGTCCTGCATATATTTTTTATCCATTTAGCTATTTTTGGACGACTTGACTCTGTTCTTGCTCCACAATCTTGTAAGGTAATTGGCGTTCCAATTCGAATCAAATTACGTGATTTGTGAACAGTCGTTTTCAACAATAGCAGAATGGCAGATACTCTATAGCTCTAGTGAAAAAACACCATTCAGAATGGAAACGTTGCTTGAAATGGCTTACCGTGTTTGGTGACTAGATTTGAACACTTCCCCAAATTCTGATTCCTCGTCTCTTTTTTTTCCTCACTCCCTTCAGCCTCACAGCATACCCCAATTGGGAGTGCCACAGTCCCGTTTCTGTGGACAGTTGGGATCAGTTAGGAATCCTGTGCGGTATTCACATACAAAATAAAATTCAAAATACACAACAAATTCGTGATAAAGGGGGTTTATATTTAAGCCGATAAATTTATCAAGCAAGAGTATCACTGGTGGAACAATCTATGATATTGTTGAAAAGGTATTTTCATTAAAAAATGTTGAACGAAGTGGAATAAATGCCAATTATTGTATTTATGTAAATTAACATCCAATAACGCATACAATCGGTGATAATATGAACGATGTTGCAGTTCTATAATAATTTCATTTTGAATTAATTTAATGGCTGGCTTTCAAAAATTCGTTCGCAAGTCACTTTTAGGCCCGAGGGCCTTGCGTCGGCCACCGCTGCCTACATTGAGCTGTGACCGTCATATCAACGCCAGTTAGCATGAATTGCGAGGTCTTCCGTCCATTCAAGGCGCCACCGCCATTGATACAATATCGTCGATGGCCACAACTGGTGCAGAGTCGAACAGAGCTTCGGCAAACAAGGGATCTTCCGCCAGGTATTTTGGGCAGCGCCAATGTGGCACCGAGTACTTCCATAGAAGGAACCATAAAGGATGCCGACATTTCGGCGCTATTTTCAAACAATTTGACTTGGATAATAATGATACTACAGACGTCCAGATATTTCATGGCGTAGGGGCCGCTGATAGCTCCGTGAGATTCTTCTATCTCGACATATACGTATTTATATAAGAAAGAGGGTAACAAAGGAGGTCTCGACTGTAGGGTAATGAAGAACAACTCCATATGTACATATTTTTAACAATAACTTCACACAGGAGAGTGGTCTAGAAAAAAGCTTTGCAAATCTGTTAGGTGATTAGAGTACACTTAGTTTTCGTTTAATATTTGTCAGCCAGAAAATTATATCTTAAGCACATTTTGCAATAGGAAGATTTCTTTTCTGTCTAAGATATTTTGTGCTCTTCGTGTTTATCCAAATTCGTAGATTCTTATTAGTACCTATAGAGATTTGACATGCCCATTAAACGATTTACAAAATCTTTCTATGTCTTTCTCTCGTGTTCTATATATCTTCTTCTTCCAATCATGTGCACGTCACATAGTCTCCTGAAGCGCCATTTTCCATCTAAGCGTCCTATCCATTCCTATCTTAATCTTTTCCATTACGACTAATTCATAAAACGGTAGCACATGGTTTCAGTGGCCCCACTTCTAAATTCAGTCTACTATCGCCTATTTCTGCCAGTTCTATAAGGTATCAGAATTTCATTGTGGACTGCCAGCCACGTTTTTTTGACAACTTATATGAAATAACTACAAGCTACAAGGAAAACTAAATCAAACCAATGATAGCTTAATTAAATTGCGCTCGTACTGATAATATCTGATGAAACACTTAATCTTATATCAAGACTAGGTATGCTTTATTCCTTACGCTGCATTCCATAGTAATATCGTAATGTGTAATTACATTTTACTATGGAATTTGCATAATGTGTAGTGCAGACGTAGCAGACGTGATGTTGTCCAGTAACTGTAATACAAGACAAGCGGTGTTTAAATTTGGCCATGATAATTTTTTCTTACCGGAAGCTTGACTTTTTGGGATGTGTGATAATTTGGACACGAATTCTGCATACCTACAAATTATTTTTTTGGAGATATGAATGTATTTTTGGATTGGACGATTTACGATATCATTAATAGATATGAATGAAATTAAAATACATAAAGATAGCCCGATAGGGCCAAATTAGACAAATAGGACGACAGCATTGGAATTGAGATACGTAGATACCGTAGTCTTATGGGCGTTACACACGATGCTTTTTTTCTTCCTGTTTTCATATGGATTCTGGATGAAATAAGGACGTGTTCTATTTGGGTACCGATTTTCGCACAGTTTAAGATGGCGGACATTATTTGACATCTGTCGTCTGTCATTGTTTTGCATAACTACGTGTTGAAATGTTGCATTTTTATTTTGTTTTATATTAGAAATATTGTTAAAAAAATATTATAGCATGTGTTTATAAGACAACGATTACGAACGATCATTACTGTTCGGTTTTGTGGAATGTTGTGTGTCTCTTCGATGACGGCAACGGCCAAAGGTAATGACCATAAATAAACCATTCACGTAATGACAGATTATGCTTTTATTTATGTCAAATAGTTATATTTAAGGTGTTGCCATTTATAGATGTAAATGTATCTCAAAATATTATTTTCTCTCTAATGGCAACTATCTCAACTATCTGTATGAAGTCGTAAGTATGAAAATAATTGTCTAAAGCAACTTTTTTAATTTGGGGATTGGTATTATATTTTATTAGGTTTTATGCCCAGCTGGGTTTTAACTTGAGTTTTAAGAACAGAATATACCTTGTGAGCTATCGAAAATTATATACAAAGTTTTTAAAGCATGAAATAACGTTAAGCTGATAAACTGCATATGAAACGATATTAGTAAAACATGTAACAGTAACATAAAATAATATAAAAACAATACTACGTGTAAGACAAATCACTAAAACTACATAAAATGGTATAAAAAAGGGTCGTGTAAAACGCCCATTGGGTGGGGGTAAGAACAACACATGTTTGATATATTCACTGTTATAATATATTCAACACTATAAAGGAAATGTCCATTTATTCTCCTATCGGAGGTAGGCTATCATCGATGCAATTTTCACCCCGCCGCAACCCAGAACAACTCAGTTCAAAACAACAACAAAAAATCCACAAATATCGTGAAAAATTATTCTGAACAATGAAATCACTGGGGGATTAATTTTCCTTACTTTTAGTTTAATTCAACCTGATAACGCAAACATTTTTTTGATCACGTCCACTTTAAAACAAGTTTAACTTCATACTTATTAGATTGTTTCCGGGTGTTTTTTAATAATCGTTTCAATAATAAACAATAATAAGTGCTGTCCGCTTACGCATTAAACAAAATTATATAAATAGCAAAACCCGACAGTCCCTGAAATATTATTTAAGTGCCTAAAAACGCGATAATGGCCCTCTCATCAACACCAATATTGAGCACTCCAAGTGCCACTCACTCACCACCTCCAAAATACAAACATCCATCTTCATTTGACTAAATTATTCCCATATTATACAGTCAGGGCACTTCTCATCTCCAAGTGCGTTGGTACTAAACTTATAATGCACGAGTCTCAAAATGAGGCGTTTACTACAATTATGGTCCATTCTCTACGCTTGTGATTATGTAGTTATAATTATGACAGTTACAATGATCGATAAAAACAAAACGTGTCCGCTAGAGCTTTTTAGATTATGTTCTAACATATAATATATCCTTGTTGTAAATTCGCTTACATAACTGTAGAGCCCTGAAGGAAATAAACGAAGAATGCTTTTACTGTTAGTAGGTACTTACTTAACCCTTAATGTCCCAAGAAATCCACCGTGGATTTCCTAGTAGTTCACCGCACTTTCTGCGATTGTGGGGTATTTTAAACGCTTATTTAGCTGGAAATACAATGAAACTCAAGAATATATTTGTATGTCTTCATTAAATTATATTTTTTTATATTATTAGGTAGAAAAAAATATATTTCCGTGAATAAAAGTAGCTATCCTGGGTAAACTATATGTATAGGAAAGACATAAAAACGTTATAAATGTATCAACACATTATCTGGTAAGACGGCACAATTTACAAAAACAATTTTTTTTCAAAAAAAATGTAAGTTATTACGAAAATAGTGTCAGTCGAAATACGGCGGGCGATTGGCATTATACCTATCGCTGGTATTCCCATCGAGTATTACGTCAATGGGTGTTTAAAGGGTTAACCGTTTTAATATCAGAGTTCTTCCTCAAGAGGATATGTTTTATTTGGTTATAAAAAGTTACATTTTTATATTTAGTATACATCTCTGGAATTACTGACAAATAACAATTTATTTCTATGAAACTGAGGCACATTTTACACTACATTTAGAACTTTCGCTGCAGCAGCTGGTCCAGTTTCCTCACCATCTAGGATTCTTGCTGCAGTCTCCATCCTCTATCTTCGTCGAATGTCACAGCGGTGCTGCCGAGGTCTGGAATCCATGAGAGCACATTGTGTCAGCGCTCTATTAGCAGCAGACACATACCTGGACGGATGACGAACCTCGTGCTGGCACTGTTGGTGGACGCGGTGCACTCTCTCGCTGCAGCAGCTGGCCCAGTTTCCTCACCACCTAGGATTCTTGCAGCAGATTCTCCATCTTCGTGTCACCTGTTTCTGTACTTCATTTTATTTAACTTAATTTCAATTTCAATTTGTAATATTTATATATTTTTTGTAATATCTGCATTAACTGTAAAGCGCCCCTGAGGTGATATCTCACAAAAGCGGCGCTATACAAATCATCCAATAAATAAATATTCTTACACGAAAAGCAGCAAAAAATCTTGATTTTATGAATCAAGTCGCCCGTATTTTGTATATCTCTCGTGAAGGATATACCCAATGGAATCTATTTTTTCTACAAGGTTGCAACCTTTATTATAGCCACAAATACCGTAAATATAATGACAACGAGTTTCGGCTGTTTTGCTTCGACAGTGATCCATTATTACGTTTACGATATTTTTATATTTATACATGTTACACTGTAAATTTATATTTTTTTCAATTAAATAATTGTTTGAGTAATATTGTTCTTCCCCACTATTAAAATAAAATCATTTGAGTGTTAAAAACAAAAAAAAAATCAATGGAGAAAAAAATCTTTATTAGTAAGCAAAAAAAAGTTTATACGCCAAAAGTTTCAATTAATTATTTAAGGTGTTGAAAGGGTTAAAATCAAAATTATGGGTGGAAGCTACATATAAATGACTAAATTTATGTTATGTTTAAGCTGTCATACCCTTAAATTAAATATACCATTCCTGAGAGAAAGTCCAGTTATATCCAATTTTCTAATTATGTCCTAAATCCTGTATCTAAATTTGGCTAATAAACAATTAGATAATTTTAATTAAGTGTTAATCTCAAGTGACCTACCAGGTAAGTATTGTACTGTATATTATTTATTTATACTGGGTTTTACAGATGATCACACTTACGTGAGAACAATCCACTTATAAAAACTCAATTATTGTACAATTACAAAAATCTACAATTAAATAAAGATACAAAAAATTAAATACAGATACATACAATTAAATACAGATACATACAATTAAATACAGATACATACAATTAGAAAACAAAAACATCAAAAAATAAAAATAAAATACACAATCATATACGGCCGGCGTGGTCTAGTGGTATACGCTTTTGACTACAGATCCGAAGGTCGCGGGTTCGAACCCGGCGTGCGCAAATAAATTTAATTTGATTAATTTGTGTTATTTCACAATTAATTAATTTAAAATAATATATAGTATATTTGCGGCACGTTCCAGAGTGGAAGATACTCTCAGTATCGCCCTGGTGTAAGACCACCATTCAGAATTGAAACGTTGCTTGAAATGGCTTTAGCCGTGTTTGGTGACCAGATCTGAATAGCCAGGTACTTCCCCACCTTCCTCTTCCCCATCTCCCTCCCCTCCCCAATATACCCTCAGCCTCACAACATACCCCAATTGGGGATGCCATAGTCTCACTGGCTCCAGACGGGAGCAGTTGGGACTCTTGTGCGGTATTACTGTAAAAAAAAAAAAATATATATATACAAGCTCGCTCAAGTAACACATTACATTATACATTATTACAAGTGGTAAGCGGCATAAGAAATACGAGAGGTATGCATAGAGAGAAAATTGACACAATGAATTAGCTAATATTTTTTAATAGCGCCAGAACTTTTTTTCTGAATCCGTACAAATTATCGACGAAAATATCTATTTCAGCACACTCTATCTTGTTATACAGTCGACACATAATATAATAATATCATAATATCTCCATAAATAGTTAGTAATAACATAGATCACTCTAGAAATGTATTATAAATTTGTACAGCGCCCTTGAGTTGATTTTGCACAAAAACGACGCTATACAAGTCATCCAATTATTATTATTAAATGTTTGTACCGACAGCATTCACTCCACATAAAATGATTTAAATGAATTTTATTACTCGTCATAATTTTATTGCATATCTCATTTCTTTTTATAAGTTAAGTTGTTAGATGTTCAACAAATTAACCACTTAATACTCTTTTTTTTTAACAAAATGAAACTTACAACATCAGGTTATTTTATTTTTTATAAAGAGTTAACATAATTTAAAATTGACCAGTTCAAAAAAAAAAAACAAAACAGAAGCAATAAAAAATGTAAAAAAACTTAATCTAAACCTAACCATATTAAAACAAGACTAACTATAATAAAAAATTAAACAATAAAAAAATCTGGCGAGCGCAGTTCGTTTGTTTATCTTGTATAACGCACACAAGTCAAATACGCGAGCAGTGTTCGTGTTGTCGCGGTACGATACACGCGCCGCACACTGGGGCAAGATTGATGAAAAACGCCCTTTATTAACAGGGACGTTTTTAAGAGAAAATTTGAATGTGGAAAGGAAGGTTATAAAAAACATAAATTTTAAATACATAATATATGTAAACTTTATTATGTGCATATTATATATACACGATTTAAATAAATTAACAACAAAAAAAAATCAATTCTCTTTATCAGACTTGTTTGAGTCAAAATCACTATCATCATCACCATCACGATCATCATAATAATCGTAATCGTCACTATCATCATCATCATCCTGAGTACTTGAATAATTTTCACCTGTCGGCTGTAATGATGGAGCATTAGCAGTTCTACCGCTTCTATGGGTAGTGTGGTCAACTTTTTTTTGGCTGCTTCCTTTTGCTCGTTATCAGAGAATCTGAGACAAAAACAACAAACTGAAAACATATTTTATAATTCCTTAGAGTTGAGTGTACGTATTACATCGCCCTGAGCCAAGACCAAACGCTTAGTGGTAAGATTGAGCATTTTCTGCAAATCAACATGAACTGAAGTATCAAACATTGATTTTTGCAGTCACTGGGTAACATTCCTTTTTTGCGGCCTGTACAATTTTATAAGACGGGTAAAGTTTTGGAGCATTTGATCTTATTACATTGTATTGGTGTCGAGATAATTCCGCTTCCACTACGAGTGCTACAGCATCCTCTCCTGACATAGTAACAGTTTCAAGAAAATTTCTATAAGCTTTTAAATATTTACTGGGACTTGATGAATCAGGTAAAATATCAGTGATTGCTATAGACGCCTCTGTCTGTCCTGTAGTTCTAAGTTCCATTTGTGTGGCATAAAGTAATTCTGTTAGAGGAGTAGACTTTCTCAAATCCAGAGTCTTTTGTCGTTTCTTTCGTTTTGTACTTTGATCAAATGTAATTTTCGGGCGACCAGGACCACCGTGTTTTAGTGTAAGATTAGGAAAATAAATTGATGAATCCAGCAATGTTTTATTTTTCTCCAGAAATCTTACTTCAATCCGGTGCGCTGCTACCCATCGTGAATAGTGATCTGATTTGAAGCGATTTATCCTTCTCGAAATATGTTTTCTGGGATCACCGATGTATCCTGTCCTCAATTCCATTTCCTTTTGCAGCGAAGTTAGCTGATCTGGAATGTGTACGTGTCCAGAGTTCTTCATTATTGTGAATAATTGTCGTCTTGTCATGAATAAGGTATCAGAATTCACACCTGTGTGAAAAAAAGAAAATGAATAAATTTCTCCGCTCGGTTAACGTAGTGCTGTATTTGTCACGAGGCATAAAAAATAGCTGAATTGCGTTGTGCTATATCTGTCACCAACTGACACGACTTAATATCTCTCAGAAAACGTGTTCTATCTTTGTTCTATTATGACCAGATATGTGGTATAAACAGTTTTAGGAAGGGAGACCATGAAGTTTTATCTTTGAGTTACACTTTACCACCTTACGTCCAAAAAATGGAAATTGAATGTCAGTAATGATTATTTTGAAATAAACCTCTATTCTGACAGGTTTTGTAACTAACATGATATTAAATTGTCTGATCCCGAGTTTTTAAAAAAACTGTTCATTTTAATTATAGCTACCGATCACATTAAAATAATTCATTACTTAAAAAATTGTACATATGTGCAAGATTTTAAAAATGATTCGTAAATAACAATAGTTACTGGTCCTAAAAGTGTTTGAATGATAGCCCGGAGGTGCCCGGAGCTCAACTAATCTCTAAAAGAATATCATTTTTCTAAAAATCACTACTATATTTTTGTATATATTTGATATACAATTTTATCTATCAAAATAATTAATAATGTTTAAAATATAATGTGAAAAAATAAGATAAATACTTGAACATGATGGTTCCATACTCATTTTTGGGATTTGTAATAGGCGTCTTCCGAAATAAATACTTGAAGTTGATGTTTATGCTGGCACTTGTAAACGGCGTATTATCTGCACGAGTGTTCGCTCTGTACTGAGCGGTGTCACAGGTAGAATGGTCAAGGGTTTCTACCTACTATATAATAATGCTACAACTATCGAGGTACCTTGAAACAAATGAAGCGACATCGTATTATTGAATTATTTTTTATTGTTTATTGTATCAACTTCTGGTATTTGGCCCCAGTGTGCGCCGTCCGCGAACACCGCTCGTTCAAAAGCATTAAGCGGTTAAAACAGAATTCCAGAATATTTTTCCACCAAACAAATCGTCACTTGTATATTATAATACTAATATATCTGTATTTGAGAAATTTTGCAACTATAACTAAGAATATATGTTAAGTGTTCATAGTGTATATTTGTTTATAAATTAGGTAGGTACTAAGTAGAATTAACAACAGAAAATAATAATATAAAAACATTAGGTAGTAAGTAACAAATACAAAAAGTTACCATACATATCATAATTACCTATATAATCACTCTAGAATAAGTTTTTATGCGTTACAATCAATTTGAAACAATCTTAAAACACTTTTTAAAAGTGACAAGTAAAAAAACTAATTTAACCTAATCTAACCTAGTTAAACTATTCATGACTTTGTATCACTTTGAATGGTTAGAGACGTTGTCTTGGAAAGACAAATATGCTGGGTTAGATTCCCAGTTCAGACCGTTACCTTTTTTGTTTTTCTGTTTCTTGTTCTGTTTTATGTTTCGTTTAGATTTATTAGTAAAACAATAAATTTTTATCAATTAAAAAAAATCATATACGCATTTAAGTAGGTACCAATCCTTTATTATTAGAAATGTAACACCCTCCACGGTGCACTAGCTAGATGGCTGTAATACGAGTGTCCCATATTCAAGATGCAATTATAAGCACGAAGTGGCGTGCGATGGGCTGATCAACGTGATCAGGACTCAATTACCTCCGTAGCTCCACAGCTTCATAGGCGGGACTCCAGCGCTAGGACACGAGTAGGTTCATCAAGTTCTCAGTTTCCATCTCTGGGCTCTCGGGACGTACCTAGTCTATTAGAAACGGGATCCGTGTTTGTGTTGAGAAATTAGATTTTAGTTTAATCAAAGATATGTCGATATTTTTTATGTGAAACCACACAAGAATGATGCTGTCTGGAGCCAGTGGAACGCCCGGCCACCGCACCATTTCTTACTGTC
This sequence comes from Hesperophylax magnus, assembly GCA_026573805.1. Taxonomy (NCBI): domain Eukaryota; kingdom Metazoa; phylum Arthropoda; class Insecta; order Trichoptera; family Limnephilidae; genus Hesperophylax; species Hesperophylax magnus. Next base: position 13,008,381 of record JAIUSX010000121.1, read on the forward strand.
CAATAGTGCGGGAAACAGATGATGCGTACCGCGGGGTAAATGTGGGCCGGCATCATGCAAGGTAGACACGAAACGTTGCAGACAAACAAACGTTGCACGGTACAGACGCGAGTTTTCACATATATGAAGGTAGACAAGTAACGCGGCAGACACGGTGCAGACAAAGTACAACAGAGTACAACGGCGCCGCAACCACAGACGAGCTCCTACCATCGTGAACGTATCGGGAACCGTACGGACTTCACTTGACTCGCAAATATAAACTGCATAGAAGTGCTTCCATCAAAAACGAGGTGAGCGGAGCGGACTTGTATGCAGTTTGCTTTCGCGAGTGGAGTGGAGTCCGCCCGCTAATAGCCGTAGTGGCAATTTGGCTTGAAGAGGAAACAGGTTGCCAGGAAGAATGACAGAAAAAAAATCATGAGCAAGAGAAACGAAAAAATGAAGGAGAATTCTATTTATTTCTTAGGCTTTCACATTGGGTACATGAAATGGTTACAATCTGGTGTTGACGTAATAAACAATGGATGCATACAATAATTACTTAAATTACAATGAATTACAATTTTATTGAAAAATATATAATCTAAAATTATTGGAAATAATATGACGACAGAAAATTTGTTCAGGTTTGTTTTAAGAATAGAATTAGCTAAAAAAATCGATATAATATTTGTGTATTTGTTTGCTACATTACGAAGGCGAGGAATTGGCGAGTTTTCTTCATAATTTGTTTATGAACGGTAACAATGAAATATGTCCTGTAGGTGCTTATTGTGTCGAGTAGGTACTCTTATGTTGACAAGACTCAGGAGTTCACAACAGTCGAGATCCAAATTTGCAATTTAAAAAAGAAGCATAGGTCGATTATCCTTCTTCGATCCTCAAGTGAATGTATTTTTAAGGTATTTAATAAAAAGGCGTATACGGGGTCCGGAAACTCGTAGTACAAGTAGGAAATTAGTAAATCTATAACACCCAATAAAGAACTCAAAATGACTTTTTTTTCGAGATCAGCTTTTCGATTTTTGTCAGCAAAGGATTAAAAAAAATGGAACCGGGTCAAACTTTTTCGCACTTTAAAGACATCGAAAAGCTGATAATAATACCACAACGACCGATGTTTTTAAAATTTTTAAAATTCCGACTTCGGACTCGATTTGCTCGGAAAAGAAAGCTCAAACCAAAGATATATTTAAAAAAATCGACTGCAAATTTAATAGGAGATTCACGAGTTTCCCGCTGGTACAACGAGTTTCCGGACACCATGTATAAAGAACTCAGAGAAGATGAAGCGCCCTTGAGGTGATTTTCTCACGAAAACGGCGCTATATAAATGATTTAACAATTATTATGAAGAAATCTTTGCGAATATTTGAAAATAGGTCAACACATTATTTTAACTAAAATAAAACTTGTGATAACTAAACAAAACACAAAATTTAAGGAGTCTGTCTCCATGAAAAAAACTATGAAGTGCAGGGTGGGCGTAAACTCCCTTTCCGATATATAATTGTACTAAATTAATAAATGAAGTGATATAATTACAGTTTCAATCATCCATTTTTTACATTAGATGTGGAAGGTTGTCCACCATCAGAATTCGTGCAAGAGTCGACTCTTTTCATTGCAATTAACATAAATCACAGGTAATTCGCGCATATTCTTGAAATATTTTATAATAATCATTGAAATACAAATTTAAAATTTCAATAAATAGTGACTTGAAAAAACAAGTGACCATTTTCGTTCGGTCTGAAATGATGAATTGTTTCATATTGTAATCTTCCAAGTTTAATGACTAAAATAAAAAGTGTTATGAATTTTTTTAATCGTAAGGAACCATTGCCCAATTTGAAGTTTGTGAAATTCTTGCAAAAAAAATTTGGTTTTGCTCTTAAAATGACTTTCGTGTGGAATTTATATGACATGTAACATTGATTCACTGTTCACTCAATGATTGTGTATCTCGAGTGTGTTGAATTCTTGCGGTCGTAGTACATGAATAATTATTACTTGTTGAGCGGATCTTCATCTTCAAACTCAATTTCACATGATGTCGAGGATTCAGTGTCAATCGAATGAGTATTTCTACTTAAAATTTCTAATTCCATTTCAGAAATTACTCTAAAAACTTTGGCCTTCGCTATTGCTCGATCTTTGCGAGGAAATGACCGCACTGTTGTAGAAATACTATCAAAAAATTGTTGAATGTCATTCTTGGATTTAGCTTTATTATGCAATAGAAATTTCATTAGTGTGGTTGATGGTGTTTCTGAGGAGATGGATTGAGAAGAAATTTTTCTTCGCTTTGAAAGTGGTGAGGAGGTTTTTGTTGTAATGTTTTCTGGCGAAGTGGCTGATCCAGGTCGGATGATTTCTTGCAAAGCCTGCGGTGTTTCTTCCCTTGGTGGGTATTCTGCAGGAAAGCTGTCTTCGTCTTCATGTTCATATCTCACTGAGCAAGTCGTCCTCTCTTTGAAATGCGGTAAAAGAAAAGACATCTCCTCCTCATACTTCCACTTTCTTGTAGGGACGCTGGCCTGTCCACTTTCCGACTCTTTTGACTTCTTTATTGCACGCCGGAAAGCATCGCGCAACAGAGCCCATGCTTTCTTGCAGTCTTTTGCTGAAAAAAATAAATTATTACACACTAACTGAAATCCCCGGCGATGCTCGGGCTTTACACGGAGTTTTTCGAAATCAGACGTAGACCGTGACCTTCCTCATGGTTTGAATGTCAAGTGTGCAAAATTTCATCACCTTCGGAATAAACGATTTTGAAAAACTTTGCGTAAAGCCCGGGCTTTAAAAGATTTGTGGCAACTGGGGACTTCCAACTGACCATAGCGTACAGTTATCGACTTAGTCTAGGCACTGCGCATAATATTGTCATAGAAGTATGCAACGCTATTATTCAAGAAATGACAGAAGAAAATATTACCGCATAAAGAAAATTGCCCATCACCGAATTTACAAAATTGGTTAAAATAGCTTAAGAGCTTTGGAAAGTGTGTTTTTTTCCAAAGAAAGACAAACATTCCTGGGTTACGAATAACCAAATAACCTGACGATCATTTTAAAATCTCCTACTACCATCATGGAAGCGGAAAATGTTGCTTGTATCGTGGCGATGGAGGATGGAGGAGCCGAGGAATTTAACTCACGAAAAAAGGGTAAAAACGTAAAGAATTGTAAAGCTGAATTCTGCAACTTTAACTAAAAAAGTAAGATGGTCAAATGCGAGAAAATGCCTTTGGACAATTAGCACAAGTTTCATTTGTACAATAGGAGATTTGAGCTCAAACCAGAATACACAGACAAAGTAGATATTACAACATGTATTCTTCACATCTTACAAAACAAAATGTACAGCAAATTTATGATAAAAATAAATTATTGAAACTATTCAAACATACCTCAAAATAATCCTCTACTAGACAGCGAATTCATCATACCTGATCGAATCAAAAAAACATTCCAAGTTATAAAACCATCATCGGGCAAAGAAACTTAATTTAGTTCGTAACAAACTCAAAAACATTCTTCTCCCAGATATAACAAGTAGAAAAGTTCAATGCATATAAATCAAGAATAAAAATATGGCAGAAAGAGGTCAATGAAAAAAGTCTGAAATTTTTTTTAAAAGCGACCTAGAAGACAAATAAAATAGAACGAAATAACTTTAGTCGGCCTCAGCACGACACCCTATTGAGCAGGACTAAGAAATACAATTGCTATGCATAAATTCACTATAATATTTTGTATGTTAAATTTTTTATATATACATTCGTTAAAAAAGGTAAAGGCAAAGATTCGTAATTTACGAGCTCTATAAAGTCAAGGCGGCAACGGACAAAATGGCCGTATTCGATGTCAGAGACAAATTTGTTTAGTTTTTCTATGCACCTTCTGGAGCAATGTAATACCAAATACCCTATAATATTGATAAAACCTTCAACTTCTGATATTTCCCATACATTCTGATGGCAACATGCTACACTAGCGCCTCCTAGCGGCGTGAGCTGTGTGCCTTGGTTTTCTTTCATACATTTTGCTGAATTTTATGTGAAATATATTCCTTATTCTACGTTAAATATAGAAATCCAAAAAAAAATTGAGATAACTTATATACGATCTTACTGCTGTTTTTGCTCATACATAAAAAAATATTAAAGGGGCCATTAACTCTGACTGTGATGGTTTAGAAAGGTTATGTAATATTTAAATAAAATAATAATATAACAATTATTATGTTTCATTCTATTCATGCACGTTAGAATTAATATTATAGGATAATTATTGTAATTAATTATTAATTTAATTCAATTCCCACAATCATAACCAACCAGTCAAAGTGTTTAGGCATCCTGAAAAGTTAATTGGAGTGTTTTATTATTACATCCGTAAACTGCACACACAAATCCAACTTTTCTGTAATTTTTTGTATGTTTTTTTATCAAAATACAAATTAGGAAATGCAAAACACCGCCACCAAGTAGCAAATAAATTCAATGTGCCGCCATTTGCGGGAATTTCAACGTCAATATGCTAGACTACCTCCTCTAGCGGCCAGCGTTGTTGATATTGCCAATATTTTACTGGAGTTGGACGTATTATTAATGTTATAGGGTATTTGGTAATAATAAAACTATTATCTAATGCAGTTTTTCCACAAAGGTTGCAATTTTATTCTATAAAAGTACGTAAGTAGGGAATGTAAAAATGTGTTTGTAACTAGAAGGTTTATTGGGTAAATAAACAATATTGGTACTTACCACGTACTTGAAGTTTTCTACCGATTTCACGCCAAACTTCATCTTTTCGTTGGTTGTCACTGTACCTCCGGTCACTTAAATCATAGATAATCTTGTGTTCCCTCACCAATTCAATTAATTTTTCGTTGTCCATCTTGCTTGGTTTAACAGCGATTGCGTCTGCTCGTTAACGATGACGTGTCCGCACTAACGTCACTAACCGCGCAGACGCAGATGTTTACAGACTTGCACAGCACAGACACGCGACGGCATAGGTGTTGCCATATTCCAAAAATTAAAACCCTGTTTTTAAAGAACTTATTTTTAATTTTAAACTCTTAGGCAATTTTGAGAGATATTCTTCACTGATAGCAAACAACCGTGGTCTTTTTTGGATATATATCTCAGCCTGACATGTTCTCATAAAATTTATGCTTTTCATATAATTTTGTATTACAGTGAGAAATGTGATTTAAACAGTGTTAGAAAGAGAGAATACCGCGCTTTCAGTATACATTAAAATATACCAGAAAAAGTGAAGTGACGGTAACATTTACAATACCCTTGTCTAATTAAATGTGTTTACGTGTAAATGAGTAAATACAGTTTACAAGATAAAAACCGTCGGTAAGCGACTTTGAAAACATTATCTTTGCGAGAATATTTTCGGCTGAATCTGTATTTTGACAGTTATCCTAGGAGAAGTACATTAAGAAATGTCAGATGCTTTACGGGTTGAAAAAACCCTGTTCTGAAGGTTACAAAAACCATTAAAAAAAACCATGCGGCTGTCCCACGACAATGCCATGGGGTAAAACGTCCAGGAAACGCCAAAACGTGATCGGGATTGTCATTCAATAACTAATCTTTATTTTTTTTTTTTTTTTTTAAAAAATTTAATTAAAATCAAATTTAATAATATAATTATTAAGTTCTGCAAGTATTTTTTGGTTTTTGTTATTGTTACAGCTGTTTCGGCTTTCAAGGCCATTTTCAAACTGTGGTTAAACCACGTTTTTGACGACTTAAATATGATTCTATTTTACCCCCTCCCAAGTTAAAATGATTTATTACCGGTTAAACCAATTTATTGATAAAAATAATTGTGACAATAGATTTCATATTCTGTGGGGGTATTTTGAAGTCTGTTTTCCCCTCATTAATGTTATCTTAATTGTTTAATAATAATGTAGTAGTTATTAATTTATTTAAATGTGTTATATTGTTTAGGTTTTGTGAACATACTTAGAAGCGGGGAATAAATAATTTTCCTTACTTTATTAATTAATGTTATATTAGGGTCATTGGTTCTTTTATTGATTTCTAATTGTTCGAGTAAATTTAATCTAAGGCCCTTTCTTTCAATGTGCAAGGGTTTAGGTTCGTTGTTGTCAAGCGGGACGTGATTATTTACTAAGAGATGTTCTGCGAATTTTGAAAATGTGCTCTTATTATTATAACATCTTATATGTTCTTTGTTCTTTGTATCATCTTATATGTTCACAAAGAACATATAAGATGTTATAATAATAAGAGCACATTTTCAAAATTCGCAGAACATCTCTTAGTAAATAATCACGTCCCGCTTGACAACAACGAACCTAAACCCTTGCACATTGAAAGAAAGGGCCTTAGATTAAATTTACTCGAACAATTAGAAATCAATAAAAGAACCAATGACCCTAATATAACATTAATTAATAAAGTAAGGAAAATTATTTATTCCCCGCTTCTAAGTATGTTCACAAAACCTAAACAATATAACACATTTAAATAAATTAATAACTACTACATTATTATTAAACAATTAAGATAACATTAATGAGGGGAAAACAGACTTCAAAATACCCCCACAGAATATGAAATCTATTGTCACAATTATTTTTATCAATAAATTGGTTTAACCCTTACCGGAACATTGGACCTTTTCTTTCAATTCCAATTTTTTTTTTGCAAATATAGGTTCATTTGGATGTTAATAAATGATGAAAAATAATAAAAAAAATATGAGTTATTATTTGAAAGATTTATTAAAAAACTTGGTGTGGTCATTCCAGAGTACCACTGCTTCAGTAGCACTTTTTTTTTCAATTAAGAAAAATAACAATAATTGTTTAAAATAATAATTAATGGTAAATAAGAATGAGAAACCTGTTTCATATATGAACATTATTTTTTATGATAATCGTTGAAGTCTTTACCAATAGTCTTTATAACTGGGTAATCGTTTTATACCCATTAGAATGTCGATACCGAGGAACAACTTTAATTCTTCAGTAGTAATAGGGGTATAGTTGGTGCCATATTGTTCTGCTGCGTATAAATTTGTTTGATACACAATGTGTTCAAACAAATCATTTGTGAAGAGACTTGAAAATATCTCTACTGGGGATTTTCCAACAAGCCTTGAAATTTGTACACCTGTTTCTTCCGTAAATGGTTCTATGTTCTTAATTTTGTCGATATTCCTCACCCATTCATAATTCTCAGGTATATTTTCAAATGTATTTGTTTGAACCGTAAGTAATGACGACAGAGGTGCATTATCATCTTCACAGAAATCGTCATCCAAATCTTCGATTTCTGTAGGATTAAAGATTTCTTCTGGATTTAATTCATCTTCACTCAAATCGTCAACTTCAGATTCGGGATCTGACGGCAAATCTATGACATATGCATTTATTTCAAAATCGCTCAGCCTTTCCATCTGGAAGAACATCAAAATAACTTTTACTAGCAAAATGCAGTAACACAAAAAAATAATTTACGGTCAGTGCAGATTTCCCTAGTGGAGCTGTGGTACATTTGAAGTAACACATGAAAAATTCAACCCACGAATGGTAATTTACGTATTTCGATATAATTCTTAAAATAATCACAATAGAACATTGTATTTTAATAGAAAATTGGATTATTACCTTAATATTTGCTCAGAAAAGAGGTTTTTTGTAGCACTGAACTCTTCTAACATCCGACTGTCAAAAAATCTCTCGATGAATGACAAAAATGTCGATAAACACGATGATATTCAAATTTTGAAGGAAGTTTTTGGCAGCGGTCAATAGATGGCAGTATCAGTTACTTCAATAAATGTGTGTTATTTTAAAAAGCCCACTGCTCCTCTAGGAAATAATTATTTTCTATGTGTGCTCACAGGGATACCACAAAACCGTTAAGGGTTAACCGGTAATAAATCATTTTAACTTGGGAGGGGGTAAAATAGAATCATATTTAAGTCGTCAAAAACGTGGTTTAACCACAGTTTGAAAATGGCCTTGAAAGCCGAAACAGCTGTAACAATAACAAAAACCAAAAAATACTTGCAGAACTTAATAATTATATTATTAAATTTGATTTTAATTAAATTTTTTTAAAAATTAAATGGAGTTCTACCAACTAAACACAAAAACAATAAATAAAAAAAAAAAAAAAAAAAAAAAAAAAAAAAAAAAAATTAATAACTAATCTACTTTTCATACTTTTATAAACTGTTTTCAAACAAATGTTTTGTCTTGAATTTTTATAATCTTACGCATAATCGATAATGTTTAAATAGACTAGGGTTTAAGCGAAGTCTGTAATACATATTCGAGAATAATAGTAAATATATGAAAAAAATATCACATCAAACACTGTAAAAGGATTTTCTCAAATCAAAGCACTGAAAATACTGTACATTAAACTGAGACTTGGGAAATGAGTTTTACAGTGTTTTTACAGGTAAAATCTGTCTGGCAATGGATACACAGTGTTTGTTTGCATGCAAATATTGGCTTACAGTCGCAAAGGAGGCCTCACCTCAAAATGTGCAATAAAACACTATTTTTTTTAAATGACTCGTATAGTGTTTTTCCTTAAGACAACCGCATATTTTAAGCAGGAAATTTAATTTATTGAGTATTTAAGTAAGAAAACAACGGTATCTTAATAAATGATCTAAAATGTTTTATTAATAACATTTTATAATTTAAATTTGATTTTTTTTTAAATATTGTTAAAAAGAGATGAACACACCAATAAAACAATTGAAAACATGATTAAACGTAATTCCAGTTTTTTTTTTACGGACCGATACTTGATATGAGGGAGAAGAAGTTCTCGCTAACATTTTATTTGCTAAGCCCACGCGGCCCATGCTAATAAATATTTCAGATCTCACTCAAAAGTAGGTATATATTTTTTTTCAAAAAACCATTGAAGTATAAATAACCCAAAAACCATGAAAAAAACCGTACATCTGGCAACACTGGACGGCACATATACATATTCTAACCGGGAGTTTGCCTGTGCCGGCCCGTGTTTATGCGGACACGTCACGCTTACACACAAACATGCTAGATGATAATAATAATAATAATGTAGCAATAAATTATTGCATATTCCACGCATGGTGCCGGTAGATAGACCTTTAGAGTTTTCTTCAATAATTGTAAAAGCACTTTGTGACACCTTTTTAAATTAAAAAAAAAATAATTAAACACTTTAACAGATATATTCCCCATAATACCTCTAACTTCTGATATTTTCCATACATTCTGATGGCAGTATGTTACACTAGCGCCTCCTAGCGCACGAGTGGTGAGGCTTATTTTTAATACATCATTTTGGGGGTAAATTTTTACCTACAACTACCGTTTTTAATAAGCATAAAAAATTAACTTATGATTAAACTTAATGACAATAAACGACTTTTGGCATTTACGAGTATTGAAAATAGTTATGTTTAATATTATTTTCGTAAATATTAAGTAATACACACATTGTGGAAGCTAATCGAAGCGAGGTTCAGAAGGTAAGTACTGTCAACCTAAAAAATTACTTCCAAACTTTCGTTCGAAAAGGTACGAAAATGTAAAAATAATTATTAATAATGGATTGTAAAAAATCAAACAAATCTCTAATCAGAATCACTCTCAAATTATGTAAAAACCGGTGGTAGGAATACATTAATGAAATAACCCTGGCTCTTTTCATATAAATATATTATGTGTACCTACTCGTGATATAAAAAAGCTCTTTTTAATATATGTGTTATAAAAATGATCGGTGCCTTTCACATTTACTAGCTCTTCTTCGCTGGGTGTTATCCTTATGAGATAGACATATATAACGGTGGACTTTTCTGTAGGCCTTTTGAACATATTCAATTCCGTAGTACCTACTTTATTTTGATGTAACTCATAAGGTTTAACCAGCGACCAAAAATATATTTTTACGACTTGATTACAAAACATCGACGTTTTTCTATTTTTTACAAATATAATATGCATATAAACCACCCGGAAAAAAATCTGTAAATCATATCCTATAAAAATCCATTGCGTAATTTAGAATAATTAAGCGCACAAACAGACAGGGGCGGATAGCGCTTTGTTTTATACAATTTAGAGATGCCGTAATGATAATAAAAATGTGTTTTGAACCTTGACGATAAATTTTAAATTTCATCTTGAACACACAATGCTATAAGGAACTAATACAGATTTGTTGAATTAACCTTAAATTAATTAATTTTTCATGATACAATCTGCTTTGTATGTAATAAAAAACATTCGACCTACTAACATGTCAATGTTTTTGGCATCCGGAAAAAGACTTTTTGTTGTTTGTACCCAAGGTTCGCAGAATGTACCTACTTATTACATCCGTAAACTGCACACGCATAACCAATTTTGTAAATTTTGCAGAACCTACATTTTTATGTATGTATTTTTCAATGTTCATTAAAATAAAAATTAGTAAGAGCAAAGAGCAAAACATCCCACCAAGTACTACATACATTCAATTTGCCGCCATTGAAAGAAACCTGCTACACTAGCGCCTCCAACGGCCTGCGTTGGTGATCCTATGAGTATTTTACTGGAGTTGGGCATTAATATTATAGAGTATTTGGTTTTAACCACTGTTTTTATCATACTGAATTAATTTCCCGGCATTGCCCGGGCTTTACACAGAGTTTTCGAAATCAGATGTTGACAGTAATTTTTTTCTTATTTCGAATTCTGCTTTAAGGGATGGGAAAAGGCGATGGGGATGGTTTATCGAAATCTCGTATAGACAGTGACCTCCTCCTGTTTTGAAGGTCGAATTCGCATCCATCTCGTAATAAAACTGTAGATTTGTATAAAAAACAAAGCCACCCCTCCCGACCGCCTACCTCAGACACTCTTCTTTATAAAAAATAAATATACAAATAGATAGGTAAAGTGATATAGATATATCAACATGCTTCAGAACCAGTTGTTCCTTCATGAGGATACAAAGTATACTAAAAAATGAAATGACATATCTACAAGTAATCTGCATAAAAAATAAACATAAATGTAAAAATAAGTGGTGGGAGAGATTAAAGAGAGGGAGGGGGTAACTAACTGACTATGATGAGAAAACAAATTTAGGAGGTGGCTGTTAGTAAAAAAAGATTATGAAGCAAGGAAAGGCTTCTGAAACATGTTGACATAAATATACCATTAAAAACAGGGGTTAGAACTAAATGTTTCATTAGCTCAGGAATCGTTGGTTCAAGTCGGGTAAATTCTGCTAGACGTTGAGCGTTTATTACATTTTATTTTCTTTACATTCTATAATCACTTTATTAGGTGGGGGTAAAAAGGACGTAAACATTATATACTCGTAATCACAATGTCGACACAGTTAGTTAGGTTCCGATAAACTGAACACAAAATGATTACACGAAAAACGAATACGCACAATATCAAGAAAGACGGTTTTTATCGCGTACACAGGATACGTAGGTATTTACCTACATCTAAACCAGAACAACAAGATGATTTATATTACCAGAAGTCAAATCCCACATCATAGTTTAGACGTAAATCTAAGTGGTCAACAAAGGAAGCGATGATCATTTGCAGTTAACCTAGAATAACTAATCTTAGAATGTCTAGATACGGTAACACGGAAGAGATTATAACAATAAGTTACTTAATTATATGTTTCTTTCAATGCTTTTCTCACCTCGGATCCACGACTCTATATTTATGTTTAAATAAATAACCCACGTTCAAATAAATCATTTTTTTTTATTATTTTATTTTTATTTTTTTTTTATTTTTTATTTATTCTTTAATATATTTGTTATACAATGGTATAGTATATTGTCCTCCACGCTAGGAGTTCACCTGTGTTGTGGAAGACTTTTTCAATTGTAAAGTTATATAATTCTAAAACAATACAGTGGAGTTGGTTACACAGAGAAACATTAAAAATTAAAATATAAAATCGATTTTTCCATAGTTATAACAATAGTTTTTCCATAGTTATTCCAAAAAAAAAGTGAAATATAAAAAATTAAATAATAAAAGGATTGTAGCCAGTTCCATATGTGTTTTGTGTATTCTGTAAGATTAGATGTTTTATATTGTGTTGGAAACATAGACATATGAATATTAGTAGACCTGCCCTAAGTGATTAAAAGCGTATTATCCCCACTCCCCATACCGGTTCCATTGGAGCCGGCTGTGCTCGCGTATGGCCTCAAGTGAAATTTGAAAACGTGACGTCATCATTCTTGTGCGAACTATGGTCGAGGCATCATCGGTTCATTTTACGAAATAACACGGCAGAATGTTGACTTGTACTATGAAAACTTGTAAAAATAGATGTGAAAAAGAGTATAAACCCAATTGTCGTATTACATTCCATATATAAGCATTATTTTACTTTATTTTAAGCATATTCACATCGTTTAATATGAATCAGTTGTTACTATCACATCGAGAAACGTCTGGACGCGAAACAGAAAGCTGGTTAGTTGCTGGGAAGTAAATTATGAACATTTATAAAAGTGTCTTAACTAAATACTTAAACGAAATATTCGACTCTGAAAATAGAACCGAATTTTTTTGCCGAATTTGGACTTCGCAAATTTGTTCATAACGTGGCGAGTAATTTACGCTCCCATGTAAAAATGTCTATTCATTCAAAAGCAGATTTTACTTTTAAGAAGTAAATGGTGATATTATAATGCGAGATGCCTATTTACTGTCAGATTGATTTATTGACGAATCACAGTCAGCTTCACCCCCTTCGTTCTTCAACAGTTGATTTTACCCCTCGCCATTATCTTCTCGTCTATTAATTCCTATGTCTGTGGTTGGAAGTGAATTGTAAAGTTTTATAGCCTGGAATCTGTAGTGTTTTTGTCCAAAGGATGTGTTGGTTTTTGGTATTAGTAGTTGGTGTGCATGTCTTGTTATTAATTATTGTAATAATATTACCAAAGCATTATGCCAATCACATTACAGAGACAAAGAAAATAACTACATAAATACACATTAGAATGACCTGTTTTAGCTACCATCAACATAAGTTAGTAGAATGAAAAAACATACACTTAGTAAGACACCACTTTATTTTTGAATCAATAACGATAGCCAACCGGGTTTCGCTTGTCCCAAGCTTCATCAGGGCTAAATATCAACTAAAGCTAATTAGATACAGGCACATATAAATATAGGTAAATGAAAACAATGAGTGAAAGAGATACAAAACAGATAGAAAGAGATGCAAATAGAAAAGGTGGAGACAAATTATTAAGGATGATAAGGAGGGAGGGGGGGGGGGGGGAGAAAGTTTCAGCGGCGGAATAAATTTAATATGGGACTATCAGATAAATTAATTTGATTATTTATTATATTTAAATTATTATTAACTGCTTTTTTTATTTCAAGGGCTTCTAAGTTGTTTAATCTAATTCCCGATCCATTTTTATGCAATATTTTAGTTCCAGAGATTTTATCGAATGAATGATTAGATTCTATTAAATGATTCGCGAATTCTGAAAAGGCATTATTGTTTAAACATCGTATATGTTCTTTTACTCTTAAATTGACATTCCGGGCCGTTTTTTCCGATATAATATAGCAGAACAATCATTACAATTAAGTTTATATATGCCCGAGTGGCTTAGTTTGTCGTCTTTATCTTTAGTATTAATTAAATATTTACCTAAATTATTATTAATGTAAAAAGCGGGTTTTATTTCAGATGGGAATTTTTTAACGCTTAAAGAAGAAAAGTTATTTGTATACAGAACTCTACGCCATTGGAATGTTTGATTTATGTTTATATTATTAGGGTTATAAGATTTGTTAAATAGGAATTTATTTGATGCTATTTGTTTCAATTTTTTATTAAGAATATTATCTATTAGTTTTGTATCATACCCGTTGTTTAAAGCGATTTGTTTAATGATGGATAATTCGTTGCAAAAATTATTATTATTCAATGGTACGGTAACCAATCTGTGAATCATGGAGTGAAATGCTGAATGTTTGTGGGATATAGGATGGTTGGATGAATTGTGAATTGTAATATCAGTATACGTGGGCTTACGATAGATATTAAATTCAAATTTATTGTTAATTATACTTAAAGTAAGGTCTAGAAAATTCAAGGTTAAGTTTTTACCTATTTCTACAGTGAATTGAATTTGTTTGTGAAAGGAGTTTAATATTTTAAGAAAAGAGTTTAATTGTCTTTCAGTGCCTGTCCAAATGCAAAAAACATCGTCAACATATCTTCTCCATAGTAAAATATTCTTTAAGAGAGGTGAATTTGAAGCAAAAATATTGTTTTCTAGGTTATTCATAAAGATGTCAGCGATAAGGGGGCTTGTAGGAGCGCCAATTGCAACCAAATTATAATTTTATTATAACCAAATAATATTATTATAACCAAACAAAGTTTTTTGTTAAAAACTTTGTGCATTTGGACAGGCACTGAAAGACAATTAAACTCTTTTCTTAAAATATTAAACTCCTTTCACAAACAAATTCAATTCACTGTAGAAATAGGTAAAAACTTAACCTTGAATTTTCTAGACCTTACTTTAAGTATAATTAACAATAAATTTGAATTTAATATCTATCGTAAGCCCACGTATACTGATATTACAATTCACAATTCATCCAACCATCCTATATCCCACAAACATTCAGCATTTCACTCCATGATTCACAGATTGGTTACCGTACCATTGAATAATAATAATTTTTGCAACGAATTATCCATCATTAAACAAATCGCTTTAAACAACGGGTATGATACAAAACTAATAGATAATATTCTTAATTAAAAATTTAAACAAATAGCATCAAATAAATTCCTATTTAACAAATCTTATAACCCTAATAATATAAACATAAATCAAACATTCCAATGGCGTAGAGTTCTGTATACAAATAACTTTTCTTCTTTAAGCGTTAAAAAATTCCCATCTGAAATAAAACTTGCTTTTTACACTAATAATAATTTAGGTAAATATTTAATTAATACTAAAGATAAAGACGACAAACTAAGCCACTCGGGCATATATAAACTTAATTGTAATGATTGTTCTGCTATATTATATCGGAAAAACGGCCCGGAATGTCAATTTAAGAGTAAAAGAACATATACGATGTTTAAACAATAATGCCTTTTCAGAATTCGCGAATCATTTAATAGAATCTAATCATTCATTCGATAAAATCTCTGGAACTAAAATATTGCATAAAAATGGATCGGGAATTAGATTAAACAACTTAGAAGCCCTTGAAATAAAAAAAGCAGTTAATAATAATTTAAATATAATAAATAACCAAATTAATTTATCTGATAGTCCCATATTAAATTTATTCCGCCGCTGAAACTTTCTCCCCCCCCCCCCCCCTCCCTCCTTATCATCCTTAATAATTTGTCTCCACCTTTTCTATTTGCATCTCTTTCTATCTGTTTTGTATCTCTTTCACTCATTGTTTTCATTTACCTATATTTATATGTGCCTGTATCTAATTAGCTTTAGTTGATATTTAGCCCTGATGAAGCTTGGGACAAGCGAAACCCGGTTGGCTATCGTTATTGATTCAAAAATAAAGTGGTGTCTTACTAAGTGTATGTTTTTTCATTCAATATGTCACACCCCAAAGTATTTGCTTCCTTCGAAAATATAAGTTAGTAGATTAATTACTATTTTGTTTTATAACAAGTACGTATAAACATAAGGGTCCAGTAGGGGGGGTATAACTCCGATCGAAAATTGGAACCGAAATATTCCGACGTCATATGATTGCCTAACTTTGAGTAAATCCACCAATTAAAAACTCTTAAAGTCTATGGAATAAACTTTCAGAGTTTTTCATTGGTGTGTAGTATAATAAGAAAGCTCCGAATGGGAATTGTACTGTCTATATATATATTGGCATATCTATGGTTTTATAGGACCAATTTGTTTCATACGAAAAGCCGAAAGATATCGATCTAGTGAGTGGTTTATTTATGGGTGCAGTGTCTTGATTACCTACGTGCACAGGCGTGTCAATGATCTTAGTACTGCAGCAAAAAATATTATTGCAAAAGCTTTTGAGAAAGGTACCTACTCTAGTTTAAGACAAAATTACTGAAAGTAATAATATCAATTTTAAATAATCAATTTAAATATTTTGGAACGAATTTGAAGTTAAAATTTTAAATTAATTTCTATATGATGAAAATATTTAGTAGGTATTCTAAATATTTGATCTTGGTTGTTTCGAAGCTAATCTATGTATCTCTGTAGGTAGGCCGGATAGGATTTCAGATGTGCACAATGTTTCAAATTAAAAACTTTAGCACGAAACGAGCTGCTGTGCTCTTAATTTATTATTTTTAAAAAGAGTTTCATTAAATAAAATGATCTACATTAAATAAATATAATAAATTGCTAGTGGTAATCATTTACATTTTAAGGATATGATTCAATCAATTAACCTGTCATGTATAAATTGAATGAATTCTAAAACAAAACTTATATATTTTCATAAATGAAAATGTGCTGAAAATTGGATGGATGCATGGTGTGAATTCTTTATGTAATGGCCACAAACAATTTTCATTTTTGATTAATTAATTTACTCCATTCGCCCTATGACGTTGATAAATTATTCGCCATTTGTAAAGTAAAAAAAATCGCCTGCACCACAGTGGCTACTTTTCCCTTTACATACGATATGTACACAATAGAGTATAAAAAATCACTGGATCGAAGATTAAGGAATTACGTCACTATGGCACTTATTTAATATACATAACATTATAGAAAATAGAAACAAAGGAAATGCGCCAATGTTATGGTCAATTGACACTGAAGTTTTCAAAAATTATTCAAAGACCGAGAATTAAAAGTCTGCATTTATTGTTATTACATTGCCCTATTGAAGCTTATTTATTTATTGTTTTAAAATAGATAAACAGTTACCTATGTCCTAATAGAATCTTATAAATACATTAAAATATAACACATACTGACTCATAGTGGAGAGACGCCGTTTTCATATTCCGACTGTACATATTATATGCATGTGGGTACTCGTAGTAGGAAGGGACAGATGAAAGGAATTTTGAAAGTCTCAATCAAATCTCCCCTTCAAGTTGAAGGTATTATAACTATTCCACAATATTTGCTGCAACGGATTCGGTTTTAAAAAATTTAATAATTACCGATAAAAAAAATATCATTCCGCTGCAATAAAATGTAAATAAATTACCGTGAAAACCATCATAATTTATATAAAGTTTAAATTAACAGCACTCGAAAAAAAATTGCAAATTTATTAAGAATCTCTTCAAATTATTGGTAATAAGGTTAAAAATTGGGTTGCAGGCCGTTTCCTGATAATTTTTTAGTAAATTCCTAATACATCAGGACCGTTTTCATGCACCTGAATTTGCCTTGATAAAATATAAGGACGATATGCGAAAACATTAGAATTTTTATAAAAACGTGTTCCGACATCGTGATAATGTATTCGTATCTTACTAAAGTAAGGAAATAATCAGGAAACCTATTAATTCATTCGTTAAGGGCCTGCAATTCCATTTTTAAACGGGTTAGCAATAATTTGAAGAGATTCTTAATAAATACGGAATACTTATTTTTCTCCGTATATACTGCTTTAATTCTTATCAAATTTCCCCTGGTAATTCGCCAAATACCTTTAATGCTCCGTACATCTATGACTTTCGTTCGTTTTTTTTCTAATTTTAGTCTAATTTGATTCCATCTCCTCGTCTAGTGTGTGTGCTTGTGGTGCAGATTTTCAATTTTATGAGCAATATCGGTAAGTAGGAGACAAATACATGACCAAACGAATAGTTCAAAAAAAGTTAATGTATCATAACGTGAAAGTTAGTTAATGTTTCGTGATAATATCACTAATACAACTAGCCGCCGGATTTAATCAGCGTCATGATCATGATATTGGCTTTAATTGGGTTCAACTTGTCCCCAATGAGCAGCATATTCTGTATACGGATTGCACGCCGGTGACTCATGGATGCGATTATTCAATGCAATTATAAGTGTTGATATTATAATCAGGGTGATTCAGAATACCCAACCCGATGACTACCTACCTAACCTGTATTGTGTATTATTAATGTTCCTACCATTTTTGAAATCTCCTTTCGGGTCATGACGTGATTTTGATGATATTATGATTCCATAACATATAAGATGAATTGATTATTTGTTTGTTTATGTTAGAAAATTAAATAAAACGTATTTGTTTATTTTCATAGATAATTGGGCGCTGTACACCAGTGCAGTCCAAAATAACTGAAAAGCTGTGTCTACCGATAAACTAGAGAAAAAATTCCATGTAAAAAAACGACAGATTTATGAAATTTGATTGAAGCCTGTGACCACAGACATAGGAATTAATAGACGAGAAGATTATGGCGAGGGGTAAAATCAACTGTTGAAGAACGAAGGGAGCAAGGCTGACTGTGATTCGTCAATAAATCAATCTGACAGTAAATAGGCATCTCGCATTATAATATCACCATTTAGTTCTTAAAAGTAAAATCTGCTTTTGAATGAATAGACATTTCTACATGGGAGCGCAAATTACTCGCCACGTTATGAACTAATTTGCGAAGTCCAAATTCGGCAAAGTAAGGCAGCTTCTATTTTCAGAGTCGTAGTTAGTTTCAGAGTATTTAGTTAAGACACTTTTACAAATGTCTCATAATTTACTTACCCCAGTAAACAACGATGAGCACACTTGAGAATCGCTACATTGTGATGTGATAGTATATGTTTCTAAAACTGATCCATATAATACGGTGTGAATAAGCTTAAAATAAAGTAAAATAATGCTTACTTATGGAATGTAATACGACAATTGGGTTTATTCTCTTTTTCACATCTATTTTTACAAGTTTTCATAGTACAAGTCAACATTTTGCCGTGTTATTTCGTAAAATGAACCGATGATGCCTCGACCATAGTTCGCACAAGAATGATGACGTCACGTTTTCAAATTTCACTTGAGGCCATATGCGAGCCCAGCCGGCTCAATTGAACCGGTATGGGGAGTGGGGATAATACGCTTTTAATCACTTAGGGCAGGTCTACTAATATTCATATGTCTATGCCTGTGACAGACCACGCTGTGCGCTATATTTTCATGGCTTGGCCTATTTCCGCATACCGCTCGCCATACACTCCCATTGGCGAGCGATTTTCTGAAATACGCCAAGCCATAATGCGTATAGCGTAATGTGTCGCTTTCGTTTTTTCTGAATTTTCGGAGATAGTGAATAAAAAACAAACATTTACGATATGCACAAATCAATCAACTAACAGGCGAATTAAATTATAGTTGGTTAGCACAACAATCAGAGGAAGATGATAATAAAACGGCTATTTTTAAATACTTAACGCACAACAAAATTCACAGCTGAACTTGAAAAACAGCATACAGCCTTACCTTTGAAAATATAGCAACAAACGCCACTGCCGGACACTAAACGAATGAGTCAATATTATGTCGTTTTCATCAAGTATTCAAAATCTATAAAAACCAGTCACCATCTTAAAAAAAAACAACCGTTCAAAATCATCAGAGATTTGTGTAATATCCTGCTTTGTCCTCTCGTAACGGAACGGTAAATAATTGCTCGTGTTGGAGAGATCTCGAGTGGAAGCTGTATACAAAAATTCAACCGCAGGAGAATTTGTATGGGTATGAACAAAAAATACTCCCTAGAAATACCGATGTGAAAGAAAAAATATTTCGACAACTTACATTCGTCCAATTTAGATGTCCCTTCGACATCTAAGCTCCAAACTGGTCAATGAAATTGATTATTTATCTGTTCATAAAAGGATTTCGATATTTAAATTTTTCTTCGATTTCACCAAAAGTAAGGACAAATGGAGCCTACTTAAGACACACGGACGCCCACCCCAAACTTATCTGTCTATCTCTACAGTGACTGAAAGTATATATTGCCTAGAAATGTCATCTATGATAAATTAATACCATAGACATATGAATATTAGTTATTTTCTGTTGTTAATTCTACTTAGTACCTAATTTATAAACAAATATACACTATGAACTCTTAACATACTTAATATATTCTTAGTTATAGTTGCAAAATTTCTCAAATACAGATATATTCATAGACATATGAATATTAGTAGACCTGCCCTAAGTGATTAAAAGCGTATTATCCCCACTCCCCATACCGGTTCCATTGGAGCCGGCTGTGCTCGCGTATGGCCTCAAGTGAAATTTGAAAACGTGACGTCATCATTCTTGTGCGAACTATGGTCGAGGCATCATCGGTTCATTTTACGAAATAAAACGGCAAAATGTTGACTTGTACTATGAAAACTTGTAAAAATAGATGTGAAAAAGAGAATAAACCCAATTGTCGTATTACATTCCATATATAAGCATTATTTTACTTTATTTTAAGCATATTCACATCGTATAATATAGATCAGTTTTAGAAACATAATATACTATCACATCCGAGAAACGTCTGGACGCGAAACACAAAGCTGGTTGGTTGCTGGGAAGTAAATTATGAACATTTATAAAAGTGTCTTAACTAAATACTTAAACGAAATATTCGACTCTGGAAATAGAACCGAATTTTTTTGCCGAATTTGGACTTCGCAAATTTGTTCATAACGTGGCGAGTAATTTGCGCTCCCATGTAAAAATGTCTATTCATTCAAAAGCAGATTTTACTTTTAAGAAGTAAATGGTGATATTATAATGCGAGATGCCTATTTACTGTCAGATTGATTTATTGACGAATCACAGTCAGCCTTAGTCCCTTCGTTCTTCAACAGTTGATTTTACCCCTCGCCATTATCTTCTCGTCTATTAATTCCTATGTCTGTGATTAATACATAGCACTTTTGTCAGGAAGTTATTGGCTCTACATAATATTGTACAATTATGACTTATTTTGGGTGGGTTTATTACGTTCTGGGAGATGGGTTACATAGTGTTGTCATATGTGTGGCAGACCACGCCATAAGCGCGCTATATTATCGTGGCTTGGCCTATTCCAGCATATCGCTTGCCATACATTTCGATTGGGATTTTATGGCGAGCGATATGCTGAAACAGGCCTAATCATGATGCGCATATCGTAATCTGTCAGCCCCATTAAAAGTTTGAAAATTATAAGTAAATAGCTGACGTGTACCCGGCGTTGCTTGACTTTTCTCTACTTTCTATAAATATAATATGCATGTTTTATAGCGATAAACCTTCCGCAATAAATTATCTAACTACCAGTGAAAACCCTATCAAAATCTGTTTGGTAGTTTAGAAGAACTAAGCGCACAAACAGACAGAAGCGGATAGCGACTTTATTTTATACTATGTATTTAGATATTAAAACCGATGACATCAACTTTTTTTATTTTTTTTGTTTATTGGCAATTGTTTTGATACATACAGGTAGGTACATATATAATTATACAAAACATATGACAGTAACAAAAAAATCCCACAGAGGCGAAGCTTGTGCGTGGGCATTATAAGTTACGTATTTAAAACAGTGGTGGTTACATTATCTATGGCTTAAATGAAAAAAGAAATATGAATAAAGAAAAAAATATCTATAGGCATAGTACATATAGTTTGATTAATATGATTTTACTGGAGTTTTTGCGTATTTAATAAAAAACAGTTTAAAAGAAGTTAACTTTTTTTTTTACTTACTTGATCCTTTTCTACCGCTGCACGGAGAAACATTGATAATGCTAATTTATTATGCATCTCTTCAAATTATTGGTAATACCGGATAAAAACGGGATTGCTGGCCTTAATAATGAATTAACAGGTTACCTGATAAACTTTAAAAAAATATATATTCTTAATAAGTTTATGAAAATACGAATATGTTTGCAATGTAACAAAAATGTATCGTTATGATATAGTATCAAGGCAATTCGACAAAACATTATTTAATCGAGGTTTTATTAATAAGGCCTGTTAATTTATCGTGAGAGTAAAACCCCATTTATATCCCTGTGGTCCTTTATACATCCCAATGAAATGATCTGTTCAATCAAAAAATCGGTATTTGATAAAGTATGGTCAATTTTGTTAAGGTGAAATCGGCCTCACTTCGGGCACACTAGACAAGCCCCCAAAATACTTCATCGTCAACGTACTACTCGTTCATCTCTTCAGTGGGCGATATCGATCCAGGTTGATTAATACGTGGCGTTTCATGGGAGTTGTCGCATGTAAATATATACACAGCATTCGATGTAGCTACAACAAGGTTGATTGAAAATCACAAACATGAATACAAGAAGGAATTAATAATAAAGAAAGGTACACAAGTGTTCATTAGGTAGTGAGATGTTGGGGCAAGATAAAATGGGCGTTGGGATTAACAGACAATTTACATTTAAATTCAGATCATAATCAACTAGAAGGAAAATAAGTAAAGAAGTGTGTGAATAAAGAAAGCAATACAATGTCACGATGCATTGCTCCATGGAAGGAAGAAAATAAAACAATCAATCTATATTGAACTCATCTGAAAAGGTCGAATCATTTGTTAATAATTAAAGTAACAAGAGAGACTCCCCAATCGAGCATACTTTCTTCAAATTAGATAGGTACCTAATTAATAAATAAAAAATAGTTAATTTTCATTTTGGTTCCCGACTTTTTTTCGCCTAAAAACATAATTTCACAGGAGACCAAAATGTGAAATTCATTATAAGATTGATTATAAACTGGTTAAAGTAAACCAGGAACGTCCCTTAAGACTTTGTATTTTTCGTAGACAACATACTTAAGTAAGTGGATCTAAGTAGCTTCTATTTACCAGCCCAGTGACCTGCCAACCCCGACCCATTTCAACAGGTGAATTAGACCCAACGAAAAGAATTAGTGGCGTTGAAGTGGTGCTTACTAAATCAGAGGCGGGATAATACGATAATAGCAACGTTGAGAAGAAATGAAGGAAAAAAGGAACAAGTTATAAATGGATGGGTCGATAAACATACGAGTTAGATATAATTACATAGCTAAGGTAATAGAATAAAACAGTTTAATAACGATGATATATGTTTTACCTACCTGTGCTTGGTCATTATTATAAAGTTTACAAGATCAGTTCGGTTAGATTAACTGTTGGTTAGGTGTCGGATGAAACCTTCTGAATTAGTTCATTCTAAATTAGTCTCTACACTCTCCTCCATACGAAAAAAAGACAAAATAAATAATACATAGTAGGTAACATTGCCAGAGAACATTCTAAAGTTCTATAAACAACTGATGAGATGACTGTCTCAACTGGCAAGTTCCTCATTAGTTGGGAGGTAATGGCACCTGCTCTTGAATCTGCAGAAGACAAACACAGCTGAATCATTAGACCAGTAGTTTTCAAAGTGCGCTGTATCACCCTTTAAACGTGACTCCAAAGAGGGTGCATAAAGAATCCTACATGTTGGTACTAGTGAAAACAATAATATGTAGTCTGGAGTTCAGGGTACAATTGAAATCATCATCATCACCAGGGCTACAAGCTTCGTAGAGTTCTGGCCACCAAAAACGCTTCCGTTCGGACTCGTGTCGTTATCCCGAAGTTCACCTAAGTTTATTATGCCCAAGGATGCCATTTTAGCTTCCACACCGTCCAGTCACCAAGTTTTTAAAGGTACAATTATTAACTAGTGGTAAAGGTAGGTACCTACTCAAATTGAAGTAACAGAATGAAGATATATTTTTTAATAGTATTAACAGAAAATATATTTTTTAATAGTATTAATTTAGAAAAAAAACACTCATGGGGTCAAATTTTCGAATTTTTTTCTTGATCAAAGTCCAAGTCCAAGAATATCACATTAAATTGTACTTCAAAGGTATAAGATGGAGAGGGCACTAGACATGATGTTATTAGACCAAGGGGCGGAGAACCAAAGAGTTTAGGAATCACTGCATTGGAAGAATGTCATTATTTGCTGAGACATGTACCACACAACGAACTGGCATTTGAAACGCAATATGCAAAACGGTTCTGTTTATTTACACAGTGCGCCAGTTATGATTATTGCCAAGGTCAATAGGAAAACGGAGGGGGCCAAACGTCAAACAGATCGGAGCTGTACGCTCAATTAAACTTGATCCTCGATCCTCGGTCATAATAATATTATTCCGTGTCGGGAACAAATAATACAAAAGGGGAATGCCATGAGCCATGAGGTAATCCATTGCGCTTTCCACACTATTATGCAGAGCTTTGGATGTTGAAGTTGAATGGCTACATGTTTTATTCATTTATCTCCTATTCGCGGAACATTATGTCGTTTAGAGGAATGTTAAGTTTACCGTAAACAATCGCCAATTTGCATGATGTAATTCTGATGACGCGGTGAATGCTTTATGTGGTACTACCAATACTTCAGAGGTTCAGAGCACAGACGCAAAGGTCGAGGGTTCGATGGCAGCCTAAAGGGTTTTTAAGCAAGAGGCCAATATTTACTGAGTTTGTCTGAAGTTAGGCTTTCTGTATATGGCTAGAAGATACTTCACACAGATCATATAGTTAGTACGTTCGTCTCATGTATTTGGTATCCGATTAAAATAAATGAAAAGGAAGCGTGCGGCCTGAAAATTGCGTTTTTACATTTCCATAATGCAACAAAAGTTAAGTAGAAAGATTTTTGGAGGATTGTGATCATCGCCAGTTTAAATGGGTTGTTGGCTAAATGATTCTGTGGTTCTCCAATCCGCAGAATCCAAGTTTGCGTGATTACTCTCAGTGTGTAATAATGAGAATTCGGATAATTCCAATTTAGTTTTTTATTTTTACAAAACTCACTTATAATAATTTTATGAAAAAATAGATCGCGTACACTAGAGGAGATTTAGGGCTAACCTGACGGCTAGACTGCTGGAGACAGAATAATATTATTTGCCGCGCGAGGTATCGGGAGTCGCTATATGCACAGCGACTAGTCGACAGGGGGCGTGGCCAACATATCCGAGCATACCCGAGCTGTTCCGAGTTGCAAAATCAGTGAAACGCGGTGGCCTGCTCGCGTCAAGGCAAGAAAAACATCCCAGTTTTCAAGTAGTTTAGCGGCTACGCTAAGTTTGAGTAACATGGTTTGTGATTCAAAAGAAAGTGTCCCCTTAATACCGCCTGCTCGCGTCAAGGCAAGAAAAACATCCCAGTTTTCAATTAGTTTAGCGGCTTCGCTAGGTTTGTGTAACATGGTTTGTGATTCAAAAGAAAGTGTCCCCTTAATACCGCCTGCTCGCGTCTAGGCAAGAAAAACATCCCAGTTTTCAATTAGTTTGGCGGCTACGCTAGGTTTGTGTAACATGGTTTGTGATTCAAAAGAAAGTGTCCCTTTTATACCTATACTTCACTTCGGGTATGCTCAGATATGTTGGCCGCGCCCACTGTCGATTAGTCGCTGTGCATATAGCGACTCCCCGAGGTATCGCGCGCAGGTTTACAATGATACCAGACTCACAAGAATGTAGGTAAAAATAATTTTGTCGTTATTTTCGGGAGATGTAAACTCCCTATAATTTACCCTACAGATTAAAAAAATAAATAACTAACTAACCAACACACAATTTCCCGAAGGGCTAGCCTGAGAGGACGGACCGCCAAACAACTCGGTCTTGGCACACCTCCTTGCTTCATTCACATTCATACATCGTCTCATACATACTCTTCCATTATTCTGACGCTTGACATAGCCATACATTGACGTGCCATGTCTTCCTCGACTTCTTCTATTCACATTTGCGTCATATATTTTACATTCCTTTCTTCATTCATTCGCTCTACATGCCCAAACGATCTAAGCACAACGCTCTATATGCACAACGGTCAGTTGATGCGTGGCCATTTTTGAAAGTTCGATCGAATTCCTATACCAAAAACAAATCATTAACTTGTAAACTCAAAATATGTTTAATAACACTACGATAATATCAACTACTCTTAGTGAAAATATGAAAGAGATAAATAACATAGCCTTAACATAACTAATTACTGTGCTGGTGCGTACCTTTATACAAAACAGTTGTTGTTTGATGCAATGCAATGGTTTACTTTTCCAGCATAAACATAGCGTTTGCTGTCAAATCCAGTAATTGATGGCCGCTAATACGGCATTATTACGGTTAACGGTCCAAAAAGGGCCTTCCGGCTTCCGAAGACGCAGGCAAGTATTTAGAACAGATTTATTTGATGCTTTCGGAACATTCGTGCTGCAATCGTGAAGGGAAATGATTAGAAATAAATTAAAAAGTTATGATGAAATCATATTATATGTATTGTGTATAGCTTGTTGGTTGAAAGATGAAAACCTTTGCAGCGTACAATTCCTCTCAACCAAGGAATTAAGAACAGGTATCAAGGAAGTCGCAAAGGCAGACAAAATAAGTAGATAATAATAATAGAATTTGTTTTAAGGTTAAACGGAGCGTACGTTATAATCTGCGGGTTCATAGATGACGTTAATTTAATTATTTTATGAAAATACACTTTTTGCAAGTTACGCTTTGAAACATTGCGACAAATTATTTTTTTGCGCCCGTACAACGTAATATTCATACGAATAAATACTTTTATCCATATAAAAACTCAATTCTTTCAAGAAAGGCATACAAATACAATATTGTATCGGTGATTCAATCACTATCAATAATATTTTGATGATTGGTACAGCACCGTTTTTGTTACAGTAAGGGCGCTGTACAAGTACCTTTTCAACGCCCTAAATTATTAACTATAAATAGCAATGTATTATAACAACTTATGGCTGAGGTATTTTTGTAAAGCGACGTTTTAACTAAAGGTGGTTTTTTTACATATAGCCAAACGGTGGTTACTTTCCGAACAGCCCTCATATAATATTATGTATCCCTTCACTTCCACTCTCTATTACCTACACTACACTATTACTCTACTTCCACTTTCTGCGTACATAAGAATCTGCGTAGGTGCACTCATTTTGTATATTGGTTCCTCAGAAAACAAAAGTAGGAGACGTTGAAAGTACGTTAATATGGATAAACATGAGAAATAAAAAAATAAAAACAGTGTGAAAAAGGTGCAAAGTGTGGCGGTGGCCAGTCTACCAAGAACCGTGAGAAGGCGTGTGTGGTGTGTACAAGTATGTATGTGGGTTATCCGTAACACTGATTTACAAACATAGTTTACATGCTTCCGAGATGAAAACTGCGCGAAATCGAGACGTATAGGAAAGGGGGAGGTATTGATTGCTAAGTAATTACATTGCTACGATTCCGGAGCCGGGAGGGCATTCTGCATCATCTTCGATACAGAAAATCTGTTGCCACTGCACTGTGATCAAGAATTCTCGCTCTTACAAACTCTATAAAATAATTAAACACGACCAAAAACCTACTGAACAAATAGGGTTACAGATCTGAGAGCTCCAGTTTACCGTTTTCACGTGAGAACAGGTCGTTTTTGTGATAAACAGTTCGGCAGTGGAACGACCTTCCAGCTTTCATGTTTTCTTTCCCATACAGCTTACAGGTGATCTCTTTCCTCTCCTTACAAAAAGACCTTAGCACAGCATCTCCAAAGATGTCAAAGATCCTGTGAAAAACCTTTCGGTTCCAGATCTTTGGTTGGCATATCGCATTCAATAGTATTCAAGATCATTTATTGTAACTGGTAGAAATCTATAGTTAAATCGTGGTTCAATATGAGGCGATTTTTATTCAATCCCCTACGTATTACTTTGATGTTTTACAAATAGTTTAGTCATATAATACACTTAAACTCTGTTTTATACAACGTTTATAATCGAAATTACGATTGAATTGACCAAAAAAATTGTTTTAATTTGCTTGTATTTCCATACAATCGCTTACGGTTATAACGAAAGAGTTTCATGTACATTATATTGAAAAACATTGGGTGCCAAGTGGAATACTGCGAGCATTCACAATTGCTAAGGTAGTCCCGAAATACATATAAATATCTAATAATTAAGAATAAAATTATATCCGCAAGTACTAATGTGGTACCAATACAAAGATTTATTTTACTCCTGCCTATCGATTTGATGGGCCATGCGCCTTGACCGTAAATCGCCTCCCTGCCTTCAAACGGTATAAAAACTGCCGGGGAATAGAAGGTAATGCCGCTGGACTTACCTGATTTATTCCTATTCCGCCATAATTGCCACAAAGAATGTGGACTGAACTGGTGCACTTGAGATCAAAATGAGCGACTAATGCAATTGCAATTAAATCCGTCTCCGCTACTGAGCATATTAATTACAGCGCAATTAACATGGGAAAAAATGACAACGGTTTAGCAAAAAAAAAGAGCAGAGTTGCACTGGAAAAAATCGGCCAAACAACTGAGAACAATAAATCTAATTTAATTCATCGATGACTAAGCTAAATTTTAGGTTAAGTAGAATTACGCATAATACAGATATATGACAGGTGACATGACGTGATTTAGAGCTTGGGGCTTTGTAATAAAACGCTACATTTACTTTGACTTTCGTTCCAATTATTACAAATTGATTATTGCATAATACTTTATTAAACTTTATAAACAAACATAATATAATATAATGATTATTGATCGGTATAAAAAGTTTTTTATTATTTATTTATTATTACACGCCCTAATGGGCTTTTACACACTACAAAGTTTAATAGAAGAGTATCACAGTTATTATAAATTCTACAAAATTAAAACAATAAAGGAAACATAATACAATGAAAAAGAAAAAATATTAAATGTTACAACAAAAGCATATAATAAAATAAGATA
Source organism: Hesperophylax magnus (assembly GCA_026573805.1). Taxonomy (NCBI): domain Eukaryota; kingdom Metazoa; phylum Arthropoda; class Insecta; order Trichoptera; family Limnephilidae; genus Hesperophylax; species Hesperophylax magnus. The sequence continues at coordinate 13,037,240 of JAIUSX010000121.1, forward strand.
TAAATAGATATCCAAAATAAAAATAAAAATATATATATTGCGGAAATTATAGATGTCTATTTGTGTCTCGATATATAAAAGAATTGAAATAAACAATATTTATATTGATTATTTTTAAGATGAAATATATCTCCCAGATCAGAGTATTTATTTCCGAGACTGTGAAGTCTTGGAATCGGGGAATTTTGATAAGACAGTGCCCTGGTGTTGTAAAAATAAAAGGGTAGTAAATTTCGGCAAGATCTTTTGGGTATGTGAATGCTGATTAATTGGAGTAACTCAGGACAGTCAATTTTGTAATGGAGTATTTTATGTAGTACTATTAAATCTGTGTTAATTCTTCTTTCTGAAAGTTTTAGTAGGGACAATTTATCTAGTAAGTAGTCATAATCAATGTTTTCTACAGGAATATGCAGATTATAGTTTATATACTTCAAGAACTTATGTTGAATCTTTTCAATGTTATCGGAATGAATATTGTAAAAGGGAGACCATAACGTAGCGTTATACTCTATTGGCATCTAACAAAGGTTTTGTACAACATGATAAATGTGCCTAAATTATTGAAGTCTTTTGAAACTCTCAAAACAAATCCAAGAGTCTTGAGAGCCTTATTGATAATGTTATTAATATGATACACAAAAGTTAGTTTGCTATCGAACAATATACCTAGGTCAATAATTTCACTGACGCAATTTAAGTTTTTATCATTTAATGTATATTGAAAAAATATTGGATTATTTATTCTGTAAAAATTAATGAACTGACATTTATTTATGTTCAATGCAAGTTTGTTGATAGAGCACCATTCAATGATGAGCTCCCGGTGTATTTTTCTATCTACAAAAAAAAAACAATGGTCGCAATTGCTGTCACGGAAGATGTCATTGCCATTGGTTAGAAAAAATACTACAGCCTTACTCCCAACGCGAACAGGGCATCAAAATCATGAACACATTCAAGTATACTAGTCAAGTATAATACATGAGCTGAAGACTTGTACAAGTATTTATGCACAAGTATACTTGTCAAGTATAAATAAAATAGTATAAATATATAAGCACCAGTATATTAAGCTGATATTGTGATGAAGCCCTTTATTTAAAGAGAAGTAACATTGTACCTACCTAATCAGTGTCTCACCAGTACAGGTGTGACAAAAACAAATCGTTTATGAACATATTTGTATTTACCTTTTACCAAATCTTATTTTATTTTATTGACATTTACTTCTGCATATTTAGCTTATTCATTTTGTTACTATTTTTGTTATTATCATTTTGTTATTATTATGTATTTAAACATCCATGTATGTAAATTTTTGGGCACCATGCCTGTTTTATGTACATAAAAATAAATAAATAACTGATCGGCCAGACACTTTCAAGTAACTTGTTCTGGGGAACAACAGATGTAGGTAGTTGTACTGAGAGATGCCACCTATTTTATCCATGGCGTTCACTGGCAACGCTTTGACTTTCATTGAACTCTTGTTAGCTATTAAAAATGTGAGAAGGGCAGGAAACAACGTCCTGTTTGTTTGATAATTAAAAATTCTAAATTCTATTTAAAAAGTTTTTACCACACAAAAGCAAGTCGGGAATCTTGATCAAACTTGTGCAATATTCGTGCCACACACGCTAGATACTTGCGCAAGTCTCAGCTCAAGTATACTTGAAGGTGTATAGCAGGCCTAATAAGATAAGAGCAATGCGAAAACTTTTGAAGTACTCAAAATATATTATGCAGTTGACTCGAAAAATATTGTGATTGCTGATTTTTTTGTATGAATAAATATTTCAATATTCTTTGATTATCGTATAATTTGAGAGACGGGTTTAGGTACCGCTGCCCCGGGAACCATTTATTAGGTAACCAACACCTCTACCATAGGTCACCCCAAGTGGTTTGCTGTTTGGTGATTTAGTAGAGAGTGATTGGGTGAGGTGTTCAGGATGCGCCTGCCCCCCTTCTGCGTAGCATACCGGATCGGGAGAGGCAGGTTTGGGCAGACCCTTTGACCTCTCCAACTGGTTTCTATTGACCCATCGCTTTGCATCGCAGCGCGAGGAATAGATCATACGTCCGTAACTCCTGGACACACTGATCTCTAGATTCCTACCCAGCCCTCATATATTTTTCCTTCCCAGAACTTCCTCTCCACACAGCATCCCCAAATATGACGTAGGCATACACGGATATCATATTTAGTGAGTCTTTATAAATAGGAGCTCCCTCGACAAAGTGAGGCTAGATTGCAAATCAATTTTACTTTTAATTCAAAGGAAATGGATATTTCCCTCGTATGCAATGATCAGTTTATTAATTAGCCTACTGTAAATTACATAAGATAATAAACGATCCATCGAAAGTTACGAAATAAGACAGTAAGGTTAACCATAGAATCGAGTAGATACTTACCTACATATATATGAAAGAAAATATACTTCTAAAATAAAGATAAATGCCACATCAAGATTGAAAAGATAAAAAAGCTGTCAAAATAGGCAACGACTCGAAAATCAAAAAGGTCACACAACCTTCGTAAAAAGAAAGTCAACCAGCCATTTCAAATTAGATAAGCAATCAACAACAAATTGTATGATGATCGTGTGAAAGCCTACCGCCTAAAAATGCGCTCATAAAACCCTGTAAATGTAGTTTGTTCTGTTTTGTTGTGTTTGTGTAAACAAGAATTCGAGAACTGCATACCAGCAAAATGCATTGTTTTATTTATGCCAAGGATTTATGACTTCATTTTCACATAAACTCAGCTCACAGAGAGTGTAGTTACATGTCATGCAATTTAATAAACCGAACAAATTATTGATATTTTTATAAAAATATCAATAATTTAAAGTACATATAACCTTCATTAAATTACAGACAAAATAAGAGGTTGAATGATAGGAATATATTGGATCACTTCTAGCAGCAATGAGTCATGAAATTTCCACAGCGTTTTGGTCCGGAATCTCAAGGTTAACGAAACTATTGTCACATGAAAAAATTTTAAACTTTGAAAAAAAAAATTTAAAAAAGGACTAGGTTCCATATTGTTAGATGTTATTTTTATTTTTAAAATGTTCGCTACATACGCTGGTTATTGAGAAAACGTCCTTTGAAATTTTATAGAATAATTTAAGCAAGAAACGAGGACAAGGAGTACTACAGATCTAACAGTAAAAGTCCTTTTCGAAGATGATGCAATAATACTTAACTGAAAGCCAAAATGACGTGTGTCGTACTCGAAGGCAATTAATAATCAAAGATAATTTTTGGTTACTACATTAAATAAAACAGACTAGCCTTCAATATACGATATAACTCATTAACTGCATTCAAAATAAACACTAAACATTCAGGTTAATTGCAAAGAGGACCTTCACTTTTGGCAAGGACTCGAGACAAGAACAAGAACAAACACAAAGATAGGCACCGTGGCATTACTTTGACAAGAAGTTAATACGAGCGTCTGGACGTTTACACAAATATATAATGGTTGAAGAACGTCTTTAGTCTTTAGGTCACAGTCACAGCGATCTAAAGCTGGCATAAAGTTATTTGCAGTGCAAGAATTCAGCACATTAACTTTTTGCCACAAGACGAGGAGTTCTCGCAGTAAGGAGCAAGGTTGAAATATAATTTGAGATACGTTAGCTTATTTTTGACGAAAGCGTCATTTTACTATATCTTTGTGTATGTACATTTGTACATAGGTCTTTTCATGACCACTCTCAGGCCCAGTGTTTCGCAGAAATTCACATGTAACATTGTCGTCAAATAGCCACCCAATGCCAATTTGGTTTTTAGACAATTGAAAGGTTGAATCAGAACAGGACAACATCATGTTGTTAAGATTTTCGGCTTATTACAACTTGATGAAATTAAAACGCACCTAGAATCAGCGTTTAACGGGGACCTATCAAATGTAAAAAAAAATGGTCATTTGATGACAATGTTACATTTGAATTTCTGGGAAACAACTTTTCCTTAGCTTTACTAAATACCGTTTATTTGTAAACATGGATTTTTTTATCATTCCTGTGTACCGTTTTCGGTCAGTTACAGTATCGATAGTAGAAATTTGAAAAATTTAGTAAATAATTATAATGAAAACAATGTTTACCGAAACCAATTATTCAGGATAGGTCATAGAATAAAGAAGAACACTATAAATTAATTAAAAAAGGAAACCGATGTCATCACTGCCTTCGTACCTTTTGGTTCTAGTAATAAATAAACCACTCACGTACTAACCCATTTAGCACGCGCTCTGATTCTCTTATACTTGCCTGACATCGTGTATCACCATTTCATTTGAATTTCATAATGATTGTGAAACACAGTTCTGCACATGAAATTTAAGCAAAGAATGGCCAGACTTTTAGATCCCAAAACACGTCCACATGGCGTGATTCATGTGTTCTTCTTTATTCTATGGGTTAGGTCTAGGGGAGGCAACAATATATCACTCACATCGCAGATACCTACTTGACACAACCCTTTGTTAACGGATTATCATATTGGACGTGATATCCATGTGAGAGGTAGAAAATAGGATCCTTAAGACGGGACAATACCCCAAAATAAAGTCGGAACCATAACGACGTAAATGAAGGAGCCATGCACAGATTGTATTGCATTGGACAGACTTACGGTTGAATTTGCCTTAGCAAATCTCTAAAATAAAGTGGGAATCTTAAAGTCATAAGTGAAGAAGTCATGTAAAAAATTATACGGTGAGCGGACAGGCGTAATGGACGGACCTACGGTCGAATTTGTCCTAGCAGTCCTAGAAAATTGATCTTTCCGTGGGGTTTAAATTAATTATTTCAGATGAATGTCTTACTAAAATCTCAGATGTTTCTAAACGAATATATCGGGAAATTACTAATTCACCGTCTAGAAAAATAAAATCTGGTGCTTACCGCTAATTTTATAGATAAAAACCGTTTTGTAAAATTTTCAAACCGTTTCACCTAAAATATTTTAACGGTAAAGTACAGTTTTATTGATCTTAAATATAAATAACTTACATCCATAGGTGTTGGTAAAAATATATACATTATCGTTACAAATTCGTCGGAATTAATTAAATGTGGGCCTCGAGCAAACCCCCGTTATTAGAGTCTTGTGTCGACTTAAACATGGTGGCTGAAAGATATGGAGGCGAACACCGCATCCTTATGCATAAGGAACTCGAAGGATACAGCAGGAGTCCGGCAGGAGCCGAGGCGTTTCCTAAGTCCCTCCAAGTAGCGGGTGATGAAGATGAGCTATGGTAGCTAATATACATTTTAGAATTCCCTCATTGCTGAGGATAGTGACCTCCATTCCAATTTCCCTGGTGAAGAAGGCTCCACTCCTCGCATTCCTGCGATGCATATAGAATTGGAGAGCCGTGGACACCCACATTTTGGACGCCTGCGATATTAATCTAAAGCATCGGTGAAATTCCTACGATTCTCCTGCATTCCACTTTGCCAGTGACCATGAATTTCTCCAGGTTTAAGGTGTTAAGTTCTCAGTTTGACTAGCAACGTGTCCAAAAATTTTAATTCACGATAGGCAGACAGTTGAGAGCCTGTATTGTGGAAGCCTAGTTCTTCCAGAATGGATATATTACATTATACTTAGACTGTTCATAGAACCTTTAGCATTTTTCTCCAGCACCCCATTTCGAGGGCATCTATCCTAATATCGAACAAGTATAATACCTATCGAGTACAATAAGCGTAAATAGTATACGTATTGAGTAAATTTATAATATAAAGACAAAACCTCCGGTAAAGGGTTTTCGGGAAACCTGTCAAACCAATGTTTAAATTAAACACGAAATAGTTTTCAGAGTGACCATAATACAACGTACCTATCCTAAAATAGAACTTTTATGAAAGGTTTCGCGTAGGTTTCAACCGGTTACGAAGAAAGTTCCGCGACGGGGTAAAGGATTGATCAGATTAAATCAGCGAGATGTAGATACAATGTAGGTACACACATGAGAAAATAGTGCCACATAACTATTCTTCGAATGGAAGTAGACGAGCAGATTAATAGAAAATAGTGCACATAACTCTTCTTCAAATCGAAATAGACGAGCGGATTAATAGAAAATAGTGATACATAACTCTTCTTCGAATGGAAATAGACGAGCAGATTAATAGAAAATAGTGCCACACAACTCTTCGAATGGAAGAAAACGAGCAGATTAATAGAAAATAGTGATACTTCTTCGAATGGAAGTAGACAAGAGCAGATTAATAGAAAATAGTGATACTACATCTACTTCGAATGGAAGTTGACGAGCAGATTAATAGAAAATAGTGATACTAACTCTACTTCGAATGGAAGTTGATGAGCAGATTAATAGAAAATAGTGATACTAACTCTACTTCGAATGGAAGTGGACGAACAGATTATTAGAAAAAAGTGATACATAACTCTTCTTCGAATGGAAGTAGACGAGCAGATTAATATAAAATAGTGCACATAACTCTTCTTCGAATGGAAGTAGACGATCAGATTAATAGAAAATAGTAACACATAACTCTTCTTCGAATGGAAGTAGGCGAGCAGATTAATATAAAATAGTGCACATAACTCTTCTTCAAATGGAAATAGACGAGCAGATTAATAGAAAATAGTGATACTAACTCTACTTCGAATGGAAGTTGATGAGCAGATTAATAGAAAATAGTGATACTAACTCTACTTCGAATGGAAGTGGACGAGCAGATTATTAGAAAATAGTGATACATAACTCTTCTTCGAATGAAAATAGACGAGCAGATTGATAGAAAATAGTGACACATAACTCATCTTCGAATGGATGTAGACGAGCAGATTAATAGAAAAACACATTACTCGCAGTACGACAAGAGGTATGTATGTATGAATATGAATCGGTCCTATTTTATGGTCTGTTCATATTGGGAGTAAAAAGTATTTCACCGATGTCTTTTTCTAGCCAATGGCAGCCTTAGACAATGTCGCAAATAATCGCCATTGTTTTCACAGCAGTTGCCGTTGAATAGAGAAGACGTGGAGAGCTTTATACTTCCAATATGAAGAGGGCTTTAATTACTGGTCAGAGATAATAAATAATACAGAGCGAAGTGTTGTTACCATCAAAGTCGACGGTGACCGGATAAATCGTCAAAATGATAATTCATCACATCTTTAAAAAGTTATATAAAGTCATGGAAAGTGATGAAACAAAAACTTTATTAACTGGGTTAAGTAGGTTAGGTTAGGTTTAAATTTTTTTTTCATCGTTTCTAATGACTTTTTATCACTTTTTAAAGGTGTTTTGAATTGTCACTGTGTTGAGTTATCATGGAACCAACCGAATGGGGGTGAACTAACTAAGCTCTTAGAACTGAAAGATAAAGTAAACTGTATGCACAATCCGGAGAAAACTTACTGATGAAATATCGTTAATTTATTAAAAATCTGGTTAAGAGTGCACTTTCCCTAGCAGAATTTGAGAATTGCCTCTACGGCACCTGTAATACTTTGTAAGATTGCCTATAGGGGCTCTGTCGTCACTTCAAGAAAAATAATATTATGTCCTGAATTCGAGACATCTATTAACACGACTCCAAACTAAATCTACTTTTACAAATGTGAAATAATATCAACTCGTGTCAGCTGCCAACAGCAGAGCTCTGCTGGCACAATACAAAGGAAGTCAAACTGTGGGGTATTTCAGAATCCATAAATTATTTATTTTTTTTAATTTTATAATAATATGTAATTTGTAAAAAAATATGATTTTATAAAATCAATATATATAAGTTTATCTATACAGGGTGTCCGGGGGTAAAGTTCAAAAACTTCAGGAGGTTTCAAGGAGGAGGAGAAATTTCATTTTTTTTTTCCTTAAAAAAACATTTTTTCATAGACCAATATACTTTTTTCTATACAATCAATTAAATTTTTTTATCCGAAAACTAGCTTAAAACGTTAAAATTTCAAAAAATCGTCTTTTTTAATTGTACTATCATGTAGAATCACCTTCCTTGCACATTTAACCCCCGGACATATTGTATAAAAAATATATATGTATTATCTACTTTTGTACATTTATATAAATTATATAGATGTATACGTTTTTTATACTTATCATATTTTGTATTATGAAGATAATTTATACATTTTTAAGCTTTTTTATCAGGGTGTGGGCCATTAGTGTCTCAAGGATTTAAATATAAATCAGAAGACAGTTTTGTAATGATTTATTTATTCATTTAAACAATTCAATAATTATGAGAGTAATATAACATGTATGAATCATAAAATTACATTCCAACATATATTTTTAATGATGTACCTACTCTCACAAAAAAGCTTCTGTATTTTTGTTTGGAGGGTGCTTTATTTATTCACAAAGGTAAGAAATTTTTGTAACTACTATTTTTAATAGTTTAAGTTCATGTGAACTTACAATTTAATTTTGAACTTTATTGGTTATAACCAAAGATATTAGAAGAACGAGATGTGCTATGCGCAGTTCGTACTGAGTGGAATTGTTTTGCCGAGTGTCGCCTGTTTTGTTCACCAATACTACTGCACACCTTCGCTTACGCTAAGGCATCGCTAAGGTATCCGCACTAATACATAGAACAGATTTCTGTGCGTACACGTCCCGATACCGTTCAAAGTACCCTAATTAGGTAGTACTCCGGCTACGGTCCGGCGGCCAACATAGCATATCTCGTTCTTCTAATATCTTTGGTTATAACATACGATATACTTTTAAATACTCTAAATCTTGTTTGTTTAAATTGTCAAATGTAATTTAATCACAAACATAATACAATGAAGAATTGGTGGTTCTGAGATATACCAATAAATACGGTGAAAGAACCTTAAACTATGTTGTACCCAAAAAATACAATAAACTAAAAACAATCAAAAATAATACCATTTGTATTGCAAGTCAAATATAATAAAAGGAAATGACTATAAGATACAGATATTTATATTGATGCCCTATTGAAGCACTTGTATTTGTAATTAGAATTGACATTGTTAGGAAAAGGAATATCATTATATGTTTGTAATACTTCATATACCTACCTATATAATATATGAAACTATTGATGTGACCATTCATTTGTACTTGTTTAGTGTATAAGTTTTTTACTGCTGTTTACATATTTATATTTATACTATTCTGTTAATTTAACCAATTGATCTAGTTGGTAATTTATCATCATCTTTATTTATACATATACCTTCTTTGAAAATTTACCAATTGCATAAAATGTTGTCACTACGTACCTGCTGACAATCTTCATAAGTAGTGTAGCATGTTTAAATATTAATAAATAAAAATAAAACTCGTCAGGTATAATAAATAATAGACGTCAGCGACAACAGGTACATAATCGGGTACATTCAACGTGAAATTGGGTGTGATGAATGAAAGTGGGTTATATGAAAAGAGACAACCTGGTAACAACGTTTGACGCTGGTGCCATTTGATGAAGACCGTAATACAATACAAACATTAAAAAACTATAACAGTTATACTGGCACTCAAATCAATGTTATTGTTTTCATAGATCGATATCCATTTTAAGGCAGCTTTTGATTTTCTAGGTTGGATACAAATGACACGGTCGGAATAAGGAGAATAAAGATGCACCATCGACACCTTCTTTTTTTATCAACCAACTGCAATCCATATCGGACCATTCTCCATTTAGACGCGGATTTGGAAAAGTTATTGTCAAATCTGAGCCCAGATCTGACCTAAAGTCCAAAATAAAATTTGAATGTAAAATGTGGCGACAAATTTATAGTCAACACATGCGACCAAAAGCCTAAAAATACCATGGACATCAATGTAGCAGCAGCATCGGGGATGACTGAAGGAATTGGGCTTGCTCAACTGTCTGAGTTTTTGACGGCTGTCGACTTATCCCTGGTGTACCAAAAACATTATAATAAAGCAAATATATGTCAAGAGAGTGAAAGAAATGTGCATTACTCGCAGTGGAAGTCACAGTGGAGCGAGAGCGTCAATCTGCTATTGAAGAAGGTTTTCTGCAGGATGGAGTGGCGGTGATCGCGAAGTGATCATACATATAGATTAAATTATACAGCCCTCTTATGTGCAGCAGCAATTATTGACAGAAAATTTGGAGAATTTTTAAACCTACAAGTAAATATTGTTGCATTTGTGCAACTGAGAACCAATTTGCTTTGCCTAAAGACCACGGATGGTACAAAAATTAATGAACTTGATCAAAACTTCCGTTGAATCGTATGATTTGATACATGCAACTTATATTGGTTGGCGACAGTAGTACTTATAAGTTAATCCAAAAGAAACCACATCCGAAGTAAATCATCGAAAAAGTGTCGCAATTATTTACTTCCAAAGAATGTGCAACAAATTATCCGCTCCAAAAGATTATTCGCTGATGTGAACGACCAAGTTTCCTTTACATCAGCGAAAGATGATAACCACACAACGGATACTGCTCATCAGAAAGGTGATTTGTCACCTATTCGATCGCATAAACAAGATACTGAGAACATGTCAAACAGAGTCAATACACTGTATGTAGATTTACACTTCAGCAACAGTTACAATGAAGTGTTCAATCAACAATTCAAAAGCTATTATTGTCAGAGTTATAAAGTGATAACTCCGTCCAAAGGTTTTTTGCTTCTTCTACCTTATGGCGTAGAATGCAGCTTATTAAGTAGACCTTTGCATCAAACGCAAGAAGTTTGATTCATGATGTTTGAAAATATAATCTTTGAAAACCCTTAATCATTAAAGTTTATGATAAGTACTACTGTCTCCGTCTGCTATTAGCCGCCCATATATCAAATTATGAGATTCAACTGAAGTTTTGAACCCTTCTACAAGAATTTCTGCTTCCATTCCAGTTGAAGGTCCAGTGTAATTTTTGTAGCAAACATGTTCTTTAGGCAATACTCCTCGGTTTTCAGCTCTTGCACAAATGCAACAATATTTATTTTTAACTCCGAGGTATAAAACTTCTCCAAATCCAACAATTGCTGCCGCACCGGAGAGGGCTGTATAATTTGTTCTATATGATCGTTTCGACCAACACCCATCCGCGATCACGTCAATCACCGCCACTCCGTCCTGTAGACAACCTTCTTCGACAGCTGCTTGACGCTCTCGTTTTGCTGCGACTTCCATGGCGACTAACGCGCATTTCTCCCATTCTCTTGACACTAATACATTTGTATTGTGGAAAAATTTTACGGACATCGGGGGTATGTTGACAGCCGTCAAAAACTCGGACAGTTGAGCAAGCCCAATTTCTGCAGGAGTCATCCCCGATACTGCTGCTACATTGACGTCCATGGTATGTTTAGGTTTTGGGTCGCATGTGTTGACTGTAAATTTGGCGCCACACATGTTACATTCAAATAGTATTTTGGACATTAGACCAACTCTTTGCTCAGATTTAAGAATAAGATTTCGAAATCCGCATCCAAAAGGAGAATGGTCCGATATGGATTACAGCTGGTTAATAAAAAAGAAAATGTCGACGATGCGTCTTTCTTCTCCTCATTCGACTGCATCATTTTTATCCAACCTAGAAAAGCAAAATTGATTTATGAAAAACTACAAATAAAAGTGGATATTGATAATGATTTGGATACCAATACAAGTATTATAGATTTTTGAATGTTTGTATTACTGAAGATTAATTTTTTCGAATGAAGCGGATGTTCTTTCACATAAAGCAGATAGTTTGTATATTAATAATTCATATCTTTAGAACTTATGTTTTACCGTTAGTAAAATAAAATACATAAATGTTAGTAAAGTAAATCACTATAACATACCAATTGTCAATGCTTTGAGAAAGACCTCTCCGGCCGATGGGTTTCTTGTTTACAATTTTACGTTTTTTGTTGTAGTACACACGTACATCAGATTTACTGTAATAAAAAAAAAGTTAACGGTATATATTTTTTTCACAACACGATAGTTTAATCGAAATTCTGAAATCCATTTTACCTTCCTCCATTATCTATATTCTCCTTAGGTATGTCGTTATATGTATTCTCAACAGGTATGCTTTCCCGTTGTTCGTGGAAGCTGGAACAAAATAAAAACATTGATTATAACTACATTTCAAGAACTTTCTAAATAAATGTGAAGGGCGTAAATGATTTTATTGTTACCTCAGTGCTTCAACATCTTTACAAGATGTGGACAAAACGTTCTTCAGTTGAGTATAGTCACATCTGAAATATAATTAAAGAACAAAATGAAATAAATATTTTGTTTTAACTACTTTATTTTAATTTATATTCGTCGACCGGTTTCGGTTGAACTCAACCTTCTTCAGGACAATAAACATTTATATATATCGACGAATATAAATTAAAGTTAAGTAAGTGGTTTTTGTATGAGACGATGTATGAATGTGAGTAAGGCAAAGAGTGTGTGCCAAGACCGAGTTGTTTGGCGGTCCGTCCTCTCTGACTACCTCTGCGGGGAAACGGCCTGATGGTTAGTTAGTTAGTTATTTAAAACAGATCGCCTAAAAAATTAGACGTATTTTCAAATGGACGAATTCTGGAATAAATAAGTACGTAACTATAAAATAATAGAAAACCTAATTTTTATTGGAAGAAAAACAAAATAATTATTTATTATATATCCAATCAATAATTAACTTCCTCAAATTAAATTCCCTAAAGTTTGAGAACTAGTATGAAGATCTTTATGCTCTTGGATACATTATCCAAAATGCCGGTAGTTTGCTTCCACCGTAAAAGTGTCTTATTATTGTACGAAATCATTGGCAGAGATGCAAATCTGACCGGGTCGCTTTCTACATATTCCAGGTACCTACAGTGTTATTATACATATTACTTGCCTCGATCCAGAAAGCTTAGAATTTGTATCAAGCCTTAGTTGGAACGCGTTCTAACATCAGATATACAGTTCTATGATATGAGATGTCAAAGTTTGCAAAGACGATTTATATATTTACCAATTTCTGATTTGAGTTTTTTGTAAAGTTTTTTAGTTTAATATTTTTAAAATGAAAAATATTTAAATAGGACATATAATTACCATTTTAGAACATACCTAAATATGCATATGGAATATTATGAAATTAGCTAGGGCATAATTATTCATTGTACAAGATTCTACACGTGGTCACTGAGGGGGGAGGAGTGGGTCACGTAGTATGGGTACATTCCCTACCTACTAACTAAAATATATAGTTTTACATTCAAGGGTCATTTTTGAAAAAAAAATGTAAATTTAAAAAAAACCTACCTGGCAATTTCAGTTTCAGAGGCCTTGGCAATAGATTTATCTCCCAAAGTACGCATTCTGAAAAATAAAACAATACCTGTCACCTTTGTTACACAATATATTAATAATTTATTTTTATAATAAATATTACCTACGTAATAGTAAATAATAATATATTCATCAAATCAAAATTTATATTTTTCTTCTTACCTTACAATGTCCACCATGCGTTTTTGTTTCGAACGAAATAGTCTTTTCTTAGAAATACGAGCACTTTTTCGCTTATTTCCCATTTTCGGAATACAATATTATTATTTACGATAAATCTTATTTAGGAGAAATCACGAAACGGAGAACAACACGACCGTCGGCGAAGCTCTCTAAGCAGTGACTGAAAGGCAGATAGCGTACGCGCGTGAGGAAGTGAGAGGGGCTGCAATAATCATGCTTAGAATCATAAGACGTAAGCGACTGTGGTGAAAATGTTTAATAAATCACGGCGTATTTCAAAAATAGCAAAAATCACTTTTGGGGTCTATTGAGTAGCATTAAAAGAAGCATTGTGATTTTTTTCATACATATAACTTGTAAAATAACAGAAATAAACGTGTTAATAATATTTTTCGGAGCATACTTTGCGATTTATTTCTATCGAGGGAATTTCAAATAATTACCGTTTCGGCTTTTGGAACAAATAGATACTATCTTAAAGAATAACATATATTTTTTTAAGAGCTTAAAAACTTCAAACTTTTAAGGAAAATATGTCGGAAATTGGATGAAATTCGAATAGTGGGCCGTTAAATTATTATTTTTCCTTTTAAAAACGCGACTGGAGACATATAACGAATGATTTGACAAATTTCATAACAAATTATCAGTAAAGCACGAATACGGTATAAGGAAGTCGGAACGCGTGTTCTTAAAAATAAAAATATATTTTCGCATCTCGTCCTATATATTTATTTGGACATGGCTGATACCGATGGTAAAGATATATTCTGAATGAATAATATTTTATTAGGAAATGGTCATGTAGTAACATTTTTAACGGTACCTTGATAGGTACCGGTAGAGGCGGCTGTGTTATACGGAGCTAAAAAATGAAAATAACTAAAAAAAAAATTTTTTTTGCCAAAACTGGGGCCCCATTGCGAGCGCAGTTCCCTCCTGTTTACTTTTAGCCCGTCGTCCTACTGGGTCGGTATCGGTACCGAATCGACCGAGACACTGCGCAGAAAAATCTCACAATGGCTGCGCTGCAAACCGTTGTGAAGTTTACTTTTCTGCGCAGGGTCTCCTGTTTTTGTCGATTCGATATCGATACTGACCCAGTGGGACGACGGGCTTAGAGTAGGTAGGTACCTATCGATAAATCAGCCCCAGGTTATATTATCACATAATATTATTAACATTACATTGATAAATGTAAGACATTAACATTACAGGCTGTAAGAGAGGTGTTTGACCCTTTGGAGACTGCAGCAAGAGAGGTGGGCTTGCAAATCAATGAGAACAAAACTAAAATCATGATGCAAACCAGAACCCCACACCGCAGAATAAAAGATAAAGTGAATTTTAAAAACTCCTATAACTTTGAAGTGGTCGAAGAGTTTGCCTACCTGGGCTCCATCATAACGCAGGACAACGAAGACCCAGTAGAAGTAAGAAAGCGCATCACAGCCGCTAACAACACTTACTTCGCGTTGCTGCCAGTGTTCAAATCCCGAAACGTCCATAGGAAAACCAAAATAACCCTGTACAAAACAATTATTAGAACGGTCTTGGCCTATGGATGTGAGGCGGGAACACTGACAGCAAAGTCTGCGGAACGGCTGGACACCTTCGAAAGAAAGGTACTTCGAAGAATTTTAGGAGCGGTGCGAGAGGGAGAGGCATGGAGAATCCGCCACAATAAGGAGCTATATGACATCTACCAAGCTCCCAGACTCTCTACTCATTTACGGCTCCAAAGACTAAGATGGGCCGGACATGTGCACCGAATGCCAAGCACACGTGTACCAAAGAAGGTTCTAACAGGACACCCGGGAGGCAAACGAAAGGCGGGCAGACCTAGGCTGAGATGGGAGGACGATGTCAGGAAAGATGCCAGAGGACTACTACATGTTGCAGATTGGAAGACGACGGCCGAGGACAGAGGGCGGTGGAGGCTCATGTTAAAGGAGGCCAAGGCTCGAAATGGGCTGTAGCGCCATTGAAGAAGAAGAAGAAGACATTAACATTTTGTCGAACAAAGACCCCACTATTATTCACATACACAATAGCAAGCGAAATCTTAGAAAAAGTCAACGAAATTCGGGACCTTAGAGTTATGTTTGACACTCAATTAAATTTTGTAAATTACATACAACAAATAACTAACAAAAGTATGAAGACACTGGGATTTATAATCAGAACCATCAAAGACTTCGACTCGTTGGAGGTTATAAAAATCGTGTATCTGTCGCTAGTACGCAGCTTGTTAGAATACAATTCAATAGTGTGGTCCCCATACTACCAGATTCATATAAAAAAATATTGAACGTGTGCAGCACAAATTTTTACGATTTATTAACTTCAAATTATACATACCTATTCAACACATAAACTATACATTTTTACTAAATACACTTAAAATACATTCCCTAGAAAACAGAAGAAAAATAAATGACCTAATTTTGTTATTTAAGATTATTAACTCCAAGCTAGACTGTTGTGAACTCCTGCAATTCATAGATTTCTGAGTATTTACTCGAGCAACTAGGCAAAATATATTATTCTGCAACAATAACTATCACATACATGCACCTGTTTTTCGCTTTCACACACTTGGAAACAAATTCACCTCAAATATCGACATATTTAATATAAGTTTGCGTGTGTTCAAGAGATAACTGAATGACATTTTTTATGTAGCATATTAAAAGAGCGATTGCGTATATTTGTTGTTTTCTTGTAGATATGTTGTGAACTTAAAAAAATTGTTATTTTTGTGTTGTTTTAAAAATAAAAACCTTCTGTTGTCACTGTATTATGCAGTAAATTATGTAAAATATGTATAATGTAAAAGCCCATCAGGGCGTTTAAATTAATAAATAAATTACAGACCTTGAGGAATCTAATTCATAATCGGTTGTTTTAATATAACATAATAATATTGTACACCTGTTATAAATATTAGCTAGTGGCAAACAGAATAGTGAATTGGCTCTCATTGGCTGAGTAATTCGCAGAGAAAATACGAGGTGGATTTTTTTTCTGAATACATTATTTATTATATGTATATTTTTTTAGCTATCGGTGGTATATAACCATTACTACAGATGCATCGCTTCCTAATGAAATTGATACTAAAATGTAGTGTTGTATAAGTAGTATCGATTAAATTCCCAAACCTTGTTAGCGATATCTGCAAAAAATTGCGAAACGTTTTTATTAATTGATAATTCCTATGTAATAATCATAATTTCAGCCATTCGAAGATGCGAAAACAACTTTGATAATTATATTAACACAAATCAATAGCCTCTCTTCTTTAAACGACCTAAATATTAAATTTTATATTAGGTATTACGATGGTAGGTAGGCAAGGATTATTAGCCACAAGTTACAAAAATGTCCACAATGCCTATGTTCTTGTAAGTTGTAGGTACCTACCGCAACGTACAGTAGATATTCACAGTGCCTACGTTCTTGTAGGTTGTGGGTACCTACCGCAACCTACAGTAAATGTTCACAGTGCTTACGTTCTTGTAGGTTCTTACCGAAACCTATAGTAAATGTTCACAGTGCTTACGTTCTTGTAGGTTGTAGGTTCTTACCGAAACCTATAGTAAATGATCACAGTGTTTGCGTTCTTGAAGGTTGTCGGTACCTACCGCAACCTACACGCAATTTCAATGAAAATTCTTTGTTTCGTTATGACATATTATCAAGGAAAATCGATAAAACATTTTTTACATTGATGTTTTATTAATAAGGCCTATTAATTTATCGTGAGGGCAAAATTCGATTTCTCTCCGTGCAGCGTTAGAGCCTCTACGAACTGAATGTCTTAGCTTGAATGTTTCATAACTCTACAATTAACCGAGAAGTATTCCTGTGGTATCCATAATACTAATTATTATTTATGTTATGATTTATGACCGACACAGTAGCAGTAAGAGTTTAGAGACAGAAATATGAGAATATCGTCATTTCTTCCCGACAGTAAAGACGTAAGAAATAATTACTGGCCAGCAATATCCTGGCGATAAGAGAAAACTGTTTGCAACTCTATCACAGCAGCCGCATTCCTTGGCGCAATATCATTATACGCGGTGTAAAATTACGATAAAAACAATACTACATCATAAGCTTATATTGAAGTAGAAATAACTTTCCGACGCAAAGCGACGATCAGAAAACGAGAAAAACCCGCTTTTTATAAGACGAGATATATTTTTTTGTATTTGAGATGATAAATTATTAAAAACAGAATGACACCCATATACAGTACACGCAGCATCCTAAGAGCATACTTACGTGTAAGTTGGCGTGGAGGAATTTAACCGTATACAGATTTGAGATTCGATATTGTACTGATAATGTAATCGTCGTATCCACAAATTTTACTTTATTTTAATTAAGTTACAAGTTGCTTCCACTCGAGCGATTGGTGTCATATATAAACATTTACTAAATTATTTAATTAATACTATCCCTCAAAATATTAATATGGAAACATATGAAACCAATGCCAATGAATCCGCCTAGATTTCACCGTTTATCCCATATTTTAAGGTTCTATAAATTTATCACATTACCGAGCCAGTGGGACGACGGGATAAAACTTAAAAATTAAAAACATATGGGATATTTGGGAAATTGCATAAGATCATAATTAGAGGAATAGATAAAAATTGCATGAAAAGCGTGGGTCTATCTGTACCTCAGATCATTGTATTCTATGATCTGAGATCTGTACCCGTCACCGGTGCTTGTGCTTTGTTTCATCACCGGGGTGAAAGTGTTAAAGCAATTTTTTTTAAAACCTTTGTTTTCATCACACCCACTGACAATTTTTACATTTTGACTCTACGATTTTTTATTTATTTCTGTATATTATTTTAGATAGTCACATAATGAAATTTATAATAACCGTGATTTTCATGGATATTTCTATGGTGGAGTGGAAGGTAGGATTAAGAAGGTGATACCATGAATGGAAAAGGATATGTTTCGTGAACACCTTACTAAGAGAATCTGTGCTGAAATGGTTGTGATTAAAGGTGATAAAAGTATTGACGTGTAGTGGTTAGTTTGGTTTTTTGTTGTATAAAAATGTAAATTAAGCGTAAAATTATGAGAAAAATACATACTTCTAACACTTAAAGCCTCCGACATTTTGCGATCCACTGCTCTCAGGAGAACTGTCATAATAAAGATTCCGCGGAAAATATTTTTGCATTATATTTGATTCAAGGTAAGTTCGCTGTTTTTTAATGTATTTTATAGTAAAATACTGTTCTTGGAAGCAGATGAAAGACTCTTTCAGATTCTAGTATTACAAATCTATATGCAATTACAAACATTAATATTTTTAACGTAAACAAAGATAAAGTTTTTAAAGTCACTTTCCGATCTACTTTACACGATAAAATTTCATTAAACAAGGGTACTATAAAAGTTATTGTCACTTCACTTCTTTCTTTTAACTCTTCAGGCTTCAGCCACATTCCGTCAGACGGTCGGAGTATTTCCGCTTTGCAATAAAATCCAAATAAATGAACTAATAATAATAATATTTTGATGATTTGTATAGCGTCGTTTTTGTGCAAAATCACCTCAAGGGCGCTGTACAAATATATAATACATTTCTACAATGATTCATGTTATTACTATATATGAGGATAATATACAGTAGGTACCATACTTATCTGTTAGGTCACTTGCGATTAACACTTAATTAACATTAACTAATTGTTTATTGGCGAAATTTAGATACAGGATTTAGGACATGATAACATAGGATATAATTGGACTTGTCTCAGGAATGGAATATTTAATTTAAGGGTATGACAGCTTAAGGCGAAGTTTAATGCCAAATCAATATTTTGATTAATCTTTATAACGAATTGGTGTACATTATGAATACCAAAAAATATGCTTTAGATAAATTGAAATTTTTCCTATCGCTTCGCTTGAGTAGAATACAAATACAAAATGAAATTACTCAATAAAAAATATAAATGCAAAATAATAAAAAATATTTATTTTCAATAGATATGAAAGCATAAAGAAAACAACTTTTAAAAAATACAGTATTATAGCTAAGATTATCTGTGACAGTTTCACTTGATTAACTTTTTTGCTTTCTTTTAAAATTATTTACAAAATAAATAAAAACCAGTTTTGTTCTTGAAATCGATTCGTTCGATTTTAATGCCTATTACCTACGATATAAACTCTTAAGCTATTTAAAGACACTGGCAACTTAAACTTGTATCGAAAATTTTCTCATTTAAGGGAACTGTCCAAAATCGAATCAGCCAAATGCTATAAATCTTATGTAGAAGTTACTGAGTCAAAATTAATGCAAAACCCTAAACAATTTTGGCAATTTGTTGCGCAAAAGCGTACTGATAATGATCTTCCTTCTAGTATGCACTATAATGAAACTCATGCTACTAACGGTCTTGACATCGCCAACCTTTTTGCTAAACACTTCTCCTCTGTATATTCTGGTGCCTCATGCAACATCCCTCCACTCAACTATGACTACAACATTGACTTGAATGATTGCCAAATCTCACTTGTAGAGGTATACCAATCTTTAAGTAAACTTTCTAACAAAAAAAGTACCGGACCTGATGGCATTCCAGAAATCTTGCTAAAAGAATGTAAATATTCATTATCTATCCCAATTTGTATGTTGTACAACTTATCACTCTCATCTGGAACATTTGCTGATTCATGGAAAATTTCATATATTCGACCCATTTTTAAATCCGGGAACAAGTCAAACATTGAAAATTACAGACCAATATCAATTATATCTTGTATTCCAAAAATATTTGAGTCGATAATTACAAAGATAATCACTCCTATATTCAAAAATGTTCTGATTGATGAACAGCATGGATTTAGATCGGCGAAATCTACAACAACTAATTTATTGTCCTTTACAAATACCATTGTTAAAGCCTTGGAAGACAACACTCAGGTTGACGTACTCTATACTGATTTCTCCAAAGCCTTTGATAAAGTAAATCACTCGATTCTCATGGCCAAACTTTATGCTATAGGCATTAGAAACCCGTTGTTATCATTCCTTCGCTCTTACTTGAGCGATAGAAAACAAAGGGTTAAAATAAACAACTTTGAATCCTTTAACATTGACGTAACGTCCGGCGTTCCCCAAGGAGCTCATTTGGCCCCGCTTCTCTTCAACCTTTTTATTAACGATATCACCAAAGTTTTTTCTCATACACGCTTCTGGCTTTTTGCGGATGATAATAAGATTCTTCAGATAATTAAATCCTACCTTGACTGCTTACATTTTCAACGTGATATTGACTCGTTTAATAATTGGTGCAAAATAAACTGCATGGAACTTAATGTTGATAAATGTAAAATTTTGTCCTTTTATAGAACCAAAAAACCTATTCAGTTTGATTATAAATTAAACAATGTTTGTTTATCTACTGTAACATCTATCAAGGATCTTGGGGTCACTCTAGACTGCAAACTTTCTTTCCGTGAGCACATTAACAACATTGTTAATAAATCACTTAAACTACTCGGCTTCGTTCATAGAATAACCTCTGACTTTAAACATATAAGTACCCTTAAAACTCTTTACTGCTCGTTAGTTCGCCCTCACCTTGAATACGCTAGTGTTATTTGGTCTCCTTTCTATGCTGTCCACATTTGTCACATAGAATCCGTACAACATCGCTTCCTACGAGGAATCGCTTGGAGGTTGGGTCTTGAAAGAGGAGAGTACTCATATGATGAAGTTGAACAAACTTTAAACATTTCTTCTTTGGAGAAACGTAGAAGGGACACTGATCTGATTTGCATATTTAAGATTATCAATGGTATTACAGACTCACCTGCTTTGTTGCAACTTATCCAATTCAACATCCCTTCCCGTAGACTCCGAAATAATGAATTGCTGTTCGTCAATCAACATTCTACCAATTATGGATACCATTCTCCTTTGTCCAGAATGTCGAGACTTGTCAACTCACTGTCAAGTCAAAGCATTGAATTTTGTGGTATATGCCTAAATGACTTTCGACAGTCAATACGCAATGTCTAATTTCTAATGCCCTTTGAACCATCTTCATGCTTTGACTTATTATTATCTCCCATTCTTACTTTTATATTATTATTGTCATTATTATTGTCTTCGCTCCTCATTTATATATGCTCTCCTTTCACTGTCATCTCTGTTTATAAAACTTATTCGTGTAATTAATATGTTGTTAATGGACTATTTGTCCGTAAATAAATAAATAAATAAGGTATACCAAGATTATACACATTTTTGGCTTGTAGCTTCCTCTTAAAAAGTTAAGTTTTTAGTTTAGACCTGAATTCGGTTGGACTTGTTATGGATCCTTAGTTCCGGAGGGAGTTTATTCCAAGCCTTCGGCCCAGATGCCCCGTAAGCGAGATCACCAAACTTAGTATTTGGCTTGCGCTTAGGTTCCATCAGTCTGCCTATAGCTGATCTGCTCGCGGATGTATACGTAGCATAAGAGTTGACTGCCATAGACCAGTATTTTCCGGGACGCATAGTTCAGAGATATAGGGTGGGGCCATTTCATTGATGGATTTAAACACCATCCAGCACAATTTGTACTGAGAAGGTTACGAAGGTGTTCTAAATGTGCGAATATTTAGAAACATCGGTTATGAGCCGTGCTGCTGCATTAAACACTGATTGAAGTTTTTCAATTTGATATTTTGGAAGGCTGGCATAAATGCCGTTGGAGTAATCGCGACGTAAGACTACGTAAGAGTTGATAAGTAGTTTTGTTGCTTCTGTAGGAAGGTTTCTTCAGACTGACGAGTTGTCTTAGGTGAAAAAAACCGGTGCTTACAGTCCTATTTATTTGACTTTTAAACGAAAATTCCAAATCTAAATTGACATCTAGAAGTTTGACTGTTGTTTTTGGGAATTTATGAATGTATCCGAAAACTAAAAACTGTTTTTTAAAGGTGATGAAATACCCTCGCATATTTAATTATTAGAAATAAACACATATGTATATACATATATAGTTACAGTAATTAAAAACCTATTAAGGGATAGATATTTGGGAAAACCTTAAAAAAATAAGATACAGGATTATACATTGTCTTTGCAACGATGTGTAGAAAACTTGTAGGGCAGCAAATTTATATTTCGCGCAACTTTTAGTCTTTATGTTCCCCTTTGGCCCAACCACAAGAAATAAAAATAAAAACCAATATAATATCTAAGTGGGTACATTATTTGAACTTACTCACCCTGATTTTATTCCCATATTCTAATTTCTTCCTTCATTTTACTTGCTCGATTATTTTCCAGTATCCTAACTACTTTATATAACGTCAAAATTTTATTTACCAACATTACTCCAGTTGCAGTTCCAAGCTTCGCCGAATAAAGTTTAGCCTTTATTGCGCACGCATGGCTAGTTTAGCACAAATCTCGATAGTTGCTGGGAGAGAGGCTGTAAGCTGTAACCCCATTGACAAAATAAGTTTTCCAGTAATACTTACTGTTTCATACAAATTTAGGCAATAAAAATAAACCCCTTACGAGAATATCTATGGCTTTACTTTGCCTTCGTTAAGGCGACACCCCAACAGGGTTTTTCCTTAGGCTACCATTTTTATTAATTCCAACGAATTCATAGCAATAATATGTATATATTTAGAGCGATCCCTACGAATGATATTTATATTTAAGATTAATAAAAACATACCTTAGCATTAAAATATTTTATGTAATAAGGTTTGAAAATTTTATAAATGTTTTTCTACTATAAAATTAGCGGTGAGCACCAGATTTTATTTTTACAGGCGATTAATTGGTAACTTCCCGAGAGATCTCTCTAGAAACATCTGAGATTGTAGTAATACGTTATCAGAATAATTAAAATAAACCTCAAGGAAAGATCAATTTTCTAGGCCTTCTAGAGCAAATTCGACCATGGGTTCGTCCATTACGCCTTCTCTTACGTCGTTAAGATTTCCACATTATTTTAAAGATTAGCTAGGGCAAATTCAACTGTAGGTCCATCCAATACACAGGGCCAAGCGTCGCATATTTCTGTGCATGGTTTCTTCACTTACGTCGTTAAGATTCCGACTATATTTTAGGGTACTGTCACGTCTTAAAGATCTAAATTATCCAAAACATAACCAAATCGGGTTACGTCAAGAGTCGGAATAACAAAAGAGCATGTACGAATGTGAATGAAACAAGGAGCTTTCGCAAAGATAGAGTAGTTTGGTGGTTTATCCTTAACTACCCACACGGATAAAAATGTGTATTGCTAATCTATTAAGAATCTCTTCAAATTATTCTTAATCCGGTTAAAAACGGGATTGCAGGCCCCTAAGAAATTAATTAACAGGTTTCCTGATAAAATTTGAGTAAACTTGTTCATTCATTCTTTACAGGCCAGCAATCCGGTTTTCAAACGGATAACGAATAATATGAAGAGATTTTTAATAAATTAGCAACACTCAATTTTCTCCGTGTACCAGTAGAGTAGCTATAGCATTCACGCGGGGGGTCGACACTGGTGGGGGGAGGCAACGAAGAAGGGGATTTCAAAAATTATTAGAAAGTGTTTTGGGACCTCTACTTACCGCAACTTATTGTTCACATTGATAAAAGAGATGGTGCAAATAATATTTTTGTATTTTCCAGGAATGTAATCTACGAGTACTATTATATTTTTTTGTCCAAAAATTGTCATTGAGATGGTGACATTTTTTGAATAAATTGTATAATTCCTTATTTGAAATTTTGAAAAATTGCTTTGTATCTTTATCCTTTATAATTAAGTAGGTAGGTATTTGAGTACCTTCTTACAAATCTTTTGGTTTCAGAGGCAATTTTAGTTTTGATTTAAATAAGATAAATTTGAAACATACTTATGGGCGCGAGGTCTAGTACCTACTGTTCATGGAACTACTAATTTGATGACTTATACCTACCCAGGGCCTGCCCTGAGCCAGACGGAACTTGGCGGGATTGAAATTTTGGCGCCGTTTATATTCCAAATAATGTCAAGCGCGATGTATTAGGACTGTTATGTGTTAGGTATATTCGGCGCCCGGGGCGGAACGCTCCAATTGCAACCGCTAGGGCTGGCCCTGCGTACCAAAGACAAGACAGAAGACTAAAATATTCGAAAATTTAATGTGACAGTTGACGGTAGATTCGTAGATTAATGATCACGTGATACATTCCAATTTTTGGTACCAGATGACATTATTTTATTTTTATGAATTCAAGTTTTAAGATGGTTTATTACGATCGTGTTGAAATTAAGAAGTTTTGATAAATTAATAGTTTCGGGTAGGTAGGTACCTGGTACACAATACATCCTACACACGCGATTCGAAAATAATTCTTTATGTTGATATTTGTTTGACGACGAATATTAAATTCCCACCGTTACTAACTATTAACTACATAGCTAAGTAGGTATCTGTATTTTCCTAGATGATCTCAGTGAGTGTTATAGGAAAATGTTATAAGTACATTTTCGATTTTCGTTTGATCTTGAAAGAATTCTGAATAACTTAAGAATCTGAGAATTTAACAATTATAATTGGCAAAACTAGATGGTGAGTATTACTTAATTAACTATGACGGAATTTTCATATAAAGATAGGACCGGATCAGTTATTTTAAAAACGATCAAAACTATCAACCACTTGGGTACCAAAGTCTAAAAACTAGAAACTAGTTGTTATACTACGTAGAAAATATACATATATACTTGTAAGCAAGTAACCATCAAATTATAATTTATCAAGCCCCAGCATACCCAATTTCTTCCGATTTATAAGAAGAGTGTCGTTAACTCTTCAAGTTTTTAAGTTAAAAAAAAAAGTTACTTTTGAAGATAATATCTATACATTTGTTATGCCAACGCGTTATTTATATGAAATTCCCTTTCTGCGAAAAAAAATCGCAAAGTAATCTCCGAAAATTACTAAAACCACGTTTTATCCTGTTATTTAATATGTTATAGGCATGAAAAATTCACAATGTGTCTTTAAATGCAACAAAAGTATTTGTCGAGAGATTTTTGCTCTTTTTCAAAAGATATAAATATTTTCACCATTTGCGCTTAGTTACTATCTTTTTTAAATATTTACATATATCTCTTTCAAACCATCTTTGAACGCTTACTAGGGGGAATTAATACAGAATTTATATTGCACTGTGTGTACAATAATATAAATATTGAATAATGAAAAAAAATGTCGAAAATATTGTGTATGCAATGAACGATAGTGACATCTTTTTGTTTTTCAAAAAGCTTCACACTTGCCACCTATGTCACATTTCCTGAAGTTGGCAATACAGGTTCCTACACTTGTTCTTACATATTTTTGAAGTAAACCATGGAGTAGATGCTTGTAAATATTTACAATAAAATTTTATATCATAGATAAAAAACGACATGTTTACCGATTTACCATTACCGATTTACCATTTTAAGACGAAAAATTGTAAACTAATATTGGTGAGGGTAATAGAATGTTTTTATTTTGCCAGACCGATTTAATTGTTATAAACAGCTATAAATAATATTCATAATAAAAATGAAACATATTATCATAAAATTTAAAAAAATAAGCCTAGAAAAATCTTTGAATTTACAAGTTTACATAATATTTATGCACTTACAACACCTTTTAATATTTTAGTTTTTTTGCCAACATATTTTTTGAAATATTTATTCCATACAGAAGGCCCTGGGGAAAATAATTTCCCTTATGCTCTATCGTCGCTCTCGTTCGTTTTTATCCAACAGACCAAAACGTAAATCGGGAGAAATAGCACTTCAAAGTTATTTTTACGAAAAACGCATATAAAATGAAATTAGCTCAATTGTAAGCTTACTAAAATGATTTAAAGTGATAGAAATTATTATTTTTAGGTAAAATTCGTTCCAAATGTTTAAAATTACGCAAAAACACGCTTTTATTTTGGATGTAGGACAAAGTGACGAAATCTTGTGTGTTAAAGTTGGATACTGGATAAAGGAAACTGGATGTTGGACAAAAGCGCACACTCTTGCGTGACTTCTGCTTTATCCAACGTGTTTAGTATTACAGGAAGATCGGAAAGCATTTCAAAATAATATTATTATTAAATACACTCAATATAGGTTGATCATTGAATGTTGATACTCATATGATTTGCGTTCAATAATATTAACTTACTAGTTATATTTTGAAGGTGAGACCGAAAAAATTCATGTGTGATTCTTAAATAATTTTTTGTGACTTTTTTTTGAATAATTTGTTACTTGATTGGGAATCAAATGGTAAGAGTGAGCTTTATACAATAATAACGTCGTAAAATCATAATTGAAAACTTACCTTTTCAAACAATCACGTCCAAAAAATAATATATCAGGCAGCATTAAATTTATCGGGCGATTTATTGCATTTGTTATTGTTGATTGACGAGCAGCAGCCAGTAAATGCAATTAGTGCATCAAGTAGGTCATCAATCCTTAACTAGAGCTAACGTAAACCTGTGTATTAATTATTATTATTATAAAACGCCTTAAAAGTGATTTTAAACTAAAACAGCGCCAAACAAATTTTCCAAATTTTATTATTTTCATCATACTATGGCATATAAATATAAATCGGAGCTTTAAAAGTAGTAAGATAAATCAAAGGATCTCGAAACTATATATATATATATATTTCTAAAGAACATACAATTTCTTTAGAAATGTGTTAAACAAAAGACGACGAGTCATTTTCACAAATGATTTGACATTGGAACACATGGGGTAGGATTTATATATATTTCACAATAAAGACTAACTTGTAAAAAGAGGTCATAAAACCTTCTAACCACATTTAGCTCTGTAACAAGTGTTCCAGTGTTTGAGATATCGGCGAGCCATTGTGTATTACCAATATTACCATTCAGTTGGGCATGGGTTACAAAAGTGGCTGAATGAGGGGATTGGAAATATATGTAGGTAAATAAACAAAATGAAATATATAAAAATTAAACATACGAAAAAAAAGAAGTTTTTATTGACATTCTATTAGCTCTGCGATAAATACTTATTTTTCTAAATCATAATCTTGAACAAAAAAAAAGGAACAGATAAGAAACAAACGAACCCATGAGAAATGTTAGGTACGAAATGTAGAAAAAATAGAAATGTTTTCATTGACACTCTATTACGTTTTTGATACTCGCTTCGGTACATATACTAAAATTGGAACGATACAGAGAAGATTAGCATGTCCTTGAGCAAGGATGACACGCAAAATCGTGAAGCGTTCCACACTTTTACAAAGAATATGTATTGAGATAAATGTTGTGCTCACCTATAATTAGAAACATCATTATAACCATGTATAAACGTAAATTACTGTAAAAATTATGTGATGTATTCTGTTGGCGAGCCAATAAATAAATAAATAATAACTGTCTTGTTTTAAAAATCACACGTACAATCTCTCATAAATAATTATTTCTTGTATCATTTAAACAAACAACAGCTTCGTCTGCTGCTTTATCAAAGATCCTAATCCTTTTTACTTTGTCAACTCTGTAACAAATAAAAACAAAACTTTTCACTTCTTCAATAATTGTAAAATTATTCTGTTGCGTTTAAATTAAAAATAAATTTAAATTAAATCATTTTCATATAAAAAATAAATCATTGGTTATAATTTACCATTACCGTTATTTTATGTACATGATGTATGAAAAATTAAATTACTTATAATACAATGACTAAGATTCCCTAACTATAATGAGAATTAATTAACCATCACGCCGTTGCTTCTCAGGAGTAGGGTGAGTGGATGGATCGCCATGCAACTGTGTTTTGGCCCCCATTCCCTTGCTCCATCCATATTCGAACATCATCTCAGATACTCTTTCATTGTAAAAACTTTTAACATGATCCACAATAAGTGTTTACTTTTGCATCATATATTCCTCTGACACTGCATGTGCCCAACTATCCAAGCACCCCTTTCCTTATATTTTTCATTATACTTTCGTCGGCAATGCATTCCTTTTGGAAGTCTTCGTAAATCATTTTACTGTACATACGCCTCAGGAATCTTATTTCCAATGTGATCTGTTTAATTTCTTCCTACTCTCAGTAACGTTTGTCATTTATTTCAATTAATTGATTTGATTTCAATAAATTAATTGACTGCGCGGTTAAAACAGCAACGACATTATGTTATTTCAATTTTAGTATGATATTTTACCATAATATAGAACTAGGCATGTATTATAAAATGTTATATGTATATAAAACATTCGAAATACACAATGTTATTATGACCACCCTGTATGGAGCTATAACGGACGACCAGTAGAAACCATTTGCTGATAAAAGAATGAAATATTATTTACCTGTTGAATTTTCCTGTATCTACCTATATCGTTTTCTACAGCGTACATCTTTAGGCACTGTGTGTGTTGAAATCTCCCAGAAAACCACTAAAATAACTTTGTAAATAGCAAAATCACATGTGAAGACATTGACTTTTGTGGCGCTAACGATCGAATGTTTGGAATAAAGGCAATCACATGGTCTTTACGCTGTGCTGCCATTGGCTGTTTGGTCTTTTATAGTAATACGCCCGTAATAGAGAGTTTGAATTTCACACATTGGCTAAGATATGGCTTGGATGTTGGATACATTTATATGAAATGTAACTTAACAGACGGTTCAAAAATGAAGGGTCCTTTTGGCCATTGTGTGGATGTTGGATAAACACGCTCGGAATGTTGTTTAATTTTGGTGGACTTAAGACAAACGGCGTTTTGAAAACACATTAAATTTTTTTTTTTTTTCTCTTGTATCGTACAAATAAATGCTTTCTGAGAACAACTGCATACTTAACTCAATTTCGCTAAAAATGGTCTGTTGGACAAAAAAACGAACTAGAGGGATACCGTGTGGAGGGTCTTTTTGAGGGTCTCTTTGAGAGGAAGGAGTGAAAATGTGCCTTGAAGAAGAGGAAGAAAACACAGAGGTCAGCAAATTGTTGCAACAAAGCAAATGAATTCAAGAAAGAATTGTAGAAACGATTCATTCTAATGTGACAACTGTAACCACGTACAAATATTGGGAGCAGGTTTGGCGTGTTTACCGACTATGTACCGGTGCCGAAGAGATCAGTGACGCTAGTTCCTCGAAGCAACTTCCATTAAAATGCTGGTAGAACAAGGACAGCATTCCCGTTCGATACCTGTGCTCTAAAATTGCAATCTGTTTGAGATAGGGGAGTCTGTTAAATGAACCGACCGTTGGTGCAGAGTCAAGGGTTTTTACCAAGTATCCAGACCAGAGATGGCTGTTAAATAATAATAAATTGAACCGTTTTATTTATCAAATATCAGTCAGGTAAATACAGTCTTGTTTATAGTTGTAGCGTATCTTAATAAATTCTAAACCATAAAATTGTCTACATTATACAAGTTGCAAAAACATATCAATTTAAGATAGTAGAATGCAAATGATTTACATACATACATTGTTGGATGGTGTTTTTTTTTTGTAAATATTTTGTTGGTGTTTTGAATAAATAAATCAGATCAATAAGGTACCTAATGGAACCACAGGAAAAAACAAGAAAATAACATTGAAATATAGTAGGCAACGTAATCAACATTTTTGTAGTTGCTGTTTAAATTTGAACACAATGTCAAATAGGACACATAATAATGATGAAGAATTTATAGTAGAGGCAAAAAAAAATGTCGACACTTGTGATGATTTAAAACTTTTGAGATAATTCAATCCCGGTACAAACATGAAGTTTCTGTCCCGAGTCAAAAGTAAGTGACAAATTACTTCTTTCAGGAGAGTTAATACAATAAATGAGAATTATCTTTTCTAACCTACATAATATAATAATTCACAACATTCGTATTAACAATAACGATTTATCACTTACAACGATTTCACTTATAACATTTGGCGTGAGTAATGGGGTTGTAAACCGGCTCCGGAATATTTTGGAAAGTTCTGAAGATGGTCACAAAAAAATATTAGGAACACCTTAGATATAAAAAGAATATAAATTTTGTGGTACGTATCTAAAGAGTTACACATTATTCTCCCAGTATTTAGTGAAAAATATAAATATTATATTCACTTTCAATTTATTTCAAATGCTTTTGTGAAGCATAAACCAGGGGAAATTTCCAGAAAAGGTTTGGCAACTCCAAGACTCATTACGCCCGAAGACGTCATCATAATATGTATTTATCTTGTATCATCGAGCAAGAGGCACAAATTGTACTCAAATTCGTTAATGGGGAGAGTAACCTGTTGTCCAAATAAAGAATACGACGGGCAGTAGATTCAACGTAACTTTTGATACCTAGAGAATGCATTTGCAAGTTTTTACCACTGTAACAATGGTACATACGAATTACATCTGACATATGTTAAGTTCTAGTACTTAATAATATGTACGTAAAATAAATAAATGTGTAAATGACACATATGGAAAAGATAAAAACAAGCACTTACCCATTGCTCCCAGCTGTTGCGGCGTCAGTGCAGGGGTCTCCCCAGGGGCCCCCGAGGCCCCGGCACCCCCCAGGCCGGCCAGGGAACCCGAGGCAAGCGAGAGACGCTCGCTGAGGGCCACCGAAGAGGCTGGACGACGGGGGCTCCGGGAGGCTCGGCCGGAACTTCCTGCTACCGATATCACGTCTGGAATGAAAGGATTAGAAATTAATGTAGAAAAGATGTTTAAGAGATTATATATTATATAGCTGGGAATATGCACACTTAAAAAATAAGATCCTAAGGCTTAGCACGCACTGCGATTAAACGAAGGCTTTTTGGAATAGCTGAAAACGCCAAACCGAGTACAGACACGCACTGCAGATGGCGATTTTGCTTAATTCTATTTCATGGTGGTACTGAAATAGAATTAAGTAAAAACGCCAGCCGCAGTGTGTGTTTGTACACAGTTTGACGTTTACAGCTATTCCAAAACCGCTGCGTTTAATCGCAGTGCGTGCACCCACTAAAAGCTACTGATAAGCGGCTAAGCAATATGAGGAGGTGCCGAAGATTAATGTGACCTTTAAATAAACACAATTAAAACAATATGAAATATAAAAAACACATGGAGAAGAAAAAAGATTTGGGTGGGACTGGGACCTTTTTTTACTTTTCTCTACGTTTTTCCAATTCATATTGTTTGAACAAAATTTTCCATAAACATTCCATAAGAATAACCTAACAACATTTGAAATAGTCCTATCATCGTTATAATGCAATACTTAGTTTAAATATAGTGCATAATTCAATTGATATCCCAAACATCTTGGAATGCTATGGCTTTCAGATACATGAAAACTTCAGCCGAAGTCATCACTATGACTTGTTCAACATACCACATGACAGAACAGATATTCTAGCACAGCATGGCATTACAAGAAGAAAGGCGCTATTAAATTAAATTTCTAAAACAGTAGATTTATTTAATTAGGTACTCTAGAAATAACCTTGGACTTTTTTTAATACCTATCTTCGCAAATGTTAAAATAAGAAAATCTTGTACTGTAAATAGATGATTAATCAGTTGAATAATAATGAAAAATAAAAATAAATTTTAAAAAATAAGCGGAAAATATAGCTTTCGCATTGATGGAAGACTTAGCTAGCAGCATATTGAACCCACGACGCCTTGGTGGGAACCCGACACTTTGGTCCACTCAGCCACTAACTGGTAATATTGTTGAATTAATTAATATCATAATGGAACGTTAGGCAATAAAAAGAACATTTAAAGTTATTCTTCTGATCTTACAGCAATGGTTATGTTTAAGGAGACACGTAACATTCAGGATCCATCATACAAGAGGACATAGAAGTGTATTTATGAATGAGTCACCTCCATTGGGACTCCGCAATCCAGAGGCCCGCAGCCTCTTGTTGAATATCTTACGGAGCCGAGGGTTGGGCAGGTTGGGAGTGCGTCGGCGCGCCAGGTACTTGGCCAGGAAGCCAACCACCACCACGCTGACACCCATCACCCCTACACTCCATATCACCACCTGGAAAGTTTATTAAAACAATAAATCAAGTACTTATAAACCCAAGTATAAAGTCAAGTAATCAAGTTTGAAAGGGCGTGATTTATTAGCAGTTTGATAGCTTTCGTTGGTGGCTTGCCATGTCCAGCACCATGCTCATTCCGGATGACACCAAGGAACGATTTTAGTTGAACTATACGAGCAGTTACGGTTTTCTCTAAGGACTGCATGTGCAGTGAACTCACAAACAGTAGCAACGACCAAACAAGACGAACATGAACTATAATATTACCACTCTTTGAACGGTACTCAACTAAAATTCTTTATAAAAATATCTAAAATGAATATTCTTCGAAAAGAGCGGAATCAAGACGGATTAGTATGTACTTATAAAAGAGATAAATGTGCTGACAAGGCTGATTTTTATTCTTTCAAACATTTCAAACTGGTTTGTAAGTGATTTAAAGATTAAGACGATTATATATAACTAGCGTAATAATACTATCAGATATGTTGGTGGTAGATGCTGTAGATGTGCTGGGAAAACGGCACATCAGTATTTGCGATGAATAGCAACCATTAAATGAGTGAGAAATAGTCTGAGGTATCCTACAAGGCAACAGGTTTCTGGCAATTCCACAAAAAGGGGCAGACGTTAAGTAAATAAAATTTGTTAAACTTTTTAGATTAAGGCGTATTGAAAAAACTTGCACTTGTTACGGTAGTTATCTATTAAGAGGACATCTATTATTACAAAAAAACAAATGTAAATGCTGACATACTCGGTTTCTTTGCAAAATTTTGTTCAAATAATGAATAGACATAATAAAATCAAATTTATAATGTCACCACTTGTTGATTTTCTATTTTACTGTGAATATTTTTAATACTTGGGCTTTAGACTCAATATTTTTAAAAAAGGGCAATGATTTTAGTATTATTGTCAATGCACAAGGAACTAGAAAACAAATATTAAAAAAAGTTTACATAAGAAAATATACAAGAGATATTGTACAAATTATTTAATGCACGAAAACCAGTTTAGCGTTCATTGACAATGAATTAATGATTGCTCAATTGAGCTTTAAATTATTACCTATTTACATAATTTGGAATTGCAAAATATTTCCACTAACCTTTTGGGATGTTGTTATATTGATATCTCGGTACGTAACGAATTGTCTCCACGACTGTACCTTGCCAATAAAGGGACTTAGTTGAGCCATTAATGACATGTTAAAATAAGCTGATATTTTACTATTTAAATGATTATTTTAATTTATTTGTTTATGAAATTTAATGTATCTGACAGTTCTTTTGAAGGTTATCTGTCATTACAATTAAAAACAGGGTCAAAGGGTTTCAGGTTAACACTGTAAAAGAGGAAAATATATTCCTTTTACTGCGATGATGATTTATTGTTCGAACAAACTAGTTGTTAGTGCACATTTCCAAAAATATTATAATAAAATTCAATATTCCCGGCAAATAATAAATTTCCATGGATAATCGCACTGTAGTACCGAACCGACTGTGATTTGTTTATGGTACCTAAACATTGACAAGAAACGTCAAAAGTAATTAAGTAGGTACCACAAAAAGAATACATTTGTTTTCACTTGCGGCAGCACGACAGAAATGTTGCCAAATTCCTGTCTAAATATTGAGTGACGTTTGTTATCTCGCTCTTTTCAAATAATCTCATTATTTTGTAAAATATTCGAACCATGGACGTTGTCTGACAATAAACCGCAACCATGGACTGCTCCGAGAGTTCTACCATGTTTGACCCTTATGCAAAGACTATCGATGACCTTCCCGATGAAGTATTTGAATTTATTCTAGGATTTCTACCTCCATATAAAGATTTACAAGATTGCATGTGTGTGTCCAAGAAATGGTATATTTCATCGAAAAGTAAGATACTTCACAGTTAATTTGTCTTTAATCTTCTGTAATAAACAAATTATTTTACTAGTTCTTCATGTTTTTCTCACACACGCTCTAAATACAAAATACTTTGTTCACAGATGTCATGCGAAAAGCATCGAATGATTTATACAGAGCCATATCAGATTTCAATGTTCAATGGAAAAATATTACTCCAGTCGATATGGCACCGTCCATAACGAAAAGATTCTCACATGCAGCTTGCGTTCACGAGAATTCCATGTATATATTTGGAGGTTGCACAACAAACTCAACGGCATTCAACGATCTCTGGCGATTTGATCTGTCCAAGAGACAATGGATCAGACCCTTGACTATGGGAGCTTACCCCACTCCGAAAGCCTACGCTTCTTTAATTTGCTACAAAGACTCGTTGATATTATTTGGCGGGTGGACGTATCCGTCTTTGTCGCAATATTACCAGGATTGGATGATGTTCAACGAGATCCACTTTTACAATATTACAAGCAATCGGTGGATTTTGATGAGTGCGACTAATAATCCACCTCCGATGGCCGGGCACTCTGCCATGATCAAAGATGACAACATGATTGTGTTTGGAGGGTTGTACAAGCCCACTGTGCAATCTCCCCTCCAATGCTCAAATGATGTGTGGATCCTGGACCTGAAGACATTTACTTGGCGGCTGCAACCCACTGCCGACCCCAAGCCTTGTCCGAGGTATGGTCAGTCGTTGATTACTTTGAATGAAAACACCATCATGATCATTGGAGGGGTGCAAGCTTTCCACAACAGATGTGTGTACAACGATGCCTGGCTTCTTAAGATGGATGGCTCTGTATGGCTATGGTATGAATTGACCGTTAAGAACAAAGAATGGTCCGCTGGAAATATTTGGTGCCATCCTGCTATTAAGGTATGTTCATTCAATAAAATATGTTTGTATATAAACCAGGCCACAATAACCATTGCCGTGCTAGCAACATTTTTTTGAACCAACATCGTTTTTCAACCATTCTGTGGATTTCCAACCTTCTTGTTCTTATTCAGAATTATAGATAATTTCAATAACGCCCTGGTGAAAGACCCAAGTAAAGGCGCAAGTAAAAACTTCAAGGGCGGTGAGTTCGGTTTTGTTGTTAACCTCTCCAATTGCGCCTGCACAGGACCGGCCTTAGAAAGACACCCTTACGGAATTCGAACATGGTCAAAAAAAAAAAATGTTTAGAAACCTTCATATAATCTTGTGTAATTTTATTTTCGGAATAAAATTACAGAAGACTTTAGAGATTACTTAGCTTTTTTTACATTATCTCCACACAAGAGGCCCTAAGGAAAATTATTTCCCTCAGGGCCAATGTCATCTTTAGGGATGCTGTGTAAAAATATAGGATTGCGGAAGTGATTGAGCTAAATTAAATAAATATAAAAAAATATGATATAAATTCCTAAATAATGTAAACATTTTATGCTGCGTATACACATACAAACCAAAACAGCGCTAAACACCGCTTGCTGTTTATTTGTTCCTTTCCCATATTGCGTGGCTCGGCTCGCGCTTTGGTTTATACGTATATACGCAGCCTTAGGTGATGTAATGAATGAAAATATAATATCAATTCCAATAATTGTTTAAGGTTGGCGACAAAGTCGTAAGTCTGAGTCGCAACCGTAATGGCGGCCAGCATCCGGTCACCTCTGCCGTGCGAATGGCCACAGCCGAGCAGAGAGTCGACAACGCCCTGTCCCAACGGATGGAGCAAAACTCAAGGCGGCCCCTGGATAGAGACAACAATGTCAATGGACAGAGGGGATCATTGCCCCACCGACGTGTTACCATCTCTGCCCCTGTTAAGATGGTTGAAGTTGTCGTAGGAGCGGGAGCTGGTCCAAGCAATATGAGTTTGGACGATCTAACGAATAGGTTAAACGCTAACAATGCTAATGATGTCAAATTGGAAGGAACCAATGAAAAGAAACTTTTACTTGAGACCAAAGATCAAGCGAAGCAGGGCACTTCTAATGACAACATTGCAACTCTACCAATGAATAGACAACTTCCAAAAAGACCTGGAAAAGGCGGCCCCGGAAATAAGGTTTGAATAAATATGATTTTTTAATATTTAATCTTCTTTCTTATTATAATTAACTAATGGACCCGCAATGCTCCGCTATTGCTAATGTCTTTCTCGGGCGTCTCTGACTATTTCCACCACTCACTACTCTATACCACAATGTTACTTTGAAAAAACTACATTACATCGACTTTAATTCTCAGGGGGCCTCAGCACGGGTACAGCACCCAGTGAGGTTCACATTATCAAATAATGTATTAAAATATAACTATTGCACCAAATAAAAAAATAAATTCGACTCCGTATCTCATTTCGGTGCAGAGATAGTGCTTTAAGTATTCTCCTCACGCGCCCCCGACTTCTTCTAAAATAGAAAGCACACTCTATACACTCCTGGCACTAATAAGAACAAACTTTGAAATTTTCAGCGATATCGGTCAACCACTTTTCCAATTTTGCAAGCACAAACTTACGCAGCTTATTTATATATTACTAGCAGACGTGTACTCGGCGTTGCTGGGGGTTATCCTTAGGAGATGGAAATATACCATCGTGGGCCATTTTCTCTAGGCCTTTTTAAGATATACAATTCTGTAGTACATTATTTTGATGTATCTCATAAGGTTTAGCCAGCGTTAGCAATGTAAGCGCCTGAAAATATTTTTTTACTTATTGATTACAAAACATGGACTTTTCTCTATTTTCTATAAACATAATATGCATTTATTATATATATATAAACCTTCCGGAAGAAATTCTCTAAACGATAGTCAAAACCATATCTAAATCCGTTGCATAGTTTAGAAGAACTTAGCGCACAAACAGACACGGATAGCGACTTTATTTTATACTATGTAGAGAAGATTTGTCTTGTTTTACAATAAATCAATTCATTAAAAATAATATTTATCTTGCACCTATATTTGCGGCACTTTCCAGAGTGAAAGATAATCTCAGTATTGCCCTGGTGAAAGACCACCATTCGAAATTGAAACATTTCAAACATTGACTTTAGCAGTCTTTGGTGACCAGCCAAGTGCTTCCCCACCTTACTCCTACCCATCTCCTTCCCTAACCTGAGGAAGGTTCAGGCGAAACCGGTTGGTTTATACATTAAGTTATATAATATTCGATAAAGTGGCCTACAAACATAGTCAATTTATTCAAATTATTGTTATAAATACCCTCAAAGCGATTGCTACCTGTGAAACAAAAAATATATCAATAAATTTAATTATTTTCTAGTTTTCACCAAGTGGGGCTAAGATTGTACGTAAAGTGAACGATGCTGACAAATACAAGATGGCGGCATTTGCATGCGATGCTACTCCCCCAGCACCTCCAGAGCATCTTAATCGCAGAATCTCCATGGAACGTCTTGCCACACTAAGGCATGAAAATGCACCAAGCACGCCTCCATTGACTAAAAAACTACGCCGAAACACTTTGGCCATACATGTCCTGGATATATCATCAGTGTTGAATGAAAATAATTTTTCTTCCGTGTCTTGGATGTGTCCTAAGGAACAGGAAATGCGGGGAGCCCCTGAAGAGTTCATCATGTATACCCTTGTCCGAGGCAAGGGAGAACTGATCATGTTCGGCGGAGTTCATAATGATGTGAATCTCGTCAACACCTATACTAAAACACCTCACTATTCCAACTCTTTGCACTTTATCACCGCTCCAAAAGATATTATCTAAACAAACAGTTTTCTCTTTTTGCTGCATACGCATTACACACCCGCTTTCAAATATTACGTTGTTAACACATTGATGGACACTTACCAGAAAACTATTTGTTTGTGATATGACACATGTTTTGTAATGTCGATGAAAATCGATAATAAAAAATTATCTTCTTTGGGTGTGACACTATCAAGTATGGAAGTGTTTACGTTGTGACACAAATAGTCAGGCTACACACAATTTAAAACTTGACTTCCCAGTCCGTTGTGTCGTATCACATCCCAGATGAAAGACGTATAATATACATGAAACAGACATGTTTCAGGGAAATGAATCTTAGATATTATGTATGTTTCGTCATAACACATCTCTTCTAAAACGACATTATGTCTTTGAATATGTTAATGCGTATATGTACTGTATAAAATTGCGACTAATAGTGCACACTTTCATGCGAGTTGTTATGTACAATTTTTAAAATAAAGTTATTGTTGACAACCTTAGAAGCTGTTGCAATGTTTTTTTTAAATCTAGTGTTTTCAACGTTTTCAATAATATTTTTTGTACTAAAATGGATTTACAAAATATGAACAAAAACAATATTTTTTACGCTTAGACAATTTATTATCTAAGGAAGAAGATGAGTCTCTTGTGTAATTTGTGATTCGCTACAAATTATATTGTGTTAGTTTTCATTCTGTTTCTTGCGGCTTTGCTAGACTACCAAACACTTTAGCTGGAATGGATTGTTTTTCAATGGGCATTTCCTCTTCTGCGCTCTCTTCAGAGCCATCATCGCCATTTTCGTCTTCATCATCATCATCAATAGCGATTTCGTCTGGATTAACCACGCGAGTTGTGTCCGTACCGTCTCGGTTCTGTCCTTGAGTTTCTCCACGAACAAACATGATGTTTCCGCCTTTTTGCATCAAACTTGGAGCCACCATTTCTGCAGCCTTTGCTTCAAGCATTCTCATTCCATCCTTGGCTCCAGGAGCCAAGTCTGCCACGGTACCGGCAGACTGTCCG
Organism: Hesperophylax magnus; assembly: GCA_026573805.1. Lineage (NCBI taxonomy): Eukaryota > Metazoa > Arthropoda > Insecta > Trichoptera > Limnephilidae > Hesperophylax > Hesperophylax magnus. The sequence goes on from JAIUSX010000121.1 coordinate 13,076,511, forward strand.
GCATTACTCAACATCTGGGCTGACATCATGTTCACTTGAGTATTGTAGGTTGCTTGTACACTTCGCTTTATCCTGAGCATTTCGCGCATTGTTTCTTCGTTTCCATGTCTCACCTCGAATTCCTTCCAAGTCTGCCAGAACTCATTGGTCACTCTCGGGTCACACATTTGACTGCAGTGGGCGTAGATAGCTCTTGCTCTATCTATCTCTCCTAATTTTGTTTCCATTTCAGCAAACCTTTGACACATTTCCCTGGATTGGTTCTCAGTAAGTACTTCAATTGCCTTTTCATAAATTTGTCGAGTCTTAGGAACACCATAAATTTCAGCAGCTTTTTTAATATAAATATTGAACATTTCAAACATTTCTTGAGGTGGTACACTGCTGGCAGCTCTTTCATACACCGCCATAGCGTGCCTTGCTAACCCATGCTCTTCCTCTAACTTTGCATACAATAAGTATAAAGTCTTAGCAAATTCAGGTGGGCAATTCTCTAAGCACTGTTCAAACAAATCTCTTGCCCTTTCTAACTTTGTACCACCATATCGCTTTAGGAATTTTGTCAAATAAGTATTCCAAATATCGTAAACATTAGGCCATTTAAACTGTGATATCCCCTTTTCATAAGCTCTAAAAGCTTCTTCATAATAGTTGTGCTCCTCTAGAAATAGGCCATAATTGATAATTATTTGTGGGGTGGCAATCTTTAAATCTATGATATGATCGTACACAGCTTTACAAGATTTGTATGTTCCAAAGCTTTCTTCTAGATCAGCATACATGGACCAAACTTTAAGGGATTTATAAAGTCGCATTTGCACAGTTTCTGTATCATCGTGATAAGCCACTTTCCTACTCGGCAAGACAGTAGCTTTGTGCATTAGTTTGAGGGCTTCATCGTAATTCTCATGTCTTATTTCCATCTCTGCCCACTCGCACCAAACAGAAGCCAGGTCGTCTACCTTAATGTATGATACTTGAGTTGCCTTGTCAAAAACCAGTCTGGCATCTTCAATTTGTTCATTTTCTTCGTAAAACTTGGCAAAAGCCACCCATAATGTAAAAAGTTTTCCCACGGACAACTTGGGTTCAACAGTTTGCACAGCTTCTGTGTAAGTGTTGATTATTTCATGAGGATTGCCTTCGTGTAACTTGACTCTCTTGTGCCATTCAGGAACATTGTGTGGATTTTGTCTCAGGAGAACGGAGTTAAGGAGTAGTAATCTTCTTTCCATCAAATATTCAAACCGAGATAACCTCAGTTCCAAATCAGTCTCTTCGTCTTCAGTGGGAGTTATATTTTTGGCAACTTCTTCCATTCGTTTGTTCAGACTTAACTCTTCAAACTGCGCATAGGCGTCAAAAACTTGAGTAAAATCACGGACAGTAGTCACAGTCTGTATGGCTTCTTCATAGATGTCTCTGGCCCGGTCAAACAGTCCACTTCGCACATAGTAATCTGCCAGGGAGTTCCACAGATGCCCCAACTGATCAGTGTATCGCCTTAATCCACCCCTTATAATAGCATCTACATTCAACGAGTGCACTTTATCAGGATTCTTGGAAATGAGTTCACACAATTCGTTCCATAACTGATGATTAGACTTTCCATGTTTGGATTGGAAGTTTTCATTATCCACGATTTGGGCTAGTTTAACCGATGCATCATCTAAGCGATCAATAGAAATCAAGTACTCAATGTACTCCTCTGCATTTTCGGGACACAGTTTGAGATATCTTCTGAAAACGCGAACAGCAGTCTCGTGGACATTGTGCTTCCGTAAAAACTGTAAATAGAGGGGCCAAATTCTGTGATGTTGTGTTATAGGTAAAGCCCTGAGAGCTCTATCAAATGCTTTGCGAGTGTTTGATATTCTACATTGGTTGGTAAGGAAAACACAGTAATCCATCCAAATCCTTGGCATTTTATACATAAACACGAGAGACCTTTCAAACACATTGTTCAGTTCATCGTAATCTGGATCAGTAATACACTTTCCCTTCATTTGGTTTCTTCTCAACTTGAGATAGTTATACCAAAGCTTGAATGATCCTGGGAGTTCTTTCAAAGCTCTCTCATATATCATATTTATGGCATTTTTGGGAGCGGTCTTTTTATGCTCAATGTATCTTAACCAGTGTTTAACAGAGAAGGGATTTCTTAAAATTTCTTCCTCATATGGGAGGTCATCTTCATTCTGAAATAAAAATGAATTCAATTGTAAAAATGTTAAAAATTAGGTATGTGCACCAAAATGCGTAAATTTGGCTGGTAATTATTTACCTACGACTACCGTTTGAGAAAATATTCCGTACATGTTAGGTTAGGTTGGATTAGGTAGAATTAAATCACAAACCATTCTATACAAACCTAGCGTAGCCCACAAACTAATTGAAAACTGGGATATAACTCTAAAGGGGACGCGAGCAGGCGTTATTAAAGGGGCAATTTTTTGTAGTAGTAAAAACGGTAGTCGTAGGTAAATATTTACCATTTGGCTAAGTTCATTGCATTGTAACAGCAGATTATTCAATGTGCGGTAAATATTTACCTAACCACATCACTTATAGGCACAGATTATGGAAATTACACTATGTTTCTACTTAATTACTACAAGGAACAATTATTTACATTGGTAGAGATGGTAAAAGATGCATTAAAATCTCACGATTATTCAATCAAAGATATTGTTTGCAATGAAAAAAGAACCACAGTGATAGTTCATTTGACATCTGTAATTATCTATCTATATAAGTATGGGGCTGACAATACTGCAGCCTCAAACTAATCAAAATATCTAAAGAGAACAATATGATAGAAGGCATGTCATTCAAGTCAGGTATGTATATAATATGATTGAAATAATACGTAATGTAAGCATTAGCAACGTCATATTTTGAAAATCTAAATACTACAGAGGTTTAAGAAAGGTTACCGAAAGCAAATTTTTAAAACTTACAAAAATTATATCAACGTCGTTTCCTTCCAGAGTAGGCATTGTAGAATGTGTTTATTTGGTTGAATAAGTTTCTTTATTTAATAACCCTAGTTATTTGTATCCATAACGTTTAGTTTGCGTTTCGGCTGAATTCGGCGTTTTTTGGCGTTTTTAACTTAAACCATAGATATTATAGATTGTTATAGATGGTTATAGATTGTTATAGATGGTTATAGATATGCAAATTAGTGATGGATGAGTGAGATCGAAACGTTTACGTGATCGAAATATTGAAACATCAAAAGAATTGAATATTTTATCCCCACGAGTTTAAAAACCTGGACACTAAAACTATACCGAATGTAATATTAAATTTATATATCGGGCCGATTGCGTCTTTCACAACAATTACATACATAACCTTAAAATACATTCTTTATGAAGCGCCCTCCATGTGATTTATTAAAAAAACGGCGCCATAAAAATTATTCAAATCTCTTATAAACACACTTCTCAAGTTATTACAAATCAGAATACCATTTTTTAGTCACACAAAATAAACGGACGTCGTAAATCCCAATCTAAAATAAAAAATTAATTGTTCACATACTCTTAGCTTCTTCGGTTGCTAGATAATATTCTAAATAAACAGCTTTCCAATTTTGGTTTCGAATGGTTATTTACAGAATCGATTCCTTGTTCGAAGACGTTTTAAAACGATTGTCTCGGATTGTGATTTCAAGTGATTTTTACAGAATCGATTTATCCATGACAACGAATCGAAATATTTCGAATGTCAAAAAGATCCAGTAAATCCTCAAAGATTCATAGAGTGTGCCCATCGCTAATGCAAATGACCCGCAATTTGATTGAAGATAGATGTATAATTTATTTTTGATAAGGCGATTTACAAAGTAGTGTGTTCATTTGGTTAACTTTCTATTGAATATTTAAAAGAATAATTAAATTATATTCTTCATCCCCGTACCAGCAAACTAGTTTTAGAAAATAGTGTGCCTCTTAAGAGGAAACTAAAATAATAAAAATCATTTCCCACAAAAATCAGGTTTTTCCATAATTTAGAATTTTCATGACGCGAACCAAAATTTTTTCAATATCTATTTAACTTATTAAAACTATAATTTTATTTATTTATTTACATTACTTAACTAACAAGAATTGTAGAATCACAAATTCCACCCGTCATAAAATGAGTTTGTAACTCATCGGGATTGCTATGTAGCAAGTAGCAAGATATAAAAATAATAATAAAATGCAATGTAATACGGAGTGAGATAGCAAACAATATTATCTTCACATCAGCTTGAACACAGAACTTGTCGCATACTCTGTTGTTAAATAAGTTACAGCCATCAATGCTGAAAAATGTGCAATATTTTATCTATTAAAAGCTGTACCCCGCCACGCATTGCTGTGGCACATTAATTATATGCAGATAGATAAACAATATTGTGTGTTGCTTTTACGTCCAACAAATGGCGCTGTTTAAAAAAGTACGTTTTTACCTGTCGTAGGTGACATCTATATAACATAATTAATATAATTTATTCGACCAATGACGTGACGGCTGTGGTTTCGAATGATTTTTGAAAGAATAGATTCCACCAAAAAGTTTGTTTCGTCGTGAAAAAAAATCGTGTGATGATTTGTGACAGAATCGATTTGTCCATGATAATAAATAGAAATATTTTAATGGTCAAAAAGATCGAGTAAATTCTCAATGATTTGTTGATTGTGCCCATCACTACTGTGAGCTGTAGAAAGTGAGTGGTTCATCCGAGTATGATCCGAGTTTATCTATGTATATAACAAAAAAGTTGGTCTATGGAATTTCAATGTCCGCTTCAGTTTCTGGAGATTCTGCTTTCTGCCTTGTTGACGTTCTTTTTTCTCAAACAATTGAACGACGCTGTTAATGTAGAATATGAAGGGAATTTTAGGGTATATAGGTAAATTCATAGGACTTAGGGAAGATGATAACTCCTACAATTGTGCTAAAAGAGACAGGTATACTTTCTGTTGTTAACTTCACTGCAGTGTGTGTGTTATGGCGGCAATATTTTGTGTTCCTAGTTAAACTCTTGTGATCGAGTATGCCGCCTATAAAGATTTCATTGAGAAGTGCCGCTAGTTTCTGGCAGTTTGTAACATTTTGACCTGTTTACGGTAGTATATTGTGAAGTTACTTCAAGCAATATCGTACATTTTCTGTTTCAGATTCGGAGATGACGATGATGATCCTCCGGTAATGAAAAAGTACAAAACTGTTAGGAGTCATTTCCCCAAGATAGTCATGCCTTCTGACGGTAAGAAATTTGTAATTTACGAAACAAATAGTGAGCAGTATTATCAGTACATGTATTGAAATGAACTACTAAATTATTTTTAATCATAACCTGTCATGTGTCAACCACCCAATTATCACATACCTAATACATAATATTGCAATCTACTATCTCTGTATGCATTTGGTGGTTGTATATTATACTCCCTGCTTCTTGGATGTCCTTATTCAAAGCAGTTTGTACCTTTGTATTTTGTTATCTACTTACAAAAATACAATTTGCCTGTACATTTTTTAGAAAGCTGAGTGATTGCACACAGGTAATACAAATTAATATTCTAATTTCAATTTTGATTTCAGAAGAAGAGTGGACTTCTCCACAAAGAATTGGAGGCGGCCCTAGAGTTCGTTACATTCCTATAGTCAGAGAAGATGTGCCCAGTACTTCTACTCCGGCATCTCGTTTATTTGTTGATGGTAAAGAACTGAAGAAGTCATTAGGCCTTCAGGACTCTACACAGCCAGAGCCATCGTGTTCCAGTGGTCCGTCTTTGAAGAAACCTTCATATTTCACTCAAAGATCTGCTTCTGTGACAGCAGATTCATCCAAATTCAGCACACATGCTAAGTCTACAGGTGTGACGAAGGAAGACCTGGATAGGGCGGCCTTAGATGAAGCTTATCGAACCAGATTTTCTAGCCTTTCCCCATCACAAGCTGCCAAGTACATGATTTCCCAGAATGAAGAAAATGGTGATAATGATGATGACAATGAAGATGGTGATGATGTGAGTATTGTCTTCATCTTGCTTACATTATTACATTAGTTAATGGAAATCCTTCTTCAACCTATTTACTTCCAATGGCCAAACAGTGAACCAATGTTACCAAAGTTCCCTTTTCTTCAACTTCTCCTGGTTGACCAGTACATGTGTTGTCTAGTTTTGGCTGAAGGCACGTAGCAGATGACTTTCTGTTTAGTCTGTTGTAATGAGTCCATAAAGCTATGTTATATTCTGACAAGAAACCAGGACATCCACGCACTAATGATAAACATATAATTTTTATTTTAGGTAGTCGTGATCCATGAACCGAGGGAAAGAGAAAGAAGATTTTTTAAATCAAAAAAGTCAGTGGAACCTTGCCGCAAATCGCCTCAAGAAAAATTTATTGTTCTCTCAGATCATGAGGATTTTGATTTAGTTATGATGAAGCGTCCCAAGTCTGGCAATAAGAAGGATTCTCATGAATATAATGGAAATAGCTCTCATCAATGTGTGGAATTGTCGGATGATGATGATTCCAGTTATGACCCGCCATGCTCTTATTGCAAACCCAAATCTTCAGAATCCAGAAGATCTTTTCCAAGCGATTCTCTGCGGACTTCCAGACAATTGACTGGTCGGTTTAAAACTCCCCTTTCTCTCAGTAAAGCCATGAGACTTAACTCATTTACTCCCTTTTGGAAATCTCAGAATACTGGAAGAAGTAGCCATGGGAAGACAAATAACAAGAGGATGTCATCTCTGAACCTACCGAGCACCACCAGAGTCATTCAGAAGTGCAATAGGCTTGATGATAAAAAGCGTTATGAAGAATTGATCAGGCTTTCTAGCTTCTCAAAAGGTAGATTCCTGAACAAGACCTTGGTTGATATGTCGGAATGTCAAAAGAGTATAATAGATTTGACCACTAATTTAAGTAAAGCTTCTGGACTAGGAAGCAATGAGCAAGATCTCAAACATAAACTACAGAATGGAACTATGGAGAAAGAATCACTGGATGACCCGACTGCCACTGTGGTTTTATCCGATTCCGATCCTGAACAAGTGGTGTCGGCTGATGATGCTTCCACTTCATCTTCTGTCCGTATTGAACGAGTCAATTCCTTGCGCCAGTCTCTCCAAGAGAGGCCGTACATCAATGGCGATTGGATGGACAACTTGAACAGGAAGTACCAGAACATTCATATAGGAAAGAAACAAAAAGAGAAAGATTGCATTATTGTGTCAACAACACAATCTAAGTGCAACCGTGAGTTCTGGCTCAAGAAGAAGCAACAGGATATCAATTCCTCCATTTTGGATTTGACGGATGAGAGTGAAGAGCCTGAAGAAATTCCATTACCGGAGTTGACAGATGAACAGCAAATGATTATCAACAACGCTTTGAGACCTCACCCACCCAATCAAGTACTCATTGAGAAGTTTAACCTGAGTATCCACAGGTAAAAATTAAAATATTTCCCAACATCTATCAATGTCGTACAGCCGGCACTGGAATACTAGTTATCTGCTTATTTTCACAATGCATTACTGTCACAAAAAACAACACACACCACACTATTGCGGTTTTAGATCTGACTCTCTTGACTAATTCAAAACAGCGTTTCAGGATTAAACTGTCTTTATGCATCAGGATGTTTTTATTTATTTGTAAAATGGTTTTGCAGACGCGACATCCAGACACTGGCCGGCTTGAACTGGCTTAATGATGAAGTCATCAATTTCTACATGAATCTATTGATGGAAAGGAGTGAAAAGAACAAGGACATGCCCAGAGTGTTTGGAATGAATACATTCTTTTACCCAAAACTCATGCAGTCCGGTCATGCAGGTCTTAAGAGGTGGACGAGAAAAGTAAGATTTCCGTTTACTTAAAGCATAATCATTTATATATCTTAAGGCCAAGTGTAATAGGTACCTTGTTCAGAACGAAACTACAACAATGCCCCCCAGTGGAGGAACTAGGTTTTACTAGCCATTTAAAGACAGTTCTGTACTAAAAAAAGTTCTGTTGAAATTCGTAAGATGTCACTAAAACAATGCCTGACACAAGTAAAAATAAATTACTACTAAATTGCTACTTATAAATTCACATATTAATTTATAAGTAGCGTGTGATAAAAAAAAAATTAAAAGTTATAAAAATATGGGATTCGAACCCGGGTCCTGCATAACGAGTGTCGAACGCTCTGCCTCTAGACCGCGGTTATTACGTATTCGACCAAAATATCATATAGTCAAAATATCTAAAAGTCGCAGCACGAGAGCATTTTATCACTTTAAAAAAAATTATTATTAAAAAAATCACAAAAAAAAAATAAAAAAAATTAAAAGTTATAAAAATATGGGATTCGAACCCGGGTCCTGCATAACGAGTGTCGAACGCTCTGCCTCTAGACCGCGGTTATTACGTATTCGACCAAAATATCACATAGTCAAAATATCTAAAAGTCGCAGCACGAGAGCATTTTATCACTTTAAAAAAAAATATTATTAAAAAAATCACAAAAACCACCATCAATTCTGAATTATTATTTTTTTTGACAAAACATATTTATGCTGTAACTTGAAAACCTATACCCATATATTCAAACGTAGCGACACTTTTTGAGAGGTGATGTTGTTTGGTGAAGGTAAGTGGGTAAGGGAAGGAGATGGGGAAGAGGAAGGTGGGGAAGTACCTGGCTATTCAGATCTAGTCACTAAACACGGCTAAAGCCATTTGGAGCAACGTTTCAATTCTGAATGGTTGTCTTACACCAAGGCGATACTGGGAGTATCTTCCACTCTGGAACGTGCCGCATATATAGTATTTATTATTTTAATTAATCAATTGTGAAATAACACAAATCAATCAAATAAAATTTATTTACGTACACCGGGTTCGAACCCGCGACCTTCAGAATGGGAGTCCAAAGCCTTACCACCGGACTACGCCGGCCGTCAGATGCACGCATTGTAAAAAATATACCTAGGCATCTGGTAAAAAAACAGAGTACCTGTGTTCGTTCTCCCTCGGTCAACAATAACCGACCTAACCGTCCACAAAATGTGTTCGTGTTTTGATCGGAGGAGACCGGCCTTTACAAATACATGGAGAAACGCCATCGGGCCCAAAATTCGCTTGTATTCAACAAATCGCATCTGGAACGAAACTGGCAAATATTCAACTTGACTAATTTTAACAATTAGTTTGAAAGCTTGTTGATATTGATATCCAAAATACTCATCATATCGCAATGTCTGTGGTGGTACTCACTTTCATGTATGAGGTGTATGAACCTATACCCATATATTCAAACGTAGCGACACTTTTTGAGAGATGAGGTTTGTTTGAGTTGCCTTTATGAGCGTTGACTCACACGTGCATCATAATCACGTGGCACTAGTAATTACGCTTGCTCGCTTGGACTTTCAAAATACTCTAGCCACAACATATGGCAGTCAGGTTATTTGTGTTTGGTCTTTTCATTCATGTTTTTTGAGAATAATTTACAAAAACAATAATTTTATTTATTTATTTATTCCTTTAGATTTACACACAGTACAATATGATACAAGATATAATTAAAATATTTTTAGTGGTTATAGATTATTGTACCTTATCAGGTCGAAATTATAGGTTCCTAACTAGGCAAATTGCCCGTTCCAAGGAACCAAAAATATGTAAAAGTAAGTGTGTGATTTGTCTATGCTATAATATATCTCATTATGTGTGACTCATAAAACAAAAATAAAAAAAACAATCGATCTATATAATAACAATAATGATAAGTAGGGAGTAGAGTACATTATATTGAGTATGTGTTTTCTTATCGAAAGTAGCCAATTGGGTAAGTAAGAATACAAATGTAGTATTATAAAATAACTGAAAAAAGCATACTATAATACAAACATTAATGTATATACTTGATAAATTAAAGAAAAATAATTTATATCTCGTGTACAATATCATGGTGGTGTTATGACTCATAAAACAAAAATAAAAACAGTCGATCTAAATAATAATAATTATAAGTAAAGAGAGAGTACATTATTGTGAGTATGTTTTATCTTGTCTAAATTATCCATCAGGGAAAGTAAGAATACATATTGACTATTATTGAATAACGGATAAACACATATTATAAAACAAACATTAATGTACATGCTTGATAGATTATAAGAGAACAATTTATTTCTCGTGTACAATATCATGGTGGTGTTATGACTCATAAAATAAAAATAAAAAACAGTCGATCTAAATAATAATAATTATAAGTAGAGAGAGAGTACATTATTATGAGTATGTGTTGTCTTGTCTAAATTATCCATCAGGGAAAGTAAGAATACATATTGACTATTATTGAATAACGTAAAAACATATTATAAAACAAACATTAATGTACATGCTTGATAGATTATAGGAGAACAATTTATATTTCGTGTACAATATCATGGTGGTATTATGACTCATAAAACAAAAATAAAAAACAGTCGATCTAGATAATAATAATATTAGGTAGAGAGCGAGTACATTATTATGAGTATGTGTTATCTTGTCTAAATTATCCATCAGGGAAAGTAAGAAACCTACATATTGAATAACGGATAAAAACATATTATAAAACAAACATTAATGTCTAATATAGTGGAGTGGTATAGCAGCACAGTAATTTGTATCAGTAGTCACAGTAATTGACGTTTTTCACGGTCCAAATCAGCAATATTATTTATTGGAATTGTCTTGGATGTATCAGATTTCCTCAAAAGAATGCGCCCTCCTCTGGACCAAGCATGTTTATAATTATGGTCTTTAGCAAATTTTTTTGTTTGTGATAACAGAAATTTTCCTTTCTGAGTTAATTGGTCGGATATATAAATGTGATTGGCGGTTTGCGATAATCCTAGGTCCCTTGTATTTATTTTGTTTGTCACATTGGTAGTGGATTTCTTGTAAGATTTGAATTTGGATAGGAACTCGTCCCGTGATGTTATGGTATTGAATGTCGCCACGATAGATCTTGGATTTCTGTCGGAGAACTTCGGTCCCATCCTGTTTATTTTTGTTATTACAGAATGCACGTCGGTATTTTCGTAGTTGATGATATTAAAGATTTTTTTGAGAACTTCTGCATTATTTTCAATGTCAGACTCCGGGACACCTCTTATAATAAATCGATATAGGACCGCTGACCTTCTGTCTCTTGATATGGCCCGACTCAACAGGATGACGACCTCCGTGACGTCGCGGGTTACAATCTTGGCGTGCACGAGTACCAACCTACATTTTATTTTAATAATTTGTGTTATTTCACAATGTACATAAGTATTATATTTGCGGCATTTTCCAGAGCGTTAGATACTGTCAGTATCGCCCTGATGAAAGACCACAAATCATTATTTAAATTTAGACCGTAGAACGGGTATTATTTATTGAATAAGTGAATCTACCTGGCTATTCAGATTTGGTCACCAAACACGGCTAAAGCCATTTCAAGCAACGTTTCAATTCTGAATGGTGGTCTTACACCAGGCGATACTGAGAGTATCTTTCACTATGGAACGTACCGCAAATATACCATACGTATATTAATTCATTAATTGTGAATAACACAAATTAACCAAATAAAATTTACTTGCCCACTCCGGGATTCGATCCCGCAAACTTCGAGTCGAGAGTTTTACAGTATAGTGTACAGAATAGCATAACCTAAGCCAGTGGCCGTTTGGCTTGAATAACTGAAACCGATTTATACGTTGAATATTGGCTTATGGAGATGGGAAGAGTCGATAGCGAACTCATGCTAACACAAACTCACATACCTAATAGGTTAGATTTTTTTTCTCTTTTTCTTTTTGTACTTATTTAAGTACTTTGATATAAAAAAACAAATTCCTGTAATATCGAAAAATCTGTTTTTGATAAAATAAGAAAATACACAGATTTAGGAAATGAGTTCAAAAGAATTTGGCATTCTCAGACTATAAAAATATTACCATTTGTAATTTCGGCTACTGGCATTATACCTAGCTCTCTTATAAAAAAATTAGGCGTATTAGATCTATCAAAAAATTTATATATAAAAATGCAAAAGTCAGTCATTTTAAATACATGTAGGATTACAAAATATTATCATATAATTTAATATTTTTTAGAAGCTTTTAGTTCAATGTTGTACCGTATTAAAAATTTCAAATAGGTGCCATCGGACGGCCTATATTAATAGTAATTTAAAAATCTAAGTGTTCTTTCTTAAATTGTAGTATAAAAAATATTAAATTAACTTTAAAAAATGGAAAAATATAATACCAATAATTTATCGTTTAGTTTTGTTAAATAAACGTATCCAAAGTTTTATAATCTGCATTTTAAAAACAAGTACAATTAGTGTTTATGAAAAAATTAAACTACGAACCTATTTTATTTATTTTTTAGTTTTTTTTTCGTACTTTTAAAGAAAACCCCTTCAGGTATTTTTTGACGATATTCAGCCTTTAATAGTATTTTTTAAAACGAGCGTATTACGGTCTGAAAAAGGTCATATTTTCGATTTGGGGTAAACTTCGGTTTATGGGCGAAATTCCTAAAAAATAAAACTAGTTATTTTTATACTAACTTTAGGCCGGGGAATCCGAATCTGGAAGAATTAGGTTGCGGCAAGCAATATTAACTGAATTACACGACTTTAAAATTTCGACGCACAAACAATTTAACTGGCCATTTTGAACGCTTTCTGACAATAAAACTAGTTATCTTTATACATCTTTATACTAACTTTGGGCCGGGGAATCCGAATCCGAAAGAATTAGGTTGGGGCAAGCAATATAAACTGAAATACACCACTTAAAAATTTTCGATGCAGATCAAAATACAATACGCCATTTTCGACACCTTGTTGACAATAAAATCCATAAAAAAATAACCAAAGATATATCACCATATTAAATGAAGTGTTGCTAGTAAGCAATAATATCAATAACGTAAAATAACATGTTTATAATTTCAGTAATATTTCTTATTCAAACAGTTAGATTTAGGTTTATTATCACGAAAGGTGAGTTTTTATGTCGGGGGAGACGAAAAAATATGCATTTTATATTTTAATTTTGCCAACATTAATTCATTTACGTAAAGTATTCAGATACATTTTATTCACTTTTGTATCACAAACCATGTTACACAAACCTAGCGTAGCCGCTAAACTACTTGAAAACTGGGATGTTTTCTTGCCTTGACGCGAGTAGGCGCTACGAAGGGGGCACTTTCTTTTCTATCACAAACCATATTACACAAACCTAGCGTAGCCGCTAAACTACTTGAAAACTGGGATGTTTTCTTGCCTTGACGCGAGTAGGCGCTACGAAGGGGCACTTTCTTTTCTATCACAAACCATGTTACACAAACCTAGCGTAGCCGCTAAACTATTTGAAAACTGGGATGTTTTCTTGCCTTGACGCGAGTAGGCGCTACGAAGGGGGCACTTTCTTTTCTATCACAAACCATGTTACACAAACCTAGCGTAGCCGCTAAACTACTTGAAAACTGGGATGTTTTCTTGCCTTGACGCGAGTAGGCGCTACGAAGGGGGCACTTTCTTTTCTATCACAAACCATGTTACACAAACCTAGCGTAGCCGCTAAACTACTTGAAAACTGGGATGTTTTCTTGCCTTGACGCGAGTAGGCGCTATGAAGGGGGCACTTTCTTTTCTTTAGTTTTAAAATTTAGTTTTAGGGATAAATATTTTTGAGAGTTGGTAACACTGTATGTAATATCTTTGGTTATTTTTCTATGGATTTTATTGTCAACAAGGTGTCGAAAATGGCGTATTGTATTTTGTTCTGCATCGAAAATTTTTAAGTCGTGTATTTCAGTTTATATTGCTTGCCCCAACCTAATTCTTTCGGATTCGGATTCCCCGGCCCAAAGTTAGTATAAAGATAACTAGTTTTATTGTCAGAAAGCGTTCAAAATGGCCAGTTAAATTGTTTGTGCGTCGAAATTTTAAAGTCGTGTAATTCAGTTAATATTGCTTGCCGCAACCTAATTCTTCCAGATTCGGATTCCCCGGCCCAAAGTTAGTATAAAAATAACTAGTTTTATTTTTTAGGAATTTCGCCCATAAACCGAATTTTTTCCTCGATTTGATTTTGATAATTACTAAGCCTATGTTAATTTAAAAAATGTATAAAAAAAAATGTACTTGTTGAAAACACTATCATTATCGATTTGCTTAATAATATTATCATTATTTTAAATTAATAAAAAACTACACTCGGCCTTAATAATCAAATAGTTTAACCTATTCCGTCATAAAGCAGGCTTTATGGTTTGTGACCCAAATCACATTGCTTGGTGATTCGCTTATTTCACTTTCTAAGTGTCCTAGCAGCAAAATAAATGTTGTCAAAATGTTATGTAATTTGTAAATAAAATTAGATATCAAATTACATACTGTGCAGGTACTTTAAACTGTTGAAAGCCGGAGCAGAAAATCCTCAGAATACACTCGATTTCCGGACTAAAATATGCAGAGCTGTGCCACAGTTATGAGTTATGCTCAAATATCGGAATAAAAACAACATTTATTTATTTTTGCATTCAGAATACACTCGATTGCCGGATGAAAATACTCAAAAGTTACCTTGATGAGTTATGCTCAAATATCGGAATAAAAATTATGATTTTCTTATTTTTCCCTTTAACAGATAATATATTTTATTAATTATATGCAATTCAAGTTTATATTGTATCATGTTACCTCGGAATATTTGACTTCACCTGAAAAAAAAAACACTAAAAAATATTTCTAAGAATATGTAAAGTGGTTATATTATTTGTACATAAACCTGAATATACCATACACAAAAAACAATAGTCAAAAGGTGTTTTCAAAGAAAAAATTACCTTAATATTGCTTTGAAAATTCCAATATTTTAATTTTTGGGACGCCATTCAATGAAAATGGATTTTGACATGTACAGATAAAAATGATAAATTTTAGTTCATAATTTTTATTTCATGAAATAAAAATAAGTTATCTGCAGTGTTATTAGCGCAAGCGATTCTGATTTTGTACTCTAAACAGTTTTCAAAGCATTAAGGTAAAAATGGTATGGAAAAAAAATTCCAGCGCAGATGATATTGGAGCAGTCTCCGTAAACCTATTTTCAGTTATAAAAAGAAAATGTCTCCGGAGCACGATCGGTGTTCAACTTGTTAATTTATTTTTCTGATTCTCCGTAGGGTAATAATAATATTTGGATGATTTGTATAGCGCCGTTTTTGTGCAAAATCACCTCAAGGGCGCTGACCCAGACACATTCAACCTATTGACGGTCGGAGCATAAAACAGAAAAATATTTTTTCAGCCTTCAGAGAGGCGTCATTCATAAAATGCTGATTTTGTTTTTCATACATTTTCGAAGTGTCAAGGTCAAATCTTATCGCAAATTATTTTAACAAGGATAATATTAGAATGCTCGCATGTTCTCCGGAGACCCATCGGCAGTCCACTGGTTAAACAGACAGAAGTAGTGATTTATCGATGCTGATATTCTGTAATGCTTTACCTGCTTTTTTGTTGTTACATAAATCAGTATGTTAAAACAACAAAAATGTATTATTAATAAAAATTTACTTTATTGCTAAATTTGTTATTGACTTTAAAACAAATAACAATCATCTGATATATATACATACTAATAAAATGCTTTTAAAATGAAACCAAAACAATGAAATAGCTTGGTAAATTTGCTTGCATTAAATTAAATGCCATCTGAGAGTCAATGAACTGCAGTCCTAAGTCACGAGGTTACTCTCTTAGCTTCCTAACCATAACTCCAGGTTCTGATGCAAATTCCATACTTTACAGCCATACATCATAGTTGTTATCAGCACTCCATTGTAGACTGTTAGCTTCCTTTGTTTGGACAATTTAATTACAGTACCAACTTGTTAATTTATTGTTTGTTTAAATTTGTTACATATAAAATGAAGTAATTTACCGATCTTCTTGACTGTTCCAGGTGGATATATTTTCCCACGACTTCATGTTGATACCAGTGCACTTGGGTGTTCACTGGTGCATGAGCATCATTGACTTCAGAAAGAAAAAGATCTTGTATTTTGACAGCATGGGCGGCAAGAACATGGACTGTTGCGATGCCCTGCTCGGATACCTCAGTGCTGAGAGTTTGGACAAAAGGAAGGAGAGGTTGGATACATCTGAGTGGCAGAGAGAATGTGTCAAGGTGACTGGATTGTCTTTATTTATTCTGGAAGCGCCGCTGTAGTAATCTCGCAGATTATGCAAGGAAGGATATCTTTATTATTTTACTCATTCTATAAAATGAATGAAATACATTATCACTTCTGCCAATATTCTTGCTGCTATGAAAAATCTACATTATTGATATTTCTTTCTTTGTAATGATGTGTGCAATATGATCATTGCCTTCGGTGACATCGGTCAGTCAAAATAACGTCATCATCGTTTGACGACATTATCACAAATGAGAGAAAATCTATTAAAATGTAAGCAGCACCACTGTCATATTAATTATTATTGAAAACAATATCAATGAAAATTTGAAATCGAAGAAGACACAGAAAGTAAAAAGATTAGGTTGCGACCGATACTTGAATTATTTTATCAATTATTTCCGATATTGGCTGTCATTTTTGTATGAGTGCCCAAATTAAAGTTGTATTAAAATACAATTGACCATTTTACTAGTCACCAGGGTTAATTATTGTTATTTTAAGTCCAAGTTAGTCCAAGTTCGGTGTTTTCTAGCAACTATTGCATGTTTTTCTGTTTGTTTCGTTCTGCCATGTTTTTTGTGTGAATAAGTTTACAAAATGGAGTCTTCTAGAAAATGTTAGCATAACACCTTAACTTTAAACCCAAAAATGTAAATTTTTGAAAGGTGTGTTTGTTTTTAAGAAATACCTGCACTATAATGGACCGCTTACACTAACACTAATAGGCCGGATTTTGGGATGGCTGATTAGTGACAGAGTACTATTGAAACTTTCCATACACAATACATCAGTCTGCACAAATACATCCATACATTACTGTTTCATATTGAATATCAGCTTGATTGACTGTGGCTTGTTTATTTCAGGATATTCCCCAGCAGATGAATGGCAGCGACTGCGGCATGTTCTCCTGCACCTTTGCAGAGTTCCTCTCCCGAGATGCGCCCATCTCCTTTTCCCAGGACGATATGCCTTACCTAAGGCGGAAGATGGTCCTGGAGATAGTGACTGGAAGACTCCTGATGTGAACAGTGAACGGGTGAAAATGATTTGTGTGGAAACAATTTGCCAATATTAACATATTTGTAATGTTGTGATTACGTTAGCGAGAGACAAATTTGGTAGAGTGATAAGTGAAGTTTGTAATTTAATATAATAGCATATCGACGACGGCACGGACTTAAATTTCTTCAAAGTGTTAAGTTATAATTTAGGAGCTGGATGCAATAACAACTTATGATGAAAAATGTAGTTTTAAATAAAATACATTCAAAGTTTTTTTGAAATGCTAGTAACTAGTGTCTGTGTAAAACCTATGGAAGTAATATTTACACAGCAGATATCGGAGATCGGAGATAACAAAAAGTCCATGGGAGCAAAAACAGCTTGTACACCTTTAAGTTGTTATTGCATCCAACTCCTCGATTCCTCTATTTTCATACACATATTCTGGGAAATGATAAAGCTATTTTTTATTTAATTTGGTTTGTTTTATAAACTGTACTGCGCCACATTTTTTTTTCTCCGAATAAATTATCTGAAAGTTTGTACAAGATTGTCTTTATTAACTGTTTCCCTGATTTCTACAAAGTATTTTTGTATTAAACTGATACCAAATCAGAAATATCTAGGTGATATTATGGAGGATATGCATTTGTTTCTTCAGTTAAATATAAATAAATTAATAATCTCGTGCAAATTGGGACAATGGTTAATATGAGACCAATCGATTGTTCTGAATTGAACTCGGTCGACCAAAGTAAAAAAAAGTTGTACAATCGTGTTTATGACGTTATAGATTGATTGACCGGTCGGTGGCCGAGTTGACATCGCGCTTGGGTCCCACTCAGGCGTAGTGTGTTCAATTCCTCGGCTGGCTAAGTCCTCCATCTCAACACAAGCAACATTTTCAGCTTACTGTGGTGGTAGTAGGAGAATTTCAAATATTGTCAGGTTATTCGTAACCCGGGAATATTTGTCTTTCTTTTTAAAAAAAAAAAAATATAAATAAATGACGCATTACAAGTACATATAAATAATGCTTTGGCAGGACATTTTTTTTTAAATCAATTATCTAGAGAGCGTGGTTCATCTTTGAGCAGTCGAAGTAGTGTGATCAAACTGTATAAAAGTTTTAAAAAATTTCCCTAAATATTGTGTTAATAATAGAGTATATAAATAATATAGTACATAGTAAATTAAATGTGCAATTTGATCTCTCATTCCTTATCAGTCATTATTTTCTGTATAGAATATAAGCTGACTTCCAATGAAATAAAATTATGGTAAAATCCTCATGTAAGATTCCCACTTGAGAAATTTAGTTTTTTTGACCCCTAGAAAACTGAAAAATATGCCTTATTAGGAACCCGCACATGTATGTACATGATTTTCCCACATAAATCCTTGTAAGAGGGTTTTGCTATTTTTGTTAATTATTTTAATGTATTCTTCTGACAATTGGAAACCATTCATCTTTGATGGTCTTAAATAATATTGAAGTTGTTTTATATCATTGATGTAAATACATAGTATGTATTGGGTTTCTTGTTTCTTCCTACTATGCACTATTATTACACAATAAGCCAGCAATAAACAACTACAGTGAAACCTTCTTATAAGGTTCCCACATAAGAACTTTTGTTTTTTCGGTCCCTTGAAGACAAAATTATAAATGACCCAATTTATAAGGTTTTTCAAGGGATCTTGAGAAAAATTATTTTGTGGAAAACCTTATACATTGGATAAATTAAACCATTTTTAATTTTAATACAGTGAAACTCTCTTATAAGATGTTCCACATAAGAAGTTTTTTCAGGGGCTCTTGACCGGATAAGAGAGTTTCACAGTATATATCAATATATATATTAAATTAAATTATTTACGTACTAATTTATCCCATGCTTTGTAAAATCAGGGGAAAGAGTTGAATTTCCAACAAACACTTTTCTCTGCTCCAGTCTTGTTAAAATTCCATTAGTTACTCTTTGATTTTTTATAATTTTAATGGAATTTTGCATAGCATTAAATGATAATATGTAATTATAATTATGAGTGCAATTCAATACCACCTCATCGGTCGCACAATTAGAGTTGGCCTGAACAGCACATACTTAGGTTTTTATGTAAAGGTGTCTATGTATACATTTCAAAACTCGCCTACTTATTGTTATTAGCGAGAATGGGACGAAAAGTATAATATACATTGGTTGATTTTGAATTTTAGAAAGTCTTTACATTGTGTTCCTTTTAGTCATTAGTTAAAAAAACAGAAATTGAACTTGACTTTTTAAAATTTCATTGGAATATTCTTTTCTGAAGTCAAATAACAATTTTGAAATATGCTGTATGCAAGCAATGCATCTGTGTGAGTACTATGTTCGATTCAACATTCGCTGCAATACCTTTGCACATTTGCCCATGTAACAACTACAAATTTAAATATTTAGTACTCTCTTTTAAATTATTGAGAGTTTTATTTGCTAGTCAGGCCGTCGCTTCGGTTATAAATAGTAAAAGAAATTTAATGCACTGTGAAATGCAAACAGGTATATTGCATTTTATTGTAACACATAACCCCTCATTACTTCTCACAATAATAGTAATTTCTCATTATCCTGTTGTACGCGAATGTCACAGCAGTTGGGCTGCAAGCGGCCCTGCCTTGTACGCGGACGTCACAGCAGTTGGGCTGCGAGCGGCCTTGTATTGTACACGGACGTCGTAACACATGTCTTGAGAAAACATAAATTAAAAAGTGCCTCATACAGGGGTACCTAGCATCAAACGTCAGGCGTTTAACACTTAGGATACGACAAACTACAATAGCAGTTCAGTGAAATCATGACTACCTTCAGGTACACTGCAATGTGTAGTGTGTAGAACAAGGTTTTAGAAGTTTTGAACGCATTTCAATACTGTCAATGAAAATTCCTAAGTAAAATGTTGACGTTGTAGATGCCTGACAATTGTTTAAAATATTATTTTCAATATTATATTTGGCTTTGAGATATTTACAAAATATTACCCGTTTTCTAAGGGTTAAAGAATTTAAATCTGAAATTAAGTAAAAAGGCGCAGGTCAAATGTGTTGCTGACTGCAAATGTGAACACTCTTTACAATGTGCAAAAATTAAAAGTGAAACCCCTTTAAAAAGTTTTTTGAGTTATGTTTTTCTGGTTAGGACTTGAAATTGAAAAGTGACCCAGGTTTTTGTGCATAATAAGTTTTTTTCTGGACCTTTGACAAACCTTATAAGAGAGTTTCACTTTATATAGACGTATCATATTAAATAAATATATAATGCAACTTGTGAATATTGAATAATAGATCTAAAATTCAAATAAAATTATTTCTGTCATTAAACATGATTAATTATTATTGCTTACCTAGATAAAGACAGTTTTTTTTTCCTGATAAAAATTTGAAATTATTTGTTAACAGCTAAGTAGATTTTTTTCTTGTACTGGGTTTAAAAAAAATGTTGTAAATAAACTTTTTATGTATCTTGTTCTTCAGGTTTCCTCCGAATACAACAATGTTCATAAGGGCATTTTTAAAAATCCATTTATAAATGAAGGGTGGCGGGGTATAATGGTCAGAGTTCATTTTTGGTTGAAAACAGTTTAATGCCATCTTTAGTAATTTACAGAACAAACGGAAAGGTATATTTGCATTTGAAAAAAAATGGTTCCTGCACTCAGTAAATGAAGGGGAGAGATATGAGATGCCGCCAAATAAGGATCAGGTTCCATGGGCTGATGGTTAGATCTAAATCCCAAACCCTTCCCCCAGCCATGAGTTGCAGATCGCGTCTATTCTGTGTTAGTTACCTTCTGTGTCGTATTTTCAACTTTTGTGCATCTCAGTTTATCAGTGATATCTATTAATTACGTATCTAGATAGGTTGTGTGATCTTAAAATTAACACCGAAACTAAAAATATTGGCCTGTGAAAACATTTATCAAAAAGAAAGTGCATTATCTCGCAGTTGAAAAATCGGAAGAAGCTCTTCGCCTTTTGTTGGTCTGCACTGAGCAAATTTGTCTTTCAACAATTTATCCCAATTCTCACTACTAGCTTTGTGAAGATCATTTTCCAAACACGAAATTGAGGCAGTTAGAAATATTTTAGGTGGGGTCTCTCGCGATAAAAGAATAATTGATAAAAATCTTAATTTCTTTCTAGCAAAAAAACATCGTCTCGCTACACATTATGATAATGCTACAAAATTAACATTCTTCGCTGGTTTGGTATACGTTTTTAGAAGCTTGTACAAGTTTACGTCATGTTGGGTTGTTAAGTTCATCTCTATTTCTTTTGACGCAATGCTTTTCAGGCTTGCTATTGGCCAATAAATGAATGGCCCATGATGAAATATTAACAGAACTTAATAGGACTTTCACGGAACTCGAATATTAACTTTTAAATTTGACGAATTGTTCAAATTCAATGAAAAAACCTTTCATTAAAAAAATGTTTTTCTGATAAACTGATTATTTTTTAATTTCCTTGAGCCAAAAATAATTGTCTTTAAACTTTGAATTGTGCAAAACAATAGAAAAGTGACTGACCGATATATACCGGTCACCCTGTTGTATAAATAATGTAAAATTTTAACCTTTTTATTAAATTATTCCATCATTTCTGTAGGCAAATAGCAATTTGATACATAAAAAATATTTTTTGGTAAACCTGATTATTTGTATATAGAACTCAAATTTCATACATCCATAAAAATATATCTACATATATATTGTACATTCAAACACTTATAAATTTACCTACCCCAGAAGGTTCACAAGTTTATAATGATTTAAATAAACAAAAGTTACGTTAGTAAGTTAAGTGTCACAATGTGTATATCAGTGTTTCTCAATGCGGGGGGCAGGCATGCATTTTGATATGGTCTGTGCTTAATATATTTTAATGGATTTCATTTTACCAACATACTGAAAGATTTTCCAACAAAATATTTTTGGAACTTAAGTTCCCGAATTATGAAAATCAGTAACATTTTTATTTATTGAGGCAAACAAATTTTCGTCAGCGACGCTTTCTTCCGTGTTCTCATAACGATTATTATTATATACAATACCTCAATTCCTTTAGCCTCAAACATAACTCCGATATTAATGGATTGTCTTTCTCTCATAATTTAGGAAGGGATAAATGTTTGGGATATGGTTCTGCCCACACACTTTTAGGGTTCCGTGGTTCGATAAAAGTACAGGAACCTCTGGTTTAGACTATACATTTCATATTTGAAGCAGTGATAATTTTTTATTTTACTATAAAATTAAGATAATCTCTATCATTTTCTTGGTGTTTGGAGATTTTTGAAGCATCGAAATGGGGCTCGGCACAAAAAAGGTTGATTTTTGATCTTCTCAGCTGCTTTTGATATATTATGGTATAAAATATATAGCCTTTTGACTGAATAGGAATATGATCCGGATATGGCAAATAATAAGTCCAAGCTCGCCTTTTATGATTTCTCCTGTATCCATAGGGGTAACTGAGTTACCCCACAGAGTAACTAAACAGTTCAAATCTCCATTTGCTACCTTGGGGCCAAGGTAAAAAAAAATATTGTACCTAGTTCTTCCAAATATGTTTAAAAAAAAATTGGGAACATTAAAGATAATAATGAAAACTTCTCTGTACCTACATGTTAGGCACACTGCTGATAACTCCTTTGTGACCTCTCCCTCTTTCTCATAATCGAAGGATGTAACAGAAAGTGAGGTTGCAATGGAACTCTCAGCGGCAGGACCAGTCGCAATAATTCTGTTGGGGTGGTCGCTCTGTTCATACATTTTCTCCTGTTTTTGATATTTCTACTTCAACCATGATTGTAAAATTTGTTTCCCCTTTTTGAATGAGTGCTTAATGGCCGCTAATTTGGAATTTTAGATACACATAGATAATATGTATATATAATAATGAATTATGTATTTTACATACAGGGTGTCCGGGGGTAAAGTGCACAAACTTCGGGAGGTGGTTCTACATGATGGTAGAAGTAAAAAAGATAAATAATCTTTTTAGAAATTCTGTTGTTTTTTTTCCCATACTTAAATATTTTTCCATAGAAGAATATTTAATATATCAAAAATTCAACTTTTGTATCTGAAAACTACCCTAAAACGTTGAAATTAAAAAAGAGTTATTTATCTTTTTTGCTTGTACTAATCATGCAGAATCACCTCCCAAAGTTATGTATTTAACCCGCGGACCCCCTGTATACAGTTCATCATAAAACATTATTAAACTCAATATGTCACAATAATGGTATGTATTGTTATTTTGTATGTTTTTGTTATATTATGTCTGAAACATGTTAATTTGCACCAGTATTAAGATATTTTTGCTATGGGAAATTATCCCCACAAAGAAAAGTTTTTGAACAGATTAAAATATGAATACATATATTTTTTTGTGTACATTAAAATTACTAAATTCACATTGAAGTATTTATTTCAAAAGTACTACATATTATTTTTAAATTTGGTGTTCTCCAGTTTTGATTCCACAATATTAATTATGTAAAATTGTTAAAATATGTAGTAAACATAAAATAAATTGAATTTGAATATAATAATTAAAAAAATATTTTTAATTAATATTAACTTTCAAATGATTTTTTACTTTACTAAAAGCTAGTTATCAAAAATTAAAAAATAATTTGTCTGTATTGACAAGAGTCTTGATTTAAAATTAAAATGGAACCGAATATTATAATAAACAAATTTAATTTGAACTTTTTTATTCTTGTGTATAAGATTATATCCCCTTATACCCGAAAATGATACACTAATGTTAATATGTAAATCTATAATATGTCACGACGCCATTTAATCGGAAATTAAGCACAAACAACAAAGCCTTTCCTACAAAAATTAAAGTTGGTTACAGGTGAAAAAAAAATATAGTAAGCAGTAATTGTTGATTGAAGTATTGGTTCATATTGAATTATTTGGCGGGAATAAGCAGACGTAACTCAGTGGTCCAGAGCACCTGACCAGACATCAGGAGGTGCGGGTTCAATTCCCGTCGGCGGCATTTATTTTTACTCGGGAGATACTTTCAATTTCTATGGATATTTCAGGCGAGTAATTATTGCTTAGTTATAATTTGTTAAAAAAATTATAATTTAAGGAACGAACCAAGCGGCGTTTTCTTAGCGAAGGTCATGCTTGAAGTCATGACCCATTTTATTAAGAGCAGGAGTCATGGTTCCAGCTCAATATTTTGATACGGCTCAAAGAGTCGACTCAATTGAACGACGGCTCAATTGAATGGGAGACATGAGCTCAGAGCATAAGAGCAATGGGAATACTGTGCTCGCCCGATATTACTCGCCCGATACGGCTCTCGCGGTACGGCTCCCCCGCTTCGGCTACCCTGCTACGGTTCCCCCGATACAGCTCCCCCGATATGGCTCCCAGCTCCTAGCGTAAGCGTACGAATGATCGTACTACTTTTGGTACCGGTACACCGCCTCGTACCACGAGAAAAATAAGATGCTAAGTAGTTAGCAGGTGTAGGTACATATGTCCAAGTCCAGATGCCGGACTATCAGACACTGTTCTCATCTCTAAGCATGTAATAACAATTAATACTTGGATAATTTTAATGGTGCTATTTTTCTAAAATAACTCTTGATAAAAAGAAGTAACCCTTGAATTAAGCCGTGGTACGGTTTGCCGGGAGTCGTACGAATAAGGCACTTCAAAAAAAGCTAGCTTATTTGTGCAGCTCGTTCATGAACGACTCATTGCTAGGCGGTTTGTTTGTTCGTTTACTGTGAATCATGGTTATACCCGTGCTTTGGTTCGCAAGTGTTTTTGGTTAGCAAGTGACCGTATTCTAGTTTCCATTACGTTTTAACCCCCAGGAGCCGGGCCCTGAATTTGCAGTAGAATTGTGCCCACGCATGTCACGAAGCACCGCAATTGGAGTGAAGACCTTATACATTAATTTTGCCTTTGAGTATTACTTCTACTGGGTTTGTTAAACACAAAAATTAAAATGTCACTTTATCTAGTATGGTATTGTCTACATGTCGGCCTTAACAAAAGTGCATTTATATTTATTGAATATTCTTGCCGGCTTCTATGGGTTAACTTTTAAACGAGTGTCCAATGTATTCATGTGCATAAATGTACATATATATTTTTTTAAATATTCGTGTAATACTGTGTACTATTTATTGGAAGAAATAAAAAAGAATATATAATTTTTGAAATAAGTTTATTTGGTAAAAATACAATACACTTGAGTGTGGATAAATTTTACACCATAAAATATTTTAGTTTGGGTGTGCATATTATTCTTATAATAAAAATGATACTTTTGAGTATTCTATCTTCATATTA
Organism: Hesperophylax magnus; assembly: GCA_026573805.1. Taxonomy (NCBI): domain Eukaryota; kingdom Metazoa; phylum Arthropoda; class Insecta; order Trichoptera; family Limnephilidae; genus Hesperophylax; species Hesperophylax magnus. Next base: position 13,102,170 of record JAIUSX010000121.1, read on the forward strand.
CAAGTCAAGTGAGAGTAAAACTTAATATAAGATGGTGCTTACAATTAAATCCAACAAACAGATTTGAGATCACACCCAAATGTTTCATAATAATTATTATAAAGTGAGGATAAAAATTTGAAGTCATCTTCTTTAAAGAAATGCTTTTAGTCTACTTAAATTGACATGGAATTTATTAATGTTGCTAAGAATGTAGGTATATATACAGTTTGTTTAATTGGATTAAACGTTAAGGGCATTTACATCCAAATTAACTCGCCAAACCTAATTTTTTTGGTCATGTGTCATATCTATCATAAAAAATATTTGGATAATATTATAAGGTATTTTAAATATGGATACTCGGTCATTTTTAGAGAGAACCGTCTATCTATAGTGTTGCTGAATTATTATATTTTCTTAAATCTGAAAGAATTGTAAATCTAAAAATTTCAATTTATATTTTCTATTTTGAAGAACTTTCAAAATTCATTCTTCCCGGAATAGTGAAATATTTTTTCATAAATTCTAGCTTTTCGTAGTCTGAAGATACTTGTATCTTCCAACCCGTCTATAAAATTTCTAGTTCTTCATAATAATTTTTCATTTAACAGACTTTTTTTGCCGTTGTCCGCAACTCTACTAGCATTTCAACGCTGGTTGTATGTTATTATTACTTTTTTGGGAACGATTCGAATGAAGGCATTCACTATTCGTAGATTGATAAAGAAACATTATTTGAAGTATTGTTTTTGGCAAAACAGCCATTTAGGTTAATGGTAATGTGCATCCACCGTTATGGTATTTATTCTTCTTCAGTGCTGGGAATATGTAATATGATATTTTCATCTTATTTATGTTTGACTTACTATCATCTCACCCTAATCTTCAAACCGTGTTTACAAATAAACCTTAAAACTTTGAACATCAACTTCAATACCAACTATGTGATAAAATCACAAACCATGTGCAGATTGTGCAAATCTGTCTAAAATCATAACTCATTGCGTAGCGTGCTCGTGCAAATATAATAATGTTAATCCAGCACATGTTTGGCGACAAAGCTACAACAAGACTTTAGATTTCTAAAAACCTACTCTCTTGTTAATTTATTTATGTTTTTTTCATCTATTTATTCATAGTTTAACCAAGAACTCTATTGAAAAAATATGGATAGAATGATCTGTGCTGTGGGGTTTGTGTGAGTGTGCGTGATCTGTTGGGTCTTGGTAGAGGATCGAGGTTTTGCTCGACTATTTCTTCTGAACCATTTGCCATTTTCTCGGTTTCAATTACTTCAGGTTTAGCATCACTTGAGTGATTAACCGTGATTAAAGTTTTCTTCACTTCTGGAACTTTATCATTTTGCTTTGGAGTGGTTTGGTTGGTACTCTCAATAAGCGCTGGTGTTAGCGGGTGGTGGATAGTTTCACTGTCATTGTTGATGTTACCATTTTTATTTAGAATCATTATGTTGGGATCAATTAGAATTTTTTTTTGTTCAATCCCTGGTTGACTAACAGGTGGTGATTGTGTACTGGATGCAGCTGCTGTTGATATGGGCACAATACTTTTAGATGTGGATGACTGTATTTTGGCAGATTGTTCGGGGAGTTTTGTAGTTATTTCTAGCACTACAGCTGGTGCGTTGGTTCCAGACATTTTTGGTATTGTTATTTGAACTACTTTGTGTGTCAATTCTGCAGTAGGGGCCGATTCTACTTTGTGTGTCAATTCTGTAGTAGGGGCTGATTCTATTTTGCGTGTCAATTTTGTGGTAGGAACTGATTTGTTTGTCAATTGTGTGGTAGGAATTGTCTCTACTTTGTGTGTCAATTCTGTGGTAGGGGTGGATTCTGTTATCATGTCTTTAGATTTCTTCTTCTCTTCTTTTATTTTGTCATATTTCTTCCCCTTGGTAGGTTTGCGATATTTAGATTTATCTTGACTGGTTACATCTGCCTCTAGGGGAGGTGGTGTTATTCTTGATACTAAATCATCAGAAACGGCTGGCGTACTAGGTGAAATCATGTTAGAGTTGCTATTTGCTATAATTGTTGTGGGTACTTTTGTATCTGCCGCCTTTGCTGACGTAGTTTCAGAAATAGTGTTCTCTGTAACAACTTTAGGTGCAGATGTGGTAGTTGATTCTGTGGGTTTATTTATAGAGACTTTATTTGTAACAGTTTGGACATTAGTGGTCTCAGTGTGCTGGGTTGTTTTGTGTAACTGGTGGAGATGATGAGCCATTAGGAATTGTTGGTGTTTAGTTTCAGGAGAGACAACCGTCATATCAGCGCTTAGCTTGCTCTTTGCCATCACCAAGGGTGGAATAAAGTGATCTGTGGCTTGAGTGTATATGTTATCATGATGCTCTCTTTGTTTTGGAATCACCTGGACAACTTGTGAAGTCGTTGTTTTTATGACTTCTTTCTCCGTAGCCAATGGAATGGTCTTTGGTGTAGTAATAACATTGGGAGTACTGGTTTCTGCAGGTGTTGTTGTAACAGTTGCCTTCTTAGGATTTTCGCTTACGGAAGACTCGTCTAAAGTTTTCGCTTGTGTTGTGGATTGCTTGACTGTTGGTGCCTGTGTAGAAAGTAGTACCGTGGGGGTTAGGATTTTAGGCTTTGTTGCTGGTTGGCTGAGTTCTGTTGGTTGAGGTGTGGTGTTAGGCTGAATAGTAGGTTTGGCGGTGGTACTGGTGATGGGGAGAGATGTGGAGGGGGCCACAGTCTCCCTGCGGGTGCGGGTGGAGAAGTCTCCTGCAGACGGGGTGGAAGGGGTCCAGCTCCAGCCACCGGGTGGGGAGGTCCGGGGAGAGCCGCTGCTGGCATCAACAGAGCTGACGCCTGTTACGGCGTTATCAGAAAAGTCCTCCTCCGAGATGGCGCAGGAAAGTTCCTTCAGAATATCGGAGTGGCTCTGCAACATTGAATGTAAATGAGTGATTAGTTCGCGGTAGTTTCATTGTGCCTAAGTTGGTTGCAGTCTCGGTAGGCATTTTTAATGAAAGACGGACACACTAGAGGGATAGCGACAGTATCAGACAGTATATACATCGATGAGTGATAAATACCTCGTTGGCTTTGCAGGTGACTTTCTTGGTTCCATCGAGGCCGCAGTCGGAGATGAGTTGAACTGCAGCGAGTTCTGGCAAGAACTGGACGGTCAGGGATGGGATAGATCGAACCAGACACCCTCCGGCTGGTTTAAGCGCCCATGCTGGCACTGAAATCAAAATAATTGATTTACTTTTGTTACTAACCCACCGGTCGCATGGCATGCACTTCTCTCTCGCATTCTGCGACAGAGTATCTTCAATGAGAGATTGTGCTATTTCGATTGGTATTCAATTTTACCAATTTTTTTATTAACCGCCTAAGTCTAATTTGTTCGCGTTTGGGAACAGTTCATATAGTCTCATAGAAATAGTTGTGTCTCCCTTACTTTCATGGGGAAAGATACTATCTAAACGGTGTTAGAAAGAGAAGACACCACGCTTTGTATTAAAATCTAGAAGTTAACCACAGAAGAATTAAAATGTAGACATCTAAGGTTCTGAAAGGTTCCGACCGCAGTTTGAGAAAAAAATATAAAAATAATTTAACATGAAATGAAGAAAGAAATTAAGGTGACCATAATGTTTATATACTTGTCAAATAAAATGTAAGCTGAGCCATTTTAAAACTTTTTTATGCATTGTATTATATGCTTATTTCTGTATGTTTATACAATTTGAAAGCATATTTTATCACCTTTCAAAAACAGTGGTTAGTCGTTCGGATATATTCCATTTATTTGGATTATTTTGCAAAGCGGCAATAAAAAATCAAATACCGACACAATATGCCAGAGTCTGAGGTAAAACCAGATAAGCAAACTTTGACGAAACGCAAATAACGTACTTAATATGTTAGATTGTCCGAAAATAATTATATTTTGCTTACTCGTCAAATTATTAAAAAGCCCCGTGCTGAGCATTCGACTTTTCAACCTATTTTCCAACCCAAAGCAAAGTAAAAAAAACGCAGTAAATTGTTTTGCCATATTTTCAACTCTAAAGTCAAATATATCGCGGGCAGTTTTAAGCCGCGCACAAAAAATACTGGAAACAATGTAATTACTTTTCGAATTGGAATTTTATTTTGTTCTGTGCTTCGTAAACATGCATGGCGCAAGGATTTATCCTGCATTTCCGACAATGGTAAATGTTAGTGACTGACGCAGTTAGAATTGTTCGGAATAAGCCAAAGCGGTAACAATACAAAAGCCGCCCCGTTTCGGACATTATTTCGTTTGACCGCAAATGAAACGAAATTTTCCGGAAAACTACGCTATTTTCGAATCCGATTTGTAGCCATTATTGAATTATTCACGGCAGGGCGGGCCGACCCTGAGCCAAACGGCGCATGGCGCTAGTAAAAACCTCAAGAGCGCTGTATTACGTGTCAGGTATTATCATTATATTTGACGCCTTGGCAAGTCGGCGCCCAGAGCAGACTGTTCCAATTGCGCTTGCATAGAACCGGCCCTGATTCACATTGAAATCTACACTTACCCAATCTAGAAATTTTCTAATTTAATCATTTGAAATTTTGTAAAATTTTTGGTATTCCAAGAATATTAGAGTTGTAGAATAAAGAAGAACACAAGAAATGCGTCGTGGGCAGGGCCGGCCCTATGCGGGCGCAATTGGAGCAGTCCGCTCCGAGCCCCGAATTGCCAAGGAGCTGATAATACCTAACGCCTAACAGTCCTAACGCCATTGAGATTATTTTTGATTAAAACGGCGCTACACAACAATACAAATTATCCAGGTGTCCACTGGTTTAGACAAGGTGTGATAAAATTTTACTCGCGCTAGGCGCTGTTTGGATCAGGGCTGGCCCTGGATGAGTGCGCGTGTTTTATTTTAATTTTATTTATTTGGGAAAATCAACAGATTATTTACATATATAAGAATAAACTAAATAATAAAGATAAAATCCAATAACAGATTTTCACTTAAAATTATAATAATAATAAAAAATATTAAAAAAAAAACTAAGGGTTCTGTACCCGTGGCCTGAGAGATTTACAAAAAATACAATATTGTAAATAGTAAATAAAAAATAATAGAAGACGTAAGAACACAAATAAATAAAAATTTAAAGTTAACTTATATAGTAATAACCAGCTAAATTAAAAAAAAATAAAGTCAACTGATATACTAATAACCTTCTAATATCTTTGCTAATAACTAATAATTTTAAAAATTTAAAGTTAACTGATATACTAATAACCAGCTAAAATTCAAAACATAATGTATTGTAAAATTTCAACACAGCAGCAATCAATAAAAGCACTACACAATAGCAGTAATAACAATATAATAAATGTATACCTACAACTAAATTGAACACATGAGTATAAATTGGAAGGCAAGTAATTGAAAAGGATTCAAAGCAACAACATGATAACTTCCAGTAGAATATTTAAAATTATTTAATGTTAGTTATTACATATCTTTTTAAAGGTTCTTAAATTACAAGTGAATATGTCCATATCATTAAAATTCTTATTAAATATACTACAGGCTCTGAATATAAACGCATTTTGTCTGATATTAGTAGAACATTTATGGAGATGAAAAATTGATTTTTCTCTAGTTCTAATGCTCGGGACTCTAAAATTAATTTCAGACAGAAGGGGAGAACAATCAATAAAGCCATTGATAATTTTATGGAGATATATTATACCTGCGGAGTCTCTTCTAGTTTTTAATGGCTTAAGTCCATAAAGGTCCATCGAGCTGTTTACGTCAAGGTTTGAATTTAATTTGAAATTTAAATGATGGACAAATTTTCTTTGGATGGCTTCAATGCGATTTATGTAAATATTATATTGAGGATTCCATATGAGAGAAGCGAATTCAAGATGACAAATATTTTAAGTGTTATGATATTATTAAATTCTTTTCCAATACGGAAGAATCCTAGCATTCTAAGGGCTTTCTTAACAATCATATCAATATGAGCCTCAAATAGTAACAAACTTAACACATAGATCACGAATTTGTGTAACTTTTTTGAGTAGTTGGCCAGCTATATGGTAATTATGGTCAAATTTAATTTTATTTTTTCTCAATGTTTTTGATCCAAACATTGAGAAATTCAGTCTTGGAGTCCAAATTCAAAACCAAATGGAATGGTGAATGCGATGTCAGGCAGTGTCAGAGAGATAGAATATGAAATTTCGATTGGCTGTCTCGATCTAATAGTAAAAGTTTCGATCTAATAAAAAAAGGACGGGTTGTTTAACAGAATTCGAACAATTCATCATATTTCAAAGTACATTTACAAGTTCTGTGAAGATTCTGTTCATGTTATATTATTATATCATTATTTACCAGTTGCTTCAGAATACTGAAATAGTAACAGAACTTGGAAAGAACCTTCACAGAACTTGAAAGTTAACTTTGAAATTTGATGAATTGTTCAAAAACTGTGAAACAACCTGTCCTAAGTGTTGTGAGCCAACTGGCCAATAATGATATGATAACAGAACTTGAAAGAACCTTTGCAGAGCTTGAAAATTAACTATGAAATTCGATGAATTGTTCAAATTCTGTTAAAAAAACCCATCTTTAGTCGGTGGCGAGATTGGTTTCCATTTCCACTCAAATCTACATGGAAGTAATTTCTATTTGAAGGTGTGTGAATTTGTCTTTTCTATGAATATGGTGTTTTACCAAGAACAGAACACTAAACTAACCATCGATAAACTGTGGCATTTCTCTGAATGCAGGTTAACATAATTCGGTCGGATAAACAACCGGTCCCGGTAAATACAAATACCCATCCCTCGGGCCAGTCAAATTGATATTGTAAAATCAACAAATTAGCGAGTCAACAAATTCAGTAGGTAAAGGCCCCGTAAGCTGATTATTAACGTTGAGCAATAAAACTTGGCCGATTTTATTGGCTATTGTTAGTTGAGCACAGGTTGAGCAGTCCTATAATTCCCCACATTACACGTGCAAAACATTAAAACTTAAACAGTGTAATCTGGTATCGTAACCGGTCGGAAAATCTGACTATTGTTTTACTAGAACAATAATAATACAGGGTTTTCCAATATATTAATTTTTCCAATATGTTAATTTGATATTCAATCGTAAAAGATCAATGGTTTCGTTGCTTGTGTAGCACGTAGCGCCGTCTTATTGAAAGTAAACGTTGTCCAGATCAATACCATCTGGTGTGTAAGAAGTTATGTAGTTGTTTTTTATGTTAGTGTAAAAAATGATTGTCGAAGGACCTTGAGTGATTGAGCAATGCCCACTGCACATAAGATAATATTTGTTGTATGGATACAGGAAGGACTCACCATTAGGAAAGGGGCACTTGTTTCTTCCCGTCTTTTCTTCACAACAATGTCACTTAACACAAGCGGATTGCACTATATCGTCGCGAATAATAATTTCGTAAGATAAGGGAGACGAGATCTCGATCGGATGCGGTTTTATTGTTAGCGGTTCGGGTTATTGCAACATACTGACAGATTACCAAATGGCACATAAATTTAGCAGGAATGGGAAGGAAGGTAGGACAAAGGATAACAATACTATCTCAGTACAGTGGTCGCAGGTATGTGTATATCTGTGCATGAGATGTATGTATAAATTAATGTCTATTGCAAATTGGCCCAACCATGCCCCCCGCCTGGAAGGGGATGAAAGAATCCACTTCCATAAACCATAAAAAGGTCAGAACGCTTTAACGTTAAAACGAACAAAATTGTAGTAACACGCGGTAAAATTAGTATTAATTTGTAAAAAGGTCAGAAAAATGTTAATATGTGATGCTATTGTATTAATTTAGTAATAAAATTAATCAGCGGTAAATTTAAACTAAATTAAATAGAATAATGTAGAAAATAAAAAAGAGGGCCATAGATGTACCATCTGATGACCAAGTTGCCAAGGACTATTATTGCGACGGTAAAGGGCAGAGTTTTACTACTGCTCTGCGGTATATGCCGGTGTTCGTTTTGACATCAGCAACACGGATTACTCCGTCCAAACCGGGATATACGTTGACTATTATGCCAATAGGCCATTGAAGAGGCGCAATATTATCACACTTGATCATTACAATTGTGCCTGCCGTTACCGGGTTTGAACTCGTGTTCCATTTCTGCCGCGATTGTAAAGTATTTAAATATTCCATACGCCAGCGGTTCCAGAAAGTCTGGACGAGATGATCAACGAGATGCTTCCTTTGCAGTAAGTTTACGGACTCGTTGGACAAGTCAGCGGCGGGTAGAGATTTTAACGGCGTAAGTGTTAAAAAATGCGCGGGTGTTAAAGGTAACGGAGCTGAAACATCGGTGACACTAAGTACCGACAGCGGACGTGAGTTTAAAATTGCTTCAATCTGAGAAAGCACTGTCTGCATCTCTTCGTAAGTCAGTAGAGAGGTGCCTACGATTTTATTTAAATAACTCTTCAGGCATTTAATGTTACTTTCCCAGATTCCACCAAAGTGTGGAGCTTGAGGAGGATTCATTTTCCATTCGATGCGGTTTTCCCGTAGATTATTTGAGAGTTCCTTTTTATAATTACGAGACTCTATTAGATCGAATAAAGAGTTTAAATGAGACTTAGCTCCCACGAAGTTCGTTCCATTATCGGAGTACATTACACTCACAGGACCACGTCTAGATAAAAAACGCTTGAAAGCGTTGAGAAAGACTTCGGTGGAAAGATCTGAAGCGAGTTCGATATGAACTGCACGGGTCACTAGGCAGATAAATATGCAAATGTATGCCTTTTGACTTCGGACCCCCCGACGTCTATAAGGGATTATTTGAAGCGGGCCAGCGTAGTCAACACCTGTGTGTAGAAAAGCCTTGGCTTCGCGGACGCGACAAGCGGGTAAATCTCCCATTATTGGGAATTGTGGTTTAGGCTTAACTTTGAAGCACGTATTGCACCGATGGACGCGCTTCCGGACCAGATTACGCGATGAAAGTATCCAGAATCTCTGTCTTAGTAGAGACATGAGTAAAGTGGGACCCGTATGTAAGTTCTTGATATGATAGTAATCTATTATTAAATCGACTACATGATCACGCGCGGGTAATAGAATGGGATGACGACTGTCAAATTCTATTTCAGCGTTTTTTAATCTGCCTCCTACCCTTAGAATACCGTGATGAAGAAACGGATTCAATTTTGCAATAGCTCGCCGAACCTTCTTCCCATCATTGACTGCCTTTATATCTTCGGAGAAATGTTCTTGCTGTATTGATTTTATAACAGCTATTTCTGCAGTTAAGATATGACTTAATTCGAATGTTCGCGGTAATTTCTTAATGAAACGAAAGACATAGATTACAATCCGAATTAATTTCGGCCATGAACTAACACGAGTAGCTAGTGCACACAGTAAAGGTGGAGCAATTGTTTTGAGGCGGTTATTGTTTTGAACGGACATCAAAACTTTAGTTTTCAGTTCGGGTGGATCAGATACAGATTTCGAATCAAAACGCTGTAAAGGCCAATCATTTTTAGGTAACTGAGCGAATGCGGGGCCATTAAACCATAACGGATGGTCTATGAGTTGAGCGGGGGTAAGACCACGCGACAGGCAGTCGGCGGGATTGTCTTTCCCTTTTATATGATAGAAGCATTCAGCCCCCAGGTGTTTTTGTATTTGTGACACACGATTGGCAACGAAGGTCTGCCATTTCGCAGGCGGTGAATTTATCCACGCTAGAGCAACCGTGCTGTCGCAAAAAGCTAAGGTCGTATGAGCTCTTGAATTTGATGCGTAGGTATTACTGACCGTATGCATTAATCGCGCAAGTATTAGTGCTCCACATAGTTCTAATCGCGCAAGTGAAATCGTCTTAGCAGGAGCGACTTTGGATTTGGCACATAATAAACTAATTGTGATTTTATCAGTATTCGGACAGTAAACATGTAAGTAAATAACACCTCCGAATGCGCGTTCACTTGCGTCTGAAAACCCGATAAGGGTTAGTATACATTGGTGTTCGATTCCTACAAAACGAGGAATTTTAATAGATTGCAGTAATGGCAATTCTTTTTCAAACTGTCGCCAAAGCGTGACAACAGTTCCAGGAGGAGTATCGTCCCAATCAAGCTTGTATTCCCAAAGAGACTTAATTATAAGCTTGGCTAATAATACAACTGGTGCAACGAAACCCATCAAATCCCAAAGACGAGCAATCGTCGAGAGAATGTTTCGTTTAGTACAAATTCTTTCGTTGGAGTTTACAACAAATACGAAATTATCTGAAGCGGGTATCCAATGAAGCCCTAGTATTTTTAGGTTTTCATCAGGATTAAATTCCACATGTTCCTTAACACGACGAGCGGAAGGAATCGTGGACAAAAGATTAGGAGAATTGCTAGAGAACTTTACAAGGTCAAATCCTCCAGCAGCGAACAGCTGAATTAATTCCGTCGATAACTCGGAGGCTTCCTCGACCGACGAACAACTGGTGACGAAATCGTCCATATAGAAAGAGCCATTTTCCACCAAGTTTGCAGCAAGTGGAAAACGAGGTCGTTCATGCGACGCGAGTTGGCGCAGTGTACGCATTGCCAAAAATGGGCTGCAAGACATGCCGAATGTGACGCGATTAAATTCGAACAATTGTAAAGGGTCGCTATTGTTAAATCTATAAAGTATTCGCTGATAACGACGGCATTCTTCTTGCACTACAATTTGAAGATACATTTGTTTTATGTCGGCGGTAATAGCTACTGCAAACAATCGGAACTTAAGTATAATCCGAAACAAATCACCTTGTAAATTCTTACCGGTATGTAGAATGTCGTTGAGCGAGTAGCCCGAATCGGATTTCATGCTCGCGTCCAGAACCATGCGGATTTTAGTAGTTAATTTGTCCTCGCGAACTACAATATGATGCGGAATGACGTAATGGGGTAAGTCAGAATTATCGACAGGCGAAATGTACCCTTTCTGTAGGTATTCGCGCAATATTTTGTCGTACTCTAATTTTATAGCGGGTTGAGCTATTAATCGGCGTTCGAGAGATCGGAACCGGCGCTCAGCGGCTGGCAACGATTCACCGAGGACAGAAGGACTGTTGCGAAACGGCAACGCAACAATGTAACGACCTGTCGTGTCACGGGAAGTGGTGAGTTTAAAAATGTCTTCACATTCCTGTTCATCAGGCGTTAAAAACTTCTCGTCTGGAATGTCTTCCAATTCAAAGAAGCGCGAAAGGCAAAAGTCATCATTTTTCGCGAACGTACAAAATGATGGTGTGGCGTTTATACTTGGGGTTTCAGTCATCGTTGGAGCAGTGCCTAGGATGAGATAGCCCAAAGTAGTTTCGATAGCAATTGGCTGGCCGGGATAACCTGATATTTTGTTTGCTTTAAAAATGCGAGCAAACATGTCACATCCCAAGATAATATCAATTTCACCGGGAGTGCAGAAAGTATTATCTGCTAAGGGCAAATTGTCAAGATACGACAACGAGGCGCGGTTGACGTTAACAGTAGGCAACTCACTAGTTATAGTTTCTACTACATAAGGTTCAATCATATACGAGTGAGTGTCGTCGTAGCGGGAGTATAATTTTAGACAAGTCATGCCCTTTGTCAAATTTCTTGAGTCGCCTATTCCCGTGACGTACGTGCCTTGCGATGATCTCACCGTGAGATTCAAACGTAAACAGCATTTACGCGTAATAATATCCCTTTGGGAGCCGCTATCTATCAGAGCACGTATTGTCTGCACCTGGCCCTTAGCATCTCGGGTAGTGCAAACGGCAGTTCCTAAGAGTGCGGTAGTATTTGCCTTAGGAAATGAATTTGTTACGCACAGTGATAACGGGCTTGCAGAATTTGAATCGTCATTATCGACTTCTGCTGGCGACGCGGGAGACGGTATTTGGTCTCGTTGTGGTTTTCGCTGATCAGTTTGTTTGAAATGCAACAAACTATGGTGGTTGAGAGTGCATGATTTGCACGTACTCTTTGATTTGCACGCTTTTGTGCCGTGCCTAGTACTGAGGCAGTTCACGCAAACTCGTATATTCGATGACTTGATTAAATTAAATCGCTCGCGTGGTTCTAAACCATTAAATTTAGAGCATTGATACAAAGGGTGTGATCCCCTTTGACAACAAAAACAAATTTCGACAGAGTGATTGTCGCCTTTTTCGACATTAATAAATGTCTTTGCGGAATTATTATTATTTGAGCCAAGACGGCTCGACGTAGGTTGTGCAATTTGCGCGCGATTAAGAATTCGTTGCTGTCCTCTCACAAAATCAATTAAATCAGAGCTGGACGGGAAAATTTCATCATTCCGAATAGACGATTCGAAAGCCTTCACTGTCTCTATGTCAAGACGTTTAAGGCCCAGTTGTAGCAATATAAATTCTGCGAGATCCTTGATTCGTAACTGTTTCAGTGCGGCAATGTTAGTCGCGTATGTATCTGCAAATTTTTCTAGCGAAGCGGGCGTAACCGAAGTAACAGCAGGTATTTTCAGCAATCGATCAAAGTATGACTCAGCGAGAACGCGTGGATCATTATATTTGGTACACAATGCGTCCCATATCACTTGATAATTTGTACCGGTAGGTGTGATAGTTTTGCAAATATTTAAAGCTTTTCCCGTCAACTTGGACATCAGATACTGCATCTTTTCTGAATTATCCAATGAATTATTTGAATGGATAACCGAGATATAAGTCTCATAGAAAAGAGGCCAATTTTCTAATTTTCCGTCAAAGCACGCTATTTCTAAAGGCGGTAATTTAATTTGACGGCGAGGTTTTTCAACCGGATTGGCCAGCATGTTCGCTTCGGTATATTTAATAATGCCGAAAATTTCCTCAAAGGCATTTAATTGAGAATATTCAGCGACTGCTTCTGGATTTAATTCCAGTTCACAATTAACCTTTTCATCTAAAAGCGTTATAAATTCGGACCGAATTCGTTCTAATGTACTTGCGCCTGATAAAAAAGATTGCCGATTGTTAACACTATCAGAAGCCTTCTTCATCTTGTCAAAGACTGATTGCAAACATGCAAAATTAGCGGCCAATTTTGCATTTAAACGTTTCAAGAGTCTTTCGTCCCGTGACCCGGACGCGCTTGTAGCCATTTTCTGATTCTGGTTATTTTATTATATAATGCGGTAAAAAATAATATAGTAATAATATTTATAGAAAATAAATTTATTGATATTTAATTTTTATTCAATAAATTAACTTTTATGCCCGTAGGGTTAACTCAGTGCGGGTGCCGTGAAGGGTTAAGTATAGATAATGCAGGTAGAACAAATTTATCACTTTACGTCTTATTGAAGTATTATTCTTTTTATGTATAATACATCCAATACTGGGATGTATTCCAATAAACAAATTATTTATAATGAAATGCGGTTAATTTTAAATGCGGTTGATATAACAATATCGGTATTATTATTAGAAATAGATATCAAATAGCGGTATTGGCATATATTAAATCTATTCTATTTGCGGGTAAATATGTTATTTCCGTTTAAACCATCCAGTAATATCGGATAGGAATATCCAGAATTAAAATGCGGGTAGTTATTAATTGATTACGCGGGTATGTAAAACGCAATAACACTCTTATGGTTTATTACCGAAATTACGGAAATTACGGTTCAATATCAGGCTCGTTTGGACCAACTATGGTGTGTAAGAAGTTATGTAGTTGTTTTTTATGTTAGTGTAAAAAATGATTGTCGAAGGACCTTGAGTGATTGAGCAATGCCCACTGCACATAAGATAATATTTGTTGTATGGATACAGGAAGGACTCACCATTAGGAAAGGGGCACTTGTTTCTTCCCGTCTTTTCTTCACAACAATGTCACTTAACACAAGCGGATTGCACTATATCGTCGCGAATAATAATTTCGTAAGATAAGGGAGACGAGATCTCGATCGGATGCGGTTTTATTGTTAGCGGTTCGGGTTATTGCAACATACTGACAGATTACCAAATGGCACATAAATTTAGCAGGAATGGGAAGGAAGGTAGGACAAAGGATAACAATACTATCTCAGTACAGTGGTCGCAGGTATGTGTATATCTGTGCATGAGATGTATGTATAAATTAATGTCTATTGCAAATTGGCCCAACCACCATCCATAAAAATCATTAATCATCTCTCGATAGCGCAATCCATTCACCGTAACTGTTGCTCCGGGCTTAATTTCCGAAAAAGTAAAGCCCAATGACTCCGCCGGACCATAAACCGCACCAAACAGTCGCACGATGAGGATAGAGAGGCTTTTCAACAATAACTCTTGGGTTTTCCGAGCCCCAGATGCGACAATTTTGCTTGTTGACGAAGCCACCGAGGTGGAAATGGGCCTCATCACTCAAGATGATTTGCATTTGATTCATTCAAGTGAATTTTAATAATTTCAATGACTCGTTGAAGCGTGTATCGTTCCATTTTTATTAATGGTGTAGTTTCTACTTGTCAAATGTCAAAAAAATTACAGCTTCAAAAGTAACATCTACCGAAATAGCGGGCTATTCAAAATAACACCTCTTATTGGAAAACCCTGTACATCATATCGAAGAAATAACATTTATGATAAGGTAAACAATTAGCATTGTTAAATATGCATGCGGAAATTATTCAAAATGTTATCAGACCTACTTGGGATGAATAATTGGTAAACCAGTGATAATATTGTTAGAAAAAGCGGGTAAACTCCACACTATATAAAGTAATTATTTGAACTTCAGCAAATCACATTTCTGCGAAAGCTATATGCGGACTTCGTATAGAGCGTTGTAGAGAATTCAAAATACGAACACGTTATTTTATAATTTAGGGCCAATATTGCAGTTGCTTTTTAATATCGGCTGGAGAGATATTTACGTTCGCCAAGTTGTTCTCTGGAAGGAACCCTGACAATCTAATCCAACCGAGTAGGTATACTGAAATATATTTAGGTACAAATGTGTGCATGCTTTTAAGTTCACATGAACACCGTCAATAGCTTCAAATTTCGTCATCACAGAGTGTTTTACGTTGTGTATGATTATACTTTTGTTGACGCCCTGGTGAAAGGCCTCCTTTAGAATCGAAACGTTTCTTGAAATGACTTTCGCCGTTTTTGGTGACCAGATCTGAATAGCCAGGTACTTGCCAACATTGCTCTTCCCCATCTCCTTCCACCAGCCTCACAACATACTCCCATACGACATTGGAGATGTCTTAGTCCCACTGACACCCGGAGGATTTGCCGAATCCGCTGTTCACAGAAATGTGCAAAGAAAAAATGTACTTACCTCAAAAACGAACCATTTAAATAGGTGGTATTACAATAAATAACAGGTTAATACCTGGTAGCTCGCAGATGAACGACGCCACCTGGGGCCCCCCGCAGCTGAGGGCCCCCCAGCGGTAGTCCCTGGCGGGGTCCAGTGCGGTGCATAGAGGCGTGCGGCCCCCCTCGGGAGCAGAGGCCCAATAGCCCTCACCGCTGAGGGCCTTGTAGTCCCTGCAATGGTAAAACAACTCAATTATTTCACAACCCCGCAACATTGAGCAACATTTTATTAAACTGTTGAACCGTTTTGTAAAACATGTTTTTTTGCTCCCAAGATAAAATAAAACAGAAAACACACCGACGAAACTAATCTAACATTTTATTTTATTTTTTTAATTGATACATTAGAAGTATTTTTTTATAAAATATAATTCGGTAATGTGAGCCTCACTGGGTGCTTTTACCCGTGCTGAGGCCCCCATTTTACAATTTTATGTGACAAATTTTGTATGTAAATAAAAATCTATTTACTGTATTGAAATTATTTAAATTCAACGAATTTAAATTAAATATTAAGATATTTTTTTTTTTGGTAAACTAATTTATTTATTTATTTACGCCCTAATGGGCTTTTACAAAATAGTTAACAAGTAGGTAATACAGTTGTGTTTCATAGTTTACAATAAATTATGATTTTTTATTAAATTAAGGTTAATTCAAATTAATAGTGTGGATTACGGAAAGCTAAATATGTATTAAGGAACATATACATATAAAAACAAAAGTGTATTCACTACAGAGTTGTGAATTCATACATCTCAGTAAAATGATTAAAAAGATTTCGTTTTATAACTAATACGGAATCTTTAAGCATGTCTACAATATTCTCAAATTTATTGCCAAAATGATGTAGTTTGGTATAAATATATATTTATTTATTTTTATTTTTTATTTTTTATTCTAATGTTTAATACAAGATTTTTTATGGTCCCGTTGGCGTCATGTATCTTTTATCAGGAGATTTTTCAATGTGGATGAGTGTTTCAGGCTAATAATTATTGCTTAAAAAATAATTAAATATTAAGAAATAAAATAAAGTGATGACAATATAATAATTAAGGCAGTTATAAAAACTAATCAATATGTACTCGTATATAATCAATTAATTATTATAAGCAATACTTAGTCGCCTGAAATATCAATAAAAATTGAAAATATCTCCCGAGTAAAAAGAAATGCCGCCGACGGGAATTGAACCCGCACCTTCTGATGTCCGGTCAGTGGCCGAGTTGACATCGCGCTTGGGTCCCACTCAAGCGTAGTGTGTTCAATTCCTCGGCTGACCAAGTCCTCCATCACAACACCAGCAACATTTTCAGCTTACTGTGGTGGTAGTAGGAGATTTTCAAATATTGTCAGGTTATTCGTAACCCGGGAATGTTTGTCTTTCTTAAAAAAAAAAAAAGATGCTCTGGACCACTGAGCACCTGACCGGACATCAGAAGGGAAATATTAAAATTTGTATTGATATTCAAGGCGACTAATTATTGCTCATAATAATTTGTTATCCTTTGTGCTATGCATAAAACCTTATAAACATTAGTTTATCATTAAAAAATAATGTATATAATTGTTGGTCTGGTTGTATATAATATGTGTAGAAGGTAGGTATATTTTTTATTGTTTATTTATTTTGTAATATAACTTAATTTTGTTTGTGAAACGTTTTTGGTTTTTCTCTTTTTTTTGTAAGATTATTGAAAGCTTTTATTGCCTGGAATTTGTGGTGTCTTTGTCCAAAGCTTGTGTTTATCGACGGAGTGTTTGTGTTTTGTATGTACGCTCATCTATTGTGTTGTAAAATTTAGTTTTTCAGCCAAAAATGTAGTTTTATTGTTTTCTATTTTTTGATCAATGTTCTAATTTTTCGTGTTACAATTTTGACGGAGGAAAGAAAGATTTGATGACTTTTAATAAACATTTAAAAAAAGTTAATCAATTTTAACTATGTTATTTTTAAGTTCTGCAAGTATCTTCGTTTAATAAAATATATACATATTTATAATTGTGGCATCTGTTTCAGCTTTCAAGGCCATTATCAAACTGTCCCGTATAATAAATTGATGATATTTCGTTTGCATCATCGATCATCATCAGATAGAGATTTGAATTGTCCCCATCATAATGTTGCATCCCGGACAACACGATGGAACTGCACTCGTTCCAGTCGTATAGATTTCTATATATGTGGATATACCACTGGTTTTGACGATACTTTCGGTGTAATCACTGCAACGTCTTTCATCAATCTTTCCCCCGAATTATCGGTGGGGTAAACATTATTTGTAGCTGGTTTATAACAGCCCGTAAAAGTTAAATAGAAAAAAAGTAAAATAGTAAAAGTTAAGTGTTTCCAAACATAGTTTAGGGATCCTCAATTATCTACTAAGGTAACCTTAATTGTATACAGAATTCAGAATAATGAACACGAAAATGATGTACATTTATTTTCAACGCTGTCAAGACCTTAGATACGAGGCTGTTAGTCTTGACTTATTGACTTTCCTGATTTTATCATGGTGTCGTAAAAATACATTAAAAAACACATTCTCATGTCGATAACCTTCCTCCACCTCTGGGAATCTACTTGATATACATTTAGAATATTTTGAATACATTTCAGTGGTGTATGGGAGTAATCAGATAGAGATGTTAGAGGAGATTTGTTTTAGTAGTTTCCCCCAAATGCAGGGCTTTTAAAATTTATTTAATTTTTTTTTAATATGTTTATTTATCATTTAAAAAAAAAACCATTTATAATATCAAAAAAACGTTACAGTGTACATAGTAATCATTTCACATTATGTTATTATAAGATATACCACCATAATAAAACTAGGCTTGTGTGTATGGGGGATGTGTTACGATGTTACAATGTACATAGTAATCATTTCACATGATGTTATTATAAGATATACCACCATACTAAAGCTAGGCTTGTGTGTATGTGTTATGATGTTACAATGTACATAGTAATCATTTCATATGATGTTATTATAAGATATACCACCATAATTAAGCTAGGCTTGTTTGTATGGGGGATGTGTTACGATGTTACAATGTACATAGTAATCATTTCACATGATGTTATTATAAGATATACCACCATAATAAAGCTAGGCTTGTGTGTATGTGTTATGATGTTACAATGAACATAGTAATCATTTCACATGATGTTATTATAAGATATACCACCATAATAAAGCTAGGCTTGTGTATATGTGTTATGATGTTATAATGTACATAGTAATCATTTCACGTGATGTTATTATAAGATATAACACCATAATAAAGCTTGGCTTGTGTGTTATGTTTGTTATATCTTTATTTATGTGTTAAACTATTCAGTTTAAATTTAAAGTGTTAAGACTCAGATCAATTGCTGGCAGAATTTACAAATTAAATTTTTTCCTATCAATTGAAACACTTAAAATAATTTATATGTCAGTGGCAGAATCTATTATAAGATATGGATTAACCATATGGGGAAATACTACTGCAACCAATCTGAAACAAGTCCAAGTTGTACAAAACGCAATTGTAAAATTACTAGTCGTCCCTAATATTTTTAAACAGAGACATAATACACCGTTGCTGTTTCAGAGTGCCAAAATTTTACCTGTTAAGGCTATTCTATGGCAAAAAATCATAATTCAGTACCCCGCAGCATAAAGAAAAATTAGAACATAAATACGGTACTAGATTCACGCGCAATGACGGGTTAATAGTTCCGAAATTTAATAATAAATACGGACAGAGAACGTTTGAATACAACATACCGAAGATATTTAATTTATTACCTGACACTATAAAGCAATGTAAATCTATGAAAAAGGTTAAATATATGGTGAAAAATTGGCTATCGGAAAAAAAAATTTATATGTATGAAAAATTGTATGAAAAAATTGTTGATTCTGTAGATATAAGATGTAAATTATAACTTTTATTTATTTATTTATTCATTTTTGGGAAATCAACAGTTTACATTTTTACAGATTGTACATAAGTGAAATAGCCAAAATAAAACCAATTACGGATTCCTCCTTGTGACTTTACGTAAGACAGCATTAGAAGAAATAATTAAATTTATGAGAAATGTGAAGTTATAATTATATAAAATAAAAGAATTGTATAAATAATAGAACAAAATAATACAACAAAAATAAAGGGGGGAAAAAAAATAAAAAATGTATATGTAGCTAAACTTTAAGCACCTGTTGACAAGCCAATTAAATTGGCTTAGCAGGACTTGTTTGATATGTATTAACTTTTTATTCAATAAAAATATAAAAATAAAATAAGTTTAGATTTTTTAGATGAAATTTAAAATCTTTATTGTTATTTAAATTTCTGAGACTTACTGGTAATGTATTAACAAAACTTTACTCCGAGTTATATAAATTTCAATTGCCCCATTGTTTTTCTATTGAATTTTGGAGAATTGATGTTTTTCTATTATTTTTAAATGGTGCCGTTTTATTTAGAATATTATCTTTGCAAATGTGTAATGTTGCATGGATGGTAGAAGTATAATGCATTTAGTTTTCGGACTTAAATTTTTAAAGAAGAATATATGATAATATGTACATGGCTTAAATATAATTGTCGTTAATATGATTTGTGCTTAATTTTGTGTTATTTAAAGCGGTTGTGAGTGATTTTTTTTATAATTTCCATCCCATACTATAATGTATTACTGTCACATTGTATTATTGATTGGCAGAAGGGAAAATACTTCATTCTGAGTAAATATTTATTTAGGATATGTGTTATGGCGCGAATACATTTGCAAGCCGAAACGCGAGCCGAGCCTTGAATTGTCTGAATCAGAATCGAATGAAGCACCAGAAAATGGCGTGAAACGCCGCATGCGGTTGCTTCGTTCCTTTCCCATAATTCAAGGCTCAGCTCGCAAATGTATAGCATTAGACTATATCTAAAGATGTATGTTAGTTTCCTCAATCTGTCTTTGAGTGAATTTATATGTGTGGACCAAGCGGATTGATGATGCATTATATAATTCTGAGTTTATGTAAGACCGAAAAATATAGCAGATACGATATTATATTTCAGTCTGCTTTAATATAGCAGACATGATATTATATTTCAGTCTGCTTTAACATAGCAGATATGATATTATATTTCAGTCTGCTTTAATATAGCAGATATGATATTATATTTCAGTCTGCTTTAATATAGCAGATATGATATTATATTTCAGTTTGATTTTTGTCTACAAAGCAGGATCTGAATCATGCATTTAAAATGATTTGTTTCATAAACACTACACTGAGGAATACGAGATTCAAGGAATGTTAACTTAGCCATTTACTGTAATGCGATTTGTAGAAAGATAATTAAATAATACATTCCTCTCGTTAGTTTATTAGGTAAGGCAGGTTTGCTAGATGCTAGTACATTGTTATACGTCTATCAACCTTAGTTGTCTTCATCACAGTACTCACACAGATGCATTACTTACATACAGCGTGTTTCGTTTATACATAAAAATAAAACAATTTTATTTCACAATTCATACTTCGAAGCCAAAACGAGTTGAATTCAGTCATATAAAATGTAGTTTGGCATGCCAAATATCATATTATTTAATTGTTAATAATAATAATTATACAGATATGATATTATATAATATACGAGTATATTTACTAACTTAAAATAATGAAAACTGAGATTATTTCACGCACGATATCATGCACCCGACCGAACTGGAACCGATATGAATAGGAAATTCTGTGAACTTCCTAACAATATTCTTTTGCAGCCATAATATATACTTGCTGTCCCTCTTCCCCTAGCCACAGTAAGTAGGCGTAAACAAGACAGAGGGCTGTTGTTCCTCGCCGCTGGAAGCGTATACCGATCCAAAATACATTCAATCCTAAGCTTGTTTATTTCAGTCAACTCTTGCTGTGTTACCTACAAAATGAAATTTCTTTGTGTTTGTCTCAAGTTCTTGACCACTGAACCAAATAATTAATATCCTTGTAATTTTACAGGGTCTTTTGATATCTGCTGCATAAATTACATTGGCTAGCTTATCATTAACTTCCGTTTATTTAGCATTCAACTACGCACTTAGTTAAAACTAATACACTTAGATAATACATTTGTTGAATTGCGAATCTGGAATTCTGTACATCCCATTGACTAGGCGAATAGTTGAACTTAAATAGGACCGAATACTTCCCGAGTACTTTAGTATTCCAACTTCGTTTCCCAAAGTAGCCTGTACTGGTAACTTCTATTCGAAATAATTCCAACTTTCAGTTCGGAGGTTTCCGCAAAGTTTGACGGAATTAGAAAAACATACATCACATCAAAGTCTATGCCCAGCCTGTCAGGTTGTATGAGCCTATAAAGTTTGAGCCCGGAGGACACTTAAAGCATGATTATGTTATTTCTGGAATTGGACCCTTGCGGACAATTACGGGACTCTGAGATATTTGTGGACGGAAGCTAAAAGCATTTTTGTCGCTTAATACTAAATCAGCTGTGATAACCGATTGGTTTAGTTTCCTTGGAACTTATAGGACAACTAATTAAGTTTTGCACTCCGGAGTAGTTGTAATGTGTTGGCATTACTAATAATATGCAATTGAACAAACTATCCACCTATCTAATATTGTGCTACATACCTATATATACTAATTTAGAAATTTAGTACCAAGTACCAACAATTAGATTCCGGAGTCAAATGGTGGATAAACTCAGTGTCCCGTAGTGATTTTCTCCCCATGCTAAGAGAGAAGTAGTATTACGTGATTTTTCAATAGATGGTTATAGAAAATACACTTACGTCCAAGTGAAATCTCCTTCCTCGTTGCTCTTGATAAGTCCTATCCAAACACTGGACATGATGTCCAGTTCCTTGAGATACGCTCTGGCTGCATCGTACTGGGCTGTGGTGTCAACTAGAATAAATAATAAAAATCCATGTTACATCTGGTAAGGTTGGGTTGAAAACATGGGTTACATCGTTATATGGCAAAACAATGGAGAAGAGTTATGAAAAATAACAAACAAACAATAAACTTAACATAGCATAATCTATCCTAACCTAAAGTATTATTTTATAATGTTTTATTTTATCACTGTTCTGTTTTATCAGGATAACGAAAAGAATAAGACTTAGGGTTTAGAATCGGGAAAACATTCATATTTTTATTTAATTTCTATTTCATAATGTTGACATTTAAAAAAAGATATATACCACATATAAACAAAAAAGAGATGAAGAATATTTCCTCACTACACGGAGAAAAATGAGTAATGCTGATTTATTGAAAATTTCTTCAAATTATAAGTCATCCTGTCGAAAACGGGACCGCAAGCCGCTTCCTGATAAATTCGTAATAATATCGGAACATGTGCTCATACATCTGCGTCATATATCATGATGAAATGCAAACATGATAGGATGTTTAATAACACGTGTTCGGACATCGTTACAAAACATTGGTATTTTACTTAGAGTTTATCAGGATTAATATCAATTCATTGGTTTTTAACAGGAATACAAATAATTTGAGGAGATATTTAAATAAATTAGCAATATTTTGTTATCAGGAAGTTTTCTCCGTGTAGGAAGTCATTTGCTGAGGGGGACTAGGTTTTTTTAGAGGATTTTCAGCGACTTCTATGGTTCAACCTCATGGCTTGGGTAGGTAACTATTATGACGATGTTTGAAAAATAACTACACACCTAAATCCTTCGATGGGCTTAATGCAGTTATTTTTTGTTTTTACTTATTTGATAATGGGTGGGAGTTTGGTACATAACTTAACAGCTAAAAATGCAGGGATTCTTCGCCCAAAGGTATTTATTTATTATACTTTAGTTTTTAATTTAGCATTTCCATTTGCGTGCTCTGGTTTACGATCATGCAAGGTGTTTGCCTCTTTGTCTTTTGAGGTGATTAACCCTTTGGTATGCAAGTAAGATTACTGGAACCGTTTGTAAGTTTTCATACCCTGGTAAATATGATAAGTAACTCTTTTTTAACTTAAGAATCTTAACTCG
This sequence comes from Hesperophylax magnus, assembly GCA_026573805.1. Lineage (NCBI taxonomy): Eukaryota > Metazoa > Arthropoda > Insecta > Trichoptera > Limnephilidae > Hesperophylax > Hesperophylax magnus. The sequence goes on from JAIUSX010000121.1 coordinate 13,125,571, forward strand.
GATACCGATTTTTTGTGTAGGTCGTGTAGGTCATTTTATAACGATTGTGATTGAAATGGCAGGTAGGTGTGCATGTTTTAGCTGTTGTATTAATCGACCAGACTGCATGGTTTGAGCATAAAGCATTATATCACGAGCTATTCAATTTCAGCACAAACACTAATACAAAACGTTTGATGTGAATTTTAACAAGGGTAAAATTTTTTCAATCTTTTTTTTTTAAATCCTGATCTTGGAGTATAATATAAAACATTCGTATATAATTTTCTCACAAAGAATTCAATTCCGAACGCTTTATGAAACGATTTGGGTAAACAAAGCATTTTCATTTCGAGTTTATAAATAATATTTCGGAAACGAACAAAAAGCGATTCCGTGATAGTCGGAACAATGTTAGTGCCAGGAAAAGAGAAGATGAGTAAGTTAAGTTAAGCCGGGAGAGTGGAGAATGGAATATAGACCGCACAATGAATGAATAAAACAAGACAAAGCTTTTCCTGCATACGCTGGTATTATCGCGGTGGATTTAAATATCCCTAAAATTCTTTGTGTGGATAAAGTTCTTAACAAAACGTGAAGGCTGGTATAAAATAACTCCCCACAACAGGAAACCATGAAAATATGTAACTGAAAACTATTTCCCTGATGCTAGGTACGTTACGAATTTTCAATGTTTCATTATGTTAAATTTGACGGTCTCCGAGGTCGAGGGGTAAGGCCCTTGACTAGCAAGCTGTAGGTGGCGGGTTCAAATTAATTTTATTTGATTAATGTGTGTTATTTCACAATTTACTCATTTAAAATAATATATAGTATATTTGCGGCACGTTCTAGAGTGAAAGATACTCTCAGTATCGCCATGGTGTAACAAATAATTATAAGCAATAATTAGTCATCCAAAATACTAATACAAATTGAAAATATCTCCCGAGTAAAAATAAACGCCGCCAACGGGAATTGAACCCGTGACTTCTGATGTCCGGTCAGGTGCTCTGTATCCATAACAAATTACAACGACATCTGTGCCCCAGTGATCGATGTAAGAAATTCGTATTTCCCGTCAGGTCATTATTTGAGCTATCTTCCAGTAAAAAATCCCGCGCAAGAGCAAGCGGTCGTGCATACCCCGATATGCACAGAACCAACTTTTACCATACTACTAAAACAGCATCGGGCGGTATCGAGACAACCCGAAGTAGCCGAAACGGTGACATGAGCGAGACAGATTACACTCTTAACGTCAAATTACGTGTTAGAGCAGTGCAGATACATAACCCATCCGTGCATTATCGAAACGCTTTGACGGCGAGTGAACTTTGCATCACTTTGATCATGTGTAATCCAATGCGTCTGGAATGGATTCGCTTAGAAAAACTAATGTTCAATGTTAATACTACGACATTCACACATTGGAACTCGAGCGGGGTGAATTCAAACGGTTTCGCTATATTTTCAACGATGAATTGCGTGTCCTTTAATTTCGAGATAATTTTGGGAACGGTGACGTAGCAGTACTATTTATTCAGTTATTTTACAAATATAACTTAGTAGATATAATGAATTGCAGTAGGTGCCCCATTCATTATCTTTTTTTAAATTTTTTTTTTGTTTATTAACAAATTTTTTGATACATATACAATTCAGGTACATCCATAGTAATATAGAATGAAAGAGTAACAAAAAAATCCCATAAAGGCGAAGCCTGAGCGTGGGTATCTTCATTTCCCCTTTCATTTGCCCCACCTAAATTGCAGACTAGGTACATTTTTTTAATTTATTTATTTAACGCCCAGAGGGCTTTTACATGGTTGGTAGTATAATTTTAATTTGACAGATAATTTGAAACATAAGTAATAAGAATAAAATTACATTTGATAAAAGCTATGCAACAAGTCATACAAACACAAGAAACAAAAACAGAAAATTACAGCTATTTGTTTAGGAGTATTGTTGAAATAAATGTTTTAAATGATCCACAAAACTTGCCAAGTTGGTATTGAATATGTCAACATCACCCAGGTAATGATTTCCCATGGTGTGAAGTCGTTGTATCGGAGAGTGGGCAATGTAGTTACGCTGATGTGTGCTGCAGTAGAATATTGTATTTTGTCGTGTTGTTACTGTGGGTGTATGTATGTTTATAAGTTGCAGGAGTTCACAACAGTCGAATTTAGAATTAAGTATTTTGAATAAGAACGTTAAATCGTTTATTTTACGTCTATCTTCTAATGTATGTATTTTTAGAGTATTTAATAAGAAATTGTATTTTAAGTCTTCGACAGGGATATTTAATTTAAAATTTATAAAACGTAGAATTTTTTTTTGTATTCGCTCAATGTTGTTAATGTGAATTTTGTAAGATGGAGACCAAACTACTGAGTTATATTCAATTAGACTTCTTACTAGAGATACGTATAATAGTTTAATAGCTTGTAAAGAATTAAAGTTTTTAGTTGTTCTTAATACGAAGCCTAGTGTTTTCATACCTTTGTTCACAATTTGATGGATATGATTGGTGAAACTTAGCTCACATTTCCGTGACTCTTTCTAAAGCTATGTTATTGATGGAATATTCGAATAAAACAGGATTTTTGTTTCTGAAGAAAGTCAAGGTTTTGCACTTTACTACATTTAAAAATAAATTATTTTGAACGCACCAATCTCTAAGCTTACTAATATTTGACTGTAGTATATGGCAATGACTTATCTCAGTTATTTTCTTGTATAGTTTGATGTCATCTGCAAAGAGCAATACCTGGACATCGTTGAAGCAATTGGTTATATCATTGATGAAAATAAGGAACAAAACCGGGCCAAGGTGACTACTTTGCGGTAGGCCACTGGTAGCCCGGAAAGCTTTCGACATCCAAGATTTTATTTTAACGAACAGTTTACGATTTGACAAATAGCTACTAAACCATTTTAGCATGTTATCCCTTATTCCTAGAGCAAATAGTTTTTGGATTAGTAGTTTATGGGATACTTTGTCGAATGCCTTCGAAAAGTCTGTATGATTGTATAATGAAGTTTTGAAATACCGTTAAGTTAGTTGCGGTGGATCTTCCTTTGATAAAACCGTGCTGTTTTTGATTAATTAATTTTATTAATTTGGGATAGATTTCATCAAGGACCAATGATTCAAAAAGCTTTGGCAGTACTGACTGTATACAAATGGGGCGATAATTTGGCAGTACTGACTGTATTAAAAGTGAAATGAATTGGCGGCAATTACAGTCACGGGCAGCCTCTGATTGTAATATCACCCTTCGGTCCTCGAAAATAAAATGTGCTTATGAATTACTACTTCTATTTACAATGACTCGCAAAAAACATAATTACATATCCCAAATCGGGTAAACAAAATTTCGGGCGTGTTTCCAAAATTTATCACTTTCTTACACTATTTAGTTCGACACTTTTACAAATGTGTTAAAAATTTACCCACCTCACTCAATTTTAGCGTTACAGAACATTCAGATCCTGCGCAGATAATGTATTTCTGTAATTTAATATTTTAAGATAATACACAAAATATTTTACATAAAGTATTTCACAAAATTTTCGAGGAAAATTTATATGAAACGGAGTTATAAGCGAGACACATTTAGATAAAAAGAATACATAAAATTCTGTCATGATAACTCCTAAGATATACAAGAAAAAATATCTATTTCAAGAATTTTAATCATGGTTAAACACATTTTTATAAGGTGGGTTTTTAGATTCTCACGGCCAAAAGCATTTTTTTTGTTTGTTTTTGGGGTGTTATGCCGTGTTGCGCTAACTCCTTCTTTAGCCGACGTTTCGGACAGCGTTGCAGTGTCCATCATCAGGGCAGATCCGGTAGATCTTCATCGTATGATCTACCGGATCTGCCCTGATGATGGACACTGCAACGCTGTCCGAAACGTCGGCTAAAGAAGGAGTTAGCGCAACACGGCATAACACCCCAAAAACAAACAACAATAACATTTTTATAAGAGTTAATATTTTGACGCAACGCGGTCTCTTCAAAAGTTGCAAGTATTTTATGTACCTACCGTGGGTCACTTTAAATTTTGTTCCAAACTATCTCTTTTCTTTCTCTTTGCTATACAGAAAAAGGAGTTAAACACTATCATGTCTGACGTATGCTTAGTATCATGAAACATTTATTTCAAATGGGGTTTTCGGACATGACCGCGGTGAGATGGAGATATCTACGACATAAAATTATTAAGGTATTAGAGAGTGATGTGAAAAAATGTCAGTTAAAATTTTTTTCTGTGTTAAACGATAGTCATCTTGAACTTGGTTATTATTCTGTGAAATTATGTTTATTTGCATGGAATAATTTGTAATGTCAAATTCTATGGATATCGTATAGAAAGAAATCGCAAATAATTCATTGAATCGTGACAAATGTTTTCAAATAAAGAGACAATTAGAGAATTGAAACAATTAGAGAAAAATAAAGAGGTTAAAAACGAAAAGTTATAATTTTTGTCAGTAAATAAAATGAACGTATTTGCACTTTTGATTGAATTGTTTACTTTTCAAGTCCATTGTTTACTGACATTGAACTGAAATTGGAGTAAGTGATTAAAAAACTTTTAATAGAAAATATCTGTTAAAAGACACAACATTAATTAGTTATATGTGTAAATAATTAAATAAATAATCTTAAATTAAACAAAACTATAAAAAACTACCGGTTTCAGATGTAGTTATGTTCGGTATTCTTTTTATTAATAAATAACTACGAAATTTGGCTGAAGCGGTTTTTAATAATAGATCCGAGAACAATAAAAAACGTAGAAAATGATTTACGAAAGGAAGGTTCGAGAATGTTCCGAAGCGCTTCACGTAGGCAAAATAATTCAATCTCGATGTCGCGGTTGCTGGTACTGTACTGACCATTTCATTCACGTTGTCGCTTATCTAGGTGGAAAATAAAACATTCCAGTTGCTATAGAAACAAATATTAAAAAAATAAAAGAAAATCCAAGAAACTTGTTCGGAAACTTCTAGAATAACGTTCGAGTCAAGTAGTGGCGTACCACTACACAGAATAGGTGGGTATCGGCAAATTTACATACATTGGAGTTTTTATAATATTCACTACATATTAGCAATATCTATTAACATTTTATATTATTTTATTTTTTCCTATTATCCTTCTATTTCTGGACACTGCATATACACAAGTGCTATTTCTTTGGCTAGTACGGTTTGAATTTTTTGTGAAAATGTTTAGACGCGTGTAAATAAATGATTTCGACTATTGGTTTGTCTTAGGTCCAAAATAATATTGTCATGGAACAATTGTTTGGAGGGGTAAATTTTGATCTTATTGTACATAATTTTGATTAGATTCAATTGATTTTGCCATATTTTACATTGTCTCGGGCGTTCCTCACTTCTTCTAGCATTTTTTAACTTTTCACTTCCGTGTCATATATTCTCCTTACACTTCTTTCTTCGTTAATTCGTTCTATCGGATCTACCACTCTACCGCAAACCTATCTAATCGTCATTTTCTTATCTTATCCATTATCGGCACTGAATTATTTTCGGATTTAACAGAAGTCTCATTTCTCAACTTTCAGTCTACTTAATCCGTCCTCAGCCAGTTCCTAGCCTTACTACTATAAATCAGTGCAGGTTTCAGAACTTCACTGTGGATTGCTAGCTTCGCTTTTTTGGACAATGTTTAATTAGCGCCAACCGCGTTCAATCCAACGTTAAAGAATTTTCCCGCCCTTTACTTTTTTTTCAATATTATAAAAAATTTATTCGAATTATTTTCTTAAGTCTGTAAAATGATTTAAGATTTTGTTTGCATATTCATTTCATAACAACTAGGCACTGAGGGGGAAAGCTTTCAGACAGGAGGCATAAAATAGTTACATATTGATTTAAATTTTACTGAGGTTAACCCAAAGGCTTATTTAAATTAGTGAAAAATGTTGAATACGTAAGTATGTTTTCGTTTTTCCTATTTTCAAATTTGAAAAAAGTTAAATTAAAAGTTAAGTAAAAAAAATATTAAATTAATTATAATTGCCAGATGCTTTTTCAACTTTATGGCCAAAGAAAATGTTCCTCTGCCGCTTGTTAGTGGAAAGTATTCGTTCAGGTTTTTTAAATTTCCTAAGTGCTACTTGCTGATTATGTACAAGTTCCCAGAGAGAACTTTACCTTTGCTCGGGATAAAGAAGTTGGGTTTACCGCAGAAGTAGAATTAAAACATGTTTTAATGAATTTTAAATGAAATTTAAAATTACCGAAAAAAAAATCTGTGCATTTTGTATTACTTGTCTGAATGTATAAATTGTTTCTAGAAAAACTACCGAAAATATCATGGGTTCAATCGTGACAAATTTAAGGATTAAAGCAGTTTAAAATTATCCACAATATTTTTATAAAACAAAAATATTAGTTTCATTGTAATAACTTTTCATTTAATAACTTTTGAAAGTTATTCTCATCAATATAATATTTGATTGAAGAAGAAGATAATACTAATAAATCTAAATGAAACATGAAACAGAACAATAAAAAGGTAACGGTCTCAACTGGGAATCGAACCCAGGGTCTTTGACGTAAAATAATTAGGTCGCAGTAAGTATGTTCAAGTGGTTAGGGGCGTTGTCCTAGTAAGACAGAGATGCTATTTCTTCAATGATACAAAAAATATGAGTAATTATTTTGTGGGGGGTACCTACTTTTCTACTCGAATTCAATAAATATTTTTATGACCAAAACTATTTTCTGAAAGCAAGAAAGACTTTCAAACGGTGAATCTTGCGTCAAGAAATTGGCACAGCATTTTCTATCTGAAATTTTTAGGTCAACGCAATTATTTCAGCTCATAATATACTATTCATCATGAGCAAAGGAACTTCGAAAGATATACTTAAAAGAAGTCAAGTTTTTCAATAAAATGCAAAATGTTCGGAAAGAAATCGTTAAATTGTAATGAAATTTGATCTTAAGTGGATATTAAAGCTGTATAGTGTAATGTAGATTCATTAAATCGTAACTTTGTTGGTAGGTAATAAGTCCATTGGAAGGCTTACCGACATATTTTATCTCTTGTTTCATTGCGTACTAAAAGTTCGATTCACGTACATAATTTTGTAACACGGAAGACATCGTTGTAAGACGGCTCTGTTTTGTTATTCCTAAAAAGATAAAAGAGGTTATTAAATATGAAAGCCACCCCGCTCCTTGCCGCCGAGTCCTCACGTGTTACCGTGTTGGCCCTCACTCTCTCGGGTTATAGGATCGTAAACCATTTTTATTTTCAGACAAAAACCGCCTAAGTTGTGTAACACATTTTCACTTTATAGTCGGAGCTATCCTCACGTACTAAGCTTTCAACTTCATAAATAACATAAGCTTCCAAATAATGTTAACATTAGCTTATCTTGAAGTAACACCTTGATTTTGGATTACTTATTGACGACTCAGAATGATTGGAGTCTTTCGCTGGTAACACTTGTAAAAACAGAAGTTTTGAACTATCTTCACCAAAAAATGTAGACAATTTGTCTCGACGCCATCTAGTGAGAGAGTTAGCACTTACAATGCCTTTCTCATATAAAATAAAGTTGGTTGTTTTCAGGTTTAAAAATGTAACAAGCATTGTTGAATGAAACATTGTTGAATGAAACACTAGTATATATTGAATTATTTCGCGGATAAGAGATAAGCCGCCATAGCTCAGTGGTCAGAGCTATCGACCGGAAATCGAAAAGATACGGGTTGAAGTCCCGTTGGCGTCATGTATCTTTTATCAGGAGATTTTTCAATGTGGATGAGTGTTTCAGGCTAACAATTATTGTTTATAAAATAATTGGAAGCATCTTGTTTGTGGTTATCGTTTGAAAAGAAGGAAGTATTGAAAGTGCTTAGTATGGTTTTCATTCGTTGTGTCGTGGCGATATTACCTCAAGGTATCGCGGTGGAACTCTTATAAATTATATTGTGTTGTCTGCTGCTTCTTGGTAAGTGATTGGTTATCCTGTTTCCTTCTTTCTATATATTGTTTCATCCCTACACGTATGGTCATCCAATTCCAATAAACATTTTTTCGTATCTTTTAAAATTTATTTACAGTCAATAATTCGGTGACCGGATAAATCATCAAAATGATAATTCATCACACCTTTAAAAAGTTATATAAAGTCATAGAAAGTGATAAAACAAAAACATTATTAGGGTTAAGTAGGTTAGGTTAATTTTTTTTTCATCGTTTTTAATGACTTTATATCACTTTTTGAAGGTGTGTTGAATAGTCGCTGTGTTGAGTTATCATGGAACCCAATAATTCATGTTCACCTGAAGCTGTAATTCGGAAGCAGTTACGGATGCAACATTTTATGAAGCAACAACATACAAAATTTGTCACATAAAATTGTAAAATGGGGGACTCAACACAGTAACCACCCAGTGAGGCTCACATTACCAAATAACATTTTAATAATAAAATAATAAAAAAAAATCACATAACGTTAAAAATTTTACAATCCAAAATAGTTTATTACAGTTTCAAAATCCAACTCGTGTTACCAAACATTATCACCGCATGAGAAAAGAAAAAAGATGTTTATTGTTCAACCACTACGGTGCATGCACCATAAGCACAAATGCAGGTTCCCCCCTTGATTAGTGAGGAGGGTTTTGTCCAACTTAAATATACCTACTATTATTGTCTCTTGGTAACTGTGCTATTATACTTTTAATTTACATTTATCTTTTGTTTCCGGGAATGAATGAATGCAAATCTCGGAAGCAGAAATTAACCCACTTCCCTGAGCTTAAACCCGGCAAATACACTCGTAGTCGATGATAATGCATTCTATCAGCTTTTGGTGGCAATCACGTACACACGTATGTACGTATTTTCTGAAATCGGATGTCATTACAGCAGTTAACATAAGAAATAAATGTCAGTCCTCCCCGATCGGCATTTGGTCCCTGGAAAGGAAGGTATAATTCTTAATCAAACAAAATTTTTTAATATTTTTTTTTAGTTTTAAAAGAAATTTAAAAATAGATAAGAAAAAATACTTTGTTTTTGATGGGTTGATTTTATTTTATTTTTATTACTGTTCTTATAATATATATCTAATGTTCAAGATTTAAAAAAAAAATTCATACAAAGAAAGGCATAATATTCCATACTTCTATCGGAGTCTCAAAATTCTTTCAGTGAGAGCAATTCTGTGGTACAAAATTATATTTCAGCACATAAATAACCCTTTATATATAAACAGGCTAGAACAGAATCATAATACTCGTTTTAACTTCAATGAAGGACTTATTGTACCTAAGCATACAAATAAATATTGACAAAGAACGTTAAACTATATAATTCCCAGTTGTTTTAATATGTTACCTGCTGAAATTAAAACCTGTGCCCAAAACAAACAATTGGTGAACTTACTGAAGACTTGGCTTACTGAAAGAATTGATTTATATTAGCTTACAATGATATATTATTCTAAAGACTTTTAAAATTATTATTTATGTTTTCATAATATTCTTTTGCTATATTTGCGCCAACCGTTGGCGGTATTTATTTTTATGGATGTTCATATTTCTGTTATGTTTTATATTATTGTTCTTATAACATGTATGTAATGTTACCAAGATCAGTACGTATGTTCATATTTCTGTTATGTTTTATATTATTGTTCTTATATCATGTATGTAATGTTACCAAGATCAGTACGTATGTTCATATTTCTGTTATGTTTTATATTATTGTTCTTATAACATGTATGTAATGTTACCAAGATCAGTACGTATGTTCATATTTCTGTTATGTTTTATATTATTGTTCTTATATCATGTATGTAATGTTACCAAGATCAGTACGTATGTTCATATTTCTGTTATGTTTTATATTATTGTTCTTATAACATGTATGTAATGTTACCAAGATCAGTACGTATGTTCATATTTTTGTTATGTTTTTATTATTGTTCTTATAATATATATCTAATATTACCAAGATTAGTGCGAATATTCATATTTCTGTTATGCTTTTGATAGTAATAATACAAAAAAGCAAAACCCATAGCAGAGCAACGAAGCCAAGTAAGTAAATCAATCTCCCTCACAATTAACTTTGGCCAGTGTAACAATACCATGTATTGTACTAACCGAGCATTTTAATTACCAAAAGGAAAACTAATTAAATAACCTCCCCGATATCTATTTTCATATTATTAGCTATCATAGATCAAAGAATATAAATATCGTTTCAAAGTATACAATGTAATCAATTTAAGAAAATATAAAAAAATAATTAATTTGTCAGCATTCCTCGGGAATCAATTGTTTTGAATATAATCGAATTTAAAATCAATCAACTGCGAAACCTGCCAAGAGCTACGTCATCAAATTACAAAAGCTTTTAAATTGGAGAGAATAATAATAATAATATCGCATTACTTTCCTTAATGATTGTTTAACTTTACGAAGAATCCTTGGAAATTTTAACTGAACGATGACAAAAGGCGAGGTTTAATTTAATTTATTATGTTTAACTTATCGACATCCATATTATGGAGACATTGTGGTATTGGTAGTCCCAATCTTTTCGGCGGAAACCCGAAATATTCCAGCGTAATTTGCAATCGGTATTTTTGAAAATCTTTGCAATTGTTCTAGCATTTTCGGTTTAGCGTTTGGTTTAACGCGGTCGGAGACCGGAACCTACGCTTACCCGACGTTACCGGGCTCGCCTCTAAATTATTCGGGTCTATTCGACTTCTGATTCCGCTTTCGAATCCTCTGGAAATATATTATGTGTCTTGTTCCCCTGCGGATACCGCGATGGGATTATAATTCGGCTGCATTGCGTTGTGGTCACTGGTATTACGCTGCGGCCCGGGTAGGATTGACAGGATTATTCATTACTCCGAACCATTGGTTCCAAAAGGGTTGTGATTGTCATTTCAGTATGATTATGAGATTATCCTATTATCTATACGAAAACGCGGTTCATACTAAACCCTCAAACGCTTCTTTCACATGTCGTAATAGCAAAAGATTCGTTATTATTATCGCTTCAATTCCAAATAGAAGTGTAGCAACGACCCAGGCTAACCGCAGCGTTTGTATTTAAACGAATGTAACTAACTAATGAAGTTATGAGATCAATCATATACTCGTATGTATTTACTACCTTAATTCGTAAAACAGACTTTTTAGAAAGCGTGTAAAAATAATAACAAAAAATTATGCAAATCATCTAAAATATTGATAAATCGTTTTGCCGTTGAATAAATAGTCGGTTGTTTACATAAAATCATATCGGCAAGCTTTGTTTTCGTGAATCCTCTAAAAAAGAAAGAGGGCGCTTAAATAAATATGCGGCAATCAATATTCCGCTGCCGCGCTGCTCCTACGAACAATATTTCAATTTGCAACTTTATGGAATGTGTGTATTTTCTATCGGATTATTGTAAGTTTCCGCAAAGTCCGACAGGGGGTTGTTGAAATGTTAATCTGCGGTGGAACGTTTTAGGATTCGCCCTAGATTCATTTTTCAAAATCAAATTGAAAAGTGATTAATCAATTTTATTTCCGGAATTATGAGACTGATGAAAATTCTTGTGTTTAGGAAACTTCTTTTATTGTAAAATGGCCAAGCTCGGGTTTAATCCACCCAAAAATAATCTTACTTGAACATCTAATCTAGCTTTTTATGTGACATCCGAAGAAGCAAGAGCTTCACACTTAATTTTTCGTACAGCTTTTGAGTTACAACTTTCTAAGTTAACGCAATAATTTTTACCCGCAACGTCATTTTCATTATGACCTATACACATTTGAAAACGTCATAACTCTATACTAGATAATATTAGGTAACCATCGAAGGTTATTGTTCGAAATTAAGGCGAAGTAAATTTGATTAAAATAATATTATATTTGTGACACGTTGGGGAGTGGTAGATACTGCCAGTGCCGACCTGGTGAAAGACCACCATTCAAAATCGAAACGTTGCTTGAAATGGCTTTAGCTGTGTTTGGTGATCTAAATTGCCACACGGAGAAAAATGAGTATGGCTTTTTTATCGAAATACTGTTAAAAATGAGACCGCATGATTATTTTCCAACAAACTATTAGTCATTAAGAATATATCTGATCATATATTATATGTTCACGCAGGTTCCCTTGTCCGAATAAATACAATGGACGAAATGCGAAACTATTATTATTTTGAATTTTTATACTTACTTTATTGATTGAATGGATTCTAACGACATGAATTTATTAAAAAACAAGGTGAATCCTTCTAAAACATGGAAAATTATTAAAAAAAATGCTTGAACATTTTTAAAAATTAACAATATTTTATTTCAGTAAGTTATCGCCGTCCAGGTACCCACCTCAGTGTACTTCCACTGGCTCCAGTTGGGAGCATTTGAGACTCTCGTGCAGTAAAAAGTGAGATTAAAGAACCTGGAAGGTAAACGAATAAAATATAAGCCCCTTGTAGAGGTTATTTATGGTTTAATATGCTCGGGAATAATTTTAAAAATGTTATAAGTCACAGCATTGCATGTTGAATTCAGAGGTTTATTAATGTCCCTATACCTATATCACGCACACATTGCCCGGCCTTATGCGGTTAAATGCACACGATGACACAATTCACCCTTTCCGTGGTTTTATTTTCTCTTAATTTTATTGTGAAACTTTCCGCGCCAATAAATCTCCAATGTTGGCGACTTAAGAGGGAAAACCCATTTTACGGGAAAACGAAACGTCTTCTTTTCCTTTTTGCGGCTCCGACGAACGTGGGAATTTTCCCAGTTCAAAGGGGAATAGGGAACAGGGAAAGGCAACAACTCCCCTTATACGTATCTTATCCATCGACTTGTTATGAAATTCCGACTTCAAAATCAACGGTTTTCTAAAAATTAAGCCGGATTGGATTATTACTTGGAAGAAAAAAATGGACTTATTTTGAAAGACAACTTAATTAGAAGGGTTTTGTGGAATAAGTTAAAATTGTTAAATACTTTCAACTTCATCTTTTTACTCTGTAGATTTCACTAAAGTTGTCGAATTCCGCTGCACGCTTAGTTTGCATAAAAATATATAAAAAGCATTTGGTTTCAACTTAATTTCTAAAAGTAATAACTAATTATGTGGTGAGAGATGGTAAAAAATGCATTAATGTTCCATGTTTTTTTCAATCAAAGTTTGGTTTGAAGGTTAAGAAATCCAAACAAAACACTAAAAAACAATTTTGTGCATGTTTACTTAAACCCCTGACTTAAATAATTGTCTCTATAAGCTATTTAAGTTCAAATCAAGTGTGGTTTTTTAAAGAGAATTTGCATGCAGCGGAATTCGACAAGTTTATTCATTGATAAATCAACAATATTTATTTATTCAAAAAGTAGTTTTTAACATAAAAAAACATAATCTGCACATCTTACTAGGGCATTTCTGTGTCAAGAATGCCGTAGTGTATCTATTATATATAATGTATATATTATTTTAAAAATTAACCAGAACGGGAAGAGTATTTACAAAACCTCGCTGTGGCAACTGAAACGGTATAGATTTTTTGTTAAAAATCACCTTCAACAATTTCAGTCACGGTAGCGACTGAAATTGTTTAGAGTTTTTTTTTGTTTAAAACCATCTAAAAGTCTATACCGTTTCAGTCTCATTGACGACTATAGTAATAGGGTAGCTTCTGTTTGTGCAACATCATTTACAAAGCTTGTACCATTTGCAGAGAAGATAGACCGCCAAACAACTTGCTTTTGGCACACACTCCACATTTCAATCACATTCGTATAATATCGTCTCACACATACAATAGATAATAAAGCGTTATAAGAAACAACAATCTGCAGAGCACCGACGTAACGAATGTTGCTTTAAAACTATGTAACTTTATCGGTTAGGTAAAGTTTGCAAATGCTTATTTTAGCATCAAGTACTAATATAATGACAGTCTCCGTGGTCGAGAGTAAGCTCTCGACTAACAATACGCAGGCCGCGGGTGCAAATCCCGGCGTGCGCAAGTAAATTTTATTAGATAAATTTGAGGTATTTCACAATTTATTCATTTAAAATAATATATAGGCAACTTGCAGCACGTTCCAGAGTGGAAGATACTCTCCGTATCGCCCTGGTGTAAGACTACAATTCGGAATTGAAATGTTTCCGGAAATGGCTTTGGCCGTGTTTGGTGACCAGGTCTGAATAGCCAGGTACTCCCCCACCTTTCTCTTCCCCATATCCTTCCTCTCCCCACTACCTTCAGCCTCACAAAATACCCTAATTGGGGATGCCATAGTCTCACTGGCTCCAGGCGATTGGGAGCAGTTGGAACTCTTATGCGGTATTCACATAAAAAAAATGAAAAAGTGAAGTCTTAAAATGCCCCTTTCGGATAGAATATAAATATTTACCGAGTATAGTTGTAAGTAAAAATAAACATTTCTTTCGAAACTCTACACATTTTCGATACAAAGTTGTCCGTACTTTTATCTGGAAAACTTTAAAAATTCAGGCGTTTCTATAAATTCTTACCGCAACGTCAGAATGTTTCCTGAATAACACATTTGTGGGGGTAGGGGAGAAATAAGTTGAGAGGGACAAATAAATAACTTAAGCAAGAAACTTTATTTAGGGGAAGATAATCAAAGCAGATTTGGCCTCCGGCGGTTTGTCGTATTTTAGTAGGAAGTACTAGAAATGACGTAAGGCTTAAAAAAACAACTGTCCAGGGATAAAGTTCATTAATTCCGGAGGTAATTCTGCATAATAGCGTAAAATGTCATACGTATAAATTAAAAAAAGTGAGATTAGCGAGAGTGAAATTTGCATGATTTTTGATGTCACACATTTCTTTCTCGCAACATCGCCTTGCACCGCAGTGGGAGAAATGGATTCGGCCGTCACTCCTGGAAATACTGACCCCCAGATTCCTACCAACCCCTCATGCATTTTCCTTCCCAGAACTTCCTCTCCTTCCTTCCCTAAAGATACCCTCCACATAGCATCCCCAAAGATGATATCGCCTGTGTGGAGCTAATGAAAAAAAAATACACAAGCCAAATGTAGCCTCTTACAACAACGTCTGCTGGTGAATAGTGAAAAATATATTTTAATATAAATAATAATAATTATTATTATTTCACAACCTTTTATATTTGCAAATCTGTTTTTTTAGCATGCATTATTCGTAATTTCTTATATTTACTATATTTAACGTTTGTAATGAATACAAAATTTAGTACAAAAAAGATAAAGTTAAATAAATTGCACATAAATTATTGTTTGCCATGTTGTTTATAAAGCAAGAATATAACTCACGGAACGATTGCCATGTTGTTTATAATGCAAGAATATAATTTACGGAACGATTGCCGTGTTGTTTATAATGCAAGAATATAACTCACGGAACGATTGCCGTGTTGTTTACAATGCAAGAATATAACTCACGGAACGATTGCCGTGTTGTTTAAAATGCAAGAATATAACTTACGGAACGATTGCCATGTTGTTTATAATGCAAGAATATAACTTACGGAACGATTGCCGTGTTGTTTACAATGCAAGAATATAACTCACGGAACGATTGCCATGTTGTTTATAATGCAAGAATATAATTTACGGAACGATTGCCGTGTTGTTTATAATGCAAGAATATAACTCACGGAACGATTGCCGTGTTGTTTACAATGCAAGAATATAACTCACGGAACGATTGCCGTGTTGTTTATAATGCAAGAATATAATTTACGGAACGATTGCCGTGTTGTTTATAATGCAAGAATATAACTCACGGAAAGATTGCCGTGTTGTTTATAATGCAAGAATATAATTTACGGAACGATTGCCGTGTTGTTTATAATGCAAGAATATAACTCACGGAAAGATTGCCGTGTTGTTTACAATGCAAGAATATAACTTACGGAACGATTGCCGTGTTGTTTACAATGCAAGAATATAACTCACGGAACGATTGCCGTGTTGTTTATAATGCAACAATATAACTCACGGAACGATTGCCATGTTGTTTTTTGCAAGAAATTGGTTCAAAACCTGAGATTAGGTAGTGAATTTTATTAGACGGTACGCCCAACATCATCATCTTCGAATTTGAAAACTGCCTTCATACCTGGTTTTCACGGTGGTTATATGAAACTTACACAAATCTTTTTGTGTCTTATGGAATACTGTGAATTCCTTGGAGAGAGAGAAATTAAAAAAAAATTTTTACTAAGTTGGGTAATTTCTACATTATTCCTCTAAAGTGAAAACACTTAACTAATAGGTTTAAGTTTTTACCGGATAGGGTCTGCCCGCTAGAAAAGAAAAACAGTTACTTTCATTTCCCTCGTTGTATTTGTATTATTCAATCCTGGATTATATGCGTAATATTATGCATAACTCCTTTGTGAGCTTAGAGCTTCATTTCCTTAGAGAACTTCTAATTACTGATTCAGTACTTACACCATTTACTAATAATTTTAAACAGCTTCGAAAACTAACTGAAGATACTATCAAGGTTCAACTCTTTTGCTGGGGCGATTCAAACAGTCGTCGCCTCAAAACACAAGGATTCATTTACCACAGCAGCGATAATGACCTAGAGCTCATTAACTCAGGAGAGTATTGCGTCCGAAGAATCCTTTATGTTATAAAGTAACGGGGAATCTTTCTAACTGAGAACTTCCTTGTTATGTGTTATTAATACCAGTTTTATGAAACCATCCTCACGATTACAAAAAAAGCCTTCATAAGAATATTATAATAAGTCACTTTTTTGTGCTTTGTCCAGTTATTTACTTGGCGGAAGTATGTTGTTATACAAAATTTATTTATATAATATAAATATGTACGTTCTTAAATGTGCACATTTAGGCATGTGTATATTTGGGTATGTATATTTTACCAGAAGATTTACCAGTAGATTTTACCATGTAGAGGTACCACATCTTTTAGAAGAACGCCTCACTTTAGAAGAACGTACTCATTCTATATTATCAAAAACTAGGAAAATTATAATTTATAAAATTATTTGGTGTTTTATTGGAAAACATAGAAAATCGAATATTCCAAAATAAATTATTGAAAGACGGAGAACAACAAGTACTTTCAGCAAAGTAACGTGGGTATAACAACTGAAGTACAATTTATATTTTTTATCAGTACAGATGAATATAATTTTTTAGGACTCAATTTATTACTTTAATTTATGCACGGTGTACAGAAACTCGTCGTAAAAGCGGGAAACTGGTGAATCTCCATCACATAGAGAACCCCAAAAAACATTTTTTTTCGATCTAAGCATTTCGATTTTATTTAAACTTTTTTTCGGCGACTAAAAGGTTAAAAAACTTCTGTGGCTGAGATTCTTTGAGGCATGTAAATAAGCAACTCATAAGTTTTATTTCCAAATTTTACCTAAAAAAAATCCAACTTAGGACTCGATTTACTCGAAAACGAAAGCTCAAATCAAACAATGTTATCACAATATCGACTCCAAATATTCACCAATTTCACGCTAGTAACACGAGTATCCGGACACCGTGTATTCTTTTACTGTTATTTCATTTTCTTTAGGTACTTTAATAAAAACACATTTTCCGAACGAAGTTTTGGGTTTTGGGAATGGAAAAACAAAATCAGATTTTTCCTTTTATGGTTTGAATTATTGCTTTTAAAAGTAGAACTCTAAATTTGGAAGCTTGGAATTCTTTGAAAAAGAGATTTGTTAAATCTGAATAGGTGCGATATTCGATGAATAAAATATCCAATAATATATATTTCTTTCAAACTTTTTATCTCGTTGATTCAGCCTCAAGTCTTGTAGATTTACTAGGGTATTGCTAAATGATGAGATTTGTTCGTTGGTTTTTACTTAATCTTCTAAGACCCCAGGCAAACACAAATTAAGGGACGATATCGATTTAGCTTTTCTAATTGAAATTGATTGGCTACCAGTCTACCGTCAATATATTTACTATTACTGGGTTTGAAAATTAATATCGGCGGCTGTCTTTCCGTCAACATGTTGCTGTTGTGATTGAAAATTGATGTAGTTGACTGACCTACCGTCAACATGTTGTTGTCGCGTTTGAACATTGATGTTGGCGACAGACCCACTGACAATATATTTTTTTTACGGTTGAACATTGATGTTGGCAACTGGCCTATCACCAAAATATTGTTGTTCCGATTGTCCATTGATTATTTAATTGAGGGTAAGTGTACGCTATCTAAGGATGACTTTACCAGAACCATGCGACGCGTCGCCCTGTTTGGTAAACGTGATGGCCCAGGAATGAACATGATAGTCACATGTCATCCTGACGCGAGGAAGGTCCTGATCGACAGCGGCCTCTGCTTCCTAGGGTGGAACGCCTGCCGTGTACGCGACTACCTTGGAGCGACGAGGTGCTTCAAGTGCCACCAGTATGGGCACATTAGCAAAGCATGCACACAACCAGTCCAGGTATGCCGTCACTGTACAATCAGTGGCCACGACGTGGACACCTGTCCGAACAAGTCTAAAAACCCTATCTGTGCAACATGCAAACGTTTTAACAGGCCATCGGATCACTCAACTGGCGACAGGACGTGTCCAGCCTACAGAGCAGCTATTGAAGCCCAGGTTAAGATGACCGACTATGGATCTTAATCCGCCCCTCTCCATAGGTCAGATCAACCTGCAGAGATCCAGGGCTGCCACAACCGAAATCCTGCGGGTCATGTCTGACCGAAACATCGACATTATGCTTGTTCAGGAGCAGTACACTTGGCAAGGTAGGACGCCTATAAGTTATCCAGGTGAGATGCTTGCAGTGGGTAGTAATCCAATGGCGGGTGTTCTGGTGAACGTTTCGTCCATCAGCCCCCTCCTTTTGGTGGGTCTATCCAACGAGTATCAAACCTGCGTTGTGGTTAATTCCGGTAGACATGAGATTGTCCTCATCTCGGTCTATTTTAAATACGATAATTACGTTGGTCCACATATATTAAGTCTGACACGCGCTCTAAACGCACTTAAAGGCCGTAACATAGTTATTGGAGGAGACTTTAACGCTCGCTCGCCTATTTGGTTTGATCATATTGAAGATAGGACGGAACGCACAGACGCCGTCATTGACCTCATTTCGGCGCAAGGTCTTAGTTTACTTAATGAACCCAACAATTGCTACACTTTCTCAAACTCCTTAGGCGAGAGTAACATCGATCTAACTCTCTGCTCTAGATCTGTTACTGGCTTAATATCTAAGTGGCATGTACATGAATCCGCGATTAACTCTGATCACAGGCTAATAACATTCGAGGTGGGTGTTATTAAGAAAGAAGCTCCTAGATCCTCCTGGAACTTCAGAACCTGTAAGGCGAATTGGGATAACTTTGGGGAAACGTTACGCGATACCTTAAGGGGATTCCATGACGTAGCGTGTTGTGATCCGGATAATTTGGGGAATTTCTTTAACGCAGCAGTGGTATCGGCTGCAGAGTCATTTCTGGGAAGAACAAACCCTAAGAGGATTATAAGGACGCCGTGGTGGTCGAATGAGCTGACTTCGCTGAAGAGTGCTTTTAAGAAGGCAACCAGAACTCTTGGCCGTGCAAGAAAGGACGGTTGGATGCCCGACCAGCTGAACGCAGCTGAGTTAAACCTTAGACGCACGCGCAGAGCCTTCAAAATAGCGGTCATCACAGCGAAACGAGCTACCTGGCATAATTGGGTACAGGACGTGGGTAACGCCGACCCGTGGACTCTCCACAGCGCCATTGAAAAAACCGGGAAAGGATCTGAACGGTACTTAACTAGTATTATTTCCAACAATGATGGAAGGGATGCTGAGAGTGTTGATGTTGCTACCACTCTCGAAACGCTTCTGAGCAAGCTAGTCCCAGTAGATTCAGTAGTTGGGGAAAACGACCACCACAAAAGGATCAGAGATCTCTCACGGCTTCCACCCAGCCTCGCTCAGGAGGACGTAATGGTTATATCTAAAGCAGAAGTGGATGAGATAATTAAGGGCTTCGGCGAAAAGAAGGCACCAGGCTTTGACAGATTGAACGGAATAATTGTGAAGAAAGTGTGGCACTACGCTAAGGATGAGATGTTCCAAGTTTTCCAAACGTGTATGAGGAGGGGTGTTTTCCCCTCAGAATGGAAGAAGGGTGTGCTTCGGGTCATTCCAAAGGGAGGAGACAAGCCTAAAACCGACATCAAGGCATACCGGCCTATCACTCTGCTTCCGGCCTTTAGCAAGATTTTGGAGAAACTCATAAGAAAACGCCTGCGAACTACCCTGTCCCCTGCATACGAGAGGCAATTTGGCTTCGTCCCCGGGATGTCTACGGAGCACGCCATTCAGAATGCGCTTGACTGGGTGAAGGTTTGTAATAAGAGGTATGTTATAGGGATCTTTTTAGATATCACTGGTGCCTTCGATCATGCGTGGTGGCCGATGATACTGTCTAAATTAAAAGCGCGTAACTGTCCTAAACCTTTATTCAAAATATTATCGGATTACCTTTCCAATAGAACAATCGAAATTTCATATGGTGACGTAACCATCTCTAGGCATGTCGACATGGGATGTCCTCAGGGGTCGGTACTTGGACCTGAACTCTGGATCATCCTGTTCGATGATTCCTCTAGGTTGCCCTTGCCTGAGGGATGTATCTCGGTTGACTACGCTGATGACAAGTTGTTTTTGGTCTCAGGGGACAGCAGGTACGAAATTGAGTGTAAAGCCGCTGATGGTTTGAATCAAATCTTAGAATGGGGAAGGTTAAATAGGTTAAATTTCGCTCCCCATAAGACTGTTGGATTGCTCATGAAGGGTTCCCTTAGTAGAAGAAGAAACCCCTCAATCAAAATGGGTGACTCCAGTATCAAGTTTGCGGAGAATACCAAGTACCTAGGCGTTACTTTGGACCGCTCATCATCTTTCCTGGCACACGTGAAAAATGTGTCCAGCAAGGCCCAGGCCCTTTTTATGAAGTTGAGGCGGATCTCAGCTGCGGAGTGGGGACTACGTTCTCCAGCTCTACGTGTTCTGTACAGAGGTGTGTACGTATCACAGGTGGCTTATGCCGCATCTGTTTGGGAGCACCGATTGGATAACGTCCTGATCCATGCCGCGCTTAAAAGGGGCCAGCGAATTCCCTTGCTGGCACTTTCGGGAGCCTACCGTACGGTGGCCTCGGACGCGTTGCCGATTTTGGCGGGCATTTTGCCCATTGACCTTGAAGTTAGAGAAATTTTGACAAAAAAGAAGCTGACCAGAGGAAGACCAGCCAACCACTTAGGTGTTGAACTTACCCCCGGTGCTGCTGTGTCTCTCCAAAGCCTTCTTCGAGCGATGCGAGAAAGGACACTTAGTGAATGGCAAATGCGCTGGGATAGCTCGAGTATGGGAAGATGGACTCACTCCTTCTTCCCATCGGTTAAAGTCAGAATGGAAGGGGCACACATAAGGTTGGACCACCACACAACCCAGATTTTATCCGGACACGGTGAATTCAGAGGAAGGCTGCACAGTCTTACCTTGTCCCCACACCCCACCTGTGCGTGTGGTGACCCTAACCAATCCGCCGAGCACATTCTGTGGCACTGCGAGATATTGAAGGACGCAAGAGAGGAAATGCTTAATGGTTTGAATGTTTCAACGAGACCGATCTTAAACGTAGATCTCGTTTCAGATCAGAGGAATTTTGAATGTCTGAAGAAGTTTGTTAAGGTTTGGGTTGAAAGGTGGCCTATGTTGAGAGTCGATGTCATTTAGAGTAAACTCAATCAATTTAGTTCGGTCGAGTGTACTGATCCTGATCCCCCCGGTTTCTGATTTTTGTACTTTTCTTTCATTTACACTATCGCCCTTATTTTATGTTTATCTATTTTTCTGTATATGTTTCTCGGTTATATCTTACCTTATCTTATTTATGTATTGCTATACTGTTCTTTTACTTGTAATCTTTATATTATTTTGTATTCTGTTGCTCATTTCTTCCATGTTTCATGTCTCTATTTCAGGTAGGAACTGATCTCACTTTGTGTTCTGTTTTGTCCTAGCCCTCTTCTTGGGCGAGGCATAAAGACCCCTGTCCCTGCACAAAGCCCGTAGTTTCCAGATCTCCGAATAATGACATGCTAGTTGATCGGCTTCCCCCCATTTGTGGTGCTCTGGCTCGTCGTGACGTCCGCAATGAACTACATCACCTTCCCCACCCCCCGCTGACGTCTGACGCTATTCACTTTCAGTTACTCCTCTTCGGTTGTTTAAAACCCAGCCTCTCTCTTAGGGTCTTCGAGCATAATCAGGCTTCGGCGTGGGGTGGGCGGTGACGGAAATCCATCTGTGGGCTGATCGGCGACCGGCTGCACCCCTTTGGGACTGCCGAGGACCTGAGCACTCCAAATGTATCTTAGTTTATTTATATTTTGTTTTGTGCTACTAACACCGCATGTGCATGTCTAATATTATTAACATGAGCATCCTGCATAGTGCTCGCTAACCCCTCATGCAGGGACATTTAAAGGTCTAGAGTCTTTTATTGAAAATTCGAATCTTTTAATATAAAAAATTAGCTTCTTGCGAGAGTCCCGAAGGGGTGACAATAAGTCACCTATACCGGGATGGGACAGTGGTGGGTGCCTTTAAATGTCCATTGATTATAATAACATCGTATGCACGGACAATTGGACTGCTCGTTTTATCAAAAAAATTAGCGTCCTTGCGAGAGCCCTGAAGGGGTACCATATGTACCCAAAACAGGGCGGGGAAGTGGTGGGCCTCCTCCAAATGTCCATTGATTAGGTCACGGTTTGAAAAGTTTTGTGGTAGTCTTAGATTTACACAACAGTGGATTTACGGCGTTGATGATATATTACTAAGCATCCTCAGTAATATGTTACTTATTTTAGTTTCTATTGATTTCCATTTATCTATCGTCAACATATTTACTGTTAGTGCGATTGCACAGTAATATCGGCAGCTGACTTTTTGTCAACATGTTGTTATTGTGGTTGAACATTGATGGTTGCGAATCACCTATCTTTAACATGTAGTTGTGGCTATTAAATATTTATGTTGGCGACTGACATGGCCTTCAACTTATTATTGTGGCAATTAAAAATTAATGTTGGCGACTGACCTACCGTCAATATGCTGTAGCGCCCATTGAAAATTTATGTTGGCGACTGACCTACTGACAACATATTGTTGTTACGATTGAACGTTGATGTTGTCAACTGACCTACTACCAACATATTGTTATTGCGATCGACAACTGATTACGCATCGGTTTGAGTTGAGTTGAGTTGAGGTAGCCTTGGAGGCCTTTACCCAACAGTGGACTGAGAGTATTAGATTTTGATGATACATTAGTTAGCATCCTTAATACTTTCCGTAAAAAGATTTTGCTTCAGTTTATTTCCATTCTCTTCCTTGCGATTATATTGACATCACAATTTTCCACCTCGCCACACAAAAATAACGATCTGAATAAAATTACTCTACACAAGGACGGGGAAAATATGCAACCCATTCGAGACTTTGTGAAGCGCTTTAATGCACAAAGTACTTTAAAAAATCCTAAAATAATACTAACAAAATCCCTGAAAGTCCTTCAGTAAAACCAGGATGATTAAAATAATTTGATGAAACTCTGCCAATAACGTTATTTGAATTGATATCAATCTCACGTTCGAATGAAGCTAATCCCTGAAATAATATCAGTTACCGGATCAGTTTAAATTTAATGTAGATTGAATTTTCATTAATAATCGGTTAATTTCAATGAAAATTATAATAACATTTAAATTAAATTAAATTTAGTAATGCCTCAAATAGATCAGCTACATTTTAATCAGTTAATGTTAATGGTAAGGCACGGAGAAAAATGAGTATTGCTAATTCATTAAGAATCTCAAAAACTTATTGGTAATCCCGTTAAAAATGGGATTGCAGGCTCATAACAAATGAATTAATGGGTTTTTAAAATACGAATACAAAGCAGGTTACCTGTTTGTTGCAGGTATTTACACGTTTTCCGATATATTAGGAATTTATCGTTAAATGTTTATCGGGCAACGGCCTGCAATCCCGTTTTAACAGGATTACCAGTAATTTGAAGAGATTCTAAGCAATACTCATTTATCGGTATTTTTTTTCGTAAGATTTGGAAAAACTGCCGAGCGGTTAAAAATACAATAATTTTGCGAAGAAGTTTGAAATGTTCGGGAAAAAAATAATTCTAGCATTCCTCGGAACCTGTTCAAACACAATATTGCTTTATCTTGTTCATGCTGTTGTGGTAAGCGGGCTCGACGACGCACAGTGGGCTGAAAATCGCCTTTCATAGAAATAGAGACTTGAATTTTCAAGGGTATTTTTTTTGGCTAGAAATGGATTCTGCTGATCATTACTATGCTATAAAATGTCGTACGAAGCAATTGCGTGTACAAATGAAGGAGTTATAATTTTTTTAAGAAAAATTTGAATGGCGCTGACATTAAAAATGAGGCTATCTCTGGAATCATAAGGTTGGCCGTTCTATCCTTATACACAGATAATACTACTATTTATTTGTATTTTTTTGACATACTTCATATTGTGGCGCAAGGTGCGATTTTTTTTTTTTTAAATCCTAAAGTGGAAAAAAAATCTTTTTTTTGTTGATGATTCATTTTAATGCTTAAATGCTTTACATATGAGTATGCTTTGTCTAATTTACAATATTTTATTTACACTGCAAGCCAAAACACTGTGCACAGTGGGCTGAAAATCGCCTTTCATAGACATAGAGACTAAAATGAATCATCAACAAAAAAAAGATTTTTTTTCCACTTTAGGATTTAAAAAAAAAAAATCGCACCTTGCGCCACAATATGAAGTATGTCAAAAAAATACAAATAAATAGTAGTATTATCTGTGTATAAGGATAGAACGGCCAACCTTATGATTCCAGAGATAGCCTCATTTTTAATGTCAGCGCCATACAATTTTTTCTTAAAAAAATTATAACTCCTTCATTTGTACACGCAATTGCTTCGTACGACATTTTATAGCATATTAATGATCAGCAGAATCCATTTCTAGCCAAAAAAAATACCCTTGAAAATTCAAGTCTCTATGTCTATGAAAGGCGATTTTCAGCCCACTGTGCGATGTTACATTCGAGGAAGAGAAACTCCAAACCTTATTATTGTTAGATTTGATTTGTAGTTGTAAGAAATTCTGTCTTTCGGAGGTTTAATGAAAATTTGAAGCAATTTTTAGGAGCTTTAGGTTATCGGCAAATAAACAACGCTCTTACCTTGTAAATGTGGTTTAGGTTAAAGAATCACGTATATTATATTCTATATTGACACAATCCTTACTTTATCCACATTCGTACACAATATTGCACTATTCCGACTCCTGGCATGATCTAACACATACACTCGCTTGATTCACTTGACTGTCTTTTCAGGGTGTCCTCGACTTCTTTTTTATTTTTTCGGGTGTTATCTATTTTTTTGACACTTTCCTCCTTCCTCTGCCAGTGTCATGCCTAATCCCAAGGTTAGAATCAGAATTAAATATAAACTGCTTAAATTAACATTATATATCATTATTTACTAGACGTACACCATTAGCATACAAAAAAAATAATTTATAAATACGTACCTTTAGGACTAGACAATATTGTTATGTCCCATCTCCATGAACAGCCTCGCCTCGCAGGATAAGACATTGGGACAATGCAACAATTCAACCGTAGTTCAAACGCGGAACAAAAATAGATACACGATGACCTGCGTTACGAGCGAGTCGGTGAAAAATATCATTACTTTTATACCAAGATGTATTGGAATTGTTGGAGAACGAACTAAATACTAAAAAATAAAAATAAAAACTGTGGATTAGGAATTGGATTTCACTGGGATTGTCTGCAATGATCATTATAGAATTAGAATAGAAAGATCTTCTGGAGTATAAATTGTGTGTGAGAATGTCACCAGAGCACTTTGAATTGCTACCTCGTTTCGACAAAAAAATCAACGTGAAAATATATTATTTTGAAATGAATACCGGAATTTCTATAGAAACAAAAATTGCCTCTACCTCGTTTTCTCTGCTCTCTTTGTCCCTATAATTCGTGGAATCGATGCGTCATAAGCACTGTGTTCGTTATATATGGTTATCAATTTAGTAATCTCTTTCGGGTATTATTTACGCGAGTTTAGAGTCGCGGACGAAGCAACTGGCTATTGTCCTACTGTCCTGTCCGTGCGCGTTCACATGCGGCAATGGTGGTGGTAAGACGCTGTCCTGCATAAATAGCCTGCACGTTTATCTCTAAGACAATGCCTTGGTCCATTGTCCTGTTCTCCAAACATCTGTTCACTCTTGGTCCGGAGCTGGAGCAATACAATATTGTCCTGTCCTCGTGCGAACTAGGCATAAGTAAAATGGATATTCAAGGTATTTTCATCTATAGTTTTAAGATATTATTGAAAAGCTCCCCCTGTAAAGATATTTTTAAAGTTTGTAAAGATCTTTAGGTTTTTAAAATCCCTACGTACTTATGTTTCGTGATCCTCCTTGAATCTAAGTAAAATGGCTATGTATTTTTAGTATAAGTTCATCTACAGTTTTTACTCCTCGCTAGCCCCGTTGAATCTAAGTAAAATGGTTATGTATTTTAGGGTAATTTTAAACATAGTTTTAAGATATTTTATAGTTTGTCCGAGGCGGCACTTCAGAAAAAATGGCGCTACGAAAATTAGTCAGGTGTTATTATATTCATACCATGGGGATCTCATTTCTATTTAAAGTGTTACACTTTTCCTAGTCAGTGGCTATTTATCTCAACAAGTTGTTGAAATGAAAGCTTTCTGTAATCTGTAAATAGAATAAAAATGCGCCAGTGTACCTACTGTACAGGTAGGTACAGTAGGTATACTGTAGTACAGCAGGATGGGCCGTCTATGTATCGAAAAAGTTATTTTTTGAGATATATTTGTCTCAATTGTCTCAAAATATGCATATTACCTTATTTTTATTTTCCTAACTATAAGTACTTTTGATCCTCTACCGAGACCTCAATCAATAAATAGGATAAAAAGAGTGATTTTACGAAAAAATCATTTATTATTAACATCTTTTGACAAACCTTCCACCAATATATCACTCCTGTATAACAGATATCAAAATTTTCACATATTTTCCACGGTGCTATTTTAATCACCGTTTACAAACCGTCGCCATTAGTGGTAACTCAACAAATATTTATAATTCATATTAGTTGTGTGCCAGTTGTGTACGATGTAATAATATATGATTTGAATGTAAACTACATTTCCGTAAACAATAGTTTTTAGGTAACAAACAAACATAATACGATTGTAAAAATTTGACTTCCATCTTCTAACTTAATTTTTTTTTCAAATACCCGATCATATCTGATTAAGTTTAAAATGGATCGAAATAAAAATGTTTAACGAAAGCAATCTTCCCAACTAGCTTTCCATTGACATCTTTGGTGTAACTCAAATATCACGCCTCTGATTTGTCGGCCTCTGTATTTCCTCCCTCGTACAACATGGGTTTCATTACGATTCTGGTTCACTCCTTCCCTTCCTAAAAAAGACCCTCAACACAGCCTCAAGTTGATTTGACTTAGTTACGGGTTTTTGCAGTAATCGAATGCGCACTTTTTGAGACCATTGTCGTATCCAAATTCGAAATACAACTTTGATGGCCCACCCTAGTGCATGTACAGTGTACCTTTATATATACAGTCAAGGCAAAGGCCGTTTTCTTCATAGAATATGCTGTTCTTCAGACGGACCGGGCGGAGTGGAATGGAAGTGGATTGCATCCAAACGGAAACATCTCTCAGTTGGAGGCGGCACTTAACAAAATGTATTCCATTTTAATATTAAAATTTCCCTATTTCGAGATACACGCAAATACAGGCTCTTCTAGTGTCGACAAAATCAACACCCAGCGAGGCGGAAGGCGTATTAGAAAATAAACCATTTTTTTGGATTGAACAGCACTTTCACCTAAGATCTGCTGTTTTACAGAGAAATTTCATTGATTTTTTAAACAATCAAAATATCGTGTATCCAAAACATTATAGCCACCTTTTAACACAAAAACTTCTAAAAAATAATGCCGCATACGTCTGGTGTAGGTACTCGTAGATCTTAGGAAATTCCCAACTAAATAAGGTCTCATTTTTATACATTCTCGGTTGATATAATGACTTACCTTTTTCTTATTCGGACAGTATTGCTCCTTAGTAATTTCGTTGTTAAACCAGAAGCTGGGTAAAATGCTGTAATATCAAAACGAACTTCAAACATAGTAGCTAATAAATTATACCCTTTTGCAGGGTCAGATTTACGGTGCAGAGGACTTGTCTCGCCGGACATTTTGGGGGCCCCTTGTCTTTAGACCGGACCCTATAGAAAGGACAGTTTAACATTGCATGTTTTGTCTCTCTTTTCCCGTACCGAGGTGTTGGGGGCCTATTTTTGGAGTAAAACAGGATTTATTGACTTGTTTTGTTATTTTGTGTGTTGCTCCTGGCCTATATCCCCTTTCATATTGATTCTGGAGCCATCTACAACCCGAAATTCGCAACTATAAATCCGCCACTGTCTTTTATTCCACAATTCCCCCGAAAATCAGTGGCCCAAAAGTGTGCAAAGCGTCCTTGAGTGCGATCACCCAGCCAAGGAAAAGTATTAACAATTTAATTGCCGTAATTAGTCAAAGGATTTATAATTATCCCGCAGCGGAGATTACTTCGCAATCCCTTTAGGTGTCCTTTGTTATGGACAAATACTTCAGGACTTGGTGTCTCCTAAGTGAGTCGCTAACCGCGCTATAATGAGCTTACTTTTAATGGACCGCCTCCTTTGCTTTGATCTCCCTCATTCCTTTAAATACTCCATTTTTTTATTTCTCACTCAAATTAAAAGATAAAAGATATCGCCTTTTAATCCGATTTTCTACTTAAAAGTTTGGGGTTCTTGACGCTCGGAAAAAATTATGGAGATACATAAATATTCATTGACGCTGCATTACATTATTTTAGAAGCAGAGTGCCATTACCGAGTATTTGATGTTACCTCTTACGGATCTCATAATTGCGTTAAACGCCACAAATTATTAATAATAATAATGTTTGGATTAGTTGTATAGCGCCGTTTTCGTGAGTAGATCACCTCAAGGGCGCTTAACAACTTAATATATGCATTTAATTTATTCCTGTCACTTAGACTTCTAACTTATTACTTTTGGTTTGTAACTAAGTTTCATAGCTAGTGACTTATAACGAGTGGCTTATAACTAAGATTAATGTCGAGTGATTTACAACTAAGGTTTTAACTAATGACTTAAAACTACACGTATTTTTATGATTCGGTATTTACACAATACGTTAAAATATGACTCACAACTACGGCTTAAACTAGAGATTTACGACAAACATTCATATTTACGTTTACAAATATAGATTGTTATGATTTCTGCCCGTGGTGTCAGTGATAAGGTATAAAATATTACAAAAATAGTTTACGTATAATAAATGGTTATTACATTAGTGGGTAGTCAAGGAGAAAAATTCACTGGACTAATATGATGAATTACTAATGAAAAAAATAGGTCATTATTCTGGATACGAAAAGTGTGCTCTGATCTCAGATAAGCTGTCGATCTTTCGCAAATGTGAAGGGAGTTTGTTCCAAGCTGTTGGGCCTGCTACTGCAAAAGCTCGGTCTCCTAAATTGGTATTGGGATTGCGCATAGGTACTGAGAGTCTACCTATGGCTGTTGAAGATGCTGATCGAAGGGTTGCTTGCATATAACCTTTTCAGGTTGTCATATTATCTGCAACATCAATCCGATCTGGGGAAATGTCAAAATACTCTGGGGAAATTTCTGGAAAATTTTAAAATATTTAGAACTTAAAATTAACCCCCTTAAAATATAAATTAATATTCAGTGGGAAATCAAATGACTACAGTACCCATTCATAAATTTAATTTTTAAGAAATGTAGCATTAATTATTGAAAAAATAGCTTTAATTTTGCATTTTCATAGCGCAGCCGAGCAGATCCGTATGTAAATTCTGCGCATTTGTTAAGATAACCTTTGTAATTATAATACAAGTTACGCATAACTTTTTTTAATATATATTTATTTTTTATTTCATATTAATTTAAATTCGATGACACATTTTGAATGCTATTTCAACCGCCATGCTAGGGATGCCCCTGTGTTATGGCGGGTGAATATTTAAAAACATTATTATTTCATTTATAAAAAACAGCCTTTTTATGAACAAGTTCTTTTGTGAAATTATAATTAAGTCTGTAATATTGTAATTATTAAATTTCCATGCGTAATAATAACTACACGATGGAATTTTTTAGAAAACTTAAAGAGTAATATTATTATATATATAAAAAAAAACAGTTTTAATTTGTAGAACTTTTTTGATTTTTATTTAATGGATTCTTTCATAATCCTCTAACTAGCTAGGGCTTATAACAATATCCCTTTTTAAGGCGAAACTTAATGCTAAATCACTATTTTGATTAATCTTTATAACGAATTGGTGTACATTATGAATTCCATAAAATATGCAATACTCATTTTTCTCCGTACACAAAAGTTCTATACAATTTCGGTCAATAGAACATAGAACGAAATATTCGTAAAAATTAGTAATCTTACCCTTACTTACCCAAGAAGTTACCTCCATACATAACATAGTTGTCTGCTTCCACAAACGTTCCGCTACTATGTACGTGTGGTTCTATGCGCAGCTTCTGGAAAGCTGTTTTATTTGAAGCTTTGGGCTTTGAGCAGCAGCCAGCAGGCAGCAGGCGGCAGCCCCCGGCTAATAAAGCTCGCAGCAGGGCTTTGAATCTAGGCTCGCTACCAGAATTCAGCATTTAAATATTTTAGCGAGTTGGGTCCGTGCAAAAGTGCTCCTTTCAGCTTTTATATACATTTTCAGATTCTGTTACGTAGTTTTTTTTTTAACAACGGCTGAAATATTGATTAATTCCATACAAAAACGGCAATCCGTTTATAGGATTCACAATCTTTAGAACATAGATGTTAGATGAGAATGTTTTGTATGTTCCACAGGTATTTCGGTGGAAATTATTGATCACCTCAGCAACGCAACTGCAGCATGATGATCAGCATTTTAGTACAGGTAAATTAGGGTTTGCTAAATGAGAAAATTCTTGCATTCCCCTCCCCCCACGCTCTAGAGGGGTAGACTTATACTTTTTTTGGGCGGACTCTCCAAATCATAATTTATACTATCAAGATGAGCAATGAAATGTTTCACGAATGCACGAATTTTGATTTATTTTATTATTATGACTTTGTTTTCCTTCCTCCTTTTTTACGTAAAGTACCCAACACAAAACATCCACAAAGTTGAAATAGGTCGTCGATACGAAAATAAACTCATCACAATCTATCAATAAAATGCAGGCGGCACAAAAATGCAATATAACAATACACTTCTCAAAAGGATTTCGGCGTCAAACAATATTTTCAAAGTAGAGAGAGCCGTTTATTAAAACCTTTTGATAAGTGTATCACATTTCCTATAATGTCATATCAAAGGGAGCGAGTGTTTGAACTTTCCGCTTTGTAATAAGTGTGCCTTTAAAGCTTTGAGTCGAGGCTGGCGCCAATACTGTAACATTGTAGGAAACGTGAACATAATACCTTAACCCTGCAGTACTTTCAACACTATTGTTCAGTTTGCAATGTTTTCTGTGTATTTCAAAATCGCTATCTACATTTTTTTAATTTTCCGTAAAATCAAATACTGTTTTAGAAACTATATAAAATCATCTTTCAATCAGCTTTCAATCAGCTTTTAAAATAAAATTACTATTTTTGAATAAAAAAAAAATAATATGGAACGTAAAAAATGTTGTCAAAAACGCTAACCACATTTTTAATTAATTTTTTACTCCAATCATAGAAAAATGGAGAGAACTCTAAATTTCTAAATTAGGAAATTTGTTACAAAACTGTAACTTCATTTTTATATCGGTCAAATAATAAAAAAAAATATTTTTTAAAAGCTTAACCGATTGTTAAGATAGTGAGGCGAAATATGAATTAATCATTTTAGCTATTTTAAGATTTTATTAATGGCATCCAGTGAAATATTTGAGGCAACTGAAAGAATTATCATTTTTCTTTATAACATCAAAAAAATTACGTATTTGAAAAAAAGTTTTAAATACTTCTATAAAATGTGGACGCCCGGTAATATAAGACCCTAAAACGCAGGAGGGGTTAACTCTAAATGTCAATGTGACTTTACACAATATCCTTTTATTTTAAGGTCAGAATCATTGATATTTCAATGACAAGTAGTAAGTGCAAAAGCGTATTTTTTAAATACACCGACGATGGCGAATTAAATTAATTTTACGGGATATTGTAACTATCATGTAAATTATTGTATCTATTATATAAAAATAAATAACGTTACAAAGTTTATATAACCTAAGTAGGTTCTTATACTCTTTGGCCTCGTTTGCGATTTGTACATATTATTTACTTTTCATATTCGAGTATTCGAGTAATTCGAGTATTTCTATGAAAAAGCTGAAAAATAAAAGCTAGCAGAAACAAGTAAAGTCACCCCCACTTATGTTTAGATTGCTTTAAAATCAATCACATTTGATTAGAGTTAAATGGACGTCAATGGATGCAATTTAAAAAAGTATGCATTGAAAAACAATTTAAAAAAAGCAGACAAAGAAAAATATGACGTGTTTTTAATTTTTTTTAATCGGGTTCTTCGTATATTTCAAACATCTCTATCTTTTCTCATTGAAAAAATAAATAACTTGTTTCGAACAAACATCATTACAAATGGATATTTCAAAGCACTAGAGCTCGTGATGGAAAAGACGTTTCGAGTTGAAACGAGTTTCTTCATCTTACCAAATCAAAAACAAAAAAATTAGGTCAGTGATCCGTTTTCTCAAACCCAATAATTAATTCTGATAATATTTTTGGCCGTGAAATCTTATCTCAATCTCAATAATGAATTGTTAAAATCATATTTTAAATCACATCTGCCCTGATGATGGACACTCTAAGGCTGTCCGAAATTTTGGCTAAAGAGGGAAGTAGCGCAACTCGACATAAAAAAATCCAAAAAATAATCACGATACTAAGTTTTTGTTTTTTCCCAATTTTCACATAAACAAACAGGTTTTATGCCTTACAGTCATATTATCTGGAAGTAAACCAGATACTTGAGTCGGGCCATGTCAAGGGTATGTACGATATGATGTATGCATGTGAATGAGGCAATGAGTGTGTGCTAGGTCCGAGTTGCTTGGCGGTCTGTCCTCTCTGCCTAGCACTGCTGGGAAACGGCGTGATGGTTAGTTAGTTAGTTATCTGGAAGTATTACTGTTCTTACGCCAGTAACTTAGTTTAAAAAGTTTTTTATCTACCCCATCACATTGGTCATCACACAAAAGTATTGATTCTTTGAATTATGAATGATGTAAACTGTAAACATGCGACCCGAAGAATCTCTATTTCTCTTTCAAATTGAGTAATAAAGGTTCATAACGATCATAAATGTTTCCCTTATGCGTGTACGTCTTCCAAATCCTCAACAAATAGATGATTTTACTCTCCCCGTAAATTAAATTTCCGATACTACAATGGGTGATGTAGACTTAGGACCCGCATTCTGATCCCGGATCTCGGAGGATATAACTCTCGTGGCTGTTGGTCCAGACCCTCGAGAAGATGAAAGGATTTCATTAGGACCAAGACAGGAACACAGATAATATCTAATTGAACCGGAAGCCACATAATAAGTCTATTATGCACGGGGGAGGCTGGGAAATGAAACAGAATTGGACATATTAGGAAGATACGTGTTGGCACAAGTCTTGGGAAACGGACGCCGGTAAATGGTTAATTTTTCGCATAATAATCGTCATTTAGCATAAAATCTTATCAAACGTTTGATATATCATAAAAATACTAATTTTAGTTATGCGTGTGTCCTGCATAACTATGGTTCAATGAACTCAAATTTGCTCTGAATTCAAAAGTCATTTTCAAAGCTGGAACAAAATTGATTGTGTTAAAATTCAGACCAGCGGTAAAGTACCTACATATAAAAGAATATATTTTTTATACCAGAAATTTATTTTAATTTGAAATCTGTATTTGTTTATATATTGATTAAAAGATTTCCTGATTTTCAAGTGTATGTGCGTTTTTTATTTTCAATAAAGCGCTATTTACTAATTGGATTTATACTAACATAATATACCGTGATTTTCACGGTGCGCTAGTTGCTTAAAAATATAAACTTGGGTAGTGGGAACAATTAAAAACAGAAATATCATATTATATGTTTATTTGTTCTCTTAATTTCTCAATTTCTAATTTCTGAAAAATGTTTACTTCGTCGTATAATAATAATTTTGATGATTTGTATAGCTCCATTTTTGTGCAAAATCACCTCAAGGGCGCTCTCACACATCAGTGAGTAGTGGACCACAATATTATTTATTTTATTTGGGCTAATAATTTTTAGTCAAGCCATAGCTACGTTTAGTAACAAACTTTGAAACTTTCCATATTCCTTTCCAAAGAACCGACTCAACCTTCGCCCAACCTCTTCCACTACACTACATCCCCTGTAGTGGTAATATACCGGACATATTTAGCGATAGCCCCCAGAACTTTACAAAATTTCTCGTGTATTTAGTTTTCACTCGATTTCACACAAACTTTATTATCTCTTGTTTTTGTTTTTTTCTACGCACTTATTATTACATATTGTTGCACACCTTTATTGGACGGTTTGGATTTATTATTTTCCATTAAGAGGAAGCTTCAAGTCAAAATGTGTATATTCTTGGTATACCTTTTATTGTAGGTAATAGGTATTACATTCGCTTGACAAACGAATTCTAGAAACGTTCGATTTAGAGCACAAAACAGGTTTTATTTATTTTTAAAATAATTTTATAAGAAAGCAAAAAAATTAATGAATTGAAACTGTCACAGATAATCAAAGCTATTATACTGTATTAAAGTTGTTTCCTTTACGCGTTCTTACATTTCTATTGAAAATGTATATTTCTTAGTAGTTTACATTTATATTTTTTATTGAATAATTTATTATTTTATTTGTATTCTACTCAAGCGAAACGATATGAAACACTTCAATTTATCTAAAGCATATTTTTTGGTATTCATAATGTACAAAAATTTGTTTTAAAGATTAATCAAAATACTGATTTAGCATTAAGCTTCGCCTTAACCCCCTGTCTCTTGTGTACCCACATTCTAAATAAATAAAAAAGATCGAGGTAACCCAACCACTTTCATACACGTTAATAAGTAATACCCGTTTCCTAATATCAATGCATACAAGAGAAGAATAAAAAATAAATAAAATGAGAAATTTTTGTAAATTGTTTTAAGTGCCACTACAGAGCAGAGCATAGATACGCACAGTAGAAAACATATTGAAAAATAAAATAAAATTTTGTAACCAGATCAGACAAGTATCTCTCATCGTTCCTAGCTCTCATATCCCCTCCCCCATTTTCTTTAGCCTCATAAATTTTACATATCGGGAGAGCCTCGCCAAGAAAATGGCAAAAAATATACCGAACACTCGAAATACAAAATCAATATAAAAATTATATTTGTCAAAGAGATTGGGATATTGGGTTAATGCGGGCTTTTGTAAACAATTATAAGCATACAGATGATCATCCCTTGAACGGTATTTACGAATGATGAATATTTGAAGAGAACTGCTTTATTACAATAAACCATTTCCGACCACCCCTTTATGGCAGAAGGGTAGCTCAATAATACCCCGAAGGATCATATCCGTCCCGAACAAAGTGGACGCAGTCCGAGCCTAATTAAATACCTGATAGCTGAATATCTTGCCGCTATTTCATCTGAGTTAATTCTATGGAGAATACATACATAATCATTTATATAATATATAAAGTAGAATGTCTGTTGCATTGAGGTTTTGTTTTTAATACCTTGACACTTGACTCACATTTGACGTTAAGTATATGAAGAAAACTGCTGTGTACATCTGATTTCAAATAATTCTAAGGAAAACTCTGCGTAAAGCCCGGGCAACGCCGGAGATTTCAAGTAGACTGAAGAAGGTCTAAACATAAAGAAGAGTATCTGTTGGTGAGTGGCTTTGTTATTTATACAAATCTGAAGG
The DNA here is from genome assembly GCA_026573805.1 of Hesperophylax magnus. Lineage (NCBI taxonomy): Eukaryota > Metazoa > Arthropoda > Insecta > Trichoptera > Limnephilidae > Hesperophylax > Hesperophylax magnus. Next base: position 13,161,873 of record JAIUSX010000121.1, read on the forward strand.
TGAAAGGTGAAAAAATACCTTCATTTCCTTTTCACATCCTTAAAACAAGAATTTTGTTACTTCTTGATGAAATTATACGCACAAAAAAGTGGAAAATCACTTTCTGCATCTGCTTTCGAAAAACGCTTCAGCTAGTCTTTTCTAAATACAATATCTAAATATGTTTGTGCGCTTAGTTATTCTAAACTACGTTACAGATTTTTATTTTGTATTTTCACCGTCATTTAGAGAATTTTTCCGCAAGGTTTAAATATATAAAACATGAAAATTCGATGTTTTGTAATAATGTCGTAAAAAAATATTTCGAGCGCTTACATTGCTAACGCTGGTTAAACCTTATGGGATACATCAAAATAATGTACTACGAAATATTATATATCTTGAAAAAGCCTACGGTCCGCAATGGTATACGTCTATCTCATAAGGTTAACCCCCAGCAGCGCCGGGTACACGTCAGACTACATGTCTAGAATTTGATTTTATTTTGGCTTCCTCACATTTTCACTATCTTGCTTGGTCGGAGTTACAGAGTTACTTTATTTAATACCTAATAAACTTAAAAGATAAAAAACCCGAAAGCATCACCTCTAATCATGCAATTAACATGTTTTGTCCTTTTAGTCACTTTCAGAAATGATAAATTCAGTACATTTCAGGATAATTATATTTTCTTTGTGAATTTTTCACATTTAAATGATGAAATTCTCTTCCATAAAATGTTTCACTTGGAAGGCTTTTCTTAGAGTAAATATTAAAACGCTGGTTATCTTATTACGCTGGCCTTTGTTTATTTTTGTTTGTGAGTAATGTAGGTAGGTGCTCAAAATTCTTGCAAAGCTGATGAAATAACCCAAACACGGGGCTCTATGTAAAACGTTATTCTAATTTGTTTATGTTGTATCAATCATCCCGCGCCCGAAGCGAAATAAAAATAAATCTTTTATGAGAAGGGATGTTGCGTTTCCCTGGCAGGCTTGATATCGAAAACAAGGACGAAAAATGAACGTGGGTAGCTATTAAAAATTAGCGTATAAGGCCTCTCACATATTCGTGCACACACCACGCATGTACAAATGGAAGTACGTATGAATGCGTATGAAAATATAGAATACATTAAGCATATTTGCCTAAGGCTTTGCTTGAAAATTCTATTTTAAATTCGCATTACAAATTAAATTTGAATTTAAACCAAGTGGAAATGGGGATGTTATATTTGTTTATTTTATGTAAATACCGCACAAGAGTCCCAACTGATTCCAACCGTCTGGAGCCAGTGAGACTATGGCATCCCCAATCGGGGTATGTTATGAGGCTTAAGGTAGTGTAGAAGGGAAGGAAATAGGTAAGGAAGTATCTTGCTATTCAGATTTGGTCACAAAACACGGCTAAAGCCATTTCAAGCAACGTTTCAATTCTGAATGGTAGTATTACACCAGAGCGATACTGATTGTATATATTATTTTAAATTAACAAATTTTGAAATAACACCAATGAATTAAATGAAATTTACTTGCGCACGCCGCGATTTGAATCTGCGTCCACCGGATTGCTCTCGATCACGGAGGCCGTTAATTTTAGTATTAAACATGATATCAGTAGGGAAATAATGCCTTAAAAACCTCCAAACACGATTACGAAATTGTTAGAAAATGTGATAAAATATTATTCGAAATATAAACCGAAATCAAGAATCATAATTTTTATTCTTCGGGATAAGCTGAAGTTGCTCGGGGTTATGAATGGTTTGGAGGTTGTGAATTCTAGTGTAACTACCTGAAAACTGGGTCTATTTTTATGGTGAAAATAATATTATTCAAAATAATTCAAAAAGTTTACTTTTTATAATTTTTGCATCACTTAATTGTGCTTCCACCATTCAATACTCTACACTACATGGTTACTGTTAAAAAAACAGTAACCAGTAAACAATCGACTGCGTATCTCATTCCAGTGCTGAGATAATGCGTTAAGTCTTCCACGGGAGTCCCCGACTTCTTCTATCATTCAAACCACTCCTGACACTAATAATAAAAAAACTTTAAACTGTAGGTTTTGAGTCTACATATGCGCTTATCGGAAAATGCTTGATACAATTGCATGTTAGTAAATGTGTATAACGAGTGCATGAAAATAATTCTAGCATATCAAATAAAATATTAAATTCGTAAGACCAATAAAATAATTACACAATGAAGAATACATTCTTCATTCTGATTTATTATTATTAAAAGCATCTTTATTTAATGACACACCGCCACTAAATCACGACGTAGTTGCCACCGGAGTTGATATATAACTAACTGTTGTTCATTTGACATTTTAAGAATGGCCGTAATAACAAAACGGAAGAAACAATATTAGTAGCTTGTAGCTATATCTGAATGGTGTTTGTGACGTTAGCTAAACAAATGAATAACTTTTGTGCCTGTTTGTAATGGAGGAAATATTGAATCATTAATATTCAGAGAAAGTATTTAAATGGATAGTCTGCCTGGCGCTGACGTTTTACAGAGAGCTTGCTGGGGAACAAATAAACGGGAAATTTCTGTTCAACTTTCACAGTTCAGTTAGGGAATGATAATGTTTCTAGATGCTGACTTTGAAGCATCCAGCTGAGAAATACTGGATACTTAACATAAATACAGTATACATTTTATTATTTGAAGATTACAGGAAAATAATGGAGTAATTCAAGTTTTTATGATAAAAAAGACTTACTGAACACCAATATCTACAGCTTTTGGAAGACTCAATGAACACCAATATCTACAGATTTTGGAAGACTCAATGAACACCAATATCTACAGATTTTGGAAGACTCACTGAACACCAATATCTATAGATTTTGGGAGACTCCTGAACACCAATATCTACAGATTTTGGAAGACTCACTGAACACCAATATCTATAGATTTTGGAAGACTCACTGAACACCAATATCTATAAATTTTGGAAGACTCACTGAACACCAATATCTATAGATTTTGGGAGACTCCTGAACACCAATATCTACAGATTTTGGAAGACTCACTGAACACCAATATCTATAGATTTTGGAAGACTCACTGAACACCAATATCTATAGATTTTGGAAGACTCACTGAACACCAATATCTACAGATATTGGGAGACTCACTGAACCAATATCTACAGATATCGGAAGAATCACTGAACTCCAATATCTACAGAATTCGGAAGACTCACTGAACACCAATATCTACAGCTTTTGGAAGACTCAATGAACACCAATATCTACAGATTTTGGAAGACTCACTGAACACCAATATCTATAGATTTTGGGAGACTCCTGAACACCAATATCTACAGATATTGGGAGACTCACTGAACCAATATCTACAGATATCGGAAGAATCACTGAACTCCAATATCTACAGAAATCGGAAGACTCACTGAACACCAATATCTACAGCTTTTGGAAGACTCAATGAACACCAATATCTACAGATTTTGGAAGACTCACTGAACACCAATATCTATAGATTTTGGGAGACTCCTGAACACCAATATCTACAGATTTTGGAAGACTCACTGAACACCAATATCTGTAGATTTTGGAAGACTCACTGAACACCAATATCTATAAATTTTGGAAGACTCATTGAACACCAATATCTATAGATTTTGGGAGACTCCTGAACACCAATATCTACAGATTTTGGAAGACTCACTGAACACCAATATCTATAGATTTTGGAAGACTCACTGAACACCAATATCTATAGATTTTGGAAGACTCACTGAACACCAATATCTACAGATATTGGGAGACTCACTGAACCAATATCTACAGATATCGGAAGAATCACTGAACTCCAATATCTACAGAATTCTGAAGACTCACTGAACACCAATATCTACAGATTTTTTAAATGACGAATCTAAGGAAAGTATCTAACTATTTTGTCGTTTGAACTAAGCGATTCTGAACGACAATATTCGAGCTGCAGCAAAATGTTGTAGTTTAATGAAATCAAGCGAGAACTTTGGCAATTTAGGAGACAGGTATGGGTATCGCCACCCCGAGAACCATTGATTGGGTAACCAACACCTCTGCCGTAGGTCATGATAATCTAAGTAAAAAAACTTTATAACGATTTAAAAAAAAGCAGTTAAAATCACGAAAAAAATTGGGTAGTATAATCGCAGCTTTATTTTTGCGAGTTGAAATGCACGTGATGATAATATCTGGGAGGTGTTAGGTTCGTTCCGATTTACAGCGGTTATACATCTGGAAACGTGTTCCAATAATTATGATTTAAAAGATAAACAAATAAAAGAGGGTATGTTTAAAATCAATGTAATTTATTGAATAGCTGACCTAGCGCGGAGAAATAATAATTATACAGCTGTGTTTATACGAAAGCTCTGTTAATCGCACAAGAATAATAGATTTATCTTGACTTTTTTTTACAAATATTCTATTATCTTTGCTTTTTTATTTAGACACGGATGAAAAAAAGACGTCGTTATTAGTTTTCCATGAATAATCACCACCAACACCATTGCGGTGTGATTTTGGAACAAAATGTAAACACGGTGCTATCTACACCATATTTGGAGTCGGTTTAGTGCTATAAAAAAATTATTTGAGCTTTCGTTTTTAAGTAAATCGAGTTTGAAGTTGAAAATTTTTGGGTTATATTTGAAAAAAATCGGTTGCTAGGGGATTAATATAAACTGTTTAATTTCCTTCCATAAACAAGCGTAAAGAAGTTATTTTACCCTTATTTGCGGAAATAAAGTAAAAAAAAAGAAAAGTTAATTGCTCAGATAGATTTTTTTTTTGGTTTTGTATGTGAAAATAGATACACCAGATACCACTGGTTTCCCTTCACAATAAAAAATACTATTTTCTTCAAATTTTAACTGTGGAACAATGCTCCTTCTACAATTAATTATTTATGTCTGCGGAGATTAAAACATTTTGATAACAAAAGAATGTGAGGTAAATTTGTACATCAACATGAAAAACTACTAATTGTGTTAATCGTATTTCATCGAAATTTTGGTTACGATTTACGATCGTGGAACTGGAATAACTATCCATTACCATCCCTGATTTCACGGTATGCGAAAGGGTTGCCTTAAAAAGGCTTCCCCCGAAGTCAATATTTTCCGACTTGTTACAGGCGATAGTAGGCTAACAACTTTGATTAAGAATGTGTGAGAGGTTTCGTTACTTCGAGCTTAATTTGATTACATCGATCAACCAATTATCTATTTACTTATATAGATAGACCACTAAATCCTCTTTATTGCGTGAAGGGAAAATTAAAATTATTGTATGAAGGATCTTTTTGAATACAAGAAGGAATTAACCTACCACTTGGGGGTACGTTCAATCCCAAAGCTTGGGAAAACGAATAAATAAGCAGTGTAACTTCTCACACTGCTTCTTTTGCAGGTTAGGTTTGCAATTGGCTGAGAAGGATGAGTACGATAATTAGAGAAACAAACATATTTATAAGCAGCACTAATTTTCTAAATTTTCGCCTCTAATTATCGGGGATAAGTCAAGAACTAGTTTTTCAAATTATATGACCGTAAATATCAGAAAAAAAGTGTTTTTTTTGAAAATTGTATATTTTTTGTCAATAACCGAAAGCTTTACAAACAGTAAATTTACTTTAAAAACAGTAAATTATGGGTTAGACGTTTTTTATCCCTGAAATTTACCCTATTGATATTATTCTAAACTAATCTTTCTCCTACATTACCTATTCGTGAGTACCTGTTACCTGTGTGTATCTATTTTAGTCCAATTATTTACACTTACCCACGTAATATTTTCATAGTTCCGCTGTTTCCTTACAGATATTTAGTACAAGCGTAAAACCGCCGAGCAAGCGTTTAGTTTGTTTAACATCTGCTGCAACTTAAAAACACGTAAGTACGTGGCACAGGCTGCGCGGGGGATACCAAATGCCCAAATTTGTTCCACAAATTATAAAATACCACAGTTTGGGACTTTTCCCTGATAAAAACTCGAGAAATGTCTGCGCCATTGTGGAATAACTGCTGAATTCGTAATAAAACCATGTGAGGTTAAAACAATTCAGTTGGGTACATGTGTGCTTCGTGAATTATTTATTTGAAGCTGGTTGGAACAGATGACTCGTTTCTTGTAATAAGCCAGTAGAAGATTACAATAAAAAAAAATTATGAAAAATTACATAAATTCAAATAAAAAAATATGTGTGTAAGGTACAATCTTTTGTTATAACTAACGTAATTTTATTAAATTTATTCCATTCATAAAAAGCACTTGGTCAATAAAATAAACAACTCCAAACGGTTATGGGTAGGAATACTTAAAATGGTTTCAAATATTAATAAAAATAGGTTGGGAATAAGCCCACGTAGCTTAATGGTTCAGAGCACCTGATCGGGAATCAGAAAGTAAATGGTTCAATTCCCGTCGGCGGCATTTATTTTTACTCGGGAGATAATGTCAATTTTTTATGGATATTTCAGGCGAGTAATTATTGCTTATAATAATAAAAATAGCTTAAAAATAAAAATAGTATCAGTTGCACGATCAGTTTCATATTATGTTTATTCCCAATGAGAATATTTTTTTCGTGTATTCAATGAAAGTTAAGCATAATTAGTAATAGAATAGAATCGTTTCTAATAAAAAGAACGCGTAACCTAACTAAATGTTTAACAAAACCACAAAGTAAAAATCAGATGCTGCAATTAAAAAATCCTTAACTCCAAATATCACGAATGTTTTTCAGAAAACGGAAACTTCTGCCATAAAAAGTAAATATACTCGAGAGAAGAGAAACGATAAACAAGGATTGCTTTGTAACATTTGATCATCTACCAAATAAATGCAATACTATGTAGGTAGATGGTAGATAATTTTAAAAGTAATAATGTAATCGTTATTTGCTTCCTACACATCAGGAAATTACTATTTCCAATTCCTAACTATGAAGGCAAGCAAACCACACCGAAAGCTCCAAGAAACTAGAGAAAGTAGAGCAGCGGTTCTATTACGTTTACCACTAGACTTACTGTTTGACGGTTTGGCCTCATTTTCCCGGATGAAACCAACCCGGTTTAATTGAGACATTGCCCCATTTACCGAGTTAGAAATAAAGTTTGTAATTCTTAGTACGTTTGAATACTGAGTTGACTGCAAAGTTTAATTCAGTGGAAGTTCATTTAAGCACAATTATTACAACGTGGTTTGTGTCCTTCATGTGAATTTGACAGATTCTGATTCATCATATCATTTAATGATGATATCAGTCAGATTCTGATTTATAACATCATATGAACGACTCAAGACCATCCAGTGTCCTTACATACCGCGTTTATTAGTATACACATTTACACTCAATTACAAATATAGGGTTCATAAAAAAATAAAAACAATTTGAAATAATTTCTCTTCGTTATTGTTGGATCTAAAGAGATGTAAAAAGTAACACCAATAACAATAAGATAGCTAGGGCAATTTGACTAATTATCACAGGGCTGTCCCATCATGAATATGAGTTATAATTAGCTTGGTTGCGAACAAATCAAATGTTTGTAGCCCTAAAACCATTTCATCGAGAGTTTTTATGAATAAATCTGAATTGAAGAAGAGGGGAGAAACTCCTGAAGACTCTAAGGGAAATATAGTGATTCTCGGTTTACTAGAAGGGAGGCATCACACTTGTGCTAACATTCCTCATGCGTTCTCGGCTTATTAGAAGGGAGGCATCACACTTGTGCTAACATTACTCATGCGTTCTCGGTTTACTAGAAGGAAGTCATCACACTTTTTTTAAATTTTTTTTTTATTGTTTAACTTATAACATTGTTACATTGTACATAAAATTAGGTAATAATAGGTAATAGTGAAAAACATATGTTATTGAATTTCTACTCCAATGAAGAGTGCTAGCTAGCTCTTGAGCTTGGCGTAGGAGTTATTTCACAATTATTTCATGTTTATATCAGTAATTAACATAAATACAGTACAATAAATATAAACTTAAAAGAGGATTGTGACGTTAATTTTGGTTGTAACATGATTTGAAGTTAAAACATTTGAAAGGTGATATTAATTTTTTTTAAAGATAAATTTGACCTTTTTTTGAATAAAATAAAATCTGGTATTTTTTTCACTTCTTCGGGAAGACTATTAAAATATCTTATGCCTTTGTAAATGTAATTATTGTGTTGAAAATAGAGGAATTTGGATGTTAAAATTATGCCTTAAGGATGAGTTAAATTTAGGTTTTTTATTACAATTTCTTTATATATTTGTAATATTGCAACTTTTTTATAGAGGTCTTCAATTTTTGGTACTTCGAAAATTTTGAACAATGATGCTGAAGAGAATGTTGGTTGTTTTTTCAAAATTACTTTAATAATTAGTTTTTGTACCACTTTTACAGAGCTTAAAATTTTTTCATATGCACCTCCCCACCCAATGATTCCATACTGAAGTAATGATTGGACTAGTGCGTAATAGACTTTTTTCAGGTTGTTTAGCTTGAGAACATTTCTTAATCTAATGAATATATAGATACATTTTCTAATGCGCTTAACAAGTTCGCAAATGTGTCTGTTCCATTTCATATGTTGGTCTACAATTACACCGAGGTACTTTATTTCAGTTGTTTGGTTTAGTATGGTACATAATTTATTACAAACATCTTTGTTACATTTTTTGTTGTGTATTATTATATGAATGTTGGGGTAAGTTTTGAATTTATTTATTGTGCTAACATTCCTCATGCGTTGTCGGTTTACTAGAAGGGAGGCATCACACTTGTGCTAACATTCCTCATGCATTCTCAAAACGTTGTGAGACGCGCAATTAGGTTAAATGGCACTACTTTTTGAAACTAAAATGGGCGTTTATTAGTTCATAAGGTCATTAGCCGTAAACTAAGAACTTTTGTTTCTCGAAGCTGGAATGGAATCGATTGATCGCGTGATGTAATTAAGTCTATGGATTGTGCATACAGTTTATTTTATCTTTCAGTTCTAAGAGCTTAGTTAGTTCACCCCCATTCGGTTGGTTCCATGATAACTCAACACAGTGACAATTCAACACACGTTTTCACGCTTTTAAAAAGTGATATAAAGTCATTAGAAAAGATGAAATTTTTTTTTAACCTAACCTACATAACCCAGTTAATAAAGTTTTTGTTTCATCACTTTCCGTGACTATATATAACTTTTTAAAGATGTGACGAATTATCATTGTGATGATTTATCCGGTTACCAAATCTTCACTAGTCGAGTAGTAAGAGTTGCTACAGACTCAAAGATAACGGCTTACAGAAGAGGAGATGTATAATAGGTCCTATCTTATCCTATTCTATACTATAGTTACCTTAGCTATTCTGTTCTCTAACGTAGTTATCTTGGTTATACTAATGATCAGTACATCATCGTTACGTTTACTCCACTCATGCACATGTTTCATGCACAAATTGCACATGAATTACACGTTTATCGCGCATGAATTGATCTCGGTACTTACTAAATTACGGATATTGGAATTTGTGATGAGGTACATTCATTGCATAATTTATACGGGGAATGTATTAAGGGCCGTGAATTAATCCCAGGACGTGTCTTGTGGGTTATTCATTATAATTAAATGGATGTTAGTTTAAAAAATAGCCAGGGGTGGTCAATATTAGATAGACATCTACAGCGGCGTGCTGTGATATTTATTCAGATAAAATAGTGAAAAAGCATACTTTGCGACTTTCCGTGACCATATGGGTTCAAATTGGATGAAATTTTAGAATAGTTATTAGCTAACCTTACATCTTAAGGCTCGGTTATAAGGGTTCGTAAAGAAGAAGGCGATCACTGAAGATAGTTTGAAAGGGAGTAAATACAATGTAAATAAATATAAAATAAAGATAGTCAAATATATAGATAAATATAAATAAATATAATAAATGTAAATAAATGTAAATAAATATAAATAAATTGTAAGTATGAGTGAGTACGCTAGTATTAAAAAACAATCATAATTTATGGGCGCAAGAGACTGTTGTGAAAATATTTACTCAGCACGATTTATTTAGAAACACTGAATTTTTTCATGCCTATATCATGTTAAATAACAGAACCAGATGTGCTGCTCATAATTTCCGGAGCATGTTTTGTGATTTTTGCTTTCGACATTTAACATTATAACATTTTTAATTCAGCATCTGAATAGAGATTATCTTAAAAAATAACGTTTATATTTGAGTGTTCAAGGGAGGTATGTTTATGTTGGTAGAAATTCGGGGTCTTAACCTAACCTGGGCCTATGTATGGGAAATTCTACAGAATAATGCATAACACAACATAAGTGCTTTTCCGACGTGTTGAAATTCTAATGGGAGTGGAGATCTACGATGTCAGGCGAGTGTAAGTGAGATGGAGCACTGCGCTATTGGGTTAAATCGATTTTCATTCAAATTTGTGTATAAGGCACTTCTAGTGTTATTCTTTACTCTGGTAAATTCAGTTTAAATTTCAGGAAATCGGTCATCCTAGAAGTAATTTCATTTTTCTCTGCATGGAAAACTTTTCAAGCCAAATATCTGATCAATACAATTTTGGGATAAAACCACGGCATGCCCACGCTACGATTTTAAAATCATTAGTATCGTTGGACGCAAGCTACGTCTAAGCCAAATATATGTATATTCTTGGTATACCTTATATTGTAGGTAATAGGCATTCAAATCGCTTGACAAACTGAGTCTAGAAACATTCGATTTCAAGCACAAAACTGGTTTTTATTTATTTTGTAAATAATTTAATAAGAATGAATAAAAATGTCACAGATAATCTTAAGCTATAATACTGTATTTTTAAAAAATTGTTTCCTTTTCCTGTTCATACATTTCTATTGAAAAAAATATTTTTTGGTACTTTATATTTATATGTTTTATTAAGTAATTTATTATTTTATTTGTATTCTACTCAAGCTTAACGTTAGGAAAACCTTCAATTTATCTAAAGCATATTTTTTTGGTATTCATAATGTACACCAATTCGTTATAAAGATTAATCAAAATAGTGATTTAGCATTAAGCTTCGCCTTAACTCTGCTGGCGGCTAAAGGGTGAATTAACGAAAAATTACGTGTGACGTTAGTTTTTTTTTAATGTTGAAAATTTTTTGATATATTATTGGTAGTAAGCTGAGTTTTCACTGGAGAACGTCATAACACCGTCATAATTTTCCCATTGTTTTGATGTTGTTTATGAAACACCCCTTGAAATTATTATTGAAACTGCCTTTTGCTATGGTATGATCCCATGGGTTTTAAGGTGACCTATAATGAGTTTTCTGTAGCGTGAACCTACGTCATAACAACAACTGTTTTGCTAAAAACAATGGCATAAAACGTGGAATGAAAATATGTTTAATTCCACCATGGCTCGTTGTGTTTGTATGTTGAATCGTAAAAAGATTATAGAGATTGGGGGCGGCGAGGATACGGCTTATATATGAGCTTATTAATAATTATTATTCATATATTTTTAATATAGTGGAAGCTACTCTCAGTATATAGATGAAAGACCTCCATTCAGAATCTAAACGTCATTTGAAATGGCTTCAGCTGTATTTAGTAGTCAGATTAGAATAGATAGGTACTAGCAAGCCGTTCTGTAACACTACTTATTTGAGGGTGCTGTTACGTTAGCGTTTAGGCCATGTAATATACTATAGGTGTGTTACACAAATAGTCATCGCCGCACAAGCCGGCGGCAAAGCTTGATACTCCAATCATTCAGGGTGTGGATTATAGTCAATTTCCCAATTAAAACAAGTCTCTTGTGATGAAGGTTTATTATACAGGTAATACAGGTTATCAACAGATCTACAAAGGTTACATAGCTTTTTAAGGCCTAACTAGTTACTTAGGCAATCTATTGACTCTAAGGGCTCTGATTGACAAGGTATATTATGCGCTCACGTGTAATTTACGGCGGATGCGGTGAGACGGTCGGCAGGGGCCATGGCAGGTGCCAGGCAGGGTGCAGGACGGGTGCAGAAGGGCGGCCACGAGGGCACACCACGCTGGACAGCAAAAAGGTGCGCCAGAATGATGCGGGGCTGATGCAGAAAGGCGGCCACTAGGGCACACCACGCTGGACGGCAAAGGGACGCCAGGGCGGCGGCCGGAGTCGCAGAGACGATGGAGCAGAACGGGGGCACTGATTGGATGGCCAAGGGGGTCCACACAAACAGGCTAGGGCGGCAGACGCCCAGGGCTGAGGCCGGGGTCTACAAGTTCACGATCTCAGCCTGGGGTCGACGGTAGGTGGGGCAGCTAGCATCACAGGGGTACGAGGTTGGCGGCGTGGTCAGAGGCATGACCCAACTATACAACACAAGGTGCTGGTGGGAGACATCGGCAGACAGAGACAGGACCCAACTATACAACGTAAGGAGGCTGTGGTTCTGAGGGACTGGCGGCACACATGGTGAAACAAATCAGGCCGGTCCATATCTATGGCGACACCAATTTCGGCGGCGATGGTAACTCGGAACTAACACATTGTGTTGAGATCAGCGGGGTCGGCGGTCAACTGGCGCGTGGGCAGCTAGCCGCAAGTACTTGACCTGCGTTGGTCCTCGCTGGGGGGGGGCTTGTCCCACTCTTTGGCGCGTGCCCCATGCCCTTATAAGGACACGAAGTACATGATTGGCTGTTAACCCGCGTGATCGTGACAAGCAGAGATATCGCGGATGTACTTGTATGTATTGGTGATCTAACACGCCATCAGTGCGTGGTTCGTTTCCTGCAATCGTGTGGACATACATAACTTTGCAGTTAGCTCTAGCAAGCTTTGTGCAAACATAACAGTGCAGTAGTTACTGGCTTCGTTAGTTGGGACTCTTGGAGACGATGGAGCTAAGCTCAATAGTTCTTGGTATCCGGTAATTGACGGCTACACCAGAGCTAAACGAAGAAAACCACTTTAAAAATTATACGTTAATGTTAGCTCAGAGGGTTGGAGCCGGCAACACGGTATCACATCCTCTTACATAAGCTCACATTTCACCACAACCTCAAATAACACATCTTCCCTGATCATGGACACTGCAATGCTGTCCGAAACGTTGGCTAAAGAAGGAGTTAGCGCAACATGGCATAACACCCCAAAAACAAATAACAATAATACTTTTGGCCGTGAAAATCTTAAATCAAGTTTATACAGTCATATGTGCATTTTTTGTACGCTGTTATAAACGACTAGTTATTTCAGAGTGCCGGGAAAATACCACCATTTAGAATCAAAAGTTGCATGAAATGGCTTGGGATGTGTTTGTTGACCAGATCTGAATAGTCAGGTACTGTGTCCAACTTTCCTCTTCCCCATTTCATTCCCTTTCACACTCTCATCAGCCTCCCAAAAACCCCAATTGGGGATGCCATGGTCTCACTGGCTGCTGATATTAGGGAGCAGTTGGAACTCTTGTGTGATAATCGTATAAAAAAACAACAATGTATTCAAGAGGACGATGTTCATTGATAAGTTTTGTGCAGATTTTGAGATTATGTCACGAAAGGTAACGTCGGTTGTCGTAATTTTAATATTTCATCTATTTTTCTCCATGGGGTTGTGGAATATATGCTTGTAGCACGAATGTGGGAGTCGTATAAGGGTGGAACTGGCACTACCCCAGGGACTCACTCGTTTGAGGCAATATTTACCCGGGAATATAATATACCCGAGTGCTCCAAGGGTTGGCGTATCTTTAATATTATATACATATTAAATATTGTTCATAAGGCCTACACTAACATTATTAAAATATCCTTATTTAATATTAGTTCACAACGCCCGAGCTAAAACGATACGAAGAAATGGCTCCCCGATCTAATAAATATTGCGAATCGAATAAATTGGTAACATTTTTGTGGTTGCTGGCAATAATTTTTTTTTGTTTAGATAGTTATGAGTCCATTTTCTGATTATAAAGGTAAACTTATAATATTCTCTTTCATAATTGGCTCAAATTTTATTATTTTAGCATAAAACTCTTTTTGCAAGTTACGCTTTAAAATTTAAAGATTTTTTCACCAACCCCACTCTGGAGGCCCTGAGGAAAATTATTTTCCTCAGGGCCTATGTCATCTTTAGGGATACTGGGTTGAGGGTCTTTTCGAGGAAAGGAAATAGATGAAGTTCTAGGAAGGAAAAAGGTGTTCGCGGTGGGTAGGAATCTAGGGATGAGTGTGTTCAGGAGAGTTGCAATTCAAGGCGATGGGTTGAGGGACCAGTTGGAGAGGTCAAAGGGTCTCCCCAAACAAGTCTCTCCCGATCTGGCACGCCACGCAGCTGTTTGAAAAGCGCATACTGAACACACCTCGGGCCGGGCACCCCTGCTAAATCACCAAACGTAGCGAACCACTTGGGGCGACCTATGGAACGGGTGATATTTATCCAATAAATGGTTCCCGGGGCGGCGGTACCCAAATCCTCCTCCCAAATTAAGATGTAAGTATATCTGTACATATTACGTGAACCCTTAATCAATATTATTTTATATTAATTGAAAAAACACACACCCATTAATTGTAATACACCACTTTTTATTTTGAATCAATAATGACAGCCAACCGGGTTTCGCTTATCTCAAGCTTCATCAGGGCTTATTATATTAACTAAAGATAATTACACACAGAGACATATATATAAGTAAATAAAACAGTGAGTGAAAGACATAAAAATAGGAAAAAGGAACTTTATTGGTGACAGAAAGAGATAGAAATAGAATAGAGAGAAACAAGAATATTAGAGAGGATGGAATAGAGGGACACAAAATATTATAGGAAGGGTAGGTGGGGGTGGGAGTAAGTTTCAGCGGAGGTTAACGGAATTAATTTAAAATGGGACTATTGGTTAAATTTTTTTGATTATTAATTATGTTTGAATTATTATTTACGGCTTTTTTAATTTCAAGGGCTTCTAAATTGTTTAACCTAATTCCGATTTCATTTTTATGTAATATTTTAGCTCCAGAATTTTTATCAAATGAGTGATTAGTTTCTAATAAATGGTTCGCGAATTCTGAAAATGCATTACTATTTAAACATCAGAGATGTTCTTTTACTCTTATTTTTACATTTCGGGTCGTTTTCCCGATGTAAAAAGCAGAACAGTACTATGATGTACAACCCGAAGAGGGCTCAGCGCTCACTCAGGAGTGGCGCTTGGTGCTGGTAGGCTGCGGTCACCAACGTGTTGGCGGAGGCCATTAGCCGCATCCTGGCTCCAGTGACCTGGTGTCTCATCAGGCCGGCAAATCCATTCAGTCCTAGTTCCGTGAACATTGTCGATGCGCTGCTGTATCTTCGGTATCCAAATATGACTCTACAGGCATCATTATATTGAATTCGGAGTCATTCCATCGAGCAAGTTCGGTAGTGACACCATGTCTCACACGTGTACAGGCCAGTACAGAATGCGTTGAACAGTATTTTTTAACGGTATTGCTGTATTTGCAAAATCTGCGGGCAATCATATTAGACACTATGCTTAGGCTTCTCCTTTGTCGTTCGATATCGCCATCGTCCGATAGGTCTTGATTAATAATGTGCCCCAAGTATTTCACGTCCAAACATGCATTTATTTTTGCCTCGTTAAGGTATACAGGTAGCATCTTACTTGTATCTTAACTTTTTCCGTGATGAAACGTAATCAATTTCGTCTTCTTCGGGTTGTTCATCATAGTAATGACTGTTCTGCTTTTTACATCGGGAAAACAACCCGAAATGTAAACATAAGAGTAAAAGAACATCTCCAATGTTTAAATAGTAATGCATTTTCAGAATTCGCGAACCATTTATTAGAAACTAGTCACGAGTATCACAAAGTGTGTTTTTTTCAATTAATATATAATGTCATACCCCAAACTGTTTGCTTCCTTCGAAAATATTATTTTATTTTAAAATTGGAAATGTACGGGTCAAAGATATTAGAAGAACTAATATCTTTGGTACGGGTACACTCATTGCATAATTTGTGCGGACGGAAATCACACCAAAATTCATGATAATACCAAAAGTAGTGGCTGCTGGTCTCAGACATACCTACAAGACTACATACTCTAAATAAAATAAATGCTATTATGCAAAAATCCTAAATATTTGCTTTGATGTATTTTATTTCTCTTTGCCTATTTGTAGATGTAGTTTCAATTCTCCGTTATCTCTGAGTGGCATTAACGTGTCTGCATCGTTTATGTTTCCGATGCTGAGCGGAACATTGCATGAAAAAGAGTAGAAATTAAATTAAAGACCCAATATCGACAAAAATATGATACAAACGCGTCCCCGTTTAATATGCCACGGAAGAAACCGTTCCCTTTGATGTGGTGGAAAAATTTGGAACGCCGTTCCCCCTGTGATAATGTTTGCAAAACATACGATACCTACCCACGGTTTCGAATCATTGGAGAATTTTAAAACATTCTCTTAAAATCCTGGAGCGATATGAGAAACAAACTTTGCGCACGCATATAGACATCTACTGTACGGGACGTGTTTGCCATTACAAGAAAAAAAAACTATAAATAATAAGCACCGGCACATATCAGCCCTCGACCTATTTGTATCTTCTAAGGCGCTGGGGAATTTTTAGATTGACAGAAATTTAAGAGGAAGCTACAAGCCAAAAATGTGCATATTCTTGGTATACCTTATATCGTAGGTAATAGGCATTAAAATCGCCTGACAGAGTCTAGTAACGTTCGATTTCAAGCAAAAAACTTGTTTTTATTTATTTTATAAATAATTTTATAAGAAAGCACAAAAGTTAATCAAGTGAAAATGTCACAGATAATTTTAGCTATAACACTGTTTTTTTAAAAGTTGTTTCGTTTATGAGTCCATACATTTCTATAGAATTTTTTTTTTTTTTAGTGGTTTGCATTTTTATTTTTTATTGAGTAATTTATTTTTTAATTTATATTCTACATAAGCGAAGCGATAGGAAAATCTTCAGTTTATCTAAAGCATATTTTTTTTGTATTCATAATGTGCACCAATTCGTTACATAGATTAATCAAAATTTGGCATTAAGCTTCGCCTTAAGGAGTGTGTTACTCCTTCGCTCCTTAGTGCTAGCCGCCACTGACAAAAAGTAGGCTTTATTCACATCTGAGAAGAGACAAATTCACGGAAGTGTTTCGTTGGCATATTCAATTTAATTTTTTTTTTTTAGTTTATTAAGGAAACATGCAGTTATACATGTGTTTAATTTTTAATTTAATGTTTTTTGAATATAAAATAAAGCAGTTAGGTTCCATTAATCTTTTTTTGGTTACAAATTAGGAAACAAGTAGATATTAAAAGTTTTGAGTAAAAAATGAATGCAAAAAATAGACGAACATTAAAGAAATAACTGTTTTGATTTAAGTACATCGTGAGGTTAATTTGATTTCAAATGTTTTATGGGTACAGTGGAAAATGTCAATGTCTCTTAGAGAATAGAATACAAATCCGTCACACTAAAGAGTTCTGTGAGTATTTCGATTTGAAACGTTGTGTATAAAATAAGGTATTCGATCTGGTATTGCGTTCAGGGCAGCGGAATGCAATTCATTATACTAGAGCTGGTGAGTCAATAAGACATTTTGCGATCTTGTACACAAACAGTACGATAATTTTTTTTCTCCATTTGTAAAGAGTGATTGGGTTACACTGAAAAATTTCGAAATGACACGAGAGGTTTTTCAATTTTTTTTAAATATTTTCAATTCTGTTAATATAAGTTTGGTATTGAGGATTCCAAATGATAGATAAAAATTGAGATCAGATCTTACCTTTTTTTTTTTTTTTTTTTTTTTTTATTATTATCAATATAAAGTTTCTTTTACAGGTTTTTTTTTTCGATGTCTGTCTCACTAGGATAAACCTGTGTCGAGACAGACGTATTTGATACATTAAAAATGTTTACATATTTTTTGATACATTAAATATTTCACTACATTAAATGACATTGTGAAAAAGATAGAAAATAATAAATAATAATAATAAATGATACATTTGTTAATCAGCATCTAGTTGGAGTACATACTTATGTAGGGATTTTTATAAAAAAATTTATCATGGATCTGTCTTGGCTGATGATCCAAGATTTGATGTCTGTTTTATATTTCAGAAAAAATTCGTTCAGTCTAATGGCTAGTGGGAGAGCATTATATAGCCTTGTTGCAAAATATCTAAAATTTCTCTGGCCAAAAGTTGTTTTAGCGAAAGGGATTTGTAAGAAATTATGTCCTTTTGTTCTAGTATCACGAGCAGTTTGGATATTGTCAAAAGTAGTTTTGTGTTTGAAGAGGTATGTTAGTATGTTTTTGGCATAAAGTTGCCTAATGTCCATAACACAGATTTTCCTAAAGATTTCATCCGAACTGCTTGTGATTGGTAGTTTGAGGATAATCTTTATTATAAGTTTCTGAGCTTTAGATATTGGATCAATGGCGGCAGCGTTTGCTCCTCCCCATGCTATGATACCATACTCTATTAAAGATTGACAAAGTGCATAGTAGATTGTTTTGAGCTGGCTTAGGTTGAGAAAGTTGCGAGTTTGTCTAAAAAAATAAATGAATTTTCTAAGTTTGTTTGCTGTAGAGGTTATATGTTCTTTCCACTTTAAATTGCTATCAAAAATAATACCTAAGTATTTAATTTTAGTTACCTGTTCTAAATAAGGGCAATCACATATTATCGGATTTGTCAGGTTGCAAGCACAAATTTTAATTTGATTTTCTGGGTTTCTTAAGGATGGATTAATACTAAATTCAATGTATTTAGTTTTGGTCACATTCATTGTTAGTGTATTATTGTTTAACCATCTTTTAACCACAGTTATGCCCCTGTTAGCTTTTATGTATACATCATTCCAATTGCTTGATTTGAAGAGGAGAATCGTATCATCAGCGAAACTTACAATTTTGGCATCTATTTGAAGATTACATAATTCATTTATGTATATTAAGAACAGGGTAGGACCTAAAACACTTCCTTGAGGCACGCCGTAGCTAATTGGTAATTGATTGCTATTGCAGTTGTTGATTTTCACACTTTGCTTTCGGTTTGACAGGTAATCGCTAATAATAGTAAGTTCATCACCATTTATACCAATATTAGATAGTTTTTGTAAAAGTTTAGAGTGAGAGATAGTATCGAATGCTTTGCACAGGTCTAAGAATATTGATATGCATTTTGATCCCTTGTCTAAGTTTTCATTTAGAAAATCGGTAACTGTTGCCAGGGCTTCGGAGGTGCCTTTATTTTTCCTGAATCCAAACTGGATTTAGATCAGATCTAGCCATATACTCGTATAGTAAGTAATTAGATTAAGAGGTTTATTGTATGGTTTTGTGATGCGTAGAACGAAGCCCATATCCGAAGTAAACTTAATTTTTCTCACTTCTGGTAAAATTAGGTCTGGGAATGGAATGGTCTTATGTACATAAATGGTTGACATCAGTTTTCTATAAAATCGGTAGGCACAGTTCATAGCATTAGCATTCAGTGACTTAATGCGTATTATATAATCAAAGGTGAAGTCATTATATAATTCATTAAAATTAATCGGCTGAAAGAGTACAGACAAATGTGTTATAATGCAAAGTGGTAAAATTAACATCAAAGCGAAATAATGAGTACCAAAAATCAGGTACGATAATTGAATAATTATAGTGGAATATTCTCAACAATAGTACTAAATTTGTTGATGTGGCGATATAAGGGGTCAACTTGGTTATTTAATTACTAAAAAGCACACTAAATTGTTCAATATTAATAATAATTTTGAATAGGTTTCAACACAAATTATGGAGTTCAATAAAGTGTTGTGGTATAAATAAATACACATTCACTACCGCATTGGTTTTAGTTAATATTCGTTAGTTTAAAAAAATAAGTTGGTAATGTTATTGTAACCCTAGTTTCCTCGTATATTATATAATATCTTATAATATAGAAAACTTTAATTTATTTGT
Organism: Hesperophylax magnus; assembly: GCA_026573805.1. Taxonomy (NCBI): domain Eukaryota; kingdom Metazoa; phylum Arthropoda; class Insecta; order Trichoptera; family Limnephilidae; genus Hesperophylax; species Hesperophylax magnus. The sequence goes on from JAIUSX010000121.1 coordinate 13,181,889, forward strand.
TGCAACAAAAAATCTTAGAATCTGAGCTCTGGCTTCATGAAGTTTGCACAGTTTTCAGACCAAAATTTTAAGGCCTTCGCAACTATTCTCAGTTGGTGACATCATTTTTGCATAGAGTTAGAAATATGATTATAAATAAAAATAAATGTAATACATATTTGTTTTTACTGTGGATTGAACCTTTCTGCCCGGAGTCAACAGCGCTAGCAACTTATCCAAATTCAAATTTGGTAGGACCGACATTTTTTTCGTATATTAAATTGGAATGTCATCCAATTTCAGAAAAATGAGTATTTGTCCGCGTATGTGTGCATGATTGACACCAAAAGTTGATAGAACGAGTCTGCTTCAGCTCCATCGGATGTCAGGAAATGGGTTAATTTCCACTACCAAGATTAGCATTCATTCGTTCACGAAATAAATAGTGATATTCAAATAGATGAATTAAAAAAAACAAGGCAAGACCGTTGTTAGTTCCATCTTGCAGTTCAACAGGAAAAAATAGCGTTTACATATTTTTTTCAATAATTTATTCTTCAATTTTACTACAAAATAGAATATTGCCAATATTCATGAATGCATTTTTTCTACCTATTTCTCGCAAGCATATATTTTTTCAGAGGAAATATGAAATTAACAGTTACTTGACAAAATTACACAGATGTAAATTTCATGTACCAATATTAGTTAGCCAGAATTACACAGTGGGAGAATTACACGTAAATTTTACACGACAATAAAAACCGAACCAAACTTTTGTTTTTTATTTCAAATATTAGAAATACACACTCTGAAATTCATACCTATTAAAAACATCTTTTTTTTCGTACATAATTCTAGAGGTGTAATGAAAGTAGATGTAATTCTCTCCGTGTGTAATTTCGCCCATGTGTAACTTTGTCCGCGTGTAATTCTGGCAGTATTGGTACATGAAATTCACGCCTGTGTAATTTCGTCCAGAAACAGAAATTAATACAAACCAAATCCCGGTAGAGGTGAATAGAAAAACTAGCAAAGGATAGTATAAAGAAAACTTATTTGTTTTAAAACCACTATAAATTGTTTCAATGGAAAGTACTCTTGCACGTTGAAGGTGGAGTGTTTACTTTCCGCAAATGTGCACTTGAACGAGCAAACGTGTCGTCACACCACACTTTTCCTTACAACTTGCGAACAATCACTTTCAAACTAAAGCTCCAAATATTTATGTTTAAACAATAAACGGTAATCGTAGGTTAGGTTAGGTGTGTTTAGTTTAGTTTAGGTTATGTTAAGGAATGTGAGATTAGTTTTCTTTCATCAATTTTTGTTTATTTTTGTCACTGTTTTATTTATTCTGAAGTCTCAGAGTTTCAACCATTAATAATTATTGATCTATTCAATCGTAATTCCGCCACATTCTTAATTAAAGTCACCCATTGTTAATAGAATGTATTACCGGAGTAAGATGGAAGATGCGATTGAAACGTGTCACATACATTACTCCTGAAGACAAATAGACGCATTGCTAACGCTTTTATTACAATCGGATAGTACCTACGCATATCGCGTATCCAATATTCATGTGGCAATCCTGTTTTAACCACCTGTGTAGAAAACAACGTTACTGAATCGGTTAAAAGCAATCTATTTAACCATTAAAAATTAACAATACTTTGATACCTAATCATCAATTTAACTTTACTTTCCTAAATGCTAAACTTTTTGGTATTTAGGTCAGTTTAGAATTAAATGTACTCTACGTTCTTTCAGATTAACGTGTGGCATGTTTTCTAAAGAATTGATATTATAATTGAAAACTACAAAAAAAGTAAAATTTTTCAAGCTCAAAATATGTGTAAATTTCCGGTTTTAATTCGAGTCTGAATGGGTTAAAACATATTTATTTAAACACTAGCTTTTACCCGCAGCTTCGATCGCGTGGTATTATGGAGAAATTACTGTGAAAAGAATGTTTCCAATGGGAATAAAATGTTTTTCCGGGATGAAAAATAACTAATGTCACTTCCTAGTCCTCCAACTACCCCTTCGCAAAAAAACACGTCGATCGGTCACTCCGTAGCGAAGTGAAAGAAGGACAAACAAACAAACACACATTCTCATATATAATATTAGCATTTAAAACAAAATTCTTATACGTATCTTGTTTAATCAAAACTTTGTGGTATGAATATAATTATTTTTTATAAACCAACCCCACACAGGAGGCAAAAAAGTTGAGGAAAAAAATTTCCCGCATTTGCCATTTTTGGAATCCTGTGTGGATGGTATTTTTAAGGATGGGAAGGAAATGGAGTTCTGGGAAGGTAAAAGGTATGAAGGTTGGATAGGAATCTAGTGGTCAGTGTATCCAGATGTGACAAGATATAATAATATAATATGTTGAGAAACAAGTATATGTTGAGAGGTCAAAGGGTCTTCCTAAACCAGCCTCTCCCGATCTGGCATGCCACGCAGCTGGTGGGCTGGCGCATCCCGAACAAATGGCTTCTATCAAGGGCTTCCTATCTGACCCCTGAAAGTCTAGAGCAGTTGGGATTCTTGTATGAGTTTTCACACAAAAATTAAAGTAGTATTTTAAACAATAAAAAGTATTTTATTATCTTATTACACGGATTAATTTACAATAGTCGCCGTTACCCCGTCCATAAACATTAAACAGTTCCCCGGTGTCGAAAGCTCCACATCCTAATTAAAATTAATTAATTATAAATATAGTCTCCAGTTTTGCGCCAAATTATGCAACGTTTAATACCTTGCCAACTCCGGGAAGGCCCGGCGAGTTTAGGCGCGAGCTCAATTTACACGGCTAATTACACGCCGAGGAAACGAAACTATATTGTCCTACGTTGATTATTTTATAATTTAAATTAGCTACTCCCACGCCGGGTTAGCTGGGATGGTTTCAATTTTCACTAGTAGGCCCGCCCGGGAAGGGGGTACATCGTATCTACATTGTACATACTTGTATGTAGAGCGCGAAACAGGGGTTTGTTTTATGTCAAAATGAACACCCAAATGTCTAATTTACTATGGAAATGCTCTTGGGCGAGAAAATAACACATTTTTTATGTGTTGTATGTCAACAATTTCCTATAATTGTAAAAAAAAGTGTAATAGGCATTTTACACGATGTTTTTCTAAAAATTCACTTTCCGTATGGGTCGTCTTTTCATGTGGATTTGGCATGAGAAAAAGGATGTGTTTAATTTTAGTGCCGATTCTCCCACAGTTCAAAATGGCGGACATTATTTTACACCTGTTTACATAATTTTTACCGTTTTACATTTAATAGGTGGTCAAAAAAAGTATAATGTGTTTATAACTGATAGTGAACATTGATGACTCCTCCAGGTTACCCTTTCCTGAGGGATGCACATCAGTCGACTACGCTGATGATAAGCTGTATTTGGTCTCGGGGGACAGCAGAAAGGAAGTGGAAAGAAAGGCTGAAGAAGGTTTGCGAGCAATCCTCAGTTGGGGTGAGAGGAACATGTTGAACTTTGCCCCCCAAAAGACCGTGGGACTCTTGATGAAAGGCCTCCTCAGTAGAGGAAGAAACCTTTTCATCAGAATGGGAGCCTCTACTATCCAATTTGCAGACTCTGTCAAATATCTTGGTGTAACCCTAGATCTATCGTCTTCCTTTTTAACTCATGTTAAAGAGGTCTCCAGCAAGGCCCAGGCCCTCTTCTTGAAACTGAGAAAAATATCTACAGCTGAGTGGTGGTTGCGATTCCTAGAGCTGCGAGCTGGTCTTCGGGATATTCCCAATCCCAACTCACACTTCTCATCGAGGCACAACCGGTTTCCTGGCTTAGGGGCGCGGAACCTGATTCTGGTGAAGCCAATCCAACGCCCAGCTTTCTCTCCCTAGGTCTGCCTGTTAGTGGGTATCAACACTCCCTTCACCACAGAAAGAGGCGCATACTTCACCATTTTTCTTTTTTGTTCTTTTTGCAGGTGGCTTTGTATTATTTAAATAAAATAGGTTTTTGTTATACTAACCATGTAGAATAGAACTTATTAAAATTATTGATACGCACCACTTGCATACTGCGAATAACATCGTATGCATGGGCATTTTGGAGGTCCACCACCATGTGCGGGCCTGAGTAATGGCCAAGCGGGCTCGGCGACCTTCCTCTCTCCTTCCGATTGCCTGACTCACTTTTTCCCTAGGGTCTTCGGGCAATCTCCCAAACTTCCCACAAACTTTATTTTCAGAGCTTAATCAGGTAGTCAGTCTGGGGTGCAATAGTCGATCTTCGTGCACGGACACACCGTTCTCGATGAGATTGCCGGTTGACGGGTGTAAATATTACTAATTTATATCTTATTTTGTTCTATTTTCAGATGCCTGCAATTATAAAACGACTGTATGGAAGACGTTTTATTTTCAATTTAGACTTGGATTTTTTTTTATTTCTACAGATGGCTTTATCTTATTTAGGGCTTATTTTTCTACGTCTATTACTGTAGAAATCTTAATACTATTAACTATGTTTCTTGTGTATATTGTAGGCATCCTGCAGCCTAACCACTATGCAGGGACATTGAGGGTCTAGATTCGTTATATAATAAATAAAGAGTCCTTGCGAGAGCCCTGAAGGAGTAACCGGTAAGCGGTGAATAACCTCCAGTGATGCAACGGCAAAGCAAATGAAAGATTCTTTCATGTTAAATGGTTTGTGTTCAAAGGTTTTGCCATTTTTGGTCAATTTAGCACCATTCCAAAATAATATTTTTTTCTCTAATGATGTGTGAAATCGTAAGTATGAAAATATAGTTGCAAAGTGAAGATTTTTCATATGCGTCCTGACATAGTTTCCATGTGGTGATCGTGATGAAAAAAAAACATCGTGTAAAACGTCTATTTAAATGCTCATTTAAACGCCCTGATAGAGATTGCCGCCAGGCAACAAGCCCGCCAAATGCAAAGAAAGAGTAAAAAAAAATCTAAACCAATTTCTGTCGAAGTTCTGTGGGCAGACTTTTGCATTTCGTCTGTCTGTAAATTTGATTTGTACGTTCCGTATACGGTTTTCGATGCTTGCCGTTTCAATCGTTCAGTAAGAATTATTTTTTCAAATATGAAATCGCCTTGCTTATTTGAACTTTCTTATTCGCGTTTTTTCAATATTATGGTACCTACCCGCAGGAAAAAAGTTTGAAAATACAATTAACATTGAGATAGTGACGTTTATTTAGACAAATTTTAGAATTCCTCATTTGAAATTAAAAATTCAAAATAGTCGCCATTTTTTAAATCATACAATAAAAACAATGATAAATAAAGTATTGATCATAATGCGTATTCATCAGTATTCCTGTAGATGTTATACAACGAATCACCAGTTTTTGATTTGAAATTGTGATTTCAGCAGCACAATTCGGAAGTATCCAATTTTTTCTCTTAACAACAAAATGTATCTCATTTATTACGGAAAGATGCGTGTCGCCGCAATCTGTTGGGCAAAGTACTTAATAAATAAGGCCTTTTCATAAAAGGCAGTACAAGCAACGCAAAGCAAAGCCTCCGATGTAATAAATAGCACTGAAACAAAATATATTGGATACAATTTGTCGGTTAATGGTTAACATTACGCCAAGAGAATCTGATAAAGACCTGTATTTTTCTTGTTAAAGCACTAAACAGCAAATGAAAGGCCGTCAATTTGTTCGTGATGGTTCACGCGGGGGTGGTAAACGGAATGAAAATTTAGAAAGTATGGGCAATAATTCTGATCAATAATGGTCGTATGTAGATTGGAATGATCTGTACATTGCTCGAGGGGGTAATGAAACAAACTGTTTGAAGCCTGAATGGGTAATAAGGTGGAGCGGTCTAGTATGGAGAATTTTTTTTTCGTAATATAGAATTCGGCATACGTGGGATTGGTGCTCCGTTATGTACTTATCTTAAATAAAAAAATATTTATTTATAATTACGACATCGCCACCACTTTGAATTTTTGATAAAAACACTGAAAACACCAATAATGTTCTCCCGATTCTTAGAAATGCTTATAATAATGTAAAAAAAATTGAGTGTTTATTTATTATCTATGATATAATTACATTATTATTTTACAATATAATTATAAAGTACGACTATAGGAACAGTTAAACAGTTAAACTATGGGTACTTGTAATTGTGCGCTGCAGTAGGATAAATCAACTAATTTTCGAAGTTTGTGTTTATATCGACTGTTCTTTGAAAGTTGAACATTATGGCAATGTTAAGAAGTGAACTAACTTGTCTTGTATTCGGTTCTGGAAATGATTTACCTTTGAATGTTTTGCCTACTTGTGAAGATGTATTACGATGTGTTTTGTGGGTGCACCATTCTAAAAAAGAACAATTTAAAGATACATATGAAGAAATTTCCGTGAAGTTAGAGGATATCTGGAATAGAGCGTCAATTCCCATTATTGACCACAGGAGCATTACGAGACGAATTCGTACGTATTTATAATAAGTACTATAGTTTAGTAAATAAGTCGTCCAAAAGCAGAAAAAAAATTACGGCTAATCTTCAAAAACTTTAACACTTCAAAGAAAAAACCCAGTTTCTTTTTGATATAGCGACATGCAGATGCACATCTTTTGACTTATGTTCGTGTGAAAAGAAGCGAAAAATTCCCATCAAAGTACAAAAATTCCTACTGGATCAGCGAACGGATCGAAAAATGATGATAGGAGGTCTGGACCGAGATGCTACAAAAAAAACATGAATTTATTGACAAGAAAACGTCATCATGATGAGTTTGAGTGCAAAAACAAATTAACTGACGCTATTCCTTCTTGTAGTTTAAACTTTAGACTGTCAAAAAATGTGCTTCGTCTTCAATTCCTCAAGAAATAATGCAAAGTGAAGCACAACCAAATAATTTTCACCATGAGGTGAAAGACTTCCCTGTTGTGGCAAGAACATTAGACAGATATTGTATTTCAGATCGAGCAGGAGCTGCAATTGTTTCCGCTGTATTACAAGATGTTGGCTTAATTTCACAGAACGATAAATCTCGCGTTGTGGATAGGAGTAAAATTCGTCGAGCTCGAATGAAGAAAAGAACTGCCCTTACTATTAAGCCGTTAGTAATCGATTCAATCAATTTGGTTTATACTTCGACGAACGGAAGGACAAAACTTTAAGCATGGAGGACAACCGGCGAAAAATAATAACTGAAGAACACGTTAGTTTAGTAAAAGAATAGGTAGCGAGTACATGGGACACATTTCATTAAAAACCGGAAAATCTGAAGCAACAAGTAATGGAATTATTTCATTACTGTCTTCGAAAGATATTGCTTTGGAAAAAATTGTTGCAATTGGATGCGACGGAACTGAAGTTAATACGGGGTACAAATGAGGTGTTATTCGGCGCATTGAATCACATCTCAAACGGCCTTTACAGTGGATTGTCTGTCAATTACATGCAAACGAACTCATTTTGCGACATCTCTTTGAGAACATCGATGGAACCACGACAGGACCGCAAAATTTCACTGGAATTATTGGTAAATCTTTAAATAAGTGTGAACAACTTCCTGTCGTGAAATTTAAAATCATTCAATGTTCATTACCAAGTATGACAAATACACAGGATTTAAGTACAGATCAGCTGTATCTACTGAAAATGTGTAAAACTATTGACTCCGGATTCTGCATTGAAAATTTACCAAAAACAAATCCCCGTAAAATTGTACAATCCAGGTGGCTCACTACAGCGAATCGGATTCTTCGGCTTTACATTTCTACCCTAAAACCATAAAACAATATGGTAACTTTAACGACATTTGTATTAACAGTTTACGCACCTATGTGGTTCAACATTACGACCAAACCATTATGTATTTCCGGTGCAAGGCATTTACACGAAACAATAGTGCTTTCACGGCATTTGCCCAGTGATTTAAAAGATATTATTGATCCAGTAATCATCACGAAAACATATTGTTAACCATGTTAAACGACAACCGAAAATACGTAAGAGTGTTGGTGTTGAGAAGAATATTGAAAGCTCGGCAAATGAAAATGCAATCAGACTTTATTCGTACCTTCAAAGTGCCTGTTTTTGATTTTTCAGCAGATGATTATATTGATGTTATAAAGTGGGAAAATATAACCGAGCCACCACTAACCAAATTTGTAAGCGACGAGACAATTTTACAAGCCATTACCGATCACACGATAATTGAGGATGTCATACTACCAATGATAAAGAATTTTCCTTGCATTTTCCTTGAATTTTCCTCAAGCTACAGAGAGATGTGTGAAAATTGTAACAGAAGCCTTAGCCGTTGTTTGTGGACCCTTGAGGCGAGATGGATTAATAAAATCAAGGTTAGAGTCACGACACCTTATGCCTATTTTTAACACCAAAATGCAGTACAGTTCATAGTAACTTTTGTAATTTTCAAGCTTTTCAACGCGGTAAATAATATATGTACATTTTTTATTTCCAATATTTGTTCCATTCTAACAATCTACGAATGTATATCTGTAAAATAAATGGTAAAATACAAATTTTACGTGTGTTTTATTTCGCGTATATGAGCTATAAATACTTAGGTAAAATCGTGAATTCTGAATGGTGGTCTTACACTAGTGCAATACTGAACGTGCCGCAAATATATTATATATTAGTTTAAATGAGTAAATTGTCAAATAACACAATTAATAATAAGCACGCCGGGATTTGAATCCGCGACTTCTGGCTTGCTAGTCGAGAGCCTTACCCCTTGACCACGGAGGCCGCATTGTTTTGTTCTAATAGTATTTAGATTAGTCGAAAGTGGTTCAATTTGGATTAACTGCATAACGGGCCGTTTTAGACTACCTACGGGACTGTGGAATGAAATTACGGGCTTTGAAATTTTATTTTTCCTACATTTCAACTAGATACAGGATCTTTCTTTCCTTCTCTTAAGCAGATGTTCCGCGTACCCTCCCCAAAGGTGACATGATCCCAGCATGTAAAAAATTTAAATTGCGTTATTTAAAATACCCGTTTTTGAAAGTTTTTTCGATATACTACATATTTTTTAAGACTTCAAAACTTATAATAAGAATATTATTCTACGGCGTGATATTAGCTTTGGTTAGCTTTAGGTTACAACCAGGTGTTAAATACGCCATGAAAAAGTCATTGTAATCCCTGTCGACTTGCGGTCACGAGTGGGTGCTACTTTTGAAAACAATTCATTACTTTTCACTCTCCGCGAGCGAGATAAAACTATTAATCTTAACTAAAACTTCATAAATCGGGAGTTTCGACGCGATGAATTATCCATTAACTGGTAGAATGTACGTACATTGGGTGTGGGGGTGTTTTTCGCCCGATTTAGAAGCGCAAGGGTCGTGAAAACTGCCGCAGAACGGGCAGAATGTGTCGGGCCATTTACCTTGCTGAGACGCCATTATGTGCATACATTAGGCGGAGACACATTGGTGTCGGTGTGGTGGCTTCACACTGAGAAATTCGCCGAGAGAAACGTCTACGTCCGCACTTCGTATCAGCAGAGCCGCAAGAAGCACTCAAGATTAGATAGATACCATCGAGACTGCTAATCTGTATTTTCTGAATCTTTATTCGCTAGATTAAAAACAAAACATTTGGTATCACATTTCAAGAATATGGTACTACTAAACATAACAACCAACCTGTTATGTATACAGTCGTTTCCGCTTAATTGGAACAAATCGGGCCCAAACATTTTGTCCCAAATAAGCAGCTTTCCCAAATAAAAGAAGATTAAGGTGAAATGTATTGATAGAGCTTTTTATATGAAAAATGAATTTCTCTTGAATTTATTATTCAACTTTAATAATAAAAATATAATATAAATATTAAACGAGATAAAAAGAATTAGGAATTCTCAGACTAGAAAAATATTACCATTCGTTATTTCGGCTACTGGCATCATACCTAACTCTCTTATTAAAAATTGTGGCGTATTTATCAAAAAAAAAAAATATAAAAATGCAAAAATCAGTATTTTTAATTTATTTTTTTATTTATTTATACGCCCATTGGGCTTCTACATACAAAGTTCTTAAGAAAAATATTCTGAAGATTGTAAGTTCACAATAGTAACAGTAATAATACATTTAACCATATCCATTTGACATATTTTATCAGCAAGTAAATAGTAAATGCATACAACAATTATTTGTAGGTATAAACCTCTTGTACAAAAATAAGAATATGTAATGTTAACAAAATTTAGAGCGTTTGACTGGTTATCGTGGGATAATTAATATATATATATAATTAATACATGTAGGATAACGAAAGATTTTTTAAATATTTATGTTGAGGGATCAGTAGGATTTATAGGCCCTGTTAGGAGTTCTTCCGAGCCGAACCCTCTGATATGAAAGATATGGTGAGTTGACGTGTTGTTTTTGTATTGTTTTGTATTTATTTTGCTTATATAATGCACTTTCATAATGTTGATTGACTAGATGATCATTTGTGGAAAAGTGTGTGGAAGGGTTTAGTTTTTCCTATGGGGAAGATTTAACCCGAAGATAAAATCGGAAAAGAAAAAATTTACAGAAAAACAATTATGTACTAATACGAATATGAAAAAATAAAATAATGAAAAATAGCTGCAAATAAAAAGAAAATCATGAACAAATAATTACATGTTACAATAAAAGTAACCCAAAAAATGACTTTTTATACGCGCGGCAATGTACTGCGAACCGAATGTTTTTTTGACGAATGTCGACGTACCGCGGACAGCCGGTGTGAGCTAATTTTCTACAGAATTACTGTCGAATGAACTTGAAAATCCCATACCATGGCGCACGCCCGTCCTCGTTTACTGATACACGTTATGCATCGACTTCAGATGGGAATTTGCTATTTGCCCTGTATCAACTAAACGGAATGGTGTCCCAGATAACCAAGGTAAATTGTATTAGATTCTTTACTTGGTTTTTATACCTTGTGTTTTGGGTTTTATGTTTTAACCTTTGGGTTTTGGGTTTGAGGTTTTGTATTTAGGGTTTTGTGTTTTGGGCTTTGGATTTTGTGTTTCAGGTTTTTTTTGGATTCGGGTTTTGTGTTTTGGGTTTTGTGTGCAGGTTTTGAGTTTTGTTTTGTAGGTTTTGGGTTTTGTGTTGTAGGTTTTGGCCCAAAAAACCAGCTGTCCTAATAAAACGGTGTACCAATTAAACGTAATGGACTGTAGTTTCCTTTATTTTATCTCTTGGATATGGTATTATTTCACACTTGCCTTTTGTTTATTTTCTCGTTTTATTGTAGATGTCTTATTATTTAATAGTAAAATTATTTCACTTCTAAGGAAGTCTATATTTCTATTAATTATTAATAAAAAAAATGATTCAGGAAGATTCTGAGGAAGAGCCAAAATGCTTTACATTTTTGGGGATCTAGTGAGGGGCACGAAATGAAAGGCGTGTCGTGAAGGTCACAGTGTTTATTAATGAGTCAATTTGCCGTGATGTGAGTGGACGCAGGACAGATGTTGTATTCTCCGGACGCTGGCTGTGATGGCTGGTCAAGCGCGGGTCAGTGAGTCGACGACGGGCGCTGGTGACCGGACTCGTTGACTGTCTCTTGGCAATCAGTACTCCAGTGCTGACTGGAAGGCCGAAGGTGCGGTGGACCTTGTAGGCGGTTGAGCGGGAGCTGCGTAGACCAGTGAGGATGCTGCGTGTCCTCGTGGTGGTCATGGTGCGTGGATGAAGCGCTGGTCAGAGGCGCTGGAACCAGGGCGCTGTAATCCGTTGTAGCGCTGGCCAGGGACGGCGGCCGGGGTCAAGGCGCTATAATGATGTCCCGATGGAGTCCATGATGAATACGGGCGAAGCCGGGAATATTGTCCTTCGCGCAAATAAGGTGCGCGGATTATCACTCGTTGATCCTTGTAAACTGACGGCGGATTGATGACTGACTGACTGACGAGTTCCTTCATGCTGCCGCTTTTATAAGGTGAATAAGCGTCTTGGTTGCTATGTAGATATTGCCAAACTAAAATTAAAAAATAAAAGAACATCCAAGAAGCTTGTTTGGAAAAAGACGAAACTTCTAGAATGCCGTTCGAATCAAGTAGTGGCGTACCACTACACATTCATTTTACGTACATTTTTAATTAACATAAATTCATTAAATAAATACCAAAAATCTGTGGAAATATTAATTTTTATGGAAGTTAATAATGGTAGTGTATGTTCACAAAGCTAAAACAACAATATCATGTAATTAATTTTCCACGAAAATTTTCAGTAAATTTCCTCACAAAGTTGTTAAAAAAAACTCATTGAAAATAAAATAATTGTTCCCTTGAATCCATCCCCTGCATCCCCCTGGGGGTGAGGAGATATTAGTTCTACCGTTGCAGTTAAACCAATGCGGTAGAAACGGCTGAATTACCGTTCTTATGGAAGACCAAATCATTATCGCTTATTATAAGATCCTTTCATGCGGACGCCAGCAAAATCCATGAATTGGAAAAGTATTTCTGAAAATATTTCATGCTCAATTTCATGACAAAATTTTTACTATTTTCTTTTTCTGTGGAATTTTAATTTAACGGCTTTGAATTGATTGTTTTAACGGTGACAATTTATTAGAAAAAAAACCTTTTAGGCTTTAATTAGGAGGTAACATGAAAAAATCATTCTCAAATGCACAAAAAAAAATATTAATGCTTTCGATAAATTTCGATTACACATCTTGATTTAAATTTGGAAAATTTGTTGTGTTTTTGTGGAAAGCAATCATTTTAGATTTGAAGACAATATTGAAAAAGTGGTTTATAGAACGTGTTTATTTATTATTTAAAAAATCTATTTGATTTTAACAAAGCAAGTAAGAAAATTCAATCAATTTTGGTAAATAACGTGTATTTCTAGCACATGTAAGAAAATGTAACGCTTTCATATTTTATTTAATATTTCAGGCCGGCTCTAAGATGAAAAACGTACTTAACAAAACGTGTTTTCTTTTTCAATGTGAATATTTTTGGATAACTCAATCAAATGAACGTTTTTCTAGGATTTCTTTTCCACCTGAACATATTAAATTATTTTTTTTTAAAGAACCGATGACGTGAGTTATTATAAAACGCAGTGATAACATTCCCTTGTCATATAATGCTAATTAGCAGAGTTGTTGATATAACTGCTTCAATTAAACCACAAGTCAAGTAAATCCTTTAGTTGAAGTCAATATTATCATTTCCATCCCGTGCACGTACTTACTCAAACAATGTTCAAATCTGCATTGAACGTACGTGTTGTTACATGAAACTATTTGCCATGCAGATGGGCGGTTGATGCAGTATTGTCTCGTCGTGTCATTCTGCTACAATGGCCGTGTTTATGGTCCAGCGGCGGGAGACAAGAGACGGCGAACAAGCGGACGATACAGCCTCCCAGCCTCCCTGGCACCTCTTGCAAAAGATACAATCATATTTCCGGATTATCAAAAAAACGGATTTCCAGATTCCTCAAAAACGGATTTTTGTAAATTCGGATTATTCAAAATGAAATCAGAATTTTATGTATGAAATCGGGATTATCCTAAAGTGAAATTTGTAAATATTTTTTGTAATGCTTTTGCAATGTCTCATGACATGAACACATCCAACCAGTATTACAGACACGCAAAATTTCTAAGACTTGTGTACATACATTTGCATACTTAAGTAATAAGTTTATTAATTAAGTAAAAATATTATAAGTTTCCTCATTATGTAGAGAAGAAAAATAAGAATGTGAAAGGATATCTAAGGAATAGAACATGACACTCAATATTATGTTCTATTAACTATATATTTATCTCCCTACTCTCCAATATATTATTAATATGCTGGTAAATAACACTTTTTAAAGATTTTAATTGGAACATTCTTAATAATTAAGTTCTATATACAGGGAATCCGGGGGTAGAGTGCATTTAGTGCCAAGAAGTATAAATGATAAATAACCAAATATTTATAAATGGAAAATATTTTTTTTTACCACACAAACAGTTCAACTTTTTTACCAATTCGGATTTTTTTTAGAATTCGGATTAAATCCGGATCGTAAATTTTAGAAATTCGGATTTTCTAAAGCAATCCCTACTCCACTCCTCCCTGCCTTCTTTGACCAGTGGACACTGTTTACAGTGCACACCTGGGCCGCTAGAATCATGTATGGAATGCAATTGTATTATCAGTGAGTGCGGTGAGCTGACAAGGGTGATAACTGACAGGAAACTGTGTATTAATATATCTTCCTTTGATGCCTTATAAAATGACCTAGCATGAAACATGGCGCCTGGTAAAGGAGTAAGTTATACTTGTAGACCGCATACACAAATATTTTTTTATTAATTTCTCGGCGCAGGAAAGATTTCTAAAGTATTAGCTACCTGCATGTGCATTTTGGCTTAATAATTCAGCTCGCTCCAACTTTCCTTATACCGAATTTGAAATAAGTTGTTGCAAAACTCTATAAATTTATAATGAACGCCGAAATCGCGCATTTTGGTAAAAGATTCGAATTCAACCGCTTTCTAACCTCAGGTCCGATGTTTGAACCACTTATCCCGACCATAGGACGGAGCTTGGAATGGTAATAGTTGAATGCATTGTTATTGGAGTCGAATGAAGGTGTTGTTCCATTTTTGTTCCCAAAACGTTTCGTTTTAGAGAAAATTTAACCTTTTGCGGCCTCCAATTGAAATAGGGATACTATAATTTTAGTATTAAAAACTATATTACTTGTCTTTATTTCAATCCTATATCTCATTAGTGCTGAGTAGTAATTAAAAATGCATAAATACATACACAGGTATATACATAAACATATATCCAAATGTAAATAAAATATGCTTTAAGGGTAAATTAAATCAAAGAATCCTAAATCTTAGAAATATTAAATGAAAATAATTACACATCCTTGATTACTACTATTTTAATAAAAAAATATAATCATAATGAAGGAACCTTTGGTTCTGAACCACGTAGATAATTTTTTTTATTAAAGTAGCAGTAAACAAAGATAATTATCGTCATCCAGTTAAAATTGTGCCACAAAGTCATTTTAAAATGAATGAATTATTAAATATTCATTTGAAATTTTGCAAAATAACATTTTAATGAACTAAAATGATTCTTAAGCACAAGTAGGTACTTGTGTTTGCTCTCAATCAAGCAGTACTACCTCAGGGTCTAGCGACAAGAAACCGACAAGCAAACATGATTTAAACGTGAAAAACGAAGACAAGACTTGTTGAATGTTGATGTTCCGCTCCGTTGAATAACTGATTGCACACGAGCTCCTTGAGAATGACGACGACGCTTATGCAAATACGGCCCCGGTACATTTCAACATTGAGTTGTGAAGACAAACTCGACCATTATAATGGCGCGAGATCTCAGCAAACAACCCTCGCCCTACAAACCCGAGGGTTCTGTTCTTGTTAGGGAAACTCCACAATTTTCAGTGAAATCTTTAATATGAGATTTATAGATTTATGATCTAAATATATTGCATTAAAATTTAAAATGAGCTCTTTTTTAAGTTTTAAAATACATTTTTAAAGTTCGCAGCAGAGCCAGTCCCCGGGAAAGAAGGTTCAATCCTCAATCAAATTTTTTTTTTATTTTGAATACATTTATTATAAAAACAGATGTATTATAGTTAAAAAAACTTTGTTTTTTACCGGTTGATTTTTTGTTTCCAGTGAGGGTGGCATTGGAATATTGTGTTGCTCTACTTGATAATTCAATATGTGGGTAGACAAATATCCTCGTAGTCTCAGGAGGCAATTATTCGTAGTACATATTTAATAATTTATTTACCAGTTTTGGGAGTTTACCGTCTGTAAGCATACTCCGGCGCTCAGTGAAGAGAGCAACGCTAGCTATTATATTTTCTTGTCGACTCGAAAGAACTCTCAAAGGAAATGTATGTAGCTACGTTCACATTACGCAGTTCTCTGTGACTAAGGTTTTTGCCCTTTGCTTTGACGGAATAAAAAATGAGTTTTTTGATATTGTTGTTGAAACAAAGCTCCTTTGTGCTATTCAAAGTAGGTACTACCTCCTTTGTTTGTTCACAATTAAGATTATTATGCAACAAAATATTATTTGTAGTGAAAAATAAGTTAACACTATTTTATGTTGTTGATCTTTTTTCGATTTCACCGATACAAACGCCCCGCCAAACTTTCAACTCTGTTGACACTATTAAAAATTCTCATCAGATTAAAATCACTTTAAATTCACTTACGTGATTATTACAATAAAGATGTTGGTAGGTAAATTAAATATGGAAAGCCATGTCATTTTTAAAATAATGACACTAAGTAAAAGGGTTAAACAAGAGGTAAACCAAGTGAAAAGTTTTAATCAAATACCAGCTAATTGTCTCGTCCAATACGTTACAACTTTAGAAGAAAAAACTATGAAACCTACAAAAACTTGTCATGCAGCGATTGAGCGCAAGTTGTTTGATTTAGTAAGCTAATTTAGTGAAAAGGAAGTATAACACTCTACAGCTTTTATACTTTTTCATTTGGATACGGTCGGTTTCATTCTACTAAGGACAACTTCAGGCCATGTCTAAGGGCCAGTATTTCAGTTGATTTTTAAACTCGCTTTGAGAGATGTTAACCTTCGTCAAGTTGCTATCTGGTAGGAACCTTGACAAGATATGCCGACATATAACATTCCCGAGTATCTGAAATACGGGCCGTCAAATTATTTGTCTCAATTAATTTTTTTAAACAAAAGTATTTTTTAAGCTAAGCTTTCTAGGTAAATTTAAATACGTAATATATTTAAAATAAATCAAACAACATGATATATTAAGTACGAAATTGGCGACACGATTTTTCATATGAACATTTTAGATTCTGTACAGTAAAAAAATAAACGTTTAAAATAATAAATTTATTTTAGAATGCGAGAGTTGTCAAAGTAACGGTAATTTTGAAATTAACCATTAAAGTACTTTCATCGCAACCATTATTAATTCTCATCTCTCATTCGGCATCAAAACACGTTCAATCTTACTTAGTTAACGCAGGATGATATCAAAATTTAATTAAACGTGAATTTTAAATGTTAACACTCGGTGGCGCTGAAATTAATCATTCAAAGCGCCGAATCTTCATTAATTAACGCGAGCAGTCTTAAAGTACCCGTAATAAAATAAATCGATGGATCTTAGCATCCCTCAGATATTACGGACAAGGTAGTCACACTCAGGTCTCTGCCGCCGCCGAACAATGTCGGCAAGTTAATTAGGTATTTAATTACCAGGCCGAGGAGTGTTGACATCACCACGAAAATTTTAATGAATTTTTCCTTCGTTAACTGAGAGCAGAGTAGTAAATGACGCAAGACATAATGAGGTCGTGTTATGTAACTAAAGAAATTTATTGTTTCATGGAATTTAATTTTTAAGTTATGTAAAGGATCTTTTCAAGTTTTGTTACTCTGTTAAGCTGTTTCATGGATCTGAAATGAAAACAAAACTTTCACAGAACAAAATTTACTTTGAAATTTGGTGAATTGTTGACATTCTGTGAAACATAATATAATTCCCGATATAAAAATATCTAAGTCCTGCATAATTATGTTTCAATGAACTCTGGAGCTCGGGTTTGCTTTGAGTTTAGGTTTCATTTTTAACATCGGAACTGACTTATCGAGAATTCAAACTACCCCGTAATTTTTAGCGAATTTGCAAAATGTTCCAGACAGGAAATTGAAAAGTTCTCTCATTCAGAATCGAAACGTTGCTTGAAATGGCTTTAACCGTTTTTGGTGACTAGATCTGATTGACCAGCTACTCTTCCACCTTTCCGCTAAATTCAACCTCTCAAAATAACCCAGTTGGATATGCTATGGTCTCACTGAGAAAAAAAGAAAAAATTGGATATCAAGTGTTAATACAGCAGCAGCCACAATTAACTATTTGGATAATTTAGGTTAGGTTCCTTTCATTGGCGTGCACAGAGTTATGGATCAGGATAGGCAGAAGGCAAAATAGTGAATTCATTGCAAAAAAACTAGAAAAAATCTTACTACACACATCTACTCCCTTTGTGAAAGTTTTGGCTAAGAATGGCTAAGCTGTAGTAGCTGATTTAGTCGGGATTTTTAAAAAGAATTATAATTAGAATTATAATTATTACTAGTCTGTTTAACACCGGATATACAAAGTTTCCATTATTTTTCTGCTAAATAAACACAGATATCATTATTTCGTTAGTAAAGTTGTACTGATTGATGGAGGTACCGACAGATGGCACCGATTGCCATATTTGATCGCCGTCGCAATTTATTCGGAAAAGCTCTGCCTTTAGACACCAACACAAACGAGTCTCGTAAATGCACACACAGCATACATGTACATATGTTTGTAGTATAAATAGTAAACAGTGCATACTCCGACGTGAGTTTTAGTTTATATTTTTATACACTCTATATTGTGCTGTAATTGGAACTTCGTGCATATATTTTGAAAGTACAGATTAATTTCCTGCAATAAATTCATACCTTTTTTATATTTTTACGCAAGCAAGGTAGGGTAAATAGTGTTTATGTGCCTACATAGAATGCACGACTCTGGTTACGTTATTTTTGTTGTATATTTTTGGGGTGTTAAGCCGTGTTGCGCTAACTCCTTCTTTAGCCGACGTTTCGGACATCGTTGCAGAGTCCATCATCAGGGCAGATCCGGTAGATCCGAAGATGTGTGATCACATCTTCGGATCTACCGGATCTGCCCTGATGATGGACACTGCAACGATGTCCGAAACGTCGGCTAAAGAAGGAGTTAGCGCAACACGGCATAACACCCTAAAAACATACAACAAAAATGCTTTTGGCCGTGAAAATTTAAAAAACTTACCTGGTTACGTTAGGTTGAGATTATGGTAAATAATTCTTATGTGTCTACATGGAATGCACGACTCTGGTCACGTTAGGTTGAGATTATGGTAAATAATTCTCATGCGTCTACATGGAATGCACGACTCTGGTTACGTTACGTTGAGATTATGGTAAATAATGCTTATGTGCCTACATGGAATGCACGACTCTGGTTACGTTAGGTTGAGATTATAGTAAATAATGCTTATGTGCCTACATGGAATGCACGACTCTGGTTACGTTAGGTTGAGTTTAGGGTAAATAGTACTTATGTGTCTACATGGAATGCACGACTCTGGTTACGTTAGGTTGAGATTATGGTAAATAATTCTTATGCGTCTACATGGAATGCACGACTCTGGTTACGTTACGTTGAGATTATGGTAAATAATGCTTATGTGCCTACATGGAATGCACGACTCTGGTTACGTTAGGTTGAGATTATAGTAAATAATGCTTATGTGCCTACATGGAATGCACAACTCTGGTTACGTTAGGTTGAGTTTAGGGTAAATAGTACTTATGTGACTACATGGAATGCACGACTCTGGTTACGTTAGGTTGGGTTTTATGGTAAATAGTGTGGTGACCGGATAAATCATCAAAATGATCATTCATCACATCTTTAAAAAGTTATATAAAGTCATGGAAAGTGAAAAACTTTATTAACTGGGTTAAGTAGGTTAAGTTTGGTTAACTTTTTTTTTTAATCGTTTTTAATGACTTTATATCATTTTTTAAAAGTGTGTTGAATAGTCACTGTGTTGAGCATGGAACCAAATAGTACATATGTGCCTACCAGGAATGTTCGACTCTGGCTACGATAGGTTGAGTGCAGATGAACGGTACGTCCGAAATATTCACAGATAAGCTTTAAATTAACAGTTGTGTGACTGCCTGTTAAGGTGACGACATCATTAAATACAGTAACAATATTTGCTATTGAGATTTTCTATTAAAGCTTACAATATGGTTAAGTTAGGTAAGGTTCGATTAAGTGAGCTATAGTCGCAGTCGTCACCGATACCACACGGCAGAACAGATGTTCCAAGATAACATAGCATGACACAAGGAATAGTGCTGTCGAACGAATTTTCTGAAACATAAGATGTATTAATTTAATCATTCTTAAAAGAGTCCTAAAACTTTTTTGTATAATTATTTTCCCAGATGTTAAGAGTGTCTGAATGATAAGATTGTACTGTAATGGGATGAATAATCTATCTATTCGTGTCTAAACTATTCACGAATTCGTTTTAGGTCAACAGTTCACAGCATGTTAAGGTGGCGACTTAATTTATCACAGTAACATTTGCTTGTCGTTCATTTTCCTTTGCGCGCTGCAAGTGCTGATACAGCGACCACCACAGTTAACAATCTGGTTAGGAAACCGACCCGCCCTTACCTAGTACCCCTTTATATCAACATACATATAGACAGGTAGGTTTGGAGCGGTAGAACCAACGCCCTACGTCGTGAATACTAATCAAATGAAAATGGACATAGTCGGGTAATGGCGTCGGAAATAATTTTACAATTTCATGCAAATGGCTCACCCAACACTTTCCTAGGTAAGCGTCATATTAAAACCACTTTTTATGGAACACTCTACGAATTCAAACGATCCTTTCATGTACATTATTAAGTTAAAAGTTGGCTAAACATTTATCTAACCATAAAAAATTAAAGGTTTTGCCATATATTTTAGAAAATATCACTTTGATATTGGAAGTATCTTGTAAAGGCGTTTAGTATTTAAAAAAAAAATTATTACATTTATTTTTAAAAACTAGTAAACTAAGTTATTGCCCTTTTTAGGGTTTTGCACTCTTTTTTCTTATTGAAGATATATTTTTTGGCAGTTAAATTGAAACTATATTTATACATGTAGTGTATATATATATCTTCAATTTTATGTAAATAGCAATTTTCCTTTTATTTTAAACGTGATGTGGGCAAAATTCTTTTTTAAGGGGTGGTAAAAGATTGGGTGGATTTTTGAAATCTTGTGTAAACAAAGGCCTCCCTCTTATTTTGAAGCTCAATTGTGCAAAATTTCATCCATCTCTGGATAAAACTGTAGATATGAATAAATATCATATTAATGCGCGCCGCCCGCCTGCGGGATCGCCACAAGCACCTTTCTTTATATAAATAGATAGACTAGCTAAAGTCCCCGGACTTGCATGTCTTTTGTGCAGAGTTTTCGAAATCAAATGTAAAAATCTGCTTTTGGGGGTGGAAAAAGGGGATTGGTGGTTTTTAAATATCTCATGCAAACCGTGACTTTCCTCTTTGTTTGAAGGTTAAGTGTGCAAAATTTCATCAGTATCAGAAAAAAACTGTAGATTTGTATACAAATCAACTCCACGCAGCCCACGGAAAATCTTCTTTGTACAAATAGATATTGATAGATAGTTTATGAAGGAAATTAAAAATGAGAAACCAAATTGAAGATGAGAAAGGACTGTAAATGTAAATGAAATTTTCGTGAGATATAAAAGCATATTTTCGACTCTATAGTTACCTTATCATTTTAGTCGTTCGTTCATTTTCACGTAAATAATATATTTTTTAGATATGTGTGGGTATCGTTTCGAGAAAGAACACCTCGAACACATTTTTTCGAGCTGATCACTCAAAGATTGACTAAGTCCTAATTTCCTCCAAGATTTATTTAAACTTATTCCCATTCCCATTCCTACCAGCCCGCCATTTATTCTTCAAAAGATTCTAAATTTAAAGTAATTCCAACTTCGTTCACATCCATGAGCTGAATTTAAAAAACCTTTCACATAATTTCCCCCTTTAATTAAATCGCGGCGTAAAATAATTCATACTGAATTATTTTCCGTTTCATCAAAATCATGTACATTGGTTTTGATTCAAAGCGCTACTTAACATATTAGTGAAATTAAATTATTATTGGTTTTTAGATTAGATTTTTTAGGCAATGCAAAATATGAATATTACTGACGCAGACTTATACGGGATAGTGATAGAGGCGCTATTGCACACTAATAACTAACTCGTCCAAACCTGTTCCACTATACGAGTAGCAGTCTCAAATTGGACTAAATGGAGGCAAAAAGTGGAACCAATTTTTTCGCTTCGTATATCATAATACATCAATTTGGATCAATGACTTAAAAAGCCCCGGACAGAGCATTAGTGCGATTTTGCATGAATGGCGTTCAAGCCAAATCAAGGGTGAAGGGAAATTGCCTGGCAGCCATCTTCTGTGACAAACTTTTGGAATGATTTGTATGCAAAGTGGTGCAAAATGAAATATAATAATTTAATTTTTGTGTTGTTAATGTATCTACATATAACGGCTATAACGGTATAATCTAGATATAACGGCTTATTTTTTCTTTAATATTTGATGAGGCAGTTTTGGCAGTTTTCATACATATTCCCCTTCATCCCGCGACTTCAAATTGTTTGTACAGGGCTTTTTAGGTTTTTGATTTGGATAGTCTGAATTCAGAAAATCAATTCCAATTATGAAAATGGCTATTAAAATAATTTTCTGATAAACATATTATAATATAGGTAAGTCCTTTATCGCTTAGCAGGATTGTCCAAACCTATTAGGGTATTTTCTTTAGTCATTGGTCCAAACAAACACTGAAAACGAAACCTCTCGTGGAACTCTCATGTTGAGAATGTAAAATCTAAATTTTTCCCGATAACCGGTGTACTCTATCAACTCCAAGGTATGCTCCCCACATCTCTACTGAGTGCCACATATTATGCTATGATCCATTCCCACCTGAGTTATCTAGTTAGTATCTGGGGTTCCATTACCAAAAAAAAGTTCCGAAATACAAGTCATACAAAATAGAGCCGTACGGAATATATGTAATCTACCATGGTATATAAATGTCAAAGATATATACTCACATACTTCCTTTTACGATTCTGCCAAAGTATAACATCATAACTGCCATTCTATAAATAATTCAACACTCCTCATACACTAAAACTAAACCAGTCTTTAATTCCGACATACACCTGCACAAAACACGATCACAAAATTAAATACACTTATCGTCATCTACTTACACGACTAAATTTGGAATTAATTCCTTACAATACATTGCACAGAAGCAATACAACGCATTACCTAGTAATCTAAAACTTCCGGCAACGAACAAAAAAACATTGGCAAAAGCTCTTAAAAGCTATTTCCTCAGCAGTTTTATTAATGACTGACACATTCTTTCTTTGGAACTCCAAAATAACTTCTGCGTTTATTTATTTGAATGTATTTATGTTGTCTTGTCTTTAATCTTATGTTGTGTTTCCCGAAATGAGTTTTGTAAACTCACTGGGAATAATACATTATAAATTTGTTATCATTTTGTAGTGTATTATCTTGTAATAAATAAAATAAACTTAAATTCAAAGTTCATTGAACCAATCTTACAGACAGAGAACAACCGAAATTAGTATTTTTTTAATAAAGGTATAAATATTTTGGAGTCAGTAGGTATACACGTTTTAATATAACTAGTACATTTGTGAACAACTTCATTAGAATACCAACAGACTGAACGTGGTAGAGATGAGATCCCCCGAGGAGTTGGTGTGATCTACTTCTTCATATGAAAGTTGGGGTTGGTACAGAAGGAAGCTGATATTTGTCAGCCATTCTATAGCGTCCTGTGTCGCATAGTGCAGAGTAGATATGCCCCCGGGGAACTGGCAGAGTGGTCATCCAACAATATGCTCGTGCTGCACGCTCTTGTCTGTATTCAAATAATGCAGTCTCTATTTGTGCATTATGTACGCACAGCGGCTTTGGCTGCAGCTGATGCGATTTAATGTTGTCCTTGCTTTTCGAAAACGAGAGAACTTCGGCAATTTATCGTAAGATCCTGAATAAATTGCATAGGATTCACGTGGGAATTCTGAAACCGGAGGTTTGG
Organism: Hesperophylax magnus; assembly: GCA_026573805.1. Classification (NCBI taxonomy): domain Eukaryota; kingdom Metazoa; phylum Arthropoda; class Insecta; order Trichoptera; family Limnephilidae; genus Hesperophylax; species Hesperophylax magnus. Next base: position 13,205,738 of record JAIUSX010000121.1, read on the forward strand.
CGAGTCTGAAATCGAAAACTTTACAATATCGGATCGATGGGCGTAACTAGCGATTTTATACAGATTTCTAGAGCACGGTAGTGCTGTTGATAGCCAGACCGATATTGATAACGCAATTAATTAGAATTAGATATTCGCTGGCAATACTGGAGATATTTTCTATTAATTCGGTTACGTAAAGGTTAAAAATACTAATAAATCGACAATGTCAAATTTAAATAATAACTAATATTCATTGGCAGTCCGCATGTACTTTCTGACACTAAAAAGGGAGTTAATTAGTTCATGAGGTCTTTAGTCATAAGTCATAACTAACGACTTTTGTTTCTCCAGGCCGGAACGGAATAAATTGATCGCGTCTTAGGTGAATTAATTAACTTTATGGATCGTGGAAAGGATTTCTTTCAATTCTTAGAGCTTAGTTAATTCACTTCCATTCATTAATACGCTATTTATTTTATATTCTAATTATTTTGCGAAACGAACGTTACTATCCAAAAGCTTTATTCTTATTGACAGCTTATTTGACAACTTGGCGGAGTTTGTCTGCTTACTGTCGGAATCATATTTTTACTGTGCTCGCAAATATCTCTAACTGATCATAGACGATGGAAATCGTCAATATCGTATTGAAATAGGGCTTTATCGATCGTTCGTGCCAGACCTCTAGACAGTGGTTTATTTATGCCTCCAGACAAGTATTCTGATTGAATGTCAATCAGTGGAATCTCATTTTTTATTTAATTCGTACTCATAGAAAAATACAATGCGGTGTTTGGTAGGTGAACATATTATGTCGAAGTCCAAATGTCGGACTATCTGATGCCGTTCACGTCTGTAAGCATGCAATAACAGTTAATAATTTTAATGGTGCTATTCTTCTAAAATATTTCCTGAACAAAGAATAGTCACCGTTAAACCAAAACCTCATAGATTACAAGGCCAGTAGACTGAATCAAATAAGCCTCCTAACTTGTATGGTAACCTTAAAAATATGTGTTTTTATTTATTTTTTTAAAAGAACTAAAACATTGTAAGATGTTTTAATGAAGAAGAATAAATTGAAAAAAAAAGAAAAAGATTTTTTTTTAAAATCCGATACAAGAGAATAATCGTTACATGTGAATTCAGTTTCATCCTCTTTAATTGCCGTTGCGCAGAAATTGCGTGATTCCAAGTTGGTTAAAAAAAGACACAAACTTATTTTGAAACCCTTCCTTGTCACATGAATACTATTTTTGTTATTGACGAAGAAGGTGGGTATAACCATCAAAAGTTATTTCTATAAAAAAATGACAATTTTTATAATTTCCGAGTGTACAACAATCAAATTCCATTCATCTTGAGAACTTTCTCATGAAAACCCATTAAATAAACCACGTTTGATATTTTGCCTGTTAGAAAAAATAACACGAAAAGAACCATAAATACTACCAAACTTCGACCAATTCGATAAATTGATGAAGTAAAGTCGGCCAAAAAAGTTTTTTTGTGTGAACTACTCCTTTATGTCGTTCTTGAACCCAGTGGGTTGAGGTCACACTTAACAAGTTGGTAGGTACTTAATCTAAAATTAAGCCATAAAGTTTGTTTTCTATTGTAAGGTACCACCACAAAAACATCATCGTTACTTAGGAACATCTCTTAAAACTATGTTTACGCCTAACTTAAACCCGATTCCAACCTCTTATGGTTACAATCAGAGTACCTCCCCTTCACTGTAATAAATAATGAAGAAAGTTGACATTTATTTAACTAGATTACATTGAACAATATTATTTGTTGCTTTCTAAGATTTTCGAATGTTACTGAATTGAATTTTAGAGAAGGGTAAAAGTGTATCTATTTATAAACAATAAATAATTTAAAAACTTAACACGTAAAAAAGAAAGTTATTTTTACTACAAATCTACTCATTTTAAAAAGTCTTTTAAAGCTTATTTTTTTGTTTTTGCTTTGACTGAGTATTGTACGTTCCTTCTGAGGGACCGGAGTCAACCTCGCTAACAACCTCGTCAAATACCGATCGGGTTAGACCAACATATATTAACTGCTGGAATGTACATTGCATTGTAACCCTCGTATTTTTTTTACCTATACAACGTACAACTTTTTAATATAATAATATGTAATATGGACTAAGCTTGTCAATTTAACCATCCTAAAAAGGGACTTGCCTAGTTTGACACTCAAAGTTTTCAATGAAATAAAAGTTTTAACCAAATTTACACGTCTTATTGACTTTATCCATGGAAATGATTCTTGTTTCCGTTATCTTAATAATAATTATAGTAACCGTTTCAACATGCCTTAAAAATAGACTACATTTTGCACAACAACTGTTTCAATCATCTGTTATAATGTGAAAACGGTGTGGAACCACCATCACTGGTAACTAGCAACAGCTGCAGCCGACGCTTTAAGCACTTAGTACTAACAGCTAACAGGACGATTGTATCATGGGGCTGTTGGGAAGTTTGCACGGTTGAATCAATAATGCACGAGTTTGCAAGTGCGACCGCGAGAGTGTGAGCGGTAAGCTCGAATGGGGTTTTGCGTAAGTGCTTTTGGGGAAGGTAAGTTTTTGGCTTATTCAAATTTCAAATGTTACAGGTTAAACTTTGTGAAACACAATATTACGTGGAATGGGATAATTCCTAGATGCTTTATTGTTGTATTCAGGTGATTACATAGTATTCATAAATAAAGTCTAATATCTGTAGTGTATCACCATTTTTTTCTAACTCCCCCACAGGAAATCTAAACCCTTCCACACAATTTTCCACAAATGATCATCTAGTCAATCCACATTATGCAAGTACATTATATAAGCATAATAATTACAAAATAATACAAGAACAACCCATCAACTCACCAGAGATCAAATGGGAAAATAATTCAACGACTCCAGATATTTTCATATCAGAGGGTTCTGCTCGGTAGAACTCCTAACTGGACATATGAATCCTACTGATCCCTTAATATAAATATTTAAAAAATCCTTCGTAATCCTACATGTATTTTTGCATTTTTATATATAAATTCTTTGACAGTTTAATACGCCTAAGTTTTGAATGAGAGAGCTAGGTATAATGCCAGTAGCCGAAATAACAAATGATAATATTTTTATAGTATGAGAATTTCTAAATTTGTGTATTTTCTCATTTTTTCAGAAACATATTTTAGAAAATTACAGGAAATATTAAAATAATAATTTTATTATTTTTATCAATGATTTTATTATTATTATTATTCTCCATGATATAAGTTAGCCTTTGTCGTTAGGGTTGGGTTGAAATTTAATTGAGGGAAAAATTTTATAACATTTTAAACCAATTTAGTTTATATATGTTTTAGACTAGTTTGGAGCTCTAGTTAAAATAAACATAAATTTATATTAAATGCGTTTTGTAGTGCATCACCATAACTTTCCATTACCTATTTGGTATTTGACTCAATTCTCATTTAAATAAAATATAACAAAAATATATAAGTCGAAAAAGACACACACGGTTTAATGATACATTGATTACATGTTTGATTTTTCTTGGCCATAAAGACAACATAGTTATTGTTTTGTTTTTTACTAATAACTCATTTACTTAATAGTGGTACATAAAAACATGTAATTGTTAAATTTCAATGTTGGTTTTTAACCAGATTTTGAAACTTATCTATTCTAAAGCATTATAATCGAAGCAACCGATAGCCCGTTGTTCAGGATACTCGGCTAGCAGTCAAACAAAGTTCAAAGTATCGACTTGTTCCTCGCATAGAACATGTACAAGTAATTGGAAAAGTCTGTACTATAAATGCTGTGCTTCATTACTCGAACACATTTCAAATGTGTTCTTATTTTGTGTTACTATTAATGTAAGTATGCATACATTATTTCGTACTAACAATCATGCATGCAGGGCATTGGAGGGTCTAGAATCGTTTTAAAATAAATTTAGCTTCTTTTTACAAAAAAAATTAGAGTCCTGACGTGTGCGGCTAAGGAGTTTAAACAATCAGTTTCCTCACATAGCCGTTGGGAAAGGGTGGGTCCCACAGACATAGGAATTAATAGACGAGAAGATAATGGCGAGGGGTAAAATCAACTGTTAAAGAACGAAGGAAGGAAGGAAGCTGACTGTGATTCGTCAATAAATCAATCTGACAGTAAATAGGCATCTCGCATTATAATATCACCATTTACTTCTTAAAAGTAAAATCTGCTTTTGAATGAATAGACATTTTTACATGGGAGCGCAAATTACTCGCCACGTTATGAACAAATTTGCGAAGTCCAAATTCGGCAAAAAAAATCGGTTCTATTTTCAGAGTCGAATATTTAGTTAAGACACTTTTATAAATGTTCATAATTTACTTCCCAGCAACCAACCAGCTTTGTGTTTCGCGTCCAGACATGTTTCTACAACTGATCCATATTATACGATGTGAATATGCTTAAAATAAAGTAAAATAATGCTTATGTATGGAATGTAATACGACAATTGGGTTTATTCTCTTTTTCACATCTATTTTTACAAGTTTTCATAGCACAAGTCAACATTTTGCCGTGTTATTTCGTAAAATGAACCGATGATGCCTCGACCATAGTTCGCACAAGAATGATGACGTCACGTTTTCAAATTTCACTTGAGGCCATACGCGAGCACAGCCGGCTCCAATGGAACCGGTATGGGGAGTGGGGATAATACGCTTTTAATCACTTAGGGCAGGTCTACTAATATTCATATGTCTATGGTGGGTCCCCTCCAATGTGCTTAATTACTTTTAACAATCTGATCTATAGGATTTCAAATAGCTTTCTAATTAAATAAAGTGCCAAATGAACAGTTGATTATTCGCGGAATTATATTTGACTAGCTGACGTGTACCCGGCGTTGCTGGGAGTTATCCTTAGGAGATAGACATATACCGTTCCTAACTTTTCTGTAGGCCTTTTTAAGATATAAAATTCCGTAGTGAATTTAGCCAGCGTTAGCAATGTAATTTTTTTACCCGTTGATCACAAAACATTGAATTTTCTCTACTTTCTATAAAAATAATATGCATGTATTATGTATAAACCTTTTAGAAGATGATAATGAAAACTCTATCTAAATCCGTAACGTAGTAGAATAACTAGGCGCACAAACAGAGAGACGCGAATGGTGACTTTATTTTATACCATTTAGAGATATCTAGAAATATCCTGTAATATTGTTGAAACAAGAAACAAGAGGCAGGGTAAATCCAATATATTCTTAAATTTGAATAATATTTATTCAAATGTAAGAAATTGCGTCGGAAGATACTTCAATATTATTGATAATATGAATTTGGAGTTTCAAAAATACTTGCCGATTCATTATTTAACGAAGATGGATAACCGTAATGATTAAAAATTTATTATTAATGAATCCTTAGTATTGCTTCATTATAACATTGTCTTCTTCCATTTCAGTTTTTATAATTAATGAGGGGAAGGAAATGTTTGAAGGTATCTTAATGAAGAAAAAGCTTTAGAGGATATAACACTTTTGTTAACAGGAAAATTGGAAAAAATATTTATGTTTAAACCACTTTATTCCACTGGAGTGATTTTTGGCATATTATACCAATTTTCCAAAAACATTTTTAGCGATCGCTTATCATAATGTCCCATATTTATTTAATTCTTAGCGATCGCTTATCATAATGTCCCATATTTATTTAATTTTTAGCGATCGCTTATCATAATGTCCCATATTTATTTAATTTTTAGCGATCGCTTATCATAATGTCCCATATGTATTTAATTTTTAGCGATCGCTTATCATAATGTCCCATATTTATTTAATTTTTAGCGATCGCTTATCATAATGTCCCATATGTATTTAATTTTTAGCGATCGCTTATCATAATGTCCCATATTTATTTAATTTTATGTGATCGCTTATCATAATGTCCCATATGTATTTAATTTTTTGCGATCGCTTATCATAATGTCCCATATTTATTTAATTTTTAGCGATCGCTTATCATAATGTCCCATATTTATTTAATTTTATGCGATCGCTTATCATAATGTCCCATATGTATTTAATTTTTTGCGATCGCTTATCATAATGTCCCAAATGTATTTAATTTTTAGCGATCGCTTATCATAATGTCCCATATTTATTTAATTTTTAGCGATCGCTTATAAACCTAAAAATATAGGAATCACGGCGAAATCTAGGTGTATTTATTAACTTTAAATAGCAGTAAGCAGTTTCATATATTTCCATATTAATATTTTGAGGAATGGTATAGTTAAATAATTATATACATATCATCAATCGCTCAAGTGGTTAAAATTTTACAAATAGTCAACTAGTTTCGGCTATAACTGGCCTTCTTCAGTACCGCAATAATATAAACTAACTTAAGTACAGACATTTACATAAACAGTATATATATACCTTTATATAGAAACTCGACGTAACCCTTATGTGGATCACACATCTGTCCTGATGATGCACACTGTAATTCTGTCCAAAGCATTGGTTAAAAAAGGAGGTAGCATAACACGGCATAGTACCCCAAAAATATATCACTATAATATCTAAAAAAAAATAGAAAGGAGATCCTTTTTTTAGTGCAGAACAATTACCGAATAGCTTTTCTAGGACTACCTAAATTGTTGAATATGTGATGTAGAAGCCTACTTAGATATAACATAAAACTCTCGTCTGAGGTAAGCATATAACTCCACGTCGGAACGGAAGTTTTAAAAGACCCTTCTAAAGCATTTCTAAATATTACGCCAAATTGTGAAATTAAACCAAAAATAGAAACGGACGGTAAATAAATTATCTTTAAAATATCCCAAAGCTACAAGAAGCAATGAATATTTCTTTCAAATCACTAGCACTGTAGATAGACTACTACTCACTAAAAGATAAATACTTTTTCTTCGAACTGATATTGTACCCAGCTGCAGTTGTTTATCTAAGAGGGAATCTTTATTCAATTATTTTTATAGACCATCTAATCTTATTGCCCCTCTTCTGTTTGATAATCCACGAGGTATCCTTATACAAATAATTCAGTGATAAGGGAAGGCCTTGTTCAGCTCGGTGTATACAGCCCCTTTGTCTAACAATGACAAGGCAGAATTATCTTGAAAATGTAATAAGTCTAGAATTAAAATACTTTTAATGGCCTCGAAATGTTGTAATTGCTCGCGACCTGTAACCCTCGTCATCCGCATACAATGTGAAGAAACTCGTCAAGAATTTCGGGAAGGATTTAAATACATATTTCATAAAGTTTGCAGGGAATGTTTTTTTAAAGGCGTTTAAAATTGATTACGGACAATGTAAGTGGACAAAGGGTGCACACTGACAACAGTCAGTACGCAGCCTTTTATTTACATTACTTAATGTTATCTACATATTCCATACACGGTGACTGGTAGTTGTTGCGATATATTATTAAAAATGCGATTTGAACATACTGTTAATAATCCTTAACTTATTGGAGAGGAAATGATTTAAAAAAAATAAAATGTGTTTATTTTTTTTAGTCGAGTACCGCAGAAGAGTCCCAACTGCTTTCAACCGTCTAGAGCCAGTGAGACTGTGGAATTCCCAATTGGAGTATATAAAGGGACTGTAGATAGCAGGGAGGGGAAAGAGACGTAGTAGAGAAAGGTTGGGAAGTACCAAGTAAGTATGTACGGGGTAAATAGTCTCTGACAGTTGGGAGTAGTTGTGACATTCGGAACTCTCATGGGCTCCAGTATTTTCGGTTGTAATTTCATAATATGTATACCTTTAATATTTTTGTAGCCGTAAAAATACGTTCTTATTATTATCTTCTGTTGATCATTATGGCCAGGTTAAGAAAAAAGTAAAATTAGTTTGCCATATATAATTCCACATCAATTAAAAAAAGTTCTTTTTGGGATAGGCAACATTATGAACCAACGAGAAAACATCATTACAGAGGCGTACAAAGTCAAAGCAGAAGATACAGAAACAGCACACAAAATAAAAAAAAGTATGTTTATAATAGACCCAGTAAGCACAAAGAGAGAAGAAGATACACAATGTTAAAAAAAAAATATGAAAGAAAGTATTGCAGTGAGGTTCACATAAAAGAATTCTCATTTTTTCAGATCACAAAATGATTATGATTGTAACTATTTTTTCTGAAAATTTTTTTGCAAGACACCAAAATAAATTTGAGATCTTTGACGTAAGTGAAGAAGGCGTCCACAAAAATATGCGACGCGCGGCCCCGGTGTTTTGGACGAGACTAGGGTCAAATTTTCCCTAAAATATATAAAATAAAGTGGGAATCTTAACGACGTAAGTGAAGAAGAAGTTTATACAATTATTCGGTGCCCAGTGTAGGTACTGGAAGGACCTACGTTCGAATTTGCACTGGCAAGCCTTGAAAATGGAAACTTTCGGCGGGGTTTGTTTTAATTCATTCTGATATACATATTACTAAAACCTCAGATGTTTCGAAAAGAATTCCCCCGGAAGGGGGTAATCATATTAATTCATCATTTAGATAAAGAATTTCCGGTGCTTACTTCTAATTTTAGTTCATAAATTTTTAAACCGTTTTACGAAAAATACTTTATTGGTAAGGTGCTTTTTTTATTAATCTTATATAATAGAAATAACTTACATCCGTGGGTATCGATCTGAAAAAAGGTATTAAAGTTACAAATTTGTCGGAATTAATTAAAATGTTAGCCTCGAGCAAACTTCCGTTATTTCCCGTCTTGAGTAGCCTTAAACGCCTCCTCTGATTCGTCCTTCAATATGTCGTATTAAGTACTGATATTAATGTAAGTTACCTAAGTATGGGTTGGACAATAGCAGGAGTAAAATGTTTTCCTTATAAACTTAAGGGATAGCCCAAGGTATAATTTCCGTATAACCTTCTAACACGCACGACAGATTTTCTATCTGAAGTATTTGAAAATGGTATGTTTCTCTATTAGATATCGAAACGAAAGATCGATTTCTCAGAAGAAGTAATATTGAGTTGTACCAATTAGTCTCACACCCCTCGTGAGCGAGGTTTAGCAGATTGTTTGCTGACATTTACCGTACTTTGGAACAAGGAAACAATTATTACATTCCAATTTCACGACATTGTTAGTTGAATATTGCTTTATTACTATATACATACTTCTGGGTAACACTAATCCAATATTCTGGATAATTTATTACCAATCTCTCGGTAATGTAATCGGATAGATGTGATAGGAAAATTAATGTAATTTTTGAGGTTGATAATAGACATCATAGGTAAACCCAGTCTCAATGAAGTATAAAAACAAGTAATTAAAAATAAATGTTTATTCTAAAAATTATCTAAAAACACAAGAGATGTTGTAATTGTAGGATTTGTGATTCTGAAAGTTTAGGTAAAGTACACATCTGAACAGGGACAAAATAGCTGCAGAATCAAGAAAAAATAGTTAGGTAAAAGTTTACAGTAGCAACTTTCTAATACCTAACAACATTTTTCGTGAATACTTTTTCTTAATCACTTACGTTTGACATAAAATTATGTCTGAATTTTTGACACATCAGTTTCAATTTTGAAAATGACATTAACAATAATTTACTAATAAAATATTAAATTGTAGGTATGTTGGTACTTGTTGGTATCGCTTGTCTGATTTTTTGACAAAATTAGATAAGATTGAAAATGAAACTTAAATTCAGAACAAATCCAAGTTCATTGAACCAGAATTACTATCACGGATAGACCCACAGACGAAATTAGAATAAGGTTTGATTTTACAAAATGCTTAAGGCGAAGCTTAATGCTAAATCACTATTTTGATTGATCTTTATAACGAATTGGTGTACATTATCAATACCAAAAAATAAGCTTTAGATAAATTGAAGGCTTTCTTATCGTTTCGCTTGAGTAGAATACAAATTAAAAATAAATTCTCAACAAAAATTAGAAATTCAAACTACAAAAAAAAATATTTTTTCATTAGAAATGTATGAACGCGTGAAGGAAACAACTTAAAAAATACAGTATAATAGTTAAGATTATCTGTGACAGTTTCGCTTGATTAAATTTTTTGCTTTTTTATAAAATTATTTACAAAATAAATAAAAAACAGTTTTGTGCTTGAAATCGAACGTTACTAAATAAAAAAGTAAATCCGTTTGTCAAGCGATTTGAATGCCTATTACCTACAATATAAGGTATACCAAGAATATACACATTTTTGACTTGTAGCTTCCTCTTAAGGAAATACATCTTAATTTATTTATGCTTTCAGAATGCGAAAAAAACTCACATGAGTTCATATACATGTACGATTAAAAACATCCTGATATTTTATGTATATTTTAAAATTGAGATTTATATCCAAATTCCCATTCTAATATTCCCAAATTCCCATCTCGTATGCACGCCTGAAATATAAAAAAAAATTATATATATCGGAATCGAAACGGTGCTTTCAATAAATTTTCCCCTTCACCCCGCGGCTTCAAATTATTCTCGAATGGCTCCGTCCAGGGTCTTTCATGATTTAACTAGTATTGAGTGTGTACAAGAAATGTTGTATTATTCGTAAAGCATTACCCTAAAGATACGGTTTATTGCCAATAAAATCACATTCGCTTTAATTATTAGATATCGGCGACATCGTTTCCGTTCTGTTTTGTATCCGTGAGGGTAGACAAATGGGGAAATGGTAACCATTTGTTACATTTGTTTGCATTACGCAGATAAGGGCAATAAATTACTTACAATTTATTTAAACAGAAACACTTTTAAGAGTAATGGCTGGGGATTATAAATTATTACAGCCGTTTTCCGGTCTACCAATATACCAATACATGAATAAACAAAGTTAGATTTTTTAGCTTCCTTAATTTATTTCCAGGTATTATATACACATAACTAGAATGAGATCCTCTGTTATATGGATTTAAAAAAATCCTTAAATAGGGAGCTCCAGCGTGATGTAACATGCATAGGTTTTATATCTGGAATTCCAACAATTTTCAATCAAAAGCTAAATATTTATTAAGATATTTATCAATATTGAGACAAGAATTAAAATTAAATGTTGCTTTTTTTTATTTACTGGATAAATATTACTCAGAAAGAGTGTTGAAATTTCGGGAGAAGCCGGTAGGCAATTATAAATACTTCTATTATGTGAAAATGATAATCTTTCTAGAAGACAAGAATCGTAAAAATGAATACGACCGGTCAATGGCTGTATTGGCATCGCGTTTGTGTCCCATCCAGACTTAGTGTATTCAATTCTTCGGCTGGCTAAGTTTTCCATCACAACACAAGCAACTTTTTCTGCTTACTATAATGGTATTAGGAGATTTTCAAATATTGTCAGGTTATTCGTAACACGGTAATGTTTGTCTTTCTTTAAAAAAAAATATAAATTTCAGGATTAAGGGTGATCAAGGGCGCTGTGCTAGGTTTAAATGTTATCAATTCCTTCGATCCTTTGCATCTTGGCAAGTCAGCGCACAGAGCAAACTGCTCAAATTGCGCCTGCACACGACCGGCTCTGTATAAACCTTATGGCATTTTTCAACCACTGAAGAAAATAAAATCAACAACTCTCAGTGAACAAGTCAAAGACATAGAAAATTTAAAAAAGGTTACTGTTGCAACTGGGACTCGAACCCAGATCGTGTAGTCATACTGGGACTTGTGTCTCCATCAATTGAGCTATTACCACCTAGTTATGGTCCAGTTCTTCACATTATTATAATCTTAATTAAGGCAGATACCTATTTATTAATATTTTTTTTAGCTCTATAAGTTTTTTCGTATCTTTTTATATTTCATATTTTCATTGAGAGTTGTTGAGGGGTCTTCTTCAATGATTTAATGAATATTTTAACTATATTACCATAAAATATTTACCAGTATTATTTACAAACTTAAATATATAAAATTAATAAAATTTGACAATGGCAGCACAATAATGGGTATGTTTACTTTGCTGGTCTATTTAAGACTGAGCTTCACTCCTTTTATTTTCTTAAAAAAGAACCTCCAAACAGTGTTCTCAAATTTGAAAAGACCACGCTGTTTTTTCCGCTTTCTAGTGGCTGATATTTTCAGTATCGTCCAGGAAAGAGACTACAATTTATAGTCGAAACGTTGCATGGAATGGGGTTAGATGTGTTTTGTGACCAGATCTGAAATATCAGGTACTTCCAAACCATTCCCATTCACACATTCTTCCCGACCCCACATTTTTCAAGATTACTACATACCGCAAATTAGGGATGCCATTGTTCCGCAGGCTCTAGACAGTTGGGATAGTCACGCAAACGTAAGAGGCTCTAAAGGAAATATAATGGCTTCCCGTATTGAGCAAATATTAATCAGAAATAACGAATTATTTTAAACATAAAACGAGCTTCCTTTAATTGGTTTAATTAAAAAAAATAGTCGAGAAGCACGTTAATTTAGGACGGGTTGTTTTAAAGAATTTCAAAAATTTGATTTTAAAGTTCTTCGCAGCTTCTTTTCAAGTTCTGTTACTATTTCAGTTTTGTGAAACAACAATAATGATATAAACACAGAATTTAAATAGAACCGTCACAGAACTAGAAAATCATTTTGAAATTGTATGAATTCTTCAAGTTCTGTGAAAAAAACCGTGCTTACTGTTTTTATATTGTTATTCCAATAATCGTTATGTAAATTTTCAAATTAAAAGTAATTTCTGTAGCACCTTTCGATCGGGCGCTTCCAATCAAAACTATACCTCCGCCTTCCTTTCAACGTGTTTCCGATTTAATCAAATTACCTTTGCAAATAGCAGATGCAAACTGGATAGAATTAATTTCTCGCTTTTTCCACTCTGAATACAAACGCTCGCAAATTCGTATCGGATCTCTTAATAACGTTTCATGCTCGATACAAAATACAGATCGTGAAGGGAGGCACCAGTGGCGTTCTGCATTTTCAGTTGTAGGTTGTGAAGCTTTAAAAACTCTCTTGAAATCTGCCCATCTGGAAAAAATAATTGTGCTATGCATATTTCAATTGATTTCTTCACGAGATATGATTAGCGATTTTAACGGCCGAAAGTATTATCTTACTGATATAAAATAAAACAAATTTATTAAAAATCTGTTCTAATTATTCGTATTTTTGTTAAAAACGGGATGGCATGCCTTTAACGAATGAATCGACAGCTTTCCTAGTGAAGTTTCAGTAAAACACGCGATGTCGAAACACGTGTTCGGACAAACGTGAGAGTGCTAAAAGTTCATAAGGAAGCGGCCTTAACAGGATTTTAATAAATCGGAAATACCTATTTTTCTCCTTGTACAGCTAACATTTCGGACAGCCTTACAGTGTCCATCATCAGGGCAGATGAGTAGATTGCGGTGAAGTGTGTTTATGTATGAAACGTCCAAAACGTTGGCTACATTAGGAAGAAGCGCAACATGGCATAAAACCACAAAGTCAAATCTCGATAAATTTATTCCAGTGTCGAAAGTTCTCTTAGTGTTGTTATGTTTGTTGACTAGGTCTGCAAAGCCAGGCTCTTACCCTTTATCACTTCAATCAAACTCCAAGAGAACACAAGATGAGTAGGTTGTCATATAAAGAATAAATTAATTTATTTTAACTTATTACGACTTGTGTCGTAATCGTTGTCAAGTTGCACCTACATTTTTAGTTGTTGTTAAAAACATAATTTCTTGATCAAATTTAAAACAGTAATTTCGTTGGCGTGTCTCTTTGTAACTCTGGTTCAATGGCCTATAGAAGTGCGAAAGCATTTATTTTTAAAATTGGAACTGATCGTCGGAAAAATTCAGATAAATGATAAATTAGGTTCCAACATTATTCTATAGTTTGTTGAAATGCAATTATCCTGATGCAAATATTTTTTTATAAATTTAATTTCAGCTTCACAAATCCACAATTTTAATATCCCGTGATTTTTCACGGGTCTGTGCCAGTGAAAACGTAATTGAGGTGATCAACTGTAATGGTAACCACGGTTAATTGGGCAAGATTTACATTACCGCCTTAGATATATTATTTAGTTATGTAAATCGTCGATGTAATTTATCTATCACTGTTCATTCTGATAACAGCTACAGAATATTCAAAACTACAAAATGTAATTCTCGTAAAGTGTGCCAAGTATTCCGTTTCCACGAACCGCTCGCTGCTGGTAGGCTGTATAATTGTGTGTGGGTATAGCTTCCTCCCAAAATCAAGGGAAGGTGCTCCAGTTAGCTGGCGGGGCGCTACTAGAGATGGGTCCTGTGAGTACTTTACGTTACAAAGTAGGTAGTACGTTTAGGTACAAAAAAATACCTGTTAAAAATACCGGTTACGAAATACTCAAAAGTATTCCATTTTATACTGACCTGAGGATTATAGTATCTGGGGACATAAAGTAATAAATACCCAGTCCCAGTATTAAATACTTGTGAGTATTTTGGAACCAGTTATTATGGAGATTTGTCACAAGTACAAAGTACCGCATGAAAATACCCGGTACTTTCACTGGGTACGATAAATACGCCTCTCCTCTAGCAAAACCTCCTAGATTACAAAGCCAGGACTCTCATTCAATCAGCCTCCTATCGTGTATTGGATTTATGCGACAAAAAAAATCGCTTAAAATTTTTATTTATTTATTAAGAAATCTTAAAATGTTTTAGATAATAAAAAAAATAAATAAAAAATGTATATTTTGGAGGTTTCCAAACAAGTCAGGAGGCTGATTTGATTCAGTGTCCCAGCCATGTGATCTAGGAGGTTTTGCCTCTAGGCGCTATTATGGAAATTAGCGAGGAACGAGTCTCACAACAAAAATACAGCCGGGTTGTACGGCACGCCCCTGGTGCAAACTTGTTCGTGTGGATGTCACAAATAAAATGCCTCTCGGGATTTTTTAAAGCTTGTTAACGAAAACAGCGTTCGAATGTTTGTACGCGTCACAGAGGATTTACACTTGCAGATTAAAAACAACTGTTCATTTAACCTAATACTTAATCAGTTTTTGTTAAGTACTGGAAGTGAATATCTGAAAACGTAATTATTTATTATTTTTGAATGATAAACTAATATATAATGATAAATATAAAAAAGTGGTAATTGTTGATTGCCGTATTAGTACATATTTAATTATTTGGCGTGTTGGAAATAAGCCGACGTGGCTCATTGGTCCAGAGCGTCTGACCGGACATCAGAAGGCGCGGGTTCGATTCTTACTAAATTATTGCTTATAATAATTTGTAATTAGTTAATTTAATGCTGCGCGAGATTTTTAAAACCACAATCAAGCCTCACTCAGGGGAGCTCTTGTCATAAAAAAATATAATAATGCTCTTGTCACATAAAAAATCCCTGAAAATGAAAACAGTATTACGAATATTAATAATATTATGATACGAAAACAATGTAATAAATCAGCCTGCAATACAGTAAAAAAATATACAATCTCAAATTACACCCATTAATAAATAATATATATATATACCTACGCCAAGCTCAAGAGCTAGCACTCTTCATTGGAGTAGAAATTCAATAACATATGTTTTTCACTATTACCTATTATTACCTAATTTTATGTACAATGTAACAATGTTTTAAGTTAAACAATAAAAAAAAATACATATATATATTATAGACTATCTCTTGACATATGACCAACATTAAGGAAATATTATCTTGATTTTACTTTTTCGTTGTCATCTAATAATATAATATTATTCTTATCTCACAGTTATGTGAGGTATAAACATAAAATCTTAATTATTCCACATTTACAAGTTTTTTTTTAAATATGCTTCTTCGGTTCTCAGTTTTCGGGCTATCGGGAAGGAGATTGTAAATATGGATATCCTCTTTTGCCTTTTTCAGTGTTTACTGTACTAGTGTATAAATTAATTTTGTCTTGTATTTATGATGTTCGTGTACTTGTGACGTTTTTTATAGATGTTGTTGTCGTATGTATAAATCCATTTTGTATTTTACTGAATAAAAGGCATGTTCGTAAAATTTTCTAATTTTCACCTGGTATAGTTTTTGTCGTGTTTTTATTCAATGGTTAAAAATACAAATAAAACTTACAGTATAAATGCCAACCCTTATTTGAGAAGTGGTGTTGAGCGAATGAGGGGTGCAAAATCACTATTCCGACACTGTTTGCACGTAGTAATTACTGCTGGAGTGACATGAATTAAAATACAACGTACACAATTGTGGCCCGCCGATTGTATTCATTATTGGAATTCTTATTAGAATACATGTTCCTTAGAACATTTAATTCAGGGCTGAACATAATTGATATATAAATATATATTTCCAGTTTCCGTTCTGATAAATTAATCAATTTTCTTCTTTATAACAGTTTTCAAAACCGTATGATTCTTTGAACATGAAGGAAAATATCATTGTCCCGGGAGCAGTGAAAAAAAAAAATAAATAACAAACCTAACCGAAACTAAAATTAACCTAACATTGTATGTTTATTGCGTTCTGGTTTTATCCATGTACTATTTTAGATACCTAATATTATGCTTTTGTAAGAAAACGCATTACCATGTTTTTGTTAATAAAATTGCTCAGTGGCAAAACAATTTTTTTTCCATTCTATACAAAATCTTAAAGAAAATGATTAAATGGAGATTGATTTGTTTTTTTATGTGTAATATGATGAATTTGACGAACATTATGCAATCTTCATTTTATGATACATTTGTTCAATCTTTTCTATAAAAATGTATAAAGTTTATTAAAATATTCACTTATAGGCTTGAAAGTTTTTAGGTAAATATAGACTTGTTTGTATTATTTGAATCAAACGTTAAATCCGTTTCAGTAAGAAAATATTATTCTCATACGAGAGAGATAAAATGTCAACCCCAGTAAAGCAACCCGTGTTTATATTGGCGAGAGCTGAGAGCACGTCCCCAGCGAGCCAGTGTTTACCCCAAACCGCCGCCCAGTGGGAGAAAGAAATAATAAGTCAGAATGTAAGAAAATGTTAATTTCAATGCGGTGTTTATAAAATTGTTTAGGAACTTATTACACTTTCGTTCAGTGTCAGGAAGAATGACGTCTGCTACTAGCCACTCTTTATTGTTCATTTAAAATTTTGCTATGTTACGTTGTTAATATGTCAATTTTTCACACAAACACGGGTAAAATTATGCTTCTAAATTTTTTGTTTTTTAAACTTAACTAATAATTTTTTTACTCTTTTCACTTTTTCCCCTCGCCAAACTTCAAGACCTCTTTTCTCGAAACTGACATGGTACCTACGGAAAAAAACCATAAAAACAATATATAACACAAATTGACGGATCGTTTTATGCATAATAGAAACCTAATAATTGATGTTGCTAAAGAAATAAACTGGTTGAATACGTGCTAAGCTGTCTGTTTTTAAGTCTAATGAAAATAATTATGTATTATGAAAAATCACAGGTCAGAAAAACCTACACATAAAAAAAGAATATCAGGTAGATTTAGAACACAAACACATTAAAACACATCAATAATATTAATACATACCCTGGAAATTAATATACATACGAATAATTTTGTTTATCGCTAATAATAATTATCGCTAATCTTAAGTTCTATACACGATTCTTCAAGATAGATGTAGGAATTACGACTGCGAACGTTATCAAACTGATATTACCAAATTACTAATGTTTTACGAACTCTTAAGAATTAACCAGTGCATTTATTGCTTTCCTGTAGAATTAATGTTGCTAAGAAGTTATCTTATATATATAAGGTTGGATTTTCAGAATTTGAACCGACTAACATTAGGGTTTTAATAATTTCTGTAATAAGTGTTTCTTCCACAGTGCGCTGGCATCTAATGCCTCCTACTTGTGACCAAAGTTATGTAATCAAGTCACAATTCCAGGCGAATATATTGAGGGATACATCTGCTTGTGGCTTTAATAAACTCATGCAAATCAACATCTTATATTACGCCAACCGTAATTATTCGGAGATGGGATTATTCATGGCTTATTATGTGATGATGAACTGAGTAAATGCAATGGAAAGATTTATAATTTTTTTGGTGTACTTCCGTAGTTAGTAATAGTCTGAGCACGTTAGTTGACAGCCTCCGGGTTAAGATCCTTGACCTAGTATGTAGAGGTCATGGTTCAAATCCCTGCGTGTGCAATTTACTCATAAATTTGTGTTATTTCACAAACAATTAATTCAAAATAATTAAATATACAGGGCACAGTTTAGAGTGGAAGATAATTTCAGTATCGTCTTGGTAAAAGATCATAAAGTCGAAACTTTTTACTTTAGCTGTGTTTGGTTACCAGATCAGAATAGGTAGAAAAAGTTGATGAAATCAGACATGCGATGAAGTAGGAATTTATTTATAATATAATATTTTGCTAGATTTAGCTCTTAAGCTATCTAGGTCAACAGCTGATGATGGTCAAATGATTTAGTTATTTTAGCTCTTTATTGTATACAGTTCTCAATCACGTAAAATGATAATTTAAATCTTTGTTTTTATCTAAAAATTTCTTTAGCCACTTTACCCCCCCTCCCCTAAAATGCGAAAATATTCCGTGGAAGTGGTTTTTTTCTCTCTTAAATTCTCTAGCTCCCCGTGGATTATATGGCTCTCTGATACGTTTAATATGCTGTTTCCTTTACAATTCGGCTCTTCTTACTTAAAAGTCTGCCGACCCCTATCCTAAGTGAATATTCCACAACCCTGGTCTAATACAATGCAAGCATCGCTTTTCAAATAAACCTTTATTCAAGAATTTATGCAGCGAACATTTACAAGAGAACACGCAAACCGCTGCTAAGGATTCCCAGCAGTTTCCGATTGCGGTACAAAAAATATTCAGCGGAAACTCAGGAAATCTCTGCAAGGGAAGAGCCTGATATAGAATCAAGGTAAAGTATACCAGTATGTATGAACGGTGGTCTAGTTACCAGCGACGCTGAAGTAACCATAGACTATTTGGTAATATTGACATACTCGAGAACCATGACATACTCGTTGGAAGTCTACACCATATGGTAGTATTGGTTGCTGGTTCGAGAACCACGACAGAAAGTCTTTACCATTTGGTAATATTATATATTATGAAAGTCTATACTAGGCAGGGCCGGTGCATTAAATGCTTGGTGGTTCACTGAGCACCAAATCGAAAACGTATTGTATTGTAATTACTTATAATCAGGGGCGGCTCGTTACTTTTGCGTGTAGGTACTAGAGTGCTAACATTACAAAAATGGCATTATTGATGTTGTTGTAGTTGAAAACGATTTATATTTTTTTACGAAAATTCGATTTTTGTATGAAGATTTTCAGGAAATCCGTGGTGAAATTGAAAACTTAAATTTCCTGAAAATCAACATACAAAAAAATCAAAAATTCGGAATAAAATAAAAATGTTTGTAAGCTACAACAACATCAATAAAGCCATTTGTTGTAATATTATCACTCTAGTACACCCAAAAGTCACTAATTTTACTAGGTCAAGGGTATTCAATAATTATAATATTACCGATAACATAACAATTCTATATAATAACACACAATAAACCTTTTAGTTCGCGGCCCCTGTGTCAGTGATGTTTTCATGATAAAAAATAGCTAAAAATGACAATGTCAAAAAAGGTTATCTAAATATAATTCGTGCACAATAATATCGCATGAGATATTAGCTGACTCGTTGACGCATGGTTGCATTTTGCATGAAAAATATTACCTTTTCGTTAAAACTCTAGGTAAGAAACACTTCGCTCAAACGATTTCTCCGGGTTGATTGGTTGATTCCGACGTTGTTTTTCGCTGGATTTTTATAGATTTTATTTAATATCTAAAAAATAACAAAAATAAATATTTGTTCAAATGCAGATCTATTACCTAAATGATAGAGTAATAATGTAAATAACAACTTATATGTCGCACAAAATTCTAATTTGGGGTAAGTGCATTACCCCCCTTCGGAACGGGAGTGTTAAGTAAACATGATGTACGCGTATATATCAACCACAAGGAAAAAACAAATTACATCAAGGTGGAAATAGTTCCGCGAAATTTCGGCGCAGTTTATCACAAAGGGGGATCTCCACAAACGATTTTTCACTAAGTTATGATAAGTTATCATGCAGAATCACCTCTCAAAATTAATGTTCCTAACCCGTTCCTAACGTTGTATATTTTCGCAAAGGAAGGAATATTTTGAATCTCGCGTCGATGGGTGGATCGTGCGATATCGCCAAAAATAAATACTTGTTATCTCACCAAAATGAAAGTGTTTATGTCATCATCTTCGAGAGATAAATCATTTAACTTGGACAGAGGTAGTAATTGATACCTTTTTCCCTAGATGAATGTCTCTCATTAACTGTGAAAATATTATATACAGGTACCTTTGAATTATGTTATTAAATCAATATACCCATAGAAAGAAATATTTTTAAAAAAGTTGGCCGTATAGGCAGATATAAACAGATATGGACAAGATAATTAAATTGCGCAATTACATTGCGAACTCCCCAATATAACGGTTTCACACTATGGGAAACCAATACTTAGGTGATGTCGATATATTTAATATTAACTTTGCGAATTTTGTGGATTACGTAAAATACTCATTTCAACACCAGTCAAATCGCTGTATTTTTTAATTTATGTTTTTGTTATTTTTAATTTTGTTTCTTGCATATATTATTTTTTAATGTAATTTTAATTTTATTATTTCTTTCTCATGTTTCAAAACTGTCAGTCATTAAAATTGTACCACCTACATGTAAAAGTTCTCTGGGCGTTAAATAAATAAATATTCAATAGCGACACCACCAACTACAAATCTAAGTGTGACAAGCTTTTTTCAAAAAACGATAGTATATAAATAGGTATTATTTCATTCGAGAAATTTAGCTTCTGGGTAATGCAAAAAAAGATATACAACGGATATGTTTGTAATCCTTTGTGCTATGCATAAAAAACCTTGTCTTATAAACATTAGTTTATCATTAAAAAAGGATATATTTGTATTTATTTGAACACTAGCGTCACTCTCACCACGATCGACAATAACATAAGAATTATGTTATTTTAAAATACTATTCATGAACATGGACGTTTTAAGTAGCAAAAATATGTTCATAGAACACCAACATTTATGTAAACCGTTTCATTGTCAAAATCAAAACGAAAATTGCGCAAACGGGATTTCATAATTTTGTGAATCAGAAAAATATAAGCATCAATTGTTCCTTTTATAAATAAAAACAAATGTTTCCGCTCTCCAGCTTCATACTCTAGACATGTTTATTCCCAGATGGATTTTGACTTTTTGATATAGTTTACATTTGTGTTTTCGACACCGATTTGAAGAAATTGTTTTTGTGAATTACTTTTAAAAAGTTATAAAACTCCCATAGTTTGACCCTTGGAGGAAATATTTACATTGACCAATGATGACACCCCACCGCCATCTATACAGGTATAATATTAGCCTAAGGTAACAAGCCCGGCTATTCAAAGTTAACCCTATGGGGAAGCGAGAATTGCCCTGACCTATTTCCTTTGCCATTTCAGACAAAGTTCAAAGGAATGAGGAACGAGGAGGCGATACTCAATGTCCGCCACTGAATGTGTATTATGGATGTGGGCTATATACTATATACTGACGTTATCTTTCTTTATGACATCGATCCATTTAGGAGCTAAAGATAGTGCAAAGTTTATAGGTTTTATGCTAAGGAAAATGCTAAATAGAGCAGCAACTTTGCTAATTATCTTTAGTTTCATCATATTTAGAGGCCCGAAAATACAAGTAGACTATGTTAATATTATCTTCAAAATTTCAAAACATTTTGTTTTTGGTTTGAATTATTTCTTGCATAGACTGATTGGTTTTTCACAAATAAAGAGTATTTTTTTCATGCAAAAAATGTTAATTTATACCTTTTAGCCTACCAACCTAACTCAACTTTTATGAAATTGATGATGTCTCCTTGTGTTTTTAAAAGTTTCGTATAAATGTTATGAATATTTATAAAACAGTAAAAGATATTCATAATCCATCCATAAAATAAATTGTAATGTGTGTATATTAGAAAATGAAAAATGAATATAGAAAAGTAGAATATTATTTTTTTCTTAATTTAATTTTAATTTCTATATTCATTTTACAGATATTATAAACGATTTCATTTTCTAATATACACACATCGATTTATAGTACAAACCTTCTCACTAACCATAACCGGGCAGTACTTGAATAATACTGTACCCTCTAAAAAGTCGGTACCCGTAGTGAGTACTGAATTCGATCTATTCGAGTTGAGGAGGTATGGTACCACAAATAGTATTTCTAAACTAACTAAAAACTAAACAACCTTTACGCTGTTTCCTCGGAGGGGTGGGCAGAGAGAAACAAACTGCCAAACAACACACCCTGTCTCGGCATTCACGCCTTGCTTCATTCATATTCATACGTAAATATATACAGGGTTTTCCAATAAGAGGTGTTATTTTGATATTCAATCGTAAAAGATCAATGGTTTCGTTGGTTGTGTGGCACTTGTTTCGCGCTATTTTGTTGAAAGTAAACGTTGTCCAGATCAATACCATCCAATTCCGGCCATAACAAAATAATTAATATTTCGATAGCGCAATACATTCACCGTAACTGTTGCTGCAGCCTCATTTTCGAAAAAGTAAGGTCCAATTACTCCGCCAGACCATAAACCGCACCAAACAGTCACACGTTGAGGATAGAGAGGCTTTTAAACAATAACTCTTGGGTTTTCCGAGCCCCATATGCGACAATTTTGCTTGTTGACGAAGCCACCGAGGTGGAAATGGGCCTCATCACTCAAGATGATTTGCATTTGATTCACTCAAGTGAATTTTAATAATTTCAATGCGTTGTTGAAGCGTGTATCGTTCCATTTTTATTAATGGCATAGTTTTTACTTGTCAAATGTTAAAAGATGACAGCTTCAAAAGTAACATCTACCAAAATAGCGGGCTATTCAAAATAACGACTCTTATTGGAAAACCATATATATATATATATATAAATATATATTTTTTTTTTTTTTAAAAGAAATACAAACATTCCTGGGTTACAAATAACCTGACAATATTTGAAAATCTCCTACTACCACCACAGTAAGCTGAAAATATTGCTTGTGTTGCGATGGAGGACTTAGCCAGCCCCAGGAATTGAACACACACATTATATCGTTTCGTACATTTCGTACATACTCTTCTGTTATTCTGACCCGACTCCAGTTTTTGATTCATTTGATGGTACCATGTCTTCCTCGAGTACCCCGACTTCTTCTACAATTAACTTCCGCATCATATTATATTCTCCTAATTGTTCGGCTGCACGCCCCATCTATCTAACCGTCGCTTTCTTAATCTTAATCATTACGCTCATACCAGCCATGAATTGTTTCCAGATCTCTCAACTTTTAACACGGTCATAAAAGTTTTACCACACACACGCCTCAGAGATCTCATTTCTACAGCATTCAGTCTACTTCCATCCTTCCTCTGCTAGTTGCATGCCTCACTGCCATACATCAGGGTTGGTAACAGCACTCCGTTGTGTACTACTAGCTTTACATTTTAAACCTTTTTTTTGTTAGTACCAGTCCTCCGTTAATAGAGTTTCCCACAAATACTTCCTAATCTTTTATTTAATCACCTGCAAAACCAATGCTTAGAAATAGTAACAAATCTGGGGAACAAATAAATACAAAAATCTCATAGCTTGAACTGTATTAATTTAAAAAAAGCACTTTCACGCTATTTCGTCTGCCAAGCTACTCCCCACCAACTCTTCAATGTTATCTTTTTTAACCCCTCTCGAAATGTAATCACATTTAAAAAATAAAATGATGTCAAATAATATGCCACGCTTATGCAGCCAGAGAAGCTGTAGTGAAAAACAAATAAAACAAAGGGTGAATCAAAAATCTACAGAGAAATAACTGAAACGTTGGTAACTATAACAGAATCCAATTTTCGACCAGGTAATCACTTCACTTTGGCCCGTGAAAGCTAAAAAACCTTTTTTAATCTCAAAACAGCATTCCCAATTTTAACCGCTTAATTTCGCTACTTTTGTTTTTATGACACAGATAAACATATTTGTGACTACAATTTCATACGGTTTAATGCGTTTTTGTCATATTTATTTGATGTTCGTTTGAAAATTCTTTTCAATTTTTTATGGACCATAGAATTACGAATATTTAATTTGATTTGATATTGGAAATACTCTTCAGGTTTTTGGTTAATTTTAACACAAATAAACCATTTTGTCAATAAATTAATTTGGAAAATAATGTATCGGACTAAACCTACATGAAATTAGTGGTAAAGAAGGAATCAATCAGGAGTTAAAGAAAAAATTATCGTTTAAAATGTCTTTGAAAATATTATAATAATGAGATACCAGGTAAATAATAGATTATATTTAAAAATAATATTTACGGTGACCGGATAAATCATCACAATGATAATTCATCACATCTTTAAAAAGTTATATAAAGTCATGGAAAGTGATGAAACTAAAACTTTATT
This sequence comes from Hesperophylax magnus, assembly GCA_026573805.1. Taxonomy (NCBI): domain Eukaryota; kingdom Metazoa; phylum Arthropoda; class Insecta; order Trichoptera; family Limnephilidae; genus Hesperophylax; species Hesperophylax magnus. Next base: position 13,230,330 of record JAIUSX010000121.1, read on the forward strand.
AACTAGGTTAGGTTAGGTTAGGTTAAAAAAAAATTTTTTTCTTCGTTTCTAATGACTTTATATCACTTTTTAAAAGTGTGTTGAATTGTCACTGTGTTCAGTTATCACGGAATCAATAATAATAATAATAATAATACTTGGATGACTTGTATAGCGCCGTTTTTGTGCAAAAACACCTCAAGGGCGCTGTATATTTATATATGTGACGACGTTGTTCTTGTTATTATGTTTGTCAAAAAAACCATCGTTGAAAAAATAGATTTAAACTGAACTGTCGTGAATACATAATTATTCTACTAAGAAAACGTGATATTGTGTAGTTTCTGATAATACAGAGCGATGAAATTAATTAACGATTCCTTGGCAAAACAACGAGCATCCAACACTATTGTCATCTTCATAAGCCGCACTCATCTACCTGGTATTTATTCCATCCTCAAAGATAGATCCTGCAATGCTTGGTCATAGTATTGACACATTGCTAGTCGATCCAAGAAAGCCTGCTATGCCTCAATACAAAAGACTATCCCATCATAACCGTGGTTTTAACAATTCTCCCATTTCTCCAATTCACTTATTCGAATGAGGATTGGACATTGTTCCGTTCCTTTTCACCTTTTGAAAATTCACGTGCTTAACTCATCAGATTGGGTGAAAGCCAGAAATAATGAAAAAAAAACTCATCAGATTGTACATTCTGTGGTCTAGAATTGGGAACTTTAGATAACATATTTTTTGGTTGTCCCTCTCTAAAAAAATACCCTCTTTTCTATCAAGCCTTATCTAAAATTGCCTCCCCTCCATTCAACATCAGTCTGAATTCGACTCCAATCTTAAATATAATTATGAAATGCCAATTTAAACAAAATTAGTATACAAATTAACCTCCCCTCTTTCCATAATTCGAAATGATGGCCTAGAATACCTTATTGGCCTAGAAACATTTGAAAAAAACTATCTAACAAAACAATGAATTGAATATATTTAAAAAAATCAGAACAAAAAATACCCTCGTGATCAAAATAAATTAAAATTCCTGTAACTCTCCCTTCTAGGGGATTGTAAATATCCACGCATTCTCTAACTATTCCAAACACAATGTTGCACCTACAAATATTATTGAACATAATATTGTGCGAACATAGATTTGGTTAGGATGGGGTAGGAGTATGAAGGTTCTGCTGAATTGTATTTTCAGAGTAGATTCTGTGTACACTGCAGCTGAATATGGCGCAAGTGAGTACCCTGTACGGGGTATACTGTTCTCTGCAATCGAGATAACAAATAGATTCAATACAGAGCTCTGAATAGAAATATGATACACAATGTCCAGCACATTGTTTAAATGCACCTCTACATATTCTTTTTGAATTAAATTTGTAACTGTACGATGAAAATCGTATAATTAATATTTTGTATCATTTTAAGTCAATTTACATTGTTTACACCACTTTACTTGAAAAAAAATTGTGTTTCGAGAACAATGCTCTTTTTGTCGGGGTCGTATATCGTACGAAGAGAATATTGTTCTCAAAACATGTAGATTTGTTTGTAATTCATAAATAAAGTCATCGCAAAGAAAAAACCGACCTTCAGAAGAACTATTCTTTGAAATATTTTATTTATGGTTTTCTTTCAGTGATTTTTGAGAAGTACATGACAATAATGTAAAACTTAAAGGAATGACCATAATTAGTTATTTTCTTTTTGTTCTTTTCGTCAATCGATTCTGTGGTAAAAGTGAATTTGTTTTTATATTTATTTGTTAGTTATTTTCAGGTATACCCACAGAACGATGGCAAGAGGAACTGGGAACAAAAAGCAATGAATCTTTGGAATTAAAATGGCATCACCAAGGACGTTGAGTATACAAAAGAGCTGTATGGACCTCGGAAAGATAGTAATTATTATATTAGTTTGCACTTCTAGTTTCTGAAATCCAATACAAAATCCAGTTTTGTTTATTAAATTCTTACGCGCTGGTTATCGTGTCGCCTTGGTCTTAAATTTCACTAATTCGACCTCAAGCGTCACGTAATAATTCTCTAGAGTTTTTCAAAATAGAATATAGACAGTAATTTGAAACTTATTTTGAATGTCGAATATGTAAAATTTCATTTGAGAAGTATTAAAATTCTGATTTAAGGTGTGGGATTTAGGGGTGGGGGTAGACAGTGACCTTCCTCCTGTTTGGAATAAAATCTAGAGATCAATCTCGGAATAAAACTGTAGATTTGTGTAAAAAAACAAACCCACACCGGGACATTATTCTTTTCATATAATTATTACGCGCTGGTTTAGCGTAGGTAGATGAAGATAAACCGGCTTTACGTTCGTTTTATGTGGGTTTGTATGATCACTAACGAATTAAACTTTTTTAGAAACCCGTACACATTCTATACCTCTATGAATAAATTTTTCGACAAATTTAGTTTTATTTTGTTAATTCTTATTTTAGGGTTGTGCTTCTATGTATTTCGATACTTATTGTTTTTTTTTAATTTCAAAATATTTTTTTTTCTTTACATAAATTACCCTTTTTATTTATTTTTATACCACACTGAGCATAAGAAATTTATAATTTTGATGTTTTTTAAATTCCGCCAGTCCAAAAAATGAGTTTTTCAACACATCGGACTACTATTTATCGAGAAATAAAATAATAATGAACTAAAAACTATATCCTTGGTTATAAGTTTTTCACTATTTTGATCTTAAACGTCGTGTAATAAATGTAATAATTTAATTCGTAAAACATCAATTTAGTTCTATTAAAAGATGCTTTTTTTAATAAATTTTAAATCCATTAATTTAACACCTAAATACATAGGCAGTGAGCAACAGTCTAACAAACGGACTACAAGACTTAGAGCACAGGCGTCAGGTAGGTAGGCTGTCCTTTTTCTACTGGTATTACAATGGAAGATGTTCCAAAGAACTAGCGTCATTGATCCTTTCGGCACCGGAGCATCATCGGGAAACATTTGTCACGTGAGAACTGATCGTTTCTACGACTCGTTTTTGAGCTCAACAGCTCGGCTGTGGAACGATTTACCAGCCTCTGTGTTTCCTCCCTCCTCCAAAATGGGTCTCTTTACGACCAATATTCACTCCTACCTTTCTTTTAAAAGACCCGCCACAAGCCATCCCCAAAGATGACATAGGTCCCGAGGAAAATTATTTTCCTCAGGGTCTCCTGTGTGGAGTTAATGTACAAAAAAAGTAATTTCGTAAAACATTCAAGAAACTTGTGCTGGTGCGGGTTATTCCACGAACACGAGATTTCATTCCCAAACATTCAACAGCAAACAAGTTGATCCAACTTCACGACTTATTAGCGCGCATTATACATAAATTATCCAGAGACAAAGTCATTACGAATTAATCCCAATATTTGTTGGCGGGAAGTTAAGGCAGTTATGTAGATCCAAATGCTGAACAATTATTTGTATAACATAATATTATTTGCTTTGATATTATTTGTTTGAGTTTTGAAGTCAAATGAAACACCATCCGTTGGAAGTAAACATAATTCCGGGACATTTATGGCGACATTTAAAAATAAACTTCGCTTCTCAAAATCAAACTGAAATATAATTATCACGATGCAAAACAAATAAACCTTATTATTTTTAAGGCGTTTTTTATGCATAGCACAAAGGATAACATTTTATTTTTAAGCCATAATTATAAGCCTTTATAAATTATTTAATATTAGTTTATTATTAAAAAAAAATAATATTTGAAATATAAAAAAATATTTCACCAATAAATGAAGATATAATATGTCTCTACGCCATCTAGTAGGAGATTTAGCATTATCAATGCCATTCCTACAAAAATAAAGTTGGTTGCTTTCTAGTGAAAATCCTAATAAGCTATAATACAAGTAAATTTTGAATAATTTTGCGAGTTTTGAATAAGCCAACGTATCATAATTGGTAGAGCACCTGACCGGTAATCAGAAGGCTGCGGCTTCAATTCCCGTCGGCGGCATGAATTTTTTCTCGGAAGATTTTTTTAATTCATATAAGTATTTCAGGCTAATAATTATTGCTTAAAATAATATAAACCTAACCTACGTAACCTATTTAACCTTGTTTTAGTTACATCGTTTCTTAAGGCTTCGTATCACTTTTTGTGTGTATTACACTTTCAGGTGTGTTGAATTATCATTTTGATGAGTTATCCAGTCATCATAAAATATAACTTATAATGTAACGGTGTGCTCTGAAATTTGCAAAGAGTTATTGCCTGAATTTAATATACGTCAACGCAACTTTTTTAACAACGTATTTTCCATCATGAGCTATTTTGTAAATTTAGAAATTGAATTTTAGAGCCAAATAATAAGACAAGACAGAATAAAATATTTTTTCCTTAGATTAATTACTAAAATATTTTTTTTATAGAAATAGGAGTAGTTAAAGTTTGGTAGTAGGTGTAGATCTACCAACATATCTGTGCAGTCGTGAGCGTCGTTACTTTATGCAGGGATACCATTTTTTAAATTAATAATAATTAATTGTTGGTCTGTAACTATTGTTTATTTTATTTTTTTTTTTTTTAAAGAAAGACAAATATTCCAGGGTTACGAATAACCTGACAATATTTGAAATTCTCCTGCTACCACCACAGTTAGCTGAAAATGTTGCTTGTGTTGTGATGGAGGACTTATCAAGCCGAGGAATTGAACACACTACGCCTGAGTGGGACCCAAGCGCGATGTCAACTCGGCCACCGACCGGACAAATGTAAAATAATTTATTTAAAAATAAACGTTACAAGTGATAGCGTAGTTTGTTTCAATCGTATTAATTATATTTTACGAGACGCTCGACGGTTTCAAATGTTATTTTAGTTTGAGAGGCTCGTGAATAATTAGCCGACCGTGTATACAGAATTTCAGAGGATATTTCAGTCGATATTGGAAGTGCCGGATGCCCTTTGAACCGTTTCATTTATAATTGATAGTCGATTCGTTACAAACGCATATGTAGTAATTTCAATGCTTCACTACCAATTTCCCCCTCTTAAAAACTGATTTTAAATATTTGTCGTTGTGAAAATTTGCTTTATTAATAAACAACATATATTGATTAAACATCACGTTGTTTTCCGCAGGAGGAAGCAGATAGGCTACACAGTCAAACAAATTTACTTGGCATATACTCCATGTCTCATACATTCTTTTCGGTCATTCTGACTCTTAAAATGACACGTGACCCATTTTAATTTAATTCAACTGTCTAAAACTTTATTTTTCTTCCTCCCCTTACAAATATAAAATTAGTCAGTAATAAATAAATAAAAATTACATACATATGGTTTCAAGTTAGAGACTTACAACTAACATAAATACATTTACACATGTTTTGGGTTATCTGGATTTATAGAGAAGTATAAAATATACTCTATATAAAATATATCTAATTGAATATATCTTGAGTCAATGAAATGCAATGAACTGAAGTAATGAAATTAATTCATCGTCAATCTTTACCGCATTAAGATGATTCATCGCTCAACATTTAACAGATTAAGGCTCCCATTGAAATTGTTCATTGGTAGGTAAATCAAAAGCACTTAATCACGACTTATAAACGACTTTATCACGAGTAGTATAAGGGAATTGGGAGTTAGTTTTAGAAAAAGACCAAGCATTCCGAATTTCTACCGAAATATTACATGCTTCCCCTGAACGCTTTAATATATATTCTTTTTGAAAACAATCTCCCATCCGGTAAGTTTTTAGATTCTCACGGCCAAAAGCATTTTTGTTGTTTGTTTTTGGGGTGCTATGCCGTGTTGCGCTAACTCCTTCTTTAAAAGAAGGAGTTAGCGCAACACGGCATAACACCCCAAAAACAAACAACAAAAATCTCCCATCCATTTGCGAGTAACAAAAGCCAGTGATCTTTAATTAATACGTTGATGACAAGCGCCCTTGAGACATTAACCCAAATTAAAGACATAGGCATCACTTTTCAATCAAATCTTTAATTTTTTAATCACATAACGGACATCTCTAATGAGGGCTGAAAAATTTTGAGATTTATAACTAGGTTAACTAGAAATATTAATAATATTAAGTGCATTAACATGACATGTTAGAAGTTAACTTGAGTACTCTTCTCCCGTCTGCTACACACATTACAATATTCATGTACAAGCAGAAAATCAGAAAATTATTTATTTTATTAATAATTATTGTGCATTTGAAGAGTGTATTTCTTTCTTTTAAAAATTTGACACATTATTTTTAAATAATAGGAATATTTACAATAATTTAATTCATAAAAATTAAATTATTAAATTTTAGTGAAAAGGCGTTTTATTTTAAATCCATTAATTTATTACCTAAATACCTAGGCTTTAAGCAGCAATAGCTCCTAACAAACGGATTATCCACATCCTTATTACACATCCTTAGAGCACAGGCGTCAGGTAGGAATGCTGTCCTTGTTCTAACAATATTATAATGGAAGATGCTCCGAGGAACTAGCGTCATCGGGAAACACACCAAACGCGCGCCCAACATATGTACTCGGTTGACATTTGTCACAAGAGAACTGGTCGTTTCTACGACTCGTTTCTGTGTTTCTTCCCTTCTATAACATGGGTCTCTTCAGGTAATCAGAATTTTTATTTTAATAATATTTATTGCACATTTGAAGAGTGTATTAATTTTGTTTAAAAATTTGACAGATGATTTTTCAAGTTAACTAACGGTAACCAAAGGTGAAATTATGATTTTTTTTGAAATGCAGTAATCCTGAGGCCAATATTTCATGCTTCACAAATTCCAACAATTTAATATCCCGCGATTTTTCACGGGTCTGCGCTAGTATAACTCTAGTTAACCATCATACTTTACAAATTCTGACATATTGTTTGAAATCTAACTCAAATAACTAAACGTTAATATTAAGGTAAAGTGGTGAAACTTATGTTTGTTGACCACTGAACCAAATGAGCTAAAGGGCACCCCACTTTGCTAAAAACGGTCCATTAACCTGCAAACTAATGACTATGTTGCCTCAACTCACTTAGTTTTACACCTGACACACTGCCAAGGGTGTTAATACAGTCTACCCTAATGCAGGTGATCTAACCAAGTTATAACCTGCGCTAACCTAACCCCTTCCGGCTGCGGGTGCATAATAATTACTGGGGGTGAACTCAGATGATGTATTGCCAGTGAAGTTGAAATTTATTATTATATAACGATTGGGAATTTCTAGCTCACATGATTAGTACTTTACTCAGTAAGGTTTATCGGTGCATATTCATATATCATCAGGTCTTATATTAAAAACCTTTCACAATGTCTAAACCTTTTACAAATATACCTTTTTGGAACTATTGAAATTTATGTCTAAAATTGTCATCAACTGTATTTTATTAATTTGAATAAAAGGAACACAGTGGTGATGGTTTTATGTCTGTATCAGACGACGCTATAATACGTATCAGGGTGGAGACACATTAACCCTTTAAATACCAGGAACCCAAATTCTAACCCAATTTGAACTATCTAGTAACTCTATTTTTAGAGATATTTTTAAACTAGCGCAGACCCGTAAAGAATCACGGGAAAAATTTCAGCTTCACAAATGCAGGATTTGTGAAGCTGAAATTAATCATAAAATAAAGATTTCCCTCAGGATCATTGCTTTTCAAAAACAAACATTGTAATATTTAGAATGAACACTAGTAAACTTGAAAATTACGACATCGTTCAAAAATTTAAGCAAAATAAATATAAATTTCAAATACGAAATTATAAATTAGCAAAATAAAATTGATAAATACAAAATTCAAAATTAAAAAAAAAAAACATTTATTGTACAAAAATACAGAGTACAGAGAGTATTATAGCTTATAGATTACATCCCATTTCTTCCAGCTAACCCAACAAATACACATTATATTACATAACCCAACAATTACATGTTAACGAGTATGTCGGTTATATGTCAATGTTATGTCGATACCTGCTTAATCGTCTAAATCGTTCCCATAATCAGGTCCAATTTTTAAAATCAAAACAAATCCAAAGTTCTAGAGGTCATTGAACCAGAGTTACACGCAGACACAGAAACACACCACCTAAATAATTATTTTTAATACGCCTGGAATATGAAAAACTGTATTTGATAAGAAAGATATATTTGCTATATTAAAAAATGTAGTATATGTATTCATGTAGGTTCCTCGTGGTTAAATAATTTTTAGTAACTAAAATTAATTTAAAATTTTTGTGCATTATTTTCTGTATCCTTCAATTTTATTAAGATCTAATAGCTCACTGTTTGGGCGTGTTAAACTTTTAATTTTTCGAAAAAAAAAACTTTTTAACATTTTAAATCTATTAAACAAGCAACTTAGTGTATTATCTTTATTTATAGTCGATGGATATTACAAAGTTTAATATATAAAATAGTTGTATGCATTGAAAAGTTGTGCAAATTTTGTCCGAGCTTCCCGTCCAAGAAACTTCGCCATAAACGTAAACTTTGAGTTTATCGAAAACTTGGTTAAAAATAGTGCCGACGCGCGATGTTACATATTCTCTGCTGATATCTAGTCTAATACAGGGTTAAGCAAAAAAACAGACAGTGAAGGGCTGGTACATCCCGTGTGGTAAGGTTTCAATCTGTCGGGTGGGTCGTGCCGTTTTCAGTCGTTACCATAGTTTGGTCTGGACAACCGGGTTGTCTAGACCAAACGTCCGGGGCGTCAAATGGTTTTTTTTTCGTCGCCCCATAGCGTCTGTTTTGGCTTTGCGACGTCTTCCTGTGGGGCTACCTGATGGAAAATGTTTTTAAACATCTGCCTCACATCTTGAAAGAACTCAAATATCGAATTCGGGAGGAAATCGCCGTTATACCCGTCGAGATGTGCCATCGGAAACTTCAGAATTCGCCTTCGTCTTTCTTCGTCTTCGGGGCCATCGTCTTTCTGATGTAATGATATACAGTATATATTCTTGTCGCGTTTTATTTAATAGCCCTTCAAAAGTGCACTGTCTGCTTTGCTGCACCCTGTACTTCATAACTCTTGCAACGGGGTGGCTTCCCCGCCAGCGGCTCACGGCTCACGAACAGCCTTCTTCTGAAACTCGTTAACATACGGCTCTGGTATGATTGACGGAGTTTCTCCCCGCGGAATTTCCCCCAAAAGCCTTTTTTCGCAGTGACATTTATTCCCGATTAGAGTGATTGCCAGTTCCGCCGGCGCGCGAACCTTGAGGCGACGTTTATTTATAATTCCTGAAGTGTCCTTGATTACAATCGTTGGTGCAAATGTCTCAAGGGGAGATTATTTGATAGAGTTTTGATTACACAGCTGGAATACCAAGTACTGTTTCCATGAATCTTTATGATATTACAGTAATTTCTGCAAAGCTGTTTTTTTATATGAACTTATATCAGTGGCGCGACGCGACATGACTTTTATAATGCATTTCACGGTTTCTAAAAAGCTTGAAAGCAAAATGATAAATTAATCAATTTAATATATGAAGGAAGGTTTTTTGGCAATTGCTGCGTTAGAAAGGAAAATAGTTGGAACATGGAAAATACCGACTACCTTATTGTATGTATTGATAAAATGGATTACTACATAAAATGATTAGGTAACATGTTAGGTTGCTTAGTATTTTCATACCTATGTTTATATAAACCTACAGCTATATTTAACATATGAAGACAAATAGTTTATCTATGACATTCCAATTTTAAATATAATCACTGATTATTGAAAATGTAAAAAAAAACAAATTTAGCTTAAATACCATAAGTTTATTTTTTCATTAAATTTTATTTACTTAATGATAGTGAGTACTTGAAAGAGAATATATATTCTCTCAAAAATAGATAAGATTTTTCATCGAATCACGAGCTACAGATAATTTCAACACATGTCTATTTTATATTAAGAATAACTTAGCGAGTAAAAGCTTAAATTCGTAATATTTAATCAATAAATATTAAAATTTAAGGTTTGACTCGCTAAGTTATTCTTAATATAAAAAAAAATCAATTCAAGACTTGTAGAAAAGTCACTATCTAGATTGCATTTAGTTCGGGAAGAATCTTGCAATCGTTCATAAAGATAGCAGCCAATAATAAATGCTTTAAGTAAATGAAGATGATGTTGGTAGTTCTTAGTCGAAACATGATACAGAATGTGACCGAAGGGATAAGGTCTAATTAGCTCAGTGTTAAAGCGTAGCCCCGGCTAGGGTGGGGACCTGGGTTCAATTCCTAGATGCGACCGATTTTTGATTTTTCGATTTCGAATATTCGTTTGAGAGTCGCTTATATTGTTAAGATTAATTTCAACTTACCAACCTACATACAATGCCCACTGATCTATTAATTTCAACATACCAACCTTTATACAATGCCCCCTGATCTATTAATTTCAACATACCAACCTACATACAATGCCCACTGATCTATGTTTTGGTGCCTTTTAAGCTCTCTTACATACATTGAAAACACTCAAAGATTAATGTAATTGGATTTTTCCAGAAAATTGTTCAAGCTTTAATCTCTGTTCTCTGAAGGCATTAATAGATTATTTATAACACTTAATCCTGGATATTCATAATAATGTTTGTTTGTTTAGTAGATTTTGTTCAAAGTTAATTTGGCTAAAGTCCAGTTATATTTTGTGACGGCGATATAGAAATTGAGAAGGTATCTACAGTTGATTTCACTGTTTTATAATATACTGGAATGTCCTTTGAATGTTTCGAAACCGTTAAATATTTCTAGTTATTGACTCCAAAAGAATTAGTTTTGATATGTAATGAATAACTAGTATTATGTTAAATAAAAAAAACTAATAGGTTTAAATCTTACCTTTTATTCCAATGAAATCGCGAGTTTAATAAATGTACTCTGATTTATTTTACCTGAAAACAAAAGAAATATATATTGTTTTATCATATTATTGCGATGTCATAGAAATTGTCAAAAAAATATCAAAGTACATATAAATATTAAAATAATAATTAAAAGTGAAACCACAACTACCAAAAAGAATGCTTTGACTCCTAGGCTCCAGACAAGTAAATGCAAATTTTTACAAGTGTAGCAAATAATTCAACCTTAAGTAAGTTGGAATTGATTTTGCTTTTGTCAAACGGACTCGCTTACAATACTTATTTTTCGGTTTCTCTTTTAAGTTAAGAATATGTTCATTTTGTTAAGTAGATAATATTTTACCAATGTAGTTTTTAACAAAGGCGTTTTTATAAAGAAATTAAAACGTTGATTCAAAAATACATCTATTCATAGCATTTATTATTTTACCCTCTTACGTACGTGTTTCAGATTTTGTGCAGCTGGGAAACAACCATTTACTCTACATAAAGGGTTTGTTTATAAATTGTGTAGGGTTAAAAACACTTTTAATAGTAAGGGTCAACATTTTACATTATATTGTTTACACTTTATACAAAATAACTAAAATGTATTGTTCACTATGAAACGGCAGTTGCATTGTATGGTGATTCAATGTTTCAATACCTTGTAAATGTAATTACCTTGTAAATACCATGTATTTTATAAATAAAAAAAACTGTTTGTATTTGGCAGTCACATAAGTAATGTAACGTTACTGCCTACAAAGACAGAAGAGCTGCCACCGGGAGCTGCCCCTGCAAACTTTCGCTGATGTGACGTCACAAACGCTCTCCGCAATGTATCGTTTTGGCGGTAAATCAAAAAAGGAATCGCCGTTTTTTCGACAGTAAGAAACAGTGAATTTACTTTGCTTTACTTGGAACCTTGCTGCAAATATTTTCTAGAATACGGATGTCGCGTAGTGTAAGATACGAGGAGGTATAAATTTTTTTTTTTAATTTATTTTTATTTTTCATCAAAAAATTACAGAATATATATAATATATCATTAGTAAGTTGTATAATTATATGTCAGTTAGAAACAATGAAATTGTTGAAAGAATAATGTTACAATAATACGGCAGTTTCTAATATAAGAAAAAATATATATGAATGTAAGAGTGTTATATAGAAATGGCATAATATATTATATTTTAGGTTGTGCATAACCTGCCTCACTAGGCGAACCTGTATTGAGGCAGAGTTTTTAGTTAATTATTTCTTCATTTTGTCTATGGTTTGCTAATATGTAAATGTTTAATATGGGTTCCCATACAGCAATCCATTATTTTAGGTTACATTATTGTTTACATATTGAAGATCCAGATAGAATAAGTTTAAACACAATACATACTATAATAACTCACTGTGACAAGGCATTTGGTTACTTTTCATTATTGTTTGCATTTACACAATACGTATATAGTAAGTTTTAGCACCGTACATACTGCAATAACTGTCAATGACAAGGCGTTTGGGTGAGGGCACCAGTGTAGGCTCGATCATTTGAATAAATCCAAATTTTAACATTTTTTTTAAACTCTTTCCGTGTTTGACTCTCTTTAATATTTTCCGGGAGCATGTTGAAGATCTTTGTGGCAAAGTAGCCAAAGCTACGTTGACCAAAGGTGGAAGAAAGTGCTGGAACTTGCAACATGTCTTTGTTCGAATTACGCGTAAATCTAAAGTTAGTTTTTTTTTCGTAAAGCACGTGTTTGTTTTTAAAGAGATGCATGAGGATAGTTTTTACATAGATCTGTCGAACATCAAATACTCTCATTATGTTGAAAATTAAGTTACTGTTTGCAGTTTGAGGAAGTTTGAGAATAATTTTCATAATTGTTTTCTGCGCCTTTTCAACAGGATCTAGAGCTGATGAAGAACCCCCTCCCCATGCAATGATACCATACTCAATGATAGATTGGGTTAATGCAAAATAAATCGTTTTTAGAATTTGTAAGTTAAGGAAGTTCCTTACGGATCTGAAGAAATGTATTGTTTTCCTAATTTTATTCGCAATGATCTGAGTATGTATATTCCATTTGAGGTATGGGTCAATGGTGAGGCCGAGGTACTTCATCTGTGGAGTTCGCTCTATACAGGGGCACTCATTGCATACATTGGAATTCGTACAGTTATGTATTTTTATGGAGTAATCATCATTAGGTTGGCCTGCAGTATTGATGCTTGAAGTGATATATTTTGTTTTTTTCGTGTTAAGGGTAAGCGTGTTTATATCTAACCATTTTTTAACTAAGTTAATATTTTTTTCAGCTTTTTTAAATACAGCTGACCAATTGTTGCCTTCAAACAGTAAGACAGTATCGTCGGCAAAGCTAACAATGCTTCCCTCAATTTCAAGGTTGCAAAAGTTGTTTATATACAGTAAGAACAGAGTTGGTCCCAATACGCTTCCTTGTGGAATTCCATAGTCAGTTGAGCGCTGGTTACTGAGGGTATTGTGTATTTTAACCTGTTGTTTGCGTCCATTTAGGTAACTTTTAAAGAAGTTTAGCTCTTTGTCCGTGATGCCGATTTTTTCAAGTTTTTTAATTAGTTTAAAGTGTGATATTGTATCAAAAGCCTTAGAGAGGTCTAAAAAGATTGAAATACATTTATTTCCTTTATCAAGGCTTTTTACAATGAAGTCTGTCACCCTGGCAATGGCATCTGAGGTACTTTTGTTTTTTTGAAAACCATATTGATTTTTTGAAAGTATTTTATGGCTCTCGATGAATTTTAAAAGTTGTGTATTAATAAGGTTTTCAAAAACTTTAGACAAGCTATTCAGTAAAGTAATTGGTCTATAGTTATTGATATCTGACTTGTTTCCAGATTTGTAGATGGGAATTACGATACTTTGTTTTAGGTTAGAGGGGAAGTAGCCCTGTGTAATACTTAGGTTTATAAGGTATTCTAGTGGCAATGTAATCTCCGAAGACAGCGTTTTAAGGATTTTGGTTGAAATTTCGTCTGGTCCAGCAGAAGAAGTGTTTTTTAGAGAATTAATTGTTTTGAGAATTTCTTCCTGTGACACAGTTTGGAATAGAAATTTTGTATTTATGTTATTTGTTTGAACCACTGTATCGGTAGATTGGGTAATTCCGCTCTGGGCAATTTGAGAAGCAAGATTTGGACCGATATTAATAAAAAAATTGTTTACATGATCAGCAACGAGCTTAGGATTTTTTGTGGTTTCAACAATATGTCCATCAATGGAAAGTTTATTTATGCTCTGTTTCTCTTTTGTAGTTTGCGAGTTTGTGGCTTCTCTAAGTATTTCCCATAATTTTTTGGGATTATTGTTACTTTCTTTAATTCTTTCTGAGTAGTAAATTTCTTTTGCTTTTCTGATGACGTTACAGCACATGTTTCTATATTTTTTATAATAGTTGAATGTTAGTTGGTCATACGGATTTTCTTTGGTTTTTTTGTGTAGCGTGTTTCTTTTGTGAATGCAATTTATAATGGAGTGGTTAATCCATGGTTTCAAGGGTTTCAATTTGTTACTTATATTTTTGGTCATCGTCAGGGTATGGTGGTGTAATTCGTTTTTCAAATAGTTAATAAAGTATATCCATGCGTCCTCCGATTGTTTAATTTGGAAGAGTTCTTGCCATGATTTGTTCTTTAAATTGGTTATTATATTTTGAAAGTTGATTTTATTGTATGCTAAAGGCAGGCTACATTTATTTATTTGGATAGGTGTTTGTAGTGCAAAGAAAGTTGAATAATGGTCCGTGATAGTTGATTTGTAGACGATACTTTTAGATGGTTTTTTTGACTTTACCATAATGTGGTCAATGCATGATATAGATCCATTTGTCGTTCTTGTTGGTGAGTTAACGGTACTCACTAATCCATGAAATTCTAGCATGTTGATATAGTCTTGGCTTTGGTGGTGTTGGTTGCTCGGTAGTATGTTAATATTTAGATCGCCCATTATTATGATATTTTTGGTATTGGAAAGATTTGAAAGTGTGCAACTTAGACTGTTTAGAAATGGCGTGATGTTACGAGTCGATGGCGAGCGGTATATAGCGAGGATAACTGTATCATTGTTGTATTCTATTTGTGTGCAACTTGCATCCTGAATTTTTAGTTCGGTTACTGTGAAGTTTTGATTATTTTTTGTGTAAACAACAATCCCATCGTTCTGATTATCAAACGTAGTTGAATTGTGTGATGTGTAATTTTTTATGATTTTAGGAGTATATGTGTTTGACAACCAGCACTCGGTCAGAATGATTATGTCGAAAACAATATCTATGTGGTGAAGTTGAATTAAGAGTTCGTCAAAGTTTTTATTTATGGATCTTATGTTTTGGTGCATAATTTTTGTATTGGCAGAGTTTCCAATCAGGCGTTTACACATATTAGTATCTGAAGTTGCGTAAGAAAGGTTTTGGTTGTGTAATTCCTCATCAAAAAATTCCATTGAGAAAGGCATGTTGATATAATAATTATACGAAAATTAAAAAAAATAGTTTATATGTTTATGGGAGCTCCACTGTCCGTGGCAGTTACCGGGAGTTTCACCCTAGTTGCAGATAGAGAATTACCGAAGTGGATAATTATTGTTGTAGTTCGAAACAATAAATGTAAAGTTTCTCCTTACCGTTTGATTATGAAGGGTGATCGGGCCAATAACTAACCGACGTTGGAGCTCTCCAGAAGCATCTAAACCATTTTTAACAGATCATCAGCGTGTTTAATGTAGATGATTTTTTCTCCTTCTTTTTTTCTAATCATAATTTTTGAATCTTTGTACCACACATAATTATATCCCCTTTCTTTCGCCTTTGATTTTGTTCTCCATAGAAGGTCTTTGTAATGAGGACTGAGAATTTCGCTGATGTAGATTCGTTGACACTCTGGATTCTGCGCGGTGGCTGAGCTTAAAAGTTTCCTGTTTGTAAGAAGTTGGTATCTCTTTTGTCTATTGTTTAGTTTAATATGTATTTTTGGGGGGACTCCCGGTCGTTTATCAGGTATTCTCCTCACTTCCACTATATCTTCTCCTTTTATATCCACTCCTGCAATTGAAGCCACCCGTTTTATAGCATCAGAGGGCTGCTCGTCATTTTTTGGAATGAGGCCGGCAAACTCCAGTGAATCTTCTAGTGATCTTTGATCAACTTCCGCCAATCTGACTTCCAGACATTTTATTTGTTTGTCCTTTTCGACGAGTATGTTCCTTAGAGACTCTACTTCGGAAACCAATTTAGTGATGGTTTCCATTTTAGCAATTAGATCGTCATATTGACGGCTGATGAAATCTCTCGAGTGTTTACTCTCTAAGTTTTCATCGTCAATTTTTTTTATAATTGCCGATTTAAAAGCTTCCAGTTTTGTTACCATTTTTTTTTCCATTTTCTCCATAAGTATGTCAATTTGTGAAGATACATCTGTAGCCAAGCTCGTTGTCGCGGGCATTTGTCCTTTGCTTCGAAGGTTTTTGTCGGCAGACATTTCTTGTTGTTATGCTCTTTGTAGTAGGAAAGGTTGGAAACTGGCTCTACTACTCTATGTGGATTCGCTGCGTTATCTGTGTTGTTATTGTGGCTGAGTGACGTTTGTTTTGGAATGTCAGCATGAAGTGTTAGGACACTATAAACTCACAGATCACTCTGGTTTCGTGCTACCATTTGAATAACGGATCACTTGTAAGGTATTTTTTTAGTTCGGTTTAAGTTTTGGCACTGTTATCAATAAAAAAATTGTGGATAGAACTTCAACTGTACTTTTCGATGTGTGTCCATAGACAACTGATATAATAGTGTAATAATAAATATATTACATCCTTGTTAAGATACCCCGCTGGTTTCACTTTTTCAAATCCGGAAGCAAAATGGCGGCTGTTAAACCGAGCGATAATAATCCACAGTGAAATCATAATCGAATCGGTGTCAGTCTCCCGGAGGCCCCGCGGGAAATGTGCATGCTGGTGGCAGCGGGGACCCGAACCCATAGTCATATTTTTAGTGCCGCAAGCCTTCAGCAGGGGCGCACCGTGGCAACTGAAATGGGAAAGGAAATTGAAAACAGGATATTTCACAGGATTTCTAAATTGCCGTCGTCTCTTAGATTTTGTTCGCAGGGATGACACATTAATTTTTGTTTTTGTTATTCAATCTACTAAGTCTCTATTAAGTAGTGCATTTATTTAATATGAGGTGTTAAGGCCGTGGGCTGAATTTAGCACGTCATAACCCGAAATAAAAGAATAAGGCGTGTTAACAAAGATATACTCGTAAATCAGATATTTACTAAACCTTGTTCTTATTGAACAATATTTCCGCCCTTCTTTTTCGACATATGTCTGTATAATTTAAAAGAACCATAAGTGATCGTTGGGAACAAATAATAGTTGTACTGCCTTAAAAATTTAAGTCGGAAAAAACTGTCCAAATTTCTGTGCTAGAGTTTTTGGCGCTTAAGTAAAAATATTTTCTGTCTATTTTTCTTTCCAGATTTGAGGGATTCCAGATACTTTTAGTTAGAAAAATATGACTCATTTGTACATTCCTAAGAATACGATTAATATTAAACACTCCATGAATTTGACAAACATCTTTTAAGAAAGAGTGACAGAAGCAGGGGACAATTTGGGAACATTATATTTACATCTATTAGGCAGTAAGTTGTCCTTGTTTACTATAAACTTCTACATATTGTCTGATCTACCCCCAAAACACCCCTATAATTTAACGTCCTTTAGCACACGCTGCGCCCCTGACTTACCCTAATCATTTTCTTGTGAGTGCACGACACTGGGAGTGATTGCGGGTCGGGCTCTGGTGTACTCCTGAGATGCATGATAACTTCATACCGTATGATTGTAGAACCTTCCTACGTGGTTCCTCCACCAACCTACGAAATTATTTTTAGAACCTACGGATTCTTCATGAAACCAATATTTTTCATATTCCTCTGGAGAATCTCTTTATTGAAAATTTATGTATTCTTTGTGACATAGAAATGTTAAAGGATTGAAAAACGAAGTTCTTGCGTTTAACTTTGTAATCCATAGTTATAAAAATAATAGCATAATTTGTGCAAAGTACATCAAAATCCATCGAAAAAAACTTTTCACAGAAAATCAATTAACATACTCATATAGGGGTCATATATGTTTGTACGTCTTGTTGTTGTTGTAAATTTTCCCTTGTTTAAATTATATGTTTTTAGGTAAAATTGTATTTACTATAAATTTTTAAATTTAACTCTAAAAATAACAAAATATTCATGGAATGTGTGATTTTTACCCCAAATAAATAACAAACGAACAAGTATCTATAGTATTAAAAAATATCCAGAGATTCAAACGGTAAAAAGTAATGATATATTTTCTAGAGATTTTTATAGAGATTTTTATATATTTTTTAGAGATTTTTAAGATAAGGTTCAAGGAAGGTAATGCCTTTTCTCTAACAAATCAATAAATTATGTCATAATGTTTTGAAAAGACCTTTAAACAATAATATTTTTTGATATAAAAATTCTTTGATGTCCTGATAATGTTTCCCATTCAATGAATTTATTTGTTTTTATGTGGCCACACATGTAACATGTTTATTACCTGGGCATACTTAGTAAATTTACGGAGAACCAATGTTTTAACAGTGGAAAACAAATAAACAACAACATTGCCTTTGATCGTTCATACTTTCTCTACTTGCTTTTCCTTTGATATGATTTAATACATTTAGAATTTTATTTTTTCCTCAAAAAATGCGTATCACAAAATTCCTGATGTGTAAGGTAGTATACCTGCGAAGGATAAGATTTCTCAGGTTTAGAGATATAAAATATAGCCAAGTTGCTAAGTTTTAATGACAGAGTTGCTACAGTATTATTTTTAAAGAGAGTGTCCAGTTAACACTGAAGATATATTTCAAAAGAAAAAGAATGTCACCTTTGAGTTAAGGAAACAAAAGCTTTCAGTCCGATTAATTATAGTCTGTTAAAAGCTTCACTGAATCTAGATTTCAGGAGGTATCTCCACGAAAGGTTTCTCAAATGTTGTAGAAGAGTAAGTTAAATATTAATGGAATCATGAATGAGTTCGTATCGTTTCGAATTTCCACGGAATTTGGTTTTTTATTTCCATTCGTCATTTTATAGTCAGTGTTTTTTCCACGTATGAAAAGTTTGTAAATTGTTGGCTTAAACAAAAGTAAATTGGCAAGTACATAAAAATTGATACTATGACTATTATTTTGTAAACATTATCAAACGATTAATGCGTCGCTTGCTGCTATAATCATTTTTATCGTTCATGGGAAGGACGCCATTGGACTGCTGACACTACAAATGCGTCTTTTCTAGAGCTCGGCTGTGAGGTTATTCCTCATCCGTTCTAATCTCTTGAACTTGATTCACAGATATTAAAATTCTTCGCTATTCAGTAATCTTCGAGGAATTACGCTTTGCCTTAACTCTTCAAAATTTCGTTTCCTTCAAAACCTACAGATTTCTTATCGACTTATTCTACAAATAAATCGTCTTGTTTCTGAATGCGGGTTTAAGAAATAAACTATTTACAACTTTGGCTTTGAAACCTTTGTGAAATTAATTGAAACATATTATAATAGCCCGACCTTCAAAAATGTAAATAGTCTATAACGTGAATAATTATTCCTAATAATATGACGTAGTAAAGTAAAATTAATACATTACCTATTTACATAAAATACAAGAGCTTTCAGGGTTTAATTACATCATGGATAAAACAACAACAAAGATTCATGTCATAATAAGGGTATTTTGTTCGTACCTATAGGAAAAGTAATTAATGGTAAATAATTTTAGGGCTTCCTAATTGACTTGAAACACAACACTACAGACTGAAGGAATAATGGCACGTTATTTGGCTATAAAAGTAATAATAATTATATTAATAACGAGAAACTACCTATCAAATTGGATATTAGTTTAATTCGTTGTTAACAAACCGATACGTTTTCTACAAAGTCAGTATAATTATTGTAAACCAATATGAGTGCTTGCAAAATTTTTCTACCCTAGCAATTAATTTCATATTAATTATTATTTGAAACGAAGCAATACATTATCCATTTATGATTACTCTAGTAGTTAGTTAATTACATAATTACCACGTGGTTCGAATTTCTAATTCTGAATTTCATTTCTCCAGAGTAAGATTTTTTTTTAACTTCTGATATCACATAAATATATTATCTGTTCTACAGTAAATGTTATATTTGTAAACTATAATGATGGGGGTAGAAATATAATTTAATATTTAGAGTTACTTTTTTGACTGAGTGGTATATTAAAGTCAATATGTCGCATGATACCACGACAGTAGTTCCCCTGAAACTAAATCCCTTGTAAACTAAATTCCCCAAATAATTATTTCTACTGTCACTCATTCACTCCTTCCTTACTCACTACTCGCTCACTCACTCACTCACTCACTCATTCCTCATTCACTAACTCACTCCTTCCTCACTCACTCCTCGGCAGTAGAACCTCATTGCATACTCCTTCGGAGATATGGCATTATTGTTAGCATAACTATTTATGAAGCGGATTTCTACTCAAGATGCCTGGAGATATTAGTAATACGGCTGTATATTATATCTGCATACTTGCGTATTCTACCTATTCGGAAGTACAGCAGAAAATGAGTATATACCGCCAAATAAAGAGTGAGGATGTACCCAAGCAGAAATAATCCTTTAGAGGATCAATGGTCCGAGGGACCAACTCTCAAGTGAGAGGGATCTACTGTCCGGAGTTCAACTGTCCAGGGGGTTAAATGTCCGGAGTATAAATTATTGGGGGAACAATTTTCGGGAGGCCATTTGCCGGGGGATCAAGTGTCCGGTCACCAGATTAATATTTGTTAATTCGGTCACCAGATTATATTAGCATATTAGGTACAAAAAAACGCATCTCTGGCTGCTAAATAATTTGAAATCAAAAATAATTACTTTCTTCATAAATTATCTTATGATCGGAAAAATGGGCAAAAATCACGGCACGCCGCTCCGTTGGTATTTTGCAAACTAGGGTAATCCTCTTTTAAACTATGATTTTCCCACTAGATGATCGTTTCTAAAGTCATCAGAAAGATTTAAAAGTTAGAAAGACAAAACACGTGATTTGATGTATTTTCCGTGGATTATGAGGGTATGTTGGATGGTAAAACCAATCTGTGAGGTATAAAAAAACACATTTTTAATCTTCCTTTTGTTTGCGTATAATACATCCAACTAATTTAAATTCATATCACAAGCAGCTTAACGCGAATAATTTGTTTCCGTTGAAAGCAATCACTTTGTGGTTTGACATTATACACGAAATGAAACATTAATCTTTTTTCACTTGAAAGTTATAATACAATCTTACCATAAAAAAGCTCAAAATCTGTTCCTGTAATGAAATCTGTCGAATAAAATTTACGCAACTTTTCTCATAGGAAATTTATAGGTCAACGCAACTATTTTCGAAAGATGTTTAAAATACTCTTTTGATTCTGAAAAAATTTCGATTTGCAACAAAAGAATTTATCCCAATGGAATCAATTTTTTATTTTTTTTTAATAGTAAAAAAATTGGGTTATTAAAAAAAAACTCCCACTACCATAATATATGATGGAGGACTTAGCTAGGAGAGAAATTGAACCCACGTCGCCTGGGTGGGAACTAGACGCATTTTTCAACTCAGCCACTAATCGGAAAAAAAATGTTCGTTAAAAAAATCTACTTTCTTAATATTTTATACCTGCTTTTGTAGTAGTTGTTCTAACTTTAATTATATTTTGAGTAAAATAACATTCAGAAAAGAAAAAATAATTAATTTGAGTTTATTTTAATTTTTTTTAAACAGTCCGACTTTCAAGAAAATCCATTGACCTTGTTCTGCGTTGTTTAAATTAATTTGTAAATATTTAAAAGCAATTAGAGAGGCACATTTGAATGTAGGCTCTAAAGGTCTTCAAGGCCCGTTGTATAATGTAAATCTCTTCCACTTAATCCTGTTCGGTTACTACCCTACTAACCATCCCCTTTTCCCGTTCCCATCCCTTAATCGGGCGCTTAGACTCGGGCATATGGGGGGGTAATTTATTCACAGAGGCTTTGATTCCAAAGCTCAAAGTAATGTATTCATTTTTGTTGATTTCATTGTTTCATTGGAAATCCCTTAGCTTCAGAGTCTATAGTAAATACTTAATTCAGAGTTGAAAGCTTCCACTTAAACTATATTATTATAAATCTCGAAATAATAAAATCTTCGCCATGTTGAGACGAGTGACTCTTGATTTATTTGAATATTTTCTAGAGGATTTATTTTCAGTCTGTCAATTATGAAGGAAAGAAATTGAAATTTCTGTAGAAGTTCTTCACAATTATCTTCTGATATCATTTTTGCCATAAAATAAAATTAAAATAAAAAATAAATTAAATCTTATTTCTAAGCACGTAGTAGAAATTGCCATCCCTATCGTATTCAACCATCAAAAGAATTTTATCAAACATATTTTTCTTATTGATCAATTAGAAAACATTGAAGAAAAAAAAACCCTTTTCCCACAGTTAAATGGATATCATAAAGTTACATAGCTCATGATGAAAAGGATGATTCGAATCGAACATAGTTGCTTTGACCTAAATATAGTACACTGAAGTGATGGACAAATTTCTTAACACCATTCAGGAGTTTTTATTGCTTCAGAAATAAATAACTACAATAATGTACTGTGCACTTCTCTTCCAAACACAAGCTAACGTTTCTGTGGAAGAGTAGTATTTAAATCTCTTATAGTCTAAAAACCCAATAAAAATATGATTTTACATTTAATTGCTTTATTTCTAATAAAATAAAGAAAAAAAAAGAAATTGGTGACCTTCTTGAAATATGGAGTTATGACATTCATCAACCGTGGATCAGGTTGATTTGAGTTCGAAGAAATTTGCTAACATAGAGAATAATATATTTTCATATTCAGCAATGTGAAAGAGTATTATTTCTGACAGACAATTAATTTTCATAAAAACAGATGTGCGTATGGCGTTAGTTCGTCGGCTATTATTCATAGTGAGGCATACGTTTTTTACGTTAAGACATTCTTAAGAGGAACGGCTGCTTCATACAAAATTTAAATTTGGATTTGAGGCCAAAATACTCGACCAAACTGAAAAATAATATGTTGTCTAATCTAGAGGTGAGGCGTATTTATTCTACCCAGTAAAAGTACTGGGTATTTTCATGCGACACTTTGTACTTGTGACAAATCTCCAAAATACCTGGTTCAAAAATACTGACAAGTGTTTTATACTGGGACTAAATATTTTTAATAGTTACTTTTATCAGGTATTTTTGATGGGTATTTTTAATAGTATTTTTGATGGGTATTTTTGATGGGTATTTTTAATAGGTATTTTTGATGGGTATTTTTGACGGGTAATTTTGATGGGTATTCTTCCTGATGGGTATTTTTGATGAGTACTTTTTATTTTTGATCGGAAAAATGCGGGGAATTTTTCGACAGGGAATTCCGTAGCCACCCCCCCTCCATGCATTTTGAAAAATTATTGTGGGGAATCACAAATGAATTTTTAAAATTTTCTAAGAAGTTCTGTAACAACCCCCCCCCAAGGATTTGAACATTTTGTGGGGAAGTACATATCTGGGGGAATTAAGCTTACGTAGAATTTATGTGAGTGCTGTTTAGAAATTACTTTGAATCAATCCTCAGGTTGGTATTAAATACTTTTGAGTATTTTGTCACCGGTATTTTTATCAGGTATTTTTGTGTACCTGTACTCATTGTACCCATTAACGAAAAGTAGTCATAGAACCCACCTCTAGTCTAATCAAGAGGTATAGCAAACATCTAGTACAGATATGTGTGCTGCTTTATTTATACTATTATCAATTCATTTTTCACGATTTTAGATGCATTTTCGAGGTTTTTTGTGAGTTAATGGTAATTCTCAAAAAAATAATCATTCCAAATATATACAAATACGATAAAATAATGAGAAAAAAAATAAAACATTATAAATTTTTTTTGTGTTCCAACGTAAATCAATTGTTGAAAATTTTAATTAAAGCTATATTTATATATAGTTTATTTTATATTTGCATAATAGAAAAGGTAGGTTTATTTTTTAGTAATTACAATTAAGTTACAAATAATTGCAAACTTGATTCTAAAATTGTTAAGAATCGTTTTCTTTAATGGATCAAATTGTACTCGTAGAATAATACGGTGTTGATAATACCTGAGTTGAAATAGGCTTTACTCGGAACAATGATTATGTCCCAATAATGTTCTTCTTCTTAGAAATAACAATCAGGCACTTGTAGACGTATAGTATGACTAAAAATGTCACTTGTAGACGTATAGTATGACTAAAAATGTCACTTGTAGACATATAGTATGACTAAAAATGTATTATTTTCTTCTTGAATAATTGTAAATTTACTTTGTGGCATCATTTTATTTAAATGAAAAAAATAAACTTATCTTACACCATTATTTTAATAAAAATGTCTTCATGTTTTAGAACCACAGGTTCCTTCATCATGATACAAAGTACATATATACTGAAGACTAAGACATGGAATAATAAGAATAAGCATGGAGAAATAAGAATACACAAAAGTATAGTAAGAAGTGGTGAGAGAATTTTAGTTTAATTATTATTGTAAAAATAATTAATCAAAATAAATAACAAAGTTCTGATCAAAAAAGTTATTGTATTTACATAACAAAACTTTTATAAATTCAAACAACAGAATTAAGGAGCAACATACATATCTTTAATAAAAAAAATTAGTATGAATGTAGGTATTAATGTGAAAAAAAATAGGAAACGATTATTTTTAAAAAACTTTTAGTAACCGGGAATGTTCTTCTCTCTTAAAAATTAACAAAAATTAGCAAAATTTAGTATTTTTCCACTTGACACTCCTTTTTTTATTAAACATTTATCATCTTTTTAATTTTTTTTCTTTATTCTGGGCATTGTTTATTACAGTTATTAAGAACGTTTAGACCACTAAACTAGGTTCATTCCCATGTTGTGGTGGTTAAAATTATTAAAGACGCGTTTAATAAATGACAAAACACGGAATTATAATTATTACTATCGCATAATATGTATTAAAGACACGTTCAATAAATGACAATACACGGAATTATAATTCATTATAAAAATCTTCAAGAAGCGTCAAACACATTAAAGAAAACTTTTCACTAAAATTCTAAATAAAACTCGGGTAATGTCATTACCATATTTATTAGTGAAACGAAGCTCTATTGAGAGATATTGTTTTATTGCATTCCAATCCGTATTTGAGTTATCCTAAAAACTGTGTTTTTATACATAGGCCCCTGTGATCCTAAACCCCCGATCTGTAACGGGCGGTTGGGTTTATAAATTTTCAGGCAGGAGCATCTTGTTCAGTTTTTCGGGAACATTTCAAAAGATCTCCGCCTCGGGGAATATTTGTTAACCTGTCAAAAGGCTGAAAACAAAAAGTTTCCCTTAAAGTACGGCGTACTTTCCTGTGCCGGTGAATGTCGGCAGTTCACTGTGACGTTTTATGTCCTAACCGAAACCATCCCTTACCCACCCTTACCCCAGACGCAACCACACATCCCTTAGACCCTAACTACCCGGGGCACACCCATTCCCACACCCACACTCCCACCCACACCTTTCACCCCACACCTTTCACCCCACACCCTGCCTACCGTTTCCTTTGATTTTATTGCTTTCATTATTTAGTAGGTAAGTAATGGGATTTGGTTTCACATATTCGGTTGAGGCAACACGCATTTTATAAATGAAGATATATTATACATATTTTATAAATGAAGATATATTATTTATATTTTATAAATGAAGATATATTAATATTTTATTAATGAAGATATATTATTTATATTTTATAAATGAAGATATATTATTTATATTTTATAAATGAAGATATGTTATTTATATTTTATAAGTTGAATAAGTGTATTCCAGGCGTGTCTGAAGTAAGGTAATTTTTATCTTATTTTGGGTGAAATAAATGAAAAATTTTCAGGCAAGGAAATTCTTTTTCTCTCTGCGGCATAGAAGTCAACATGACGTATTTATTTAATGTTTAATATCGACAATATTGTCAAAGTATTTTAGCCTGAAATCTGACTTGATCTGGAAACAATTATTAGTATAGGTTCACGTTTTTCAAAAAGCATTAAGAAGTTCTTACCGACAGCAAAAGCCGTAGGGAGTATGAAAGCGTGAAATTGTCGGGACACTTTGACAGTTAAGTATTACCTCCTTAGTTTTAACTTCACTTCCACTACCGCAAAATGAACAATTATTTAGCCTTTACTCAACGGCAAAAAAATTTTACCTTTATACATATTTTTTTGAAAATATTCGCAAATAATCAAGGTTTTCTGTGAAAATTAAAAAAAAATGTTTTTCTGGTTTTTAAATTTAAAAGTAAATAAAATTTAATAATGATATTAAAAAGTTCTACAACTCTCTATATATTTTAGTTTTATTATTATGGCAGCTGTTTCGGCGTTCAATGCCATTATAAACCATGGTTATGACACATTGAGAGGATTTATTTACATGATTTTATTAAGCCCTACCTATTTTTGTTTTTATGATGATGTTTAAAGTAATTTATTAATATATTTGGTATAATTTGTTTTACTTACTGACGCAATTATGTGAGGCGCTTACCGTTAAAATGTTTGTTTTCCCCCTGATGGCAGATTTTTCATAATTGTAATGGATGAATTAAACGTAATAACAATTCTAAAAACGCTTATATTGTACCTAAATCTTATTTATTTAAAAATATAATTACTATTATTAGAAATAAATAATATAACGAAACAGAAAAGTTACATTAAACTACTTTTTAGTAGTTTATACATTGGTGCTTTTAACGTTGAAAAAACTCATTATACCTACTTAGTTAGTTCAAGGTAGATTTGTACATATATGCATATATAACTCGTATAGTGTATACGAGTATATTATGCTTTCCATTGTTTACATTTCAATTTGAAACGTCACTAGGACTGTCCTGTGTTATTGATATGATAAAATACTAAAAAAATCAGAAAAATAATAATTGCAATTCAAACAAATACATACACATTATATAGAAATATGAATATTTAAACGAAAATGTAAAAATTAAAAATCGTTTTAAATATCAACCTTATGGTTGTCAATAGTGATAATATCTAAGAAAAAATAAATACTATGTAATATTATGGCATGGGAGGTATACCTTTTTTATTTTCTTTATTTGTCTGTTTCTTACTTCCCTGGAGAGTTTTGATATTTTCGTCGTTATGGCTTGTGTCCGACAGGTTATGGCATGGCCTATACAGGTTACTATATTGTAGTGTCAAACGGAAGATATAATCTTCCTCTCCCTCCCTAGTATGTGCTAGGGTGGGGGAGTGGGAGAGCACTGAATATCATTAATTTTACGGCATCTGTCATTATGACAGCTGACAACTACGTGACCGCGACAACATCCAAATTTGTCTTGCCGTAGGCAAAATAGGGGGTAGCAATATTTTTAAATATCGTTCGACTAGCACGGCATATTATCTAAGCCACGCCCACACGTATAATAATCGTATATTATCTGTCTCGTGTAAGATGTCGTCTGTATCGGGTTCTATAGCGAGCAATATAGTGACGTTAAAAAACCCAAAAATCGCTTTGAGATTATGTATAGCATCGTTTTACACAACCATAGATCTTTAAAGGTTAGCTACACGTACGTATATTTAAAGCTTCGTTCCCTTCTTGAGTTGATATTATAAAAAAATATTACGCTCCAAAATTATCCTACTAAAATTGTTTCATACTAGTTCAAAATTAAACATTTTTTTGAAAATCTAAACAAAACTCAGCTTCAAAGATGTTAGCGATGTTAAAAATTGACAGTTATGTACGCAATACAATTGGATTTTGAATATTTGTTTAAAAAATAAACCAGATTATTTTCTTTACAAAGCAAAACTTAAAGAAATCTGTTTTTTTTTTTAAATATTTGTTGTGAATTGTATTGGTTTTATTACTTAAATACATTCTAGCATGAATAAATAAACAAAACTTAAGTGTTCGCAAGGAATGTTCTAAAACCAGGAAAAAGTTGTGTCCAAAGAAGGGTGCGGGAAGGTTGGTGCAAATGACTGACCGGGGATCCCATAGTCTCCCCATTAGGGTCTATTAGTGGGCCGGCGTTCTCAGGGTAAGTTCACATTGTGCCTAAACGATGTACCTATTGCCACTCCAAAAAGATCTTAACTTTTACGACTGGATTCCGTAACAGGAGCTCTAACACTTTGAACCAAAATTATGTGCCAGGGGCCTGAGAAATAAAACTAGTTCCAGATAATCGATCAAGGTGGTTTTTATTCAAGAGCTTATATTTTATCGGGTGGCTGATAGCCCGGTGGGTGCAAAGTTTGGCAGGCAGTTGGTTAGGCCGCGGGTTCTAGATAACTCCGCTTTCAGCACACGTTATATTTAGTAGTAAATATAAATAGGTCTCAGCCTATGTTTGGAAGCCAGTTTATTGTTTTAAACATACTATGTACTTATAGTGATTTGTTTTTGGGGTATTATGCCATGTTGCGCTACCTCCTTCTTTAGCCAACGTTTCGGACAGCATTGCAGTGTCCATCATCAGGGCAGATGTGTATGGCATAAATCAAAACTCCTGATGATGGACACTGCAATTCTGTCCAAAACGTTGGCTAAAGAAGGAGGTAGCGCAACACGGCATAATACCCCAAAAACAAATCACTATAATACTTTTGGCCGTGAAAATCTCAAATCATACCATACTATGTACTGTTTCATTACTGCGCGACGGGACGAGAGTGGCTTAAGAACTTTTTAAATGGATTATTATAATCATCTTTTGATGAAAAATGGTAGAAAATCTGGTGAAAATCTGCACCACTTGATTTAAGCTTGAGTACATAGGGCTCATATTAATTTCACGTTAAATATAATGGGTGTAGCAATTGTTCAAAAATTCAAAGGAAGATCGAAGTTCAAATTTCGGAAGTTCTGTAATTTTAAATGCTGAGTTTTTATGTAGGTTGTTAAGTTGGCAGGTTGCTAATCGACATAGAAGTTACGACCAGCTGTATAACGTTGCTTTTTAACGTCTGGTCTGGTTGACCTCAAACTACAAAATATCGTAATACGTACAAAAGAAGCAGGCATTTTAATTTATTTATTGTTTTTGTGTTTAATTCGTAGAACTCCATTTAATTTTTTCTAAAATTTAATTTAATAAAAACAAAAAAAAAAACAGGCATTTTAAGTTTAAGTTTTTTTTTAATTCGGAATAATATTTTTGTTTACGTTAAACGTTACTTTGAAAGAGATAGAAACTCTTATTTATTTTATATCTGTATTAAAAGCAAAGCGGGTTTTTATGGGAGCCTTTGTGTATTTGTGCATAAGTTTTTTTCAACGCTAACGACGAAGTGAACACTGCGAGGGTAAAACACTTCTGTGAAATGGCTCTGTGGACAATTAAGAATACAATACAGGTATTATCAAAATATAAAATAAAACAAGAGATTAGAATCACTACGTGTTGTGACAATTTATTGGAGTAATTACTTTAATGGGAGACATCCCCCGCAGAAAGGCGGGAAATGGGATTTGGCAGCTGTGAATTAATAATTAGAGTATTTAGCTTCGCCGATTGAAAACTTTGCTTACAACTAACTAATTAACCACGTTTTCGCGCAGGGGTAGGCAGAGAACATGAACCGTCAAACAAGTCGGTTTGTTATTTCATACATATGTATTTTCATACATCGTCTCAAAGATACCATCCTGTAAATCTGGTATGGTTCATGACCCGACTGAAGTTTTATTTGGTTTTCTTGATCGTGCCATGTCTTCTTCGGGCTTACCCGACTTCTTCTACCGTTCACCTTTCTGTCATATATTATCTTCACGCGACATTTTAATACCTATTTAAGCACCCCTTTCTTCATTATTGTCATTAAGCTTACATCTTCCATTCATTATTTGCTAATCTCTACGTTTCTCACAATAATCTCACAATAATTAATCTCACAATAATACACTCATAATTATTCATAGTTTTTCATAATCTCACAATAATTCTCATAATCATTCATAATTTTTCCATACACACGCGTCTGGTATCTCATTTTTTGATCCGACTTCCTTCCTTCCTTCACCAGTTCCATGCCATACGGCAATAGATCTAGGTTGGTACCAGCACTCCATTATGGACTGCTAGCATCGCTTGTTTAGACAATTTTATTCTAGCACATTTTTGCTGCACCAACCATGTTCAGTCCTTCATTAAGTAATTAATCCGAATTATTAATTTAAGGCAATTACTAAAACGAGGAAAATGAACAAACTCTAAACCTTTAACCATTAGAAGACCGTAGGAAGAAAATTATTTGGTTTGTTACTTCTAAATTATTAATTGAATTATTGATTCACATATTTTAACTACAATTAATTCCATTCAATATCTCCTCCCGTAGACTCAGAAACAACAAACCGCCTTTACTCAATTAACACTCATCTAATTAAGGATATTATTCACTATTGTCATAGAATGTGTAAAATGGTCAAATCGTGTAAAGATCTTGATTTTTTTGGTATAAGTCTAAATGATTTTTGTCGGTCACTAAACAAGTGAAAAATATAAATAACTAGCTGTACCCTAGCACGCGTTGCTGTGGCTCAGCCTGTCTGTGCAGATAGAGAAACAATCGGGCAGGTTTGTTTTTGCGTCCAAAAGATGGCGCTGTTTTTAAAAAAGCATGTTTGTCCATTATTACATATTTCATTTAATGTAAAAGCCCTATGGGCGTTACAATGAAATAAATAAAATAAACAGATAAAACATCATGTTTTTACCTGTCACAGGTGACATCTATATATTGTATAAAAACACACGCGTATTCGAATGCAACGTTGTGTCAAAATTTCAAAGCAATCGATGAAGAACCTTCGGAGATTTAAGATTGTGAACATACGAACATATACATTTTTATTTATGTAGATTTGATTTCTACTGAGAGTTTTACTCGACTTGTCACTTCTATTTTCCTATGTTTATCTCCGCCCCTTGTCTTTGTTTTCATTTACTATCCTTTAATCTTAGATTTTTATTTCATGTTACTGATTTTGTAAATTGGACGAAAGTCCGTTTGTAAATAAATAAAATAAAATAAGAAATTGTTCGGTATTCAATTTCTTTTTCAAAATTCTGTATTGCAACCGATTTGAATCTTTATCTTATTATTGTTATTCTGTATAGTTTGCTTGTGTAGCTGCACACCTGTGCAGAGATTTATAAACAATTTACTTCATATTTTTAGACACCTATTTCCAACTTATTTTGTCTATGGAGTCGGTTGTCAAGATTTTATACAAACTTTTATTTTTTATTTTTTATTTACTGTACGGCCGACAGTCCAATTGTGGTACAATTTTATTATAACTAACAATACATGTACATAATTTTTTTTAAACATGGTTTAGTGATATTGAACACATCCATATCCGCTGGTAGGGCATTTAGCAAGGTCATACCTCTTGTCATGCTATGTTGGGCAATGACATCTGTCCGACCCTGCGGTATGCAGAATAGGTCGTGGCTACGATTTCGACAGTATTTATCAGGAACGAATAAGCCACAGCATGACAGGAGATATGGACAATCGATAAGGTTTTTTAGTAATTTTAATTCAAATACCATGAGTCCGGCATTACGCATGGTCTCCAGGCTTTGGTTATTTGTCTCCTTTAGCAGTTCCACGTGATGCATGAATTTCGGATATATTCCGTATGATCGCATGTAAACATACCTTAGGATTTTTTTTTTAATTTGTTCAATCATATTTATGTATTTAAGTTGATAAGGTATCCAGACAGTACTGGCGTAATCCAGCTTGCTTCTGACCACTCCGTTGAACATGGCGGTCATTGCTTCTATGTTATTGAATTGTTTGCAAGTTTTAATTTCAAAACCAAGAGTTTTGGAGCAAGCCAAGGTAAGCTGCACTATGTGGTTTGAAAATGTCAGCTTGGGATCAAAGATCACCCCAAGGTCCTTGATGATGTTTACGCGTATTAGTTCTTCACCATTCATTCTATACTGGCAGAATAGCGGATTTTGTGAACGACTATAAGTCATAACAAGTGTCCCAGTTCCAAAACAAGTGTTTACACGACTTTTTTCGAAATGCTAATTAGTAATTTAAACTACCTTGTTCACAAGAAAATTTTAGTGATTGGTGATTTTAATATCAATTCTTCACAAAATCCACGTGCTGTGAACACCGAACTTTTGTATGTTATGGAACTATTTCAGCTGAAACAATTTGATATCATTCTGAACTCATGTGGTCGTACTTTGGATCTAGTGCTAAGTAATTTTAATATGGTCATAGAAAAATCTGATTTCTGTCTTGTTCCAGAAGACACCATCATCCCACACTTTTGTCAGAAATTAACCTTAAACATGACAAACCGTTGAAAAATCATCATATACTATCAGAAAATAACTTCCGTGGTTGGAATTTCTACAAGGGAGACTTTGAGAAGCTGTAAAGCCAACTGCGTGACCACAATTGGCAGGATATTTTAGAGATTTTCGATGTTGACGAGGCAGTTAAATATTTTTACGATACCCTATTCGCGTATTTAGATGAATGCTTCCCAAGAAAAAAGGGCTTCGAAAAGAAAACTATTCTAAATGGTTTTCGCGTGAAATTATTGGGGACATAAAGATGAAGCTCATACACCACCGGCGGTGGAGACAATCAGGTTTGGAAAGTGAACACGAGTTATTTAAAACTTATCGTACTAGAATTAAACGCAATATTTCAATAGCCTACAAAAATTATATTTCGGAGGTAGAGAATAACTTGAAAAACGATCCGAAATCATTCTGGAAATATACTTCTGACAAAAAACGTGACAGAAGTTTCTTAAGTCATGTTAATCTGAATGATCGCACACACAAAGGATCCGACATACTGGAAGCCTTCGCAAAGTATTTTCAATCCGTCTATAATTCAAAAAAAGTTGATTTTGAATCTTATGTGCCAGGACAGACTGGATCAACAAATGCTCAAAATATATCTATTCATGGCGTTGAAATTGTAGATTTCGTTTTAGCAGTAAAGAAATTGAAACCAAAAACATCGTATGGTCCTGATTTCATTCCACCCTTTGTTATTAAGGGATGTTCTGAACCATTATGTAAGCCACTTCTATATATATTTAATCTTACGGTTAAAAACAGAATTTTTCCTAAACTATGGAAGCTGACGAAAGTCACCCTTTACACAAAGATGGCGACAAGTATCAAACAACTAACTACCGTCCTATAGCGATTCTCTTCGCTCCTGCTAAACTATTGGAAATAATTATCCATAAATATGTATATGCCAAAGATGAACCATTCTTGATCGAACAACAACATGGATTTAGACATGGCCGATCTACCACTACAAATTTAATGGTATTTACAGATTACTTGGCGAGAGCACTCGATAACAACGAGCAAGTTGACGCATCTTACCATGACTTTGCAAAGGCTTTCGATAGAGTTGATCACTTAGTGCTCCTAAATAGGCTCGAAGAAATTGGTTTTTCGGAAAAATTATTGAAACTCTTTTGTAACTATTTGAGTGAAAGAGAACAATTCGTGTCCTATGGTGAGTTCAACTCTAATGCATATCTTACAAATTCTGGTGTGCCGCAGGGATCCAATTTAGGACCTCTATTGTTTTTTTTTTTATAAACAATATTCGGGGAAAGATTAAATTCGTCCGTTTTCTACTTTTCGCCGATGACATCAAACTCTTTCTGAGAATAAGATCGATAGAAGACTGTAGAAAGCTCCAGGAAGATATCGATGCAATTATTGACTAGAGTATTGATAACAAACTTGGGTTCAACTTCCAAAAATGTTCAGTCATGTGCTTTACAAGGGCACACAAGACCATATATTTTAATTACAAAATGAAAGATACGTCACTGAAGCACATGGTGACTTGGAAGGACTTAGGAATTGTGTACGACATTCGCTTAAAATTTCACGCTCATATTGAAAAGATCTGTAAATCAGCCACTAAGATGTTGGGTTTTGTCATACACAATTTGAAAGACTTGACCAACATTGCAGTTATTAGGCTGCTTTACTTTAGCTTAGTGCGTAGCATTCTCGAGAATGGATCTCAGGTATGGGGGCCAGAGGACACAGTCAATGTATTAATGGTCGAGAAGATACAAAAAAAGTTTTCACGATACCTCTACATGAGTGAGTTTGGTTATTACCCATGGCTGTTTCCAACAGCATTTATCTTGGGAATGCTGGGTGTATGCAGCCTTAGTTCCAGAAGGGATGTTGCATTAATCCTGATGGTGTATAAGCTTCTAAACGGTTTAGTATCAATACCAAAAATTCTGGCTAATATAGGATTCTATGTCCAGAATAATTTTGCGCGAGGCCGTCAACACAGGCTTTTGATTCTTCCTAGGTGCAGAACTAACTTACCAATGGTGATGCCCTTGGGAAGAATCACTAGGTTAATTAACTGCCTCGAAGGAAATGTGGATATTTTCCACATGTCCTACAACGTATTTAAACGTGAAATATTATAATTCAAGACTTAACATTGTAAACCTAAATTTGAAACTTTTTTCTTTGTCCCACTTGTAAATGTATTTGTTATTCACTTTTTTTTGTAAATTTTAATTATCGATATTGCAATGTTCTGGTTTATACTGTTTTTGCAAATAAACAAATAAATAAAATAAAATAAAAAAAATAACAACGCATTTTTTTAAAGAACTTGCACTTAACGCACTTGCTTAAAGAACTTCATTAAAATGTCTGCTAAATCTTTTCTTTTATTATAACTGTTGGATACTCTCAGTATCGCTCTGGTGTAAGTTCACCAATCAGAATTGAAACGTTGCTTGAAATGGCTTTAGCCGTATTTTGTGAGCAGATCTGAATAGCCAGGTACTTCACCACCTTTCTTTTCTCCATCTCCTTCACACCACCCACTACCTTTAGCCTCCACTATCTCTATACGTTGGGAGTAGATGGGACTTCTGTGCGGTATTCACATAAAGAAAGTAACTGGGAAAATGAATATATTGATCTTTAATTTAAAAAAAATAAATAATAAAATTCTGAAATAAAATCATTTGCAATGTAATTTCTGAACGTATGTGTGGTGTTTACAAATAATTGATTGTTGGACGTTTATTATCGGGAACAGAATTATGAAAATAGAGGACCAAAAACGCATTCATACTTTATATAACTTCTGCAAGCATTCCCTCTCGCTTGCACGCTCTACCCATTAACGCACACATTACAGAACATTTTTATTTTTTATTTTTTACATTCTTAAATTACATTATTTCTTACATTAACTCCACACATGATGAACAGGGCAAAATAATTTCCGTCTGGGTCAATGTTATATTTGGGGATGCTGTATGGAGGGTCTTTTTATGAAAAGAAAGGAGTGAACCTGAGTATTAAAGACACCCATTTTGTAGAATGGAGTTCTCTGGAACGGGGCTGAAGGGGTCAATGACGCAATTTCCTCGGAGCATATTCCATTGAAAAACCGGTAGAATAAGGACAGCATTCCCAGCGGACGCCTGTGCTTTAAAAATTGCAATACGTTTGTTAAGATGAATCTATCAAACGGACCACCTATTTCTGAACAGAGTTGAGGCTTTTTCCAGTATTTTGGGGCTCCAGACCAAGGGGGGCTGTCAAATTCACGCCCAAGCTAACTTAACTCTGACTTCTATGTAGTCCCCGTAGGTACCTGTGCTAAGTTTGTTTGTTTCGGAGGTAACATAAGCTTTCAAACGTCATAAAATTTGCACACTTTGTTTTTAATTTAAGTTAACTTTTGTGTATACCGCTCAAGCGTTCCGACTGCTCCGAACCGTCTGGAGTTAGTGAGACTAAAGCATTCCCATTAGGGTAAGTCATCCCCATTATATACCTGAAGGTAGTGGGAAGGGAAAGGAGGAAGGGAGAAGATGGGGGAGAATTTGGCTATTCTGATCTGGTCACCTAACACGGCTAAAACGACTTAAAGCAATGCTTCAATTCTGAATGGTGGTCTTACACCAGTTAGATACTGAGAGTACGTTCCACTATGTAGACATAGATACCAGATACTAAAAATTATTTCAAATGAATTATTTTGTGAAATAACACAATTTCATCAAATACTTGCGCATGCCGGGATTTGAACCCGCGACCTTAGTATTGACAGTCGAGATCACAATAAATAATGTTATATATTATGTAACCAGAATAAGTAATTTTTTAAATTGTAATTTAAAAAAAATAATTAACACCTCTCTAATTGAGAATAACTTGTGTCTAAGGAAGGAGTGTCGTTTAACATTAATTCATTTTGGGAATACCACCATCTACATTTAAACTTTGAAATTATGAACATATGTGTACAGAATAACAGATGTGATATGCTAAATATTGATAAAATAAATAAAATATCTTGAAAACTTTTTTTTTTATTTCCCGTGTATATGTATAGAAATATTTTTAACACTGATTTTTTTATACAATAATATACCAAATATTTTAAGATATTCTTAAAATTTTCATAATTTTTTTCAGCTTGTATCTCTTTAGGGTGTTTGTTAAAACATTTAATGGCTAAGTATGTGTGTTGTGCCGTTGTTGTATTGAGTTTAGGGATTCTCGGTCTGGTGCTACACCTAAATATCTCACAAGATAAAATATTTCTCCCAACTGTCCGGAATCTGTGGACATCCACAGTAATTATTGAAGTATTTTGTTAGATGAAGGGAGTGGGAAAGGGAAGGAGATGGAAAAGAGGAAGGATGGAAAGTGCCTGGTTATTTAGATCTGGTCAACAAATACCGTTTAAGCCATTTCAAGCAACGTTTCGACTCAGAGTGATGGTTATTCACCAGGGCGATACTGAGAGTATCCACCATTATTAAATTAACCTTATTAAGCTCACAGCTTAATTAGCGTTTAATTAAAACTTTGGAATGCGTATTTTTTATGTTTTTTTTATTAATCCATTTAACAATAAAAAAACAAGAACCGATGCCATTTTGATTTTCTTTATTTTAAAATTGTTTAATACCCTAAAAATGATTTCGAAAAATACACAAATAAAACGCCTATAAATCTCCATAACGTTAAGTTGTTATATCAAACAATTTTATTACATCATTATAAAGTTTTCAATAATAAAACCGAATTGGTTTTAACTTGTTGAAAAACTTCGACGAGTTAAAACTTCCGACAATACACCCTACTGAAATAATATCTCGAGCCATAAAGCAAAGAGAAGTATGTACTGGAAACGGATACAGGATAAAAACAGAACAGTGTCAAAACAGAACATGATAATGTATCAGGTTAGGTAAGATTAGGGTGAGTTCCACTTTTCAGTTTCACTTTTCTGTTTTGTCTCAGTTTTGTTATGTCACTATTCTGTTTTTGCATTGTTTTGTTTTGTCACTGGTTGCTTTTCACTGCTATCTTTTGTGATTGTTCCGTTTTATTACGGTTTTTTTTTCACTGTTTTGTTTTGCCAACGCTCTGTTTTGGCGCTGTTCCGTTTTCGCTGATCTGTTTTGTCACTGTTTTGTTTTGTTCCCGTTTTTTCTTGTAATGGAACCATTGGAAATAAAATTTCGACCGAATAAGATAAAAATTCCCCACTTGCACTTTGTGGTTCCGTGTAAAGGTCTTTTAGTGAGGCTGTTATTACACTCTTCGTTCTTCTTTGACTTTGTAAATCCGTTTATCTCTCTCCATGGCTCCCCTGATCTTGTTTCGATTTATTTCCTTCTTGTAATCGAGGGTAAGATTTAGATTTTTGGGTACAACCGTTGCGTAGCGTGTTGCCAAAAATATTGACTGATAAATAATATTGGGGTCAGAAAAATGCGAGAAAAATATGGTTGTCTTAAATAAAACACTAAATAAAATGTAAACTTTTACTTTCTCACCGGCTTCATATTTCGTAGCTCCATACCTCATTATGGAATTGGCATTCTGCGAGGTAAAATAGTTGTTATGACATAGATTTTTCAGAAACAGAAAGCCTATTCGAGTGTTTTTGTAATTACAAATATCAGGAAGATTTTTTTTTTGGTTTTACCAAATAACATACGGTCCTACTTCTGATATTTTCCATAAATTTAGATGTATGCTATTTGTTATAA
Source organism: Hesperophylax magnus (assembly GCA_026573805.1). Classification (NCBI taxonomy): domain Eukaryota; kingdom Metazoa; phylum Arthropoda; class Insecta; order Trichoptera; family Limnephilidae; genus Hesperophylax; species Hesperophylax magnus. Next base: position 13,268,562 of record JAIUSX010000121.1, read on the forward strand.
CTACTTATGGTCTGTGCACATAATATTTGGATTTACTGACCTAAATAGGCCTGTAACCTAACATGAGATTTTTTTTTTAAATATTGCCTTGTAACTGTTTGAATCGTAAGAAATAATAATAATTAAAGCTGTCACACGCTTGCTATCGCTGCCAAAAAGCTGCATTAGTCGGCTTAAATGCACGCCATCGGCGTTTTTGCGGCAAGTCTCGGAGCTAACCGCCCACGCTGTCTACCTAACCTAACCATACTCATTCATGTTCCAACGTGCTCCGGGCAAATAAAAAATAAAAAAATGGCATTAGAAAACTATGTAAGCTTGACCTTTCTACCCCCTATTCATGTGCTACCGTAAATTCAGTGCCGATTTTGTAACTAAAAATAAATCGGCAAAAAAATTGAGAGATAGAGATCACAATTGATTATCTTTGTACCTGTAATGTTTACCATATCCCGTAAGTATAAGTTGTAATACTTTGTATTGACTCCTTTGTGTATTGTTGTAACGTAACCCTGCCATAATATAACGTTGAAAACTAACTCTTGTCATTACTGAACCCCTGTCTCGCTCTGAATGATGAAGCAGAAGATGATAGATGACCTCCCGGCTTGAGTGAGAGTCGATATCGTGTCTTAGAATGAGCTAGTCCGAGGTGATTTAGATCAACTAGTACTCAAATCCTACATCTCTAATTATGTTGCTCTGGCTTCCAACCTAGGAAAGCAGCTCATGTCATTACTGAAATAATTATATTGGCAGCTAACATGGAGTATTCTGCCACTGATTATACTAATTATATAATTTATTACTTAATAATTCTTTGATTTTCAAGGATCTATGTTGTTTATCAAAGTTTACGACGAACTCGCATTTGTTAATGCAAGCAGAAATTACCAAAATTTCCATTTCTTAAAATCTCAACTTCTTAAAACTCAATCTTTTAAATCACCGCACGACAATATCCGTCCATTCCATCCGACCCTTGATAAAATATGAAAAAGTTCAACCCTTTGCAGTGGAGATACAGAAAGAAGTTTTCGGAACAAATAATACGGCAAAGGGTATCTCTGCCCAGTGGCGTGCATTGCTATATGACCTAAAGTGAGCTATGTAGAGTTTTCAAGTTCAATTATGAATATTATGATCGCTGATTGTTGCGGCACATTGAATAGATTTCTTATTTGTATATAATATATGTAAAATATGCAATAAAAGTAGTATAAATATATTTTTTTAACTTTTTTTAAACCACTTAATTGAGTTATACAGATCGAGGGGTTTTGGTTGCACTCAACCTTCTTCAGGTAATATTCTCTCAGTAATATTCAAAGTAAATCAGTTTATATTTCCATTCTCCTACAGAAAGTTGAGTGCAACCGAAAACGGTAGACCTGTATAACTAAATAAATTGGTATTTTTTTTTTCATTTATATAATGTCAAGCTACAAATGTTTGCTTTCGTCTAGTTTATTTAGCTCCAGACTAAACTTTTGAACTTTTCTCAAAATGACGAGAAAATTGGATTAATAACATTACCTTTATTTTGCTTCTATTAATATGTGATAATAATTACTAAATTATGCATCGGACTATTATAAGGTGTGTTATTTAGATTGGTTGCTTTTAAAACTGTAGAGTATTTAAAACATATTCAACATTTAAAGACAAATTTATTTAAATTGTAAGCAATAATGATGGCAAGCCACAAAGTATATGCTTTCACGAATAAGTATTTAATTAATTATTGAAGACAATATTAGCGATTTCTAAACGAAAATCTGAAACAGAAAAATCAGAAAAGGATACGGTCACATCTAGGACTCAAACCCAGGACCCTTGCCTTGCCGGGGCACAGGGTTTGCGGAATATGTGATGCATGGCTTTGTGTTATGCATCCTGCTAAAAAACTAAACTGAGTCAAATGGCCACATGGTAGGTTACAACTAAAAAGAAAGTTAAAAAAATAAAACCCTGCATGTCTTAAACATAAAAAGATATTACAAGTTTATTGAAAAAGTAAATAAAATTATCACGTTATATATACATGTTTTTGTATGGATAATTTTACTTAAGGTACACACTGGTTTTCAGTCTTTATGGACTGCACGCCACTGTACCTGTCCCACCGGAGCGGCCGTCTATAGGTCATAGCTGGAGTCTCCGAGGCCGGGGCAACTTGAAACCTCTCTGTAAATATTTGAAAAGCGGTGAAGTTGTATCCGACGCGCCGCCCCCGCTACCCTTGCCTTCCTGAGCCCGCCACGCCTATTGGGCCCCACGAAGCACCCTTAAGACCCACAAGGTAATAAAAATAAATATTTTTCGCAACATCGTTAGCTTCTGGCCTCCGCTGAGTAGGAATCTTGATATGGTTTAATCAAGGGGTTGTTTTCTTTTATACTTTGAGGATTACCGTGGGTTTGTTTCGATGTTTTTCTTGTTCAAGTGCTTGATGTTATTAAAATATTTTATCTATTATCTATTTTCCGGCTTCGCCCGAGTCCTAAAATTTTTATTTATTTTCTTATTGTGCATTAGAAAAACACGGAATAACTATTTTGGCGTCTTCTGACAATAAAATCAATATTAAGATCGATGGCAAACGATGGAAATAAAGTAAATAGCTGACGTTGTCGATGAATTTTTTTTACATCTAATACTTATATATTTTTTGATAATGTAGGCCTCATTGTGTTATTTACCCGTGCAGACAATGCATTCTATCTACTTTTGGTAACAGTAAAGAACTCCTAAGATGCCTTAATAGTAACAGCTTTTCTGAATTAGAAAACCATCTCATTGAAACATATCATAAATTTATTTAAAAACACAGGGGTCTGGTTACTTCATAAGAGTGCAATAGGATCAAAATAGATAACTCGGAGGCACTAGAGTTACGGAAAGCCAAAAACATTAATGGTCAAGACATCGACAATCAAATCAAGCTAAATAGAAGCTCAATACTTAGGTTGTTCCCTATTGAAAAATACCACTATATTCCCAACCCCATACCTACTCCTACAACCTCTTCCACTGGAACTCAGCCCAATTTCTTGCAACCCATATAAGCTTAATAAATATATTGATAACTAATTACTGGTAGATTTTAGAATTTTAAAGCTTAATACAGTATTATACTACATTAAGTATGTAAAATAAAAGTGGTGTTTACAAAGATATTGTTTTATTTTAAATAATAATTTCACATAACAAAGTATTAGCTTCATATGAACAAATTTTATTGGTTTATGTTATTTATCTTCTCACTTATTGCGGGTAAAATTAGTCGTAAGTTTCACGTTACTTAAAGTTAAGTTTTGTATGTGTATACTTGGTGAGGCATACGTGAAACAAATAAATGTGAATCTTGCCAGAAACATAACTACAACCATTTACATTTCAGAACAGTTGTTAAACAATAGATTAAACTTTCTATAGAAATGCTAATAGGTTGAAAGGCACCTTCAACTTTAATAATATGATCAAAGGGCTGTAAAACTATTCAAATAATGTTTACTTGTTTTAATTGTATTTTCGCAATACGCCATTAATGTTGTTAAGGTTTAAATCATGGATTTCTTAAAGGTTAACTTAAGAACTTATTTGGTTTTATTATTTAATTTTGTTTTTTACTTCGTTTTTGTAAAAGAGCTACCATGAAAATTCATGTCTGAATGACCACTTCAAGTACTACACTTGCAGTGGTCCCAACTGCCCGGAGAATATACGAGTAGCAATCATCCTAATTGGGATATGTTGAGAGTGTCTAATACTTGACATAACTTTATTGTGGTATCACTATATGTAACACATATAACTGACTGAACGTAGCGAAGTCCTATTTTAACTAGACCGTTTTGCATTTCGTCTGTCAGTAAATTTGTTTGTTTGTTCCGTTTTCATTTCAAAATGGTGGCCATTTTAATGGTTCAGTAAAGATTATTTTATCAAATGTGATAACTTCGTGTTTATTTGGACTTTGGTACCTACCTGCCCGAAGAAAGTTTGAAAAAAGAATTTTCATTGAGATAGTTACAATTCTCTGAGCAAATTGTATAATTCCTTATTTGAAATAAATGGAAAAATATTTCAAGATTAGGTTAATAATTAGTAGGTAGGCTAATTACCTACTTATAAATAATATGATATCATGGGAAGTTTTGGTTTTGATTTATTAAATAGTAAGAGAAAAATAGAAACACTCTTTTGGACGTGAGGTCTACTGTCTACTGTTCACAGAACCAGTAGTTAAATGTGATTTAATATTATTTAGGACAAAGGGAATAATAGTATTTACGCTATTTTTATGAATATGAGTGGAAACACAGATTAATAAAATTCATTGTTGTCCCGTGCTACTGAAAATTATTTAGTAACTTGTGATAGAAACAATTATAATTTTTACGTACTTGAATATTTATAAACGTCTGAACACATAAACACCCGCATTTAAATTGCGTTACATTAATAGAGGAAATTGAAAGAAAATAGTAACATTTTCATTAAAAAAATGCTTTAACTTTAATGTGTACATTTATATTGTTCTTAAATACATCGCAGCATTTCAAATCAGTTGAGAAGAGTTCAATCTTGGGAGACGGGACATTTTTCTTAGCAGCCTCTCATTCATTCGTGAGCACCTTTGAATTCTGCTTTGAAACTCCCGTAAATAATACTGCCTATCTCCACAGAGTACAGACGAGCAGGGAGCACATCCATAAGATAAGCAAATCTCTGAGTAAATCTGAAATGACGGATACGTATTCTGTATAGCGTGGAGATGCGACACACATTGACATAGTCGTTACGGGCTCCCCTGACACAGGAATACACAAAGAGATCGTATGAAGCACTCGCATAGACCTCGAGCTGTTGACTTAAGAAACTGAGGATTCCGATTTGCTTCACAAAGAAACTACCGGCGTGTAAGGAATCGCGTCGCACTGGATTCAAAGCAAATGGCTTAATTTTCATACCGTCGCGCGGTTCCTTGGAGAGAGTCAACGTCACATGCCTTTGGAAAATTTACCCTTTATGGCGCCTTGTGATACACTGTTAGTGCGTGCTTGTATATTACTCAACCCATGAAATGTAATTCTCGTGTATCTATAGTTTTAGTGTTGTGTGGAGAATCCATCACATTCGAGTACTTCAAAACTATTGTTAAAGTGAGAGTTAGTGTCTGAATTTCACCGGGTTTTGGATACTACTTTTACGAAACCTTTCAACGAACAACACATTGTCTTGTCTTATATTTTTAGGCTATTACTAATTAGATTCTTACAACACCGTTTTAACCAAACAAACGTCATGGTAATAAGTAGAGTTTTTCACTGTTCTGACCTTACGCGCCGTGTAATATTTACACCACATTTTTTAGTAAGGCTGTTACATTTTACGAGATATTTACCCAAAGCTATAGCGTAAATAAAAATGAGCGTTGAAAAAGATTGTAAAATTCCATACTGAAAATTGTGTAATTTCACGACTTCACAGGTTTGGTTAGGTAAGTTCAAATAACAGAATTTCTGCTTTAAAAGATTTCACCAAGTAGGTATGAACGTATGTAGGCACTATTTTATTTTCTTCCAGATTTATAAATATCCCTACCTTTGAACATTATTTTTTGATAATCTCTTTTAAACTGAATTCGATTCAAAATTTTATTTTGAATTTCGTACACTATAATTATCTAAGCTTGTTGGGTTTCCGAGAATCACAAGACGATTAAATTATTCTACGGCAGTTGAAGAATTCTGGTGGTTGTTTGAAGTGGTAAATATAGCTCTGATGAATAAATTACAATATGTTTTTTATTCGATAGCGACGCTTAACTTGTGTGTTTTCCACTAAACGTAATTTCATTCGACAATATCTTTTTAAAACTTGCAAAAAATATATCGCTTAAACTTAAACTATATACAGGGTGTCCGGTGGTAAAGTGCAGTAACTTCGGGAGGTGATTCTACGTGATAGTAGGAGTAAAAAAGAAAAATAACTTTTTCTGAAATTCCAACTTTTAGATGTACTTTTAAGCTAATAACGAAAAATTTCTCCGACGTGCCTAGACGGCATTATTTTTTTCGTCGTTGCCAAATCTACATCCCGCACCCCTTCCTGCACCCCCCGCTATTGTAATTCTGTAAGCAAACGTCTGTGCTTTGAATGTCACATAATTTGACGCGCGGAGTAAACAACTTTGAAAATTTAATTTATCTAGTGTTAAAAGTCTCATTTAAATAAAAACTTGTTAATTTAGTGTCTTTATCTAGTGTTTAAGTCTTACTAAAAAGTACATCTTTATTCGGTGCGTGTTTTCCTTAAACATCGAGTTTTATCGAGTTTACGCCAAAGAAGTAAATAACGTCGAAGATCTCCGGTTACGTATTCACGAAGCCGCAGATGAAATACGCCACAATGTACGAATTATAAATAATATTACTGTACGTTTACATACTTGCCTACAAGCAGAAGGTGGACATTTTGAAAATATTTTAAATTAGTAAAAAGCGATGAAATTAGTTAAGTGTTCAATGAGTTATTAATATTTTTTATAATAAAATGTGTAACGTGATTTTAGTGCAGTTCTCTTTTTGAATTTGGTAAAATATCAAAACATACGGCGAACTCTGTGTTGTTATTGTTTACAATTCACATGCGGTTTCCATGGATACGCGCCACTCACAATATCGGTTTCCATGGATACGCGCCACTCACAATATGCAACGTTGCCACCTTCACACTTGCGAATTTATCGGGTAAGTTTGCACCTACACTATGGCTTTTTAGCAGGTATGTCTTTTTGTATGAAAAAGAAAAAATTGGAATTTCGGAAAAAGTTATTTATCTTTTTTACTCCTACGATCATGTAGAATCCCCCCACGAAGTTACTGCACTTTACCCCCGGACACCCTGTATATATTCAGGTACTAAATATCGCAGCTTTCTTTCGTGGGTGATAATTTTCTTTTGCTAGCCGAATTTTAAGGAAGGAAAGATAATAAAAGGGAAGATACCCTTGTCGTGGATCACCCAAGTTGTTCGTTACGTTTGGTAACATAGAAGGGGTGCCAGGGTTCATGGTTGTTCAAGTTTGTCTAGGTATTGGCAAGGATGCGTCTGCCTACCTACTGCGTTCGGATGGATCGGGAGAGACTGGTTGAAGGAAACTTTTTGACCTCTCCAACCGGACTCTCTTGACTCATCACCTTACACTGCAGTAGGAGGGATAGATTCATACGTCAAAATGGACACACTGACCCCCAAATTTCTATCCACACTTTACACATTTTTCGTTTCCAGAACTTCCTCTCTGTTCTTTCTTTAAAACGACCCTCTACATAGCATCCCCAAATATGACATAGGCCCCAAGGGAAATTATTTTCTTCCTGTGTGGAGCACATGTAAAAAATAAAATATTTTAATAAAATTAAAATGATAATTCGAAACCGATAGCTAGGTACCGAGAACGAAAGATAATAATTTATTTGAACATTTTTAATGGGTAAAACCCAAAAATAATAGAGTTTTCAAAATTATAATATTGTGTTGAATAATTAAATAAATTAAAAAAAGTTGTCTTCCCACCTATCCTATATAAAAATAATTGCAATTTTTTCATATGTTTTTCTTAATGTCAAAATTGTATTTTATTTCAAATTACACTTAATGTACCGAAAGTAAAATCAGGATTTAAAACCAAAATACGTAACCTAACATTTGTCATTCCATGGGGTAAAGAAATGTACGTGTTTGAGAATATTGTAAAAAAAAAACTTTACCGTTAAAATATAACATTTCTTCTTTTATCACCAAAATAAAATACGTCCTCGCGATGAAAACATTTTGTATAGAATTCGTTGGCAAATAGAGGACGCAAATCAGTTTGGAAAAAGTTATTTGATAAATCTTTCTCTGAGGTATAACGATTCAGTAGAATCTGGTGAGAATAAAAAATGGAAAGTCTGCTTGCCAAATCAGAGGCGACAAGTGACGTCACACGGCCTATATATTGAGGGCGCCGTATGGCCTGTGCATAATACGGGCGCGGCATGTGTTATGTGGGGGACTTAAGGATAACTCTTTTCAAATTGTGAAAGTGGAGGATCCCTCAGTGATATATGTATCTGTATGGAATCCCTTTTAAAAAAGGGATTTCGACGACGGATGACTCAATATGAGTCACACTAGTCGCGGAGAAAGTCAATGTGATTTTTTATCCCTACAGTAAAAAATAAATTATAGAAGACTTTATTTTCGTTGGTTGGAGGATAAAACCGCTTCAGATTTTTATTTGAATTCAAGCATAAAAACATTGCCTTCTTGGAAGCGTTGAATGTCAGAACGATGAAAAAATATTGATTTTAATTTGACGTTTTCATCTCAATTTCAACAATTCTAGTTTAATGACGACATTTCTATTTAAATCATTTAATGTCTCGATTAATATAAATTCTGTAACATTTTTTTTCTGTAGGTATTTTTGTTTAATTCTTTTGTCAGACATTAGTTTTATAAATTGTAATGTCGTATTTCAATTATGTTCGCGTTGATTTATTTGTGACCGAAGTGGTTAAAATTTACTAAGGGCTTCTTCAGACTAGCTTCAAACATATATTACGCATTGTATCAAGATTATGTGCTTTATAAAGTCATTTCACTGCTTATCAAATCATTAAACAAAGTTTAATAAAATAATATGAATTTTATTTTGTAAAATATACTCGTACATAATCAACTTTCATATATAAATTAAATCATGGAAAAATAAAGTTTCTTTGAAAAACGGTAAAAAAGATAAATACATGAGATTCCAAGTAATTTGTTATTCACGAATAAAAAAGAGTACGACAAAGAAACTAAAACATAATTATTTTATTGGAATAAATTCTTTTAATAACTTTTGAAGGTCAAACCTAATTTAATATGTCATTGAAGATGAAGATAATACTAATACATCTAAACGAAACGTGAAACAGAACAAGACATAGAAAATACAAAAGGTAACGCTCTCAACTAGGAATCGAACCAAGGATCTCCGTCTTATCGTGATAACTTATGGGATAAATTAGTTGAAGATAATATTGTTAATTCTGAATTTGAAATACGAGATCGACAATAATGACGTAAATAAAAATGTGTTAGAAGTGTTTAGAGGCGTTGTACCCGTAAGGCAAATATCCTGGGTTTGATTCCCAGTTAAACCTTTTTTTATTTTTCTATGTTTTATTCTGTTTCATGTTTCGTTTAAATTTATAATATTATCTTCTTATTCAATAAAACATTCCTTTTAAATATGTCTTTCGCTTTTCTAATTCACCTTTACAAGGCAGTTACAAAATAAATCTTCTTTGTCACATATTTTATTTTAAGTGCAATTTTAATATTCAAGATGGTTCGTATCTATTTATTATGCTCACATGAAAATTATTTAAACCTCCATTCTAGGAAATGTGAGCGATCTAGAGAGGAATTTGTTATTCCGTATACTGGCACATTATGGCGAGATCTTCAGCTTTAAGATGATAATACATAATCGTGCAAACACAACCCTATACTCGGCTTTAGGGTGATACTAAACGGCATAAAATTCTTATGAGCCAATATTCAACAAAGGGACGATAAACAAAGTGGAGGAACAGGCCTTTGTGTCCTCGAGAATTCATGGCATATTGTTATCGCATTAAAAACGGAACATAACTGTTCTAAAATGGTTTGTATTAAAAATGCGCATATTCTAAAATCTTTTACGATATTTTTAAAAACACATTTATTTAGAAGTACGTCAATTGCTTTCCTAATATTTATACATTGTTGACTCTTCCGCTTAAAAACATGTCGTTTTTACGACTCGTTCTTGTATTCATCTATTGAATGATTTGCCGGTTCTCCCTCCTATAACTTGGGTTTATCTGTAGTTCACTGCATCACTTCTTACGTCATTCGAAAAGAACCTCCGAACAGTCCGTTTGATGCCAGCCAGCCAATTGAATATCTAGGTTTAACCCAACCATCTTCTTAGCCATTTACTTTTCCTCTTAACTTTCTTAAATCAACCAATACTTTCCTGAAATCGGGATTCGATAGTCACATTTACTCCAGGCAGCTGAGACTCATATATGGTACTCTTATATTCGAAAATTCACTAATACGACTTTGACTATAAATATATTTTTTGGATATATTTTAGTGTACTGACCATTATATTGTTTCCCAATTGGACAGCGTTGTGAGGCGGATTAAGGTGGGAATCGTAGGAAGGGATTTATTAATGTTGGGATTGAAGAGACCCGTATTATATGATGAAGGAAAACAGATGCCAATAGCTCGTAAAGTACGAGCGAGCTGACTTACAAAATAAGAGAGTCGGAGAAACAAGTCGTTATCATGAATCCGACACCAACCTGCAAACGAGCGTTCCACCCATGTCCATCGAGTGTCGCCTAGGGGATTAACACTGCTATCTCTTTCGAGTAGCTTCCATTGAAATACCTGTAGAACATACACAGCATGCCTACATTGCGTCTGTGTATAAGAGATGACAATCGGTCTATTAACAACGCATTGACACACTTATGAAAAATTAAATTAAGCTGAAGGAATTGTCCCAAAAAGCGAACCTAGTAGTCCACAACGGAGTGCTGATACCTACTCTGATGTATGGCAGTGTAGCATGGAAATGGCGGAGGAAGGATTGAAATAGGCTGAATGTGTTGTAAAACCATGTATGATCGTTTGACAAATGTGGAGATTCACAAATAATGCAAGACTGATGTAAGGTTATTGAGTAAGATTAAGAAAGGAATGCTTAAATGGTTTGGGCATTTAGAGCAAATAAACGAAGACAAGAATGTAAGAAGAATATATGACACAAATGTGAATGGTCGAAGAAGTCGGGTACGCTCGAGGGAGATATGGCACAATCAACTGAATAAGATACTTGAGTCGGGGCATGTCAAGAGTCAGAAAAATAGAAGAGTATGTATGAGACGATGTATGAATGTGAATGAGGCAAGGGTGTGTCAAGACCGAGTTGTTTGACGGTCCGTCCTCTTTGCCTTTTTGTAAGTTAGTTAGTTAAATTAAGCTGAAAGTTGTGATTAATTGAGCAGTTTAACTTTCTTCCAGTTGTAAGCAAAAGTGTCGCTTTTAATTCAGGTGCTTTTCCAAAGACCGGAAAAAGCACTTTGTAGCTTTTCTGTTTTTACATCAAGACTTACACGGCCGTTATAACTGCTTAGAGAAAGCCGTAAGCACAGTGCAAACACAGTTGGTGATCTTTGCAGAAGGCACGCTCCGAGACTTAGCGATACTTCGTATTATAATGCCTGCTCCACGTTGCCAGGTCAAGAAGTAGAAAAAACGAGTCATTATTCTCTTGCAAGTCTCGCGCGGGTATAATTATTTCCACCTTTTCATTAGGGCCGGGAAAGTTTGTGAGATAATTTGAAACGTGCGGGGCGGGCGGCGGCCGTGCTTTGTGTAAGACCAAAGAAAGCTTTCAAAAGAATTACAACCATTTGTCATAGAAAGAAAGATAAAATAGAATACGCTGCGGAATACAAGCGACGACAGATGTTTAAAGATACAACTTTTACGAAAAGCATTATTTGATACGTAAAAGCTTAAAAATGAAGACTGCCAAATTTACCTCAATCAATGTGTTCTTTTTTAAAAATAATTCGTTTTCAACATTGTAAATTTTAAACCATATTTGTTAACTAGTCAAATGAATTAGGTATTAATTAATGGATTTATACATTTAAGACTTAGGAATATTCTTATACTAGAAAACCTAAACAAAACTAAATACTAGGCAATTGTTCAATCTATATTACAAACAATATAGTATTATCGGCTGGGGAAAAATATATGATAATATTAAAAATCGATTTAAAATTGTTAAAAGATTAATAATTAAGGTTATTTTGTAAAAATCACCAACATTTTCTAACGAATTTTTAAACAATATTCAATATAAGATTAACATCCAAAATCTGATTACAAAAGTACATTCAACATCCTATGAATTATTATATTAACAAAATCAATTCTAATTCCCTTATCTAGGAACAACTTATTATATTAACAAAATCCATTCCAATTCCCGTATCTAGGAATAACTTATTATATTAACAAAATCAATTCTAATTCCCGTATCTAGGAACAATTTATTATATTAACAAAATCCATTCCAATTCCCGTATCTAGGAACAACTTATTATATTAACAAAATCAATTCTAATTCCCGTATCTAGGAACAACTTATTATATTAACAAAATCCATTCTAATTCCCGTATCTAGGAACAATTTATTATATTAACAAAATCCATTCCAATTCCCTTATCTAGGAACAACTTATTGTATTAACAAAATCCATTCCAATTCCCTTATCTAGGAACAACTTATTGTATTTACAAATCCATTCTAATTGCCTTTTCTAGGAATAACTTATTTTAACAACCAAAATATTCATGAATTACAGCTTCATTTTAAAAATTACCCAAAACTGTTATTATAAAAAAAACATATTTCTGTTATTGCCAATTCATTTATTTTTTTGACAATATTTTATGATTACTTTCCTACATGACTTTTCCTACATATAATCGAGTTAGATTCCCTCAACAAACCGAATAGCCTGGTAGGTAAGGAAAGGATATTTTTTTCCTCAATAACACTGTATAACATGTTAAAAGTATATATCTATTGTAAAAAGTACAATTTTTAAATAATAGTAATAAAAAGTATTTCATTATAATGTTGCCTTACTCGCAGTGATTTTCTAACATGCTTTAGTGTGACGCAAGAGTCATTACCACACTTTTATTTTTGCAAATGGTGTCTTATGTCATCAAGACTTTTGTGATGTAAGCGAAAGAGGGAATGCACGTTATGAAACCATGGATCGCTTTACTCCTCAACAATTATTGTGGTACGATAAATTTTTTTATTTACAAATAATTACTGCCATAGGAAATGGAATGAGAATATGTACATTTAAAAATAAGACGAAGAAAAATTGTAAAGGTTCTCGTATGAGATACAAGTACATACAAATTATAATAATGTAATATAATATAATATAATCTACTATAATATAATAAATTATAAGTAGATTTAGGTTTAATTAATATTCATTGAAAATGTTGTCCCTACCTTCCGTGCAGTTAAACAAATCCGCCACATCTGTGCATCTGTTATGAACTTCATGTAACATCTAGGTACAAGCGAGTGTATGAATCGCTCAGTCCTGGAATTGTTTTGAATTGTTGCACTTAAAAAGGATTTTGCTATGAGTATCTATCGTAGGTATATTAAATTCAATGAGGTTAATTAAATCAGGGCTGTCTATAATATCAATATTAAGTCGGATATAATTCTTCGATCTGAGAGTTTTAATATTTCTCTATGCTTTCAACGGGAATATCAAGTTTAAAATTAATGTGTCTTAGGAATTTATGTTGATTTTTTTCGATTGAATCTAAATGTATTTTAAAATGGAGGGAGCAGATCGAGGAATCATATTCGATTTGACTTCAAACTAAAGATGCATACAACATTTTCAAGGTCGTAATATTCCCAAAGCCTCTGGAATTTCAAAGAATGAAGCCAAGCATTTTCATTCTATTACTAATTGCGTCCAGAAATTGCATCCAAAAATTATGCCTAGGTTTTTGTTCTACGAACTTCTGAGCTAATTCGACCATATCGACTTCAGTCATATTTAACTGTATCGTACATATTTCGACTAAGAACTACGAAAATCATCTTGATTTTCTAATCGCATATTTTTATTGGCAGATATCTTGCAAGAAAAGACTAGGCTGAGGCCTCGGGTTTAATTCATAGATGCGATTGAATCTTTTTCTGTTCTTTCTCATACTTGCCATTTCGCTCTACCCTCACTTCAGGCAACAACAAAGACAGAAACCGATTTTTTTAACGATGAATTTACTTCGATTTGATCACAACAGAACAGCAGGACAAATTTAACCGACTGGATAGCAATAGAGCAGCAGAACAAATTTAACCAATTCGATTACAACAGGACAGCAGAACAAATTTAACCGATTAGATCAATAAAAAGAATACTTATAAGTTATCTTTTTTTAAATTATAAACCTTGATTTTGTCATTCAAATGCGAGAAAAGCAAACCCGCAATTTCAAAAACACTACTTTTTGCAGAACTCAATAAGTATGTTTTATTACAAAAATGTCAAAATCATCTTATGAACTTGATAAAATATTATTATTTCAAGGATCTGAAGTTGGGAAGGAATTTGAATGAGAATTATCATCACACGTGTAGCATATTAAGAAAATTTTATCTCTTCGTTGGAGAATCTTACCCGATGGGATTCTGAACAAATTTACATAAATATGCAAATGAAAAGGACTATTAGTTTTCCGGGAGATAACTGAGTGCGGGACATGTTTTACTAGACTCGGGTTGAATCTAATCATAATTTAGTTCAATATTCATTTTTGGATGAATATTACATAAAATATTAGATATTATATGCATCACTGTTGGACGTTAGATATTATATGTATCACATTTCCCAACAAAATCCATTTGGTTGGGAAATTTAGTGAGATATTGTATTTTCAATAAATGCACGTAAAATTAACACACAAGATCAACGTCCTTTTTCTCTCCATAGAAAGATAAACATTCCCGGTGATATATTATATTGATAAAATATTACCATTTTTTTTATTTTTGACCGATACCGGTTTCAGCCTATCACGGCCATCTTTAGACTGGAGTTTAAAATTGTTTCAATATATCATTATATTCAATGGGATTTAAAACGGAATATTGAAAAACATTCCCGGGTTGCGAATAACCTGACATTATTTTAATATCTCCTACTACTGTCATTGTAAGCGGAAGATGTTTCTTGAGCAAAGGTGGAGGACTTTGAGGCCAACAGAGGAATTAAACCCACTAGGCTTGATTGGTAACCCTACGAAATTGGAAACTTAGCCATTGACTGGAATGAAATAATTTCTTATTAAATCGCTTAATAAGGCGGTTGAAATATGTGGAACAAACGATGTGGGGTGGCGTCTTGTTTAATTTTTTGACAGATAAATAAATGTTTCCGGGCAGTAAAGATGTTACGATTTTGAGAGTAAATTGTTGTGTTGAACTAGGAATTCAAGACAGAAAGTGCCGTGCAAATTCAATGACGCCAGTTCTCTTCGCTAGAGAGTTTTTCCCAAGACAAATGTTCTGCTGCTTACAGCGACTTATTTTTTTATTTTTATGTGAATACCATACAAGAGACCCAACTGCTCTCAATCGTCTAGAGCAAATGGGACAAAGGCATCCTCAATTAGGGTTTTGTTTTGGGGCTAAAGGTAGTGGGAGATGGGGAAGAAGAAGGTAAAGGAGTTCCTGGCTATTCAGATGTACCTAGTCACCAAACACGGCTAAAACCATTTCAAGCAAAGTTTCAATTATGAATGGTGGTAATACACCATGGCGATACTGAGAGTATCCTTCAATCTTGAACGTGCCAATAAATTGTAAAATTCCACAAATTCATCAAATAAAATATACTTTATATTTACGCCGGGTTTTGAACCCGCGACCTTGGCATTGTTAGTCGAGAGCCTTACGCCTCGACCACGGAGACCGTATTGTAATGACTTGTTCGAAGACTTTTATGTGTTTTATGATTACTGCACAGATACATTATATGCGTGTCGAGGTTGTAAAATTCTATATTGTTGTTTTATATTCTACTTAGATATTTGTACAGAATTAAAGAATATTTTATTTCGGGGATCATCTTTAGTTTCGAGAGTTCCATTAAAAATTTAAGCTTTTAATATCGTTCACGTTCCGTTCTCCGAGATTTATCCTGGGAACCTTTTCGTGTTAGTGGAAAACAAGGTAAAGTATTTATATAATACTCGGTGAAACTTTCCGAAACTAAAGCCTTAAGATAAATAAGAAATGAAAGTCTTCAGCAGAGATATTATGAAAGCTCTCGAAAAGCGCTTGCGGCTCGGTCGTAATTTCATTGCTTTTTCTATGAAATATAATATTATTCGCTGAAGCCGGCTTTGCAAAGCGCCTGCTGACTTAAGTAATTAAAAGTCCGAAAACTTCGCATTCATAACTCATATTAATAATATGTTGCAGAGAAGTTTTATTTTACCCGTGTACCTGCTTGCATGATTTATTGAAACAGAAGTTTAAATCTGAAATTCGACTACACGCTTCTTTCATAAATAACATGCTTTGAACAAATTTTGAAAGATAGAAGTTTTTCCTTACGCGCTATTTAAAACGACAGAACAAATGTACTGTTGTTTTCAATAATATATTTTAAAAGCATTTATCATAATCATTAAAAAAAAAAATCAGCATAATTTCATCAGCGGCCGTGGTAAGATTAAAAAATACAACATTTATGATGATAAAATCAGAAAAAAAAACTATTTTTTTGCATGAATTTTCAGTTTGGGGATGTTGCGTTTCCCCAAACTTAAAGAATCCCGAAACTCTTTCTACAAAAAATTGAAAGAATTTTGAAAAACAAAAAAAAACATTTTATGCCACAACAATGTCAGTAATGTCGTTTTTTTTTAATACATAAAATATTCAACTTGTTTCGGCTGGCTTCATATCCTGTTGGATTCACTATCTTGTAAATTACTGCCGTGTTCTTGCTTAACCACAAAATTCTTACCCATATGCTAGGATCACACCAGGACAATTCAGAAGACAATACAGTAGTATCTTGTTCCTGCTCCGTGAACAGTCTCGACCGCGCAGGGCAAGTCAATCGAAGAATAGAACAATTCTCCAGTTCAAACGTGGAATGCTGTCAAAATGGATACATGACGACGCGCGTTACGAGTGAGTTCGCGAAAAATATTATCTTTTATCGGTAATCAAGATGTATTACAGTGTTCCCGACCCGAGACCCCCAGACCCGAGCGTTGACGCGCGGAGCGACTAGCTATTGTCCTACTGTTTTGTCAAAACATGCATTCAATGACCAGAGTTGCTAAATAAGATTCAATTCAATGTACCTGCGCGTTCAACACGCTCTTCTGTCCTGTTCAGGGTGGATCAATGCAAAATTAACTTTAAGCAGAATTCTTGCCTGAACAGATATAATTACAATAGCGTATTATCCAAAGTGGATATTGTCAGTTGCGAACTTACCAAATACAAGAGGTCCATAAAAGAATATTTCTCTGATGGTTTGTGAATAATGTTATGTCTCTATTGTTTATATTTCTATTATGATTTTATTTATATCTACAACCTCTCTCCAAGGCTATAATTTTTCGTTTTATATAATCTTTTGTTTTGAATAAATTTTTGAATTTATATTCCTTTCTTACAAATTTAATTTACTTATTCCTTATTATGATGTCTCAGAAGAGGTAAAATCACAAGGAGAAAATCCATAATTGGTTTAACTTCGCAACACTTTCTTCAGGGGTACCCCAGGGATCCGTTTTGGGTCCACTTCTCTTCATCCTTTTTACAAATGATGTCGCCAAAATAATCGAGTCATTTGATCTCTTGTCTCACTGCTACGCTGACGATCAGCAAGTTTATTTTTACTGCGCTCCAAATGAAATCAATAGTCTCAAAATCCGTATAACTGAATGTCTAGAAGCAATAACTCGTTGGATGTCTTCAAACAAGCTGAAGCTCAATCCATCTAAGACTGAGTTTCTCTGGGCAGCCACAAACAAACGTCAACATTTCATAGACAATTCACCTATTACTATTTCCGGCAGCGATATAATCCCAAAAACAACAGTCAAACTTCTCGGTGTCAATTTAGATTCAGACTTTTCGTTTAAAAGTCAAATAAATAGGACTGTAAGCACCGGTTTTTTTCACCTAAGACAACTCAAGTCTGTCCGAAGAAACCTTCCTACAGAAGCAACAAAACTACTTATCAACTCCTACGTAGTCTCACGTCTCGATTACTGCAACGGCATTTATGCCAGCCTTCCAAAATATCAAATTGACAAACTTCAATCAGTGTTTAATGCTGCAGCACGGCTCATAACCGGGGTTTCAAAATATTCGCACATTTCAGAACACCTTCGTAACCTTCACTGGCTCAAGTGCCCTGAAAGAATCCAGTACAAACTGTTCTGGATGGTGTTTAAATCCATCAATGAAATGGCCCCACCCTACATCACTGAACTATGCGTCCCGGAAAACACTGGTCTGAGGCAGTCAACTCTTAGATCAGCAACATCATCAACTGTAGGCAGACTGATAGAACCTAAGCGCAAGCCAAATACTATGTTTGGTGATCGCGCTTTCGGAGTATCTGGGCCGAAGGCTTGGAATAAACTCCCTCCGGAACTAAGATCCATAACAAGTCCAACAGAATTCAGATCTAAACTAAAAACTTACCTTTTTAAGCTGTCATACCCTTAGATATAAATATACCATTCCTAAGAGAAAGTCCAGTTATATTCAATTTTTCAATTAAGTCCTAAATCCTGTATCTAAATTTCGCCAATAAACAATTAGATAATGTTAATTAAGTGTTAATCTCAAGTGACCTACCAGGTAAGTATTGTACTGTATATTTTCTCCATAAATAGTTAAGTCATAACATAGATCACTGTAGAAATGTATTATAAGTTTGTACAGCGCCCTTGAGGTGATTTTGCACAAAAACGGCGCTATACAAGTCATCCAATTATTATTATTATTATGTTATACTTATGAAAAAATTGAAATAAATGTAAACTGAAAATTGTAAAAAAAAAAATAAATTAAAAACTAAAACGCGGTTTACACGCGGATAACGCGGCCGGGTGCGGTGGTGGGAGTACGACACCATCCTGCGGAGATAGCTCGTTTGTCTATCTCTAGGACATTGTCTTGGTTTATAGTTCCGTCTTCCAAACTACTGTTCACACTGGGACAGTGGGTCCGAAGCTGCGATAAAATAGTGCTGTCCTCGTGTGATCGCTGCAATATTGTGATAAAAACACTTTGATCATTCCTTTTCACGACACGATGATCGGTCACTCTAAGAACAAAGACTAAGCTCGCAAGTTACGAAGTTACATCGCAGTAAGTAGTCGCCGGGATTTTGTTTTTCTTCGCGCGGAAGACAAAGGTGGGCTTTCGTCAGCGTTTTTCTTTTTTCGCCTTCCGAGAAGAAGCAGGCAAACTAGTTAATTTAATACCGTACAACTTGTAGAAAAACTTCCTTTTCCTAGAGTAGCAAACCCATTTTACGTGCTGGATAACTTTAAAAATATTATTATAAGAACACCGGCTAAGTAAAACTACTGCAGCATAATTTACATGGCGTGAGATAATGAACAAATGCGGCGGGTAATTGTAAGGAATAAGGATTATTATTCCAGTTTACATACACCAACACTGCCTTAGTTTGCGGAAGAATTCCTAGGAAAGTACTTTGGATTGTTTGAAAGCGTAATGAAATTAACATTTTCTTTTAATAATTAATGGTGTATAATAATAATGATTTAATACCTCCCACAAATTCTGTTCGGAGTATTTCCGCTTTGAAATAAAATCAAAATAAATGGATTATTTCTGAAGTTATCAGACAACTGTTTTTAATAGTTGATTAAATACAATTTAAAATTTTATTATGTTTGCATTCAAAATTTTATTTTTTTAAAAAAATATGTTTTTATTAGAAATAAATACATATTTTTTTAATTATTAAAATTTTGAATGCAAACATAAAAATACAATAGAATGACTAATTTAACGTTTTGTTGTAAATAAAAAATTCGAGAAGTCTCCGTTTTTTCCAAATTTCAATCGGAGGTTTCATAAAGGTGCACATTTAATTCTTCTGCGGTTAACTTATAGATTTGAATACAAAGCGTGGTGTTTTTTTTATCTAACACTTTTTAGATTATTTTTCTCACCACAACAGTAAGGAAGATACAACAATCTCTTAGAGCGAGTTGTACCCAGTAGCAAACAAATTAGCCTGAAGGGTTAAGTGAATTATAGGCATATTAAAATTTGTTATTACCTGCATTCCCAATGGTAACAAAATTTGCTTTTTGTGGCCATCGATGTTCTTAATTCCCATATAGATTCTAGCATGTCACAAGTTTAACATGCAAATCTTTGTTGAAATGAATAAGTGGCCTCTTTATTTTATTCTTTGCTGAAGTATTTACAGCTGGCACCTTATTGCAGTGTGAATAATGCCATTTAGATAACCATTATAATCAACCTTGGGTGGGACTGATGTATTATATGGAAAGACCATACCAATCTCAAACTTGAAAGAATAAGAAAACTTATCTATGTCGTCCATAACATACATACGTAACATATTAAACAAGAAAACAATTCAAATTGTCTAATATGCATTAATAGTCCCTATTGCAGTATGACATTATTCGGTGGGGAGGGGCCTCTAAAGCTACTGTATAGACCATAATAACAATTCAAAGAATAATGATTAAAATGGAAAAATTAAGAAAACTTGTCTATGGCGTCTATAACATATCTACGTAACATAACAAGAAAACTATCCAAATTGTCTATTATGCATTAAGACTCCCTATCGCAGTATGACATTATTGGGTGGAGAGGGGCCTCTAAATCTACCACAATAACAATTCAAAGAATAGTTATTTAAATCATCCTTATTTTCATAAGGATGAACCATACGACTTCCCAACTTTAGAGATATTTCGGTATTTTAATGTACCAACTATCACAAAATTGTATGAAAGAAATGACTTATATAAAATTTATAAAGAAATTTTCTTCAATTAAATTTACCCTTTATATAGCATAAGAAATACATTCAAAACAAAGGGCCTAGTAGCCATTCCAATGCTAAGAACGACGACGGATCAGCACCACTATTTATATTTAGGTGTGAAACGGTACAATATTTTATTGCCCAAAAAACAAAATTAAGGTAACCGAAACTTTGAAATATAAACAATTCATAAAGCAAATGAACTCCCTGACATTGGATAAAAACATATTGTACCCTTATTATACGTTTAATTAATCTATATTTTCTAGCAAAAAAAAACCTTGGTTATTGTTATTGTACTTTTCTCTAAAATTGTGTATATTGAATTATGTTAGTAGTTAATTGAATATTGAATTGTGTTATCGACTGTTAAGCATTATTTTCTTTAGTATTACTCCTCCCATAAACACGAACTCCTGGAACTCCCCTTATGGAATAGTAGAATAATTACTAAAAAAATATTTTTGGAATCTGTTATAATTTGAAATCTTGTATTATTTTGTTAAAATAAAATAAATAAATATATAATACACTACCATTTTGACAAATGAGAAATAAAAAATCGTCAAACTAAACAAACCCGATTTATTATAAATTCTTTGTGTAAGTTCTTGATTTGAACAGATTTCATTTGATGTAAATTAGAATTTTTGATGACAGTGATATAACAAAATTGAGCGTATTTAATTTCGGGAAGAAGTAAGATTCATGTTACACGTTCCATTGACAGTTTGACTGTCTGCAAGATTAGATGAGATAAGTTTAAAAGATTGAGGGAATTTTATGCGTGCTAAAATCCTTTCCTTCATGTTGTACCTTTCGTGAACTTATTATTCAGTTATATCGGTAAAAGATGGAGTTAATTGACTAGTCGATGACCTCCGCAGCACAGTAGTAAGATCTTTGACTTCACGCCAAAAGTAGCAGGCTAATTAAAAAATATACTCCGGAGCGTAAATTGACCTTCGTGTCTTCCTTGTAGGAAACCACCACTCGGAATGGAAACAGTCTTTGAGATGTGCGAGTATGAATATCGTTAGGCAAGTTAATGTTGATGTAAGTTTGAGACATAGATGGCTCTAGTGTAAATTGATCTTAGAGGTTTTCACTTATCTGACAGATGTCATGGTGGATACCAAGCTACCAAAGTACGGGGAACTGTGCGGTTTGGAGAATAAGAGAGATTTTGAGAGAATAATGGAGAAGACGCCAGCCTTCAGGCCGTCCTACACACTTGTTCTCGATTAAAAAAGTTTGAAGATAAAGATAGTGTTTTTTACGAAGAAAGTGTATTTATTATCAAGAATCATTCACAACAGTAATAAAACTGCATGAATATCCAGACTCTTACTCAACCTTTCTCTTCGTGATTGGCACCCCTACTAATTTCCGTCAATCTCAAAACGTTCCCTCAATAATTGTGGATACCATAGTCTTACGGGCTCCGGATGGTAAGACTCTTGTACAGCATTACTGAACAACGAATTATACCCAAAATTGCGATTTGTAATGATTTGAAAGAAAACAGATGTGGCTGATTAATATTAGACCTTTTGACTCCCAAGCCAATGAAATTGAGAAAATGATCTTGTTAATGAAGTGATAGCATGCCAATTTCCTGATAAAATATTAGGCATTCAGAATATACCGAAACACGTGTTCTTTCTTAATAAATATCTTGACGGAATGGGAATCGGTATTTGTACGAACACGAGTTCGGCCGTCCTCATAAAACGTTCGGTTTAAACTGTGTTAGGAAGTCTGACAATTAATTCGTCGAAGAACTGCAGTCACATTTTTAACAGGATTGTTTTGTAGTCTTGTATATCAGTAAGTTTTGTGTTATATTTGTGATTGTAGTATTTGTGTTTGTAGTATTTTATATCTGTAAGTTTTCTCCGTCTGTAAAGAAATTCATTTGTAATTGAGAAAGTTTGATCATTTAACCCTAAGTAAGTGATAATTTTCCTTATTTCGTGCTCGCCAGACAAGCTCACGTTTTTCTGTATTAGATAAATAAATAAAAATAATATGATGAAAGGTAGAAGGCGAGTGACACTTAAGTGCGACTATTCAAGATGATTGCGCGACATTTCGCGACAATCGCTATCGTAAATCTCGCCATCTGAAGTCGCGTTAGCTATTGAAGTTTGCTCATAAGTTTCAAACTCGTAGCATATGAGATAACCAACTTTCTCAACTACCGTGGAAATCTTAAATCATATATCAAATGTAATATAATGGTATTTTTCCAAGGCATCGTATTTCTAAAAGATAATAAAATAAGGAAAAGGGTCAACAGTCATCGATCATGTTTTGTTTCGTGTCCGAAAGAAAAAGGTCGTGCAAGGTGACGCTCATATAAACATTTATACATGAAATAATATATTATGCGCCGTTAGTCATCCCCTCCCTTAGGAGAAAACTGCCCCTTTTCCCAAGGCTTGGTCGGGACATACTCTGAACATTTCCCTTGAACTAATCTATTAATATGGGATATTGACATCTTACTGAGGTCACTCGGTCATAAGTTTACTCTTCAAAAATGTGTTTTATTTTATACTAGAGGCTTCGAGTACATACATAGGTCAGACCGATATTTCGGCATGATTTGGTTAGTAAGAAAAATTCTTACTTTTTATATTTTCTGAATTAGCTAGTGGGTGTGTTTTTACCAATTAAAGAAAATCGCCAACACGCCTGGCAGATGTGAAACATCAAAACTGATATTTACTGAAGGAACTAAAAATCAAAGTTAACAAGTCTTCTATTAGCATTAAAATATTCACAAAGTTGTCCCGTTTCCTTCTAGGTGCGCCAAAATATGTTTCACATGAAAAAACTATGCATTTCCAAATTAATTTAAAAATTAGTGATCTGATGATCTAATGTATTTTTAGTTTGGGTAGGTACTTACCTATGTAATTATAGAATCAAGGTAATTTAAAGACCACTAAAAAGACAATCTAAAATTTAAAAATGGTTAGTAGGTACTTAAAATTTTCATATTTTGGATCGGAAAATATGGTATTTCTGTTGAGATACGTACATATTTACGACACAATAAAAAACATATTCTAGAAGTTAGGATTCCAACTTCGAAAAGATTGCATTCACAGAGTTTTTAATAATTCTCAGAAAAAGTGATGGCTCTTCTCCAATTCAAATTTCCACAGAAGCAGATCATAATAAATTAATGTAACTATGTATATACAGGTACATTTTTTTGTAAATAATAATATTTTTCTTTTCTTTTCTCATTACAGATGTCGTCCTGTATTTTTTAAAGAAAATTACACACTTCGTAGCATTCAAAACAAAGTATTTTAATTAAAAAATAATATGCTGTGTCTTATACTATTTAATAATATATATTTTTCTTTATGTCCTCTTGTACATTTCTATACACATAACCATGCTTTGTTATGTGAAAAATCATGCTTTTAGCGAGTAGCTGGCATTCAAAGTACTCACATGCTTGTAGGTCAGTATACACACGCTAAGTACTGGATTACTAGCTACTCACATCTCTAGTTTGGAGGTCCCGGACAAAATAAGAAACGAACTGCACTTGTACTCCACAAACACGGGTTGGTGCGATTGTGCAATGTGCATATTACGTTCAAAGTCTTTTTATTGTTCCGCTGAGCCATTTTTATCGTGAAAACATCAACTCGTTTTTTTGCAAAACAACAGCGCACGCACGTCTTTACTCTACTAGCTACTAGCAGAGTGCGTTCAGACATGCTGCGCGTCCTCCGCCTCACCAACTTCCAACCTCATACCGCATACGAACAAGCAAACGCCGTGTGATTAAATTTCGCATGCAATGAACTAGCATGCGAAATACTAGCAGCGACACAATACATATGCGACCGGCATGATCAATACCGCTACTGGCATGCTTTTTAGTGAGTTATTAGTATGTGTCTTAACGGCATTATTTGTTTGATAGCATTTTTACAAAGTATTTTAAGTTAATTTGAGGGATGTAAATGCGAGAAGGAACGCGATGTAAAGCAAGGTCTAATGACTCGGTCGAGTAAGTAAGTACCCGTGTGACTGTTTACTCAACTGGGCGCTTCACTCGGTCAGTGCGATCAGCTGAGTCAGTCAGTGAAAGAAAAAAATCAACATTTTATATATTTAGAATTTTTCAAGAGTGTGTGACGTTTGTTATTGTAAAACTCTCTTAAAATTTCACATTTTCTTCCATTGAGAAACCATGTTAACAGCACTTTAAACTAATCTAAATGAACTGACTCGCCCACTGTCTCTTTGAAATGTTATCACCTTCACTGTCCAACAAAAGAGAGTAGACAGTAAAACTGAGTAACGAAGCGAGTGTCTCGGCTGAGCACTCGGTAGGTGTAATTCGTCCTTTAAGGTACTATTTTAACAATAATATAATTTATTTTTATTTCTTTTCACAGCTATATGTCTTACTATACATTTATTTACCCAAAACATTGCCTTTTTAAATCAAGTTGTGATTGACCGGTCGGTGGCCGAGTTGACATCGCGCTTGGGTCCCACTCAGGCGTAGTGTGTTCAATTCCTCGGCTGGCTAAGTCCTCCATCACAACACAAGCAAAATTTTCAGCTTACTGTGGTGGTATTAGGAGATTTTCAAATATTGTCAGGTTATTCGTAACCCGGGAATGTTTGTCTTTCTTATAAAAAAATTAAAATATTTCCAATACCGTTTAAAATATTTTTTCTCTTTACTTTATTTATGACAGATAATAAGTTTCTAGACTCTTCTAAAACTTTGCTTTGTTACTTATTTTAAAAATAATTTTAAGTAAGGTTTTAGTATATCTAATATCATTTAATAATAATATCTTTCTCTTCATTAAATTCTTATCGCAGATAATGTCTATCTGGATTACAATTTTTACTGTTCTTATAATATAGTTGTTTTTTAATTTTATTTTTTTACATTTGCTCCTCCCTAGAAGGCCTGAGGAAAAAATATTTCTTCTTTTATGGAAAATAAGGAGAAGAACATCTGGGAAGGAAAAAGGTAAGAGGGGTGGGTAGGAATCTGGGGGGTCAATGTGTCCAGGAGTGAGGGACGCATGAATCCATCCCTCCCACAGAGGTGCAAGGCGATGGGTCGAGAGAGAGTTCGGATGGAGAGGTCAAAGTTCTCTCTCAACCAGTCTCTCCCGATCCGAATCGCAACGCAGTAAGTGGGCAAACGGATCGCCGCCAAGACCTAGAGACAAACCTCATCCCAAGAACCCAGGCACCCCTGCTAGGTTACCAAACGTAGCCAACCACTTGGAATGACTTATGGCAGGGGTGTTGGTTATCCAATAAATGGTTCCCGGGCGGCGGTATCCATACCAGCCTTCCAAATTTTGTTTTGTTTGTAATATTATATGTTTAAACCGCTTAATTAATGGGAGCATAATTGGTGTGTCTGATGTTATTTAAAAATAATAAAACAAAACATATGCGTAGACGTCAACAATAAAGTATTT
Source organism: Hesperophylax magnus (assembly GCA_026573805.1). Classification (NCBI taxonomy): domain Eukaryota; kingdom Metazoa; phylum Arthropoda; class Insecta; order Trichoptera; family Limnephilidae; genus Hesperophylax; species Hesperophylax magnus. The sequence continues at coordinate 13,294,831 of JAIUSX010000121.1, forward strand.
TTAGTAATGGTTTCAATAATTTTGTCCATTTAGCTAACTACCCTAATTTAATGCCTAAATATTTATGCCGTATATATTAATCATATTCCGCCTTTAAATAATCAAATGTACTCAACATGTGGGTGCACGTTTACTGCGCCGAGGTCGGAATACTACATATTTCTAAATAAGAAGCCATAACTCTGTATCCTCTACATACCCTAGTAGAATATTAATAGAACCCGGGTCGCTGGGAACCACACTAAAACGTGGCTGTCCGGTGGAAATGGGGAAAGGTTGCCGAAGTGGAGCGAGCCAACAACATCATATAATATGTACATATAATTCATTGAAACTAATTCAAAATTGGAACGAATTCAGAACAAACATGACAATAATTGGTTGAAATTAAGGAAAATACTGAAATTTTAAAAAAACATTCCATTTTTGAAAATGGAGACGATTTCCAAAGTCAATAAAATCATAAGCATTATTTTTTTTATTTTTTTTTTTTATTTCAAATAAAATTTACATAGGATGATACATATGTTATTTCAACCGCCACAAGGGATGCCCTTTTGCTATGGCGGGGATATATATATCAAACATACTAATTTCCGCTGTCTGTGAGGTGTACTCAAATTTGCTAAGAATTCAAGTTTCATTTTCAAAATTTTGAAATAACTGATTTTTCGGATAAGCGATGATGTAGGTGTACCTGTAATTATTTTATTTTTATTTTTATTATTAAGAGATAATACTTGTGTATTTAAAGTTTTTTTATAAATTTTTGACAGATTTACCTGACGTGTCATTTCAGATAAACAAATTTTGAATTGAAAGTTTAAACTTGGAGAATATACGACTTTACACGTAGAGAACACTGTATTAAAAACAATGCATATAGCATGATTTACAGTTACTATTTTATCATCAATTACCTTTGATATTATTACATTTATCTCTCTAATCTGTCAACAAAAGAAATTATATTTTAAAGAAAAATGACAATATTTGTTTTTGATAGGCAATGAGATTCACTAATTCTACAATAAATTTAAATATTCCATGATTTTTCACGGGTCTGCGTTAATTTATCACAAGAACTATGTATTTCTCAGTTGGAATGAATTCGTATATAAACGATACCAATGGGATATAATAGTAGAACACCAAGATTCGTAGAAAATATATATTAAGTATATATTTGTATAAACACCTACTTCACGTTCCATTTTTTAAAAGGTTTTAAAGTGTTCCAAAGTAGAGCCAACCGACCAAAAAATATATATATATCTATAAAACTATATTAAAATTGGAACGAATTTCCATTCAATGGGATGGAAAAGGTGAAAATAACACAATATTACACATCATTTCCATTTTCATAAACCACAATGACCTCACCACACCGTTTGTCATCCCCAGACAATCGACTACCACGAGTCAATAGATAAATTGCCCAATTAATAATTAATAAAGGACTGAATTCAAATGATATTTTATTCAAGATAACTAATAGATAGTACAGGAAAATTTAAAAAAAATTGCGCATAAATATTAGATTCAAAAATATAAAGCAGACACTAGTTCGATGAGTTCTAGCGCTATGAATTTCTCAGATCTTTTTTATCCGGAATTTAAAGGTCACCGGAGATGTTTTCAATTCTGATAATGCCTTCAGAAGGCGAAACAGCTGTCACGCGTAATAATAATTACACAGCAGAACTTGTTTAAAAATAAACTGTTTTTATAAACCCAATAACAATATTATTGAATATATAAAAAATAAAATGGAGTTCTACAAATTAAACTTAATAACAATAAATAAATTAATTTTCATGTTTTGTGAAAGATCTTTTCAAGTTCTGTTATAATTTCAGTTCTGTCAAACAACTGGTCTATAGTAAAATAATAACAGAACTTTCACAGAACCCGAAAATGAACTTTGAAATTTGATGAATTTATTTATTTCATCTCACTATACATAAACCACGTTTTTTCTCACAACAAATTAACCTCACTAGTACTCAGCTTATATCGAGGTTAACAATTAAAAATTGAGTGAAGCAAACGTAGAGTAATCACGTACATTAAGTAATACTACATACAGACACAAAATATTTAAAAAATAAATATGTATTTGATGAGTTACAGATGGGTAATTTGACAGTATATTGAAACCATATTTGAACCATAACTACTTATCTATCATTATTTCCAAGAAGAAATAAGTAGATAATAAAGACAGCTAGGGTGAAATTTATTTTTTAGCAAATGGGACTTATTTAAATCTTATTATTTAAGAAAGGACAAGGATGAAAAAAAATATTAAGACAATCGTCTGACAATACAAACATCTTAATTAACTTTTTAAATTTAACTAAGGAATTGGTAGACTTAATATGATTTGGAAGAATGTTAAATATAAGTGCTGCCCGATATAAATTGTTTCTATGACCAAAAAAAGTTTTAGTATGTACCGCTACAAAGTTCAATGTAGTGCCAATTCTAGTTGCACGCGTTTGTTGTGTTCTTTCAGCAAATTTAGTATTGATAAAAAAAAGACAAAGTATTTGAGTGATATATAGCTGTTCAATGCATATAACATTACATTCCTTATAAAATAGGTTAGATGAATACCAGAATTTTTTTAACAAATAATTATAAGCAATAATTAGTCTCCTGAAATATCAATACAAATTGAAAATATCTCCTGACCGTTGGCGGCATTTATTTTTACTCGGGAGACATTTAGACATTTTCAATTTGTATTGATATTTCAGGCGACTAATTATTGCTTATAATTATTTGTTATCCTTTATGCTATGCTTAAAACCTTGTCTAATAAACATTAGTTTATCATTAAAAGTAGATGACTTAAGGATCAATTATTAAAATTCTGTGAAACAACCCATCCTTAATATTCAAAACTGTAGCCGGTTAAACAACTACTAACTTTTTGAAAATTTCGTGCTAGATATCATTGTAAAACCTATCAATAACGTTATTGTTCCTAACCAACATGGCATCGTCAAAGGTCGCTCTACCTTAAGTAATTGAATGATTTATGAAAATTACATATCTGAATCCCTTGGTCTCAAACAACGAGTAGATACTATATACACCGATTTAATTAAAGTTTTTGACATGGTTTTACATCACATACTTATATATAAACTCTAATTGTTGGGCATCAATGGTAAATTATTGAAATGGATTATTTTTAGTTTAATTAATTCTGTATAATCTTATATATTTGAGGCCACAAGTAGGTATCCTCAAGGGTCATACCACGGTCCAACATTTTTCTAATTATTAATCAATGACATTGTTGACCACTTCCAAAATGTTGATGTCCTACTATTTGCAGACGACTTATTAAAAACATATAAAAGAACACGAAATGTATACGATTGCCAAATTTTACAGACTAACTTCATCAATGGTGTGAACAAAATGCTTTATTTTTGAACATTTAGAAATGTCAAGTAATATGATTTTCTAAAACTCATTACATGAATATACATAAAATAGTATTGCATTAACTAGTATTACATTTACATTTACTAGTGTTACAAATTCGCGACTAGGGTGCAATATTCGATGAAAACTTGACATTCATTGCACACCTTAACCGTATAATCAATAAGCCTTTAAAGATGCTTGGCTTCCTTTGCAGAACTTAAATTGATTTTATATCCTTAGATTGTATGGATACGCTCTATATTTCAGTAGTTAGAAGTCAAGTGGAATTATAATTCACTAATTTGTCCCCTTTGTATAAAGTTCACCCAAAAATTATAGAACGAGTTCAGCACAAATTTCTTACATACATTTTAAGCTCGAAATTCCAGTTGAATACATTAATTACGTCAGTTTGATGAATCGATGATATAAAATGACTATATTAACAGAAAATTAAAAAAAAATAAGAAATTAAAAAAATCTTAAATAAAAATACTGGTTTTATGTTTTTTCACCCGAATAAGTAAAGCATGAAATGAAATATACTAGTACTTCAGTAGTCAATAACTTAAGGCCTTCTTTTTAACTAATATAAAATATGTTGGTATGTAGAACAATCTGCAGATTCCTTTGATTTTAATCTCCCAAGAATTCAATGAAAATGACATGATATTCGAAATTACGTTCATATTTAATGATTTGCTTGACGTACAGAGCAAATCTTTATAATAATATGATGAAGAACGTGATGTAGAAGAGCAATTGAAGGACATCAAACGAGTTCTTACCTGTACAATTAATTTCTAAGGTTAGGTTTTCAATTTCACGATTTATTTTATTCCAGCTTTTGAAAATAATACCTTTGAAATATGTTACCTATTCATAACAAACGCGTAATATACAAGCAATACCTTTACATACAAATTGCCTGTACATTCCAAGACTGAAATGAAATAGTAATCATCCAAATTTCCCTCCAGTCTGACAAGTGATTGATTGATTTCTTAGCAATTTCCTGGAAAAACGTCTAAAGATGTCTGGAGTGTGAGATAGATCAAAAGCAGGCAATTTTTTTTACATGGTATTCATTATGCGATCAATTCCTGTGTGCAAACTTGCATACTTAAGTTGAAATAAAATGTAGCAAGAGAAAGAAGGTCGATAGCGTTGGAGGGAAGGTAGTTAAATGATTTATTGGCTTACGTGAAATATCGCAGGTGGATGGGTGCAATAAAATGGAGAGTACTTTAAAAAATCTGGCAGGGCCGAGTGAACTACCTGTTAAATGGAGAATAACTCTTTTAGTGAAATTTCCAGCGCTCTAGAGGAAATAGGTAAATTTATTGATCGATTTTTCAATGATTCATTTTAGTTGTAAAGTAGCCTTTTCTGAATTTTAGTTTGCCCTTGACCAAAAATTCTATACCCACCAAACTATTATTATTTTATATATTTGATAATTATTTCATTCACCCAGGTTGTGTCATGTATACCTACATAAATGGATAGAAAATATTTTTTTGCAGATGTTTTTATATATTTAATGTGGTTCCATGATAACTCAACACAGTGACAATTCAACACACTTTTAAAAAGTGATATAAAGTCATTAGAAACGATGAATTTTTTTTTCTTTTTAACCTAACCTAACCTACATAACCCAGTTAATAAAGTTTTTGTTTCATCACTTTTCATGACTTTATATAACTTTTTAAAGATGTGATGAATTATAATTGTGATGATTTATCCGGTTACCATTTAATGCATGTATATCAATATATTATAAAGATGACTAACTTATTTTATTTTTCCATTAGATTTGGGTTGTTTGAAGATATTACCTCTCTCTGATTGCATTGCACAATCACGGAATGATATTTTAGAAATTCTATGTAGTATATTTAATGTTTTCAGAATCTTAGAGTCCGGGGGTAAAGTAGGCTTACTTTGGGAGTAAATTCTACATGATGGTAGAAGTAAAAACAATAAAAGCTTTTTATTAATTATTGAAGGCAAGATTAGCGATTTCTAAACGAAAATCTGAAATAATAAAATCAGAAAAGGATACGGTCACATCATTTATGTTAAGAATATTTATTTATCATGTAAACAATTCAACATTTTAACCTAAAAAACTAAAACGTTTAAAACATAAAAAGTTTGAATTTTGAAAAAAGCAATTACCCACTGAAGTTAGCGCTTTAGTTAGTCACTTTATCCCCTGCATAGTTACATAAAAGATGTATTTTTAATGTGCTTAAGAATTGTCTTTATATATAAATCATTATTCTCCTGAAATAGAACATTTTAAGAGAATGCCTCATTGAAGTTTCGTAAACTTTCCACTTAAAGCACTTTCATGTACAAAGGTGTCTTTTCTCAAAAACCCTATCTAAACTAAGTATCAAAATTGACTTAAATGAGTTTATTTTAACATCATGTTTATATCGCAAGGGTAAAGTTCCATCTCGAAATAAATAACACCTATCTTACTTATTAGATTATTTTGCGCCCGTTCAGCGTTGCTATAGTTAAGCCGGACTTAATCCCGGTTTGAAGACCTTTTTAACCGTGCCGTGGTAAAAAGTCCAGTTTTTCGCTATTCCAATCTTATGGGCTTCGTAATATTTACACCGCGATTCTTAAATCTTCTATTTACAAGTGTTCCTCACGATTTTGATTCTGGTAAAAATCCAGGCCAAAAGTAAACACTTTCACCTAAAATTAGAATAAAGCTCCCAGCTTTTGCGTTCACAAATAATACGTGAATATTTGTGACAAGGCGTAAAAATGACTCTTTCTTTCTCGAGGGAGTGAAAAACAGATCTATAACGTAAACATTGTTTGTAGACCCACAAAAAATATATGATTTATTCCTTAAAACCATTTCGTAAATGGTAGGTACTTAATTGTGTACTAAAAAAATAAATTCATTTCCACGTGGATGATTGATGGACAAAGTTATTTCAATTTTTATTTGTTTATGTGAAAGGAATAATTTATTTATCAATGAACGGTTCGAAATAAAAATTATTTAGTGATTTCACTTCACGATACAGTATTGAAGCCTCTCCCATTTTCTCATAAACGACGAACATAACCAAATACACGGAAACACAGGGAGATATGGTACGGAAGAGTGTGGGCTATCGCTGATCTACGACCAAACTGAACGGACTATTAAAGTGGTGGAGCCAATGGAAGTTATGCGTCGGGCATGTAGGTAGATAAAGGCGGGGCGCTGCAGTGCTTAGTGAACGATGTTGTGACTAGTTTATTACTAATAAAGCTTCATGGCCGATCTCACCGTTTTTTCTAATATATGTACGTAGCGATTAATACAATGGAGCTATCATCTTAAGCCTACGACTGGCTGGTGATTTCTGCTTGGTTCAAGGCCGTGCACTCGCTTTTATAGGCAGTCGGCGGTAGATCCTTCGGTAGTTAGCGGGAAGGAAAGCCTCTGATTGTTTACTGCTCACCCTCCCGCTCACAGTTTTGAGTTGTGTGTACAATTGGAGATCTACAATGACCGCCGTTTGTTAACAAAGATGCAGTCTTATGGTGGATATACATACTGAATATCTACGAGCCGACGGTTTGCATATTGGGACGTCTCTTTTTTTCGTGGAACCGCGAACACAAACCGCGATCCATGGAAACGCAACAAACTAGCAGGTGGCCGCAGTAGTGCCGTACACACCTGCCGATACATTTCACGTCCACAGGCTGTAAGCGAGTGTGCGCGTGTTGTTCGTATCGCTTCTCTCCTTTATTCTACATACAGTTGGCTCTCGCCCGAGGCGTAGGGACCCGCTCGGTGGGTGTACACAGTCGTATTTCAAACTGCTACAGACATCATAAGTTAGTATATAATTTTAAAGAAGTGTGATAAAAAAAAAATTATAGACAAGAGTTTGAAAGTCCGCTAATATTGTTATTAGCATTATTATTTTTTACATTAAATCCACTCAAGATAAAAATAATTTCCCTCTGGCCTATGTCATATTTGGGGATGCTGTGTAGAGGGTATTTTTTAGGAGACAGAGGAGTGAATATGAGTATTGAAGAGACCCATGTTGAAAGAGGGAGGAAACACTTAATCCGATAAACCGTTCTACAGACGAGTTGTTGAACCAAGAACTAGTCATAGGAGCGACCAAGGTAGCTAGCACAGTCAATCGATAATGGTTTTGATTATAGGTACCTTGATATCTTTGCCAAGCATGAGAGCAGACCACCAACTAACAGGCAACAGTTGGCAGGGGCATATTCCAGATTGGAATATACTCTCAGTATTGCCCTGTTTTAAGACAAAAATTCAGAATTGAAACATTTGGACGGTTGGGAGAGGTTGAGAGCGGTTAAAACTCCTGTGCGGTATATACTCGTAGTTTTTCAACTGTAAGAATGTGGTATATTTTATGATATGTATTAATGACTGCCTCCGTGGTCGAGGCTCTCGACTAGCAATCCGGGGATCGCGGCTTCAAAATCCGGCGTGCGCAAGTAAATTTTAATATATTAATTTATGTTATTTCACAAACTATTTGTTTAAAACAATAAATAGACACACTTTCCAGAGTCACCAATTCCCATGTGACAAATATGTTCGACGTGTATTTTACATGTTTCCCGATTACGCATCGGTGCTGAAAGGTTTAACGGCGCTAATTTCTCGGAGCATCTTCCATTGAAATACCGGTAAAACAATGACAGCATTCGCACCTGACGTATGTGCTCTAGAGATTGCATTCCGTTTGTTAAGATACCTTATATAACATTCTCTAGCCTAACAAACGGTTGCAATCTTTGAAACACAGACGTCAGGTGCTAATGCTGTTATTGTTCTACCGGTATTTCATTGGAAGATGCTCCGAGTTTCACGAGTCTCTTCAAGACCCGCGTTCCGTTGTGGGGTTAATAGTTAGGACGGATTGTTTCGGAGAACTTGAACAATTCTTCAAATTTCAAAGTTTATTTCCAAGTTCTGTGAAAGATATTTTTAAGTTCTGTTTTTATTTCAGTTCTGTCAAGCAACTAGCCTATAATGATATAATAACAGAATTTGAATAGGACTTTCACAGAACCCGTAAATGAAGGTTGAAATTTGATGAATTGTTCAGATTCTCCGAAACAACCCGTCCTTAGGACGGGTTGTTTCGGAGGATTTGAACAATTCATCAAATTTCAACGTTCATTTCCGGGTTCTGTGAAAGTCCTATTCAAGTTCTGTTGTTATATCATCATAGGCTAGTTGCTTGACAGAACTGAAATAAAAACAGAACTTGAAAAAATCTTTCACAGAACCCGCAAATGAACGTTGAAATTTGATGAATTGTTCAAATTCTCCGAAACAACCCGTCCTTAATGTATAAAGTAGGAATCTTTCAAATTCTGCCTACCCACCAATCTAGGGAAATTTTTGGGTCTGCCATCAATAACCGCCATTCAGTTATGGAATGTCGGGGGATTTTGAAGTTGAAAGAGTTTATTTTGAGCACCGATATAATCATACATTTTGGATTGTATGATTTCATATGGATTATCGCAAGTTTATTGGAGAAATATTTTAGGTTAGTACTTTATTAAAACATTTTTCAGCTTGCTTTGAAATCAAAGTATTAAACAATTAATGAGGGTAAATGGCTTGAAGATTTTGTAACTACCTCATTTGAGAGCAATGTCTTATTTTTACTAATTTAAAAGATTTATACACATGTAACATCATTGCGTTCAATACAATAATTACCAGGGTGAGGTAAGATAGTTTGAACTAACAGCTGGTGGTTACTATTGATATTGATTGTTATTCACGATATTCATGAAAATCTTATCCTATCTAATATTATTGCTGACTTTAGGACTTAATTATATAGTTTCCAATTTTAATTTAGTAGCAATGAAATATTGTTTTTTAACACAAAGTTAATCACTGTGAAAATGTGGACCATATTCATTTGTAATACATTATTCCACCTACTTTCACATTCGGACTAATATAATGATCATTTTATAAAATACACGACCACAGGCATTTTGAAAGATCTTTTGAAGAAAATCCTAAATTATAAATGTCACCACCTTCGGCGGCTCATGACTTTTGAATGTGATAGAGTACTAAAGTTTAAAAAATTCGACATAATTGATTTTTTTTTAAAAACTGAATTTTTTGTACGGGAAATATCAATTTGGCCGTGCACCGCACGAATTTACTGAAAATCTTCATTCAAAAAACAGAATTTTCGAAAAAAAATAAGACTTTTTCGGCTACACCAACATCAATAATGCTATTTTTTGTAATATTAGCATTTTAGTACATCCAAAAGTCACGAGCCGCCACTGCCTCGAAACGCCCTCCTTTTTTAGTAGGTACCATTGAAGAATACACATTGGTAACCATGGGAACAATATCGGCGTCTGCCGCCATTGTGGACGCCCTATTTGAACAGAGTAAATTACCTACCGGTGTGTCAAGTCCACTCCTGACTTCCACGTAAAGCAGTTACGAACAATCATTTAATATAATGAGCTTGAGATAAGCGAAACCTGGTTGGCTGTCTTTTACTAATTCAATAAAAGAGATGTATTAAAAAGTGTGTTTTTTAAATTAATTAAAAAAAACTGTAGTTCATTATTTTAAGTTTTTTTATGGATGTTGTTAAAGTACCTCAGAGTGATGTTACCCGGATAATAATTAATCACTCGCTTTAAATATCCCACGCACCCTTATATTATGTATCCCGTAAGTAACAAAATAGAGCCTGTAAGTATCACGATTAGCGACGTTAATTACGGGGGGTTGAAAGAGCCTTAAGAGTATGAGCACGACACTGACAAAGCTCTTCATTCTCTCGTCTTTCCGATCTCTCAACAACCCCTTGAGGGCATCAACAACACCTTGACCAATTAAGGGGGTTAGCTTTTTTAATGATGTCCCTCCTTCATTTAAATAACGTGATATTAATAATATAAAGTATTTTAAATGTTTTTGTATTACTTATTGTTTTAACGATGAATTTGTATTGATAAGTGATAGTTTAAACTGTTCTAATTGATTAATATTTTTTTTTAATCAACCGATTCTGTTAGAAGCAATTTGTGTGCATAATTGCTTCCTCTATCTTAAATGACTGTTCTTTAGAACGTAGTCGTCAAATAAGAATACTGTGTTTCTTCATCAAATGCGTTCAAAAGATCTAAGCATATTTAGTATCGGTGCATACCACTCAACCAGATGCGTACCTAACTAGGTACGGGGTTGAAAACAGCATGAAAATTAGTAATTTTTAAAACTGGTCGAAATTATGTTCAACAGTTCGGCTGTGGAAGGAAACAACAGATGGTGAAAATAAATATGTGATTTTCATGAACAACATAATTAAGTACATTGTAAGTAAAAAATATAATTTTAAAAGTTTTTTAACCTCCATGTTCTAAGTTTAGAAAAGCTACCGCATGTTTTAAAATACACTTTAAAGGTTGCCGCATACATATCACCCCGGCACCAGATCAGCATCGCCTCAGCTCGAGCTGTTCAGATTTTGTTGTATAAAACTACACACTGCAACGCACACTAATCAGCATTGTAACGAAATCGCCTTGCCTCGGACAAGTTAGTGAATAGTGCTGATAGATATGTGTGTAAAGTTTCTTAAAAAACAATAATATTCAAATTTCCCTTAGATAATCAGAGAGTTTTCATTAATGATAGCTATTTTTTATTAAAACACAAATAACTTTGTTTACATCACTTTATTTCGATACAAAATCTCAACATGTTTCATGAACCAAGTTCACTTCATCAGGAGCATGTTTCATGAACCAAGTTCACTTCATCAGAGTATACTTGCGCTCCTGATGAAGTGAACTTGGTTCATGAAACATGCTCCTGATGAAGTGAACTTGGTTCATGAAACATGTTGAGATTTTGTATCGAAATAAAGTGATGTAAACAAAGTTATTGTGTTTCAATAAAAAATAAATAATGCCATCACACAGTGAAAAGCAGTTAGAAGAAGTTTTCTTCGAAAAATTAATGATAGCTACTTTAATTTTTAACATAAAATGTATTATTTGAATTTTCCTTAAAGCCAAAAGCTCCCTCACAGCAGGAGTCGAGATAACTTAATTATTGCGGGAATGGTTGTTTTGTATGCTCAAACCACTCCAATATTAATGGCAGGCAATATTGAGGATCTATTTTACCAGATTTTCCATAAAATATTTAATCAATATTGAGCGGCAGCCCTCGGTGTTTTTGCTTTCTCAAAATCACAATATTGATTTCAAACATTATAACTTAATTATGACCGTTATTCATGTTCTTCTTGGTATAAGATTTCGTAAAACTTATGTTAAATTTAACTGAAAATTAGAAATGCTATAATACAGATTGTTTATCGTTAGGTTTCGTTAATTTTCCATGAAAGTCTTGTGGTACCGATAAAATAAATTAATGAAAGTTTTATTTTTTTAAATTCCACGTTTTTTTTTCAAAGAATGAAATTTTGAATTAAGATCAATGAAAAATATATGAAAATATGTTTTCTTCCTTAAATTTACCCATTATGGGAAATTAAACCATATTTAGTAGGAATATCATTATGTCTAGTGATATATTGCTAAAAAAATAATTTGTTTCTAAATTATCCAAAATATTTATATTATAGACACTACGTATTATTTAGATTAAATAAATAACTTAACACAAGCTTAAAATGCACCAGTTTCTATTTATATTGGTTTCTGCGAAACCGCACAAGAGTCCCAGCTGCTCACAACCGTCTGTAGCCAGTGAGTCTATGGCATCCTCAATTGGGGTATGTTGTGAGGCTGAAGGTAGTAAGTAGGGGAAGGAGATGTGGAGGAAGAATGGTGGTCTTTCACTAGGACGATACTGAGAGTAACTTCCACTCTGTAATATATGTCCGTAGCAGGGTGAAGTGAGAAAAAAATATATTTAATCATAGGTAACCATTGTTGACAGAAGAAAATATAGCCTCTTATACAATTTATCGCACGAGTCTTTCAGTTAAATCAGAGACCGCTAATTCCTATTCACGTGAACAGATCTGTTTTGTTATGACAGACAATACGAAAAATACTTTTCCAAGTAGAGCGAAGCGTGTATCCACAAATGGAACTCTATTGTTCTCCAGTCATCCGTTAAAATCAATATGGTTTTGGTTCCCTTACTTAATGAATTCTTCATATTCAATCTTATTATTATGACACCAGCCTGTTTTTTACATTGACTTGATTAACGGGTTATTACAATTTTTTAAGTATAAAAGAACAACCATGAATGGAGAGAAATTTTACAATGGTATCATATTCTAAAAAAGTTAACTTTTGAGGTTTTTAAGAAAGACAAAGAAATTACGAAGTGTAATCCTTTTATCCAAAGAATGATTTCAAACGTTAATTTGAAATTGGTAAATAGAATATCTGGTAACGCTTGATGAATTTGTTAAATTACTCTTTTAGGAATCCCGGAATCAGGGTAATCATTAATTTTTCAATTTAAAGTTTGCCGAAATGAATCAATTTGGTTTACTTAGCTTTATACCGCTTAAGATATTACTGTCAACGTTTTCACTTAGCCGGAGATGCTGCTTCCTTTTCTCAAAGAAGTGAGATAACTCTTTGTTCGTCGGATGAGATAATACTGAACAAGTTATTTCATTTACTATAATGAGAAAGGGGTTTCTCTATATTAGTGGCCTCGTTTTCTCTTTTCAGCATCGAGGAATATTCTTATTTAGGATTCTTAAAAAAATATGAGGATATCGCTTGTAAAATGACCTTGAAAGTTACTTTAATATTTGGCTTAGAAAGTATTCTTCCCATTTTTTTAAAGTTTTACTAAAATTTCACCCTTGATACGGAGCCAAGCATTGACAGATTAGGTTATAAATAACTTATAGGTGTGTTGTAAGACTTTGTGACATAAGTTGACTTGAAACAGTTGTCCAAAAAATAATGTCAAGAAATGTCATAAGATTACGAAAATCGAATTAAAGTGAAATTATGAAAGCCAAAAACTCTTGTTATGAAAAGATGGAATTACCCAATATATATAATTTGAATGATCTTTGAAAAAAAATCGTATGAAAAATACAATTCTGTAGTTCCCCCCTCTAACGAAGTTAACAATGAAGACTTATATTTAGTAAAGGACACTCTTGTCTGCAGAATTGTTTGGGAAGTTCCGAAAGTTTAGAGGACTTACAAAACTTACCTTTTATACTGCAATGGAATTTCGTCGTTTTGTTATCCTATAAAATTTTATTATCCTCCTTCAAAAAGTTTGACATTAATTTTGAGGAATTTCGAAGTTATCTCTCAAATTAAAGATCTGAATAATAAAATAAATTTTTGTTTATTTATTACTTTAATAAGAGAATTCTAAGATTTTTTGTTGAAATTGTTATTTTGAAGGAATTTGTACCTACTAGAATTTTGAATAGTTGGGGAATGTTTCTGACAGGGATTCCATGAAATGCTACCCAGTAGCTGAATAGCGAAAAAATTTTCCACTAACTTTCAAAATATTCTAACGGAATTCCACAGAAATAAGGTTTTCTTCAATAGTATGTAAAAATCCGTAATATTGAACGTATTTTTCATATTTCGAATTTTCATTGGTTAAGATTCATAAGGGAGACGGTTGCAGATGGTCAGTTTGGCAATCTAAAGCTTTTCAACACCCTCTTGGGTTTTAGGCATCGTAGGGGTCATGAAAATTTAACTGAATTTCGGAAAGCTTATTGTAAAGTAGAATCAAATATTTCAAATGTCCTCGCTGCGGTAGAACAATGTGAAGACTAAAGTAAACTTAATGGTTTTACAAGTTTTTGTATATTTAAGGATCTGATGCCAGTGCTGAAATAGATTTAAAATCAGTAAATTAATTTCCAAATTTGTCCAAAAAGAGATTAAAGCTTTTTAGAGAATAAGCGAAGAATCATTCGTTAAAATATATTATTTAAAAGAAAATGTATTTATAGCAAAAGAGATCGTTGTATTTATAAATATTGCTGTATTTTTACCTACGTCTATTTTCCAACTCCCGAGAAGCGGTGATTTTCCAAATCGGTCACCAATGAACTAAAAGCACGGTAAATAACTCCCAATTTAACTAGTAATGGGAGACGTGTAAGTATTTGATTAGCAGTTCCCAAAAATCACGTCCAAGGCGGTAAGATGCCGTTTCTTTAAGTATTTAATTATCAGTTCATCAGTAAGTGGATTAAAACGGTTCGAAGCTCTCTCTTTACGTAAAACTTCCTGTATGTAACACTACCTTTTGCTGTGAAAATATGTACAACGTACTAATTACTCATCAAGTGTAAAATTGTACCAGAACCGTCTGAAATAAGTGAGAGGAGGTTTAGGTAGCTCCTCACTTCGTTGCACACAACACAATTGACCCAATTGGAGCACGGTTTTATTCCTCCCACTCCCGTGAGTGGTTCAATGAGAACTCCAAACATATTATATAAATGATATTGGCGTAAGTATCTACTATAATGTTTTTCATTTGAGAGTGTGCTATTCTCTAGACTCAAGTTCTACACCAAGTAAAAATAGTATAATTTCATTCGATAATAAATTTTCCTGTTTCTTGTTTTTGTTCGGTGTTTTAGATGGGTAACGAAGTGAGGATTCTAGATCTCCAGTGCTATGTACAAACTAGGTGAGATCGTTAAAATTTTTTCCCCCATATGTGGTGGTAATATTCTGGACGATTTATTTGATATCTGTTGTATTTAAAAATGATTACTGTTCTTGTTTTAGTATGGTGACAAGAATTAGTGCCGCGAGATTCTAGATTCATAAAATCTTATATACACAAACGAGATGATATTATCTGGTAGCATTTTTTTAATGGACCATTAATTTGACACTTATCTTGAGCTCGCGGCATTTGCATAAGTCCAAAACGTTTAGTTCAAAGTGATGGATCACTTGTATTAGCAAATGTCAGTTAAGAGTCTCTGCAAATTACCTCCTAGATCCACGTGACTTGTGAGTAATGCTTTGTCTTTTGGGATATAGACACATAATAAAAATCTCGCTCACTCTGCAATTCTGAAAATATTTGTTGTTACTAGTTGTTAGTCAAATGATTCAGGTCAACAAACATTATTTATCACTACTTTTCTTAAAACTATTTACGGAATGTCCATCGAACAAAAAAACTCAAAACACCAAGAATGCTATGTAAAACGATGAATCCACTTTCTTAACGAATATTTTTATTAGCTGTATGATTGCAAGATTTTAGGAGAATAAACATAATGTTGATAGCTCTCAGTAGAAGTACGAAATAGTTAAAAATGACGTAAATTGGTGTGGTTGAATTAGCTCAGTGGTCAGAGCACTTTCCGGCAAGAAAGAGGTCGTGGGTTCAATTCTTAGATGCGACTGAATCCTTTTCTGTCTTTTCTCTTTCATATTTTTCGTTTGAGAGTCGTTAATTTTGTCTCCGATGATTAAATTTATTTCAATTTGAGGTTTGACTTATTAATTATTCCAAAATTAAATTTAAACAAAAAAATTGTCATGTGACAGATTTTGATACAAAAAATTCTCAAATTCAGGGATTGAAATGCAAACAAAATGAGAAAGTATTTTTCAAATTCGTTTTTCGTCAAAATTAAACTTTTTTTGATTTCTTAAATATGCATCAATTCTCTGAAAATTTTGGACACATCCGCCCTATATAATATTTTTGTTTTTTTTCAGTATATGTATAATATTTTTGCTACGTTTTTATGGCATATATATAATAAGTTAAATAAATACCGGGACTATTTTCGTCCAAAAGGGATATTAAAAAGCTTTTTGTTTACAAAATAGAGTTTGATCAATATAGTTTTTTAAAACTTTTATCGAATAAAATGAGAGAGTATATTGCGGATTTTGAAAAACATCTATTTTCAATTAATTAATTAAAAATCATAAATAAAAATAATTCAAGCTTGCACTATAGTAAATTGCATTTAAGCCTTATAAAATATTGGTATATTAAAATGAATAAGAACCCACGCGCCTGGTAGTTATTTACAAAACGTGCTTCTCAATAATTAATAATTACTATTGTTTTTACAATGAATTTTTGGAATGATAAATAAACAGGGGACTACGAATTGTAAATGATCTATTGAATACGTGTTAATTGATTATCAAAACGAAAATGCTAATTATTAACAGCGAACACAATGCAAAATGAATTTTAATGACATGTGCATTTATAATTCGCGAATTTCACAAACCAGTGAATATTTTAGGCCATTGATTTTGACGCTTATTTCACGGAGTACAATTAGGTAAACCGAATCCAGCTTCTTCGAGTAACACAAAATCATACCTTTATTACCTCGCCCATGTATGCCACAGACATAAAATATGTGTTTGTGCGATACATGTATGCCTATGTAGTTGAGCCACAAGAACATGATATAAATTATAACGAAATAAAAATATGGTTTTGAGCGTAACTCTAAAAATCTGTTTTCGGAGTTGTAGTTGTCTGTAATAACCCCACGAATTATAGTCGATGATTTTTAGTTTAAAATCCATTAGTAGTTGGCACTCAATCTATGTATGGAATGACAACAGCTAAGTGATTTAACACGTCCATATGTCCATATCATGCATTACCAAATAATGACTTAATGCCGCTTTAACGCAATGGTATCATAGGTCATTATTGAATGTCACATAATTGAAAGAGCAATACTATATATATGTGGGTGTCCTCTTAAAGTTTCAAAATAATACCCTACATTAAAATAAAATGAAGGGTACTACGAACGAGTCGATGTGGATGGAGTGATTCATTGCGATGATGTTGTAAAATTAAGGAGACCTACCTACAAGTTTAAGAAAATGTACACAATTTAGTTGCATGCGTTCTCGAAAACCATAAAAAAATACAGATTATGAATGATATAAGAATTAAATAACTTAGTTTGCTACCAACTATTTGAGTATAAAATATAAACCAAACGGTATCGATTCGACCTAATCCTTAATCTGAAACAGTTTTTATAAAACATACATAGCATCAACACCAAATCCAATAAAAATGAATTTATGAACAGAACCGGCAATTGGTAAAACAAAAACCTTGCAAATATAGACATACATGCTGACATATTCACTGCTAGTTACTATCGTTACAAAAGTTCATTGTATAACAATTTATGTATGAATAGCACAAAATCATAATGATTAAATTAATTCTATCTTATTTTATATTAAAATCGCAAATTTATTATTTTTTAATTTCAGTTGCGAGGCAACATTCCCTCATCCCTTTCCTCCCCCATCCCGCCACAACACCAAAACCTGTCTCCCACTTCCACATCCGTCCAGGAGGGCGATTCTCGTTCTTTTAGCCTTAAGCTAAATGATAGCATTCGTCAACGACTGCTATCGTTTGCGAAAGATAGCTGTCCGTCGCTTGTAACATCTTTTCTTAACTATTAAGCGATTCTCGTTCTTCTGATAGCCTTACAAGTTCGATTTTGGAGAGACCTAGTAAAAAATCCTAAAGAAGCGTGGTTAAGAGCATCTACGAAATTGTTAAGAGATTATTGAAATCACAAATTGGTGAAATATAATTAAGTGACGCAAGGTTTCTAACTAAAACTCAAAAAAACAAATACTTTGTATTATAATGCATTTTAATAACTGCTTATTGTATTTATGAATGACATAAATAAGCCATTTATCGAAGATTTACGTTTTGTGAAAAGGTACTTACCTCGCTGGATAGTAATGACTTTGTTACAGATTCACCACTTCTAAAGTGACGTTTGCTGTCAAACTAACGCTGCCGAATGGCGCTAACTGTCACCCAAGTTGATTTAAGAATGAAAGGGATTCTTATTTCGTTGTGGTTAACTTCAAAACCCACAATTTCGAGCGCCAGCCATTCTGCAGCCATTTTATCTGAAACTTATTATTATTTATGTAGAAATCCTCAATGGTATGTGTAGTTTATTGTAAATTAAATCACTTATCTGGCTTTCGACATGTTACGTAATTTACAAACATCGCAATTACCTGATTCAATTCATTTAATAGCATTATTGTGCCACAAACAAGTCACTAATCATGTTTACAGTCAATACTTACGATAATATTAAGTTTTCTCTTGTTAAAACTACGCAAATAATGCTAATTGTCAAAACGTCACAATTAAATGAAGCAAATTCTCCGCGAACGCTAGCGTTCGGCCGCCGAAAGACAGGTCTAGGGGTACCCTTCGCGTAAGGCTAAAAATTTTGGCGCGCAATCGAAAATCTAAGGATTCCATCTGTCAACGAGAGAACCGGAATCGCTTCATACGAATAAACCGAGAAAAATCGTTAATTTGAATGTAAGGACGATTTTAGTGTCGTTAAGTAGAACGAGAATCGCCCTCCTGTATACTTAAAAAGACATATATTCTTGTATAATGCATTATACAGGTGTATTACATTTGTTCTACTTCCATTTTATACTTGTTGCATAGTTTGTCTTTTAAATTTGTTACTTAGTCCTGCTTTTTATATACTAGTCTACATTCACTAAATACTTAGTTTTATATTACCAAATCAACCATCTGGGGATATTTATATTTCAAATAATAAAAAAAATAATAATATAATTGGTCTGTTTCTTTTGCATCCTTCTTTGTATATTTAATTAAAATTAAGACTGTTAATGTTCCATAAAACAAATAAATAAATAGCATCATCAAAGATGACATAGACCTCGGGGGAAATTATTTACCTCTGGGTCTCCTGTGTCGAGCTAATGTAAAAAAAAACTAATTTCTAGTACTGATACTGATAATGATTTTGACACTGGTGTCATAAAACACCGATGAAGGTTCATGAATCGTAACTTGTTGGTTTATATATTACTCTCAAATAATGTGGTATTCATACTAAGTAATTTTATTCTAATTATAATTATGTAAACACATAATGTGATTAATATATGTGAATATTCATTATTAATGTGTAGTTATAATGAATATGTAGTTTAGGAGCTAGTTTCATTGGACACGAGATGCGTGATGCGTGATTTGTAATATAACATGCAACATGAAATTGAACATCTTGCTGACGAAAATTAATTGTATTTCTTTATCGATGTTGCTTTGCAACGTCTATCAAACTAGACCATCAATATTACAAAGCCACACTATCTAGCAGAGTCCTTGTATGAGATAATATTGAAACAATATCGTTTTCATATCTTGCCACAATTCTTTTTCTTTCATCAATTCGTTTTTATTCAACTTAAAAAGAATATTATTATTCTTTATTTAATTAACATTTACACTACTGGATATTTACTTTCTACATAAAACTATGTTTCATATAATGTAAAGTATTTAAAAATGTAAAAGATGCATCATCATCACAACCGGGACTAGAATCACGGAACTATTCACAAACCGTAAAACTGACCTAAACGAAAAACCTCTTTAGGAAACAGTCCGATACACATAGGCTTACCCAATAGATACACAATCCGCACTATGGAAAATTTATTAGAATACTGTATCGTTAGATAGTGACCAACCGAAACTAGATTTTAGCCGAAACCAAAACCGAATTTCGGCTTCTGTTCTAGTTTCAGCCGAAACCGAAATTTATTTAAATTAGTTCATAATAGTTGGTATAAAATAAAATGCGCAATTAACCCTTCAGGCCTCGGAAGCACATTACCAGCTACAAACATCATATTCCATTAGAGCCTCTGAAGGACAGATCTGACCGGGGTGTCCATACATAATAAAAGTATCTTAATTTTTATTTCTAAAATGTGTAAATAGGTGATTTGTTCGTCATTGGAAAGATAAATAATTATTCTTTTCAGTTTGTATCAAATATTTATTCCGAATCACATGGATAAAATAAACACAAAATGTTATTATTTATTGTATGCATTATAGTGTGTTAAATTTATTTTTTGTTTTTATAAACGGCATAAAAAGTGAAGTGTTAGTTTTCTCATTAATTACCCACATAAAAAGAAATGTGTTCTATAAATATTGTATTCTTACAAAATTATGGACGTTCCGAGTCAAATTTTATTTTAAACCTGAAGGGATATAAAGAAAATACACAAATTTGATGAATATTTTTTTTCAATTTCTGCACTTTTTAGTACAACTTTTGGAATTAAAAAAATGTAAAAGATCTTAAAACAATAAAAAACAAATCAATTTTTAGATAAAAGAAATACGTAACGCTTTATTCAAACGATAAAATTTAACAAAAATGAATAAAATTTTCAAATAACATACTCTTCAAACTTTGATAAGTTTTATATATCAGCTTCTTTTAATATAATGTTTAAGTTATTCTAAAGCTAGAGGTGTACACATGCGCCCAAGCAAAGCCGAACACAATCACAATTTTTTTTCTAAACTGAAACCGCGGCCGAAACTAGCCGAAATTGAAGCCGGAATTTCGGTTGGTCACCTACGCTAGAGGCCTCTGCTTTTATGTTTAAATAGGAGCTTATTAATCACACAAATGTTGTTGTTCAGGAGTTGGTTAGTTTATATTAAAATAGCTTGACTGTCTACCTCCCTCTAGTAATTAGTTTTGTCTCTCAACTAGATCACAGATTTTAACAAAATTTTATCTATATTTTTTATGTGCTCTTGGATAACATTGGAACATGTTCCCTTATTTTTTCCAGCTTTATAACCTACATAACATTAAAAAAACAACGACATTTCAACACACTTTTGAAAATATATAAAATCATTAAAAGCGATGAAAAAAACTAACCCACGTAACCTATCTAACCTAATTTTTTTTCATGACTTTATATCGCTTTTTATAGGTGTGTTGAAAGTTGTGAAAGGTGTGTTGGAAAAAAACCCCTCAAAACCAATATCATCTTTGAGGATGCAGTGTGGAGGGACTTTTTAGGGAAAGGGAGGAGAGAAAGTTTTTGGAAGGAAAAATATACGAGGGGTGGGTAGGAATCTGGGGGGTAAATCTGTCCAGGAGTGACGGAAGCATGAATCCATCCCTCCCACTATGGTGCAAGGCGATGAGTTGAGAGAGAGTCCGGCTGGAGAGGTGGGCAAACGCATCCGCCGCCAAGACCTAGACAAACCTCACCCGATGAACTAGGGCACCCCCACTAAGTCACCAAACGTAGCGAACCACTTGGGGTGACCTACGGCAGGGGTGTTGATTATCAAATAAATGGTTCCCGGGGCGGCGATACCTATACCCGCCTCCAAAATTGATTGTGCTACGGAGAGCGTCAATTTTAAAATTTTCTAAATTACGAGACGGGACTGAAAGAAAATCGTACAATACATTCAACGATGAAGTACCTTCATTGAGGAGGTTCGCCTTAGAAGAACTTAGACAACTACGGTAGAGTATACTTAATACTTATTTAATGTCTGAACAAACTCAATTTTCTCTAGTTTGCCATAGTCAAGCCGCGGTGTAAACGGTAAGGCGAACACTGGGAGGTATGTGAAAGGGGAGTGTTTGGGGTACGGGGTGGCAGGGCGCACCCTTAAGCCGACGACCCAAGGGGCTCGTTAGGTCCACTGATGGATTGGTGTCTCGTTACTGCCCCTCCCGGCTAGGGGCGCACTGGTCGGAAACCAAGGTTTTCCCGAAGGACTTGATGTATTCGATAATTTTAAGTCCTTCTTCTATTATCTTGTATGGATATTGTAAAAGCGGTTTTTTAAAGGTAACAATTTATTATATCGAACTAGCAATATTTTCTTCAAGCATGAAGTTTTATTTCACTAACCCCAAACTAGAGATGCTTTGTAAAGAGTCTTTTCAAGAAAAGGAAGGAGAGGAAGTTCTAGGTAGAACAAAGGTATGAGGGGTGGGTAGGAACCTAGGGATCAGTGTGTTCAGTAGTGGCGGACTTCTGAGTCTATCCCTACCGCTGCAGTATAAGGTGATGGGTCGAGATAAACCAGTTGGAGAGGACAAAGGGTCTCCTCAAACCAGACTCTCCCGATCTGGCACGTCACGCAGCTGATGGGTATTTTATACAGCTCACCAGATGAACCCTGCAACCAAAATCACCAAACATAGCAACTGTAAACTAGCAGAGGTATTGGATCTAACAAACGGGGGCGGCGGTACCCAAAACTGCCTCCCCAATTGAAAAAGTTCTGTGTTCTTAAGCAGTTTTTCCTTTTAATTTTATCTTGAATGAGCAGTTGGCGCTCTCGTTTTTTGTTTCAATTTAAGGCGATGCACTACGTCGTGTAATATTTTAAATTGAGCCGCTATCAATAACAACCCTTACGTAGATGGCGATAAGGTTTAAATTCACGCTTAACACCATCCGCCTGTTTTGATTTGTGCAAGAAAAAAACATGGCCAAAAAGTGCCTTTTATTTTATTTTGTAGATGTTCAGGCATAAATATTTAATTTTTTTTCGATCATTTTATAATTAACTACACAATAACATTATACAATAAAATCATAACCGAAAATGGGTTCATAAGTAGGAGATTTTGAACTTTAAAGCAGTTTTCATAGGCCTTTACATTATTTTTTTCTGAGCTTATAAAAAGACTTATCTAAAAAATATTCGATTATTTCAAAGGCCAACATGTATTTTATTCGCAGTATTTAATTAAAGCCTCTGAAGCATTTCTAGGAGACCAAATTTTCAAACCAAAAACACATGATTTTGCCTTACTACGTATGGCATCGCCTTAAATCGTTCTAAATGCAATGCTTGTCAAAGTAGCAATTTCAGATGGCCAATCTTTAAAACTTTTGCAAAAACGCTGAAAGGTTTTTTATTATAACCACTCGGGCCTGTCTTCATAAAACTTGTTCTTTCTTTTTTGTAAAGAAAGAACGCCAAGCTTTTTCTTTGCACCATAGATGCTCCTGTGTAATATAAAAAAATATCTATAAAACAGAAAACCGCCAAACAGTTTACCTGGTCAGGGATCAATTTTTTGATACTATTTTTTAGAAGAACCGAAAAAGACGACGTTATAATACCATTCAAAATATGTTTTACAAACCACAAGTAATCACTTTTGTTAAATTTGGCAGCCTCCTCTCGTCTGGAGCCCCAAAATACTTGCCAAAAACCCCTGACTTTTGGAAAAAACCAGTGAATGTGCATTGTTAAGATAGATTCATCTATCTTAAAGAAACAGGTTACAACCCATGGAGCTCAGACATCGGGTGGGACTGCTGTTCTTGTTCTACGGGTATTTCAATGAAAGACGCTCCGAAGAACTAGCGTCATTAATCTCTTCGGCACCGGTGCATGGTCGGAAAACATGCCAAAGTCAAGCTCAACATTTGTACACGGGTGATATTTTTAACAAGATAACTTTTTGTTTCTACGACCCGATCTTCAACATCTCCAACAGCTCGGTTTTGGAACGATTTGCCGGCCTCTGTGTTTTCTCCCTCCTGTAACATGGATATCTCCAAGGTCCGTGTTCACTCCCTCCCCTCCCCAAGAAGATCCCCCACTCAGCATCCTCAAATACGACATAGACGAAATAAATTCCCCAAGGACCGGCTCCCTGTATGGAATTCGTAAAAAAAAAAAAAAGTGTGAGTTTTAAGTTTTACCTATGACGCTAAAGACACCAGATTAAATTGATACGGAGACGAGATTTTGAACTCAGGAAATAAATTTTCCATTTAAATAAAGTCTGTTCGCCTCTGCTTTCACCAGTAATAAGCCAAGACGGTCCGGCTTCCAGGAATAATTTATTATAAGCGAAGATATATAGCGGGTCAAGTAAGACGGCCCAGACACTTCCCAACACTCAAAAACATGTTAATAATGGTAGGACCCCAACTTCTACACAAATGTCAACCTCATCATGTTTTTGACTCCGCAAAAATAAAGCGCTTAGCGGGTTCAAACGGTTTGAATTGCGTAAAAGCTTTCAAAGTAAATATGTTTATGGCTTTTTTTGTTTTTTCATGGGATATTATCGACGATTATTCTCATTATCGAGGAGAACTCACATAATATTGTCATTTTGGCCTCAAGTGTTTTGATAGCTTAATTGTATAATTTTTTTTATAGAATCGCAACTTTAATGGAATATCTATCGATCTTTAATCGACCGTTCAGTGGCTGATTTGACATCGCGTTTTGGTACCACTCAGGCGTAGTATGTTGAATTCCTCAGTTGGCTAAGTCCTCCATCACAATACAAGCAACATTTTCAGCTTACTGAGGTGGTAGTAGGAGATTTTGAAATATTGTCAGGTTATTCGTAACACAGGAATATTTGTCTTTCTTTAAATATATATATATATAAATATACATTACTTGTTATTATGTATTTAAAAAAAATAATTTTCTGGGAATATCTAAGAAAAATTAAAAAATAATTATTAAGTGGGGACCTACCTACTATTAAACGACTATGTGATTTAGTGGTTGGTTGTTTTTTATTATTTTTTTTAGTATGCTAAAAACAACGTGGTTTTAGATAGGTATTATTTTTAGGGTTGTTGTAATTCTGAAAGTGATAGGTAGTACTCTCAGTATTGCCTTGGTAAAATACCGAAGATCCGAATAGCCAGGTACCTACTCCTTTAGCCTCTTTCACAACGTTTTCATGTTGGAAATGTCGCTAGTTTCTCACTAGTTTCAAGCATTTAAAACTATTGTGCAGAATTCATGCAAAATAACTGATTTTTAAACCATAATTATGTAAATAAATCCTTCTTGAAAGAATATCGAAGGCAGCTATTTTCAAAATGGTGACGGAATAACCCCTTAAAATGACAATTAAACACACCTCTAAAAAGTGATAAAAAATGATGAAACAAAGACTAGGTTATATTTTCCACTGCTTTTAATGACTTTAAATCATTTTTTTAAGGTGTTGAGTTATCATGGAACTGAAAATTTACGAAATTCAGAAAAACGTTAAAAAAAACACACTCGACTCTAGATAAGTATCTACTCTAAAAAATGTTTGTAACAAGATAATTAATTTTAAGTAGTTAATTATTTGTCGATTAAAAGGTTTGAACGGATTGCTTAGTACAAATTGAAAGTGTTGTCAATACCGGCCTAGATAAATTACCCCCTTCTTGAAAGCTTAAAATATCTATTGTACCTTTCGTTCGATGGATTCCAAAAGTACGTAAATTAACATTTCATGTTGATTAAAAAAAGTAATTTACAATGAAAAAGGGATTCACCCGATACATTAAGTTGAACCGTCTCTAAAAAAAATCGAGGGAAAATATTTATGGAAGGAATTGAAACGTGAAAAATCGTTTGCGGAGTTAATTAAAAATGTTGATTTATAGGTTACACGAAATAGAGTTTACGTATTCTCGAATACCAGACTTACTTTCATACTCAATTAATTTCTAACTAACTAACTAATTTCATGTTGTTCTAACACCCTGGTAAGAAAGGTAAAGTTAGGCCGTTGCATATTTGCAATGTGGGGCGTACACAATCAATTGTAATTATGCTATGATTTAAATGGTCAGCATAATATAGAGATTTTACTTAGCTTTTAAATGATTTCTACTGGCAGCAAATGGAACAAGTTTGATCGGCAAATAATATCAACGCCTAACCTAAACTAATCTAATCTAACCTAACTTAACTCGAGCGAAACTCACCACATGGTTAATACATATTGAGCCTGATTTTTTTCATTGTTGGCAAAAACTTGGTATGATGATGGTTTACTTGGTATGAAAATAGCAAATTCAAATAATTTTCTGTTAAAATATTATATTTTTAGTTGGTACCGGTTAATTTAAAAAAAAAATTGCATTTAATTACTTCTCGTCATAAAAATTAACTATAAACAGGAAATTGATACAAAACAGATCCACTTCCAGGAATATCACGAAAACAGGTCTGTTTCTTGCTGAGATTACCTTAGTTAGTCGAACGTCATACCGACTAGGCTAGACTAGACCACAAATCTGGTCAATCAATAGAATTATTGCTCTCCTTTCTGTTGGATCTTTCCTTGAGATAAGTAATTCTCTTTCCTTACGACCCAACGAGTGATGTGTGTACCTTGGAAAATGTCACTAAAGCGCTGCAGTTACGCGGGAGGCAAAATAATTTTCTATTTGCATTTAAGTTGTAAACTCGTAATTGACTGAAAGTTATTCGTACTTTGACCACATTATAAATTCTACAATAATCGCAAATTCACTTAATGGCGTCATTTTAATTTAATGACAGTAAATATCTTCATATACATCACGCAAAATAATAAATTACAGGAAACAGTTTTATCGAATGTAACATTTTTGCGGAAAAGGTTTCAAGGCGTATTATCTCCGGAAGATAGGTAAGAAAAATAAAGAATTCTTCTAGGAAGTCTTCAACCTTATTGAAAGGGACGATACATATTTTTTTTATTATTTTTTAATATTTTAATATTACATTTAGTTACAATAGTGACGTATTGCCAATCTCACTAGGTGTGTAACGCCTGTGTGGAGATGGAAATTTACAGAGTGGTTGTTAACTAGGTTTTAGTTTATCAATATTGTGAAAATGCCAGATAAAATAAAATCAGTATTTTTTTGTTTTTTTTTTTTTATTTTTTTAAATTATACAATTCAATAATGAATGTAGAAGATGAAGGCGAAGCGATAATAATTTTAGGTAATTAATTAATAAAGTTTCAGTTTGACCAAAAGGCATATTGTATCGAACATGAAAACATGATTTTATTGCATTTAATATTATAATATTTTCCAGTTGAAAAATGCATCAAAATAATCGGTTACTAGGCGATTCAAGCCGGAAAAAATGAATATTGAACACCTGACGCTGACTCATACAAACACCTGCGTGTGGAACGGTAAACAAGTTGTTTTGATGATATTGATGTCACAAAAACGCTTGTAGGAGAAATTATAAATAGCCAGTTAAAACCAAATATTCGGGCATTCAAGAATTACCACGAGCGGACGGAACACCTCCAGTTAGAACGCGATCTGTTATAATTTAAAATTATAAATTCCTGAGTGTCAACTGAAATCTGTAGTCGCTTCTGTTCCTCCATCACGGCACAATCATTTTAAAGATTACAACTATGTGCAACGAGCTGTTTACTGCCGGCACTCTATCAGCTGAGCCAGACGCATCTGTCATCATTACAATAATGGGCCGTCTCCGTGCGCCGGCCCTTAAAATCAAATGACCATGCCGACGCGGAATTCCTGCGACTGAACCAGCCACAGATGCTGACAACCTAAAGGCTGACGAATACCTGCTGGCTACCGACTGAACCAGGGCCGCTGATCACCTAGAGGCTGGCCAATCCCTGCTCCATTGATGCTGACAACCTAGAGGCTGGCCAATTCTTCCTGACTACCGACTAAACCAGCACTGATGCTGACAACCTAGAGGCTGGCAAATTCTTCCTGGCTACCGACTGAATTAGCCATTGATGCTGACAACCTAGAGGCTGACAAATTCTTCCTGGCTACCGACTGAATTAGCCATTGATGCTGACAACCTAGAGGCTGGTCGATTCCTGCTGGCTACCGACTGAATCAGCCAATGATGCTGATCACGTAAAGGCTGGCCAATTTCTGCTGGCTACCAATAGAACTGGCCACTGCTGCAACAGTCGCCTACGCCATTTGCTGTATCGTATGGCGCGATGATGCACAATGTGCTTCAATCTGAAATTATCGCTGAAAGAATTCCGATTGTCTTAGTTTTATGTCTGTGTATTATTGAAATACATATAACTATTTCTTGTGAATTGGGTTGGCTGTAAGAAATAGGAAGTACCTATAAGCTACACCCTTTTGCACGTTCTGTATTAGTATACATATAGTGTACTAGTACTAGTAATACTATACTAGTGTACAATACATACTTGTAATTAAGATGTGAATTTTGATTTGAATCGTCTTTCTTTTATGATGGTTTGGATAGAATACCTCACAGTGTTTTACTTAAATCATTACCGAGGTTGAGGGCTGATGTGTGCCTCTGCTTATTATTTACAGTTTTTTCTTGTGCAGGCAAACACGTCCCGTACACATATTATACATATAAATACACAGTAGACATAATTTTTAGTATGTTATGAAATACTTCTAATGTATATTTTTATTGAACGTAATCAATGATTTTATTTTTAAAGAAAGTTTTGGTTTGTGTGTTTCTAATGTCAATGTGTAGATAATTTGATAGCTTAATAGCATTGTATTTAAAGCTTTTTTGTCCATAGGAGGTTTGAAAAATTTGGATGTTAAAAGATTTTACATATGAATGTCTTAAGGCTCTAGTGCTTATTCGTTCTTCATACATATGGGTATTTTTAAATTGATGAAGCAGGATATTTTTTGAATATAATTTTTTCAGGTATCATTGTAATAACACATCTGCCCTGATGATGGACACTGCAATGCTGTCCGAAACGTTGGCTAAATAAGGAGTTAGCGCAACACGGCATAACACCCCAAAAATAAATAACAAAAATACTTTTGGCCGTGAAAATCTTAAATCATAAAATCAGTATTCGTTCTTAATGGGACTTTTAGAATAACCTTCAGAATTATTTTTTGAATCTTTGCTTATGGATCCAGGCATGTGTGGCACTACCCCAACTGATAATATCATATTCAAGAGACGACTGAACAAGAGCATAGTAAACTTGTTTCAGTTGTTTTCTATTTAAAATATCCCTAACATTTTTAAAGAAATCGATGAGTTTCCTCAGTTTTGTCATTAGGTTTGCAATATGTACATTCCACTATTTGAATACCAAGATATTTAATAGTAACTCTACTTATAAAAGGAAAAGTAAATGGGGTTATTACGGGGTTACAGCTGTGCAGTTTGAGGCTTTGTTGAGACGGTAAGAGATTATTTGATATTCGAAATGTTAAAATTTTTGTTTTGCCCGTATTCAGGGTTGATATGTGAGAATCAAGCCAATTTTTAACAGTACGAAGGCCATTTTCTACCGTTTTACAGACTTCATCCCAAGATTTAGCGTAAAATAGTATCATCGGCAAAAGTTATGATTTGTCCATAAATTTGGAGGTTGCATAGATCATTAATATATATATTAAGAATAATAAGGGTCCTAAGATGCTACGTTGTGGGACGCCACAGACCGTTTTTTGAGGACGACTATAGGTACTGCTATTAATTTTAACGCATTGCGTTCGATTTGTTAGATAACTACAGAATATTGCAGAACTAAGTCTGATAATCCTATCCTCTTAAGTTTATCTAAAAGTATTTTATGATTCACACTGTCAAACGCCTTTGCAAGATCTAGGAAACATTTATTTCTTCTGTCTATATTACTTATTATGTAGTCTGTAACGTTGGCGATGGCATCTGAGGTTGATAAGTTTTTGCGAAAACCAAACTGGTTTGCTGATAATATTTCACTAGAGTCAAGGTAAGTAGTCAGTTGATCTCTTAGTAGTCCTTCAACAATTTTTGAGAGTGCACTTAGAACACAAATTGGTCTGTAATTGGTAATTTCAATTTTTTTTTCACATTTAAAAATTGGAGTGATAATACCTTGCTTTAATACATTAGGGAAACAACCTTGAGTGAAGCTCTTATTGATTAGAAATTTAAGGGGAAAGGCTACATGATATTTCAGCGATTTTAATAGTTGGCTTGGAAATTTGCCATGTCCAGGTAATGTCCTCTCTTTCAGTGAGTCTATTTCTTTGATAATGTCTTCGATTAATACTTCTTTTAGAGAGAATTTTATTAAAGTTTTTTCTCGGAGATCATCTGATGATGGCATTTTAAAACTGCAGTTGGTGTTTTCTTTTATTTTACCGGCCAGTTTCGATCCAGCATTTAAAAGTAAAAAAGGTATTTGCATGATGGGCAATATTCTTCGGGTCCGAGTAAAAGTCGCACTCTGAGTTTCAATTGTGAGTTCCTCAATTTGACCTTTAAATTGTTTTGCATAAGTTATCTCTTTAAGAATTTGCCAAATCTTTCTGGAGTCATTATTACATTCCATATTTTTTCTTGAGTAGTATTTATTCTTTGCATGCTCAATTAGCTTAGTACATTTTTTTTTTTTTTTTTTTTTTTTTTTTTTTTTTTTTTTTTTTTTAATCATGAATTTTTTTTTTATTGTTTGTTTACTTTTACATTACAAAATATATTTATGTTCGCAATCTCACCAATGAAGAAACTGGTTCTTGTGTTTGGTGAGAGAGTTACACTAATTATAAGAAAAATAGAATCATTATGCTATAAGTAAGTATATATATATATGATAGGAACAATATATAAAGAGACAAAATCTAAATACAGTGGAGATGAGTATAGACTGATAATAAATATCAATGAAGGGAAAAACAGGCAATTATTTAGTTGATTATTTCTGAAAGAGTAACTTTAGTTTTAGTTTAAGTATGTTAATATCCTTTAATTTCTTTATTTCAATCGGAAGGTTGTTGAAATACTTTATTCCTAAATATTTATAGTTATTTTGCATTTGTTTGGTATTACATTTTGGAATTTTGATATTGTATTGATATCTTTTAGATAAGTGGGTTTCAAATTTTTTGTTTATATTATCTTTATAAATTTGGATAATTGCATTTTTCTTGAATATATCTTCTACTCGGGGCACCCCGAAATCTGTAAATAGCTGTTGGATACGTGGAGGGTTTCTTGAGGATTACTTTGAGGATTAGCTTCTGGACCACTTTGATCGGGGTCAGAATCTTATTGTATGACCCCCCCATCCAATAATTCCGTATTGAATTAACGACTGGATTAGTGCGTAGTATACTCTTTTTAGGTTATTTCTTTTTAAAATATTTCTTAATCTTATGAATATGTATACACACTTTCTGATACGCTTGACCAATTCACATATATGTCTTTTCCACTTCATATGTTGTTCTATTATCACTCCGAGATATTTAATTTCTGATACTGAGTTCAATATTGAACAGCCTTGGATACATATGTTTTTATTACATTTGTTATTGTGAATAATTATTTGAGTGTTAGGGAGTGTTTGTAGTTTGTTAATTGAGAAATGTATATAGTATGTCTTGTTAGCATTAAATGAGAGAAGATTTGTATCAAACCATTGTTTCAATGTGTTCATGCAATTATTTGCTTGTTCGTTAACTATATTCCAGTCGATCCCATTCACTATGATAGCTGTGTCGTCGGCATAGGATATTATGTTTGCGTTAAGTGGTAGTTTGAAAATATCGTTGACATAAATTATAAATAGTAGGGGGCCTAGGACTGTGCCTTGCGGTATCCCGAAATTACTTGTTAGCGGTAGACTAAGTGAGTTGTTTATCTTGACTACTTGGCATCGTTCAAATAAATAGCTTTTTATCCATTTTAGAGCTTTATCGTTTATCCCAACACAATTTAATTTTTCAATAAGTTTATCATGAGAAATACTATCGAAAGCTTTTTTAAGATCTATGAAAATTCCGAGACATTTCAAAGATTTGTCTAATGTGTCCTGGATTATGTTCGATAATTTGGCAATTGCATCTTGGGTACTTCTATTTTTCATAAATCCATATTGGTTGCCGTGAATTACGTCATTTTTGTCAATAAATTCAGTCAATCTTTTTTTGATAATTTTTTCAAAGATTTTCGCAATGTTTGAGATCAGCGATATTGGACGATAATTTGACACTTCTTCTGGGTTGCCAGATTTATGGATTGGAGTGATGATGGTTTGTTTATATACAGTTGGGAATATTCCGCTTTGGAGACTTATGTTGATTAAATGTGTTAAGGGTTTTGAGATATGTTTTTTGATAATTTTTAGTGTTTCGACAGTAATTCCATCGAAACCTGGTGCTGATCTTCCCTTCATGCTTGAAATGATTTGCTCAATTTCCTGTGCTGAAGTAAGGTGAAACATGTCAATTTTATTTGAGATTTTAATTTTAACGTTCTGTACGTCATTGGACGGTACTTTTTGAATTTGATTTGCAAGGTTTTTGCCTACATTTGCAAAGAAGTTGTTGAATATGTTAGCGGTATCTAAAGGATTTTCTTTGCATCGTATTTTGATATTGTTATTTGTGATGCTATGTATTTCATTTTTTTTATGTTTTTTCTTGTCTATGATTTCATTTACAACATGCCAGACTTTTTTGGGATCGTTCTCCGTTGCTTCCAATTTTTGCCGAAAATAGTTTTCTTTTGTGTTTTTTATTAAATAAGTGAGTTTGTTTTTGTATGCTTTTAGGTGATTCTTTAGTGTTTCATTTGTAGGTTGTCGGATAAATTTTTTATATAGTGCTTCTTTGTGTCTGATTGATACAATTAATCCAAAAGTTATCCATGGCTTAACCGGTTTAAATTTTGAAGATTGTTTTCTGGAATCAATGAATTGTGCAGTACTTACGTGCGTTGATAGTTTTTTTTCAAATAGTTCGAAGCATTTATTCGTGTCATTACAATTGAAGATGTCGTGCCATTTCTCTTTATCTAGATTATGTATTAGGGCATTTATGTTGAGCGTTTTGTGTCGGCCGTTGTCCTTCTCCGGAGTTTGAGTTTGTATTGGTAAACATTTTTTATCGTATTTGTACGTAAAAATGCACCCGAAATGATCTGTGATTGTCGTTTGTATGACTGCAGATACTATGTTTTTTATATCTTGAATATTTGTGAATACATGATCTATGCACGAAGGTCGTTGACCTGGGATAATTCTCGTAAATGAATTAATACACGAAATATAATTTAATTCTGCCATCATATTCAGATAATTATCTTTGTCATAGGATGAGTAATCATTTGCGATATTGAGGTTAATGTCTCCGACAATGATGGTTTTCTTATTTCTGTTCGCAAGAAGAATGTGTTTTAGTTCATCTACATAGGTTGGTAATATTGAGGCATGGGTTCTATATATGGCGAATATGCTAAAGGTGTACTTTTGGAAACTGATTTCCATATTTAAAATGTTTACATTGTGCATGTGGATTTCTCTGTAATAAGTCACAACATATTTATTTGAAATAAATATTGCGATTCCGCTGTTTTTATTAATTTTGGTATTTGTTGCATAGTATGTATAACCCGGAATATTATAATTTATATCACTTGATGAATGCGTCTCTGTTAATATTATGCAGTCTAGTCTGTTAAGTGATTTTATTGTTACCAGGAGTTCGTCTAAATGCAATTCTATGCTCCTGACATTCATATGAAATATGGTTAAGCTAACTTCGGAATTTATCGCTAATATGTTGTTTGTTTCGTTCACCGATGTATATATTCTTTCATCTATTGATATGGTTTTATCTATAGCATTTACCACAAAGTCATCCATATCGAAGAAATAATAATATTGAAATTCATTAGTAGCCGTAAATCACCTTTGTTCGTTTCACTGTTGGAGTTAGATTTTATGGAGAACGGACTTCTTGAGAGCCTTTGTGTTTTTTTATCGCTAATAAGTAGGTGTGCAATTTTATTCATATTCTATTCTCTCTTTGGCGATTTGAAGCATTTTTTGTCTGTATGTGCAGTTTATATAGCAAATACTTTGGATAATAAAAACCTTTGGTACAATATAATTTGATGGAAAAATAAGTTGAATGATTTTGATAATAAACACTTTTAGAACAATAAAGTAATATGGTAATAATGATGGTAAAATAATTCAAACACTTAGGATAATTAAAACATTTTGAGCAATAGCATTTGATGGTATAATAATAAAAAAACATTGGATAATGAAAACCTTTAAAAACATAAAAGTTCATGGTAAAATAATTAGAATACTATGGATAGTAAAATAGAATCCCTTTAAACTTTAAAGTTTGATGGTAGAATAATTCAAAAAATTTGGATAGTAAAAAATATTTATAACAGTAAAATTTGATGGTAAAATAATAACAGTACTTTGGATAATAGAAACCTTTAAAAACATAAAATTTGATGGTAAAATAATGAAAATACTTTGGATAATAAAAACCTTGAAAAGCATAAAATTTTAAAGGAAAATAATTTAAGTACTTTGAATAATAAAAACCTTTAAAACAATAAAGTTTGAAAGTAAAATTATTCAAATACTTTGGATAATAAAAACCTTTGGTACAATATAATTTGATGGAAAAATAAGTTGAATAATTTGGGTAATAAAAATTTTTAGAGCAATAAAAATTGATGTTAAAATAATTCAAATACTTTGGATAATTAGAACATTTAAAACAATAGCATTTGATGGTATAATAATAAAAATACATTGGATAATAAGAACCTTTAGAAACATAAAATTTCATGCTAAAATAATTAGAATACTTTGGATAATAAAATCCTTTTAAACCAAAAAATTTGATGGTAAAATAATTTAAAATACTTTGGATAATAAAAACCTTTAAAGGTATAAATTTGTTAGTAGAATAATTAAAATACTTTGGATAATAAAAACCTTTAAAGGTAAAAAATTTTATGGTAAAATACTTAAAAAACTTTAGATAATAAAAACCTTTAGAGCAATAATATTTTATGGTAAAGTGATTAACATAATTAGAGTAATAAAAACATTTAGAATAACAGAATTTGATGATAAAATAATCAGAATAGTTTGGGTAGTAAAGACATTTAAAATAATAAAGTTTTATGGTAAAATAGTTAAAATACTTTGGGTAGTAAAAACCATTGGAAAAATAGAAATTGAAGTAAAAATAATTAAAATACTTTGAAAGACCTTTAAAACAATAAAATTTGAAGGTAAAAATGTAAAGATAATTTGGGTTATAATTTGGGTTATAATAGAAAATGATGGTAAAATAATTGAAATAATTTGGGTTATAATAGAAAATGATGGAAAAATAATTAAAATAATTAGGGTTATAATAGAAAATGATGGTAAAATAATTGAAATAATTTGGGTTATAATAGAAAATGATGGAAAAATAATTAGGGTTATAATAGAAAATGATGGAAAAATAATTAAAATAATTAGGGTTATAATAGAAAATGATGGAAAAATAATTAAAATAATTTGGGTTATAATAGAAAATGATGGAAAAATAATTAAAATAATTTGGGTAATAAAAACATTCAAAACAATCAAATTTTCTGATAAGATAACTTAAATAATTTGGGTAAAAAAAACATTTAGAATGATAAGGTTTCATGTTAAAGTAATTAAAATGGTTTTGGTAATAAAAACATTTAGAGCAGTAAAATTTGGTGTTAAAATAATTTGGATAATCAAAAGAATTAGAAAGATTTTTGTAAACAAAATCGGTGGAAATAATTAATGAAATGGGACTTATAGGGGAATAATATAGTTGCAATGATTGCAATGTGTTAAATAATTCTGCCATTATGATTTATTGCAATACAGGAAGTTTATAATAGAATGCTCAGTTATCTACAGTTGAATCCCCATTTTTTTCAAATCATTTTCATGTTTTATTTCAATTATTTTTTCCCCAGTTGCTTTGCGGACAAGCAATTTATTAGATTTGAACCATACGAATGGATAAAGGGTTTCTTTGGCCCTTTTCTTCGTTTTCCACATCAGTTCCTTGAAGTAAGGAGAGAGTACTTCATTGATGAAGATAGGAGAGGTTGGGTTTAAGGTTTTGGCCTCTTTCTTTAGCGAGAGCAACGATTCCCTTGTTTTTTGGCTGTACAAGGCAATGTGTAGTTTGACCGGGGTGTTCCGCCTGCGATCTTGGGTCCTGGTCACCATGCGGATGTCTTGTAGTTGCAGGGGCAGTCCCAGCGAGCCAGCTACCCGAAGAACGGCTTCCGCGGGTTGTTCTCCCGTCCGTAAGTCCACACCCGCTATTTCCACGCTGTCGGAGAGTTTGACTTGTTCTAAATCCGCGAGTCGACTTTCCAGGGAAGAGATTCTGTTGTTTTTTTTTTCGTTTTCCTCACGTAGGAATTTTGCTTCTTTATGAATGTCCTGTACTTGTTTGAGGTTTAATAGCAGGTCTTCATATTGTTTACAGATGAATTCACTGCTTCTTTTGAGGTCATTAATTTCCTCCTCAAACATTTGTTTTATTTCAAAAATTTTGTCATCAAAATGTTTAGTGAGACGATTATATAAGGAGTCGGCTTCTGATCCGAATGTCGCGGCCGACGTAGCAGGTGAGTTCGGTCTGCTTTTGCATTTTGGGCATTTCCAGTTTTGTTTATTTTTTAATGACATTTTTTTGAAATTGATGTCTGTGATATTTAAGCAATTGTTATGGAAACCGATGTTGCAAGTGGCACACGTGAGCGCATGGTCATTTTTTGTGATAAGGTTTAGGCAGGCTTCACAATTCATTGTTGATTTGCTTTTTTAAATTTTTTTAAATAAATATTCGGAATAGAGTAGGATTCGGTGGTTAGTGCGGCCTCTGTGTGGTGATCGAGCTAATAGATTTGTAATGTTTGTAATAATGTTCTTGTTATTGCTCGCAGACACAGATGGCGTTAGATAAAAACGAAAATAAATAAATAAAGGTTATAGTGAAATTTGCTTTTTTAACTTATTTAACTGATCTGGTATGCACTGGATATAACAATTTAATTTATTTCATTTATATATTTTAATTTTCACTGTCTTGATTTAAATATCTGTAGGGAAATATTTTTATGTGGGTTGATTTTGTTACACTTTATAAAATAAATGTCAAATGTCACAGTTTGAATGATGTTTTTAAATAGATCATTTAGAACAGATTCGTGTATTTTTGATTAGGGACGGCTGGATGATTATACGTAGGATGAAGCACAGTCGCCACTTTAATCCGTTCTGGGTTCACAGAACACTTTTTAACAATATTTTTTATAATTATTTCGGGAGATGAGCAAAACACGATATCACTCTGTTGTATTATTATTGTAACTGTAATATATTTCTATGTTTCTTGTAGAATGTAGTAAGTAAGTAATTATTTAGATCATTCCTAATTTCTTTGTGTATGTTGTCTTTTTTCCTAATACGTTTTAATAGTCCAGGTGTAATCCATGGTTTTGTGATTGTATTTTTTTTCTTCGGTAGCCCTATGAGATTGACATTTTGATTTATTTGGTTTTGAATAAAATTGGTGAAATAATTCCATGCCGTATCACTATCGGTAATTGAGTACAGATGTTCCCATTTTTCGTTTTTTATGTTGAGTACAATTGTATTCCAGTCGATTCTATTTTTCATGATAGGTACATTAACGCTTTCACCTTTTCTTTTATTTTCATTTCCAACTTCT
The DNA here is from genome assembly GCA_026573805.1 of Hesperophylax magnus. Classification (NCBI taxonomy): domain Eukaryota; kingdom Metazoa; phylum Arthropoda; class Insecta; order Trichoptera; family Limnephilidae; genus Hesperophylax; species Hesperophylax magnus. The sequence goes on from JAIUSX010000121.1 coordinate 13,332,508, forward strand.
AATATTGTAGATTAGTGGTCTGTTACTGTGGATTCATATAATATAGTATTTATGGGTAGTTTCGTTCTACCTATTATATGGTCGATGCAAGAAAGAGTTTCTTCAGTGACTCTAGTAGGTTTGTTGATGTAACTAACAAGACCGTAGTAGCTTATTGTATTGAGGTAATCGTCTCTTTGAGGATGACCATTTTCTAGAATATTTATGTTTGTGCCTCCAATTACAAATAGCGTACTACTGTGTTTTAGTTTTAATAACAAAGTTTCAAGTGCAGTAAGGAAGTTTGTAATATTGGGTGCGGATGGGAATCTATAAATAGCTAATGTATTAATCCCTGAAGTAGTTCGTAAGTGTAGACAATTAGATTCATTGATTTTAATTGCTTTGGTAGTAGTTTTCAGATTGTTTTTAACGTAAACTACAATTCCATCATTTTGTTTAATATTATACAAAGTATAGATGCAATAGTAGCCTTCTATATTTTTTGATCCAAAATTCTGTTAGGATCATAATATCAAATTCAAGGTTTAATTGTTTTATGTTTATAAGAAATCCTTCGAAGTTTTTATTGATGCTTCTTATATTTTGGTGTATTATTTTCAAATTATTTTTTAGATATTATAGTTTTATGTTGCTTGTGTTTGTAGTAACAGTTTCATTTTCAAGTATGTGGTTTGTGAATTCATCTAGATCGGTATCCATTTTGAGTAAATTATGTATGTCAACGATAAAGTTAGGTTTTAAATTGTTAGTAAATCTTTTTCGTAATTTATGTTTATTATTTTAGATTCGGTTGTCTTCCTTGTGAAAACTTTCCCATTTTTGAACCAGGTATATTGGTGGTTTAATTCCTGGGCTCGCTTTTTGATCTTCCATAGCAAGTCCTTGTTGTATGCAGACAACACTTCACCGATGTACAAGGCTGAGCTTAGTTTTTTAGTTTTGTTCTTTGCTGCAAGGAAGTTAAGCCGAGTTTGAATGCTGGAATTGTTGAATTTAATAATTATTTTTCTCGGAAAACCTTGACGACGGTCAGGAACGCGATAAATATCTGAAAAGTCTTCATCAATGATTTCAATGCCTAGCTTATTGGCAATGTTCTTTACCGTTTCAACCGGGTTACCGTTTTTATTTTTATCTACTCCAGAGATTTCGATTTGGTTCGAAAAGATATTTAGCTCTAATTCAGCAAGCCGACTATCCATATTATTTATTCTAGAGAGGTCTTTTTTAATTTTTTCAACTTCTGTTTTTATACCTGCCAGGTCATTTAATTTGGTTAGTATTTCATCGTATTTGCGTAATGAAATCTGTAGCTTTTTTGTTTCATCCGTTTCTTGTTCAATTTTTTTGAACATTTCTTTTTTTAGGTCAAAATTTGCTGTTTATATATTAAAAAAGAGTCTGATTAATCTCCAATGGCAAGTGACTCGGTGATGTAATGTTATTATTTATTGATTTCGAGCGAGTGTTTTCTAGTGGCATTGTTGTTGTGTGTTCAATAATACCCCACACCAAATTTGAATAGTCGTAATATAAGTATTATTGTTTATGATACGCAGAACTGCTTTAATACTGTATGTTAACAATGGACTTTTTTATTTATGTTCACAATGTAGACAATATACGGACAGTTGGATTGATCGATTGTACCGTGTGTTAATTATTTATTGATCACTATCAAAATTTCACTTTTTTTATTTTTATTTTATATATTCAATAATATTGTTATTGGGTTTATAAAAACAGTTTATTTTTAAACAAGTTCTGCTGTGTAATTATTATTACGCGTGACAGCTGTTTCGCCCTCTGAAGGCATTATCAAACTGTGGGTAGCCCACTTACAGACGATACATTTATATTATTTGTAGATAGGTATTTTAATTTCAATTACTGATTTCTTAATTGATTTCTGAGTAGAAGAAATCAGTCTTCTTCTTCCTAGCACTATCCCAACTCATTGCCTAGGTAGGCTGTTGGGGTCGGCTCTTCTCGTTCTCAGGTTATAGCTTCTTCGGTTCTGAGTGTCGCTTTCATCTAGGCCGTTTCTTTGTAGGATTTTGGAGCATTGGGTCATCCAGGAGTTCTTTGGTCTACCTCTGGATGACTGTCTTTGAAGCTCTATAGACATTGCCTGCTTCACTGTGTGGAATGGTGGTCTCCGTCTTATGTGCCCATACCATCTTAACTGTCGTTCCTCTAGCTTACTGTTTATGTCAGTGACACCCAGGCTACCACGAATGCGTGAGCTTTTAATTTTATCTTTTAATGATACTCCTGCCGTCCTTCTAAGCATTCGCATTTCTGCTGATTCGAGTTGCCTAGAGTAGGAGTTGTACATAGTCCAGCATTCGGAGCCATACATTATCGCGGGTCTAACAATAGTCTGGTATGTCTTTCCTTTAAGTTTTATTGGCATTTTCGTGTCGCACAAAATTCCTGTTACGGATCAGGTATTTTCAGTAATTGAAATTAAAATACCTATCTACAAATAATATAAATGTATCGTCTGTAAGTGGGCTACCCACAGTTTGATAATGCCTTCAGAGGGCGAAACAGCTGTCACGCGTAACAATAATTACACAGCAGAACTTGTTTAAAAATAAACTGTTTTTATAAACCCAATAACAATATTATTGAATATATATAAAATAAAAATTAAAATGGAGTTCTACAAATTAAACTTAATAACAATAAAAAAAAAAAAAATTCACTTGTTCACCTGTATTTTTATGTACAAACAATACTTTTTAATGTTTTAAACGGGAGCTGTCAAAATAAGCTATTAGCAACCATAGATAACTATAGATGATCGCTCACAATATCAGGTATTCAGCCTAGAATTGCTATAATAACTTGCTGGAAGGGACAATACATCTCGCTACCAGTATCAGGTCTTGAACCTACGACCGGCTCGTGATATCTGCTTGGTTTAAGGCTGTGCACTCGTTTTAGGCCGCCGGTGGTACATCTTTTGGTAGTAGGCGGGATTGGTAGTTGACGAGTTAGATCTATGATAACCTACGTTTGTAGGCAAAAATTCCATATAAGGTGTGAGCGAGAAAGTATTCTGGCTTTCGCGGTTCGTCTCGTTACAATTACTATTTAATCAAAATGATTGACATTTTTATAAACCATTGGTTTCTTCGTCAGGAAAAATGTATCGTATGATTATTAAAAATACGTAAATACTGACGAAGAAACTATCGTTTAGTTTACAAAGTTATTTATTTTATTCATATTATAAATGCTCATTAAACCGGAAAGTAACTACAACGAATAGTATAACGTTACATACATTAGTATATATTCGTTTAATGTGGTATTACAAGTAAACAGCGCCCGGCGAATGTGTGTACTTAGCATTAGTAAACATTAAACATTACGTTACAAAACATTAAGTCGTAATAACCATGGTAAATATATAAACCTACTCTTTGTTCACGACAGAAGTTGCCACGTATCAACACAAAGTTTGTAACGGCGGAGCCAGGAGAACGTGCAGAGAACAAATGATGAAAAAAACTATAAGTGATGTTTTCCTGGGGAAAATGTTTTGTTGGTTTCCTGTGGTCATTTGGGAAACTGTTTTGCTATGTTTTCCAGTGTATATTAAGGGAACTGTTTTGCTATGTTTTCCAGAGTATATTAAGGGAACTGTTTCGCGATGTTTTCAATTTTATCCGTCAAGCGTTGTTAGTTTCAAGAAAAAAAAATTTTTTTTGAGGTTTTGAGGATTCCAAACATTCACAAGAGCACAGTGGTCAAAAATATAATTATTATTTATGGTTATGAAAACCATTGTTTTACTACCCAAAATTTACGAAGCGTTCAGCTAAAAGCTGTTGCGTCGTCCTAGATATTCCGGATAGATAAATTTCATGACTCCAAAACTTATCTATAAAAAGTTTTTATTGCGGTAAAAAAAAATATTTTCTACATTATTGTTAAAACATATACATGACATAATTGAAGACAATATTCAGGTAAGTTGATTTGATAGTATTAGGTCATTGGTCAGAGTACTTCTCCGGCAGGGAAAAGGTCCTGGGTTCAATTCTAGTTACATTTTTCTGATTTACATTTTTTGTTTGAGAGTCGTTAATATTGTCTTTGATGATGAAATATTACGATTTGTGGTTTCACTCATAAAGTTATTAAAAATTAAAAAATATATATATACATATATGTCAATTCACCATAAAATATATACGTACATAGGTGAAATATATATGGCAACCCACCGCACTGATCAAGCTCCAAACATAAACATACATAGGTAAAATATATATGGCAACTCACCATAATGATCAAGCTCCAAACATATACATACATAGGTTAAGTATATATTGCAACTCACCACAATGATCAAGCTCCAAACACTCTGATGCAACATTCTCTTCACTTAAACAATCCGCTGGAGAAACATTTTGAACTTTGTGATTCAGTTACACGAAAGGACTTATGAAATATCTGGAAAGTTTTCCGAACGAGAAGCCGATTACCAATTCAAATCACTCGTGTGCAGAATGTTCGATGTTGTTCCGATCCAACTTTCATCACGTATATACTCGTAGTACCTATTTAGCTATCCTACCCACAAGATATAAGCTGATTGCACTGTTACTAAAACTTCAACATGAAAAGCATCCAAAGACCTGGAAGGCAGTTTGATTAAAGAACTTAACCTACTCTAACCTAACCATTTAAGACCTGAATGCTCTGCTTTTAAAATTGCTCTGTACGTAAACCCGACAATTTGACTATACATTATTCCTTTAAGGCGATACAAGACGGGGTTTCGCTCTAGACTCACATTATAATTATTTCCGACGAATTTGCAACTACAGTATCTTTTTATTTCATATCGATACACACGGATGTGAGTTATTTATATTTAAGATACAGCACCTTATCATTAAATTATTTTATGTAAAACACATGGAAAAAATTATCTTAATATATAGAAATCACATAACTGTGTTCGTACACGCTAATCTCCAAAACCGCCCAACCAATTTCAATGAAATTTTGTGGTTGTTGTTGGTTGGTTTCAGCTTGAAATATAAGACAGTTTTAATCCCGATAGGTGGCACTGTTGTCTGGTCTGTGGCAGGATAACGTCTGCCCGGGCCCACTAGTAAAACTATAAAATTAGCGTTAAGCACTAGATTTTATTTTTCTAGACTATTAATTAATAACTTCCCGTGATATTCGTTAAGGAACATTTGAGATGTTAGTATCAGAATCAATTAAAATAAACCCCCCGGAAAGATACATTTTCTAGACCTGCTAGGGCAAAATCTACTGTATGTATTATATATTCTATTATATCGTGGGTCGCGCGTTGAAAATTTTTGTACACAGCTTCTTCACTTACGTCGCACACTGGGGCCAAATACCAGAAGTTGATACAGTAAACAAAAAAAATAAATTCAATAGTACGATGTTGCTTCATTTGTTTCGAGGTACCTCGATAGTTGTAGCATTATTATATAGTAGGTAGAAACCACAGACATAGGAATTAATAGACGAGAAGATAATGACGAGGGGTAAAATCAACTGTTGAAGAACGAAGGGAGTAAGGCTGACTGTGATTCGTCAATAAATCAATCTGACAGTAAATAGGCATCTCGCATTATAATATCACCATTTACTTCTTAAAAGTAAAACCTGCTTTTGAATGAATAGACATTTTTACATGGGAGCGCAAATTACTCGCCACGTTATGAACAAATTTGCGAAGTCCAAATTCGGCAAAAAAATTCGGTTCCATTTTCAGAGTCGAATATTTCGTTTAAGTATTTAGAAGTATTTAGTTGAGACACTTTTATAAATGTTCATAATTTACTTCCCAGCAACCAACCAGCTTTGTGTTTCGCGTCCAGACGTTTCTCGATGTGATAGTATAATATGTTTCTAAAACTGATCTATATTATACGATGTGAATATGCTTAAAATAAAGTAAAATAATGCTTATATATGGAATGTAATACGACAATTGGGTTTATTCTCTTTTTCACATCTATTTTTACAAGTTTTCATAGTACAAGTCAACATTTTGCCGTGTTATTTCGTAAAATGAACCGATGATGCCTCGACCATAGTTCGCACAAGAATGATGACGTCACGTTTTCAAATTTCACTTGAGGTCATACGCGAGCACAGCCGGTTCCAATGGAACCGGTATGGGGAGTGGGGATAATACGCTTTTAATCACTTAGGGCAGGTCTACTAATATTCATATGTCTATGGTAGAAACCTTTGACCATACCCTTCTACCTGTGACACCGCTCAGTACAGAGCGAACACTCGTGCAGATAATACGCCATTTACAAGTGCCAGCATAAACCTCAAGTTCAAGTATTTATTTCGGAAGACACCTATTACGAATCCCAAAAGTAAGTATGGAACCATCATGTTCAAGTATTTATCTTATTTTTTCACATTATATTTTGATCATTATTAATTATTTTAATAGATAAAATTGTTTATCAAATATATACAAAAATTTAGTCGTGATTTTTAAAAAATTGATATTTTTTTAGAGATTAGTTGAGCTCCGGGCACCTCCGGGCTATCATTCAAACACTTTTAGGACCAGTAACTATTGTTATTTACAAATCATTTTTAAAATCTTGCACATATGTACACTTTTTTAAGTAATGAATTATTTTAATGTGATCGGGAGCTATAATTAAAATGAACAGTTTTTTTAAAAACTCGGGATCAGACAATTTAATATCATGTTGGTTACAAAACCTGTCAGAATAGAGATTTATTTCAAAATAATCGTTACCAACATTCAATTTCCATTTTTTGGACGTAAGGTGGTAAAGTGTAACTCAAAGATAAAACTTCATGGTCTCCCTTCCTAAAACTGTTTATACCACATATCTGGTCATAATAGAACAAAGATAGAACGCGTTTTCTGAGAGAAAGAGTTGTGTCAGTTGGTGACAGATATAGCACAATGCAATTCAGCGGTTTTTTATGCTTCGTGACAAATACAGCACTACGTGAACCGAGCGGAGAAATTATTCATTTTCTTTTTTTCACACAGGTGTGAATTCTGATACCTTATTCATGACAAGACGACAATTATTCACAATAATGAAGAACTCTGGATACCTACACATTCCAGATCAGCTAAATTTGCTGCAAAAGGAAATGGAGTTGAGGACAGGATGCATCGGTGATCACAGAAAACATATTTCGAGAAGGATAAATCGCTTCAAATCGGAACACTATTCACGATGGGTAGCAGCGCACTGGATTGAAGTAAGATTTCTGGAGAAAAATAAAACATTGCTGGATTCATCAATTTATTTTCCGAATCTTACACTAAAACGCGGTGGTCCCGGTCGCCCGAAAATTACCTTTGATCAGAGTACAAAACGAATGAAACGACAAAATACTCTGGATTTGAGAAAGTCTACTCCTCTAACTGAATTAGTTTATTCCACACATATGGAACTTAGAACTACAGGACAGACAGAGGCGTCTATAGCTATCACTGATATTTTATCGGATTCATTAAGTCCCAGTAAAAGTAGCTTATAGAAAGTCTCTTGAAACAGTTACTATGTCAATAGAGGATGCTGTAGCACTCGTAGTGGAAGCGGGATTATCTCGACACCAATACAATGTAATAAGATCAAATGCTCCAAAACTATACCCGTCTTATAAAATTGTACAGGCCGCATAAAAGGAATGTTACCCAGTGACTGCAAAAATCAATGTTAGTGATATTTCAGTTCATGATGATTTGCAGACAATACTCAATCTTACCATTAAGCGTTTGGTCTTCGCTCAGGGCAATGTAATACGTACACTCAATTCTAAGGAATTATAAAATATGTTTTCAATTTGTTGTTTTTGTTATCAGATCCTCTGCGAGCAAAAGGAAGCAGCCAAAAAAAAAAGTTGACCACACTCCCCATAGAAGCGGTAGAACTGCTAATGGCTCCATCATTAAAGCCGATAGGTGAAAATTATTCAAGTACTCAGGATGATGATGATGATAGTGACGAATACGATTATTATGATGATCGTGATGATGGTGATGATGATAATGATTTTGACTCAATCAAGTCGGATAAAGAGAATTGATTTTTTTGTTTTGTTATTTATTTATTTAAATCGTGAATATAAAATATGTACATAATAAAGTTTCCATATATTATGTATTTAAAATTTTCTGTTTTTTTATAACCTTCCTTTCCACATTCAAATTTTCTCTTAAAAACGTCCCTGTGAATAAAGGGCGTTTTTCATCACTCTTGCCCCAGTGTGCGTCGTTAAGATTCCGACTTTCGTCTTTAATGCTTTAATGATTCATAAAGTGGTTAACTCCCGATGCAAGTTGCTCTTGAAGCAAATGCTAAAAAAGTCAAAGTCGCAATCGGTTTGTAAAACTCCAGAATACAAACAATGGATGCGTCAAAAACTTCCATAAAATTAACTTCCGATGTAATTAATAATGTCAATATCCTCTTGAAAAACTTTTTTGCTATTTCAATGTACGTAAGCTTTTTCTTTCAATTTAATTTCTGTATAACCCTGAAACAGATATGGTGATCGGAAAGTAAAGCAAACAAAAGTGCATGTATAATAAAAATAATAATACTAATAAGACTTAATAACACTTTATCTAATTCATGTGAAGACCTTAGCACATGTTCTCCTGGCGAGGACAAAATACTACTACTAACCCATACAGTTACTGATCATTAATTTGTTTTTTTATTTTTGTATATCTGGTACTTATTACGTAAACTGTATGTCAGATAATGGAAATAAATAAATAATAGTCAATGTAAATATGACAAACACTTAAAAAATATATTTTTGTTTTTTTTTTATTCGTATGATGTCAGTCAATGTACCTAATAATTAGATTGAGCATAGACAATAAGACTACATAGACTGTTTTAGTGGGAAGTATTTTGCCTTTATTTGTTTGAGGAATATTTTTGGCCTCTTTCCTTCCTTTCTTATTATTTATACTGTATTTTATGTTACTTTATGCCAATATGAATTACATTTACACTGCATTGCAGAAAAGCATTATTTAATACAGGTAAAACAGATGCATCATTCCTCGTAATAACCTTCTCCAACAAATGCGATACATTTCAAATATTTCAGCAGTGAACTTAACGTCGGTTTTACAAAATGTAATGTTGATTCGCAAATACACTCAAATTAAACTATCAATCCTCTCTTTGGCTTTACACTACACCTTGCTCTTTAATAGTCTTTTAATGAATTGATATTCACGTTGTATTTGTAAAGAGTTTAATAAAAATACGAAAGCTTTTATAAAAACTCGAATATTTTCAGATACAAAACGCAAACTTGAAATGCCTATAACAAAGCGACGGAATATGTTATTTATACGTCAAAAACGTATCAGAGACGTTCAAATCAAAAACTCAAATATTTTCAGAAATAAATCCAACAATTCGCATAACTTTAATTTCTTGAGTAAAAAGTTTTATGTTCTGTTTTAGTCTTCTGTGAAGATACACGTTGATTGTGGTGAGATCTGAACTACTTTTTGTCAAATACTAGAAACAATTATAATTATTCATTCTAGGGGCATCAAGAAAATAAGTGGGAGAAAAGCCGGGAGAAAGTTCAGAGGGCTATCTGGCTCTGGTAAACTTTGATATTAAGTTACAGATTTTAATTAACTTCTCAAATGGCGGTTACTTTGTTCCTAGCCAACACATCTTTAGTAATGATAAGTTCAGAATGCTTACGAGCATCTAAGATTTAAACTTTATTAATTCTCATAATATCTCGAGGAACTTGGTTTAAGGTTTGGGATAGAAGTCTATTGTTTGATTTTGTATTGACTTAGGATAGGTTTTATTCGTTAGCTTAAATTATTTGATCAGACAAAGTCAAATGAATAAGTAAAATCGAAAAGAGGGTCGACGTACGTAATTTTTAAGTGCAAAAAAGCTTTAATTAAGTATGGAAAAAAAAACTTACCCAATGGCTTGATTAATAACTGCTTTAGGATATTTTAATATTCTTACCTGAAACAAAAACAAAAACCAAATTTTAATATCGGTATTTCTAAAAAAAGTTTTTATTATAGCGGTTCGGCAAAGATAATTTCAATATTAGAGAAAAAATTACTTTTTGCTATAATGAAATATTTATTTAGGTTTCTGAAATATCAGATTGTCTATACGTCTGTAAATAGGTACAACGTTTCAATCCACAAAATGAAATCTTTGAAGTAGACGATATACACGAATATTATTACATATTCGTAAAAATAATTGAAATATTTCAATTTAATTAAATTATCACTTTGTATAATACTACCATTTATTTTAAATAGTGAATTTGCGATTATTGAAGACAAATCTCAAAGTTTATCTGAGAGTAATATTTGTTTTCCGAAATTTTGATCTAAAATATTGAAATTTTATTCATAATTATGAGAATTTTGAGCGATGATTATTCTCATCTACTCTTTTCTAAAAATAACCTAAAACAAATTGTAGGCGTAATTTGCATTTAAAATGCCTTAATCAGCACAATACCATATTGTACTTTAAAGACTGTTCTAGATAAAACAATTGAAAAGTAACATTCCTGGTGTCGCGAAGCTGCGACTCCACTATATATTTTAGAGGTGGTGTGATATGCCACACGCCCAAAGGACCAGTCCCAAACTACTCCGAATGATAGGTTATGGGACGATTTATGCATCCGACAAACCCGATGGACAGTGCAATAATCAAAGGTATAAATCTGGGCTTCTGGAGCACAAGATAAGCCCAGATTGGAAAGCAGGAAAGATGGACTCACCCGTTGATGACTATCACACGTCTCCAGGAGTATTTGTTGATTTAACTTCACAAAATATACGTTTAATCGCCCTGTCTGATATTAATTATCACTCCGAACTCTGATAAGCAACTGACACCACTTGTCAGATTTTACATGTGTCGCAACAATATTTTTATCATGGTGACATTTTGGGATGGGTAAAAGGGTAGGTAGGACATTTGCAGGATTTTGTATTGACATTACACTTGTCCATTAAGCCTGTGGATGCATACCTAACAATCCCCTATATATTGCGCGAACATTCTCCCGGCGTTGAAAGTACCTTCTGAAATTTTAAGTACTTTCAAATAAAGTAAAGAATTAAATGTAAAACGAAGTAAGATGAAATATAAATATTCTTATCAATACGCTATTAAAATTACAAAGTTAAAACGAAAATTAAAAAAAATAATGAAATAATAATTATTGTGTAGGCAAAGGACACAATTTTACGACTGGTCGTTTAAAGTTCCCGGAAGGGGTCCTTACGCGTGCGACACGAACCACTCCGTCTTTACCAGGGAACACCTCCTCAACAACGCCCACCGGCCAATAAAGTGGAGGCGCATCCTCTTGATGCACCAATACTATGGTACCTACTAGAATGTTATTCGCGGGACTATTCCATTTTTTTCTCATCTGCAGAGAGTGAAGATACTCTATATGCCACTTCTTCCAATAAGATTGAACGAGGTGGTCCAAAAGCTCTTTCCTTTTCAGTAGACTAATGCGTTCATTAGTCAAATCATAAGCAGGTAGATGCTGAATCGGGGTAGACATCAGAAAATGAGCCGGAGTAAGAGCTTCTGGATAATGAGAACTGCTTAATAAACATAATGGCCGTGAATTAAGTATAGCCTCTATTTGTGTCAGAACTGTGAGAAGCTCTTCATAACATAAAAGTTGAGTACCCACAACCCTATACAGATGCGATTTAATGCATTTAATATTTGACTCCCATAATCCTCCAAAGTGAGGAGCGCGGGGTGGAATCGTCTTCCATTCAATTCTCCGAATGTTAAATTCATTGCGAAGAACTTCTTTAGTTGAATTTGCCTCTAAAAAATTATATAAGTCATCCAGACAATTCTTTGCGCCTATGAAATTTGTCGCATTGTCACTGTACATACACGAAACCGGTCCGCGTCTGGATAGAAAACGCTTAAATGCGTTTAAAAAATTGTCCGTGCTTAGATCTGATACCACTTCCATATGTATAGCCTTCGTTGTTAAACAAATAAATAGACATATATATGCTTTTCGACTTTTTACCCCACGACGCCTAGAAAGGGTTATATTTATTGGTCCGGCAAAATCTACACCCGTATGTGTAAATGCCTTTGCTTCCTGAACTCTAGCTGTAGGTAAATCTGCCATTAGCGGTATAATATTGGAAGGTGCAGTTTTAAAACAGAAATTACAAGCATGTACTCTTTTGCGTATTAGATTTCTCCCCGATAAGATCCAATAACGCTGTCTAATTATTGACATAAGGAGATGTGCACCAGTATGACAATTCACACGATGGTGAAAGTCTATAATTATATCGACAATATGATCCTGTCTTGGCAGAAGTACTGGATGTTTGTTTTCAAAAGGTATATTCGCGTTTGTTAATCTACCACCTATACGTAACAAGCCATTATGATCTAGGAACGGGTTTAGTTTTCGGATTGAAGGTGAGCATAATTTATCCCTCTGTATTAATTGTATATCGGCACTAAAATACCTATTCTGTAAAGCTTTTAATACATTCATTTCAGCAATGTTTAATTCCGTGGAATTTATAACTGTTGAGCGTGATAACTTTCGCATAAATCGTAAAATATATACCACAATTCTCAGCAGTTTTGGCCATGAGGAAATTTTTAAAGCGAGATTATATATCGGAGAATTTTCCTCTATTGACGTTATTGTAAATGAATGCGATTTTTTCAATTCCAAAGCATTCTCCTCCTCTCGTGAGGGGGAAAATCTTTCGACAGGCCACTCGGATACTGGGTTCGCAGCCCAGGGCGGACCGTGCCACCAAAGAGAATGATCGACCAGCTGAGCAGGCAGTAGTCCTCGTGATAAACAATCACTAGGATTGGTAACGCCATCTATATGATAAAAATGTTTCGCGGGTAAATTTTCCTGAATTTCACTAACTCGATTAGCTACAAAAGTTTGCCACCGGTGAGGGGACGAGTGAATCCAAGAAAGTGCTATTTTTGAATCTGAAAAAGCAAATATATCGTTTATCGAAACGCGATTTCTATAAGTATCTATAATAGATCTAACGAGTCTAGATAAAATAAACGCAGCGCATAATTCCAATCGAGCGAGCGACACTGTTTTCAGAGGGGCCACCTTGGATTTAGAACATATCAAATTCATTGTAGTGTTGCCACCCTTATCCGTGACATGAAGATATATTACACAACCGTATGCTTTCATACTCGCATCTGCGAAGGCGATAATATTTATCGTGCAGTCCTCCTTTACTCCCAAATATCGAGGTAAATTTAAATTAGAAAGCATCGGTAATTCTTCCTTGAATTTGACATATCTATTAACAATACTTTGGGGTAGTTCCTCGTCCCATCCTACTTTCTCTAACCACAGCTCTTGTAAAAGTAATTTGGCATATAAAATTACCGGAGCAACCAAACCTAATACATCGAATAAACGAGCTATTGTGGAAAGAATTGATCTTTTACATATAGTTTTTTCCTCCGTCGGACATATCATAAATCGAAAACAATCAGATATCGGATCCCATTTTAATCCTAAAATGCTACATTTATCCGAAAAATCCATTGTCGCGCGGTGCGACTCTGGTAATTGGGCCAGTAAATGAGGAGAATTACTCGACCATTTGACTAATTCAAATCCTCCACACTTGAACATCGCCATTAAATCTGTAGCCAAAGTGATGCCTTCACTTATAGTATTTACAGAATATACAAAATCGTCCATATATAAATCATTAATTGCAACTTCCGCCGCTTTCGGATAACGATTTCTTTCATCGCTCGCTAGCTGCCGTATAGTTCGCATTGCTAGAAATGGTGAACAGTTCAAACCAAACGCGAGTGAATTAAATTGATAAACTCCAATTTGTTCATCTTCGTGAAATCTATAAAGAATTTTTTGATATTTACGATGGCTTTCCGTTACCATTATACGTAGATACATTTGCTTAACATCTGCGGTTAATGCTACAGCGAATAAGCGAAATTTAATTAAAAGTGTAAATAAATTAGATTGCAAATTTGGACCTGTATACAAAGTATCATTAAGTGACAACCCTGAACTGGTCTTTGTACTTGCATCTAATACAACACGAGTTTTAGTTGTTGATTTATCTTTACGAATTACTGCGTGATGAGGAATGAAATATCCCTCATCAATATTAGATGAAGACGGAACTTCAACCCTCATATATCCCTTTTCCAGATATTCAGAAACTACTTCATTATAACTGCAATGCAATTCTGGCGAAGTATTAAATTTCCGTTCTAAATATTCATATCGACGCTGCGCGACACGGCGCGAATCACCTAAATTATTAGGATCTATCTTAAACGGTAAAGATACAATATACCTTCCCGATTCATCCCGTTGGACTGACTCGAGGTACATTTTCTCACATTCTGCATCTTCAGCACTCATCAACGACTTAATAGGCATGTCTTCCATCGTCCAAAACTTGGATAACGCATTATATAAATCTACATTGGTTATGGGGCCGAACGTCCACGAAACCTCCGGCGTACACGTAGGTATTTCACCCATTACAATATACCCGAATACTGTCTGTATAGCCGGTGGTGCATTCGTATTATGTTTAGATAAAACCTTATTCCCCAGCAGAATATATGGAAATAACTGTGCACCTAATAAGATATCAACATCGGATGGAACGTTCCAGGATTCATCCGCTAAGTTTAAACCCACTAAATGCTCACATGACTTTGTGTCAACATGTTGTGTAGGAAGCTTATCAGTTATTTTATCGACAACTAATAGACTAATTTTATAAGTATCTTCTGAAACGCGGGATTTAATTTTTAACGCAACGTGTCCCAATATTGGTGTCTCTACTGAACCAACACTTTTAACTACTGAATTATTTAAAGGAAATATTTTAAGATTTAATTCATTACAAGTGTTTAAACTGATTAAATTTTGTTGCGATGCGCAATCAATTAAACACCTTACGCTTACTTGATTATTTTTATTGTCATAAGCAAATAACTGCGCGGTTGACAGTAGTACATTCGTAGCTATATTACCCGCAGAAAAATTATTATGATGTTTATGACTACGCGCTATTAATGTAATGGCTTCGTTTTTCGATTGACTTTCAGTATTCACCGTGCTCTCAAAATGCAGAGCGGTGTGATGTCGTTTTTTACAAATTCTACAATCCGATTTAGATGGACATTTCACAGTTTTATGTTTATCGCTTAAGCAGTTTACACATAAATTATTTAATTTCACAAACTGAAAGCGAGCATTTGGTCTTAATTCGTTAAATTGTTCACATTTAAACAATTCAACATGATCAGAATGATTACATTTCCGGCACCTGTTACGATTATTATTACTTGACTTCGGTTCGACCACAGCGAATGAATGCGTAACTTTGTTTTTATTATTAACAACTTTATTATCATTTTGCCCAGTTCGTTCTAGGATTTTGACATGCGACCGAATGTATTCTATTAAATCGCTATATGTAGGTATAGCTTTCTCCCGTATAGACATTTCGAAATTTTGCACCAACTGTATATCTAATTTTTTCAGTGCAATATGTAATATTATAAAATCGGTTAGGTCATCAATACCTAATTCCTTGAGTGCAGCTATGGAAGACGCAAACCGTTCGATAAAATTATTTAACTCATTTGGGTTACTAGGTGCCAATAATTTTAAATTCAAAATATTGTTCAGATAAAAGGTACCTAGCACGCGTTTGTCCTGATATTTCTTTTCGAGAGCTTCCCAAATTAAAAAATAATTTTGTTCGTTCGGAAGTATTCCCGCAAAAACTGATAACGCCTTTCCTTGGAGTTTCCCTATCAGATATTGCATCTTCTGCGACGTATTCAAATTTTCATTTGAGTGAATGTTTAATTTAAAAGCTTCATAAAATATCGACCAATTCTCTTGATTACCATCGAACGATGGCATCTCGATCGGTGGGAGCTTAATTAATGGTAAATTATTTAACTTCTGTCGATCACGTGATGAATCTTGCTTTGCTATAATGCTTTCGCGTATAGAAACTACAAAACAGTACTTATTTTCGAATTTACTCCATAAATCGAAATTCATATTGTAATTTGAATCCTTTTTCAACTGAAGTGTATGAAATTCATCACAAAATGTGTTAAATTGTGCATAATATGTAGCTATATTAACCGTTTGTTTAAGAAAATCCTCCGAACTTCTCGTCTCCCTGTCCGCAATACTTTTCGCTTTCTCGTATAATTCATTAACACGATTATGCATCAAATTAATCTTCGATTCTACTAACTTGATTTTAATATCCTGAGTACTATCGCTAGTCGCCATGATTAATTGTATGTAGGAATTTAAACACAACAATAATTACAAATGCAACCTAGTACATACAAATTAACAAAGTATAAAGAGGAAATAATATTTATTTATAACTTTAAATATGTTAATTTTAAATACCCCGTTGGTAATCCGGCTCGAAAGAACCAAAAATGGTGTCGCGAAGCTGCGACTCCACTATATATTTTAGAGGTGGTGTGATATGCCACACGCCCAAAGGACCAGTCCCAAACTACTCCGAATGATAGGTTATGGGACGATTTATGCATCCGACAAACCCGATGGACAGTGCAATAATCAAAGGTATAAATCTGGGCTTCTGGAGCACAAGATAAGCCCAGATTGGAAAGCAGGAAAGATGGACTCACCCGTTGATGACTATCACACGTCTCCAGGAGTATTTGTTGATTTAACTTCACAAAATATACGTTTAATCGCCCTGTCTGATATTAATTATCACTCCGAACTCTGATAAGCAACTGACACCACTTGTCAGATTTTACATGTGTCGCAACAATATTTTTATCATGGTGACATTTTGGGATGGGTAAAAGGGTAGGTAGGACATTTGCAGGATTTTGTATTGACATTACACTTGTCCATTAAGCCTGTGGATGCATACCTAACAATCCCCTATATATTGCGCGAACAATTCCTAAAAAATGTGGCTTGAGAAATTTTACATAGGTATTTACCGTTGAATTATGATCCTGTGTCAATTGCTTAGCATTATATTTTAAAGCTTCTCCAGGAAAAAAAAACCTTTCCAGATACGTTACGAGAAGAAATAATATGAGATTAGTTACTCTTTATTCTCAGTATTCCAATTTCATCAAAGAGATAATTTTCATCCACTTGTTTCACGTGTTGTTGAAAATTCTCTGGTGCATAACATTGTAATGTCTTGTTAGTTTTCACGCAGCATGCCTCTCAAATGTATTAAAATAAGTACAACAATAATTACAATTTCCACGAAAGAGTCGCAGCAAGCAAAACTGGCAGCGTTGTTAGCGCCATTACTGGTAATTATAACAGTTACGTAGTCATATAGCGCCTGATGGCCTGACTACCGTTTGGCGCGAATTTCCCCAAACAAAGCCAAATGTCAGGTTATTGGTTGTTACTTTGCTAAGGGCACGGCCGGTAACTGGAGCATAACAGTCTGCAAAGTCTACAGTTCGCTGAGTAAACTTACTATCCATAAAGCCGGTTCCCCACAAAGTTGTAGGCAAAGAAGTTAGACAGTTGCACAACTCTGTCTGGTTATATGTTCTTTGCTACAATATTTGAACAAAAAATCTTCTATTGTACAACAAAATCTCACTCATTAAAAATCACTCAAAAATCATAAAGACATTATAAGATTTAAATCTTAAATATAAACCTGGATATAAAGTATAGAGAGATCATGATATGAAATTATACTGACACCAAATTCAGACTGAAACCACATAAGTGCTCTGAAAAAACCCAGAATTATACGTATATAATTCTTTCAGAAAAAAACACTAGGTACATAATTTATTACTATTTAGAATTACTTCATTTTATTCGCAATATTAAATTTTAATATGTAAATGTAAATGAGGTAAAGATATCTCAGTGAGGGTTCCATGATAACTCAACACAGTGACAATTCAACACACTTTTAAAAAGTGATAAGAAGTCATTAGAAACGAAGAAAAATTATTTTTTTTAACCTAACCTAACCTACATAACCCAGTTAATAAAGTTTTTGTTTCATCACTTTCCATGACTTTATATAACTTTTTAAAGATGTGATGAATTATCATTGTGATGATTTATCCGGTTACCCTTGTGATGTTTTGGACACTCACATAAAATAAACGAAACGAACGTGCTCAAAAAAAATTTTTGTTTAGACAACGACGGGAGATTTATGGACAGACAGGCCTGGAGTAAACACATTCACACGGGACAGGGCGCAGGGACGGGCAGTCAGGTTTGGAACTTGAGTACGTTGACATCTCCATGAAATCGATACAAATGAGAAGTGTTGTGTGAAATTGCAGTGAATTAGTGGATTCAGATGGTGTTAATAGTATTGTGGAATTTTGAACTAAAGTGAAATATTATTGAACCGGTTTTTGTGTGAAGTGAAAGTGGTTGGACTCAGTGAGAAAACAATTAATAATAATGACAGTAAGGAACAATCGGATAATTTTTAGAGCGCCGTTTTGTAAAAACCCACCTCAGGGGCGCCAGGTGTTGTGCAATCGCGATTGTGTTATAAAGTTGTGTTGATTTAAACGTGATTTCGTATACAGTTCGAACTAGATTGCTTGTCTTAAAAACATGAAAATAATAAAAATAATGATTGCGTTTTTAAAATAGAGTGAATGTACTTAAAGGCAGGAAGTGTTTAATCGGGCTAAGTTATTGATTTGGCGAGATGGCATTCTATCCACGGAGACCGAAAACCAGAGAATCAAATAGATTATTAACTGTGGGTTCGAATCCTAACAGATTAGGGAGGTACAATTTTATTTACAGGAATATTTAATTACCCTTTTATAAGCGTAGGGAGGAGGTCGAAAATTAAAGTGATTTAGCTATATAGTGTAACCAGGTAAGCTTCACGCTGAGAATGAGAGGTGACTAACCGGGTGAGTTTTTTTATATTATTTATTAAATTTCAGAGGACCCTTTTTAAAGACGGATACAACTAAGTTTACTACACCTGCCGCCCAAATAATGTTATCATTAACAGGGATGTGCTAGGCGAACCGTCAATCAGCTGTGAGCGAGAGACGAGTCAACGACCTTTTCATATATAGGACAAGACGCAGGTACAGTCAGTCAAAGGGGAAGTTTTGCTAGCGTATGCCGTCCCGAATTGAAAGCGTTCGGATGCAACCAGACGGAACAAAATGAAAACTTTTCTTCTGTTATTTGACTTTTCTAATTTAATACTTTTCATCTATTGTTTGACTTTCTAAGTTACGAATTGGGATGCACAAAAACAAATCTAAAGTCGAAAGAGGGAGATGGTAATCTCCGAAATAGAACTACCAACCGAACAACTTTTCTCAACAGGTATCTTTCGAGAGGTAGGCAGCCTCTTTAAATTAAATGCAAAAAATCAAACCAATTATCCGTTTATACCTTACCTGAGAGGATAGGTATTCAGTAGAAGTTACCCATACCTAATACACGAGGATGCTAGTAACCTCATAAAATAAATACTGGAACCAAATATTAAAATACAGACAGTCCTCATCCCAAATTTGGCATATCGAGTAGACCTTACATATATCTCACATGATAATTGGCTGAATGGGTAGGCACACAACCTATCGTTAATAAGCGGGCAAAATGTCGACAAGATCGTCGTGTGTTATATATGTATTGACCTAGAAAGGGATGTAAATCCCCGACGGCGTGGGAGTTACAACGTTTTCTAGAGGTGGCACGTAACTTAGGACCTTGCGTGTCACATTTTCGCGACTAGATTCGTGACAAGGGATGTCATGGTTTTCCCCTTCTACACTCAGTAAAGTAGATTATCCTGGAGGTGTTTGAGATTGGGGCAATTCTGAAATTGGTGAAGAGACCTGGTTTTCTTTATTCTGGCGTGAAGGTTGCCGATTTGGAACAAGGGGAGACCCGGCCGGTTGTGATATCCAGACACGCAGATATCGATTGCCTTGTTCGAATTATCATCCATCAGTTTTGTTTGGTAAGCGGAGGAGCCAGTCTTAACTTGAAAAAAATTCATTTCCTTTCCTCTCCTTCCCCTCCCAAAATATATACATGGATGGCGCCGACAACTAACACCATAAATTTATCGTATGTATATCACATATATAAAATCTAACACCTTATTATACTCACATTACTCTATGACAGGTAGAATCACGTAGCTAGTTGGGGGAGCAGGCGACTTAGAAGATAAGGTTTATGAAATGGTTTTAAAACACAGCGGTAATCGATTCAACTCACTCTATCTCAAAAGGACCAAGGGATACCACACATACACAGATAACTAGGTTTCTAAACCGAGAAACAAAAAACCAACACAACGTTCGGTGAAGCCTTTTTATACTGATCCGTAACGTGAAATGAGTACGTTCAAGGTCGTACGTCACGTAGACAAACTAGAATCAAAGGAGAGGAGCAAAGGCTCGTAGAGACGGCAGGGGAGGAATTTTCCATCCCTGCGAACACATATGCAAAGCCTTATGGAAAAGTTACCTATGGGACTTTAAAGAAAAATTATCGTAGAAAGAAGAGAAGGAAAAGTTTGAAGTAGAAAGGGCAGATCATGACATTTGGTGCCGTGACCAGGAGAGATAGATATAAAAGCTGGCTTGAGTTCATTACTGTTGTTGAGAAAAAAAATGGATTTCATAAACCTTATTAATTCACATTAACAGCAAAAGAAATGGTACCTATCGTCAAAAATGATAACAGAGACATCGTACTTCAAAGGCAAAATAGAATAAACAGACAGACCCGGAAAACATTGAATTCATTGTGACGACAAAAAACATCTAAAATGTTCATAAACAACGAAGCCAAAGGATAAACAAACATCGAAATCGGATTAATTATAACACAAGAATAAGATAGCTGGGACAAATCTAAAATAAACATTGCATCGGATATCGTGAAGTATATGGCATATTTTATACCATTGATATTAGAATAACTGTAAACAATTATTGTTTATTCCAGATCTAAAAGGCAGAGAATGTTTAAGTCATAAATAACACAGACGGACAAAAAACCATCGGATCACAGCCGAGGACACAAAATAAAAACAAATCAACATGGAAATAAATAACACTCGAATATAATACAAATAACGCATTGAGATGAAAAAACACAAAGTTAAGTCAAGTACTATTATGTAATAAACAAAACTCGGAGTTTAAAATTCGAAAATAAACAAGTGTGACATGACATATTGAATTTCTACCCATAGAGACACAAAAACACTTGAAAAAGCTGAGGGCGGGAAAAAACTCACCAGCAGAACAAGCCGATAATCACGGGAACCAAAAAATAAACAGATGCTAGGTTAGAAACGAAGAACAGGGGCGCTCAACATTTTGGAAGAATTAAAATAAAATTTAAAATAAAAATAAAAAAAATAAATACAGAGGTATTCGAGAAACGTAAATTACCTATAGTTATTTCTAATCCCATCGACTAACACGAGGAAGCGAGATTACCCGCTGGGCTTAGAACTAAAGGGAGGCTGTGATGTTTTGGACACTCACATAAAATAAACGAAACGAACGTGCTCAAAAAAAATTTTTGTTTAGACAACGACGGGAGATTTATGGACAGACAGGCCTGGAGTAAACACATTCACACGGGACAGGGCGCAGGGACGGGCAGTCAGGTTTGGAACTTGAGTACGTTGACATCTCCATGAAATCGATACAAATGAGAAGTGTTGTGTGAAATTGCAGTGAATTAGTGGATTCAGATGGTGTTAATAGTATTGTGGAATTTTGAACTAAAGTGAAATATTATTGAACCGGTTTTTGTGTGAAGTGAAAGTGGTTGGACTCAGTGAGAAAACAATTAATAATAATGACAGTAAGGAACAATCGGATAATTTTTAGAGCGCCGTTTTGTAAAAACCCACCTCAGGGGCGCCAGGTGTTGTGCAATCGCGATTGTGTTATAAAGTTGTGTTGATTTAAACGTGATTTCGTATACAGTTCGAACTAGATTGCTTGTCTTAAAAACATGAAAATAATAAAAATAATGATTGCGTTTTTAAAATAGAGTGAATGTACTTAAAGGCAGGAAGTGTTTAATCGGGCTAAGTTATTGATTTGGCGAGATGGCATTCTATCCACGGAGACCGAAAACCAGAGAATCAAATAGATTATTAACTGTGGGTTCGAATCCTAACAGATTAGGGAGGTACAATTTTATTTACAGGAATATTTAATTACCCTTTTATAAGCGTAGGGAGGAGGTCGAAAATTAAAGTGATTTAGCTATATAGTGTAACCAGGTAAGCTTCACGCTGAGAATGAGAGGTGACTAACCGGGTGAGTTTTTTTATATTATTTATTAAATTTCAGAGGACCCTTTTTAAAGACGGATACAACTAAGTTTACTACACCTGCCGCCCAAATAATGTTATCATTAACAGGGATGTGCTAGGCGAACCGTCAATCAGCTGTGAGCGAGAGACGAGTCAACGACCTTTTCATATATAGGACAAGACGCAGGTACAGTCAGTCAAAGGGGAAGTTTTGCTAGCGTATGCCGTCCCGAATTGAAAGCGTTCGGATGCAACCAGACGGAACAAAATGAAAACTTTTCTTCTGTTATTTGACTTTTCTAATTTAATACTTTTCATCTATTGTTTGACTTTCTAAGTTACGAATTGGGATGCACAAAAACAAATCTAAAGTCGAAAGAGGGAGATGGTAATCTCCGAAATAGAACTACCAACCGAACAACTTTTCTCAACAGGTATCTTTCGAGAGGTAGGCAGCCTCTTTAAATTAAATGCAAAAAATCAAACCAATTATCCGTTTATACCTTACCTGAGAGGATAGGTATTCAGTAGAAGTTACCCATACCTAATACACGAGGATGCTAGTAACCTCATAAAATAAATACTGGAACCAAATATTAAAATACAGACAGTCCTCATCCCAAATTTGGCATATCGAGTAGACCTTACATATATCTCACATGATAATTGGCTGAATGGGTAGGCACACAACCTATCGTTAATAAGCGGGCAAAATGTCGACAAGATCGTCGTGTGTTATATATGTATTGACCTAGAAAGGGATGTAAATCCCCGACGGCGTGGGAGTTACAACGTTTTCTAGAGGTGGCACGTAACTTAGGACCTTGCGTGTCACATTTTCGCGACTAGATTCGTGACAAGGGATGTCATGGTTTTCCCCTTCTACACTCAGTAAAGTAGATTATCCTGGAGGTGTTTGAGATTGGGGCAATTCTGAAATTGGTGAAGAGACCTGGTTTTCTTTATTCTGGCGTGAAGGTTGCCGATTTGGAACAAGGGGAGACCCGGCCGGTTGTGATATCCAGACACGCAGATATCGATTGCCTTGTTCGAATTATCATCCATCAGTTTTGTTTGGTAAGCGGAGGAGCCAGTCTTAACTTGAAAAAAATTCATTTCCTTTCCTCTCCTTCCCCTCCCAAAATATATACATGGATGGCGCCGACAACTAACACCATAAATTTATCGTATGTATATCACATATATAAAATCTAACACCTTATTATACTCACATTACTCTATGACAGGTAGAATCACGTAGCTAGTTGGGGGAGCAGGCGACTTAGAAGATAAGGTTTATGAAATGGTTTTAAAACACAGCGGTAATCGATTCAACTCACTCTATCTCAAAAGGACCAAGGGATACCACACATACACAGATAACTAGGTTTCTAAACCGAGAAACAAAAAACCAACACAACGTTCGGTGAAGCCTTTTTATACTGATCCGTAACGTGAAATGAGTACGTTCAAGGTCGTACGTCACGTAGACAAACTAGAATCAAAGGAGAGGAGCAAAGGCTCGTAGAGACGGCAGGGGAGGAATTTTCCATCCCTGCGAACACATATGCAAAGCCTTATGGAAAAGTTACCTATGGGACTTTAAAGAAAAATTATCGTAGAAAGAAGAGAAGGAAAAGTTTGAAGTAGAAAGGGCAGATCATGACACCCTCAGTGAGATATCTTTATCTCTACTTGTTACAAAAAAGGAAGATAATAAAACATTTGCTGTTATTATTATTCTGTTATAAGGAGTGTTTATAAGTGTATTATTCACTTCACTTCCTCTGACGTCCACGACTTCTTCTACCATTCGCTTCCAAGTCATGGGTATATTCTCTTTACCCTCTTTTTTCATTAACAAACCATATAAGCGTACCTTTCTTCATTTAATTCGTTCCGCTAACATTAGCTTCTAATTTACTTAAGAGAAGACAATACCCTAAAATAAATCCAGAATCTGAACGACGTAAGTGAAGCAGCCGTGCGCAGACCTGCGGTTGAAGTTGCCTTATCTCTAAAATAAAGCGGGAGTCTTAATAACATAAGCGAAAAAGTCATGTAAAAAAAAATGTTCGGCGCGCGGCCCGGTGTAATGTACGGGCCTGCGGTTGACTTTGCCCTTGCAGGCCCAGAAAATCGACCTTTAGGTGGGGTTTATTTTAATTATTTCTGACGAACGTATTACTAAAATCTCTAATGTTTCTAGAGGAATCCCTAGGGAAGTCACTAATTCATCGTCTAGAAAAATATAATCTGGTACTTCCCGCTACTTTTATAGTTGAAAAACGTTGTTAAAATTTACAAACCGTTTTATATTACATATTTCAATGGTAAAGTCCTGTTTTTATTAATCATAAATATAAATAACTTATCCCTCTAGAAACATTTGAGATTTTAGTAACACGTTCATTAGAAATAATTAAAGTGCCAGTGTTGAGTAAATCCTAATATAAGAGTCTTAACAAGAAACCAAGTCCATGAAATAATTATAATGACCGGTCGGTGGCCGAGTTGACATCGCGTTTGGGTCCCACCCAGGCGTAGTGTGTTCAATTCCTCGACTGGCTAAGTCCTCCATTACAACACAAGCAACATTTTCCGCTTACTGTGGTGGTAGTAGGAGATTTTCAAATATTGTCAGGTTATTCGTAACCCGGGAATGTTTGTCTTAAAAAAAAAAAATATATATATATATATATATATATATATATATATATATACAAAAAAATACAAAACTGGTTATTGTTCGTCAAGTATAGAATAGATATTGTTAGTAGATAAAAGTGCTCACAACCATCTGGAGCCAGTGAGATTATGCGCGGAGAAAAATGACCATTGCTAATTTATTAAGAATATACTTTAAGAATTAATTGAGAGGTTTCTTCATAAATTTTTAGTAAATTACGAATATATATTTATTTCATGAAAATCCGAACATTTTCGTCATAAACGTATGTCCATTTTTCTACGTGACGTACCAATTGGGGTATCTTGCGAGGCTGAATGTAGTGGGGAATGGAAGGAGATTTTTAAGATAAGAGGAAGGTGGAAAAGATCCTGAAGAAACGTTTCTATATGAATAGTTGTCTTTCACCGGAACGATACTGACAATATCTACCTTTCTGGAACGTGCCGCAAAAATACTAATCATTGTTTTAATTAATAATTGTAAAAACACAAAAAATAATCAGATAAAATGTACGTGCGCACGCCGGGATTTGAACTCGCGACTCTCGGATTCGTAGCCAAGGATAGTAACCACTCAACCACGAAGGCTGCTAATTAAAAAAAAAAACAACAACAACCACTAACAAGAACAATGCTAATTTTTAAAGCATGAAGATCAAAATATATATCCGCTTATTTTCGTGTTCGTAAACCCCTAAAATATAAAGAATGGGGTGAAAATCATGTCTTGGCAATAATAAATAATTATTCATTGTTAAAGCAATTTCGGCAAAAATCAGTTTGAGACGAAATTGAGATTATTAATTCAAAAACGAATTTATTTTACAATTTCGTTCCAAAAATTCTTTGTCGGCAAATATTTTGTCATCGACGGGTATTTAAATTTCTGATGATAGCTGCTACACTTTTACCCATTACTAACCAAATGATGGCCTTCGTGTCAAATATTCATAGGCCCGTTTTAACAAATTTTTTTAGTAGTCTTTTTAAAATTATCTTTCATAATCTGGTTACCAATCATTGACTCTTCACTATCATTTTTTAATTAAATACGTCTATTTGAATTTAACTTTTGTTTTCGGGTAAGAAAAGTAGAAAAGAAAAATTTTAGATGCGGAAATTAACCCACCTAGGCTCGTTGTCGATGACATTGCTTTCTATCTAATTTGGGTGGCAATCACGCATAAAATCTCTGAAATTGGATGACACTACTGCAACTGTAGTAATGTCATCCAATTTAACTAATATACGAAATAAATGTCGGTTGATTTCAGTTCTTGCGAAGGAAGGAATAGTTCTCAGTCTCAGTTTAAAAAAAAAATATTTTTTATATTAAAAAAAACTTTATTATACGTGTTTCTCTCACTGTCTTAGTCGAGTCCGATGGATCGAGGTGCTTCGACAAGATGACTCGTGATGTCTATATTTCAATGGTTTCTATGTTTTCGATGGTTTTTCAGGTTCAGTTTCTGAATTTGATTGTCCCTTGTTGAGACTTAGAATTGAATGACTTACATTTGGATTTGCTGGGGGTCAGTGTGTCCAGGAGTGATGGACGTACGAATTCATCCCGCCCACTGCGGTGCAAGGCGATGGGTTAAGATAGTCCAGCTGGAGAGGTCAAATCAAATGGTCTTCCTCAACCAGTCTCTCTTGATCCCACCCAAGCAGTAGGTGGGCAAACGCAACCGCTACCAAGACTTAGATAAATCTTACCCCACGAATCCGAGTACCCATGCTAAGTCAGCAAACGTAGCAAACCACTTCGGGAGACTTATCGCAGTTACTATTCATGCTGTCCAGAAACTCGTGGTACAAGCAGGAAATTGGTGAATCTACATCACAGAGAACCTAAAAAAAAATTATATTTTCTCTCTGAACAATATTATTATGTTCTTAAACATTTTTTCAATTTATTCCCCAACTAAAGGATTTTTTTAAAAACCATGATTACGCTTTGACGCATTTTGAAAGACATGGAACAACTGATACTAACCCATAGCGACTAATCCGAAAAAGTCCAAATTTGTACTCGATTTACTCGAAAACGAAAGCTTGACTCAGCAAAAGTCATACTACAAAATCGACTCTAAATATGATGTAGATTAATCAGTTTCATCCTTGCATTGAGTTTCCGAATACAGTGTATATAGGTAAGTATAATTTTAAGTAACGCCGTCGCGCGTAGAGTTATTATTTTTGTATTGTATTTTAAATGTATATACCCGATGTGTATAGACTCGATGTGTTCTCCAAAATATCTCGCATAAAATGCATGATTTTATATGTCCCAACAAGAATAAACTGATGTACAAACCATTAAATATCTGAATAATAAGAAAAAGTCTACTCCAACAGAATTTGTTGTTGTAAATTGTAAAATCTCTCCCTGTAGAAGATATGTGTGGATCTGTAAAGGTGGTTTTCATTTTATTATTAAATCTCTTATTTTCCAGGAAAGCTTCCGCTACCTGGCTACCGGCTCCGCTGTACACGAGCTTTTAAAAGCTCCCTAAATCCAAAGCTCGCCTATTGCACTCAGCGTGTAGAACCCATAAATAATTTAGAGCCTCAGATATTATTTTATAATGGAAACACGAGACGTGATATATTATGAACACGTGAAGTGTATAAACATGATGTACCGATACTAAAATGACACATGATTTATGGAAAAATGAAGCATTGATAAAATATGATGTCGAACAATATATATTTTGTTTTCGTGTGTAATGTGTATATGAACGGATGACTATAAAAACTGATTTATGGCATGAAAAAGTTAAACGATAATTACTCTTGGCGTTACTCTTCAAAAAGTTGGCATGGTTTGACACTTTTCAGGGAACCTGTTCGCCGAGGCAGAGCTAAACTGTGCGTCTCGAGTTTAAATTATGACAAGCATTTCAATACCACGTTTTGTGCTAATACAGTAAAACATTAAAATAATTAAGTAGGTATTTACTTATATGGTTTAATTGTACTTACTATGAAACATTAAAATAAGTATGTATTTACTTAAATACTTTCAATAGTTATTCATCACACTTTGTTTTGTGAAATGATCATGAAACATTTACATAAATAGGCATTTACTTAAATACTATGTAGCATTAAATTTGTACTATGTAGTACTTAAAGTACTATGAGGCATTTAAATAATTATGTATTTACTTAAATACATTCAATAGTTTTTCATAACACTTTGTTTTGTGAAATGATCATGAAACATTTACATAAATAGGCATTTACTTAAATACTATGTAGCATTTACGATGTACTATGTAGTACTTAAATGAACTATGAAGCATTTAAATAATTATTTATTTACTTAAATAGTTGAGTAGGTATTCCTAAGACTTCATTTTGTGAAATTACTATGAAGCATTTAAATAATCAGATATTATAAGCATTAATTACTCGCCTGAAATATCCAAGTCCCGTCGGCGGCATTTATTTATGCTCGGAGATATTTTAAATTTGTATGGATATTTCAGGCGACTAATTTATGCTTATAATATTTTTTTATCCTTTGTGCTATGCATAAAAACCTTGTCTTATAAACATAAGTTTATCATTACAAAAATAAAATAGTTCATGTGGTTTTTTTAAATTTTTTTTTACATTTGTTGAAAATAATGTGACCTTACTGGGATTAGGTTAGGTATACCTAACACTTCGTTTTGTGAAAGTACTATGAAACTATATAATATAAGTATTTATTTATATAAGGTACCCATTTACTTCTCATAAAATTGAAAACAGTGGTAAATACTTAGTTTATCATTTCTAACACTCCGGAAATCAATCATTTTTGTATAACTTAAAATGGTGCTTTATCTTCTTCATCAGGTTACCAATTTTGTGTTTCCCTTCCTCAATAAAAAACTCGTTTGATTTTACTTAACTTTTCACTTGTCATTCGTCAGCTGTGCTACAATAAAAATCGAGTTATTAAAAAATCTCTACCTTGACAAAATTACGTACACGGGTAATCTAATTTTCGAAATGAATAAAAGTGGAATACTTTGAACTAACGCGCAATACAATAACGCCCATCCAAAAAGTCGGATATAGAACTGGGTAATAAATCCGGTACAGCCATGTACAACAGATGCGGAAAAAGAATGAGGGAGAATTCTGTGAATTTCCCACGTGAAATGCGATTCCCGTTAGTGCTATGCAAGTTGCGGCGAGACAGGCGCCAGGCGGCCTGCACTGAGTACACTCGGCGAAGCTTCGCATAATATACAATTGTTCTACTTTACACGTAATTCATGAATACTATAGACAATGTGGTTGAATTCTACAGGCTTGGCGTTCACGGTCAAGTCCGTATGGATTTACCACTCTTTAATGCCAGCTGGCAAGGTCAATAATTAAAATGGATACAAATGTCACTTCACCGCCATTACTGTTTTAATATTATATGTACACGTGTACTGTCATGCCACTAGGAAGTTCTGGCACGTATGGCAGTAAAAATGTGACTGCTTCGTGGATTTTATTAAGCACAATCGCGAGAAGAAGAATCGTGTTTTTTCAAAATAAATGTTTAATTGGTCTCTGCAATCATTGATTCGATGGTATTTCAGACTTTACTAGTTATTAATATTCATTTTGAGCTGATGCTGTCACATATGTACAAAATGCTGTAGGTTCTTTTGTCAATTTTATGACTTTTATTTTTTTTACAATTTTGAAAGAAGTTTGAAAAAATAAAATTCCTTGAAAATTTTCAACTTTTGCTCTAAAAAAGTTATATTTAGAAAAAAGGATGAAATGTTACGGCGATGGAAACCGAAAAATATGAAAATGTGAGGAAAATCGTAATACTGGGAGGTATTTCCATGCCACGCCACTGGAGGTATGAGTGTATGCAAATCATGAAGTTGATGTATTATATTTTGTAAAAAAAGTAAAATGAAACGTAAATGGATCGTCTCCAGTCAACGCTGTTTATTCTGAGGATTATCCTTGGGGTGTGAGGCACAATGAGTCAAAAATGAGGATATTTAAATTGGTTGAAAAAACACTATTATAAAAAAATCTCATTACAGTTTGGAAATTTTCCGCAAAAATATTAAAATATTTGAAGGTTGATTGATAAATATAAATGTCCCGGTGGTATTTGGTTTTGAAGTTGATGGATTAAGGACAGGTGGATAAGAAAAAAAGAAAACAGAAGAGAGGATCTCAACTCCCCTGGGCTATAGGGAACACGAGGAGTTAGTCAGAGGGTATTTAGAAAGTGCTTCACCTCAGGGGTGTTTCTGTCTAAAGGCCTAGATACATGATGAAACAAAGAGTTGAGAAAGAGGGATACAGTTTGTTGAGAACGAGGTTTGAATAACAATTACAAAAGTGCCTAGGAAGTCTTGTAAGGGTGCGTATTTGAATAGATTTGTAGGATTGGGAGGTTCTGGGACAAAGAAAACAAGGCGAGAGGAATATAATAAAGTTGCAAAGAAGTTAGGTATCCAGACGCGGCCAAACGAGTGTTTTTAAAAACGAAAATTTGAAGTTATTATATCCTTAGTGATTGTGCTCACGAGAAGAGAACAAAGGAACGAGAGATTATACTGGAATTCCACCATACACAATATGTCTAACGCAGGACCTCAGAATTAGTACACAAACTTAATATAATGTTTGTAAAATCATACAATATAAAATGCTGTTTCATATATTGATAGAGGTAGGATATGTATTATAAAAGTGTAGGATTGTAAGAAGTATTAAAAATTAGGATGTTACTTGTTATATTTTCGGCATCACTAAACTGTATCAAATAATGTCAGCATATTTCACAAGGATATCCGTAGCAAGGCTGTCAAAAAATGCCCCAAACATGTAAACCAATCTGAAAATTATTAATAAAAAAATCAACTCTTTGTTCTTAAACTCGATCAAAGAGATGAGATGGCAAAATATTTGCCCGAAAATACACTGGACGAGCGTAATGTTTTAATAAGTAAGAATAACAATTTTCGATTGATACAAGGTGACTTGTGGTATGAAAATAATAACGCGATAATGTAAATAAAAAGTTCTGTAAAACTGTTTAATTATGAATTTGTAAATTTCAGATTTAAAAAATTCCACCCAAATAATTAATTAGTTCTAAAAGTGTACATATATATTAAGTTTGTATGTTTAATGAGTTACGATGTGAATAGGTAAGGCGGAATAATAGTTAGTAACAAATGTATTTAACACAATGTATTATACTGAGTAATAATAAGTGATGGAAAAGAGATAAGTATACACGATCAATGGAGATCAAAACGCGATCAATTGATTCCGCCCCAACTTGGAGGAACAAAAGTTGTTAGTCATAACTAAAGGACGGAGTGTCAATGTATAATAATATTATCATTTCAATTCGACATTGTCAATTTATTTGTATATTTTACTTTTACGTAGTCGTCTGATGTTAATTCACAGACATACACGTCAGCATTGGCAGGGTATGTCGATTTTGATTACCAATATAGATCTGGGTAACAAAAATGTGACATATAATGCTACGTAAATCGATGCAATATCATCGATTGTTCTGCTTAACGTTAAATTGTCGATGCAATATCATCGATTGTTCTGCTTAATGTTAAATAACGCTTTACTTAACGTCTTAAATTGTCATTGTCAAAAAAATTGTCATTTTGCTTAAAGGTCTAAGTTATTAACAAAGTTGCGTATATCAACAGTTAACCGAAATTTAATCGACAGCCAAAGGGCACGATAGATTTGGCGAGCTTTTTTGTAAATCGTCGTTGACCGTGCTTGCGAATGTTGCAAACTGACTATATATCACGAATTCAGTCAACATCGTATTAACATAGGACTTTATCGATCGTCCCTGCTAGACCTCCATGTACACGCGTGTTACTTCATATCATTGTACGAGTATGTATTTTTATGTGAGAATATGAAGAATACAAAAAATATCTTTGTGTGTCTTGTATCACTTTAAATACAGATAATATTCATAAAATCGCTTGGCAAACGGAGTTTACAGAGGTCCATTTAAGCGCAAAAGTGGTTTTTGTTTACTTTGTGAATAATTTTATAAGAAATAATAAAAATTGAATCAAAGAAAACTGTCATAGATAATCTTTGACATAAAACTTTTATTGCTAAGTGGTTTCATATATCCTTTTATAAATTTCTAATGAAAAAAAAACATTATTTAGTAGTTTACGCTTGTGTTTTTTATTATGAAATTAATAATTTTATTTTAAATCTACTCTAGCGAAACGATAGAAAAGGCTTCAATTTATCCAAAGCATATTTTTTGGTATTCATAATATCATCCGATTCGTAGTAAAGATTAATCGAAAATAGTGATTTCACATCAAGCTTGAATCAGTCATCGTATACATAATATATATATATATATATATATATATATTTTTTTTTTTATTGTTTACAAGTATATCTGATAATATAAGCATGTCTAACGCCGGTCGGTCAGTTTGATAGATTCTCCTATCTTAACAAACGGATTACAATCTTTAAAACACAGCTCTCGAGTTGGGATACTGTCATTGTTCACCGGTAATTCAATGGAAGATGATCCCAGCGTCATTGTACTGAATCATAAAAATAAATGTGGTTAAAAGATGTTAAATTACATGCTTCATAGTTGTTTAAATATGTTAACTGCTGAAATTATCAATTGTATCAAAATACAACAGTTGAATAAATTTATTGAAAACTTAGTTAGCTGAAGGGAATTGCCTGTATTAATTTTTATGAAACTTTATTACGTTTCAATATTTAATATATTTATTATTTAATATTTAAAACCAACAGTTTAATAAATTTATTGAAAACTTAGTTAGCTGAAGGGAATTGTCTGTATTAGATTTTTATGAAACTTTATTACGTTTCAATAATTAATATATTTAATTTTTAAATACAACAGTTTAATAAATTTATTGATAACTTAGCTAACTGAAAGTTATTTTCTGTATTTGATTTTTGATGAAACGTTATTATGTTTAAATATTTAATATGTTTATCATTTAATATATTATTAATAAATGATGTTCTAAAAATTTAACAAAATTGTTTATTTTATTTTATACAAGTACTAAGGGTCTTACTAATAATTGAGTTGTACATTTTGCACAAGTGATAAACAACCATAAATGTATGGAAAATTGCTGTTTATCAGTTTTGTAAAATTCCAAACACGTTTATTAGTATAAATTTTAAACTAAATGTACATAACAAGATTTTTAAAAGTACCTGTTAATCAACTGCTAGCAACTTTTACCTTATAAGCTGCTGGAATTATCGGTATGCGAACTGTGAACTGAAGTGGCGCCATCTTGCCGAAGAGTTTAAGAGGCATTGATGAGCGCCGTTCATGTTTCGGGGAAATTTCAATACTATGGTCAACATCCACGCTCTGCGCATATAGATAATTGATATTCCCAGGTGACGTTTCTCGATGAACGATATGGAAAACGCTCACTCCACGTGACTTATGACACGTTATACAAATAAAGAAATTTCAAGCTGGTTGAATTTAACTTAATACTTACAAATTTGCTTTTATTTTCGGCAGCATTTTATCCTTATGATGATAATTATTATTTTTAGATTGACCGAAATTTTGGGATTGCGTTGCTCCAACTGCTCACCACCGTAGGTAATAACTGCTCTGATTTTCGTTTTATAAATAAACATTTTGGTTCTTTTGCTAAGTATTTTCCCTGAAGCCGTCCCTTACATCTTACATCTGCTTTCAAAAGTCTTTTTAATAAAAATGATAAAAATCTTAGCCTTTGATATATGAAATTCCTCTCTGAAGCACATAAAACTTTTCCAATAAGTGACTTAATTTCTGACAGAACAATTTTCTATTAGATAAAATCTAACAATAAAGTTCACAATATTTATGATTTCTATTCACAATAAAGCGACGTGACATGCTTTATCCCCGACACAAGGTCATATTATACGAATTTGAATGATACCCTTTCATTCACATTTCTAAAGAATATTATGAATGGCATGGCTGGCACTGAACTATATTATTATGATGGTTTTGTAGGAACAATTCTGTAGCACGTCACGTATTCAGAGAATCAGCGATCGTTTTCATATGGAATATTTTTTTATAGACAGTTTTCAATAAATTGTGAAAAAGGTTTGACACCGCCACATTTAAAAGAAAAATTAACGAAGGTATATATAACCGATTTTTGAAAAAAGTTTCAAATAATAATTTCTTATTCCGGAATCTGGGGAAGTTAGTGCAATCCCACACATTACATATAGGGTGTAAATACATAATATGTAAACATGTAATAAAATAAATTTAAAAGAATTAAAAAAATTCTACTAAAAAACCATCACGTCATTTTCCCGAAGGGGTAGGCAGAGATTATCGACCGGCACACAACACTGTCTCGGTACACACAACTTGCTTTATTAACATTCATATATGATACTCATGCTATTTAAAATCTTGTTTACAAAATTTCAGACAAGCGATTAAGTAGGTACCAAAAATATTTTATTAATTAAATTTTTTTAAATTTAAAATGTGCATTTGTTTTGTTAAATTCAGGTAAATATATTTATTAAAAAGTTTTAACTTGGAGAAGATTTTGTAAGCAGAGGACGCTATATAAAAAAACACTGCAAGCTGCATAATTTATAGTGCTTCATTTATCCTCCATTACAACTAAAATTATTACATTTATTAGATCTCTATAAAATGATAAAAATGTACATTATAAAGAAAATAGATAAGATTTGTTTTTGAAAAAAATGAGATTTACGAATTCTACTATTTTGTTATCCCGTGATTTTTCACGGGTTGGCGCTAGTATTATCTAATATAAGAAAAATTAGCTCAAAAATTTAAAAAAAATTTCATGTAAAATGTTTTCGTCATTTTAAAATACAAAAAAATCACAATATTTAGCTTTGACAAAAATTCCTGTAATGAAAGACACTTTTTAAACTTTCAAGATGGTGACAAAGTGTTTTCAGTATTCAGGGCAAATGTTTTGAAAAAACTAGAACTTTGAAGTGGGGGAGAGACTCGAGAGCGACACGTAACCTTTCTGGTGACAAGCGTCGGGACGCCTGGCTTTGCTCGCGACGCTGCGCCGGCGTTGACGCGAGCGCCTTCCCACTTTGCTACCAACTGCCTACTTCTGTCCTACTCATTCCTCGCTACTCAACGGGACGAAAAATTAAGCCGTATCTTTTTTTCGTTCGGATGGTTGTCTAATTTTTGCGTAGATGTTCTTAGAAACGTTCTTTCAAAATGTTCTTTAGAAACGGGAATTTGTCTTTTAACAAGATGAAATTTGTTTCTAGACGTTGAAAAGCTTTTTTATCTTTATGTTGAAAGCAGAAAACGGCTTTTCTTAACCATAAAGCTTATTTTGACACATTACAAAAATATACACTTTAAAATGAAAAATGCACACATAAAAAAATTAATAAAAACCAAAATTTTATTGAGTGCGTCCTTCAACGCTAAAAATCCTTTTTAGTAAACTTTCACGTGTTGGTTAATATTTTAATGCAAAGCCTTGGTGCTAGAAAATTTGCATATTTACTGATTAGTTTTGTCTGGAATTTTCAGTGTCAACGCAGCCATTTTCTTCTTCCAACATTTTTCAGGTAGATGATTTTTTACAAATGAGTAAATTTCTCGAGAGAATTTCTCGAGTGATGCCGGATATTTCTTTTACAATAATAAAAGCTATAACAATGATGTTCCAGCAAAAGTTTTGTAGAAATAAGTGTGATATTATGCACACTAGTAGTTGACTGTGCGTAGCAAAGGCCTATTTTAACTCGACCATTTTGCATTACGTCTGTTTATAAATTT
The DNA here is from genome assembly GCA_026573805.1 of Hesperophylax magnus. NCBI lineage: Eukaryota > Metazoa > Arthropoda > Insecta > Trichoptera > Limnephilidae > Hesperophylax > Hesperophylax magnus. Next base: position 13,368,522 of record JAIUSX010000121.1, read on the forward strand.
ATTTATTTGTACGTTCCGTTTCCGTTTAAGAAGGGGTCATTTTTAATGGTTCATTACTGAACCATTAAAAATGACAGATTATTTTTTCAAATAGTTTGTGAAATTGTGTTTATTTGTACTTTCTTATGTGCATTGTTTCAATATTATTGTACCTACCTGCCTCAAGAAAGGTTGAAATAAGATTTTTCATTGAGATAGTGTTATTTCTTTGGACAAACTACTGAACAATATGTTTCAAAAATAGACAGCTTACATTTAAAGTGGGATAACATTAAAGTACCTACATAGAGAGATGTCAGCGGAAATTTTGGTTCTATTATAAATAAGGAAAAATTAAAAACATTTTTTCTGGGCTCGAGGTCTACAATTGTTCACAGAACTGCTGGTTTAAATAATGAAAGATTATTGATCCATAGAAAGATATCTCAAAGCAATTTGTACGTTGTCTCTACCAAAATTTATATTGTTTCCCGAAAAAGTACCTTGAAAGATACTTTAACTGTCCCTTTTTATTTTTTGGGTAATCATTGTAGGTCACATAACCACGGGAATAAGATATTCGTCGCTTAAGATTGTAGCATGTTTAAATACGTGGCAAATAAATATTTTAGATTTTTATATAGCTTTCCACAGTCCACGCAGTTTCAAATATATAAAATGGAGAGTAGGCAGGAATCTACGCCCTGCATATTTAATTTGATTTGCTCTTGCACAATCAGAGTTGACTTGAATTGACTTGACAACACCAACTTGGGACTGAGTGATTTGGTGCTTAACCCATAAAACAGTGATTTACTTGCCAAACGTCACTGAGAAACAGCGTTTTATCTTGCTTCCGTCCACCTATTTCGATTAGCAGAAAATCTTCACTTAAGATCATCAAAATTGAAAATCCAAAATTTCCATGTGTTTTAAGTCCTGCTACTACTATATCTTATTTTTTTTAGCAATACATCTGTGTACGTACCAGGTACCGTAGTACATAATTATTAAATTATTTTCAAACAGAAAAGAATTAAAAAAAAAAACCTGTTGTTTTGTAAAGAAAAATGCTTGTACTGGAATATCTTCTTATTTATTACAATAACAACATAAAATACTAAATTAATTTGTACGATAATAAGATTGGTCAATGTGAAAATTTAATACGAATTTGTACAACGCCTTTAAGGTATTTTTCATAAAAATAACTATCATAAAATATTATTATTATTATTTAATTATTAAAGTCAATATTAGCGATTCTTGAACGAAAATTGAAAGAGAAAAATTAGAAAAATATATTTTCGCATATAGGACTTGAAACCGGGACCCTCGCCTTCCAATTGGAAGTTTTACTCACTAAGTTTTTTTCAAAAAAAATAAATTATTATTTATCTTCAAGTATCTGTCGGCAGTAATTGTTAAAGCATAATGTCACCTACCTATAGATTTAATGATGCTTCAAGTTTTGTTCCACGACCTTCGCCCTCTTAAGGCTTAGACGCAAAGCTTTTCTAAGTAGGTATCTACTCCATTCTAATCTTCTATTTCACACGGAGCGGTTCCAGCATCTCTCCGGTAGGTATGAGTACTTCAAGCACGCGACAGACAGCTTTAAACTGCCGCTTGGTACTTACGGATTCCGAGATTTCAGCACAATAAAAGGACCCTAATATTATACTTTTTTAAAATTATTATTATTTTTCCGACTTTATGTCCGGGTTAAATCTTCCCCATAGAAAAAACTAAACACTTCTACACACTTTTCCACAAATTATCATCTAGTCAATCCACATTGCATTGCAAGTGCATTATATTAGCAAAATAAATACTATAACAACACGTCAACTCACCAGAGATCAAATGGGAAGATAATTCACCGACTCCAGATATTTTCATATCAGAGGGTTCGGCTCGGTAGAACTCGTAATAGGGCCTATAAATCCTACTGATCCCTCAACATAAATATTTAAAAAATCTTTCGTAATCTTCATGTATTTAAAATGACTGATTTTTGCATTTTTATATATAAATTTTTTGATAGATCTAATACGCCTAATTTTTTATTGAGAGAGTTAGGTATAATGCCAGTAGGCGAAATAACAAATGGTGATATTTTTATAGTCTGAGAATGCCAAATTCTTTTTATTTCATTTCCTAAATCTGTGTATTTTCTTATTTTTTCATGAACAATTTTTTGAATATTACAGGAATTTGGAATAGTGACATCAATGGTATAAGTTATTTTTTTAAATTTTGTCATGTAAAACTAAATCGGTCTAAAAAGTCTGTTAGTATAGTTTTATGATAATATATTTTATAAAATTCATTTTCTAAAAATGAATTTGATTCGTATTCATAATATGGTATTATATTACGGCATTCAATCAAGTTATGTTTAATTACCAAACTTTGGTGAATTATTTTTAAAACTTGATTGTGCCTAAATGAATACTCGGACGGTGCTAATACAGAATATTATTATTATTATTAAGAATCAAACAGGTATAGGATAATAATTACACTATAAAATAAATATTTGACAAAATAAAGAAGTTCAAATTATCTATATATACATAAAAAAATATGCATAAGTAGGTACCAAAGATATTAGAAGAACGAGATATGCTATGTTGGCCGCCGGATCGTAGCCGGAGTACTACCTAATTAGGGTACTTTGAACGGTATCGGGACGTGTACGCACAGAAATCTGTTCTATGTATTAGTGCGGACACCTCAGCGATGCCTTAGCGTAAGCGAAGGTGTGCAGTAGTATTGGTGAACAAAACCGGCGACACTGGGCAAAACAATTCCACTCAGTACGAACTGCGCATAGCACATCTCGTTCTTCTAATATCTTTGGTAGGTACTCATCAATATTTCCTCGGTGTAGGTACTACATTGTAAACAAAAACAAAAAATAAACAATAGAACAAACAAACAATAAGAACAATGAAAACAGCAAAAATGAGCATCTGTAATTTTTGCATGAAGGTATTTTTTTACATTAACCCCACACAGAAGGCCCCGATGAATATAATTTCCCTCAGAGCCTATGTCATCTTTTGGAATGCTGTGTGAAGGGTCCTTTTTAAGGAAAGGAAGGTGTGGAAGTTTTGGGAAGGAAAAAGGTATGAGGGGTGGGTATTAACCTAGGAATCAGTATGTCAAGTAGTGACGGACTTATGAATCTATCCCTACCGCTGATGTACAAGGCGATTTTTCAAGAGAGACCAGTTAGAGAGGTCAAAGGGTCCCCAAACCAGCCTGTGCCGATCTGGTACGCCATGCAAATGTTGGGCAGGCCGCATCCTGCACACAGCTCGCCAGATGAACACAAGAACTCGGGTTATAACACTAAACGCAGCGAACTACCACTAACCATTAGGGGTGATCTATGGCAGAGGTGTTGGTTATCCAATAAATGGTCACGGGGCGGCGGTACCCGAAACCGCCGACCCCAATTCGATTGATTCAGCAGGTTGATTTTTTTATGTGCTTTAAAGGCACAGTTGGGTGTTGAATGTTTTGGAGAGAAGTCAAAGATATAATATTTCAATAATAATAAATGTATATATATTATTTTAAAGATTCTTTCAGAAATAAGGGGTCCCATGTACTTATGTAGAAGTACAAAATATTAGAGTTATATCATATATCAGTAATTTATTTGTAATGTACCTACCAAACAACAGCAAGCAATATTTTCGAGTAACAATATTTATTTGTACAAGAAAGTCTTGACAGGCCAAGATGCCAAAAAAAACGTCTGTAACCAAGTGGGTCATTCGACAACCCCATGCATTTTTATGGGCTTTTAAACTATAGAAATCCCAATTATTCAGTCAATTATGAATGGTAACTTATGTATTTGCCCAGAAATGCGTAAAATACTAAAATGATATGATATCAAGTATTCAAGGCTATGCACTACGTCGTGTATTATTTTAAATTGAGCCGCTATCAATAAAAACCCTTACGTAGATGGCGATAAGGTTTAAATTCCCGCTTAACACCATCCGCCTGTTTTGATTTATGCAAGGAAAAAACATGGCCAAAAAGTGCCTTTTATTTTATTTTGTGAATGTTCAGGAAAAAATATTTAATTTTTTCCCGATCATTTTATAAATAACTTAATTTGCCACATTATACAATAAAATTATAACCGAAAATGGGTTTGTAAGTAGGAGATTTTGAACTTTAAAGCAGTTTTCATAGGCCTTATACATTATTTTTTTCTGGGCTTATAAAAGACTTATCTAAAAAATACTCGATTATTTCAAAGGCCAAGATGTATTCTACTCGCAGTATTTAATTAAAACATCTGAAACATTTCTAGGCGACCAAATTTTCAAACCAAAAACACATGATTTTGCAATACTACGTATGGCATCGCCTTAAGCTAATATAAGAAGGATAGTAATTTTGGGTACTATCTACTCCCCAACTTGGCTGCGGGATATTTAAAGAGGACACGTTTAAGGGCCCACTATTCGAATTTCATCCAATTTCCGACATATTTTCCTTAAAAGTTTGAAGTTTTTAAGCTCTTAAAAAAATATATGTTATTCTTTAAGATAGTATCTATTTGTTCCAAAATCCGAAACGGTAATTATTTGAAATTCCCTCGATAGAAATAAATCGCAAAGTATGCTCCGAAAAATATTATTAACACGTTTATTTCTGTTATTTTACAAGAAATGAAAAAAATGAAAAAAATCACAATGCTTCTTTTAATGCTACTCAATAGACCCCAAAAGTGATTTTTGCTATTTTTGAAATACGCCGTGATTTATTAAACATTTTCACAACTGTCACTTACGCCTATTGCTTTTAAATCATATTTATTATAGCGCGCTCGCTCCGACTTGAAGATTAATCTATCTTTCTTTGAAAAGTTCATTCGCCAACTCGAGGGCTTTGGGGGTAGACGTGTTGTTCAACGTTCTCTGATCTACAGACGTGCGATTACGTGCAAATATTTGAATCTATAAAGATAATTTTTACGCGTGTAAAGTTTATGAGTTAATAAATATTGTTTTTTCAAAGATGGGAACTACACGAAAGATATCCCGTATTTCAAAGAAAAAATGATATCTCATAAAATTATATCCTATCTAATAGGTGAGAAGAAAAAAATACAATTTTTGATTTATACGCTTATATTTATTATAAACGATAATTTACTATAAAAATTAATAATTCATATTTTTATTTATGTATTGTGTAGTAAAAAGTTATTATTTTTTTTCAGAATAGGTACCTTGGGAAATAAAACTAATTCCAATGCATTAGAAATTACGGGGTAAATTTTTATTAATTTAGTTTTCTTGTTGAGGAATACCTACACGATCGTGATTTACCTATTTGTGAATTAACTTTCTACGTACACAAATACACACGTCACTTTACATCTGCTCTAATGATTCACACTGCAACGATGTCCGAAATATAATATAATATGTAATAATAATAATAATATATGGGCCATCTGTTTCAAATAACAATACTCGAACGTGGAATCCAGAAAAATAATAAACATGCGAGCGAAAGAAGCTATTGAAAGTTCTGAAACTGTGGGGAATTTAATTTAGTTCAGTGATGTTATTTTTTTATGTCGGAAGGAGGCCCTGAAGAAAATAATTTCTCTCAGAGCCTGTGTCGTCTTTGAGAATGCTGTATAGAGGGTATTTTCTGAGGAGGAGGGAGTGAACCTGTCCTGAATGTCAACTGTACAATTTCTACCCAGAATTGACTTTATTGTACGTTTTTTGACTAACCGTACCTAGGTGTTCTATTTTCAATAAACTCTTTAATTATTTTTCAGATGTGAAATCTATACTCCGCTACAGAATGTTTTGCCCGAGTCTTGTAAAGATGTTAAAGCACGGAGGTAATAATAAAATCATTTGAGCCCATTACTGTTATTTAAAAGGTCACTTGAAGTGCAGTACTTTATAACTCTGACAATAATAGCTTTTGAATTGTTGATTGAACACTTCATTGTAACTGTTGCTGAAGTGTAAATCTACATACAGTGTATTGACTCTGTTTGACATGTTCTCAGTATCTTGTTTATGCGATCGAATAGGTGACAAATCACTTTTCTGATGAACAGTATCCTTTGTGTGGTTATCATATTTAGCTGATGTAAAGGATACTTGGTCGTTCACATCAGCGAATAATCTTTTGGAGCGGATAATTTGGTGCACATTCTTTGGAAGTAAATAATTGCGACACTTTTTCGATGATTTACTTCGGATGTGGTTTCTTTTGGATTAACTTATAAGTACTACTGTCGCCAACCAATATAAGTTGCATGTATCAAATCATACGATTCAACGGAAGTTTTGATCAAGTTCATTAATTTTTGTACCATCCGTGGTCTTTAGGCAAAGCACATTGGTTCTCAGTTGCACAAATGCAACAATATTTACTTGTAGGTTTAAAAATTCTCCAAATTTTCTGTCAATAATTGCTGCTGCACATAATAGGGCTGTATAATTTAATCTATATGTATGATCACTTCGCGATCACCGCCACTCCATCCTGCAGAAAACCTTCTTCAATAGCAGATTGACGCTCTCGCTCCACTGTGACTTCCACTGCGAGTAATGCACATTTCTTTCACTCTCTTGACATATATTTGCTTTATTATAATGTTTTTGGTACACCAGGGATAAGTCGACAGCCGTCAAAAACTCAGACAGTTGAGCAAGCCCAATTCCTTCAGTCATCCCCGATGCTGCTGCTACATTGATGTCCATGGTATTTTTAGGCTTTTGGTCGCATGTGTTGACTATAAATTTGTCGCCACATTTTACATTCAAATTTTATTTTGGACTTAAGGTCAGATCTGGGCTCAGATTTGACAATAACTTTTCCAAATCCGCGTCTAAATGGAGAATGGTCCGATATGGATTGCAGTTGGTTGATAAAAAAAGAAGGTGTCGATGGTGCATCTTTATTCTCCTTATTCCGACCGTGTCATTTGTATCCAACCTAGAAAATCAAAAGCTGCCTTAAAATGGATATCGATCTATGAAAACAATAACATTGATTTGAGTGCCAGTATAACTGTTATAGTTTTTTAATGTTTGTATTGTATTACGGTCTTCATCATATGGCACCAGCGTCAAACGTTGTTACCAGGTTGTCTCTTTTCATATAACCCACTTTCATTCATCACACCCAATTTCACGTTGAATGAACCCGATTATGTACCTGTTGTCGCTGACGTCTATTATTTATTATACCTGACGAGTTTTATTTTTATTTATTAATATTTAAACATGCTACACTACTTATGAAGATTGTCAGCAGGTACGTAGTGACAACATTTTATGCAATTGGTAAATTTTCAAAGAAGGTATATGTATAAATAAAGATGATGATAAATTACCAACTAGATCAATTGGTTAAATTAACAGAATAGTATAAATATAAATATGTAAACAGCAGTAAAAAACTTATACACTAAACAAGTACAAATGAATGGTCACATCAATAGTTTCATATATTATATAGGTAGGTATATGAAGTATTACAAACATATAATGATATTCCTTTTCCTAACAATGTCAATTCTAATTACAAATACAAGTGCTTCAATAGGGCATCAATATAAATATCTGTATCTTATAGTAATTTCCTTTTATTATATTTGACTTGCAATACAAATGGTATTATTTTTGATTGTTTTTAGTTTATTGTATTTTTTGGGTACAACATAGTTTAAGGTTCTTTCACCGTATTTATTGGTATATCTCAGAACCACCAATTCTTCATTGTATTATGTTTGTGATTAAATTACATTTGACAATTTAAACAAACAAGATTTAGAGTATTTAAAAGTATATCGTATGTTATAACCAATAAAGTTCAAAATTAAATTGTAAGTTCACATGAACTTAAACTATTAAAAATAGTAGTTACAAAAATTTCTTACCTTTGTGAATAAATAAAGCACCCTCCAAACAAAAATACAGAAGCTTTTTTGTGAGAGTAGGTACATCATTAAAAATATATGTTGGAATGTAATTTTATGATTCATACATGTTATATTACTCTCATAATTATTGAATTGTTTAAATGAATAAATAAATCATTACAAAACTGTCTTCTGATTTATATTTAAATCCTTGAGACACTAATGGCCCACACCCTGATAAAAAAGCTTAAAAATGTATAAATTATCTTCATAATACAAAATATGATAAGTATAAAAAACGTATACATCTATATAATTTATATAAATGTACAAAAGTAGATAATACATATATATTTTTTATACAATATGTCCGGGGGTTAAATGTGCAAGGAAGGTGATTCTACATGATAGTACAATTAAAAAAGACGATTTTTTGAAATTTTAACGTTTTAAGCTAGTTTTCGGATAAAAAAATTAATTGATTGTACAGAAAAAAGTATATTGGTCTATGAAAAAATGTTTTTTTAAGGAAAAAAAAATGAAATTTCTCCTCCTTGAAACCTCCTGAAGTTTTTGAACTTTACCCCCGGACACCCTGTATAGATAAACTTATATATATTGATTTTATAAAATCATATTTTTTTACAAATTACATATTATTATAAAATTAAAAAAATAAATAATTTATGGATTCTGAAATACCCCACAGTTTGACTTCCTTTGTATTGTGCCAGCAGAGCTCTGCTGTTGGCAGCTGACACGTGTTGATATTATTTCACATTTGTAAAAGTAGATTTAGTTTGGAGTCGTGTTAATAGATGTCTCGAATTCAGGACATAATATTATTTTTCTTGAAGTGACGACAGAGACCCTATAGGCAATCTTACAAAGGTTTAAAAGTTGCCGTAGAGGCAATTCTCAAATTCTGATAGGGAAAGTGCACTCTTAAATGTTGATAGGTATTTGTGTACACTGAACTAGTTTAGAGCACACGACCGCAGTCCCCTATTACCTCGCAAATACTTAAAAATAGTGGCGTTTTTTATGTTTCGTTCGTTAGGTTCCTAACCAAAAACAATTTTTTTTGGACCATCTAGTACACCACTATTTAAGGTTCTCTTATTTAACTATTTTAATTCAATTTATTTAACGGTCTCTTTAAAATTATTTATATGTTCCAATCTAATTTTCTAACGTTTTATGAAATTGAGGCCATCAACAATAAACATTTATCACATCTCAGAAATCTCACTTCTTCGTGTGGATTATTACAAAATAACCTTTAAAATAGCTTGTAAATGTTTGCATATAATGGTCCAGCAGGTATATATGTATACTAATTTCCATAAATAGCTCTTTCGGACACAAAAGAATGCCATCGTTAGATTTTCATTTGTTTCGGTTTTAGTCCAAAAGAAAAAAGTTTTAAAACAGTCGTAGCACGCCGGACGGCCAAGTAGAGTAAAATTGGGAAATAATCAATAATGTTTGACCTATTTAGTACCACCTTTCGAATAAACGAGAAGTTCAAGGCTCGGAATGAATTTTTAAAAGCCAAGCAATCGATAAGATCGAACCGACTGGAAGCACTTTTTTGTGTTATTAGTTTATTTGGTAACAAAAATATCCACAAAATAAAGTGAAAAAAATCATAGATCGGCGCTAAATAAATAATTTATGATTGTATAAATATGGTATATGAACTGTTTATTGTGCATGTACTTACTACGTTAACACAACTATTTTTAATTTCATTTCCATTGTGAGTTATCAGTTTTAAATATCAGTTTAGCGGTAAGAGCATATGATGGCCTCCGCGGTGGAGAGCGCAAGTAAATTTGTATTTAATGGGTTTGTGTTATTTCAAAATTTAAGGCCCCGTAGTACGCATTCAAAGATGGTTTAAAAGGGAGAAAAAACGATAGCAATTCAGCGAAAATGGTGAAAATATTTAATAAAACACGACTCGTTTGAAATTGAGTAAAAATCTATCGACAATGGTTTTTGTTGCATTTAAAAATAAACTGTGATTTTTTATGCATATAATTTTATAGACATAAAAACATATGTATTAAATAACAGAATAATTAATAATTTTCGGAGCTTACTTTGCGATTTTTTTCTATCGAGGAAATATCATATAATTAACGTTTCGGCATAACAAATGTAAAGATATTATAATAAAAACACATAAATTTGTTTTTGACCACGATAGTTTTATTTTCACTCTACCGGTTTCGGAAGATCCCTTCCTTCGTCAGGAGAATATTTAAAACTAATCTACTACACAAAATATTGACACATAAATACAAAAATGTTAAGTGTTTGAGGGAGATGTCGACAAAGTGGAAGGGGTAATTACGGGAATTCCAGGAAGAACAGAGCGGTTAACTGGAAATATGTCAAGAATAGGACTATAAGACAGATTAATTTGGTTATTTATTATACTGGAGTTATTATTGATGGATTTTCTGATTTCAAGTGCTTCTAAATTATCTAATTTTTTGCCTTTATTACTACGGTGAAGAATTTTAACCCCTGTATCTTTATTAAAAGTATGATCGGTGGAAATGAGATGATTGGCGAACTCCGAAAAATTATTGTTATTTAAACATCTTAAATGTTCGGTGATTCTAATATTTATATTTCTAGTTGTCTTACCTATGTAGAACGATTGACAATCATTGCAACATAGTTGGTAAATGCCTGAGTGGCTAAATTTGTGATCTTTATCTTTAGTATTTTTAAGTAATTTTCCCAAGTTGTTATCAGTATAGAACGCGGGTTTAATGTGGGTAGGCAAATTTTTTGTACTAAGTGAAGAAAAATTGGATATGTCAATTTACCAGGCATTTACCAACTATGTTGCAATGATTGTCAATCGTTCTACATAGGTAAGACAACTAGAAATATAAATATTAGAATCACCGAACATTTAAGATGTTTAAATAACAATAATTTTTCGGAGTTCGCCAATCATCTCATTTCCACCGATCATACTTTTAATAAAGATACAGGGGTTAAAATTCTTCACCGTAGTAATAAAGGCAAAAAATTAGATAATTTAGAAGCACTTGAAATCAGAAAATCCATCAATAATAACTCCAGTATAATAAATAACCAAATTAATCTGTCTTATAGTCCTATTCTTGACATATTTCCAGTTAACCGCTCTGTTCTTCCTGGAATTCCCGTAATTACCCCTTCCACTTTGTCGACATCTCCCTCAAACACTTAACATTTTTGTATTTATGTGTCAATATTTTGTGTAGTAGATTAGTTTTAAATATTCTCCTGACGAAGGAAGGGATCTTCCGAAACCGGTAGAGTGAAAATAAAACTATCGTGGTCAAAAACAAATTTATGTGTTTTTATTATAAATTATGATGAGCCACAAAGTGAATGCTTTTTACAATTACGTAAAGATATTATCTTCAATTTTTTATTTGGAACTTAAAGAGTTAAATATACACTACATTTACATAAAGGTATAATACATTCATGTTATACCTTTATTTATACTTTTCGGGAGAAATTCTCTGAATGATAGTGAAAACTCTATCTAAATCCGTTGCTTAGTTTATGAACTTTAGTTTAAGAACTAAGCTTACAGACGTACGGGGATAGCCACTTTATTTCAGTATAATAGAGGTAAGGTATATTTGCGACACGTTCCAGAGTGGCATATGGTCACCTCTCATTAACGCCTTGGTGGAAAACTTTAAAAAAATTAGGAATTAAGGTTCCTTGAAAAAAATTTAGCCATGTTTGGTAACCATTTCTAAACAGCCAGGTTCTTCCCCATATTCCTCCTTATCTCCCACTCACAACATTCTCAATTGGGAATGCCATAGTCTCACTGGCTCCAGACGGTTGGGATCAGTTGGAACTCTTGTGTGGTATTCACATAAAAATAATACCTTTTTAAATTTGGTTTCTGCGATGTTGCGTGCATTTTTCTATTGGCAAGATCAATTTCATCTGCATAAGTCTAATTCCGCTTACTATCAAAAGAAAATCATTATATTCATCTTTATCACACGCAAACAAAAAACAATTTTATGAACACGGTCTTACGTACAAAATTACGTAGCTTCTGTTTAGCCAATCAGGGACCATTTTGATAAGTGTATTTTATTATGAGAGTTGGAAAGGGCTATTATGAAATCTCATATCTGCGACACAGATTTCTTAAACTGGAAAAAAATGTTTTTAAAAATAATGCCCTCTCTTAACAGGAAAAACATCGTCAAGTTCTTGGCTTAGGGCCATGAAACCCCGCGTTGGCATAGCTCGGGATGTCTTCGTTATGTTGTATAGGAACTTTGCAGTCTCCGATGAATATGTAAGGAATTGGATGGCGTTCTATAATAAAACTACGTGAAAATGCCACTTCCGGTATTTCTAAGTGCTCTGGAATTCAGTCATGGAGTTAATTGCGCGGTCGAAATTTTGAGGGAAGGAAGAAAGTTATTTGTTACAACTTGCTGTTTTATGCATTAATGTAGTCGCATAAGTTTATGTTTTAACTAAGCATTTATGAGGAAGGACAGCAATATCCAAATTAATACATTTTTTTGACGAAAATTTTCTGACGAATTCGTTTGATAAATTGCGAAATTTTTGTTACAAATGTTAACTATTTATCCCTATTGTTAATTGATAACCAGAAATATTCTGCGTAAAATATTCCTGCGTAAAATATTCACTTTCAATTAACTATTGATTTTCAAAAGTAGGCAAGAAACTTACTTAATTTTAATTAATCAATTTATAATTCTACATTTGAAATGCTTATTCCCTTTTTTGTTAAATTTTTGCTAGATACTTTTTTCAAGTTTGGTGGTTTTTTAATGGCTTTCATGAAGGTAAATTTCTGATGTCATATTTTTTTTTGACAGATCCCGAGGAAAATATTTAAAAAAAAATACTTGATTTACATTCAATGATACACAGGTTAATTTCCGTCCCTTTATCTACCAATAATTTCTCACATGAATTATCAATAATAAAACAAATAGCATCAAATAATGGCTATGATGCGGCCTTAATTGATAAAATTCTTAATAAAAAACAAAAACATATTTCCACAAACAAATTTTTATATAGCAGTATTCCGTCAATTAATACCAACACCCCTATTCACCATTGGCGTAGGATTTTATTTATAAATAATTTTTCAAATCAAAGCGTTAGGAACCTTCCTTTAGATATTAAACCTGCCTTTTATACAAACAATACCCTAGGAAAATTTTTGATTAATACTAAGGACAAGGATGACATACTAAGCCATCCGGGTATTTATAAACTCAACTGTAGTGATTGTCCCGCCTTTTACATAGGTAAAACATCGCGCAATGTAAACACCAGAGTGAAGGAACATGTACGGTGTTTAAATGGTAATGGTTTTTCGGAACTCGCCAACCATTTAATATCAGCAGACCATAGATTTGATAAAATAACAGGTACTAGCCTCTTACATAAAAATAGTATAGGCATTAGGTTAGACAATTTAGAATCATTAGAGATAAGGAAATCTATAAACAGTAACTCATCAGACCATTTATTAAATACACAAATTAATTTATCCAATCAAAAAAACACATTCTATAGTCCTATATTTAACTTGTTTCCCACAATCCTCTCCACTCCTTAATAATATGTTTATGTTTTTTCTTATGTCTTTAAAATGTATTATTATATGTATAATTCATGTAAAAATGTGTTTTTTGTAATTTGTTATTATATATCTTCAATTCACTATGACTATGTAATATTTGACTCCTCCCACTTTTATAATGTATTATATTCTGTCTCCCTCTGTTTTCCTATAAATATGCATCACCTCTGTCTTAGTTTTTAGTTATATTTCACATCCTGATGAAGCTCGAACGTAGCGAAACCGGTAGATGTAATAATAAAAAAGTCGTGGTTAATAAACAAAGTGTTTTATTTGATTTAATATATAAATGTCTAACCACAAAGTGATTGATTCCTACGAAAAAAAAAAAAAAAAAAAAACATAACTTAATTAGTTAAAACATTTCGTTGACAAATACTACGATAGAATTGTTGTTTTTTCTTTTATAATGCATACATATTCTTACGGTTTGTTGTTCAAAATTATGTGTTATTTATCTAACTTTGAAGCTCCAGGCTTTTTAGATTAAATAAATGCTTACTTAAGTAAATTTAATATTTATTTCTCCTGGGATTCTATGTGTGTGCAAGACTAAGAAGAGAAGTAAACAACGTTCTCTTATTTGATTGGACATTAAATTGTTTGGTAAACATTTACTTTGTGGGTGTGTGACAAGACTCATTACGTCTGTTGACCTTCACCTGCGTCACAAGCCACAAGTCACAGTCACAAGCCACAATCACATGACACAAGTCGTCATTAAGGGTCCGTCAAGTGGCGCTGTTCACTCCCCCCCAGCGACAAATAATTTGTTTGGTTGCAGTCAACAAAAGCCAACGGTTGTAATTTTTCGCCAAATATTACGCAACGTCCCATTTAGTAGGTCATATATCATCCGGGTTTTTTGAAAGCTTTTAATCCCAGGTCTTTATTTCCGTTTCCACTGTGGATGTGATTGTTTCATTTTAAACGTTAACATGATTTATGCTTTCGTACGAAAATAATTACCCAAGCTCCCCCAAGATAAATCAAGTTTTTTTTTCAATTAAGGCGTTCTCTGATCCTGCAAATAAGTTTTCAAATATTTGTACAAAAAATCTGCTCCCATTTAAACTTTGCAAGAACTGATTTAAAGCGGACATTCTGAGAAAGAAAGGATTTATTTAGTGGAGCGGCATTCAAAACGACAGAATTTACTAATTCGATGTAAATTGGATAACTTTCTTTAAGTACTCTAAACACAAAGATCTCCTAAATAATTTCAAATAGTTCGAGGTAAAATAAAAATACTTTTTTTGAAAACCAAAACTGTGCTTAACATTTCACGACACATAAAATAAAAGTTTTTCTTTTGTTAAGAAGCACCCTAGAGGCAATTTTTAAAATGGTGGCGTAAAAGCCTTTAAAGGTATTCCACGTTAAAAGTTTAACGCCCGAGGCCAGATTTAGAGAAATCGTTAAAAAACATTAAAAAGTATCTTATTTTATCTCGTAGATAATTTGCCGCGAGGCAAATTTCTGTATATGTATTATGTGAATTACATAAAAAAAAACATGACTATGAAAAATGATAATTAATCCTGTCACAGAAGTTGACATTTAATATTCCCTTGGATAAAGTTTCAGTGCCATTCTCATCAAAGCACATAAAAAAAATTCTTTCGGTAATAAAAGTTTTACCACTATTCTCTTTTATATTAGCATCGATAACGTCACCGCACTTTATTTTTAGAAAACCATAAAAGCAATATATTTTTCCTTCAATATTATATTCCACATTCAATATTGAAACGAAACATAATCCTCTTATGAGATATATGAAACGACAGAAAATAGATACTAAGTGATTGATAACACTTGGCATTTAATATGTGCCCACGATCGTTATATTGGAAAATTGTTTTCGAGAACCATTTTATTAAAAAAACAATTGACTTTTGTCAATATTTTTCACTTCCTGTCTTACGTAACCTACAGATATCCCGTACTAACAACTCTTAGCGGATCAGAGCTTCTACAACCGAGCGGATGAAAAAAAATCTAATAAAGGTAGGAAAATTATTGCTTTCGTAAACAATAATTTATATAGCTAAATAAAAAAAATTTTCACGTCTTTTATAAAAATATATAATATATCAATTTTTAAAAAGAAGATTGTCTGTGGCAGATACGTGGCGTGGATATTTATACAAATCTACAGTTTTGTTCCGATATTGATAACTTAACCGTGAAAACAAGAGAAAGTTCACTGTTTACTGATTTCGACAAACTCGTGTCAACCCTGGTGGTGCCAGGGACTAGTTTTAGAATAAAACATATTATTTGAAGTCATGAAAGCTGGTTTGTGCTTACGCTGGACTTGTTGATTCTCGTCTTGAATACTGAGGACGGTTGAGTGGCACCGCTTCCTCGTTTGATGAACCTCCTCTTCTTGGTTGGTTGGGAGAATGTTCAAAGGATTTCCGGATAGCAATGTTTATAGCGTGATTCTCTTTTATGGGGATTGTCCGTTTGTACAATGCTTTACTGACTCTGACAATCTGACATTCTCCAACTGCTTAACACAATCACACAATATATTGTATATTTTATTTTTTTATTAGTGTCTATTTAATTACAGGTTTGATGAGAGTTACAATATATGATAATCTATAATATTTCATCTGTTTGTTCTTAGTCCTCCTCACTAGGTAGTCCTGTGCTGAGGCGGACTGGTAGATTTCTTTGATTTTCTGTTATTTAGTTTTTATCATAGACATATGAATATTAGTAGACCTGCCCTAAGTGATTAAAAGCGTATTATCCCCACTCCCCATACCGGTTCAATTGAGCCGGCTGGGCTCGCATAAGGCCTCAAGTGAAATTTGAAAACGTGACGTCATCATTCTTGTGCGAACTATGGTCGAGGCATCATCGGTTCATTTTACGAAATAACACGGCAAAATGTTGACTTGTACTATGAAAACTTGTAAAAATAGATGTGAAAAAGAGAATAAACCCAATTGTCGTATTACATTCCATAAGTAAGCATTATTTTACTTTATTTTAAGCTTATTCACACCGTATTATATGGATCAGTTTTAGAAACATATACTATCACATCACAATGTAGCGATTCTCAAGTGTGCTCATCGTTGTTTACTGGGGTAAGTAAATTATGAGACATTTGTAAAAGTGTCTTAACTAAATACTCTGAAACTAACTACGACTCTGAAAATAGAAGCTGCCTTACTTTGCCGAATTTGGACTTCGCAAATTAGCTCATAACGTGGCGAGTAATTTGCGCTCCCATGTAGAAATGTCTATTCATTCAAAAGCAGATTTTACTTTTAAGAACTAAATGGTGATATTATAATGCGAGATGCCTATTTACTGTCAGATTGATTTATTGACGAATCACAGTCAGCCTTACTCCCTTCGTTCTTCAACAGTTGATTTTACCCCTCGCCCTTATCTTCTCGTCTATTAATTCCTATGTCTGTGGTTTTTATGATGTTTTTAATACATTTTTACATATAATATATTGTGTGATTGTGTTGAGCAGTTGGAGAATGTGAGATATTTCATGTTCAATTATGTTATGTTTATATCCTGCCAAAAGTACTGTGTCTACTATTTTGACACGAGATCACCATATGGTAGGCAGGAAAACACTTTCTTCTTCTTCTTTTCAGCACATCAGTTTTATTTTTATATAATACAAACACAAATATTACCCACAATCAGCCGCAGCTGAATTTTACTGGTAGGTATTAGATTAAGTGTTTAATTTCCCTTAATCAGTAGTGAGTACCGCGTCTGATAGACGATTGTCACAGCCTACTCTCAGATTAAGGTATAATCATACTAAGTTCCCTTAATCAGTAGTGGTAATTCTCCCTACCACTTGCGAAAGCCTACTGTCCCAGACTATTCTTCGAGACTGACCGTCAAGACTGCCTTTCGATGACTGACTCTACGTCACTGCCTGTACATGACTGGGATACGGTGTGGAGAATGATTTCCTAAGTTTTTCTAGCTCTTTGATTTCAATTTGTGTCGTTTTGAAATGATTTTATATAAGCTGATTTTTTTTTTGCAATGACAGATCTTACCGCCTCGAATGTTACCAATTCAAACACACACTTCAAGACAAAATGCGGATAAAAGCTTTATATTCAGATTATAGTCGTAAAATAAGGGTAATCCGAAAAAAATATTGAGAAACGTAGCTAACACGACATGCGATGGGCGGCGCGTTCTCACATACCAACGCAGATGTTTTTCCCCCATATTTTACAGTCGCACACACTCTCTCGGACCATAAATTATACTACATTGTAGATGACCAAACATGTGACTTGGTACATAAAAATAATGCTGTGTAGCATGGTACTCGGAGAATTGTGCCAGATTAACACAGTGAGAAATTTATTACATGTCTCCGATGACTTTTATTGGTAAACTATAGTTTACGATGATTTGATTTTTCTTACGAGTGTGCTGTTCGTTTTGTTCTAGAAATCAAGGATGCAAAATAATATACATTAGTCATTTCATGTGTATGAAGTTTGATTATGAACCTCAGCATATTTTGCAATAAGTTATTTTTCTTTAACTATAATTTATCTTGTAATTCTCGAATAAAAATAATTCTCTTCACATATCCTCCACACACTTTATCCCTATTTAGTTTTTTTTGTTATTATAATCATACTTTTATCATCAAAATAGGATTAAGAACAATTTTCATCGTAGTTGAAATTAGTAAGATATTATATAGATATTGTAATACGTATTTTATCTTTGAATAATTTAATATTTAATACTTGTTCTATAATTGGAAAATTACTTTTTGGTGTCATTTAATTTCAAATAAAATAAATAACTTCGTACACACCACTACTTAATCAAAAAGGATCGACATGTATCAAAACCAATGGACCAATGTATAAAAGTTGATTATTTTATTTAAATATTTAGTCCACTATTATAGTAAAATGTACTGTGCAGTTTGTCAAAATTATAATAATATATATTTTTAAATTAATACTTGAAATATTTTCCAATTTCTTTTTTTATTCAGTCGTACATGGTTTCAATGCAATTATAATTATGTAGAGGTACATACTTTCAAAGAAACCGCCCGAAAATATAAATTACTCGAATAGGTTCTACCGTCCTCGATTCGATAGTCAAGAGTACCTATTGTAGAAAGTTGACAGCTAAATACAATTGAAATACAAAAACAGTTCAAATTTTTTTTTAATGCTATAGTATTTTAGTATGGCAATAATCCCGGTGGCGCGCTGCGTATTTGGTCCTGATCAACAAAGTAAACATTAATAATTCTCTTTCACTCCTTCCTGACAAGCAGGTTAACTAATATTGACTAAGAAAAATGAGTTTTCATCCCTCCCCCCAGTTTTCACCCACCCCGCCCGATGCCGAGCACCGCGCCCCGAGCGCCCGGTTCGCCCCCACGCGCCCCCAGCCCCCGGGGGCGAACATAACGCAAACATAACACTTCGCCTTCGTACCCCTCATAAATTATGCAGAATAGCAAACAACAATTAACTGTATCTTTATTTGTACCTACTACACGCGGAAGAATTATTTTAAAGCAACAAGGTTTATAGCTCGAACCAAGGAGAATTATGAACTATTACGTTCATGAAACAAAATTGAGTGAACATTCGCCTAGCAAGTGTTTTATCATTTATAATATACTAGTTGAAGTCCCCGACATTACCCGGGCTATACGTTTTTAGAAATCAGAATTTCACACACAGCAAATTTTCAGTACGCAGTAATTTTCCTCTTTTTTAAATGTCATATGTGCAAAATGTCATCAAGTATCCAAATTCTGCTTTAAAGGGGGTGGGGATGGTTTTAAAAATCTTATGTCATATTCGTAAAGGAAATCCTCTTTTTTTGAAGTTCAAGTGCGCATAATATCATCAATATTGGAATAAAATTACAGATTTGTTGTTGAGAAAACAAACTTACACAAACCTTTTTTTTAATATTTAATTTTTTTTAAATATATTTATACATGATAGATCAGGGATTTTCAAAGTGGGGTCGCCAGATCTCAATAAATGAAATTTAAAAAAACACATATTTCTTAATTTTATTATAATAAGCCATCAATGGTTTTAATTTTGCAGGAGGTCACTAACAGAGATAGAAATTATATCCCAGAAGTAAAAATTAATGCAACGTCTGTTTTTCTCCAACTAATTTATCGAAACTTGGCTGGTTCGAGACACAGAGTTGTGAGATCATCTTAAAATTCCAGTTTTTTCTTTATTTAGTTTTTATCGCAAAAATGATATTTATGTAAGCATACCGTTATCCCTTTTAATTTTTTTTTCTTTTTTACTGTTATTTATTTATCTTTTCAATTTGTTATTTTTTTTACAACATTACAGATTGGGGTTAAGACCGTTATAATTGTAATGTTTATTCAATGTGTGGCAGTGAAAAAAACCTTGTAAGAGTGTTGTAGGAAATTAAAAAAAATATCGATATTTTGATACATACATTTAGGAAGTACGTGGCTCTCTCCACGGGTGAGTTCACAAACAAATAGGTGTGGCTCACTCTACAATATAGGAGGTTATGGCGACGTCCTCGAGAGTGAAATTCTGGTACAAAGAAATTTCTTTGAGCCAGAATCTCATTGTTAGATATTTAACCGTTTATTCAGAGATATACCTTGTTTAATCAGAGCAACACCTCTATGTGTCACTAAGGAGTGGTAATTGGTCATGCCCAGCATATAAGCAGATGGGTATAGCCAGGGCTAATATCCGAATTGGTGAACTCTTTCAATGCACAAACTGTAAATTTTTCGTGTGGGGCACTAAAGATTGTATTTGACTTCAATAATTTAAGACTAGTATGTTATACAACAGCCTAAGCATTTAATTACGAAGCCAAGAAGCTTGAATGCTATGCTAACAAAAATGTAAGTGTTAAAAATTTATAGAGGTCATATAGTAATTCTCGTCTATTGAATAAGTTCATATTTGTTTCATTGTCATCAATAAAGTTGAATATGAAAGCGTAATAATAAAACAAATAATTTGTCGTTTCATAAATAAACCAGAGCTGTAAATGGTAATGTTTTTCCCTATAACACTACTCTGCTGAACTGAATCCAATATCTGCGTTTAATTACAGCAGACTTGAAGTTATAGCACTGCAGTATCAACCACGAGCAACGGTCCCTTGAAATTGCCATCACATACAATAACAAACGTGACCTGGGTATAAATGGTAAGCAAACGTTTTGGAGTGCAACGTATAAACTAATTTAAATTTCCATTCTTTTCTATATAACTGCAGAAGACTTTATCTACGGAATCTTTAAGGGATGCTAAACAATTGGAACAATGGAAAGTCCAGCTTAAGTTAGTGGTTAAATTGTTACAGTTTTTAGAGTTCTGGAAGGAAAAGTTATTTTGCTACTTGAAAACTATTTTGCCTGTAGAAGCATTTCCAATTTTTAAGGAAAGCCTTTGGAAAAAATAAGAAGAGTTCTACTAAGTAAATAATATTTATATTTTTTTTAAACTACCATACTGCTAGTTTTAGTACCTGGAATTATATTCCTGAATTTAAAAATGAAATGTCACTTATTTCTCTCTGCAGTCAAACAGTCAAGCAAAACTAAACTATTTATTTTGTCCCTTGTTAGGTTTATACTGTAAAAATATTATTAAAATACTAATGATGATTGTAAATATTCAAGGCATCATAGCTCATGATAGGAAATGCCACGAACTGAAAACAGTAACGTTTACAACGTAGACATCATGGACAATAACGCTGCATTCCATGCTTATTTTTTATTATTCAACAGTAGATTTTAAAATACATATAGTTCAAAAAGGTAATACGAAATATTTCTTTTATAATATAAACTACCCATCATAAATAGAGAAATCAATTTTC
Organism: Hesperophylax magnus; assembly: GCA_026573805.1. Classification (NCBI taxonomy): domain Eukaryota; kingdom Metazoa; phylum Arthropoda; class Insecta; order Trichoptera; family Limnephilidae; genus Hesperophylax; species Hesperophylax magnus. Next base: position 13,390,016 of record JAIUSX010000121.1, read on the forward strand.
TTGTTTGATTGGGATATTTTCAGAAACTATGAATACCGTTAAAAATGTGTTAAAGATTTAAAATTTATTTTTCTGATTCTAATCGTTGTACCAAAAATGTACAATTTTAATAATTTCATTAAAAATTATTGATTTTGAAAAAGCTCTAAAACCGCACATTCCAAAACGGTTCCAACTGGCGACAACGTCATTATGACATGGAAAATGCCATTGGCTGGTGGTGAGACGGCTGTCACCAACCTTGCTCGGTGTGACGTCAACGCCGCCGAATTCACGAATAAAACCGAACATGTCGTTTTGGCGGCAACTCAAAAGTGGCACATTTCAAATCGCTTTGGAAAATTTATTCGTCAACATTAAAAATAGAATAAAAGTACCTTCACAATATAAAAGGGAATATAAAAAAAAATCAATGAAAATTCCCTGGGGAGGAACGGCTATTATGATTTACTAAAGCAAATATTAAAAACAAGGTATAATATTTGAAGTAACTACCTATAATAATAATAAAATCAAATTGCATAATAATAAAGTAAAATATGCAATGATAGTATATTTACAAAACAAAATAGAGATAAAGTAAGAATTTAAACAAACTAGAAGAACCTTAATTGTAATAAATTTACAATAACTGTAGAGAAGAGGAGAAGGGTGGGCGGGAACAGGGCTGACCCTACGCGGGCGCAATTGGAGCAGTCCGCTCGGGGTTCCAAATTGCCAAGGCGTCAAGGCGCTGATAATACCTAACACCTAACAGCCCCAACACATCGCTCTTGAGACTATTTTTCACAAAAACTGCGCCACACAAAAATACAAATCATCCGACTTTTATTGATTATAGTGATCACGTACCTAGGCGTCTACTGGTTTTGACAAGAGGCTCCAAAATTTAACTCGCGCCAGGCGTCGTTTGACTCAAGGCTGACCCTATGTGGGATCTTCTCCTGCTTTCACTCAGAATTTTTTTTTTCTATTCCTATGAAATGTAACACTTAAATACAGTTATATATATGCACAATGCGATCAACATGACGACCATGCAGTCACACTAAAACTTGAAGATTCCTTTTCACGTGTATAATTTCAGTAGCATAATTAATTGGTTAGTTATTTATTTATTTATTTCACGCCTATTGCAAGAATTGTTAATGTATTCCAGACCTTACTAGTATACGCACTCTTATTTTTTTGTTTAAGACCCCGTAGTGAGCGTTCAAATATGGTTTGAAAGGGAGATGTGTAAATACATAAATACTTTTTTGGGATAAGTCTAAATGATTTTTGCCAGTCGCTAAAAAAGTGACGGAATATTATAAGTGTCCTGTGGTCCTGACCCACGGCGTATTTTTGACTTGATTCGACATGTCACTTTATTTTTTTATATTATATCTACCATATGTCTTTGCTTTCATGTACCTTTGTCTACTCCTATATTTTTCATTTTACTTTATTCGTGTTATTATTTTGTAATTTGGACGATGTCCGTTAATAAATAAATAAATAAATACGAATATTAGAGGGAGCGCGCCAATATTAAAAAAAGATAAAAATTAAGCGAAAATGGTAAATATATTGAAATATGGCTCATTTGAAATAAAGCAAACATCTCTGGACAAATGATTTAAAATATGATATTATATATTGTGTCATTTAAAACATATTAAATAACAGAACAAAAGATGTTTTTAATAATTTTTGGAACTTACTTTGCGATTTTTTCTATCGAAGGAATTTCATATGTGCCTATATATATTTTTTATTTTTTTTATAAAGAAAGACAAACATTCCTGGGTTACGAATAACCTGACAATATTTGAAAAACTCCTACTACCACCACAGAAAGCGGAACATGTTGCTTGTGTTGTGATGGAGGACTTAGCCAGCCGAGGAATTGAACACACTACGACTGGGTGGAATCCAAACGCTATGTCAACTCAGCCACCGACCGGTAAATTATAATTAACGTTTCGGCATAACAAGTGTATAATAATAATAATAAATAAATAATAATAATAAAAGTGTTTATTCCGGTATGTGGGGAGGTTAGTGCAGTCCCACACATTCTATATAGAGATACAAAAAAATATATGATCAAGAACACAAAAACAAAGAAAAAAACAACAGAATAAATTGAAAATAAATTAGAATAAAATGATAAAATTAATAGAATAATAAAAAGTTGAAGCCTTTAGGGAGCCGTGACTATATTAGGCGCTAGTATTTTTCTCCAGTGTGCGTCAATGATGGAGGATGGAGTGAGGCGGGCTTCCATAGTGAGGATATTTCCAGAGCTTCATATCCTTTCCCTCATTCCTATTTAGATATTATCTCCAAAAAAATATATTTATTTCGAAACATGAAAACTTAAAGAGTTATAAATTGAGTATGCGGGGGATTAACAGGTTTGTACTACACGGCCATAATTATTGCATGCATATACATATAAACTTGCTTTTATAAGTCGTATAGTTACTGTTATTATTATTACTTTTTATTATGTTCTTACAATCTTTAAAACATGTATGTAAAAGCCCAATAGGCATCTAAATAAATAAAAAAATTGTGTTAGTTTCATTATTAAGGTTTTGGTAAATGCTTCTGAACATACATATATTTGGGGATCAATGGTGAGAGGCACGAAATAAAAGAAGGTTGTTGAAGGTCACATGTGTTTTATTGATGAGTCAGTTGCCGTGACGAGGAGATGATGTAGGACAGATGTATACACCGGATGCTGGCTGTGTTTGCAGGTCAAGCGCGGGTCAGTGAGTCGACGCCGGGCGCTGGTGACCGGGACTCGATGACTGTCAGGCACTGGCGATCTGGGGAATCAATACTCCAGTGCTGACGAGAAGGGCCGAAGGTGCGGCGGACCTTGTAGGCGGTTGAGCGGGAGCAGTGTAGACCAGTGAGGATGCTGCGTGTCCTCGTGGTGGTCATGGTGGCGTGGAAGAAGCGCTGGTCAGAGACACTGGAACCAGGGCGCTTGTAATCCGAGTAGCGCTTGCCAGGGACGGCGATCTGGACAAGGCGCTAAGATGATGTCCCGATAGAGTCCATGATGGTACGGGCGAAACCGGGTACGTTGTCCTTCGCGCTAGTAAGAGGAGCGCGGGTGATCACTCGTTGAGATTTGTCCACGGACGGCAGATTGATGACTGACTGACTGACTCGCTGCGTCGGGCTTATTTATACTGTTGGGCCGGTGGCGACAGCAGGTAGTTAAATGGCAACTAAATCGAAGCCACTCGCTTGGTCTGGCCCCTTCGCGAAGTTTCGACGGCGCGGCAATTATGCCTAGGCGGTAGACTCGAACCTTGTGACGAGTTCTCGTAATGTGAAAAGACGGCCGGTGACGTATTGTCACCTGGTAGACAAGTAGGTGCTTGTAGTACGTAGGTCGATCTGTTTTGATTTCGACTGCGAGTACGTACCTAAGTAGCTTCGAGCTGCTTATTATTAATGAATTAATCTTGATTCTTCTCGACGCCACACATACTAGTATGTAGCTAACATGTTCTGTAATACTTACATATAAATGAAATTAAATACAAGCCAGTTCTAATAAATCTTCATTTTCTTCGCACAAATAAAATGCGGACTACATACTAATCAATATCTTCTCCAAGGCGGCAATCAGCAATAATGAAGTGCTTACAAAATCACTGGCTTACTCAAAGCACTGAAAGCTTTCAGGAAGATTCTGATTGAAGTTCGCAGATACAAATAAACAGCCAATATTCTACGTATGTGAACTAATCATCAATTGCCGGAACTTCAGACGTCCCCTTGAAATGTTAATATTCTTAGAAGGAATCATTTGCTCTGTAGCTTGCATGAATACTACTATAATTTAAATTCTCACTACTATCCATGAACCATGACATCCTAAATATAAACAAATAAGATTTTACTATTAAATTTTTGATTTTTGTTTTAAATTTTTAATTTAATATAAATCGAATTTAATAATACTATTATTAATTTCTGAATGTATTTTGGTCTTTATTATTGTTACAGCTGTTTCGGCTTTCAAGACCATTTTCAAACTGTGGTCATTATGTTATATTTTATTATGTATCGAGCTCAAATATTGGTTAAGCCATAACGAAATATGCACAATGAAAATTGATATTGTCTTGATTTGGATTAGGTGAGGTTAGGTTAGGTTAGGAGACCTTTGGATATATAATCATATTTTAACCACTGTCAGGCCTGCCGTCTTTCATCAAGAGATGTTTAAAGTTTGATCAAACTTTATTTACATTGCCTCCTTGTGGTGCGGGGAAATGCCAAATGATTATTTGTATTCATTGAAGAAGAAGACATAAATACACATAGATATTGTTACCTGTGTTGTTTAATTTTTTTGCGCTAATTTAAGAAAAAGTTTTTTTTAAGTACACAAAACAAAACTACAAATTTTAAGTGACTATTATAATACTGTCCCATCACCATGTAGTAAAATTATTAAAACCTATCCCACTGCACATTATGGTATACAATATTCTTACTTAATCAAATTAAGATTAGTACAAAAAACTCTTGTTGACAAGATGGCGTTCAAATATAGGATCCATAATTCGAAGCTGGACTGATGCAAGTTGCTGAGTCTAGTCAACATAAGAGAACCTATTCGATACATAAGGAAAATAGACGTATTTCAATGTTACCGTTCACAAACAAAATATAAAGCACATTTGCCAATTAGTCGCCTAATTTGTTTAGCAAACGAATATATAAATGATATTAACATTTTTTAAATTTCCAATTCAATCTTTAAAACACGTCTAAATAATTTTACACGTGACAATATTATTACTGATATTTTCAGATTATCCTTTTCAATAAAGTCGTCAACCGTTATAATGTAAGTGATTATTGTATGCTACGATTGTTTATTATTAACAATTGCATGAAAATTCTAACCATTTCATGTACACAATGTAAAAGCCTCATCGACGTGCAAAAAAGTAAAATAAATAAATAATTAGACAAGTAATACAGGTTAATTAACTTCTGATAGATCAAGATAGTTCTTCATTCAGGTACAGAAAAAGCGCCCCTAACTCAAATCAACTTTGATGAAAACCTTTTTGTATCGCGCAAAAAACTTCGTCCAAAAGCTCAGGATGCTGCGGGCCATTGAATTAAATATCCCCGGGAAGATAAATTACGGCAAAAGCTTTGTTATGGCATTGGGAACAATGGCTCGGGTCACGCGAGATATATTTCAGGAAATCTTATTATACTGCTTTTAAATGAGGGCTTTTGTATTGTCTGTTGAGTTTCCAACGTTTATTCAATGCAATGACTCAATAATTAAAATGAATTATTGTGTTCAGTCGGATAGAATCATTTATGTCTGACTACTGAACGATTTTTTTTTTGAAAAGTTTGAACGCGAGAAAACTTTTTATTTGTAATTTATGACAAAAATTTGGTAAAAATAATTATCTTCACATTTCATATAAAGAAAAGATTTTAAAAAATGGCAAAAATTATCGTATTTCGCTTCAATATTTTTATTTGAATGACAGAAGTAGACGATGCTGGCAACCGTATAAATCATATTATATTGAATAGACCTTACTAGTAAACATGTTTTAAGTTCTACACATCTGATAAATAACCATTTATGTTTGATAAATGGTTATTTTTCAGTAATATAATAATAATATTAAAATAAAAAAATAAAAAATGTAAAATAACCTATTTTGTGTTGAATACATATATTAGGTTGGGTTTTTCATCACTTTAATACGGTTAGGTTAGTACTTCCGTCAAACATTACATCATAAATTTATTAATTAATTAAATGTATGAAAATTTTAACAAAACCATTTGTTTTATCTAGACGGAAGATTCTCTTGGAAGATATGTGTTCGTGGCAGAGCGGAAAGATCATTGGCTCTGGACTCGGGTAGGGGATGCGGGTTCACATCCAGTGGTGAGGAAATACAGCAAAATTGTGAAATATATATATGTTGAAAATAATTTCATCGGTACTGCATATTTTCACCTAGTTCTTTAAACTAGCCCTGATTAAATTGTCACACTTATAACGTGTGGGTTATTATTCAATCGACACACGACGGCACATCCCTACGAGGACTATATCGCTATACCGCACTACCGTCATTGGGATGAGGCAGCAAGTTTATCGGTAATGATGCAGCAACTTTTTGGAACTCACTGCGAGTTATGGATGATTTCGGAATGGGCTTTTGAGACACACACAAGAGGAAGCCGAGGATTGAGACATCGTGCTTCAGGTCAAAAATCGCTGCACTAACGTCATAATTTGGGTACGTTAACATAAAATGCTTTCAAAATAATTCTCAATCTCTCTCTTACATGACGTAGTTATAAGTTTTATCATCTATAATCATATATTTTGATGATTAAATTCTAAATTATTATTGGTTGAGAACTAGTGAGTAATTATTCTTATTCATAAAACCAATGTCCCACAATCCTTTGAAAGAGATCACCATGCTCTACACCTACTACACTAAAATACGTCACATTTTAACACACAACGTGTCATTACATGTCACATTTTAACACACAACGTGTCATTACATGTCACATTTTAACACACAACGTGTCATTACATGTCACATTTTAACGCACAACGTAGTATGTAACACCTTTTTACGCTACAACATTCAATAAAAAAATGCTAAATTTAGAAAGATTTAGGTACTTTTAAATCACCCCCACCTCCAAAACGCCTTTAGTTTCACAACTTTAAAAATAATAGATCTCGTACAGTTAAAAATGACGGAAGTTGATATTGTCGAACTTGCTCAGTGGTCAGAGCACTCCCGGCAAAGCAGAGGTCCATGCGTCAATTCCAAGATGAGACCGAATCTTTTTTTCATCTTTTCTGTTTCTATTTTTTGTTTGAGAGTTGATAATATTGTCTTCAATGATTAAATATTGAAATAATCTTTTTTTTCTCATAAGCACAGAAATTCAACCGTAGGCAGTATTTCAAATTAATTTTATTTTAAACACAGTAGACATAACACTTTTGACTTTACTAAATAACGCGTTTTAATTTATTTCAAACTGATAAATAACCACTAAGCCTCGAATTCCGAATTGCTACCGATTTATAACAAATTTCTCTTTGACACTTTAAGTTTATAAGTTCCTAATAAAATATATGTTATTTTTTAAGATAATATCTATACTTATTTTTTGGAATAACTTAGAGAGTAAAACCTCGAATTGTAATATTTAATTATTGAAGACAATATTAGCGATTCTTAAACGAAAATCTGAAACAGAAAAATCAGAAAAGGATACGGTCACATCTAGGACTCGAACCCAGGACCCTTTCCTAGATTTGCTAATATCGTCTTCAATAATTTAATATCTATACATTTTTAATGCCGAAACGGTAATTCTTAAAATCAACCAAAATACCGCAGTTAATGCACTCATTTTAGTTAGTCCTTGAAAAAAAAGGTTTAATCCTCAACTAAGCAATTTGTAAAAATTATTTTATAGTTATTTTAACCATCAGTTTTTTAAATACATTTTTTCAGTTCGCAATGTTTTCTGTGTATTACAAATGCGCTATATACTTCTTATTTTTTTAATTTTCCGCTAAAATAAATACTGTTTTATAAACAATATAAAAATTATATTTTCGGTGTACGCATTTAAAATAACCACTACTTTTTACAAATATTAAAATTTCAATATCAAACACGAAAAATATTGTCAAAAACGCTAACCACATTTTTACTTAATTTTTTACTCCAATCGTAGACAAATTGAGAGAACTCATTTCGAAAATACATTAGTTTTGTTTGGGGAATTTGTAAAAAAACTGTAACTACACTTTAAAAAAAATAATGTTAAACCGATTGTTACGATAGCGACGCGAAATGTGAATTATTCATTTTGGCTTTTTTATGATTTTATTAATGGCATCCAATATAAATATTTGAGCAAACTGGAAAGATTGATTATTTTCCTATCTAACGTCAAAAAAATTACGTATTACCGCGTGATACAAAAAAAGATAAAAATGCTTTTATAAAATATGGACGCCCGGTCATATATGACCCTGAAATGTTGGAGGGGTTAAAAGCCAGTCCCTGAGGAGGAAGGTTCAATACTCAGTCAAACCAAAAAAAGATAAAAATACTTTTATAAAATATGGACGCCCGGTTATGACCGGGCGTCCATATTTTATATGTATGACCCTGAAATGTTGGAGGGGTTAAAAGCCAGTCCCTGAGGAGGAAGGTTCAATACTCAGTCAAACCAAAAAAAGATAAAAATACTTTTATAAAATATGGACGCCCGGTCATATATGACCCTGAAATGTTGGAGGGGTTAAAAGCCAGTCCCTGAGGAGGAACGTTCAATACTCAGTCAAACCAAAAAAGATAAAAATACTTTTATAAAATATGGACGCCCGGTCATATATGACCCTGAAATGTTGGAGGGGTTAAAAGCCAGTCCCTGAGGAGGAACGTTCAATACTCAGTCAAACCAAAAAAAGATAAAAATACTTTTATAAAATATGGACGCCCGGTCATATATGACCCTGAAATGTTGGAGGGGTTAAAATCCAGTCCCTGAGGAGGAACGTTCTCAAACCAGTCAGAGGAACTCAGTCAAACCAAAAAAAGCTTTATTTCTTAGGGGTTGATTTTTTAGTAAGCTTTAGTAAACTTTTTATAAATGCACGTTTTGAAGTAAGTAGATATGTACTAGTAGTTCAAGCTCTTTTTCGTATAACATTTTTAAAATGTTAAAAATGGACAACAAAAGAAGAGATCAGTATAAAATTCGCCAATGCTAGATATTTTTCGCAGCCGTTAGACGATGTGATATGGAAATGTAATCTTTCATTTACCGCCCTTGCGGTTCAGGAGGAGGTGTCATAAACACAAAGGATAGACAAGCTTAAAGCTTGTGATTTATTTGTCGGAAACGGGGGTTCCCTTTGTAAGTAAACAACCTTCATCTACTCTCATTTCTCCGCACTTTCCAGGAACTTCATAACAGATTTGCAATTTTTCAATGTAAAAACGTTGCCACCAGATATTAAATGTTACTTTTCCTTTCATTGTTGGTACTTGTTGTACATGTACGTTTTACATTTCTTTTTATGTGTTACGATAAAAATATACCCAAAAAGAGATCGTAATCTTCGCAACATTTGAGTACTAAAAATATATGTGTGTATTTGGCTGATTAGTGCAGCGCCATTTTTTGTAAAAAATCACCCCAAGGGCGCTGTACAGATAAATATATAATAAAATTAATATAACTGGTTTACAACTAAGATAAATATTTATAATTATAACTACTGACAACTAGTAGCACAATGACATACATTTACAATTGTGTCTTAGGGATAGAGATTATAACTACCATGCTTATATAATATACGATTTGGGTTATCTGGATGTATATAAAAGTATCAACTAGTACAGACGTCTTAAGCCCCCGCAAAGAACAAGTATCTCAATAACTCTTTTAGTTTCTGAATCCCAACAAAAGAAGTTATTTTGTAAGTTAATATCTTTGCATTTGTTATGCCGAACGGTTCATTATATGAAATTCCCTCGATAGAAAAATTATTAGAAACACGTTTTGTTCTGTTATTTAATATGTTATAGGCATAAATAAATTCACAGTGTTTCTTCAAATGCAACTAAAGCATTTATATTTCAAACGAGTAGTGTTTCATTAAATATATTCGCCATTTAAGCTTAATCGTTTTTTTAAATTTAGCGCGTTCCCTCAAACATTCGTATTTTCATATCTCCGTTTAAAACCATCTTTGATCGCTCACTACGGGCCGTAAGGGAATAAAATGAAATGAGCCGAATGAATGTAATTAACTGTCAACTTTTACCACATTGAGAGGATTCTTCGCTTAATATTAAACAAATTGATGTATTAGCCTACCACTGATATTTTCCACTGGTAGGTAAATCATGTGAAGGTCAATAATCTATTTATATAAAGATGTGATGAATGAGTCGGTATGTGTGTTTGTGGCGGGCGGGGGGCTTGGATTTGAATTTTATGAAAAACCATAATTTTATTCGGATATTGATGAAATTTTGCACGATGATAGGAGTATATAAACTGGAGTTTGTACGTAATAAAATGCACAATAATTTACATCATATCGACGTTCTTAACAATATCGAATTGAAGAAATACGTATGATCACTAATTAATGCGTGAGTATTAATTATCTCTTCAACCCTCGGCCATATTCTGTCAGACGGTCGGATTATTTCCGCTTTGAAACCAAATCTAAATAAATGGAATCCGAAAACTAAGAACTGGTTTTGAAAGGTGATACGCTCTCATATTTTATTAATATAAATAAACAAATATTCTTTAAAATATTAAAATTTTGACTGCAAACAAAAAATAAATAAAATGTATTTAAGATTTTTGTTAACAAAAAATTACTGACAACGAAAAAATATATAACATACACATATGTTATTAGAAAAATGTATTACAAACTTTATCGTCATATCAATATTTCATCATTTCCTATTAAAAATATTTAATAAAAAATTCACGAATTCTCAAAAGTTTTTTATGTATTTTATGCTGGTTACAAAATTTAATGTTATTTAGTTTTGCGCCCTAAAGATAAAAAGTTTTACGAGAAAAATATACCATCGTTTAATTTTAATGAAGGGTAAAAATTAACTGCCCTTTAGAGATTTAAACTTCAGGAAAATTGACTCATCAGTCAAAAGTTTCTTGTGACTCAATTACGTCACGTGAGCGTGTTTAACGCTAGCTTTTTGACATTTATAACAAACTTCCTCCTGAAAACTTTGTTGATTTTTCATTATTCATATTAGCCTTCAAAATGTTCCGGGATATGAGACATAAATATTTTAAATTAATTTAACCCTTTATTCTCAAGTTAATGTTTGGAAAGTTCATTAATTATTCATCCACGAAGGCCTGTGGGAAATTAGCTGACAGCTGATGGCGGCGAATAATCGCTGGTATTTCGTATTCCATTATTTGTTAAAGTATCTACCGACTGCCAAACTACCGCTGATGACTTTCGTTTCGGAAATATTTAATATTAAAATGTAATAAATCTATTAGTTGTCAAAAACAGCAATCAAAACTTGAATCAAGACGCTAACGACAGGGGAATAAGGCTTTATATTGCAGAATCAAAAGTACAAAAAGCCTTGGTTTTTTGAAGGGGGGTGAGTACGGTTTTTTCGGATTATCACGTATTATCATATTTCAAAGCAATAGTTTGTGAATCGTTTTAAAAAAATTATTTCCCACTATTTTATTAAGAAGTCAGAATAGACGGGATGCAATTTGTAGGTTAATTATTGTAAAATGATATATTTTGATGTTTTTCCAGAAGAAAGTCAGAAATGATCTGGAAAGAGAAAGATTACAAATAGCAATCTAGAAGATCGGTAATCAATGTGCCCCTAAGTTTTTCCGTAAAATATTTAATTTTGAAGGATGTGATACTAATAAAAAATCACCACCTATAATATATAAATTACCATGTTGTATACGCAATATAAAAAAACACTATTTTTAATCAGTGAACCCGTTTTGACAATAATTTAATTTTGATAAAAATTGTACCATGACAGTTTATTTAACATTTTCAAACTACAACTTTTTATGAAAATCTACGGCATATCGCTGTTTGGGTTGATTCAAATTTCCAGTCATATTAGTCAAAAATAGAACTCAATAATTGTAACGTCTCCTTAAGTATCTGTTTACGTTGAAAGATATTTTTTGTATTTTTATTTTATTTGAATTATCTGTTTCAAAAACACATCTATCCGCATAAATTATTGCTTAAATGACGCATAACGTAGAGAAGCCACAAGCCAGACGCTACTTTCCAGGGTGATGAATCAACCACCTTTAAGCGAAGATTGCATTTTAATCAATACCCTTTCATAGAGGGCAATGGACTTGGCTTCGGACTGGTTAAGAAAAGTTTGTTTAAAAACAATAGTTTAAATTAACAACTTCTTTGATATAACTGTATACATACGTCTAAAAACGTACTTTTGTTTGTTTTTTTCTTTTGCATACTTCAGATATTTAAATTTTACACTTCCTAATTACTTTCAATAACATTGAATTGAAACATTTCTACAGTATATTTCTGTCATCTACCTCAGAACAGGTTATACTTTGTGAGGTAGATATAGTAAACCATACAATTTAATTAAGTAAAACTAAATTATGGTAACTACTTATATTGTTGCTGTTTTTGTAAGAAACTGCTATAAATCAACCCATTAATTTTTAAATACCTATTTTTATCAATAGATAAAAATAGTTTTCTTTTGGTTCGAGGATTAAACCTTCCTCCCCAGGAACCGGCTCTTAAACTGAAAATATCTTATATTTTATTTATTTTATTTGACTGAGGATTGAACAAAAACTCATCCAAATCGTGATCAGTATTTAGTTATTAAATTTCTGAGAAAGGCGTACATGTCCGTATGTGTATGCGCGATTACCACCAAAAGTTGATAAAATGCGTTGTCATCAACAAATAATTTATCTGTTGAGTTTCAGCTCGGTCGGATGTCGGGAAGTGGGTTAATTTCCACTTTCAAGATTTGTATTCATTCACTAAAACAAAAGTGAAATTCATACATGTATTTTAAATAATTTTTAATTAGTAAACCCCAATTTATGGGCACTGAAACTGAAAAAAATATAAATTAGTACAGTTATTGATTATTAGTGCTATTAATTTGCTCACGGCTTTTCAATTTTTTTTTTAAATTCACAAAATATTCTCTTAATTTAAAAGGCTTCTTGTGTTACCTATTTGTATTTGTTTTATGGATACTACGCAGATGGAAAGCTATGTAAACTTTACTGGTTCAGAAAGAAAAAAAAGTTCAACTTTAAATTTAAGGTATTATGTACTGAAAGAATAATCTACTCATATATTTTTTTTAAATGTGTGCTTCGGTAAATAGTCAATTATTTTGTATGTACATTATAAAAATATATCTCCTTTCACAAAGGATTTTGTGAGTAGGTTTATCTAAAGAGCCGACAAAGCAGCCTCCTCGTGTGCCTAAATCTACCCTTAAAGGTTCCAGCTAACGTAAATGCCTCACGTGTATTTAAATATCCAATACTTTCCTGTAGAATTGCAAAACGAACGCGTCCAGACGATTCACACGCTTTCATCAATGGTTCTTTTTGCGACCGGGAAGAGATTTAGTATCTTCGGTCCAATACAGAATATTTCTTTGTCCCCATCAGTGACAAAAAAGCCTTACAGCAGCGATGGCGCTCCGGTGACTTTTTGTTAGATTTTTGCAGTTTTGCATGAACTATTTTGTGATCGTAGTTTTTCAACAGGGGGAAAGCTTAAATTATAAAAAATATTTATTTTGAAAACATTTTAAAAGCATATAAATATTAACATCGATTAATTTCAAGTAATGTTAATAAATTTGTGATTTTTTCAGGCTTGTATTTTTCGTCGTGGTTTTTTTTACTATCGTCTATTTCATATTTTTCTATTATTTCCTCTGGCTTTGGATTAATCTTCTTCTTTCGAATGGCGGGGGAGTCAGAGAGGGACATCAAGGTCTTCTAGCCGGTCTAGGGTCTCTGTGGCGTCGCACTGAGGACCCCATCAATCCCTCCGGGTAATGAATGGAGCGGGAATTCGTTGACCACATGCTCAGTGGTCTGCACCGCACCGCATTCACACATCGCTGACTCTTTAAGGCCCCACCTATGCTTCATGTGGGCACAGCGGCTGTGGAGCACCATTTACTAATAATGTAAAACCAGAATTGGCAGTGAGAAACGGCTGTCTCTCAGTGGGGTCTTGTACAAGAACACTTTGAATGATGTACCACTTTGATATACGACTCATTACAATGAAATGTTTCTTTGCGCTTCACTAAATCAATATTTTCAATTTCTTCCTCAAAGCAACCACACCGACAGCATTCGACATGCAATTTAATTAATCATTATTAGGAAATATATTTAAAATTGAAATGTAAAAATTGATAACATTTTTTATGGTTACTAAGAGTTAGGCTAACAGATACCTACCTACTAAAACAAAAACACCAGAATGGAAAAAAGGATAATTGTGAAACGGAATGAAATTATTTTATGCCAAAAAATGTTTTCTCAGTGCAGTTCGATATATTAAAATTATCTCATTCGTTGGTGAAATGCAAATAATAATTATTTGTAAATTTGAAAGCCGCTTTGCACACGGAAAAAAATGAGAATTGCTAATTTATTAAGATTCTCAAATGGTAATCCAGTTTAAAACGGGATTGCAGGCGTGCATGTGAAAGAATTCAGATTTTCATAAAAACGTGTTCCGACATCGCGATAATACATTCGTAATTAGCTGAAAGTTTATCAGGAAACCTGTTAATTCAACCGTAACGCCTGCAATCCTGTTTTTATCCGAATCTATCAATAACCCTCCACACAGCATCCCCAAAGATGACATAGGCCCTGAGGAAAATTATTTTCTTAAGGGCCTCCTGTGTGGAGTTAATATAAAAAAAAAAAAAAAAAAATAATAATTTGAAAAGATTTTCAATAAATTGGCAACACTCATATTTCTCTGCGCAGCAACATTACAAACATTTTTCTTGCAGAATGATAACTTACCGAAATTAATTACCTAGTTCAAATAGATATAATACACGCAAAGGTATAAATTTGTATATAAGTAGAGCGAAATTGAGTGAAGAATTTTTTTGTTTTCTCTTCTTTAGCTGCATCCATTAGACACAACAGTTGCATAATCAAAGGTTTCCTTTGATCCTTGCGTGGCGCAGGGAGCTATCAGTTCATTCTATCTGAGTACGTGATACGTAATACGTTTTTATCCTGTTTTCTTATTTCCTCCCTTATCGATCGGCAGGATATAAAGCTTGCGATGAACATGGAACCCGGAACGCAGAACACGCTTTACGTAAACGTTTGATCAAGTATAGAAATATGTGATATTTGGAAAATATTTCACACCTTTAATTGATATTAAAAACACATACCTATAATCGTAGGACTGGTGGAAAGTATGAAAGAGACGGCTTGAGAGAGCGATGAGAAAGGACTGTAAAAGAGTATGACCGATTGTCCAATGTTTCATCACCCGTTACTCTTAATAATACACTGTCTTAATTACAGTCTGTTGACTCTTTTTGCGCCATCCCATTTCATAGTATAAATAATAATGTCATGAAGACGTTAGACAACTACATTTCGCACGTCAGTAAAAATGGTCATTGCAAAGGGACAACAAGTCTCTTCAAGGGTCTTTCCTTTACTGTAAGGTACCCACATTATTTCGTCGTGGTATCATGACGAAATAATGCAGGTGTGAATTTTACGTATGAACCAATATTACACACGAACGGAAATATACAAATGACGAAATTGTTCATGGCGAAAATAACACCTATGTTCGAGTATACTATAACTACAGGAATTACATACGTAAAAAAATATTAAATTTATTAATCGTAGGCTCAAATTTCACAATGTTTAGTCTGTACCAAATAAATTTTACAGTGTTTAGTGTGTACTAAATAAAATTTATAGTGTTTAGTGTGTACTAAATACATTCTATAGTGTTTAGTGTGTACTAAATAAATTTCCTATAATTTTTTTTAAAACCCGTAAACAACGGTGTTTTAGCTACGGAACATCTATTTTATTAATATATGTATTCAAAAGTACATAATTTTTTATTGGTTTTATTGAGGATTGAATCTTTCTTCCCAGGGACTGGAGTCAACCAAGCTAACAACTGAGTCAAATCCCGATTGGGTAGGACCGATATTTATTTTGTATATTAACTACTGTTTAAGCTCTGTTGAATATCGGAAAGGGGGTTAATTTCCACTTCCACGATTTCACTTCATTCGCACAAGAAAACAAAAGTGAAAATAAAATAGATTTATTTTTTTTAAATTTATTTCTATTTATTTATTTAAATTTACATAGTAAGAACATATTTAAAATAAAAGTTAACATGTTTACCTTTACAAGAGTCAAAAACTCGTGTGGAAAGGGAAAAAAATAATAAAATAAAATGTATTTAAAACAGCAGGAACGAAGGTTTGAAATAATGTAAACCATATTTTACAGACAATCATTAATTAATAAATTCTAATACTTGATAAAATGCGAAAATAAAGGTTTTTTGGAATTTGGAATACGATTGGAATGGGTGATATTTCCCATGTGTATATCTATTCAGACGGACAGCAACGCTTAATTACGATTATGTAAGCAGAAAGTGTAACATTGGTAATTTTGTGACAGAAAGAATTGCTTTGATCTTGAATAAAAAAGAAGGACGATGATTAATTACATTTATTCAAATCAAATAGAACAAGAGACTCTCAAATTGACATGATTAACATAATCTCAAGGGGTGAGCGGCAGTCGAAGATTGCACGCACGGAAGGAATTTAAATGGTAGCAATAAACAGTTAAAAATGTGACATTGTCTACAAAGATAAAGTCTGACCTGATTCACAGAAATGGGCGCCATATAGCTCTTAGGAAAGAACTGTAAAATTTGTTAAAATAGACGTGATGACCAGCGATTACTTCAAACTAGCTAAATCCGCCATCAGCATCTCCCGTAAATTTTGTTGTCTAGAGCAGTTGCTCGAATCCTTCCTGTTGACTCGATCTCGCTCCAAGGCTGTCCGATTGGTACTCGCGCTCTGGAAATCGTCAGCTGCGTTCCTTCTCGACCAAGAGTGCCATAGATGAAGGCGGTCTGTGAATAGAGTTTCGTGAAGTATTCTTGAACCGTGGCGGGGCAAAAGTGAACTGCTACAAAAGTTTTAATTTTAAAAATAAATTATTATTAACCAAATACTTCGAATTTTTTAGTTTTAATTGTTTAGCTTAGATAATCATATTTATAAAAAATATCCTTATATATGATATTCCACAACTTTTTCCACTTGAATAAAATAAATACACATAAGTTTACATATTATCACCGAAACATGTTTTGCCTAAAATTTATGAATATATTTTGAATTTTTTTCAATATACGTCAAAATACAAAATTGGACAGTTGTTCAGTCAAACCCAATTTTTGTTATTTTTTTCCAAAATATAATTTATAAATCACTAACTTGTAACTAATTAATAGGATAAATGGTAGTAGGTGAAAGTCGGGCCTGTGTTATTTTTTCCCGACAACTTTATTATTAAGTTTTTTGTAAAATAAATCGCATAATATAAAATTCTTTATCCCAGGATTTAGCCAATAAAATAATACCGAAGCTATTATCGTACTTACTTACACATAAATTGGAAATTTTTATTAAATACGCGAAAACAAACCAAATCCATAAAGGGGGTTAAGTAAATAATCGCTAGGGTAGCCTTTTCCGTAATCGAATAAGGTATTAATCCACCCTTCAGTAACACGGATTAATTAGAATGTATTTAAAATCTCAATTTATAGGTTCAGGAAGTAAAGGGATACATGATGAGGAGTGAAACGCTACAAACCGAAAGCAAAAAAGGGTTCATTCCCTCTGTATTTTGGTTAACCCTACTACTTTACACGTGAAATCTAAGTGGTTTTTCTTGTCGTCACGATATAAGAATGTTTCTTGTATGTGGAGATGAATTTCATCATTCTACAGATTCACTTGAGCCGAATGAACCACTGTTAGATTTGTCTTAGGCCTAGTTTTTTATGCGAGCGGTTTATCTTGCTCCGGACCGATTGTGAAAAAACATCAAGTAACTCAATTGGTTTTTTTTTTAAATATCTTTACGACTAAAACCTCTAATTGTAATATTTGATTATTGAAGACATTATTAGAGGTTTTTAAACGAAAATTTGAAACAGAAAAATATACTGTCACCTCGACAGTACAATACGAAACGATCGTATCTTTTTCAGTTTTTAATTTTTGTTTAAGAATCCCTAATGTTGTCTTCAATAATTAAACTCAACTGGCGGATATTTGTGTTTGGTTCAAATTAGGTGTAGCATCGTAGCGTGCCGACTGTAGATAAGTTACTACCAAATTGCATGAACTATCAAAGCGGCGGAGCTAATGAAAGTTATGAGTTTGTTGTGATTTACAAAATAGGTCGGGGCGTATAGATACAATTTGTATTAGTACGGGTGAACGATGTTAGCGACATTTTTTGCGCTCGGTTTTATGCTAATATTGGTTCTTGAGTTATCTCGCTCGTTTCTATTAGCTGTGGTCCAGTTGCACTAGAGTTTTCTCAGTGGACTTACTCCAACTTTTTTAAATTAACCCCACATAGGAGGCCGGGAGGAAAACAATTTCTCTCAGGGGCTATGTCATCTTTTGGGATGTTGTGTGGATGGGTCGTTTTTAAGGAAACGAAGGATAGTTTCTTGGAAGGTACAAGGTATGAGGGTAGGGTTGGAATCTAGTCAGTGTGTCTAGGAATGACGGACATATGAATATATCCCCACCACAGTAGCACAAGGCAATAGGTAATTATAATTGGATAACTATTATAGCACCGTTTTGTGAAAAATCATCTCACAGGCGCTGTAGGTCGAGAGATCAGCTGGAGAGGTCAGTTCAGCTTCTACCGATTTGGCACCTCACCCAGCTGGTGGGCAGGCGCATCCTGAATACACCTCATCCGATGACCCCGGGCACCCCTTCTAAATCACCAAACGTAGCGAGCCACTTGGAGCAACGAGTTCTGCCACTCTCGGTACCTCGTCAGCATCTTCAGCGTGAGACGCCAAACACGCGATCTGTATGATCGGGCGCAACTATTCCAATCCGCTCCTCGAGAGCACAAAAACCGAACTATCTGGCGACAATCAAAATGTGGACGAACCAGCTCAGAAATCTCAACAAAGAGAAGAAAAAAAAGCGGGCTCTCAGTCCAACTCGGAATTCTATCGATTACGGAATTACACCGGCAACACGACTACGAAGTGCGTCTCCGCGCAAAAACCAAAAAACCCCGTGCCCTCAAGGCTGACTAGATTCACGCCGGCAGCCATCTTGCTTGCTTGCCTTTAGTTGTCCACTTCCGCTCCGCGGTGCTGCCAACCAAACAAAATTTTCTTGAAGAAAACAAACAATTGCTGGTAGGTAGTTGTGATTTAGTAGCAACCCGTAAAAAAACAATATTTATATGTTTCAAGTCTTTATGAGATAGACTTAAATTGAAGCTCCTGAAATAGTCCATTTTATACTGCGAACGGGAGTTCAGTTATTTGGAAAAATACCCGAATAAAACAGTATTCAATTCTTACAGCTAAAAATCTTAAAAAAATTCTTAGTAAAACTTTTGTACAGAATATAATAATTCAAGTTTTACAGTGGGTTGTTTTGTATCCCGCGATTTATGCCACTCTTCAATTAGAAGCATTAATTGGCATGAAAGCGAAACTTGCTATAATTTTTTTAAAGTTTGCCACAGAGCAGTTTTAAAAACACCTTGAAGTTTTTTCTGGAATACCCAGATTCTGTACAAAATTTTATTTTGCTTGAATGTGTGTAATAAAATAAACTTGTAAAATAGCCCATACTTAATAGCTAATAGAGAAACGCAAAGCGTGCTGTACGAAACGTGTCAGTTGCGGTATCTGGTTACGGTTTTAAAACCGCTGCGGCTATTGCCCATGTGTGTGGGAATTGGTAGCAGGGTAACTTTGAAATTAATACATAATTTAGGAATATATAGTTAACTTTTGGTTAAAACAGTGCTTGGTTAAAACCGAATTGAGCTTGAGGTCTTGAGTACAATAACTTGATATGCGATAAAAACAATTAATTTTAATAATTGAAAGGCGATACAATGGAAATTGCTTTTCCTCATGCAATTTTTGTAAAATTCAATTGTCATGAGTTCTTGCAATAATAAATAAAAAATTAAATAAATACTTACCATATGAGTGTTAAACAAGGCAAATGATGTTGTACACCAATACTTTGTTATTGATATTGATTTTACTTTTATTTAAGTACATAAAACAGGCATGGTGCCCATAAATTTACATACATGGATGTTTAATACATAATAGTAACAAAATGATAATAACAAAAATAGTAACAAAATGAGTAAGCTAAATATGCAGAAGTAAATAACAAATAAGAATGGGTAAAAGTTAAATACAAATAAGTTCATAAACGATTAGTTATTGTCACACCTGTACTGGTGAGACACTGATTAGGTAGGTACAATGTTGCTTCTCTTTAAATAAAGGGCTTCATCACAATATCAGCTTAGTATGATTAAAGTCAATACGTTTTTTTTGAAGTGTTTAAATTGGTCATTAAAAATGTCTATTTCATTATTAGAGCCATGTATAATGTTATAATTTCTTAATGATCGCGGTACAGGGGGAAAATATCCTGTGTTTGTGTGGTAGGCTTTAATATAGAAAATGTCTTTCATCCTCCTTGTTGATTTTCTCGATGGTATATTGATGTTAATTTGGGATAAAATATTTGGTGTATCAACTGATGCATGTATAATTTTGTGTAGAAGAAGTACGTCAGAGAGTTTACGTCTGACCGTCAGTGAGTATAGTTTATAGTGCAAAATTTGGTCATTATATGTTCCAAATTGACCTGATAAACCTTCACGATAAGCAATTACACGGGTTAGTTTCCTTTGTATGGATTAAATCCTATAATTATGAATCGCATAATTGGGAGACCAAATTATTGATGCATATTCGAGAATACTTCGCACAATTGATTTATATAATGTTAAAATTGATTCTGTACTTTTAAAACAATTTGTGATTCTTAGCGTTAATCATTGCAATCGATGCACTTTTTGAAATTGTATCTACATGTTTATTGAAGCTAAATGACGAGTCAAATGTCACGCCTAAGTCTTTGATTGAAGTTGTGTTTAGTAAAGGGATATTGTTAATGTGATATGTGTTTGAGAATTTATTAATGTTCTTTGTGAGTGAAATTACAGCACATTTGTTTTCATTAAAATATGAATCATTTAGTGTGCACCATTCATGAAGTTATGATAAGTCTTTTTGCAAATCAGTACAATATGTTTAATGTTAAATTATTGAATTTTTTAGACCATAAAATACTTATTCTAACCCTCTTCTTAAGTCTGTCGTTTTTCTGTAGATTTAGCTGATCGTTGTATTTTTTATTTTTGTGTCTCTGTTGTTGTATTTTTTTCATATTGGAATTTACATATATCCCAGATTAAGTTGAACCACATATAATATGTAAAACCCTCTGGGAGAAAAATTTATTAATATTACATCCTAGTTTGCTGTGGGATTTCAGAAAAATTATAATATCTCTCCCTTTTTCGTATTGGGAATGAGCAATTTCATATCGCAATAATTTTTCTCCGGTAAAAATCGAAGCTCTTCTATCTTTAAAAAAACGACCATAAAAAAGGTCTTATTTCGGAAAGTACCCCCGCATCCCACGAGCGTAATAAGGAGAGACCTTAATGACATCTAGGATTTCAAATCCGCACCAACCTTCCTTAGGGCGGGCAACGGGCATGCTGGATAGCCGCCCAATCGCGCTCAAGTAATAAGATTTGGGCAATTTGTGGGCATTTTGTGGGCAGTGCTGGACGTGGAGGAAGGCGGCGGGAGATGATGGGATTCCCCGGCCTCACGTGGGGAATTTCATTATTTGCACAGGATATCACGTGTTCAGCACCTTAACTTCACAGACACTTTTTTGGCTTTGTTTGATTCAAAGAAAAAAAGGATTTAAGGCTTGTCCTGGATGAATGAAAGCTAATGGACAGTCGTAGTAGTAAAGCAAATTTTCCAGGAGATACTGTTTTTTTTTTAATAGTTTTTTTGTTATTTATTACAAAATAATACCAGACTTCAAATTATAACAACATGCAAAATAGTTTTTAAGTTAGTGGTTGCCTGGAGCTCACATTAGTTCATAATGTGAGCTCCAGGAGCTCCTGTTTATGGGAGGAATTAGTTTTTACAAAAATAAAATAATCCTTAACGTAATTTAATATACAAATAAACTTAATTTAATATTCAAATTAACTACAAACCTAATTCAATATACACAATATAGGTTAATACCACAATATAGGGTATTAACCCGTATTGTGTATATTGAATTGAACGGTTAATACCGTTGACCATTAATTATATTACACGACATGATAAAAAAAACATTAAAATTGATAGACAAATCAATCAGGGAAAGGGGAACAAACCAAATTGCGGGGAAGCGGCGTTACCGTCACCGTGATTTGTTAATACATGAATCTGATAGTATACAGGCAACTAGCATTGTTAAATCACTATTTAGTCCTAGAAAAAAACCTACTTACGAATTACTGAGCCTATTTACAATGGCCCGCAAATTGCCGACAAATTGTAAATAACTTGACTAAACAATCCCAAATCGAGTAAACTGAAGTACGGGCTTATTTAGAAAATTTTGTTAACTATTTAGTTCGACATTTAAAAAAAATATATTTTAAAATAACCACTCATTTTTAGCGCCGTAGAACGTTCAGATCCTGCCCATATGAGTTCCATTTTTACTTTAGCGAACTTTACTTTTTTTCCCAAAGTTTTTTGTTATTTGAACGTGCGCTATTCGGCGATTAATTTACGGTGACAAAAATATGGCCAAGTGCTTTGCCTCCAGCTTGTCAAAATGATACCCAGGTTTTGTGTTTGGGCAAGTCCATCAATTTAGATGTCTATGTTAAAAATATAAATTACAGAAACCACTTCATGCTTTAAAACGAATCACGCTCGCGCGCTAAACGCGTTCCAATTTCTGCTAGCCCGAGTGACGCTCGCCGTCAGATGGTACACCACATCAATAGCGATGACAAACAGAACACAAATTTACATTAGGAAAGTCAGAGTCTGAATAAGATTCTAAATCTGAGAGTCCATGATTTGAGTCACATTAATATAAAATATTACAAAGTTTTTTTTTTCTTAAGGTCTGAAAAAACCCAACCCAGGAGCCCCATCGTTTCAAATGAAAATCATATTTAATAATGTTATTATTCTGCAAGTATACGCGTTGAAATGGCCTTAAGCGCTGAAAAAGCTGCCGCATTAATAAAAATTAAATAACCTCACAGTAAAATTATTAAATTAGATTTACATTCAATTATTTATTTACATTCATGACACAGTTTTACTTTTCAAATCTAAGGATTGGAATAATGTATATAACATAGCGAATTTGGGAATCTCGCAAGTCAAAACATGGCTAGACTCAAACATACTTACACTTAACATATCAAAGACAAAATTCACAACATACAGTATAAATAGCACGGGACAGCCAAAAAACAATACAAACACCATAAAAATACACGAATGTTTAAACACCAACATCTGCGATTGCCCTCCTCTAGAAAAAACAGATCAAATAAAGTATCTAGGAATCGTAATTGACCATAACCTTAGATGGATACCTCACATCAAACAAATCACAAATAAACTTCTCAAAACAATACACATTTTCCTTAACATAAGAAACATATATAAAATAAAACAATTGAAAACAATATATTTTGCACTCTGCCAATCAATAATAGAATATGGAATTATTGCTTGGGGAGGAGCAACAAACTCGGCTATCAATTACATAGAAACCGCACAGAAAACGATCTTAAAGGTAATACTAAAAAAACATAGACTGACCGATACAGACCAAATATTCAACAGCTGTGACGTACTAGATATACGCCAATTATACGTTAAAACACTACTAAACTACATTTTTAACAAAAAAAATAAATTTCAGCATACACAAAATAACACTAACAGACCAGTTAGACAAGCGTACAAAGAAAACATTAAAACTCCAACAGTAAATTCAACCTTTGGACAAAGACACTACCAATACCATGCAATAAAAGCTTTCAACAGTCTAAAAATTGAAATTAAAATTGAGGAAAATAAAAATAAATTCACACACAAAATTACAAAATGGATTAAACAACAAAAAAGAGAATATTACCAAAATGTCATAGAATAAAATAAAAATAAAACCTATTTAAATATTGAAGACAATATTAGTGATTTCTAAACGAAAATCTGAAACAGAAAAATCAGAAAAGGAAACGGTCACATCTGGGACACGAACCCAGGACCCCTGTCTTTCCGGGACAGTGCTCTACCAACTGCACTAATGGGACCCTATTCTCCTCGGTCACTTTTAACTGTATCATACTTCGAATAAGAACTACTAACATTGTCTTCATTTTTTTTCACCGCACATTTTTATTGGCAACTATCTTTATGTATGATCGCAAGATTCAACCCGAACTAAATGCAATCCAGACAGCGTCTTTTAGATAAACCTATCTTATTTTTTATTTAATGTGCGACATCTGTTGACTTTTTCTGCAAGTCTAGAAATGAATATTTATTTTTCGGAATAACTTTATTGAGTAAAACCTCAAATTGTAATATTTAAATATTGAAGACAATATTAGTGATTTCTAAAGGAAAATCTGAAACAGAAAAATCAGAAAAGGAAACGGTCACATCTGGGACACGAACCCAGGACCCCTGTCTTTCCGGGACAGTGCTCTACCAACTGCGCTAATGGGACCCTATTCTCCTCGGTCACTTTTAACTGTATCATACTTCGAATAAGAACTACTAACATTGTCTTCATTTTTTTTTTTTTTTTTTTTTTTTTTCTTTCTTTTTTTTTCTTTTTTTTTTTTTTTCTTTTTTTTCACCGCACATTTTTACTGGCAACTATCTTTATGTATGATCGCAAGATTCAACCCGAACTAAATGCAATCCAGACAGCGTCTTTTAGATAAACCTATCTTATTTTTTTATTTAATGTGCGACATCTGTTGACTTTTTCTGCAAGTCTAGAAATGAATATTTATTTTTCGGAATAACTTTATTGAGTAAAACCTCAAATTGTAATATTTAAATATTGAAGACAATATTAGTGATTTCTTAACGAAAATCTGAAACAGAAAAATCAGAAAAGGAAACGGTCACATCTGGGACACGAACCCAGGACCCCTGTCTTTCCGGGACAGTGCTCTACCAACTGCGCTAATGGGACCCTATTCTCCTCGGTCACTTTTAACTGTATCATACTTCGAATAAGAACTACTAACATTGTCTTCATTTTTTTTCACCGCACATTTTTATTGGCAACTATCTTTATGTATGATCGCAAGATTCAACCCGAACTAAATGCAATCCAGACAGCGTCTTTTAGATAAACCTATCTTAGAAAGACAGGGGTCCTGGGTTCG
Source organism: Hesperophylax magnus (assembly GCA_026573805.1). Taxonomy (NCBI): domain Eukaryota; kingdom Metazoa; phylum Arthropoda; class Insecta; order Trichoptera; family Limnephilidae; genus Hesperophylax; species Hesperophylax magnus. Next base: position 13,415,318 of record JAIUSX010000121.1, read on the forward strand.
TGTCCCAGATGTGACCGTTTCCTTTTCTGATTTTTCTGTTTCAGATTTTCGTTTAGAAATCACTAATATTGTCTTCAATATTTAAATATTACAATTTGAGGTTTTACTCAATAAAGTTATTCCGAAAAATAAATATTCATTTCTAGACTTGCAGAAAAAGTCAACAGATGTCGCACATTAAATAAAAAATAAGATAGGTTTATCTAAAAGACGCTGTCTGGATTGCATTTAGTTCGGGTTGAATCTTGCGATCATACATAAAGATAGTTGCCAATAAAAATGTGCGGTGAAAAAAAATGAAGACAATGTTAGAAGTTCTTATTCGAAGTATGATACAGTTAAAAGTGACCGAGGAGAATAGGGTCCCATTAGCGCAGTTGGTAGAGCACTGTCCCGGAAAGACAGGGGTCCTGGGTTCGTGTCCCAGATGTGACCGTTTCCTTTTCTGATTTTTCTGTTTCAGATTTTCGTTTAGAAATCACTAATATTGTCTTCAATATTTAAATATTACAATTTGAGGTTTTACTCAATAAAGTTATTCCGAAAAATAAATATTCATTTCTAGACTTGCAGAAAAAGTCAACAGATGTCGCACATTAAATAAAAAATAAGATAGGTTTATCTAAAAGACGCTGTCTGGATTGCATTTAGTTCGGGTTGAATCTTGCGATCATACATAAAGATAGTTGCTAATAAAAATGTGCGGTGAAAAAAAAATGAAGACAATGTTAGTAGTTCTTATTCGAAGTATGATACAGTTAAAAGTGACCGAGGAGAATAGGGTCCCATTAGCGCAGTTGGTAGAGCACTGTCCCGGAAAGACAGGGGTCCTGGGTTCGTGTCCCAGATGTGACCGTTTCCTTTTCTGATTTTTCTGTTTCAGATTTTCGTTTAGAAATCACTAATATTGTCTTCAATATTTAAATATTACAATTTGAGGTTTTACTCAATAAAGTTATTCCGAAAAATAAATATTCATTTCTAGACTTGCAGAAAAAGTCAACAGATGTCGCACATTAAATAAAAAATAAGATAGGTTTATCTAAAAGACGCTGTCTGGATTGCATTTAGTTCGGGTTGAATCTTGCGATCATACATAAAGATAGTTGCTAATAAAAATGTGCGGTGAAAAAAAAATGAAGACAATGTTAGTAGTTCTTATTCGAAGTATGATACAGTTAAAAGTGACCGAGGAGAATAGGGTCCCATTAGCGCAGTTGGTAGAGCACTGTCCCGGAAAGACAGGGGTCCTGGGTTCGTGTCCCAGATGTGACCGTTTCCTTTTCTGATTTTTCTGTTTCAGATTTTCGTTTAGAAATCACTAATATTGTCTTCAATATTTAAATATTACAATTTAAGGTTTTACTCAATAAAGTTATTCCGAAAAATAAATATTCATTTCTAGACTTGCAGAAAAAGTCAACAGATGTCGCACATTAAATAAAAAATAAGATAGGTTTATCTAAAAGACGCTGTCTGGATTGCATTTAGTTCGGGTTGAATCTTGCGATCATACATAAAGATAGTTGCCAATAAAAATGTGCGGTGAAAAAAATGAAGACAATGTTAGTAGTTCTTGTTCGAAGTATGATACAGTTAAAAGTGACCGAGGAGAATAGGGTCCCATTAGCGCAGTTGGTAGAGCACTGTCCCGGAAAGACAGGGGTCCTGGGTTCGCGTCCCAGATGTGACCGTTTCCTTTTCTGATTTTTCTGTTTCAGATTTTCGTTTAGAAATCACTAATATTGTCTTCAATATTTAAATATTACAATTTGAGGTTTTACTCAATAAAGTTATTCCGAAAAATAAATAAAAATAAAACCTACACGTAACACACAAAACCAACATAAACACACATCACTCACAATCACACAAGATTATTTTCATTGTATTATTTTTTAATTTTAAATGTATTATTATGTATTTTTATTTTTAATTTTAAATTTATTATTTTCTTTTCAAATTTACTATCTTCTCTTTAAATGTAATATGTAGATTAGATTTTCATATTATAAAATGAAGGCCTCAGCACGGGCAAGCCACCCAGTGAGGCCTACATTACTGGAAAACATAAATTGTAACAAAATAATGTACCAAATAAAAAAAAAAAAAAATTTTAAAATATACAAACTTCTACGAATTAAACACAAAAACAATTATCTTATGGTTTTCGGTAAGGCCTATGTCATCTTTGGGGTTGATGTGTGGAGGGTAATATTTAGCACTAAGACAACTCATACTGTTTTAACCGAATTAAGTGATGCAAAGCGGTAAAAAATATGGTACGAAATCGAGGGCAATCTAAATACGTATGTATGTTTTGTGTCAGCTAAATAAATTTCTTATTTGAAAAAAAAAAGTCCAGTTAAGTTAACCCTTAAATGCATACTGTTGCAAAACTGCTACATACCGTTCAAACCACCTTTAACTCTTTGGTGTATACTTAATGCATGCCGTTTTAGAATTATCAAGTTCACGGTAATATATTTTATCGAGTGGTATCACCTTTTTTTTCTTTCGTGAATGTCAAATGTCACTTTTTCTTTAACAAAGTGAAGATTCTCGAAAATCGGTTAGAGTTTAGAATTACAGTTTGGTTTTGCTATTATTATTTTGATTTTCTTAGGTAAGTAGATACAATAATACAATACTTATATGTAATAACTCGTATTTTTCCGGTACACTTATTAGTTTTGAGAATTTTTTTTAGGTTTTTTTAATTTTTTTTTCATACGTAAATTGTTCATATTATTTTTTATTAAATACAAGGTGTTGTAAATCTGCAACCATTTTTTTTAATCAAATATCATTATAAAATTACAAAAAAAAATTCTTTATGTTCCTTGCATATGCTTGTAAATATCTACAAAAATTATTGTTTTTTTGAAAAATTAATAAATCATGCATTTAAGGGTGTTAGTTGATAATTCGTCCGTGTATAATTCTAGCAGTATAATATTGTTACGTGAAATTTACGCCTTTAATTACGTCGTGTAATTAAAAAATACGTCAAAAGTAAATTTTTTTTAATATACTTTGGAATATGGCCTCGTGGTTTCCATTTGGGAATTTGTGAATATAGTAATGATTTATATCCTCCATGATATCTTCAACTCTTTTTTCATAAGATTCTAGATATAAGATAAAATAGTATGAGTCAGGAAACAAAGATTTAGAAGGAAGATCTTGAATTTTCTGCAAAAGAACATTACCCATACCAAAAAAACGTTTTTTGTTTCAATTGGTTACCTTGAAACACATTTGTTTTTAAACACATTTTAAACCACATAAAAAATGTGTTGTAATTTTACTCCAAGTTTCTGAATGATGCAATTACATAGATTTAATATAATTGTATATTGAGACGTCTTCCAGGAAAAACTTCAGTTGCAATTCAAAGTCTACCATCTGGTTTGAATAAAATCATTGAATTAAATTATTTTGAATGAATGAATTTGAATTCATTGGAGCTTGATACAAAAGTTATTCTTGAACGAAATATCGATAAAATTATCTAGACGTAAGACTCCAGCTCATTTTAACACAAATATACAAATAAAGAATAATTAAACTCATTGTATCTAAAATTCTTCACGAACTTTAATTTTCAAATAGGATTACAGCCTGAATGTTAAAATAGGCTATAATACTATTAGAATTCATGTTTTAGTCTTATAAATGCGTGTCCACGGTGTCCAGAACCTCGAGGTACGGGGAACTAGTGAATCTGCATCATACAGAGAAAGTTTATTAATTGTTGTTTTTTTTAAGTTATTAATTTTTTATTCACCTTTTTTGTCATCTAAAAGTTTAAAAAAGCTTTTGGAGCCGGGTATACGCTTCTACGCATACTTTAAACAGTTGTTATTGACCCCCGATCGACCGATTAATAACAAAAAAAATACCTAAAAATTCCAACTTTGCTATACTATTCTATATTAGATAGTTTATTATTTAAGAACAGCATGGAAAGCCTACGCACGCAGTATAACAACGCCTACCGCACGATGTTTGTCCTGCCCAGATACTGCAATACTTCCAACATGCTCACGGAAGAGCGAGTACCAGGTTTTCCATCCCTAACAAGAGTCCGGGTAGCAGGTTTAAGGGAGAAGACAAACAACTCCAAAAATATCCTTATCCAGACTCTATCATAGCAGCACACCGGAGAAAGTTGTTGGTCCCGTCAATCTAATGCTTAACCTATTTTTTTGTTCATATTATTGTAAATGCCTTGTGGGATGTGTGGGATTTCGCAAACCTCCCCTCATTTTCGAATAAATACTTTATTACTTACGATATCACTTTTACATACATAAAGAGTATAAACATACACACCATTACAATTTACACATCTGCCTTGATGACGAACGCTATAATGCTGTCTAAAGTAAACGTTGGGTAATGAAAGAGGAAAAGCAACATGGTATAATAACCGAAACGTTAATCACGATTGTTCATTCTTCATTATCAAGATTTTTGTTATTTTTTAATGTCGTATGATAAAATCTGTATCGAATTATATCACAATTTCACCCGTGTAAAATATGATAGGTATACAGCTAAAGTGATTAATCTTACCTGTGATGAGATTAGCGTGGTGGAACTGACAGACGGCATCAGCCTCGTACCAGGAAATGCGGTCCCGGAAGTAGCGGTAAAACACCGGAAAGCCTTCCTCGGGCAGGATCCAGGTATTGCTGATATTTACCTGCAGATTAAAGGTAAATTACTGTGGATATTATATTTTTAGAACCAAAGGAAACTCTGATCGCATAAATATATTACCCATGGATAAAGCCCTTTGAAGTACTACGTAAATAAACTCTAGAATAAAATGCCATCAACATAAATATAAACATAATTTTTCGTTCTGGATAATAAGAAAAGTATTGAATATTTTTATCACACATTGAGGACGGATTGTTTCAGAAAATTTGAACAAATCTTCAAATTTCAAAGTTAATTTTCAAGTTCAATTTTTTTTTGGAATAACTAATGAGTAAAACCTCATTGAAATGTTAAATTATTGAAAATAGTATAAGCCATTCTCAAAAGAAAATTTGAAACAGAAAAATCTGAAAAAATACGGGCGCATCTAGGACTTAAACCAAAATCTCCTAGATCACAAGGCTGGGACACTCATTCAAAGCAGCCTCCTAAATTGTACGCAATTTTACAAAAATTACCGTTTAATTTTTTTTTTTAAATTTATTCTCATTTATTAAACCATCTTAACATGTTTTAGTTGATTTAAAAAAAAAACATTTTTAAGGTTCTCATACAAGTTAGGAGACTGATTTGATTAGGGACACTGAATTTATAAAAAAAATATAAAAATACATTTTTTAAGGTTCTAATACAAGTTAGGAGGCTGATTTGATTCAGTGTCCCGGCCTTGTGATCTAGTAGGTTTTGCTTGAACCCAGGACCTTCGTCTTGTAGGGACGATGCTCTGTTAGAGTCAGAATCGCTAATATTTTAATCGATAATTAAAAATTATTATCTTTATTTTTTGTGTTTCTTATAATTATTCAATTTCATTTGTAATTATTTCTTATAAATATTATATTAAAAATATTACGACCACTAATAAAAAATTTTACCCAAAATATTATTGAAGTAAAAAATGTAATGAATGAAAACAAGTCGCTTCTCGTAAACATGGCAGAAAAAAATGAAGAATTTAAAAACAAATTGCATCTCACCAATATTAATAACCAAAATAAAGAAATTAAAACACCCCTTCCGGCACAGGACATCACACATCGCAGAATTAAAACAGCACAACTTCAATGGAAAGAAATAAAAATACGGATCTTTGGAGAAGAAGCAGGCCACCAAATAAGAAGAAATCTGGAAAAAAACTTTAAAGATGTAGATTGTTCCAGCTATATATACCCTGGGGCAACACTAGACTGGTACACGGCAAACATCATAAGAGAAAGTAAGAATTTAAACAAAAATGATTTTGTAATTTTAATAGCCGGAGAAAATGAGACATCCCCTAAAAACTTTCTAAGCAACTTGTACTACACCCTACGACAACTAGCCCATACTAATGTCCTAATACATCCAGTTACTAAAAACAACTATTTAAACATCTATAAACTGAATTCTGAGATTACATCTCACATCTTCGAATTCAAAAATTGTTGTAAATTTACTGGGCCCATTTTTTATGAAAAAATGAATAACCATACAATTATCAAAATGATGAGCTTAACAAGGGCGTATATAAAAAATGAGATCAATAAAATATCAGTCTACAATTTTGAGCACCCACATCCATCAGAAAAAAACCCAAAATATACTCATTCATCCATTCCTACACAAACCCGAGATGACAGGAACTCACCTTACCCGGAACAACAAACTATTTTTTTATGAATAATACTCGTACTCCTAAACTTGACGACATCAAATCCACCTTCAATATAATGCATCAAAATGTACAATGCATTCGAAATAAAATGTTAGAATTAGAAAATATTCTATATGAAAAAAATATCGATGTACTTTGTGTTAGCGAACACTGGCTACAAAAGGATGAAACGACATCTATTAATTTTAATGGTTATAAATTAGGTTCAATTTTTTGTCGAGAGAGTCATATTCATGGAGGTGTCTCCATTTACTTAAACGAAAACATTGTATTTAAAGAACTAGAATTTGTTAAACAAATAACAAAAGAATTTGTATTTGAATGTGTTGGTATTGAAATTCCAAAACTTAAAATGATAATTTGTACAGTCTACTATAATGACTCTGATATAAATATTTGTTTTGAACAACTTGAACTATTATTAAACAAAATTTGCAAAAACAACAAAAAACAAATAATACTCTGCGGTGATTTAAATATTGATACAAGCTACAAGAACAAAAACGCAGATTCACTCAAAAACACACTAAAATCTCACAACATACGCTTGATTATTGATAAACCTACTCGTATACAAGGAAATAAAAAAAGTATAATTGATCATATAGGTACAAATATATCAAAAAGCTCTTACACATGGGAAGTCACAGAATTAGCTGTATCAGATCATATGGCACAGTTAATGCACGTAAAAACAGAATATAATATAAACCAAACGTGGTATAAAAAAAAACAATTATTTAACACAGAAAACACAAACATTTTTAACAATTACTTATCGTGTATATGTTGGGAACCACTGAAATCCTTTGAATCCATTAATGACAGCTACGAATACTTCATTAATGAAATAAATAATGGTATGAAGCTTTGTTTCCCCTTTAAACAGTATGAATATCCCCAAAAACGCAAAATAAATTGGGTAACGACTGGTATTAAGATATCTATTAGACAAAAAAGACATCTGTACATGAAACAAAAAAACACAACTGACCTCACAATCATAAACAATTACAAACAATACAAAAAAATTCTCAGTAAAGTAAAACAGGTAGCTAAACGAAATTACAATAGTAAACGAATTCAAAACGCGCAAAATAAAACCAAAACATCGTGGAACATAATAAAAGAGAACTCAAATAATTCTAATTCTAAAAGTAAACCAAAAATCTGTCTTAAAATAAATGATAACCTGGTATCAGAACCAAAAAACATTGCAAATGAATTTAACATTTTCTTTGCACCACCGCCACCACCACAAAATACATCTCTACATCCACAATCTGCCAAAACAGTCAAAAACAAACAGTCGCAATCATTCTTTATAACGCCTGTAAACAGGGAGGAAATTATTAAAATCATCGTAAAACTGAAAAATAAAAGCAGTGTCGGCACTGACAAAATCCCTATAAAAATTATAAAAGCATGTGCAGAAGCGTTAAGTTACCCGTTGGAAATATTAATTAACAAATCTTTTGAATCAGGAACCTTCCCAGAACAATTAAAACAATCTATTATTGTACCTTTGTATAAGAAGGGTCCTAAACAGGAAATCTCAAACTACAGACCGATATCCTTATTACCAAACTTTTCAAAAATATTTGAAAGAGCCATGTACAATCGCATTTATAACTTTCTCGAAAACTTTGAGATAATATGTCCACAACAATTTGGATTCCGTAAAGGCCGTTCAACAACACAGGCAGTATTCAATTTTTTGAACAAAATTCTAGAAAATATTAATATTAGTAAAAAAACTGTAGGTATCTTTCTCGACCTCTCAAAAGCATTCGACAATGTTGATCATGAGCTTCTTCTAATTAAACTTGAACATGTGGGTATTAGAGGTTTAGCATTAAAATGGTTTGAATCGTACTTAAAAAATCGTCAACAGAAAGTTCAAATTTCAAATATCAATGAAAAAATGGTCCAGTACATGGTAGAATCCAAATGGAGAACGATAAACAAGGGTGTGCCACAAGGAAGCATTCATGGGCCTCTCCTCTTCCTTATCTATATAAACGAACTTCCAATAATTGCTGGCACAGAATGTTCAATGTTTGCTGATGACACCGCTTTGTTGTTTGAATGTAATGGAGACGTTGACGAATTTAACAAACAAGTTAACGAGACTTGCCAATTATAGCAAACTGGCTGTTATCGCAACATCTATCACTCAACACAAACAAAACCCAAATTTTAAAATTTTGTCCAGTGCAAGCTACACCTATAAATATAAATGTAAACATTAATAATAATATAATCGAACCTTCCCAAACCTGTTCACTACTGGGAATAGAATTAGATACAAACATAAACTGGAAAGAACATGTCTCCAAAATTGTAGCAAAAATCAGTAGTTTTTCTTATGTTCTGGGTACCTTGAGAAAATATTAAACACCGAATCAGTAATAGCCGCATACTATGGTTATGTATATTCAATAATAAAATACGGTATTATTTTTTGGGGAAACTCGGTAAACGCTAAAGATGTTTTCATCATACAAAAGAGATGCATAAGAAAAATTACAAACTCTGATCGTTTAGATTCATGTAGACCTATGTTTAAAAATCTTAAAATTCTGACAGTCACAGATATATATATAATGGAGTTATGCATGTTAGTGCGATCATCTACAGACAAGTTCCCACTAAAAAACTCAACACATAAATACGCTACAAGGCTCACAGAAAACTTACTAATACCAAAAGCAAACAAAACAATATTCCAAAAAGGACCATACTACATGGCCATTAAAGTATATAACAACCTTCCACATAACATTAAACAAATACAAGATACACACAAATTCAAATCGTTACTAAACACTTTCCTTGTTAATAAATGTCACTACACGTTGAGTGAATACATCACGTAAATGAAACGCCTATTTTTATTGGTATTTGTATTTTTATTTAATATTTGTATTTTTTTTATTTTTTCATTGGTATATTGTTATTTTATCTGTATAAACATTGTAATTATTATAATAAAACAAATAATATTATATAAACATTGTAATTAAATAAATGTGGTTAGCTGGAAGAAATGGGGTCTACCCATAAGCTACACCTTTTGTAATTTTTATTTTAAAATAAATAATTTTGATTTGATATAATTATTAATTCAATACACAGCTTTAGCTATTTAAGACATTTGTCTCATAATTAACGGCATTGTATTTGTAGATATTTTTAATACTTTATTTTAGAATTGATCAAATTTCGAAAGGTGTGTCGAGACTTTGCAGTATACTAGAAAACTGAAGAATAAAATAAATACATTTTTCCAACAATACGGTTCAAAATGGGAGAATTTTTAAAATTTATTTATTAAATCTTCCCAAATTTGGAGGTTAATAAAACAATATTTATTTGGTCCATAATTAAATCTATTCAATTTAGCCATTTGTTACTTGAAATTTAATTAATTAATTCTACTCTTCTCTTATTACGAAACCCTGAATAATTAATGGTCGATTACTGCGTTATGTCACCGGAAAACATTGGTTGAAATTACAAGACAAACACGATCCTGGAAACCGCTCTCGGGTAAATCACGCAATAATTGGCCGCACTCCCGACCTTTGAACCCGGGACCAATGGACCAATGGACCAATGGACCAGTGGTTGTGTTTGGTTGGGATTACCAAAATTTGGTAATGTTTATCTATCTGACCCTTTTTTCATGTAAATGTTTTGATTTTACAAGTAAAAGGTTCGCTTATTGAGGGCTTATAGAGGGTTAGATGTTTGGATATTATTATTGAAAAGTTTGTTTCCTAGTTTAGATTGCGAAATATTTATTAGTTTTCTGTGTTAATACAAATTCAGGATTATTGCTTTTGTTTATCAACGAAAGGTATAGATATCTATACTACACACTACAGGGTGTTAAGGGGCGTACTTCACTTACTTTTGTTTGGCATGTGTAGATATCGTTAGCAATGTACTATAGGGTGTTAAGGGACGTACTTTACTTACTAAAGGTATAGATATCTATACTACACACTACAGGGTGTTAAGGAGCGTACTTCACTTACTTTTGTTTGCCATGTGTAGATATCGTTAGCAATGTACTATAGGGTGTTAAGGGACGTACTTCACTTACTAAAGGTATAAATATCGTTAACAATGTACTACAGGGTGTTAAGGGACGTACTTCACTTACTTTTGTTTAGCATGTGTAGATATCGTTAGCAATGTACTATAAGGTGTTAAGGGACGTACTTCACTTACTAAATGTATAGATGTACTATAACAATGTACTACAGGGGGTTAAGGGACGTACTTCATTTACTTTAACCTGTAATTCCTGATATTATTTAAACGAAAAAATTTAACCGCCTGATCCCTCACCGCAATCCTAACTGTTCAATACCTACTATTTCTTTAATGTTTTACGTTTAATTTCATTTTAATCAAATATTACTCCAATATCAGGAATCACTGATTACAGTAAGTCAAGTACATCCCTTGACACCCTGTATGTAGCTCTGTACAAATGGCTTTAAAAATTTGCTTAACCTTACTTCTTCACTAGTTTTTTATGGTTTTAAACATCTTGAACTCATCTTGAAAATGCCTTTATAAATTGATAAGGAAATTAGAAAGCTGATTTTATTTACAAATACGCAATAGATTAAAAACATCATCAGATATTTATCAATAAAGAATATTGATATTTTGAAAGTCCCACATCTCGTGTTTACTGAAGAAGTATCACAAACAAAACATTTTTATTCATTCATATTGGCAAAATCCAAAAACTAAGAGAGGATGCCTTGAAAAAAGGATTATATATTGTAAAATATCAATTTTTAAAAGTTTACCACAATTTTTTTCTACGCATTCGAAATTCGTAACGGAATGATTGTTATGTTACTATTAGAATCCACAAACATAACTGCAATACGAAGACATGTGGCTCTATTCTTAATTTTAAACATTTTTTATTTGTCTTAACTCTAACGTTGACATTTTTTCGGATTCACTGCCTAAATTCAAACGTGGCATCATGTCAATAATTTAAACATACACATACTCACACATACATTACACACACACACACACACCTACATACCTACACACATCACCTTCTTATTAAGGAATAAACATACCACTTAGCAGACATTACAAGAAAACATATCATAGGTACCCAACATGAAGTATCTTATTCCTGTATATTGTTTCATCTCTGTAAATCATGTACTGTTTGTTTCTATAATATAAAATCATATAAATTATATTTCAAGTTTAATAAAACAATTTATTATGTCTTGAGATTAGACGTAAAACAGTAATTAAAAAAAATATATATATATTGTGCCCTTCGTAGCAATGCGTTTACCGACCCCTGGTAAAGAAATTTGAATTTTATTATATCAAACATTTTCCCCGTTCAAATTTACTTATATGTTTGAATGTTAAAAGTGATCCAAATGAGGCAAGTCACCCACTGAAAGCAATGTTGGATTTAAGTTCCATTTCTAGGATATTCGATAAATTTTCCTTCCCAAAAACACATAAATTTTATACCGCGGGTAAATTCGCAAGTTTGCGAAGTTAAAAGCTTATTTCATTTCAGTAAGTATTGATGACTCATATGACAAATTTCCAAGATGTTTAGGTGGGTATGATTCTTGGGATGTATGTTTCAGAGGATGCAGCATAACAACATTTGAATGATATTACCATCATTAGAAAATATAATTATTTCATTGTAATTACTTTGTGTGTATTACCATTAAAATTGGATTATTTCTACTTTTATTGCGCAATGAATATGTGAACACTGAAAATTAATGAATAAGGTTTTAACGCTTTCATTGACTGAAATTATTTATTTTTTTTAACACAAAGTACATTTAAATTAGCATTAATCCACAAAAAATACTAGACCAGGCTAGATGGAAATATAGTAGATCGGTAACAGTAACAATAAATAAATAAAATAAGTCGAAGCAGATCTAGGCAGTTTATAGTTCTGTTTTCCGATTTAGATTCTACTTCTTTGATTTATCAATTAATACGTTAAATATGTCAACATCTTCATAATCATTGCCGAAATTCTGTATACGGCGAACGGAAGTATACAATTGTGATTTCGTTTTGGAGTTGTCACAATAAAATGGTTGATATTGCCTCGATGTTGGTTTACGAGGTGTATAAAAAGAAATCAAGTTTATTGGTTCAGGGCTGTCATTTTTTTGAATTCATGGATTATATAAACAAGTTAAGTCATTAACTATTCTACGTTCGGATACTTTGAATCAATTTTGATAATCATAATTGACACATCTTTGTTATATTCATTCTGAAGTTAATAAAATCTTCATATGAATGAATATCATAAATTGATGCCCACACTGTTGAGTTGTACTCGATTTGACTCATAACGAATGACATTTACAATGTTTTTATGATTTGAATATTTTTAAATTGACTCGATTTTCTTAATACAAAATTCTAAGATTTTCAAAGCTTATTTCATGTGATTTCAATATGATTAATACAATTTAATTTTTAAATTAGGGATTATATTTTGCATGCAAAGGCTTAATATGAATTTTTCGAAGAAAATTTCTTCTGAAAGCTTATCACTTTGTGATGACATTATTTATTATATTTAAACACAAATAACTTTATTATTTTGGTAAACTAATGTTTTAAGACAAGGTTTTTTTATGCATAGCACAAAGGGTAACAATTATTTTACAAACAATAATTATTCGCCTGAAACACTCATCCACATTGAAAAATCTCCTGATAAAAGATACATGACGCCAACGGGACACGAACCCGTGTCCCTTCGATTTCCGGTCGACAGCTCTGACCACTGAGCTATGGCGGCTTATCTCTTACCCGCGAAATGATTCAATATATACTAGTGTTTCATTCAACAATTACTGCTTGTTACATTTTTTCACCTGAAAACAACCAACTTTATTTTATATGAGAAAGGCATTGTAAGTGCTAACTCTCTCACTAGATGGCGTCGAGACAAATTGTCTACATTTTTAGGTGAAATACTTGAACTTGTCAAATATTAATTATTATTTTGGTAAACTAATGTTTTAAGACAAGGTTTTTTTATGCATAGCACAAAGGGTAACAATTATTTTACAAACAATAATTATTCGCCTGAAACACTCATCCACATTGAAAAATCTCCTGATAAAAGATACATGACGCCAACGGGACACGAACCCGTGTCCCTTCGATTTCCGGTCGACAGCTCTGACCACTGAGCTATGGCGGCTTATCTCTTACCCGCGAAATGATTCAATATATACTAGTGTTTCATTCAACAATTACTGCTTGTTACATTTTTTCACCTGAAAACAACCAACTTTATTTTATATGAGAAAGGCATTGTAAGTGCTAACTCTCTCACTAGATGGCGTCGAGACAAATTGTCTACATTTTTAGTCCCGTTGGCGTCATGTATCTTTTATCAGGAGATTTTTCAATGTGGATGAGTGTTTCAGGCGAACAAATAACTTTGTTTACATCACTTTAATATATAGAACCACTACATGTTTCATGAACAAAGTTCACTTCATCAGGAGTAAGTATATAAATGTTTTAAATAATATGAATATACGTGTATAAACAGTTGATATTAACTATTTTAATTGAATAGAATTTTCTATTTTAGAATTGTATACGTCTTCATGTGTGCTTTCATAGTACTTTCACAAGAAAATAGTTTGAAATTCAGCGAGTACCTGAAAGATTTTCTTATTCCTGAACGCGATGTCACGAAGTTTATGACTAAAGAAATCTAGTTTATCTACATAGCTAAAGGTATTTCAAACAATTGGTATCCAACCCCATGCGAAAAATCCATACTTTTCTAATACACTTTAATGATTTTCACCAGTCGACTCTGCGTTCAGAGCTTAGAAATTTTTGCTTTGTCACGGAAGTTGTTGATTAAACGATTTAATTAGTATAAAAAATGTAACATTCAGTTTTCTTCACTACAAATTAATATATTATACGAAACACGTGCTTTAGTTCTTGCGTTATTGGTCCCAAGTCGTTTGACAGACGGGTCCTATCTTATCTGAACAGCCTTTTCCGAAGGAGCTTCTGGAATGATCCCCATTTGTGCCATCAACCATGAAGGGAGGTGGGGCCACCCGTCGATAAGCACCTATAGATGGGAGGGAGGGGGGTACTGCGGAGTAAATGGGGAGGTATCAGGCGACTGGGCCGGGTAAAATAATACCATGTTATTGCAGGTGTTCTCTGATTGAATTTAGGGAAAAGCAATTGCTGCTTTTACATTCGCCATCGAATCGTGCATATTCGTATAAAGCTTTTCGGAAACCATTGTTTGAAATTGAAATAAAAAAAATGTGTCGTCCAATTTCGAAGGAATCAATGATCAGTTTCATAAAAACGTAAAATTTGTATCAAATTTCGAATAATAAAAAACAGTACTTTAAAGAATTTGTAAAGGGGTAAATTATTATATAGGTATATATTATCCCATTTAAGGCTTCTCATTCTTCATTTAAGATTTTCTGAAACAGTTAAAATTTCAAACAGTGGTTTTCTGTCTGAAATTAAAAAGTCAATTCATGACACCATTTCCATCATGAGATATAGATCTTTGAAACTTCCATTAAACTTTTTGTATGAGCAATAGGTATTGAATTAAATTATATTTTTCATTTCTCATTGTTAAATAAGATAATTCAAAATAAAAAAAGCAATGGAAGTGTTATACAAGAACATTAGATAATTAACAGTAAATTTTAATAAACCCATTCAACTTATTTGCAAAACACTTTGACGCGAAAGAGAATAATAGTTCCACTTGTCGATAAAAAAACAACGAAAGATTGACTGGCGACTTAAACCTTTAATCTAGCTCTGAAACCAGCAAATGAATAAGTCAATAACGTCAAATGTGACGACTGAAGATACGTCTTGACGCTTCGAACCATCAAAGTTTTAAGCCGAGTGCGGGAGGCTTCGGATTTACGACATTGATTTTACACCCTTCGACACATTTTATAGCTATTGTTATTGTGCTTCTCAAGACGTAGGTCTTAAGAAGGGTAATTTTGTTACGGTTTTACAGATTAATTTATTATACTGATCATTTAAATTTTAATACCCTAAAACATAAGAAACAAGCGCAATGCGCCATTAAAAGTTACGTAAATCAAGGTAGCTTCCATATCAAATGCCAAAAAGAATGTTTTACATTTGCTACAAATATATGGAGAATTTTAATAAAATTTGAATTTGTGCTGTCCTCATATACAGAGGCGTGCATTTCATACAAGCACATAAGCACTGCCCACCATACCGTTCTCACATACAAATATCAACAATATTAAAAATCATAAAATTATTACAAGAAATCAATCAATCGCAGGAAACGTGTCGAAAACAGGAAGAGCCCAAAATAACGCACATGTCATATTTAAGAAAATAACACTTTCGTGTTATTGTCGAAATAGGCAATGCCTTTTGAAACCAATCAGAAATGCAGCAATCAGTGATATTTTTCGGCACCTCTTTTAATTAGAACTACCCTTATAACAAAATAAAAATAAAATTATGTTGGCTTTCTTTCATGCAATTGTTCGGTCGACATATGATTTTTATATTAATTAATTGTCTTGTAATATGCACAAGCAAAACGATTAATCAGTTATTTGAATGACAGGTAATACTAACCTACATTGACTAAAGCCAGTAGCATAATAGTCATTCTTAGCGAAAACTTTTTTTAAATAAAAATATTAATTGTACTTTCAGTTCAAAATATCATTTCTATTATTGGCGATGAAGACTTTACATTTCCACATAAATTAAGGAAAAATGCCATATTTTTTGCTCTACATTTAACGATCGTTAAAAAAAAACTAACCCAATCATAATAATAAAAGGTTTTTGTGAATGTGCGGAGATTATTGTTGTCTCACATATCATACTATGCATATACACATGCTAACATTAGTTAACTCAAAACAAAATGCATACTAAGTCGATAAAAGATTATTCGAAGAAAATGTCAGAATTTGAATAGCACCAATTAGACAGGTTGGCAAAATAAATTTAAACGTCGGTCGCAACTCTCATTTCTATAAAGATTTATTTTTTTCTTATCTAGTCCGAACGCCGAAAGTTGGGACTTTGGGAGCTTAGATAAAAGTCTCAGGGGAAAAAGTGGAATTTTCGTATTCGGGAGCAAGGACACAACAAATTGGTGATTTTTTGCTGTAACTGCGACAAAAGGGTTTGGGATGCTAAAAACCTTAATATTCAAATCTGGAAAAGTACGTATTACGCTTTTTAGAACGTCGTTATTTTAGATTTCTGCCGACAAAATTGGATACTTAGATTAGAATTTTAACTTCAGTGTATATTGTTAACCCCCCTAGTGAGGACTAAGAAAGATCTCATGAAATACCCTATTATGAAAAAGAATATTATTTTGAAACTAATAAATAAAAATAAAACTGTACCAGAAAACATATTCGAAGTCGGGTTAGGCGGGAAGTTAAAAATAAATGACCATTAGGGGAGACCCAGGCAAAGCGAATGGACCAGGCATAGCGGATGACTTGAATATTTCCGAAAATTACCACTAGAAGGCGCTAATAGTCTCACAATCGGTGTACCGCAGCGCTACCGACGCCATGACAGTGAATATTTGTCGTTTGGCAGGAACGCACGCTTTTTTTGATAAAAAAACGATTTTTTTTTAATTTTCTTACTATAAACGAAGGTAAGGTATTTGTGATTATTATTATTTGGTTATTTTTCATGTGAAGATTAGTTTATATCATCCAATTTTTATTTGTTTCCTATTTAAAAAACTTAGTTTAGTTATGAAATACAGCACCCACATAGTATTTTTTAACAAAATGTTATTTGATACTGCCTTGGGCAAAGCGAATAGGGCAAAGCGGATGGACCATTCGCTTTGCAACGATGGCCAAAGCTATGAAAAAGGTGACCGAAGACAAGGAATCCATTACAGCCGTAGCTAAAAAATATGAAATTCCTTATGCAACACTCTATCGCCACATCAAATAGGGATCCACAAAGAAGAAGTTAGGCCGTTTTTCTACAATTTTTTCTTCTAAACAGGAAAAAGAACTCTGCGATTACTTGCTGAAAATGGAGAGCGTTTTCTACGGGTTAACGCGTTGTGATTTCCTTTCATTGGTGTATAATTATGCTAAAGAAAATAAAATTCTACATCCCTTTAAAAATGGAAAAGCTGGAGAAGATTGGCTCCATGGATTTCAATTGAGAAATCCGTTGATATCGTTACGTTCTCCGGAACCAACATCAATAGCCAGGGCAAGAGAATTCAATCGTCCTCAGGTCGATAGATTTTATGATATTTTGTGGGATCAAATTGAAAAAAATGACATTTCGGCCACTCGTATTTACAACATGGATGAAACAGGTATTAAAACCTCAAGTAACAAGCCTCCAAAGATTTTTTCATTAAAAGGCAAGAAGCAAGTGGGAGTTATTAGCAGTACAGAAAGAGGGCAACTGACAACAGTTATTTGCTTTTTCAAAAGGAGCATCTGTACAAAATGCAGTCAGTGGCTTTCAAAAACCAGGAATATGGCCTTACAATCGGAATTCATTTAGTGACATTGATTATGCTCCTGCTACAGTGACGGATCGTCCTATTGAACCAGAAGGCCGCACATCTCCAACGAATCAACCACCGCATTCTGTGCCTGTTTTAGATAAAGCTTCCTTGCCTCCTGCTGAAATCATCACAGAAATCATCAACGAAATTCAAAAAACACCGGTCAAATCTACGCACTCATCATCAACGAAAATAAAGTCACCATATGATATTAGACAAAAGCCCAAAGCAAATTTTAATTTGGCCACAAGAAAAAGAAAATGCCAAAAGTCAGAAGTTCTTACTTCTTCTCCCATAAAAAACATACAAAAAGAGAAAAATGAAGCCAACAGCCAAAAAATAATTAAAATGAAATCATAAAGAAAAAAAAACTTGGCCCATCTACCAGCGGACTAAAAGTCAAAGCAAAAACAAATGAAAATAAAAATTTGAAATGCCTTATTTGTGACGAAAATTATGTTGAACCATTAACAGAGGATTGGATTCAATGCAGCCAGTGTAAAAGTTGGGTTCACGAATCATGCACGTCATATAGTGGATATGGTTCTTACTTCTGCTACGATTGTGATTCCTAATTCTCTTTGCCCGGAGTCCAAATTCGCTTTGCCCGGGTACCCGGGCAAAGTGAACAAGACGAAGACTTTTTTTAAATTTGCATTATTTTTATAATTATAATTAATTTTACCTTTTCATTTATTTTACGTCTGAAGACAGATATTTTGTTAACATTACTGTTTATAAAGTTTTTATGTTATGCAAACATTGTGTGTTTTATTTAATATCTCCCTTAACACATCCGCTTTGCCTGGGTCTCCCCTATATAATGAATTTTGTCTTATGTTTTATGTGGATATTTTTAATTTACACTTAACTATTTTTTTCCTAAATCCAACCTTACCGCTTTATTATATAAATGTACAATTAGAAAATGTGTTTTTAATATTTATGTTCAAATGTGTTTTGGTAAAATCCTTCAAGCCAAGCTTTATGGGAATGTTACTTTTTAGTGGTTTCATAAAGAATAGTGTTTAAGGTACAACCGAGATTAAAGTTGAGGTTTTTTGTTGATTAAGATCTTTCTAATACTTAAAAATAAATATATGCCTAATTTATTCCAAGAAAATCGTAGATGAAATTACTCAACATTAATATTTTACTTCAAAATTAAAAAAAAACATGTGACCACTTTAATAAAAAATAATTATTTAAAATTAGTTTGACGATTCCGTAAATAATATTTTCTCCCTAAATATTAACGTCTCCTGTAAACTTTTAATTTTGTGGCTAGAAGGGTTGCACCTAACCACAGTCGAATATAATTATGGTGACCGGATAAATCATCAAAATGATAATTCATCAAAGTGATAATTCACCACATCTTTAAAAAGTTATATAAAGTGATGAAACAAAAACTTTATTAACTGGGTTAAGTAGGTTAGGTTAGGTTAGGTTGGGTTTAATTTGTTTTTTTCACCGTTTCTAATTACTTTATATCACTTTTTAAAGGTTTGTTGAATTGTCGATGTGTTGATTTATCGTGGAACCATTATTATAACGTGATTGTACTTTTCCATGTTATGTTTAGAAGTAGGTACGTACCTACTCATACAATAGTTTTTCGTAATAATATAATATTGTACCAATGTAGAAATTTGGATTTCATTCGATAGTCTCAACATGCTAGTAGATAGCGGAGAAAATCTACAATTGTATTTACTGTAAAAATATCACATTATTATCACATTATGCTCACAGCAAGGCTCCGCGATAGCATAGATATGGGTCAACTAAAGGATGTGTGTTTGACAATGCATGAAAGTAGTAAAACTTATCATAAGTAAAAAAAATATATATATTAACAATTTACATTATTTACTGAAACGATATATTTATTTACATATTCGAACTGTATGTTAGAGCGGACAGCTTTTTTAAAATGCCCTGAAAACTGATTTGGTAATTTCTCATATAAGTTAATGTTTGGACATTTCACATGTATATGAATGATTGGAAAAATTCATCTGGCTCACATACAGGCGTCGCGGGATAAACATTCTCCTATATAAGTCTTCCATCACTGCACAAGAAACATTTTCTGGCTATTATGTTGGAAGGAGGAAATAAAATATAATTTTTTGGGTAATTTTTTTCTGTTTTATAAAAAAGCCCATTGAGATTTCACTGTTCACTGATAGTACTGAAGTAAAGTCTTAGCCATGTTTGTTACTCGATCTGCTTATATATTCTCATTTCCAATCTTCATCTTTCCCTTCTTCTTCCTTTCCTCGCACCCTCATACAAAATATTCCATGTTGGTGATGACATAGTCCTAATGACATCGGGCAGTTGGGACTCCAGTGCGGGAATAACATAAAAGTGTTCAGACAAGTTCTTCCTAACCTTCGTCTTTCCCATCTCTTTCTCCCATATTTTTTTCGAACCCTCAACATTCTCCAAGGGGAGATTTTGTAGCACCTATTATATATATGTTGTAGTAACGCTAATATACTAGCTACACGGAATCACAAAAAAAACTAGTCAAAAAGATTTCAATCAAAACTCGGTGGCTTGTATTTTACACTTGTGAGAGTAAAAACAGCGGATTAATTATTGAGACTGTAACTTGCGCTTCCCCCCTGCTCATTCTAGTTGACCCCAAAAGCCTTCCTAGCGATATATCGCTTTAGGAGTCCGGCAGATCCCCCTTGAAGCCTTTTATCCCCAGTCTACCCGGCATCCTGACTTTATCTCATTTTATCTCACCCGTTCTCTCCGCTTTTCTAGGGGCGAGAAAAGTTTAAAAAAAATCCAATCTTGTGAATTAAATATAGGTACCGGCGGCGACCTCTTAATATTTTTTCTAATTCATTTCAGAAAAAAATGAACAGGAAGATCTTTTTTTGTGAATAACACCAGAGAGTCCTAAATACCCCTAATTGGTAGGTTGTGAAACTGAAGGTGAGCTTCCACCATGCGATTCTGAGAGTTCCTATCTTCTACTCAGAAGGAACACGAAGTAGAAAATGAATTAAATGTAATAATAAATCCCTTATTTTTTATTCAATGACAACTACCACAACACAAAAAATCTATTTGTGTTGTATTCAAAACAATTGTAAGCTCTGAAACGAATGATCACGAAATGAGTACAGCTTACACTTACATAAATAATACTAATACTATACTATAATAATATAATTACACTTATTGTTAATTAAAGCCACGGGTTGCGATTGAATACATAATTTTTGGTACAAACGTCTGACTACTTTACATCCTCTTTTGGCAAAAAATCTTTCAAAATTTGTCAGTCAACCTCAAAATTTATCCAAATTTTCTAACTAAGGGCATTACTTATATGTTGCCCAAAAGCGAAAATATTAATAATCCCTCTCAGTACAGACCCATTACATGTTTACCGACAATATACAAAATTTTAACCTCTTGCTTGACAGATTTAATTATACTCATTTAGATGAAAAAAATATTTTTTCTGAACAACAAAAAGGTTGTCGCAGAAAACATATGGGATGTAAAGAACAATTAGTTATTGATTCTGTAATTCTAAAACAGATTCAAACTCGAAAATGTAATTTACATACTTGCTATATAGACTACCAAAAGGCTTTCGATAGTGTCCCGCACTCGTGGCTGATCAAAGTATTAAATATATATAAAATTAACCCCATTATTATTAGCTTTTTGGAAAATATTATGTCCTTTTGGAATACCAATTTACTTATCAATTTAAAAGGTAAGAAAATAGTAATTACGGGCATCTCAATTAAAAGAGGAATTTTTCAAGGAGACTCATTGAGCCCTCTTTGGTTTTGATTAGCATTGAATCCTCTATCTAAAATGTTAATTAATTGCAAGTTTGGAATAAAAGTTAAGGGTAATACAAGGGAGAGTAGTACAATTTCGCATTTATTATATATGGATGATATAAAATTATTTTCGAATTCTGAACAAAATTTAGAGAAAATGATCGAGGTAGTTAAAAACTTTTCAGATGATATCAAAATGACTTTTGGTTTAGATAAATGTAGAACGATCCATATAGAGAAAGGCAAAATTGTAGATGGGGACGAGAGTATTTTTAGAAATTTCCAAATTACTAGTATGAAAAGGGATGAGGTTTATAAGTATTTAGGATACCCACAATCAAATAGATTAGACCATACTAGTATTAAAAATGATATAAGAATTAAATTTCAAACTAGGATCAGGAAAATTTTAAAATGCAATCTATCTGCTAAAAATTTATTAAAAGCAATAAATACTTAGGCAATACCTCTATTAACGTACTCATTTGGCATAATTAAATGGTCTAATACAGATTTAGATAACGTAGAAAGATTAATTAGAACTACGCTAACAAAGTTTAATTGCCATCATCCAAATTCGGCTATAGAACGAATTAATTTACCTAGAAATTTAGGAGGTAGAGGTATAGTCAAAATAACTTCTTTGAAACATAATCAGGTAGAAATGCTAAGAACTTTTTTCCATAGGAAAGCTCATAGCTCAGAAATGCACAAAATAATTTGCAAGGCAGATAGAAATATTACACCTTTAAATTTATACGATGAGAATGCCAACATTTTTATAAATCCAAACCAGGAATTATTAGATTCCTGGTCAAATAAAATTTTACAAGCCAAACACTTCAATTATCTCAACCAAACGTATGTTGACAAATTTTTGTCAAACAAATGGTTGAGTATTGGAGAGTTGAGCGGAGAAATAGAAGGATTTATGCTTGCCATTCAGGATAGAGTCATTAATACTAAAAATTATAGGAAGCATATAATCAAAGATACAAATCAAATTGATGATTTGTGTAGAAAATGTTTGGCTTTTCCGGAAACTATAAAACATATTATATCGGGATGTCCTATATTAGCACTGTCCGAGTATACATTTAGGCACAATCAAGTTTTAAAAATAATTCACCAAAGTTTGGTAATTAAACATAACTTGATTGACTGCCGTAATATAGTACCATATTATGAATACGAACCAAATTCATTTTTAGAAAACGAATTTTATAAAATATATTATGATAAAACTATACTAACAGACCGAACGATTAGTCATAATAGACCCGATATAGTTTTACATGACAAAATTAAAAAAATAACTTATACCATTGATGTCGCTATTCCAAATTCCTGTAATATTCAATAATCTGCTAATGAAAAAATAAGAAAATACACAGATTAAGAAAATGAAATAAAAAGAATTTGGCATTCTCAGACTACAAAAATATTACCATTCGTTACTTCGGCTACTGGCATTATACCTAGCTCTCTCTCATTAAAAATTTAGACGTATTAGATCTATCAAAAAATTTATATATAAAGATGCAAAAGTCGGTCATTTTGAATACATGTAGGATAACGAAAGATTTTTTAAATATTTATGTTGAGGGATCAGTAGGATTTATAGGCTCTGTTAGAAGTTCTACCGAGCCGAACCCTCTGATATGAAAATATCTGGAGTCGGTGAATTATTTTCCCATTTGATCTCTGGTGAGTTGACGTGTTGTTCTTGTATTGTTTTGTATTTATTTTGCTTATATAATGCACTTGCATTTGCATAGTGTTGATTGACTAGATGATCATTTGTTGAAAAGTGAGTGTAAGGGTTTAGTTTTTCCTATGGGGAAGATTTAACCCGGACAAAAAAATCGGAACCATAAAAAAAAAAAAAACTTACATATATCTAAAATAAAAAAATAACTGTTTTCATTGAGAAACGCTTTTGTGTTCATTAACAGTAGGAACTTTGAAAATGACATTAATCTGACAAAACAATCGCCAAAAAGACGTCATCTTGTTTCATACTTGATAGTGACCACTAGCAATCAAGTAATTTAAACTAAATTTAAGTAGGTACTTGTACCCTTGATTCGAATTTAGGCATCGAAATTAAATTATAAATTTTCAACCACAATAACTACAGCATAAATCACTGAAATTATTTTGGATTAAATATTCAAAAGCCAACTTCATTTTGATAAATTGAATATTCAAATACTGAAATGATTGTGAATATACAGTATATTTAAATATTACATTATTTATAACCACAGTAATCAATATATGTTATCATTGATCCATTTTTTAGTTATGCATCAAATAACCTGTTTTAACCTTTTTTTAAAATTGTATGAAAACTAAAATATGACCAACTTTGAATGGTTTCTTAACAATTTACATAAATTCTTCATACACCATTGCATTTTGTTTGTAAATGTGTGAATCACCGAAGATAAGGGTAGGTACAAGATAATCAAACCGTTGCCCAATATTTGTGCCTACACACTATTTGTTAACCTGTATTTGGAAAACCAACGGAAGTTACTTCGACTAACGACTCGTTTTTGTGTTCAACAGCTCGTCCGTGGAATGATTTGCCAGCTTCGGCGTTTCCCAGAAAGTAAGTTCCCTGTAAAACTCAGGTTTACTTTTTCCTTTCCTCAAAAACACCCTCCACACAGCACCTATAGATGACTAAGGACCTCAAGGAAATTATTTCTCTCAGAGCCTCCTGCATGGGGTTTATTTAAAGAAGACATTTTTTGTTATGAATGAATGGGAAGACATTCTGAAATTTTGCGACAAGTCTGAATACCAGATCAAAAGTAAATTGTGAATAAAGTATTTGGTATATTCATGTTAAAGTATTTGAGCTTTTATTTATTGTTATTGCGTTTAATTTAATAATAATGAAATTATTATAATATTATTAAATTTTAAATATGACATTTTTTTAAAGAATCAGGAGTGGCCCAAGAGTGATACCTTGCGGTATCCCAAACATCAAAGATAAAAATTCTAGAGTTTTGCTGAATACATCAGAAATAATGCTTTAAGTGGAAAGTTTGTGTCCTCCGAGCCGTCGATCCAATGTATTTCAGTGTATACTTAATACCAATAGCAAAAAAAGCTTTGGCCTGATAGCGGAATACATTTTTATCTACATTCATAGCAACTACGAGTAGGCACACTGGTTATTTCGAAAGCCAAACTGAATATATTAGTTTTCGTCTAAAAACCACTCTCTCATGTATGGCCATTGGACATTGAAATTTATGGCCATATTGTAGATATATGTAGTTATTAATAACATTATTAGTAGTGGTTATATAATGTAAATGAGTTGTGTATTTTGGATTATTTCATTTTTGACGAATTTGATAACTATTTCAAGCGATGTTACCGAGCGTACATCATATTTCTACGTTGACATCTTTTATCATTTTTATCTTCCACCCTTTGCTAACTGCTTACAAGAGCGACAGGCATTTCACACTTCCTAGCTATATGTGAACAACAACTTTCATCTTCAGAATGGTGTTCACGCGTGTAAACGTCTCCACGGACCATAAATCAACCCGAGAGATGCTGTGGATGTTTTCTCGGACCAATAAGGAATATTGACAAAAACTTGGCGGCAAAATTCGGGATAAATTTCTGAAATTGCTTTTCTTCTATTTCTATATATTTTTTTATCCAGCCATTGGCAGTTGACTCAACACAATTATTTAACGTGAACCTTAATCATTAACTTTTAGTGAATATAGTACACATAATTTTATTTCTAATCGCTATGGCAATCAAATAATTAAACGATTTTATCACAAGGCCTAGTAAATACGCGGTAATGGTTCTACTTCTTTCGTATGTTTTATTCAAATATTTTCCATATTATGTGTATTCTTTCATGTCGTTTTAACGTTATTACTATCCTTGTAAATGTTTCAAAATCATTTCGAAGGCAGGTTGTGGGTAAAAATGTGTTAATATAACAAACATTTTATAGAGGTTCCAAAGAGAAGTCTTATGTGACGTAATAATTTTTAAAATATTTATCGTTTTCGTACAAGACGTGTGAAAAGAAAGAGGTCGATCGTAGATGACGTGCGTACGATATGTCTTCGGTACTACTATGTAACACGTGACACTACTCACCCGGAACAATTAAACTAACTGCGAAATTTATTGAAACGTTTAGTACCCACGTAATAATGTCATTTGAATGTGTTATAGCTAATTAAGTGTGGGTAATACTTTAACAGATGTTAAACATAAACGAACTTTTGGAATTTTTCAATAAAAAAATAATTAGATTTAGTTTAATGTGACATACGTTTTTTTTGTTCAACTAGCTCCTACTATCAATCTTTTTTTATCAATAGGAAAATACTTATATTATCATCATTGACATTGGGGACAAAATAAAGTTTTCTTAATGCCTTTGCGGTATCGGGGTTACAGAAGGGTGCCGGGTAACGTAGAACCCAGTCCGTAATCTCGTTTTCTTTTAGTGCCATTAGCCTGACGTATTTACGGTCACGGAAACGGCTTTAGCGCCATTATTCCGGTAGAGTTTATTTCGGAAAGGCCCTATCCAATCAATAGGCACTGCCGGACTTATATCAAAATAATGTAAGTCATTTGAATATTTCATGAATTGGCCGCAGTTCCGTAGGCGAGTGCCAAGGCTGTATTGGATTGCTCTATCGTTTCACGGCTGCCTATTTACACGGCCAATGAAACAATCGTCGATATTTAAAATTAAAAATAAAGGTTAGAATTTTCGGGTGAAAAAAGAAGTCATATTAGTAAACTTGTACAATAGCATTGCGAACAAAGTAGACAAGAAAGTCGATGTTTCGACTTGTGAAAAAAATGTTTTGTAAGCTACATGATCTCTAAAATTATTAACCAACGTTTTTCTCCCACCATATTGGTTACTTCATAATCTAAATTAACTCCATCTTTCATTTAAAAATATCTTCCGCATAACATCCCGAAAGATGATAAATAATGTAATGATTGATTTTTTTTAAATACTGTTTTTTCATGTGGCTGCTAGATCAGTGTATTGTGATATTGATCGTTATAATTGATGTTAATTGTCATTCATGAGGAATTGGGATAAAAATCAAAATAATTAATAGAATTTAAATGACACAGTTGATCAATACGCGACCTACATTTCTATGAATTGTTCATTTATTGATCTTGAGTTAATTCGCATCAACGTATGTGCTGATAAATGTACAAACATTAATTTTATTGATACATGATTTAGACAGTACATGTGGTTTTTTGTGATATTTCACCCTCCATGCTAAGGATGACCCTGTGTTATGGCGGGTGAATTTTATAGTTTGCGGTCATAGAATCTATCATCATCATCATCACTTTTGGCTCTACAACCCCTGGTGGGTCTTGGCCTCCTCAAGAGTCTTCCTCCACTCATCTCGGTCCCGCGCCAGCTCTCTCCAGTTTCGAAGCTCCAAGGCAGACAAATCTTTGAGGACGTTGTCGCTCCATCTTAACCTTGGCCTTCCCAGGCTCCTTCTCCCTATCGGTCTTGAGCTCAGCAGGGACTTTGGTTCTTGATGCTCGGTCATTCTCTCCACATGACCTAGCCACCGAAGTCTTCCCAGTTTTATGAATTTTGTGACGTTTAGCTCCTTAAACAGAGTATAGAGCTCATTGTTATAACGTCTGCGCCAAAACCCATTTTCTAGAACCGGTCCGAAGATGCGCCTCAAAATTTTCCTTTCAAAAACGTCATAGAATCTATACATTACCATAATATAAAATAGAGAAATAAGAAAAATTATGTATAGCTAGTTTGGGTTGCAAGAAGAGAAGAATTCATGGGTAACATTTATTTGAATCGCACAAATAACTTTTTAATTGCTTAGTAGCGAAACCAAAGGTATATTTCTATACATTGCAGGAGAAGAGATTTGAACGTTATTTTCCAAGGCACATATCAACGAAGTGAAGTCATCCAGACAACAAATAGAATTGTCCCCTTTCGTGAATTATGCGCATAATGTCTCCTCGCATAGTCGCTTTCAGTTTGCACACAATGTCACATTTAAGATGATTTATTACGGCATCAAAACTGCGCTTTAACAAACTTGCGAGTTGGAGAGGAACATAGTCGATGTCGGCGGGACTTGGATTTGAACATCTCTTGCTTAAAAATAATGTAAGGTCAACTATTTTCTTACATTATGCTTACAAATTTTTATGTTAAATTCACAATAGCAATTTTTTTCGATGTTCTTTTACTTCCTTTGTACAGTCTCATGCAAATAAGTTCAATAATTTAGGAGGTTTTCTAATAAAAAATAATAAGCTTATATTAAGAAAAATTAACACCCTTACAACGCGTATACAACTGAAAAATGCGTCACAACTTTTAATTTAGAATACTCTAGATTTTATTTTTAAGTAAGAGAATAAAATGTGACCCGATCATATATTAAAAACGTAAGTATTTGCAAAGTCGTTAATGGCGACCCTACGGAAATTTGCGATAATTTTAGGCTTCAAAAAATAGTAAAATGATTGTTTTAATGATTTTAAAATGTTTAATGACATTCCTTTAAATATAAAGGTACCTAATGAATTGCAATTTTTAGTAAACCTACTTTACCTTACCTTGAACAAATAAAGTATCTGTAAAATATGATTAAATTACCTAAATGAATAGTTTTCATAAGCAAAACCTCAAAATAATCATTACTATAAAACATAATAATATACCAGGTGCTTCCAGTAGGTACTTTCAAACCTTTCAGGGTATCTTTGAACAAAATTTATCGACCTGCGTAGTAACCACATTCATTAACCCATTACCTCCATGACGATGTCTATAGGTATCAAAAAAATAGATGAAAAGTATGATTTTTTTTCACTGTGAATAAAGCTAAATCCCACCAAGTTGTTATGCAGAATTTACAGATTGGTATGTTAGCTTTCAATAATCAACATAATTTAATAAATTTTATTAATTTATCTATTTTAAATAATTTTTTTACTAAAGCCCTGAAAATAGACCAATTTTGAAAAAATTAAATAAAATTTAAAACTGAAAAAAATAAATATATGAATCATATATTGTTATCAAAAGGTGAAATAGTCGACAACACTCTTTCAACACAGTATTATATGCATAAGATGACCGCTGGATGTCACTGAAATCAGGTGATGCCAGCGCGCAACCTTTGGAGGTTAGCTGTGACAGTGTATACATATGTTTTTGGTTAGCTTGCCTTCAAATAATACGGTTTTGTTGTGTTTTTATGGGTGATTTTTATTAAAAATAATAGTTAGTCGGCAGTTTTCGGATATTTTTAAACAGAGGACGTTGATGAACAGACGGACGAAGAGCATATTGACCATGATTTGATGGCATATCACCACTTGACTGGAATCAGCCTTCGATATCCTCTGGTGCGAGTCGTAATACCTTGCAAATATTTATTTCAAATGCACCAGCCAAAAATCAAAACTACAGTAAACTGTTGCGTTCCTGAACCGCTGAATGTGGTGCATAAAGATATGTACGAAAAGCTGAAGTCTTATAATGCTTTCTGTTACATTGTCAATTGTAGTATTGTATTGTCTATGCCTATGTCTATGCAATGTCTATGGTATTGTGCTATCTATGTATGAGTTTGAGTTTCCGGTCTGAAGAACTCGCTCTCTCTTACCGACAGCCGGCAACGCAACATGTAAAGTGCCAATCTGGTATCACATTGAATAAAGCCTTATCTATTCAATCTGAATGACTTTTATTAAAGAATACCAAAGATCCAGTAAAACATGGTGTCAGAAGTGCTGTGAAATAACTATTTGTAGAAATAAACTAAAGAAAAGTGTCAAAAAACAGTTATTGTAAAACGGAAAAAAAAAATGTCAGAAACACGTGAAAACTCCGGTACAAAAATACTAAATTCCTTCGTACCTACAGAATGGACGTCGTGGATACAAGGTTTTGAAATTTATTTAATGGCTACAGGAGCGGATCAAGAGGCTGAACACAAAAAGATTGCAAAATTATTGTACAACATGGGAAAAACTGGATTACAAATATACAATTCGTTTAATGTTGATATTAAGTCTATCACGTATAAAGAAGTTGTGGATCTGTTCAATAATCATTGTGTGCCGAAGAAAAACCTAACAATGGAAAGACATAATTTTTTCAATACGAGACAAGGAGAACACATGTCCATGGAAGACTTCATAGCGGAATTAAATAATAAAAGCCATAACTGTGAGTTTGAAAAATTATGCTCGTCATTGGTATTGAATATATTTATTTCGAACATGCATTCAAGATACAATCACATTAAAGAAAAATTATTACAATCGGATAAAATAAATCTGGATCAAGCCGTCGATATTGCCAAGACAATGGTAATTTCGCAGAAGGATGCAGTGCTAATGAGTGCTGAAGTACATGCCGTCGCAGCCAGCAGTCATCACTTCGAAAGGCGAGGGAGGCCTTCAAGTCCATCTCTCCATCGTCAGCCGAGCAGACAGTCGTCAAGGAGCAGAGAGCAGTACCACAGTCAACCACACGTCAGGTCAACTTCGCACAGGAGAAATACGTCCCCCACCAACCAAATATGTCAAAGATGTGGTCAGATTCACCGTCATTCATGTCCTGCGACGAAAGTTAAGTGTAACACATGTCATAAAATAGGTCACTTCAGTCGTTATTGTTTTAAAAATAAATCAGTAGTCTCACATGTCAGTCAAACAA
The DNA here is from genome assembly GCA_026573805.1 of Hesperophylax magnus. Lineage (NCBI taxonomy): Eukaryota > Metazoa > Arthropoda > Insecta > Trichoptera > Limnephilidae > Hesperophylax > Hesperophylax magnus. Next base: position 13,445,938 of record JAIUSX010000121.1, read on the forward strand.
ATAAAAATAAATATTCTAATGAAGTTTATAATATAGAATCTGTCAAAATGTCACAAAACAATAGAAAACAAAATGTCAATTCACTTCTGTCAGTATGGAATTTTAATTTAATAATTAACAATAAAAATGTCACTTGTATTCTAGATACAGGAGCAATGGTAAACGTCATGTCTTATAATACTTTTAGAAATTTAAAAATACCCAATAACACTATCAATAACTACTGTCAAAAATTAGAGTCGTTTTCTGATAATAATATTCTTGTAAAAGGACATTGTATTTTAACTTGTCAATATAAAGAAAATGAAATGTCAAATATAGATTTTGTAATAACAACCATGAACTGTCATACAATCATAGGTCTCCAAACATGTCAAGATCTATGTCTAATACAAAGAGTATGTACCACTGCCAATGTCAATAATAATTATGTAAAAAATATGCTAAAAGGGTATAATGATGTTTTTCAGGGCCTTGGATGCCTGCCTCACGAATGTCACATCACCGTCGACCAAAACGCGATGCCTAAAATCAACGCCAGCAGACGCGTCCCGTTCAAACTACATACACGTCTAAAGGAAGAACTGGACCGCATGGAGGAGTTGATGGTTGTTCGAAAAGTCACAAAACCAACGTCCTGGGTCAACTCTATGGTAATCGTTGAAAAACCTAATAAAAGTTTAAGAATTTGTTTAGATCCTAGAAATTTAAATCAAGCTATTAAGCGCTCACATTTTCAATTTCCTACATTAGAAGAACTCAGATACAAACTGAACGGAGCAAATGTTTTTTCTAATTTAGATGCAAATTCAGGTTTTTGGATGCTGAAATTGGATGAGGAAAGCATAGATCTTTGTACCTTTCAAACTCCATTTGGGAGATATCAATTTTTACGTTTGCCATATGGTATAAACTCAGCACCAGAAATATTTTTTAGGGTAATGACAGAAATATTTTCAGACATAGAAGGAGTCCTAATATTTGTCGACGATTTTCTTGTTTTCGGAGAAAATGAGGAAATTCACAATCAACGTCTAGAAAAAGTTTTTCAACGTGCTAGGGAAGTCAATTTAAAATTTAATGTGGATAAATGTCATTTTAGTCAAACAGAAATAAAATTTTTAGTACATATTTTTAATAATAAAGGAATCAAGCCAGATAATTCAAAAATTAAAGCCATTAAAGAAATGCCTAAACCTAGTTGTGTCAAAGATTTGCAAAGATTCTTAGGCATGGTAAATTACTTAGGTTCTTTTATAAAAAATTTGTCGACAGAATCAGAAATTTTTAGGAACCTTTTAAAAAAGGATTCTGTTTGGTCATGGGATGAAAACCATGACCAAGCATTCAAACGTCTACAAAATATTATTTACTGGCCAAATATGAATTCAGATATTAAGAATAAAGTGGATCAATGTAATATTTGCAATAAATTTAAGCCAAATAACAGAAAAGAACCACTAATTCCATATTCTATAGCTTCATTTCCTTGGGAAAGGGTAGGTGTAGATTTGCTTCAATTTAATAATACCATTTATTTAGTCGTCATGGATTATTATTCTAAATATATAGAAATAGTCTCTTTACATTCAGGTTATACAGCTAACCTTGTCGTCACGCATTTAAAAGCGATATTTGCTCGTCATGGGATACCATTACAACTTGTCAGCGATAATGGTCCTCCATTCACTTCAGCTATATTTAAAAATTTCGTATATGAATGGGACATAGAACATATTACAACTAGTCCCAACTTTCCGCAGAGCAACGGTCAAGCTGAAAGTGGAGTTAAAATTGTAAAGAACATATTAAAAAAATGTCACGAATCAAAAACTGATATATATATTGCATTGTTACATTATCGAAATACTCCAAAAGATAATTTACCGTCACCGTCACAACTTCTCATGTCAAGACAACTTAGAGTAAATATTCCAATAAAGTCGAGTCATTTAAAACCTAGGACAGTTAGTTTCCAAAAATATCAACAGGGGATGAGGAAAAATCAAAATAAAATGGAAAAATCGTACAACTCTCATACGAAGGAGTTAACACCATTGAAAATTGCCCGCGTTCATATGTAATTAAAACTTTAGATGGTGTAACATACCGCAGAAATAGGAAACATCTCATGTTAGATAAATCTAGATTAAGTAATGATAATTTAAGATGTAATTTAAAACCCTATGAAAGTATTCTAACACAAAATGGCGATAATGACATAGAACAACTACCAACTTCGTCCAATGCTCCAGATAAAAATTTGGTCCCGGTGTCTGCGACAAGTGATACAGGCATCCGACACCAAACAAAGTCTGGAAGACAAATAAATAAACCAAAAAGGTTTACGTTTTCAGAATTTGATTAAAATTTTTATGTCTATAAGTTATGTATGTTGTATTATCTTTATTTTTACAGTGTTAGAATAAATGTCATGAACAATTTGTTTTATAAAAAAAAAAAAAAAAGGGAAGATGTTACATTGTCAATTGTAGTATTGTATTGTCTATGCCTATGTCTATGCAATGTCTATGGTATTGTGCTATCTATGTATGAGTTTCCGGTCTGAAGAACTCGCTCTCTCTTACCGACAGCCGGCAACGCAACATGTAAAGTGCCAATCTGGTATCACATTGAATAAAGCCTTATCTATTCAATCTGAATGACTTTTATTAAAGAATACCAAAGATCCAGTAAAACACTTTCCAAGTGTTTTCATTATTCTTTGATGACGAAGTGCTTCAGTTTATTCTTGAGAGTACGATCAAATACTCTCGATTTAAAATCAATACCGAATTCTAGTAAGGTATATACGAATTGAAGCATTTTCTTGATTTCTGTGTTGACCGGCTACAATACATTGCCATCTTCCACGGATTATTATTCGTCTGACCTGACCTTGGGTGCAAGCGTCACCAAAAAAGGAACCAACGTCCACATTTCGAGCTTATAAAGCGCTATATACATTTTTGCGATAACAAAAATCTAGATATAACCAACAAAGTGGCTAAGGTATAGTAGCCATAAAATATTTTTTTTATATTTAGTATTCTTCGACTAACGTTCCATCTTTCTTTGTAGGTTCGTCCATTGTTTAACATGGTAAACGTGAAATATCTTCAATTTGGTGTTTTTGCACACAAACTTTCCATCGACAAGCAATTGGTGCCATATTTCAGTCGACATTATTGCAAGATGTACATTAAGAATAAGCTAATCAAAGTTGGCCACTAGATTTGGTGTCTTGCTTCCTCCGAAGGCTACGTGTTAGCAATGCCGTATTTCTGAGCATCTGATACATATGACCCCGTATTAGGTCAGAGATTATCCTTCGTACTGTCTATGATGGAATATATAGAGTTCCCCGCATGCCATGAGCTATTTATGGACAATTTTTTAACATCTCACCATTTGATGGGTATCCTGAAGGATAAGAGAATGTGCGCTACTAGCATATGTAAGCCAGTTCGCTTCCCTAACCTTGAAGCTTCAGGCAAGTTGAAGACAGGAAAGTAATTGCCTAAAGGTAGCATTTTCTTCTATATTTCCCTTGCGCATAGCGAACATTTACCTAGCAGGTGAATTTGATGCGGTTGTAGACTTCGAATCCTCGTATGCCGCTGGCAGGACAACCGTGAAGTAACAGTGGCCACGAACTATGATCGAATGGATCCAGTAAGTCAAGTGCAGAGTTGGCAGAAATTGAAGAAAGACAAAACAGGCAAAGTTTTGGAGGAAGCATGCAAAAAAAAAATCGATTGCCCAACGCCAATATGAAATTATAATTTAGGAATGGGTGGGTAGACCTTCATTATAATGGTATATATAAAATTATCGGGTCAACATTCGGTCAAAGAAGTGGTACTGGCCTTTATTTGCATCTTACCTCAGCAGCGCTCTTTTAAATGGATGGAAGTTGCTATGCTTCTTTAGGAAGTACGAGCATGATAGGTGAAATTAGATGACTAGGCGACAGAGAAAACCTTCCCAGAAGGCATTCCATAGGGAAGTTACCCGTACTCTTTTATTGTCTTTTCCAAATCAGGTCAATACCGGATTCGGAGATTCTCGTGCGAAGGAAGAAGGCCATGACGCAGAAGATGGGAATCGTGTGCGTCGAATGCAAGAATTTCATTTGACATTTCGTGGCGAATCTCGAATTCGTTATGCTCTATGTAAAAAACATCCGACGGTCTATCGGTGACGGGCCTGCAACCGCGCCCATCATTTAGACTGCTTTGAACTGTATCATTAAGAGAATAATTTGCTTAGATTTGGTTACTTTTCCTCATTCCACAATGTTTTTTTTAATATTGAATTTTTTGTTATTTTGCGTATTTTCCATTAATATATTTTTTTTCATTGAATTATAAACAAAGGCAATTATTTATTTTATATTATCAATAAAGTTTATACAGATGACTGCATTTTACCCATAGTTGACATAAATTTTGCTGAGGGGGGTTACCTCCAAGAGTTGCGTTTAGGCATCAATTTTCTAGACGCTCTGGCGAGAGGGTGGGCTGGTGGAAAATTCTGAAACTGATTATGGGCTCTTCTTTAAGCCTATACTATCGGGTTATAATGATGATTCAAGTTTATAAAAAAAAAAAAATCATGGAGGTAATGGATTAAAAACGAACACAAAAATATGGTGAAATTATTTCTATTTTCTAATTAATGTTTTTCGTACTTTTTTAGTCACTTGAAGTGGACAAAGAAATAGATGTATAAATAATTTGTAATTTAATCAGGTAAAACATAGAAAATCTACAAAAAAGACCAAAAAATAAGTGGAGAGGATGGAAGAAAAATACAAGGGTGAATAAATAATAGATGCATTCAAAGGTTAGAAATTTGAAAGCATTGAAATAAGATCAAGTTTATTCATCGCGCGGGGAAAATTCACCGCCGGTAAATTTATTTGAAATTATTTGGAATTATGTGTTTTTTACAGAAATACTCATTTACTAAAAATATATCCAAAAGCGAAATAATGGAAACAAAAGTTCTATTAAGTCAGGTTAGGTTAAATTAATCTCTATAATATTATAACGCTAGCGTCTGGACGGTGTAGGCCCTCTGATTGGTCGAATTCAAATCGTGTGTTTCGGGTGGGGGGTCTGTAGGCAAAAAAATACCACTCGGGCCCCTCAATTTTAAGCAACCATAAGGTTATACGAGATTTCTTCAAAAATATCGTTTCTGCTCATATAATTTTTGGATAATATCGAAGAAAATATGTTTTAGAAAGTTCATAATCCATTGGATTAATTACATTACAATGAAAATTATCCACAATTACGTGATTATGTTTGACGTTTATAAAAAATCAGCGTTCCTTCAATATGGCCGATAAGCACGGCGGCTAAGATGACCGACAGAGCGCACCTCTGGCGGTATAAGAACGAACCAAATAACTGGCGCGAATATTTAAATATGAATCTCACAATACACATAGTTATGCAAAATTACTTGACCATTGACAAGCGTTTAATAAGAAGATTTCTTCTGGAAGCTTATCACTTTGTAATGGCATTTTTCATTATTATTTATGATTTTTTTGCTTATTAATTATATCTGATTTTATATTGACATGTTTTCTAATTTGTAAAATTTCAAAATTATTTATTTGCGATGCTTTATATCCTGAGTGAAGTATTTTAAGATCTGATTTTTTATCGAAAATGTGATCATTATTCAAAAGATGATTTGCAAACTCAGATTCACTATTTCCAAATAGAGCCCTGGGATGTTCTTTAGTTCTGACTTCAATGTTTCTATTAGTTCTACCTTTGTAAAAGAAATTACAATAATCCCAATTGAGTTTATAAAGTCTTGATTTTTGTGTTTGCTTTTCGCTATCTTTATTATTAAGAATATATTTCTTCATTGTTATTAGTGTAAAACGCCGGTTGAATAGTACCAGGAATGTTTTTATAAATAATTATAGAAATATCGTTATCCACAACAGAATTCTACGCCAGTGTTTATTTCTATCTTTAGAAATAGAGTAAATATACCGTTTGAAGAGAATATGTTTAACTTTTTTTATTTAGTATTTCAACTATCAATTTATTAGAATAACCGTTATTAAATGCTATTTTTTTATGAATATATTGTTTTATGGTTTTATGCTATTTGTTTTTTTCAGGTCTTAAAATACTTCACATAGGATATAAAACATAGCAAATAAATAATTTAGAAATTTTAGAAATTAGAAAACATCTTAATATAAAAGCAGATATAATTAACAAGAATTTTTTTATAAACTTTCTTTTAAATATTTTCCCACTTAACTGGTCTTTCCCGTCTAACGATATTTTAATTCCTAATTCTTATAAATCCAGCCTACTCTTACCCCTCCCCCCTCCTTCCACTTCTTCTTTCCAATTGTAATCTATATTTAATTTTTTACTTCGGTGTATACTTACTCCTGATGAGGTGAAGTTCGTTGATGAAACATGTATTGGTTGTATATAACAAAGTGATGTTAACAAAGTTATTTGTTTTTTAATAAAATAAAGTTTTATCGGATAACATTATTTTATCTATTTCCGTTGTATATCAATGCATATGTACACAATAAAATGTTAACATTATATTTATTTATTTATTGTACAATTTACATAGCGCCGCTTTTGTGAGAAATCACCTCAGGGGCGCTATATTGTAATAATCTACCTTTATATATATATATATAGATTTTTACTCTACTGATGAAGGTGTATATATAATCTAACTTTAAACTTTATTAGATACAGTAACAGTTGTAGGTAATGAATTACCATCAGTTGGAGTAAAATTAACACCTTTTAATTAAACCGACTGCTAATTTCATCGCACAATTACCCTCCTTTATTCATAAACACGGGAACAATTAATCAATATGTAATAATCTATTATTTCAGTCAACTTTGTTATAACTATCTTAAATTGTTGACAAACTATACGATATTAATTCAACTTATAGACATTGACGGTTGTAACACATATTTAAGCACTGCTATAAGTCTCCTATGAGCAAATTATATTAGGTACGATAACAGTTAATATCAGTTGTAGACATGTAGTCAATGATAGTGTTTCATTTGAAATAATCCATCACAAATACGTAAATCATTTATTCAAACAACTCTCATTCTCATTATGCCTTTGAGCATGTTATTATTCATTAACTCCTTCCTGTTCCGTGTTTTACCAATATATACTCACCCTCTCTCTGCGAATGACCTAATATCTATCTATTAAATGTAACTGTTGTTAGTATCACTTAAACTGGGCGAAGCCCAACCAAGTGCCGCCCGCAGGGCCTAGCAGAAAAAAACCCGCGGAGCGGGATTTTAACTGCTATTTTGTTACTATTATTATAAAAAAAACAGTCCTTAGCGTCATTTAGACATTTAATTTAATATTCTTAAAAGAACTTTCCACGGTGAATAGTATCCGGTGAATGTTTCTAGATTTTTTTAAAATACTTTTAAAATTACGTGTTTTTTAACCCTAGTAACTTTGATGCATTTTTCTTAAAATATTAAAATAAACTATACTTACAGAAAATAGGAAACGCAATCATAATTACAAAACATAACTGAACCAACTGTACAGTAGTAGTTAACTGGTGTAAACTTCGCAGAATCTCTAGAACCCATTAAGTTTGTTTTTGCCTGAAATTCTGGAAAGTTTGTGAATCTACTATACTAATGCATTTGTCTTCAAGGAACGGGGAAAGTTTCAGAGACTCAACTGCAACTTTACCAACAAAAATATAATATTCCGCTTGGCAACACAATAAGACAGTCAGGTCTGTAATTATATTTTCGTTCGCCTTGTTATGTAGATTGAAATTATGCATGTATTTTTACTGCTAAAAAATGAGTTTTACAAATGCTTTTCCAAATTAGTAAGTTTTAAAATGTCTAAGTAAATTTATTCAAAATTTCTCTTTGCAAACTTTTAAGTTCAACGTTTTGAGCGCATCTCAAAAATACTTTATAATGACATTGGTCCGCATTTTTAATATTAGCTCCAAACTGTTTCATCTTTGAGGATGCTGAGTGGAGTGTTTTTAGTACGGAATAAAAGGAGAGGATTTTTTAGGATGGATAATGGTATGAAGGGTGGGTAGGAATCTGGGGATCAGTGTTAAAGAGCGACGTACGACTATGTATGAATTTATACCTCTCACTCAGAAGATCTCCTCATAAACCCGGAATTCCTGCTAAGTCACTAACTTGGGGTGACCTAGGGCAGTGGTGTTGGTAATTCAATAAATGATTCCTGGGTCGGCTGTAGCTATACCCTCCTCCCAAATGTATTATACAAATCACTAATTAAAGAATACCTGCCTAAAATGTAAGAAATATTGTTCCTGATAATAAAATTGTCATGATCAAAACAACCTCCATACTAATGTTGCTTACATACTATTCTATCAATTTTTATCAAGCTGGTATAGTGTAGAGAACATAATTTATTTTCAAGGTATAAATCTAGTATTTTGCATGCATTTGGAACATCTAGTAAATAACAAAATAATATACATAAATGGGCATTTAAAACTTTAACTTGAATTTATTACAATTCTTTAACTTATGTTTTATTTATAAATTAGTAATTTTTTTCAGTGAAGATATTCTGGGACTATCTACTACAGTATGTATTCCTTATTGCGCAGAATACCGATGGAGGGTAATAAAGGAAATTCTTATATGGATATCTTCAATATATCACTTATAATAACAATATATTGTTGCTGAGGCACTAGGTATGCAGTTATGCATAAAAAAATATTTAGTACTTTTATAAATGCATTTAATTATACAAACTATTCATTTGTAATTTGTATTTAAAATAAATAAATAACGTGGTGGCGAATTGGAACTAACGGATTCGTTACCAGAAATGTTACTAACTAGATTTTTTTTCAATGTTGGTCCAAATATATGGAGCGCGCTAATATAAAAAAAACGTTATTAATTAAGCGAAAATATTTAATAAAACACGACTAGTTTGAAATAGAGCAAAAATCTCACGACAAATGCTTTAGTTGCATTTAAATATGCACTGTGAATGCCTATAACATATTAAATAACAGAATAAAACGTGTTTTAAATCATTTTCGGAGCTTACTTTGCGATTTTTTTCTATCGAAGGAATTTCATATAATTAACGTTTCGGCATAACAAATTTTTAGATATTATTTTCAAAAATTACTTTTCTTTTTGGAACTCAAGAAGTTAAAGAGTTGATGAGGAACTTGTTATAAATCGGTATAAATTGGGTATGCGGGGGCTTAAAAGACTACAAAATTAATCTTACATTCCTAAAATTAAATACGAAATCAGACTTTGTTCAATTGAATGCAGAAATGGGACATGGTAGAAACACACATCCCCTTGATCAAAATAATTCATTTAAAATATGTAAAAGTTTATCTGAGTAAATAAAGTAAATTTATAGATTTACATGTTAAAACTTAGACTTAAAACTTTCCAATATTCTACTTTACTTAAGTATGAAAAACCAATCAACAAAAAATCGTGGGATATGACAAAAACGCAATGTACAAACTTTGGCGAAAATACCCATTTTTTAATTATCATTGTGATGATTTATCCGGTTGCAATTAAATATAAACAATTACATATGTAAAATATGTACATTTTATTATGTATATATTTTGGTGACCAGATAACTCATCAAAATGATAATTCATCACATCTTTAAAAAGTTATATAAAGTCATGGAAAGTGATGAAACAAAAAAATTATTAACTGGGTTAAGTAGGTTAGGTTAGGTTAGGTTAAAAAAAAAATTTCATCGTTTCTAATGACTTTATATCACTTTTTAACAGTGTGTTGAATTGTCACTGTGTTGAGTTATCATGGAAACATGAATTTTATATGTACTACAGTAAAAAATCACGTTTGTAATCAATAAGTATGTGCACGAAAAAACATCTTCATGGTTTCAGGTATATAATTCTTAATAAATATATTCTTGGTTTTGTAAGGCGAACAGTTTTCAGGAAAATTCATCAACGTTAATAGAAATGTTCAATGAGCTTAAATGGTCTAACGAACTGAATAATTTAAGTCAATAAGGAAGACCGGGAGCAAATTTGACGGAAATCAAATATTCTTTTTCATAAATTCTACTGTCGTGCCAATTATAGGGAAAGCGTTACGGGGAATCTTGAATTTAAATATGTCTTTTTTAAACAGGAATGGTTATATTGATAAAAGTTAGAGAAATGCCCAAAAAAAAAAGTGGGTGTGTCAAGCCTACGCAAGACAGAAGTGAAACTTCTAGTTTCAGCTGATGCTTGGCGTGGCGCAGTTCGCTGGTGTCTGAGAGAGAGGAAAGAAGAGAAGAGAGAGAACGTTCGTGAGCGGCTCCCCCACCTCAACAAGGTTTCACTTCAAAAATGCCACAGCCGAGAATCGAACCTCGCTTAACTGATTGAAAGCCAACCACGCTGAGCACCAACTGTAAGCAAAGCCGCATAAATTGATTATATTATGTAGGTTCTGAAAATATGAGAGCTTGTTATGTTTTATAATGTTACCTACATCACACCCAAAATATAATATATTTTTAAAAATAATGTACAATGTACAGAAATAGAATCCCACACAAGATCGCGTAGTGCGCTCTAGCGAACGGATATTTTATCAGAGGGAGATAGTTTTAATTTTTTTTTCTGTAAATTATTACATATTATCAAAATAAATAAATAAATTAAATAAATGTAATACAATTATCATAATATACGGATTAGATAATAATTTTAATCCAACACAATAACGCAAAGCGCGCTCTAGCGGAGTAATGTTTTATCACAGTGAGATAAGTGTTTTTATTATTTTGCAATATTATTTTCTTTTAAAAAATGTTCTGACCTACTAAAAAATAAGATATTGAATGAAAAAGGCGTTAAAAACAAAAAAATAATGTGCGATGGCCGAGAATCGAACTCGGATCAACTGCTTGGAAGGCAACTATGCTGACCATTACACCACCAACGCCAGTTGTCGGGATGAGCTAAGAAGCATTTATATGTTACTTCAAAACTTTGACTAGATCAAATGAACTTTAATCGGTGGTCCCGCATTTTCGTTTCGGTCATGAGTCGGTTTTACTCCGGTCCTCGAAATTGCATGACGCGCGTAAAGAAGTTTCACTTCAAAAAATTGCGAATGTTCCATTTGATGAGAGTGATACAGAGAGTGATGGAAAAAAATATTAAAAAGAGCTTCCGGCATTGAACTTTTCTCCCGTATTTATTTCAAGACTTTTTTAGTCGCACCTTAACGGTTCCTTTTCTATATCGCCTTCCTTAATATGCCGCATATAGTTTTCTTGATTGTGCACAGCACATGTATAGGAGGTTTATGTTAGGGGTCACAATAAAAACCACTGAATTTCTAGGTAATCTTACAAATTAAACTGAACTGTCAGGAGTTTGACATTTCCTTTCAAGATAAATAATCATTTTTATACGGCTATATGACAAAACTTGATTAAATTCATAAAATTTTATAGTCAGTATTCAAGTTCCGTGTAAGCTCTATTCAAGTTGTGTTATTATAATTATTATTGGCCAGCTGTTTCACATAAGTAAAATAATAACAAAACTTGCATAAAGCTTTCACAGTATTTGAAAATTAACTTTGGATGTAGATGAATTGTTCAAGTTCTGTTAAACAACAGCCCCTGTCATATTTCTAATAATATTATGAATTTTATTTCAGTTTTACGTACATTCTACAATAAAAATTAAATGATCGATTATTGTCTGAAAATAGTAAAATATTATATTTTCAACCGTCGACATAACATTGTCCCATCAATCATTTTTGACGCGTGTAAAATACCTCCTTAAGCCCCCGCATTCCAAAGTTCTACGGATTTATAAAACATTTCCCTTAAAAAATTATGTTATTTTTTAAGACAATATCCATACATTTGTAAAGCCGAAACGGTAAATAAATGAAATTTTTTCGATAGAAAAAAATCGCAAAGTATGCACCGTAAATCATATAAAATACATTTTTTTTCATTATTTAATATTAGCTGCACCCCGCCACGCATAATTGTGGCTAAGTATGTCTAAATATAATAATAATAATAACGATTAGAATTTTTGTGTAGGGCCGTTTTAGTGAGAAAATCATCTCAAGGGCAGAAATATAGGTATGTATATAAAAACACACGCGTATTAGAATGCAACGTTGTGTCAAAAATTCAAAGTAATCGGTGAAGAACTTTCGGAGTTTTTGAACAAACAAACTTTTGCATTTTTATTTATATTGATGTTATAGGTATGAAATATTTCACAGCGTATCTTTAAAGGCATCTTAGGAATGTGTCGATAGATTTTTTCTGTATTGTAAATGAGTCGCGTTTTATTAAATGTTTTCATAATTTTCGATCAATTATTATCGTTTTGTTAATAATAGCACGCTCTCTTCTAACATACGTATTTACATATCTCCCTTTCAAACCATGTTTTTCTTCTTTACTCGCTTACTAAGGAGCCTTAATGTTCTCTGAAAAGCTTTAAGCTTACTTTAAAAAAGCGGTAGGAGTAAATTGATAGGATTACATAAATATTTTACAGTTAAGAGTTAGAGCATCCAAATATCATGTTGATGAATTGCGGCAATTTATGGTCGAGGAAGTTCCATTTCGTCTCCAGCGTGGAGCTATAAATCCTACTACAGTCTGGTCCCCTGTGACCTCATTCACCTAATATGATGACGTTGTTCTACTCAGTTCTCAGATGAGCTACGGACAGAAAGAGCTGCCGCTTAGAAAACATCAGAATTGTCCAGTATTCATTAGTTAAGTGCCGCTAAAAAAAGTTTATTTTTAATTTGGTAAGTGGTTTCGAGGTTTTGAGAAATGTCTTGTATTTTATTTCTTGTTCCTTATTGATTAATTTTAGCATATTAAACTAAACGCTTCACATCACCTGTCTTCGTGTTGTTTTTGTACGAATAAAATAACTTAATTAGATAATTTTTTTCTACTGCAAATACTCTGTGGCTTGACATTATAATTAATTGTAATTTTTTAAATATAAATTGTTTTTTTCTTTTACATAAACCTTAACAAAAACAAAAAAAAAATAATAATTTTACTAACATATTCTGTGTACATTCAACATAATGACTTCAAAAACCGTTCTAAAACCTTCTATTTCAACAAGGAAGGCCACTCGGCCATTGGCACCTAATTATTTTACTTCAGACATTTATTTTAGACTTTTAGAAAAAGTATGTGTCCCATATAAAAAAAAATATTGGATTGTTCATCTGAGACAGTGTTATTGTTCATCTGAGACAATGTCCAAAGCTTTGTTATAATGTAATAACATTTCCAAATTGATTGACTTCACCCTCTATTCTCTAAAAAATATTTCTTTATGTTTATTGTGCTATTTCTTCTATGCCTTAATTAAAAATTGTTATTATAATTTACTTTATATTTGTAAAGGCTGCCATGTTAATCATTGAGAAATAGATAGGAGGCAGGCGAATATTCCAATCAATGTTTTTTTTGTCTGTATATGTGTTTTCTCCAATAAAGAAAAAATATATTGTACGATTATTTAAAATAACAATATTCCTCCACGATTGTGGATATAACACGAAACTAACTCTCCTTGACTTCGTTCCCATCTCATTTTTCTATTTAAAACCTAACAAACGCGATATTTCTTTAACTTAAATGAAAACAATATATTTGAACCTTATTGTTTTAAAAATATTATACAAAGTATTTTAAATTGAACGTGGTTGTACTTCGAACTTACACAGAAGTTTGGTATTTTAAAAAAAATCACATGCCTCCCACCCGATTTTGAACACACGATCTTATCGCGTTACCAATAATACAAGTGATCCTAATAAACCTTCTGTTCGGGAGTAGATTTTCATATTCAGATGCCAAACGAGTAGATGAATCTGAAAATTGGATATTTATTGCGCCCTTGGGATATCATGGTTCGGTCTGATATTTCGAACAAAGATGAATTTTCGCACCAAGTTTCACCACCAAGTTAGATTTTTTTTCTCTTTGAAACCCTATCTAAAATTTCAAATTTCTGTGTAAATTCGAACAACGTTCAATTTAAAATACTTTGTATATTTTTTTTAAAACAAAAAGGTTTCATCTGCAAGTTAAGAGAAATTTAATATTTAAAAACTATTATTTTCAAAACAATATGGTCCTATTTGCAAATTTAACGGGCCATTTAGTACTTACTGTCTGCCATACATAAAATATTTTAGGAAGGACATTGTTTTCATTTGCATTGTACTTCGAGTTCATTCGCTTGGGATAACAACGTTTCATCTGCCAATTGTGTGTAACTTTGAAAATAAATTATAAATTACATCTGATAAAAGTGAATCTGCAGACAGAATTTTAATTTAATTATCTTTCGACTTGACAATTTTTTTATGCAGAAAAATGGCATGTTTTATAACGCCATTGGTTCGTAGCTTTGTTGTGTTCCCCACCAATCAGAGCCAGGATTTAAACCTGCACTTTTGATTCTCGCAATTATTGTACGAATCGCCGCCTGCGGCAACGAGTCTGGAACGACTTTGGACCTTATCACGACGTGATAATTCGACGAACGTATAGCTGGTAAAACGTTCAATCTACATACTGATATAATACGAATATAAATGCAGTAGAAAAAACTTAAGCATCAGATTTAACATCGTCACAGTGCGGGCCCCACTTACATCAACACATCAAGATAACCAAAACTGGTGAGTACAATAGTGTGGAATACTTGGTATTTTGGTGTGGGGCAGTGCAATCCTACAGTGATCACAGGTTTTCATTCGGCAGAGAGAGGACGAGAGGAGGAGAGAGGCATTTGCCAAAAAAAAAATTATAATCAGAATACTGTTGCTCCGAGTTTAGCTGATTTTCAAAGCAACAAGGTATTATCTATTATTATTTTTTTACTTAGATGTTAGGCCACATTTTTGTGTTGAATGTTCTCAGACATAAAGCGAATTCCTTAACAATACGTTCTTCATTATATTTCATGTGTTAATATTTTATACGTGACTCAAACTTCATACTTCAATATCTCAGTTTCATGCACAAGGCAGATTGAAATTTTTTTGTCCAAAATACGCGTTATCTTTCCGAAGAGAATAGAAACTGTAGAAAACAGGCATACAGTTCCGTCGCATAACTTCCAGGCTGCGGAAAGTTTGTTATTTCCGTAATTATATTATTAATCGGTCGTTCAATTGTTTCTTTCAAGATGGCTGGGGCATTAGAGTCATTATGAGTTACAAATTCTTCATTGTGTTTGATTCAGTTTGTGCTCTGAAAAATCTATGGAGCCATTGTGGTAAGTAAAAATGAAGATTTTTTACAAGAAAATGGGACATAACAAGTCACGGGAAGCCCCTGTTTTTAATGAAATGAAGAATATTTTTTTAATGAATAGATTAAGAAACCTCTATATCGTCCTTAAAATTAATTGATGCGATACGGTATGATACATTTTAAATCTATATACGACATGATACATTTTAAATCTATATACCGCATGATACATTTTATAGCTATCAAAAGGCGTTTTGCTTGACAACGCTGCATAGTGTCTGCAATTTTATTATTTTTTATTTTTTATTTAACGGCAATTTAAAGTAAAGTAAAAAAGATACAATTTTAAGAAAAATAAAGATATAAAGTGATGTAGTTTGTTCTGAGTCCTCCTCACTAGGTATTCCTGTTCCGAGGCTGACTGTAGTTTGTTGTATGTGTGTTGATCGTGATTTCCTCATCTTCTAATTTGTTGGTTCTCCCAAAATATAAAATAAATTAAGCAAAAAGTATTTATGTTTGTTGTCTGTAGCTTGCGTTGGGGTAACTTCATAAATTTATTCTTAAAGTATCATCTTCTGTCCACACGAGTCATTTGGCCTCCGTGGTCTAGGGGTAAGGTTCTAGACTACCAAGCTGGAGGTTGCGGGTTCAAATCCCGGCGTGCGCAAGTAAATTTTATTTTATTAATTTGTGTTTTTTCAAAATATTTCTAATAATAAAATAATATTATATTATATATTTGCGGCAAGTACCAGAGTGGAAAATTCTCTCAGTATCGCCCTGGTGTAAGACCACTATTCAAAGTTGAAACGTTGTTTTAAATGCTCACCACTCTTTTGAACACAAGCGCCAGTTTATATAGAAGAGAAACATTAAAAAATCGAATGCAGTGAAAACTTATTTCATGAATTATTTTAGTTAATATAAATGATTATACTCTGTAAATTGATTAATTATTTAATAAAATAAAAAATAAAATAAAAAATAATTGGAGATGCTATAGTCGTTGGGACAACTTATGTTGATATTTTAAAAAATAAAGACAATTTTTCAAAATACAACAAGCGCAAACTACACTCTTGCGAATGTTAAAATGTCTGCAAATATTAGAAAAATACAAATAAATGTAAGCTGAGGAACGCCAACCACGCTCTATTTAAAATTTCGTGACAAAACTCTCCACAATAAATACATGTAAAATTTAAGACGAAAACATTACAGTTCTCACACGAACACTTATTAGTAAAATAAAATGCATTTGTCAAAAATCATTAAAAACACATAGATTAAATATATTTACGACGGGTTGTTCACGTTCTGTAGAAATCCTATTCAAGCTCTGTTAATAAATAATTATGGGCCAGTTGCTGCACATAACTCAAATAACAACAGAACTTAAATAAAACTTTCACCGAACTTGAAAATTAACTTTTAAATTTGAAGAAATGTTTAAATTTTGTGAAACAAACCCGTTCTTAAAGAAAGATGTAAAAATTATTTACACAATAAATATTACAAATAAGCAATATTATGTAAATTAAAATGTATGTTTATATTAGACCACACGAGGTCTATTGTAAATTTGATAATTGAAAAAAAAAATTAGAAAAATAGAAAATTATTGTAAAGAGAAAATACAAGATATCTTGAAATTGCCACTGATATTATAAAATACTTACGCTGTTATTTGATATATAAAATGATAAAATCAGAGAAATCGACATTTAAAGACATCCTCTCTGCTTCTCATCCCCCGCTGAACGGATATGCGATAAGGACAATGAAATATTATTATATGAACATTCCTTAGGATCTATCTTGAATCTTTACACGATAAATAATACGTCCGAGACGCGATTCGTTAGAAAAAAACTGGCAAGCAATTGTTCCCGCTTTTAGTTCGGAGGTTCCTAACTACACGCGTTTGACCTTAACCTTTTTCGGATTTATTGTCTTTTTTTATTATTTTAACCCTTTCGTACCGCATTGAACAAAAATATTTCAAGACTTTTTTCCGTCCGTATCTAGAGCGAATAAAAATGTTTTCGTTTTCCAATTGATAGCATGTGAGTTACGCACTATTTTTTGACATATTTCAGCTACTCGTTCAGGTGGTAACCATGTTTATATTTTGAAAGGTGACGTTCGTGCTTTAAATCGATTTTAGCACCGTGTAAATAGTTTTTTTTGTGTAGGTATCGTAGGTTTGCATTTATTGTTTAATTTATGCACTCGTAAGTTTTAAAAATTAATATAATGTTTGATTTTTTATGTACGGTGTTAACATTTTTTATCATTTTAAGTGAAACTTTTTGTAACCTAATGTTGTTAAAAATGAGTAGTAACAATTTTTAAATGTCCCATTGGTAAAAAAAACCACACCAAAATTCGACTTTTTTTACACTAACCGCACACAGGAGGCCCCAAGGGAAATTACTTCCCACAGGGCATATATTATCTTTGGGGCTGCTGTGTGGAGAGTCTTTTTAAGGAGTGGAAGTTCTGGAAAGGAAAAAGGTATGATGGGAGTATCCAGGAGTGATGTAAATATATCCCACTCGCTGCGATGCATGGCGATGGGTCGAGAGAGGTGTTGGAGAGGTCAAAGGGCTCACCCAAACCAGCCTCTCTCTGGAACGCCACGCAGGTGGTGGGTATGCACATCCTGAACACACCTCACCCGATGAACCCGGGCACACCTGCTAAATCACCAAACGTAGCGAACCACATGGGGTTATCTATGACAGAGGTGTTGGTTATCCAATAAATGGTTCCAGGGAAGCGGTGTTTAAACCTGCCATCCAAATTGTCTATTGTTTGACTATTTGCTATCGAGTATAAAATATGTTTTTACAGTTTTAATTCTGGTTTCAAAGGGTTAAGAATTGGTAAGTTTTTAGTAAAGAATCTATAAATAAAATACTTATTTAGCTATCTACTAAAAAGTTAAGTGAAAAACCGTGTGTTGAATACTCTCCACTTGAATATATTCTCAAATAAAAGTTTTTCTCTTTCGTTAAACTACGAGGATGCGTGAACTTCTGGAGCAAGTTATTCCATTTATGTGCGATGTGGGATAACCTTTCAAGATTGTTGAAAATGTTTCTATCATTTCTATCATATGATGAAGTAACCATAGAAAGTTTGTTACACCCAACTGAAAAATACCGTCTGTCCATTAATGCCACATAATAAGTATCATTAGTAAAGAATTGTATATTATCTCTTTATTGTTTTACAAAGTCGTCAAATCAGCTATCAACGCGATTATGAAATTTTGACATTTGCCAAATCAAATGACGGTATTTTACAAATATTTTAAAATATATGATATGATGACGCAATCACACTGAATAGGTAATCAAATTTGGCCGAGGTTTAAACAACCAGACTTAAATTAAACCAGACATTAAACTCTAACAATCAACCCATGAAAACTGAGAAAACATTCTTATAAAAAGATATGGCCAGTCAAATCTTGTCATCAGATAGATATGAAAATGTTTTCAGGTAGATCTCAAAAATCTGAAAATCAACTGGTTTTAATTTCAAGCATCGCAGACCTATACTATAAATTACATGTTATAATGAAGGGTTTTAAACTATAACAAGTAATCCATATAAAATTTTGCTATGTGTGCATAATAAAGGTATGGCCGATCGAACCCCGTAATCAGATATTTTCGATGTATACAACACAATCTCAAGAACAGCATTTGATTAGAAACCATAGTTATATAATCTTCCAGATAAGAGAAATTTCAGAAATATTTCCAATTGTCATCAATCGTAGTGATTTCTCTTTCTAAAAATGTTTATTTAATGAGCATGACTATGATAAAAAAGGTGAAACAAGTTATGAGTGAGAACTTGTTTTTTGGTGGCAGATATGACACAACGTCAATTGATGATTCGTGACGAAGTGACCCGAGTGGTTAATAATTCGATAAAAAGTATCCATACAATAAACGACATGACCAATCGAACCCCGAAAATGAGACATTCCTTATGTAAAATGTGATCATACGCTAGCTTTAATTTCATCGCTATCTCAAGGACTGGAGACTCTTCGATTACATAAGCGCAAATTCCCCTCTGAGATTTCCAGTTTTGTGGGCAGAAGAGCAGGTCAGCTGGAAAAAAGATTTTCTCTCTTGCCGCGGGCATCTGACATTCATTAAAATCTTTCATTGTGCCAGGGTATTGTTTTTCATTGGAAAATATTGATTCTTTGAATGGAGATTGAATTCTCGTGATAAAAAGAATGACGCAAATGATTTTGTTCTGTTTTTGCAGCATTTCAACCAATTTGTTTTAGCAGTACTCTTTTGTTTAGTGTATTGTATAACTGCACACTGTTGTATGAGATTGGTAAATTTTACTCTCTATGGTCGCAGCTCTATTAAACAACTTCCCTTCATATTCAAAGTCATGTTTTTTCTATGTATTATTTCTATAGTGTTGATTGTCAAAACTGTACATAGTCAAATGCGCTTAGTCATTTTACCTTTTCTCTACAAAACTTTCAAATTAGTAAAATTGACTACCAATTTACCATTTTCCCAAAATATGCGAAAATTTTATATTGGTTTAATATCATAATACTATGAAAGTTGTTGTTATATCGTCTAAAAAAATGTATCGATTTATTCAATACGTCAAAAAGTTAGAGACTTACCTTGGACTCGATCAAGAACTCAAGCAGATAGATTTCTTGTAAAAAGAATATCATTCAGTTAACAAAATATTCTGTTCTACTGAAACATTTCCGTTATGAAATGAGATCCCTTAAATTGTATATATATTTATATATATATAATTGTTTTATATATTGTTTATTATAAAAAAATACCGTAACACATTAAAAATATGTTACGTCTACATAGTAATTATTTCACATATTGTTTCATATGAGATGTACCACCATACGAAAGTCGGGCTTGCTTGTATGGGGGGTTGTGTAATCATGTTCGTTATTTCTTTATTTGTATGTTAAAGTATTCAGTGTGTTTTTTAAAAGATTTTTCTTCTTGAATCCATATTGTTATTTCAATTTTTGATATTTTCTGGAAATATATCTAAATACCTTACTCTAAGGTATTTATACTTAAGTTGACCCAATGTTTTTAAAAATACATTTTAGTTATTGTGTTGAAAAAAAAAATATTTGTCGATTTAAAAAAAAATGTTTTGCTTAATTAATAAAAATAACTCAGATATTGTTTGTTGAACGAGATACCGATTCGATCATTCAGAACCCCTTTCAAAACGTTGTTTTATTATGAAAATTTCACGGAAATCGTGTAGGTACTTTATATTTATTTCAATCAAATTATAAAGAATTCTGATGTTCATAATTCTGATGCAGGTACTTTATATTTATTTCAATCAAATTATGAAGAATTCTGTTGTAACATATATCAATTCAATTAAAATTACTATTTTGAACTTTGTGGATTAGTCTAACTCGATAAATAATGATTTTTTAAATATATTTTGACAAAAAAGTGATTAGATTTTTATATTGGAATGAAAATGGTCGTTCAAATGGAATATATTACCCGGAAAGCTATTGGGCAAGGTGTTAAATAAATTTTATTACAAATTTGGACAGGGAGTGGGAGCTTAGCAGAATATAAAACTAATATTAGTACCTACCTACCTATTTCGTACTGTCAATTTTATTTTAATGAATTCCTTTCCAAATGTAGAAGTACAATATTAGAAGTCGTAAGTTATAAATGATTAATTGCATGTTGTTGAAATACTGCTAATTTATTTATTTTTCAGGGCAAAAACCATAACCAACATCTCACTAATAGTTCAAAATACTTCTTTCGTGTAAAATATTTCTATCTTTCTAATTATATTTTTATTCTTAATAAAAAAATAATATCACTGATAAATTAGATTGTCCAGTAGGTACATACTTATAAGGCTTTCAATTGGATTAATCAAAACGATAATTTTCTGAGTAAAAAAATATTATAATGTAATGATAGAATTATATTATTAGTAAGAATTTTCGTAGAAAGCAATTACTTTGTGGTTTGTTTAAAAAAACATTGTCGTAGTTATCGGATGTTTAGTATCCAGTTAGCGACACAGAAAAATAACCTTCACAGGTCGGTAATACTTGTATTTTGTGGTGTAATCTTATTATGATTATTATTATGTTAATGACTGTACAGATAAATTTTTTTGTAAATGGAAGTGGTGCCCTCTGTTATTTTCAAAAATAACCGTTCTTACTTGATACTATTTACATATATATATATATTACATTTTAGTTTTATATATACAATGTTCTAATGTTATATTTTGTTGATATTTTTTAGGCTTCAGAATTACATATATATTGTATATTGTTAATTTATTAAATATCTGGTCAACTTATTCGTTTTTCTGTTAAAACTGGGCCTATAATGAATGATTTTACAAATTTCATAACAAACTATCAGTAAAACACGAGTATGTTATGAAGAAGTCAGAACACGTGTTCTTCAAAATAATAATATTTTTTGCATCTCGTCTATTATATTTATTCGGACAAGGGCACGTGCATAAACACGTGTTTAGATATATTCTGAATGACAAATATTTTATTAGGAAATGGTCATGCAGTCGCATTTTTAACAGTTTTTTGATAAAGCCGTACTCATTTTTCTCCGTGTATGAAGCAAATACTTTGTGATCTGATATTATAATTTAAAATAAAATAAATAATTAGTAAACACCACATTTATTTTTACAACTTAATGCCAACCGGGTTTCGCTAAAACCGTAGCTTCTTCAGGGCCGTACAATTCTCCACTAAAATCTAAAATGTACAAGTAACATGTATTGCCAATATATTAGGCTTTCATACAGGGTTGCGAAAATTGGATGAGTTCCAGTGGAGGAGGCAGAAAAGAATACTCAGTACCTGACTTTTATTTCGGTTGTTAATGTCTTTACTATTAATGTTTTTAGCTTGTGGATTAATATTTTATTTCGTCCCTAATTAGTACAAAATAAAGTTGCTATCCGCGTCTGTCTGTTTGTGGGCTTAGTTCTTCTAAACTACGCAATAGACTTTGATAAGGTTTTCAGTATCATTTAGGTTTATATATATAATACATTCATATTATGTTTATAGATATTAGATAGTAAGTCGATCTTTTGTAATCAAGTCTTAACAAATATTTTCGTGCGCTTACATTGTTAACGCAGGCAAAACTTTGTGAGATACATGAAAATTATGAACGACGGAATTATATATCTTAAAAAGGCCTACAAGAAAGTCCGTGATGGTATATGTCTATCTCCTAAGCATAACCCCCAGCAACGCCGGGTATACGTCAGCTAGTTACCCTATAATTAAAATTGAAAGTCAATTCAACAGCAGAGGGGAATTCGGGAGAAGTTATTAGTATTCAATAAGGATATTATTCCCCAGAACTCAACTCTAGCATGAAACAGTTCGCAGCAAGTTCATTATAACATATTCTAAGAATAGAGAATGCTAACTTCAGCTAAATAATTCAAATTACTCTGGCATCATTCACAGAAGGGGAGAAATTACCTTACCCACTTAAATAATTGCAGAGAGCAATTATAATTAAGAACAAATTATTAACTTTTGTTGGAGTTTTCTGAAGAGAAATCAACTCATGGCACTTGGACCCAATTAACTTGAAATAGACATGCGTGTTTTTCTTTAACCCACTTTGTAGATTGTTTTTCTTCTTTGATTCAACTAATAAGAACTGTGCACACATGATTGAAGAGGAATGGGTTAGTTGTTTCGGATTTAAAAAATCTACTTAACTGTGAGATCAATAGCATTAAAGGAAACATGATCACTACTTAAACAAATTTATTCTAGTAGTTCTGTAAACAGTTGATGTTTCTTATTTAATTAATCAAAACCACAATTTCCTCTGAAATCATAATATTTATTAGTAGGTATTTAAATACCTATCTATTTAATTAAAAACCGTATATTTTATTTTAAAAAAATCAAATAAGGAATTATACAATCTTTATTCTCGATGACAATACTTTGTTCAAACATTTTTCAGGCAGGTAAACGTTGGATGGGTTGTTTCAAAGAATTTGAACAATTCTTCAAATTTCAAAGTTAATTTTCAAGTTTGTGAAAGTTCTTTTCAAGTTCTGTTATTATTTCAGTTCTGTCAAGTAACTGGCCTATAATGATTTACTATAAATACCCAAACCATCTTAGCGTTCCTTTCTTAATCTTTCTCATTACGCTTACATCAACCTTACTTTCTTTGAGGATCTCCACATTTCTCACACTTGGCAGGTAGGTGCCATAATATTGAAGAAATGCGAAAAAAAAAGTCCAAATGAACAATTTCACATTTAAAAAAATATATTTTTTACTGAACCCAGTTCGCCACCTAGTCAGAACAAGGCTTCTTTGAATAACATTAAAATTAATATATTTTAAGTGCCATGTAATTGATTTTTTGAGAATTCAGAGTATCCGTGATTTTTCATGGGGCCTGCACTAATCAAAGATACAAATTTCGGTTGTGAGTCAGTCTCTGATTGTAAATCTGGTTTAATGAACTCGGATTTTTTTAAATTGGAAAAATAACTGATCACATCAAAAATTCAGAAAAGTGATAAAGTACATAACCATCACAATTGTAGTTTTAAAAACTGGAAATGATGTGTAAAGAAATCAGACTATCCCGTGATTTTCACGGGTCTGCGGTAGTACATAAGCGGAATAATTATAAGCGGAAAATATTACTTTTGCAACAGATGAGTTAGCAAGCGCAAGGATTGAACCTGTCCTAGGTCCCTGGGTAGCAACATGATGCCTTACTTCACGGTTACATGATTACGGCAATATTTTTGTGGAACATTACACATTTCTAAAACTTATTTAAAATTTATTAACATTTAAAAAAACATTTTCAGGCTATGAGGTTGGTTTTCAACATCTGATAATAATCTGCGGTGTAAATTTCCCGAAAAATAAACGGATGTATCTAACGGGGGTGTATACGATACGATACGTCAGCCACCCCTACCCCCCACTTTGATATAATGATAGCTCGGAGGATGGAGCGATAAGTGGCGATACGTAATGCCGTAATTTTTATGTGGGTAGATTTTATTGATTCGATTTTGCGACGATGTTTAAAAACGTTCGAAAACTGAACGTGCTCAATTTATCGTGGTTAGCATAATATATATTTTTTTTTTAAATTTGTTTGTATTATTATCATGTAGAATCAATCATCTACCGAAATCAATGCATTTGAATTACTGACCATGGATTATATCCTTATGTACAGATGGATAATTTTTTGTAAAATTTGCATTGAAATGCACCGTTATTTATATATATTTTTTAATTTACCTACTTTTATGTAAAACTAGCGCAGACTCTTGAAAATCACGGGATATTATGATTGTTAGATTTGTGAAGCTGAAAGTATTTATACAATATTTGTCTCAAGAACATGGCTATACAAAAAAAAATTCGTCAACTTTCTTTATCATAATAATATTTTTTTGTCGACAAATTGACTGGTTATTGAAGGAGAACTCTTGAAAATCACGATAAGTAAACTTGTTTGAAAACTCGCTGGTTTGAACAATCAGTTCCAATTTTATAATCTAGTAACTTGCCTATCTAGGTCACACCTTACAATTAAATATTCTGAGACAACGCAAGATAATAAATGTATAATCAGAAGATGACAATTGTAACGGATGTAGGACATGATATAGATTCGATAGCCTGTTTCGTTCTTCAGTAGAAAAATATTTTTGAAATGGTCGCTGTTTTCCAAGAAGATACTTCTAATTTAAATTCTTTTAATTGAAATTCTTACAGAGTGAAATGGATACAACTGTCTCATTGCTCAGCGCCAGTGGGACTATGACACATTCAAAGCTGATAAATCTTGCATTCCTAGAGAGGGAAATGGAAAATGGAGAAGAACATGAATGAAACATGGATGAAATATATGTCTCTATAGATTCAAGGGTAAAAAGTTAAATAAAATATGTACGTAAAAATAATTTTATATCATTATAATACGTTATTATTTACGAAGGAATTCACATAATGCAACGTCCACCTGCTGCGGTAACAATTCTCCTTGCATTCCTCGTTCGGAATTATGTTGACTGCACGCTGCTTAACCCATTAATAACTGAAAGTATACCGCCGATAGATCCATTGCCACCCCTCCGGTGTTTTAGGACACTTCATTCCATGTCTTTATGGGCAAACGAAAACTGTGTTATTACTAACTAGAAATAAATTTTTATCACTATCCACCAATTTTTTCTCCTTCTAATTCATTGTCGACCTACACGATATACCGATAAGCGCTTGGTCTTGAACCAAGAGATTGCCGATCCGTGATAATGAAACATATTACATTTGCCCTACGTTTCACAGTGAAATCTGTCAGTATAGTCCAGTTTTAATTAACATTGCGTAGTAATTTAACCAGGACTTTAACGTAGTGAACATAACTGAATATTCAGATGCTTCGAAAACCACAGGTTTGACGATATGCACTAGAAATGCTATCCATATAGATTTAAATGGAAACCGATATCGCTTCTGACTTAGCACCTATTGATTCTAGTCCCTTTACCACGCGCTCTATCTTTTTTACACAACCTGACATTGAATATCACCATTCCAAATGATAATTTCATAATGATGATGAAACAAAATTCTGTATTTGGACTAACAAAGCATGGTCAGACTTTTGGATCGCGAAACACGCCCACAAAGTACAGTCTTAGAAAATATTATTGTTTACGATATCATTAAAATTCATCGAATCAAACCAAAAAAAAATTATTTGGTATATCTTCGGCATTAACTGTGTAACAATTTCTAGACATTTTGTTTTTGAAGAGATGTATTTGTAGATGATGTTCTTTCTTTAGTTATTTTTTGTTATTATTTTTACGTTGAAAGTCAGTAAATAACACGGACGTGCGAAACAGGTAGCGAATTCTAAAAAAAGATAACAAATATTCATTATAAAATAAAAGAACAAATGCAAATATACATAAAAGCCTGAATCGCTAGTTTCCATCGGAAATCATTAGAAAGGTACCTATTTAATATGATTTCAATCTACGAGCGTTTCACATTAATATCAATGTACGTTATCATTTATAATGTGAAATTACTGTACTAGCATTAGCATAATGACTAGAGTATTGGAGCATGGTGAAAACGGTGAGTTAACATTACAAAATTTTGATTAGGTATAAAGATTTATTTACCTTGAAGGGATCTAGACCAAGCTTTCGGTTTTCGTTTGATTAATATTTGCAGCCACACTTTTAAAAGATTAGAAAACTCGAGTACGTGGAAAGGAAAGCCTAAAACCCCTCTTATTATTTAATTTACTTGCGACAAATTGCTTCAAAGAGTAACTTCAAAGAAATTTTCAAGTAGATATTCAAATAATAGAGTAGACTTAAGTCTCGTGAAATGGAATTGAATTTTTGTGGTAAGTAAGAGCGATAATTGTGACTTATTTCGTAAATACGAGTGATAATTTTTGTGAATAGTGAAATTAGAGAACCTCCTGTTTTATAATAATAATATTATTTGGATGATTTGTATAACGCCGATTTTAAGCAAAATCACCTCAAGGGCGTCGTACAAATATCTAATACATTTCTACAATGATCTATGTAATTACTAACTATATATGGAGATAATATACAGTAAAATACTTACATGGTAGGTCACTTGAGATTAACACTTAATTCATTAACTAATTGTTTATTAGCGAAATTTAGATACAAGACTTAGGACATAATTACCACTGGATTTTCTCTCAGGAATGGTATATATAATTTAAGAGTATGACAGTTTTTTTTTAATAAATAGTTAATACATATCAACTATCAACAAACAAGTTCTGCTAAGCCAATTGAATTGGCTTGCCAACAGGTGCTGAAAGTTTAGTTACATATACATTTTAGAAGTTATAATTTACATCTTATATCTACAGAATCAACATTTTTTCATGCAATTTTTCATACATATTAAAGTAAATTTTTTTTTCCGAAGGCCAATTTTTCATCATATATTTAACCTTATTCATAGACTTACATTTCTTTAAAGTGTCAGGTAATAAATTAAATATCCTCGGTTTGTTGATTTCAAACGTTCTCTGTCCGTACTTATTATTAAATTTCGGAACTATTAACCCGTCATTGCGCGTGAATCTAGTGCTGTATTTATGTTCTAATTTCTGTTTATGCTGTGGGGTATATATGCTGAATTATAATTTTTTGCCACAGTATAGCCTTAACAGGTAAAATTTTGGCACTCTGAAACAGAAACGGTGTTTTTGTCTCTGTTTGAAAATATTAGACTACTTAAAAATGAAAGTTTTTAGTTTAGACATTAATTCTGTTGGACTTGTTATGGATCTTAGTTCTGGAGGAAGTTTATTCCAAGCCTTCGGCCCAGATACTCCGAAAGCATGATCACCAAACTTAGTATTTGGCTTGCGCTTAGGTTTCATCAGTCTGCCTACAGCTGATGATGTTGCTGATCTAAGAGTTGACTGCCTCAGACCAGTGTTTTCCGGGACGCATAGTTCAGAGATGTAGGGTGGGGCCATTTCATTGATGGATTTAAACATTTGTTTTCACTCGACCATTTGGAATTTCATCTGTCTAAATTTGTCAAAGATGGTGGTCGTTTTAATAGTTCAGTAAAGATTATTTTTCAAATGTAAAATAGTCGTCTTTATTTATTAAGTAGGTCGGTATTTAAGTACCTTACAAATCTATTAGATTTAAGTGAAAATTTAGGTTTTGATTTATTAAATAAGATAAAATTAGAAAGGTACATAATTTTTTGGACGCGAGATCTACTTTTCACAGAACTACTAGTTTCAATTTAAAATGTTTTATCTATGATTAGTACGAGTTATGTAATTGTTTCGAGTTGTGATAATAACGAGAGGTAATTGTGATGAGTTGTATTGTTAGGTAGGAGTAACAATTGCGGGGAGTTGCGACTTGTGAAGGTTCGAGTGATAATTGCAATGAGTTGCGAGAAGTAAGAGTGATAAATATGACGATTTGTAATACATAAATTCATGATATCCGATGAGGGGAAATTGGGTTAAGTGTGGAAAGATTATTTGTAGCTATTCTTGAGTTAAAATAAAATATACTAGTATCAAAGAGAGGTCGTACGTGACGTCATCTTTCATCATCTATCCTTTTCGATTTCATATAAGACGTTCGAGAAGGAACAGGACGATCGTCGATGACGTGAATATGAGCACTCTCTGGAGCTACTTTTATTTCATTACTAGCTGAAGTCCCCGGCGTCGCCTGAACTTTATAGTATATATTAAATCTAATATAGTCAGTGAACTTCCTCTTTTTATTTCGGTCACGTGTGATCAGAATTTTGTCTCAAAATAAAACTGTATATTTGCATAACAATCAAATCCACGCCGCCCACCCAGCGACCGCCACGTATTAATAAATAGTACATTTATATAGGCATTTTCTTTTATTTATGAATTTACTGCACTAAGTTTCCTGTATATTTTCATAATATTATTTGGTTCGCTTGTATTTAACACAGCCAAGACTATTTTAGGCATTGATGGGTACACAAAGAATCATTTCATTAAAAACGTTTTAAAACCATAATACTAGCATATACATAATTTTCATAAACATGAGATCTACCGTAGGGTTTGAAGGGTCCATATATTTCAATACAATTTTTTTGTCGGGAGGTCATTCATGACTGCGGTTCCGCGATATCCGCCCACCTCACCTGTATCAGTATGCGTATTTATTGTGTAAGGGTATTAGCAAAAAAGGTGAAATTGTGTCGGCTTGACACAGTGGATGACCTCAAAAGGAATATTCATCACTTTGACCCCCACCCACTTTGGGTTTGATATTTCACCGCCAACACCCCCCGGCTGTCAAATAATGGTACACCCCGATGGTGGGTGAGCAGGATTGGCCAGTTTTTTAATTGTTCAATTTGTTTCTAACGGTCTTTTCGCCGGGAGTTCTTTGTTTTAATTTGGAATATTACTTGTTCTGGTAGATTTCGGCAATACCATTCCCCTAGGGAACGTGGAAGAAATAAAATGTTAAATAACATTAATAATTTATTTTAAATTATGAATTTAGACCGCTTCTGGGGAATTTTTACTATTCGTTTTTTAAACAGTGTACCTACCTACCTTATCAGCTTAGTTAACTGTGCAGACGGTTAAGGTCTCTTATGGTATTTTCTTTAGTAATTGGTTCAGGGAATCGATTCTCCAATCCAGGCCGCTCGCAATCGTCATCGAAAGTATATACGTTGGTCGAAATTCTTATTCTTGAGTCTCGTCGAAGGTGCATACTTACAAACGCCAAACGTCAAAAGTCAAAAACGACTTCGTCGAGAATCGAGGCCCGGGTCTTTTAGGGTATTTTCTTTAGTCATTGGTTCAGGTATTAGAAATGATGACTAATAGTATTGACGACTTTTCGATTGATACTGCAACAGTTTCAACCGCCCGAAATGAGTGGATTTATCATATTATTTTCTAACAAATGGGGGTGAAGGAAAGATGAGAGAGAGGTAATATACGGTTTAAGATCATAGGAAATGCTATTTGGGAGTGTTCCTGATTCTAGAGTCTGATCATTATTTGCTATTATACAGAACTGTTGTTTCACTTTATTATGTTATACAATTATGAGATTGCGATATCCGATCTCAAACAAGTGTAAAAAGGAGAGAGCGCGTATTAAATGGGCTACAA
This sequence comes from Hesperophylax magnus, assembly GCA_026573805.1. Classification (NCBI taxonomy): domain Eukaryota; kingdom Metazoa; phylum Arthropoda; class Insecta; order Trichoptera; family Limnephilidae; genus Hesperophylax; species Hesperophylax magnus. The sequence continues at coordinate 13,476,117 of JAIUSX010000121.1, forward strand.
CCAAACGGTTCTAATTCATTTGCGACATTGGCTTCCATTCAATTCTATATAGAATGCTTTTCTAATATTTTTATTTGTTAATTTTTACTTTTCTTGTTTCTCTTTAGATTCGGCAATAATAAGATACTTTTTATTTGTTATTGAGTGTAAATGTTTAACCAAACGCTGTTGGCGGGGATATTGGAGGGTCTAGAGACGTTCCTTATAATAAAATGTAGCTTAGTTTTATTAAAAAGTCTTCAGGTGTGCTGCAAACAGAGGCGGTTCGTGCAATAAGACAGGAGAGGCTGTGACTTTCCTAAAAATAGATGAGAAAGAAGAATAAAGTATATGTACTTTCAAAATTTAATTTTAAATACTAGCCTTTCATATTTTCTTTTTTCACTAGAACTGGTTGTCTGTAAAATATTTTTCAATTCGTCATTCTGACGGTGGATTTCCGCTCACCGAGCCGCATAACGTAGTACAAATGTACGCAGTACGAAGTGAGGCAGTCGTAGGGCCTGCCTCCGAGAGCCGCTGATTTCATGCAGGCAGAGTGAGGTGGGAAAGTCACATGGAATTGAAATTAATGGTAGTTTACATGGTCACGTGGTGTTTAGTTCGAGGCGCGCCTCACAACACTTCCGAAGGAGTATCGTTAATTTAAGATAATTTTAAAATTATCTTTATTCAATTCATTTTATTTCCAAATTATTTTGATTATTTCGACTACTATACAAAGCACAAGTCCGTATTCTGGCGGTTGGAATACTTTGCCAATCGATTAGATCACCAATTATTTTAGGCCGTTGTTGGGAAAGCAATGAGACCCCTCCAATGTTCTTATATATTCCATGCTTAAGAAGTACTTACGTAGATAATCATATCTAGTTACTAAAACACGTCTGCAGTCATTTAGAGCTATGTTTTTAAATTTGGTCCCTCACTAAGGTGATGATATAATACACTAATAAAAAAATATTTGTCAAAACAGATTACTCACACGTTTAAAAGTTTTAAGCATAATGTGTTGGAGTTTGAATAAAAATATTTAGAAGCATTTGAAATCGATCACGATAAAAATATTTTTTCGGATAAACCAAACACTAACGGCGATCCCGAAAATCATTTTAAAAAGCTGTAAAATCTGCGAATTTTAATAGTGACGAATTAACATTTTCCATTTTAACATAAAATTCATCCCGTCAATCAACGTCACCCAAACGTTTCATCATTACAGGACGATTGTTTGGGGAAGGTATAAAAGCTTGGCTGTAATATCAATTTGACAGAATCGATCGAAAAATCCCCAGAAAATAATGATGGCTTTGAACGTAATAACGCGGTGTTGAAGGATTATAAATATTTGAGCGCCTTTTTAAATACTTTTTTTTTCGGGGAAATTTTTAGGAGACCTATCAAAAAAGTTTCTTGTAAATTTGACGGATATGCTGAGAATACTCGACCCGGAAGTATAACGATAATATTGATGTTGTCAACATTTAATATTTAACGCCCACAACTTCTAAGTAACTAGGATTAAAAATTAAAATGAAATAAAACTATTTTTTATGTAAGTAAAAAAAAATCAACTGCCTGGAAGCCAAATATGCTGACAATTCCTAGTCCCAAGTGAGGTTAAAAATTCTAAAGTAAAAATATACAATCTAAAGAAAGTAGAAGTAGTAGGTACTTATCTAATTTATTGGTTGTCTGAATCCTTCAAGGTAGGTACTTATCTAATTCGTTGGTTGTCTGAATCCTTCAAGGTAGGTACTTATCTAATTTATTGGTTTTCTGAATCCTTCAAGGTAGGTACTCATCTATTTTATCGGTTTCAAGGTGAATACTTATCTAATTTATTGGTTTTCTGAATCCTTCAATGTGGGTACTTATCTAATTTATTGGTTGTCTGAATCCTTCAAGGTGGGTACTTATCTAATTTATTGGTTGTCTGAATACTTCACGTAGTGAGTTTCAATTTTCAAAATAACACTTAAATTCAAAGCAAACTAAGTGCTATAGTTAAGACAGGTGACAAATATCATTACTTTTAATTCCATAAAAATATTGCTAAGAGGCAAGGAGCACATCCCATACGTACCTATTACTAATATCTATAACAATCAAGCAGAAAATATGTTTGAATATTTAACTCAAAACAAGTAAAGGATTAAGGCGATGCACTACGTCATGTAATATTTTAAATTGAGCCGCTATTAATAACAACCCTTACGTAGATGGCGATAAAGTTTAAATTCCCGCTTAACACCATTCGCCTGTTTTGATTTATGCAAGAGAAAAACATGGCCAAAAAGTGCCTTTTATTTAATTTTGTGGATGTTCAGGCATAAATATTATTTTTTTTTATCATTTTATAAATAATTTAATTTGCCACATTATATAATAAAATCATAACCGAAAATGGGTTCGTAAGTAGGAGATTTTGAACTATAAAGCAATTTTCAATTTTCAACATTATTTTTTTCTGGGCTTATAAAAAGACTTATCTAAAAAATACTCGATTATTTCAAAGGCCAAGATGTATTCTACTCGCAGTATTTAATTAAAGCATCTGAAACATTTCTAGGCGACTAAATTTTCAAACCAAAAACACGTGATTTTGAATTACTACGTATGTCATCGCCTTAACTGATGTAGCGTGTTGAATAAATTTGTGCGGGTTTGAATTGTGCTGCCCTGAATTGAATAGATAAATGCAATTTTTAGAAGCGTGCAGTGTTTGTTCTGCTAACAGCATAATCCTTTGAAAGTTCTATTTATTTGACATGAAACGTAACATTTCCGTTTATCTAAATTTAGATAGGATTCCCCGATGAGGCTATTGTCCAATGTGTAAATTGTGTTCTTCTTTCTTGCTAAAAATCGACTACTCTCTCTACCGTCCATCTTCAATTTACACTAGCCTAAAATCGTACAAGCTATTATTCTTGAGTTGACTCGGAGCATGTAACTAGGTACAGATTGAGAAGCACGGAAAGCAAGAAAATACATTTAACCTCTAATGTGCAAAGAAATTCACCGTGGATTTCTGACGTTTGTATCCGTTGTATCCGTTGGTAGGTACCTCATGGCACTTGACTCGTGTTTACGGTATTTTTAACCTTAAAAAATGCTCCTGGCATATAAAAATTTTATTCGCTTGACAAAGTATTAATGTGCCTTACTATTATTTTAGCTTGTCGTTTCGTCATCTGCAAATGTCTTTATTTTATCTGTGAAAAGCGCCTCGCAAAATTCCGTGTCAAATGTCTTAATTCGTATTTCCAAAAGTTATGGTACTGTATTAATACACATGAAAGCCTTATAATTATTGTGTAGAACTGTAGAACGCTTATATAGCTGTAAAATACAATCAAACTCATACACATAGAATAGATATACATACGTTTGTATAAATACATAAAGACGTTATTTGGTAGGACGGAACCATTTACAAGTACTTTATTTAGTATCCATCAATTGTATGCATGTAGTTGTATGAATATGCTTATGAGTGTGTTTAAGTATGTTGTTTGACTTTGTGTGTGTGTGTGCCTATGAGTGCGTTGACTGTATTAAATCAATCTGTCTCTGTATTTTATGCCTTTATTTTGTAATCCCTTGAAATTTTATTCTTCTTAATCTATTTTCTATATTGTGGCTTCTTGTTAAATGTGTGCTTAGGTGTTATAATTGATAAATTTACCTACTGACAAACTGCTTTAGCAGTTTAGAGGTGCTTGTAACGAAGAATTAAAATATGAATTAAATCATGTTTCAAAAAAGCAGTAAGTTATTACGGAAATAGTGTCAGCTGGCGTTCGAGGGAAAGTAATATTCGAAGAGTTAGCATCTGGGCCTCGATTTTCGAGGAAGTCATTCCACTCGAATAACGAGTGGTTCAACCCACGTTTGGCGTATGTAATTATGTACCTCCAACGAGACTCAAGAATAAGAATGTCGACCAATGTACGCACCTTGGACTACATTGCTAATGCGTCTATGACTAATACATTTTCGGCGAATGATTCCATATATTTAAATGGGACCGATGTAAAATGTTTTAAAATGATTTAGCTACCATTAAGGAGGTTGACTGGCCAAATGCGAGACATGTTCTTCACCCCTAAAGCGATATCTTGGTTAATCTACGTAGGTGGGATGTCGTGAATCTGAGTGGTGAGCACGCTATTCAGAAATAATCAAGGACGCTAATAAGTCAAGGGTACGTAGTTCAACCCCTTGCAAAATATGTACGATCAATCTCACTGTAAAGTTGTAACGAGTTCGGCCATGCAACATTGACTATGAATACCCTCAGAATTTCTATGAGTTCGTTGGAATTCTCCGCGAATTAATAGGTTTCTACTTGGGAAATAGTTAGTTCGTTGTGGAAATTCAATGTTGCAATGTTGTGATGTGAAACCCTGTATAACTTTCCCACTTGTTAATTATTATTATTAATAAAACCATGTAGAACTTTTCCATTGTTCATTTAAATAAATCGCACTGAAAAGGTTAACCACGAAGATAAGTTTGTTATTGGTTTAATTGTGTACACGAGTTGAAAAAAGTTAAGTTGGCGTGAATAAAAATACATCTTTCGATAATTGAATGACACACATTAGATTAACCATAATTGTTTTAGCTAAATTCTCGGCTAAAAATTGTTTTAATGGTTTGTGGTTTAACTTATCTAATAATTTGTTTATTTACTTATCGAACTATTAGGCTTTAAAATGGAATTTTATTTTCATTATGTTTGTAATTATGACAAATAAAAATTTAGGATCAAGTGTCGTAAAGGGTGATTTTATTAATCAAACAATGGTTTGGCAAACCATATATCTCCTTCACTGAAATTAAATAAAAACAATGTATCTGATCATGAATATAAAACCAATTTTGGAAATTATTTGTGACCAGATGTGATGGAAGTTATTTTTGAAAATATCTTGTTCCAGCTATTTAAATAAACACAAAACTTTGGCAAAAAAGCTTTTTGTTGGGAATAAATTTGAAACTATAAACGACAAATGAATGTTCCAACGCTAAATTTACCAGCACGAATTTGATGTTTACATTTTTCTAAAGCGGCTGATGGGATATTTAAAAAATTAACTTTTAAATAAAATAATTAAGTTACTTCTGAAATTACGATAAATTTGCATCTTTTACGTTACACAATACAATAATAATGAAAAATATGCGTCTTTCTTTCACGTTTTCATTATATACAACATAACTTCGGTGTATATAAAAATGTTCAGTTTTAGTTTTGGAATTTTATCCTAAAATACAAACAACAATTTGTGTAAAACGTTCCTCGCAGACAACCGTGTTGGAAAAGATAATGCGCGTACTCGGTAATTAGACTAGCTGTTAGACTTAACCTTTTTAACAGTTAACTCTCCTGTTTTAGAAAAACATAAGTAAGGTACTTTAAAGGAATATTTGAAAGCTTTTACGAAAAGCTTTTGAATCCTTTTTCCAGTTGAATCAACGGAATATTCTTAATTTACCATCAACGCAAAAACAATCGTATGGTCAAATTAGGCAAATAATCGATCCCAAATATCACACATGAGTAACTTAACTCGTAAAAAAGTTTTTACTGAAAACAAAAACAATTATGTAAATTCAGCGGTACAACAAATTTTGTGAACAGAACGGTTCAGCTAGTAATGTGAAATTGAAAATCTACATTTACGAGCAATAACCCTGACATTCATAAACACATACAATACCTAAATACTCTTGTTTAACACAATATATGTTATTATTGATTATACTTATTTGCCGTTTGCGTGACACGAATAAATATGTTTCTATTTGAACTTTAACAAAACTATGTAGATATATCCGTATTATAATGATGTATTTCTATGAAACATGTATATTAAACTTTACTCCAAAAAAGGTTAAATCATTCCAATACTTTGGTGTACTGCGATATTATTGATAACCTATGATGATATGAATTATGAAGTGGAAATCATCAAAAAACTATCGAATTGTGTACATTGGCTCCATTTTTTAAATGTAAATACCACACAAGAGACCCAGTGAGACTATGGCATACTCGATTGGAGAGTGTTGTGAGGCTGATGGTAGTGGGGAGGGGAATTAGATGGGAAAGAGGAAGGTGTACCTGGGAGTACCTGGCTATTCAGATCTGGTCATCAAACACGGCTAAAGCTATTTCATTCAACGTTTCAATTCTCGATGCTGGTCTTACACCGGGGCGATACTGAGATTATCTTACACTCTGGAACGTGCCATGAGTATAGTAAACTACATATTATTTTCGTTCCATGATAACTCAACACAGTGACAATTCAACACACTTTTAAAAAGTGATATAAAGTCATTAGAAACGATGAAAATTATTATTTTTTAACCTAACCTAACTTACTTAACCCAGTTAATAAAGTTTTTGTTTCATCACTTTCCATGACTTAATATAATTTTTTAAAGATGTGATGAATTATCATTGTGATGATATATCCGGTCACCATTATTTTTAATGTATAAATTGTGAAATAACATAAATTTATCAAATAAAATTTACTTGCGAAATCCTAGATTTTAACATGCGACCTTCGGATTGCTAGTCGAGAGCCTTACCCCTTGACCACGGAGGAATGTAATTTATTTTTTTAATAGATTTTCTATGTTAATGCGATTGTTTTAACATCGCATCGTCTCTTCCCTTATGTTCTATGAAACTTTGAAATATGCAATTAACTAGAAAACAAACGAAATAACCTTTGCTAAATATTTTAAATTTTAAATTAGGTATAGGACCAAGCCAGGTAGCAAAACTGGATCTATCCACATAAAAATACATAAACCCTTAACTCTCCGATAACGGTACCTTTTCATGAAATTTAATATGTGCTGATTTCTTAGATCCACTATTAATCCTTCACGCTAATTTGTAAACACACTTTTAAAAAGTGAATAAAGTTATTAGAAACGATGAAAAAAAAAAATTTAACCTAACCTAACCTACTTAACCCAGTTAAAAAGTTTTTGTTTCATCACTTTCAAGATGTGATGAATTATCATTGTGATGATTTATCCGGTTACGATCAAAATGACGTACTACGGAATTGTATATATTAAAAAGGCCTACAGAAAACTCCGCCATGTTAAATTTCTATCTCTTTAGGGTAACTCCCAGCAATGCCAGGTACACGTAGTAAGACATAATTTCAAATAAAAATGTGTTGAATCTCGGATGAAACCGGGTAAAGTATAGATAAACATCAAAAATGCTTTAAAAATGTTTGATAACTCCAACTCAAATATAATATCTAGGTCGTGGATTAAAACATAAATAAAAATGTCCTCATTTTGAAAATACAGAACATCAAACCACCCTTGTGAATTCAGCTCTCCCCTTAACATAAATTCATACCCCACAAATGGGTGGTTATTATTCATACCTACCCCCTGATGGCCGCCAGGGTTGCATGTTTATTAATGGATACCAACCGAAACAAACAATACACCCACCCACACAATCGATATCAACATTAATGAGTGTCCATTTACGAGCAGCTATTCTAACCATAAAATTGTTGATGTTACATTCCGTTAAAATTATTATAGGCACAACCAGAGTTCACCCGAACACAGTACTCACTTGCATACAGCACGTTTGAAACTTGCTTTTTGAAATCATAAAATAATATTCCAGTAAAAATGAAAAAAACTATAATTTTAACGATTTTTCTTTTAAATATTATATTTCAGAACTTATACACATTACATGTCTTGTCCCTTTCTTCGCCACATACAATAAGCAGGCACAAAATGATTGTCTCTTGCCTTATTTACATTTCTCTGTGATATTTGGCAAAGTCATTACTCTCGAAAGTGAAGACATATTATATTGTTTGGATCAACTCTACTTGCGCGATCTTATGTTATGAAATAAATTTGTCATACACTGATAGAATAGAAATGTGTCAAACACTTACAAAATATAAAATAATATCACACACTGACGACCTACAAGTATATGCGTTATGCATTGACAACCGAGGTACAAATAAATATGTCAAACGCTGACTAAATAGCAACACAAATATCATTTTTGATGTGTAGGTAATATTGACATAGTTTCTGACAAATAAAATCTTAGCAGAAAAACACAGAGCAAACTGTCTTACGGAGAGATATGGCATCATGAAATTTGCAATTTACTTGTCCCATCTCTATTTCTTATAAGAATAAACGATCCCGACGTAATTTATTTTTTAAATCGTTTTAATCCGGGTTTTTATATGAAATAAAATATGGAAAAATATCCTTTCCATAAAAAAAATTACTGCAAAAAATATTTTTTATTACGTATTCGTAAAAATAATTTATTTTGTATTATTAACAAAATTATGATTTCAAATTGCATATTTTAATAATTTATTTGACTTAAGTTAATTTAAGGAAACAAAAATGGTTTGAAGGAATTCAAGTGAGCACTTTATCGTATTCAAATCGATACACATATATTTTGTGTATTATTATGTGGGTTGTTTTTTCGTTAGTTGCCTTAGCATGCCAACTCATGATTTTTTCCCGAATATTATTACCAATTTGGTGAAAGTTCCATGACCGTTCATACGTGACAATTCAAGAATTCGACGTATTGATTTAATCAAAGCCGTCGGCTATAAAAAAATTATCTTATTTTTATTTCTCACTCATAAAACAATGCAAAAGAAAATAATGATTAAATATTCTAACGAAAAAAAAACATATAAAGCATTGACTATTTTATCACGTGTAATACTAACTTATAACACGACTTTAATAAAGTTGTGAAAAATAATATCATGTGTGAAATATTTATAACAGTAAAATAATATTTTATCAATTATAGCAAAAAAAGTTTTCAAAAATTGTTTATAGAAAATTACTTAAACTTTTCATAAAATTACTAACACATGACCTAAATATATGATATTCAGTTTCAACGCCAATTACCAAAATTTGTATAATAAACATCACTTTACGAAAAGGTTAAGTCATTTATTTAGTGTGTTAAATATTTCCAAAATTGAACAGTGTTGTTAGCAACGTAAACTTTTTGCGCAACATTAAAAAAGTTCTGACGATTATTGCTTTTGCCAACAACGGGCAGAACCTTGCCAAAAGCTAGAAAACAAGAATAAAAGTTACTAAAAAAGTGTGACTCACCGCTCTTGCATCGACGTAAGCCGAGCTGCTGAAGATAGAAATCACAACAACACAAAATATCGCCCCGTGGAGAGCGATATCCATTCGTAGAGATCCTTTCGTAGTCGGCATGTTAAAGCTGTCGTAGCGGCGTAGAGGTGTCCTTCCCGCGCGACTATCGCGGACTGTCTGTCGCAGACTGCTACGGCCCGACGTAGCTTTGCCGAAGCTCGTATCGTGGCGCGCTCTACCGATGGTCAAGAAATATCGCTACTCGTCTTGAAGTTGATTATTTGTTTGTTTACATTACAAGGCGATATGCGGTTCGCAGCGGAATACAAGAAAAATTCAAATAAATTCTACAAAAATTTGACAAAATTTATTTAGATATTTGTTGTTGTAATAAAATTATTATCGTCTTTGTATGGGGGGTACGTATGTGAAATATCGGGAACCCTGGCGTTACGAATTTTGAGCAATCATTCTTATATTTTAGGTTATACATAAATATCCCAGTGATGATATCATAAAAAAATTGTTAACAGAGTATTATAATAATTAACCCTTTTCTAAATTTAATACATTACATTCATCATTTATTCATTATCACTCTTACATATTATTTGTATTTAATATCAAATGTACGTGTGTGTATGTATGTATGTATGCATGTATGTATGGGTATGTATGTATGAAACTATGTATATGTATGTGTGTACGTATGTATTTATATGTGTATATGCATGTGTATGTATATATATGTATGTATGTGTTTATACAAGTATATATATATATACACATTTTCTCTTATTATTTCCTTGTTTTTATCATTTCTTTGTTTTTAACCTTTCTTTGTTTGTTTATTGCTTTTTAACCTACTTTATCTTAATTGCATGATGTGAACATTGGTTATTGGGTTGTAACCTAATTCTTTTACTTATTTTTTCTCTCTCTCTATGCATGTTATGTTATAAACCTGTTAATGTTCCTAATAAAAAAAAAAAAAAAAATAAAAAAAAAATAAAAAATTATCACTATTTGTTACAAAAAAAGAAGATAATTAACACTTTATATTATTATATAATTTATAAGCCAGGGAAAGTATTTGAAGCTCTCAATAAAATACAGGTTATTGAAATCTTTCGAGCTTTTAAATGTTGTCAGAAGCTAAGTTAAGAATCCAAATAACTTTCTAAAAAACCTGTTAAAAGAAAATAATTTTTCTTAAATATATATTTTATAAAAATATCTTGAGAACTTCGGCGTAGCTGAGTAAGTACTAAGTAAATAAGTAGGCACAATTACAGGTAAATTTTTATTTGCAGAAGTTAGTTTGCAAGTTACAAGGTGCCATTTACCGAATTTTAGTTCAAGGTTGAGACGCGCCACTAGCAAACTGAAAAATTCTTAAATCATATTTGAAGGTCGCGGGTTCAAATCCCGGCGTGCGCAAGTAATTTTGATTTGATTAATTTGTGTTTTTTCACAATTTATTCAATTAAAATAACATACTTGCGGGTCATTCAAGAGTGGCAGATACTCTCCTTATGGCCCCGGTGTAAGACCATCATTCAGAATTGAAACGTTGCTTGAAATGTCTTTAGCCATGTTTAGTAACCAAATCCAAATAGCCAGGTTCTTTCCCCCTTTCCTTTCCTCATCTGCTCCTCCTCCTTATTACCTTCATCCTCACAACATATCCCATTTGGGGATGCCATAGTCTCACTTGCTCCAGATGGTTGGGTGCAGTTGGGACTCTTGTGCGGTATTCTCATAAAAAACTAAAACATATAGATATGGTACCAAAAAGAGATAATTTTATTATGATATAAAATGCTTCACTAATACTAAAATAAATTGTCTTAACTAGAAAAGCGCGACCTCCTAAAATAATTTATTTAGAAGAAAACGTATTTGTGAGTGAGTATATATATATTAATATGAAAATGTTAAAATAAATTTTATAAATTAAACAAATAAAAAAAAAATTAAAAGAAAAAAGCTGTTTCGCTGTCTTAACTTATCTTAACTACAATACTGTTTTCTTAACTGACAGATAGTTGTTTCCTATTTTACATTGTATTCTTATCTACATTGTAACCTTTGTAATATTGTAACTTACAGACAATTGTTTCCTATCTTACATATTATTCTTATCTAAATTGTAATTTTTCTATCAGCGTACATATTTTTTTATATTACATATTATATTAATTACATCATAAATTTAAATGGTTTGTAGTGTTATTATTTGATCGTCGTTTCAATGCCGCCTGCCAATATAGGTAGAGTGTGTAGATCTAAAGTATTGTTATCCAAATAATAATTAAATAATTATTATTTGGATAACAATAAAAATTATATAAATAAATAATTCCAACCCGCCAAATGATTCAATATGTACTAGTGCCTCAATCAACAATTACTGCTTATTATATTTTTTCACCCGTAAACAACCAACTTTATTTTTGTACAGAGCACCTGACCGGACATCAGAAGGCACGGGTTCAATTCCCGTTGGCGGCATTTATTTTTACTCGGGAGATATTTTCAATTTGTATTAGTATTTCGGATGACTAATTATTGCTTATAATTATTTGTTATCCTTTATGCTATGCATAAAACCTTGTCTTATAAACGTTAGTTTATCATTAAAAAAAATAATAATATTGTTATCCAGTTTATGTAGTTTTGAGTCATTCCCATACGTGGTGGTAGTCGATCTCCAGGCGGTCCAGTATAAGTTCTTTTCCTCGTCAGATTAACTCAGAGTCTCCTGTAGAACGGACTACAATGAATACCCTGCTAGATATTCAGTGTATGTATTTTTCTCACTATACCTAATAAAGTACTTTGTGATCTTTGACGGACAGAAATATTTATTGAAAACTCCTGATATCATGTGTATTCCATGCTAAGAAGACAATTAATATTATACCACGTTTTTAACCATTTTAGTACAATGTATAAATCATAAGTGGTGATAACAAACAATTAATATTTATATGTTAAAAACGCAAAACTTAACAAAACTCGAAAATAAATTAAATTAATTTAGAAAGAGTAACGGAAATGCAAAATCTTGGCACAAACACGTACATTCAACAAATTGTAAATAAGGGTATGAAAAAATTTATATTAAGAACAATAAAAAACTTCGAATCGTTATAAATCATGTAACAGTTGTACACATCCCTAGTTAGAAGCCTAATATAACTCCATAGTTTGGTGGCCTTCGATTCAAGAATTCATAGAAAATGTCTACGCTTCGTAAAGTTTAAACTTAACATCTCTTCAGAGCACATAAATTTTACCTGTCGTTAATGAATATTTTAAATATTCCAACTTCAGGGAAAAAGACGAAAAATAAACAATCTAACCTATTTTTTAAAACTGTCAAACTCTTAATCGATTAATTATTGTGAACTTCTGAATTTAATAAACCTACATGTAAGTATATGAACAACTAGACAAACATGAACAAATTACATAATGTATATCCCTCCCTAAACACGACTTATTCTCAATTTGGGATGTATTAATTAAATTAATAGCTTAAAAATTGTAATTTTGTTTTTTGCATCCTACTTATATGTCTTGCATTTTCATTTTATTGTATTTTATTTCATTTTATATAACCTAATCGTTGAATTTTTAAACAGTTGTGTAAAAATGTACTTTTTAGACACTACACACTTTATTATTTCTTCTCCATCAATATTTATCTAAATTTATCATTTCCTAATTTTCTGTTGATAACATGGCAATGAAATATGCTTACTGTACATACCTACGTGACACTTACCCTAGAACAGGTCACACCTAGTGAAGTAGGTAATGTAAAACATACAATTAAATTATATAAATAATTACTTTCTCTCTTTTTTGTATGAAAATGTGAGTATTGTCTTTCAATAAACTCCGATTTATCGGCCTTGAAAAAAAAAACATAAATCTCATTCTAACTAGTGTGCGTTCCCCAAAACAACGTTTACATATTCTTGGTAACAAATATTTAAATGAGATGGATGTATTTAATAATATTTTTTTCTTTGCAAACATCAAACGCCGTACGTGCTAACTATTTCTACCTAGTATAAATAATTTTTAACAAGACTTTAATATATTTATATTATTATTACCGTTGAAATGGATAATATTGACAGATAATATAATTAAATGTCTCATATTTACATATCATATGCTATCTAACTCTTATATGCTAAGTTACCTATATTTTTTCATCGTATTTTTTTTAATATGATGTACCTGTATGTAAAAGTCCTTTGTAATAAAAAAATGTCAACTGGTTTCGAGAAAGTCTATAAGAAGAAGTCAGATCATCACAGAGTAGGTTAGACGAGTAAGGGTGGGTAGTAGAGGATAGGGAGGGTAGGGGTAACATGGAGATAAACAAACATCCTTAAAAGCGGACTTTTGAATGATTATTTTTGTTTATTCAAAAAATACTTTTTTTAAAGTAAGTTATTTCGTAAAATAATAAAGTGACTTTTCATTTAATTATAATGTAAATATACAAAGTGATTGCTTTCTTTAATATATCGTACATTATAATATATCCCCATTGTTTTAATTAATCATGAATCCATCAAATAACCAAGCTAAGAGAACATTATTCCTAACAAATAATAATTATTTTTAACCATTACTTTGTCCAAACGCTGTGAGTAAATTATTTCAAACCAATTGATCGGTCAGTGGTTGAGTTGGCATCGCGTTTGAGTCCCACCCAGGCGTCGTGCATTCCATTCCTCGGCTGGCTAAGTCCTTCACCATGACACAAGCAATATTTTCCGCTTACTGTGGTGGTAGTAGATTTTCAAATATTTTCAGGTTTTTCTTTACCCGGATACATAAATATATTGTCCTTTCTTTTTTAAAACAAATCAATATATTGTTCTTTTTAAAAATAAATAAACGTATTGTTCAAAATTCACATCAGTATCGTTTCAAACCAATAATAATTATTATTCCTTAACTCCTCTGACATATTCTGTTTTTTATTATATTTTTGAAAGTATCCGAAAACTAGAACCTTTTAAAGCGTGATGAAATATGTCTTAAAAAAACAACTAGCATTATATTAGACAAATGCATTATCACTATTATAATCAACTGCCTTTTTTGTCGTTTCATATAAAAATAATTCAATAACACTAATTGTATGAATTATTTTAGTTAAAATTATTCAATATACTCTGTTATACTATTATACTGTAAATTGTTAGTTATTTAATAAATAAACATTAAAAAAAAATGATAATAATAAATCACGAAGTTTCATAATTCTTTCTCAAACTGCGGTCGGAACCTTTGGTCTCATTGAGGTATGCATTTTAATAAATCTGTAGTTCATTTCTAGATTTTAAAATAAAGCGTGGTGTTTTCTCTGTCTAATACCGTTTAGATTATATTTCTCACCGTTTCTATGAGACAGTAATATGAGCTGTTCCAAAAATCGAACAAATTACACTAAGGGGTGCTATTGCGTCATTTCAAATAATGACTGGTTGGTGGCTGATTTGTAAGGTTATTCGTAACCTGGGAATGATATTTATATAACTAATAATTCAAAAATATATATTATACACTTAATCAGCGCATGGCACAAAATAATTATTAATATTTGTACTTCAAAATAAAAATCGAATTTGATACTGTGTGACAGAACTTCTGAGAAACCTAAAATAATTCTGACAAATAAATTGATGCCTCATACTCATTAAAAGTTCACAATTCAACAACTTTTAAAACTTCGTTATTTTCAGGTTATTTTTAAAATTTGAGTTTGGTGATATTTCCCTAACATTTTTTTTGCTCCAACTCTAGATAGACGAACTACATGGTAAATCAGTAATACCATTTGCTCCGGTAACTGAAGTCAACTATTCAAGATACGGAGAAGTTCCTATTAATAAAAAAGTGTAAAGGAAGAAAGTGCAAAGAGGAAAGGGCTACAAGCCCACCCCTTAATAATATTTATTCAAAAGTAATAGTTGATATTATACCACTCGATAAGTTTTTTTAAGAAAAAAATATTGGTTACTTTTACGACTAAGTTAAAATGTCTGTCCGTTTGGAGTAATAGTTTATTGAAAGTTTTTTATAACATTAAATCCACACAGGAGGCCCTGAGGATAATAATTTCACTTAGGACCTTTGTACTCTATGGGGATGCTGCATCGAGGATATTTTAAGGAGAGGAATGAGATAATGTTTTGGAAAGGAAAAGGTTATAGTGGTGGGTAGGAATCTGAAAGTCCGTGAGTCCATGAGTGTCGGACGTTTAAATCCATCCGTTCCACTGCGGCAGAGTTTGGGTGGAGAGGTCAAAGGGTCTCCCTCACCCGGCTACTCCCGATCCGGCACACCACGCATCTGGTGGGCAGATGCATCCGCTACTAAAACTTTTACAGACTTCACCCCTTGAACCCGGGCGCTTCTGTTAAGTAACCAAATGTGGCATCCACTTGAGAAGACCTTTGACAGAGGTGTTGGTAATCCTATAATTGGTTCCCGAGGCGGCGGCACCCAAATTAGAATGTTGGATTGTTATCATATTTAAGACAACATAACTACGAACGAACATAAATTTGAGATATACCTTTATTACGGAGTTAGTAAAGAGAATAAGGAAATGTATATATATATTTGTTAGGTTAAGAAATATTTTAAATGTGAAAATACTAAAAAATGTCTATTATGCTCTTGTCCACTCCCTGCTTATCTACATAATCATAGGTTGGGGAGGATCTTATAAAAACAACCTAAACTCAGTAAAAGTCTCGCTAAAAATCATTATAAAGGTAATACTTAAAAAAACCCTACTATCCCAACAAAATTGCTTTTTAAATTGTTTCCAGTACCAAATATTGATGATATATTTAAGCAAACTTCCATTATAAAAATATGTAAAGAAAAAAATAACACAGAATATCAAGAATTTTACAAACTGATGAGAAATGGAAATCAATTTATTACGCCAATCTTTAAAACAACTCCAATGCAAAACCATTATATTTACCAAGCCATAAAAAAGTACAATAATCTCCCTTCCGAATTGCGCTGTATTACGACCCAACAAGAACAAATAAATAAAATCAAACTTTTTTTCCAAAAAAACTTATAGTAAAAAAAAATATATATATTATTATATATAGTTTACACATAACATAATATTATAACATATAATCTAAGTAAGAATCGTGGCTCCCTTATCAGGCACAAGAGCTCCTCTTTTCTGATAAGGTATACATGACCAATTATGAACCTTAATATTATATTTTGCAAAATATGTATGTATTAATGTAACTCATATGATCTATATTAAAATAATAAAAAATAAACCTTAAAAGTACTTATTTTCTGTTAAAAAAAAATCCATTCGTATACACACAGTGCTGATAATATCTAGCACCGGACACAGCGCCCTTGAGGTTTTTCCTAGCCCCAAGCGCCGTTTAGATCAGGCCCGGCCCTGGGTACATCAACCAACGTTTTGATTTTGAATAGCGGTCTTCCACAAGGCTATGTTGAAAGTATTTTCCATTCTGAATTAATTAAAATGATGTAATTGACAAGCTTATGCCATCCCATTGAACGATGGTTGAGCTTAATGTAATTAAATTACCATCAGATTAAGGCCACCACGCGAATTTAACAATTAATTCACAGAGACGGCATCAAATTATGAAACCCTCCATTAGGTACCACAGCGTTAATTAATTAATTGTCATGCATAATTCACGAGCCACCCTACGTGTTAATTCAATGAATCCGTTCAAATTGACAGAGGAGTAATATGTTAATTATTAAATTAAATGATTTTTGTCAAAGTATTTACCATGTTATCCAAAGATATTCTGGTTTACAGGACAGTGAGAGCTATATAATTTAGAATTTTTACAAAGTTAGTAAAAATATTTCAAAATCAGATAAATTTAAAAATGTATTAAAAAAATTCTTGTACGAAATAAGTCCTTGCCAATAAATACTTTTATTTTATTGCGAAGCTTCCAACGCCATCTGTGTTTTTACTCTCGAACCGGTAAGAAGATTAACAGGAAAATGTTGGATGAGAAAACGTTAGCGGTTGTATAGGAACCTTCTTTTTAGCCAGCACGCGAACCCTTTTTAAAGAATTGTCAATAAACTAGAAAGTTTTCTGATCTTACAGTCTCCTGTTATATTTCACATGAAACACTTATTTTTAATATTTTCTGCTTTTCCGTCGGATGTTGACAGTCAAACTAATTAATTTATCGAATAACCCAACTGCTCCAAGCCAGTATGCCAGAATGGCATCTCCAATCAGGGAATGCTGCTGGGCTGATGGCAGTGGGAAAGGGAAGGAGACGGGGAGAGGAAGTTGGTGAAGCACCTGGTTATTCAGATCTAGTCAGCAAACATGGCTAAAGCCGCTTCAAGGAACGTTTAAATTGTGAATGGTGGTCTTACACCAGTACGATACGAGAGTATCTTCCACTCTGTATCTGTATGAATACTTTATATTATTTTGAATGAATAAATTGTAAAATAACATATCTTAAACAAATAAAATTTCCTTGCGTATGCTGGGATTTGAATACTGCACAATAATCCCATATGTTTACAATAATACGACACCGTTCGGAGCCAGTAAGGTTATGGCTTTCCCAATTCGGTAGTACCCCAATTCCACAATATTGTGAGAATAAAAGTAGAGGGGAGAGAAGGAGATGTAGAAGAGAAAGGCTGGTAAGTACCTGTCTATTCAGATCTGGTAACCAAACACGACTAAAGCCATTTAACATTTCGATTCTAAATGGTGGCCTTACACCAGGGCGGCACCTACTACTCTAAAACGTGCCCCAAACATACTATTAATTATTCTAAAACCTTCAGTTTTCATAGGCTTTCCCGTTTTGTAAAACAAACCACTTAATATAAATATTTTAAGAAGGTAGGTACTAAAAGTTTTGGAGAAATTAATAAATAGAATTCGTTCGTTTAATTCAAATCTCCATTCAACAAACTACAAACAAATCCATATGACGTTTAAATAATCGTGTTTTTTAGATTAATGTGATAGTTGATTATTTTTTAACGGACCATACTAAAACATGTCAAATTAATATAATAACCGCCTATACAGTCTATACATTCAGCTCACAGCTATAAAAGCGTTTTCCACGACGTAATCTGCTTAATGTAAGTCGATAGAATATTTATTTACTTCCGAGCAATGACGTTACAATATATATTATACAGACGCGCTGCAGAAATCTTAAAGTGGCAATCAAAAAGAACGTCAATTGTATTACTTCCGATTTCGTAGTTTTACGACTACACTGTCACGCGTCGCGCAAAGCCATTTGCTACCTCTAAATAAATTGTCATAAATGTTGCAAAATTCGCTCTTGTGAGATAATTAGTCTTTTAATTACTCGCCGATAACAAGTCTCAAATAATGGAACTAAAATAGTTATTTGTCAAACTATATTACAAATATTCTAAACATTGTTATTTTCTAGTTTACCTTATCCATTTTTTCATCATTCAACAAATAATATCCTACAATGTATTGGTAAATCTTTTAGAGACCCACGTTTGTGTAGTTGTGTATTAGATGCATAAAAAATACGAATATTTATCTTTTAGCGCTTGAAGTTTGGACGTAAATTATTTTTTTTGGTAATTATTCGGAATCGCTGGACAAGGATTATATGAAATATTTTTAAATAAAACCTTCTGATTTACCTTAATTACTATAAAAGGAATCTGACTGCATTTGGGATATTTTTAATTTTAGCATTTTAATTTTTAATTGAGTAAATCGAAAATTCACTTTCGTTGTATGGGATGACAGCTGGAATGATTTCTGTTGATAAAATTTTCTTTTGTTGATTTGCTGATACGAGTGGCTATATTTTTTACCATGTGCAAATACTAGGTAGGTACTATTTAAGCCAAACTCGAAAAATAAAATAAAGATATTTTGGTATGTTTTATGGGTAAAATTCGGTTTATGGGAGTAACTCGAATAACCGAAATTGAACTTGATTTAGACTAATTTAGGGCTGGGGAATCCGAATCTGTAAGAATTAGGTGGGGGTCGGCACTATTAACTGAGTTATAGGGTTTTGAAATTTCGTACGCGATACATAAAAACCATGTTTTATTTATCAATTATGACATAATAAAATCAAATTAGTGACGATTTATTAGTCTCACATTTCAGAAGTGCCAACCAAAAAATAAAAAGTGTTGCCATATAATGATAATATTTTTTTACAAAATAGGTTAGGTTTTTAGTTTGGGTTAGAGTAGGCAGAAGAACATGGGAAAAAGGTATTATAATTAAATCACAAACCAGTCTATACAAACCTAGCGTAGCCCACAAACTACTTTAAAACTGGGATATAACTCTAAAGGGGACGCGAGCAGGCGTTATTAAAGGGGCATTTTTTTGTAACAGGAAATACCATGGAAAAAGGTATTAGAATTAAATCACAAACCTAGCGTAGCCCACAAACTATTTGAAAACTGGGATGTAACTCTAAAGGGGACGCGAGCAGGCGTTATTAAAGGGGCAATTTTTTGTAACAGGAAATAACATGGAAAAAAGGTATTAGAATTAAATCACAAACCAATCTATACAAACCTAGCGTAGCCCACAAACTATTTGAAAACTGGGATGTAACTCTAAAGGGGACGCGAGCAGGCGTTATTAAAGGGGCAATTTTTTGTAACAGGAAATAACATGGAAAAAAGGTATTAGAATCAAATCACAAACCAGTCTATACAAACCTAGCGTAGCCCACAAACTACTTGAAAACTGGGATATAACTCTAAAGGGGACGCGAGTGGGCGTTATTAAAGGGTCATTTTTTTTGTTATAGAAAATCACAGTTAGGTTAGGTTATATATATATATATATAAATTTAATATTTACAAGATTTTAAATAATAAACTACAAATCTGGCAAATGATATTTAATTTTCTGAATTTTCCATGCATTGATATTATTATTATATGGCAACACTTTTTATTTTTTGGTTGGCACTTCTGAAATGTGAGACTAATAAATAGTCACTAATTTGATTTTCTTATGTCATAATTGATAAATAAAACATGGTTTCTATGTATCGCGTACGAAATTTCAAAACCCTATAACTCAGTTAATAGTGCCGACAGAAATAGTTAATATTGGATTATTGTAGGTTAGGTTCGATTATTATAGGCTAGGTTACTATAGTTTAGGTTAAATAAAACAATAATTATAATAATACCTAAATATAAATAATTTAAGTTTTTAAGTAACATAGAAATATTTTATTTTTCGAGTTTGGCCAAAACAGTACCTAACTAGAATTTGCATTCTGAAATGATTCAAATTCTAGCTACTCGTATGTATTCTAGCTACTACTACCAGAGAAAATGTCATCAACAGAAATCATTCCAGCTGTCATCCCATACAACGAAAGTGAATTTTCGATTTACGTAATTAAAAATTAAAATGCCAAAATTAAAAATATCCCAAATGCAGTCAGATTCCTTTTATAGTAATTAAGGTAAATCAGAAGGTTTTATTTAAAAATATTTCATATAATCCTTGTCCAGCGATTCCGAATATTTACCTTTTTTTTAATCATTCTAGAAAAATAAAATATAAAGTACAAACACAATACGTTATAAATTATGGTAAAATTTCGATCGCGCTGGCCTCGCTTATTATGAATATTTTTTAGATAAAACCTTTAGATTCACCTTAATTACTGTACGACACAACTTTTTGCATTCGGGGCGGTGGAAAATATTGCAATAAAAATTTCAATTACGTAAAATTAAAATTAGCTTTCGTTTTGTGAAACGAGACCGTCCATTTTCAAACGTTATTGTGAAATGTCATTTTGTTTTGTTGGTATTTCTGTTATTATAGAACGAAACGAACGGTTAAAAGTGGCTAGAAACATAATCGCGCGGGCGTTTTTTTTAATGTTAAAAAATTCCGTCAAATTAGTATTTACCTAATATGCATGCATTGTGTGCGTTGTGATTGAATTTTATTAGCTGGATTTTATTTTTTTACGTTCAAATTTTATTTAAGTTAACTATATCTGCGATGTTGAGCTGTAACATGGTTTGTGTAACATGGTTTATGATGAAAAAGAAAATGCCCCCTTTATACCGCCTGCTCGCGTCAAGGCAAGAAAAACATCCCAGTTTAGAGAAGCAGTTTTTTTTTACGCTAGGTTTGTGTAACATGGTTTTTGAGATATATATATATATATATACCATGTTACACAAACCTAGCGTAGCCGCTAAACTAATTGGAAACTGGGATGTTTTTCTTGCCCTGACGCGAGCAGGCGGTATTAAGGGGACACTTTCTTTTGAATCACAAACCATGTTACAAAAAACCTAGCGTAGCCGCTAAACTACTTGAAAACTGGGATGTTTTTCTTGCCTTGACGCGAGCAGGCGCTATAAAGGGGGCACTTTCTTTTGTATTACAAACTTAGCGTAGCCGCTCAACATCGCAGATATAGTTAACTTAAATAAAATTTGAACGTAAAAAAATAAAATCCAGCTAATAAATTTCAATCACAACGCACACAGTGCATGCATATTAGGTAAATACTAATTTGACGGAATTTTTTAACATTAAAAAAAACGCCCGCGCGATTATGTCTCTAGCCACTTCTAGGCGTTCGTTTCGTCCTATAGTAACAGAAATACCAAGAAAACAAAATTACATTTGACAATAAACAAATAAAGTTTGAAAATGGACGGTCTCGTTTCACAAAACAAAAGTTAATTTTAGTTTTACGTAATTGAAATTTTTATTGCAATATTTTCCACCGCCCCGAATGCAAAAAGTTGTGTCGTACAGTAATTAAGGTGAATCTAAAGGTTTTATCTAAAAAATATTTATAATAAGCGAGGCCAACGCGATCGAAATTTTACCTAAATTATTATATACCAGCGCAGACTCGTGAAAAATCACGGGATATTATAATTTAAATTTTGAAAAAGTCGATAAAAATTGTATTATCAGTGGGTTTATCGTCTGTCTTACTTTATCGTCTGTCTGAATTCTTCAAACAAACAGTTTCAACATTCAAAATGACAATTAAATTCAAAGCAAATCCGCGGCCCAGAGTTCATTAAACCAGGCACACAGACACACAACCGAAATTAGTTTATTTTTTTATTTTTAAATAAAATCACTTTATGTGTTTTTACCTTGTCGTATGTACATTTCACTAGGGAGGTGTTTGTGTTATGTTGAAGCGAGTGGTGAGTATAAACTGGTTGAGAAAGGCTACGAATTTTTCAATAAATTACGGGTTGTTAAGTGATTGCTTTTAACAGAATAAAAATACTACCGATCTGTTGTTATTTCAACGAGTGGTGTAATCAGAAATTCTATTAAAGGCACACAATTTGAAGACATTCCCAATATTGCTCGAATATTCGAAATTGAAACTGTACAGAAATTAAATAAAGAATTGTCAATAATTTCCAGATGATCATAATGGTGTATCTAGAAAATGAATTCGCCACTGGGATTTGAACTCGAGAACGCTACGCAGGCGAACGCAATAACTACACTAACCACTAAGCTATCGTTTCACCTACTGTTATATTATTCAATACAGACTAGGAACACAAGACAAAATTTAACATTCTTTTGCAAAACATACACAACTAACTATCAGACACACTCACTAACCAATAAGATGTATGATCTTTTTGTTATTTTTCATATATTTTTTTATTATAGCCACTATTTAAACATTGTTTGTGCATAAAAGGCGTCAAATAAACGACTTAACTTTTTTATTCAAAATTCTAAGCTCTAAATTCGACTGTTGCGAACTTTTGCAACACATAAACTTACGAATAACTACAATAACAACACGACAAAATACACTATTCCACTGCAACATACATAAGCGCAATTACATTGCGAACTCGCCAATACAACGGTTTCACGCTATGGGAAACCAATACTTGATGGTGATGTCGATTATATTTAATATTAACTTTGCAAATTTTGTGGATCTCGTAAAAGATTTATTTCAACACTATTCCTAAGTGGAAGTTGAATTTTTATAAACCAGTCAATTCGCTGTATTTTTTAATTTATATTCTTGCTCTTTTTATTTTTGTTTCTTTCATATATTATTTTTTAATGTAATTTTATTTTTATTACTTCTTTCTCATGTTTGAAAATTGTATATCATCAAAATTGTACCACCTACATGTAAAAGCCCTCTGAGCGTTAAATAAATAAAATATGATATTAAATATATGTATAGTAATTTATATTTCTTAGTCTGCTTCACTAGGGTGACCTGTGA
The DNA here is from genome assembly GCA_026573805.1 of Hesperophylax magnus. Taxonomy (NCBI): domain Eukaryota; kingdom Metazoa; phylum Arthropoda; class Insecta; order Trichoptera; family Limnephilidae; genus Hesperophylax; species Hesperophylax magnus. Next base: position 13,499,657 of record JAIUSX010000121.1, read on the forward strand.
TGAGGCAAACTAAAGTTATTCATTTCTGTTTTATTAGTTTTCAATGTCGTTTTTAATGTTTATAACGAGTTTTTTCGTTAATCTCTTTCAGCCATTCAAATTTTAAATTCGGTTTATATCAGGGGGAAGGATATTGTGGAGTTTCGTCGCAAAATAAATATAATTTCTTTGTCCGAATGTGGTTTTATAACCTGGAATATTTTTTATATCATTGTGATTTTACCTTGTTTGATGATTACGCTATATTTGAGATTCAGGATTGAATAGTTTCAATACTATATTTGTTGTACATTTGATACATCCAAACTATTGAAAAATTCAATCGAAGGTGTTCTTATGGGTACTTTCAGTATGGTCTTTATGATTCCTTTTTGAATTGTGTTATGTTTTTTTTTAATTGCCGGTAACCCGGGCGTTTACTGAAATAAGATTATTATATACAAACAAGTAAGTAACCCGCCTCATTGGAGATTTCTGTTCTGGGATACTTAGATACAGCAGTTCACCAACCTATAATTCCATATTTAATACGAGAATGACATAAAGCGTAATAGATTTTTTTTCATGTCGTTTTTATTTACTACATTTCTTAGTATTTTTAAGAAATATATAAATTTTTTAAGCTTTTCGGTGATACCTTTGATATGTAGGTCCCATCTAAGATTTTTATGAAGACATATTTTATGCTTTGTGATTTTTCTATAATTGGGCATTGGGATTAAACATTATTTATATTGCATTCGTGTAATTTTAATTCGAGTGATTTTACTGGTTGGCCCCCTGAGTTCATTTAAAATGTTATATATTTAGTTTTGCTTATATTAAGGGTAAGTGAGTTAATTTTCAGCCAATTTGTCAGGATGCTTTAGGAATGAGATTAGAGTATTTTCAATTGTTTATTCGTCTATTATCTTGTAATTATGAGAGGATTTTGCATTATGTAACTTCATTAATGATCTTCCATTATTTACAAGAGTTGTTATTAATTTCGTCTATTTTCTTCATATAATAGTTTTTTTTGACATTACGTATGACATTTTTGCAGATATTTCTGTATCTTTTGTAATATCGTAGTAGTTTAACTTTTTTATTTTTATTTATTTAAATTTGGGGGTACTATTAATTTCAAATAATTTATGGAATTAAGCGTAATCTACACCAGCACTTCATTGAATCCTGCAAATTACAGTGGCGTTGGTAATGTAGGAATGGTGGTCTTACACCAGGGCGATACTGAGAGAATCCTCCACTCTGGAACTTGCCGCAAGTATACTTTATATTATTTTAAATGAATAAATTGTGAAATATCACAAATTAATCAAATAAAAATTTGCTTGCGCACGCCAACACTTTTTATTTTTTGGTTGGCACTTCTGAAATGTGAGACTATTAAATAGTCATTAATTTGATTTTCTTATGTCATAATTGATAAATAAAACATGGTTTCTATGTATCGCGTACGAAATTTCAAAACCCTATAACTCAGTTAATAGTGCCGACCCCCACCTAATTCTTACAGATTCGGATTCCCCAGCCCTAAATTAGTCTAAATCAAGTTCAATGTCGGTTATTCGAGTGACTCCCATAAACCGCATTTTTTCCCTAATATTGTTTCATATTTATCAGTTTAACGTTATTTCATGTTTTAAAAACATTGTGTATATTTTGCTCACTAGGTATATTCTGTTCTTATAATCCGTGTAAAAGCCTATCCGGGTAAAACTAAATAAAATAAAATACTTAGTTTGAAAAAAAAACATTTTTGGTGTTTTATCCTTATAAGTTTTCAAGTATACAGGAGGAATCGGCGTGGAAGCCTTTGCTCTTCTATAAAAATATTTCCAACATTTAAATAACTACGAAAGTAAAAATAGTAATTCCGTGAACAGCGAAGAGTGATAGATCTCGCTTCCAAAATAAGTATGATTCGAATTTTCTCATATCTAATAAATCCAAACCAAATTTTCCTCGATGCACCACTTCGTGTCACCTGGCCGGAAATATGGCCACCGACAGTAACATTAGATGGCGATAAGGTTTGAATTCCCACTTAACACCAGCCGTGTGTTTTGATTAATGCAAGAAAAAATATCAAAAAAATATTTCTAGCACAAATATTTAAATTTTTATATTCATTTTCTAAAGAATTTAATTTGCCACATTATAAAATAAACTTTTAAGTAGGAGATTTGAACTTAAAAGTAGTTTTTTATAGGCCTGATACTTCATTTTTTTCTGGCCTTTTAAAAAAACTTCTCAAAATGCTCCATTATTTCAAAGACTATTCATCTGCTAGGTAGGTAACATGATTTTGAAAAAATGCGAATAAGAAAGTCCAAATAAACACGACGATATCATATTTGAAAAAAAAATCTTTCCTCTGCCATTAACACGGCTACCATCTTTAAAAGGAACGGAACGTATAAACAAATGTACAAACAAATAAAATGCGAAACGATCGAGATAAAATAGGAAATCGTTAGCTCAGACACTAAATGTATTTTTTAACTTTGAATTTAAAAAAATCTTTTTTTTAAGTCTTTTAAATTAAACAGTAAGGGTGCGCCTTCTTATTCTACTTTCGAATTGGACACAAGGGTTCAGCCGGAAAATAAAGAAGCGAGCAAATTTGGGGTTCGCCATTCCAAAAGGGAGAAGAGAGATCGGCTGTTTCCAATGGGAGGTTCTGGCCCAAATCGCGGGCGCCTGCGTCGCCGATGTTTAGAGCCTTAGCGAACTTGGTTCGTGGTGGCCGCGTTTACTGCTATACTTCCACTCTCATAGCTACATCCCCTAGGCTTCCTAGCTACCCCTCAACCCCCATCCTTACCCACCTCAACCAACAAACCCCCTTCTCATAACGATCCATAGAATCCACACACCTCAAGCTTTGTTTACATCTGCACTATTTATATTTGATCACAACCGTTCGCGTGACTTTTCATTCTACAACTTGGAAAGATTTTCTAAATCAAAGTTAATTAAACGATGGCGCCAATAGTTCTGTTTTTCATAACGATCGCGGGTGATATGGTGGCAGAAAATTTTCTGCATATAAACTGTGATATGATAACTAGTAGAGAGCTATTAGAACGATTTTAAACGTGAACATGAATGAAACATGGGAATAGTATAGTTGATCATGCATCCTCATCATAGTTCCGAAGACGGGGTAAGAATATGTTCTAGTTTTATCTTATATTATTCAAGTATAAATACTGCGGTAATGTTTGAGAGGTTAGTTTTACCAAAACAACCCCTCTCATTTCGCTTATATTGATTAATACTCTTACCGCTAGTTTGAGGTAATGCAAGCTTTGATAAGTAGGTTAATATGCAATGCTGTTTGTTAATTTGTTTATTTAATTTGGGATAGCAAAACAAATATTGATTTCCGAAATGAATAAGTTGTCAACTTTTCTTGTAAATGATTTAAACTTCCGATAAAAGTAGTTTTATTTTCACGAATTAAAAGATTAAACAAATTTATTTAACACCACTGTACTTACTCACTTATATCTGTATTAATTTTTTTTTAAATATATATGGAATTTATAAATCTTAATTTAAAATCGAACAAAACACAATCACATAAAAACACATAGTTTGGTTTGTACGACTTAATCTTCTGATTCATCCCAACCAGTCTAGGTGAGTAATATATTTATGGTCTAGAATATTCATAGCAAGGTTGCCAATTCGTGGAGAGTTCCCCAAAGTGCGGGGAATTTGTAAGATTTTTAAAAAATTAGGTTTTTTTCGGGGAGAACCATTTTGTGGGGAAAATACGGGGATTTTAGAAAATTTTTGCTTGGACCATGTTGAAAAATAATATTTTTAATAATTATTATGAGATCGTATTGTTTTTCATATTATTTCGCAGCATTTTCAAGAAAAGTTTATTTTTGTAGCCTAAACGAAAGAGAAAATGCTGATTTTTTCATACCTTGCGGGTATTTTAGAACATATGCATTGGCAACACTGGTCCACATTCTAATTAGAACCGATTTACAAATGAAGGTTTTTAAATACCGGTAAATTGTTTATGAGGTGCGATGATGGGTGTATTTTGGAACTTTGGTTCAATGAAATACCATTAGAGATGCTAATATTTTCCCAAGTGTTCCTCAATGTTAAAAGCAGGAATGTTAAGAATAAATACCGTCTCGACTCCCATACAAAATACTGCGCCACTTTAAAAAAAAGTAGGTAAGTTTTTGAGACTTATGACTGGTGACGTCAGTGGTCACATCCATAGATTTGGTGCGTTTTCCGAAAAAATATTTTAACTATTCAATTGCGAGTGGTGAAAGATCGACATTTAGGATCGAATCGCTGCTTGATATGACTTTAGCCTGTTTGGTGCCCAGATTTGAATAGCTGCGTATGTCTCCACCTTCGTATTTCTATTTTCCTACCCCTCCCTGATACCTTCAGCCTCAAAAAATATACCTCCAATTGGGGGGTGCCATAGTCTCACAGGTCCTGACGGTTGAGACCAATTAAAAAATACATTTTGACTTTCAAATCCTTCAATTAAAAACTATAACATAAAACCTTGCATTTCCATCATACGAGTTTACGTAAAAAAAATACCAAGAGAAAACTACTTACTGAAATCTCGAGAACCTTATATTTTCTTTGCTTGGCAGCTATTCTTCTTTTGTGTTGTATTCCAATGTACGAATGTACCCATTTTCAGCTCTTGAATACGAATGCTCATCTCACAGAATCGAGGTACAGGTCACTGTTGAGGTATTTACTACAATACGTTGTTCACAATATATCTATACGGGCTATTAGTAATGAAATATGCATATGTACCCCTTTTCTGGGTAGTTCATATGTACGTTTTATTGAGAAATACGTATATTCTAAACGATATTTATTATTTTAGAATCATACTAGCAAGTTATACTACTCAGTTTTACTAGAACATAAATATTTTTTTCCCCAATCACAATTTGAAAAATAAGTAACAAACAAAAGAGATTCTTATTTTTGATGTTAATTGTATTTTTCTAATGCTACGTGTAAATACGCGAGCCGAACTGCCGAACTCAACCTCAACTTATGGAAAAGGAACCAAGCAACCGCACACGGCACGTAACGCCGCTTGCAGTTGCTTCGTTCCTTTCCCGTAATTCGTGGCTCAGTTTGCGTTCAGGTTCGCAAATGTATACGTACCATAAGCTGCATATCTCAAAACGAGAATGATGTTGCGATCTAAGAATAGTTGCGTTGACCTAGAAACTTCTGACAGATGGATCCGTACAATTTTCAAACATTCGAGATTTTTATTGCTTCATGTAAATAGATTTTTAGCTTTGTTTTAAAGATTTTATCATAATTTCCGTGATCTTGGTGGAATGCTTTCAAATTATCAACTGTCTAGAGTCTGAAGTCTCGTTTATATGCGACTATTGATATAGCTACGTTACAATTATTGCTTCTAGTGACGATATACAATACCCTACTTTATAAACATTATTTCAAGATTTTATTCCTTTTATCCTTTGTAAGTTTGTTTAATTTTGTTGTTTTTCTGCCACTGAAAACATCACAAGAATTCCTTACCGTATTGAACCATCAGTTTACACTCCTCATAAAAGCAATTTGTGTCGGTTTTCTCCTCGATTAGCTTAAATTCCACTTTATTGAGAGAAAATCAGTTGGGCGACAAAATTCACTTACACTGAGTACCGCAATCTACCCCAACCCCTCAATAGGTTTCCGAGTAACAAAGAGAAAGACTTTTTGTGTCCAGCAGTTTTCAAGGAATGAAATACTAAATGCTTTTCTATGTTGTGGTTTCTATCGGAAAATTGAAATGTTTGAAAAACTCCTTTGAGGGACATCTGAGTCAACGCTGAACTAGTCTAGCGTGGTTATTGTTAAATGCTTCAAACTAGATACCTTGCCAAGCGTTGTTATTTGTCAATTACTAGGTTTTACAATTGTCTCCTATGAGTGGTTGGTAAACATATTAAAAATATGGAATTTTGTTTGCTCATTCAAAAGAAAACTTCTTCAAGCGTTCTATTATGTTTTGATTGACGTATAATTCCCCATTCCTTCAAATGAAGCACAGATTTGATTAAAATCTATGTTTGGAATGAAAATATTAATATGTTTGCAAACCCACACGGAGAAAACCTGCTGATATAAAATATTGCTAATATATTAACAATCTAGCCAAATTATTCGCATTTCTGCTAAAAACGGGACTGCAGGCCTTGAATGAATGAATTGACAGATTTCCTAACAAACTGTTGGTAAAACTCGAATATGGCATTTGGATGTCGAAAAGCGTGATCATAAAAAAAATTATATTGTAACATTTCGTCATTTTATTTACACGTGTTCCTATATATATTGCGAATAGACTAATATTTTATTAGGAAATGGATTGCAATCACGTTTTTAACCGGATTTTAAAACATCAACATTACTCATTTTTTCACGGTGCATGTTTGGTTCGGTTGGAGTTTGTTGTTTTCGTTTTGTTATAGCGGTATACTGAATCATGTTCTAATCACAAACCTGTCGAGATTTTATTCATACGTTTTTAAAATTATTTTACACCGCAAGCTGCCACAATATTCCTATAATTTATAACAGTGATATATATTTATAGGTTCACACCTTGGCCCAATCTTATTTATCTTATTTATAAATGATCTTACAAAAAAATTTCATGATGTACCTATCTTACTTTTTACTGATGACCTCAAAATTTACAAAATACATTGCATTGAAAAATTCTTCAAGACAATATCAACAAATTATTAATTTATGGAATGAAAAGACTTTACTTAAATTTCTCAAAATGTCAAATAGTTAGATTTTCTCGAATAAAAAATCCAGTGATTTTTTATTAAAACATTGATAACAATGCTCTTGAGACATTAAAACAAAACAAAGGCATCACTTTTCAAATCAAATCTTTTATTTATTAACCACATAACAGAAATCTCTAATAAAGGCTTAAAAAATTTTGGATTTATAACTAGGCTAATCGGTAATTTTAACAATATAAAGTGTATTAAATTGTTATATTTTGCCTATGTAAGAAGTCAACATGAGTATAATTCTCCTGTCTGAAACCCACATTATAATATACATGTACTGTTGAAAGAATACAAAACAAATTCTTACGTTTTATAAATTTTAAAATGGGTATTCCAGCAATTATTTTGAACTACAACACTCTGTTAAATTATATGAATATGCTCAAATTGTCAGACAGAAGAATTTCACTAACTTGGAATTTATGTATAAAATTCTAAATGATTTAGTTGATAGTTGATAGAATTGATAAGCTTCATAAGCTTAAATTAAAAACAAGATCAGACCCAAAACACTACCTTGGGGCACACCAAATCTTATGTCACGTGGCTGGCTAGTTTTGTTACCAATTTTTACAATTTATTTTCTAATTTTTTTGTGACTTTTGAATAATCATAATTCTTAATCTGTGATCCCTATGTTGTAAAGTTTTTTAAGAAAATACTTGTGGTTTATGGTGTCAAAGGCTTTTCAAAAATTCATTTCATAGTTGAATCTAGATTTTTTTTTAAAGTTATTTATATCTAGGGCAATGGTGTCAGATGTACCTTGATTTTTCCGAAAGCCAAATTAATTTTGTAAGTAATATTTTTCAAGACAAAATTTAGTTATTTTAACTATTCTTTAATAGTTATTAATATAATATAGTGGTAATTAATTATTTGTTTTTTAACAGTTTCCATATTTTTGATATGGTATTCAGATGTGTGATTGGTCGTAGTTATTAATATTCCTTTGATTACCAGATTTATACACTGATATTGCTGTGCCTAGTTTAAGTAATGATGGGAATAAGCTTTCGTTAGTGTATATATTTATTAGAAAATGAATGGGATCAATGAGTTTATCTGCTCGATGAGTATTTTATTTTTAAAATTAGATAAGATATGAGTTAATTCACGTTTGGTAGTAGGTTTTAAGGAGAACATGTTTCTTAAAGACGTGGTAGGTGCGGTAGAATTTTGGCTTAAAAATTGAGGTATGTGTATTTTGTTGGCAAATTCGGAGCCTACGTTGGCAAAGTATTCATTAGCACAATTTAATAATAGGTTCTCATCTCTGTGTAGGGACATTTTTTCATTTTCCGTTTCAATTATATCGATTTGTTTACCTCTGTTGTGTTTTGTATTAGTTCTTTAATTATTTGCCATATACGTTTTGTGTCATTTTGAAAGAATCGTTAATTTGGAGCAAATATTCCTGTGGTAATTTAAAAATTATTTGGGATAGATTGTGTGGATTTTTTTTTAATTGTTGGTGAAGAAAAACATGTCATTTGAAGCTAACTGTATTCCTGCAGCATCAGCTACTCTTACTAATATTTCTGATGGTTTGTAGTGTTCTTGAACAGGAATCCCAGTTATTTCGATGTAGTCCGTTTTAAGTTGGTATTCTAAATCAGCAATTCTTAGTTTTCTATTTTACCCACCAATTTTTTTGTTATTTATGAGTCCCATCTCAATTTTTTTATTTCATTGTATCTAAGTTCAAGTTCACGCACTGAACTTCTTTGTGTTATCAGTGTTGCTGCAGGTAGCAAGTAGCACTATCCTTGGCGTATACCTTTAATCTGAAATAACGAAAATGGTAACCTTGAATAGTTTAATCAATTTAAAACTTTTGTAATTATATGTTGCGTTCAGAAATGCCCATCACACTACATTCATTTAGGTAAATCGTCTCGAATCGAAATAAATATATTTATGGTCTACCGTTGTGTCAGACGTCACAGTGAGAATTGTCTTTATGGACTTCAAATTAAATATTTAAAATCAAGATTAATAGCTGATAATCACACTAGCTTTGTAGCAAACACTGCCACTTTCATTAGCATATCACTGTTTAAATATTTTAACTCGGTTTGCTTTCTTTTTACTAAATTGCTTAAATAAGGTGATGTAAAAATCAGCTGTTGTTATTTTCAATTTTTTTTAGCAAAAGTTTTTTTTTAACACTTTGAATGTTAGTGTTGCTGTAAGAATTAATTAATATTATGTGTATTTACTCAGGTTCAGCTTTTGTTGTTAATTCGTGAATATTTTAGAAAAATTATTTAAAATACAAATCATGAAAAGAAAACGATATTTTGAAAAAACTCTCGAAAACATTACCAATTTTTTTTAACTGTAGATTCTACATTCGTCCAAGAATGGTAGATACTCTTAGTATCGTCCAAGTGAAAGTCCATGATTGATTTGAAATTGATTTAGTCCGTTCTATTATGTTTAGTGACCAGATCTGAATAGTTAATTATCTGACGGCCGGCGTGGTCTAGTGGTATACGCTTTTGACTACAGATCCGAAGGTCGCGGGTTCGAACCCGGCGTGCGCAAATAAATTTTATTTGATTAATTTGTGTTATTTCACAATTAATTAATTTAAAATAATATATAGTATATTTGCGGCACGTTCCAGAGTGGAAGATACTCTCAGTATCGCCCTGGTGTAAGACCACCATTCAGAATTGAAACGTTGCTTGAAATGGCTTTAGCCGTGTTTGGTGACCAGATCTGAATAGCCAGGTACTTCCCCACCTTCCTCTTCCCCATCTCCCTCCCCTCCCCAATACCCTCAGCCTCACAACATACCCCAATTGGGGATGCCATAGTCTCACTGGCTCCAGACGGGAGCAGTTGGGACTCTTGTGCGGTATTACTGTAAAAAAAAAAAAAAAGTTAAATACTTATGTTCATCTATGCTTACCTTCTATACTGCCTTAAACCTCACTACTTACCCCAAATGGGGTTGAATAGTCCCATTGGATTCGGCAGTTGGGACTCGATTTTGAACATTTAAAAATATGTACAAACGCGTATATAATATATTTTATTATGTATACTCAAGAGCAGCTTGTTTCACACAAAATTTCCACTATCTAAAAATAAAACCCTTTTAGACGACAAGCAAATATTTTTAAATCTTGTAATATTTCTCGACTGTTAGAATAACATAAGGTTTTATTATATTTACTCAACAAACAATGTTAACGACTTAGCAACAAAAATATTACTTTTTACCACCTCTATATACGAAAAAACTCATATTTGTAGAAAAGTGTCCTCTGTCAGTATAACAAAGACCACTTCTCAAATATAAATATTTAATCAGTAATGGCAACGTGATATAAAATAAGAACAAGAAAATTTATCTCAGACTGACTGAGCAATAATATTTTAACGAGTTAATGCCTTAAGTCAAGATATCGAACTGTCAACACGCAACAGCTGATTTAATTCTAATGGTTTTCTCGAGTTTCCAAGCAAATATTAATTTAATGATGACGTAAACGTAAATAGAGGCTATAAAAAGTTAAATAATAACCAACCTACCCATTACTTTAATATTAGTACACAAGTAGGTACATAATATTGTACAAATTAAAAATTCATTAGTAGTCCAGTAACCCTATATATCAGTCCACGCGTCGAATCCGGTAGAACTGATTTTTTACTGATGTTCTGATGATGTTGGCCAAATGATCCTCCAAGTTTTCGACCTTGAGCACAAACATTATCAAAAATCCAAAAAATCGCCCAATTTTCTATCTTTCTCCAGTTTTTGGTGATTTTAAACCAGAATGACTAGTTGTCGGCTATAATTATTATTAAGTTGTACGTTTTCAAAGACTAATATGTTAAATTTTAAAATTTATTTTTAAACTTGACAAATTTTGAAAAATGTATTTTGGAAACTATTGGATCTAGGCTCAGTTCTGGGCTCAAATTTTAGCAAATTTAGTAAACTTTTTAAACGAGCGTGCTTTTAATTATAATCAAAAACTAGTTCTTCATGGTTAAAATCGCCAAATACTGAAGAAGCTTAGAAAATTTTGTGGTTTTTTGGATTATTGACAATGTTGCGTCCGGTTCTCCAGGTCGAAAACTTTGATTCATTATGCCAACATCATAAATACCTCAAAACAAATCAGAATTAGCGGATCTGACGCAAGTGTCCCCCACCCCTTTTTAGGCGACAAGGTTACTGGACTATAGGTACGCATGGACCATTTTTTTCCTTAACGTTACATTTCACCATGGAATTCCACATGGTAAATAAACCATGAATGAATCCGTATCTTCAATTTATATTTATTGTCGCAATAGCTTCCACGAAGATAAGCCGACGAAACTCGATAAATTACTTTCAGTGATTCAGGGAAGAACATTAAATGAGGTTGAATCAATAAAGTTATTTGCTGGAATTTGGTTCTATTTCCTCTCTCAAGTCTTCTGTAGATTATTTCATTGCCTGCCAGGTTGCATTGGAAGCACAATAGTAAGAGGTCGAGATGTGTCGTATAGAATAACGTATTGAGAATGAATTGAGTCCTTCGAAAAAATTCTAACCATGGCGTGAAATGTTATTAAATGTTTTGAAATAAATATTGATAGTTTTAAAAAACTTCGATGACAAATTGCTCAAAATTTAAAAACTTTTTCTTGCTCATATTTCTAATGAGATCTACTATCATCGTAGCACTGTGGTCTACGCACGTCACTTTTACGAGTAGTAGATTCAATTCCCGCGTATCGTATAAATAACGGAGAAAACTTACTGATAAAATATTGCTAATTTATTAAAAATCTGCCCAAATTATTCGTATTTCTGTTAAAAACGGCACTGCAGGCCTTTAACGAATAAATTGACATATTTGTATTTATCAGGAAAAGAACATCTTTAATATTAGTAAACTTAAAATAAAATACATTCGTTTGATGATTCGTTAAATCAATAATTCAGAATTTTTGTTAGTGCACCTCTAAAAGCCTTATCACTACTCTTGTTCCAACTTTTTACATTAAGTTTGAAGATAAGACATTAAGATTTTTTGTAAATGATATTTTTTATTCTAACTGGAAGAATGTTGAAAATGCTTGTCGAAAAATACCGTTGTATTGACGAAAAGCATAAATTCAATGGCTTCAAAGCTGTGGGAACGGTAAAGAACATTAGAGAATGATACAGTAAAATATGGAATTATTTTATTTATTTATTTATAAGCGTCATTATCAGTTTTTATGATATATTTAGACCCATCCTTTGAAATGTTCAATACAAGCGACCTTGTCTTTAATGAAAAATCGAAACATCCTGTATCAACAAATCTCGGTAAGCCATAAACGAGAGGGTGAAGTATGTATTGAATTCTTTCAATCATTTTTGTACGATGTGGACTGGCAGGATTCTTAAGAACTGGAATTCACTACTTCAGCGATGCAAAGATATCTTTTCTACAGATGGGAGTTCTTTAAATGTTCAGCTCCATAAAAGTGGCAACTGAAAGTGAGAGCATTTTGGTCTATTAGCTTCTGTTAAAGTTGCTATCGACATTATTCGATCTAGCTGCACGCAAGCTGGGATGTGATACTTTTTAACTCGAATGCGGGTGCAACAATAAACAAATACTCTATAATATTACAAATATGTCCAACTCCAGTAAAATAGTAGCAATATAAACAACTCCAGCCACTAGAGGCGCTTTTGTAGCGTAATGATGTTGAAATTCCCTTCAAGGGCGGCAAATTGAATTTATTTTGCACTCGGTGGCGGTATTTAGTGCTTTCTTATTTGTATTTTGATCAATATTGATTTAAAAAAGGTCCCAAAAATTAGATTCTTTCTGTGCAGTTTACAGATGTAATAATTACAAACAACAAAATCATTGCCAAATCGTTTTCAGGATGCCAAAAAAACTTGTAAGGTTAGTTGGTCAAATATAATATGACGTCATTAAATCCTAGCAAATAAAATGTTATTTATTTCAAACGAGTGGATTATACCATTGAAAATATAATTATAAACTTTTAGGTTAATTCAGCAAAGCTATGTTAGTTCCTTGCGGCATTCTGAATTCATGTTGAAGTTATAGATCATCGTCAATGTTGATGTTTTTGTAAAATGTGTTTTCATTATTGAATATATTGACATATAATATTGATTATTGAATATATTGACATATAATATTAATTATTGAATATATTGACATATAATACTAATTATTGAATATATTGACATATAATAGTAATTATTGAATATATTGACATATAATATTAATTTTTGAATATATTAATATATAATATATGTTATATTTGTTAGTATTCAAATTATTATAAATTATTTTGAAGTTTTTTGTAAATTTTTTCACAATTAAAGTATTTTATTACTCAAAACCATCAAAGATAGGTTAATTGCCATTTATCAGAAAAAACAGTAAGTTATTATATTATGTAGTTATACTTAATTCAATTTTTTTTTTAAATTTATTAACGTCAAATAAATAATTATTATTTCACATTAAATCCATTAAAATGATTAAATTAAATTAAATTAAAGTGCGAAAGAAAACCAATGCGCACAAATCATTCCCCTATGAGGCGCTAGTTTAGCATGCTGCCGTCGAGAATGTATGGGAAATTTCAAAAGTTTGAGGTATTATTAATATTATAGGGTATTTTCTTTAACTAATTGAACTTTAGTTTCTTAATGAAGCCTAACATGTTAAACTTGTCGTCCTTTCTTATCAACCGCCCTGTTTGCCAACGTGAATTTCTGTAAAACACACTACGTTATCCGACTACACCCTTGTATGGTTCCATGATAACTCAACACAGTGACAATTCAACACACTTTTAAAAAGTGATATAAAGTCATTAGAAACGAAGAAATTTTTTTTAACCTTACTAACCTAACCTAACCTACTTAACCCAGTTAATAAAGTTTTTGTTTCATCACTTTCCATGACTTAATATAACTTTTTAAAGATGTAATGAATTATCATTGTGATGATTTATCCGGTCACCCCTTGTTTATAGTATTCACTTTACCAAACCGAAATCTTGACTCGACCATTCGGCATTTCATCTGTCTCTAAATTTGTTCGTTACGTTCCGGTTCCGGTTTAAGACAAGTAATTCCCTAAAATAAAGTAGGAATCTTAACGACGTAAGTGAAAAACCGTGTACGAAAATATATGCCGCTTGCGATCCAGGTGTATTGGACAATGGACAGACCTACGGTTGAATTTGCCCTAACAAATATTCTAAAATAAAGTGAGAATATTAACGACGTAAGAGAAGAAAACGTGTAAAAAATATTCGGCACCTGGCTCAGCGTATAGGGAGGACCTATGAAGAATTCTTCGGAATTAATTAAAATGTGAGCCTCGAGCAAGCCCTCGTTGTTAGAGTCATTTGTCGCATTGATGGTGGCCGTATTGAATACTACCATTTTATCCCGCCTATGTTCGCATGATCCTTGTTCCTACTAAGAGCTGTCAAATATGGATAATCAGTGTTGAGGTAGGTACCTACCGGCCTGATAATTTGTTTGTTTAAATCAAGAATTGTCATTGAGATGGTGACATTTTTTTTAACAAATTGTACAATTGATCATTTGAAATTAAAAAAACATAATAATAATATCTGCGGCATATAATTAAGTAGGTAGGTATTTGAGTACTTAATAATCTTTTTGATTTTAGTGAAAATTTTAGTTTCGATTTAATAAATAAGAGAAAATCAGAAATATCCTCGTAGACGCGAGGTTTACTGTTCACAGAACGATTAGTTTATGTTTTATTGAGTAAATATATCATGGCTCATCCTCACTCTATAAATGCTGGCGTCCCACAGGGATCGGTTCTGTCTCCGACTTTGTTTTTGTTGCACATCAATGACCTTTTGACATGTGCACCGATTCATTGTTACGCGGATGACAGTACAGTTCATGATAGCTTTTTGTTTGACAAGCCCCCAAAGGGCACACAAACTCCAACGGCTCGGAGGGCTTTGAAGCAGAGAATGGACGGTTATCTCAAGAGTATTTCCTCCTGGGGTAAAAATAATCTCGTCGAATTTAATGTTTCAAAGACCCAATCCTGTCTGATTACGTCTAAAAGGGATCTAAATGATAACCTAGTCTCCTTCAACGGAAGCAATCTTCCGAACAGGCCTTCCATTGATATGCTTGGTGTAACTATAAATGACCAGCTCAGGTATGGGGGCTCCATCGAAGCCAGAGTAAAGCTGGCCTCTCAGAAGCTGGGCGTACTGTACAGTAACAGCCCGCAGATACTTTAATAGTACACAACTGCTGACCCTGTACAAATCGCAAGTGCGCCCTACTGTCGAATTTGGCAGCCATCTCTGGTCCGGAGCCCCTAAATACCTGAAAAAAACCCTTGACTCTGTGCAAAAACGGGCGGTCCGTTTGATAGATTCCCCAATCTTAACAAACGGACTGCAATCTTTAGAGCACAGGCGTCAGGTAGGTATGCTGTCCTTGTTCTATCGGTATTACAATGGAAGATGCTCTGAGGAACTAGCGTCATTGATCCCTTCGGCACCGTTGCGTAGTCGAGATACACGTCAAACGCGCGCCCAACATTTGTACACGGTTGACATTTGTCACATGAGAACGGGTCGCTTCTACGATTCGTTCTTAAGTTCAACAGCTCGGCTGTGGAACGAACTGCCGGCCTCTGTGTTTCCTCCCTCCTACAACATGGGACTCTTCAAGACCCATGTTCACTCCTTCCTCTCCACAAAAAGACCCTCCACACAGCATCCCCAAAGATGACATAGGCCCTGAGGGAAATTATTTTCTTCAGGGCGTCCTGTGTGGAGTTAATATTAAAAAAAAAAAAAAATGGCAAATATTGTGATTTTTCGTCTTCTTTATTCTAACACCCCAAACCACAACGAGTTAAATCTCTACCGGTAAACTGTGGCAAATATAATATATATTTATGATCTAGAGTTGTAGGTGTAACAAAATAGCTGCGTGTACAATGTTCTATTTATTTATTTATTCAGAAAATAAATCAATCTCAAAGCGCTGAACCGTTGGCATTTGAGCAATGAGCACGTGCCTATCAAATACACTCGTCATGTGTTTACGGCTCGGCACCCCATTCACCCCTTTAGCCCTTCAGCCTTCAATCCCCAATGCAATCTTCATAATCATAACAGCCTCCCATGTTCACGCGCGTCACATGGCTTGCACGGTTATTCAAGCTGCGATCGAGACCACAAAGTAAAATCGAAATTATTGTTTTAAAAAATGTATATATTTATATATTTTATTTTATTTACTAGCTGTACGTTGCTGTGGCTCAGTCTGTCTGTGGAGATGAAAAACAATAGCGCGTTTTGCTTTTACATCCAACAGATGGCGCTCTTTTTTCAAAAAAGCATTTTATCCCACATATGACATTTACATAATATAGGTATATAAACAGACAAATATTCGATTGCAACGTTGTGTCAAAATTTCAACGCAATCGGTGACGAATTTTCGGAGTTTTAAAATTTTGAACAAACAAAAAAAAATTATACATAATACAGGATAAGTTCTTAAGGTACTATGAATGTAGTTACAGAGCAATATATAGTAACTTCATTGTAGTAAAAATAAATATGAAATGTTTGTTTTAAGGCATGTTTGTATTTAGCACACCTTTACGCCAGATTGGGTATTTTACAGAACAGGGCTAAATATTGATAACTGTATGATACGAGGCGTATCCAGAAAGTAAGTGTACTGAGGCTCTCACGACCGAATGAATTTTATTTTTGACATGTTGGCTACACTTAGGTATAGCCTGACTCTTCCCCTCCGCAACGAGACCAGTTTAAGGTCAGTACCAGGGGCATTTAACTAAGCTTTGGCCTTGAAACTCATTTGAAACCGCCACGCCCACCTCAAAATTCTTATAGAAAACGAATAATATGGCTAAAAGCTCAGATCTCATTGGTGAGAAAAGAAGGATTGGTTTGATCTCTCGCTCTCTACCATAATGACTCGTGTAACAGAAAGAGATGACGGAATTTTGCCGTTTGACAGTTTTCAAATCATTCAAACAAAATGACAGTGGTTTATTAATTTATACACGTGGGTTGTCATTTGCTGCCGAAATACTATCATTTCCGTCGAAAATATTGCGTGTTAAAGTTGTTCGTGATAAAAATACAATATAAGCCAGTATAGTGTTAGCGAGTTACAAACATATATTTAACCTATCTACGTAAGTTCAAGTTTAAAGTGAATTGACATATTTTAGGTTATTCGTTCGGTTTTTTGAACAATGCTTCATACTTGGCGTCTGTCTTCCTCCACAACGTATAAATGTTATTTATTATATCGATAAACTTATTCATGTTATTGATTAGTGTTATCCTGTATTATCTTATTGTTTTGGTGAAATTAAAGATTTTTAAACATATGTAACCATGAGTTCATGAGGCTGAAAAATGTCGGAATTCTTCGTCATACTGTCGGACAATCATGTTTTGGAACTTTTCTTCAGTGTTTTTGCAAATTTCTTGTCATTTTGGGTTTCTTCTTCTCAGATTAACAAGTTTCATCTTAAGGAAATGCACTGTAAAAGTTTATTTTCTTAGTCAGATGAACCTTGCCCTTGGAAAACATTTCGACATTTTTCTGCTTCAAGGACATTTTTATTTTTATAATAGTTTTTTTGTGCTAGTGAATGAATAGATTAGGCTGAGAGCAATTATGTTGTCTATGGTCGCATCTTTTTTTAAATGGCCTTGAGTTTCCTCTACCTTGTCTACTGCTCTGCTCCGCACGGTAGGTACTGCTTGTATGCTGCTTGTATATCTGTGGTTAAGTACTGTATAATTCGGTTACATACAAAAAGCCCGAAGATATCGATCTAGAGAGTGGTATATTTATGGTCAGTACGTTGAGAAGTGTCGACGCGACAACACGTTTCGTGAAAAATGTCAAACCAATCTCCCGCCAAGTGCGAAATACGTGGCGTCATCCGTTATCTACATTGATGAGGCTTTTTTGAAGACGTCCATCTGTCATTTGTGCTACAACAACCTTTGAAGCGTCTCGGCCCTCTCCAGTCAATTTTTTTCTCATTTCATTAACAGCCATCTAAGCTTAGGATTCAAAAACCCATCTTCAATCCTAACGATTCAAAAAATAAATCTTATGTAAAATTTAAATTGAATTTTATTGTCTTCCTCTTGATAACACAGTATATCAAAATGTTTTTGGTTATGCCTGCGTAGAGGAGTTGCCGTGTCGAGACAAGCGTAACTAGTGCCATTTCTTAAATCGTTTTAAAAATTTTCTTAAAGCGGGGTCGAACTCTGTAAAAAGTCAGGATGCAAAAATAACTTTCATAAATATGCCATAGACGAACTATTTGGGAGGATTGTAGAGTCACTAAGTACTGCCACTAAAAACGTCTTTGAAAGTGGGCGCAAACATAATAGAACCACAACCAAATATATTCCTGGATGGAACGACAATGTATCGATTCATTATGAAGCATCACGAAATGCACTTATGAAATGGAAAACCCCAGTAGAGTCCCTTGGCAGAAAATAGAAAAATACTGAGAAGAAAATTTAAATATGAATTAAGAAAATGTCAAAAAACAGCGGAACAAACAAAAATGGACAAAATATCAGGTGCAATTGAGAACAAAGACTTTAAAGAATTTTGGCAAAAAACAGGCAACGTTTTAAAAGCTAAAGCACAGATATCCACCCATATTGAAAGAGAATCGGACGCAGAAAAGATTGCTAATATTTTCTTAACCAACTTTTCAAAAATATCGGAAAGAAACAAATCCACCATCTTAGAAAAACCATGCGAAGATGAGGACGAAAACATAATCGTTACGAAAGATATGGTCAAAACAGTTGTAAAACGAATGAAAGCTGGAAAATCGCCTGGTTATGATAGCCTGAGCATTGAACACGTTAGAAATGCAGGTGAAAAAATATACACGCTTCTAGCAACGCTATTCACACAGATACTTCAACATATGAATATGCCAAGAAATTTCTCACGTACAATTATAGTACCGTTAGTTAAATCCAGACAAGAAGACATATCCAGTGCTTCCAACTATAGGCCGATATCTCTAGCCACAATAATATCCAGAATATTTGAAAGGATTTTACAAATTTACATAGAAGCCAAACTATTTGCGTCCGACAACCAATTTGGTTTTAAATCTTAATTGTCAACAGATATGGCAATATTCAGTTTGAAACAAAGTATCGAATATTATAAGGCAAGAAAAACAACAGTGTATGCTTGCTTTCTAGACCTAAGTAAAGTTTTCGACCGAGTATCTCATGCACTACTTTGGAAAAAACTAAAAGAAAGGAATGTACCCAGTTCAAAAATTAACATTCTGGCTATCTGGCATCATCAACAAGAGAACCAAGTTATCTAGAAAAATTAAAAGTCAGTACCAGTGAATACGAAATGCGGCGTCAGACAAGGGGGAAGCTTATCACCAATTTTATTTAACGTCTATATGAATGATTTAAGCAATAAACTCACCTCGGCGAATGTAGGTTGTTACCTGGGAAACATTTGCGTAAATAACATTGCGTACGCAAATGACATGGTTATTTTGTCTCCAAGCATTAAAGCATTGAGAAAGCTATTAAAGATATGCGAAGAATATGCCGCTGAATATAACATGGTCTAGAACTCAACTAAATCTGTGTTACTAGTATTGAAAATGGGCGCAGGCCCTACAAGAATACTACCCGTCAGCCTAAATGGCACAAAACTAACTGAAAAACCGGAGGTTAAATACTTAGGACACATCGTAACAGCGGAGCTCAATGATGATATGGATATTGAGCGACAGAGAAGATCACTGTGCATCAGAGCGAATATGATTTCTCGATGATTTAACAAGTGTGGCCCAAAAGCAAAAAAGCAACTTTTTAACACATACTGCACGAGCCTATATACCTCGGAGCTGTGGACCAACTTCAACAAACCATCTCTAAAAAGAATGGAAGTACAGTACAACAATTCCTACCGAATACTTTTTGGGCTGTCCTGGTACTGCAGTGCCACTGAGATGTTTGTAGAAGGGCGTACTCCCGGAATCCGAGCACTAATGAAAAAACGGATCACCAGCTTTCGAACACGACTAGCCACGAGCGAAAACGGTCTTGTGATGGCAGCACTGCACTTCTGGCAGGGACCTATTTACAAGCGATGGAGCCAAATCCTGATGTCCTAGATAAAAAAAAAAAATATTTTTTTTAAAAATATTTTTTCTTTTTAAAAAACTTTAATCTCATTATGTTTTTTGTAATTTTTATACTTTTTTTGATTTTTTTGTCCGGGTTAAATCTTTCCCATAGGAAAACTAAACCCTTCCACTCACTTTTCCACAAATGATCATCTAGTCAATCAACACTATGCAAGTGCATTATATAAGCAAAATAAATACAAAACAATACAAGAACAACACGTCAACTCACCAGAGATCAAATGGGAAAATAATTCACCGACTCCAGATATTTTCATATCAGAGGGTTCGGCTCGGTAGAACTTCTAACAGGGCCTATAAATCCTACTGATCCCTCAACATAAATATTTAAAAAATCTTTCGTTATCCTACATGTATTCAAAATGACCGACTTGTGCATCTTTATATATAAATTTTTTGATAGATCTAATACGTCTAAATTTTTAATGAGAGAGCTAGGTATAATGCCAGTAGCCGAAATAACGAATGGTAATATTTTTATAGTCTGAGAATGCCAAATTCTTTTTATTTCATTTCCTAAATCTGTGTATTTTCTTATTTTTTCATTAGCAGATTTTTGAATATTACAGGATATTGGAATAGCGACATCAATGATATAAGTTATTCTTTTAATTTTGTCATGTAAAACTATATCGGGTCTATTATGACTAATCGTTCGGTCTGTTAGTATAGTTTTATCATAATATATTAGGGATTGCACCACCCTCCCCGAGATTTGGAATAAAAAAAAAATTAAAAAAATAAGGTGGAAAAAAATATTATTATCCACGTGTTTGGTGCATAATGGTCTCAATCTCCATAGTAACCAAATGATTAAACGCCTGCGTCAGGGAAAATTGCTACCTCCCACGCTCTGCGATACCTACAAGGCTACAGGCAGGGCGGTTCGGCGGTTATCTCATTGGGAGTTGAATAGTAGATTAAAAAAAAGGAAAATATTCATTCATCTATATATCCTTATTTATTTATTAACGAACATTGATTTGAATTTAGATTTTGTTTTTTCTGACAGAATGATTGAATTAATGAATGCAGTGGAATCTTGGAAGAAATTAACCCACTTCCCGGAATCCGATCGAGGTGAAACTTTTATGTGAATACCGCATCTACACGTCCCTATTTCTACCAACTGTCCGGAGCCAGTGAGACTATGGCATCCCCGATTGGGGTATGTTGTGAGGCTGAAGATTTGGGGGAGGGAAAGAAGATGTGGAAGAGAAAAGTAGGAGGTCACAAAACACAGTTAAAGCCATTTCTAGCAACGTTTCAAATCTGAATGGTGGTCTTACTCCAGGGCGATACTGAGAGAATCTTTCACTCTATTATATATTATATTCTATCTATGCATTCTGGTTGCACTCACCCGTACACACGCGCCCAGATATGCATTTTTCTGAAAACCGTTGACATCATATTTAATAAGTAAATATTTATAGCAGTTAATAAATTAAATAAATGTCGGTATTACCCAATTAGAATTTGGCTTTGGTTTTAGCGTTCTTTACTCCAGTCCCTCCAATCCTTCAATTCAATCCTCAGAAAAATCAAAAAATCATTAATTTTTTTATCGTTGTCGTTCATTAGTCAAATAAAATAAAATGTATGCCTAAATATTTTTGAAAACACCTTTACTTAAAATAGATGTATTATAGTAAAACAGACTTTTTTTACTTGTAATATCGCGTAAAATCACCGTTCGAAGTAACTTTACGGTCAATTTCCTCTGTAAAAGCCACCCAGTGAGGCCAACATTACTGGATAACTATGAAATGTAAAATATTGTTCCAAAATAAATAAATAATTTACAAACTGAAACTTCTGAAAATAAAAATATTGGGATTTTTTTCACCTTACCTTTTATATAGATTTGAATGGAAACCGAAGTGGCCACTGACTTAGTACTTAACGTTTAGTTTTATCCCATTTAGCAGGCGCTTTGTGTCTCTTATATTGCTCAATTTCGTGTATCGCCATTCCATTCGATCAAAATAAAAAAAAAATCATAAAATAGAGAAAAGAATTTCTGTATTTCATATTTAAGGCAACATAATAACGGGAGATTGCACGACCGCGACGCTCGGTAAGCTCTAGATTTTCTTTTTCTAGACGATGAATAAGTAACTTTCCGAGGGATCCCTCTAGAAATATTTGAGATTTAAGTAAGACAGAAGTAATTAAAATAAACACCACGGAAAGATCGATTTTCTAAACCTGCGGACTATTGTTTTTACCCGACTTCATCATTTATGTCGTTTAGATTCCCAATGTATTTTAGAGATTTGGTAGGGCAAATTCAACCGCAGGTCTGTCCAATACACCAGGGACCACGCGTCGCATATTTTTGTGCGCGGCTCCTTCACTTACGTCGTTCTGGCTTTAATTTAGGATATTGTCTCGTCTTAAGCAAAGAATGGTGACTTTCCCAAGGCGAAGCACGCCCACATTGCATTTCTTGCATTCTTATTTATTATATGTGATTAACTTATTTATTTGTATTGTGTAATGTGTTTACCGAAAAATATAAAAATCTAGTGATGGAGTTCTAAATTGCGGAATATTTTAAAATGTATCGTAATAAAGTTGGGAGTACCTGAGAGAGCTGACCGTGTTATACGAGTAAACCCATTTATGCGGAAAGCAATTAGATTTCGGAACCCGTATTTAGAAATATTTTTTTTTTTTTTTTAAAAAGAAAGACAAACATTCCCGGGTTACGAATAACCCAACAATGTTTGAAAATCTCCTACTACCACCACAGAAAGCCGAAAATGTTGCTTGTGTTGTGATGGAGGACTTAGCCAGCCGAGGAATCGAACACGCGACGCTCGGGTGAGACCCAAGCGCTATGCCCACTCAACCACTGACCGGTCAAATAATTAAGTATAATTAGGTCAACTTAATCATACCAGTGTTTATAAAATACCCAATTTTTTTATTCAAAAATTGTCCAATTTGAAAAACTTGTTGAATAACTAACTCATCAAGCAAATAAAATAAAAAATACAGTGTGTGGCAAGCCTACGCACGACGGAAGTGAAACTTTTAGTATTCTTCTCTCTCACTTTTCATTTCATTCTCTCTTTTTTCTCACTTCTATCTCGTCACTACTCATTTTTGACACTAAAACTCTGTTCAAAATCGAATAAACCACAATCAATTACGTATTTCACTCGTATTACACTCACCGCGCAGTACACGAAGCAAGCAGCTGATGCCTGGCGTGGCGTCGTTGGCTAGAGAGAGAGGAAAAGAGAGAAGAGAGAGAGAGAACGTTCGTCAGTGGCTCCCTCACCTCAGTAAGCGACTACGGTGAGAGAGCGAAAGTGAACGGTGAGCGGTGGTGGGGGTCCCTTACCCCCACCACCAAATGATCACGGTTTTTCGTGACGGTCATGAGTCGGTTTTACTCCGGTCCTTGAAAATGCATGACGCGCGTAAAGAAGATTCACTTCAATAATCCTTTTATTAAAGATCAACATTCAGAATTGAAACGTTGCTTTAAATGGCTTTACCCATGTTTAGTAAACAGATCCGAATAGCCAGGTTCTTCCCCAGCTTTTTCATCTACTTCTCATCCTCACTACCTTCAGCCTCACAGCAAACTCCAATTTCGGATGCCATAGACTCACTTTATTTATTTCTTTATTTATTTCATTCAAAATACAGTTTTTACATAAAAAGCATACTCTGCACATCTCACTAGGGCATTCCTGTATCAAGATGTGCAGCTTTACAATAATATCATTTAAAAAAATACATATATGTAAATTTAAAATAATAACAACATTAAATTAAATTTAAACCAAAAAAGAAAAGTTTATGACACGGACGTTTCGAGACCGGTAGACAAAAATAAACAAAATTTTAGTAACAAATGTATGAAAAAAATAAAAACAAAAAAGTCAACAAAAGAAGCATTATTAAGTAAGTTGGCAACAATAATATTCTTCTGTTAACTAAAGTACAAGGTACCTGTGCTGGCTTATCAGACACAAGCATAGGGTAACCATACTAACAATTACAACATGGAAAGTATGAATAATAGATTATAAGAAAAAAATAAAAATAACTAAATAAAAAAAGATAAATAATAACCGATAGGTAAGTAGATAATATTATAATAAAAAGTAAGTAAGTAAATAATTTAGCTAGACAGTAATTAAAGTAAATATTAATACGATAATTAAGTAGATAATAATAATAATAAGTAACATAATAATAAATAACCAAAAGTTATTTTAGAAGTAAATAAGTACATGCGCAGTAAGTAAATAAGGATTGTATCGAAACAGAGCTTCCACAAGGAATTATGATATAAGCGACAACATGGGTGATCTAAAATCATCACTCTCAGCTAGTACGGAAATTTTGACCATTTTCTTGAATGAATTTAAGGTACCTATAGTTTTTATATTTTCTCCAAGCATATTATATAGCAACGGAGCTTTATATGAAAAACTCCTTTGTCCGAAGGATGTTCTGGTATACACCGGCTGATACATTAAAGAAGAACCCATTCTAGTGCTGCGCACTTGTTGAGATCTTTTAGCAGTAATAGTGTTGTTGAAAAATTTACAGAGAGCCTGTATTATGTACAACTGCCTTATTGTCATAATTTTGCTTTCACTATATAATAACTTTGATGGATACATAAAATTTCTCTTATACATTATTTTTAAAATTAATTTTTGTGCAACATTCAAAGGCTCTAAGGTAGTCTTGTTACAAGAACCCCAACAGACAACATTATATGAAAGCATTGATTGAACAAGAGCATAATATACAGTTTTTAATGTAACTTTGTCCAATATGTTTCTTAGATTTTTGAAAATGTAGGCTAGCCTTCTTATTTTGTTTCTTAATATAGTAATGTGATTGTTCCATTTTAAATTTTTATCAATAATTAAACCCAGGTATTTGATGTTGTCTACTCTTTCCAAAGATTGACAGTTACACTCCTGTACACAACAATGTAATTTTAATGAACGTTCCAAAGATGGTTGATTTACAGAGGAAATGCTAAAAGTAATATATTTAGTTTTGTTCATGTTTAAGGTTAACAAGTTTTGATCAAGCCAATTTTTGACTGCCCTTAATCCTGCCTCGCACTGAGCATACGTTTCGTTCCATGTGTCAGCAGCAAACACCAAGACAGTGTCATCTGCAAATACAATTGAAGATCCAGAAAATTTCAGTTTACAGAGGTCGTTAATATATAACAAAAATAGAATTGGACCCAGAACACTACCTTGAGGAACACCATATACAATTGATTTATTTGAGCTAATGTGATCATTAATTATTACTCTCTGTGTTCTATTTTCAAGATATGATCTGAACCAATCTAAAGATTTATTAACAATACCCATTGAACTGAGTTTTTTTAAGAGTAAACCGTGGGAAACGGTATCAAATGCCTTAGACAAGTCTAAAAAGACGGCCATTGCTTTATTGCCAGTATCAAGAGCTTCTACGACTGTGGTGATCATTTTTAATGCAGCATCACTTGTTCCCATGTTCTCTCGGAAGCCAAATTGATTATCTGAGAGAATTTCATATCTTTTTACATAAGACATCAACCTAATTTTAGCTAATTTCTCTATTATTTTTGATAACGTATTTAGCAAGGAGATAGGTCGATAGTTATTTACATCTTTGTTATCTCCTCCTTTAAATAAAGGAATAACTTTGGAATTTTTGCAATGATTAGGGAACAAGCCATTCTCAAAACTAACATTTACAATGTGTGTAATAGGTATTACTAGTTCAGAAGCATTTTGTTTGTAGACCATTGCACTTATATTGTCATTTCCACTCGAAAAACCTGATTTTAGCTCATTAATCACATTTAAAACTTCATTACAATTCGTTGGTTTGAATTCAAAGCAGGCATTTTGCATAGATTGTGTTGGATTATAATTTTTTACTAAAGATTCTTCACTGGTGTTATTTGCACTACACAAAAGATTAGCAAAATTTTGACCTATATCACTAAAAAAATTATTCACATGGTTAGTAATGACTGTTGGATTATCATTTATGGATACAATGTTATTATTTACTTTCAGTTTATTTATGGGCACTGATTCCTTTTGCAAATCTAATGCTTGTTTTATTATTTTCCATTCTTGCTTTATGTTTCCTTTTACCTCGTGAAGCTTCCCTTTATAATATGTTTGTTTGGTCGTTTTTATAATTTTAGAACACCAATTTCTGTATCTTTTATAATGTGCAAACAGTTCGATATTATTTGGTTCTTTACGACAACTCTTGTGTAATTTGTCACGTTTAATGAGGCAGTTAACAATTCCAGAAGTTATCCATGGTTTCAAGTGCTTTTTATTACAATGGATTCTCTTAGTATATGAGCAATTTCCAATATGTAATTTTAGACGTCTTATGAAATTATCAGCTGCAGTATTGACATCACTGGTGGATAAGACTGTATCCCATGTTTCCTCTTTCAGTGTCGAATTTAGTAGGTCATTATCCACAGTTAGTCTAAGCTTAACGTCTATTTTTTTTGATTTTGTTACTCTGGATTTAGGATATTTCAATAATGTAGCAAAATGGTCTGTAATACTGGTCCTGAATACAGCACTCTGAGGATCGTCTTTTGACTTAACCATAATGTGATCAATACAACTCTCAGTACTTGATGTTACTCTAGTCGGTGAAATAATAAATGGTTTTAGACCGTGGTAAATCAAAAGTGAAAGATATTGTTCACTTTTTATGTTGTTCATATCCAGAATATTTATATTTATATCACCACATAAAATCACTTCATGGTTATGTGTTGATACAGAACGTAGTAAGTCATTTAGGTGGTCAAGAAAGGTATCAATGTGTGCTTGAGAAGGAGATCTATAAACTGCTAAAACACATACATTATAAGGTAGTTGTAATTTAAGACAGTTGGCATGTGGAATAGTTATTTCTTCAACAGAAACTATGACATCATTCCGAGTGTAAACGACAACTCCATCATTTTGTAAATAATTTATTTTGGTGCTATGTGATGAATATCCAGTAATACTTGGGATATAGATTGAATCTTTCAACCAAGCCTCACTAAAAACGATAATGCCAAATCTATGTTGTATTGCGTCGAGAACAGCTATAGTATCATTGAAATTTTTTTTTATGCATCTTATATTCATACAATATATAGAGAGAGCAGAATGGTTAAGAAATTCATTACATACTGATGGGTCATCTATGTTGATATTGATTTCCTTGTCGTCATTTAGTTCTTCATCGAATATAGAATCCATATTAATACTTTTTTATACATGTTGCTGTTGGTGGTGTGACTCATAAAACAAAAGCAAATAATATGCGATGTAATTAATAATAATAATAAGAATAATAATGGGTGTATATTAATTTGAGCCTGTGAAAACTTGTCGAAAATGTAGGTATATCCCGTGAAGGTACAAACGAAGGAAATTATGTTTACATAATTATCAATCTTAAAGTATATATTTATAATAAAGTGAATAATAGCAATAAAAGTGGTTATAGAGTGGTAGTAGATCTTTTGGTGGTAATAGATTGGTAAGATAAATAAGTCTCACTGGCTCACTGGCTCCAGACTTTTAGGAGCAGTTGTGCGGTACTCTTTATTCTAAATTATGAGATAAAGGCCATTAAAGAAATCGATTTACATGATTTTAGGTGCAAATTCTGCAATTATTTGTGAGTTCACGATAATTATTGAAAAAAATGCCCTATATATGTAAATATGATGAAATATAAATAATTTTAAAAAGTTTTGAAAGCACTGAAATTTAAATTACTAACGACTGATGTAAGTTGGATTTCGGAATACAAATATATCGTGTTTAAATTAAAATGTTGATCCCAAAATACACTTTTACGTTGTTTCATATTTTATTTTAATATTTTTGTTTAAAATTTCTTGTGATACGATACCTGAAATTTACACGGCCTTATTTGATAGTTGCATCTAAAATCATTAAGAATCCAATTCTTTAGTGGTCTGTGTTTTGCAATTTAAAACACAAATAAATAAAATTGGTCTCATCCGTAGACATTTGTTGTACCTTAAAAATAATAATTCAGTTTGGTTGGGTATGAAAAAGGTCGCAAAAGCTGCCTTTACAAACCATCGTTGGAGAAAATTGATTATAAAATTGTTAATTAACTACATTTGTCGAGATTCGCAAAGTACTTTTTTCTAGGTCAGTAGCCAGGCCGTAGGACTATTTTCGTTCAGAATTCTAATACCGTTTACGTACTGCCATAAAAAACAAACGATGCGACAAATTTCCAGACCCCCCAGAAAGCTTGTGCGTCAGGCCCTTGAATCTTCGTAGCGAATGTGAAAATCTATAACTTACGGACTGGATACAGGTCATGTATTGACTAATTACAACAACATCAATGGGGCCATCTATTATGTAATAAATACAATTTTTAATCCTGCAGAAATGGGAGGATAGTGCAAACCCAGTCTGCCATATTACAATAATAATAATAATAATAACATGGAATTTATATAGCGCAGTTTAGTGTCATTTCACTTCAAGTGCGCTTAACTACTCGTTTAACAAACTTATTCCTACAGTGTGCCTTACCCAATACAGATCTAATATTATAACACTTAATACACTGTTTATACAAAGTGATGACAAAACTTAGAATAACAATAACAGTAGGACAGGACAAAACACGAATATTAAAACTAAAACATAACATAAAACAGGAGGCAGCTTGTGCTCAGAAATGCGAATTTTTTGAGCAGACACTTTAAAAAGGTACAATAAGGAGACAACCGAAACCAAACAATTACCGGAAGTTTTAGAATATGGCTTATTATAAAATATTGAAAAGAAGTTAAAATTTATAAATGGTAAGATTTTTTAAATAATTTTGTTTTTAAAGCTCGTTTAAATTCAGCCAAATTCTGGAGATTAGTAAGAGCTGAGGGAAGTCTATTCCAGATGAGAGGGCCTGTTACACTAAAAGAACGATCATAGTAAACAGCTCGATTTGACCTAGAAAGTTCGATTAGACGATTACTAACATCTAGATCTGCTGACCTTAGAGTAAGCTGTCTATTGCTTAAGTTTTGTCGGATACATAGTTCCGATATATATGCTGGCGCCATTCCTTGCAATGCTTTGAAGGTCATTAAGCAGATCTTAAACTCTATTCTTTCAGGGCATCGAAGCCAGTGAAGGCGATCCCTTAGAAGTGGGGTTATACGGCAATACTTAGATTCACCAAAAATCATTCTTGCCGCAGCATTAAAAACTGACTGGATTCTATTGATTTGTTTCTGAGGTAGGCCGGCATATGCACTATTGCAATAGTCCATACGTGAGACGACGAACGAATTTATGAGTGACTTTGCTCCATCAGAGGGAAGGCATCTCCTGATTGATTTTATCTGCCTTAAATGGAAAAAACCAGAACTCACAGCTTTTGAAATTTGCGATTCAAGAGAAAGAATATTGTCCATAGTGAAACCTAGAAATTTTATTTCTGCAGAAGGGATTATATCCGTATCCTGAATACGGATTGGACTGAAGTCAAGGAGAGCTTGCCTTCCAGGGGAAGCTATCCACATAAATTCTGTCTTTGTGGGATTTAGTTTAAGTTTATTGACAGACATCCAACTTGAGATTGTGTTAATGAGGCTAACCACCTCGTTTTTAAGGACGTCTTTTTCGTCCGGAGAACAAAACTTGAAAATCAAACGATCATCTGCGTAGCCTTGTGATTCAAAGCCAGCTGAGTGAATTAGTCGTTCAAGACGATTCGTATAGAGAATGAAGAGAATGGGGCCTAGGACAGAACCCTGGGGAACTCCAAATTCTATGGGAGTTTCAGGTGATGTACGTTTATTGAAAGTTACTGAGGCTACTCGTCCAGACAGGTACGATGTCATCCATTGGAGTGCATCACCTCGAACGCCAAATTCGGTTTCAAGCACATTTAGTAAAATACTATGATCTACTGTGTCAAATGCCGCACTCATGTCAAGAACAGATATCAAACCCAACTTACCTGCTTCCATCCCGATGATCAAGTCTGAAACAACCCGCAAAAGAACAGTTTCCGTTGAATGAAACCGTCGATAAGCGGATTGATTTTTGGCAAACAGACCAGCGGAGTTCAAGTACCCCACTAATTGTTTGGCAACGATTTTCTCAAGCAGTTTTGATAGGAATGGTAGGTTGGATATTGGCCTGTAATTATCTGTATTATCAGTATTAAGATTTTGTTTTTTTAGTATTGGAGTTATAATTGATTTTTTAAGTGATCCCGGTACAAGTGAATTTACAAGAGACTTCTGGATAATTTCGGTAATTACAGGTGCTATATCCGGGAGACATTTCTTTAAGAGCCAGGTCGGTATGGGGTCTTGAGCGCATTGCTTGTTTGGGCAAGACTTCACAGCACGTACGACATCTTCTTCTGTTACTGCTGCAAAAGTAGTGAAGTTACCAGTGAGCGGAGTTGTTGCTGCGACAGAAGGCAATCCTACCCCACCGAGAGCCCGAATTTTTTCGACTTTACTCCTAAAATATGTCGCAAGACTATCCGCTTCAAGAGAGGAATCAATCTTGATGTTGCTCTCTCCACATAACGTTTTTATATTTTGCCACAGTTTTCGAGGGTCCTTTTCTGCCTCAATTTGTTCACACCAAAAGTTAGATTTTTTCTGCGTTACTTCTTCCTTGTAAGCATTTTGTTTCGCAATCCAAAGTTGCCGATTGCTGAAAGTCGGGTTTCGTCTGTACAACCTCTCGAATTTTCGCATTTCCCTTTTCTTCTTGAGACATTCAGCATCGAACCATTTGCAGCCATTTCGAATGCGGCAGACCTTCTCCGTGAAAGGCGCATTTTTGTCAAGTAATGCCAGTAGCGTAGAATTATAAAGAATTACTAACTCTTCTACCTGGTATTTACAAAACTTTTCCTTATCACAGAGCGGTGAGATTTTCAGTTCATTGCAAAATGCCTCGAAGTCGAATTCTCTCCAATTTCTAGAGATAACGGATTTAAACTCCAATTTTGGAGGATCGAAGGCAAACACGGATGTGACGAGACGATGATCCGATAGTCCAATGTCAGTCACGTGAGTTCTATTCGGGGGAGACCCAACTCGGGAAATGATTACATCAAGTGTACCTCCTGCATCATGAGTAGCTGAGTTTACCCACTGCTCGCAGCCGAAGTCACACAGGATTTTGGTGAATTTTTTGGACATGAGATCAGTTTTCTTTTCTAGGTGAATATTTACATCTCCTAAAATGATAACATCACAGTTGTAGTTGGAGGTGCATTCTAGGAGAGACCTGAATTCATTAAAAAAATTTGCAGTCGGTGCGCACGACCCGGGACGGTAGATGGAGATTATGACGAGGGATGCACCATTGGCAGAAGCCTTGCAACTGACGAACTCGAAAGTAGTATAAACCTGACGTATCCCTATACTGTCTAAACGAATACCACTTTGCGCTACAATTGCAACTCCCCCATGATTTGTAAAATTAATGTTCGTTGTATCATCTTTAATGGGCCTTGCAGCTTCATAAACCGAGAACCCGCTTGATCGAAGGTTTTTGATTGAAAGTGAGTCTGCATTTTCGTGCCAAGTCTCCGATAGCGCCAAAATGTGAATACCTTTGTCACGTATCAGATCCACAATATCATCGTGTTTGTTTCCAATGGATCGCGCATTCCAGGCGGCAACGGTTAAAAACTTAGGCGGACGAGCATTCCTGGTTTGTGCTAAACGCAAGATTTTAACTAGCTTAACTTTCCTCCCGGCTCTACACCCTCGTTTTCTTCCCTTACGTCGGGGAAATAGTACACTATTGTTATTATCATTATTACTATGGTTTTTATCATTATCACTGCCATTATCATTATTAATATTGTTTTTAACTGGCAAGGGTCGTAAAGCACACAATTCGTCCAAAGTATATCTTATCATGATTTATGACCCTTACGACCCATTTCAAAAGTTCACACAAAAAATACAACGTACCCTTATATCGGTCATCGCACCGTCCCAGCAGAAAACATGTGGCATGCATCTGTGAACTCGCACTGCACCATTCAACAAACTATGTCTGCTAAAAAGTTTTTGAATAAAACTTTTACATTCAATATTTGAAAATGTCATATCTATCAGAATTTACACTATACAATTATTTTTACATAAAAAACACATAATTTGGCATATTTCACTTATAAGGACACACTTTAAGAACACTAATATAACAACTACCCTTTCAGGAGAATTAAAATCTGGGAGCTTAAATAGATGCGTGTCTGCAGCTGTGATATATACTACTATTACAAGGTATATGAAAAAAATATTATAAGGGAAAAATAAAAATAATATAAAATGATAACGCAATAGATAAGTAGGTAGAAACGTCATATAAATCTACATAAAAATGTTGACCGATTGTTGTAAAATTTTGACACAACATTGCATTCGAATACGCGTGTGTTTTTACATACTTATATTATATATAGGTATGTCACCTGTGATAGGTAAAAACGTGCTATTTTAAATAAAAACAGGGTAATCTGTTGGATAAACATGCTTTGTTAAAAAAAAACAGCGCTATCTGTTGGACTTAAAAGCAACACACGATATTGTTTTTCTACATGCTCAGACATACTGAGCCACAGCAAGGCGTGGCGGAGTATAGCTAGTAAGTTTAATTAACAACAACAAAAAATTATATAATCGAACCTACTTATTTCGATTGCCCGTGACCTGCTAGTGTGAATAATAATTTTATAAAGTACCTATGTAGGTAAAATAATATTTTAATAGAAATTTATTTTATTGTCTTTTTTAACATTAGAAATAAAATATCTTGTTATTTTTCATATATTTTTGTTATATTTTAAACACGGCATTCTTATGCCGGCGCGCGCCACAATAAAGTCGCTATACGCGTTTGTCAGTTTGTGGACTTAGTTCTTCTAAACTACGCAACGGATTGATTGATAAAGTTTTCAATATCATTAGGGATTTCTTCCGGAAGGTTTATGTATAGAATAAATGCGTGTTATATTTATAGAAAGTAGAGAAAAGTCGATGTTTTGTAATCTAGCCGTAAAAAAATATGTTCGGGCGTTTACATTGCTAACGCTGGCTAAACCTTATGACAGACATCAAAATTATGTACTAAGGAATTGCATATCTTAAAATTGCCTTCAGAAAAATTAGCAATGGTAAAGGTCTATCGCTCGTACACGTCAGTTAGTCATTTGCAGGTAAAAATATTTGGCTTTTGTTCGTTCACAATTCGTTTCACATCTAGGCCTGGTGCACGAGGTCATTTCCATCTTGATCCATGTTTGTTCCGTATTATTCAAGCGTATAGGGAGTAAATAAAAATAAAATTGAACAAAAAGGTTTTTTTCGTAGAGTTTTTTGAAATCTTGTAGTTTAGGTAATAATAACAACAATTATTCAGGGTAAATTGAGTGTTACCGCCAAAGTCAATTTTTGCAGACCTTTATGGGGACCGGGCGATAGCTACGCTCATGCTACTCTACTGAAAGACAATATGTGTTGACAGTTGCATTCATTGTAGAGATGGTCGAAGTTCCTGTCCCGATTACTTGGAGCCGGTTCCTTTAATATCACCTGAACCGTCAATATTGTTTCTCTGATGAACCGGCTATTTTGGGACCGGGCGATAGCTACGCTCATGCTACTCTACTGAAAGCCAATATGTGTTGACAGTTGCATTCATTGTAGAGATGGTCGAAGTTCCTGTCCCGATTACTTGGAGCCGGTTCCTTTTAGTTTATAATACCTTAGTGTTTATTTATAAGCTAAAAAATAAAATGTTACCTGACTGTATGTCAAAGAATGTTAGAATTAATAGTGCAGTTCATTTATATCCTACGAGAAACTGCAACGATTTTAGGCTTCCTAAAACACACTTATCAGAAACACAAAACAATATTTATTATAAGGGTTTTAAAATGTTCAATGAACTCCCGGTAATTGTTAAGGAAGCTAAAAGTCTTGCAGTTTTTCGTGGACTATGTCTCAATGTTGTGAAATCTAAATTTTAGTATGTAAGAAGTAAATAATATTGTAGTAGTCATAGAAAATAATATATTAGGTATAAGATGTAAACTCTTATAACTAAATAAAATATACATTAAAAAAAAAAAAAAAAAATCACCTGAACCGCCAATATTGTTTCTCTGATGAACCGGCTATTTTAGGAACCGGTTCCTTTTGTTCCGAGGAATCGGAATCACAGTGACTACAAATTTCAGATATCAACTATCTTTACTTCATAACGTGAATCGAAGGCCATTTTGTAAGAGTTCTTCCCTCAGATCGCCTTAGATGATATTGACTTTGACACTGTCGAGGTCTGCGTAAGCGTAATTCACCTTCTGGATTCTGTTTTGTCAAATAAACTAGCTAATAATGAAATTTAAAAAACAACGTATAAACATTTTTACTTGAAAGGCCGTGATATGGACTCGATGATTGCCGATAATCATCTCGAGGTTGTCTTAATCGCTTTCAATGTTGACCCCGTTGTTGGAGTTGGTTTTCGTATCAATGGATACATAACATTTTGCCATCAGTAATTATACCTAATCATAAAAACAATTAGTTCCTTGACTATTGATAAGAATACATCGTTCACGTGCTTGCCATGACTTTAATGTATAATCTATCTTATTGCAAAGTATACACAATGTTGTTTCTATTGACGGATAGTAATACAAAATAGTATAGTAACAATTATGAAATATATATTAACGTAATAAATGCATCCAATATGCCGTAATATATGCAGTACACAATAACTGTCGATGGAAGTTGGATGCCACCGTACGCAGTAGTAGCAAATGGAGCAAATACGACCAATATGCACGGACTATCAAATCATCCGAGCCGATGAAAGTTATGCGTTTGTGTGAAGGTAGAAACGAAGGTAGTGCCTTAGATCAATATGGAAGGTATGCTCAGGAATCGTTTATTGGATAATCAACAGCCATGTTATACTTCACCACCACATAATGCGTGGCGGCCCGCATCGGGAGAGACTGGTTTAGGGAGTCCTTTTGACCTCTCCAGCCGGACTCTCTCGAATAATCGCCTTGCACAGCAGTGAGACGGAGAGATTCATACGTCCGTCATTCCTGGACACCTTAGCCCCCAGATTCTTACCCACTTACCTTTTTACTTCCCCAAAAAGACCCCCAAACAGCATTCATGGGCCCTGAGGGATTTTTTTTCCCTTAGAGTCTCCTGTGTCATCTTCTGTGTTTATATTATCAGTGAGGTGATTTTTCACAAAAAAGTCGTTAAAATTACAAATTATACAATTATTATCATTATTCATGATTCGACTGGTACATCAAATGGAATATGTTTTCAGAAATGAGCATAATTTAATCTGTCAGTATCAGAAATTGGCCGGTTTCCAGGCGTTTACAGACAGCTTCCCTTCCCTTTCCTTCCTTTACAGCTTCGAAACAAGGTGCAAATCTTTCTCTTCCAAAAAAGACCCATCCCAAGGGAATGTATCGACTGGTTTCAAAGCCGTGGATAACATTTTAGATTTCTAACATTCGAACTACATCACAATGAACCATAAAATATAACGTTTTCTTCTTAGAATATTCGCTAGTAAAATTCACCACCAATGGGCTTGCTTTTCCCAAAAGATGAAACATCATAAAATAAACACGTGTGAGTAGGGAGTGTCAACAGAAGTGATACAAAACGCGTGGCTCGCGGGCTGTATACGACCTAATAAAAAATGAACGAAAATGTTTTCGTCACTTCTTTGAAAACTCTCAATTTAGATTATAAAACTGATTTGGAGGCAACTTGGCTATTTTTCTATAGATTTAGATTTGATTTTTAAATTTTTTAATTCTTCTTGTAGTTCAGAAACGGGTTATATTTATATCATACTCTTCGCATATTTTGTTTAATTGTTAATTCTCCCGGGAAGTTTGTCACAGCAGAATATCTCTGAAGCAATAAAAATGGTCGACAAGACGCTTGGCTAGAAGCTAGGTGAATGGAGTTTTATTCTGACAACTGGCACCGACTTATTGAGCAATTACTTCTTAGTGGAATGTGTGTAAAACATTGCTAGTATTAAGCATACTACCGGAGGCACGGTGGAAGGTAATCTGCTCTTAGCATGTCCGAACATGTTTGCTTATGAGCATGCTAGCATTGATTATTGTAGGGAACCGACATTGTTATGAATACTTGTATTTTCCTGCAAAGCTTCAATTTTGGCCGAGAGTCTGCTTTTCAATAGCACGTGTGTTCTATATTACTCTTATTCAGGAGTATGCTCAAACCAAGTATGCCTAACACAAGCAAATGTGTACAGTTGAAGAGCATGCTAGTATTGAGCGTGCTTATTTATGAGTGTGTGTGTCCCTACCTTAACGTGTTGTTTTTTGATTAAGTTTTGTGTTTATAGCTTATTTTTAAAAAAGGAAAGGAATCTTATTTACCCAGATGTTGGATACATTATGTTTTGTTTAGTCTCACGTTGATGTGTTGACTTATCTTCCATTTCATATTTGGTTATCTTTTCATTATTTATTTTCGATTTGAACATACTTCTGAACTTAATACGGATTACAAAAACAATGAGGTATATTCATAAAATAGTACTCGTCACCACGTCTGTTCAAGATACCACACGGGAAAACAGATTTTCTAGCAAAGCGTAGCATGACAAGAGGAAAGGTGCTATTAAATGAAATTTCTAAAATACTTGATATATTATTATTTTTTAAATTACCTTGAACCTTTTTTGAATACCTATTTTCCCAAATGTTAAGAATGTTAAAAAAAGAAATTTGTACTATAAATGGATGATTAGATGAGTTGTACTATAAGTCAAACAAATTATTCTGGATACCGATATAATAATAAGTTTATTCTATGAATCACCATAATAACAGTATTTTATTTTAATATTCTTATTCATAATTATTATTATTAAATTTAACAACGATCTAAACTCCTAAACGGTTCTGAACTAGGCAACGCTACTGGATATTAAGAAACTTGTCACCGGGACCCTATCAATAATGGTCGGTGTGACGTCACCAACGCCCTCCGTACGAAAATAAATTAACATTCTCAATACAAAAAGGTTGTGCGTTACTGGTGTAGATATGTTACAATATATAACTTCTTGTGTAGCGCTTCGATGAAGCATAAAGACGAGGGTAGTTCCTCTAGACAACACCCGTCATGTTATTACCCGTTGCGTTACATGGGGCGCACTGAACCAAGACAATTTCTCAATCTTCTGAAAAACAACCCCTACCCTCACCCCCCGACCTACTGAGGCTCAAATTCTTCCATGAAAAATTGCCTGGGAGGTGAAAAATGTTTCTTATATACCAATGTTTTTTTCTTTGGTTATGAATAATATTTGCCAAATTTGTAAGCTGTCGTTTTGTGGAATATAACCCCAATCGACATCTAGAAAATAACGTGTGGGTGAAAACTAATAATAATAAATTAACAGTGATCTCTTCTCGTCCTGCTACAATTTTTTTCAATAAAGTTTTACGTGCCCAACACCAATACATCTGGACTGAAGTCAAAACCTTAATGTACCTAGATTTAAAAATAAAAACAATAATGTGATACCGCACAAGAGCCCCAACGGCTCCCAACGGTCTGGCGCCAGGCCAGTGAGACTATGGCATTCCCAATTGGGGTATGTTGTGAGGCTGATGGTAGCAGGGGGGGAAGAGGGAGGTGGGGAAGAGGTAGGTGGGGAAGTAGCTGTTTATTCAGCTCTGTTCGCCAAACACGGTCAAAGCCATTTCCAATTCTGAATGGTGATCTAATGCCAGGGCGATACTGAGAGTATCTTCCGCTCTGGAAAGTGCCCCAAATATACTCCATATTATTTTAAATGAGTGATTTGTGAAATAACACAAATTGATCGAATAAAATTTATTTGCGCACTCCGGGATTTGAACATGCTTGCTAGTCGAAAGCCTTACCCCTCGACACGGAGGCCTTGGTCGGAGGATTGAAGCATATTTAAAGAAAAATATAAAAAATATCGTGTAAAGAGTGTAATAATCAAAGTGTAAATTAAAATTTTTATTTACATTAGACCACACGAAGTCGATCTATTTTATGTTAAATATATAAATAAATAATGTGTTTTTTTAAAGCTAATGTTCTCGACAAGCAGTTTTTATTATAATGTAATACTGATTTCCTTATCATTAAGCTCAACGTAATAATAAATTGTTTGTGTTTGATTCACATATTTATCATCATTTAGTAAATATTAAAACTAAACCAATTTGCAATTTTATCAGCATGTTTTCATTCTGGCATGTTCGCATGTCAGTGATGAAATTTAAACAGATGATTTCTGGTCAATTCGGAAAAAAGATAACAGGCTATTCCAACTATTTTTACACTGAAAGTGTACATTATTAAACGCGGAATTTGCTTAAGCATTAAGATAAGGCCACCATCGTTATAAATATGAAACGTTTACTTGATTTATCGGACATTCGGAGAACACTATCTCTCTGAGGGGTAGGTCCAGATAAATATGAATTAAGTTTAATTTGTGTACACATATTTTTCAACTTACTGCTTATATCACAATTGGTTATAGTTAATATTGTAGTTCATTTATTAAAAATATAAATATAAGTGGGTATAGTGGAGTTATATAAATTACATATCGGAACAAAATATATTTATAATCGAAATCTCACCAAAGAAGAAACTGGTTCTTGTGCTTTGTGAGCGATTTACACTAATTATAAGGAAAATAGAATAACATTATGCATTAGGTAAGTATATATATATATATATATATATATATGTAGAATAATGTTCTCGGTTTACCCGCGTAAAGTAGTCCTTAAAAGGACTTTTTAATTTCTTGTATCTTGACTTCTGGACCGAACAGACACGCGAAAGCGTTCAGTTTGAGACGAAATTCAGGACATAAGGCCTCTGAAGATGGACAGTGAGATCTGTCCGAAACGTCAGAAATTAAAAAGTCCTTTTAAGGACTACTTTACGCGGGTAAACCGAGAACATTATTCTACATCTTACACCCGTGAAAACCTTAACCATAACATATATATATATATATATATATATATATATATATATATATATATATATATATATATATATATATATATATATATTAGGGTGTCCCAAAAAATTTAAAGTTGTTATTTTTGAACGCATACCCTCTAATTTTGTTTTAATAATGACAAAACACTTATAAAAAAATTTTCGTTTACTTTGGACAACTGCAACCCGTGCCGACAAGTTCTTGAAGTTTTATTCTACAATATCCGGAAAGTGAATTTAACTGTCAATATATACCAAATATAGCCATAGTTGGTTTTTTAAAGCTGTGTTTGAAGTAAAAATCAGTCAAGTGACTACAAGCCCTGACATACCACTCTTCAAAAAGTTTCGAGATAACTGTAAAAATGTTGATCCCGATAAAATTCAGTTCTACAGAGAAAATCTCACATTGCACCTAACCGCTTCCGAAATCAATGATTTGCTTGACTTTTACCGTACTGCACTGACAACAAAAATACTTTTAGATGACTATTGAGAGTTTTTAGAGCTCTGTGTGATATTTTTAGGAGGAGATACAGCGAGAAAATTTAAGATTCGGCCTCCAGGTGCTCGATGGATGGCAAAGGCGCTTTATTCCTTGAAAATATCATTAATTTGTGCGCAATTTAAAATTACCGGTAAGGATAAGCCGGCACTTTTAGACGTTTGCCTGTTCATAGTAACATCCTATGTCAAGCCATGGTTACAATGTATTATAGCAGTTAAAGCACCTTACCAGGACTTGTGCTTTTTGAAATCGATGAAGGCTTAAGAAAAAATTGATGAAAACATCTCAATGGCAGCTTTATTTCTGTTCAGTAAGCAGTTATGGTATTTGACCGATGAAGGATCTATTTTATCGCTGTTTGACGACGCTGTGGAGTGTGGATCAAACAACTAAAATAAAAATGCTCGGAATATCAAAAAAAAAAATTATCAACCCATGACAAACGTTACATCCCATCGAAGGAAGATCT
The DNA here is from genome assembly GCA_026573805.1 of Hesperophylax magnus. Classification (NCBI taxonomy): domain Eukaryota; kingdom Metazoa; phylum Arthropoda; class Insecta; order Trichoptera; family Limnephilidae; genus Hesperophylax; species Hesperophylax magnus. The sequence continues at coordinate 13,539,921 of JAIUSX010000121.1, forward strand.
TGATGGTAAGTTTATTAAGTAGTTTAAATTATTTTTTGTATTGAGGTTTTTGTTCATATCATAATTTAGTGACTTTTGTTTCAGAGAAAAATATTTACGACTTCATTTCAGTTAAGAGCAAGTATTTGTTTGATAGTCTGAACACAGATACCGGTTTTCTTAACGAATTCCCTACGATGTGGTCAAATAATGCTTCGTATCAAGAAGTCAGAAAGAAGGTTTCGCCGCTGAGTAGTGAATGATACAGCTGAAAGAACTGTTAAGTTAATGCAAGATTTTCATGGCTTAATCTCACGGTCAAAGAGGAACAAAAATAATTTTTGTTACGATGCGTTCAGGAACACCGGAAGATTTATCCTGACGGTAAAAAACAAACTATGAAGAAAAAATTTAATCAATAAACCATTTTTAAATATAAAATACTACATAATTGAACATTTGTGCATTTTCAAATATAATTTATCCGACAAAAATGAAAGTTAAAAATCCTTCCATATTAACTCTGTACCATATGTTTGGCATCAAGTCGGCACGGGTTGCCGGTGTTTAATCAAAATAATATTTATTATATGAGTTATTGAAATCAAATGGAATAAAATAAGAGGGTATGCATATGTAAATTCATGAAAAAAAAATTCTTCCTTATGTCCTGGGACACCCTAATATATATATATATATATATTTTTTTTTTTTTTTTTATATTAACTCCACACAGGAGGCCCTGAAGAAAATAATTTCCCTCAGGGCCTATGTCATCTTTGGGGATGCTGTGTGGAGGGTCTTTTTGTGGAGAGGAAGGAGTGAACATGGGTCTTGAAGAGTCCCATGTTGTAGGAGGGAGGAAACACAGAGGCCGGCAGTTCGTTCCACAGCCGAGCTGTTGAACTTAAGAACGAATCGTAGAAGCGACCCGTTCTCATGTGACAAATGTCAACCGTGTACAAATGTTGGGCGCGCGTTTGGCGTGTATCCCGACTATGCACCGGTGCCGAAGGGATCAATGACGCTAGTTCTTCAGAGCATCTTCCATTGTAATACCGATAGAACAAGGACAGCATACCTACCTGACGCCTGTGCTCTAAAGATTGCAGTCCGCTTGTTAAGATTGGGGAATCTATCAAACGGACCGCCCGTTTTTGCACAGAGTCAAGGGTTTTTTTCAGGTATTTAGGGGCTCCGGACCAGAGATGGCTACCAAATTCGAGAGTAGGGCGCACTTGCGATTTGTACAGGGTCAGCAGTTGTGTACTATTAAAGTATCTGCGGGCCCTGTACAGTACGCCCAGCTTCTGAGAGGCCAACTTTACTCTGGCTTCAATGGAGCCCCCGTACCTGAGCTGGTCACTTATAGTTACACCAAGCATATCAATGGAAGGCCTGTTCGGAAGATTGCTTCCGTTGAAGGAGACTAGATTCTCATTTGGATCCCTTTTAGACGTAATCAGACAGGATTGGGTCTTTGAAACATTAAATTCGACGAGATTATTTTTACCCCAGGAGGAAATACTCTCGAGATAACCGTCCATTCTCTGCTTCAAAGCCCTCCGAGCCGTTGGAGTTTGTGTGCCCTTTGGGGGCTTGTCAAACAAAAAGCTATCATGAACTGTACTGTCATCCGCGTAACAATGAATTGGTGCACATGTCAAAAGGTCATTGATGTGCAACAAAAACAAAGTCGGAGACAGAACCGATCCCTGTGGGACGCCAGCATTTATGGAGTGTAAGGAAGAGGTGAAACCGTCAGCAACCGCCTGAATCGACCTATCCCTTAAAAAGTCAGCAATCCACGTACACAGGGATGCGGGAAGTCCGTAAGAAGGCAATTTGTTGACAAGTCCTCGGTGCCAGACCCGGTCAAAGGCCTTGGATATGTCTAGTGCGACCGTTTGGGTCTCACCGTGACGTTCAAGGCAGCGCCCCCAAACATGCGTCACATACGCGAGAAGATCACCGCACGAGCGGTTCCGCCGGAATCCGTATTGACGGTCGTTGATAATTTTGTTCTTCTCGAGGTATGTGAGCAGTTTGTCGTTGATCACACGTTCCATCACTTTGGACAGAACTGATGTGATCGCTATGGGGCGGTAGTTGGCCGGGTTGGAGCGGTCACCTTTCTTGGGAATAGGGTGAATGACCGCTTTTTTCCAACCAGAGGGCACAGTGCCACACTTCAGGGACATTTTGAAGAGCTTTGTCAAAACTGGAACTATTTCCGCAGCACACCTCTGCAATACCAGGGCAGGTATTCCATCAGGTTCACTAGCTTTGTTAACATCGAGCCCCCGTATAACGTGGAGTACATCCCGATGCCGGATCCATAGCTTTTTCATAAAGAAGCCGCAGTGAGGAACCGACGGCGGAACAGCTCCTCCGTCATCGAGGGTCGAGTTTTCCGCAAACATTTTCCCTAATAAGTTAGCCTTTTCGGTGGCGGTGTTTGCTAGTGAGCCGTCAGGTCTGGTAAGAGGTGGCAAACTGGGTTTGCAAAAATTCCGACCTATTGAGCCCGCAAGCGACCAGAATGCTCTGCTGCCATGCGGGCAGGCAGCCAGCTTTTTGCTGATCTGCAGGTCGTGTTCGAATTTTGACCTATTAATGATTCTCTTGCATTCCTTTGCCGATTTGTTGTATGCTGATCTGCTTTCGGACGTTCGAGATGTGTTGTAGGCTCGGTAAGCCGCGTTTTTTCGTCGAACTGCTTCGGAGCATTGTCGACTGAACCACGGCTTTGAGCCCACACCAGTTTCTTTAGTAGTCGATTGTATGAAGCCATCCATCGCCGATTTGATGACTTCGCCAATCTCCTGGGCACATCTTGAAGGGTCCGAAGTCCGAAAACAAACAGCTGACCACGGAAAAGCGTTAAAATGGGCCCGCATGCCGAACCAATCTGCTGACCTATAGTGCCACACTTTTCTCCTCAGCCTCTCATTGGTTGGTCTGAGGTTAACGGGGATTGATGTCGTCACCAGGCAGTGGTCAGATGATCCTAGAGGCGCTGTGACGTCAATCTTATAACCGTGTGGCACAGTAGTTAAGAATAGGTCTAACAGATTGGAGCGGTGAGTCTGGACATCAGGAACCCTTGTAGGCTCCTGAACTAGTTGCTCTAATCCGTAGCAAATGGCAAAGGATTCCGCCTGTCGGCCAGCCGAGTCCGTTGGGCCTGAGAACTTCAACCATGGTTCGTTATGAACATTGAAGTCCCCCAGAACAATAAACTCGGCCGAAGGGTAGCGGGGCAAGAGATCATCAATAGTATCGCTCAAATGTTTGAAGAGTTCGGAAGTGTCTGATTCGTTATGGTTCGGTGAGCGGTATAGACATGCGTAGAATCTTGACGTACTGGCAAGATTGACGCGCACCCACATTACGTCGAATCTGGAGTTTTCCAGACTCAATAGTCGCACACAGTTGACGTCAGCTCGACTATAGAGGCAGACTCCTCCTTTGGGTCTGAACTTGCTTGCAAGGGTAAAGCCCGGGCAGTCCAGATAGGAGGAGTCTGGCGGCTCGGCTATCTGAGTTTCGGATAGGAAGAGAAGGTTGGGACGTTGGGATAAAAGATGGTGATGAACGGAATTTAGATTTGTGTGCAGGCCGCGAATGTTGGCAAAATTTACCAACAGTTTTGGCCCGCACCGGGGACGCCTGCTACTCGCCGCTGTAACGATGTTAAGTTTGTTTTGTTGTGAGTTCATGATTTTAAGTTTTTAAGTAAGTATATATATATATATATATACTTACCTAATGTACTTACAATTAAGAGAGTAATTAGAAACATCTAAATAAAATAGAGATGAATATGGACTGATAATAAATATAAAGATAGGGAAAAACAGGCAATTATTTAGTTAATTATTCCTAACAAGTATAACTTCAGTTTGAGTTTGAGTTTGTTGATATCTTTTAATTTCTTTCTTTCAATCGGAAGGTTGTTGAAATATTTTATTCCTAAATAGACATATTGTTTTAATAAATCAAATATTTTGTTCTTATGTCATATATTCAATAACTCAACTTGTATTCTTTCTCAAGTATGTTTTCTTTCGTATAATTTAATTTTTACTTAGCTTTTTATTTTGCTATTTACATTGATGCATAAACTTATTTAAATATTTCTTCCTTTCTCCACAATACGAGTCGCAGAGATGCAAAACCCGCTCTGGCAATTTAAGTTGGTTTTTATGAGGTTACCTATTAAAAAATACTTGAAGAAAATTGAAAATAAATATAATTTTAATGTTTGTCGGAAAATATCAAAAAAAAAATATATTTAGTATAAAGGGTGTATTATTTTAATATTTTTATTGACTTTCTCCGAAAAATTCCAGTTCGGGTGTAGCAACTGCACGACTCATATATTTCATCATCTTTGTTAAACATGTGTTTTCCATGCTTTTAATAATGTTGTTACATTGATTTTTTTTCCTGTACTTATTTATACCTTGATTTTATTTAAATAAATATGACAAAAAAATGTAATTTAATGTCACCCGAGTGGTGGAGCTAAATAACAAAAAAATACTTGCCTTGTGGGGTGCCCGTGTTCATCGGGTGAGGTGTGTTCATGATGCGCCTGCCCACAGCTGCGTGGCATGCCAGATCGGGAGAGGCTGGTTTGGGGAGACCCGTCGACCTCTCCAACTGGTCCCACACCCGATCGCCATGCGCCGCAGAGGGTGTGATATATTAATATGTCCGTCACTCCTGGACATACTAATCACTAGATTCCTACCAAACCCTCATACCTTTTACCTTCCCGAACTTCCTCTCATTCTTTTCCTCAAAGATGGCATAGGTTTTTTTATCGAGCTCAAAAATATATCTAACATCATTAAAACATTACTTTGAAAGTATGTGTTTAACAATTAGGAATCTCCCTTTATTTATTTTTTGAAATGGATTTTTTTAAATATTTAACAAACAAGTCTTGAACCGAATTATTGATTTTTTGTTGGCATAATGCTATCTTATTTCATGTTTACTCCTCATTCTCGTATCGCATAAATCAATTCGTTGATTACCGTCACGGTCGAAAAATAAAATAATATCTTTATCTCAAAACTATAATGATACAAATCTTTGTACTTCGGTCACTCTTATCAAAAATAATACCAGGCGATTGCATCCGGTAATGATTTTTCATTATTATATTGATATTACTAGAGCGTGCCAAAGGCAAACTAAACTAACTAAGATTTGCCGTAGCGAAACTGTATTTTTTTTCTGGATACGTTAGTATATTTTAAGTTAAAATATAAAGTTAAAAATTCCCTCTTTAAGAATAACCGGGCAATTCTTCATATAACCATCATAATGAGCGAAAACGTTATTTGATTGCGTCCACATGATGCCTGTACAACGCGCTGAGCCGCGAGAACTAGCTCATATGTTAAAAAATATTGGAATATTAATGGGAAGATCCGTGAGCTTTATCATGTCCCTTTGCTGGTTGGAAGTGGCTCAGCGCGTTTGTGGACTTGGTGTGGACGAAACCTTTTAGCAAAGATGGAGGACCAAGGAGGCTGGTTGTGCGATAACGATGATCTGTTCCCAAATCATTTTACAGCTGTCACACGACTCATACAAAATGTCTTTAATCAAATAATATATGTATGTACCAAATCAAATACTTAAATAAATTCTCTGCTCCATACAAAAATAAACCACAAATGAACAAGCTATTTCAATCGAAATGAGACCAAAATAATATAAACCAGAAAACGCAACTGAAAAACGATAAACCACTTATAATAATCTGAGAACATTAAATGCGTTGATAGATATGAAGGTGCAAAAACATTTAGTTACTATTATTAATTATTATGACTGTAAAGTATAAAATCGTATAACGCATTAACCCTAGATTACTAATCTACGTCGCAGAGGCGCCCGCGTTTTTTTATATTTTGCTCTCTTTTTTATCCTTCGCGCGTATCGCATTGACTTTCAAGGACATCTCAGTCATCGGCAGCACGTGTCGCAGGACGGTTGTTGCGAGTGGTTTATTTATGGTTGTTGCGTTACGGTAAGTTTGCTAGATTTTTGAAATTTCTACCCTTGGCGCTCCAAAGACGTATGAATAGCTTGTATGTAAGTTTTGCGCTATTAGTATCGAATGCATTCAAAATATGCTTTTGTTACTTTTTTTAGTTAATTACTTCATATTTTTTTGTGGTGCAGTAGTAGTAGTAGTTTTTTTAAAGTGTATACTTTAAGTGGTTTTTTTTAAAGAGAAGACTGTTTAATTGCCTAGTTTTCATTTGAGATTAAAGATTTTATAATAAAAAATATATAAATATAATACAAAATTGTGTTTTTTTTAGTAATATACAAAATTACAGAAACAGTCAAAATATATCAATCATACTTATAGTTTTTGATTAAAATCATTAGTCAATATGATGCGCCTCGCCGGCGTATTAGTAGTTTCTTTGTACATACGTCGCAACATGAGTAGTAGTGTAGGGTTAAAGGGATTGCGAAATGGTAATAGCGCTTAAGTCGAAACCCTAAAATAAAGCCACAATCTAAACGACGTAAGTGAAGCAGCCGTGCACAAAAATACGCGTCGCGCAGCCTTGGCGTATTGGACACACCTGCGGTTGAATTTTCCCTGTCAAATCTCTAAAATACATTGGGAATGTTAACGGCATATGAGATGAATTCATGTAAAAACAATATTCAGCGTGCGGCTTGGCGTAATGCACGAACTTACGGTCGACTTTGCAGGATTGGAAATTCGATCTTTCCGTTGGGTTTATTTTAATTATTACTGTATTATTTACGTAATATTAAAATCTCAAATGTTTCCATAGGGATCTCTCGGCTTACTAATTTGTCGTCCATAAAAATAAAATCTGATGCTTACCGCTAACTTTATAGTTGACAAAAGTCTTATAAAATTTTCAAAGGTTTTACATAAAATATTTTAATGATATCTTTACCAATCTTTTTATTAATCTTATATATAAATAACTTAAATCCATAGGGATCCCTCTAGAAACATTTAAGAATTTAGTAATACGTTCATCAGAAATAATTAAAATGTGAGCGTTATGCAAAACCGCGTTATTGGAGTCTTATGTCGCCTTAAAGACATTTAACAAGAAAATTACGCATTATGTCGCCTTAAAGACATTTAACAAGAAAATTACGCATTATGTCGCCTTAAAGACATTTAACAAGAAAATTACACATTATGTCGCCTTAAAGACATTTAACAAGAAAATTACGCATTATGTCGCCTTAAAGACATTTAACAAGAAAATTACACATTATGTTGCCTTAAAGACATTTAACAAGAAAATTACGCATTATGTCGCCTTAAAGACATTTAACAAGAAAATTACACATTATGTCGCCTTAAAGACATTTAACAAGAAAATTACGCATTATGTCGCCTTAAAGACATTTAACAAGAAAATTACACATTATGTTGCCTTAAAGACATTTAACAAGAAAATTACGCATTATGTCACCTTAAAGACATTTAAAAAGAAAATTACACATTATGTCGCCTTAAAGACATTTAACAAGAATTACGCATTAATTTTATTTTATTTTTTGATTACGCTTTATTTTTTTAAGATATGCCCAAACATGTGACTTTATGTACAAAAATAAAACAAAAAAAACTCTGCTTACCTTTTAGTGATTAAAGTATTTATACAGATTTTCATTAGATTATAAAGTTATCATATTATTATCGTTGAATTCAATTTGTTTATTTGTTGAGATTAGCATCACGTGACGTATTGTACCCGGAAAACCAGAACAGATAATCACGACCGTAATTTGTTTTTTTTAATCATTTGTTGGTAATAGCTGTAAGCTGTAATGATTATTTATAGTTGTAAAATCCAAGGACAAGGTCACGTGAGCTTGAAACCGGTTTAATCATTTTAATAAAGAAGATTCTGGAGGTGAATACAGAAAAAAACTAACAGTTACAAAGAAATGCGCAATGTTTAACGTTTTTGTAAACAGTACTTTGTGTATTCAACACTGAACCAATTAATGCCAACTATTTTCCACAATTTAAAGCCGATGATACTCTAAAAAATATAAAGTTCAGATATATTTTATGCAAATCATTGTTAATTGTTGAAACTGAATGATTCAAAGCATGTGGTTTTATAAAAAAAATGTGGGCTCAAATCCATGCAAGTTATGTTATGTAAAGGCGGGTCTCCAGAGACAGCATTTAACCAAATGTATGTACTAACATGAAGCATTGGGGCAGGGCAAATTTTTTGTTTTCCGTGGCTAATGGAAAATAAAATACGTAGTCACCCAACCAAAATTTTTTTTGTATGTGAATTTGAAAAAAATTGTCGGTGGAGACGCGACTTAAGAAGAAACTACAAGCCAAAAATGTGTATATTCTTGGTATACCTTATATCGTAGGTAATAGACATTAGAATCGCTTGACAAACGGAGTCTAGAAACGTTCAATTTCAAGCAAAATACTGGTTTTTATTTATTTTGTAAATAATTTTATAAGAAAGCAGAAAAAGTTAATCAAGTGAAACTGTCACAGATAATCTTAGCTATAATACTGTATTTGTTTTAAAGTTGTTTCCTATACACGTTCATACATTTTTATTGAAAAAAAATATTTTTTAGTAGTTTGCATTTATATTTTTTATTGGGTAATTTAATATTGTATTTGTTTTCTATTCAAGCAAAGCGATAGGAAAACTTTCAATTTATCTAAAGCATATTTTTTGGTATTCATAATGTAGACCAATTCGTTATAAAGATTAATCAAAATAGTGATTTGGCATTAAGCTTCGCTTTATATTGAAACGTGTAAGCTTTGTATCGAGTAAAGTGGTGTAAAAAAGTAATTCGACTTTCATTCAACTGTATTAACGAATCTTAAGAAAAATTCCTTCATGTGAGCGCTTAAAAAACTAAATCAATCTATCTACCATGGTATAGTTTTAGATTTTTATCATTTGCAGAAACAAAATAAAACGGGCTTAACAGGTTTAAAGTTACCTGTTGAATAAATGAATTAATGAATGAATGAATCAATCCATTTATTAGTTAATAAATTATTGAATTAGTGAGTTAATAAAGTAACAAATTAATGAATGAATAAATTAACGAATTAAGGAATTGATAAATTTAAAAAAAAATCAATGAATTAATGAATTATTGAATTAAGGAATTGATGAATTAAAAAAAAAACAATGAATGAATGAATTATTGAACTAATTAAGGAATTGATGAATTAAAAAAAAAACAATGAATGAATGAATTATTGAACTAATCAATTAATTGATGGATTAACGAATTAATGATGATATTGAAACATGTGAGCTTTGGATGGAGTGAAATGGTGAACACAAAGTAATTTAACTTTGACTTTATTAATCGAATCTTAAGAAAAATTCCTTCATGTGAGTGTTCAAAAAACTAAATCAATCTCTCTACCATGGTATAGTTTTTAGAGTTTTATCATTTGCAGATTATAAAATGCTGGAAGGTGTGACTGTGCATACAAAATAATACGGGTTTAACAGGTTTAAAATTACCTGTTGAATCAATGAATTAATGCATTAATCAGTTAATGAATTATTGAGTTACTTAGTCAATGAAGTAATGAATTAATGAATAAATAAAGGATTTAACGAATTAAAGAATCAACAAATGAATGAATTCAGGAATTAGCGAATTAATGATGGTATTGAAACATGTGAGCTTTGTATCGAGAGAAATGGTGTAAATAAATAATTTAACTTTGACTATATTAATCGAATCTTAAGAAAAATTCCATCATGTGAGTTTTCAAAACACTAAATCAATCTCCCTACCACGGTATAGTTTTAAGAGTTTTATCATTTGCAGATTCTAAAATGCGGAAAGGTGTGACTGTGAAAACATATAAAATAAAACGTGCTTCACAGATTTAAATTTAGCCGTGTTATGTATTGATCGGGCGACATCGCATTTCACATAGATATTAGTGTGGTTTGACACTGGGTGTCTAGTAGAAGCATCTAATGAAAATTCGTGTGCAATAAAGATTCGCTAAACACAATCTCTTAGGCTGAGATTACGGAGTCCGTGTCCGTAGTCTATTCTCAAAGTGTCTGTATCGCTTCTCCAGGGATGAATGAATTCTTAATGGCTAATTTATTATTATTTATTACTTTTAAAAGATTTATTTATATTTGGATTAAATATATTTTAGCGTGTTGTTATGCATTGCCGTATGGAAAATATTCACAAATTTCGATAATCTCGTGTGTTTAATAAAGTTTACTTTTCTTACTGGGTTAATTAGATCATTTTTTTTAAATATACTAACACTTTAATTTAGTGTAAGTTTATTTAATGTAATACCCACCACCTGAAGTAAATAAACAGTTGTCGTTCACACGAACTATGAAGACTCTCCCAAAAAAAACATTTTAAAGATGTACTTAAAGCATTTATTTTGCAGTTTTAACTAACGTCGTTATTGTGACGTATTTTGACAGTCACTTGGCTGTTGAAGGGCAAAATTATTCACAGAACAAAAAGTTCCATAATTCATTTATTATGCAGTTCTACAAAAATGATACGAGCATCGTAAAAATACTATTTCATTGCCCGAAAAATTACCTTGAAAATTATTTTTCCTTTGAAATAATGTAATCTACCTATCATGACTATGAGAATGTGAAACGTCAACCTTCCCAGTTCCGCTCTGCGCCTGGCGTCGGCGTCCGCAGCGCCGGGGGCGGTGTTCGACGCTCGACGCGCGACGCGCGACGCACGACGGTTCGCGCTCCCAGCAGCTGAGCGCCTCCTCTGATACTAATAGCCAGTAGTCAACTGTTGATCGCGCCGCGCGGTCCAGTCCACACAGTTCCGCTCGTGGCCTAATAATAAATACACACAAACAACATGTGCGCACTGTACGAAAATAAATCGCGGGATTTTCTAATTTCAACCGAGTCTTGTTGTCATACGGCTAGTTTTCACAACATCATTGTTCGTTTTTGTCTCTGAATTGCAAACAAAAGATAATAAACTGTTTTCATTTAATGCTTAATTTATAGTGATAAAACTTTACACTTGGAAAATATATTTTTTTTAAAACGGTGAGTTTTTTTCTGAAATTATAACGTAACGAATTTATGTCTTTCAATGTTTGCATTGTTGTAAAAATATTAATATAATTAATAACCGTGCCATATTTGTAAATAAATGCCTGCATTTTTAGGTATTAAAATAATCTGAAGTTGAAAGTTTTATAAATCCTGATTTTCCGCTATCCACGTTTATACTTTTTTGAAAAAAATAAATTAACCGCAAAAAGTTATTTTAAGTATGTACCGCTGCTGTGATAAATAAACATAACATTACTCAAATACGACTTACAAAATTAAAATAGATTGTTTTCTTTCTACTTTTAAGATCGAATACTTTACAAAATGACTTGTAGTTAATTAGATTCTCATTTTGTTAAATATGAGTTATTATGTTTGGTGATCCCTTTATTTAATCAAAATAAAACGCCCACCAAGAGATTTGTTGAAAGTAAAATTAATTGTCAAATTGTTCAATATTCATTAGTGTTATGTGATCGTTGTTGAACATTATTGAGCAGATGTGTTGCGGCACGATAAGTTATTTATCTAAAGCCCTGTGTAACTATTTAACATCTATATTTAATCAAATAATAATTCTCAATCAGCTGTGATTTTTGTCCCATATACACAGTGAAAAACACAAATAATGGTTTCCACGTAGCGTTATAAACACAATGAGTTTTAAAATAATTATTTAGCAAGAAAAAATAATTAACGTATTAAAAAAATGAACTCTAGTTCATGCACTTCGTAAGTTGACAGGGTTCATTCAATTGAGTGTATAATGACGAGCCTTCGGATATGGTAAAAACAAAATTTCGCTTTCATCGGACTCTCACAAAAAATGGGGTGAATTTGTTTGGCCTTCGCACGCATCACAGAACCACTTTAAATTTGTCAATGGCGCAAACGAGGACAATAAAACGAGTCACTTTACCACTGGAATACTGGATATAAGTCATGAATCTTACAATTTTTAAAGAAATCTTCCATTACAACATTGACTGATTATTTTGTGTGCCTTGCTTGGATTCATCCACCAGCACACTAGCGGAAAACCTTCATGAGCATTTAAGTCTCAGAAATTATATAATTTTGCAAGAGTCGTTCACACATAGACCGGTCGGTGGCCGAGTTGACATCGTGTTTGGGTCCCACCCAGGCGTAGTGTGTTCAATTCCTCGGCTGGCTAAGTCCTCCATCACAACACAAGCAACATTTTCGGCTTACTGTGGTGGTAGTAGGAGATTTTCAAATATTGTCAGGTTATTCTTTACCCGGGAATGTTTGTCTTTCTTTTAAAAAAATAAAAATTAATAAAATTAAAAATGCTCCCTCTGAATACAATAATTATTATCATCGCTTCCTCAAAAGATTTCATTTTCAGGGTTACTTAAAAGCGTTTAATGTATTACTTCTGATAAGTTTTTGGCCAAAGGGTCAAAGTGGAGATGTTCTATAAACTTTAGATTTTGCACAAAATATTATTATGTGCGTATATATTTACAACCAGTAATTCCTCTTTACTAGTATATATATTACAGTATACATATTTCCATTATGTTGTAACATAAAAGGTAAGAGGAAAAGTTATTATTAGAAAACCTCTCCAGTGCATCCATATAATCCACTACCGTAGAACGCATTGATAACACATTGTTGATATGAATTTGCTCGTTTTAGGTTACTGAGCCTTTTAGAGATACAAGTATTTATCTAAAGCACCACGACGGCACACTAATCCCATTAAACATTTTAACGTGGTGTTATTTTCAGATTGCGAAATGTAAACACAGCATTAAAAATAACCTACCTCTGACTTGTCAAGTTGGTCATCGTAAAATATACAAATAGATACATTGACCCGCGGTAGTCAAAGACATTATCTTTGTCCCGAGTTTAAAAGTTTCAAAATGTTTATTGTTATTAAATGCCCACCAGTGTGAATTTTTCTCAAATCGACAAACAACCACGTTGCGTTGTTTACATTAATATGTAAAGTTATACCAGTACGCCTGCAATATGCACGGTGCTGCGAAATACGAACTTGAAACGTAACCGTGACCCGGTTAGGTTCTCTCAGAGTTATTGTTTTATTATTATTTTACTTAATTAGTATTCCGCGGATTCAAAGTTAAACACAAAGGTTAAGAAGCCGCAATTGAAACATTGTTTTGATTTACTTTTTTAAATATATCTATTTGAATTCCGTTGGTTTTTGTGAATTAATGCAAATCTTAGAAGTGAAAATTAACCCACTTCCTGAAATACGATCGATCTGAAACTAGACACACAGACTCGTTGTCAATGACAATGCATTCTATCAAGTTTTGGTGGTAGTCACGTATAAACATGCATATATATACCCATTTCTCTGAAAGTAGACATTACAGCAGATACTATACGATACGTGTTTCGATGTCGTTCCTACCCAATCGGGATTTGGCTCAGTTGTTAGCGCGGTAGCTAGTTCGTGGAGAGGAAAGTTCAATCCTCGGACAAACCAAAAAAAATATATATATTTTTCAGTTTTAAAATACATTTTAAAAGTCAAAAGTCAATCTAAAAATATATAATGATTATAAATATACAGATAGCATTTAAATACATCTATTCATAAAAATAGATGAATTATAGTAAAAATAACTTCGTTTTTGACGTGTTGGTTTTTTTTATGTTGTTATTCATTGCATAATGAGTTTATACATTTCGAAGTCACATACAAGCATAAAGAAATATCACTATGGAAATATACATTTCGATAAACCTAAGTTAAGGAATCCAAAGTTATATACAGAGTTTAACAACTTGTTATCGAAATATTGTCTGTCTATTCGTATATTTACTGTTTCTGTTAAATTTATTCATATTCCCGTAATTTGTTTTGTAAATTCTAGATTTCAATATTATTATTCAATGCTTACAAAGTCATAACGATAGAACTTTGTAGGTATACTGATGGTTATTATTAACAACTCCGATGAAGCGTGGGTGGAATAGTTGGCATAATAGTTTGTTTTCAAGTTTCAAATTGTGATTTTTTCGCTTTTACGAAAAAATAGCGTGTGTTTATAATTCGTTCTCTCGTAAGTACGTGTAAACATCGTGGGTTATGTGACTAAATCACTGGGACCGAAGGAAGGAATGTATTTTATTTATTTAACAGTTTCGTTTTTCAGATAAAGGCAAACATTTTGTTTTGCGAATGTACCAGAAAGTGCGTGCTGTTGTTTATATATATATATATATTTAAGCAGGGTTATAACAAAGGGTTATAACAAAGGATATAACAAAGTTCTTTAACTATATTTGGGAGTGTTGTGCAATTTCCTGTACGGTGGTGCCATAAATTAAGGCTGCCCGCAGACTACAGACTTTAAGTTCTTACAGATTTTAAGAAAGTCTCTCTAATGTCGCATTGTCGTATGCGCAACTCCAGTCTGTAATGGAATTTTGTGCCTGTGTGTTATAATAGTAACGATTTTCAATATTTAATACCTCACAAGAGTCTCAACTGCTCCCAACCATCTGGAACCAGTGAGACTATGGCATCCCCAATTGGGGTATGTTGTGAGATTGAAAGTAGTGGGGAGTGGAATGAGAAAGGGAATAGAAAGGTTGGGAGATTACCTGGCTATTAAGACCTGGTCACCAAACATGGCTAAAGCTATTTCAAGCAACATTTAAATTCTGAATGGTGCTCTTACATCATCGCGATACTTAGAGTATCGTCCAATCTGGTTCTGCAAGTAAATTTTGAAATATCACAAATTAACCAAATCAAATTTACAAGTGCACGCCGGGATTTTAACCAGCTCCAGCTCCAGCTCCAGCTCGCTAGTTTAGAGTCTTTAAAGTTTTATTTATTTACTTTTAACCCTTTATAGGTCATAAGCTAAAAACGGATAGTTTTAAGACCTGCAACATTAAGGTCTATATATCTTTACGTTTACAAGTTATAATCGTCCTTATGAGTTGTAATCATTCTGAGGTAACGGACAGAGGTCTTCGAGAGAATCGAACCAACCGCCCCGAAGTTCGCTCATGTTGAGTAAATTTACAAAAATGGCGTTCTGGTCAGTTTATCTACAAAATTATCAAAGCAGTTATTCTCCTGTAACGCAAATAAATAAAAGTACATTTTTCCTTACCAACCTGTCTTTTTGTAATGAAAACAAAAATTTTAGATCAAATTTTTTTTTTTTACCTATACGGACATCGGTCAGAAAAAAGACCGCTGGAAAATCGAAAATTTCAAAAAGACTAAGCAAAAAAAAAAAGGGTTTTTTCTGTTCATCAAAATGAATATAGAATACATAAATAAAACCATTAAGGGCGTATAGTTAAAAAAAAAAGTTGTCCTATAAAGGGTTAAAGCCTTAGACTGCATTTCCGAAACATGTATTTAAAAGACATTCTTATTAAAAATATGTGCATAATTTGAATAGCGCTGTTTTCGAGAAAAAACACCTCAAGTGCGTTAGATCATGAAAAAGTATTACTTTTCAAAAAAGTTGTGGCTATTTAGAAAAAAACCATCACATGTACTAAATTTGGTTGTCTGTGCTGTGCGTTAGTTAGTCCTGCGTGAAATCTGGTTCAATGAAATCAAATTTTCTTTCAATTTAAGTGTCGGTTTAAAACATAGAACTTAATATAAGAATCATTCAGACAAGTCACCCATTATTTTATGCGATTTTAGCAGATTTTTTTTTTGTCTTTTTAAAATAGTAATTATAATATCTCATGATTTTTCACAGATCCGAGCTAGTTAATAATGTTTATTTAAGTTTAAAATACATGTCATTTTACTACCTCTTACTTTTAAATCTATGTTCTTTTAACATTTAAGCGCGTTGTTATAAAATTAATTCGTTATCGAAGTCACCTTCACTTGACATTATTCGATGTTTCGATAACCTAGATACATGAAAATGGCTACGAAACCAACATAAAACCGACACACTAAAAATAAACATGTGTTTGTTTTTTTATAAAATACGCTTATCAGTTTATTCTTACTTTATATTGCGATATCAGACTGCAAATTTCTGAGCGCGGTCTGTTGCCCAGATGCGGTGTTCTGAAACATGTTTGTAGCTATGCGAAATGGGTATCACATGCCACACGTGAGTTTAGTTTTGTTTTCTATTTCGCATTAAATAGAGATTATGTAGGCAATGGTGTTTGTCGCTCAACCGTTTCTACAAGTTTAATATGTACATTTTACACGAGTGCAGGACAAATTAATAAGTTTTAGTAAAGCTGCGACTTTTAGGTTCTGGAATATTAAAACAAAAAAAAACGTATTATAAAATTTTTTTCTAAGCCAATTAGCATTTTTTAGGTGTAAGCAGAATGGAAGACATGCCACACTGTTCTGTTTTGACACGTACTCCTTGGTTTAATCACTTTCCGTACATCATTTCAAAATGGTAGATACTTTCAGTATCGCCCTGGTGGAAGACGACCATTCAGAATCGAAACGTTGTTTGAAATGGCTTTGACCGTGTTCATATCTGAAATTCATGGTACTTCACCACCTTCCCCTTTTCCCCTCCCTCCTCTTTTTCTCCTCCCCACTATCTTCAATCTCATAAGACTCCTCGATTGGGAATGCCATAGTCTCACTGGATTGGGAGCTGTTCGAACTCTTATGCGGTATCTACTCACATAAAAAACCTTTTTTCCCACTCAAATTTCCATACTTATAATATTTATAGTAATTGATTCACTTGATCGTGACTCGTTTTCCTGGACGTCCCAAACATATTTATACATTAACTTTGTCCCGTCATATACATATATGTATATATATACCCTCCTCATACCCTTTCCTCTGCTTATCCGCACTACTGTCCAAACTGTGAATACCTTTCAATCAAATTTAATTTGTTTCCCTCAGCCTAGCATTTTTTTCGGATCTTAATCTTAATCTTGTACAGGACTAGCAGATTCTTCAATAGTAACTAGCTGATAACCATGTACCAATCGCAAGTACGCCCAACAATTGAATTTGGGAGCTACCTCTGGGCTGGAGCCCTACAATACTTGATAAATCTACTTGATTCTGTGCAGAGGAGGGCGTTCTATCTGATTGACAATCCATTATTTACATACCGATTGCGAGCTCTTATACAAAGACGCAATGTGGGCATGCTGAGTCTGTTCTACAGGTATTTTAATGAAGCCGGCTCCAAGGAGCTAGCGGCATTGATTCCCGATGACTCCGTGCATGTGCGTGAAACTAGACGTACACGAGCGGAACACCCGTTCACAGTTGATGTTGGATTCATGAGAACGGGCCGCTTCTTCGACTCGTTTTTGTGTAAAACGACTCGTATGTAGAACGAGTTTCCGGCAGCTGTTTTTCCTCTATCATATAATCCTTTCCTACACCCCTTACTTTAACCCGCCTCACAACTTTGCCCAACCGGGTGGCGACATAGCTCCCCTGCCTTTATTATGTACAGACAGGGGCGCTATTGAGAGGTATCAATAAATAACAAGGTTTACCATTCACAATTTTACCATACACAAACCTAAGGAGTCTCTTTGGGTTTCATTGAATAATCCTTAAGTTTCATTGTTAGAAAGATGGAAGGAGAAACAATTCAGAAAAACAAAACAACAGGCTTAAAGAAAGTTTATAAAATTCCAAAATTTCGGACCAACTTAAGTTGGATTAAGCAAGCCACGTAGCTAGAAATGAGGGGAATTGTTGATGCAATAATCTATATAACTGGAGACCACAAAAAAATGGATCCCAAACTACGGTAACATCTGAAAGGGTAAACTATGGTCTAAAACAGGATAAACCGGAATCACAAAAAATACAGTAGAAGATTTCAATTCATTGTCTTTGTCCATTCAGTGACCAACGCCAAAGAACTTTCTTTGTTCCCAGTTTCCGAGTTGAGCAGGGTGACAAATTGCAAAAATAAATGACAGGACCAACAAATTACACTGACGAATGATAACTCAAGTGACATTATGAATCTTTTTGAAATGAACACAAAATTCATTTTCCGATGATTTTTGATTTACTATTTTTAAACCGGCTTTTAAATCTCTCCATGTCAAAGACTGTCTAACTAAAAGTAAAATTTATTTGGAAAGCTGCAACGTAAATAATGTACCAATGACTCAAAGTGCATCTTGCTTCCACGTAGGTACACGTACATCAGAAAAATATATGTTTGCAATACACGAACTTAGGTGTATATAATATTATGTTTTGTGAGTGGTTCATATTAAGCTCCTGGCAACAATGAAAATACATATAAAATAACAGAAAAATACAGGTAGGAAAATGCTGACATTTACTATTAACTTCCTGACGTGTACCCGGCGTTGATTGAGATTGTGAGTGGTTTGGAGTAAAGTTTTGAAGTTGTGAATTCTCGTGTACCTGAAAACTGTGTCTATTTTTAAGGCGGAAATAAAAATTATTCTAAAGAATTAAAAAAGTTTACTTTTGTAAGATTTGTTTCACTTGATCGTGTCATCTCCTCCTCGGGCGTCCCTGACTTTTTTATACCGTTCACTACTGTGTACCACAGCGTCACTATTTTATACCGTTCACTACTGTGTACCACAGCGTCACTATTTTATACCGTTCACTACTGTGTACCACAGCGTCACTTTTTTATACCGTTCACTACTGTGTACCACAGCGTCACTTTTTTATACCGTTCACTAATGTGTACCACAGCGTCACTATTTTATACCGTTTACTACTGTGTACCACAGCGTCACTTTTGTATACCGTTCACTACTGTGTACCACAGCGTCACTTTTTTATACCGTTCACTACTGTGTACCACAGCGTCACTTTTTTATACCGTTCACTACTGTGTACCACAGCGTCACTTTTTTATACCGTTCAGTACTGTGTACCACAGCGTCACTTTTTTATACGGTTCACTACTGTGTACCACAGCATCACTATTTAAAAACATTATTATGTCGACTCGTATACAAAAATTTTAAAAATTTCTATCGAAGTAGATTTTGAATCCATAGGACAAACAAAGAAACATTGGTTTATATATATAGAATTAAAGGATTTGATTTGCGTAAAATTAAACCAATGACATTGTTATTGTTTTGTATTGAGTTAATCAACGCTTTAGCATTTTAACAATGTTGTTCTTATTTGTTATCTTAAAATCTGACGTAGATTATAAGTACAAAGGTTTAGATTTCTAAGGGGTCTGATTTATTATAAATTTCAATATGGAATAACAACTTATCCAAACAATTTATTGTCTGAAAACAATGTGGACGTATTTTGTAATGAGAAATTCATTTTTCAGCCAAACATTGCAAACAATTAACTGACATTTTTCTTTCAGGTAAAAATATCATAATCTAGCAAAATGTACGAGTAGTTGTTCTCAACAATGAATCATCCAGTTTGTAATGTAGAGATTTTTACTTGTTGTAGATTGCAGTCATTCTTCTTTGTCTATAAGTTTTTTGTACGTGCCTTAAATTTTCTCAAATTTCACACCCTTGCTCAGATTTATTACAGTCCATTTCATTATCGAAGTGAATCGTTTCGCATTATTTTCATAAATCAATCATCTTCATAAAATGTTCAAATTATTCTACACAGAAGATGTATATGTTTACGTACGTTAATAAAGTTCTTTGAATAGAATATGTTCGCCAAATGCATCGCCCTTTCTTTGTCATCATATCACGTGCCAACCATTTCAGTGTTTAAATAGTCTAGTGTTTAAAGTATAAAGTCTTACACTATGTACATATGCTACAATGTCTCAAATTTTAATTGTGTCTTCGAGCACGTTTCAGCTCAGCACTTACACGAGTATCATCAGGAAAAACTGCGCTTTGTCTAATTAACAAAAACAATTCCACGTGCGAAATTAATATGAAGAAATTTTGTGGTTGTGATAAAATAGGGATATGTATTATTATGTTTTAGAAGAATATGTTAAAATAAAGGCTATCAAAAACTTTTTTAATCTTTGATTGTTGCTTACCATTTTTAAATTCATAAATATAAATAATAAAAAACTCTAAAAATAATAAAAATAGGCTACAAGATAATTTTTTTAATGCATAGGTGTAGTTATAAATCACTTTTACAAATCGTTTGAAAAGTTTGGTAGCATCAACATTATCGACAGCTTTTCGCATTTCACATATAATCAAATCTGAACTTTTTTTTTTGGGGGCTCGCCTGAAAAAATTCAAAATTTCAGATTTTTTCTCCCGATCTTCGGTACAGAAATAGGGGTAGGATGAAATCGGATCAAAAAACTTCAAGTCTCAATCAATTCCCCCCGACGAATTGATTTATTGAATAAAGGAAAGTGAAATGCTATGTACGGATGTATTTTTTATTTGTCCTGTCTGCGCCAATATATCATTCCAATATTAAGCCACCCTTTACACAGTTAAAGACTAGTACTTCTGAATTTTGTGCTATATTATGCATCCCATACTGATAATGAACTAAATACTAGCAATGAAGGCCAACATCTATGTGCTAAACTGTGCTAATATGAAAAACACTACGAAAAATCCGAGCAGTAATTTTGTTCCTAGCAAATCTATTTTTGTATTATCAAGTAGTATTTACATAATAATTATAATAATGTTTCAATCTGTTCGGATTAAATAGTGTGTAACATATAAAATCCTCTTGATGTTACGTAAAAATTGTGATATTATAGATATTTTAATAAGACCATTGCCAATGGAAGGGAGTATTCTTGACTCTATTGACTCAGATGTTGGATAAGGAATGTTTTGTCGATATGCTCAGTGCTCATGTTACGCCACAATGAGATGCGATGACTTATCTTTCATTTCATATTCGGTTATCTTTACATTATTTACTTACGATTTTAAAATATTTCTGTACGGATTACACGGATTACAAAAACAATTGTAAAATGGGTGTGTTTTTCGAATCCATATGTACTCTTTTAGACACTTGAAATTGTTTACTCCAGTAGCTGTACGAAGTGCAATATTATTTTTTTTACAATTTCTAGTCGTCTGGCCGATCTTTCAACATGCTCTACGATGTGTATTTAAAACAAGACTTTGAAATATTTCAACAAAAACATGTTGAAATATTTCAAAGTTTTACCGATTTTTTTAGTTTTGCTGACAGTTATAATATTATTCTCAGAATTTTTTCTGCTCGATTGGAGGTGTATAGTTACTTACAAGATGCCTTTATATGTTCACATTAAAAAGAACTATTTTTTATTTTTAGCCGCAAATTAATCCTGCAGGAGATAAAACAGATTAGGAGATAAACAGGATATGTAGTGTGAACGCTCTTCCACAATAATTCATAGAAATATATAGCAATTCAAAATTCTAACTTGTAGATAGTTTAATCTGTATATAGAAAGAATTAGTAAAGATAATGTTTTTGGTATTGACTACCCCAGGTAGAGTTATCGTAAAAATTGAAGAGAATAACACAAACATTTATCTAGCATACTAAAAACGCATTAACGGTAGAACATGGAGAAGGTTCCAAGTTCTCGATGAAGGCCTGAATTCACGCCCATGTCTATGTATAAATAAATGTTTCTTTATTTGTGCCCTACAGACTCCAAAACTACTGGACAGATTTTTCTGAAAATTTCGAAGATGGTTTTTATTAGTATCAGAAATGTTTACAGAGTAGTTTGAATGGTATTTCTGCACGGGAATGAGATACAAAGTCGATATTATGTAGTTTTCTAATGTAACCATGAATGGTAGAAAAAGTCAAGGACGCCCGAGGAAGACATGAGTTAAATTATTATTTGTGGTAAAATGAGGCGTACGTGATGAACGAAGAAAGAGGTGTAAGAAGAATGTTTGATGTGGAAGAAGTCGGGAATGCCTATGGCATGGCACGATCAAGTGAAACAAAAATACTTCTAGTAAAATATTTCTGTTTGGTCAAAACTTTACTACAAACCATTCATATCTCCGAGCAACGCCGGGTACATGTTAGCTAGCATAAGGTATATGTAGAATTTGTAGAACGTCTGAACAAAACTTTACTACAAACCATTCATATCTCCGAGCAACGCCGGGTACATGTTAGCTAGCATAAGGTATATGTAGAATTTGTAGAACGTCTGAACAAAACTTTACTACAAACCATTCATACCTCCGAGCAACGCCGGGTACATGTTAGCTAGCATAAGGTATATGTAGAATTTGTAGAACGTCTGAACAAAACTTTACTACAAACCATTCACACCTCCGAGGAACGCCGGGTACATGTTAACTATCATAAGGTATATGTAGAATTTGTAGAACGTCTGAACAAAACCTTACTACAAACCATTCATACCTCCGAGAAACGCCGGGTACATGTTAGCTATCATAAGGTATATGTAGAATTTGTAGAACGTCTGAACAAAACTTTACTACAAACCATTCATACCTCCGAGAAACGCCGGGTACATGTTAGCTATCATAAGGTATATGTAGAATTTGTAGAACGTCTGAACAAAACTTTACTACAAACCATTCATACCTCCGAGCAACGCCGGGTACATGTTAGCTAGCATAAGGTATATGTAGAATTTGTAGAACGTCTGAACAAAACTTTACTACAAACCATTCACACCTCCGAGGAACGCCGGGTACATGTTAGCTATCATAAGGTATATGTAGAATTTGTAGAACGTCTGAACAAAACCTTACTACAAACCATTCATACCTCCGAGAAACGCCGGGTACATGTTAGCTATCATAAGGTATATGTAGAATTTGTAGAACGTCTGAACAAAACTTTACTACAAACCATTCATACCTCCGAGCAACGCCGGGTACATGTTAGCTAGCATAAGGTATATGTAGAATTTGTAGAACGTCTGAACAAAACTTTACTACAAACCATTCATACCTCCGAGGAACGCCGGGTACATGTTAGCTATCATAAGGTATATGTAGAATTTGTAGAACGTCTGAACAAAACCTTACTACAAACCATTCATACCTCCGAGAAACGCCGGGTACATGTTAGCTATCATAAGGTAAATGTAGAATTTGTAGAACGTCTGAACAAAACCTTACTACAAACCATTCATACCTCCGAGAAACGCCGGGTACATGTTAGCTATCATAAGGTATATGTAGAATTTGTAGAACGTCTGAACAAAACCTTACTACAAACCATTCATACCTCCGAGAAACGCCGGGTACATGTTAGCTATCATAAGGTATATGTAGAATTTGTAGAACGTCTGAACAAAACTTTACTACAAACCATTCATACCTCCGAGCAACGCCGGGTACATGTTAGCTAGCATAAGGTATATGTAGAATTTGTAGAACGTCTGAACAAAACTTTACTACAAACCATTCATACCTCCGAGAAACGCCGGGTACAGTTAGCTAGCATAAGGTATATGTAAAATTTGTAGAACGTCTGAACAAAACTTTACTACAAACCATTCATACCTCCGAGAAACGCCGGGTACAGTTAGCTAGCATAAGGTATATGTAGAATTTGTAAAACGTCTGAACAAATTTTCAGGTGTAAATAGAGCAAAAATAATAATTTTTCGTCCCGTTGACATATTTAGGTCTGTTGATTACATTCCGATGCAATCTTACAACAAAGGTAGCAGAAATCACTAAAAACGTAGTAGATTTTATTATCTAATAAATATCTTATATTTATAATCCGATTTTTTTGGGTAATTGTTTTTTATCGAAGAAATTTATATTCACACGAATTTTTTTATCGTCGATATAAGCCTGGGTTTGCTTGAACGATTATTTTGATCCAACAAGACGCAAACAGGTTGACAGAACCTAATCATTTTTATCTTTTATTGATAACAGCTGGTTTATTTTCTCAGCTTTCTTACTGTTAAACAAACCATCTATTTCATTTCTTACATTGTTTTTTTAAACATATTGCAAAGCCGAATAAAAAAATACTATGATATCTTGAGAGCCTGTGAAAAATAACACGAATGCTTTTGACTGTCGATTAAATGACATTTGTTCATTCCATGCCTAGACACGAAATTTTATGAAGAGTCCATATTTATAGTTAATTATAATATAAATTATTAATTAAACATAATATATACCTGCCTACTTTAAAAAAAAAATCCGTCTTTATGTCCGGGTTAAATCTTCCCCAC
Source organism: Hesperophylax magnus (assembly GCA_026573805.1). Classification (NCBI taxonomy): domain Eukaryota; kingdom Metazoa; phylum Arthropoda; class Insecta; order Trichoptera; family Limnephilidae; genus Hesperophylax; species Hesperophylax magnus. The sequence goes on from JAIUSX010000121.1 coordinate 13,564,165, forward strand.
AGGAAAAACTAAACCCTTCCACACATTTTTTCACAAATGATCATCTAGTCAATCCACATTATGCAAGTGCACTTAATAATAATAAATACAAAAACAACACGTCAAATTACCGGAGATCAAATGGGAAAATAACTCACCGACTCCAGATATTTTCATATCAGAGGGTTCGGCTCGGTAGAACTTACAATTGGACCTATAAATCCTACTGATCCCTCAAAATAAATATTTAAAAAATCTTTCGTAATCCTACATGTATTTAAAATGACTGATTTTTGCATTTTTATGTATAAATTCTTTGACAGATCTAATACGCCTAAATTTTGAATGAGAGAGCTAGGTATAATGCCAGTAGCCGAAATAACAAATGAAAATATTTTTATAGTCTGAGAATGCCAAATTCTTTTAATTTCATTTAATAAATCTGTCTATTTTCTTATATTTTCAGTAACAGATTTTTGAATATTACAGGAATTTGGAATAGCGACAATGATTGTTCCTGATTGTTGAAGTTATTTTTTTTTTATTTTTTCATGTAAAACAATATCGGGTCTATTATGACTAATGGTTCGATCTGTTAGTATAGTTTTATCACAATATATTTTATAAAATTCATTTTCTAAAAATGAATTTGGTTCGTATTCATAAAATGGTCCTATATTATGGCAGTCAATTAAGTTGTGTTTAATTACCAAACTTTGGTTTAAAAAAAAGTAAAATTTAATTAACTAAAAATTTATCTTTTTCGCTTATTATTATTTGGGTTGGATGCAGCGTCATTGGTTAGTATAAGTATTGTGTTTTACCATCACATGACTGTAAATTCAAAATTAAAATCTCCTTTCTTGTGGTTTCGCTTTTGAAAAATTCACATCGTGGTACCATAACATACCTAAAAAAATTATTCAAAATTTCAGTTTGGTTCAAGGCACACTTAATTAATATAGACACTTAATTGGATATGGCTATCACATTTTTCCGATTAGTAAAGCGTGTATTGCTGGTGACCTAGTGTTGTTTAATATCATGCCTTGGTAAATATTTTTTGACTACAGAAAAAATTTTAACTTCCTTTTGGCTCTCTAGTTTGGGAAGTAATAGTTTTTGACGTGGTCCCTGATCAAATAAATTATTAATCCCTTACATGATTCTGTTCATTTCACCTTGTTTTATTTTCAATAGCTTCCTTAGCGTAAAACTTAGATGTCAGTTACGGTACTGAAAATAAGAAAAATATTTTAATAATATTAATTTTGTACTACTACCATAATGTTTTTATATGATTTTGAGTGCTGTGGAAACAGAATTATTTTTTTTTACTTTAATTAAACAACCTTTACACATTGCCAGAATATTTAACAACTAAACTGATTACTAAACCTCAATGGTTCGATTATTTTGGGGCAATTCAATTTTATAATTTTGGTTTTGAACAAATTAATCTTGCGATTACAGTAGATCATAGCATAGCATTTATATATCGCAATTTAGTGTCATTTCACAAAGAAGAACACAAAGTATTATTCAAATAATAAGAATCATGGTTTTCCATATTATTGATAAATAATAGAAAATATGTGTATGCTATTTATTAATGATCGAAAAGCAGTCATATTTTAAAGGGATATAAAAATAACTTAAGCAATTTAAAAATCTTTTGAAAATCGTTGGATACAATTTTTAATTTATTCGTCTTCATTGTCGATGATCTGAAATGAGCTATTCTGAAAATTTATATTACCCTGACATCAAAATTGAAATAACACTCTGCAAAACTTTGCTCCAGTTCTTGAGAACGGGGGAAAATAATAAGTTAATGTAAAAAAAATATTATGCATAGATTCTACTGCAGTCATGTGCGATGCTTACTCTTCGGTACACACGGCAAATATGTTATCCTTATTTAATACACGATGAATACTATGATGTTTTCTGGATAAATATTTTCCAGGGAGAAATTTTCACAATTTCATTTTTTATTTTATCGGTCTTACAAAAAACTTAAAATGTTGTTTGCAATTCATCTCTTATTTTATTAAATACTAGCGGTCGTGTGCCCGGCGTTGCACAGGGTTATGAATGGCTTAAGGAAAGTTTTTAATTTGGGAATTCTGGTGTACCAGAAAAAAATATTATTCTAAAGAATTGAAAAAGTTTACTTTTTATAAGCTTTTGTTTCACTTGGTCGTGCCATGTCTTCCTCGGGCGTCCCGACTTCCATTATTCACTACTGTATTGTTACTGTTAAAAAAATTACATTGTATCGACATTTACTCGACACTGTATCTCATTCCAGTGCAGAGGTAATGCGTTAAGTCTTCCTCGGGCGTCCCGTTCTTTTACCATTTAAACCACTCTCTAAGTACTCCTGACTCTAATAAGAACAAATTTCGAAATTCTCAGTGAAATCTGTCCAGTCGTTTTTAGTCAACAAAAGAATGTTTCTTGAAGAATGGGGACAAACAAATACACACTCATTATTATATGTATAGTAAGAAAAATTGATTTTAATAATTGTTTTAAAAAAATATATATTATGTTCGATTCGAAATGACATGTCATGTTAATTAAACATGAAAATGACATGATACGACTTGACAATCCCTGATATTGTACATGGTTTGAATTTGTAACCGAACATGACAGCATGATACTTCGAAATGAAATTACATGATAATTGGACATGCCACGGCATGAAAATTTTACATGGCCAATTGAGGTGGCGTGATGTAATAATTGCACTTATATTTGACCAAAATATCTAACATTTATATTTTTATTTTTTTACAGATTGCAGTATTGATGTTACTTTGACGTCTCAGGATAGTGGCCACTTTTGAATGGATAAGTTCGCCAAAATATCAAGTAGTTACTACCGACTACCAAAACACCCGATGTTTCCAAAACAGATGACCAGATATAATCTAACTAAATAAAAAAAAACATATTAAAAAATCAAATAATAATGTGCGATGTGAAGAGATAACCCGCGTAGTTTAATCGTTAAAATATTTTATCATTTGTTTTAAATCTTTATATTTGTTATTTTTTTCTTCATAATTATTTGCGTCATGTAAGCGATTTTAAACCGTTATCGCCTTAAGATTTTAATAAAAATAAAACGCGTAATGATATTCTTATTAAGTCAATGAATTTATTAGATTTAAGATAGTGTTGAGTGGAAGACAGTAAATTTAATTTGGCGGTGGTAGAAAATTAGGAAGTTTCGTACCAGGGTACCGGAAGCAGGAAGAAAGAAGAATGTCTCACGGAGTGGTGGAGAAGAAGCGAGGGGAGGGAGAGGAGGGAAGGTGTTCCCCACCCCCTCCCCCTGACGGTGGGTGGGGGTGGGTGGTGGTGTTCGCCTCCTTTATGATCCACATCGTTAGTGAGTATTAAAATCTACCCTGTACTTTATTTTTGTTGAACCTTTGTATGGATAATGTGCTCAAACATCACAATTTGAAATGATTTCTTGTATGGATACGGTAATGAAAAATGACTACAGTGAGCTTAAAAAAAATCAATTTGTAAAATGTATATTATTTTGTTTGTTCGAATAGAACGTAATCATCTGTCTTGTATACTTGTGAATTGACACAGCTTAACAAATTTAACTTTGAAGGCGATAAAAGGACCAAAAATATTTTCCTCAATAAATCTGTATAACATGTAAAAATTGTACACTTAATTGGTAAACTTACAAATATTAAATAAAAATAAACGAAACGAACGTCTGCTTTTTGTTAGCAGTGTCTATCTATACAGGGCTAATTATCGGCACGATTAATTGATTGCTAAATGTTAATTGATTCTTTTATTATTAATTCAGATTTCATTTTGACTACCAACTCGAACGATTTTTGGTATATTATGGCATGTTTGCAAAACGTCTTGAGCGATCGCTTGCCATAATGTGCCCAAATTTAGATAGAACCTAAAAACATGGGATAAACTGTTAAATCTAGATGAATTTATTGGCTTTAAACCGCAGAAAGCAGTTATAAATAATAGTTAAATATGTTACGGTATTAATATTTTGAGGAATGTTATAAATTAAATCGAAAACCTAAAAAACCCGAAAATTGAAAAACACCCATAGCTCGAGTGGCTATTTGAGAATTTTAAGGACACTTTTAATTTGTATTTTTTTTAATGATAATGATAATATCGAGCATAAGATTAATAAGATATAAGACACAGGGGTAAACATGGGTAATTTGAAGTCTCCACTCTCCGCTAACATATTTTTACAATTTATTTTTTTTAGAAAACAAATTTAATAGTAGTAATAAGTGTTTTATTATCTTATAGATATAAAGATATAGTCACTAAGACATCCCGTGCTGAGGATTTCATTTATGTATGTATGGATAATATAAAGTTATTATAAATATATTGAATAGTGTTTTCTGAAATAATTATAAATATATTACAAGGTGTTTTTTTGTTCAGTTGAGAGGTTTCGGTTTCAGTCTGTATTTAGTGTCCGTATATTATTTATTTCTGATCTCCCTATGTTTTGTATCTAGCTTTTTATTTCAGATTTAAATGTTAAAATATTGTGGTGAGTTTTGAATGAGAGTGGAATTTTGGTGTAGGGTTTAGTACCGTAGTACAGGAAGCTTTTTTGCTCAAATTTCGTATTTGTAGTTGCTTGTTGGTTAAGGTATGATTGTTATGCTGTCATTAAACTTTTTAAGAAAAACTCTTTTATGATTTTAACCGGTTGATACATCGAAGAAGAACCAATTCTAAATCAATAAATTACACATCTGCCCTGATGATTGCCACTGCAATGCTGTCCGAAACGTTGGCTAAAGAAGGAGGTAGCGCAACACGGCATAATACCCCAAAAACAAATCACTATAATACTTTTGACCGTGAAAATCTTAAATCATACCCAATTCTAGTGTTGCACACCTGTTGTGATCTTTTGGCAATGTCAATGTTGTTTAAAAATTAACATTATGAATTAATCCCATTTCGTTTGCTATTAATTATGGCGCAACCTTAAACTTAATGTGTTTGAGAAATGAAGTTAGCAAAATAATGAAGACCTCAAATTTTGTGGGTGACCTTCCTTGCAAGCTTAAAACACCTTCAGGATGAGTGGTTTCATGTGTACAGTAATTAAAAATTAAGAAGTAGAAACGTTTAGCAATAATTTCAATACCATTTTATCACATACGGTAGCCGTAGTATCTAATCGTACTTACATGTTCAATGTCATTTGGATTTATTAAAAATGATTATGCAGTAATTTGTCATAAGAATCGATCATGGCCATAATCTACCAAAATAAAGGCTTAGTTGAAAAATTATTACCCATATTATTTGTTCTTCAAAACGTATCACATACTATGCATTTTTTCAATTAATATATTTTGGAATTTTCTCCTTCCAAATCCGCTTTTTTCGTTTTATTTCTACTCTTCTGTGTTTCTTTAGAAATGAAAATGTTAACATTCATTATCGTGATTGATTTTTGGGGTGCTTCGCATCCTCCTCCTTTGGCCAGCGTTTTAGACAGCCTTGCAGTGTTCATCATCACGATAGATATGTTGATTGTGGTGAAGCGTATGTTTAATATTTATCCATGTAGAAGAAAATACATTTTTTACTTCGGACATTGTGCACAAAATCTTTATTAATCGAGTTGTTATTATCTTGATTACAATAAAATGCACATCTGTTTTGTGTTCAAATATCAAGGTTAGTTGCATGTAAAGATTTCAAAACACATTAAATACATAAACATTCATATGTGAAAAATATAGCGGTTTTAAATGATTAACATAAACTGCATGATTTATTGTAATCAACTTTTGCGTTTTAATTGTAATCGTCTGTCTGTTGTCTGTCATAAATTATCATCAATGTTTCCTAGTTTCCTACATTGGCCGAATGCGCGTCATTACAATTTAAATTTTCATCGTAACATTAATAGACAATAGGCATTTTGTTTGAAAAACACTGCACTTAATAAATATATTTTTAAGTGCTTAAACGAATTGACTCGTAAATAACATATGATCAACAAAACACTTTGCATAAAGTGACAGATTGGCATTGATGACCGAACCCAGTGAGAAATCGAGAAAAATTCGCGCTCATTAACACGAGCAAAATGATTTTAATATATTTATAAGAGTTTGTTTAAGAAGGTACTCATACTTCAACAAAGAACGTGTTTTTTTTTTATTATTGTGATATTTGCTCAATTAAAAGTTTTTTTTAATTCCGTGATAATGCAAACCAAAATCAAAATCCCCTATTATTTATGCACACTTGTAGGATTTTATGTATTGGTGTTGTTCGTTTTAATATATGACTGCTGGATTGCGATTGTTATAAATTATATAGTCTATGAAAAAAATACACTTTTTTTCAACGCTTCCCTGTAATATCCCACCCTGTAACGGTGTGTTCAATTCCTCGGCTGGTAAAATCCTCCACCACAACACAAGTTTTCCGCAACATTTTCCGCTTACTGTGGCGGTGTGATTTTTTGTCTTTCTCTTAAAAAATAATATTGAAAAAAATAAATATATGTGTATATATATATACATATATATGTATAATAACGGTTGTGTAAAAAATTATAACTTATTATATCTCTCACTATGCGTGCAATTATTCAGAGTCATTATCAGTAGATAGGAATCACCTAAATATTTTTGCATACTGCGAGTAAATACATAATATACAGCTGAATCATAAGTATTGAGTAAAACTTTTCGTTCCGACATTACTTAAATATAGAGATCAAAATGTGCCTCATAGGGTAACTTTTATCTAGATTTACAGAAATTTACTACACATTCGCGAAATATGTAGGTACTATTTCACAGTGTAATTGGGTGTTTTCAAATACGCCCTTATGGGCAGTAAAAAGGTTGAGAAAGGGTTGATACCAACATTACTGCTTAACATTTTTGAATCGTATTTCTTTTAATCGAAGGTACCAAATGTCCCTTTTTGTTTCTAAAAGGGTATCTTGCCTTTTTATGACCTATGTGACCTGTGTTGTAATTTAACACACACATTTAATTATCTTTCTCTCCCGTTCAGCATCCCCCACAAATAAAACACCTAATAATTTCATGCACGTCTGTCTGACTAGATAAGGGTCAAAAACAAACATAATACAGGTCCCAAGTTCCACATAAACAAAGTTTACAGTACTATTATCGTTCCCACACACCCAAACATGTTATAATGTCACGAAACTTTGGGATATTACGAGTAATTACGTGTGCTCCCTGAAATGCGCGACTTTTACTCAAATTCAACGAATTTTATTCGCCAGTCACAGTCTAAATTAATATTATATTAGAATAGGTAAGTACTTCGTTCACCAGTAAAAAATTGTAATAATACATCAACCAAATAACTCTATGTATTACATGCATTTGAAGTGATTTCAGTAGCAGGAAATTAAAATCATAATTATAATCACTTCTCGGTTATTTAAAGTTTTGCGTTATGTTAGGTTAAACTTAGGGTACGTTATACTCTACGCGTTTTTAGATGGTGTTAATTCAATTATTTTTTTTAATAACTTTTTGCAATTAATGCAAGGTGACATAAGGCTCTTATAACGGGAGTTTGATCGACACTCACATTTTAATTATTTTTGATGAAGGTGTTATTAAAATCATAAATTTTTCTAGAGCGATCCTTTCGGATGTACGTTATTTATATTTATGTTTAGTAAAAACAGGACCTCATAAAACGTTTTTTAACTATAAAATTAGCGGTGAGCACCAGATTTTATTTTTCTAGACGATGAATTAGCAACTTCCTTAGGATCCCTCTAGAAACATTTGAGGTTTTAGTAATATGTTCATAAGAAATAATTAAAATAAACCCGTCGGAAAGATCGATTTTCTCTAGACCCGCCAGGGCAAAGTCGACCGTAGGTACGCCTATTACGCCGGGCCGCGCGCCGAATATTGTTATTACACGACTTCATCACTTATGTCGTTAATATTCTCATTTTATTTCAGAGATTTGTGCGTGGCAGTTTAACTTGATTCAATTAAGATTCAGGCTTCATTGCGCCCGTACATACGTATTATGAATATGAATAGTTCAATGAGAAAAAAATAATTGGCGCCATCTACGAAAGAGCAGTTTATGAATTCTTTTAAGTTTACCCTTAATCCCAGTAGAAGCCAAATGGGCGTTTATCTTTTCTTATTTATTTATCATATGATTTGTATTGCCATCATTATATTTAATAATATTTTCCCTACTAAGAATTCCCTGCTGGGGAAGATATTTTACATTTTCCGTATTTTATTAAATTTACATTTTAATATGATCTAATATAATCTATTTCACTAGTAAGAATGGGTGACACATTTCTATGTATTTTTAACAGCTTACATAGTATAGAATTGATTTTGTGACAGTAAGTTATGTTTTTTGAAGGTGAATAATTGGTTTTTAATGGTTGTTTCTATATTTTTTGATAGGGTATTCAGAAGTGTGATTGGTATGTAGTTACTAATATCCCTTTGATGCCCTGATTTATACACTGGTATTACTGTAACTAGTTTAAGTAATGATGGGATTTTTTTAAAAAGATCTATTTATTAAAAAATGAATGGGATCAATGATTTCATATTGTAGATATTTTACTATTTTTATTGAGATTCCATCGCGAGTTTAAAATTAGATGAGATATGAGTAAATTCACGTTTTGTAGTATGTTTTAAAAAGAATATATTTTTTGGGGACGCAGTAGATATGGAAGTATTTTGGATTAAAAATGGAAAAAGATGTATTTTGTTGGTTAATTTAGTATATTTTTTTCTCTCTCCTTTGATCTTTGACCTTTTCACAAATTAACAAAATGGATTTAGAATAATTTTCGGCACACATTTTTGTTTTTCAAGCCAACAATTTATCGGAAAAATATATTTGAAAAGCCTTGTATTTTTTAAGTTATTCCGTTAAAGCCGTAAATTCTACGTTTTGTTAATCATCATAAATAATTAACCTCTTTAAACAAACCACAGTTGAATGAATATATAATTTGTCTTACCTTTAACGTATTTGCCATTACCTTATTACTTATTTCATAGGTTTTAATTTAGTTTATTCTTTACCTGTCTTCATATTCCAACAAAACAGTATATTGTAGACAAAATAGCAAAAAAATTCAAATGTTCTTATGAAGACTACCGAAAAAAAAACAATAATGATATTGCCAATAAATAAATTGCAAGATATGTAATAATTTTGGATGTACGATTATAGTATGTTGCAACTAAATAAACTATTTATACAATCTCCCTTTCCTGTCTGACAGTACGCAGTATCTATATCAGTGATATTGCAACCATTTATTATACATCACCAGTCTGTTAATAAAACACGATAAAAGAAAATAAACTTTCAGTGCGTTTAATTCGTGTCTATTACGGAAACTTGTGTAGTGATAACAAACAGTGCCCCTCAACGCCATAATATCGATCGAAAAGACCAAAAGTAATTCAGAATCTCTTTTCCAATTCTAACTGTTAACCACAGCTACTCCAATAGTTGGGTCAAATATTGATTACAGTCCACAATAAAACCGATATTTGCGACTCCACACATTCAAAAAACACAAAAGGGTAATTTCGTTTTCTTTCACAATTTATTCAGCCTAACGACAAAGTAAATCAGGGTAATCATATGTACTTGTTTACCGATATTTCAATCGTTTGACAGGAAACCCCAGATCCGGGGCAAGGGTGGGTTAAACGGGGCACTTATGCAAGGTGTTATATGAAGGACAGTAAACTGATAAACGAGGAAAACGGAGCGACAAATAATTATTAATAGTCATTCATATCGTTCACCCTTGCTACTGCAAATCTTATACAAACACAGTGGTGCCCCGCCTTCGTTGTGCCTCTACACCAAGCGAATGACTCCGCCGCGCTCCACTTTGATATTCCGTGCAGTTTTTCGGCAGGCATTCGGCATGCTTCTATACCACTTCTCCCTTTGTTTATATTACCTATAAGGTACATATAAAAAGCAAGAAAACACGTGTGACTTTTTTTTTAATCTTTGATCACCGCTTGGGAAAACTCGTTAAGTGGACCACCTGACGCAACCAGTATGAAAATAATGAGTACCTACATATAAAACCATTACTTTAAATAGTTAATTAATAAATTAAGTCTTTTGCGTTTCTCAAGGAACAAGGTAAAAACGTCACTTCATTTTTTTTTAAATCTAAAATTATTTGAATTCCGATTTTGCAAATTTTTTGTCTTGATGAATGAATGTTGTAGAGAATCTTTGAAGTAACAGTTAATCCATTTCCTGACATCATATCGAACTGAAACTCAGCAGATAGACTCGTTGTCGGTAAAAATAGATTCTATCAACTCATGTACACATACGCATTTTTCTGAAATTGGATGACATTATATATAATAAATACAAATTTACAGCAGGCAATACACGAAAAAAATTTACGTACTATCCAATTAGAATGTGGCTTAGGTGTTTGTGTTGTTGACTTCAGTCCCCGGGGAGGAGGGTTCAATATTCAGTCAAACCAAAAAAAAAAAAAAATAATACATGTTTTTTTGGAATATATTAATGTATTACGGGTTTAATTTTTCTACACAATTCGACTAGTTCTGTGAACAGAGGACCTCGCGTCCAATTGTATATTTCTAATTTTATCTTATTTATTGCATCAAAAATAAAATTTCTTCTGAAATCATTAGATTTGTAAGTAGATCCTTAAATATGTACCTACTTAATTAATAATCACGACAATTCGACAATCGGTCACGTTTGAGAATAACTACGTATATGCAGAGAAATGATTTGTTTATCGTGTCTATCGGCTACTGCGGCGCACGACAGTTTAAAACCGCCACCACCTTTAACCGGAACCGGAACGTAACAAACAAATACACAGAAAGACGCAATGCAAAACGGTCGACTATTTACTGTGAGAAAGGTTTTTGTTTTTTTTCGTCATTAAAGTCATAATTGTTTGTTGGTAGATCGATTTAATATGAAGTTTGGAAAGTTTTTTGATATTCAGGTCTGATTCAAAATAGCTGTTATTAAACAAAGCAACGCTTTGATTCAGGATGTTGATTCGTCATAACGCGACCGTATATTATACTATTTTTGCATTATTTTATACTTGCAGAACAACCCGAAATAATTTTTCCCTCGACCTTGTTTTTAACCTGTTTCTTCTGGGTTAAACATTTAATAGCTTTTCCACTGATGCCAAATTTTTGCATTTAATGGGCGGTCCGATTGATAGATTTCCCTTTCTTAAGAAACGAGTTGAAATCCTTAGAGCACTTTTTGGGAAAACTGTTTTTGTTCTACTGGCATCCAATGGAGGTGCTCAGAGGAACTAGCGACATTGATCCCTTTGGAACCGGTGCAAAGCACGCCCAACATATGTACACGGTTGATATTTGTAACATCACAACGTATTGTTTATAGTAATCGTTTTTGAGCTCAACAGTTCGTCTGTGGAACTATTTGCCGACTTCTGTGTTTCCTCCTTTCTACAACATGGGTCTCTTCAAAATCTATGTTCACTCCTTCTTCTCCTCAAAAAGACTCTATATCCCCAAAGATGACTTAGGCCTTAAGAGAAATTATTTTCCTATGGGCTTTAAAATTAATTACAAGCTGTAATAATTATTTCCAATTTATTACCAACTGCAATTACGTTTAAATAAAAGTTAGTTGATTTCTATGATTGAGTGTGATTGTATTATGATATGACATGACATAAAATTACTTAACATATTGTTTTTTATTGACTTTGTGTTAGGTAATCAATTTAAACGTTTTCAAACGGTTTATACAAAGGTGTTAGGTATTATTATTATTATTAAATGCATTACTGGCATACTTTAATAATTTCATTACAGTGATTTTAATTACGTATTGTGATTTACGAATAATTCTTAAATATCATCCATCATAATAACGAACATTAACAAACCACCATTCAACACTATTGTAAATTTTGTTCAAACCATGTCAAATTGATCAAAACAAATGGCGTATTATCTTAATAGTAGTTTTTAATTTTTTTTATCTCTGTTTCTTATTCGTGTAAAAAATATGATATTGTTAATGGACTATTTGTCCGTAAATAAATAAATAAAATGGGTGTCATGAATTTTGATAGAAGAGTATATTATGCCCCAGGAAGACATGGAACGGTTAAGAGTATCAAATACTTGAGTCAGGCCAAGACAGAGTTGTTTGGGATTCAATCCTATGTGTTTAGTTCCTAGATTTTGTAGGTTAGATTAGTTTGTCAATTAGATTCTTTATTTATGGTTTAAATACATGGTGTACATGTGCATATGTATGTATATAATATACTGAGTGTAACAGCACGTAACGTACCCAAATGATTTTAACAAGTGATTCCTGATAACAAGTGATTCCCCCATAATTGCAGTGAAAATTTTGATGTCATTTTGCTGCCCGATGATATTTTTTCAGTTAAAAATAGACAAAAAAGTCTTCACACGTCGCCACTGATGACACTGCTACACGTCACGGCGGATCATGTGATAAGCGTCTGTCTCTTCTGTTACCGTGCTGCTGGAACGAGACGGAGTGTCTATCACGTGACACACTAGGCTGTACAGTGGGGATGTGTGAAGGATTTTTTTTAATAGAAAAAAATCATTTGACAGCAAAATTACATCTACGTTTTTAATTCCAAATATGCTGAGGAGTCGCTTATTAAAATCCTTCGGGGACCTGCTGAACTACTGATACATCCTGTAAATAGCAATCAGAAGATCGAATAATTCATGTTAATTAATAATAAATCCTTTCAAAATCATTGTTTTGGTTAAAATTTTCCAGATTATAGATAATAATAAATATTTTTAAAGAATTTTGAAAATCAGTCAGAAAAATAAATAAACAGAGAGGCAGAATTCACAAAATATCGTAATTAATCATTTATCGTGAACTAATGTGTGTTGCGTTATTTATGGTTAGCTAATATATGGGAAGGTAGTTGTATATTTATAAATTTTATAAATTATACACGTGTTACGAATTTAATGTAATTTTTTTTGTTAAATATTATGTAAATATCCCAATCAATTTTCTATTATCGTAGTTATCGCTATGTGATTTTTAGTATCTTAAATTATCTAAGTATCTTAAATTGACAAAGAAAATAATAATTTATATTGTATTGCCTTATCGGTAAATGTAATTTCTTTTTGGCCCGTAAAATTGTTATTGATAAGCAGAATTATTCACTCCAGCGCTGATTAAACGCCTATTTCTTTCCGAAGAAATGAAATTACGGTAACCTACATTACAATATTACATAACGTTAGTAGGTACTTACCTACATAATAGGTAGGTACATAAAATAATCAAGCAATTTGAAACAACATTACACTTGACCTTTTGCAATTTCTAAGCAACTAACCTCAAGCCCTTTCCCCGCGTGGTAGGCAGTGAGTATAAGCCACCACACAACTCTGTCTTGTTACAAACTCAATGCTTCATTCGCATTGATGCATACTTTTAAATTATTCTGACTATTGACATGACCCGACTCAAGTATTTTGTTCACTTGATCGTGCAATATCTTCCTTAAAAATCGATTTTTCCATAGTTATAACAAAAAAGTGAAATATTAAAAATTAAATATTAAAAGGATTGTAGCCAGTTCCATATGTGTTTTTTGTATTCTGTAAGATTATATGTTTTATATTGTGTTGGAAGTGAATTGTATAGTTTTATAGCCTGGAATCTATAGTATTTTTGTCCAAAGGATAAACAGGATAACTAATTCACTCAGTTAAATAATTCACAAGTAAAAAAAATCACGTCATTTGGAAATAATGAGATAAGTTTGTTGCTTTTTGGTTATTTACATTTTTTTATGTGAATACCGCACTCTCCTAACTGCTCCCTTATCGGAACCCGTGGGACTATAGCATCGCCAACTTGGGTATTGTGTGGGGCTGAAGGGTGTGGAAGATAGTGAACTATAAGAAGTACCTCCGCTATTAATTTGAAATGTGTATTTCTTTTGTTTAATTTTTTTACTGGTGTCGTAATTTTTTTGTGTAAAGCAATGCAATGTAAGGCATTTTTTTGTTCAGTTTCACAAATCATGTAATTATAATATCTCACATTTTTCACGTTTGAGTTGCTTATAATAATAGCACTGGGGTGGGTCATTTGGAATTGCCCGAAACCATGCCAAGTGTAAGCAGTAATTACGAAAGTGTTTTCTGACGTCGTTATTTATAAAGAAATATGTAGTTATGAACCTTCCAGAACTTACTATAATCATTTTTCTATTAGAAAAAATATATAAAAAAGGGACATAAAAGTGTAATGGGATTATAGCATCCCTATTGAGGTGTGTTGTGATTTGTGAGACCGGAGGAAGCTAGGAGGGGATAGAGATGGGGCAGAAGAAGATGAAAAAGTATCTGATATTCAGATCTAGTCTCTCACGGCTAAAGTCATTTCGATCAATGCACATATTCTAAATGGTGATCTTTCCCAATGACGCTGCTGTGAGTATATGCTACTCTTGGACGTGTTCCAAAAATACGCTTGGCTACTGGGGTCGTCAAAATATCAATCTCTGCGTTCAATATTTCCTTTGTGAAGTACCTACATTGAATTGTAATCGATACTTTAAACGATTTGCTTAAATGTAATTGATCTACGCATTTAATGTTGCTAGTGACCGACGCTCTGCTGAACACGAAATCAAAATTGGTATCTAACAAGATACGAAGTTAATAATTATATATGTTTTAAGTGGTCATTGACCGATAGTCAGAATTATTCTTCGATAGTAAATAAATAATATTTTAGCTCTGAAACTCAGCATACTAATAACCTAGATATTCCTACTTTCGCAAATATAATTGCATTGCGTTTAGTTGGGCCATTAAATAGACTTACATCACTGACAGAATCGCATAATGCAACACATTTTCCAGGAAAATGCAACCTTATAACTCGAACAAAGAACTTTACTTTTATTGATAATTAGATTGAAAAATTCAAAGTTATTGAAGCAGGAAAACTTTTTTAAAGTTATTTAATTGTAAGAATTTTTATGAAGGTTCAAATAATTCATCCACCTAGCGCTTGTTTTTTGCCTTGAATAAAACTTATGTTTATTGCTCATTGATTGTAATAATATTCAACATATTAGTAGTTGTGCGAACTTCCTTATATCCATGGATTATAAAAAAACAAGGGAGATGCGCCATGATGCTTTATTAGTCAGAAACCGCGCGCACAAGAGTCACCAACATCGTTCACGCGTTTTACCAACTGCAGATCGCATCTACGAACAGGGGCCTGGCATTTGTTTCTAACTACACACCAAACACATTCATTTTACTGACTCATTTTGGTAATCCGTGCAGTTTGGTCGTAGCTCAGCGAGAGTCAGCAGGGTTCTATGCCATATCTCCTTTTTATTGCTGTTATCTATGTTTTTTCCTATTAACAGCCTCAGCACAAGACACCCTAGAGATGAAGCATAAGAATTAAATTTTACTATACATAAATTCAGTATAATATTTTATACCTACAATGTTTTATACAGGATGTCCGAGGGTTCAGTGCACTAACTTCAGGAGGTTCTTCTACGTGATGGTAGAAGAAAAAAAGAAGAATAACTTTTTTCAAAATTCCAACTTTTTTTTTCGTACAATAATATTTATTTTCCCATACAAACTATTCTACTTTTTTGCCTAAAATGTAGAACCACCCCTCAAAGTTAGCACACTTTACCCCCGAACGCCCTATGTATATATAAAAAATATATATATATATATATATATATAGTTTAAATAATCACTCGAACATCAATTTTATTATTATTTTTTTTATTTTTAATAAAGGTTTATGCTATGCATAAAACTTTGTCTTATAAACATTAGTTTGTCATAAAAAAAAAAATATTTAACAAGTCAAAATATTTCTCCAACAGATATAATATGTCTCGACGCCATCTAGTGAGAAATTTAGCACTAACAAAGCCTTTCCTACAAAAATAAAGTTGTTTGTTTACAGGTGGAAAAAATAAAATAAGCAGTAGTTGTAGATTGAGGTACTATTACATATTGAATTATTTGGCGGGTTGGAAATAAGAAGTCATAGCTCAGTGGTTCAGAGCACCTGACCGGACATCAAAAAGTACGGGTTCAATTCCCGTTGGCGGCATTTATTTTTACTCGGGAGATATTTTCAATTTGTATTGATGTTTCATGCGACTAATTATTGCTTATAATTATTTGTTATCAATTTTATTATTTTTGATAAATATTTTTTTATATGTGACCCCTCGCACAGTACAGTACAGTACGTGTACAGTACAGTGTAAACAGGGGAGCTATGGCGCCACCCGGTTGGGAAACGTTGTGAGGTGGGAAATTATAACCTAAACAACGAATTTATATTGAAAAAGGATTTTAACAAGCAATAATTTATTAAACCAACAATAGTTGAGGTGAGCGTGTGCAGGCATTACTGTAACATCTCACCAAGCCTTTGAGAGTAAAGGAAATGTCTTGGAGAGAAAATAGTAAGTTTTAAGCTCTTTTTTAACGTTTGTGTTCATACATATATATAGCGTTTAATTTCCTTTACGACTAGATAAATTATTTTGACAGTAAAAAGAGCATTGAAAATTCTTCTTTTTTTGCATAAAAACGAACTTAGGATGTTTACTGTATACAACATTATCATGCTTACCGTACAATATAACCGACACGTTTGACTTGATAATATTCTAAACATTAAATATTTCATAAATAACTCGTGACAGAAACAACCTTGCTTGTTTATACAGGTTAAACATCAACATTTTCTTAACCCCCCAGGCCTCTGGCATATTCTGTCAGAAGGTCAGAGAATTTCCGCATTGCAATTAAATCCAAATAATTGGAATATTTCTGAATGTATCTGAAAACAAAAACTGTTTCCTAATGTTATTATTAGAAATAAACATTTAATTTTTAAATTCAATATTTTAAATTCAATCTTGAAAAAGTTTTATAAATTGTTCACCTTACTTTTTTTTAATACTGAACGAAACGAAATAAAAGCAAGTATACATTTTATTAGACAACCATATTATAAACATTACTGTAACCTCACTTTTATCGTTATTAAAATTTACCAAGTTTCATAAATATTTATTTAATTGTGATCAGAAACTTTGGATTACTCATCGAGGTGCAAAATTTAATTCTTCTGTAGCTAACTTAAAGCGTGGTGTTTTCTCTTTCTAACACCATTTAAATCATATTTCTCACCATGACAGTAAGGGAGACTTAACGATTTCTATGAGACCTATAAGATCTGTTCCCAAAAGTGAAAAATTAAGATTATTATATTATTGAATTGTATATTGGTTTCTCGGAGGATCAAGGTGGACAAAGTATTTATAAGTTTTAAAAAAAACTTTATTTTCGAGACTGTAAAAAATCCATAAAACATAAAAATATATTCAGAAATCTAGAAAAAAAAATAATAAAAACCAAACCAAAAACCATTTTAGTAATACGTCCTTATTTCTGATGGACGTATTACCAAAATCTCAAATGTTTCTTGAGGTATCCCGAGAAGTTACGTTACTAATTCATCATCTAGAAAAATAAAGTCTGGTGCTTACGGCAAATTTTTTAGTTGAAAAACGTTTTACAAAAAATCGTTTTAAATAAAATATTTTAAGGCGCTGCACTACGTCGTGTAATATTTTTAATCGAGTCGCTATCAATAACGCCCCTTACGTAGATAGCGATAAGGTTTAAATTCCCGCTTAACACCATCCACCTGTTTTGATCTATGCAAGAAAAAAACATGGCCAAAAAGTGTATTTTATTTCATTTTGTGGATGTTCAGGCATAAATATTTAATTTTTTTCCGATCATTTTATAAATAACTTAATTTGCCATATTATACAAAAAAATTATAACCGAAAATGGGTTCGTAAGTAGGAGATTTTGAACTTTAAAGCAGTTTTCATAGGCCTATATATTTTTATTTTCTGGGCTTATAAAAAGACTTATCTAAAAAATACTCGATTATTTCAAAGGCCAGGAAGTATTCTACTCGCAATATTTAATCAAAGCATCTGAAACATTTCTAGGTGATAAAATTTTCAAACCAAAAACACATGGTTTTGAATTACTACGTAGTGCATCGCCTTAATGGTAAGGTTCTGTTTTTTTTTTTAAATTTAAAATATAAATATCTTTCATCCTTAAGGATCCCTCTACAAACATGTGAGATTTTAATACGATCTGCAGAAATAAAGAAAATGTGAGTCTTATGTGGCCTTAACTATTCAGAGAATATTCGTTCATTCACATACGACTATTACCAAGCAATATTATTTACAATTATTATACATAGATGGATATTGCGTCGTGATGTTTGAGTGCATTCCATAAATAACTTAATGATTTGTAAACAATATTAGTTTCCGCAATTCATGAATATCTGCTAATAATTAATGCGATGAATGCACGTGTTAATCAATTATCATCAATTCAATAATAAATTACATACTGTATTATTTTGTATTAAATGTTTGACTTACATTATAACAGAAGTTTATTTATGACATATATTTACATTGACTAAAATAAGTTAAAAATATATATCATCTCGCCATTCTCAATAAGCGCCGTACAACGCTGTCTTGGCACACACTCCTTGCTTCATTATTCTTATTTCATATTGTGGGGGGGGGTCAGAGGGGGACATCTAGGTTTGTGAACCAGTCTAGGGAGGGCATAAGTTTATCAAATGTTCGGTGGTCTGCACCGCACCGCATTCACACATCGCCGACTCTTTAAGGTCCCATCTATGCACCATGTGGGCACAGCGGCCGTGGGAGGACCTTATCCTATTGTTAGTGGACAAGAGTTTACGAGGCAGTGAGAACGCAGGCTGTCTCACAGTGGGATGCTTCATTCACATTCATACATTGTCTCATATAATTTATTCATATCATCCGTTAAGCTACTGCAAGTAACTTGTCAGCCGTGACTTCTCATTGAGATTCTGCTCAACTGCTTCTGTAATTTGTATCTATCTATAAGTACTTTTTTATGGATATATTTTAAGATACTTTCATATTACAGGTTTAATAAAAATATTTTTTAATCACGGCAAAAACCTCGTACACGTAAATCATTTTAGATGTTGTACAGGTGAATAAAAAAATTTATTTAAAATTTTCTTAGGACGCAGAAGAATGAAATAAAACCCATGTAAATAACATTGTCGAATTGAGTCGATTTAAACGAAAATGATAAACGCCTACCCTACCACACATACCTACAAATATTTAAATTTATAAAACTATCGCAAAAAACAGATCTATACTTTAAAAAATAAGCGCGAAGTCGAATCGCAGTGCCGCACCTGCTCTACCAACCGCCATACGTCTCAAAAGCAGAAACTAAGTATGCCAAATGACGCACATGTCATAATCAAATGTTAACTGTATTCTTCACAAATGGCATAAATGACATGAGTGCGTGGTGCGCATTTAAAAGAAGACTTGTTTGTGTTAATGTCGTAAAGGGCCGTTCCTTTCGTAGCAAATCGCCAATGTAGAAATCGGTGCCATATGTTCAACCTTACTAACTAAATAAAAATCATATTGTTATGTTTGCTTTCTTTCGTACGCTCGAAAAAATATAAAATATTTATAAATCCAGTAATTGAATTTTAATGTGCACAGATGGAGCACTTATTTGGATATTTGAAGTGACACGTAAACCTAACCAACAATCAGCTAAAGCAAGCAGCATAGCCATTCTAAACGAAAAATAACTACGTCAGTGGTCAATTTTTTTTAATAACCAATAAATCACTGTTTTTTCAACTGCTTGACCTGATTATAAACCCTTTGCACGACACTGCACACCTAGTATCATTGACATTTGTAAGGTAGGAGGGAACTTCGGGCGTGCATTATAAACTAGTTCCTAAAACTTTTTCGAAACTCTCGATTATATCGGTGTCCACAAATACATTCAAATGTGTCCTTTTTAAAATTATTTACCAGTACCTAACTACTTATCCTGTGTTTTGATTCAATGGCTAAATTCAAAGATTGAAACAAATACTTGTAGTGAGTGTTGTCAGTCAATTTCTGAAACAACGGTTTTCAGCAATAAAACCTTCAACATATCAATATTAAGATCGAATTTATTAACTGCATCTGCAGCAACATGTAGTTTTCAAATGGTAGTGTGTTTGTCCACCGTGTCCTAAATGATTAAATTTACCAAAAACATATGTTTTAAATAATATTGCTACTAGTCTAAACCTTGACATAGTGGACTTGATATGAATTGATTGAACGGGATAACAACTGTTGCAGATAACCTTTGCTTTAAATAATCTAGAAATAAAGCCCGACTGATTGCAAAGGAACTAACTAATAAAAACACTTATTTACTGTTCCTTCTATACCTAAATACACTTTGAGACAATCGAAGTGATTTAAGATTTTCACTGCCAAAAGTATTTTTGTTATTTATTTTTGGGGTGTTATGTTGTGTTGCGCTAACTCCTTCCATAGCCAACGTTTCGGACAACGTTACATGTCCATCATCTGCAGTTAGCGCAACACGGCATAACACCCCAAAAACAAATAAAGAAAAACCGAAGTGATGTTTCACAGCTCGCTGTTGGTTCTGTCAAACGAAAACTGTCGGACGATAGTCATTAAGTGTAAATAGTGCATTCTTGAGAAAATCAAGCGATATTTGCTTTTCTAGTTTTGATATTATTATCAAAATATGACGTCTTTCTGCCAAATTAATAAGAGCTTTTATTTATATGACGAAAACAACATTTTTTTCTACAAATTAATTTATTTTCAAGCATGTTATTGAAGCACATAATATGGAAAAACAAAACAAACCAGAATTTATTAAAGAAAAAATATTATTTAGAACTACGAAAAATTTCCTGTTGAACATAAATTACGATTAAAATTTTTAAAAATCTTAACTAATTAGGTTAATTAGAAAAAATGAATTTGTGGCTTCCCAATATAATTAAATGAAAAGTTATTTTTTTTACCATATTATTATAATATATACAATTCATTATGTAAAATGGTTTCACTTATATTCTTACTTTCTCCAGGACTTTATCAGTATTAATATTAAGAGGAACGGCTGCGCAGCCTTCTTCATTCAAAAATTAAATTTGGATTTGAGGCCAAAATACTTTATCTACCGTTTTATTTATTAGTGTTTTTAATTAGAAAATAAAGGCCATTTTCAATTTTTTACGATTTTAGAGGCAACTTTGACTTTTTTTGTGAGCTAATGATAGTTATTAAAAAAATAGTCTCTCTCAATATACTATGTAAACATAATTTGTTTTAAATATTTAAAATCGTAAAAATGGGTTTTTTTGCCGGAAATTAAAATTTATAGAAGACAACTTTGTAAACAACGTAAATCTGTCGTCTGAAAGTTAAAATTTAAACCCATCAAAATAGTTTTTTTTTTAAATTAATTTTTTTATTTATATTTCAGTATATTTGCATAGTAATAAAGGTAAGATTATTTTTTAGTAATTATCATATAATCACAAATAATTGCCAACAATCGTGAAAAATCGGTTTCTCCTAACTGCCCATATTTTTATAATTTGAAACACAAATAATTAAAGTAGCACATATTCGTATTAGATTTTTTGTACATCATATTAATTAATTTTTGCTACTTATATTTTATGTTTGATAACTATATTTGAAAGATGTTTAATTAACCCATCCGTAAGCATATTTTTAGCTGGGTGTAGTAGAGGTGGATATTTGGGTGGGGGAGAGTAATGGGGGAGCCGAGATATTCCCCACCTAACAATCTAATTATTTTCGTACTTGTACAGGTCTTAAGGGGGTATTTCACTATGTCGGGCTAAATATCTGACTAGCTATCCGTTGGCTGGCTTTAAAGATCAGAATAACTTCGTTATTCAACGGCGACCGTTTCACCATTGTTTCCGAGCTTCCGGATAGATAACACTCGAAATAGTCTGGCAACATCGCAAAATGTTTGCAGTTACTCCATCTACTGCCACGGCTGTCATGCTTTACAGTCCGCACACCGCGAAGTGTGCATTTTTTTGGTTATGTTATGTTGATTATCAGGTCATTTTAGATATATTCGTGTCGAATTAATACATTGTTTCTTATTTTGAACACAATCAAATAATTCAGGATGGATCATAGAAACATTCAAATTCATTCAACAAAATTCGACTCACTTCTCCGCTGTCAAACTCGGAATGTTTTGACGCCATCTTTGATTCGAGGAATAGCGCCTAACGTCTGGTTCGAGCACTGATTAGACAAATCGAACTTTAACCCGAGCGTTAGCGTTATTCAGAAATAGTGAAAACGAAAAAATGACTAATCCGCGGATTAGTGCTTAGTCAGAACATAATCAGAGATAGTGAAATACCCCCTAAAAATGCTAGTGAATGATTTGGACGCAAAAAAAACTCTTCAAAAACAAAATGTCTATAAATATTCCTTGGTTGAGCGGTTATTGTCTTCTGTTACGAATCCGGAAGTCGCTGGTTGAAATTAATCTCGGCGTGCGCGAGATAATTTTATTTGATTTATTTGTGTTGTTTCACAATTTATTTATTTAAAATTATATATTACAATATATTTTCGGCACATTCTGAGTGCTATATACTTTCTTATTTTCCATTCCCACGATTCTACTAATTTTCCGAGGACCTCTTCTTAGTTAGGTAGATGGATTATGTAGACCTACGATAGAAAAAATAGCCGTCACGGGACGCCTGGCAGATATGAAACGTCGAAATTGATTTTTGTTAAAGAAAACAAGTCTTATTTTTGAAAAAAAAATCATTTTTCATTAGTATTAAAATATATAGCAAATTAAAAATTCATCATCATTTATAAGAGATCCATTGCCAATTTTAGTGAGAATATAAGTAAATATACCGCACAGAGTTTTGGCGGCCGGGTGGGAAGAGCCGACGAGACACGAGGCTGGACGAATAAAGCGTCGTCCCTTGCTAAGCAAGAGGCAGTTTTACCCCCCTAGGCACGCCGAAAGATGTTTCGTATCAAAAGTAGGCAGGTAGGTATAAAGGTTTTATGGTCTCCTTTTCTATGACAGGTTTGCCTTTATGGCTTACATTGCTTATAGAACAGAATCTTGATTAAAAAAATCAAATTAATTCATGTTTATAAAGCTATGAAACCTCGACTTAACTGTAACAAATAAGGAACTCAAAGTGCAAGGATATGTATCATCAGATTGCTAATGTTTGTTGTATTTTTTCTAGATAATGAGACCCAACTAATAAATATGTTAGTTATTACGATGAATCACAAAAGTTGTAAGGCCATGTTAGAATAATTATAAACAAGTAAATTATTATATATTCTTACAATAACCACCAAACAGGGTCATATATAATTCCAATCTATTAAATAAATTGATTCAGTGGCATTGCATAAAATTTCAAGCAAGTTTGGTCTGCAAACTGAGAAATCACTACTTAATATTAAGTGCGTTTTAATGACAAACAGGAAGACTATTTTTTTACGTACTGGCTTCAGACAGATGGGGACTATTACGCATTTTTTACATGTAAAATAAATGGTAATTTTATATACAAGGAGTCGGGGGGTAAAGTGCACTATCTTCGGGACTCATCTTTTGAATTGTAGTATCATTTAAAAATAAACTTTTTTTATATTTTATACTCTACCACTGACAGCACGAGCAGTAATAATAACAATATGTATTTTTAAATAATAAAATTATAGTTGTAAGTCGCAAGCACATTACGGATGGATAAAACTCTATTTTTATATAGAGGCGTTCCGGGGGTAAAGTGCGTTAAATTAGGGAGGTGATTCTACCTGATGGTAGGAGTAAAAGAGACAAATAACTTTATTCTAAATTCTAATTTTCATTCTCCCTGAATATTCTTCTATACAAAAATATTTTTCCATAGAAGAATATTTATTTTCCTATACAAACACCTCTTCCTCACACTCCATAAATGCTGGCGTCCCACAGGGATCGGTTCTGTCTCCGACTTTGTTTTTGTTGCACATCAATGACCTTTTGACATGTGCACCGATCCATTGTTACGCGGATGACAGTACAGTTCATGATAGCTTTTTGTTTGACAAGCCCCCAAAGGGCACACAAACTCCAACGGCTCGGAGGGCTTTGAAGCAGAGAATGGACGGTTATCTCGAGAGTATTTCCTCCTGGGGTAAAAATAATCTCGTCGAATTTAATGTTTCAAAGACCCAATCCTGTCTAATTACGTCTAAAAGGGATCCAAATGATAATCTGGTCTCCTTCAACGGAAGCAATCTTCCGAACAGGCCTTCCATTGATATGCTTGGTGTAACTATAAGTGACCAGCTCAGGTGCGGGGGCTCCATCGAAGCCAGAGTAAAGTTGGCCTCTCGGAAGCTGGGCGTACTGTACAGGGCCCGCAGATACTTTAATAGTACACAACTGCTGACCCTGTACAAATCGCAAGTGCGCCCTACTGTCGAATTTGGCAGCCATCTCTGGTCCGGAGACCCTAAATACCTGAAAAAAACCCTTGACTCTGTGCAAAAACGGGCGGTCCGTTTAATAGATTCCCCAATCTTAACAAACGGACTGCAATCTTTAGAGCACAGGCGTCAGGTAGGTATGCTGTCCTTGTTCTATCGGTATTACAATGGATGATGCTCTGAGGAACTAGCGTCATTGATCCCTTCAGCACCGGTGCGTAGTCGGGATACACGCCAAATGCGCGCCCAACATTTGTACACGGTTGACATTTGTCACATGAGAACGGGTCGCTTCTACGATTCGTTCTTAAGTTCAACAGCTCGGCTGTGGAACGAACTGCCAGCCTCTGTGTTTCCTCCCTCCTACAACATGGGACTCTTCAAGACCCATGTTCAATCCTTCCTCTCCACAAAAAAACCCTCCACACAGCATCCCCAAAGATGACATAGGCCCTGAGGGAAATTATTTTCTTCAGGGCCTCCTGTGTGGAGTTAATATAAAAAATAAATAAAAATACATCTTTTTTGCCTGAAAACTACCCTGAAATATTAGGGTAGTTTTAAGGTTAGCACATCTTACCCCCGGACACTCTGTTTATACATAAAATATGTGTGCATATGGCGGATTTATTATCATGTTTGATTGATCTTTATTTATATGTTAAAGTATTCGGTTTATTTTTTCCGTTTGTTTTGACGAAATTTAAAATCTTTCTTGTTATTTATATTTTTGGTATAATAAGTCACAAATTATAGGTATTGGATGTAAGTTATAGTTCTAGATGTAAGTGGCTGGTTATAAGTATCAGTAGAAAGGTGCTTGCAATAAGTCTTACTGGTTAGTCACTAGTTTCTATTTCTCTTAGTCATAAACCACTAGTAACAAACTTTAACAGTAAGTTATTAGTTACAATTTATCTCTTGATGGGGTTTAGGTTATAATATATAATATTATAGACGGTGTCTAGAAACTTGTAGTACAAACAGGAAAAATTGTGAATCTGCAATTTTGAGGTTGGAACTGTACTGAAAATTTTAAAAAAATGTCGGCTGGTTAATGTATTTTAAAATGCGTCTAAGCTTATACCCATCTCTCAAAGTTTATTAAGCCCTTAAGTTAAAAAAATCAAAATGCTCAAATATAAAAAATTAGGGTTCTCTATTTATATTGTTTTTTTTTATTTAATTATAAAATTTAACATTTTATATCTAGTGAACATTTATTCTAAAACTAGTATAAAAATATTCTATTACCTACGTACTAATATTTGGACTTTACAGTATTGAGACATAATCCACTAAAGACTATTGGCGTCCTTAAAATTTAAAGGGAGATCATTGAACATTTTGAAACATTTATAGTAAATATTTTTTTGTGTTGCCAATAAATTAGTCTTGGGAAGCCTAAAACGGTTGCATCTTCTCGTATGATAGCCATGAACTATACAATTAATAATAACACTTTTCAACATGTAATCTGGTAACGTTATATTTTTTTTAGCATGTGTATTAATAGGGTATTATAGACCAAACGTTGCCACACACTCAGAATATTGAGTTGGCGTTGCATTTTTTGTATATTTGCTGCAGCACAATATAGACGTAATTCCTCTGTTCTGAGTTATTTCCATTCATATAAGTTATTAGCGTTTTAGTGGTGTTGTAGACCAATCTCCTTGTTTTAGTGTCTAATTTTCGCCTTATCCTAGTTGAGAAATCAACTTTTTTTGATTTGATGTACGAGTTTTCCGATTGTACCACGATTTTCTGGACATCGCATATAAATTAAGTTGTACCGCACTCTTGATGTGATTTTCTCACAAAACGGTGCTATAGATATGGTCAAATCGTTATTATTATTATTATTAGAGTATTAGCACAAGTAAAAACGTTATGTGATTATTTTTAAGTAAAAAAGTTCAATTATTTGCATGAAAAGAAATTCTACTTCTGATAAATATTTTTGAAAAAATAACGAAATTACAATAAAATTAAAGTATCACAAAGTTTAAAGTCGGTTCGCTAGAAATTCAACAGAAAAATAGTGATCAAATGTTTGTAAACTTATGTGCCGCATAACAAAAACAAAATGATTAATTAATCATTCGGTACGTTGTATGCGAGTAATGGTTGACAATCAGAATCAATTGGTCCAAAATCAATTATCGATTGAGTTAATTTTGTTTGATAACAAACACTCCAATAATGATTCGAGTTATGAATATGCATTCGTGGAAAATAACCTTGGCCACAAGAATCAAATGAGGAAACAAGTTTATTGAATTCTAATTTGTTTAAATTGTCAAGTGTCAAATTTATAGAGGTCTCAGGGGTTGCTAGTTCAATACTCAACGAAATGAAAAACAAATTTCTCAAATAATTTTCTTTTCACACTCTTGTTGTACTGATTAGGTATCATTAATAAGATATGGAACATCAAATAGAACATTGTACTAGTACTTATAATAAGCAGTAATTGTTGATTGAAGTACTAGTACTTATCGAATTATTTGGCGGGTTGGAAATAAGCCGATGTAGCTCAGTGCTCCAGAGCGTCTGATCGGACATCAGAAGGTGCGGGTTCAAATCCCGTCGGCGGCATTTATTTTTATTCCGGAGATATTTTCGATTTGGTATTGATATTACAGGCGACTAATTATTACTTATAATAATTTATTATCCTTTGTGTAATGCATAAAAACCTTGTCTTATAAACATTAGTTTATCAATAAAAAATAATCAAATAGTAAAAGCTAGTTGATGCATTTTTATTAGAAACCAAAACACCTAAACTGACATCCGCATATCGGAAAGATATTGAAAAAGAAGGAAATCGGGAAGGGAAGGAAATGGCTAGCGGAAGATAATGGGTAGGGGAAGGAAATGGAGAAGGGAAGGGAATGGGAAACGAAAGGAAATAGAGCAGGGAAGAAAATAGGGAAGTGAAGGAGATAGAGAAAGAAAAGAAAAGAAATAGGGATGGGTAGGAAATGAAAGAGGAGTCGGGGAGTACGATAATGTTGGGAAGTACACTGCTCTTTAAATCTAGTCAACATAGCTATTTCAAGCAATATTTCGATTCTGATTGGTGGTCTTTCACCAGGGCAATACTGGGAATATGTATATCATATAATATGTAATACTTCAATCTTCTTCTAAACAATATTCTGATTATTGTTCAAGTAATTATGTATCTACTTTGCTCATACATAGAAAAATTATCATTACCAGAATTTTCAGAAACCGTTTTCCTGTAAAAAAAAAACTATGTTAATACCTTGATAAATAGAAACACACCCTCTACCGTCAAACCGTTTGAAAACAGCCAGTCTAGAAGTTTACCATTCATAAATTTTGTTTTTTATGGTAACTGGCCCACTTACAACATAATTCATATAATGGAATGGCCAAAACAGTATTTTATAAATCGTTCAAAAATACGATAGTTTATTTATCATGGTAAATTCCTAACACACCCACAATTGTGTTTTCAGTGAACACATTAGATGTAAAATATAATACATATTTAAAATCTTTTTTCATTTGTGGAAACCGGTCATTAAAACGTTTTAAATTGTAGGGCAGAGCCTAATATTGGTTTACTAAAAACTTTTTTCTCTACCCACTGAAAAGGAACATAAAAAAGGAAATTAAATTCATTTAACAATTTACTAACGTTATATGATGCGTTTTGATTTTTTTCAGTTAACTTTATTGTATTAAATAAGCTGTTTGCTCCTTACAAAGAGATGTAAAAACTTCAGATGTTTGGGACTCTTGGGCGATATTCCATTTTTTTAAAGTAGCATGCAGGTAATAAAGAATGTTCATCAGTATTTACAATTTTATCGAAGTACAGGAAAATCGAATCGAATGGTTACAAAAAGTTTAACTAGTTTGGAGCACCCGCCCGCAATCCCCTCTTACCCCCAAAATTATCAAAGATACTAAGTTTGTAGCGACGTTTATCAATGCGACAGTGTTTTATGTTGTATGTTTTTTTTTTGTTTCGTTCATCAACTTCCAAAAACAGATTATTATTAGGAAATTAAATTATTTTTTGATCCACCCAGTACAACACTACACAGTCAAGAGTCTCTTCAAAAAGATTTACCTGAAGGTACCCATCATAAAAAAGTAAAATTTTAGATTCCGCAATAATAATGATGAAGAAAATGATTCAAAATAAGCCATAATGAAATTAAATTTCTACGGTTCGTCCTTGCCATACAAGGTTTTTATAATTGTATATTTTTACTGATCCTTTTCTCTGTAATGTAACTAAGGGAAGACTATACATAGATACATACTTATCTCAATATACAATTTTCTTTTTTCTTTCATTTTTATCCTTTTCGTACATAGATAGTAAGAAGATATATTATCTTCTTTTCAATCATATAATACCGTAATAAGCAGTGGCCGCTCGTGACACTTTGGTTTACTAGATTGTTAATATTAAATAAAATTATTTATTGATGCTGTTGTACCTCGAAACGTTTTTTTTTTCGAAAATACGTTTTTTAATGAAATTCGAATTTTTGAAAAAAAAATTTTTTTACGGCTTCAACAACATCAATAATGCCTTTTTATTTTAATATTAGCACTCTATTACTCCCAAAAGTCACGAGCCGCCACTGGTAATAAGTCGCTTGGTATTCCTTTTACGTTGCAATGAATATTAAAATATACATATTTAATTCCCCATTTCCTTTTTTCTTTTTGATTAAACCATGATTTTGAAAAAATTCGGATGGCTAATTTTTAGAAGATTCTACTCGTAAATATGAACCTATTTATATTTGTTACAAACATACATTTATTTTATTATCGAGTTAGCTGTTATCATGCGAGTAGTCAAAGTTATTATAATCATGTATGCCTGTTTTCCTTTCCAGGTCATGTAACTATTTTTTACGATAAGGTTTCACAGTTCCATTGATACGGTTTGCAACGGTTCTCACAAGACACAAACATATTTTATTTATTAGTAGAACCAAGGCATGTGATCAATGCAAGACGAATTGCATTTAGCATAATGCTAAAATCATTGATGTAGAACATGGCATGTAGATACAATATTTATTTGTGAAACAACAAACACGTAGTTTAATTATTGAAATATATATTTTTTTAAATCAATGTTATTGATTTTTCTTCCTTTCTGTATATAGGGAACTAGATTTCGAATGTCCCATGAATCTATGGTATCTATCTCAAGTTTTAAGGGAAATGTTATGCAGTTAATGGAAGTAGGGAAAGGATAGAGAAAAGTTAAAACTAGGTAGGTACTTTCCTATTGAGAAACTTAGTCACGAAACATATCCATTTAAGGCAATGATTTTAAATTACTGTCTTACAATAAAAAAAAATTATTATCGTACAGCTTCTTTTTAAATATCATATCAGGAAAGACCCTCTTGAAATGGTTTTAGCCGTGTTTGGTGACCAGATCTGAATAGCCAGATACGTCTTCTACCTTACTCTTCCCATCCCCACTACCTTCAGCCACATAACATACCCCATTTGGGGATGCTATAGTTCCACTAGCTCTAGAAGGGTTGGGAGCAGTTGTTACTATTTTGCGGTATAACACTGTATATGTGGTTACGTTAGGTGAGGTTAGGTTCAAATTAATTAAGGAATAAACCTAACCTAAACTAACTTAATGAAGCAAGTTTTGTGAAACACAAAAATTATAAAATCGTCATATTTTTTCGCGATTAAGGTACATCCTCTTTTTCTTTTTTTTTAAATCAATCTCGTTTAACCAGCTTTGTTTGAGTTAAGAGATGTGTGCTGAATTCTAACTAATCTACATCTTTGTGATGTATTCTATATTTGTGATGTACCTATTCTATCTAATCTACCCTTATCTAACTAAAAGGTTGTGTAAAGGGCTGTGATATATTAATCCAAAATATTCCACCCCCAAATAGGCACCCCCTCGTGAACGAAAGTGATACGTTTAACTAAAGTGCTTTGTATAAGAATGGATCTACAGACTGTCAAGAAAAAGTTAAAAAAATATTTATATAATCAATTTTTTTAAATTACTATGGCAACACTAGTGACAACGACTTTAGAACAAATTACACTTCATTCAAATGATAGGATGTTATCATTGACACCCGAATCTGGAGTATGATATTGGACAGGAAAAATGGCGTTTTATTTTTTTTCTTAAAGTTTCATATTTTTATGGAGTATGCGTTTTTTCTACAAATTTTTATTTAAATTTTTGTACAAATCTTTTCAATGGGGTACTTTCACAATCTATTAATACCGTAAAAAATATGTGAAAGATATAATGTTTATTTTTTTGATTATGATTATCGTTCTAAAAATATTTAGTTTTAATATTCTTACTATCTAAAACCGCACATTCCGAAAAGGTTCTAACTGGCTACAACGTCATAATGCAAAATGCCGCCAAATAAAAATGAATATTTCATGTCGTTTTTGCGGAAAATCGAACATGTTTCACAAATGTCCTATTTGTGCTTCTAAAACAGAAATGAATAAATCTTGATGTTGCCATTTAAAATCATTTCAACGGGCAATTCATCGCCCTCAATTTTTTATACATTTTATTGACAGACTGTACTGTGTTAGGCGATCGATAAGGAATATAATGTGATATTTGGATGCCTTATAAATATTTGAAGACTTGAGCCCTTTTGACACTTATTTATAAAATGTCTCTATGCTAGGTTCCTCAGACGTCATTATTATGTTCAATAATTCATTTTTAATTAACCTTTTTACTAAATCCATCAGTTTCGCACAAATAACACAAAGTTTAGTCATAAATGAAACAATTTTTCACTCCCTCACATAACACCATGTTATAAATATATCCCTCAAATAGGTACACAATTACTAAATAAAAATATTATTTTTTTATTCAACATGTACACGGAGAAAACTTTCTGATACAAAATATTGCTAATTTATGAAAAAAAAAAAAATTATTCGTATTCTTGTTAAAAATGGGACTACAGACCGTTCAAGAATGAATTCACGGATTTCCAAACAAACTGGCAATAAAACACGAATTTGTTATGGCAACGTTGGAACATGTGTTCATGAAAAATTCTAATATTCTCGCATTTCGTCCTTTTATAAAAACAGGATAAGCGCAGCTGCATGAACCTGTTTGCCGATACTAATAGTTTTTTAGGAAATGGCCTGCTATCTCTATCTTTAAACAGGATTTTAATAAATCAGCAATATTTATTTTTGGTCGTGTAATTTTGAAAAAAAAAAGTTGACAATTTACATAAGACCTTTCGATTCTTAGACAAGCCAAAAAAAATGGACACATTAATAACTTTTCCATTAATTTTTTTTTCTGAAGTAAGAGAACATTGACCCTAATTTGGGCACAACAGACACATACTTCATTTCATAACTGTTTATCATTTCAGTAACTGAAATACACGGTAGGTATTACAACAAAAACCTAAATAGATTTGCCAGAAATTATGTCTAGTACTTGTTTTGGCGATGGAATTTTCATTACTACAACATAATACGGAAGAAAATATTATAATTCAACTCGAACCCAATTTTTGTTATGCTTACGATTTTTTTTCATTTTATTGCCCGTAACCCGAACATAAAGTGATTTTAAATTTCTTAAAAATACATGTCATGTACTTTACTCCCTCACTATAAAAAGTTTCTGTTCTGAGATAGGTAGTAATAACCTTTTACAGCATCAATATTCAATCAAAGTTAATTATAAGCATGTACATTATGAAATGCTTCATAAATTAATTTAAATAAACATCAAGTCGTAAAAAAAGGTATTTTTTAATATAATATATCTATTTTTAATTTTTGACCTAGTTGTGCCATCTCTTCGGCCTAGTATCCAAATTTAAAGAAGAAGTAAAAATTGATTTGACTGAGGATTTAACCTTTCTCCCCAGGGACTGTAGTCAACCGCGCTAACAACTGCGTCAAACCCCGATTCGATAGGACTGACATTTATTTCTGTTGTTTGTTTTTGGGGTGTTATGCCGTGTTGCGCTAACTCCTTCTTTAGCCGACGTTTCGGACAGCGTTGCAGTGTCCATCATCAGGGCAGATCCGGTAGATCCGAAGATGTGTAGGAGTTAGGATATATATTAGGATAGGTATGTGAAGGAGTTAGCGCAACACGGCTTAACACCCCAAAAACAAACAACACAAATGCTTTTGGCCGTGAGAATCTAAAAACTTACCTGACATTTATTTCGTATATTAGCTTCTGTAATGTGATCCATTTTCAGAAAATACGTGTATGTATGTTATTGCCACCAAAAGTATAAAAAAATACATTGTCATCGACAACTAATCTATCTACCGAGTTTCAGTTGGATCGAATGTCGGGAAGTGGGTTAATTTTCTCTTCCAAGATTCATCCATTTCAAAATCGATGTGTTTAAAAATACGCAACAAACATTAAAGAAAATAAATAAAATGAGTAAAAATTCATCGAATTATATAAATAAAATAAAAATTAGTAAAAAAAACTTTTTCGAATTGAATCATTTTTTTTTTATTATACAGTGTACACTTTACAAATATAAGGTAAAAAGTCCCGATAAACTGCTTTTTAGCAGTTTGTCTAGCGGGTTCTTTAATTATAAATCTTATTATAGTGAGTTTATAGTTACATTTTTACAATTATATGTATATAACAAAAAATTAAAAATTTTACAGAAATATAGCAAAAGAAAAATTACGAAAAACATCAATAACAATTTTAAAAGTCTTTAGAATAATATATGATTGTAAGCTAATACAAATTAATTATTTCAGTAAGCTCACCAATTGTTTGTTTTGGGCACAGTTTTTAATTTCAGCAAGTAACATATTAAAACAACTGAGAATAATATAGTTTAAAGTTCTTTGTTCATATTTATTTGTATGCTTAGGTACAATAAGTCCTTCATTAAAGTTAAAACGAGTATTATGATTGTGTTCTAGCCTGTTTATATATAAGGGGTTATTTATGTGCTGAAATATAGTTTTGTACAACAGAACTGCTCTCACTGAAAGAATTTTGAGACTCTGATAGAAGTATGGAATATTATGCCTTTCTTTGTATAATTTTTTTTTAGCTAATATTAACCAATGAATTGATAAGCGATTTGAAAAAAAAAATATTTTACTTATGTAAGATATATTTTTTACTAAATTATGTATTTCTAAATTCTTCAGGCTAACGTAGAAAGTCGCTTTATATAGCAATGCTTATTTTCATAGCGAATACTTATTCATTTTTGAAAACTAAATACTTATTACACTATTACATTTTTATCTGATCATGACGATAAGGCCTCACTAAATATGAGGCAAGATTCGTGTACTCATGGCGTCCCACCACGTTACATCTATTATCTTAATTACCCGTGAATTTACAACGTAACACAAATACTTCCTGACAGTCGTATTACTGTCTTTAATGGTGACATTACGTACCAACTTCATTGTATTATAAGGAGAAATATTATATCAAACGAGATGGTATTAACGATTTCAGTTTTTTTCAGTATTATATATAGGGCGTCCAGGAGTAAAGTGCACTTACTTCGGGGGTAATTCTACATGATTTTAGAAGTGGAAAAAATGAATAACTTTTTCACATATTCCAACGTTAAGAAAGTTTTTTAGGTTAAAAAGTTGAATTGTTTGTATGGGAAAATACAAACAATTGAACTCTTTTAACTAAAAACTACCTTAAAACGTTGGAATATCGAAAAAACAAAATCACCCTTTTTACTTCTACCATCATGTAGAATCACCACCCGAAGTTGGTGCCCTTTACCTCCGGACATCCTGTATCATTATAGAGTTATTTTATTAATTTAAATAAAAAAAAACCCTTATTCACACCACAATTTAATCAAAAATAATCAGCATGTTTCAAAATCAATGGTTTCGTTAGGATAAACTTTTGATAAAAATTAACAAAATAAATTAATAGACTAACAAGTATGGACAAATCAGTTTCTATTGACAAAATATTACAATGAGCGTTGATTAATTAGTTATTTTTATTCAAAATTGTTTTACATAAAATAGAGAAAAGTAAAATAGGTAATTATTACATTTGTGTATATATATAATTAATAATATAACAAAAACTTTTATAAACTAAAACATTTATTGAGTCTAGTTTTTGCACTGTTAATTCGTGGTGGAATTCCATTGTAATAGAATTAAAATTAAAAAACTTTTTCACTTTGTTCCACTTATTTACAAAGCCCTAAGCAACAAGGAGGGAATATCCCAACATTACAAAAATAAAATATCAGAAATCACAAACCTTTTTAATTATATAAATTCTTTTATATTCATATGAACTATAAATATCTACTTGCTTTGTAACATCATTCATTATTTGTAAAAATAAACTTTATAATTACCTAATGTACCCTAAATTAACAAAATAACTCATAATACCTACCTCAAATTAACAATATAGAATCATTCATTATATATAAACAATGTTGTGTACCCCTGCCTAAGTCTGTATAAAATCAGTAGCATAAGAGTTTCAACTACCAGTCTGAAAATGTCCGTAGTAGGATGAAACCGGTCCTGGTAATAATAAATAAGTGGAACAAAGTGAAAAAGTTTTTTCATTTTAATTAAAACATTTATGTTTACATCAATCAATTTTTTGAATTAACACAACAGAATCGAGGAATAATTAAGATGTCTAAATAACTAAACAATTTTTTGTCAATATAGGTATCATTGTGAAAATAAATTGACGAGATGGCTATTTAAAATAATAATATGTAATGGACTTTTAACACTTTTTCTAATTTATAATAATTTCAAAGTTATCTAATTTTGGTCACATCACAATGATAATTCATCACATCTTTAAAAAGTTATATAAAGTCATGGAAAGTGATGAAACAAAAACTTTATTAACTTGGTTATGTAAGTTAGGTTAGGTTACTTAAGTTAATAAAAAAAAATTTCATCGTTTCTAATGACTTTATATCACTTTTTAAAAGTGTGTTGAATTGTCACTGTGTTGAGTTATCATGGAACCCTAATGGTAAACCCATTGCATTTTTATGTAACAAAGTGTTTGTTGTACACATAAATGCAATAATTACCTTTTTATTTCATATATTTAATAATTAGTAATAATAATTACTAATTAATCACCGCTCATTGTAACATGTTTGTCTATCGGTACTTATTTGTCTAATCTTAATGTGACGAAGAAACAATTTGTTTTTGAAACATGTCGAATGAATGATTTTTTTTTTATTATTAAATAGTGATGCTTACAAGGTTATTTATTTTATTTAAATTAACATGACGCCACAAACTGATTTTCAAATGATTAAATAAATAATAATTATTAAGTTTGTTGATAAAATGAGAAATATATTACTTCGTCTAAAGTTCAAACCCACGCAATCGGATATTTTAAATATATTTTCTTGTTGAAAAAGTTTTGATATTGAAGACATTTTAATTTTATTTTTATGTTAATGACCAATCTCCCTCATCCCAAACATGCATAAATCAAACATGAACCATTTGCAAAACATTTTCATATGGACTCAGCCGAACAAACATGACAATGGTAATTTTATCCGGTCAAGTATTTGTTCTCTTATCAGAAACTGTCGGGCAGGCGATAATATGTGTTGTCGTATAAACTGTTATAATTGTATATTAGCAAAATAAACGCACACAGCAGCTATCTATCGTGTCTGCGATAGTGAAAATTAATTATTATTGTTATGTGATTAATGTTTCGAATGACACATTGGTATTTGACCATTCTGTTCGATGGAATAGTAAAACATGGTGCGTCAGTGCAACAAGAAATTCGAAAATACTTATATAATATTCAACTCCTGACATAAATATAAGTATTGTTTTCATAAGATTGAATTTTTCAAACGATTGAAATTTGGGGGGTACGCGTGACGTCACACGCGCTCACTTCGCTTTTGGCCGTTCCCACGGGTCTGTATGAAATCAACAAATATCAAATTAAATAATTAGCAAGAATTATAAAAAAAACATAAATATTTTTTAAATAGTTTGTATAGCGCAGTGGTGGTCAATGTACGAGTCCACTCAGCGAGACACCGTGAACAAAAATGTTTTAAAATGGCTATTTATTAAGTATATATTCTAAAATTTATAATTTTTAATATTCTACATTATAGTTGATCTGTATTCTACATGAATATATTTCCATCCATAATATTTTACACTGAAGTTCATTTTTAATGTAATAATAAGTATGTCTACTACTTACATAGCTTCTTATATCATAGTATTAAACTCTACAGTAAAATACCACTCTCACTCATAAACCTAAACATTATAACATTTAAATCTCAAATAAAAAGCTGGATACTTAATATAGGGAGATCTGAAATAGAAAATATACTGATATCAAACACAGAATCTACTAAACTGAACTATACCAAAAAACACTATCTTACCTATTTTAAAATTATTTAAAAGAAAAAAATTATACTACATGATATTAATATATGTTCATAATTAATTTCATATGTACCTTTGTTGTAATATTAATTTTCTTATAATTAAATTATACATAATATGTAAATTAAATCCTCAGCACGGGAGATCCCAGTGAGGATATCATTATATCTATTTGTTACAAAAAAAGATAATAAAACACTTATTATTATTATTATTATTACAAAATTGGTCTAGAGATCAAAATATGTTTAGGGGTGTTTATAAACAAGACTAAATTTCCGTGAGCCGAGCTATGAATTACAGGAATGGAATAAAACAACGTTTCGCGCAGTTTGCCGTTACTTCGTTTCTTTCTCATAAGATCTGTAAAAACAGAGTTTCCTCGCTCTGAAGGGTTATATAGGTTATTCACGTGAATTAACACGGTAGGTACATTGCAACATCATTCAATTATTCCATTGTTTCGGAAACGGATAATATATCAATTACCTATTACGACAATTATTATTTCAAGTTAAATTAGGGTATAAACATATTAATTTCAAGGTTAACATGGTTTCCATTAACATAATATTCCCTCAAACGTAATTTGATAGTCATGTATTATACCTTTGTCCTGTAAGTAGACTATCACCCTGAGTGGCTAGAATACCAATTTCCCTAAAATATGACTGCAAGGATTACGTTGAAAGGTTTTGAAAAGTTGATTTGTACATTAACTTGCCAAATTACGTTTTTTACCTTTCTTAATGACGCATTCCTGATCACGAGATCCTTAACACATTTTACTATTTATTTTTTAGTGATTCTAAGGACGGATTGTTTCATAGAATTTGAACAATTCATCAAATTTCAATGTTGGTTATTCTGTGAAGGTTCTATTCAAGTTTTGTTATTATATCATTATTGGCTTATTGTCTCAAAAAATTGAAACAATAACATAATTTGAATATAACCGTCAAAGACTTGAAAATCAACTTTGAAATTTGATGGATTATTCAAATTCTTTGAAACAACCCGTCCTAAGTCTGATGCCCCATTAAAATTATGATTAAAAAAGATTTCGGCGTCTTTATCTAATCTATATTATATCGATTAAAAGAATGTTACTAACTAACAAGCTAACCATTACGCTGTTTCCCTGTAAGGGCTGGCAAAGAGGACGGACCCTCAAACAACTCGGTCTTCGCACATACTCCATGCCTCATTCACATTCATACATACTCTTCTATTATTCTGACTCTTGACATGGCCCAACTCAAGTACCTGATTCACTTGATCATGCCATGTCTTCCTCGGATATCCTATATTTTTTCTGCGACTCTATTTGCGTCATATATTTTCCCCACACTCCTTTCTTCGTTCATTCGCTCTACATGCCCAAACCACTAAAAGTCCCTTTCTTAATCTTACTCATTAAGCTTTCATCAGCCTTGCATTCTTTGCAGATCTCCACATTTCTCACATAATTATACATGGTTTTACCACTCTTACGCTTTAGGGATCTCATTTATCCATGCCTCACTGCCATATATCAGGGTATGTACCTGCTTTATTGTGGCCTGCTATCTTCGCTTCTTTAGACATTTTTTGTTAGCACCAACCACGTTCAGTCCTCCATTAATGGAATTACCTGTTTTTACCTTTCTTTCAATATCACTGTCAGCCTTCCCATCTCTCTTAATTCCCGTCTGTCTAATAAATCACCGAAAATACTTTTATTTTATAAATTATTAAACCTACTTTGATATGTCGCATTAAAACTTTCTACATAATTAATGGTTATATAATATTAATATAAATATAATACATAAAATATTATCTTAAAATTATTCCACGTTAAATTCCATTATAATCTTGTTAACTTATTTTAAGATAACAGTTTTTTTTTTAAATTTATTCATTCGAATTTCTGTTTTCAGGCTATCGGGAAAGAGATTGAAAATTTGTATACCCTCATGGCCTATGCTTCAAAATTCAAAATTCAAAAAAATATTTATTGCACAAAAAGAGTACAAAGGGTATAGCTTATAGATTACATCCTATTTCTTCCAGCTAACCCAACAAATACACATTATATTAAATAACCCAACAATTACATGTTAACAAATAAATAACAATAAATTTTAAAAAATTAAAAAAACAGAGGTATTTAATTCATGTAAGGTATTCATTTTGTATTCATCTTCTTTCTCCACTTTCAGCCTTCACTGTATTAGAGTACAAATTATCATGTTATTAATTTATTGTCGTTCTGATATTGTTGTGGTGGTAACATAGACAGTAAAAATGTAGGCCGTTTTGATATTTTTGCAGTGGTAACATAGACAGTAAACAAGGAGGCCGTCAATAATAACATCGTTCACCTATACTACTGCAAATCGCATCTACGCACAGCGTCTCCTAGCCTCGGTTTCTACCTATACACCAAACGCATAGTTCATTGACTACGCCGCTTTGATAGTCCGTGCAGTTTAGTCGTAGCTTGGCGACAGTCTGCACGCTTCCATTCCAAATCTCTTCGCTTCTATTATCTATGAATACAGTAGTTCACAATTTTGCTATGTGATGTTTTAACCTTGATGTAAAATTGGTTTTAAAAACGATAATATTTTAAATAAATTCTGTATTATAAATAATACATTTTTGATGAATTTTTAAAATAATGTGGATGTTTAATTCACGCGCAAGGAAATTTCATCATACCATTAAAGATGTTATTGCTTTTTCTATGTTTTTCTATAAATACATCTTGCGGTAACTCGCAAGTTTTGAAGCTTGAGATTTTAGATGAGTTCAACGTATTAAAAAAATATATATATGTATATATATTTTTTTTTAAACATTTTTATGGGTACGTTGCCACAGCTTATATAATTAAAGAAGTCAAGGTTTTTGGTGATGATATCGATATTAATTTCAATAAATTTTAATTATGGTAAACATGTTCATAATATAATAAATTCTAGAGATTTATCAAATTAACTTACAGAATTTTGAGTCGGCGTAATATTATCATTGGTTCGGAGGTCACATCCCATCACTCAAAAATGATGTGGTTATTATTGTCCGTTGTCCCAAACTAAACGCGCAAATATTTCAGCATGTATTAAACATTTAACCAATCTGATTCAATCATTGACATAATTAGTAACGTTTATCAAAACATTGAATTTATCTCATGCTAACAACAGTAAAAATAGAGGATAGGAATACTTTGGAAAAATTGATTGCATATTTTTTTGTATGTTTTTATTTAGTTACAAAAAAATTACATTTTTATGTCTAGTATAAACCTTTTAACAACTTATTTCTATGACATTAATGACACTTTACAATGTATCTAAAACTTATTCTTTATAGTATTTAGGCATAACCCACGAAAATCAGCAAGGCATTTAGCTTCTTTGACATCTGTCTGTAATTCATTTAAAATTTTAAATCCTTTAAAATTAGAGATTATTTTGGGTTCCCGACAAATTTGTTTTTAGAAGTCTAAAATCTTAATTGATGAAGGAGCAAGGCTAAACGTTGCTTTGCTGAACCTAAAATATGGTCGGCTTTTTGAAAATGAATTCAGGACTTTTTTTACAAAAATACCACATTTCACATCTTTATTTTTCGTTTCTTTCTTTCTTGACCAGAGCCGGATTAATTTTGATTTATTTAAACGCCATAAAATGGCTTTTACAATAGAGTGATTACTGATTACAGAACAAGTATGTATATACAAAAATATTATTGCAAGTGATACAGTTATGCAAATTTATTTTCTAAATAGGTGCTTGGGGCTTTGAGTACAGAAATATATCAGATGTTTGTTTATCAATATCACTTGACGATCAATAGAATAAACTATCAAATGTACAGTAGTAGCAAAATGGATATTTACCATCGATATATTGGTTGATGGTATCTACCATTGAAACTAGACGACTAATTTTAAAAAAGAAAACTTGCTGATCGACTTGTTATTCTTGGATATTTCCGTGTTTTTAGCCATCGGCCGTTTGGTCCATGTATGGGCTCGCTTTCTCCACTAATTATTATTAATAATAAAAAATATCCATTCATATGTATGAATGGGCACTGTATAGCTATTGATAAATGAAAATCCTGCACTCTTAAAACATTCTTTTACTATATGGTAACATAGTTACAAATGTCTTTTAAAACATAAAATTAAATCAATTTTCGTATGACTGATGATTAAACTTTCCTTCTCAGTAACTGGAGTTGACAACTCTACCAATTGAGCCAAATCCCGATTAGATAAGACCAACATTAATTGTCTATATTAACTGCTGAAATGTCATAGAATTTCAGAGAAATGCGTATATATTCGCGTGTGCGAGCGTGATTGCATCCAAGAATTGAATGCGTTGGCATCGAAAACGAGTCTATTTGCCGAGTTTCAGCTCGGTCGGATCTCGAGAAGTAGGTTAATTTTCACAAAACAAAAGTGAAATTCAAATAGACATATTTAATAAATTACCTCGTTCGGTATGATTAAATTGATTCAATAATTGTATGAACTTGGGTTAGATTATACTGCACCAGTTATTTATCACCTTAGTCATTTATTTGTATTGAAAATCTAAATCACATTCATGTTCAAAGTTAATCAAATAATGTAATTCAAAACGCAGAAAACTGTAATATAAGCCAGACTTACTTACATTAAATGACTTAATTACATGATTAACTCGTAATTAATAACAAAGGGTTGAAGAAATTAAAGAATTCGAACGTCATATAACGCTTAGCACGAGTTTTTTTTTACACAGGCACAGACAGGCGGCGGGCGATTTTTTTATCTCACATCCACTCGAGTGCGCTTCGCGTTGAAAATTAATCGCTAAATCTCTTGACTTCTTTTGCGTCGCTTACATTTTCAGGTGAGTGCAGCAGGCGAGTCGTTTCTCTCACAAATCAAAGCGGCGTCGGTTCGAATCTACAGCG
This sequence comes from Hesperophylax magnus, assembly GCA_026573805.1. NCBI lineage: Eukaryota > Metazoa > Arthropoda > Insecta > Trichoptera > Limnephilidae > Hesperophylax > Hesperophylax magnus. Next base: position 13,606,238 of record JAIUSX010000121.1, read on the forward strand.
TCGCGGCGTTCGGACGTCGACCCGCGGCGCTATTTCGATCCGACTGCAGACGACAAAAGGTCGTTGCGCTGCAGGCGGAAGTTGTCAGAAATCTACCAACTTTGCACTAAGTACTACCGCAACTGATGCTGTCTATCCTCCGGGGAGGGGGCTCTACGACAGTTTCAGATTCAAATTTTGTAGACTATTCTCTACGGAGATATTTTATTAAAACGGGAAACTTTTTACAAGTGTACATTAAGTACGTATACGTAGTTTCAGTAAAAGGCCAATTAGAGGTACTCGAGGCTTCACACTCTTCATGTTTTTTATCATTTCTAAAACGTTGATTAATTTACCTAAATATTTTGTGATTAATCATTAGAACGTCTTTTAAATTTTGCAAATCATCAAAATATATAATATAAATACTGCAGACCCATGAAAAAGCATATCATATAATCATTGGGATATTATATTTGTAGAGTTTGTGATTTTGAACGTATTTATAAAATATTTTCCTCAGGATCATTGCTTTTCTATATCAAATACTTTCCAATTACTGTATAATATATTTATATTTTTTGTTGACAGATTAGGCTTGAATGACCACCGTTTATATTTATTAAAATGTATTTCAAAAATTTAAACAAAAAAATGCACATGCTAAATAAAGAATTCTTATTTAAATAAAATTATAAGACATGTTTTTATCTTTTGTCTCAATTCAAATAATCATCAGTCAAAATTTTGAGAAAATTTGAGTTATTACACAGAAATATTTCACGTCGCAGATAAACGAAATTCGTATGTTTGATGATAACTCTCACGTATGAAAGTAAAAAAATATATAGTGTTCCCTTCCAGAAATATTAATGAAATATTGCAGGTGTTCCACCAGGATTAAGGTTCGGCCTTTGTTGTCTGACGAATCCGTGTTTGCTTTTAATTAAGTGTTCTGCGAACATATATGTACGTTCCTTCTGTTTTTTATTAGCTTTATGGCTTAAACGCCGTCCTTATCTCTTGAAGCTGTCCGAATAAATGTGTTGTAAGAACAATCATGTGAATATGGTGGGTTGGAAAACCAAAATAAACAAATTTTAGCATGAACGAATTCGCCCGAGGTTGAATTATCTTACTGTATAGCAATAAACAACGGATTATTAGTTTCGATACCATCTTTGCCATCAATAAGATAAGGTCTTCCAACATCCACTTTGCCCACATGATGCACAGATGAGGCCTAAAAGAGTCGGCAATGTGTGAACATGATGTTAAAAAATGCCCGCTGCATTCATTCCCTAGCGGGCGACGCCTAGGGCTCAGTGGCTTACTGACCTAGATGCTCCCCTCTGACCCCCCCACAATAAAAAAGAGAAAGAAGAACATTTTCTATACTTTCTTTGCTTCACTTTCCTAATATTTCTTCTGTATGTTATTTCTATGTCTTATGTTTCAACTTTGTATTTCTCCGTAATCATGCGTTTTAGGTTTTTTCTAACTCATTGGGTACTTCTGCGTAAAGCGTGAACTTTAAATATAGAAATTGCAAACCACTTATTTTAAGCAGGTACCAAAATAATTTTATTTAAGAATTATTCTTTATTTGAAATGTCTATTTTGTTCAAATGGTTGATAGATTCTTGGATAATTCAAATGCCCTATAATGTTAATAATACCTTCAATTTAAGCAATTTCTTATACATTCTGATGGCAACATGCTACACTAGCGCCTCCTAGCGGCATGAGTTCTGCGCCTTGATATTTTCTCATATATTTTATTGGATTTTATTTGAAATGTATTATTTACTTAACGTTTTAAGAGAAATCTAAAAAAAATAGATAACCCACTTACAGCTTTTTTGCTCATACATGAAAAAATATTAAAGCGGCTATTAAAAATGTAAAAAATGTTCTCTGTCTTTGCCATCAAATGCAGAGTTCAGAAAGTTAGTGAAATAATAAATAATTATGAAAAAATTTTCAAAAAAATTTAATATTTATAATGTAAAATATATTAAAATTATATGTCAATATATTCAATAATAAATTCAGAACATCAACATTGATGATTATTTATAACCTCAACTGATGAATCAATAAATGCAACATGGAATTAACTCACACAGCTTTGCTGAATTTACCATTAAATTTTATAAGTATGTTTTTCGTGATATAATCCACTTTTTACATAATCAATAACATTAGAAGGATTTAACGAACTCATATTATATTTCAACAACTAACCTGTCAACGTTTTTTTGGCATCGTTAAAAACGACTTGGAGTGTTAGTAATTATCACATCCGTAAACTAAACAAACAAAACCTACTTTTGTAACATTTTTTAACAATGTTTATCTAGATATATATTTAGAAAACGCTAAACACCGCCGAACTAAGACCAGTGGACACACCTTAGCGCCCTGTTCATACAAATATTCAATTTCTAACGAACTTACATCATATTTCAATAGTGTACAGCTTATACGTAATATTGATTATAACATTTATACCTTCTATATTTTTATGTATACATATTTTAATATTTATATTTTGTAGATATAGTGTGTAAACTTTATATGCAATTGTATTGAATAAATGAACATTATAAATATATATTTGCGAATATTATTATAACAACATAATACATACAAATATTTATAAATATGAAATGGTAATTACACACCACAGAACAGATTTTGTCTAAAGGAGCTGGTGAAGAAAAATGTGTGATATAAATCACAATATATATGTTTAACACACAGAAAACTTACGGATATGAAATAATATTGTTAATTTATTAAAAATTTGTTAAAATTATTCGTTTCCCTGTTAAAAACGGAACTGGAGGCCTATAACGAATGATTTGATAAATTTCATAACAAACTATCAATAAAGCACGAATATGTCTTAAACACGTGTTCTTAAAAATTTCACATCTCGTCCATTGTGTATATTCGGACAAGGTCACCTGCGTGAACACGTGTTTTTACTAGGAAATGGTCATGCAGTCACATTTTTAAAAATATCTTATTAAAAAAACCAATTTTTTACATGGCACTAAAACTGAAAGAAATGGCTGTTTTAAATATATATTTTTTATATTTTCATTGGATAGATTTCTTAACTTTTCAAGTTGGCTAAAATTTGATTTGTAAATATCTTCTTTTGAAAACAAATCCTACAATCATAATATTCCGTGATTATAGAGAGCACAGTTCATAATAATAAACATAAATTCAATTTAAATAAATAAAAAATCTACAAAGGAATGCTGAGATTTATCAGCCATTCAGAGGCATTCTGCGTCACATCGTGCATGTTTGTGCTCCCGGGAAATAGTCAAGTGGATATTCGTCAACAATGTGCATCGGGACTTGAACTGAACTTGTCCCCATTTGCACAATTCCTATGTTCCCCTTTTCGAATCATGTACAGGCGAACCATTTAAAATAGCACACGTGTATTTATGCACATCGATAGTGGTTCAAATTGATTCGAAATAGTTTGGAACACCTTCCCCCACTTCCCTCTTACCCCGTAGTATTCCTACCATACGGTACACCATAATCTAAAATAAATTTAAGTGAACAGCGGCACAACACCGTTACACATACTTAGTCATTAGATGTTTTAACAAACTCCCTAAAGAATCAACTTAAAATTCAATTTACCTCACACTAATTTGGTTGTGTGGTATAATATTGTGTACATTTGAAAAAAAAAACAGTCTACAATATATATCTTTGTATGAACACAGGTATTTTTTTTTAAATTATCTGTTTATTTTTTATCCCAATTTATTTTTTTCTGGGCCAAAGCGCTATGATGATGTCCCGATGGAGTCCGTGATGTGTACGTGCGAAGCCGGGTATATTGTCCTTCGCGCAAAGGCGCGCGGATTATCACTCGTGAGATTTATCCACGGCCGGTGACAACTGTAGGTAGATGATTTGCAACTAAATCCGAGGCACTCGCACAGTCTGGGCCTTTCGGGAATCTTCGACAGCGCGGCAATTATGCATAGGCGGTAGACTCGAACCTTCTGGCGAGTTATCGTAGTGTGCCAGACCGACTGCGACGTAGGTAGGCCGCGTTGTTTACGATCCGAGCTGAAGGTAGGTACTCGTAGAAAGGTACGTACCTAAGTAGATCGAGCTGCTTAGTATTAAATGAATTAATCTGGATTCTTCTTGACGCCACAGCCATAATAAGCTTACCTGTTATTTTATACATGTATGTTCATTCATTAAATATCTACATTTATGGTGGTATTCCTGAAATTATTTAAGGTTTAAAACTCATGATAATACTCCCCCTTAAAGCGGTTGAACCGTCTACATGTCTACTAAACCAGAGTTATCTCAATTAGGGAGGTATCAATTAACATCAAGAAACATATTTCATATATTTCCTTATTTAAAAAAAAAGCTTTTTTGTATTATTTTTTTTTAATTATTTTGTTAACATATATATATGAAAAAACATTTTTTTAAATTAGACTGCACGTGATTGCACCGGATACGGTTTTGCTCCGTACTACTTTACTAAAAGTAACCCGGAATTAAAGGGAAACCAGTTGATTCCAAAAACACAGATCTGATAGTATTATTACGCCAACGTCTGAACGGTTTCGGCCCTCTCTCTGATTGGTCAAATTCAAATCTTAGTTTCGAGTAAATTTCTCAAAATAAATAAATCGTGCTTTACCGGCCCCGGGAGTTGTTTCCCTGTTGGCCGACAGAGCACACCTCTGCTCTTTACATTTCTTTGCCTAGAACTACAGTTTTAGTGCGCATTTAAAAAACATTTGATTTAACTTAATGACAATAAATAACAACTCCTTCCATTTACGATTTTGAAAAATATTGATATTTAATATAATTACGTAAATAATAATTTCGCATGATTTTGACAGAACACCGATATGAAGTTCGTACATAATACGCGTTTGTTTGTAGGAAGTGTAGGCACTGCCAACCCAATAAAAAAACATGAAACACAATCGGAATCTAGAAACGTAATAATCTAAATATAATTAAAAATATGTTAATAGATGTGTTGATTTACCTTTACCCATTTAGGCAATTATTCGGGAACTGGCCACGCTTAATACGATTTTTTTTTAAATAAAGCGTTTTGATTTTAGGTAAGGTTAGGTTGGGTTATTATAGGTTAGGTTAGGATAGGTTAGGTTAGGTTGGGTTATTATAGGTTAGGATAGGTTTTTTTTTTTTTTTTTTTTTTTTTTTTTTTTTCTTTTTTTTTTCATATATATCCCGTTAAACTACAGTTAAGTAGTTTGTCAAACAGGATTTTTATTACAACTTTTTACAGATTACAACTTAGACCTTAATTTATACAATAACAATAAACTTACACATTAAATCGCCTAATACAAATTATTTCTACCTAGTAGCCATGTTTTCAGCAAATATCTGACTCTATTTGGAAATTCGCATTTCTTAATATTACCAGGTAGCATATTATATATTTTAGGAAATGTTGGGTTAGGTTATTATTGGTTAGGTTAGGTTGGGTTATAATAGGTTAGATTAGAATAGGTTAGGTTAGGTTAGGTTAGGAAAGGTGTGGTTGGGTTAAACTAGAATAGGTTATGTTAGGTTAAGTTGGGTTTTTTTGCATACAAAAATATTTTTTAAAAACTTGCCTTAATACCCTTATTTTAATAAATAACGGGTTTTTATCACATTATTTATGTAATAAAAAACCGTTTTACACATCATCACACTATTACATATTTTTAATTATATTTAGATTTTTACTTTTCTAGATTCCGATAGTGTTTCATGTTTTCTTTTTGTTAGATTAGCAGTGTCAACATTGACTACAAACAAACGCTAATTTTGAGCGAACTTCATATCGGTGTTCTGTCAAGATGGTGCGTCGGTTGGAAAATTTTTGCGTAAATTATTATCTACGCAAATAATATCAAATATTAATATTTTTCAAAATCGTAAATGCAAAAAAAGTTTTTGTTTATTATCATTAAGTTGAATCAAATGTTTTTTTAATGCGTATTAAAAACGGTAGTTGTAGGTAAAGTTTTACCGAAATAACTGTGACCCTATTTCAATGCGCCGTACTCTCATCAGTAGGTAATATATTGACTTCGGTATAGATTCTACCATGATAAGCGTTGTTACAAATGGATTTTAAATGCTTCGGAGTAGTTCCTCTCTTCATTCCACATAGTAAATAATACTTGGACCACACATAAGAAATACTTGAATGATGTGGGATCAATGACAGTGCGTATTATATGCTTCGTACAATGTAGATATATGGTGGTTGTGAACTTAACTTTCAAATTTATTTTAGATTGTTGAAGATTTTTAATAATTGTGCTACAAGATGCTAGTGTTTCGCACATTCCTGACATCTCTACATCGCCGTTCCTTCTATTGTCTCCTTGATTTGTGAGCCCGATCTAAGCAATATTGCGGTCCTTGTTCTAGCCGGCTTTATTTAATCTCATCTCTCTGCCCTCTCGTACAACCATCACTCTTGCTTATTATGTTGGCTCTTTTATTAAATCACGGAAATATTTGGATTTATATGAATTGACATGGAAGAATTCAAGATTCATTTTCTTGCACACCAGTGTAACATTATTTAAAGGGAAGAATTTCATAAATTTTATGTTGTTCTTATGTAAAAATGTTTATGGTTACGCTTTACTAATATACTTTACAGTGCGCCTAGAAAAATATAATAATAAGTATATTAATTGTAAGATTCTTAGATTTAAAATCATCAACGTTTCAGACGTTGAAAGTTGAAATAAGAAAGTTTGTTACAAATTGTACAAAGACTGTTCAATTTCTATGTCGAATAATTACTAATAAAAATTATCTCATCATCACACATCGCATTTTTGGAGACTTATGCGCATGCAGTTAGTTTTCCCGTATAATGACAGTTGTGCACTGTTATTTCATAATTTTTGTTGTTTTTGTTCATAATTTATATTCTAATGACGATTCACTATTTTATTAGTACATAATATATTTAGTATTAATTGTGTTTTTTTTTCAGTTTTAATCCATCAATAATGTCACATTGTGAAAATATTTTCATGTTATCGGAAAAGCGAGGTTATTTCGTACATATTATTTTTACTTGACTTTTACCTCGTGAATTTAATAAAACTTCCATGAAAGTAATGTTTTTTTTAATAACACAAATGCATTATGTATATGTATGCTAATACATTTTTTTTTAAATCTACTTTTATACTGTGCCAAAATGGAGCCAGTCTGATTTTTTTGGTTTTCCTATGGGAATTATTATTATAATTTCTAATTGTATTAACATTAAGTAATAATTCTGTTAAAAATTTCTTTAAATAAGATAACTTTGTTTTTAGAATTTTTAATTCTCAGAAATTTTTCGACGTTTTCATTTAAAATGTTTGTGTTAAGCTTTTTTCAACTTATTCGTGTTTGAAATTAAAATATAACAATTTTCAAATATTAACGTATATTTAAAATATAAAAAACTAAAAGGTAAAATGTAGTTTCTAAATTTGTATTTTTTTACGACACCTTATGAAGAAATGTATAGAAAATTTAAATACCTGAAAATTCTGAAGTCAACAGATAAAAAAACTCTCTTTGGCTGGATAAGCAATGTTTATGTATTTTTCCATTAACTATTTCATGTCATCTTCTATATTAGTAAAGTTTTCAAAACTGTATCAGTTTAATGAAATTTTCGTCACGTTTTTTAGTAAGGCTGCACGTGTGTAGAAAATGGATTGTATTAAGATATTAAAAAACTGTGTACTTATTTAAAATACCAAAAATAAACAATTATACCATTTTTCTATTACCTATGTATTAATGTATAGATTTAAGAATATTATTGTTAAGTATTTACTATGAATTTTTTATGATACACAACAGGTGGCGGAGCTTAAGCCAAATCGTTTGAGCATCAGAAATGTCACAATTAGATAAAACGTGTTGTCTATATTAAGCGTGCCACTAATATGAAATAGATCGGCTCGACATTGAAACATTGCCAACTAGACCGGTGTGCTCTTTCTTTACTCATCTCCCCTATGAGACAAATGAATTTAAGTAAATTTCTAAAATACAAATATAATATTGAAAATTTTAATAGCAATAATATACAAACTTCTACAATGTCAACTTTTATAGTTTGGAATTTTCATTGACAGTAACGAAATATATCCAAAACATTTAAAACTTAGCTTTACACACTGTACGCTGCAGTGCACGTCAAGGTAGTTATAATTTCACTGGACTGAAAATGTAGCCAACCGCACTATAGGGATTCACATCGGAATACAATACAAAACAACGCATGTGGTTCAAAATTCTGATTTATCTCGCCCTTGAATCGGCAAAAGTACACTGTGTTTCATCTAGAAATAAAAACCTGCCCTTTTCTACTCCCTTGAAGATCGAAGAAGTTGAATATTTTAACATCCAATCACTTTGTCCTTCGTAGATCTAAATATGCATTGACTGATTCCTCTGCAGTAGGTAGGTATTTCGTAGATCTAAATATGTATTGACTGATACCTCTGTAATAGGTAGGTATTTCGTAGATCTAAATATGTATTGACTGATACCTCTGTAATAGGTAGGTATTTCGTAGATCTAAATATTTATTGACTGATACCTCTGTAGTAGGTAGGTATTTCGTAGATCTAAATGTGTATTGACTGATACCTCTGTAATAGGTAGGTATTTCGTAGATCTAAATATGCATTGACTGATACCTCTGCAGTAGGTAGGTATTTCGTAGATCTAAATATTTATTGACTGATACCTCTGTAATAGGTAGGTATTTCGTAGATCTAAATATGCATTGACTGATACCTCTGCAGTAGGTAGGTATTTCGTAGATCTAAATATTTATTGACTGATACCTCTGTAGTAGGTAGGTATTTCGTAGATCTAAATGTGTATTGACTGATACCTCTGTAGTAGGTAGGTATTTCGTAGATCTAAATGTGTATTGACTGATACCTCTGTAATAGGTAGGTATTTCGTAGATCTAAATATGCATTGACTGATACCTCTGCAGTAGGTAGGTATTTCGTAGATCTAAATATTTATTGACTGATACCTCTGTAGTAGGTAGGTATTTCGTAGATCTAAATGTGTATTGACTGATACCTCTGTAATAGGTAGGTATTTCGTAGATCTAAATATGCATTGACTGATACCTCTGCAGTAGGTAGGTATTTCGTAGATCTAAATATTTATTGACTGATACCTCTGTAGTAGGTAGGTATTTCGTAGATCTAAATGTGTATTGACTGATACCTCTGTAATAGTTAGGTATTTCGTAGATCTAAATATGCATTGACTGATACCTCTGCAGTAGGTAGGTATTTCGTAGATCTAAATATTTATTGACTGATACCTCTGTAGTAGGTAGGTATTTCGTAGATCTAAATGTGTATTGACTGATACCTCTGTAATAGGTAGGTATTTCGTAGATCTAAATATGCATTGACTGATACCTCTGCAGTAGGTAGGTATTTCGTAGATCTAAATATTTATTGACTGATACCTCTGTAGTAGGTAGGTATTTCGTAGATCTAAATGTGTATTGACTGATACCTCTGTAATAGGTAGGTATTTCGTAGATCTAAATATGCATTGACTGATACCTCTGCAGTAGGTAGGTATTTCGTAGATCTAAATATTTATTGACTGATACCTCTGTAGTAGGTAGGTATTTCGTACATCTAAATGTGTATTGACTGATACCTCTGTAATAGGTAGGTATTTCGTAGATCTAAATATGCATTGACTGATACCTCTGCAGTAGGTAGGTATTTCGTAGATCTAAATATTTATTGACTGATACCTCTGTAGTAGGTAGGTATTTCGTAGATCTAAATGTGTATTGACTGATACCTCTGTAATAGTTAGGTATTTCGTAGATCTAAATATTTATTGACTGAAACCTCTGTAGTATTTCCCGTGTATCTAAATAAATCGTGGAAAATTGTGTTACATTTACTCATAGAATCGTGTTTCTTTAACCCATAATGCATGAATCAGTCAACTTAAAATTCAAAATTTACACAATTTTTTCTGATTAAATGTTCTATTCAACACAACTGTTGTCAGCGCGCAACATCAGAACTTTGAAATAACGTTTAACTGTTTTTAAATGGGATCTTTCTGTTTGTTCTATATATTAGTCCTGTTTTAGATATCAGATTTTCAGGACAAAGATTAACTAGTGATAAAAACATACTCGTATAATCAAATTTCCACTGCGTTTGACACGCTTAGGTAAACCTTCTTTTTAAATTACACAAGGTTATGGATATTGCATGTTTCAGATGAAGTATAACGGTTCTGCTAACATGCTACCTGGTACCAAGACGTTTTTGGTTATGTAGGTCATTTAGGTATTCGTCAAATTAATTTGATTACTATTCTATTCGTGCTTGGTACTGATTTCTACAAAGCTATCTTCCGAGCTTACTGCTGGCATGTTGGCACGGAAAAACTTCGTAAAGAATTTCACAGGACAGTGAGCTTTCATGGTTTCAAACGTTTATGAAAAAAGCAGCCTTTGTAAAGTTCTGCATGTTTGACATTTTCACAAAACTAAGCCAAATATATTTTTTATTGTCGAGTTTAGCCCAGATCTGCATTATATTCAATATGCACAGATCTGGGGTAAACTCGACAGTAAAAAATTTACAAAATATATTTTACTGTAAAGTTTGGCAAAGATCTGTGAATATTGAATATAATAATACGCTTTCAATGTGAAAATTGTATTGGAAAAAATGAAAATTGATACATTATATTGAAATAATTAATTCCCTGTCGAAGACTTAAAATACAATTACTTATTAAATACTCTAAAAATACATACATTAGAAGATCGACGTAAAATAAACGATTTAACGTTCTTATTCAAAATACTCAACTCTAAATTCGACTGTTGTGAACTCCTGCAACTTATAAACATACATACACCCACAGTAACAGCACGACAAAATAAAATATTCTACAGCAGCACACATAAGCGTAACTACATTGCCCACTCTCCGATACAACGACTTCACACCATGAGAAATCATTACTTGGGTGATGTTGACATATTCAATACCAACTTGGCAAGTTTTGTGGATCATTTAAAACATTTATTTCAACAATACTCCTAAACACATCATGTAAACCTACAAATAGCTGTAATTTTCTGTTTTTGTTTCTTGTGTTTGTATGACTTGTTGCATAGCTTTTATCAAATGTAATTTTATTCTTATTTTTTATGTTTCAAAGTATCTGTCAATTTAAAATTATACTACCAACCATGTAAAAGCCCTCTGGGCGTTAAATAAATACATATTTCTTTTGAAATAAGAATATTTTTTAACTTTTCAGATGACTTATACTATACATCGAGCAACCAGGCGAAATATATTATTATACGCACATATTTATCGCCTTCAAAATCGGAAACAAATTTACCTCAAATATCGACATATTTAACCACTGGAGTGATTTTTTGGCATATTTTGCCATTTTGCAAAAACGTTTTGAAAGACCACTTGTCATAATGTGCCATATATATAGAACCTAAAAATATGGGATGAACGGTGAAATCTAGGTAGATTCACTGGCTTTAAACTGCAGTGGGCAGTTTCATATAAATATTTCAAGGAAAGGTATTAATTTAAAAATATGGCACTGTACATTTATATAGGAGTATTCTCGTAAATGGCGCCAAGCACTCTAGTGAAATATAAGTTTTCTAGTATGTAAAACATACCTGAATGCTGTTTCGCGTAGGAGCAATTACATTTGTTTTCTTTATATTCTTCTTATTTTAAATTACTTGTATTCACTTGATTATGATCCTGTACTATTATTTAACATTATTTTTATGCCATCTGCACTTTTAAATCAAGTTTTCTCATCTCTTTCTATTTTCTTATATTATGTACATTGCAAAGTTATATTTACCACTTGTTATTTTTTCTTATTGTTGTTGTTGTCATTTTAAAATTTAAAAAAATTCTGATATCACTGTATTATGCAGTTAATCTTGTAAATGCCTACCAAGGCGTTTATAATTAATAAAATAAATAATTGACAAAATTACTCGTGACTAGTCAAGTGACTCTTCACTCGTGGCAAATCACGGGTGTCCGCTTAGGTAAATGCGCAAAGAAAAAAAGAACCTGATAAAATAATGATTTTTTCTCACCGGTATTCAATGATTTGTTTCTGTTCTGTTTATGATTTTTTTGTCATCGATCCTTATTTTTTCTGTTCCTGGGACAAGACGAATTAAATTTGTTATTATTTTATTTATATTTGAACAATCTATTTTATATCTGTTCACAAATTTGTTATATTACTTGCACATACGTGTAAATTTATTGAGTGTGGAGATACATACTTACAATAAAATTCTATTGTTTATTATTTTAACTTAAAACGCAAACAAGATATCTACATAAAAAGCATAAAACAATATAAATCATAAACACGTTTGCCGTGTAAATACTTTAAATAAATATGATGTCTGCAATAAAGCTTTACATTTCATAATAGCTGGAAAAAAACCCTAGTAAAACCTAACCTAAATTATCTGAAACTCGGTGCGTACATATCTTAGATTTTCACTATCGGTGGCAAAATAATATCACATGGATTGAATCACAGATACAATATTGTATTTGCATGACTTTCTTGAAAGAATTGAGTCTTTATACGGATAAAACTATTTATTCTTATTCATATTGTGTACGTACAGGCGCAATCAAATAATTCATCTTATTATTTTAAGGCATAAATTACACAAAGTGTTATTTCCTAAACTAATTAAATTAGCGCCATCTATTAGAGCAGATAATTAATTATTTTAAGTATACCCTTACAAGTCACACTTATCAAGTAAAGTAAATAATCAAATTAGCTGTGGACTCGTAATAAATTGTACAGCGCCCTTGAGGTGATTTGTCACAAAAAAGCTCCTATTATTTATTTTTGTTTGGCTTTCACCGATTAAAGGTGATTTTGGCCACACAAATATTAATTTTTTTCTTAAAACTAGTAAATTTTTTTTAAACAAAATTACACTACAAGAAATGAAATAGACAAACTTGTAAACAAATACAGCAGATAAGTGTAGATACATACTATAGGTAAATACGAAATTTTAAAATTGGAATCTGTGTGCAATAATAATGGTCATTCTTCGGTTTTTTTTTAAACTAACCTACAGTTACACGAAATAGACAAATATTATGTATGTGTATATAAATACATAATATTTGTCTATATATATATATATATATTACATTAAATTAATCCCATACAGGAGGCTCTAAGGAAAATAATTTCCCTCGGGGGCTTATGTCATGATATCAAATGTCTCTCAATCTCAATTCCAATTTAATTGGTGTTACAAAAATTTCAATCACTTTATGAATATCGACGTAATTTCATTTCTGAATCAATAGATTCATTAAATTCATATAACAGTTTGCTGATTGCCATTCCGCCTCGTGTTTTCAAATTATTTGTGTCAATTTATTTACACGTGCGATATAATGAATGGCTACAGAGTTGGCAGAGCTTTAGGCCACAATTTGCACAGTACGTAGAAGACTCCACGTGCTTCCGCGTATAACGAAACATGTATTTACATCAATCTAATCACAAACACTCTATTTATTGATACGATATCTTTTAGTAGCAGATATATTTTAGTTCGTTTCATTGTCTTTTTTTCCTCTCTATATTGGATCAAAGATAAAAAACAACAGGCTTGATTAAAATAACAATATTCGAACTAATAATATAGTTCCATATGTTCAAGTATTGTTCAATAAGAAAATTATTGTATTAAATAGTTGTGTAAATCTGCTACGAAGTCGGGAAACAATAATGCTCAATACAAACTACAAACGCTTTTGCTCCTAAATTAAACGATTTTTATTTGTTTTATTATAATTATTATAATATATTGTACATACGTACAATATTTACATGAATATAAATAATATACTTTAAGTAATAGAATAAATATTAAATTATTACATACGACCGATTTACGCTGGAACACATATTTGTAGCATATATAAATATATATCAACGTTTCTTGTTTTATTTTTCATTATTTTAACAGGTCAAGATTTTTTTTCAATGATTACAATTAAGTCACAAAAATGACAAAGTTGCTTCTCAACAAATAAAGCAAAATTAATGGCCTGTATTTTATAATAAATTTAAAAAATAAATAAATAAAATAGCACTTATCCGATATTTTGAGCAACTTTTGATTAAAAAAATAATTTTTCAATTTGGTTGTGTATTTTCGCCTCAAATCCAAATTTAAGTTCTGTATGAAAAAAGGTCGCACAGCTGTTCCTTTTAATAATTCTGATAATGAAAGCAAGAACATTAAATTAAAATCACATTTTGCTCTCCTTCTATTTTAACCTGTTTACCTAATAATTTAATTTATTCCTTAACTCCTTGAAATATTCATGAAAATTCCTCTTAGTAGAACGTGGAATGTATATTATACTAACCTTCTTTTTTCTTTCTTGTTCTAGCTGACGGCATGACCTACTCCTTCGGTGTTTTTTACCAAGAATTTCTGGAATATTTCAACGAAGGCAAAGGCAAAACTGCGTGGATCGTTTCTATCTTGGTCGGAGTCACACTGTGTTCAGGTAATTTTCACTCTGCAAAATGACCTATTTTATGAAAATTTTCTATGGGACTAAAAATGACTACAGGAATGAAAGCAATTAAATGCTTAACAGAAAACTCTATTAAAAAATCTAGGTCAACATTAATTCTTTTGATCAGTTAATAAACTCAAGTTTTTTAAAGAATTTCTAATCTGTTGCAAACAAACTGTTGTCAATCAATACAGGGATTTTACAGGTTTTCCGTGAGTCTCTTGGTAAACTGATAAAATCAAATGTAAAAAAATAACGCTTTATCCATTGATGTTATTTACTCTGTGGCAACGGAATACTACCAATAAAAATATTTGTTCTTATCAATAAGTTTAATCAAAAACATCACATATTGTACTCTTAATAGCTTCCTTATCGCAAAGAATTTCATTCTTATGAAATCACGATTAAGTAATCAATCGATACAAGTATTTTTTTATCTTGAGAGTTCGATAACAATCGATAATTGATTGTAACTATGCAGTATTGAGGACTTTTTACCATCCAAATAAGTGAGTAATGTTTTTGACACAAAAATAATCGAGTAATATATATTATGTATCTATAAGCATCATCCTTTTCATTCCCTTTCTTGGTCGGGTCTGAGACTGACTCCTCCCACAAAACTTAAAATTCTTTCAAATAAATTAATTGTTGGTGAGATTATAGTTTAATTTCGTATTCTTAAGTTCTTAGAACTTCTGAACTTTTACTTTCTTGAGAATACACTTTATTTTCTTGCTAAAATATCTGAATTCGAAGATAATCTAAAATAAATTTTCTCTTGGTAATTATAAATTTGTGATTTTTGGGGCCAAAAGTACAATGGTTATTAGTTTTTGGGTTATAACACCGTGTTGCGCTTCCTTGTTCTTTGGCCAACTTTCCGGACAGCGTTACAGTGTCCATTGTCAAGGCAGATGCGTGGATTGTGGTGGAGTGTGTGTTTATGTAATGTAGAAGTGATACCGTGGGCCGGAATCGGTATAATAATTAGCTTGATTGTTGTGGTATAAATTAACACTGTAACGCTGTCCGAAAGGTTGCCTAGAAAAGGAAACAGCACAACACCCAAAAAGTAATCACGATAATTGTTTTATCATTTTTTTTTATATCTAACTACCTATAATCGTAGTTATCGTACCGGACTGCATTTAGGTAATAAGATCAACTCTTCTAACTATCTATAATCTTAGTTATCGTACCGGGCTGCATTTAGGTAATAAGGTCAACTCTTCTAACTATCTATAATCTTAGTTATCGTACCGGGCTGCATTTAGGTAATAAGGTCAACTCTTGTAACTATCTATAATCCTAGTTATCGTATCGGGCTGCATGTAGGTAATAAGGTCAACTCTTCTAACCTTTTATAATCCTAGCTATTGTACCAGGCTACATTTAGGTAATAAGGTTAATTCTTCAAACATTTTTTATATCTCACTGCCTATAATCCTAGTTATCGTACTCGGCTACATTTAGGTAATAAGGTTAATTCTTCGAACATTATTTATGTAACTCCCTATAATCCTAGCTATCGTACCCGGCTATATTTAGGTAATAAGGTTAATTCTTCAAACATTATTTATATCTAAATAACTATAAGCCTAGCTATCGTACCCGGCTAAATTTAGGTAATAAGGTTAATTCTTCAAACATTATTTTTATCTAACTACCTATAAGCCTAGCTATCGTACCCGGCTACATTTAGATGATAAGGTTACTTCGTCAAATATTTGACAATGATAGGTATTATTTTTGGGCCCGTGAAAAATCACGGGATATTATTGTTTCAATTTTAAAAGCAACTACATATTTTTGTTTTTAAAATATTATACTATTGATAGGTACCTAACTAATCGCTTGTATGAATTATTCACAAAATCAGTTTAAGTTAAAAATTAAATTAAAATCAAATTTTGTTTCATTACACCTGATTTCTCGCAAGACAACCGAAATAAGAATTTTTGTTGAATTGATTTAATTATTTTTATTTGTCAGTACATATAGTACGTGTAGGTGTTTGAGTTCACCGCTTGTGACATTCCAAACGTAAAACTTCCTGCTGGCATTACAAATGTATTTTTCTCTCCAGTCAATAGATGTCACATTGAGTGTCTGTCATTGGGACTTCCCAAAGAAAACAACCTTTTTTTATCCTATCTTTTGAGAATTATTATAACTTTAGTACCTAACTGCTGGTTTTTTAACTGGCAGAAACCTCTTCCATTTTCAAATTTAATGTAAATTAACAAGTATAATATTAATCATAACTTGTAAACTCTTCTATAAACACTACATTCCTACTGCAATATTATAATCAACGAAATCTCAACAAATTTTTTTTTAACATAACCTCCACACAGGAGGCCTTGAGGAAAATAATTTCCCTCAGGGCCTATGTCATATTAGAGAATGCTGTGTGAAAGGTCTTTTTAGGGAAAGGAAGGAGAACAAAAGTTCTGGGAAGGAAAAGGGTATTAGGGGGTAGGTAGGATTCTGGGGGTCAATGTATCCAGGAGTGACAGACATATGAATCCAATGATGGGTCGAGATAATACGGCTGGAGAGGTCGAAAGGTCTCCCTCAACCAGTCTCTCCCGATCCGGCCCGCCCGGCAGTATGTGGGCAAATGCACCCGCCGCCAAGACCTAGACAAACCTCACCCCATGAACAGAGGCACCTCTGCTAATTCACCAAACGTAGCGAACCACTTGGGGTGACCTACGGCTAGAGGTGTTGGTTATCCAATAAATGGTTCCTGGGGCGGCGGTACCCATACCCGCCACCCAAATTGAATCATGTCCCGGGAAAAAAATTTAGCCGAGCATAGTTGATTATTAATTTCATAGTTTTTTTCCAATAAATACGCAATAGATTGTTCTGTACAGTGTTCTCATCGCGAGTTTTTAATGCGATAAATCACTATTTTATTTAACTGGCAAACTTTGTGAATTGTAACGTACATTTTTTGCTCGTTATGAAATAACTTCCATCCATTTTACACATTTATCATGATGGATTGAAACCCAATGTTTTGATGGATCGATTGATTTAATTGCAATACAATGGTAATTATACCGGCAAAGTAATTAGCAATATTGAAGATAAAATATATCCACCACCGGGAATTTATTGCAGCTGACAGTTTATGAGATAAGTTATATTAGTTAGATACATTATTAGATCATAGAAAGCGGGTTTTTCGAAGTAGATAGGCACATAAACTAAGTTTTATCAAACAGTTCCGAAGGCCATGTTTTATCATTAATAGGTACCTCATCAAAATTGTAAATTCATCATTAGAAGGTTTTGCAGGTAATATGAAGTACTAGGTAGTAAGGGTAATATCGGTACCTGCATCAAAATGAATCGATTCGAATTTTTTGAAAAAATATCGACTAAAATAATAATTACCATTTTTATTATTCAGAAACAAGCGACATGTTTTGTGAGCAACTCTCAAGTCATCAGGATTTATTTAAAACTAATTGACGTGTTCCCGGCGTTGCTCGGGTTATGAATAGTTTGGAGGAAAGTTTTGAGGTTGTGAATTGGATCTATTTTTATGGCGAAATAATAAATATACACATTTAAAAAGTTTAATTTTTAGGTGTTTCTTTCACTTGATCGTGCCATGTCTTTGTTAGGCATTCTAGTGTACCTGAAAATTGGATCTATTTTTATAGCGTAAATAATAAATATACACATTTAAAAAGTTTAATTTTTAGGTGTTTCTTTCACTTGATCGTGCCATGTCTTTGTTAGGCATCACTGATTTTCACCATTCACTACTTTTATTCGACCCAACTTATTTTTCCATTCAAAACACTCCTGACTATTGTTAGTCTAAAGGGATAAACAAAAAAACATTCATTAATACATACATATACACATTACAAGTATAAACTTATAGATGCAGTGGGAGAAGGAACTATAAATGTGGTTAAAACTAAGTGATTGTTATTTCTAATTTAAATGGTGCCGCAAAACATTGAGTTATATATAAATAGAGTCTACATTACTTGCAATATCAGTGTGAAATATATTTTCAGCGGTAGGAAAGGGGGTGTGGCGGCTGTCGATGTCGCCCGAATCCTTCCGACCGCAAACGAACTCGACGAACGAGTTGAAGGTGACCAGTGGTCACATTTAACATTAATAAGTCAATTTACACGACCACTGATTTTAAGGTTATACCATTGATTTGCCTATATTTTTGAGACCTGTGCCCGGCGAGCGCTTGTAACCGACTAATACCTGAGATATTGGACAATGATCCCATATGCGTGGCCCATATTTCTAACGCCAAAGCTAACTTTGTCTATTTACCTACCTCATTGCCGCTAAATAAGTAAATAAATATGCCGCTGTGTTTTGAAGAAAACAAGATAGTTCCCTACAAATCTATTCAACGTATTTATGAGCAATATATATGACATTCTACATTTTACCTTCAAGGAAAAGAAATCACATTTTCGATAAAATTTACTATTCAACATCCAACATAACACCTGTAAATCACGTTTCATTTTTATTGTGCCGTTGCCAAAAGTTTTACTTGTGTTTTCTTTTTTTCAATAAGATTACAGACGACAGCTTACATAAGATTTATATTGACAGCAGTAAATGGTTTGAACCCTCGAAACTATGTATGTAAATATGGTTCCATGGCATCTCTGGGAAGTGGAAATTCGACACATTTTTTAAAAGTAATATAAAGTCACTAAAATATTATATTTAGTAAATACGTTTTTTTATATAATATTCAATATCTGTATTACATAATGAGGTAAATATGCAGAATTAATGAACGCGGTTAATGCGCAAAAAAATATTTTAAAAACACTTTGAATCAGTGAGAGACACCTTTTTCAGTCACCGTAAATGGTAAACAATGCATTTTGACTAAAGTGTTTTTGTTATTTATTTTTGGGGTGTTACGGCGTGTTGCGCTACCTCCTTCTTTAGCCAACGTTTCGGACAACGTTACAGAGTCCATCATCAGGGCAGATGTGTGCATATGAAACGTTGGCTAAAGAAGGAGTTAGCGCAACACGGCATAACACCCCAAAACAAATAACAAAAATACTTTTGGCCGTGAAAATCTTAAATCATATATGACTAAAGTGATTTTTTTTTTTGGTATTGTGCAGGGTTGCGCTACCTCCATCTTTAGCCAACTTTTCGGAGAACATTACAGTGTTCATCATCAGTGCAGATGTTTAGATGAAGATTTTGCTGAAGTGTGTGCTTATTGATGTCGAAACGATTTTGAGTTGCTATCTCCAATCCTCTAAGAGCTGGTATTACAGTATAATTTAAAATAGTTTTCTAAGTTTAGTTTTGATGTAGTCGTCAATTAACAGATACCAAGACCTACTAGTCCAGTCAGTGGGGAGTTTTACCTTGCAAAAGGTTAGGTAGTAGCGATTTTGATATATGTTGTTAAGATTGGGACTCTAAGGAAAAAAAAAAGTTTTCGACCTTGGGAGGGTCGAGCTCGACCCGCCATCTTGAATTGAAGGTGCCAAAATTTGTTTTTTTCAAAATAATTGTGAAGTGGTTGATTTTACAACCAAATTGTTGGAGACAAACTTAAAGACAACTAAATTACCTACATTTTTTGTAGAAAATTTTTTTTTGTAAGTCTAATAGGTAACGAGTTACAGTGGCGGAAATGTGAATAGTTTTCTAAAAAATGATGAAATTCCCAGCTTTGTAATTTTTTCGGGTTATTCATTACATAATTATAATAATTTTGCTAACTCATTTCCACACCACCATGGTGGTATCCCCAGTAGGTCTACTCCACAGATATACCAGCGATGGTAGATTTACTATAAATGATGTTACTTAATAACAGTCTTCGTCATCAATGTCATCATCTAACTCATTGCCTGTGATACTGAGATTCTGGGCTTCCATTGACAAAATCTCTTCTTCTTCGTCCTCGACATCGATGTGAACCTCTGGCGAAATTTGGCATGTTTGACCATTACAGCACCCACATACAATAGAACACTTCAATCCAGCTTTCCTGCAGCTACATGCAACGCCGCATCCTTTTTTACAATTGTGCTGGTTTCTTTGTCATTCTTACTGGAACAAGCCCGTTGGTGTCACGTTTCCAGCCCCAGTTTTCTAGATTTTTTTGGATTCCATACCATTTTTGGACTTGATGGTACGTTCTAAATGCATGGTACCGTGCAGCGTCGTTCGTTGGTGGCAAAGAGGCAAGATTGAATTTGCTTTTTGTTGTCGACTTTGCGAAACGTTTGTAGCGGACTTCTTCCAAGGTTTCCTTATCCATGTCACCCCCGTACAAAGCAACAAGAAAGCGTGTTCCTGCAACTGCTATGTCTTCTGGTGTTGCATCATGTTGTTTAAAGATTCCTATCATGGCATTGAGTCTTGTGTCTTTTGTTTTTCTTGGTTGAAGAAGGACGATGTTGTATCGCAGCCGCTAAAGGCATGAAGAAACAGAATATTCTCAGCCGCCTCTTTGTATTTCACACTATTCGCGGAATACAGTCTTTCAAAAGTTTTGCCTCTCCCGGGTTTGCGAAGATATATACTACTTTTGGGTGGTGCTAATGCTGTCAGCAGAACTAGGAGATCAACGTCTTCGCCAATAATTAAATCAGCGTCATATTATGACAATCAACTCATCAGCATCTTCTTCAGCCTGCTTAACTGTAAAATCATCCTGTATAAATTGCTTTGTAAGCATCGAAATCAGACGGACTTTGTTATTTTCATTGGCTAAAAATCGTTCTTGTGAAACTTGAACTGGCATTGTTTCATCGAAAAGAACATCTGCAGACATGTGTTTCTTAGATCGGCGAAGTCTTTCTGCGGTTTTCGTATTTTTTTCACCATCACCAAGCGGATATCCATCGAAAACAATGACTGCATGTGATCCATAGTGATTTTTTACATAGTGAACGTACTTCTCGCAAATTGACCCAAAATAATCATTCCGATTCCATACAACTAAATGTAAAAGATATCCTCCATCCACAACATTAATTTTGCTACCTTCAAGTTGCACGCCTTCTGGAAGTTGTTCGAAAACACCATAAAATGATGATTTCGTACCTTTGCGCATTCCTTCTTCAGTGAAAAGCGACAAAGGAAATGGGGCGAGTTCGAATTTAAGGAAATCCAGTAGACTAGGATCCCACTATAACAAATCAACGTCATCGAGCACACGGATGATGCTATATAAGTATATTGTAACGTAGAAATACGTTAAAATGATATTGTGTAATATGTTCGTACAAAATTTATCAAGAAAACTGGAGTTTTACAATTTTTTGTCAAAATTTTCTTCTTTCAACCACTGTAACTCATTACCTATTAGACTTACAAAAAAAAACTTCCTACAAAAAATGTAAGTAATTTAGTTGTCTTTAAGTTTGCTTTTCATAATTTGGTTGTAAAATCAACCACTTCATAATTATTTTGAAAAAACCAAATTTTGGCACCTTCAATCCAAGATGGCGGGTCGAGCTCGACCCCCCCAAGGTCGAATACTTTCTTTAACCTTTAGAGTCCCAATCTTAACAACATATGTGAAAATCGCTACTACCTAACCTTTTGCAAGGTGGAGCCCTTTTTTATCCCCCACTGACTGGACTATACCGAGCTAAGCCCATCTTGTTTTAATAGGATTTTTATGAATTTCGATTGCGTCTGTAATTAGGCGTACTCTATGCGTTTTGGGTCTCCCCAGCACTTCGGAAACAAATCCAAAGTAAGGAGGTGGCGCAACATGCCATATTACCCCAAAAATAAACCACTTCAATAGTTTAGGCTGTGAAAATCTCAAATAAAATAGTTATTTTTAATTAAAGTTTATTATTCACTTGACAGCCATCATAATTGATTTTAAAGTTTTAACGTTAGTTTTTGTTCTTATTTCAATTAACCCAAACTAAGAGGACCTTACCTAAACCTAAGAACATATTAAAGGTGTAGGTTCTTAGTCTGGGTTTAATTTTTTTTTAATCTATAAAACCTAATTCAACGTTATGAAGTCAAAACATAGCGTTAGCAAAATACGTCAAAATATCCATATTTTTAACGAAATCGCTATTAAAATGCAGTTTTTTCTATTTCTGGTTGCTGGAATAGTCGTTTATTAAGTATTTTGAAAATAAAATATGCGTTTTAAACGTGGATATTTATATGCAACAAATATAGAAGTTCCTTCCATATAAATGCCCAACAGCCCAGCGCTCCATCTCGCTTACACTCGCCTGACATCGTAGATCTCCATCCCATTTGAATTTCGTAAATACAGTTTTGTATTGAAAATTCGAGCCTCTATTAGGCAAATATTTGGATCACGAAACACGCCCACAAGGCACTTCTTATATTTTTATGTATTCTATTATCCAGAACGTATATCACTACATAAATCTTGATTGTCAAAGTCGCCCTTTGACCTTCATTTGCCTGTCACGATTTTGTTTCACTTGAGGGCGGAAAGGCTTGAAAAACTTTCTCACACCCTTACAGTATGAAAGGGTCGAGCTTTATGGCTTTAATAAAATCATATCATGATTTTTTTTTATTATTCACAGCTTACAAAGTATCGCACACTGTCAGATTGAAAAATAAATATGTTTTTGTTTTGCCTTGAAATCTGCCAAGCTAATTTGCTTATATTTTGTGAGATTCAGTAACTTACTTGCAGTAAGCATCTTTAATGTCTCTGCATCAGGAATATAAATACACAATAAACGTTTTCTTTGGCAAATGCAAATAAACTTGAGAAAACAATTATTTCGAACGTGTATCCAGGTTATTTTAAACAAAGAATTATTTTGAACGGGTATCAAGGTTATTTTAAACAAAGAATTATTTTGAACGGGTATCAAGGTGTTTTGAAAAAAAAAAATTATTTCGAACGGGTATCGAGGTTATTTTAACCAAAGAATTATTTCAAACGGGTATCCAGGTTATTTTAAACAAAGCATTATTTCGAAGGTGTATCCAGGTTACTTTAAACAAAGAATTATATCGGGCCGTAGTGTGTGTTTGATCAATTTCTCTTCCCGATCAAAAATCCGATGCACTGCGATTAACATTGGTATTTTTATTTATCCGTGTACGCAAAAAAAATAATCTTTGAACAGACTTATTTTATTTATGAATGTCATACGCAGGACTCAAACGCGTCCGCCATAGCGAATTCTGTTTATAAAGCAATCTATATTTTCATTTGTTCAGGTGTTTCGTTCCCACACACCTCACACCGACTATTGACTAAAGATTGTAAATACCGACATCATTAAACAATCTGGTTAAGACGTACCTATCTAGATCGATTCGGTTTTAATATAGATAACATTTCGACTTTTGTAATTCATACTGCTCATACTCATTCTCATACTGCTGTTTCTTTTTTCTGTTAGTTCGGGAAAATTTAGTTGAAAGTATTTTTAATTTGCAATTAATGTCGACATAAATCATGCAAGTGTTTGTGGGTACACTGTTAAGTTCATATCCTAGTGTAAACAATAATGTTATCATAGGTCCGTTACACGGGACTTTTGTTTAAGTTATTAAAAACCGTTCGTTGGCAAAGATAGCGGAGAGTAAATTTATAGGAGTTAAGATTTTCTTGTTGCTATCAGACACAATTTCGATGCACTGATCACGCATTTGTATTTTTTCAGGACCAATATCTAGCGTGTTCGTCAACTGGTACGGATGTCGCTTGGTGGCAATGTGGGGCGCAGTGCTTGCTTCCATCTGCGTAATCATCAGCGTGTTTGCTTCAAACGTCGTCACTCTCTTCATCACCATCGGAGTCGGCGCAGGATTTGGCTTTGGTCTAATATATCTTCCAGCTATCGTCTGCGTGACAGTTTACTTCGAGAAGTACCGATCCCTCGCCACAGGAATTGCAGTCTGCGGATCTGGCGTGGGAACCTTCATTTTTGCTCCCTTAACAGAGATGCTCATCTCAGAGTACGGATGGAGAGGAGCTATGCTTATCATAGGAGCGCTCATCCTCAACTGCGTGATATTCGGGGCGCTCTTCAGACCACTAGAAACAGAAATCCCGGACGATTATTTGGAACCGCCGACCGAAATGACATTATTGAGTTTTGAAAAGGTTCATGACCAATCTAGGGGCTCTCACTTAGACGTGACCCCTGTCCAAATAAACGGAGATTCAATATCACGGTCCCACAGCACAGATCACATGAGGAAGCAAGGGGCTCATCACGGAAACGGGCGACCCAACGGACAAAAACCCATGAATGGACAATACAAAGGTGATAATGACACCGCCCGCCTCGCACTTAGCCAGCCGATGTTGAACATGACGGTGGACAATGCGCGTGCAAATAGAAGCCAATCGTTGAGACGAGTGGGAAGTGGAGTTATGTATAGACCCGACGTCCTTTACCAGGGAAGTCTAGTTCACCTCGCGGGACACAGAAGGGGGAGCGGGACACCGGAAGAAAGGCACCTAGTTGGAAGATACGGTTCAAGAAGTAGTGTGAGATCTCAAGTTCCTCCACCCGCTGGTATCCCTACGACCAAAGACTTCAAAGACACGATGGCTACTCTCATCGATTTCTCTTTACTCACAGACCCTGTTTTTATTATATTTACGATCTCTAATTTCCTGACCAGTATTGGATTTTACATTCCCTACGTCTACATAGTGGCGCAATCGGCCGAGTTGGGTATCACGAAAGACAAGTCGTCGTTGCTGCTGAGTGTGATTGGAATAGCGAACACTGTGGGCAGAATCATACTGGGCTACCTGTCGGACAAGCCATGGATCAACAGGCTATGCATTTATAACTCCTCCTTGACTCTATGCGGTCTGAGTAAGTACCTACATGTATATTTTTTAAAACTAAATTACTTTGTTCTACCTACCTCACTTTTAAACTCTATTAGAAATTAATGA
Organism: Hesperophylax magnus; assembly: GCA_026573805.1. Classification (NCBI taxonomy): domain Eukaryota; kingdom Metazoa; phylum Arthropoda; class Insecta; order Trichoptera; family Limnephilidae; genus Hesperophylax; species Hesperophylax magnus. The sequence goes on from JAIUSX010000121.1 coordinate 13,631,891, forward strand.
AATTTTTTATTTGTATTTCTCTATATTTTTATAAAATTTAACGGCCCTCCACACCAGTGCCCAAAATTATTGTAAAAGTTTTAGGTACTCACGCAATCTAACATTTATTTTATGATCTAATCCATAATAAATTGAAAATACATCTAAGCCACTGTAACAACAAAAAAATCTATCAGTTTCCACATTTTTTCAAACGTAAAAAACATTAATTACCGAATATAATTTTTTTAATTATTTAACCACTTTAAGTTTACTTTGTAATGCAAATATTCAAAACAATTTAATTTGTTTATTTTAGGGTACTTGCGTTTTCGATTTGTGAAGGGCCATTAAACATCAACAATGTTTCAAAATTACTGTTAGTGTTCGAGTACCCACCATTATATTCTTTCGTGAAATGCTGGTTTGTAATTAAAACTAAAGCGAAAGCTCGATATGAACTAAAGTAGAGAAATCGTAAGCATGCGATTGCCATTTGTATTTGGTTCACGAACATACTACGAGAACTTACTAACTTAAATTAAAGGGTTATTCAATACAATATGTATTTAAACAACGGAGTCTTACACGTTATCACATTATAGAGCTCTAAGATTTTGAATATAATTTGTAATTTTATTTAAAACCTTAATCTGAGGCTCTGCAGGACAGAGTGTGTAAGCCAGGTTCAAATAAATAAAAAGCTTATTTTGTCCCCTCGCACAAATTCGTTTATTATATATTTGGTAGGCATTTGCGCTTTATTTTGTTGGGTAAAATACTGCCACTACAGCCCCGGTGATAATGTGTCACCGTTCAGAAAATAAACTTTCGTGTAAAGGCTTCATTACTGACTTTATCTAAACAAACAGTTAGGTTCTTCCAACCTTTCACATCTACATAAATACCTCTTGACGAGAATAGCTAGACTTTCATGAAAGATATTTAACGATAGTTTCATCTTATCTTACAGCTACCTTAAGGTGATATTTTACAAAAAAAATATGCTTTAAGTATTTTTACTGTGAATGAGATTAGTACTCATATATGCTTTATTTATTATTTTGACAAAATGCATTAATTTTTAAGAATGGATAACCAGAGTAAAATTAGTTTTTTAGTGACGTTACACGAGACACACGTCTGCAGTATCGCCGTACCGTGATTTCTCAAGTGTACCGTGATTTCGCAAGATTTTCGGCTGGCCGCAAATATCAACATTTTAACGGCTGTCATCTTCAGTAGTACAATTCGGTATTTTTCAAAAATTCTAAAGTTATGTCTTCATATGATACATTTATAAAAAACATGAAATTTAGTTTTTGAAGACAACATTATTAATGTAGTTATGTGAGAATTCTTAATCCCCCACCCGAATCAACATTGGACGTGCAAGACAACGCTTCCCCTTCCTTTGTATAAAAGTCTTTCAAAACTCTTTAAATATGATTTTATTATTACAGGTACAATCCTCAGCATTTTCTGTACTGACTTCTACTCCTTGGCGGCGTACTGCTCCGTGTTCGGCTTCACGATAGGCGCCTATGTGGGTCTCACCTCTGTAATCCTGGTGGACCTCCTGGGACTGGACAGGCTGACGGATGCCTTCGGGATGCTCCTCCTCTTCCAAGGAGTGGCCTCCACTCTGGGCTCTCCTTTAGCAGGTAACTTATACATCTGGAGATTAAATTTTGTGACCGACTGTAGCCAGATTTTCAGCCTACACCGAATTTCAGCTTCTGTTCTAGTTTCGGCCGAAACCAAAACCAAAACCCAAACTAATTTAGTAAAATAATAATACGCTGTGCCCTGAAAATAGGTTTTTATCAAAGATATTAAAATAATATAATTCATATTCTAAGAGCCTTGGTTTTTATTGTTAAATTTGTAAGAGTTCATTAAAGTTAGTGTTAAACAAAATGCACGCAAAATACATCAATTTAATTAGTATTTTGGTTTTCTTTGAGCGCTTCTTGGTTCGTTATTATGTAACACTAGCTGACGTGTACCCGGCGTTTCTCGGGGTTATGAATGGTTAGGAGTAAAGTTCTGAGGTTGTGAATTTCAGTCCACCTGAAAACTGTGACTATTTTATTTCTATAGAATTGAAAAGTGTACTTTTAAAAAGTTTTTTTTTTTCATTTAATAGTGCCAATGATCATAATAACAACATCATTTTTGCACATTATTATTATAGTTTGACGTCGGTAATAGTTGCAATTTTTTTAGGTATATCTAGGTGTAGGTATACATAAACCTTACTTTAAAAAAAATTGTGCTTCACCGCTTTTTAACCCCGAAAACCTGCAGGCTGGGAGATATGAGATAGGAGAATGGTATATGCTGTCGTTGACTGAGGCAACCATCGAGAACATGGAAATGAATGCTCCCCATGATGGCAGAGTTTTCATCCTACACACGGATGTAGGCGTAACTAGACAACCCATTACTTCTGTAAACATTGATGTAAAATTTGGTGCTGAAATTTTCAATACTAATTTAATTATCATTTTTGTTTACTACGGTTACCAAGCCATATTTACCAGGTCTATTAAATACTGAACAATCAATACTAAAGACCCAGACTGGCAATGCCCGTATAATATGTAAATAATATTTTTTAACGCAAGTTTTAAGCATTTATAGTGTATACGCTTGTGTTATTATTATGGCATCTAAGGAATGTTTATTAAAATAAGACTTCCCTAATTCAGAAGTGATTGATGATGAACGATACACGAATAAGCAAACAAGTTGAAGAGATGTGGTCCGTCCAAGTAGAAAGTTCCGCTAGTGGCAGGGGTTTTCAAATTCTTTCAGGTCACGACCCCATTTTACAAAAGTCAAGTGACCTTGACCCCGGCGGGGAGGGGGCTCATGTTCTTGTGACAACAAGGTTTCGTCAGCCATAATCTCAAACATAAAGAAAATTCAGTTACAATTCGTTCTTTATAATCACTTTAACGTTTAATATCTCAATTTTCATTATTTTTTGTAAATGGCAAACGGAACCTTGTTGTTCCAAGAGAATGACTTCTTGAGATATCCATTCTACGGGTGGAGACAGCACTTGACTGTTATACGCACTCCCATCCACACAAGCTAAGTATACGATTGTCTGAGCTAGCGCAAATTATATTATGTCCTATGTAATCGATGGAACATGGAATATTAACTATTCGTACAAAGAACGTTATTTTTTTACATTCATCGACATAAGACCTGTATCATCTTTGGAAATCTTGTGTGGGAGGTAATTTTTTAGGTTATAAATATTAGATTAAAAATTATGGTGCTATTCAAACTTCAAGACACAAGCTTGTTAAAAATGAATTTTATTACAATTAAAGTGAATGGTAAAAAAGTAACGGATACAGTACACAGTAGTGGTAAAAAAAATTACGGTACAGTATGCAGTAGTGAATGGTAAAGAGAATAACGGTACAGTATGCAGTAGTGAATGGTAAAAAGAATAACGATACAGTATGCAGTAGTGAATGGTAAAAAGAATAACGGTACAGTATGCAATAGTGAATGGTAAAAAGAATAGCTGTACAGTATGCAGTAGTGAATGGTAAAAATGATAACGGTACAGTATGCAATAGTGAATGGTAAAAAGAATAACGGTACAGTATACAGTAGTGAATGGTAAAAAAATGTCTGAGATGCCCGAGGAAGCCATGAATCAAATAATTATTTGTGGTAAAACGAGGTTTATATGATGAACGACGAATGAGATGTAAGGAGAATGTATTATGTGGAAGTAAATATTAGAAGAAGGTGGGAACGTTCGAGAAAGACATGGAACGATTTAGTGAAACAGATACTTAAAAAAGTAAACTTTTCTAATTATTTATATTAATATTAGTTGTAGCTTAAAAATGCACACAGTTTATATGTACACTAGAGATCACAATCCCATAACCTCACTTCAAACCATTCATAACTCTAATGAAATGAAATGGGAAACCTAAACACTGCCACTCTAACTAAAAGAGACTGCTTCTTCCACTTGCTTGAGACTCTCAAGGAAAACACTGTTTTTATTTGCCACGACGGAAAAACTCACAGGTGATTTTGTCGAAGTGTATTTAAAAAAAATTAACGATAAGCAAAGCATTTTTATTGTATTTTAAGTGGATGAATTGAAATGTGCCTTTTTGATTTTTCCGCCAAAACCACATGTTCATGCGGATGGCGTTGGTGATGTCACGCCGACCAACGTTGGAATGGTCGCGATAACAGCTGTGTTTTACAATAATGATCGTTAATAAATTTGCGACCTTAGGTCGTTTTTAAAATGAATAATTTTTTTTAATATTAAAGTTACACATTTTATTCACATATGTATTCTGAGAAATGAATTAACTTTTGGCCTTTCAGACAGTACAGAATTAAACCGTAAATATTTTTTATTTATTGCAGGAATGCTCTACGACGCATTAAAATCATATAACCCAGGGTTCCTCGTAGCCGGAATCACCATTCTCATCAGCGGCGTGATGCTGTTCGCCATCCCTCCTCTGCAGAGGTTACAAGCCAGGAAGGACAGAAAGGCCGCCTTGGATGATGGACAAATTATTATGTAGGACCATTTACAATAGAAACAAAGCGAGATATGACATGGAAATCCTACTGTAGCCAAACTACGGCCCGACTGCACGGACTGTCAAGCGGCGAAGCCAATGAAAATTGAGCGTCTCGTGTGTAGGTTGAAACAAAATGCGGGGCATCACAGTAGCATGGCTGAACGATTTTGGCGATACTTTGGTGCGTGGTGTCATACTTATTATGATTCATCCCTCAGCTCCTTGTTTCTATTAATTATGTGTAGGACTATATGACCAAATAAAACAAGTGCCACGAATACCCAAAAAGCGACTTTGCGAAATTTGCCAGCAAGTGACATTGAACATTAAATGTTTCTGTGGTGTTATTACACATAATATAATATATGAACATAATGATAATGTTTAGTTTTTTTATAATTATACCTACTAAGTTAAAACAAGCATTGTTATGCGATCTATTCCATATCTATTGATTATTTCTAAAGACTGATGCTTTTAGTGGAATATACAGACAAGTTTATTAGTCTCTGGTGAACGCTGTAGGTTTGTTTTGTTTTATTAGCAAGACGATATTTTGTTAACGGAACTCCGCGCTTGCGACCAAATTCACCATTGTCTTCTATCGATATCTACCAAACTTATGCTCGTTAAATACCTGCCCTATAATGATCATCTTAGTCGACTGATTTAAGTAAATATGAAGAAGTTCATTACAAGGTGTTTAGCAGGCATAAGTAAGACATTTCTACATGGAAATGGAAATATTTAAAAATCTTCGATGTAATCAAAACTTGTACATGATTTTGGTTGCTAATGTGGGGAGCCTTTAAATATTTTAAATTCTTCAGTGTCAAGATCAGTGGTCAAGATGAAAATTTGTTAATTTTTTTTTGTTCGATTAAGCAAGATGAGAACGAAAGTGCCTTTGATAAGACGCGGTAATTTGGGAATGATCTTATCGTCAGACCACGATCAAAAAAAGAATTCAAGTAGGTACATTTTGCACGTACGTAGTATAGCGTATTTGTAATCCCCGAGTTACCAGGTTTCTCGTAAATATTATTTTTAAAATATTTATACACACAGTGGTGATTAAGTTACCGATTATAATATTATATTGAAGTTATGTAACAAAGTTACCTTAGGTTTATGATTTGTCATTAAGATTTTGTGATAATATCTATGAAATGTGTGACTGCATTTAGATAAATATGTTTTAAAATAAAACAAAAAGATTTGAAAGAAATCTATACAAGGTATCGTTTGGAGTGTTTTTATTTTGTAAATACTTACATCCTGGTCCAAACTTTATATCATAATCATAGGAAACTATAATCCAGTGATGCACTCTTGCCTTGAATAACTTTTAGTATTTTTTCATATCTTAAAATTAGTATTTCGCCAAATTATAAACAAACATAGCTAAATATCATACATTAGACCTACTTTATAAACAAACATAGCTAAATATCATACATTATACCTACTTTATTGACCAAAATATATTTACGGTAAAACAGAGGATTTTGAAGGATACTGCAAAAAGTTGCTCATTTCCGCTACTCAAGGTATTTAATTTCGCAACGAACTGAAATACCTAGCGGACATTTCTTCCTAATCAACGGGTTTTCTGAACATGAATTTCTTCTTAATAACCTTCGAAATAATTATACAAAATTATACACGAGTTACCTTTGTAATGAAGTAATTAAATTGCCACACATTATTATATTAGCTTCGAATGAACTTTTAATTGTTCGTTTTATCGTCTTATTAATTTTTTTAAATATTTTCATGCAAAATCGTATGCAAAATAGAACTCTCCCATTTATATTATTTTGAATGCCATTATCTTCGCCATACAAATAACATATTAGATTTTGTAGAGTGTACCTACGTTTAGTTGCGTTCTACTGACATTCCGTACCTCTGCAAAATCACATTACCTGTAATATTTTAGAAAAAAATATTTTTACCTTACAACTGAACACAGTTATAATATGTGAATAATTCTTGCTGATTTTTAAGTGGAAACTAGATTTTGTGTAATTACCATAATGATAGTTTTGCGGGATTTTTATTTAACCTTGTTCGTAATTTCAATTCCTGGTAAAATGTAACTATGCAAAATACAAGTGTTACAAAGACAATAAAAAAAGGTCAATTAAAGCAGAACCAATACTTGAATTGATAAATATTGAATTATGTTTTGTTTTTTGTGCATACTAAAAAATAAAGACAGTTTCATAAGTGTTGAAATATACTTTCAAACTTTTTTCTATAGATTATCATGTTTAAAAAAAATACACGTATATTCTTATTTTTTATCAGTTCCAACGTAATTATTATAATACATATTAAATGTTCGCGTTTTTCTTTTGCGATGGTAACAGTTGAACACGTTTTAAAGTTTTTCTTCCACGATGGAAACAGTTGAACACGTTTTAGTGTGTTTTAGTGATTTTTGTTTTAGCGTCTTAAGTTTTATTTTTAATTATTCCATCTTTTATCGCGTCGGCTGCGATATTTGTTTACAAACGTGTTTAACTGTTTCTCTATTAAAACCTTTCGTCAAAAAAAAAGATTTTGCCAATCATTTTGGTATTTTATCACTAAAAGCGAGGCTTGTCTATTATCTTTCTCCTGAATATACTATAAAAGTTATTCCTTTATATAAATACACCAAAATATAAAGCACTGTACTATAAATAACGCTATGAATAAAATTAACGAGCCTTCATGTATTGAGATCGTATAATTAAAGTGGTACTTTTAGTATAAATACGAGGTATGTACGAAAATGTTAAATAAAAGTTATATTTTAAAAGGTGTTTTACTATCCTGTACATTTTTTACTCTACAAGTTGTAGAGTACAACAGAGATATTTTAATATGACCTAAAGCTGTGTGACCTGTAATATTAAAGGGTAATATAATACTGACCTAAATCTGTTTGACCTTTAATATTAAAGGGTAACATAATACTGACCTAAAACTGTGTGACCTGTAATGTTAAAGGGTAACATACTACTGACCTAAAGCTGTGTGACCTGTAATATTAAAGGGTAACATACTACTAACCTAAAGCTGTGTGACCTGTAATTTTAAAGGGTAACATACTACTGACCTAAAGCTATGTGACCTGTAATATTAAAGAGTTACATAATACTGACCTAAAGCTTAGAGACCTGTAATATTAAAGGGTAACATACTACTAACCTAAAGCTGTGTGACCTGTAATGTTAAGGGGTAACATACTATTGACCTAAAGCTATGTGACCTGTAATATTAAAGAGTAACATAATACTGACCTAAAGCTTAGAGACCTGTAATATTAAAGGGCAAAACAATACTGATATTAACATATAACAATTGAAACGTTGTTTGAAATGGCTTTGGCCATGTTTGGTGACTAGATCTAAACAGACAGGTACTTCCCCACCTTCCTCTTACCCATCTCCTTCCCCTTTCCACTACTTTCAGTCTCATAACATACCCCAATTGGGGATGCCATAGTCTCACTGGCTCCAGACGGATGGGAGCAATTGGGACTCTTGTTCGGTTTCACAATTTAAAATATTTTAAAAACATCAGATTATAGTAGTTTTAATCACGGATTTGTCGTCAAATACGCATGAATTCCAGAGTTTTAAAAATTTAGGCTATTATCAAAAATGCCTTGCTTTAGGTACTTACATAGTTTCAATCAATGATATATTGTTAAGATTTTTTTTTCAGTAATGTGTGCGATTTTTAGTTGAACGATGGAAAAAGATTTTTTTTTAGAGAAAGCAAAGAATAAGAAAAGATGTCCGTAAAATTTTAAGAAATCCAAGGAAATTAAATAATAGGAAGTTCGTGATTTTTCTTTTAATTTTCAAAGGAAGACAAATATTCCCTATTTACAAATAACATGAAAAGATTTTGCAATAACTGCTGGTGCAATGTTAGTAGAGTATTGAATCCGCGACAACCGGTTGTAATCTGACGCATTTTCCAATCGGCTACTAACCGATAGGATATTGAAATTGGCTACAAAACACAATTCATGTAGTTATGTCGGCCCGTGTCTGAATGCATTTTATACGATTTAATTCCTTTTATTTGTTATTTGAGGCTAAAATATGATATTCCTTGAGAATTATTATTCTTACCTCTGGCTACCCAGAAGTCACTTCTCTTCCCTTAATTAATACTTATTTTATAAACTACCAAAACTTTTCACTAAACTTTTTACTTTTTTTATTTAAACTCATTTATTGAAATTATAAAAAATTACACAATGCAGAAACATAATACAAATAATACACATCAGTAAATATAATACACATCAGTTCATATAATACATATCAGTACACATAATACACATCAGTACATATAATACATATCAGGTAAAGTAAATACCTATAATGCTACAAAAGTCATACTAATTATTTTTGCTTGATGACATGAAGATGAAGGGAATCACTTTGAATTTTCGTGAAACATCGGAAGTCTTTTAAATGCACAATCTATTATAGTATTTCATAGTCTCTTGCCGTTCTATCTTCATTGATGGAAAAATTTAACAACCCTTATTGTCTACATTTAGATTGGCTACTATGAAACTGAGGCGGAAAACGCCACAAGCCATTACACCGAGACGGGGGCGGGATGAGTTTTCGATAGAACTTTATTGAATAGTTATCAAAGTAAGTGCTCTTTAAGTGAACGGAAATTGGGGTAGGTACTTTCAATCCAAACTACGTACATTTAAATGTGTTATATGAATATACTAATAAAGTCCTTCTTAGACAATTTTTTTCGGAAACACAAAGTTTTGGTGAAAATCGGTTTTTAAGTGGAAAACTCCACAATCGCACGAGTAATAAGGAACTTGAGTGAAAAATATTATGGCTTGAAAAACATATTTTCATGTAGATCCTCAACGCTGATTCTGAATACATAAGTTTTATTACATATAATTACACGTAGAATTAATAAATCGTCATTTAAAAATGACTAAGACACTTAAACGCTCTGCGATTGGTCGGCGAGATCTGACAGCACTTAAACCGCTACAAAGGTTGGCCGGCATCGTGCATTAAGAAAGCTGAAAATTGACTTTTTTTTCATACGACCCGAGTGGGATTGACCTTATTAAATATTTATTATAGACTGGAAACGTAGAAAAAATGTTGCTTCGTTAAATTAAAAAAAAAATTATCTTGCAGTGTGCGGTGAAGGAGGAAACCACGTGGGCCAAGCTTGGGAAAGTGGTCGAGTCCCCTCCAGAGCGGAGACGGTTACGTATAATTCCCATGAGCACTTAGTTCATGAGAACATTGTGCTATCTCCCATTTTACCTCATTTCTTTAACAGGAACCCGGTCCCTTGATAAAGTTCATCAGGGTTGTCATTGGATATTAAACTATGTGTTCTGATTGTACAACGTGTCTTCAAAGTTCTCATCTCTCTTCCCCGCTCCCCCTGAAGGCCCACGAGAGAAGAGGGCCTCATCTCTCCTCTCCGCTCTTCCTTGCTTCCTTGAAGGCCCCGTAACGGAAGAGTCCACCCCCCCTTGGTTCCCTGAAAACCCCACGAGGGAAGAGTGCATTATATCTCCTCTCCACACACCCTTGGTTCCCTGAAGGCCCCGCGAGGGAAGAAAACCTCATCTCTCCTCTTCACTCCTCTTGGTTCCCTGAAGGCCTTACTTATTGACCTTACTGTTAACCGACAAAAACAATGCAAACTTTGTTAATTATTTTAACTATTAAATACTGGAATTTAAGTTAGAAGATGAACATTTATAATAAAAAAAATATAAAACTGTCTGGAAATTCCTTTTTGAAGTATTTTGTGGTAAAAAAAAGATATTTTTTTTATCCATCCTGTACTCCACTTTAAAAGCAAGAATCTCTTTAAATGATTTTCCTGTACTTCAGTATTTGAAGAAAAGTGCATTAAAATATCTTTATTATTTGTTATCTGCCAAACCATAAATGTGACCACTAATGGTGATACACTGTTTATGGTGATATACGACACAATAACTCTTCATCTACTTATGGTTTTATAGCACACTAAACGTTGGGAAATGTTTTGCGAAAACATGTGTTATGTGTCAATGAGAGAAGGATAAACTTAACACAATGTAACTTTGTACTAGGGTATTAGATTGTCACAGTATGTGTTCAATGTATATTCGATAGAGTTCCTCTACACTTTGGTGATAAAGGTTTTAGCAGTTTAAAGTTTATGGCGTCTAAGGAATGTTTACACTATAATAAGACATAATCTTATTCAGTAGGTGGTTAATAAAGGTATACAATATATTTAACGCAACGTTTCAAGTAATGCAATTTCAAAATATTTAGTTTTAAAAAAATCGTTAAATTCTTTCCAAATTAAAAAAAATGTTTGTATTTAAAAAGAGTTTATTTATAAATGGGTAATGAAAGATACTACAAATTGTTTTGTACTAAATGCGACTTAGATAATAAGAATTTTATTCAATATATAACCGTGACGATCAGAACCATACCATAATATTTAAATTGAAAATATAATATCAAGTTATTAAATAGATATTTCAAAGAATACAGCATTCTGTTTTATGTGGTGTTGTATCGTAGATATGTAATTCACAAAAAAATTTTAAACAATTATTTTACAAAAACAATATCACGAAGCTTACAGACGAAACATAATACTTATTATTTATATTTGAGACATATCAAGTTCTTAATATTTAATAAGATATGATTTAAGTCAGTTGCACGTACTTGTGAAATAAAAGAGGGCAACTAGATAAAACGAAACAGTGATGAAACTGATGTTAGGTTTGTTGTTTATTTGTTTGTTCTTTTTCTTTAATGTTCTGTTTTGCCACTATTATATGTTATCACTGAAAAAAGATTGGCTGTTTACTTCGTTTAACCTTCTGAAGGTGTTGGGGTTAAGGGCGAAGGTTTTATTCAGAGATCAGACGGAAGCCATTGGACCTCCGGCCGCCCTTGATGATGCCGTAGTCCTTCTTGCAGCGGCCCAGCAGAGAAGTCCTGATGCGAGGATCGCTGGCTAGGTAGCACAAGAAGGGCACCATGGTAGAAGCCTTCAAAATATAAATATATATCAAAAACAGACAATTTTTTTTCCCTGGTGGCTTGTACCAGAAAACGAAGTGGAACTTATGTACGAAACGAAGGAGTGAGTTTATAGAAGCGTCTTGAAGATACCCCTGTTGTAGGGAAGGTAAAACACAGAGACCGGCAAATCATTCCAAAGCTTAGCTGTTAAACACAACGAGTCATAGAAGCGACCCGATTTCAACAAATGTCAACCGTGTACAAACGATGTTTTGCTCAAATAACCATTGACTATGGAATCGTATTGGAGGTTCATCGAATACAAAAAAATATACATATAAATATATTAAAAAAATAATAAAAGAATTAAAAAAATAATGAATAAAAATATTTAAAATTCTTTAAAGAATACATGAGTTCCTAACACTGTTTACAAAAAAGAAGATTTAACTCTATAATTTATTTAATAATATCTTTTATATAAATCATGTACGACTACCATAATACGAGCCTAGTACGTATGGTAGTTGAGAAAGTCACCAAAATTGTAATTTTTTTTTTAATATTTATAAAATAAAAAAATAAAAATAAAATAGTAAAATATATAATATGAAAAGTGAAAGCCTGACGTTTAATAACTAAAACTGTGTTATATTTCGTAATGGGATGCAGAAATCTTGAACATCCTAGATATGAATAGCAATAAATATCTACTAGGTAGTTGAGTAGAGCTGAAGTAATATAATTTTTATGAAAATGGATGAAGAAAGAAGTGTGCCAAAACAGAGTTGTGTAGTAACCAACTCCTGAATAATGACAATTACTCCACAGTAATTGTCATTGTCAATGTGATTTATAGGTTCCACGACAAAACAGAAGCCCTTTGAAGAGTTATATGAAGTCTTTAAAAGTGATACTAACTGATCTTACTTTTTTTCACGGCTTCATATAACTTTTAAAAAGTGTTCTGATTTGTTACTGTTTTTATTTTTCCGGTTACTGATTAATACTACGATTTTACCACAGATATTCGACAGTACAAAATATTTTAATAGATAAAAGTGATAATATGAGACCACCCGAAAACGGTGCAGTAAAGTAGAGATTATATGATGTTACTCGGTTTAATTAATCTTTGTTTATTTGAAATTTTCTTTTGTACAAAACACACCACACGTACAATATCCACATTATCTCAGGTAAGCACATAGTTTCAAAAATAGTCATATCCCTTATCAACTTGGCATGGCGTTGAGTTATTATTATGCATTCGCAGACAACTACCTTAGAAAACTATTGAGTTAGTTACCTCCGCCCCCAAGGGTGCCAGTAGGACCAGGGCGGGAGGAGGTGGGCGCGGCAGCCAGCTCACCCAAGGGCAGCAGCCGCCCATCGCCACCCACCCGGTAAGGAGGGCCTGCGGAGTCCAAAGGAGCAGCATTACGGATGCCAAACCCACCGTGCTCTACAAAAATGATATTAGTAATCATATCAGCTGTTGTATTACAAATATAAACAAACAAATATCGTGAAGAATCTAACCAAAGATAATAGAATATAAATCTAATAGTATCACTGACGCTGAATTTTAAAAACAATGACATTCGGAGAATCTGCATCTTTTCACCTTGTTTTACTCGTGTATCGTGTATCCAATATGTAATTTTTTTTTATTTATCTAGATCACAACTCTACAATGTAATGAACATTATAGTAAACCAAATTCTGAAATTGTTTGCCATTTTTTCATACTCTAGTTTAATGTCGACCTCTTCAAGACCCGTATTAACAAAGCCCGTTACAATAGTATCATCTTTTATCAGCCTTATAACTTCTCCTCATAACCAATAAGTATTAATAGTACAGGTAAAATGAAACTTTGGTCGTTCATTCACATTGGCAATATAAATTAAGATCTGCATAGTCCGCACAAAAATAAGTTTAACATTTGTATTTTCACAAAGTCACAAAGGTTAACATTTGTATTTTCGTGTTTTTTTACTAAAAACCCTCTTATCTAAAAAAATATTGATTCTATCGGCTTGTGACTGGTCTTATTTGATTTGAAAACACAGTAAACAATACCTCACTCGACCTAGTTTGTAAATATGTATTTTTTTTATTCACCTCCCTAGAGTTATTTCATACTATTTTCTCTGTACTTAAAGGTCGTTTTATTTTAAATCCTACTTCCCGTATAATTGGTAGGAAAGAATTCAGGGAAAAATGCAAATAATACTTACTTTAGTCAAGGACCATTGCTCACATTCCATGTCGGAGTTGAGAATTCTTCTACTAAGATTGATCGCCTTCCATAAGGAAACTATTCTACAAGAAAAAAAATTATAATTATGTTAGTTTCTCCAGAAAATTATTGAGTGAGCCAACACCTTTCACTTAAAAAAAAAAATATTATTTTTCTCTTATTCTGCTTCACTCTTAATACGCAATATTTCACTTTCAAATAAATGGATTTAGCTTTATTAATTTAAAACATGATTTATTATGTCGGGGGAGACGGAAAAATACTCACATTTAATTTTAATTTCGTTTATTAAGTCACTTACGCGATATGTCAATTAGTATGCGGCGCCGTTATAGTCGCAGCCGACGGCGACTATGTTCATATCAAGAGTTGGATTATATTCATAATATCGTATTAGAATTAAATCACAAACCAGTCTATACAAACCTAGCGTAGCCCACAAACTACTTGAAAACTGGGATATAACTCTAAAGGGGACGCGAGCAGGCGTTATTAAAACTTCCCCAACATTTATAGTAACTTTTAGTAATAATATATCTAAATTCAAGTATTAATTCAAAGTAAGCATTCCATATTTACCGTGAAGCGGAATTCGTAACCTTTACCAAAAATATATACGAGTTTAGCGTCTGATAAATCTTTTCATGTCAAATCATTTTTTTGTTTCTTGATTGATGATAAATTTCTATTAGATTGATTATTATATGGAAATTGAACAGAGTTCGATATTCAAAAGATTTTACATAGATTTTTACTGAACCAAAGCATCATCATAGACAATTTTCACGGGAAAATTCAGTAGACGGTATATTTATCAATATTCATAAGGCTTTATTATATTCCTTAGAAATCAGCTTTGAAAATTGCTGTTGCATAAATTTTCGTACATTTTCTGAAAGTATTTCGAAAATACCAACAACAATAAAACTTTTAGACACTAAAAGGAAATGATCCTTATCGTCGTAATTATTGTCCAACTATTAAACATTTATCATTTTAGAAGTTGTAAAAGATCAGAAGAAGGCAGGGAAATTAGCCGAATTTAATCAAAATGGCAGTATTCATACACTAATATTAGTCATTCAGAATATATATATACATAACATGTGAACTTTTCCGAATAGATATCATAACGGCATGCTACAATATAAGTATTTCAGTATCAATAACAGTAATTGTATGAACACGTGTTCCGCCGACCGCATTAAACATTCACTTTTGACTGATACTCTTTCAATTCACTCGTTATCCGCAGTCAAACAGAAAAACAAATAATTTTACCAGATTTTTAATAAATTAACAGTACTTCATATCATATCAGTAAGTATTCTCCGAGTATTTAAATAAGACAGTGTTGTCATTGAACATAATTAAATCAGTCCAGTTTTGTTTATACAAAGTGGCGCAAAAGTCGTCACTCGATGTCATAACTTTTTTTGAAAATAAAATAATTCTTATGACACAATTATTCCAAGTTATTGAGGAGTATTATAGCGTTCCATGGTTTGACGCATATTTTGCTTTTGTTTACTTCAAAAATGTCAAAATTATCATGAAATGATATAATATGCAAAAATGAGAGCATCTTCCCACGGGGTGATGATTTATGCACCACTTTTTTTTAGTATTGAATATTGTTTACAGTTGTTAGTAGGCTCTCGACTAGTAATCTGGAAGTCACGGGTTAAAATTCCGGCGTTCGCCAGTAAATTTTATTTGATTAATTTGTGTTATTTCACAATTTAATCATTTGTAATTATTAATATTATATTTGCGAAACCTTCCAGAGTTGAAGATATTCTGGGGAACGCCATAGTGTAAGACCACCATTCAGAATTGAAACGTTGCTTTAATGGCTATAGCCGTGTTCGGCGACCAAATCTGAATATCCAGGTACTTCCCCACCTTCCTCTTTCACTTCTTTCCCTCACCACTACCTTCAGTATCCCCTAATAGGGATGCCATAGTCTCAGTTGGGACTGTTGTGCGGTATTCACATTAAAAAAAAATAAAATGCGCTTACAGGCTGCACATGACCTATCATGTTTTTGTAAACTGAATTTTTTTAAATTTGTGATTTTAAAAAAAACTTTTGCGATTAAAAAAGAAATGCATATACATATGTCCGCCTGCGTGTACGTGATTGACACCAAAAGTTAATACAATGCATTGTCATCGACATGTCAAGTCCATCTGTCGAGTTTCAGCTCGATCGGATGTCTAGAAGTAGGTTATTTTCCGCTTCCAAGATTTGAATTGATTAACAAAAGTGAAATTCAAATAGATGTATTTAATAGGGCGGAATTTGTAGAATTGCTTTTTGTAAAACTGAACTTAACGAGTATTTGGTTTTTTAATTATTATTTTGGTTTCGGTGATTAAAAAATCTCAAAACATTTTTTTTACACTTTCATTGTTGCAATTCTGTATGAATAATATAAACAAACAATTTTATTTAGCAAGTGAAAAAAATAATCAGTGTGTATATTAAGAAGTGCCGGCAATCGTTGAGGTAATATATATTTTTTAATTGTCCGATATTAACAATCTGAAGCTGCTAATGAATTACCATAACTGTATGATATTGGTAGAAAATTATTAGCTTAATTATTAATAATCTGAAGTGGCTTAAGAATTACCGTAACTGTATGATAATGGTAGAAAAATATTTGCTTAATAATTTTTGGTAATATTATTTATTTAAGTAGGATTTTTGTCTTTATATAAAATATTGTTTACACAGTTCTCTAATTACCTTCAACAATGAGCAACGTACTAACATTATATTGTTGGTAAAACATCCCAAACCTTTATAAAACTAAACTCGAACGTTGTGTTGGTTTCGTGTTACCGGGAACAAAACATTTTATTGTAAAATTACCAAAAGAAAAAGCACGAAAAGGAGATTTAGTTTCTTTCCAATAAGTTCTTTTAGCAGAAATTGTTTTATCAACTTACATAATACGTAATTTATTTTAGAAAGCAATTTTCCTCTTGTTTTGAACATCCAGTCTGCAAAATTTTGATCAAAAAGTATCAAAATTCTGCTGTAAGTGGTGGGAAAAGGGAATTTGGGTGGTTTTTCAAAATTGTATGCAGACAGTAACCGTTCTCCTGTTTCAAATTTCAAGTATGTATAATTATATCAATCTTGGAATAAAACTGTAATCTATCTATCTATATAAATAAAAATATTAAATTATTTTAAGCGATAATTACAACACCTTGCGTGCGTCGGCGGCATTTATTTTTACTCGGGAGATATTTTCAATTTGTATGGATGTTATTACTAATAATAATTTGCTGTCTTTTGTGCCATGAATAAAAACCTTGTCTTATCAATATTAGTTTATCATCAATAAATAATACATAATTAACAGACAAGTCAAAATATTTCACCAACAAATGGAGATGTAATATGTATCGACGCCATCTAGTGGGAAATTCAGCACTAACAAAGCCTTTCCTACATAAATAAAGTTGGTTGTTTACAGGTGAAAAAATATAATAAGCAATAATTTTTATTGAAAAACTAGAACATATTGAATTATTTGGGTTCCGAATAAGCCTGCGTAGCTTAATGGTTCCAGAGCACCTGACCGGACATGAAAAGGTGCGGGTTAAATTCCCGTCGGCGGCATTTATTTTTACTCGGGAGATATTTTCAATTTGTATGGATAGTTCGGGGAGTAATTATTGTTTATGATAATTTGTTATCCCTTGTGCAATGCATAAAAAATGTTCGTTTATTCAAAATCTTAAATCTCCGAAAGTTCTTCAACGATTGCTTTTAAATTTTGATTTTCTAATACGTGTGCTTTTTTATATACCTATATTATATAGATGTCACCTGTGACATGTAAAAACATGCATTTTTGCTAGCTACGACAGGTAAATACATGTTTTTTTAAATAGCGTCATCTGTTGGACAAACATGTTTTTTTTAAACATCGCCATCTGTTGGACGTAAAAGCAACACGCGCCATTATTTCTCTATCTGCACAAATAGAGAAATAATAGTGCTGCCACATTCGCTGTTCTTCATATTGTATAATTTATTTATTTATGTATATTATACTCCCATATTTGGACTTTTACAAACGTGTGATAATAATAATTCAGTGGAACAGTATTAAAAAGAACGTGTTTTTTAAATTATATAGAACTCATGCAGAAGAAAAGTATTATGCTAACCTTAATTGTAATCATTACTGAGATGTGTTATTATAGCCTTCATGTAACTATATTCTGTGCAGTTGAACACATCTACAATTTCTGCGAAAGTGTTGCCATCTGAATGCAATTTAGCTACAAACGAATATCTAAATGACTCAGTCCTGATAATACTGTTGCAATTAAATATAATTTTTCATATAGTAGTTCTAGTTGGTAGGTATAGGTTATAGAGGGAATTGTTTAGCCAGACGATCTTTTAGTGATATAATTTAAAATAATCACAACTGAAAACAGAGCAACTAATTAATAAATAAATTATGTTGAAGAAGTCGTGAGTGCACCATGAACGTTAAAATTGGTATATTCAGTTGAGATAGGTATTTATGATTTAATTAGAAAAAATAACTCACATAACAAAGACAGGTAGAATTCCGGCGAAGATAACCAAAGGTATGTTGAAGGCTGCTTGTCTCTTGTTGGTAAACCTCCAATCCAGTGAGCACGTGGTACCGCTGACGTCACAGCCGAAGGAGCCATACTTGAGTAATGGTGGGACGGAGAATCCAACAGATAATACCCAACATAAACCAATACAGAATACGTAGAATTTAATGCTTATTTCTTTGCCTGTAATGAAACACATAACAAAATGACAACTTAACTAATAATAAGGAGGTAGGTAGCTGGTTTAACATGAATTGATTTCTTAAGTACTTATATTTCTACATATATATTTCTTATTAATTATTATTTTATTTTTTAGGGAATTGATTTATTCAAAATATAAAGATAATTAATTATGTAGTATAAACTCATATGTATAATATATAATGATAATTAATTTTGTATCTTTACTTTTATTTAGAGGTGTACACCAAAAAAAAAACTATGGTTGTGTGTATCGAAAAGGGGTGTAATTTATTTAGTTATTAAGAAGATTTTTACTGCAGTTGATTTTTTAGTCTTAATTTTTAATAAAATTTGTAATTATATATATTTCAGTTTTTTTTTAGTTTTATGTTTTCGGTATATTTTTGTGTTTTTTTTTTAGTTGTGGTTTGAATTGTATATAATATTTTTTGATAATTAAATCCCAGATATTTTTAGTTCCGTTGACCAAAAGTTTTTTACATATCGAATTCGGTAACATTATATATATTTTGGTCTGAGGTTAGTTTGTATTTCTTACTGGTACGGCTTTATTTAAAATATTTTCATTAAGCACTTAAAAGTTCACGTAAAGTTGAGTGGCACAGAAACAGAGTATTTAATTTCCTGACGAGTTCTGAAGGTTATAAAACTGATTTCTTTAAAATTATTTTAGTTTTTGGTCTGTTAATGCAAAGAGATTGTGTGTGGGTTTTATAAGCGCCACCCCATTATAGTATACCATGTGGAATTATGGATTGACAGAACACGAAGTAAATTTATAAGTACGTATTTTTCACCGAAATCTCGGTTAGCTTACAATATCTAGAGTGTCTATGTTTGCCTTTCCCCTATTGCCTTTAACATATTTATATGGGTCTGTAGTATCTAATTTCATTTAATTTAGCCATTTAATTGTCCACGAAAAACACCAAAACAAATATTATTTTGTTATTAGAAATCCTGGATGCATCCTTTAGAAATTTCGTGTTTTCATGTAGCTTAGGCAATTACCGTTCAACTTTTCGAGATTATTTATTTATTTATTTACTCCGTAGTGAGTTTTTTACTTAAAATAAATACATTAGAGCTGTGTTAACTTTTTGTTGTACAGGGTTTTCCAATAAGAGGTGTTATTTTGAATAGCCCGCTATTTCGGTAGATGTTACTTTTGACGCTGTCATTTTGTGACATTTGACAAGTAGAAACTACGCCATTAATAAAAATAGAACGATACCCGCTTCAACAACGCATTTGAATTATTAAAATTCACTTGAGTGAATCAAATGCAAATCATCTTGAGTGATGAGGCCCATTTCCACCTCGGTGGCTTCGTCAACAAGCAAAATTGTTGCATCTGGGGCTCGAAAAACCCAAGAGTTATGGTTGAAAAGCCTCTCTATCCTCAACGTGTGACTGTTTGGTGCGGTTTATGGTCCGGCGGAGTCATTTGACCTTACTTTTTCGAAAATGAGGCTAGAGTAACAGTTACGGTGAATGGATTGCGCTATCGAGAGATGATTAATGATTTTTTATAACCGGAATTGGATGGTATTGATCTGGACAACAAGACGGCGCTACGTACCACACAAGCAACGAAACCATTGATCTTTTACGATTGAATATCAAAATAACACCTCTTATTGGAAAACCCTGTAGTAACAAGGACTACGTGCTCTTCCTGTAGAACAAGGAAGAGCACGTAGATACACGATATTGATTATAATACAAATATTTATCTCTTCTCTATTATACTAAAATAAAGTTGCTATCGGTGTCTGTTTGTGCGCTTAGTTTTCTAAACTACGCTACGGATTTCGATAAGGTTTTCACTATCATTCAGACATTTTTTTCCGGACGGTTTATTTATGTAATACATGCATGTTATGTTTATGAAAAGTAGAGAGAAGTCGAGCAACGTCAGGTACACGTCAGCCTGTTGTAATTTATTTTTTTTTAATTCCAAAGTACCTAGTAAGGCACTTGAATATGTTTTAAGATTTCGACGACGTACTGATTTTTGTGACCAATCTACCGGATTTTTCAACTCGCATCTATCTATAAATATTCATATATCCAACTTTACTGATGAACATCTGAAGTCTCTGCTGATAATTTTCACTATAATACTTGATCCATAACAGCAAACAAATGTCAGTAGAAAGTTACAGCTAATTAAATCTCAATTAATGATTATTTTCACTATGCGAATTACCCATGTATGTCACTTATTGTAAGTTTTATAATAAATCTCAGACCATTAATAACAGTTAAAATATTTAATTTCATTATGCATATCAGTTATTATATATTGTTGGTCGTTAAATACAAACATCTGATTATTATTTTGTAGGTTTTACTTACATTGTAAATTTTACAATGTAATCAAAAATAAACTATGGCGGGTCGGATTGGTGGTGCTCGTAAGTTAGCCCACGGGCCGTAGATTAGAGACCTTTATTTCAAAGGATGAAGAAGTACTTATTTGACTAGATAATAAATTTAATTGCTACGAATCTTTGATCACTTATGTTTGAAAGATATAATTAGTTACAAAGCTAACTAAATTAGCTAACTTCCCTTATGTCTCTTCAACCATAGGTACCGAAATATTCCATATTTCGAAATATTCCATATCAGCCTTCCCACAGATTATTCAAGATGCTGTTAACTCAAACATATCATTAAATTACTTTACCATACTTTAATTTTAACAGTTAGTACGGTAATTACATATGGATAGCTTTTTTTCTTATTTAAATGTATTCTTTACTGCCTCAATATATCAATTTACTGTTGTGTTTTAAAAATTGCAATATTATTAAGTCGTCATAAGACCCAAAGCGCATCAAGCACGCTTAATATAGGGGGGGGAATTGAAACCCACAAAAACCCCATTTATTTTAATAAAGACAACGCGACGGTGCTAAGCTTAATAGTACTTGATATCTGGTACTTCATGCCTACACCAAAACCACAATAATTTAAGTAATTATTGTACTGCACGATTCTACATATTTAAATACACACTTCAAACTTGACACTGTAATGTTGTCCAAAACGTTAGCTAAATAAGAAATAAATTCAACAGGGCATAAAAATCTCAAAAATTAATCATGATAAGCATTATTAATTTTTACTAATTTCAAACTAAATAAGTGCTAGCGAATCGGTCAAATATTTTACCAAAGCATTTTTTTTCATTGAATAATATCCATTTAAATCCAATTTGCCAATGAAGCCATTTTTTTAATTGCATAATATTCATTTAAATGCAATTTGCCAATGAACACAATTTTTTGTCATTGCATAATATCCATTTAAATCCAATTTGCCAATAAAGCCAATTTTTAGTAGGATAAAAAATCAAAAAGCCCTCTATTGCCTTCATTTTTTTATTAATCAGACTTTTATTTAGAAACTTCATTAATGAAGTGTCTTGTTTTCTACATCAACAGACGCTTCTGTACGTCCTAGGTGTCTTTAAGATGAAATTTCGAATTAAAATTTAGGTTTATACATGGTTTTAAAAAATACTGTGTCAAGCTTAAGATATTAATTGTTCGGGTCTCAGCTTGCTCAGACACCGTATTTTTTTATGAATACCATGCAACTGCCCCCAACTGCCGTGGCGGCTTGTGACTTTTGTGTGTACTAATTGTTGTGCTAATTGTTTGGTTTCCTGAAAATGTTCATACACAAAAAAAAACAAATTTTCGAAAAAAAAATTGAAAATCGTCTTCAGCTACAACTAAATCATTAATGCAATTTTTTGGAATATTAGCACTCTATCGCACTGAAAGATCGCGAGCCGCCACTGCCCAACTGTCTAGAACCAGTAAAACCAAAGATATTAGAAGAACGAGATATGCTATGTTGGCCGCCGGACCGTAGGCGGAGTACTACCTAATTAGGGTACTTTGATTACTATCGGGACGTGTACGCACAGAAATCTGTTCTATGTATTAGTGCCGATACCTTAGCGTAAGCGAAGGTGTGCAGTAGTATTGGTGAACAAAACCGGCGACACTGGGCAAAACAATTCCACACAGTATGAACTGCTCATAGCACATCTCGTTCTTTTAATATCTTTGAGTAAAACTGTGATGGTATCCTCAATTTGGGTATGTTGTGAGGCGATCGTAGGGAATAAAAGGCGATGGGAAGAGGGAGGTAATGAAGTACCTGGCAATTCAGATCTGGTCACCATACACAACTAAAGCCATATCAAGCACCGTTTTGATTCTGAATGATGGTCCACTAATATACTTATGGCATTTGATCAAATAAATTAGGAGAACGATTAAATCTTCAATAATTGTCTTGTTAAATTTCGCATACTATTTGCGTGAGCTAGAATATTCAATTTTTATCAAAGGAAACAGAACAACACATTTTGAATAAATTTTCCACTTTTGCACTTATCAAAAATTAATATAATGTATTCTTAAGACCTCAATAAATTAATAGACTTTGGAGAAAAACAATACTATTATGAAGAGTACAAAATCAAAAGAAGATGATTTTCTAATAATATGTTTTTTGTATGTATTTATCATGAGTTTAATGAATTGGAAGAATATTGCATTATACAAACTTTATTTTCATATTGTTTTATAGTCACCCAATATTTTTTTTTTCATCGTAACGAATTTATTTTCCTTCGTCACGTCAAATTCATGGACAAGTGATATGACGTGCCTTGAGAACTTAGAGGATAATTTATGTATTTATTCAACCCACTGATAAATCTACTTCGCGTTCACTTTTTTTCATCCTGTTTTTTAATCATCTTTAAAAAACAAAGTATTATTTTATTATATCTATTTTTAAATGTCTTTGAGAATTTCGAGAAATTCGCGTTTGCCACCATCACTGAAAAGAAAATACGCGTCGATAGTTTCTATATTGGACAAATTCTCGTATAGATCCGGGATAAAGAAGGACGTATTCTATTTTGGTGCTGATTTTCGTTACGTTCAAGGTGGCGGACATTATTTGTCATCTGTCGCCTGTCATTCTTTTAAGGTTTATGTAAATACATTAATTATGTGGAATGCGGGGTTTTTATTTCGTCATATAATTAAAATTAATATAAAATGTGTTTATTGTTTAGAAACGTGTATTTCTATCCGGTGTTGTGAATTTCGTGCGTCGATTTGTTGATGCTTTCATATGATAAATGGTTATATTCAAGGTGTAACCATTTATGCCGACTTAATACCGTCCTACAATATTATTTTTACTGTAATGGCACTGTATATATGAAATCGTAAGTATGAAAATAATTATGGTGTAAAGTAAAGATTTTTATATGGGTCCAGCTTAAATTTTCATATGGGGAACAACATAAAAAATATATCTCGTAAAACACCCATTAGCACATACATAACTAATAGCCAAATTCGAACACTTCAATTTGTGATTGAAGATCGTTTTTAATTTAATATTATTAATCAAATTAAATTAAAATCATTGTTAATTAAAATCGGTTTTTTGTGCAACGATCAGAATCATAAAAGTAAACTTCATATATTCCACATAATTTTAACATTTTCCTTTGTGAAAATGCCCCATTGACTATAAAAAAAAAATGGCGTTTTTTTATGCAATCACACATACTTACCGAATTTCATTCTTTTGGCCACGAAATATCTCTCGAAGCACAAAACTGTCAGGGCCGCCATTTGGAATACTCCCAAAAGTTGGTGCATAAAGGCGAATAATTGACAGCATGATGGACCAAACAACCACCTAAAATAAAATAAATGTTTAATCTACAAAATTAACAATACAATAAACTGTTTACAATTATTTGACAATAGAAGTTGAATTGAAGTTCGGAAAATTGATATATATTACAAAGGAGACCATCTTACGATCATTATCCTAAAAAGGCTCAACAGCCCAACGGGAAGTCAAAGGGGCAAACGAAATCAATTGTAAGCGTAATATAATTTCGGGCCTTTGCATTAATGTTCAACTATTGCTTGATACTTGCTCACACTCGTCTAGATCACGTGTCGCACGCTTTGAAGTGTCAGGACGGATCAATTAGTGAATAATCACTTCTAGGTCCTCTACAAAAGCGACCGATTTCCAGAAAAAGTAAAAACTTAACATTTGCTACGTACCTTGGAGAGCCGACTTAATAGTATATTTTCAAAGAATTTTCTTAGTAATAGAAAAAAATTATATTATTGATAGCAATTAAATTTTATTTTAATAAGAAAATAAATAAACATTGTGAGTGAAAACTGTCTTACTACCCAGTAGCGTTATCTACATAATAATGACACTGTAGCCAGATCATACCGCTTAGGAATGTACGATTTAGATCATTTTTAAAATAAGTAATTAATTATTAATGAAAATATTAAAACCACACATTTTTAATTCTGTAATCAGAATTAAAAAAAATAATTCTTCGATACATTTGAACGGTATCCATGTCTATGAAAATAGCCCGTTTGGTATTTATTGCATGGTCGATATTTAGCAAATAAATTTGAAAAACATTAGGTCGTTAATTAATTAGTAAGTCGTATCTTACCTTCCCACTATAGCAGATGGTCCTGCAAAAGTAAATCCACCAAGAATTCCTCTGGCCAGACTCGCTGTGCATAGGTTTAGAACTAACAGGTGACTTTTAAATGATAGAAGATGGCTTTGAATGAACGAGGTGATCATCCAACTATTTAGAAGAACGCCACTTAAACCTAAAGCAAGCAAACATATTCAAAAATATTTTATTTAAACATCAGATAAAGGTAAAGGAAGATTGTAGATTTTCAACTGTTCAAAAAACACCCCTTAAAAACTTGGGTAATTATGTTTATCGCTACCCAATTACGTAACGTTGTGAGACGAGCCGTGGAAAGAGCTGTACATGGAGAAAACTTACTAAAATAAAATATTGGTAATTTATTTAAAATGTAGTCAAATTATTCGTATTGCTATTAAAAACGTAACTGCAGGCCTTTAACGAATGAATTTACGGATTTCCTAACAAAGTATCAGTAAAACGCGAATGTGTTATGAAGACATTACCAGGAAAAGAACACAACCTGCATGAACACGTGTTCCGATATTTTCTGAATGGATCAATCAATGGATTTCGATTAATCAACCATACTCATTTTTCTCCGTGTACGGAAGGGATTTATTAATGAAGAGGTCCGGATTAAATTACAGATGTATGACCTCGGTAGCTCATTCCCTATTAGTGATTTACTACCGTCGTAGACGACTGTCAACACCCGTTCTGCTTTCTTCTGAAGAATTTATCTTTGGTGCATACTTGGAAATCAATTTTGCTAGGTCCTCTAAGCATTTCTCCATTGGAATAGCTATTAAATAGACTGAAAATACCTACATTAGGTCTGCACAGTTGACACGGTAATCGATAGATACACCCTTTTTTATACACCCAGCCGAAATCAATCCATAAAATCATATTTTCTTAATCTTATATTTAAATTATATTTATTTGTTGAAATGTGAGATATAGGTACTATTTTTAGCTGATTTTATATATGACTACCTTAGATTAATTATATATCATGCGCCGATGAAATATAACTATGCAAACAAGATGTATTTTTAGAAATTTTATATCACGCGTATAAAATGTTAATAACACACTTTATTATTGTTTTTTAGGTACTTTTGTAATTAGAACACAAGCAGCAGCTTAGATTAGGAAAGAATATAATAATACATAAAATTGTACACGGCGAAATCATGCATTACATGTAAATAATACTGTCTAATAAAGAAAAAAAAAATTAATTAATGAAGACAATATTAAAGATTCCCAAACGAAAATCTGAAACAGAAAAATCAGAAAAAGATACGGTCACATCTAGGACTCGAACCCAGGACCCTTGCCTTGCCGGGGCACCCTTCAACCAACTGAGCTAATGGGACCCTACCTCCTTCGGTCATATTTAACTGTATCATACTTCGAATAAGAACTACCAACATTGTCTTCATTTATCTCACCGCACATTTTTTATTGGCAACTATCTTTATGTATGATCGCATGATTCAACCCGAACTAAATGTATCTTTTTCTGATTTTTCTGTTTCAGATTTTCGTTTAAGAATCGCTAATATTGTCTTCAAAATTCAATATTACAATTTGAGGTTTGTCTCACCAAATTATTCCAAAAAATAAAAAATATATTTAATCTATTGACGACGGATTTTTAATCAGACGCACAAAGTATCGGATGGAGGTGGCTACCAAATTCTACTGTCGTTGGATGTACTTGAGATTCACATGACGACATGGTGTACTCTGTCTAAATACCACAACAAATACTGCAATCTTCAAGATGATGGAGCCTGCAGTACAAAAAGTAAGGAACAGAAACAAAGAATTTCTGAATTTAGATGAAGGAATGATTTGATTATGGTGTTGCAGAATGATATGCTATGATATAAAGCGAAGCTCCTTGGCAAAGTTTATATTTTCCCGGTGGAATGTGAAAACCAAATTCACATATCTGATCTCAGAGCACTCCAACCCGGTACCGAAGTTGGCCCCAATGGACGGATTGAAGATGAAAATTTAAGAGTGATCTCTTTGCACCTGGATTTTTTTTTAATTGATACTAGGTTCACCATAATATTAGCTCTGCATAAGTAATATGTATAATTTTTTCAGAAACCCCGTATCATTCAAATATTTTATTTTTAATACATTGTAAATAAAATCCTAGTATAATCCTAAATTGCCAGTGAGAATATTTATCATCATCTCCTGAATATCCTCACAACTTTGATATTATCTGAAAGTTTAACTAAATCTTAAAATATCTAAGTACTTTCATAATTCTATTTGACAAGTTTGCTACCAATGTAAAAGTTTTTTTCATTAAAACGCTTAATGTGTTTTGATATACAGTATAAGAATTCTGAAAAAAGTTCAAAACTTAGATAATCTTGGTTATATCATTTATGTAATTCGTGGACACCACCATACGAAGGAAAGCAAAGTGCATTGGGCAGATGGTGCACTGTTATGAGAAAAGTTTATGGAAGAAGAGTCGGTAGCTACTCGTATATACTACAAAGCATCTCAGAAGGTAGAGAGAGAGCGACACATTATCAATTTGGGTAAATGGGCATTTTCACCAAAGTTTGTACTTTGCATTTTTATCATTTCCCACGATTTTGATTTGCTTTTTCATAGTATTATAAATATTGGAAATACATATATTTTTAATATGCAAATTTACTAACTTATTTTATTTAACGAGTGAAATATTACTGTCGAACCAGTATATATTATTAATTAATTACTAAGATCAAAGGGTTGTTTTTACTTTGTCTCATTTCAACATTCAATGGAACAAAGTCTGATTTCATAATTAATTTGGGGTGTAAGATCAATTTGGTGTTTTTTTTAAATAGCATAAATAACACATTTTTATAAAATATAGATACAGTTTGTTGTAAATTTCTATCAATATTGAAAAAATCACTTCAACATTTCTGGTAAAGAATCGGATAGTTCCATTCTGTGACCATTTTTATGTATTTTAACGGGCTTTTTAGGGGCTTTTACATTTATAAACAATTATGTAACTATTCTACAGATTTTGTTTTTATTTTTATTTTTTTTAGATAATTGAATTGTTCCAGCAATAATCTTTTGTATTTTTTAAGTGATAAATGAAAACTGTTAACTTAAGAATCCACAGTATGACCCTCCAATAATATTCCGGGTAATGAAAAGTACACGTTGTGGTAGTTAGTCCCAGAATTTCTTCACTAAAAAAAATCCCGACTTATAAGAAATATAACGTCAAACTAACGGAATAGGAAGCATATAAAATGATATAAACGTATAAAAACTTTGGCAAAAATGCCCTGATATGTGCAAGGATTGAGCGAAAAAATACCCACAAAAGTCATTCGAAGCTTCGTACACACGACATCATTACAATGCACTGAGCATAATCATAGTTCATTCAGGCCATCCCATCAAAGGATTAGCCCCTTTGACGGCATCACTTAATTTCCTAAAATGATATTATTATTTCCTTTTGAAATACCGGAGCTTTTTTCATAGAACGGCACCACACTATTGCCTTTACTTACCGAACACTATGAGGCACGCTCCCAGCAGAACCTTATGCGAGTTATCCAACACATACCACGGGCACTCGAAATCTGTGAACATTTTCCGTTCATTAACAACTCAGAGGCGTCGAGATGCCCCGATTCTAAACTACTGGGCAATTCGGATCGGCTACTTGTCAGGCTGAGTGTCATCGTTCTTTACTCCAGTGTTTTCCAACTTTTACTGGAATATTTTGCCAACTACTGATTTCAATTAAGTATTCCAGTCACGGTGACAATTATTGCGATAGTGTAGCTTTTGTTTTGCAAAAGCAAATGTACAGAGCTTGTACCTTATAAGGCCACAGACTTACTTTATTAATGATATTGGGAAATGCTTTATGCTATCAAATTCTAGTCTAATGAGGTCCATAGGTCGGGTTAGGTTAAGTGAGGTTAGGTTTGCACAAACAAAAGCTAATCTATCGTTAAATCTAAGCTAATTTTCACCACGACCGAATGGTATTTAAGCTTTACAATTACGTTGTTTCGTATCCTGGATAGGGGGGGTTGCTAGATAAATTCTGAGTAAAAATAACCGGTTCATGAAAAAAATCACAATATTGGTCGCGTTTTTGCTATTTTTTGTGAATATTCCAAAAGGAACCGGTTCCAAAAGTAACCGGGACAGGAGCATCGGGCATATCTAGGCTCCAGTCGGTTGGGAGCAATTGGAACACTTTTGCGCTATTAATTTTAATATTTAAAAAGTATTCGAAGAAGTAAATAAAATGTTGGAGATTTCTGGTTCAGTCCAAACCAGTCCTGTCCCTACAATGGTCCCAGGATACTCTGACATGAAGGAAGACAATAGTGGGTAATCTGAGAAGCCATTTGTGAGACAAAGGAGGTGAAACCGCGGTGGCGAGTGAAACGAACTAAACTGTATGCCGTGTCTCTCTACTAACAACTCTCTACTCTCAACAATCTACAACTGTATTTTTTCCCTCAAGAGTTGGTAACAGTTTCCCCAGATGACTTTTTCGAAGGGACGAGTACATAATTACTTTATTTTAAAGGATATGCTAGAAGGTTATATGAAAACTCAACACAAAGGCCAATTCAAGACACCTTTAAAACGCTTTACATAAAGTCATTAAAAGCGATGAATAAAAACTAACCTATAAACCGACCTATGTAATCTATTTAACCTAGTTTTTGTTTCATAACTTTATAGCACTTTTTAAAGGTGTGTTAAATTGTAATTTTTATGAGCTATCCGGTCACCATTCTAAAAATGATAAATATACCAACCATTCGAAAACGGTGTACAACAATATGCAACTGGTCATTGGTTGAGTTAGCATCGCGCTGGTTCCCACCCAGGCGTCTTGAGTTCGATTCCTCCGCTGGCTAAATCCTCCATCGTAACACAAGCAACATTTTCTGCTTACTGTGGTGATAGTAGTAGATTTTCCAAATAATTGTAAGGTAATTCGTAACCCTAGAATGTTTGTCTTTCAAAAAGAATATATATTATAATAATACACATTTTAAGTTGTCTTTGACGTGCGTTATTCCTGCGTAAAAAAATGATCAATTCCATGATCAATGAACTCAAATTTGCTTTGAATTTCAAAAGTGAAGAATAATTCAGACAAACGTTTCAGTGGGTAACCTATCTATTATATGATATTTGAATAAAAAATATTTTAATTTTCTTTTGTAAAATGGGAATTTTCATATCCCGTGATTTTTCGCTGGTCTGCGCTATTAGAAAATAATTCCACAGTGTGATCGTCCTTCTACAAAATTAACATTAAGTATGTTGAAAAAATTCAACGAAAATTTCTAGTCTTCATAAATTTTAATTTCTATTAATTATATACCTAGTCGTTTCCAGAATAGAAAGAATAGAAGTAAAAGATAAACTATTAAAGGTCGATGAACCCGAGACGTTTACCTACCCCGTAACTACCCAGTACTTACACCAGTACCAACCTTAGTTAATGAACAATTCTTATATATTTGCTATTTGAAATTCAAAAACAGCATTTTGAAACTGAATCTTTAGATAATACGTTCATTTAATACATTTTCTTGATCTTCCAAATAACCAAATAAAAAAGTGTTATTCAGAAAATATCATGTTTTCTGTTCACAAATATTTGTTGTTTTCCAACAGTTCTCAAATAAATAATAATAAAACTTTCCTCGAGTTGAAATATTAATATTGTAATCTTTTGACCTTCTACAAGTTGTTTGTTAGACGTTATTTATTTTTTTATATAACGTTTAAATTATTTTCCGCAAAATGCTTGAAGGGTAAGAATATAAATTCGCTTGACAAAATTTTTCATATGGGAGGGGAGATGGAATTTTCTCTAGTACATAAATTATTTATGAAAAAGACCCCTTGCTGAAACCTTCAATTCCGAGTAGGTATACTAAATTCCCCGCATTTTTTATACTTACAATACACTATAATACATTATAACATAATATACACTTGTTTTTATAAAAGAACGTAATCAGTTAGTTTGACATCAGCTTTTAGAATCGGTGCGAAAACTGCCGGACAGTTAGATAGATTCTAATATATATCTTAACAAACCGTTTGCAAACTTTGTAGCACAGACGTCAGGCGGGATGTTGTCCTTGTTCTACCAGTATCTAAATTAAATATGTTCTGATGAATTACCTTCATATCTAGTTCTGGATCGATCGATCAATTTACACCAACCACGGGTGAAATGATTAGGTCAAAAGTATACGATCTCGGGTACTTTTAAATATGGAAAAATAAACATAGATAGATCGACGTGCCATCACCGCACCGTGTTGACGTAGCATATATGTCTTAATCATAGAAGATAATGCGGAGGATTTATAACAGGTTAGTGAAAAACGTTACACATAATCCCCCAGGATTAGGGACGTATGACTATGGTATTAAGACGGAGAACGCAGACTTTGTTAAAAATCTGGTTGATTTGACAAATATCGATTGGTCACGCAATGAAATTGTAAAAAATCAGATACCCAATGGCAGCACAATCAGAGGAATATTTTATATCGATTTACCATAGCAAATATAGAACGTATAATCAAATTGCCTAAAGTTAGTTAGCAACTAAACGCGAAATGCAAAAATGACCGTATTTTTGAGGATTGGAACAAAGTGGTGCCAGTTTAAAAAATCTTTCACGAATATTATTATGAGTAAATATTTTAACCTGAGCAGTATACGGCCCTCCTCATTGTATACTATACCAGCGCTATAGCAACGTATTAGGGAATTTTCATAAGTAAGACGGTAGATGTATAAATTGTGTAGATCGGGCGTCCGGAGTCTTGCTCTCGCAATACAGAAATTAGATAGTTAATCTGAATTAGACGACTGTCACTACGGTTTCAAGCTGGATCCTCAATGACTGCTTATTTCAGATTTTAGGGATCTACCATCTCTATTTCACTGTTGCGAGAAGGAGATTCGAGAAGCCCAGTCAAAAAAAAAAACCTATATTGTCGATCGCCATGCCTATCATGAAGTTGATAGATCGTCGGTCAAATGATCGACTCTTTTTTTTTATTTAACCCGATCGATTATTGGTGGTTTATGAGTGGGTCAAATGATCGTGTCGATCACGATCGACCCAGGACTAGTCGCATCCCTTCGGCACCGCTACATACTCGGGAAAGCTTAACAGCTCTTTCTGTAAAATGATTTTACGGTCTCTGTGTTTCTTCCCTCTTACGAAATGGGTCACTTCAAGAGGTTCACTCCTTCCATTCAGGGCTTCCCGTGCGGAGTTGATTTAAAAATAATCATATTGTTCATTAAATAATTTGTAATGTGAAGGCTTAAAAGTTATTTAATTGTATAAAAGTATCTTAAAATTACATATAAAATTAAATTAATATAATCACAGACTATTTTCATATTCGGTCAGTTTAAGAATATCAGAATTAGCGAGGTTCTTCCTCAACTGTAGATCCTTCGGGGCGAGCAGGTCATGTATGAGAACTTCGTAGCATTGGTTGATGCTGTCGACGACTTCTCCCTGCACTTCCTGAAAATATATGTAATAGGTTAGATTCAATAGGGTATTTTTTTGTCGAACAAAAATGTATTTGTAGAAATTTATGGATATTAGTAGAAATTTGTTGATATTTTAATGAATGTAATATTATAATGGTTTGGGAATGTAGAGAGAATGAACCAAGAAAGAAGTGTAAGGAGAATATATGACGCAAATGTGAACGGTACTTAGGCCATATCAAGAGCCAGAATAATACAAGAGTATGCATGAAACGAGGTATGAAAGTGAAAGAGTAAAGGAGTTTGTGCCAAATGGGGAAACAGCGTGAATGGTTAGTCAGTTAATATTATGAAACTTGCTCTGTTGACATATTTAATTTCAATAATATTGCCTCCTTTAAAAGTATTTTTTCTTAAACTAGCTCCACATGGGAGACACTGAGGAAAATAATTTCCCTCTTTGTCATCTTTGGGGATGGCGTTTTGATGGTTTTTTTAAGTAAAGAAGGAATCAAAGGAAAAATGCATGATGAGTGGGTAAGAATCATGGGGTCAGTGTATCCTGGAGTGACGGAAGTTTGAATTCATCCCTCCTCTGCGGTGCAAGGCGATGGGTCGAGAGATTTCTGCTGGAGGGGTAAAAAGATATATCTGAATCACTCTCCAAAACCGGCCCGCGAAGACGTATCCGCCGCCAAGACCTAGAAGATCCTCACCCTATGAACCCGAGCACCCTACGTAACCAAACGTAGCCAACCACTTAAGGTGACCTATGGCAGAGGTATTGGTTGTGCAATGAATGGTTCCCGGGGCGGCGGTATCTATACCCGCCGCCCAAATGATTGTAATAAGATGAAGACAAAATAAATTAATCTTTAATACGTTTCACAATATGATAATATTGACTGACTGGTTGCCAAGATTAAAGATTTATGACTTGCTGTATATTCTCGATTTAAGTATGTAAAGGCCCAGTGGGCTTTTGAATAAATAAATATTTATTTATTCTTCGATAGTTGTAAAATTACTTTGTGGCGTCATTTTAATGATATTTAAATTAAATAATTTGTTTACACCATTTTTAATTAATAATATTCTTTATGTTTCAAAGCCGAAGACTTCTTTTTTTTTAAATTCGTTAATTTTAATTTTCCTGGCGAAAAAGTCTTCGGCTTTGAAATATTAATCAAAAGAGGTGTAAACAAAGTTTTTCACTTATTTTATATTGTTCAGTTTTTTGTTGTTTTATATTTATATTTGTTTGCCCGCAACCTGGAGTGAAGGTATTTGCAGCAGGCAGGAAAAATGACTTGACATGGATTTTGCCGTATTTCACACCTCTGTCACCTCTGAACAGTAAAACATTTTTCTCAACCTTTCTCCCCCATCTCCTTCCCATCTACTTTCTTACAAACTTCCCTTAACTGTAATTTAATTGTATTAGTGTACACGAATCAGTTACCGTAATCCTTTGAGGGCTTACATCAGGGTCTGCCCGCATCCTGAGGAGCATTTGCAACAGGCAGCGGTGCAGCTGGAGCCGGACCCGAGGGGCCCGCGAGGCCCCCGCCAGCCGCAGCAGCCCGAGGGGGCGCAGCACCTCGTGGCACAGCCTCAACACGCGGTGGAGCCACTGCACACTCAACTCTGGAATGGATAAATTGCAGTATTGAAGCTTAGTAAAAAGGTACGATTTTTCTCAGTTGTGATTTTATTTCATTTTATTCAATTAACACTTTATAATAATATTGTATTTTCACGATGGAACGGCAAAATGGGTCAAGCGCTAAGTAACAAACTTTCCTTGGGAGCAAACAAACGATGGCATAAATGTCTTTAAAAACCTACAAATACTTAATATTATTATTTTTTTTTTATTCTAGATAAAAGAAAATTAAATTTTCACTTATTTAACTAGAAATAACTAATACATTACACGTAAATACATTACATAACGATATTATTCACTTTCATTGTTTTGTTGATTGAGCATAAAAGTGAACAATGTTTTTTTAAATGTACCTAATGATATTATTCACTTACATTGTTTTGTTGATTGAGTATAAAAGTGAAAAAAAAAAATTAAAATTTAATTCTTCCATATTATAACGACAAATAGGCATAGAAATCAGTGAATCAGAAACTCTCTGTCATTTAGCACATTTAGGTGGTTTTTTACCTATGTACAAGTATAGTATAGTAGTATAGTATAAGACTGTGTCATCGGTCGAAGATAGGAAGTTTCCGATTTTCGGAATTAAATTAATAAATAATATTGGACCTAGAACTGTTCCTTGAGGGATTAGAAATTCCCAATAGATGTATTAATATATTATTAATTTTTACTTGTGTCGTTTACGTAGATAATTTTTAAATCATCTTTTCACTATTCCTAGATTTCCAATATTTTAAAAATGTGTAGCATGTCTATTGCATTTTTTAGGGGTCCAGTGACAATTATTTGAACTTCTTCAACCGTATTAAGATAGATTCATCTGTTGTCTTTAAAATTTCAAAAGCTACACGTGACCTCCATTTATGTGAAATTTATTTAACTAACTAGTACAAAAAATCTTTGGTACCTTAAACACAAATATGTTCCTAGTCGACTATAAAATCTTTTTTTTTTTAAATGAATGAAAATATTTACACTATAAAAACACTGATATACGAATACAAACTAAAGACGAAAACCAAAATAAATTAGTAAATTAACATATTAATTATAATTCTCAAAATTTTTCTGTTTGAAGTTGCCTAACTTTGTATCCACCGCCTTTAAAAAAAAGATATTGAAATTTTTGCGATAAAAAATTCCATACTTTATTTACTGCTGTAAAAGTTGGCCTATCACGTATTCACCAAGCTCTGTCTCAATTCTAAAAGTTTCTATAACTTGTTTGGAGTTTGCAAAACACCAGCAGCTAGAGACTAGAGACTAGACTAGATGTGTGGGTTGGTCTTAATGTCGAAAGCCTCTAGGCGAAATGTTGTTTAATGTCACTCGATAGACAAGTCAATTATACGATACGGAGAGAAGTTATTGCCAAGATATGGCAAAGACAAATGTTTAATGAATTTCTTGTTTGATAATTGCAATTAGATTCGTCCGTCTTTCACGTAGTTCTGAAGTAAAGTGGCTCATTAAACCGATCATAGAAAGATGAGTTTTCGTGTATGGCCCGGAAGATGCAGGCCAATTTATAAAAAAATATAGAAAATAAAAAAAAGAGTTACTACGACCAAACTGCATTGACCATCCAAGCGGCGGAGCCAATGAATACTGTGATTT
Source organism: Hesperophylax magnus (assembly GCA_026573805.1). Taxonomy (NCBI): domain Eukaryota; kingdom Metazoa; phylum Arthropoda; class Insecta; order Trichoptera; family Limnephilidae; genus Hesperophylax; species Hesperophylax magnus. Next base: position 13,668,006 of record JAIUSX010000121.1, read on the forward strand.
TGGTGTGTAGGTAGAAACAAAGGCGGGGATACTATTTTCAAAAGTGTGGTAAAAGATATTTGCGATACTTTGGTGTGGGCGGTTTCGTACTAATAAAGATTTACGACCCATTTCCCATACTTAATTTCTTTATAAAGAACTGATTGCAATAAGATGATAATGAAATAAATTAATGTTCATTGCATTTCACAGTATGATAATATTAGGATATATTTATTTACATCAGATCCACACAGGAGACCCTAAATAAAATAATGTCTCTCAGGGTCAATGACATCTTTGGTGATGCTTTGTGGAGTGTTTCTAAGGAAAGAAAAGAGGGAAATTGGAAGAACCAGTCACTCCAAATCCAGCCCGCCCCTATGGAAGACCTAGGGAATCCTCATCTCATGAACCCGGGCACCCCTGCAAATTCACCAAATGAAGCGAACCACTTAGGGTGACCTATAGCAAAGGTGTTGATTATCCTATGGATTACCCACACCCGCCTACCAGACTTCATAATTTAACCAATTATATCACTGATGGACTGCTTGCCGAGATTAAAGATATATAACTTGCTGTACATGATGGATGATGAAAGTTTTAAAAGTTAAATCCGTCTAACTCATAATAGATAATACGGAGGGATAAAAACAGGTTAGTAGAAAACTTTACACATAATCATACCTGACCCCCATAATTAGGGACAAATGACTATGGTATTAAGACGGAGATCGCGAACTTTGTTAAAAATCTAGTTGATTTGATAAATATCGATCAGTCACTCAATGAAACTGTAAAAATGCAGTGATACGCAATGGCAGCATCATCAGAGGAATATTTTATATAGATTTACCAAAGCAAATACGGAACGCATAATCAAATTTGCCTAATTTCTAAGGAATTCAAAGCAGACCGGGTCAATGACATCGCAAATTTCATCTGAATAACGTAAAGTTAGCAATTAGCAACTAAATGCAAAAATGCCCGTGTTTTTGAGGATTGGGACAAAGTGGTGCCAGTCTTGAAAAATCATGAATATTATTATGAGTAAATATTTTAACCCGAATAGTAAGCGGCCCTCTTCATCATATTGCTATACCAGCGCTGCAGTATTACGGAATATTTATAAGTAAGACTGTTTGTGACTTAATCTATTCAAGCTTATACATGGGATATAAGGATATTTCATGGGCGCATTTAGCCAAAAGATTAAGCCTTCTATACAGCGCATTATTACTCCCATGAAAAATTGCAGGTCTTATGTATACAACAACAACATTTTACAGCTACATATATTTCTAGCCATAAGTAAACATCCACGATAGCTAAAATTAATATTAGAACATCAAATCACGATAACTAAGGCCGTATTGTTTCAGAGAAATTGAAAAATGCTTCAAATAAAATTTATTTTCAAGTTCTGTGAAAATATTTTCAAGTCCTGTTATTATTTCAGTTCTGTCCAACAATTGGGCTATAGTGATATAATAACACAACTTGAATAGAACTATTACAGAAACTGAAATTTGATGAATTGTTCCAATTCTGTGAAACAAACCATTCTGTGTTATATTCAGTATATACATAGTGTAATTTACATTCATCTTGTTGATAAGGTAAGGCACGATTGATAGACATTTAGAATTTTCAATAAAAAAAAAATTCTCTATCACATTTAAAAATGACGCGTAGGAAGTAGTATTTTCACGTGTTAGAAAAATGTTTATTCGTTCCGCTTTAGAAATCGAAATCTCATCGTGAATTTTCCACTCGAATATTCAGCAAAGCCGAAGAAAGCATTTGAGAATACAACGTTCGCATTTCATTATATTTGTGAGTAAACAGGATAAAATAAACAACGGATTTATATTCCCTTCGACATTGAAGTTTTCAAAATATTTATGAAGAGTCATAACATAATAATATACTAAACAAGACGCGTGTTGAAATGAACAGAGAAAGTTTTATTCGCTGTGATACTCATTTTTTTACTGTGACATTTCGTCGTTATATTCTATTTATAAACGTCTTGAAGCGGATGTTGACTTCAAAATAATACAGAAATTTTTATTTTTATTTTTTTGTGAGTATAAACACAACAGACCAAACTATTCCCAACCGTAATGTATGAGTACCTATGTTGTGAGCTGAATGTAATGGGGAGGGAAAGGAGATTGGTAGAGAAAGATAGAGTAATGAGTAACTGGTAATTTAGATCTGCTAAACCAAATATGGCTAAAGCCATTTCAAGGAATATTTTGATTCTGATTGGTGGTTTTTGATATCGCCATGGTTTTTCACTATGGCGATACTAAAAGTATTTACCACTCTCGAACGTGCCGCAAATATACTGTACATATTTTTTTAATAATCAAATACAATTCTTGGATTATAACCCACGACTTTCGGAATCGTAAGACCAGGATCACCGGTCAGAACACCGGAGCAATTAAGTTAATTAAACAAATTTTGTTTGAAGAAACTCATAGTGACCTCTGACCTCCACGGCAAAATGACAAGTTCCTTGATTCTGGAACCAGAGGTCCTGAGTTCAAATCACACAATGAGACTTAAAAGTCCACCTCTTTTATGAATGTTATCCAGGTATTCTAGAATCACGCTGATGACAAATCATCAACCAGAATCAAAACGTTGCTCAAAACGTCTCAAGCTGTGTTTGGTATCCACAACTAAATAGGCCAGGTACTTCTTAAATCTTCTCTTCGCATTTTCCTTCCCCTAACTCATTTCCTTCATCCTCACGACACATTCCTCTCATTGTGATGCTATAGTTCCATCGGTTTCGGATTGTTAACTTCTATGCGGTATCACATAAAAATTAGCATATTATTTTGTCTAATATTTGCCATATACGTGTTCCTAATACAATTTTGCATCAGAATAAAATGATTTATTTCAAGTGGAATATTTTATTTGCCTTCTTTTTATGAAGTATTTGAATTATGTGTAATTATTAATAGGGTGTCATAATTGTACGTAAATTTTGGGCTGTTGGATGATTAATTATGGCCTGGCTTACGAATGAATCGTTTGTGTCATTATTTTCCGAATTTTCGGAATAAAAATTTTAACGCCGTGTTTAACAAAACGTTTTTTTCAGATTTTTTTTTTTGCATTACAGATTGATGCCATCCTATTACAATACAGATAAAATATACAAAGCTTTAAATGAAACATTTTACAATAACCGATAGTTCTCGAGTTCTTGGTTAGGCCTTTTGAAATGACTTTTGAAATCTTCAAGGCCAATGTTGAAAATGTCAAGAGACCTAGAGGTATCATTTAGCAGCACCATACCTCTTATCACGCTATGCTGGTCCAGAACTCCGCTCTGCCGTGTGGAATACAGCGCAAGTCGTGGCGTCGACTCTGACGGTAGTTGTTTGGTACAAACAATTTATGGCATTCCAAGGTTCTACTGATCATAATTTTAAAACTCTAGAAAAATATCTTCTTCCAAAGAGAGGAGACATAATCGTGTGAAATTTTAAAAGACCAAATACGTTATGGCATAAAACACTGACCCAAATCTCTTAACTCTGGAAATTGCTTAAATGTGGAAAAAAATCACGCCGCTTTATCAGGGAAATATTTAACACCAAAAAGAGCACAGCATTAACCAACATGATTTAATAACATTTCTCAAATTAGTTTAATAAAGTTAAACCCGTGAGGTTATTTTCCGAACCCCTCGGTAACCGTGTGAGATATTTGGGTCGGTTGAATTTGTACGAAAAATCAAGGTATTAAAATCGGCGAAATTGCTTTAAACATTTTTTAATCCTTTTTTATTTGTAATCACACAGCATTTGTGGCTTTCATGCCATACTTTTTTGCGCAATTGTCTCTTGAGAGGTTGATATATTATTAGTATGAATTCTGTGCAAATTTATACACTGCCAGTGTAGGTATTAACTCCACACAGGAGGCCCTTTGGAAAATAATTTCCCTCACAGCCTACGTCATCTCTGGGGATGCTATGGGGAGAGTCTTTCTGAGGAGAGGACGGAGTTTTTTTTTTTATATTAACTCCACACAGGAGGCCCTGAAGAAAATAATTTCCCTCAGGGCCTATGTCATCTTTGGGGATGCTGTGTGGAGGGAAACAGAGTAAACACGGATCTTGAAGAGACGTATGCTGTAGGAGGCAGGAAACACAGAGGACTATAAATCAAATTCTGCAATTCCACAGTCGAGTTGTTGAACTCAAGAACCAGTCGTAGAAGCGACCCGTTCTCATATGACAAATGTCAACCGTGTACAGATGCACTGGTGCCAAAGGGATCAATGGCGCTAGTTGGTCGTAGCATCTTCTTCTGTAATACCGGTAGAACACGGACAGAATACCTATATCTGCTTGTTAAGATAGGGGACCGCCCGTTTCTGCACAGAGTCAAGAGTTTTCTTCAGGTATTTAGGGACTTCAGACCAGAGGAGGCTGCCGAATTCAACAGTGGGGCGCACTTGAGATTTGCACAGGGTCACCAGTTGTGTATTATTAAATTATCTGCGGATAAACCTCAGAAAAAGCCTTTAATTTAATTTACATATCTTGAAATAAATATTAATTTATTATTATATTTATGTATTATGCAAACGGAATAAATTATATATGTATGCTGTATAACGTTAAATATAACCTCGAACAAGTTCACCATGAAATTTTGACTATAATAAGATAACTCTGACAAGTTAACTATAACAATAAACTTTTACAAATTAACTATAACGAGTTAAATCTAACAGTAAGTCAAGTATAACAGGTAAACTTTTAAAAGTCAACTAACACGACAACTCTAACAAAATATCTGTTAATTAACAAGTTAAATCTAACAAGTTAACTCCTTCAGCAACTGATTCTAACCAGTTAACTTCATTAATCGATGATAAAATTTTAACCTTTGCTAGTTACGTAACTCTAACTATTTCATTATAATCATGATAATAATTTAACTTTCATGTTCAAACGCTAAATCTAATATTTCCTTTAACGTTTGCTTTAACAATTTAACTCCAGGAAGTTACCAATTTCTGATAGAACAGTGACGAATTAATACGAGTAATGCATGTAAGGCAAAATATGTTCACAATATTTAAAGCATTTTGGCATAAAAATAACGTAATCATAAAAATAAGATGGAACTATTTCGTTCAACCGACCCGGTCTGTTGACCTATTTTCGGCGTTCAGCTACGGAAAGGTTAATGTCATGAATGTCATAAACCCGGCGATAAATTTACTGTGCGCCATGAAAATGCAATGTCGGTCAAAATGCGCAGAATTTAATCGGCGCCAATTTTCAGGCACGTGCTCGGCGCGGAAACTTTCAGGCTTTAGGCGGTAATTGAGGATTTAATCGGCGAACTTTAGTGATACCGAACCGCAGCTGATATCGATTAGTCGATTATAATCATCGACATAACCATCCTTATCATATCATAAATTGTGGGTTTTAATTCACTGTGACCTACATACTGCATATTTTTCTCTGGTATGGTTGTTTTCACTTTTGATTTTAATTCAACACTGTTTTTCTGAATAGTTTTTTTTAATGAACAATTCAAATATATAAAATAGACGACATATTAAAAATAAATAAAATACCTTCAACCATAGAATAAAGAAAAATCCAGGAAATGCCTAGTGGGCATGTTTTGTGATCCAAATATTTGCCCAATCGAAGCTTAAATTTCCAACACAAAACTGTGCTTAGGAAATTAAAATGGGGTGGATGTTTTCGATGACAGGCGAGTGTAAGTGAGACAGAGCGCCGGGCTATTTGGCTAAATGGAACATATTTAGTTTTAACTTGATAGCATTGCATTTCCAAACAAATTAATTATTAGACTCTCATAATATATCGGAACACGTGTTCATGCAGTTTATCATATTATTATATAATAATGAAATGCGAAAATATTAAATTTTTAAGAACACGTGTTCTACTGATGGTTGCAAATCTTTCAATTCATTCGTTAAAGGCCTGCAGTCCCTTTTTTAACAGGAATACGAATAATTTGAAGAGATTTAAAAAAAATTATTAGTAAGTATTCTCCGTGTAAAATGAAATATAAAATACGTTTAGCTGATTGCTGAAGATAAACGTAAAAAGCGAAAACTATAATACTCACAATATTTGTGTCTTTGAGGCAAAAAAAATCAGGGGGAGGAGAATAGAGGCTTTCATATTCAGATCACTAGATAACGAAATATATATTGGTACTTAAGGACAAAAATATGTAATATCTGAATGAAGCCTATGACAAGATTAGATCAACATTTGAATGAAAATTAATGTTATATTTTCCGATAATTGTATTCATTTTCCGTGTAAAGGTGCAGAGCCCGATAAACAGGAATGTCCACAGGTTCAAGAGTTAGTCGCTAAGTTACTGGTAACAACATAATTATATAGATACCTAATAAGTTGTTACTAAACAGGAAATCTTAACTATAACGCAGCAAGCAACTCTTTACTATTAAAATCTCTCTGAAAATTATTGTTTTTTATCTGTTTGAGTTTTCCGCCACCCTTTAATGTTTTTTTCATTATCTTCCACTTTAGAATACTTCACCGTTAGTTAATCCATGAACTAGCTAGTCCGTTGACCTAACTATATATCTATAACTATAACTGTTTGTCACCTGAAACAGAAAAAAACTCTTTGACGGTGATATTTAGCAGCACCATGAAAATTGCAGTTTTTTCTGACAAATTTCTGTGTAAAAGAAGCTATTTTAATATTATTTCAAAAGTAAAAATATATGTATTGGTAAATCCCTTCACGCCACATTTTTTGGCAATGTTACTTTTCACTGCAGTGGCGGCTCGTGACTTTTGGGTTACTGGATAATAGTGCTAATATTACAAAAAATTGCGTTATTGATGTTCTTGTAGCTGAATATAATTTTTTCGAAAATTTAATTTTTTGTATGAAGATTTTCAGGAAATCCGTGCGGCGAAATCCACAACCAAACTGAAATTTCCTGAAAATCTTCATTAAAAAAAATACGATTTTTTTTCTGCTTTTCGGTGGTTTCATGTAGAATAGTCATAAAAGTACAATATGGTAAAGTAAGTTTGGACTATTTAATTATTTAAAAATAAAAAAAAATAAAATTATTTTAGTGATAATGGTTAACGAAATGGATTTTTTTTTTACATGGTACAAATTTGAAATAGAGCGTACAAAGATTTTAAAACAGACTAGACAGACTTAACACAGTTAATTAAATATAAATGTATGTGTTCAATTATTTAAAGGTTATTTCGAGAAAAATTACTCAACCCTAACCCTTTCTCTTAGTTGTAAATAGAAATACAATATTTTAAATCCAAATTTCTAAAAATAAAAAACAACATTCACATATATTATAAACTACAAGATTTTTAATTAGTTGACGAATTTGTAAATATTCGTTTTTATCGTTGCCTGTAAAAATTTCATATTGAAGCTTGAAGGGTTTTACCAAACCACAGTCGATATTGAAATCTCAGGTGAAGCTGGGTAGTTACGAAGTTACTACAAGTAATATTCTTATAATACAAAACCTTTGACGGGAAAATGTCTGGCTTTGAAGCACCAATAACGTAGTTTGCCAAGCGGGAATCGAGTGCACCGGTCGTTAATGTTGATAACAACGTATTAAACGTTGCTAATACTTGAATAACGTCAAATGTTTACGTGGGTACATAGTTATTAAATATTATTTGTTGTTGATCGGCGAGTGCTTATTTGAAACATTTTTTCTAAGGCCAACACATTCGTTACTTTAAATTTGTGTTTATAATAGCAATAAAATATATCAATCAAATTCATTAAATTTTCGACTGGCTAATTAAAAATTTCATATAAATGCTTTTTTCATAATATTTTACTTCGAAATTCTAAAACTGTACTCATACTCTGAAGTTTCCATTGAAGGCAACAAAATTCACTTTTTTATTAATGCGAAACCGTACAAGAGTCCCAACTTCTCTTAACCGTCTGGAGCCAGTTGGGGTATGCTGTGAGACTAAAGGTAGTAGCGAGGGGAAGAGGAACGTGGGGAAGTATCTGGCTATTCAGATCTGGTCTCCAAACACAGGCATTTACAATTTTCATTTCAACCAACTTTTCAATTATGAATGGTGGTCTTACAGCAGGGCGGCACTGAGAGTATCTTCCACTCTGTCGTGCCGCAAATATACTTAAAATTATTTTAAATGACTAAATTGTGAAAAATACAAATTGATCAAATTAAATTCAATCGCACACGCCGAGATTTGAACCCGCCTTCTCCATCTTGGAAAGATTCGATTTTTGAGAACATCAATTTTTGGTTACAAGAGTCAATGGTTGTCGCAAACAATTTTATTTTGCAATGTCACAAAACAACTAAACACAGTCGCTGGGAAATGAAAATAATTCTAGAAAAGTACGTCGTTTTATATATACGTTGTAATATAGACATGAAAAACACGAGTAATGCCGGGTACTAAACCAAGTTCTAAATAATATAATAGAACCTCCATGTTTCAAGAACGGACAAGCTTAAAATATTTTTTTACATGGCACATATCGACAACTTGAAATTAATAAATAACTCAAGTGCAATATTAAAAATTGCCCATTACTCGCATCAACGCTCGCTTATACAGAACATCGAACTTACAAATAATTAATTTAATTTGTAGATGCCAATAATTCACTCAAGCATCGGATAGATAAATTGATGTCGCTACCGGGTAGACAGCATAACCTATTTAAACTGTAGCAATCAAGATAAGTTCAGCTACGGTTATTTTTTTTTTAAATAGCTTGAAGTTACAATGCACTCACACTAGGCTTTTTTATTGAAAAATATTTACAACGGGCTTGTAAAAAAATATAATTTATTATATTAAAAATAATTGAAAGAATATTAATATTCAAACAATCTGTTCAAAAGAAACATACGGAATAGATAATATTTAGATGCAACCGATAATCGAACTCAAAATGTGCTACGGAACCCCCTTTCCAAACCGTCGTTTTGATCAGTAACAATAAATATGTCTGTAAAATCAATAATTTGGTTTAATTAAAATTGAAATCTTTTACCAAACTTAATTCCTTACACGAAACGTTGAATCTCTCATTTGTCTATAAAAAGAGAAAGAAACACTCCCGGGTTACGTATAAACTGACTGTATTTGAAAAACTTTTACTACCATCATTATAATAGAAAAATGTTGCTTATGCAATGATGGAGGACTCAGCAAGGAGAAGAATTGAACCCACGACGCCTGGGTCTCAACTTAAAACACTTTAAACTGAGGAAAAACTTGTACAGTCACTGGAAATGGAAAAATAATTCATTTCAATAGTTATTTCGTTAAAATTAATTTTGTTTGTTCATTTGTGAAAGTTTTAAGGCTAGTTTTTTTTTAAATTATTAACTGAAAAAACTGTTTTAAATTCTTGAGACCTTAGTTTAGATTTTATTAAAAATGGAGAAAAACTAGCCTAAACAACCTATTTTAATGTTATTATATCAAAACTGATTAGTGATTACACACAAGCAAAGTATTTTAAAAATTTGTGTCCAGTTATTCTAGATATTTATCCATATTCTTACGTTACATCAAAATATAAAAATGTTTAAATTGCTCAAAATGTGAAGCCAAATACGTTATTATTATTTGGCAAAAAAAAACTCGTAATTATTTTTTGCACAACGCCGAGAATTGAATACGTAATTCCAAGGCTATTGCACAAAATGCACAATAATCAACACATAATATAAAACATACAACTAATTCCTTTGTTACAACTAGTATACCAACATTCTTGGCTCTGCTAAGTGGTACACCTTGACGCGACACACAGCAAGGAATCACAGGTGTACCAATGGACACTTAATTAATTAAATGTTAATTACGTACGATTGTGGCTGGCCGAACCACCGGCTCACGACTGTAAGTCGACCAATCCTTCCCGATGCTCCCATTGCACTGAACACAAACACGAACACTATTCATCAGAAGTTGTATAAGAAACACTTCGATCCTTGCTACGATACAAGGACCCGTGGCACTGAAGCTTCGAGAGTGCTCCTACTTTGAGATACGAACGAGAAATAAATAAATTATAAAGTGCGCCGCGGGCGATGCGACCGCGGACTGTATGAGGTTCGATTATTCATCGAGCTCTTTCTTTGGTTTTCATGAATAACTATCATTGTTTTCTTTGTGTGTGTACATTGATTTGTAATGCACTAGATGAGCTCTATTTAAATACATCTATTCGAAATTCGGTTTTGTTCCCTTGAATGAATGAATGAATGATTTAGAATGAATGAATGAACGAACGAACGAATGAATGAATGAATGAATGAACGAACGAATGAATGAATGAATGAATGAATGAATGAATGAATGAATGAATGAATGAATGAATGAATGAATTATTTGATTAATTAATTAATTAATGAACGAATGAATAAATGAATGAAAACTTAAAAGTGGAAAATAACACGCTTTCCTACATCCGATCGAGCTAAAACTTGGCAGATAGAATCGTTGTCGATGACACTATATTCTGTCAACTTTTGGTGGCATACACTTACACACCCACACACACACACACACACACACACACACACACGCACACACACACACACACTATATATAAAATTTTCCAGCAGTTAATATGCGAAATAAATCTCGGTACCATTTAATTAGGATTTGGCGCGGTTCACTCATTTTGGTCAGTCCCTAGGGAGGAAGGTACAATCCTCAGTAAAAAAAGTTTTCATTGACATTTTTAAAGTTTACAGGAGTTAAGAGCCAGACCGTGGGGAGAATGGTTCAATCCCTTATGCTACGTATACATACGAGAACCGAACTGACGAACTGAACCTCTACTTATGGGAAAGGAACGAAGCAAGCGCAAATAAATACTTCGTTCCTGTGCCGTAATTCGTGGTTCGCGTTTTGGTTCGCAAATATATACGTACCATTAGAGATACATTTATCAGTAAAAACCGCTGTATTAAAGCTTTTAAAAAAACCTTTTAATCCCGTTTACAGTGAATTTCAAATGATTGCTGATACTATGAACTCGTTTAATGTTACGTACAATCTTTTTACATTTATTTGCATGTAAACTTGATGTCAATACTCGTTATGCGAAAGACAATGATGGCATGTTCATCTTCGTAATATCCGGATTGCTTAGGTATTATTTTCGGTGCCGCGTACAACTAACTATCTTGTACATTATATTTCATAGGTTATCCATAGCCGCGCATTTATGGAAAACAAAGAAATTAGTGCGTTATAACCCGTTATTTTCCATTATACGCCATACATTGAATGCCGCGATGTCTGTATGTATCCGCAATTCTAACGCAAACGATTTGCGATGTTTTACTTTCGTTTTTCGAGGTCTGCGCCACGTGCGCATTTTCCTCGAAGAAACGTGTGTTTTAAAATAGCTCGCAGAGGGAATCTCTTACTACGACACCAACGAAATGTTCGCTGAAATAACAAATAATAATTTTCCACAGATTTGAGATGTTTCAGACACTGGTTGAAGTCTGCTTGGTATTGTTTAGGCTGGGAGGAAGAAAAATCGATAATTTAAATAATTCTAAACATGAACCGAAAACATGACGGCCTCCGTGATTGAGGGGTAAGGTTCTCGACTACCAATCTGAAGGTCGCGGGTTCGAATCATTGGTGTTATTTCACAATTACTCATTTAAACCAATATTTATTGTAAAGTATACAATGTATAGTTTCTTTAAATGGCTTTAGCCGTGTTTGGTGACCAGATCTGAATACTTTCCAACCTAACTCTTACCCATCTAACTTCAACATACCTTTGAGACGTACACGTCATACAGTGCTATTCCACACGATTAATTATAAAACAAATGCAGGATCTAATTCGCCAAATAACCGAGCTCTTCATACTCTAAATAATATTTGTCTTAACTCTAACATTGACATTTTTTCGGATTCACTGCCCAAATTCAAACGTGGCATCATGTCAATAATTTAAACTATTCAACGCGCATACATACAGACACACACAAACAAACACTCACACATAATAATAATAAGGGAATAAACATTCCACTTAGCAGACATTACAAGGAAACATATCATTGGTACCCAACATGAAATATCTTATTCCTGTATATTGTTTCATCTCTGTAAATCATGTACTGTTTGTTTCTATAATATAAAATAAAAAATCTCCTTCCCCTCCCACTACCTTCAGCCTCTCCACATTCCCCAATCGGGGAATACATAGTCTCACTGGCTCCAGTTGGGACTCTTGTGCGGTTTTACATACATATAAACATTAAATAGATATGCATGTATACAGTAATTACAAACGCCGATCTAAATATCCTCCACGCTGGTTTAAATACTACAATGTATGAAAAAATGATTATATCGTTACATCCAATGACATTGTAAAACATAAAGATACGTTACAAAGATCTCAAAGTGGCAAGGAAAAGATGCGGTAATTTTCGTACTTTCGATTTAGTAAAAAAACTGACACACGTCGCGTGAGGTGTGAGGTCGTGTGCTATCTCTAACCAAATTGTGTAAATCAGCGCCATAATACCCCCGCATATGATGAGAAAGTGTTTTCATTACATAAAAGCACTATTAAAAGCCAATGAATAACATTTCAATCGCAAATACATGCAACTTACTATTAAAAATAATACAATTATTTAAATTGTTTCCTGAAGATTTTAAGTGCCATTAGAAAAAATTAAGATAGCGAACGTGAACAAGACATAAGTATAAGGTGAGTTTATCGGCTGTGTTCCGTATTTGGTTTAAGCGCAATGTCATCTCATTCACTCCCGTGATGTAAGATTTAACTTTTATTTCACAAATATATTATTTGCTCGTTCGCTTTTGTCACACATGAACAATGTTTAAATTGAGAATTTACTTGAAACATAAGAGTATTTGTTACTTTCCACATTTTTTTAAATGTTGTGAGACAATAAATAACATGTCTAAATGTATTGTAATGTCATTGGTTCCATCCGCTCGGTATAAAAATTACCTAAACGTTATTAGTTAATAGATTTATATAATATGTAAAATAAAACAATATGGGTTCAATAATAATACATTATTATTGTACCTACCGATCTAACTATTTTATTTTAGTATTTTGGATAGAAACACACACACGCACATAGTGCGAATCCAATCAACACGGTTTCTGTGAGACTGTCAATAAATTGACTGGAAATTTACGCATTATTATACTACTTAAAACATGTATGTACACACTGTACTAATGTATTTTGGAAGCATTCTAAATTAAAATATTCTTCTCAATAAGCGGATATCTAGTTGCGTCATTTCCTGAAAACGGCCGGAAAATCCGATGCGTTACCATTAAACTGGCGCCATAATTTTGTTATTAAACATTTTCTCAAACACCCGTAATGTATCCGTATTATAATTACTACAATTTAATTTCCACATGCTTTGGCAGTTTAGCGGGTATAAATAATAAAAAAATAAAAATAAAATAAAGGAGATCACACTTTTCACTACTCGCTATGGTCGGAAAATCTGTGATATTGTCTTTAAAACTGGCGATATAAATTTATCATAAATACACTTAAGTGTGTCCATTTATTCGTTGATTTCTAAAATGGAAAGTGAATTGTGACAAGAGATTATGTATAAATATTTAAAATGTTGCCATAAATATCTCATAAACACACTTGTGTCCATGTTTCACAAGTGTATCTATTTACAAAACTCGTTCATATAATGGAAAACTTGACAACGACGTGACAAGAGATCAAATTGCTCATTTAACCGAAAAATTCCATGGCTTTGTGTTTAAACTGCTCTACAAACGTAAAAAAAACTTAAGTGTGTCCATTTTTGATCACTAAAATTTATTTTAGAAATGAAGTGTTAGTTGTGACTGATGATCATAAAGCCCAAAACGCAACGGCTGGAAAATCTTTAGTAGCTGCCACAAGCTTATCGTAGACGCATTTAAGTGTGTCCGTTTTTAAATGGCTCTTATTTATTTTGGAAATAAAAAAGTGAGTTGTAACATGAGATTATATTGCTTGTTATCGTAAACACACTTAAGTGTGTCAATAATGACAAAGGATTACATTACTCATCATCATTTTTAATATCTTTTAACTATCGTCATAAGTTTTCCGAAAGCACACTTAAGTATTTCAATTTTTAATTAATTTTGAAATGAGAAGTGAGTTGTGACAAGAGATTATGTTGCTCCCAAGTAGCCTTGGCTCGCAGATACTGTTTTATTGTGTCACCGTGACAGTTCGATCTGCGGTATCCGGATCAGGTCTCTATTGACTATTAATACACCGATGTTGACACTATAATGGTCCGGTTAGATAACATCTATTTATTGGTACGATTACAAAGGACTTAGATCTATTCTACTTATTCATTGTTTCGAAATACCTGACACAAATCTGCCACAATATGAAACATAAGAAATGCACAACTCATCGAGATACTATGCAAAATGTGGCTACCTAAAAATATTTCAACAGACAGGAATTAAATTTTTTATCGTGTGTAATTTTGAATAAACGCTTCTTTGCAAATTTCTAAGCAAATAAATGCGTTTTCAGCTCACAGTATCTTTTTCAGACAGAGTTATAATCCTCAAACCACAATTAGATTTCACGTTATATTAATAAAAATATATTTTTACTGTCGGACAGGTACCCACTTCAAATGATTGGCTGCTATCTAAAATGTGCGGTGAGAAAAAGAAGACAATGTTGGTAGTTCTTTTCGAAGTATGAAACAGTTAAATATTACCGAAGGAGATAGGATCCCATTAGCTCAGGCAAGGCAAAGGTCCTAGGTTCATATCCTAGATGTGACCGTATGTTTTTCTGATTTTTCTGTTTCATTTTTTCATTTAGGAATCGCTAATATTGTCTTCAATAATCAAATATTACAATTTGTGGTTTTACTCATTAATTTATTCAAAAAATTAATAAAAATGATACATTAATGGAACACCCTGTTTCTTAAGATTGGATCAGCATCGAACAATATTTTACCATTGGACAAATTGATACCACGAAATCAAATCACATTTAATTAATAAAATAATTGTCATAATAATCAGCAGCAGTATTCGTATCAACTCACTATTTATTTTACATCATTTTCCGGTTCGATAATAAATCTTAATCACAGAAAATTTTTCCATTATAATAATAATATTAATTGTTTCCAATGTCTGGCGCGACCGCTATAGTATCTAAGGAATGTGTACCACACGCATACGCAGACGACCGGAAATATTGCAGCTTTATATGTTTAACGTAGGTACACATTGCAAATCATTTTAAATTGTAATTGATTCATCTTGATTCCCGTTCGTGCCAAATAACATGGTAATAAGACGGTAATTTACTTAGGAGAGTATTAGACTTATTTTAAGAAACAAGGAAGAAAAGTTTTCGTTTATTTTCATGGTTAGATGAAGCAACTTTATGTGGTTATTAAAGAAAATATTAGAATCATACTTTCACTAAATTATTGACGCTTTCTAATTTCCATTGTTTAGTTTGAAAAATTGCGAATTTGTTAAAATAATGCGTAAATATTGTATATGTTTGTGAATTATTTATATGTTTCTGACCGGTTAAGTGAAAATTAAAATTGTATAAAATATCTTAATTTCAAATACGTTATGTTTAATTTTCAAATATTTGTTTCGATATTTACGCACTACATTTGTGAACGAAAATATATGAACACCGGATAACTTTAAATATTTGTTTGTATTTTTAAACGAGTTAATGTTTTTGAATAATTAATTATAAATTTCTGAGCGTTCCCTTTTAGATGAAATTAATTATTTAAACATGACAGCAGTTCCATCCTTTCATGATATTGAACGTATAATATAGTTTGTTATCATATTATATGCCTGTCATATTATTATTAACTAGAAGTTACTAGGTACTACTCGACTTCGTCTGAATTTCAACACTATAGTTTTTATACGTTTTTATATATGATATACGTAGCTAGCTAATGGAAATGCTTTGACCTAGAATATCAACCAGGAACTTTACAAAAGTGATGACTTCTGGGACATACCAACACCGACAGATTTTCGAAAGATTATGAAAATTCTAAATTATTATGTTAGTCTAGAAATTCCATTCGTAAAAGCAAGTTATATGTTTTCACTAAGGAACTGTTTGCGTTAGTTGAAACTGGGGCATAGTTAATTATGCATGTAAATCAATTGCGTCAAACGATGGGCTTAGTCGGTACCTGCCTTGTGTTCTATAACTTAACGTAATACTACGTAATGAGTGTGAATCAAGCCGCTCACGTTTTAACAATGGCTAGCTAGCTATTGTGGCTTTATAATGCACCTGTTCGCTTTGTGGGACAATTATTAATCTCAAAAGCATGTTACTTTCATCGGTTAGTGCGAAAGAGAGCTAAGTTCGAATTGTGGCCATTGTTGGACGATTATTAATCTCAAAAGCATGTTATGTTCACCGATTAATGCAATAGACAGATAAGTTCGCATTGCGGGACGGTTATTAATCTTAAAAGCATGTTACGTTCATCGGTTAGTGCAATAGAGAGATAAGTTCACATTGTGGGACGATTATTAATCTCAAAAGCATGTTACGTTCATCGGTTAGTGCAATAGAGAGATAAGTTCACATTTTAGGACGATTATTAATCTCAAAAGAATTTTACGTTAATCGGTTAGTGTAACAGAAAGAAAAATTTAAATCACTGTTGTAGATGTGTTGAATTACATTAAATCTGAAAATTACGAACCAAAAACTATATGCCGTCTTGTCTTATTTCTTACAGCTCAATGGATATTTTAAAGCTCTTTGATTAATTTCAGAAATAACCTTTATAACTGAAAATAAATTCTTTGGTCTAGAGAAATTCCAGCAACAAAATATTTGTAAAAAAAATTATGACGCCACAGTTCACCGTTCGGCAGGTTTTATGCTAATGTTGAAAAGAACTACTTTTCCAGTCCTCGGAAGCCTCAGAATTTTCTCTTGATTAAAATTAGTAGAATTTTTTAACATTTCTTCAGTTTTTTCTATGAGAAAAAAATTATTAAAAATATCATTAACTTCGTGAATGATGAATTAATTAGCATGTAAAACTAAATTTCTTGCTGTGCTTCATGAGTTGTAAAAACAATTTATTTTCGGCTACAAAAGTAAAAACATACAACAACCCCACACAGGAGGCCCTGAGAAAAATAATTTTCCTCAGCAATCATCTTTGGGGATGCTGTCTGGGAGGTCTTTTTAGCGAAAGGAAGGAGAAGAAATTCTAGGAAAGAAAAGGATATGAAAGGTGGGTAGGAATCTAGGGATTAGTGTGTCCAGGATTGACGGACGAATCATCTATCCCTCCCGCTGCGGCGCAAGGCAATGGGTCAAGAGAGACCAGTTTGCGAGGTCAAAAAGTATCCCCAAACAAGCCTCTCCCGATCAGACACGCCACGCAACTATTGGGCAAGCGTATCCTGAACACACCTCACCCGATGAACCCGGGCACCCCTACTAAATCACCAAACGTTTCGAACCCCTTGTTTTTTAATTAATGGTTCTTTATAGGTTTTTTTCACGTACATAGGTTCCACTGAAATATTG
The DNA here is from genome assembly GCA_026573805.1 of Hesperophylax magnus. Lineage (NCBI taxonomy): Eukaryota > Metazoa > Arthropoda > Insecta > Trichoptera > Limnephilidae > Hesperophylax > Hesperophylax magnus. Next base: position 13,685,694 of record JAIUSX010000121.1, read on the forward strand.
TTTTCCTGAAATTCACCTAATAATTATTTCAAACTTTTAATCAGTTTTCACACATGTGAAATATATAGTAAAATAGAAAATGGAATGCACTGAGAGAAATAGATTTTTGCCCTCACGATAAATTAACAGGCCTTATTAATAAAATATTAATTTAAGAATGTTTTATCGATTTGCCTTGATAATATATCATGACGATATAAAGATTTTTCATTGTAATGATTTTCATTGATTTTCATGAACACGTGTTCCGACATCATGTTAATAATATATATTTGTAATTTACGTTTTAAGTTTTTTAAGAAACTTGTTAAATCATTCGTAAGGCCTGCAATCCCATTTTTAAACGGAATTACCAATAATGTGAAGAGATACTTAATAAATTAGCAATAGTATTTTTTTTTGCGTGGGGCGTTGAACGAAAATGTTAAAGATGTGTAAATATTTCACTACATATGTAGGTATATCATATTATATAACTTAATGATTAATAAGTAGTTATTGTAACAATATACCTACTGTCACAATAATGTCAGTGGGAACACATCGAATACATATTTTTTTCTCTCTGTTTGAAATATTTTGTGTTCGTATGTAGTATTTATTTATGTTTGTGATTACTCTATGTTTGCTTCACCAAAATGTATTTTTTTAACCGAGATACAGGCTCAGCCCTAGTGAGGTTGATTTTTATGAAAAAAAATATGATTTATGGATAGTGAGATGCAATAAATAAATAAATATAACAAAATCTCCCAAAGAGTCCGAGAAGGTGCTCAGGAAAATTATATAAAATGGCGTTCGCCTTTAAAAAAATCCATTCACAAAGGTATTCCTAATTTTGTGATTTTGCCCTATTCAATAAAAGCCTTTTCACGTGACATCTTTTGAAATTCAATTTCATATGTAAAAAAATTGTTTGAATAGCGACAATGAAAATATTTTCATACAAACCAAACGGTTATTATTTATTGCAAGTAGAGCAGAATTAAAAAAAAAAAACATTTTACAGTTATAAATAACTACCCACAGTTATAAATAACTACCCACACTAAAAATTACCTTAATAACCTTGGCGATATACAGTCTGTCAAAATTTAATAAAATGAAGAAAAAAAAATCAGCTCTATGACAACACCTATTTTTTTCTCTTCTTTGTTTTTTTTTCTTGAGTGTTTCTTTCACATTATTTTAATTTTAATCTCTATATCTAAATTCAAAGATTACATCTAAATAAAAACATATTTTTTTACGCAAAGTGATTTATTTTCTTCTCAAAAAGTAAATTGGCAATTATTGATGAAGTACTATCTGAATGGCTTCGTTCATGTGAAAATTTATAAACAAAAACACTTTTTCGTTCTGTGTTAATAGTTCGGATATTATATCGTAGGGTTACCGACAAAAGTTGGTAACTTACAAAAACATGTTTTGGAGTAAACTCAATTTTAATGTTTGATCTTCATTACAAAGTTGGGAAATAATGTTAATGTAATTTTTTGTTAATTCATTAGTGTTTTTTTAATCAAACATGCTTATTTATGTAAATGCTTTTCAACATGTTTCTTATGTATCAATTATTAAAAAAAAGATGTTAAATTTTTTTTATAAAAAAAGCAGTAGCTAAAAACTTACTTAACGACTTAAGAGGAGAACCAAAGTTTTACTAGACATAGATTATAATAATAAATCATTGCAAAATTCAAATACCAAAAAATGTAGTTACCAACTTTTGGCAGTGACCCCACGGTATGTCCTTAGAATATAGTGCAGAATGAAGTCATTTTAGGAAGAATTTCCGTAGAACATAGTGTAGAATTATGTCCTTTTAGGAAGTACCACTGAAGATATTGATATTGATGTAAAAATATTCAATAGGACCATACTGTTTTTAATTAAGATATAATTTTTCATTTTTAAACCTTTTCGATGTTGCAATTTTTTTAAACAATCGTAACGCTTTCCATAGAAATCTGAAATGTCGTAATAGATTATAGAAATAAAAATAGAAAATGAACAATAGAAATCAGATCTCGATTAGTTTACATAATTAACTCATTTAATGCTCCGATTTGAAACCGTCTAAATATTCGATTATTTAGTTTTCAACGTTTCTTACGATGACAACTGTAGAATCATATTCATTTATGAAGTTGTGATCAATTTATAGTATCTTCTATTACTGACTGATATTATAACTTTCTACTTTTCTTGGTGATTGTTAAAAAATGTTATAATCTCTAGCTTCCTCTTAACTTGGCCCTTTCTGAACGAATTATTAAAAAAGGGTAAATCCGTTAATTAGAACGGCCAATAGTTCTGAGATCAATAAAATGTTGTCGTCTTGATTCGAAATACGATTTTCATGGGAAGGTAAGTTGCTGCTTACGGAGGAATTCAAATATTTTTTTCCTGGACGAGATCTCTCTAAATCTGTGATTTTAAATAGTAAATTTGACAAGTTTAGTGCCAGATACAGTCGTAAAGCGTCGTCTCATTCCAGGCCGGACTTCTGCCCAGGCCCGAGAGGCACCGGCCTAGGGCCCTAACCTTGGGGTGGGGGGCCTCGGCCAGGGACAGGTGTTTATTTCAGTTTTTAACATTTTCTCCACACAAGAGGCCCCCATGGGAAATAAGTTTCTGAAGGCATAATATGTCATCTTTGGGAATGGTATGAAAAATTTAGGTACGTACAGGACACAGGACTCGGAAAAAATTAACATTTTTGTAAACGGAAAATGTTGCTTGTGCAATGATAGAGGATTTAGCTAGCAGTGGTTTAAAACTAGTGGGAATCCGACACATATGTCCAGTCAGCTACTAGCCAGTTAAGCTGATATGTTTTAAAGGTTTCCATATTTTATTTTATTTGTAGAGCAAAGACGGTTCACATATAGTTCTTGTGAGTACTTAGGCCATAGGCCCATTGTGCTATCTCCTATTTTACCTCATTCCCTTAAGATATGTGGCTATATCTTCTCGTTCCACAATGTGTCTTCCCAGGTCTCGTCTCCCTTCTCCAATTCCGCTTGGTTTCCTGAAGGCCACACAGGGGAAGCCTTATCTCTCCACTCCCCTTCGGTTCCCTGAAGGCCCCACAAGGAAAGAGTTCACGGAGGTGGCCTTATCTCTCCTCTCCACTCCTTTTTGGTTCCCTAAAAGTCCCACGAGGGAAGAAGGTCTCAGGAAGGAAAGAGTCCGCTCCCTGTTGGTTCCCCGAAAGCCCCACGACGAACGAGTCCACTCCCCCTTGGTTCCCTGAGGGCCCCACGAGGGAAGAGAGCCCCATTCCTCCTCTCCACTACATTTTAGTGTTGGTTTCCATATTAAACAACAAGTACGGTAAAAGTACGGTACATTTTCAAAATGCGAATAGGAATTACTTATTAAAAAAATAAATTAGAAAAATACGCTTTTATTACTCAAATTCTCACCTCCTACTGTTCTATCTCCTACGGGGCCCTTTACAGATTTAGTTTCTTAGCAATATCTATTATCTACCTCACAGCTAATGGCTACTCCTACCAGCTCATTATAATTTGAAGCCTAAGTCAACTGTGGCAATTTGCAGTTTACTCTCATAAGTATCTGGAGCTTGTCGAGTTAACGGGCAGGCGCAGACGCTTTGATAATACTGGGCTTATTACTTGATTGATTAATGAAGATTCTTATAAGCATTTTAAAGGAATTAAATTTGATAAAAACACAACAGTTTGAACATTTATCCTTTACCTTTGAAGATCTAGAAATAACTATTCATCTTCAGTAACCCAGCTTTCACATAATCATCGCAATTCCACTAATTATAATATTTAGTATATTTAAAGTAGAATTTTTTTTAAACGTTTTATTGTGCATTTTTTTTAAATAAATGAATTGAGTTTAAGAATTGAAGAAGAAATTTTCAATTATTGAATTGAAAAAACATCGCCTCCAGAAGTTGAAGGGCAGTGTCGTAATTAAAGGAGATTCCTCGAAGATTGTTATGGAGGAATGAAAATCCTTTATCCTTGCTTTATAGCAAACACTGTATACTACGGGGGATGTAGAAGACTCGCAAAACCAAGACCCTGTTGATTTTGCGATGTAACAGTAAGTATACGAATGCGTCCAATATTATGATTGCATAATAATAAGCATTGATTTTGGTTGAAAATCTTTCCAAGACAATATTAATTTTATATGAAAATATTTACAATGCAACATGTATTGATAGATGGGATCTTTCCAAGGTATCATGAATATGCGACAAAAATCCCAGGCAACAATGATTTTGATGAAAAATCTTGCCAAGGCAATACTGATTTTAATCGAAAATATTTCCATTGCAACATATATTGATAGATGGAAAATCTTTCCAAGGTATCATGCTTGTATATTAAAAAATCTATCAAAAGCAACATTTATTTTGACGGAAAATATTATTTTCAATGCAAAATTGAAAGATGGACAAATTTTCCAAGTTATACATGAATAATCTTTTCAAGGCAACATTGATTTTGAAGTAGAATATTTCCAATACAAAATCTTTTCTGACAACATTGATTGATGGAAACCAAAGACTTATTCACCAGACCATTAATTTATTGGCAAGCAACAAATCGTTTATATTTACTGTTCCAAAAATACAGTTCGGATTGTATCATCAGTCTTGCTGCTTATCATGATGATTTATTTAAAAGATTACCAGACTACTAGTCCATAAATATAATACATCTATTGATGTGACGAACGCATGAAAGCTTTTCGTTATACTAGCATAAACTTGTCGACTAACTTCAAGATATTACATAAAATGTTTAAATGTGTTAACAGCCTGGATTGGAGAATCGATACCAAGGCCGGTTACTCTCTCATCATCTCCAGAATAGTTAACCATATTAATTTCAGAGTGGTGGATACCGCCCTAGCGAAAAACCTCCATTCAGAACCTAACAATATATGTCTAACCAAAAACTTTTTTTTAGAAGATCTGGAAAATACACAGCGGTAAGTAGGTACATATCTCACTGATGAAACTAGTTAGCTTTAATCTTATTATCTTAATTGGCTTCCAAAACCGTCATGCGTTGACATTATTTACGGTCAATAAAGCACAAAGATAATAAAATTAAAGTTTTTATTTATTTGTAAATTTTTCTTTAAAAATAGCTACGTATAAAAACGTATTAAGTTAATCGTTATGATTTGAAATAGCATATTTACCCTTCCACGAATATCCTTCGGCTACTCCAATTGCGCTGATGACCCGACACTTCATCTCAAAAACAATATGGTTGGATTCGGGCAAAAACTTGTCCATCTTGTTTCTAATGAGATCATAAACAACACTTGGATTCTCCAAATTTAACGATCCTAAGTAACCGACTAAAGCGCATTGAAGGCCTCCTATCTGACGAGGAGTCACTTCTGCATCACACGCATCACAGCGCCAATTTGAAGAAAACTCTAATGGATTCACTGGTAGTTGAACTCCATTACAACTCCTGTCCAAACATTTCAAAGCTGTGAGAAAAGTACCAAATTCAGATCTGTCAGAGCATCGAACGCATTGGCAAAGGAAATGTTTGGTATTCATCAAGTGATGTCTTCTTGCCGGGGTTCCCCAGAGTAAATTAGTATACGTTGTACATATTTCTGTTCCCTCGGGAATGAATTCGCTTGCTCGCACGTGCATTCTTCCCAATGCATCAAAATCGGTTCGAATATTAGGAACGCACGAGTGATTCATTAATGCCGCAACTGGAAATAATCCCCGCAAGTCTGCATTCTCTTCAGATTTTGTAGTCAGGAGCATTTCGTAAGCATTTGCATCCAGCGCGCAGCATGCTCTGTTCAACAAAAATTCTTCAGCTTTAGAAACATGGAAAAACTTTTTGATGAACCTCAATTCTGCACCGTGTCTTGATGAGTTGTGAATCGCGAGGCTTAGTAAGAATTCTTTACTGCTTTCAGTTAAAAGTAAAGCTCTTAACGGTACTAAACACTTGGCAAAATTCTGGGAATTCAATGTTTCCCTCAGTTCTGTCGTTTTCCACGATGTTATAAGTTTACACTCAGCCACGTGGGTCTGGATATTCTCGCAATCTTCGGAACAAACGGGTAAACCACAACCTTTTGCACACGGTGTGAGTATTTTGTCTGTTCTATAGCAACAAATACAGCCAGCGGGAGCTTCGACGGTCGTCCGTGCGCCCATAATCAAAGGATAATCGATGAATATCAATTCGCCAATTGCGAGGTCCTTTTCAGTAAATATTCCTCGCCCTTCAATGTTGGACTTCTTAACGGTTAATACATTTAGCAGCCTGTTTTCTGGTAAACCGTACAGATGATTTTTCACCACCAAATTTAGATTGACGAGGTCGGACATTTCACTTTGCCTAGGAGCGCGAGACGACTGAGGAATCAAAATTAGTTTTTTTAAGCAGCTTTGAAAATGAGCATTAGCAGGGACGCGTGGCATCAGGGGTGGGTGAGGACTTTAACAAGTAAATAATTAATAATTAAATAATGTTATGTAACTTAATGTATTACAAGAATAAATCAAACTTTGAAATAACATGGATATATTTTACAGAAGTACCGATACAAACGACTTAGTAGAGTTTGAAAGTAAATCAGAATTATTTTAATTTCTAGAGAAAACTATTAGGCGAATTTATATCGGCAAAACGATGAATTCAATTTAATTTTTTTATAATGTAATTTAATGCCGGGAATCTAAAATGTATCAAAGTAATTGACCGATTGTAGCGAGTGTTTTAACTCCACCATTTTGGAATTTCATCTGTCTGCAAATTTGTTTATTACGTTCCGGTTCCGGTTTAAGATGGTGGCCTTGTTAGATACTGCCTTTTTTCCCGCCAAACTGGATTCCTACTACACTAAGAAATATAAGTACGGCTTTTTTATCAAGGTACTGTTAAAAATGTGACCAAATGATCATTAACCAATAAAATATTAGTCCTTTAGAATATATATGAACACGTGTTCATGCAGGTGCCCTTGTCCGAATGTAATGGGCGAGATGCGAAACTATTATTATTTAGAAGATCACGTGTTCCGACTTCCTCATAACATAGTCGTGCTGTACAGATAGTTTGTAAGAAATTTGTGAAATCATTCGTTATAGGCCTTCAGTCCCATTTTTAACAGGAAAAGAATATTTTGACCAGATTTTTAATAAATTAGCATTATTTTTTATCAGTAGTTTTTCTCCGTGTAGGAGCTGTTAAATCGATCTATCAATATTATGGTAGGTACCTACCAGCCCGAAGACAGTTTGAAAAAAGAATTATCGATAGTGACGTTTCTTTGGGCAAATTGTATTATTAATTATTTGTATTTGTAAATTGTAGGTACATATTTACAAATCTGATAATTTCAGAGGAAATATTGGTTTGAATTTATAAAATAAGAGAATATTAGAAACATATTTTGGAGACGAGGTCTGCATACTACGCAGTATAATACCAGTGTGATTCCAGTATGATACCAGTATGATACAAGTATGATACCAGTATGATACCAGTATGATACCAGTATGATACCAGTGTGATACCAGTATGTTATGTGAAGGATCCATTGCTTATAACTCCTGACGGAGAAAAATGAGTATTGCTAATTTATTAAGAATCTCTTCAAATGTTTGGTAATTTGTTTAAAAATGGGATTGCAGGCCGTTTCCTGATAAACTTTTAGTAAATTCCTAATAATGCAATTGCCTTAATAACTTATAATGAGTATATGCTAAAATATTAGGATGTTTGTGAACATGTGTTCTGACATTGTAATAATACATTCGTATTTTACTAAAAGTTTATCAGGAAACCTGTCAATCCATTCGTTTAGGGCTAGAGATTCTTAATAAGTTAACAATACCTACTCATTTTTTCTCCGTGGACGTTATGGTAGAAAATGCTTTGTTTATGAGAAAATCGAAAGAGTTACCGCAGATATATTATATACCAGCTGTATACGAAAATAGTAAAAAAATGTAAAGTTTTATTTAATTAAACATAATAATATTAATTATTAGTTCGTGTCTACTAAATAGAGTTGTAGGTCCAACAGTTCTATTTCCTTCAATAGTCGACTGTCAGCGTTTTTGGCTAGCAACACGAAAAACGTTGCTCTTTGCAGTGGTAATTATTCGATATTAGTAATTATACGATCGTTCGGATAGAAGAACGTAAAACAATAGTCGTCTACTTCGTTACACTGCCAAGAAAATTATATTTATATTTAGTTTTTAGAGCGATACCAATTGATCTTTTCATATACTTACATATATCAAATTAAACCTGCCATTTCTCATTATGAAACTTAAGTAAAGAAAAGAGATGGAGACAGATATTTCCTGTTATCGCTATCGCTGGGTACTATGTAGGTGGCTACTTTTAGCATACTTACCTCTATTGTTATTTCTTCCAAACTTTATAATCTTCACTATGAATTCAAAACAACATGGAAAACACAAAAGCTGAAAAGTATGTAATGGTAAGTTTTGGCGAGAACAACTATATCAATTCGCAACGTTATTCCCACCACGAGCTAAAGAACTTTACCTACGATGTATAAGGTATACCTTTTTTATTTTTATTTCCGACTTTATGTCCGGGTTAAATCTTCTCCACAGGAAAAACTAAACCCTTGCACACACTTTTCCACAAATGATCATCTAGTCAATCCACATAATGCAAGTGCGTTATATAGGTAAGCATAATAAATACAAAACAATACAAGAACAACACGTCAAACCACCAGAGATCAAATGGGAAAATAATTCACCAAACAATTCAATAGACATTATAATTGTATCTGATCTTTCTATTGCTCAATAAGAAAAATATTAAAATAGTTTAAAACTTAGAAGATGTTGAGAAGTGAATATGTATTCTAATCAAGAGCTTAAAACATAGAAATAAACATATTTCTCTTTAACCCTTTAAGTTTTTAAATTCCTAAAAAAATATATGTAATTTTAAAAGATAATATATATACATAGGCAGGAGGGGGGTCAGAACACTATACGGAGCGCCGTAATTACGCAGCTGTCATCTGTCAAAGTGACAGATCCCATACAAAGAAATGATTTTCCGCAACAGTCCCCCAATTGATCTGACCCCCTCTTCTGAGAAAGATTATAGCCTAGTGTGTCCCCAGCATATAATACGTATATGCCACGCCCAAATTATGCGCGCGTAATATAGCGTAATGTGTCTAAGGCTTAAACTGCTAAATGCTTCAATTCGCGCATTCAGACGTATATGTTTCTTTGGCTACGTCCTTTTGATAGTTCGTGTAGTTCGACGACAATCGGCACGCTTCAATGCATCTTCAATGGCAGGTCTGCAATTGTATTAAGTATCTATGGAAATAAAGGTAGTAGATGCATACTACCTATCACGAATGCAAAGATCTCGAGAAAATATTTTTTCTTAAATTATAAAGGTACCTAGATATAACTCTATCCTAAAAAGATTGACATTTCCACAAAATAATGCATAATATTTAAACATCAAGATTCAGATTACTTCTTCTTGCAAGTTGTATTTAACAGATTTCAGCAGTACATTGTAATATAAGACCCACTTGCTCATAAATATTTATTAGTTTTAAGTCATCAGTTTTAAGTCTTATTTGTAAGTCACTAGATAGACTTAGACGAAAGTCACTAGTTATAAGATTTAGTTATTGTAAGTCACTAGCTATCAGTCTTAAATCTAAGTCATTAGCTATTAGTCTTAAATGTAAGTCACTAGTTTTAAGTCTCAGTACTCAGTTGCAAGCTTCAAGTTTTAGTCTTATGCAGGGCTGGCCCTGTGCAGGCGCAATTGGAGCAGTCCGCTGCGGGAGCCAATATGCCTGGGAGCCAAGGGGTTGATGATAATACTTAATATTTAATACAACACTCAGTTTGAGATTTGTACTAGCACCAGACGTCGTTTGGCTCAGAGCCGGCCCTGGTTGTAAGTCACTAGTTATGAACCATAGGTATAAATCACTAGTAATAAATCTTAGCTGTAAATTATTAGCTATAGTAATAATATTTAACAAATGAAGGTGTAAATCGCGGTTGAGGTGATTTTGCCACTAAAACGGCGCTGTAGTAATAATGAAATCATTATTATTAAACAGATTTCGGCCCTGGTGACTAATCAGTCGCCGAGATCCGAGATCACGTGTTAATGGTAAATATAGTTATAGGGATAGGTCATAGACGATCAAACATCCTAATAAAACGTCTTAATCACATTGGCGCACGCTAATAGAACTTAACAAGCAGTTGGGAAGGTATGAAGTACTCAATTGTACGGAGACCGGTCTACATAAATAAACCACTCACCCGGTCAACAATAGAAAAAATTGCAATTGTACTTCCTCCCTCCTCGACTCAACGCAAACAAGGGTTAATGTAAGGGTTATTCTATAAGGTAAGAGTGTTCATAGATTGCGTTAATTTTTTTTTCCTAAAATACGCTTTTTGCAAGGTATTGCTTTGCAACACTAAGATAAATTATTTAATTGCGCCCGTACATACGCAATATGAATATGAATAGGCAGGTTTTTTCCGTAAAAAAACAACACAGTTCTTTCAAGAAAAGCATACAAATACAATATTGGATTGAATCATCGTTACAATATTATATTTGTATGCCCTTCTCGAAAGAATTCAGTTTTCAAACGAATAAAACTATGTATTCATGTCCATATTGCGTATGTACGAGCGCAAACAAATAATTTGTCTTAATATTGTAAAACAATACCGTACAAAAGCGTAATTTCATAAAATAATTTCATTTACGCCACCTGTGGACGCATATATAATAACGAACGTTGTGTTTAACCTTAAACAGTGATGTCTGAGCTTCTTTGGGGTAAAATAAGTCTACGACATTTCTCTATCCTGTAATTTTTTTCAATTAAAACATATGGTAAAAATCATAATGTTATTTCGGCCACTGGCATTATATCTAGCTCTCTCATTAAAAATTTAGGCGTATTAGATCTATCATAAAATTTATACATAAAAATGCAAAAATCAGTCATTTTAAATACATGTAGGATAACGAAAGATTTTTAAATATTTATGTTGAGGGATCAGTAGGATTTATAGGCCCTGTTAGGAGTTCTACCGAGCCGAACTCTCTGATATGAAAATATCTGGAGTCGGTGAATTATTTTCCCATTTGATCTCTGGTAAGTTGACGTGTTGTTCTTGTATTGTTTTGTATTTATTTTGCTTATATAATGCACTTGCATAATGTTGATTGACTAGATGATCATTTGTGGAAAAGTGTGTGGAAGGGTTTAGTTTTTCCTATGGGGAAGATTTAACCCGGACATAAAATCGAAAAAATTTCAACAACGTGGCAACACGTGGTATGCGCTCCGTCCTGTCCGTCTGTACAATACTGCTGGAACGAGACAGAGCGCGTATTAAGTGAAGCCTTGTAGGAATATATATATATAGGTATATGTGCAATTTTTCCAAGAGTGGAGCTGTCGATTGTATCCAGAGGAGACATGTGACAAAAAAAAAATTTAAAAAAAATTTCACCGATAGCAAAATAACAGCACTATTTTATACTCCATAAGCATGTATTAGCACGTACCTGACAAACTTTAACCTGTGGTTTATGTACTTATTTTGAGTAAAAATCTAGATTATATTTTGATTTCCGGCGCTTTCTTTTTACCTGAAAACATTAAAAAAACAGTAGCCATTGAGCAGTTAGAGTTATTATTGGTTATTTATTGATTATTTTTTGTGTGGTTAAACTGTGTATGGCCGTGCTAAAAAATAATTATATTAAAAAATTAGAGATGGTCGATATTCATTGATTTGTATAATTTTGTAATAATTCATGGAAATTCTTGAATCGAATCATTTTCAAAGGCAACACGATGTATTGAACTTGTTTCAATGTAGCAAAAATGTAACAAAGTCATTTTAAACTACAGCAAAACTTTTAATTTAACTTTTTATAAAAACAAACCTCATGATGACCTTACAATAAATTAGAATTCACAATACGAATTGTAATCAAGTAAAATTTTCCCTGTGAAATAAGTTGAAAGTGTTAAATATGCATTTGGGTATTGATACAAATCTAAATTGGAAATCGCAAATTAATAAAACCACCTAAAAATTTAGATATCTCATATAACTTATTTTATAGACTTAGTATTGACGGTTATAGGTACCACAGTCGTTAACAAACTAACTCTAAGCAGAATTCTTGCCTGAACAGACTATACCATAATTACAATATTTTATAACTACCACAACACGGGCATTAGCCTAGTATGGTAGTTAAAAAAATGTTAAAAAATGTAACATGTAAACATTTATTAAATAATAAAAAATAAAAAAAAATAGCGAATTATCCAAGGTGGATATTTTCAGTTGCGAACTTACCAAATATCAGAGGTCCATAATAATGTTTCTCTGATGGTTTGTGAATAATATTATGTATCTATTGTTTATATTTCTATTATGATTTGATTTATATCTACAACCTCTCTCCATGGCTATAAATGTATTGATATTTTTTTTGTTTTATATAATCTTTTGTTTTGTATAAATTTTTGAATTCATATTCCTTTCTTACAAATTTTATTTACTTATTCCTTATTATGCTGTCTCAGTAGAGGTAAATTCATAAGGAGAAAATCCATAATTGGTTATATTTTGGCCATATAATACTTATGTACAAACTGAAATAAAGGTAAACTGTTGATTTCCCGAAAATTAATAAATAAAATGATCATATACAAAATAATCGTAATCAAATGATCATTATCAAACGACCCTTTCCAAATGATTGTAAGCAAAATGATCGTAAGAAAAATTATCGTATGCAAATGATTGGAAGCAAATAATAGTGTTTGTGTGTCATGTTAAAGTAAAAAGATTTCATATAATTTACTTGTAATCATTTATTTTATGAGATAATGTACAGTTTGCGATCATATGGTAATTTACGATCAAATGATAATTACGATCTTTTGCACACATGCACCTAAAAAGCCCTGGATAGAGCGTCGGTCGTCGATATCCGAAATGGTTCTGTCGAGATACCATCGCGAGCATTAGGGTGAAACATGCTCTCCATAAGAAATGGAAGGCTTCTGGCTGTCGATGTGATTCGCACTGCTTTCCAATCATATATAAATTCCATTGAACACGATATCAAACATGATCCAAAGATGTTCTAGGACTACGTCAAATCGCTACGTAAAGATGGTGGTATTCAAGACACCATGATGCATCGTGATCGGGAAATTCGAGGAGTGGATGTAGCTAACGCATTTGCAACACACTTCCAATCCGTGTATAGTAATGAGTCTCCAACTCTAAATATTAATACTGCTGCAAAGTCGAATGTAAAGGGAGCCCAAAATATCGATATTGGTCAAATTGATGAATCGGATATTGAATCTTCCATTCGGAAACTGAAAAATACACATTCACTTGGTCCAGATTTTCTTCCGGTATTCTTCAAAAGGTTGTGTCGAGTTTTTAAAACTGCCACTAAGCTTCTTATTTAACCTTTCCCTAGAAACTGGTGTATTTCCTGATTTGTGGAAAATATCAAAAATTTGTCCGATTTATAAAAGCGGCATAAAGATTTCGGTGGAAAATTTCAGACCGGTGGCAATACTATCTGCACCGGCTAAATTGTTCGAATCGATTCTTCATAAATTCACACTGCCACAAGTTGAACCGTTTCTAATTTCTGAACAGCATGGATTTAGAAAAGGTCGATCGACAGAAACTAACCTATTGGTGTTTACGGATTTCGTATCTAAATCATTAGACAAAGGCCATCAAGTAGATTGTTCATACAATGATTTTTCAAAGGCCTTCGATACTGTAAATCACGACGTTTTACTCAATAAACTGGCTACAATAGGATTCTCCATAAGACTACTTACTTTTTTTGCTAGCTATCTTGCAGACAGGAAACAGTTTGTGTCTCACGGACTATTCCAATCTAAACATTTCTTTGTACGATCGGGGGTACCCCAAGGCAGTAAATTAGGCCCACTCCTCTTTTCCATATTTCAGAAGTAATTCTGCATTCTAGATTTCTTCTCTTTGCTGATGACTTAAAACTTTTCTTAGAAATACTAACTTTAGAAGACTGCAATCAACTCCAGTCAGACATTGATAGAATTGTTGAATGAAGTAAAATAAATCGGATTGAGTTTAATGTCTCTAAATGTTTGATTTTGTCATTCACTAGGGCGAGTCATACCTGGTATTACCGGTATACAATGGACGCCCGAAGTTTAAAACGTGTCTCGACAATGAAGGATCTTGGAATCATGTTTGATAGTAGGCTGACATTTCATGCTCATATTGAGACGGCATGTAGCACTTCACTTAGAATTCTGGGCTTTGTTCTACGCACTGCAAGGAATTTTAGAGATAACCGGGGTGCTTATAGTTTTATTTAATTCCTTAGTAAGGAGTAAACTTGAAAGTGGGTCGGTGATTTGGAGTCCACACCAGGTAAAGTATTCTCTTATGTTGTTAATATTAATCTAAGAATTCTTATTATAAAAATATTTAAAAAACGCATTAAAATTAACAATTTTGTAATGTTTTTGAAATGAATAAACAAAATTGAATTGAATTGAATTAGTGCAATTTTGTATGAATGGCATTGAAGCCAAATCTAGGGTGAAGGAAACTTACCTGGCAGCCATCTTGTATGAATAACTTTTTAAATGATCTGTGCAAAGTGGTGCGTATTGAAGCATTGTAATTTTATTTTTGTCTTATTAATATAATGTTTTTTTTACCAAAAAACCAAATTTCAACCTATACAAAATATCACTAACAGACCAGTTAGACAAGCGTACAAAGAAAACATTAAAACTCCGACGGTAAATGCAAGCTTTTTACAAAGACACTATCAATACCATGCTATTAAAGCATTCAATATCAACAGTCTAACACTAACTAGTCCAACAAAATAAAATTGAGTAAAACAAAAATAAGTTCAGACACAAAACTACAAAATGGATTAAAGAACAAAAAAGACAACATTACCAAAATTTCATAACATAAAATAATAAAACCTACACGTAAAACACAAAATCAATATACCGGTATAATACCAGTCGGTGGCCGAGTTGACATCGCGCTTGGGTCTCACCCAAGCGCGATGTTCAATTCCTCGGCTGGCTAAGTCCTTCATCACAACACAAGCAACATTTTCCGCTTACTGTGGTGGTAGTAGGAGATTTTCAAATATTGTCAGGTTATTCGTAACCAGGGAATGTTTGTCTTTCTTTTTTAAAATAATAATAATATAAAACACACATCACTCACAAATACACAACATATAATATAAATATACCGATTTTAACTTTATTTCGTTTTATTTCTTTTTATGTTTATTTTATTTTAGTTTAAATTTATCTTACTCTTATCTTTTTTTGTTTTCTTCACCACATTATATGTATTTTCTTTAAATGTTTTGTGTTATAAAATGGAGGCCTCATCACGGGTGAGGCCAACATTAGTTGATTGTTCTATGAAATGTAAAATATTGTACCAAAAAAATGAACGTTATAATCATCAAAAAAATACAATGTTTTTTTTATAATTATCTATCTAATGAATGTATTTTTATAAACACGATATCCATATTACAGTAGTAAGTGTAGTTTTTTGTAAGAACATTTATTTATTTAAAAATAAAACTTAGCGTTCGAATGAAACTGAGACAAAATAAAAATACCATTGATTGAACCACAACTAAAAAACTTTGGCAGTTTTCAGCAGTAACTCGTTGTTCACTATCTAATAAAGAATAATTACAATATTTTAACATGAATCTTAAAAGAGCTTTCAGTTTAATTTAATTTTACCAAAATTTTTCAAGTTTCAGGTTTCTTATATATTAATTAGGAGATGGTTAATATTTTTACAATAAAGGGAAAGGTTGTTTTTAATCAAAATGATCAAATGTGTGGTAGCTCAATTTTTAACCTTTTTAAAGGTACATTAGAAATAGTAAAATACAATATAAAAATTATTCATCCAATACCATGCAAATTTTTTGGTTTTATTACCACAAGCATTGATAAGTTCCCATCACTTACTTTTGTGTATTTTGTAAATTATTATATTTTTGTACTATGTAAATAATTATTAATATTTTTTAAATGTATTTACTTATCTTAAGTAAAAATATACTTTTTTTAAATATTGAAGCCAAAATTAGCAATTCTTAAACGAATATTTGAAACAGAAAAATCAGAAATATATAATGACAAGGGTTTTCTGTCACAAATATTCGTTTCAGAATCGCTAATATTGGTTTCTGTAATTAAATATTACAATTTGAGATTTTACTATTTAAGTTTTTCAAAGAAAAAAATGTATACATCTCGGTTATTTGGAACCGGTTTCTTTATTGTCACCGTGGTTGTTGGTATTGTTTCTCTAGAAAACTGGATATTTTTGGAATCAAAAAATGAAAATAATATAAGAAAACTTGTAAAAACTTTTTCTTAGAATTATCTTATCTTCGTAAATAGAAGAACCTGCCCCGTGTTATGCGCCCTACACGGAAATCGATAAATGTGCATGTTGTCTATGAAGTATTTTAATTTATGGCAATTTTTAAAAAATGGCCGCTCGCGTTTCTGTATTTTGGTAAAACGAAGTGTCAATGAGACTTTCCATGAATTACGTTATTGTTTATAATGTCAAAACAGGGCAAGAGGAAGATCACTGTTGAATTGCCAAAAGTGAAAGACCTTTCCAATAGACCCAGTGTTTTTGAACGTCTAGGAACGAAGAAGGCGGCAGCGGCCAAGAAAGCAAGTGAATTCTGCAGGCAATGGGCGCAACACGGAACCTGCCCTTACGGTAAAACTTGTAAATTTGCAACCACGCACACATTGATTAGCCCATCTAAACAACGGGCCGCTATTAAAGACTCGTCAGAAGTCAAAAGAACTGTTAATAAGGATGATCCCAAAAATCGTTTACATTCCGCTGTGGTTGTTAGGTCTGGCCGTAGTCCTGAACCAGAATGGGACAATTGGGACCAAAATGACCTAGAATACGCCGATGCTGATGATTTAGAGAAACGTCGTCAGCAACTTCAACGTGAATTAGAATTGCAACTGACAATGGATTCTGGTAAAGATAAGAAGAAGAAGCCGGTTCCTACCAGTTCTTCTTCCTCGCGGAGCTCCAGCACCACCAGCGTCTCTAGCTCCTCGTCAGGGGGCAGCAGCTCCTCGTCTTCTTCTGCCAGGTGAGACTTTTACACATACCTTTATAATTGCCCTACTTATTTTAAGGAAGTTAGCCAATGTTAATTAAATATTTTAATTTATAGAGAGGCAAGGAAGAAGGTTCGTAAGACTAAGGCAAAGCGCAATTCAAGTTCGTCTTCTGGTTCGGACCAAGTTTCGAAAAAAAAACGTCTTAAGGCTGATTCTTTAAAGAGAGATAAGTTGGCCTGTAAAAGAACCTCCTTGAAGAAAGATGTTCGCACAGCAAAGAAACAAGAAACACTTCCAGTAAAAAAGAAGGTTATTGCCAAAACTACCCTGAGTAAGAAGTCATTATCTCCTGCTAAGAAATCCGGGGGAACGCCTCCAATTAACAATAAAAATACACCCAAAGGATATATATTGTTTAAACATACGGCTCTGAGTAAATCTCCTACAAAAAAAGACAAAACTAAAAGTATATCCCCTCACAGCAAGGAAAGAGAAAAGGAGAAGGAAAGGGAGAGGGAAAAAGAAAAAGAGAGAGAAAGACTTAAGGAGAAAGAACGTGAACGTGAAAAAGAGCGGGAACGAGAAAAAGAAAGGGAAAAGGAAAAAAGAAGAAGTAAGTCTCCTAGATCTAAAGGACGCTCTAGATCCCCTGTCAGGAGACATGACTCCCATCCTCCCAGGGATCCCCGGAAGAAAGATAGTCCTGCCAGAAGTAGAGGATCCTCACCCAAGAAACGACCTGTGCATCAAGATAGCTCTGATAAACATAGGAAAATTACTCCGCCAAGGGATGATCGCAAGGATGACAAACGTAAAGATAAAGATAATAAAGATCGTTCAATCGAACGACGCAAAGATAAACACGATGAAAAAGATAGGCATGATCGGGACCGTAAAGAAAGGGAACAGAGAACGGCTAAAGAGGCTCAGAGAGAAAAAGAAAGAGAGGATGCACTTGCACGGTGTCAAGAACGCCAACGTGAAAGAGAACGATTAAAAGAACAAACAAAAAGAGATCAAGACACTAAGCGAAATGCTAATCGGGGACGTGGCGGTGGGGGTGGTGGAGGGGGTGGTGGCGGCGGCAGCGGTAGAGGAGAACCAGATAGAGGACTGAACAAAGGTTTGAAAAAACCCACACCAGACAAACCGGTAGAAAGACTTCTACCCCGACCTGAAGAAAGATTAGCTGCGCTAGCAGCAACTAACAGAAACATCGGCATTGAAAGAGCTATTTCCTCCAATCGTGATAGATCAGAATCAAGAACAGAGAGAAGCTCAAGAAAAACTGATAGATCAGTTGATCGCGACAGGATCGACCGCGTATCTAAAAGGCAAGGCGATAGACGTAGTAGTCTGGATCGTGTTGACCGCGGCGAATACGCTCATGGCCTCGACCACCCGTACGATCACTCCCACTCCATGGACCGCAGTTATGATAGGCCGAGCGATCGATATGAAGAATTAGTTCCTCTGGATCGTGAGAGAGAAAGATCGCCAGGAACTTTCCCAGCGCAGCGTGAGAGAGATTTACATTATGATTCTCCATATGATATGCAAGGCTCTCACAGTCGTGGGTATGCTGATCCCGAAGACCGTGCTTATGATGACCATCTCGATGATCATCATCCCATTGACAGAGGTAAATTAATTTTTAGAATTTTTTATATTGCCTCATTATTTATTATCCTCAGCACTTAGAGATTGTAAATTATTACCAAAACAAAATAAACTTGTTTACGTTACACTCTTGAAAAGTCTAAACAAGATATCTTTATGAATTGATGCATTATTTGACGAATAAAAACTATCTATGAAACATCAGCAAACTTCGACCCGCCGCCATTATCAAATTAGTAATCTCACCAACACATACATTCTACCTTATGTTTTTGTGACATAGTCTTACTTTTATGGCCATTAGCAAAGTTTTTAGTCTCTGTAGATCCCATAGACTCTTAATTTAAAAGTATTTTTGATCAATGATTACATCGTTTCAGGTTTTGTCGATGACCGTCGTAATAGAGAGCCTCGTAGAGAGGAGCATTCGTGGGAAGGAAGAGAGGCCTCTGTAGACCAGGAGAGACAGTACATGCACCACGGGCAGCATGCACATCCCCACAAGGAATGGGAAACTGATGAATATGGAGAATGGAATCGACAGGACAGACATTGGCAACATAGGGAACCACAGCATCAGGTACATAGATTTAAACCATTTTGGTCACATGTTTATGAGACAACATCAAATAGCTATTGTTGTCTTCTCTCTGCTATTGCAAGTTGATTACCATCTGGTCAATCTTCATTCTACAAGCTGCAGCCCCCAACAACTCAAATATTTTGAAAACTAAAACCTGTTCAGACTTATCTTACATAATGTGTAATTACAGGTTCACGATTGGCCTGATAAAGAGCGTGATGTAGAAGGACCTTGGCATGGCCACCGCCAACCGCCCCCTGGTAATAATCCCAGAATCCGAATGCACGGTAACTACTTTTTAGTATTTTTGTTAATGAGTTTTGAAAAACCCGAGAGCCTCAAATAATAATATGGATCTAACTGGTTGCTTTTCTATGCTGAAGTGTAAAATTAAATATTTTATTCATTCATTATCAAAGTTATGCGTCCACACTTTTTACATGGTCATTGAGCGTGCTGGCAGTTTTCATCATAGATATGGTTCTGCGGCTACTGTATGAGTCAGTTGTTTATATGCGCCTAAATTTGAGCACATACAATTATTTTAGCAATAAAATCGACATTTATAACAAACAAAAATATTAATATTTAAGTTAAAAGATGAAAATTCATTCAAAAAATTGACTAGAATTCCTTATTGTTGAAAGCCATATGAATCAGCACTGGCCGAAGAAAACCGGCCGGTAACTGGTTGCAGTCTGCCAGCGCTCTGAAATGTCAAATTAGCTTTTAATTGATTATGTTTAATTTTTTCTAGAGGAAGGAAATTACAGGGGAAGGATGGATCACCGGGCCGAGCAGGGTCCATCACACATGCACCCTATTCCGCCCAAGAGAGGAGCCCCCATCAGGGATGTTGCGGCAGAACCCGACGTCAAGAAACCTGCCGCGGCGGCTCACAGCGCCCCTCCCCCCGTTCACTCAGCCTCCGAGATGGACGACCCCCCCATTCCTGATGACCTCAGTGAAATCAGTGATGACCCCGATGAGATCCTCAACAGGGACGATGTAAGATCATCAACATTACCTTACATAATCCCTTTCATCATAATCACATAATAATTATTAACCTTCTCGCTAACATTGTTTGCTTAACACATCTGCAATAGTAACTGATATTCTTTTTCATATGGTGGTTAGGTTGCTTAGCACAGTTCTAACAATGGTTTGACCCATGTATCTGATGCTTTATTTCGGCCTATCCTAAATATGATTGGGAGATTTTCATCAAAACCCTCATTTTTGTAGCTAATAATGGATCAGTTTTGGAATCATTTTCATACTAATAATAATGGCAAATACTACATAAACTACAAGTAGTTAATATGCACAGCTTCATCTAAATACTGGCAACAGCGCGGGCCACTAGAGGTGCTAATATAGCATGTTGCCACCTCAATGTATGGAATATGTCAGAAGCTGGACGTATTATTATTCTAGAGTATTTGATAATGGTGAATCAATCATCTGTTCATAATTTCTTTGGAGTGTGGTTTTTGATTTTCATGTTGGCTTTGTTCCTTTCTAATTGGTGCAGGAAATAACTGAAGTAACAGCATCGGCAGTAACGGAGAGATCGAGCATCTTGCCTGAAGGACATAGCTCTATCGATCCTTACGGGATGATTGGCCTACAGCCTTTTAGGCCTGACTATGAACCTGTAAGATAAACTTGCTACTTCTCTTTATTCTAATTCTTTTATAATCTGGTTTGGCACGCATGATTAATCTGCTGGTTGTTTCTTCAAAACTGCTTTGGGATCATCTGACCAAAATTATCTTTTCTCTCCAGCACCTATGTTTTACATTTTTTCTCTTAAATTCTTACTTTACGACTTATTTTTTGAGGACTACATAATGTAAAGCTGTTAGAGAATATATATTATGTCCCATGAGTTTTGGTCAGATGCATTAACAACCTTCTGCAATCAAATTTGTATTTCTATCCCATTTAAGTAATATGTTTATGAACCACTATAAAATGATTAAACATTCATCGTTACTTTTCATTATATCTAATTTACGTACATTTATTTTATGTACTCCCAAATGTGCCATAGCAAAGAAAATGGAAGAACCCTGGATGCCATCATCCAGTAGTGAAATGAGTAATATAAGATTTTATGTTTTTGTTTAATATTTAGATGATCGAACAAGAAGTAGAGAAACCTGCCCCAAAACAGTCTTCAGTGGAAGCACCAAGTCAGAAGACGGAGTCTGTTCTTCAAATTAAAAAGGTAATACATATTAGCAACTTCATTAACGCACACTTCCTTACTAATTTTGACTGCTTAAATATGGCTTTACCCATAATATTATTATTGCACAGGGTACATAATGCATGTTACTTTCTGTATCAATAAGAATTGTTATTTCCTCAGCTTTATTTAACCTGATCTACGTTTTATAGATCAGGGGGCCTACTCTGTATCTTTCGGGTTAACAAACGAGTAAGTTCGGGGTTTAACCTTTCCTTACCGGTGCTGTCAATTGAGTGAACATCGCCTCTAATTAATAAAATATATTTCTAAATAAACTAAAAACAGAGTTCAAATTTTAGGTATTCCTTTGCAAAACATTTATGTATTGCATTAAGTAATTACAATATATAAATATTTACAGAGTGTACAGCACCGGAGGACGAGGTATTTTTTAACACCGTAAGAGAAGGGTTAATACGGGTTTGTGATGTGGCTAAACCGGCGGCAGGAATGTTTCGAAAGATACAGAGTAGGTCGGGAGGTTAAACAAAGGCTATCTATTGCACATTGTGTATTAGATAGCCTTTATTTAACCTGATCTACACTTTATAGATCAGGTTAAACAAAAGCTATATATTGTACATTGTGTATTCCATGATGTTACATTGTGTTGTAATGATTAGGATAAGTAAATAAATTCAGTTGTGGCTTTTCGTTAGGAAACCGTTTCAGCCCCTGCTGTTGAAATTAAGTCGGAACAGAATCAAGACAATCTTAATGACACAGAAGATGCACTGGATAGTCTAGACTTTGAAGAAATATCTGATGGAGAACTTGAAGAAGACCAACGTGTAAAAGGTACATATTATATTTATTTCACTGCTTATTAACCTTTTTAATGCCGGAAGGTATTAGAATGGCTGTGCACGGTTGGCCGTGAATTTTTTTGAAAAAAAAAAAATTTAATAATTTTTTAAAATTCTATATATTTAAAGGATATTATAAAGACGGTTCCACGATAACTCATCAAAATGACAATTCAACACACTTATAAAAAGTGTTATAAAGTTATGAAAAGTGATGAAACAAAAACGAAGTTAAATAGGTCACATATGTTACTGTTACTATTTAACCTAGTTTTTGTTTCATCACTTTTAATGACTTTATAACACTTTTTATAGGCATGTTGGATTTTCATATTGATAAGTTATCCGGTCACCTATAAAGACTTATGATTCTCAAATATGTACATCGTTTACGCCGTCATTCACTTTTCACAAAATGTCAGGGTTGCCATAACTTATCATTGAAAAATATAAGAATTTGCTCTTGCACTTTATCACCAACTTCGAAATCAATATCGCTGTCATCCGATTTAACAGTATGGCAATCTTCCTCCTGTTGGTCATTAAAAGGTGTATTTTGTTCACATTATCGGTCAAAGAAATTTTACAATAATTTTCGTAAAATAAAAACTCAAATCTTACCCACAAACAGAATACACACTCTGTAAATGAAAAATAAATACTAACAAAAATCATGAAAATTAAATAAAAGGCAATAAAATTATAATATTTGTATGGCGAAACGATAACTGTCACAAGATTGGATAAAAAAACAGTGAATTGTGACAACCCTGCATTATAGACGCATATTGGCTGTCACCTGCTTTTGGTTCAATGTAATGTCGGTAATATTAAAGTGTTTCTCGGTCATCCAAATAGATGTCTCGATTTGTTCCATATTTTAAATTATTCTAAATACATGAAGGAACAAAGGCTTTAAGAAGGGCGTGCTAATCGTGGATGGCCGGCTTGCCGTACTTGGCAAAGTATGTCACAGAACCGGTTAATGCCTAGCTGAAGTCTCTGGCGTTGTCTGGGCTTTGCACTTTTTTTATTCACCAATATCGGAATAAAACTGATTTGTATAAAAATCAAATCCACACCGCCTTCCCGATGTACGCCACCCAGCCGCCCGTCCGTCCCCTACAGACACTCCTTTATACACATAGATTTAACCGCCATCATTTTACCATTGTGTTGATGATAATATTGGCTTATGTTATAATAATGTCAATATCTTTGATTCACAATGTTCAAATAAAATTTTATAGCGACTTTGAAGAGTTGAACTCAGTCATCTTACTTATTAGATACTTGCACAGCAGTTTAACGTTGGTTCGTATTTAACTACGCTGTGTATATTAGTCAAGTTTTCACTATTCCAACCTTACGCGCCACATAATATTTACACAGCGTTTATAAGTATAACCCATTATGCTAACCGTGCAATATTATAATGTTCAAAAAGTTTGTGCCTTACGATTTTATTTATATTTTCATTTATTAAGCTAGTTATAAACTGTCAAAAAGATTATTGTACATCGTAAGTAAAAAAATTACATTTCAAGATGGTGTTTCATACCAATAAAATTTTGCAATAGTTTCAAGTGTTAAAAAGTTATGTTAATTTTGCACAAATCGTAGCTACTAGCTATGTTTTAGAATTGCAAAATTGTTTTATCAAGTTATCATTAGCAGATTTGCAGATTATGTACAACCTTTTTTGTTATTGACAAAGTGCCTGCCACTTATGTTTTTGTTTCTATTTGCCACATTACGTGTGTTAAATAATGCTTTGTGGACACACTTATAAACATGGAATATCTGACTAAATTAGTTAAGCTGTAACCATCAATAATAGAGGCAAGGGGAGATATGGAATGGAAGTGTGCCGACTGTCGCCGAGCTGCAACCAAACTGCACGGATTATCAAAGCAATGGAGCCAATGATAGTTATGCATTTGGTGTGTAGGTAGAAACAAAGTCGGGGCACCGCTGTGCGTATGCGATTTGTAGTAGTATGGGTGAACGATACTAGTGACACTTTGGTACCCTCAGTTTCATACTAATAATGGTTCATGACCCCTTTTCTTGTTTCTATTATTATTATGGCTGTAACCTTAGATGTATTACAATTCCAGGTTTAGGCGATGCTCTGGGAGTAGACTGGGCCAGTCTCGTGGCTGAAGTTCGCGGTAAGAAAGACACGGACACCTCAGCGGAGAGCGAGTCTGGTAAGGAACAGACCCGAGCGCGCCAGTACTGGCAACCCCAGAAGATCCTGGCCCGCATCGGAGTATCCGTTTACATGGCCGGAGAAGAGATGATCAACGAAATCTTCACCAGCAAGCCAGACATCAAACTGGAGAATGAAAGAAAGCCGGTTGAGGCGAAGAAGACCGAGTTTAAGCCGGTGCATCCCGTTGCTTCTTTACAAGTGTGTATTTTTTACTAATCAAATTGAGATCACTGCCTAAATTATTTAACAGATATTTTTAATATTTACATAAACATATTGAGTTCTGCCAGACGTCCTAACACCCTTGGAAGGTGTTGCACTAAACTGTATCTCTGCCACATAATCATGATTAGTACACTGTTAACTTCAGATCGCCGATCTTTTGACCCAAACTTCTATTTTTCATATAAAAAACGGAAACATTGTGATACATTGCTCTTAAAATTTTAGTTTTTCAAACTGCAAAATAGCTGAATCCAAAAGGGTTCAAATATCCCTCTACAAACATTAGAGCAACCTCTAAAGTCGAACTATTTACCCCACAGTTTGTTCATCAAACCCACGTGTTATTTATGTTCAGGTTGCAATGGAGAGAAGAAAGAAGCAGAGACTGACTCTGTTTGGCACGGGCAACGGGTTCACGAGAGCGCTCTGCGCCCGCCAGGACCTGGCCCTGCGGCGCCACCTCTGCAACCTCCCCATCAACGAGTGCGGCCACGAGATCCACCCTCCCGACCCTCACCTCTTCGAAATGGCACAGAAATTACTGCAGAAAACCTCTTGACATCAGAATCCGCCGTAGACACGGTTTTAACGATGTGATCCCATCTACCAATCTGACAGAATAAGTGGTCGTGCCCTAAATTAATTACTCTACCTGCCACTACATTACTTTACAGGGGCATACATTTTTCATAGTTTTGTCATAAATTATTTTGAAAAATTGATGAGCATGCAGTATTTTGCCACACTCGTAAATACTTGAAGATAAATTGTTGTAAAAACACTGAAATTCTTATCAGGAATACGTTTTTTTTTTGTATTATTTATCTTGGTCACATCATGTAGGGCAAAAATGATAGATTACCCAACTGATAATCCAGAAGGAAGATTTATGGAAGACTTGGTAGAGGTTGACGCCGCACCTCATGGCATAGCACTGACTTTTTCTGGACTGCAGTTTGAACGGTGATGATTGCCCTGATGATGATAGTCTTTAGCAAAAAAATACTTTTAACTATTTATATCCAAAATGCATGTTGTAAACTAAATTTTATTGGTAATTTCTGACAAGTGTGAAACAAATAACTTCTAAGTTTGCTCCTGCAAAAAACAGATTTGCAGATAGAGTACATCCCATAGGGCAAGTTGAAATTATCTAATCACCAAATTGTTTAATCATTTAAACATTTAATTTAAAAACCTTAGCATAATGAGATTTTCTAAATTAAATTTTTCCATTCATTTTATCTCATTCAACATGTTTCACCGTAAATCCTAAACATTTTCAAAGATGACACTCAAATTAAAATATTCTACGTTGCATATTAATATTAATTGTGATTCAGAGATAATTTTATTAGCGCAATAATTTTTCAGATATTTTGATGTATGTTTAGGTTCATAAAATGTAGACTAATAAATAACTGCATTCGGCAATACGATTTGTGTCTGTAATTTGTAAGACTTTGAAAACTGTGTCAATATTACTAACCCTTAATGAATAAATTTGTCTAGTGAAATTAACAAAATAATTAAGATTTGCATTTGTAATACTAAAATTAGTATGTAACCTATAATAGTTTCATCGCTGAAAGTCAAACGGGTTCATTTTTGTTTTACACCAATAAAATAATGTAAAGGTGTTGCAAATTAGGATAATCTCACACTTGGTGACCACGGCCAAAATAGATGTAACAGCCAGAGTTTCACCGTCAATATTAACACATTCCGGCGGGAAGGATAGTTCTACCTTTTACGCCGGTACTACTGGAATGGCGGAAAAGGCATTGCTGTCTGATAATTTTATATAAATATTTTATATCAATCTCTTTGTAAGGGTCCCAACTACATATGTATATGTATTTAAAAATGTTAACCAAGTTTTCCCCATCTATTAAATTCTTGTCTTGTGTGGAAGAATATTTTATCAAAAGGAAACTATATTTAAACCCGTAGAACGGATAATACATCCTTACACTTATCGCACCGGAGATGCGGAAATTTTCTTTTTTTTTTTTTTAATGATTTGTGCAAATGAAAAAAAAAATTGTAATATAATAAAATACGTACATTTTTTAAAAATAAAACATCACTAAATGACCCAACACTGAGTTTAACTTCAGTTTTAGTATGGAGTCGTATTACAAAAAGTAGGCTTAATTTCAGACAATTTTATATTTGGTTTGTGGCAACTACTATGTGAAAATTTTATTAAAATACATGTACATATTCTTTTTCAAAGATGTAGCTGTTTAAAACAAAATCCATTTTCTCGAATGGGACCCTTATTCTCGCCGCATGAAGTGTTTTAATTGTGCAAGTAAATAATGTGATAATTGGTACATTTTCCAGAATCTGATCACTGTCTGTACAGTGGGTTTTCAACATCCGATGCACCCAGTCTGTACAGTGGGTTTTCAACATCCGATGCACCCAATATCTTCTTGTTTATGTACTCAAAGAGACACGTGACAAAGCTGTATAATGTCACCGGTGGTTTAACCTAGCTGTCAACAACATCTATAAAACTATGCAAGTATATATTTATATATGTATAATTGGGTACATAAATACGAAAACGCATTTGTATCTTGTACGTCCATCTAGCAACTAAGATACATGTAGCAGCTTTTTGGTTGTTAATATGGCAGCATATCTGATCTGATTATCAAGTGAGGACTTGGCCTAAAGCTCCAATAATTGACAACAGCGGTGATACAATTAATTTTGATCAATATAGTTCAAACTAACATTTTTCTAAATGAAAGAGACTTGCTAATCAGCACTTGATTTCTTCCAATTGGTGTTTTAGAGCGTTTATCATAATTATATAAGAAAATCAGTTAATTTTGTTCATTAAAATATGGTTAATAATGTTAAAGTGCCCCAGTAGAATAATTTTAAAAAATCGTGACAGTGGTTTGTCCTACTTTGCCTCTTTGATCGCACCAGTTTAGAATGCGTTTTTTATTATTCTTTGCCAAAAATAGACGATTAAACATCAGGGTCTTAGGAGCTCTGGGGTCTTCAGAATAAAGAAGAACACAAGAAATGTCATGTGGGTGTGTTTCGTGACAAAAGTCCGATGAGATCTTCATTGGCAGAACTGTTTCATAATCTTTATGAAATTCAAATGGGATGGCAATATATAATGTCAAGCAAGAAGAGAGTCCGTACGCATGTTAAATGGGCTTGAACCCAAAAAGTACGTTAGCGGCGACATTGTTTTCCATTCAATTCTGCATGGAATCTCCTTCTAGTGTTCTTTTTTATTCTATGGCTGAGGCCAACTTATAGGCAGAGAGGCCCCACTTATCCTTAACCCCTGAATTAGTACATATTTTTTGAGATGGGTCAAGAGATAATATAATAGTAATTTATATTTGATAAGGAATGAATTGTTGGGAAGACAATAATTGAAGAGCTGGATGCAATAAAAACTTACAATGAAAATTGTTGTTTTCAGTCAAATGCGTTCAAAGTGTTTTTTGAAATGCCTAATATTCACTTGTAACTAGTGTTCAAACTTTTGTATGTATCTCCGTCGGTGTAAAATCTACTGAAATAATATGTATTTATAAATTATAATACACAGCAAGTAAAGGGGTTGGAGCCACCAAAAAGGCGATGGGAACAAAAACGCTTGTGCACGTTTGAGTTGTTATCACATCCGGTTCCTCAATTGAGATAGAATGGTAAAATACCACACATATATGCTGAAAGATATATGTAAAATTTAGGTAGTTTGGACCATTATAATATACGTAGGTAGGAGAGTCGAGAGTATTTTTCTTTAAATTTTTTTATTAAAATCAATCCTACAAGAATAATATTATGTCGTTAATAATTATTGTATGTTTATAAATCATTGTAAAATAAATGTATAGATTACGAAAGCTTTTGGATGTCATTGAATCATCTCGTTAAATAATAAAAACAATCACAAAAATCAACTTGCATTGATATTTGGCATATCAACAAATTATATTATGTAAAACGTACTGTTCGGCTGTTACATAATAGTATATATTTATTATTATATTTGTCATTATGCAGTTTTAAATAAAAATGATAAATCGGAGCCCAATGGATAGTCTTCGGCCGGTTTACCTCTGGAAAATAATTTTTAAAAGTTAGCGCTTTGTAAAAAATAATTCAATAAAACAAATATTTTCATAAAACATTGGTAAATCTTACAGGCTCGCATCGAAGAATACTTTAGCGGTTGCTACTCCATTCAGAGAAGCTTTCATTCCATTCACACACAGAGTGGCTCCTTCTCTCAGCGCCAGGACGGGCCCATTCCCAGGAATCTCCAGATACTGCAGAATTCGCTCTTCTCTCGTCTCCCCTTGATGAGTGTCGCCTGCTCTAGGCTCCACGTAGTGGGGATTTATATTAAAAGGCACCAAAGCTAATGCCTCAAAACTAGGAGGCTGAACGATTGGCATGTCATTAGTAGTGCAAATATTCAGAGTGGCAACATTCGTCCCAGCACTGCTGCCAATGTAAGGAATTCCATCTTCCAAGACTCTTTTCCTAATTGGTTCTAATACTTTATTGTCATAAAGTCCTTTGAGAAGTTGGAAGGTGTTTCCCCCGCCTATGAATATGCTCTGTGCGCTATTCACGGCTGATATGGGATCCTTAAATGTGTGAATTCCTTTCACCTTGTAGCCCCATTCTTGCAGAACTTTCTCCACTTTACTTGTATATCCATCGTGGTCTCTCAATGCATAAGGCACGAATAAAATTTCTTTGACCTTGTTTCTATAATAAAAAAATATTAAATACAGTTTCAATATACATATCTTAATATATAAAAATCACGTGTCACTGTGTTGGTGTACTCTAATCTCCGAAACCACCCAACCGATTTCAATAAATTTTTGTGAATATGTATGGTTGGTTCCAGCTCGAAATATAAGATAGTTTTGGACCCGATAGGTGGGGCTGTTGAGATCTAAATTATTATTTCAGAATTCTCATCCAAAAATACATCAAACCACAAATTTTAACTTCCCTACACCCCCTCCCCCTCAATATTTTTTATGGGAAAAAGGATCGTAATTCATTTTTAAGTTGTGTAAGCTTCCAATAGATGGCGATGTGAACAAATCTATTGACATCTCTGTTACGCACATAGAGAAAATACCACAATCAAAAATCATTCCATTTTCAGCTGATTTAAACGCTTCCCTGAAAATGCAACAATATTTGAGTGTGGTATTTTCTCTATAGGCATAATACAGATGTCAATACATAGAAGGCGGTCTGTGACAGGACAACGTCTGCCCGGTCCCACCAGTGTATTATAAAAAATGAATATAAGCTGTATAGCAAATAATCATTTTACAGATTTGCAGCATCTTATAATAAGTTCAATAAATATGTTGCTTCGTGCCATGATTCGGTGTTTTTATCACACATTTAACCCTTTCAATAACCAGTTCTTCCTCAAGAACATGAAAAAAAAATTGTATCTCTGGATTTTGTGAAACAAATTGCCCCGTATTTTGCGTATCGCCTGTGAAGGATATTCCTCATGGCGTCTATTTTTCTGCTAGGTTGCAATCTTTATTTCAGCGACAAATACCGTAAATACAGGCTGTTTAGGGACGTACTTGACTTACTTTAACCAGTGATTCCTGACATTATTTGGATTAAATTAGAAAAAAAATCTAAAATAGTAAGCAAAAAAATAATAATTATACACCAAAAATTTTCAAATAATATTGTGTTATTAAGCATAAAATTTATATGGAAACAAAAGTGCAGTGATGAAAGGGTTAATCACATTCTGGTTAGACAACACAATAGACAAATTTAAACCACAATGATGTATTTATTGTATCATAAATTAATAAACTGCAAGTTTTATGAAAATCAATTTTTAGTTTATTATAATACACTACTAAAGTGTAAACTTTTAGTTTATTATAGTACTACAGTCAGGAGAACTATATTGGTAGCGTGAGGCAGAATGAAAGGATTAAATGAAGGAGGAATGACGAATGCCAGTTGCTCATTTCACATAAGTGCCATTTTTCAAAATAATTCCTTACAGAAATTGATGTATTTCTTGGTGGCAATCAATTTGAAAAGGATTGAGATTGTTTAACTTTTGGAACGCCAAGCTCCTGCGGCCTAAGAACTCCTCAGGGTAAGAATCCTACGAACAGTGTGTTAATTATATGAAAATAAATAACTAACTAATCATCTCGCTGTTTCTCCGCAGGAGTAGGCAGAGAGGATGGACCGCCAAACAACTCAGTCTTGGCACACACTTCTTGCCTCATTCACATTCATACATCTCTCATAAATACTATTCTATTATCCTGACTCTTGAGATGGCCCGACTTAAGTATCTGATTCACTTGATCGTGCCATGTCTTCGATTTATATATAATTAAAATGACGGCACAAAGTAATTTTGCAATTATTGAAAAAAAAAAAATTGGTAAATGTCTGTTTAACTAAATGGATACGCAGCGCTCAACGGATACTAATTTTTCGTATCCAAGGGTTATTTTGGCGCTTGAGAAGTTAATCATTGTCGATAAAATTTCTGTACACAGCTAACTTCTTCATACGCAAAAACTATTTAAATTACACTTCATCTTACTTTAATTACAAGAAATAATAAATCTATTATTAGTTAAACCAATTTCGACGCCATGTTTGATCTTGTTGTCACAATATGAAGTGATGTTGCCAAAAGGTTCCACAAAGGCATAAATTATTTAAATAACCTAAACTAGTGACCTATTTTGGGCATGTTTTTCATCTCCCCCAATGTAAATAGTTGTTTCTTGTAGTAATTAAGTTGAAACCAAGTGTTATTTCAATAATTAGTGGGTATAAAGCGAGAGCGCTTTTTGTAGCTTGTACGAGTTGAATAATTATGTCACTCCGAGCTTCGATTTCAAATTTAAACCAAAATGATGAGTTTTTTTTGTGTCGTAAATAGAAACATTTATGGAATTCAATTTTTAATATTACGAGACTACCTACTAAGACCAGAGCTCAATACAAGTGCCATTTTTCAAAAGATAATTATGGTAATTAACAACGAGGTCTCGTGACTTAATAGTCAGTAGTGTGCCGAAGATAAAAATCACATAAACGGCAAGTATTGTTTCAGATTACTAATTGGATACGCCGGCGCTCAACGGAAACACATTTTTCATATCCAGTGGGTACTTTTGGCGCTTGAGAAGTTAATGTATTTCTCAATGGTGTCTATACTTAAACTATCAAAGATGGTCAATTTTGTAAAGGGTTGAGATTGTTTAATATTTTTTTCTTATAATCATACAATTTAAATAAATATTCTTACCTGTCATACAAATCCTGTATATCTTTCTTAACGTATTGCAAATAAGTGTATCCATATGGAGCGGAGGACGAAATTAGTAGAAGTTGACGTTTTCGACGTTCTTGATGATCGGCCGCCTTGAGTGCTTGTGTTAACTGAACTTTATAAGCCTTAAAACACAAATCTTCATGCAAAATACGGTGTAATGACGTTTGTGGAATGCCTAATTCCAAGGAACGACGAGGAATGGACAAACCTGGGTTCTCTTCAATACTTTCGGCTACAGCAGCAATATTCTCGGCTGTTCTTGAGCGACGTGTACGGGTTTTATTCTTCACATCACTAAGTTGTCCCAACAGCTCGAATTTTTCCACCAATTTCTGTATTGCGGTCCGACAAGGTGCTTCATGACGACCCAAAAGTAGTCGAGTTTGACGAACCGTCTCTGCCAATTTTTCACCATTTTTATAGTGAATTTTAATAATTTCAATGCGTTGTTGAAGCTTGTATCGTTCCATTTTTATTAATGGCGTAGTTTATACTTGTCAAATGTCAAAAAATAACATCTACCGAAATAGCGGGCTATTCAAAATAACACCTCTTATTGGAAAACGTGTAGTATTTATACATAAATAATGTATAGTTTGGTTTAGTTTTAGGCGGAATAATCTTATCAATTGACAAACAATGGCGTCCGTCTAGAGGAGAGGCGTATTTATCGTACCCAGTAAAAGTACCAGATATTTTCATGCCGTACTTTGTACTTGCGACAAATCTCCAAAATACTTGGTTCCTAAGTATTTGTAAATACCACTGGCCTACTGAAGTACTTCATACTTTAAAATACTACTGACTTCTATCTCTGGTCTGTTAGAAAGTTGTTTGGGGAAAAGTGACGAAGAAGTATTTTTGCTTACGGTATTTCTTTATTGGAGTGGAATGGAAGTATTTTGACACTCCGGATTTGCTCTTCACTCCACGAAAGGGGAAAATATATACTTTGTACGTTGCTGTGATGCGTCGCACTGTAAAATACTGATGCCTTTTCGCTCGTTCGTATTAGAAAGGTGTACAAAGAAAAAGGACAGTAATGAGTATTCAGCCTACGGTATTTTTTTCATGTAAACATAAATTATACCCTTTTTTTATTTTAAATATAATAATAATACCTGGATGACTTTTATAGCGCCGTTTTTGTGCAAAAACACCTCAAGGGCGCTGTACAAACTTATAATACATTTCTACAGTGTTATTACTTAACTATTTATGGAGAAAATATACAGTACAATACTTACCTGGTAGGTCACTTGAGATTAACACTTAATTAACATTATCTAATTGTTTATTGGCGAAATTTAGATACAGGGTTTAGGACTTAATTGAAAAATTGAATATAACTGGACTTTCTCTTAGGATTGGTATATTTAATTTAAGGGTACGACAACTTAAAAAGGTAAGTTTTTAGTTTAGACCTGAATTCTGTTGGACTTGTTATGGATCTTAGTTCCGGAGGGAGTTTATTCCAAGCCTTCGGCCCAGATACTCCGAAAGCGCGATCACCAAACTTAGTATTTGGCTTGCGCATAGGTTCTATCAGTCTGCCTACAGATGCTGATGTTGCTGATCTAAGCGTTGACTGCCTCAGACCAGTGTTTTCCGGGACGCATAGTTCAGAGATGTAGGGTGGGGCCATTTCATTGATGGATTTAAACACCATCCAGCACAGTTTGTACTGGATTCTTTCAGGGCACTTGAGCCAGTGAAGGTTACGAAGGTGTTCTGAAATGTGCGAATATTTTGAAACCCCGGTTATGAGCCGTGCTGCTGCATTAAACACTGATTGAAGTTTGTCAATTTGATATTTTGGAAGGCTGGCATAAATGCCGTTGCAGTAATCGAGACGTGATACTACTTAAGAGTTGATAAGTAGTTTTGTTGCTTCTGAAGGAAGGTTTCTTCGGACAGACTTGAGTTGTCTTAGGTGAAAAAAACCGGTGCTTACAGTCCTATTTATTTGACTTTTAAACGAAAAGTCTGAATCTAACTTGACACCGAGAAGTTTGACTGTTGTTTTTGGGATGATATCGCTGCCGGAAATAGTAATAGGTGAATTGTCTATGAAATGTTGACGTTTGTTTGTGGCTACCCAGAGGAACTCAGTCTTAGATGGATTGAGCTTCAGCTTGTTTGAAGACATCCAACGAGTTATTGCTTCTAGACATTCAGTTATACGGATCTTGAGACTATTGATTTCATTTGGAGCGCAGTAAAAATAAACTTGCTGATCGTCAGCGTAGCAGTGAGACAAGAGATCAAATGACTCGATTATTTTGGCGACATCATTTGTAAAAAGGATGAAGAGAAGTGGACCCAAAACGGATCCCTGGGGTACCCCTGAAGAAAGTGTTGCGAAGTTGGACAATTTATTTCCAACCCTCACGGCTTGTAAGCGATTGGATAAATAGGATACCAGCCAATTTTTTATGTCGGAATTCAAACCAAATGTTTCCTCTAATCTCCTAATGAGGAATTCATGATCAATCGTGTCAAACGCTGCACTCATGTCTAGGAGTATCTATCTGCGAGATAAACTATTTCCGTACTCCCCAATTGTACAAGACCATACATTTAAATACGATATTAATTTTGAATGGATATATTTACTTAAAATTACCCCAAAAGTGGTGCCTATTACGTACTTTATTATATTATATTAAGTAACTTACCTTACACTCCGAAAGCACAAAAAATAAATCATGGAATTTGAACCTTTAAGTAATGTTATTCCTACCTGTTACTCCCATCCCTATGCCTCAACTTTCCCGCTCCGTACTCAGCATACCTCAGGTCCCCGTTACTCCCCGTCCCAAGTCTCAAGCTACTTAAAGTAGGTATAAAATACTTAAGAGTATTTTGTACCTCAGCACGCCTCAGGTCCTCGTCATTCTCCGTCCGCCATTCTCCGTCCGTCCGTCCTCAAATACTCAAAGTAGGTATAAAATACTTGAAAGTATTTTGTACCCTATATTTTTACCAGGTATATTTTGTACCTGTGATTTCTGTACCCAGTAACGGAAAGTACTCCTAGGACCCACCTCTACGTCCGTCAAACTTTGCTTCATCTTTGCTTACAGTATTTTCGAGGAAGTGAAATGGCGGGAAGCATGAGTCGGCCACCTAGCGGCGAGAACACGCATTACACGGTTTGCGAACCCTTTCTTTCTTTCTGGTCTAATGGTAAAGTGAGCGAGAAACAAAAAAAAAGCATCGGTGACGTCACGTCTACGGTTTGTGGTGACGTTTTTAAGCGGAGTTATACGGTATATCTGGGGGAGAAGTTCCCAGATCTGGGGGATTTTGAATATTAAAGGGAGTTTTTTTAAATAAGGCATTTAGGGAATTATGAGAAACGGCATAGTCATCAATTTTGTTCAATTATAGCGGTAAACCTAAGTAAAAATGAATAAATATAGTTAAAAACCCACTCACATATTGATATGTCCCTAGGTATATACATGACTTGAATTCACAGAAAGATCAAAGTAAACACGTGCGCCAGCATTTGTCTCTGTAGTTTCACACGCAGATGGAGGCGGCAGTTCAGATATTATTAGACCTTAAATATTTACTGAATAGTTTCGCCGGTCCCGCAATAAAAAAACTTAGAAATACACATTAAGCTAGCGACCCGGCAATAAAAACCTTCCCCCCGACTATATTGTAATTGTTTGAAGGTCTTTTGTACAAATGTCATTTTAACATATTTCAAAATAATAATAATCTAGCGGTGAGGATGGCGATGCCAGCGCCACGGACTCAGACAACGCACCAAAGTAGTGTAAAGCGGAACCACTTTAGTTCCAGCACCCCACGACAGGCGCACTACGTTCGCCGGATTGCGCAGCTCAACAGATTCCGCAACCAAGTCAACAGTGGATTTTTTGGCACTGGAGAGTGATCATCTCGCCGCCCCGTGCGGCGGTCGCCGAGGCGCTTCCACCTAGGAAGCTGTCCTCTCGGCAGTCACGATCTCGACTAGTTCTCGACAGTTCCCATTCCGCACTCGACAGTCATCATCTTGGGAGTCATCATCCTGCTCTCCCCCTTGGAGCGGCGCCGAGGCTCTGCCGACCAGGAAACTGCCCTAGCAGAAGTTACCGTCTCGCCTCCGCCGAGAAACTTCCTGCTCTCCCCCTTGGAGCGGCGCCGAGGATCTTCCTACCAGGATGCTCTCGCCTCTCAGGAGTCGCTGCCTGCCGACTCCGCCCTTCGGAGCTGTGGCCCAGGCTGTACTAATTCCGCCCTTCGGATCCAACCCAAGTTGCCGCTTGTGTTGTCGGTGATAAGTGCGAACGTGGAGATCCGCGGTTCTAGATAAGAATTATAATCTAAGACTATTATTAAGCCTAGATTAAGACTAACCCTTCTTTATACATTTTTTTTAATAAATTTTAATAGTGTTCGAACTAAGTAACTTCTTTTTTTACTCGTTCCTCCTTTTCTTTAACCCTAGAATGCTAAACATCGCCTGTGAGGCGAAGCAATTTTTTTTTGGAGTGATATCTCCTGATCGCTCACTCGTATCAAAGCATGCGCTCGCGCCAACTCAGTTGAGTGTTGTACGAGCTAGCGCACAGACGTTTTTTGGATTTGCTCGGCTGCGTTGTTGAGATACAGACACGTGTGGCACCTGTGAGGCGAAGTTTAGCATTAAAGGTAATTTTTTTGTACATATATGTTTGTGGTTTTTTTTTTGATTTTTTGCTAAAAATTAAAGTTTGAGTATAATTTTTATAGTTTTATGAAATGGCAACGTCTGAAGCGCAGCTACTTAAATGGCTGGAGGAAATATCGGTAGATGGAAGTGAAGAGGACGACGATTTAGGAGCGGATTTTGATTCAGATGACAGTGTGGATGACCCCAATTACGTCACTGAGTTAGACGATGACTTGCAGAATATTCATGTATCAAATCAAATTCATGTCGATGTACAATCCATACCGACTCATGTTCAGGAAGCTTTAGCCACGGCGCAAAATAGGGAGCAGCCGGCTTGTGAGAATCGGATAATTACGCCATCGGCATCGATTATGAGGGGAAAGAACAAATATATTTGGTCCTCAGAACCTTCTTCGTCACAACAAAAATCGAACAGAATTCCTTCGAGAAACATAGTCCATATTGTGCCAGGCCCAAAAGAAGGCGCCAAGGGCATTGTTGATCCCATGAAATGTTTTGAACTGTTTTTTACTTCGGAGTTGATGGACGAAGTACTTTTGCGGACTAATGAATATATTATACAAACAGCTACCAAGTATAAAATTCAGAATACTACTACATCACAGGTCAGAATAGAAGAGCTTCGTGCGCTTCTTGGCATATTTATCTTGAGCGGAGCGTTGAAAAATAATCACTTGACAACAAATGAGCTGTTTGATCCTACGATTTGTGGATCCCAAAATTTAGCTGCAATGAGCTGTGAACGGTTTGAGTTCCTTGTAAAGTGTCTGCGTTTCGATGATCGTAACACTCGAGACGACAGAAAAAAAACTGATAAGTTTGCGCCTATCCGAAATATTTGGGAAATTTTTATCAAGCAATGTAGAGATCTGTATAAACCAAGCTCATACGTGACAATAGATGAACAACTTTTGGCATTCAGGGGACGATGTCCATTCCGTATGTATATTCCTAATAAGCCGGCCAAATACGGAATAAAGATTGTTTTAGTGTGCGATGTTAGATCAAAATATATGTTTGATGCCTCACCGTATTTGGGAAAAAACCTCGGTACAGCTATAAACGAACCATTAGGCTCTTACTATTGTAAGCTGCTTACAAAGACTATACATGGCACAAATCGTAATTTAACTGCCGATAACTGGTTTACTTCTATACCGCTAGCTGAGCAATTGCTTCGACCACCATACAACCTTACTCTTATTGGAACAATTCGAAATAATAAGCAAGAAATTCCACCAGAGTTCAAACATAATTCATCACGCCCTGTTGGGACATCTCTTTTTGGATTCCACGAAAAGCTCACTCTTGTTAGCTACAAGCCAAAACCTCAAAAGACCGTTCTTTTGCTCTCTACGATGCACGACAAGCCTTCTGTTGACTCCGTTTCCGGTAAGCCGACAATAATTCATTCTTATAACGAAACAAAAGGTGCTGTGGATACTTTTGACCAGATGTGTGGTCACTCAAGCTGTAGCCGTAAAACTAGGCGTTGGCCACTTTGCATGTTCTATGGAATGTTGAATATGGCTCTACTCAATAGCTTTGTAATTTATGTATCCAATTGCGAAGCTTTGAAAATAAAGCCAATGTCAAGAAGAGAATTTCTCAAGATATTAAGCAAGAACCTATGCAGCGACTGGTGCGCCATCCGTTTGGAAGAAAGGCCACGTATGCAGAAAAGAGTCCGTTCTGCAATTCATGACGTGGTTGGTCATAATACTGACACTGATTCAGATGAACCATGCATAAAAAAGGGAAAAAGATCAATGTGTGACTTCTGCCCCCCGAAATTGAGGCGTATGAGTATTTATTTCTGCGCAAAATGCAAGTTAACATACTGCTTAGAACACCGGTCTCCAAACTGTTGCAAATGCGACAAAAAAAAGTAGGTGGAAAAAACCGAAACTTTATTTTGGTCTCAATGAATATTTTTAAGTTGTAAGCTGTGAAATATATTTTTATAGACTTAGTACATCTCAGGTCTATAAGACCCAGAAGTTTTTTTTTTATTTCCAATTGTGAATTTTTTTGATTTTTTTTTTTTTTTTGTAAAAGATCTCTGTATACCACGAAACAAAATATATGATCTTAAAATAAGCTTTTAATATATTTAATGTATTTAAAAAATGAGTTGTGTTATTTTTTTTTTGTTACCCAATATGTAATAAAAGTGTTTTTGTTTTAATATGTTGTATTTTTTTAAAGTAAAATATGTTTTTTTTTTATAAAAGTCGCCTCACAGGCGAAGTTTAGCATTAATGGGCTAAAAAATATGTTTAGTATTCTAGGGTTAACTTGAATAGTATTAATATTAAACTCCCCTTGAGTATAGTGATAACAATATTACCTGAAAAAAATGTACGTACCTTATTTTTGTAAATCCCCTCGCTTAGATAGATGTTGCGCTTGTTTGTAGCTCCTTATCTTACATTCGCGTATATTTTTAATGTTAAAGTACAGTATTTTTTTCGAATCTGGGAAGTTTTCATGACAAATGGGGAGTTTTGGGGCATAAGCTGGGGAATTTATTTTTTCGGCATCACGACTAGCCACATTATTATTTACCGCAGACTAGAAGTTGTTCGAGCCTCGCTTTTCTATGCTTTATTGAGACGTTTATTATTATTATAGATTTGCGAAAATAGACCATATAAAAATATTCCGAAGAATCACAACACTGAGTATCACTGAGTATTGAATCTTGGTTTCAGTAGGTTTCTAGTATCTACCACGTTTATTTGACAGCTGAATGTCAACAAAGATTATCAAGTTAAGTTAACCTCAACTCAAAACCTCTGATAATTGCTAATAATGTTTCAATTCTTTATCAAATTTTCGCAACGCAGAGTTAGATTTTAGTTTCAACGTTCACCGAAATCGATTTATTTTAAAATGTTACAGCCAATAATGCATATTTTGAATGCTAAAAGGGTTGTTTTGGCAAGTGCTTCTCCCAGGAGGCAGGAATTGGCTAAGAATATTGTACTTTTTTAGTTGCTTTTCAAATAATTTGCTTTCTTTTAAAGTAATACGCTTTGAGCCGTAAGATTATACTTCTGAATGTTCCAGAGCATAATAAAGTAATGGTATCTTTAATCTTTAATTTAATTAAAATTTTTATGAATAAAGAAACACCAAAAAAAAGTCATGGCACATGGCTTAATTAGAAGTTAATATTAAAAAAAAACTCTGTTGATTAAATGGGCATAGGTACTGCTGAAAACTCAATTTTAAACTCCCTCTTTCTATTAAATAATGCCTACACAGAAGGAAAGGTTACAGGAGAAGTCTCAATAGCAGGAAAATATTACAAGTCACTGAGAAAACTTAGCTGGTCCCATGGAAATGATTTAACAAATTGTTGTATAATTTGCTCATGCTCACCACTCAAGTATTTTTCAAGGGTTTGAATGTTCTGCTGTGTCCGTCAACATTCGAGGAAGATTTAGATCCTTCATCGTTTAAAAACATTGAAGGATTTGTTGAAGAAACAGCTCTGCAGAAGGTACTGGAGGTGGATAAAAGGCTATCAAGTGGACCCGACAAGGCTGACGTTATAATAGGCGCTGATACTATGGTTACACTGGACGGGAAATTGTTTGGAAAACCTAATGATTCGAAGGATGCATTTAGGATGTTATCAGAGTAAGTATAGGATAAGCTATATTAATACATAAACAAATAAATACTCGCAATAGCTAGAAAACTCGGCTAAATTATCTGATATTGATAAATCAGTCACTTTTCATAGGTTCGAGTACCGAATAGTAGACTTGGACTTCATAATATACAAATCGAAAATTACATTATCCTGTACATAAGTTATCGAGAGGATGGTGAAATACTCCCTAATTGTTATACTACTCCTAACAACTATTTAGTATTATTTTTCTTAGTAAACATAGAACGGAGGTGGGCAAATGATCAATCGCAGGCATCTGCGTCGAAAATCGATTTTCTTAAAAGAGAAGTCAAAGATTCCCGGATTAAAACCTACCAAAATGTCTGTACCTTGTTAAAGTCAGGAAGTCATATTGCTAAATTTATTGTTGAGATGGGTTTAAAGTTTTTTTTAAAGATTCAAGTGTATCTCTATATTGTTTAGGGACATTTAAGGTAAGGGTTTTTCTTTTAATCAAAATTAGGACTAATAATATATCCCTAAATAGTATAAAATAAAGTCGTTATGTGCGTCTGTCTGTTTGTGTGCTTAGTTCCTCTAAACTATGCAACCGATTTTGATAGGGTTTTCACAATCATTTAGAGAATTACTTCCGGAAGAATTATAAATATAATACACACATATTATATTTATAGAAAGTAGAGAAAAGTTTCCGAGAGGCACCGGGGGGTACTCGTAACCTAGTTTATAATATTTTAGAGCCAGTTTTTGGGAACATGTGGACGGGTGTTTCGCAGAATTTGAAAAATTCATCAAATTTCAAATCTGGTTTACAAGTTCTGTGAAGGTTCTATTCGAGTTCTGTTATTATTTCAGTTTAGTGAAGCAACCGGCCAATAATGATATCATAATAGATCTTGAATAGAACATCCACAGAACTTGTAATTCAACTTTGAAATTTGATGAATTGTTGAAATTCTGTGAAATAACCTGTCTTTATCTAGCAGGGGATGAAATCTGCGACACCCGGGTGAGAACCTGATACTTTGGACCACTTGCTCTCTTAGGGTATTCAAGTCCTAAGACCTGACCGAGAAAGAGACGGTTAATATGTTTATACTTACTTTTTAAAAGTTTGTCCATCTCCAGTAATAGAGAATGAATGTAGACAAAATAAAATTTGTTTTCGATGGAAGTGTAATTGCCCCCTGATATCTTATTAGGTATATCAGAAACATAAATCTTATTTGTATTATTAGATCTTTTCGAATGAACCAACCTTCATCTTATTTTCAGGTTAAATGGAAGAGGACATGTTGTATACACCGGAGTTGTGGTGAAAAATGGTCCGAAAATTGTCAAATTCTGTGAGAAGACTAGTGTATTCTTTGGCAATTTAACAACTGAACAAATAAGCGCTTATGTGGCCACAGGGGAACCGCTGTAAGTATCTAACAATAATTAAAAACCATAGGATTACTGCTGATAGCTCGGTTGTAGCTACTCCCTCTTTCTCATACACGCCGCATGTAAAACAAGAGAAGTTTCGAGTTATTTGGAAGCTCCCAGTGGCACAATCAGATTTTTTTTAATGTTTCAAATAAATACCAACTCACCCTACTCGAAAGATCTAATTTTGGGGTACTTACCTACTTCATTTTAAAAAAATGTATGTTTCTAGTTTATGGACACCGGGCGGGTATTTCAGTATACTCAGGAATGTTATCATTTGGCTTATCTAGTCAGGGCTCCTAACAAATAGCAAATTGACTAACTTAAATGTCTAAAAAAGCAACTGAAATACTGGCCCCGTATCTTCGGTTTGGAATGTTTTTTTTTAATAAAACATATTTTTTATTTATTCCAATAATACCACCTTATCCATTCTATGGTCTATTTCATAGAACGAAAGTTGAAATCGATTCAACTTTGGGTTCTATCGCATAGAAAGCCTGTAACTAATCTATTTCACAGAATGAACTAAATTATAACACATTCACACTTGCTCTATTCTATACAAAATAGAATGAAAGTTGTAGTTGCTTCAAAATTGTTTCTATTTCTACTAGGCGTACCATGTAACACCTGTTCTCCCTGATCTATGTCATAGATTTTATGAAATAGAGCATAAAATAGTTGAGATGTGAACACTCAGCCATTAGGAAAGTTTTTTTTTAATTATCCACATTACCTACAAAATACATTTTTTTTCAGAGATAAGGCCGGTGCTTATGGTATTCAAGGCATTGGTGGTACTATGATAGAACGTATAGAGGGAGACTACTTTACAGTGATGGGCCTTCCACTCTATAGGCTTTCCTCTGTACTATTTGACATGTTTTATGAAAAACCCAAAGATTAACGTTGAAAATATTTAAAATTTTTAGAAAATTTTGTTGTATTAAGTTTTGTTTATTTTTTAAGTGAATGTGCCTTTATATTTTTGTTGGCAAATTAAATATTTTAATAGAAAAATATGTATTGTGTTTGAAAAAATAAATCCTTCAAATAATATTGTATCTATGGCCTGCCTACGTACAGCTTGACATTTAACTGCGGCTGATACACAAATATATTTGTGTGATTGACCAACATTTTTTTTTATAGATCAGTTCCAGAAATTTGAAAAACATAATTATAAATTAAAAATATCCAACGTGAAGCCAAAGATTTGAAGCCGGTAATCAGATTAACAGAGATTTTTTGTTTCACAAAATGTATACTAGTGATTCCACTGTTAAAGTTAAGTGTGTCAAGCTGTGCCTACATTATTGCAGATCGACATATTTAACTCTGCAGCCGATTACATCAGTAGGTACTGCAGATTTTGGCATATGAAAAATCTAAGTAGGTATCTTTTTTAAAAGTAGTTTTTCGATTTTTAAGTTCCTCCTTTGGCTGCCTGCATAGTTCAGTGTGTCAAGCTGTAAAAAGCTAATAACACAAGCATATTTATATGTATTTTGAGAAGGTTAATTTCGTAAGTAAGGAATCCGATGTGTCTCTATCCTCTTAACTTGGAAGTTTTGTCTTCAAAAAATGTATATACATAATATGTTTGTGTCATTTTTATTTATATAGATTTTCCTATTTTAACCGAAGCAAATTATGCAACGCGATATCCTTTGTGAGTATGTCCGTCCGCTTGTACGAGCGTGAACTTTTCAAAGTTGAAAATGATAAATGTCTTGATTAAATTGTCAAATTAAAAATACAGACAAGCGATCCTAGGTACTTACCTACCAAGGAGGTTAGTGATAGGTTTTTCAAAATACGAATTGAGTTGTCAGGATTTCTACCCGATAGCAACACAACGGACGTAAATATTTCTTAAACCGAGCGTAAA
The DNA here is from genome assembly GCA_026573805.1 of Hesperophylax magnus. Classification (NCBI taxonomy): domain Eukaryota; kingdom Metazoa; phylum Arthropoda; class Insecta; order Trichoptera; family Limnephilidae; genus Hesperophylax; species Hesperophylax magnus. Next base: position 13,729,695 of record JAIUSX010000121.1, read on the forward strand.
AAGCAACTTAAATATCAGCCCTAACTAATATTTAGTAGGTACCCATTTAAAATATTATATTTTATAAATATGACTTAGAGTTCTTTAAAGACTATTTTTTAAAATATATCTTATATCTAGGTACCGTGTAGTAACTGATAAATGAGCACGTTTTGACTGCAATTTCTTGCCCGAAAAGATTTAGACATTTAAGTTAGTATTTATTTTATATCGATAGTCTTGTCAACAGGCGGAAAGCTGCGTTGCTGATGATAGCCTATAATCCAGTCCAGTAATTTAACAATCCAGAAATTTTGAATAAAATTTTATTTTACGTCCCTGATAACTTTGCAAGAGCGCGTAGACACAAACCATTCATTCTTCCGAGATGTAGAACTAACTTACCATTAGCAATGCCTCTCGGAAGAATGATAGTCCTTCTAAACTCACTAGCCTCTGACATCGACATTGTCCACCTGAGCATTAATAAATTTAAATCGCTAATTAGGCAATTATGATTGTGTATTTTTATAATGTATCTTTGTTATTGGAATTTTTTATTCTGTAAATCTGTCTTTGGGCGTCCAGCACTTCTAGTTCTTTTTTTTAGATTGTTTTTGTGAATATTGCACTATGTTTTACTCACAATAATCGCTAATATCATATTTTTTTAATATTCATAATAATGCAGGTTTTGATGTTTATTACACTTTCATACATTTCTAGCGTCACGTACATACTCACGTCCGGGTGTATATTTTTTGTATATTGAAGGTTCCTTTTAATATAGGTTTCACGTCCGTTCACTCTAATTTAATTGTTACGTCTTTCGTATATTGCTGACTATTCTAATAAAGGTTTCACGTCCATACTGAATAATTTATTCTGGCGTCCGAGTGTATATTATTTGTTTGTTACATGGCGTTTTGAAGGTCGATTTAATTTTTACGTCTTCCGTATATAAGGCCCTTAAGACTCTTGGATTTGTTTTGAGAGTTTCAAAAGGTACATTTAGGCCGTTGTTATGCCCCTTATATTATAAAACCGATTAGGATTACATGACTTATTCTGATATGGGAGATATATTTCACCTTAAAAATAATCAATATAAATATTGTTTATTTTAATTCTTTTATATATCAAGACAAATAGACATCTATAATTTTTGCAATCTTTTGTTTATTTTGAATATCTACTTATGTGAGACTTCTTATTATTTTTACCAATGTATCTTATTTTATTATACTCATTTGTTGTAACATTTTATTTCTTTTCATTGTATTTTGTTTTCTCTATTGTTTTAATTTTGAAGAATTTATAATAACTGCGATACTCAACTATTAAACTAGAATGTAAACGTCTATTAGGTGTAATAAATAAATTAACAAATAAATAAACAACACAAAATATTTCTTACTGTTCTAGTGAAGTTTTCGCATTCATAGTGAATTAATTAATTAATTACAGCATCTCTGGTTGAGAGGTAAGACTCTCGACTCGCAATCCGAAGCCCGTAATCTGACGGTCAAACCCGGCGTGCGCAAATAAATTTTTATTTGTTTGTGTTATTTCACAATTAATACATTAAACATAATATAAAGTGTGTTTGCAGCACGTTCCAGAGTGAAATATACTCTCAGTATCGCCCTGGTGTGAGACCACCATTCCGAATGGAAACGTTATTTCTAAGCTTTAGCCGTGTTTGGTGACCAGATATAAATAGCCAGGTACTTTTCTACATTTCTCTTCCCCATCTTCTTCCCCTCCCCAATACCTTCACCCTAGTACTCAGATTGGGGATGCCACAGTCTCGCTGTTCCAGACAGGAGCGGTTGAGACTCTTGTGCGGTATATAAAAAATTATGTATATATATATGTTTTATTTTTTTGACATCCAGAAACACACCAGACCTGACAACAAACTGTCTATTGATAGTAAGAAGTTTGAATGAATATCTTGTATACAAAAGTACCTACTGGGCGCAGGCGTGCGACTATCATTTTTACAACGATATCCTTAATAAAAATGTATCATTTCATAACGCGCCAGTTCGCTCCATTGCAGAGGGCGGTCGGACCTTTTTAGGTCGGGACATCAATTTACCGTCTACTGTAAACCATCTTACAAAAATGTCCACCCGCGCAGGGTGATTTTTAGTTCTGAGTGCTACGTGGCATCGTTGTAAATGAACTGAATGTTGCCAAATCTAGCGTTTTGCTTCACCAAGGGCTCAAACAATACATAACAATGTATATATTCGCAAACTGACACGGGGACGCAATAATATCGACGTAATGCGTGGACGCAGCACGGCCGTCGTTATGTATACAAAATAATATCTACTCGTGATCAGTCACGAGGATACAATACCATCGACGAAGCACTTCCGTCGTTACGTATTCAATATAATAATATATGTTTTTATATCTAACTTAATTAGTTCAACCTCAAATTGTAATATTTTAATTAATGAGTTAAACTTATTACTATCATTAACTTTAAAATTAAAATATTTATTTATTTTTATTTCTTAACATTTTTAGTGTTACAATTTTCAACATAATATTATGTAATATTTCAATCACTTTTCTGATAAATCAGATGCTTGTGCTTAGGAGAGGACAACTTTGGGGATCGATGGTGAAAGCACGAAATGAAAGGCGTGTCGTGAAGTTCACTGTGTTTATTGAGTCAGTTGCCGAGACGAGGAGATGACGTAGGACAAATGTAGAATACTCCGGTTGCTGCGATGATGTGGTCCAGGCGGTAGTTGGCGACGGCGCGCTGAGACCGGACTCGATGAGTGTCGGGCACTGGAGTGCTGACGAGAAGGCCGAAGGTGCGGCGGACCTTGTAGGCGGTTGAGCGGGAACGGCGTAGACCAGTGAGGATGCTGCGTGTCCTCGTGGTGGTCATGGTGGAGTGGAAGAAGCGCTGGTCAGAGACACTGGAACCAGGGCGCTTGTAATCCGAGTAGCGCTTGCCAGGGACGGCGATCTGGACAAGGCGCTAAGATGATGTCCCGATAGAGTCCATGATGGTACGGGCGAAGCCGGGTAAATTGTCCTTTGCGCGGGTATTCACTCGTTGATTCTCGGCGGACTGATGACTGACTGACTGACTCGCTGCGTCGGGCTTATTTATACTGTTGGGCCGGTGGCAACAACAGGTAGTTAAATGGCAACTAAATCGAAGCCACTCGCTCGGTCTGGCCCTTTCGCGAAGTTTCGACGGCGCGGCAATTATGCCTAGGCGGTAGACTCGAACCTTCTGGCGAGTTCTCGTAATGTAAAAGACGGCCTGTGACGTATTGTCACCTGGTAGACAAGTAGGTGCTTGTAGTACGTAGGTCGATCTGTTTTGATTTCGACTGCGAGTACGTACCTAAGTAGCAAGTAGCAAGTACGTACCTATGTAGCGTCGAGCTGCTTATTATTAATGAATTAATCTTTATTCTTCTCGACGCCACACAACTATATATTTTTACATATATTTATATTGCAAATATTATTACAAAAACTATCAATAACCTTGCAAGAAAATACAATAAAAGTAATAAAAACAGGTTAGTTATAAATAATACCAAGAAATGATAAGCAGAAACATAATATGTGGAGTTTATTAAGCAGAATTGATTTGAAAGTACCTACACGGCGCACACGCTCATGTAATCTATTTAAAGAAAAACACTGTAAAACCAATTCAAATAAAAATGCTTGTCTTAGAAGAATAAGTTCAACATATGTATAATAACATTATCTCTGATTCTATCTTCAATGTAACAAAAATAAATATAAAAACTCAATTTAAAATGTATTAAACGTGTACCAAACTGCATAAAATGTAATTATATTATGTAATGACTAATGGCATATACTATGTAGTATTATGTTATAATAAACCTCTGTTTTAATAATCTCCTGTTATAATAATCTCCAGTTATAATAATCTCATGTTATAATAATCTGCCTCTTGAATAACGTTATATTTTTTACAAAATAAAACCGTACTTTGTTTTAAACCACTTTATATTTATTTAACACAATATTTAGGTTCAATCCAAACCGGTCAACGAAATATAAATTAAAATAAAGTGGTTTAAAGCAAAGTATTTGTTTCATTTTGTATAATGTCAAGCCACAAAGTGTTTGCTTTCTTCGATAAATTTATTATTTTTTAGTTCTTGTAAGTATAGTGTTTAAATTTTTAGATACATAATAGAATAGTATATTGAGGAAATCTGTAATTGGTTTCTCAGTTAGGTAAATTACACATGTATAAATTAACCACATTGTAAACTGTTGATTTCACTGAAATAAAATAAATAACATCAAACAATAAGAAAAGTTATGAGGTGGTATTAGAGAATTTTAAATCGATTTTCTTTGCAATTAAATACATAATAACTTTGTAATAATTTAACAATAACTTTGTAAACACCACTTTTATTTTTTATTCTTTGTGCCGACCGGGTTTCGCTACCACCGAATGTTCTTCTTAAAAAAACAATATGGTTTCGTTCTTCGTTCGATAATGATTTCAATGTAAAATAGTGTGCTCGTGTAAACTCCGCTCATACGAGTTTTGAAAACATAGTGTAGAGATATAATATAAAATAATAAACATCCGATTTGAAGAAAAGTCAATAGGTGTCGCATATTAAATAAAAATTGAAAAATTTATTCAAGACACTATCTAGATAGCATTTAGTTCGAATTGAATCCTTTAATCATACATAAAGATAGCAGCCAATAAAAATATGCGTTAAGAAAATTAAGATTATGTTTTATTTTTATAGTGAATATCTCACAAGAGTCCCAACTGCTCCCGTTTGGAGCCAGTGTGACTATGGCATCCTCAATTGGGGTATATTGTGAGGCTGTAGGTAAGTGGGGAAGGGGAAGAGAAAGGTGGGGAAGTACCTGACTATTCAGATCTAGTTACTAAACACGGCTAAAGCCACTTGGAGCAACGTTTCAATTCTGAATGGTGGTCTTACACCAGGGCGATACTGGGAGTAACTTCCACTCTGTTGGTAATTCTTAGTCGAAGTATATTACAGTAAATATGACCGAATTGGATAGGGACACATTATCTCAGTTGGTAGAGTCACGGCCCGGAAAACCAAAGGTCCTGGGTTCGAGTCCCAAATGTGACAGTGCCTTTTTCAGATTTTTCTGTTCAGATGTTCGATTGAGTAGCGAACCTGTCGGCAAAATGTCAAACGTTCAATATTCGTTTCCAGACATTCTGAGAGATTTTTTGATTCCACAAAAATTTTTGCCATACGATTCTACATGGGGTAAGCATCGTTCTGGCCAATTTTGACGTCAAAACATTGTAGCGTCCGTATATCGGACGCTGTAAGTCGGTGGACGCTACAATGCTATGGAGTTTTTAGGGGTCGGACGTAACAAATGTAGCGGGATATATATATAAATATAAATACGTATATATATATATATTCCATAAAATAACAAAAATAATCTATTTGTCACTAGCGGAATATACTATCAGATACGGAAAACGTCTTGGGGAAACTCGTGCAAGAAAAATATAGGTTACATTCAAACAATGCAAAACTCTATTACTAAGCCTTTGGTGAGCAAAGGTATTTATGCACAAAGAAGAGACATAAGATTATTATATGAGTCAGTTAATGTATTACCTGGTTCGATTGATTGTGATTTAAAATTCTATGCCAAAACCAATTGACGGATTCCACATATAAACAAAAAATACATCACACGTACAACACAAGATTTAGTTAAAATTAAGGTATGTCCATTCCAAAAATTACTAATAAATACGGCCAACGAACATTTACTTATCTTTTGCCTTCTATCTTCTTTCTACATAAATGTTTTTTTTTTTTTTTTTTGGTTTTAGGCATTTCACCCTGAAAAGAGTGCTTTGTGCCGGTAACAGTTAAAGTGGATAAAAAAATTCGGTTAATCTATTGGGAGAATAATAAAACAAATTAATCATTGGACTCATTTAGATCGCTAAAACAAATTAAATGTTGAATTCATTCAGGTTAATAAACTTACATAAAGCTGCATGAACACGAGAATTGTTAAGAGATAAAAGGTATGAAATATTAAGGGGGGACTGGTGTGTGATTTTAATAAGACGGCGGTATATGTTCTTGAAAGATGAATGATTTTTACAGTTAAAGAAAACGTGGTCGAGGGTTTCCTCTTCCATACCGCACTGGCAGACCGGATCATCCAAAACTCTAATTCTAGCCAAGTGGGATGCAATTGAACAGTGACCAATTCTCATTCTCGAAATACATGAAATGAATCGCTTTGACAGTTTTTTACCGTGAAACCATGGCTTAGCAGGGATATGGTTTTGAATTCCAGCATAGAAAGATCCAGTTCTTATTTTGGAGCCTGCCCAATTTTCTTCCCAGGCACGAGTCATGTTGGATTTAAGAATCGGGAAGACATCGGAGATAGGGATTCTAAAATTTAGTGGGATAGTTCCGGAATCTGAACCAGATTTGGCGAGAGAATCGGCCATCTCATTACCCTCTATACCCAAATGGGCAGGGACCCAGGCCAATATCGTCTCAAACCCAGATTCACTTAGAGAATTGAGAAGATTTTTTATTTTACATATAATATTGTCTTCCGGATAACATAGAATATTTGACATAATTTTAGTTAGAGCACTTAGCGAATCAGTACATAGTAAGGCTCGATGAATGTTGAGAACCTGGATTTGATTTAGCGCTTGTTCAATTGCAAAGCATTCAGCTGTAAATATGGAAACTTCTTTCGGTAATTTATAAGTGAGATTGATGTTGAATTCTGGACTATATATCGATGCTCCACATCTTTTATTTTCAAATTTGGAACCATCAGTGTAAAAGATGGAAAATCCAGGGAATTTTGAAGCCACAATGCTTTTAAAACAGTCATCCACATTATGAAATTTATTTGGGGAAGATAAAATATTCTTCCGAAAGTCTGATGTTATTGTGTTCGGCATAAAAGTGATTGCCTTAAATGGAATATTGTATATAGGAAGATTGGGAACTTCTTGAAGATATTGGAGGGAAGATGACAGAGAATTATAGAGATGAAAACTTTTAATTAGGAGAGGAAAACATTTTTTTTCACTCAATCTTTTGTTAGACTTCAAATTAACACTTAGCAGATTAAGACTTTGTTTAATAGGATGATGTGATAACGATAAAGCCTTGAAAATATACTTATTGGCAAGGAATTGCCTTCTGAAATATAATGGAGGCTCCCCACATTCCACCTGAAGCGCGTTAATTGGAGAAGACTTCATAGCTCCAATAATCATTCTGAGGGCTTTTGATTGAATTCTTTCCATTTTCTTATCTAAATATTTAGGGAGGGGGTCAAAAAGGAATGTGCCGTAATCCAAGTGGCTCCGAACTAGGGAATTATACATTAATTTAAGAGTGGTAGGATGAGATCCCCACCATACTCTGGAAACTGCTCGCATCATATTAAGTCCCTTTTCACACTTTGTAGAAATTGTCTGAATGTGTGGAAGCCAGGAAAGTTTATGGTTCAAAAGAAGACCAAGGAATTTGATTTGAGTAGCGGTTTGTAGAGGCACATTATCAAAAGAGATTGAGAAGTGCGGAATTTTTCTTTTGCGCGTGAAAGCTACGACCCTTGTTTTAGATGCCGCCAGATTCATCCCATTTATTGACAACCAGCTTTTAATATATTGTAAAGCCAAATTCATTTCCTTAGCTGCAAGAATAATATTTTTATGTAACAAATATATAAGGATATCATCCGCAAAGTAAAGTCGCTTGATAGAAAAAGGAATTACTGAGTCTAGGTCGCTTATATAAATATTAAACAACAGAGGACTGATAACAGAACCCTGGGGTAAACCTCTCCATAGTTTGCGCCTTAAGCATTTAGAGGAAGACTCAATAATAATGGACCTATCTGTGAGCAAATTAATAATAAATTGGACTAGTTTCGGGGGGATTTGTTTTTTAATTAGCTTTTCTTTCAAAACATTCAGTAAAACATCATCGTAAGCTGATGAAAGGTCAAGGAATGTGGCCAATGTATAAGAATTTAGGGATTGAGAAACTCGGATATCAGTTGTGAACAAACTTAAATTATCCATTGTAGATTTCTTTTTCCGAAAACCATACTGATTTGGTGAGATAATATCTTGACTTTCAACAAACCACTCTAGTCTGTTTTTTATCAAACGCTCCGCTACTTTCATCAAACACGATGAAAGAGCAATAGGCCGATAAGACGAAATTTCAGATGGATTTTTTCCAGGTTTTAAAATGGGAATGATTTTTTGAGTTTTCCAAACATCCGGAATTAGTCCTGTTTCAAACATATTATTAATAAGAGATAAGAAATATTCAACCGCCATATCAGAAAATGATTTAATGAAACTATAAAATATTCCATCGGGACCCGGAGCAGAGTCAGAAAGGGCTCTTATCACTCGTTTCATCTCATCAATGGAGAAAGGAGCATCTAGCCAGTTAGAGTGAGATGGATACGGCTTAATAGAAGGTATTTCTTCACATCCGGCAACTGATGGGGGGGCTATTTTATCCGCAAATCCTATAAGAATTTCTTCTGATATATGTTTGATTCTTGGCGGAGAATACGATGATCCAAATTTTTTTAAGCTAGACCAAACTGAAGACTGGGGAGTTTCCGGAGACAGGTTCTCACAGAACTTCCGCCATCCAGCGCGCTTCTTATTTTTCAAAATTCGTTTGGTTTCTGCCTGGGCTTTTTTAACTGATAAAAAATTTTCTAGTGACATTACGAAAAGAGGAAATTGCTATTTTTCGAGAGTTGACGGAGCGAGTGCATTCCTCGTCCCACCACGGAGTAGAGTGTTTTATTTTAATGTTCGCCTTGCGTTTCGGGATGGATTTTTCTGCTGCATTTATAACCATAGAAGGAAACGTCTCACATTGCATTCTGATGTCTCCCGGGGACGATTTTGTTAAATTAATAAGGTTATCTAGTTCAGAAGAGAAAGTGCTCCAATTCGCATCTTTCGTTCTAAATTTGGGATTATTTTTAACTGGGGGGGGAATAAGTGTTAAATTGATGGTGAAAGCGGATTATAATTGGGAAATGATCACTAGAGAGGGGATCATTTAGGATGTCCCAAGAGCATTTAGATGCTAACGAATACGAACAAAGAGATATATCAACAGCACTTTTCCGTTTTTAGGATGTCCCAAGAGCATTTAGATGCTAACGAATACGAACAAAGAGATATATCAACAGCACTTTTCCGTTGATGAGGGGGGGTGAATCTGGTTGGAGATCCGTCATTTAAAAAACATAGGTTATGGGTATCAATAAAATTTAAAAGATTGCGGCCAGAACGATTTGTTATTTCGCTACCCCAAGAAGGGGAATGTGCATTAAAATCTCCAAGGATCATATAAGGGGAACAAATCTGGCTTAAGATTGGTGTCCATTCAATTTCAATAAAAGTCGTAGAGGGAGGAATATATATTGACAATATTGTGATATCAGATAAGACAGCTGCTATTATCTGGATATCGTCGGAGGGAGTATGAATATTAATTTCTTTAAAAGGGATAGAATTTTGGATTATCAGAGCAGAGCCGCCTTTACCATCCGGTCTGTCGTGTCTGAGACAATAATAACCTGGAATTCTTAAGTGAAAGGAGGGTTTTAACCACGTTTCAGAAATGGCGGCTACTGAAACGTCGTGTTCGTCGAGTAATTGAATTAGGTCAGATTTGTTAGCGAAGAGGCTTCTACTGTTCCACTGAAGGATTTTGTTCAGTTTCGAAGCCATTGGGGAGGCAGGATAATAAAGATTTAATGTAATCGGCAGCGTTGGACGGTACAGTATTGTTGTTTGTAAGGATAGAAATTAAAAGGGTAATTAAAGTGTGTATAAAAGAATTATTATTCATTATTTCGGGGAGAGCAGGAGGGGAAGAATTACCATTAATGGCACACCCATTGGGCGTCTGGGATTTGGCATTCCCATTCGGGCTGGCCAAAATATTATTCAATTGTTTTTTATCAAGGTAAGGTGTATATTTTGGGTTGGGTTTGACTGGATTGAGAATGGTTTCTCTGTGAGAAGATGATGTTGAATTTAAAAAGGTGGTTGTTTGGAAAGGAGCTGAGGACGATGTCATCTCTGCGAATGATTTTTTCGCAGGAGAGATTAACTTTGAGGCCTGGAAGTACGAAATGTTGTCGGTAGCCATTTTATGTTTTATGTTCTTCTGTCTTGTTAATTCCGGACAGGCTAGACTGACCGCGGTATGTGCACCCGAACAGTTAATGCAAATGGGATCATTGGAAGATTTCGGACATTGATCAAATGGGTGAGCTTCTCCGCAATAGTAACAACGTGGGGGGGAGCGGCATACAGATTTCGAATGTCCGAACCGGCAGCAGTTGAAACATTGAATTGTTGGAAATTTATAAACTTCGACGGGAAGCGAGGTATAGTAAATTAACACACGAGACGGTAGGGATTGTCCCTCAAATGTAACAACAACAGACTGGGAAGGTTTCCAGATCGTGTTTCCGTCAGTAGAATCCTTGTAGTTCAGTCGACGTACTTTTAATACTTTTGGGGTTCCGTGAGAATTATTCAAAGCATCAACAATTTCAGCCTCTGGGATCTCCGCGGGAATTCCTCGCACAAGACCCATTCTCGAAAGGTTAAATGTAGGGATGAACGATTTATATTTATGATTTGAGAGCGAGTCAATTTTTTTTACAAATCCATTTGCGGAAGCGGCAGTGTTAAACTCGATAGATAATTTATATCGCCCTTCCGGTTTAATTGAACCGTTAACAATACCAAGGTTATTATTTTTTGAGTCAAATACGAATTTTCCAAAATCTAAAGGATGAATAAGTTTTCCCTGTTCAGTTCTCTGAACATTAACGGTAAATGGACCGGAAGCTGAAGCAGGATAAAGTAATTCAGTACTTTTTGCATTATCGCTAGTTAAAGTACTTGGCTGGATGTTACTATTGGTGTTAAGGTCGTTAGGGGTCGAGGTTTGTTGAACCGGCGGTATAGATTTAACTTTCGATGGAATGTGAAGGCTTTGCGATGGTCGTCGTTTACGAGATGGGAGCGTAATAGAAACCTGGCTCGTATTAGATTCCGAATCAGAAAAATCCAATATCGACCCTGGGTCGGGAGGTCTATCTTCGTCTTCCTCCATTATATAAAAAAAACTTAACTTTTAAAAATTAAACTGAAAAAATAATACGCAGTCTATTTCATTGACTGTACAAACAAAAACGGATTAGCCGTAAGCAGGAATGCAAACAAATAGGTAAACGATAAACAATATTAAATAAAATGTAACAATAATCTCTTATCTGTACGCAGCGCAGGAACGGGCGAACGGCACTCAGCAATAGTAAGGTACACACAACCACTGTTGACCGCGGCTCGAATCGGACTGTACATAAATGTTAATGTTCGTTTGTTCAAAATCTTAAATCTCCGAAAGACCTTCACCGATTGCTTTGAAATTTTGATACATTCATGCATCCAAATATGCATGTGTTTTTATACACCTATATTACATAGATGTCACCTGTGACAGATAGAAACATGCTTTTTAAAAAACAGTGCCATCTGTTGGACGTAAAAGCAACACGTGCTATTGTTCCTCTATCTGCACAGACAGACAGAGCCACAGCGATGCGTGGCGGGGTACAGCTAGTATTTAATAAAATGCCATTGGATGTAAAAAGGGAATCAACCTGCACAACTGAACGAAAATAAAGCTAAAAAAAATGGTTTGTCGATCAAGATTTTTTATATTGATTTTTTTTACAAATATATTAGTATCCATTAATTGTATGCATGTTATTGTATAAATATGCCTATGAGAGTGTTTAAGTATGTTGTGTGCCTTGGAGTGTGTACATGCCCATGAGTACATTTACTGTCTATGTATTTTAATCATTTGAAATCTATTTTCTATATTGTGGCTTCTCGCTATATGTGTGCTTTAGTATTATAATTAATATTTTGAACATGACCAGCTGACAAACTGCTTTGGCAGTTTAGCGGGTGCTTATAATGATTAAATTACAAAAAGGTTTTTCCATAGAAGAGCACCACACGGGAGCCCCTGATGAAAAAAATTCCCTCAGGACCTATGTCATCTTTGGCGATGCTGTGTGGAGGGTTTTTTTAGAGAAAGGAAGTAGAGAAAGTTCTGGGAAGGGAAAAGGTATTATGGGTGGGGGTCAATGTGTCAACGGTACAAGGCGATGGATCGAGAAAGAGTCTGGCTGGAGAAGTCAAAAGGTCTTCCTCAATCAGTCTCTCCCGAACCGACCCTCCACACAGTAGCTGGGCAGACGCATCCTCCGCCTAGACCAAGACAACACCCCATGAACCCGGGCACCCCTTCTAAGTCACCAAAGCGAAACACTCGGGGTGACCTATGGCAGGGGTGTCGGTCATCCAATAAATCGATCCTGGGGCGGCGGTACCCATACCCGCCTCTCAAATTGATATATAGATATGTGTGTGTGTGTGTGTGCATCTATGTTCACCACTCACTTACCTACCAAAACTCATAATTTCGAACGCGATTTGTTGGATTTATTGCGTAGGAAATTGTTTTCGTGTTGTGAATTTGTCTTATAGATTACGGTGATTTTGACGGTACATGGTAATATTGACGGTCAACACCTTGCCCGACAAAATTATTGACGGGCAAGACAATATTAGTTCGGCATTGGGAAATAAATTGAAGATAATTTATCTTGCTCGTTAATGACATAACTTTTTTGTTACATAGTTTTTACATCAGTCTTGGAAACTAGTGGATAGTAAATTAATTTAATTCAAGAGTATATTGAATCCGGTTTGTATTTCGCGTGGATGACTCCTCGGACGTGTTTGACATTTTTAAACGTAAAGTTTCGCACTTGCTTCGACATTATTAGCTTGAATTAAAGAATTTCACGGAAAGGTGACTGAATTTATTTGCGAAGTTCATTCAAAGGCTATCTTGACAAATACCTTCTATTATTTGATCAAGATTTTCCTTGAAACTCTATTGCTAAATACATATTCCGCTATTTCTAATAGTTCTAGGTAAGTAGGTACCCATTTAACTAAATACGAAGAATTTCGTTTGTAGCCATGTAGGTACAGACAAATCATTTTAAAGAGGACAATTTTGTATTTGTGCATACCGAACTTCTAGTTTGGAACACCCGCCCTCAATCCCCTCTTCCCCCAAAAATGCTCAAAGTGGGGTTCAATCAATTCCATTTTAATTTAGACTCGCGATTTAATCAGCGTTCTTTTATTTTTGTTATTTGTTTTTGGGGTGTTATGCCGTGTTGCGGTAACTCCTTATTTAGCCAACGTTTCGGACAACATTGCAGTGTTATCGATGATGGATACTGCAATGTTGTCCGAAACGTTGGCTAAAGAAGGAGTTAGCGCAACACGGCATAACACCGCAAAAACAAATAACAAAAACACTTTTGGCCTTGAAAATCTTAAATCATATTTGAGCGTTCTTTTATTTTTGTTTTATTCTTCAGCTTCCTAACAAAAATATAATTATCATTAAATTTGATCGATGACGTTACAATATACATAGATGCGCTGTAGAAATCTCTAAGTAGCAAGCAAAAAGTACGTCAATTGTAATGGTATTTCGTAGTTTTATTGCAAAAATTATCACGCGTCGCGTAATGCCGTGTTATCTCTAAGTAAGTTGCCTTAAAAAATGGCCTCGCGTGTAATGCGAAAGTGTTTTAATTACTACACTAGTAAAAGCCAAGAAATAACATTTCTTTTGCAAATTCACGAAAATTATACCGGAATCCCAAACCATACCGGACCAATTGGAACCAATATCGGTACGCACAAACACATTCAAACTTGGCTTTACCAATATATTTTTTGAACTTTGTGGCGTAAAACGAGCGTTAATATTTGTTTAAAATATCTGTTTTTTTATTCAAATGTTGATCTTTTCCTAGTAGGTCACAAGGCACAACATTTTAGACAGGTAGGTATCTACTCACGGTGTCAGTTTAAGTGTCAAAATAGACCAAAATTGCGATTAGTACAAATATTACTTTGATTTTATGTTGATAATTAATTATTGTTGTTACTTCCATTCGAATTAGAGTGCTTCCGGACCCGGAGTGAAGGAATCCGAAACGCCATTACATCACGGCACAAAAGAGCGGGAAAAGCGACAGCGGATGTCCGATCATTTTGAATATAGAACACAAAAACTTTCAGCGGGGGGGATTCCGTCGGATGTCATAACCCTTGCAGCTAATTAGATGTTCACTGGCGCAATCTAGTTACAGCTTGACATGCTTAACTTTACAGACTTTATTTTGAATAGTTAGGTACAAATAAATCTATGAGTTTAAAAATAGTTCGTTCGGATGACTTTGTGGTTGAAGCCTTAGGCCTTAGACACATTACTCTATATTATGCGCGCATAAATTGGGTGTGGCATGTACATATTATATGTTGGGCTGACACACTACGCTATAATACACACTCATTATTATACTCCTGATCAGCTTACCTTAAACATTGTATGAATGTAAATAAAAGCCTGAATAAATAAATAAAGAATCTTCCTCAGGAGAGGGGGTCAGATCGCCATGCTCAAACTTTATACAACTCTTGTTAGAAGCCACTTAGAATACAACTCCTCTATATGGAACCAGTCCTACAACAGCCATACGAATTCCATTGAGAGGATCCAACGAAAATTTCTCCATTAAATTTAAATTAGGAATTCCTGCGTTAAAAGATAGACGAATACTTAATGATTTAATTTTTTTATTTAAAATATACAGTAACTGGTTTGACTCCCCTGAACTAGTCTCGCTGATAAATTATCATGTACCTAGTAGACCAACTCGATTCATATCGCCATATTATCGTAACAATATAACCACTAAAGGAAGTCTGTTATTATATAAAAGTAGTAAAAAGAAATACTTTTTAAGTATGCAAGAAGAGTAATTAATCATACATTATTGTTACTTTGATAATCATTTATGTTTGGCATAGTTGACAAATAATTCTTCTAAGTCATTATTAACGATATTTTAATTATTGGAGACAATATTAGCGATTCCTAAACGAAAATCAGAAAAAGATAGGTCACATCTAGGACTCGAACCCAGGACCCTTGCCTTGCCTGGTGCACTGCTCTACCAACTGAGCTAATGTGACCCTATCTCCTTCGGTCATATTTACCTGTATCATACTTTAAATAAGAACTACCAACATTGTCTTCATTTTTTCTCACCGCACATTTTTATTGGCAACTATCATTATGTATGATCGCGAGATAAATTTTTGCACAATAAGTTATTCCAAAAAATAAATAACAATATTTTGTTTTTCTTACCTTTTGTAGCTCTTTTTTTTATTATTTATTCTTTATAATTAACGTTATACCTTATAACTTGTACTTTTTAACTATATTTTTTATATTTATGTTAATCGTGCCGTTTGTATTTAAATAAATAAATAGCACATCATCTTTTTAGGTGTGACAGGTCTGTATGGCATTGTACGCGAGCAATATGGAGTTATATAAAACGCCTTGAACTTATAGCGTAATATGTATTGTGGTGTCACTAGAGTTGAATTTATCGAAACCGAAAAATTGAGTAGGCATTTATAAAAAATAGTACCTACCTACAATCTTTCGTTAGTTTCTCTTTTCGTCGCCTGCGAAGCTAGTGTGTAATGCTCTAGAACGGGTTTATATCACAGATCACAGTAATTACCGTATACACAAGGGTCATCGATATTAAACGCAGTGTGGTCCCTCGGGAAGTCAGGAAGTCCGGAAGAGGAAGAGGCGACACGGGCAATGGCCACAGGGCTATCGGGCCGAGCCCCCCTTTGTGTTGTCTTGTTCCTTGTTCCGCTCCGTATTAACTATTAACACGGGGATATTATTACCGCCATGTTAATGCAACTAGAACAATCAAAACACAGAGCATGGTACTTTTTGGGTTCATTTTGGGATATAACTACCAGACAGTGTAACCGGACAACTCATGAGAGTGGCGACTCAACACACTTTAACACTCTCTTGAAAAGTTTTTAGTTTTCGGATACGTACTGATTCACGTATCATCTATAAGTATAATATTTACAAGTACGAGATATGAGTAAAATATTATTAATAAAGGTTTTATGAGCATTTAATAAAATTATCACTCTTTAACCGCATCCCTATTAGATACTATTATTTCAAGTTAGAATTACGAATGCGTTATTCAAATTCAAATAAACTGTGTCCTCTGCGTGAAAAATCCTATTTAATTTGATTTTAATGAGATTTGGAAATTCCCACAAATTCTCCGACTTTCTGACAGCATCTTTGAGAAAGCAGTCCATAATGGAGTTTTCATGTTCAAAAACGAAATCCGCGTGGAAGCAATAAATTACATTAGCAATTATATATTTGACCACTTTTCATAACGTAATTATTTGTGTTGATTATAATATTGATCGATTATGCCCATCACTAATTTTCACCTACTTCAAAACCCAACCGCTAGTCGGCGCGCCGACAACGAAACACTTTAACGTTGTATCCGTTTGTTTTTCTTCTAACTTTTAATTGAGGTCATTAAGTTCAGCGTACATATATTATTATATTTATGTACCTCTCCAAAAATAAACTACAGCTTAAAACTTTTGAACTTGGAACACCTTTTTCCAACTGTCGGGTTTCATTTGTTTTTTTCTTCTGTAGACAAAAACACTTTTTTGTGATGGTTTTACAACTTCGTAGGAAGGCGAGTCAAGGAGGGTGTAAAGTATAAAGACAAAGCTTTTTTAGCTTTAACCCGTCTCAGTGAAGATTATCCCGTTCAGTTAGTCGATGGAAGCTTGTCTGAAATAATCATTATGTTTTAAAAGGGGTGTGAAAGGCTTTATGTTAGCGTAATTAATTACGACAGCGGATAAAAATATCAACTTTGTGATCAGATGAAGTAAATGGGATTAGAACAGAAATGTTAAAATCCGGATAAAATAATCATTATTTTTTAAAATTAATAGGTACTAACAAAGGGCGCATATAAAGGGGAGGGGTATAAATGGGGTTTTGGGATGGAACCCTCTAAACATCCTCAGTATTACGTAGGAAAAAAAAAGATTAGTACTCGGTGATTACCTTCCTGGAAAATTCAACAATATTATTTGCACCGTCTCTCTATCAATGTGATGTAAATAAGGTGTGGTAACTACTAACCACAACTTGTTTACATCAAATTGATAAAGCTCTACAGGTTCCAAAAAACTTTCTAATACAATTTCCGACCCCTCCCCCTTCTCCCTTGCCCCGCAGGATCGAACCCCACCCCTAATAATGAATTAATCAATTACTAATTTCTATCATTGTTTTATCATTTAATACACATATTTAATTATAATGGAAAATAATATTTTGCCCAAGAAAAATCATTGGATATTATAATTGTAGGATTCGTGAAGCTGAAAGTATTTATTAAGGCGAAGCTTAGTGCCAAATCACTATTTTGATTAATCTTTATAACGAATTGGTGTACATTATGAAAACCAAAAAATAAGCTTTAGTTAAATTGAAGATTTTCCTATCGCTTTGCTTGAGTAGAATACAAATAAATAAATAAATTACTCAATAAAATATATAAATGCAAACTACTACAAAAAATATTTTCAATAGAAATGTATGAACGCATAAAGGAAACAACTTTTTAAAAATACAGTTTTATAGCTAAGATCTAAGTCTAGAACGTTTCTAGACTCCGTTTGTCAAGCGATTTTAATGCCTATTACCTACGATATAAGGTATACCAAGGATATACACATATTATGTAATAGACGATAAGAAATTAACCTTTTGAATTAGCACTGTTAGTAAACATTTTATTACATCTGACAAAAATTTAAACAAATTTCACATAAATAGTTATGTAATTTTAAAATATAGATATTTTGGTACCTATTTTATCGCTTGTTTGAATATTTTCCTCAGAATCAGCTATAATTTTAAAAATCAAAGCTAATCTAAGTTCTAGGGTGCGTTCCACCCTATGGTTCCACCGGAGTTTCAGACACCGATACACAATGACTAAATAAAATTCCTTCTATTCAATGCCGAGACACAACTGAATTTATTAAAACGATGTTTTAAATTAAGATAAAAGAAGATTCAATTCTATCGTTTTAGGTCATATATTAATTTTGAATTTAATTATTTCCTTAAAATCCTTTAAAAAACAATGCCGTCCTTCCTCCGTATTTTTATATCGCTACGCTTCGCCTTTTTATTTGAAGCGATGAAAGAAGCAAGGTTAAATATAGAAAACAACGATTGTCTTTGAAAACAGTGAATACTTAATACGGAAGCTGCAAGTGCCTCGATGGACCACACAGGAGCAAAGGGTTAAAGTTGAAAGAGCGAAAGAGGATGTGCGGGAAGACCTTTTATGACCTACCGAGAGAATATTATTATGGGGGTTCAGCCATTGGCAACGACTGGACTAGGAGAGTCCTAAAAAAGAATCAAGTCCGTAATGGAACCAATGTCCATACATGTACTAGTTTTATTTCTTTTTGTGAAAACAAATATTTCGGCATTTTTGTCGTGTTATTGTATTGGTTATTGGTGGTTTAAACTAATTTCACCAATTTTGGTTATCTTGAAACATTATGGATGTTAAAATATCTCTTAGGGTCTGTTGTTTCAGAAAATTTGAACAATTCAACAAATTTCGAGGTAAATTTAAAAATTCTGTGGAAGTTCCATTCAAGTTCTGTTATGTTTTCAGTTATGTGAAACAACTTGCCCGCAATGATATCGTACCAGAATTTTAACAGAACATGAATTTTAACATTGAAATTTGATGAATTTTTAAAATTTCAAAGTTAATATTCAAGTTCTGTGAAAGTCCTATTCAACTTCTGTTAGTATCCAAGTACTAACTGTGAAACAACCAGCCCATATGAACAATAACAGAACTTAAATGGAACATTCACTCAATTTGAATTTTAACTTTGAAATTTGATAAATTGCTCAAATTCTGTGAAACAGCCCGTCCTTAGATATCTTGTTTGATTATCTTAAAAATGATTTTAAGAGAAAACAGAATAAAATTAAGAAAGGTGAAATAAAACAACCCCAGCCTAAACGAACATGACCTACTATTTTATTACTATTTATCACTGTTATATTTTGTCACTATTTTGTTTTATCATCATCAAGAACATAAATTATTATCAAAGGTTTTAAAATTATATTAAAATAATGTTTGTGTGTTTGAACTCGCTACGGTTTACAAAAAATAACTCACTCTGATCTTCTGCAAAGCAAAGAGCTTGTTTAATAATTTTTACAAACCCTACTGCATTTTTATAAAATATTTCCTGAATCTACCCAATCACCCATCCTATGTTCCATCAACCTCCGACAGCAAAGTTCATATTATCTACTTCAATGAGGGATTACTGAAATTCGATAATGGTTTTCTCGTCACGGTCTTATCAAGAGACTAATAAAAATACAGTAAACCTTTTCTTTAAATTATGTTGTACATAGTAGATTGTACTACTGCAATAGCTAACTTGTATAATATAAGACCTGCTGGATGTAAATATAATTTTATTTGGGTTTCGTTATTATAGTATTCGATGGCAGTACCCACCTACCGAATTATTGCATTCTGGTAGTCTAGTTACAATTTTTGATTATATCGAGGTTAAGTCGTTTTTGTTTCTATGAAGGCCAATCTTGTGTCTTCTAAATCGATGGGGTTCCGCATGATACTGTTTTTTAATGACAGGGATGGCTCGTGTCTACAAAAAATAAACCAAGTATTAATTAGTTTACTGCCGGTATTAAACAATGCTTCCTGTTTGGAACGATTTGTCAAATTATGTTGGTACCACTGACCAATAGTATTCTTTAACAGTATAAAATAACGAGAACAAGCAGATCTTTATGTTTAGTAAATCGATGTTGATTACGTCTTATACTAATTTGGCTTATTTTATCACTATTTTTTTAATGACAAACTAATGTTTACAAGACAAGGTTTTTATGCACAGCACAAAGGATAATAAATTATTATAAGCAATAATTAGTCGCCTGTAATATCAATATAAATTGAAAATATCTCCCGAGTAAAAATAAATGCCGCCGACGGGAATTGAACCCGCGCCTTCTGATGCCCGGTCAGACGCTCTGGACCACTGAGCCACGTCGGCTTATTTCCAACACGCCAAATAATTCAATACTAGTACTTCAATCAATAATTATTGCTTATTATATTTTTCTGATCGGACATCAGAAGGCGCGGGTTAAATTCCCGTCGGCGGCATTTATTTTTACTCAGGAGATATTTTCAATTTGTATTTATATTACAGGCGACTAATTATTGCTTATAATAATTTATTATTTTATCACGTATCTCTTTTTTAGAAAATACTCATTCAAAAACGCACAAACTAATTGAAATTCAATGCAATGAGTATGAGTACGAGATATGAGTATAATATTTTTAATGCCAATACAGGTTTTATGAGAATTTAATAATATTGTCACTCTTTAAACGCATCCCTATTAGATACTATTATTTCATGTTATGAATTCAAATAAACTGGTGACCGGATAAATCATCAAAATGAAAATTCATCACATTTTTAAAAAGTTATATAAAGTCATGGAAAGTGAAGAAACAAAATATTTATTAACTGGGTTAAGTAGGTTAGGTTAGGTTTAAATTTTTTTTTTCATCGTTTCTAATGACTTTATATCACTTTTTAAAGGTGTGTTGAATTGTCGATGTGTTGATTTATCATGGAACCAAATAAACTATGTCCTCTGCTGCGAACTGCTTATAAATTTCTCTAATAGACAATGAACAATGATAATCTCAAATGACCTCCCAATAAGTGTGGTCCCATTGATCCAGTATCAGGTCCAGTATCTTTAGAATCTGCATGTACAGAATGTAAATACATTGTAATATATGTCTATTAGCAGCATCACGTTCGTTGATCAACTAGATCTAGTTTTGTATTAGTGATCGACGAACCGTTGGATGCAATCTGTCAGCCATAAGTTGATAATAGTTCGTCTAGTCCAGAGGTCGGCAAAGTGCGGCTCCGGAGCCGCATGCGGCTCTTTAGCCTCTTAAGTGCGGCTCCCGCGCAAAAGTTCACGGACAGGCGCGCAAGACGCGCCGATGGTATCGGCGGGTGATGACTGCGGGGTGCGCGGTGCGAGGGAGACTCTTCTCGCGTTTCAATAAGTCTGGTTGGCGTTGGATAGCAATTTATTTTATATATGTATATGATAATAATTTATATTATAATGATATTTATTTAGTGTTGGTAGCGGAAAAAAATATATTATAATATGATAGTTATTTAGTATTAGTGACGGAAAAAAATATTTATGGGATTTTTTATAGGTCCCCATTTCACATGGCTACCAAAAAGAAGCAAAGAAAAACGGAAGATAAAAACCGTGAATTTAGAGTCGAGTGGATCGAGACTTTTGCGTTTATTCAAAACTTAGATGGCCTTCCGACATGTCTTATTTGTAAGGAAAAATTGGCGCATAACAAGAAGTCAAATTTGGAGAGACACTTTAAAAATAAACACACTTCATTTAGCAATAAATATCCTGTCGGTAATGCGAGGAAGAAAGCAGTTGAGGAACTCTAGAAGACTCAAGAGACATCAACTTCTATATTTAACAACTGGATGCAATCTTTCAGTAATGTTAATATGGCAAGTTTTGTTGTTAGTCAAGAGATTGCTAAGAGAGGGAAACCGTACACAGACGGCGAATACATTAAAAGTTGTTTTGTAAAGGCATCCGAAGAACTATTTCGGGATTTTAAGAACAAGGCAGAAATTTAAAAAAAATTAAAGAGTTACCGTTGTCTGCCAAAACAATGAAAGATAGAATACTTAAAATGTCTTCGAATATAACCATCCAGCAAATCGAAGATCTAAAATTGGTTTCGGCTTTATCAATAGCAGTTGACTAGTCTTGTGACATAAATGATACAGCGCAAATTTTGCTTTTTGTAAGATTTATTTCTCATACAGGTCCTAAAGAAGAACTTTTAGGATTATTGCCACTCAAAGGTCAGACGCGTGGGGAGGATATCGCAAACGCTGTAATTGGATGTATGGATAAACATCAAATTTCTCTCGAAAAAATTGTGTCGATTTCAACAGACGGGGCCAAAAGTATGACCGGCCACAGAAAGGGGTTTGTTGCTCTTTTGAAAGAAAAAATTAATCACGAGATACTTGCTTACCATTGCATCATTCATCAAGAAGCGCTTTGTGCGCAGAAATTTCCAAAAGAAAAGTTATGGAATTGGTGTTTACGATTGTTAACTCCATTTTAGCTAAAGCTCTTAATCATCGCCAATTCAAAGAATTTTTAGTTGAAATGGAGAGTGAGTACGGTGATCTTCTGCTTCATAACAAGGTACGTTGGTTATCAAGAGGGAACGTTTTAAAGCGTTTCGAATCGCTTTTTCAAGAAATCAAAGCATTTCTCCTCGAGAAGGGTGTTAACTATCCAGAACTAACAGACGATAAGTGGATTCAAAACTTTTATTTCATGGTAGACGTTACGTCTCATCTAAATCAACTTAATCATAAACTACAAGGGAAAGGAAATACAATTTTTTCGATGTTAGAAGAAGTCGTTTTATTTGAAAACAAATTATCCCCCTTTGCTGAAGATTTTGCAAGGGAAACATTGTTTCACTTTCCGAGTCTGCTGAAGCATCGCCAAGAAAATATTTTTTTCATTGACAAGCACTACTTCAAAACAACCATCTTAAATATGAGGGAAGCATTTCGCAGCAGGTTTCAGGAATTTAAAAACAGCAGAGCGACCTTAGCATTCGTCAAACATCCTCTTAATGCTTCGATAACAGATTTGAATTTTTCTCCTTTTGGCATTGACGTTGGTAACTTTGAAATACAATTGCTGGATTTAAAAATTAAGGAATTATGGAGCTCTAAATTTGAACGTCTTTGTGTTGATTTAGAAATACTGGAGAAGAAAAAATGTGAGCTTAGTTCACAACACAAGTGGTCTACCTTGAAAGACCTAGAGAAGGAAGACATGATCATATTCAACGCTTGGAATAGTATTCCCAACTGTTATGACCAGCTGAAAAAACTCGCTTTTTCTGTACTATCCGTTTTTAGTTCTACATATTTATGAGAACAATCTTTTTCAAGCATGAACTTTATCAAAAGTAAACTGAGAAGTCGTCTTATTGATGACAACCTGGAATCGTGCCTAAAATTAAGAACAACAACATAGAAACCTGACTTACTCAAACTTTCGAAGGAGATGCAAGGGCATGGTTCGCATTAAGTACTTATTATGATTGTCATTGTCATGGTTTAATATATATTATTTTTAATCTGTTTTTTTAATTTTTCTTTGTACAATATTTTACGTTACTTAAATCTTACAAAACTGATCAATCAGTTTGATTGTAAGAAATTTCTCATTTTTCCTGTTTATTTGTTTGTAATAAAATAATTATATCTCAACTTAATATTTTAAAAGGTAATAAATACATCATAATTACGTAATAGTGTAATACTTAATATTAAAATATTTAACTAATTCTTATAATGCTTTTGATCATAATATTCATAATGTACGATAGTAATTATATTATTTTTAACAATGGTTAACAGATCTCGGCGTTTGTCCATAATATTATTGGTTTTGAATATTATTTGTTTTTCACAGATCTAGGTATTTGTTATAGTTCTAGATATTTGTTTTCATGTTCCACGGAGGTAGAATGACCTAACTTTTGTTTTGATTTTTGAATGAGATGCCTCATTATGGATTCCTTAATAATATATTATTTTTTTATCAACGAATAAAATGTTTATTAAATATGATATAAAGTTTTATTCAGTGTAGGTACCCGTAATTTAATAAAGTGCTGAAATTATAATAAATGTTTGCTAAATCAAAAAAACAGAATTGGCTCTTATTTTTTTTTAAATCGTTGTAATGTACATATTTGGCTCTTTGGCAAATAAGTTTGCCGACCTCTGGTCTAGACTATGGTTAGTAATTGGATAGATCATTGTAGAAATATATTATATATTTGTATGTACAGCGTCCTTGAGGTGATTTTTCATAAAAACCAGCTCTATACAAATCATTAAAATATTATTATTATTAAATTAATAATGAACATCAGTCGTTGATCTTGTGGTCTCTGCTCCTAAATTCTGTGGTGTAATGAACGTGTGGTGACCGCCAGAGTTTGGTATGGTCTTACCGCTTAGAGCTCCATTTTAACCTCTCATTCTGTTACATGCATAGTTTATGAGTAAAAGAGAGAAGTAACATCGGGGCTACAAGCGGTACGCCTGCTCTGCACATGTGCCGCGATGGAACACGCCCGTGGCCGGATACGGAACATATTGTTTTTTAATTTGTTTGGGTCATTATGAGCTCGGGTAATCGGTAAGGGCTATTTTTCTTTGTCATTTTAATGCTCCTCTTCGTATGGTAAAACGTGGATATTCTGTGTGTGTTTTGAGTAACTTACATATGAACATCTTTGATATGAAAGCTTTTATTTTGCCAGAAACATCATAGAATTTGTCAATGGCCTTACTCTACACGTATTTTTTCATGTTCACTTTTTTCAGAACGATATCGGCAGTTCTTGTACTATCTCCCTATTAAGGCGAAGCTTAATGCCAAATCACTATTTTGATTAAATTTTATAACAAATCGGTGTACATTATGAAAACCAAAAAAATTTCTTTAGATAAATTGAAGGTTTTCCCATCGTTTCGCTTGAGTAGAATACAAATAAAAAAATAAATTACTCAATAAAATATATAAGTGTAAACTACTAAAAAAAATATTTTTTCAATTGAAATGTATGAACGCGTAAAGGAAACAACTTTAAAAATACAATATTATAGCTAAGATTATCTGTAACAGTTTCATTTGTTTAACTTTTTTGCTTTCTTATAAAATTATTTACAAATTAAATAAAAACAAGTTTTGTGCTTGAAATCGAACGTTTCCAGACGCCGTTTTTCAAACGATTTTAATATAAGGTATACCAAGAATATGCACATTTTTGGCTTGTAGCTTCCTCTGATTACTAACCCCGGCATTTTTTGTTAACGTTTTTCACCATCTAACTTATGAAGATGTCAGTATTTTTTTAACCATGTTTTCAAATTAGAATAAAATTTTCATGCTTTATTTTATTGAGCTCCGAATAATTTTAAGCCAGATGACGTCATCATAGTTGGCAATCTCTCAGCAATGCCTCATCATAGGCGCCGATATTGGGTTCGAATGACGTCAGGGGTGTTTCAATTTCTAGTTTTTTTTAATCAGTTTATTGAGCCTCATTATATAGCCGCCCCGCGGGTGTATAGACAACATTTCAGACTTGTAGGTAGAAACGACGAATGCTCGCTTTGCTGGTAAAAGGTATCCTATTTATCCAATCGATTACAAGCCGTGAGGGCTGGAAATAAATTATCCAACTTCGCAACACTTTCTTCAGGGATACCCCACGGATCCGTTTTGGGTCCACTTCTCTTCATTCTTTTTACAAATTATGTCGCCAAAATAATCGAGTCATTTGATCTCTTGTCTCACTGCTACGCTGACGATCAGCAAGTTTATTTTTAATGCGCTCCAAATGAAATCAATAGTCTCAAGATCCGTATAACTGAATGTCTAGAAGCAATAACTCGTTGGATGTCTTTAAACAAGCTGAAGCTCAATCCATCTAAGACTGAGTTTCTCTGGGCAGCCACAAACAAACGTCAACATTTCATAGACGATTCAACTATTACTATTTCGGCAGCGATATCATCCCAAAAACAACAGTCAAACTTCTCGGTGTCAATTTAGATTCAGACTTTTCGTTTAAAAGTCAAATAAATAGGACTGTAAGCACCTGTTTTTTTCACCTAAGACAACTCAAGTCGAAGAAACCTTCCTACAGAAGTAACAAAACTACTTATCAACTCTTACGTAGTCTCACGTCTCGATTACTGCAACGGCATTTATGCCAGCTTTCCAAAATATCAAATTGACAAACTTCAATCAGTGTTTAATGCAGCAGCATGGCTCATAACCGTGGTTTCAAAATATTCGCATATTTCAGAACACCTTCATATCCTTCACTGGCTCAAGTGCCCTGAAAGAATCCAGTACAAATTGTGCTGGAGGGTGTTTAAATCCATCAATGAAATGACCCCACCCTACATCTCTGAACTATGCGTCCCGGAAAACACTGGTCTGAGGCAGTCAACTCTTAGATCAGCAACATCATCAGCTGTAGGCAGACTGATATAACCTAAGCGCAAGCCAAATACTAAGTTTGGTGATCGCGCTTTCGGAGTATCTGGGACGAAGGCTTGGAATAAACTCCCTCCGGAACTAAGATCCATAACAAGTCCAACAAAATTCAGGTCTAAACTAAAAACTTACCTTTTTAAGCTGTCATACCCTTAAATTAAATATACCATTCCTAAGAGAAAGTCCTGTTATATTAAATTTTCCAATTATGTCCTCAATCCTGTATCTAAATTTCGCTAATAAACAATTAGAAAATGTTAATTAATTGTTAATCTCAAGTGACCTACCGGGTAATATTGTACTGTATATTATCTCCGTAAATAGTTAGTAATAACATAAGTTTGTACAGCGCCCTTGAGGTGATTTTGCACAAAAACGGCGCTTTACAAGTCATCCAATTATTATTATTATTATCGTTGCGTCTAGAGTGCCCGCTACAATGCGTTTTGCATTGGCGATCGTTTCAGAATATTCTCGTAGCATCGCTACATTTCTATGTGCTTTTGCCTGTCCATAGTTCGTGATAGAAATGAATTTGAGAACAGAATATAATTTCAGTTCTCAAATTCATTTATATCACGAACTATTTGCTTTCGCCTGTTATAGTTCGTGATAGAAATGAATTTGAGATCTGAATATAATTTCGTTGACCTTGAAATATCGGCGAGAAAAAGCTGTGTTAATTTCATGATCCCAGGTTTCTCCACCCTTCGAGGCTTTTGCCGCAGCAAGCAAACAGATTGCTTTTTTTATATTATGATGTACTGCTTCCATGTGTTCACAAATTAACAGGAGGGTAGTAAGTCCATTTCCGTCTTGCTCTTCCGTCCGTATAAAGTTGTACCTACAGTAGATACGTCCCAGATGTAGAGATTTATATTAGAACAATTGGAAAAAATACAAGAAGTGCCATCAGTTCTATTTTAACCTTTTCCTCCAGCGAGATACCCAACATTCTACGGCACCAATATCGCTCTTGTATTTGACCTAATAACACGCTTTAGGGATAACCCAATTATCTCTTTAATTGGACTCGGAAACCTGTGTATTGCTGCCCGACTAGCTTAATTAACATACTTCCAGGAATGCCGCATGATGGCATGCATAAAATTAAAAGTTCACGCCTGGTGTAGGTACCTATATTATGTTTCCTTGGTTATTTACAATATGGTTATACTATTCAGGCAAAGGAACTTTGTTGAGCTATTTTGATGAGGGCCATTTTGTGATGGATGGATTTCTCTCGGAATCTTTCAATAAATAAGACTCAAAATTTTTTAATACTTTTGGAAGATAGAACAAGATATAAAATGTGGAAGTGAAACGGGAAGTAGGTGGGGAAAGAATTATTTTGTTTTATGTGAATACCGCACAGGAGTCCCCAACTGTACGAAGTCATTGGGACTATGGCATCCCCAATTATTGACGTATGTTGTGGGGCTGAAGGGGTTTGAAAGGAAAGGAGATAAAGAAGAGAAAAGTTAGTATATACCTAGCAATTCAGATCTGGTCACTATCTAAAACAATTTTTTATATTTCGATTCGGAATTATGGTCTCTCATTAAAGCGATATCTAAAGTACATATGTTGTTAAATAATATTCCATAAATACATAATGTATCAGTACGTACCCGACAGACCCGGAGTAAAACATGTATGTCATTTTGCTGTCCTTTGAACATTTTTTGGAAAAAAATGTCACCGAGCAGCAAAATGGCATCTACACGTATAATACAAATAACATCAAAAATCGCTGCTTAAAGTCTGTTGGGAAGGTGCTGAACTGCTGATGCACTCTGTATAGTAATAATAACATTTTATTATCTTCCTTTTTCGTAACAAATGTTAATAATGATATCCCCACAGGGATCTCCCGTGCTAAGAATTGCACATACATATTATTATATCATACACATACTTCAGCGTTCAGCGCCCTTGAGGTGATTTCTCACGAAAACGGCGCTATATAAATTAGCCAAATATTATACTTAAATATAAATATTTTTCAACATGTACCTAGTGTTTTTTAGCGCAGTTGAGTTTTTTTTTCTATTTCTGATCTCCCAATGTTTTGTATCTAGCTTTTTATTTTTTATGTTTTCTATGTCTAATCTACCAATGTTTTGTATCCAGCTTTTTATTTTTTTACGTTTTCTATTTCTGATCTCCCAACGTTTTGTATCCAGCATTTTATATTTTTGCGTTTTCTATTTCTGATCTACCAATGTTTTGTATCCAGCATTTTATATTTTTGCGTTTTCTATTTCTGATCTCCCAATGTTTTGTATCCACTTTTTTATTTGAGATTTAAATTTTATAATATTGTTGTTATTGTTGTTGGTAACTTTGTGCACATGTTTGATGTAATCAATATTTTTATTTATTGTTATTAAGTTTAATTTGTAGAACTCCATTTTATTTTTTATTTTTTTATATATTCAATAATATTATTATTGGGTTTATAAAAACAGTTTATTTTTAAACAAGTTCTGCTGTGTGCACAGCAGAACTTGTTTAAAAATAAACTGTTTTTATAAACCCAATAATAATATTATTGAATATATAAAAAAAAAAAAAAAAAAAAAAAAAAAAAAAATATTTTTATTCCTCCACCAGATTTGAGCCCGAGACTTAACCTCTAAAAGCTTCAGAACCATATATCTGCTGCTCTGCCACATAGTTTGACGATGAATATTTTCTCAGTTTATTGATTAAGTCAATTTATATTGTATTTGGAAATAAGATAATGAAGCTATCTGTATTTCGATAATGTTATTCCGTCTGCTTATCAGTCGGCTACAACTGAGAATTATTATTCAAAGTTCAATGATTCTATAATTAGCATTTAGGGTTATAGATATTATTCAAAACAAGGAGAAGCTCTCTGGAAATGACAGAAAGGGGCGCTTATTTGACTTATCAATGAAATAACGAGAATCAGATATCCAATATAAATAATGATGTCACTCATTTTTGATTTTGTATTTCAACAATGTGTTAGTGTTTTTTTAAGATACCAATAAACGAATTATTTCATTTGGCCCCTACCCATGAGTGTCATTACCTACTTGTGGGGACGAAATTACACAGGCGTGAATTTCACGAAAGTACCAATATTACAATGCCAGAATTTCACACGGACGGAATTACAAATTGAGAGAAGTACACATATTTAAATTACTCCTACAGCAATAACACACTTATTAAAGTTTGTTTAAATCTTAAGGTATCACACTTGTTTAAATTTTATGGTATGTCATAAAGGTAGGTAAGTAAGGTATGTAAGTAAGGTATGTAAGTAAGGTATAAATGTAAGGTATGTAAGTAAGGTGTGTAAGTAAGGTATGTAATTAAGGTATGGTATGTAAGGTACGTAAGTAAGGTTTGTTAGTAAGGAATGTACGTAAGTTTGTGGAAAATACATTTCACATTTAAAAAAAAGTTAGATTATGTTAAGTTGGATTAGGTTTTATGACATGTGTAATTCCTGTAGGTGTAATTTCGTCACGTAACCCTTAAAACTGTTGTTTCAAAACATATGTACCAATTACAAGAAAATAATCAAATTTTTGAAGCCTCTCACCGGAGTAAAATTAAATTGATGTCCTTTCGTATCCCGATAGTAAACTGTTTATTTTTTGTGATTTCTGTAATAAGTAGGTACTTAAAAATACAAAACTTATTTAGTTTCTAGTACCTATCTACCCTTACAATGCTAAGCAAACGTTATCTTCATAATGAGATCAAAAATTATGTTAAATAAATAACCGTAAGCAGAACGAATATTCAAGCAAGATCCTTGCTTGTATAGTGATGTACTAGATGGACAAAAACAAATATTTAATGATCATTTATTTCGGTATTAGGAAGCTAAAGAATAGAACAAAAATAACGTTGTCAAATTCAATAGGGAGTCTAAATTTAAACGCAATTGATAAACGTCGCTGCGCACCCAGTATATTAGGGCATTTGCAGGGTAAGAGAGGACTGTGGATGGGTGTTTTAAACTAGTTTGAAAAACTTATTTATACCATCGTGTGCACAAATACCTTCAGTCCACTAAATGCCACAAAAACCGACCATTCAAAAGGTTTTAAGTTATGTACCTATTTATACGATAAGAAGAGAGAGAATTTCTTTTCACAAACTTCAAAAAGAGGCATATAGAATTTGCCCATCCGGGACAGGATGTGATCCATTGAGCCAAATTTTGATCAAGTCTTGCCAGGAGCCTTTGTCCCGAAGTGCCAGGTGACAATGACCCTGTTTATGAGACGATTTTTGATATTAGACAGTGTGAAAGAGAATTTATTGTAACATTCGAGTAACCCGTGTCCAACATTCGGTATTTGTATGCACCTTACTGGGTATGGAGTGGAGTCCAGGGCATGGTGTCCATTGTCTGTTGTCTGTTATTTACGATATCCGCATTCTAGAATAAGTGACCAGCGGAACGAGCAATGTCACGTAATCGTGTGGAACTTTATGAGGTATTATGTAAGATGTACTATTTTATATGCTTCAGTGATATTTTGACACCCGACAGAGTTCTTGGTACATATTGGTTTTGTATTTGTGCCACGTAAGTACTGCGCGCCAGTTTGAAATGACCACTTTTCTGTTATTATATCAATTTATTGTAAAACAAATAATAAATTTATAAGCTTTTATAGGAATAACTTTTCTTTTAATACCCTTTGAAGGTTATACCCATCAATGAAATATATCATTGAATATTTATTTACACTTTTATAAAAAGTCAATAGGTGTCTCATTTTAATAAAATTCTAAATTGTTTATCCGAGACACTATCTAAGTTACAAACAAATTGTTTAGGACATTGTAATCATTAAAAAAAAGTTGAATGATAAAATTGTTCATTCCGAATTTGATTTTTGAGATCGACTAAAATTCTTAAAAATAATTAGATCCCAATGACCGAGTGGTTAGAGGCGTTGTCCCAGTAAGACAAAGATCTAAAGGTCTGATTTCCAGTTGAGACCGTTACCTTTTTATTTTTTCTGTGTCTTGTTCTGTTTCGTGATTATTATCTTCTTGTTCAGTAATAAATTTCTTGGTTAAATAAATTAATTCAAATCTATAAGTTATAAGAACCCATCTAATTTGACATTTAGCTAGCATTAAAAAAATCTGAATAAGCCAGCCAGATAAATTCATATAGGTGCACCGGCGTATTTTATTTTATTTTATTAGGTTTTACGCCTAGCCGGGCTTTTACATGCATTTTTACAAACAGAATATATCTAGGAAGCTATCGAAAAATATCCAAAAAAAAATTAAATCTGAAAAATATAAAATAATATTAATTATTATTTTTTTGGTAAATTAATGTTTTTAAGACCAGATTATTTTTATGCATAGCACAAAGGATAACAATTATTTTTATAAGCAATAATTGTTCGCCTGAAACACTCATCATTCACTCGAGTCCCGTTGGCGTCATGTATCTTTTATCAGGAGATTTTTCAATGTGGATGAGTGTTTCAGGCGAACAATTATTGCTTATAAAAATAAATAATATTAGTAAAACATGTAACAGTAACATAAAATATTATAGAGACTAGAACAATACTACATATAAGACAAATCACTAAAACTACATTACCAACGCTACTCTAATTTGTAGGATTCAACAAAGTGCTGGTATAAAATACGCTTTATTCTATAAATGGAGTCAATAACTATATCAACAGTACCCCCATACTTATTGCCCAGATCGTGCATCCTATTGGTCAGTGAGTGTGTCTGATAGTTGGTTGTGTATGTATTGCAGATGGATGTTATATTTTTTCTCGTATTCCTAGTCGGCATATGGAATTTAATTGTGGCAACAGTGGCAGGACTGTCAATTAAGTTGTTAATGACTCTGTGTAACACAACCAGGTCTGACATAATTCTCCTGTCAGACAGTGTTATTAGATGCATTTGATTCATCAAACTGACATACTTAATGTAATCAATGTAATCAAATGGTGGTTATATAAAACTATACGTGCAACATGACCTGTTTCTCATGTCTATGACCGGTACCAATTTTATTTAGATTAGATTACTTTACATTTGAAACCAGAGTTTTTAATGTAAGTTCAGTTTGAAGTAAATTTAAGAAGTTCTGAGAACGCGAAAACAGAATTTGGATTACGTTTAGGTTCCTTCAACCTCCCAATACCTGATTACATTGTTAATCTAAGAGTTGAATCGGTGTTTTCAGTAACTCACCGTTCGGGTAAGCATGTAAGTTGTAACTATCCCGTTAAATGACTTTAATACAATCCAGTAATCTTTTGAAAACCATTTCAATGTGGAACTTTCATAATCGGAGGAAGCCAACTCACTGTCAATTGAACAATTGACAGTAGAAATGGAAAGTGCTCGTTAATTTCCTGTCAACTCAAGAATGCCGTAGGTGGACAGTAGCAATGGAGTAGATTGTGTCTTGAGATGGATTAAGGAAAGGGCTGGTAGATATGTTGTGTAACTTCGAATTTGAATAGACACTGATTGATTGAAGAGGGAAAGACAAAAGCCACACGGAGATAAATTTGTTGAATGAATTAATAGGTGTCCCGATAAAATTTTAGTAAATTACGAACATATTAACACGATGTACGAACACGTGTTCTTGAAAATCAGAATATTTTCGCATTTCGTCATGATATATTATTAAGGCAAATGCACGTGTTGCGAGTTCTTTTCAGTAATTTACCAAAAGTATATCAGGAAACCTGTAAATTCATTCGTTAAGGCCTGCAATCCTGTTTTTAACCGGATAATCAATAATTTAAAGAGATTCTTACACGGAGAAAAGTGATCCTGTTAAAAAAGCCGATTTCGTAAAACAATATTAGTCATTCAGAATATATCGAGAACACGTGTTCTTTTCCTAATAAATATCATGACGGAATGCAATAATATCAATATTAATATTTGTATGAACATGTATTCCGCCGTCCTTACAAAACATTCGCTTTTAACTGATACTATCTTAGGAACTCTGCTAATTCATTCGTTAAAAGACTGTAGTCCCGTTTTTAACAGGAAATCAAATATGACCAGATTTTTAATAAATTAATAGTATTTATATCAGAAAGTTTTCGACGTGTAATAATTTAACAATACTCAATACGCCCTCGTCTCCAGATACTTCGTTACCTAGTCCACGTAGGTATACTGGTAGTTCTGTGAACAGTAAACCTTGCGTCCATAAAAGTACGTTTTCAATATTCTCTTATTTAATAAATCAAAACCAAAATTTCCTTTGAAATCACAAAATTTGTAAGTAGGTACTTACTTAAATACCTACCTGCTAAATTATAAACCATATATTTTTGTGTTACATTTAAAAAAAATCATATAAAGAAAGTTCACTATCTTAAAGACAATTCTTTTTTGAAATTTTCTTTAAGCAGTTGGTACCAACCATTACATTAAAAAATGCTAATAAGAAAGTCCAAACAAGCACGACGATTTTACATTTGAAAAAAGAATGTTAACTAAACCATTAAAATCATCACGAAACGGAAACGGAATATACGAACAGATTTATAGACGGACGAAATGAAAAACGGTCGAGTTAAAACAGGACTTCTCTTTTTCTTATGTGACACCTCACAAGAGTTACCCTGTGTGTACATTGTAAAGGCAGGGGAGTTATTTCGCCAGCCGGTTGGGTAGCGGTGTGAGGCGGGTATACGCTACATCTACGCTCGGTCAATTATTTCAATAACCTACCCCATTTTGCGACGCTAAATGTAATTTATTAACTCAACATTACACAATTCCTGATGTTAGCGGAAGAGTTGCCCAATGAACCCCAAATAAAAACCCACGCCTTCGGGAAACGACAATAACACGAAAGTTGCGTTAATCGGACAATGGTAGCGATAAGTCCGCACACAATACGATTTGGACTGTCCCGAAGCGGATTTGAGCCCCATTTCCTCTGCTTTGTAAACGGTTATTAGTATTGTCACCTCGCTTCTTCTGCACCCATCGATCCGACACACCGACAGGACACACCATACCGCAGCGATTTAAAAGCCATAAAAAAGGACGAATAAAGTATTCTAACACCGCACCTGAATGGGTGTCCGTCTCAGTTCATTAAATCGGGGAATGCGGGAGCACTCATTCAAATTCGCACTCGTGCAAAATTTTATAACATACGAATAGAACTTTTGTTCTTTGAGTTTTTTTCTGATTTTTTATTTGTTATCACACGAGTATTTCTAATGCTAGGTGGGACTTTGACATCCACATTCCACAATGTTGTGGAAAGTTAAGTGAATGTAGTTAAATAGATATATAAGTACAGAATGAAGAAGAGGAATTGAAAAATGAAAATTTGCAGAGTTAAGTATTTAATCAATTATGGTGGGACTACGGCCCCACTAATACTACTATACCCACAGTATTGTGGAAATTGTGTATTACCTACATCATAACAAATATGGACGGAATGGACGGAAAATATGGACGGATGGACGGAAGGAACGATGTGAGGGATGAAACTGAAGGAATCTGACTATGCAGAAGTGTCTTTTTAACAAAGTTGGTTATTTTCTTTAAAGTTTAAATGACGCCACAATGTTGCAATTATTGAAGAAGTTAACAAAGGCATGTAGTCTAAAACGCTCGAATCAGCCATTGGATATCACGCCACAAATTACATTAATGCAAAGGCGAAGTTTTTTTGACAAAAGTTTAATAATAATAGACTCAATGTTGTATTGTGTCTTTGTGCTTCTCGCGTAAGTCTGGACATAGGTTTTTAAGCGATGAACCAATGAAAATTTTACCTATTTGCGATACACACTTTGTTCTATCAGACTACGGGATGTCTCTGGAATCTGTTATAATCGTAAGTATTGTCTAATTTGAGCAGTAAGCTATTTTAATAGAAATATTTAAATAAAGAAGCACTATTTCAAAACTTGACTTAACCTCAGCATTTTGGCTCAGAAATTCGCCTGAAAATTGTTATTACTTTCGTAAGCCGCCAATCTGAAATTAAACATAGCAAAATATTAAACATAGCAATATATAATATTCTGTAAAATGTGTGTGAAATAGGTTGCGGTTGTATAACAAGTGTATACAAGTTCTTTTTTCCCAATTTTCTTTTCATTTGTGTTTCTGAATTCATTTTTTAATAACTCCTCAACGCTCCAATCATCATATTTATCAAACCCCTTTTATCTTCAAACCGTATCACTTAGTTGTCACACCATGCTAATGGTATCCAAACATCAGTACCATCTGCTTCGGGTTGCCATTGTATTTAGAGTAAGTTTCTGAATGGTTGCATGGAAATAAATAATTAAAAGTGTTTTACCTTCAAAAGTTGGCATTCAGATCTGCCAAGTATGTGGTCAGTGTCGTCCTGGTCAGGGCCCAACAGTCACAATCTAAGTGTTGTTGTTTGAAATGAATTTAGCTGTGTTAACTGACTAAATATGAATATTTTTATTTAAGTTTTAATCCAACAGGACTAGAAGGGTAGTGCAATCCCATTCTGACATATTACATGTTATATTCTAGCTGGCTAGTCGGTGGCGAAGTAAGGCGGGGAATGAGTTCACCTTCCCTTCTGTGAACATCGTGGAAGCACTGAAGAACCTTGGTAGTTGCGTAAGTTGTCTGTATGCGTTGTTGTAGCACACCCTCAGCTTGTCCCATTGCGCTACTGGATATTATGTGCAGAGTTCTGACAGTGCAGCAATTTTATAACATCTTCTCTACACCGGTAGAACCGCCTTATGTATTATGCACACATTTTATTTTTTCATAACGTCCTTCCTCTCGCCACTTCCATAAGCTTCACAACAAACCCCATTATAATTATTGTATTCAATAGAATAAGACTGTATGCAATAGAAGAAGACTGTTTTGAAATAAGTAGGTACCAAATATTTATGATTGCTTTTCGCGTTATAAGTAGGTATTATGATTAAAACACAATTAAGAATCACTATTGTATCTACTTCCTCTAATTGTATCTAACTATAACGACGATTGTCAGTTGATAAAGACGTGGATTGTTCTTCTTGGAATGCACTCCGTATCTCTACAGTTCAAGGGTTGTACTCTACGATGATATGCAAATGAAGAACAATCCGTCTATTCTTAGAAGTCATTAGACCGTACTCTGCTAGATTTTATCCATAAACGCGCCCAATAACTTTACTTATCTTATTATTATTCAAATAAGCTTCGTCATAATACACAAGGCCCTAAGTATCTACCAAGAAAAGATTTGGAAGGAACCAATACCCACATATCTCGCATTAAATATATCGATTTACCTAGCACTATAACTATTTTCTAGATGTGTATATACAAGCAAACAGTGAAATAATTATTTTCGGTGAAACGAATGAAACTACCGCCTTACGTTTTTTTTTTTTTAAGTTTCTTTATTCAATGAAATTATTAGTTACATGCATTGAGGAAGTTTTCGACCACCATGCTAGGCACATGCCCGTGTTATCTTATCGTTGTCATGTGGTTCGTACGACCTTATTATAAAAGAGGGAGAGTATTACAGTAATCAATAGGTTTTGCAATCTCGCAATTCCGAATCGATTGAAAAAATATTTTACCGAAAACTTGCATTAACGGTGCCAAAACTTCATGACCTGGAATGATTTTGAAGAAAGACATATCCCTTTTTAAGAACGAAGGTATCAGAGGGAGACACCTTCTTGATGACAGTCCCACCAACTAGTGTGGAAGCCGAGAGAGCTTTTTCCGCTGCTGGGCTGATGTGCACAAATGTTCGTTCGCATATGGGTGACATGTCTCTCCATAGTCTTATCAAATTCTCCTTAAATACTTATAAATTTAGGTTTTCCATGTATTTTATAATATTAGTACCAAAGATGATTGATCTTAAATGAGTGTGGAGAGTCCTGTCAGAGACGGTTGTGTTTCAAAGTATTTTTAATACTTACTATTTTACCTTTTCAATATGTTGTTATTAGTACGAAAGACGATTGATTCGTCCTCTTAAATGATTAACGATGTTACCTTTTCAACGTATTGTGTTTATTGTGAGCTTTCATAGATCACTGCATGCATTCTTTCTCGCTTGCTTGAATCTATCGATTATACCTATATATAGTATATATTTATATGCAGACTGCTTTTAAAATTTCTCATTTATAACTAAGTTTGCGGGAAGCTTTTATACATCCTAGTGTTACGGGAGGGCTATCACGATTTGTTAATATTTCACTGCGGACACCGCATTCAGTGGGCAGTAGTGGTAGGTGGTACGAGTAGTTAGTAGGTCTAGGTCAGCTGCTTTACATATTGTTATTGAATGAAATGTTTGAAGGACGGTTGGTGGGGAAGTAAAACCAATAAATAAACTTCCATTAGGTCTCCATAATAATTTCATGGCTATCAGCTAAAGGGGTATATCTAGAATTTAACAGACAAATTTCATTTGAGTGATTGGGAATATCGGTATTATTCTCTATAGGCGGAATGCGAGTATGCAAAAGGGGAGTTAAGGAAAAAACGTGATTTTATGTTTTGGTAATTCAAAATTTATCTTTTTACATACGAAAAATATAATATTATCTTTGAGTAAAGATAAATAAATCAAGATATATCTTTTTTGGCAGATCAAATACTAAAAAAATTAAGAATAGTGTGATGTTATGTTTAAATAAAGAGAAATAATTCAAGAAATATGTTTTCACGTAAATCAACTGCTAAATGATTCAGAAAATAGTTTGTCAGCTGAATCACTGATCACATTCATATTTGACCTACAGCAGCAGCGTGTTAACATCAAAATACGAGTATAAGTCGTATATTGTGGTTCAGATTTTTTTTTGAATAAATTGATATAACATCTAACAAACTGGCAATATACATCATTAGAAATGTGATTATATTTCCAAGAGTCTTTCGAAGTACATTAGTCGATAACGTAAGAACTTTGTTCTAGGAAAAATATGAAATTTATTTTAATATTTTTCCTGAACAATTCACTTTTACCACTTTACCCGAGAGCCACGGAATTATTGGCTATGTTTGGAGATCTTGCTTTCGGAGCATCGGGCCGCAAAGCCAGGTGGGAGAAGTTACCGCCGTTACTAACACCACAACTTGAAAAACGGGTGGCATTTTTATTTAGGTTTGGTAATGTGTGTATATTGTATATATAACGGTGTCCGGAAACTGGTAGTAAAATTAGGAAACCATGTAATCTAGAAATTGATGAGTATCTCTCGTAGAGAATCAATAAAAAAAAACAGTAATTAATTTGAGCATTTCGATTTTTTTGTGTTTTCGGCATTTGAAGGGTTGAAAAAACCTTTAACCTTAAACCTGTTGGAGCCCGGTTTACGGTTTGAGAGCTTTACAATATACCCAACAACTGAAAGTAATCCTCTAGCTACCAAATTTTTGAATTTAATTTAAAAAATCAAACTCTTTACTCGATTTACTCGAAAACACGAAATAAGTATTTTTACTTTAAAAATAGATAGTAGCTTCCTACCTTATTTTAAGATTTCATAACTCATTTTTAACAAAAAATGCTATGCACCATCAATTTAGTTATTTTTTTAAATTCATTATTCTTATTGTCTTATTAATTATTCAATTTGTATAATAGCTTGTGATAAACCCTTCATTTTGAATATTGTTACAAACAATTAGATATGCATATCGATTTCTTAAAGTCAAACTTCATGATTGTTTCCTACTGATTTGTTTGTTCCATCCTGCCCCTGGTCTATAAATAGGTACATAGGGTTTAGATTTAGGGGATGTTATGAATCGTTCAATCATATTATGATTAGTAGGTGTGGCTGAAAACACCCTCAGAAGTCCACAACCCTTCGCTGGGCCAACAAGGGTGTGGTGCACTATCATTATACATATTTCCATTTGCCTAGTTTCCTGCGATGGAATAACTTCAAGGCAATATTGTGATATCTGAAAGAATTTGCATTTTCATTAAAGGGTATTTTACATTTTATAAATTGTTGAAAAAAAATGTAAATACTGCAATTATTATTTAAATTTTAAATTAACGGAAACAATATTTTCTTTAACGGTTTAAAAAAATATGTAATTTTGATTTGTTCGTTTTCATTCGTGAGGATGGCGTTGGTGACTTCACGCCGATCAACATTAGTAGGATCTCGGTGAAAGCTTTCTGTGGCGTTACCTATGTTATAATGACGTCGTAGCTAGTTCAAACTGTTACAATCCCCTTTCCTCATCTCATCTTATTCCCTTTGATTAATTCGTCTCGGAGACATATCAACTGCAGGAGTCCCTTGTCCTGGGATAAGTCAGCAGCCTCCGTCCAGCATCTCCTCGCACACCCTCTGTAGTCGCTTTCCCCGACGTAAAACAAGCCATTTCAATCACCGTTTCTTACACCAGGGCGATACTGAGAGTATCAAGTATAAACATAAAATAACTCAAATTCATAGCTAGTCGAGAGCATTATCCATCGACCGCGGAGGCTGTCAGTTGAAGGATATACTTTCAAAGTTGGAATAGAAATTCACATTATGCGTCGGTTTAACAATCCCTTGACTCTAATATCAAAGTTAATGTTACTAACTTATTCCGAAAGTCATGCGATATTACGAAGTTCCCGATGGTGGTGGGTCTACATTTACGACTAAGAAATTAATTAGGTTTCATAACGTACTTAAATAATTATATTTGTTAACCTGAAACTTTTAACGCACTTCCCTTACGAATATTCATACGACACGACAAGGAAAATGGTGGTTTGATGAGTGTACGAAGTTATTATCATCAGATTATCTCACCCCGTGGGAAAAGATATAAAACAACACGACACTAAGATCAATGTAAAATCATCATAAGACATGGGTTCGGGCTTTGAAAGTCATTTCATATTTCTCTGTTTCACCGAAAGGGCTAAAATTTTGGAATCGCGCTACGAATTATGATCTGAAGTGAAACTTATTACAAAATCTGCACAAAGAAAAAAAAAAAATCTTTTTAACCGGCACAAATCTTAGACTTGGGTTCGGACTTTGAGAGTAATTTCCTCATTCTGTATGGCACCGAACGGACTGAAATTTTGGAATCGTGCTCAAAATTGAGAGAACTCGATATTTCGAAAACACATTCGTTTTGTTTGAGGAATTACTAAGACGACATAAAAGTGAACTGTAAGTTCACTTTTATGTCGTTCATATAGTACAAATTAAAAAGTCATTTTTAATATTAAACCGATTGTTGCGATAGTGACGCGAAAGATGAATCATTAGTTTTGACCTCTTCGGATTTTATTAATAGCATCCAGTATAAATATTTCAGGCAAACTCGCAAGAATTTTTATTTCGCTATATATTATATTTCTCCCTAAAACGCTGGAGTCGCTAGCTGGAACACATGTCAGATTAGATTAGATAGTATAAATATACCAGTCACGTAAACAGTAGTTTGGTAAAAAATAAAAAATATTTTTTTATTCTATTTAAATCATAGACATTAGTATAATATTGCTCACGACCTATATACGGATTATTTTCCAAGTCGTACTAAGCTTGACATGACAACCGAGCCGAGCGTAAAATCAACTGAAATACCCTGCATAATATGCACGGT
Source organism: Hesperophylax magnus (assembly GCA_026573805.1). NCBI lineage: Eukaryota > Metazoa > Arthropoda > Insecta > Trichoptera > Limnephilidae > Hesperophylax > Hesperophylax magnus. Next base: position 13,770,749 of record JAIUSX010000121.1, read on the forward strand.
ATATGCCATAAAACTTTGCGGGACTTACAATGTCTTTACCGTGTATTTCAAGTAAGTTATGCGATCGATTTTTGAATTGTTTTTTCTGGAGCCCTAAAATCCTGCTAAAATGGATGATAGATAAATTATTAGGGATGTGAATATTATTTGATAAATATATTTTTTTATTGACCTTCACAACAAGTGTGGAAAATAGTCTCACTTGCATTATGCATTTTTTTAATATACATAGGTACCATTGCCAATAGTCTACACGGAGAAAAAATGTTCTGTTAAACAAGTGATAGCATGCCAACATCATGATAAAGTATTAGCCATTCAAAATATATCGAGAACACGTGTTCTTTTCCTAATAGATATCATAACGGAATGCTACAATATAAGTATGTCAGTATCAATATCACTATTTGTACGAACACGTATTCCTCCGTCCTCATAAAACATTTGATTTTGACTGATACTTTGTTAGAAACTCTTTCAATTTATTCGTTATGGGTCCGTAGTCCTAATTTTAACAGGAAAACCAATAATTTCAAGATAGTTTTAATAAATTAACTGTATTTCGTATTATTAAGTTTTTTCCGTATACCATAAGTATAATGGGAAGTATTGTTTGTTTCAATCATATTAAAGGGGGTGTCAGATTACACTATAAGTTCAAAGCGTTTTATATAATTCCATATTGCTCGCCATACAATCCCATACAGGCGATATTCGAGAATTTACGGAGCACCGTAATTACGCGACTGTCATTTGTCAAAGTGACAGATCACATTCAAATAAATGATATTCCACGGCATTCCCCCCATTGATCTGACCCCCTCTCCCGAGGAAGATTATAGCGTAGTGTGTCACCCCAACATATCATATGTTACGCCCAAATTATGCGCGCATAATGTAGCGTAAAGTGTCTAAGGCTTTATTAATAATTATTATTTACCAACGTTTCACCTACATTTATAAACTAGCACTACATTGTATATCCGTCAATCATATTTAAGTAATAAATACTATGTTCTGCGAGTGTGTAATTAAAAATTAATCGTGATAAGTCAGATCATACCAATTATCTAACTTCCTACTCTCTATGCAATTGACTTGCTTCCAATAGCAATTATATATATAAATATAATATAATACATGATCAAAATAAATATGGTTAAATGAAAGACAAAAGCTGGTCTAAAAAATTGTCAGTTTAAAAAATATATATTTACATAAAAAGATAGGTACGCGATGTTACCGGCCGATTCTTATTTTAATTTTAACTACTAACTGGTATAATTCAATTACTTCTAAAATACCTTATGCAAAGATAAAACATATAATATTTTAAATTAACGTTTATCAGTTAATTTATAGAACCTATAAATTATTGTATTTTTTTTTTTTTTTTTTTTTTTTTTTTTAATTTTATTGAAACATATAAACAAGGTTACAATTTTTTTTACAATATAAACACTAATATTTCAATCACTCTCCTAATAAAGCAGCTGCTTGTGTTTAGGAGAGGACAACAAAAATATTTTAACATTTTTTAAAATTAAACAAAAAATATTAGTAATAAAACAAAAAATAACAATAAAAGCAATAAAAATATAGGTTAGTTAATAAATGATTCAAAGAATTTAAAAGGCAAAAACATATTTCTAAACAATAAGTAAAGTTATGAGGTGGTACAAGAGTATTTTAATTTAATTTTTTTTTTATATTTTTCGTAGTTTTCTTCCGATCGTATATCAAGTGGTAATTTATTAAATAATTTTACACCCTTGAATATATAGTGATGTTGTGCTGTTGTGGTTCGTGCTAGTGGCACGGTTAGTCCTCCAACAGATGTTATTCTTTTGCTAATATTCAATTGTGGTAAATTATTTTTACTAAAGAAATCTTTATGTATTTGTAGAAGTGCAATTTTGTCATAAATTTTTGTAAGTGGGGGAACCGGGAAATCTTGAAAAACATTTATAGTTGGGTAGTAATATGGCTTTTTTAAGATTATTTTGATTAGTATTTTTTGAATAGTTTCTAGTGGGAGTAGGGATGATTTATATGCACCCCCCCAAGCCACGATTCCATATTGTAGGACAGAGTGCGCCAGTGCATAATAAATATCTTTTAGTATTTTTAATGATACAATATTTCTTAGTCTAAAAAATATGTAGATTAGTTTTCTCATTCTGTCTACTGTGGAATTTATTTGACTTTTCCATTTAATGTTATTATCAATAATTATTCCAAGATATTTTATTTCTTTTTTACTACTAATGTTTATACAGTTTGAGTTACAGGGTGCGAATTTAAGGAGGCAATTTCTTTCGTGAATTTTTATGTTTAGATTTACATTTGAGTTATTCCCTGTTAGGCTATAAGGTATAAAATGGGTTTTTTCGACATTCAGTGTCAATAAGTTTTCGTCAAACCATAGTTTAACGATATTTATTGCATTATTAGCTGATACTACGACCTCATTCCAAGAATTTCCTTCAATAGTTATCACTGTATCATCTGCGTAAGATATGATGTTTCCAATGATTGGGAGTTGAAAAAGTTCATTTACATATAACATAAATAGTAAAGGTCCCAAAACAGTTCCTTGTGGAATTCCAAAATCGATATTTTCTATTTCACTTAATTCGTTGTTTACTTTAACCTGTTGAGTTCTTTGATAGAGATAACTTTTTAACCATGTTTTAGCTTTGCCAGTAATTCCTATATTATTTAGTTTATTAATTAATTTTGAATGTGAGACACTATCAAAAGCTTTACGGAGGTCAATGAATATACTTAAGCATTTTTTGCCTCTATCTAATGTTTTGTAAATAAGCTTAGTTAATTCTGCAATTGCGTCTTGTGTGCTAAGTTTATCTCTGAAACCGTATTGACTAGGGTTAATACTTTTTTGGTTATCTGTATAATCAGTAATTTGTTTTTTTATTACTTTTTCGTGTATTTTTGCAATGTTGGATAATAAGGATATTGGGCGGTAATTGTTTACTTCTTTTGAATCTCCGGATTTATAAACTGGGATTATAATGGCTTTTTTGTAGTTAGACGGGAATATTCCGTATTTAGTACTTACATTAATTATATGCGTAATCGGTTTGGTTAGAAAATTGCAGTATTTTTTCAAGATTTCTGTAGTTATACCGTCGTATCCTGGCGCACTACCATTTTTAAGTGATTGTATTATGTTTTCAATATTTTTTTCTGTAGTCGGTTTAAAAATTGAAAGATTGCTATTTGTTATTTTATCTTCATGTATGTCATCAGGTTGATAATTTTGGTCAATTTTATATGCAAGTTTTTGACCGACGGTAGCGAAAAATTTGTTGAAAATATTTGCGCACATTTTTGGTTCACGGATAGCATTTATTTTAGTTCCATTATTGTTTATGACATTTATTGTAGACTTATTTTTATTATTTTTATTCATTATTTCATTTATGGTGTTCCATGTTTTTTTAGGGTTTTCCTTTGTGAGGATTATTTTCTCCCTGTAATATTTTTCTTTTGTGTCTTTGATAATTTTAATGAGTTTGTTCCGGAATATTTTGTAATCGTTTTTTACTTGGCTATTGGTAGAATTTTTTTTTGTATCTATGAAAAGTTTTTCTTTTTTCCGGATAGATATGAGTAATCCTTGCGTAATCCATGGTTTGATTTTCCTTAATTTAGAACTAGGTTGATTATTTATAAAGGTTGTACAGTCTGCGATATGAGCATTTAAAGTTTCTTCAAAGAAGTTTGCGCACATGTCTGGGTTTTGGCAATTTAGTATTGAGGACCAAGATTCGTTACTTAATTTATTATTTAATTTTACATTGTTCAATTTGGAAATTATGTTAATATTTTTTCTAGAGTCATTTAATCCGAAGTTTTTATTTAAATCATAAATAAAAATATTTGAATGGTGATCTGTTATATCATTTTTCCATATAATAGATTTAATTTTTTCTGTGTGTTTAATATTGCTCCATATGTGGTCCAGGCATGATGGCGATTGGTTTGCAAATTCTCTTGTGTAATTATTTACACATGATATAAAGTTCATTTCACTCATAGCATTTATATAATCTATTTTATTTTTACAGTGGTTATTTGGACCAATATTAATATTTAAATCACCCATTACGATACAATTTAGATGGTTTTTGTTACATAGTATTTTTTTTTAATTCTTCTATAAATAAAGATACATCAGAGCTGTGTGTTCGATATATTGCGATTATATTGAATGGCATATTATTTAAAACAAAATTTAATGACAAACAGTTTGCTTTGCATATGTGTATTTCGGTAATATTGATATCAGTAAATTTTTCTTTAGCGTATACTACAATTCCACTATTTTTATTAATCTGATAATTTGTATTGTAATTTTTGTAGTTTGGGATGATTGGTATATTTATGTTTGCATGTATGTGCGCCTCGGATAGTATTATGAAATCTGGCTGTGAACATAATGTATTTAGGGATACCAGAAGTTCATCGATGTTTTTATTTATACTTCTAATGTTTAGGTGCAAGATTGTTAGTCTATTTATTATATTGTCATAGATCCTATTGCATTCACTGGCTGCTTCACATAAGTATTCTTCTATATTTAGATTTTTATCAATTTCGCTTAAGTTAAAATTTTCCATTGCATTTATTTAGGTGTGATAGAATATGTATATATAATTCTACGAGGAAATGAATAAGTAATAATGCTCATAATTAGTGTAACACTATTCTTGCTCGATTTCAGTTCATATCTAAAATTGTAGGTTATGATTTTTTCTATAAGATTTATTTTATGTTTAGATAATACTCGGAGACATAGTGAGTGTTTGTTTAATTGACAGCAAAAATTAATTTGATTCGTTCTTCTTTTTATAATAATTACAATAAAACATAGCTTGTGTAAGAATATATCAATAGTACAAGTGAACATATAGTGTAGAGATTTATTGCATATAGAATATTGGTATGTTTATGTAGGTACCAACATTTAACTTAGTAGTTATAAAAATTAATAATTCAACCGATATTTACACTTTTAAAAAATCAACCTTTTTTCTTATTAACTACTATAATAATTTTCAGATTTCTTTTAAACTATAAAAACAATAGGGATTGAACCCTCCTACACAGGAACTGGAGTCGAAAATCCTACCAATCGAGCCAAATCCGATTGGATAAGACCGAAATTTATTGCGTACTGTTATCTAATTTCAGAGAAATGCGTGTATGGTCAAGTTCAACCAGATATCGACAACGAGTTTATCTGACGAGTTTCATCTCTATCGAAAGTCGGAAAGTGGGTTAAATTCCACTTCCAAGATTTGCATTTATTCACGAAATCACACCGAGAAAACTTCCCAATAAAAATTATCGCTAATTTATTAATCTATCTATTAATTAATTTATCGCTAATCTATTAATTATCTAAAGCCATTTCAAGCAATGTTTCAATTTTGAATGGCGGTCTTACACTAGGGTGATACTGGGAATATTTCCCACTCTGTAACATGCCGCAAGTATAATATATAATATTTTAAGTGAATAAAATTTTTAATAACACAAATTAATCAAATAAATTTTCCTTGCGAAAGCTGGGATTTGATCCCGCGATCTTCGGCTTGCTAGTTGAGAGCTTTACCCATTGACCAAGGAGGCCATCAAACTGGAAAAACCATTAAATTGAATTGAATTTAAATCATTCATGTCTGACAAGGCATGACACAAAATATATTTTTTAAATCATTTTTAGGTACATAATAGTAGAGTTAGGTACATATTTATTTTAGCTACCGTTTACCTAATCAAGAGTATAAAAATCAACGTATTAGAAACACCAGCTGTCTCATCATTATTATAAATATGGCCACTCACAAAATGTATTAAAAGTTGTGAAAGTCCATAGTGGGATGCAAAACGATCGGCAGATATAATTATTTTTTTTATTTGACACTCACGCAAAAAAATTCAACCCACCTCTTCCCGTAGGTGTTCCTTCCCACAGAACTGGTGGTGCCTACGCGTAATTACCAAAATAGGCTATGAATCAAAAAGGTAAACTTAAAATTATCGTGCTTACTTTACACTAAACTCTGTAACACAAAGAATTTCGGGACAATTGAAGTACGTTGAAAATAATAGCTGATCTTATCGTTTGAAAATATTGAGACAACATAAATACTGATAACAAGTTACATTGCCAGCAGTGAAGATTGATGAAAAAGATGAATGGTTATCATTTTAACATGTGGAGATCACAGTTAAGTAGAGGTTTAGAGTCAAAATGTAGTTTTAATAGTTCAATCACACCTTCTTCGCCCATACAAAACCTTCAGAAGTAACCTTAATTAAGAGCGCGTAGGTTTAGGAGAGCTGGCTTTGATTTTACACCCACATTACAGCCGAGGGGTTTTTACACTCCTAACAATATTACAACATGCACACTAATCTAATAAGTCTAATAAATCAAGTGGTGGCATTTTAATTTGCTGTCAATTGTCAAAACGGAATGATATGGAAATAATTCAGTTTACGATACAGGTTCTCCAAAACCTACACAATATTTAAACATAAAGATATACTTACTTGTAACCGATGGCTATACAATATTAGTCATGACAATAGGTGAATGTTTAAAAATTTTAACACATTGAGGTGGTCCTAGGGGTCACAGTGAAATCGATAACTTTACACTATCTTTACGATAGGCGGAACTACCGATGATTTTATCCAGATTTCTCAAGCATGGTCGAAACGATTGATATGCAGGCCGATGTTGGTGAAGCAATAAATCAGAATCGATATACACTGGCAACATAGACGGCTACGTAAAAGTTAAGAATATTAATAAATTAACATTGTCGAATTGAAATACTATATATAATATAATTGGCAGTTCGCATGTACTTTTTGATAGTAAAAAGGGAGTTAATTAGTTCGTGAAGTCATTAGCCATAACTAAGAACTTTTGTTTATTGAGGTTGGAACGGAATCAATTAATCGCGTCTTAGGTGAATTATGTATAAGTCTATGAATCGTGTACAGTGTACGTGTACGTGATTTTTTTCAATTCTAAGAGCTTAGTTAGTTCACCCCGATTCAGTAATAAGCCAGTTATTTTGCATAACGTACGGCATTATCCAAAAAGTCGTGCATATTGACAGCTTATCCGACACCTTGGAGGCCGCGTTAAAGTCCACCAACTCATATCACCGGAATCATATTCTGACCGTGCTTGCAAATATCGCTAACTGATCTTAGATTACGTTTTTCGTTAATCGTATTGACGTAGAGCTTTATCGATCGTTCGTACTTGACCTCCTGGTATTTGGAGGAGAGCGGCTAGAGATAAGAAATGATGAAAGTGACTTATGTAAAGAAGTACACTTGCATCATGTAGCCACCATTTAAAAACCATGCTAAATATGCACGAAAGGGTTCAAGAAAGCTCCAAATATTCGAAGGGTGTTCATCTTTTCAGAGATCTAATATCTGAACTAAGTGCCTTTTCAACAACACCTTTGGTTAAATTTAAAGTTTTGTAAACCTCCGTAAGAATCTTGTAGATTTTGAAGTTCAGATCAACTGTTGCAACAGACATGATCCAAGGCGCCTCGAATAAACACTTAATAACAGATTCATCGCCCACACCAAAGATAATGGTAATCTTGATTATCGGTAGCAAGACATTATCCATTTCCTTGGGCACTGTTTCCAATTGACCAATTATTTTAAGGGCCACAATTACCTATTTTAAAATTCAAACACTCCTTAACTTCTGGACTACTTGTACCTCTAAATGACTTATAAGTTATGATTTATGATGAATGATGGTAGTTATGACTCTGCATTGAATACTATGGTAGCGATTAGCAAAAACATGATGATGGCTACTCAAATTCATATCGGGTCCCATCTTCAATCAACGGAACCGAGTGAATCGGTTCAAGAGTCCCAACAGCCCACAGTTAGTGGGATTAAGCCATCCACAATATGTTGTGAGGTTGAAGGGATTGGGAGTGAAAATATTGTAAATAAGAAGTTGGGAAGTGCCTGAACAATCATATCTGGTCAATAAACACAGCTCAAACCATTTCAAGCAAAGTTTCAATTCTGAATGGTGGTCTTAAACTAGGGCGATAATGAAAGTGTTAACAAATAATTTTAAGCAATAATTAGTCATCCGAAATACTAATACAAATTGAACATATCTCCCGAGTAAAAATAAATGCCGCCAACGGGAATTGAACCCGTGCCTTCTGATGTCCGGTCAGGTGCTCTGTATCCACTGAGCTATGTCGGCTTGTTTCCAACCCGCCAAATGATTCAATATGTACCAGTACCTCAATCAACAATAATTACTGCTTATTTATTTTTACTCGGGAGATATTTTCAATTTGTATTAGTATTTCGGATGACTAATTATTGCTTACAATTATTTGTTATCCTTTATGCTATGCATAAAACGTTGTTTATAAACGTTAGTTTATCATAAAAAAAAATAATGAAAGTGTTTTCAACTTTGGAACTTGCCGAAAATATACAAGGGATGATGGTGATACAATGGTGACTAACGGCCTCGTAGTCGAGAGCCTTGCATCTCTATCACGGAGGCCGTCTTAAAATATACAAGGGATGATGGTGATACAATGGTGACTAACGGCCTCGTAGTCGAGAGCCTTGCATCTCTATCACGGAGGCCGTCTTAATATACAAGGGATGATGATGGTGATACAATGGTGACTAACGGCCTCGTAGTCGAGAGCCTTGCATCTCTATCACGGAGGCCGTCTTAAAATATACAAGGGATGATGGTGATACAATGGTGACTAACGGCCTCGTAGTCGAGAGCCTTGCATCTCTATCACGGAGGCCGTCTTAAATTTTATTTACATTTTTTTTTATTTTTTTTTTTTTACAGTGAATACCTCACAAGAGTCCCAACTGCTCCCGTCTGGAGCCAGTGAGACTATGGCATCCCCAATTGGGGGATGTTGTGAGGCTGAAGGTAAGTGGGGAAGGGAAAGAGGAAGGTGGGGAAGTACCTGGCTATTCAGATCTAGTCACTAAACACGGCTAAAGCCATTTGGAGCAACGTTTCAATTCTGAATGGTGGTCTTACACCAGGGCGATACTGGTAGTATCTTCCACTCTGGAACGTGCCGCAAATATACTATATATTATTTTAATTAATTAATTGTGAAATAACACAAATTAATCAAATAAAATTTATTTGCGCACGCCGGGTTCGAACCCGCGACCTTCGGAATGGCAGTCCAATGCGTTACCACTGGACTATGCCGGCCGTCAATATATAAGTACCACAATTTTCATAAAATCTGTATAAAATAAAATATATTTATTTGATTGCAGACGAAGATAATACTAACAAATCTAAAAAAAACATGAATAGAGGTCGACAGTTCAAATCCAGGCTTTCGCAATTTTGTTTAAAATTAAATTGCGTTATTTCACAAATACCTCATTTGAAATAATATACAGTATATTTGCGGCACACTCCAGAGTGGAAGATACTCTCAGTATCGCCCTGGTGTAACACGCCACTCAGAATTGAAACGTTGCTTGAAATGGCTTTGGCCGTGTTTGGTGACAAGATGTGACTAGCCAGGTATTTTCCAATCTTCCTCTTCCCCATCTCCTTCCCCTTCCCACTACATTTAGCCTCACAATATACCCCAATTGGGGATGCAACAGTCTCACTAGCTCCTACGGTTTCTTGTGTGGTTTCAAATTTAAAAAAGGATCTCTGCCTTACCGGGTAAACTTCTTTATCCAAATGATCATTATTATTATATTTGAAATATTATATCGACAAATATATAATGGGGTGCGATTCCAAAAGTTGTTCCAATAAAACTTAAATATATTTGCACCACCTCTGGATTCAATTTCACTGAAATGCAGAAAAAAAACATTTAGGTTTCAGTTTTTTTAATAGGTAGGTACCTACTACATGGGAAATTACTTAGGCTATACATTAGTTAAAAGAAATTAGAAGAAGTAGGCGTCCGAATACTTCGAGGGCTGGCAGAGCTGCGTAGGTGGTGGTCACTTCACTCCTTCCCACGTGCAAGATATGAAACTGACCCCACCTAATCAGGCACGTGCTGGAATTTATACGAATACGTCGGTGACCGGATAACTCATCAAAATGACAATTCAACGCACCTATAAAAAATGTTATAAAGTGATGAAAAGTGATAACAAAAACTAGGTTACATATGTGACTATTTTAACCTAATTTTTGTTTCATCACTTTTAATGACTTTATCATTTGAGGAGTTGTCAAGATGTTTGAAAGAAAATTTTTTTTTGAAGAGTATATGTCTTCTCAAAGCTGAACTTTTACTGACTTCTTTCTTTCTCTTGTTTTATTAGGTATTTAATTTTTTATGTTTTTGATATGCATAAATTTTTAGTTTTTTTTTTACGTGATGCTTACATTATCTTGTGATATCAGTTGATTAAGATTTTTCTTTACCTTTGTACCTGTGTAAAAATCCAATGTCACTATAATACGGACTGTGCCTAGTTTGGTGTCCGAAAAAAAATAAAATTATTGAAAAAGATAAAATTATCAAATAATAAAGAAAAGAAAAATTACTGAGATGTGACGTATGTTCAAAATTGTAAATGATAGACAGCCCTTATTTAATTAACCTCGATGAATTTCATATACCTACGAGAGCTACTCGTCCTAAAATTAAATGTGACAATAGCAGGACAGAGCATTTCAAACACTCGCTCATATATGATTTACATGAAGTTAGCAATCGATACGCAGATGTGGCGGATCTTTTTAACTACATGGAAGGTAGATACAAGAAGGCTATACGATCATATCTTTTCAATCATTATTAATTTACCCTAAATCCACTTATACTTGTATGTTATATTTTTTATGGACTTGTAGGTACCTTTTATAGCAGTACCGGCCGCTTACTGTTTGGCGTTCCTCCGCCATATTATGACATACGACATTGATTTATCATCACGGTTTTGTGCATAACCTAATAATATTGAACCTTGCCTAATCTTTTCAATTTATTTCGGAGTGATAACATTGATTTAACGTTATTTTGTGATATTTCAACTAAAAATATTTTTTATGATACGTCATCCTAATGGGACCTATTCACCGTCCGATTTGCAGAGCCCCGATATGTCGGAAGGTAGAGTTGGAGAAGTTGGAGGTTGCTTGCACGCCATCCGATTTGCAGTGTGGTGATTGACTAAGCTCTGTGAACGTAGCTTAGCGTTGCGTGAAAACATGTCGTGGCTCCGTCTCTTTCCAAATCTCAACGGATCGGATTAGCACTGGCTTTATTGACAAATCACAATAATATGATTCGTAGAAGAAAATATTTGGCAAAAGTGGCAATTTTCGTGGCAAAAATTGGTAATTTTAGCCACATAAGTAAACATCGCAGGGGAATTGAACCCTGTTAGGAAATTAACTAAAATAATATACTAATGTAAAAAAAATCTATTTTCGTAGAAAGCAATCACTTTGTGGTTTAACATTTTAATGAAATAAAAACAATATTTTTTGTTTAAAACCACGAATTTTTATTAATTTTAAGACCTTAAAGGTCTTAAAATTAATAAAAATTTCGTGGTTTTAAACAAAAAATATTGTTTTTATTTCATTAAAAAAAATCTGTTTCTCGCACAATTTAAATGGTATGGTTAAGTTTTCATGGACAAAAATATCATAAATTCATTTTTTAGGTGAATTTCGTTCGATCGTCTGGAGCCAGTGAGATATGGTATATTGTGAGCTTGAATGTGGTTAGGGATGGTAGGAAGATTTCGAAGGGAAAGGTTTGGAAGTATCTGGCAATTCAGATTTGGTCATACACTGATAAAACCATTTCAAGCAATGTTTCCATTATGAATAATGGTTTTCTTCAGTAGTAGTAGTGGTAATAGTAGGTATCTTCCACTCTGGAACGTGCTGCAAATATATCAAATAATATTATTTTTAATGAATTAATTGTGAATGCTATCCTGCAAGTTGTTCTGCAAATCGGATGGTGAGTGGAGGTTTTAACACAATTAAAATATTATTGGTAACCTACCGATCTTACACATTTAACAACACAAAATTTCTTGAAAGTAGAGCTAGATAATAAGTTATATCTGTTACGTATGACGCGTAGCAAAATCAATCACACCACTTCTTATAACCAGAGTAACCTGTAACCGGTAACCTACAGTTTATTTCCTAATGACTCTGTGAATGACGCCCACCTAACAAGCCAAGCGTTGTTTTATTTTGAAACAGCGCCGTTTTCATACCACATCGATTATTGAACAAGATTCGGGACCTACCTGTATGTCTTTGCTGTAGCGCCCTTTTTATGAACTTACTGACGAGACAATACCCTAAAATAAAGCCAGAATCTTAATGACGTAAGTGAAACAACCGTGCACAAAAATAAGCAACGCGCGGCCCTGGTGTATTGGACAGACCTGCGATTGAATTTGCTCTACCAAATCTTTAAAATAAAGTGGGAACCTTAACGACATAAGTGATGAAGTCATATAAAAACAATATTTGGCGAGCTTGGGCCAACGTATTGACGAACATACGATCGACTTTACCCTAGCAGGCCTAGAAAATCGATCTTTAGTGGGGTTTACTTTAATTATTTCTGATAAACGTATTACTAAAATCTCAAATGTTTCTAGAGGGATCTCCCGGGAAGTTACTCATTCATCGTCTAGAAAAATAAAATTAGGTGCTTACCGCTAATTTTTTAGTTGATAAATGTTATATAAAATTTGCAAACCGTTTTATATAAAATATTTTAATGGTAAAGTCTTGTTTTTATTAATATTAAATATAAATAACTCACATTCGTGGGGATTCCTTTTAAAACATTTGGGATGACCCCCGTTATTACAGTCTTATGTCGCCTTAATATAATAATAATAATAAAACTCCATTGCTTTGGGACCCCAAAGTTACGGAATACCGAAATGCTGCTGGCATTTTTTGATTCCATATCGAACCTTACCAATACCTTATTTTCCAAACAATACCTTATTATAATGGGAGGCCATCATTTTTGTTGAGATGTTTAGCAAGAAAATGTTCATAATTCGTTGGTTTACAGATTTTGTGCATAAAATGAATAATTAAGGCTAAAGAAGGAGGTAGCGCAACACGGCATAATATCCCAAAAATAAATCACTATAATAATACGAATGTTCTTATTTCGCTGAAGGTATGCGAATGTTAAAGGTTATTTGAAAAATTCAAGATAATACAAATAATTATTTATTTTTGTAATATCTACGCTATAAATATATCATAAACAATGATGAACAATGAACATGTAAAGTATACATTCATAAGCAAATAACAATTAACTGTAGAATTCAATCGTAAACTGACGACAGAAAGATATGTACTGCTTGCCGACTGGTGCCGCTGGAACTTCTATAAAAGTAGCAGATATGTACTGCTTGCCGACTGATGCCGCTGGAGATATGTAGGTACTGCTTGCCGACTGATGCCGCTGGAGATATGTAGGTACTGCTTGCCGACTGGTGCCGTTGGAACTTCTATAAAAGTAGGAGATATGTACTGCTTGCCGACTGGTGCCGCTGGAACTTCTATAAAAGTAGGAGATATGTACTGCTTGCCGACTGGTGCCGCTGGAACTTCTATAAAAGTAGGAGATATGTACTGCTTGCCGACTGGTGCCGCTGGAACTTCTATTTTTTAAAAAATCATTAAAAATCGATGGGGAATGATTAATATCGACTTCAATTTCCCCAGATTAGAAGCCATTAATAGTTACATTTTTTTATTGTGTGCATCTGTACAAAAAGGTTTACATATATTTTTTTTTTGGCTTTGCCTGTCTCACTAGGAAATTCTGTGTCGAGACAGACTAGTTTACAAATATATTATAATATTAAAATAATGTACATTTTTCAAAAAAGCAAAAATATTTGACAAAAATTTTCGGGTTGGTAGGTAGTGGTAACAATAATGTGATCCATTTGATCAGGATTTTTTATTTTTTAATATTATTCATTATCTTGTTTTTTAGGTAAGATATTGTATATTTTAGACGCAATGTATTTGAAATTTTTTTGACCAAATGTTGTGTTTGTTGTAGGTGTTTGTATGAGTTCTTTGGTTTTTTGACTCGTGTTTACAATATTTTGGGTATTTTCATAAAATGTATGTGTTTTATTTTTAAAGAGATGAGTTAAGATAGTTTTTGTGTAAATTTGTAGAATATGTCTGCAGTACTTGTTATTAAGGGAACTTTAAGAATGACTTTCATAATTATTTTTGTGCCTTCGATAATGAATCTATAGCTGATAGTGTTGCACCTAACCATGCGATTATTCCATACTCAATGATAGATTGAAAAAGAGAGTAATAAACAATTTTCATAGATTTGGAGTCTAGTATGTTTCTAATATAATTACATTCAGTACCCAAGGTGTACCAAAGATATTCTCTTCGGGATATATATTATTTCTAAGAATTTCTTATTTTCGGTAACCCATTCCTTGTGGGAAATATGTTTTCAATAAGTTATTCGATTCGAGAGACTCATTTTAAGTCTCAAAATTCAAAAGATACTAAGGCAGTTTTAATTTTTATAGGAATAACTTTTGAAGGTTATACTAATCAAGTTAATATATCAATGAAGATGTAGATAATACTAAAAAATCTAAACGAAACACAAAAGAGAACAAGACACAGAAAAACACAAAGGTAACGGTCTCGACTGGGAATCGAACCTATGATCTTTGTTGTACCGGGACAACGCCTCAACCAACTCAGCCATTGGGACCTTATTATTTTACGTCATTTTTGTCGATATCAATATTTCAAATTCAGAATTAACCATATTATCTTCAATTATTTTTTCCAATTTAATATTAAGGCGAAGCTTAATGCCAAATCACTATTTTGATTATTCTTTATAACGAATTGGTGTATATTATGAATACCAAAAAATATGTTTTAGATAAATTGAAGGTTTTCCTATCGTTTCGCTTGAGTAGAATTCAAATAAAATAATTAAATGTAAACTACTAAAAAAAAAATTTTTTTCAATACGAATGTATGAACGCATAAAGAAAAATACTTTAAAAAAATACAGTATATAGCTAAGAGTATCTATGACAGTTTCACTTGATTAACTTTTTTGCATTCTTATAAAATTATTTACAAAATAAATTAAAACCAGTTTTGTGCTTGAAATCGAAAGTTTGTCAAGCAATTTTAATGCCTATTACCAAGAATACCAAGAAGATACACATTTTTGGCTTGTATCTTCCTCTTAACATTTTTTTAAACAAATAGCCGAGTTGGATGATGTAGTGTCCCGGTAAGACAAAGACAGTTGAGACCGTTACCTTTTTTTATTTTCCCGTGTCTTGTTCTGTTTCATCTTTCGTTAAGATTTATTAGTATTATCTTCTTCTTCATCGAAAAAGTATTTATTTGTGTTTTATTATAAAATATAGGCCATTGGCCTTCATTCCACTACTGGCCCTCCATCGTGACATAAGCAACATGTTTCAATTCCACTACTGGTCCTCCATCGTGACATAAGCAACATGTTTCAATTCCACTACTGGTCCTCCATCGTGACATAAGCAACATGTTTCAATTCCACTACTGGTCCTCCATCGTGACATAAGCAACATGTTTCAATTCCACTACTGGTCCTCCATCGTGACATAAGCAACATGTTTCAATTCCACTACTGGTCCTCCATCGTGACATAAGCAACATGTTTCAATTCCACTACTGGTCCTCCATCGTGACATAAGCAACATGTTTCAATTCCACTACTGGTCCTCCATCGTGACATAAGCAACATGTTTCAATTCCACTACTGGTCCTCCATCGTGACATAAGCAACATGTTTCAATTCCACTACTGGTCCTCCATCGTGACATAAGCAACATGTTTCAGTTAGTATTATTGTAATAGGAGTTTTTCAAATATTTTCACGTTATTTGTAAGCCAGGATTTGTTGTCTTTCTTAAAAAGTTGCACAAATTTATGGATATATTTTTACAAATTAAGAACAAAACCTTTGCACTTTAAACACAGACAAGAGAGAGTACGGCAAGTGCAAGGAGAACACGACACATTGCAGTAGTTTTAAATAGTCGGTGGAACAACTCCTTACTTCAAATGTTAAAACGGGGGCGGAACCGTCAAACGATAAGGACGCGGAAAGATTGTTAATTTGTTAAAATAATTTTGTTTATTAATTTGTTAAATTCTTATCATAATAATTATTTATTGACTGTACATCCAAGTAAAACTTACAACGTCTTATGGGAATTTCTTTTATTTGTAAAGTGGTTATTATATTCCTCTCTTTTTTGTCTCCATAGAAAAGTCGCATTCGACTGCAGATTTAAATATGTCGATCAGTATGATTTTTTTCATATGGGAATGTTAAATTATTATTATGTCTGTTGGTTAATGCAGGTCATCTCTCTCGTATCAACCAACAATCCATTGACTTGTAAACATATAAAAAAGAAGAACACTAGAAATACCTTTCATAAGGAAATATGTCTCTATTGACTTAGCACCTATCGGTTCTAGCCCATTTAGCACGCGCTGTGTCTATTTTACCATATTAATTGCCATCCCATTTTAATTTCATAAAGATGGTGAAACAGAGTTGTGTATATTAAATTTAAGCAAAGAATTGTCAGACTTTTGGATCCCGAAACACGACCACGTATCATTTCTTGTAATCTACTTTATTATGCTTGTTGGATGTTTTATCGGGGGTGATTGTTTGTATTCTTCTTTATTACGTGCTTGTTGGATGTTTTATCGGGGGTGATTGCTTGTATTCTTCTTTATTACATGCTTGTTGGATGTTTTATCGGGGGTGATTGCTTGTATTCTTCTTTATTACATGCTTGTTGGATTTTTTTATCGGGGGCGATTGTTTGAATTCTTCTTTATTACGTGCTTGTTGGATGTTTTATCGGGGGTGATGCTCGTATTCTTCTTTATCACATGCTTGTTGGATGTTTTTATCGGGGGTGATTGCTTGTATTCTTCTTTATTGTAATAACATCATAACAATTTATCGGAGGTGATTTCAATTCAACTGCATTTGTTTCGGAACGTGGGAAGTTCTATTTTTCTATTTCTTTGTGATATATAGAAATTAAACAAATAAAAGGTTTGCGGATAAATTTAATTATTAAAAGTTTTTTTTTTTGTACATTTTATGGACACATAAAATTAATAATAATGAACAAGTGTCTCAGATTGAAATACGTGATAGCCGAGATATCTAGATGAAAGAGGGTCTGTAGATATCTGGTGAAATTCTTTTACCAAAACATTTTCAAACACGAAATTCAGTCTTGAGCAGTTAATCAATTTAAATGGCTTGTCTGGGTCCAGTAATTGCAAAGTCTTTCTTTCAAATCGATATTGAACTCACTATAATTTTCTTTCCGTCCAGTTATCCCTACTAGTGTGTTTACAAAAACGTTGAATAATACAAAGCGAATAAAAGTTTTTTCGGTTTTATAAAAAAATGGCAGTATCCCCGTTGTGTTTACCAGTTTTTAATCCAGTTTGAGAATGCAGAGACTCTCGTAAAAACGGTCGGAGAATCGGGACTCGTTCGGTCCCATGAATATACACCATAAACTGTTCCATTTAATACCAAAGGTGCCCCACAGGGCACAAAACTGTTAAAGTACCGATCAAATAACCCTGCACACATCATGTTTTCTGTCACCAAATCCTCAAATGGTGATTCCTTTCTAAAGTGGCTGTTGCATACGTAGGTGGTTATATAAGACACTTGGCTTATTTGTTGCAATGAATTGGAGTAAGTAGCTGGAGACTGAAAAAATAAAATTACCAACTAGAGAACATCGTTTGAAAAATGTCTTCGTACCTACGAAAATGAAAGATAAAATAATTTTCTACAGGTCAGAATTTTGTTTTATTTGTATCAAAATAAAATATTGAAACGTTAAGAAACCTCGAATCACTTTGATTATAGTAGTGTTAAAAAACTAGGTTAGTACCACCGTCAGTAATTTATTATTTTCTTTCAAATCAATCAAACCACACAAAATGCTCGTTGACCAAAATTACATATTTTTTGGTTGTCAATTCTTCTATCGAGCGTTAACTCAACATTCAACATCTCAAATCTTTTATATCTGAATTCAACTCCATTCTTCCATACACTTTTGAAATTTGCCAATTTTAACAAAATGAATACATAAATTCACCTTCTCTCACTCCATAATTTAAAATAATGGCCTAGAACCAAAACCTCCTAGATCACAAGGCCGGGACACTCATTCAAATCAGCCTCCTAACTTGTATGGGATTTTACAAAAAAAATCGTTTTAATTTTTTTTTCAATTTTTTCCTATTTATTAAAACATCTTAAAATGTTTTGGTTAATTTAAAAAATAAATAAAAATACATATTTTGTAGGTTCCCATACAAGTTATGAGGCTGATTTGATTCAGTGTCCCGGCCTTGTGATCTAGGAGGTTTTGCTAGAACATCCTTGAAGAGTGAAAGCCAGAAACATTTGAAAAAAAAATAACACTAAGTATCATATTTGTAATCATATTGATGAAAGTTAAAAAAATTGAAAATATTTTGTCCGTACTGCCGAGGAAAATGTAAAAAAATGACCATTTATCTTACCTTGTCATCTGTATAATACGAGACTTTCGCATTATTCCAATTATTGTATATCATGGCATCTTGTTCAGGTAGATTTACCACTGCAACTCGATAACTGATCTCTAATGGTTGCGATAGTTTAAGGACTGCAATATCAGCATCCAAGTAAGGGTGGAATTTGAAATGCGTTCGTTTACTTTCTACATGGTGTATTTGTCCTCCGCGATTATGGAACGGCGACCCAACTCTCACTCGTACTAATTCAAAATTAAAAATTTTACTGAAATTAAAATAATTAAATGCCTTAATATATATTCGTTTTGCCATAAATAAGAAAAAACTAACTATTAAAATTTACCTATAAATTATTTAATGAGATTAGAATGTACCTGCCTGTCCTTGAAATTGAGTTATTAAACATCAACTGTGATAGAAAATACACACCAGAAATGTCTTCTATACAGGTTTCAATAGAACGAATGAATGTCGCCACTGACTTAGTTCTTTTTGGTTCTAGCCAATTTAATAAGCGCTATGTCTCTCTTACACTAGCCTAAAATCGAATATCACCACACCCTTTGAATTTCATGATGATAATGAAACAAACTTCTGTATTTGAAATTTAAAACCAGTTAAGACAATATTTTTAATAATGAAAGATAGAGTGGGATGCATATAATAAAAAAGAACAAAAGATATGTCATGTGGCGCGTTTCAGTCGGGCGTGTTTCGTGATCCAAAAGTCTAAACATTATTTTTATAAAATGTATGCAGAGTTGTGCACCATCCTATGCAGAGTTGTGCAAAATCAAACGAGATGGCGATATACATTGCCTGGCATGTGTAACAGAGACAGAGCGTATTTTAAATGATATAGAACCTTATCAGTGGCGACATTAATCCAGGCTAGAACCAAAAGGGACCCTGTTGACCCTAAGGGTTGGAAAAATTATTAAATAGTTCTTGAGACCTCTACTTAAACCAATTATTATATACTGATTTATATAATACAAATACAAATGGGATGGCGATATACAATTTCAGAGAGACAAACCGCCTGCTAAATGGCTCATTTGTTTCCATTCCAATTTATATGGAAGACACTAAGTTTTTTTCTTTAATCTATGCGTCACATAGATAAAAGAAATGGTACATACAATATTGTTCTATTTTCCAGGAATGTAATCTACGAGTACTATTCTCTTTTTGCTACACAATAATGAAGCCGTTGGGGGGGGGGGGGGGGGGGTTGAACCCCCTCCTCCATACTTGATACTCCGTAATGAATATTATGATTTTTTTCATACATATGAGCGCAAGTTTGCGAAAGCAAAATAAGTGAATACAAAAAAATAAAGGTGAACATCAAAAAATCCTACCCAGCACACGTGGCAGTGGTCAAAATATGTCCGATGCTGATTATGACACCATTGCATCGGTATTGAAATTTATTCCAATCCCGCAAGAGAATGGCCGCCATGTACGGGGCATCAAGTATGTCGTCAGCATTTACATCTGGAATGCAACACAAATTCAAACCATGGTTTCGTCTCTGAGCTTTTAAAGCTCTCAAGCTTACTCTCAGAAACGAGAAACCTTTCATAAAAAAATGAAAACGTTTAAAAATGTCGAGCGAAAAATCACTACAATGAGTCAGGTTCTCACTAAATATAATAAAGTAAGTACTCACCCTGGACACAGACTATTGATAATATTATCACAACCACCAGCCCAATGCGACACATCGTTGTTTTCTGTATGGTTTGTAAACAATTTTGTGATTTATAGATTCAAAAGGGGGTGGATCAACGATGTGATAAACTCGAGCAAAGGTCGTCAATCTGTTAAATATTTTTGTTTATTCATCAAGAAAATTTATTTAAATTTTTTGGACCATACGTCCAGGCAAAACTCCTCCATTTTTTAATAAGCTTTAATTTTAAAAAAAAAACTAACTTGGGAGGGAATTCTTTTTCGGAATTCCATTGTTTTATGGTAATTTTTTGGTAAATAAGTTGAATTTTTTGATTGGGAAAATAAATATTATTCTATGGAAAAATATTTTTGTTCCGGAAAATCTACATTGGAATATCGAAAAAAGTCTTGTTGAATCACCCTTCCTTTACTCCTGGACATCCTGTATACATTGAATCACCCTTCCTTTACCCCCGGACACCCTGTATACATTTTTTAATTTTCACGTGATACGAAATGAAACCAAAAACGTTTTTGCAGAGTCATTAAAATGTGTATTTATTCCATTACATTTCATAAATAGGTATATTAAGTATTAAGGCATCTCAGATTGAAATATCAGCTGTAATTCATCAACCCACTGAAGAAATAAAAGCCGATAGAAGTGCGTTGAGTATGTCTCCGTATGCCCGATATAAGCTCAATTTTTCATAACTTCTTGTGAAATTCATCAAACATCTTCTAATGGCGAAATATTCCATGAGCAGATGTCAATTTCATTGGCCTGTCTAGGACCTAGTGGTCGAAAAATCAGATTTCTTCTGTTGGTACAGAACACACTACTAGGGATTTTTTGTAAAGATATAAATCCCTGCCCTTGTGCTGTCTGAAGTTTTATCTTCATTTTATTAACACCCAAATATTTATTTAAAAGCTGAAAAAAATGGGCATTAGAAAATTTTTAAAAGTTTTTAATCCACTTTGAGAAAGCGGAGACTCGCGTAAAAACTTTATAATTATTGTCCTCCGTGCGGGTCCATGAAAACATTCCATAAAGGGTTCCATTCATTACCAAAGATGCCCCTGGACTGTCAAGGGAGAATTCACCGTGTACGGAACATACACAAAACATGTTTTGTGTCACCAGATCCTTAAAGGGTAATGTTTTCCTGTAGTAGCTATTGCATTCTGCGATGGTTTTAAGAACTATTGGAAAAGAGCTTCGATGTAACTGAAAATATAAGAATTATGAAAAGTATTAATATTATTGAACCAAAATTAATTATATAATCAATTATAATTTAATCGGAATAATTTGATTGATTTTAAAAACGACAGTATAAAAACTGGGTGTTATGGCGTTATAATATTAGTTTTATGAAATATAATAATGCAAAAAATTAATAAATAGTTCTAATTAAGTTGTCCATGATAAAAATGCTGCGTGGGTTCCTACGTATGTTGTCCGACGTGCCCTACCGGACTGAGAGATAGAAGTTAAAAGGGTCAGAAGGTGAATGTTCGATTAGAAAAATAAAGGACTGAAGTTCTCTACTCGAAATAATAATAATGATAACACGACATTTAATTAGCGCAGTTTAGTGTAATTTCACTTCAAGTGCGCTTAACTATAACAAACTTAAAAACGATAATTTAGTATTAGTGGTCTTGTTCTAAAAAAAATAATGCATTCAGTGTGCCTTACCCAATAAAAATCTAATATTATAACACTAAAAATACTGTTTATACAATGCGATGACAAAACTAATAACAATAACAGCAGAACGGGACAAAACAAGAATATTAAAACTAAAAACATAATATAAAACATTAGACAGTTTGTTTTTAGAAATGAGAATCTTATGAGCAGACATGTTAAAAGGTAAAAGGAGGCAACCGAAAACAAACAATTATCGGAAGTTTGAGAATATGGCTAATTATAAAATATCGAAAAGAAGTTCAGATTTTTGAATGGTAAGATTTTAAATATTTTTGTTTTTAGAGCCCGTTTAAATTCAGCCAAATTCAGGAGATCAGTAAGAGGTGGGGGTAGTCTATTCCAGATGAGCGGGCCTGTTACACGAAAAGAGCGATCATGGTATATGGCTTGATTTGACCTAGAAAGTTCGATTAGACGATTACTAACATCTAGATCTGCTGACCTTAGAGTAAGCTGTCTATTGCTTAAGTTTTGTCGGACACCTAGTTCCGATATATAGGCTGGCGCCATTCCTTGCAATGCTTGAAGGTAGAAAGCAGATCTCTTTCAGGGCACCAAAGCCAGTGAAGGCGATCCCTTAGAAGTGAGGTTTTACGACAATACTTAGATTCATCAAAAATCATTCTCGCCGCAGCTTTAAAAACTA
Organism: Hesperophylax magnus; assembly: GCA_026573805.1. Classification (NCBI taxonomy): domain Eukaryota; kingdom Metazoa; phylum Arthropoda; class Insecta; order Trichoptera; family Limnephilidae; genus Hesperophylax; species Hesperophylax magnus. The sequence continues at coordinate 13,793,519 of JAIUSX010000121.1, forward strand.
ACTGGATTCTATTGATTCGTTTCTGAGGTATTTCTGCATATGCACTATTGCAATAGTCCATACGTGAGACGAGGGACGAATGTATGAGTTACTTTGCTCCATAAGAGGGAAGGCATCTCCTGATTGATTTTATTTGCCTTAAACATGCAAACCTAACCTAACCTAACCTAACCTGCAGGAATGCCTAGTGAGGAGGACTGGACCTAACCTAACCTTACCTAACCTACAGGAGGAGGACTGTAAATAAACTACTTTAGTAATAAATAAAAAAATTAAGAAAATTCTGCTGGTTCTCCCATCACGCTTTTAATATTTCTCATTTTCAAATCAGACATAAGAATATAATCACAGCCAGAAATTGTATCGTAAACTTGAGAGTAAAAGAGAGTGAATGATGTGATTAAACGACACAAATAAATAAAATGCGCAGACGATGGTTACGTTTACTCCACTGAAGTTAGTGAAAAATAATTATATGAGGAATAATATTATTATGCAGATCATAAAAATTTGTGTTGTAAATTATTTTATAATCATAACTAATAAAAAAATAAAAGTTGAACGCAGTAGCATAAGTGAACGATGTTGGCGATAGTTTCGCACTAATGGTTCATGCTGCATATCCTTTGTCTCTATTATCTTTGTGTCTAATGATAAAATAAAGAGTGGCAAATTGTACCTAGGCAAAAAAAATCTGTGATTTTGTGCATCTATTTTATTTATAAACAGACACTTACATAAAGATGGGGAAACTGTGAAAAAAAAAACAAACCTGTTATTATGTTTTCGTAAAACATTATTACTATGTATGCGTATGTGAATTTAATACACTTGTTATCAATGACTATCAACTTACTTACTTAATAATAGTGTTGACAAAAAAAATACAGAACAGAACGGAGAACACACGGTATTTTATTCATAGAAGATAAACACAGAACATATATTGCCAAGCGGAATATCAACGGATCCACCGAAAATTAGTTATTTGCTAGTGGTCTTCTCAAGTCTAAATTGACAAATATGGACAAAATGAATTCTGCTAATTATCTTATAAACCGTTCGGTTTTTAGTTTCCATTTAAACCATCAGAGGTGCTATATAACGCAAACCACAAAGGACTGGGTCACGCAATCGTTAACAGTTGGTATTGCTGTTTGATCGCACGAGTCGCCACTGAATTTGGTTTGTCAGTCTTGATATAGTAATACGCCTCTATATTTAGTATTTCATTGTTTTACTACTTACTAACAAACAGTTTTGGACCCTTGCAGACAAAATTTCATATTACATACCTAATTATTTATATTATCGCTTGAAGCCAGGAGAAATTTTGCCTAAAATGTATGTCATATAGTAATTGGGCTGATGCATTTTGCGCTGTTATTCCTAAAAGATGCAATCATTTTGTCTGCGAATTGTACACACAATGTAAGTTTGTCCATATTTCACAATGAGTTATGATCGATTGTACAAAATCTTTATTTTTTAACATAGTTTAGACAATTAGTTTGAATGCGAAGAATAAAACTTATTTATCAAAAAAATGTATTGTATTCCCCTACACCAACGATTAACAGGGGCAAAAAAATAAGATCATATTCTAAAACTTCCTGTAATAGTTTGGTTTCGGTTGTCTCCTTATTGTACCTTTTTAAAATGTCTGCTCAGAAAATTCTCATTTCTGAGCACAAACTGCCTCCTGTTTTATATTGTGTTTAAGTTTTAATATTCTTGTTTTGTTCTGTCCTGCTGTTATTGTTATTCTAAGTTTTGTCATCAATTTGTATAAACAGTGTATTTAGTGCTATAATATTAGATCTGTATTGGGTAAGGCACACTTAGGAATAATTTTAAGAACCACTAATACTGAATTACCATTTTTAAATTTATAGTTAAGCGCACTTGAAGTGAAATGACACTAAACTGCGCTATATAAACGCCATGTTTTTTTATGCTTCCGATTTTGTTGTCCGGGTTAAATCTTCCCCATAGGAAAAACTAATCCCTTCCACTCACTTTTCCACAAATGATCAGCTAGTCAATCAACACTATGCAAGTGCATTATATAAGTAAAATAAATACAAAACAATACAAGAACAACAACACGTCAACTCACCAGAGATCAAATGGGAAAAAAAATTCACCGACTCCAGATATTTTCATATCAGAGGGTTCGGCTCGGTAGAACTTCTAACAGGGCCTATAAATCCTACTGATCCCTCAACATAAATATTTAAAAAATCTTTCGTTATCCTACATGTATTCAAAATGACCGACTTTTGCATCTTTATATATAAATTTTTTGATAGATCTAATACGCCTAAATTTTTAATAAGAGAGCTAGGTATAATGCCAGTAGCCGAAATAACGAATGGTAATATTTTTATAGTCTGAGAATGCCAAATTCTTTTTATTTCGTTTCCTAAATCTGTGTATTTTCTTATTTTTTCATTAACAGATTTTTGAATGTTACAGGAATTTGGAATAGCGACATCAATGATATAAGTTATTTTTTTTTAATTTTGTCATGTAAAACTATATCGGGTCTATTATGACTAATCGTTCGGTCTGTTAGTATAGTTTTATCATAATATATTTTATAAAATTCGTTTTCTAAAAATGAATTTGGTTCGTATTCATAATATGGTACTATATTACGGCAGTCAATCAAGTTATGTTTAATTACCAAATTTTGGTGAATTATTTGTAAAACTTGATTGTGCCTAAATGTATACTCGGACGGTGCTAATATAGAACATCCCGATATAATATGTTCTATAGTTTCCGGAAAAGCCAAACATTTTCTACACAAATCATCAATTTGATTTGTATCTTTGATTATATGCTTTCTATAATTTTTAGTATTAATGACTCTATCCTGAATGGCAAGTATAAATCCTTCTATTTCTGCGCTCAACTCTCCAATACTCAACCATTTGTTTGACGAAAATTTGTCAACATACGTTTGGTTGAGATAATTGAAGTGTTTTGCGTGTAAAATTTTATTTGACCAGGAATCTAATAATTCCTGGTTGGGATTTATAAAAATGGTGGCATTCTCATCGTATAAATTTAAAGGTGTTATATTTCTATCTGCCTTGCATATTATTTTGTGCATTTCTGAGCTATGAGCTTTCCTATGGAAAAAAGTTCTTAGCATTTCTACCTGATTATGTTTCAAAGAAGTTATTTTGACTATGCCTCTACCTCCTAAATTTCTAGGTAAATTAACTCGTTCTATAGCTGAATTTGGATGATGGCAATTAAATTTCGTTAGCGTAGTTCTAATTAATCTTTCTAAGTTATCTAAATCTGTATTAGACCATTTAATTATGCCAAATGAGTACGTTTTAATAGAGGTATTGCCCAAGTATTTATTGCTTTTACTAAATTTTTAGCAGATAGATTGCATTTTAAAATTTTCCTGATCCTAGTTTGAAATTTAATCCTAATATCATTTTTAATACTAGTATGGTCTAATCTATTTGATTGTGGGTATCCTAAATACTTATAAACCTCATCCCTTTTCATACTAGTAATTTGGAAATTTTTAAATATACTCTCGTCCCCATCTACAATTTTGCCTTTCTCTATATGGATCGTTCTACATTTATCTAAACCAAAAGTCATTTTGATATCATCTGAAAAGTTTTTAACTACCTCGATCATTTTCTTTAAATTTTGTTCAGAATTCGAAAATAATTTTATATCATCCATAAATAATAAATGCGAAATTGTACTACTCCCCCTTGTATTACCCTTATCTTTTATTCCAAACTTGCTTTTAATTAACATTTTAGATATAGGATTCAACGCTAAGCAAAACCAAAGAGGACTCAATGAGTCTCCTTGAAAAATCCCTCTTTTAATTGAAATGCCCGGTATTACTATTTTCTTACCTTTTGAATTGATAAGTAAATTGGTATTCCAAAAGGACATATTATTTTCCAAAAAGCTAATAATATTGGGGTTAATTTTATATATATTTAATACTTTGATCAGCCACGAGTGCGGGACACTATCGAAAGCCTTTTGGTAGTCTATATAGCAAGTATGTCAATTACGTTTTCGAGTTTGAATCTGTTTTAGAATTACAGAATCGATAACTAATTGTTCTTTACATCCCATATGTTTTCTGCGACAACCTTTTTGTTGTTCAGATAAAATATTTTTTTCATCTAAATGAGTATATATTGAATCTGTTAAACAAGAGGTTAAAATTTTGTTTTTTGTCGGTAAACATGTAATAGGTCTGTACTGAGAGGGATTATTAATATTTTCGCTTTTGGGTAACATATAAGTAATGCCCTTAGTTAGAAAATTTATAATTATTATTATTATTACTCAATGCTTATTTTTAAATTAGATGTTCAAATACAATAAAATAATATGTTCACATTATATGTGTTATTATGTAAATGCAGCCAAACAAAAAATGGAAAAAAATATGCTAACAGAAGAACGTGTCTCAATGCAATAAATATATCGATTCATGAAAGTATTTTTAGAACCTAACACAAGTAATATGTAAAATACGTGCTTTCATGTAACTCTTTGATAAATGTGCTTTTTTTAAATGAATGTGATTAATTAATGAAACCAATCTTCATTTCCATATTGTGCACTGAATAAGGTACTTTTCAACACAATATTCTCTGGGACGTGTCTCCACAGCGTTAATAGAATACTGTATTTACCTACAAAACTTAATGATATAAAATACTGTTAAGTTATAAACTAAGTAAAACACGATATTTTTGTGAGGATGTCGGAAAATTGATATTTTCGCAATTCATCATTATATTTATCAGAGAAAGCGCAGCTGTTTGAACACGTGTTCCGAAATATTCTGAATTCACTCATATTCTGTTAGAAAATTGACTGCTATCGTGTTTTTAACAGAATCTTAAGAAATCAACCATATTCACTTTTTAACTAATAAATTGAATCTTTTATAATCAAATCTACTTCTAGCCTGTGTTAATTTAATGCGAAAAAAATCGAAAAAAAAACCTGTAAAAAAACTTTATATTGATAATAAAAAAAAAAAAAAAAAAAGGCTCGTAGTAAGCCTTCAAAAAGAAGAAGATAGTTTGAAAGGGAGATAGGTATGTAAATACGAATGTTAGAGGGAGCGCGCTAATATTAATAAAAAACTAATATTTAACAAAACACGACTCATTTAAAAAGAGTCGCATTTGAAGAGTGACCGGATAAATCAATAAATCATCAAAATGATAATTCATCACATCTTTAAAAAGTTATATAAAGTCATGGAAAGTAATGAAACAAAAACTTTATTAACTGGGTTAAGTAGGTTTGGTTAGGTTAGGTTAGGTAAATTTTTTTTCATCGTTTCTAATGACTTTATATCACTTTTTAAAGGTGTGTTGGATTGTCGATGTGTTGATTTATCATGGAACCGAGAAAAGACATTATTATTGTAGAAAGCAATTGCTTTTTGATTTGACATATTTAATAAAATAAAATACTTTTTTATTTTAAAACCACGAGTTTATAATAAATTTTAGAACCTACCGGTTTCGCTTTACTCAAGCATCTTCAGGCTACAAATTATTAATGTTAGTAAAAAAATATTAAAAACTCGTGATGTTAAAACAAAAAGTACTTTATTTTATTTAAAAAACGACACTTGAGCGAGTTGAGTTGACAACTGGCTATTGGGAAAAGGGGTGGCGGCGGGGGCTGTTGAGGAAAGGAAAGCCCGTATTCAACACATTCTTCATATACCTATATAAGCCAGAACTAATTAACAATACTACACCCCAATGTCAAAAACTGAAGATTACCTAAAATCTTCAATTACGCTTATAATCTCCCTATCTGCCTACCGAGTTAGCGCAGAACCACGGATTTTATTTTTTTGGAGAAATAAGTTCCCTCTTCCAAAGCACTACGCCATCGCATGGGAAGCCTGTGGAGTAGACTACGGCAATCCAAGAATGCTAATGACTTCATGGCTGCATAGATGGAATTTCCTTGGTGGCCCTCTGGAAACGCGAGACCTCAAATGCCCCCTCACAAATGATTATTTCATGCCCTACCTTTTAATCCTCTCATTTGTTGTATTATTTATTTGAATATCATTCAATATTATTTCTGTTTTAAATAAATAAATAGTAATTCAGGTAGATTAAAAATGTTTCGTATCGTTTTGGACTCACAAAAATAAGACTATAGTGGAATAAACCACTAATGTTAAATGCAATAATAATAATAGTAGTTGTTGAAACTCATTCGTAGTTCGGACTCAACGTCATCCGCATTCTGATAAACTTGTTGCTGTGGACAAAATATCTTGGAATCTTGGTCACTTGAGGTACCTTCGTGTCTATAGCCTTTAGCGAAACTTAAAACTATTAATAAAATTAAACCGTGATACTTCTTGACGTTTCAATGTTACAGAACTGTGTTATTGCCAAGCGAAAAGTAATTAAGAGTATTTAAGCACATTCTAAGGATAAAACAGAAAATAAATAATATTTTACGAAGTTTGTGGGTAAATTATGTTGTATTTCCTTGTTCTAAATTAAAAACATCCCTGATCCTTATTTAGTAACAGGAAGATAACTAACTGATATTAGGTCAAATTACTGTAATGGTATTCCTGTTGAAAAAGGGACTGCAAGCCTTTAACGAATAAATTTGACAGACTTCCTTGTAAAGTATCAGTAAGACGCGAATGTGTTATGAGGACGGCGGAACAGGTGTTCGTAATATTTCCAATGTTGAGGCATTTCGTCAATATACATATTTATCTGGAAAATGATATCAACATGAACACGTGTACCGATCACATTCATAACAGGGTTTCAATAAATCAGCCATACTCATTTTTCTCCGGGTATATTGAATTTTTTTTATTTTTTCACCGCTTTACCGACCAAATTGTGATTCTTAGCTTATTTGGAATAAAAGATATAAGTTGCATTTTGGTCTCCGGTGACATATTTTGGTACCTACATATTTTTTCATATAATTTTTTTTTTAATCTTTCACTTGTCGTCACTAATCGCTGATCTTATTATCCTCCCAACCCCCACCCGATCCTACCTGTCCAATACCTATGGATTTAAAAAAAAATGCCACCTACATTTTTTTTACTTCAAATAAGACATGTAATCGCTTTTTAAAGAATTTAAGTCAGTAAGTAAAGTACATGAATAATCTTGCTCATTACGAAAATTCATAAGAAAGGAACGCTTAGAGCTTAGATGGTTTGAGCATGTAGAGAAAATGAGCAAAGAAAGAAAGAAAGGAGTGTAAGAAGAATATATGACGCGAATGTGAATGCTAGAAGAAGTCGGAGACGCCCGAGGAAGACACGGCACGTTCAAGTGGACCAAATACTCGAGTGGGGCCATGTAACGAGTCAGAATAACAAAAGAGTATGTACGAGATGTTGTATGAGTGTGAATGAGGCCAGTAGTGTGTGCCAAGACCGAATTTGTTTTTCGGTTTGTCCTCTCTGCCTACCCTAAGCGGCGTAATGGTTAGTTAGTTAGATACACGGAGAAAACTTACAGGTATGAAATATTGTTAATTTATTAAGAATCTGATCAAATTATTCGTTGTCCTATTAAAAACGGGACTGGAGGCCTATAACGAATGATTATCAGGGCAGATGGTAACACATTTGCATAATACCCCAAAACTAAGTCAGTATAATTCAAGTTTTTTAAATGCTAGAAAGCATAGAATACGTGAACGTACATCAGGGGTACAATAAGTCATTTTCCGATTTCAGGGAGTAATTTGATTTTTGAATTGTTCATATTTCAAAGATTCGGTAATTTTGTTTTTGGACAATAATATATTGTACCATCTCACACCTAAATACAAATAGTGGTGCTAAGCCGTGGTCGTTCTTAGCATTGGGATTGCTATTTAGCCATTTCTTTTGAATCTATTTCTTATGCTATCTAAGAGGTGAATTTTATTGATGAAATATTCTTTATAAATTTGATATAAAGCGATTGTTTTATACAATTCTGTGATAGTTGGTACATTAAATTTTCGAAATATCTCCAAAGTTATAATGTTTAATTTTGATTATTATTCTGTGAATTGTTATTATGTGCTGTAAGGTAGCTTTAAATGCCACTGTACTGTCTTCATGTCTTGATTGGCTGCATTGGCAATCTCGTTCCATGTCTTTTTTTTCGATAATTATTGCAGTGTCGTCAGCAAAAAATATAAGTTTACCATGAATTGATAGTTCAAACATTTGATTCACTTAAATTATAAATAAAATTGGTCCAATGAACTGTCATAGGGTACTGACCCTGCGGAATTCCAAATTCCAAAATTTGATATTCACTTAGTGTGTTATTTAATTTTAACTTTTGACCTCTTTGAGTTAGATAGCTTTGTATCCAATACCCAACTTTGTGAATAATGTTGATATAATTTATTTTATTAATTAGTTTTGTATGTGAGATACTATCAAATGCTTTACGTAAATCTTTGAAAATGACAAAGCATTAATTTTTGTCCAACGCATGGTATATACCAGAGGTTCCCAAAGTGGTCTACATAGACCCCCAGGGGTCGATATCGGCTTGCTGGGGGTCTATGTCAGCGAGAAAAAAATTTAGGGGTCCACGAAATTCAAATGGGGGTACATACGAGCGGACCCCCATTTACCTTAAGTCAACATTTAGGAGTTCTGTAGATGACACAATACACCTAACACAAATAACACAGTTTACGTAATACTAATTATAGACTGAAAATTACTTATTTGATATTTGTATTTTCATATTTCGTAAAGTTGTTTATTGAGGTAAATAAATAAAATTATAAGTTCCTTTTCTCGTCAGTATTAATATATTGAAGCAAAACATTGCACATCGGAAGCCGCGAATTTTCCTAGATTCCCAACTTGTTTTTGAAAAACGTTCAGGGTAATAATGACGTTCAACATTTAAATGTTTCACACAGACTTCAAAACTAAGTTAGAGGACATTTTTACTGTGGAAGGGGAATGTTGAAGAATCGGATATTATATGACAATAATAATAATAATAATAATTGGATAATTTGTAGAGCGCCGTTTTTGTGAAAATTCACCTCAAGGGCGCTGTACAATTTGTTTCCTAGGATCTGCATTTGTTATTTAGAAAATATACCAAAACATACTTACCTGGCAAGTCACTTCCGACAAACACTTTTATATTAAAAAGTTATGTTTATAAAAGATAAAACTGCACGCAGAAGACACTATATCAAAAAACACTGGTCATCGCATGACCTTAAGTCTGCTATAGTTTTTTATTATAACTTAACTGTATTTTAACTGTCTTAGAAAGCCTACAAATTGTTAGTTGTTATCATTTTTATTTATTTATTTTAAATTATTAGTTTTATTTTTTTTTTGTATTTTTTTTTTTTTTTTACATTTTGTTAATTTAAATTGCCATCGACTGTGAAAGTGGAGGTTTCTGAAATTATGGATACGACTGTCTGAAAATGTGCGTTTTAAGTTTAGACCTAAATTCTGTCGAGTCTGCGATCATTCTCAAATCATGTGGCAGTCCATTCCAGGCTTTAGGTCCTGACACGGCGAAAGCACGCTCACTGAACTTAGTATCTGGTGTGCGCTTTGGTTCCTTCAACCTTCCGATAGCTGATGACGTTGCTGACCTAAGGGTTGACTGTCGGGAATAAGAATCTTCTGGAATACACAATTCTGATAAGTAAGCCGGAGCCATTCCGTTAAGTGACTTAAATACCATCCAGCATACCTTGAACTGGATTCTTTCAGGACATTTGAGCCAGTGCAGATTTTTGAGATGCTCTGAAATGTGGGAGTATTTAGATACTCCGGTGATAAGCCTTGCCGCGGCGTTGAAAACGGATTGTAATTTGTTGATTTGACATTTGGGGAGACTTGCATATATTCCGTTGCAATAATCTAGACATGAATCAACATAGGAATTGACTAACAATTTAGCCGCCTCTGTTGGCAGGTTTCTCCGCACTGCTTTAATTTGCCTTAATTAAAAGAACCCCGTGTTTACAGTTCTGTTCACCTGAGTTTTAAGGGAAAAATTAGCGTCCAGATTGACACCCAGTAATTTGATGCACGTTTTTGGAGTGATGTCACTTCCTGAAATGGTTATTGGGGCGTTTTCAATGTTATGCTGACGTCTGCTTGTAGCAGTCCACAGAAACTCAGTCTTTGTGGGATTCAGTTTCAATCTATTTGATGTCATCCAGCGAGTAATTGCTTCTATACACTCAGTTATACGAATTTTTAGCCTGTTTATTTATTCTGGTAAGCAGTAAAAATAACGTAGCAGTGAGATAGAAGGCCAAATGATTCGATTATTTTAGCGACATCATTTGTGAAGAGGATGAAGAGTAGTGGGCCCAGAACGGACCCTTGGGGTAAATGTTATGATGCAGGGCTAGACTCCTTTTGTTTTAATATTTTATTCATTAATTTATTCTGCATCATCACATTTATCCTCGCCGATTCTCTAACCTAGTTAGGAACTGGGCGATTGTCGCTGGTATTGGTTTTGGTAAAATTTCGAATCATAATTTAAAATTTAAAATCTGTACCGGGCGGAAACAGAAAAACAAAACACTTCTTGGCTGCACAGTCAACGCGTGGGTTCGTAGACTGTACAGACGATGGTCGCAGTGCTTTTCGTTTTTGAATAATTAATTGTACGGAATGTAATTCCTTATTTTTTGTCGCCGATGAGTGCGATTTTGCTTACGGGTACGGCGGTAAACGTTTTTGTGACCGTAAAATAACCATTCCCGAAGTGGGTAATAGTGATCTCGCTGGACGGAAGTTGTTACGGACGGACCACGCGACCGCCGTTTTACGATTGAACGGGAATCCGTAAAGTAACGGTCAATCCTGCGTAGGATTGGATCATACGCGATTTATATTTTGTGCCATGCATGGCTGTCAAACGGGAACTTCGTTCTTTTTGATTTCTGGGGTTTGAATCCCGACATCGCACGTGTTCGACGGGCCGAGAAAGAGCCCTTTGTATGGGTTGCAGCATCCCCAGGAACGGCTACGCGCTTATAGATAGCTGGAGTTCATGGATGTGGCCAGGAGGAGTATATCCACCTTTCCAGAAGACGGATCACGCTTCTACGTAGTTACGTCCGCCGCCGAATGGGTGTGCGGGACGTTTCGTCGCTTCTCCCATAGTTTAGATACAGATAGCTAAAAACTGGTCGGTCTTTGGGGTAAGTCAAAATTATATAATTACGTTAATCTGTTGAGCTAGGGCTCATCAGCAAAATGTCCAAAAGGTTTCTAATACATGTAATATCTATCCATGCACCGCCTTTTATTTATGTACATTGAGATACCATCCTAAAACAAAAGAAACTATCATGATGCTGACACGCGACCTTGGTTGCGAACTTTCACACCTGAGATTATTGAGTATAAACATTCTAGATGATTAATTTTAACCTAGATTGGCGCGTTCTACCGAACAAAGTTTATACAATTATTATTATTTGTACCCTGGGTCAAACCCTACTTAACATACTCCAGATGAAAGGGTTGCATAATTTGATTGGTTTTTTCCCACTTTTACGGCTTGTAAACGGTTGGCCAGGTACGATGTCAGCCAGGTCTTAACATCACAGTTTAAACCAAATGATTCATCTAATCGTTTAATAAGAAAGTCATGGTCAATCGTGTCAAATGCAGCACTCATATCCAAGACTGAAAGAAGTGCCAGTTTACCCGACTCAATGGCAGTAGTTATGTCCGACAAAACACGTAGTAACCCGGTTTCTGTGGAGTGGAACCGTCTATATGCAGATTGGTATTTAGTTAATAATTCATTTGAATTTAAGTGACATATGACCTGTGAGGCAGCGAAATGATCGGAATAAGCGCTAACAAATAACTTAAGGGGCAGTTCTGTAGGGCCAGCTACAGAAAGAAATTCCCGTTGCTTATCCTGCTCCATTTTCATTTGGTGTAATACCTCACAAGGGCGGCCCTGTCTGCACGATGCAAAAACAGAGGAACTATATCGCCACCCGGTTGTAGGGCAGGCAAGGGAAGGGAATCTTTTTACCAAAAAAATAAATAATTATCACATGGGACGTTAATAGTTTTAGGAAAATTCAATATTCGGCAGGCAGGGGGTCTACGGAAAAAAAATTGGCAAGTCGTCTACGGGGAAAAAAAGTTTGGGAATCTCTGGTATATACCATGCATTGGAAAAACTATATAGTTGAAGTTAGTTCTTCAATGGTATCATGAGCACCTAGTTTTTCTCTTAACTCCAAATTGGCTAGGACTAAGTATTTTATTATTTTCAATATAATAAATGAGTTGTTTTTTACAAACTTTTCAAAAAGTTTTGCCATGTTTGAGTCAATACTTTTGCAATAGGTCGATAATTTGATTTTTCGTCAGGGTTGCCTGATTTGAAAACAGGAGTTACGATATTATTGTTGTTATTAGTATAATTTATTTATTTGTCGAAAACAGCACACGCCGCGGCACAAGACACGAGTCACAAGTTTAGTGTCGGACCATGTCGGACTTTGCGGACACAGCCTTTCAAAACACGATATCTATCACGATAAAAATATACTTACGTGACATTGAAATGGGACATTGTAAGCTGTAATTAAAAACAACAAATTACATCCGCCTGCCATTCTGCACAATATCTACATTTTTATGACCATATATTTGATTACACTTTATTGATTTCTATTAATAATTAGTTAATTACATGTCTTTGTATAGCTCGGCGAAAGGCACCTATCGCCATTTGATTTTATTATATATGGGCAGTTGGGACTCTTGGGTGATTTTCACATTAAAAAAATAAATCAGATGATGTTTCATGATATTAAAATGGTTGTAGCTTCCTTTCGGGTATGGGTTTTTTGGTAATTGGGTAACTCATCAAAATGACAATTCAACACATTTTTCAAAAGTGATAAAAAGTCATGAAAAGTGATGAAAAAAAATAAATATTTTTTTCATGGCTTTTAATGACTTTATTTCACTTTTTAAAGATGTGTTGAATTAGTTCCGTGTTTTTGTACGACTCATATCCTTCTATGGATCTTTCTAAAACGTTCAGATTAATTTCTTTCGTTATTTTTCTTCAGATGAAGAGACCTTAAAGACAAAAGTGACAGTCAAAAAATACGTTTATTATTTATTAATTCAATGATTTGCGTAGGATGTTCAACAACCACAAAAGTTCAACAGGAAGTCAACAAGTTTAAAATGGTTCTTTGAAATATGTAACTTGTAGGTATGTTCTAGTTGTGTTGAGAAATTAGTTACGTGTGAATAATAATAAAATGTCAAAGAGGAATCTTTAAAATGTTTTACTTTTTCAAGGCCATCTTGTATGGATAGAAATGAGGCCAACGAGAATATTCGGTAACTATATAATTTCTTTATAATATCATAGAGATCCGGCACAAATGTAATAACCGATAAACAGATAAAATTTCATTCAGGCAAAAATTCAAGTTTGAAGAATTGTTTTGTTTTGTTTCTGTTTTTCAGTACCTACCTATGAGTTTAAATATATTTGAAAGAATTGTTTCCTTTTTTCTGTTTATCAGTACCTACACATGAATTTAATTGTTATGTTTCGAACTTATTAAATATTTCTGAAATAGACATGCGGGAAAATGCACCTTATTTTATATCACCTACATTGGCTGAACGAGGCGCTTTGTACAGGGGATTGTAAAAATTGACAATAATATTTAGCGTTCTGATTCAAATTCTCTTCCTTTCTTGAAAAAAAGAGGTTAGCTCTACAGTAAAAAAAAATGGTTTCTGAAAAACAGCCCGATCTTGTTTTTATTATTCTATAGAAATCTGTATTAAAGTTATGTACAAAGTGAATAAAAATATCATCTGAAAGTACAAAAAATATTTTTAATTGCAACCTTAGGTTGCAAAGAAAATCTCCAACTACTGAAAGAAAAACAAAAGAGCTTAAAAGGCATCAGGGGATTATAAAAATATAAATAACTTTATTAGATATAATTTATCATTTGATCTCCCGCGCTGTTGCAGCGCTTTTGGCAACCACAAAAATGCTGTTTTGAAGGATGTACCTACTCCATACCTACATGGTTCGAGCAAAATTTTAACCTGAATGGAGGATGGCAGTACTTGAACGATGGTGCGATTAGATTCTGCGCATTTATTTAGCGCTACCAATCATACCGTGTGTTGCCAGGAAAATAATTTCTCTCATGGCCTATGTCATCTATGGGGATGCTGTATGCAGGGTCTTTTTAAGGAAATAAGATCTAGGAAGGAAACCCGTACCCGCCTCCCAAATTGAAAAAAGTTCGCGATGAGTTTAAGAGGAATGTTGCTTTGAGAATTATACCACGAGGATAGGCAATCTAACCATAGCTAACGTTTTCATTTCAACATTAGAGCTTTCATTTTGTTATCAGACTTCTTTTGAAATTCCTCGCAATCCATAATACGAAATCGTGTAAACGCCCTCCAGTTTGATAATTAATTATTAAAAGTCAGTAATATTGCGTGTATCTCCATACTCGGCGTCTGCACATTCTCTCAGTGTCTCTAAAACACGATAACCCTTTGATTGCCTGATCTCACACATTCGCTGTCAGAGCCGGAGTGGAATCTGACATAGGTTCCGGTCATTCTATAATAATTATGGCTAGGACATCGGTTCTATATTTAAATACTGAGTTCCATTACTAAATTGGAGGAATAATTTGAGGTAATATTTGTCTACGGTATTCTGGCGACCAATATCGCTACTAAATGTTTTTTGTGGTTAGAACAACATTCCTAAAATTCATCTATTTATGTAAGTAACCTATTATTATATTCAACTAGGTTTCTTCACGAGTGGCTGATTAATATGTAAAGGTAGTGGGAACAAATATTAGTTTTCCGAAAGAAAATAAAAAAAGTGAATTCTTCATCATTTTTTTGCGTGAAACATAGCTTTTATCAAGTCCTGTATAATAAATTTTCTTTTCACTTGACACTTGAGTGAAATACGGGTGGAAATGTCCAACGAGTGGAAGGTAGTGACAGGACGGCAAAATAGTCTATTAAACGTCATATTAACCAATGTAGTTACTTTCAGCACTAATTTGTTCTTTCTTACTCAGATAATAATACCAATTTTAATTTAGGTGTTCCTACTACATCTATAAAAAAAGTAACTGCTTATTAGATTTTCGCAACAACCGTTTCATAGCTAGACGTGAAAAATATATTTTTTTAAATCTCAAAACCTTCTAATTACCTGAGATACCAGTTTGCCCCTGTCGCAATTTTTTAGCACACGCAGGGTCGCGATTTCGAACACTATTATATATGACTTCGAGCAATTATTATTGCACTGCTAAAGATTGGCCAATAATTACCACAGGGATATAATCATTGACAATGGCTGAGAATATTCGCAGGTCTTCACCCACGGAGACAATGCGACATGCGGTGGTTGGATAATCTCATTGTTGACTGAGTTTCTAATAAATAGTTTTCTTATTTGTGGGTACCTAACAAATTCTGTGGGCTTGTTTGTTGGTTGGTGCAGCCGCGTAGTAAGTTGACTCGATGAAGGATTTTTCCTTTCTTCATTAATAATAATGATATTATTTCTTCAACCATCGACTGCAACATTTTACTTACAAGGCACATCTGTTTATTAACTTATTTAATTTATAACAATGATACGGCTTTATAACAATATAATTGTCTGACAAATATTAATAATACTATTTAATTTATAACAATGAAACGGCTTTATAACAATAAAATTGTCTGACAAATATTAATAATACTATCACCTGAAGGGCATTTACCTTTTTTTGAGGCTGCTATATTTTCGATTTGCTAAAGAAGGTGTTTGTCCTATTTTTGGTTTACAATCCAACACCTTTCCAATTCCCGTGGGGTTAGGAGAGATAATTATAAAATCCCGCGGTAATTTCGGGATTTTGATTCAGATTGAAATAATGCCAACATTTTATTTTCTTGATGGCCTGCACTCGTCTGAACCTACCAATTTTATTCAAATCCAATATCCTACCAGAACAACACCAAAAACCGATTATTTTCATTTGCTCACATGCAGAACTGAACTGAAAAAAAATCTAATTTCGTATTGTTACCTAATTAAGTAATGTGTTCAATCACAATAAAATATAACGAGATTTTATCGTTTATTCTTCTTCCCTTTACCTTCCTGTTAGTTTAACGAAAAATGATCTCTAAGGAACTTTAGCATTATAAAATTTTATGACTTATTATTGTTTAAACTCCTACGTACGTATAACTATGATTTTAAATAGTGGTTTGTTTCTTAAAAATAAATTAATATATCGTTTTGCAATTTCGCGAGCAAATCAAAACAGCGTATTTTGGTGTAAATTCTGTCAATACATATAAAAAACCCTAAAACCTGCTGTTGTCAAATAATGCTAAAATCCCGAAGGATTACGGGATTGTTGGATTGCGGGATGTGGGATTGCGGGTTTGCGGGATGCGGGATTGCAGGATTTCAAACCCCAACACGGACAGATCTGAATTGCAATAATAATTGATTTCACCAAATCAAACACTTCACAAAACTTTCAACACTCTTCAAAAAAACAATGTAAAATTCACATTTTTTCACGCATGTACAGATCGAATGCGTGACCCACTCGATATCGTCTATTTCCAGCCTATAATACCTATATCATTTACAATATTAGCATGTTTTAAAGTACTTTCCTAATATTCAATAACTTTTTTAATTGAATCAACTATCGGTGAATTTGCCACATCCGGTTAATTTCCGTATCTAACTATTAAATCTGAGAAACCATTTTGATCATCGGCGCGGGCGCAGGCATGTAATTACTTCACTAATTGTTGTCCATTTCTCTGTAGGTACAGATATTAAAATTAAGGCCTCTAGCAACACTGACGAAAAGCCGTTCATAATCTATAATCTATGCAATATTAGATGGTAGCCTAATCTCCGCTGTTTATTGCCGTGCGGAGACGGATTATAACAATTACCATGCTATAATTACTTTCGATATAATTATTAGATACTATTATATAAGGAGTTCATTGTTTATAGTTTTGTCTTGCTCTTACATTCTCGGCAAAGCATTCAAAATACGTTTTTTTAAATGTGAATAACGCACAAGAGTCCCAACTGCTCACTGCTAACCGTAGCCCGTGGGTCTACGTTAGTACCCGATAATTGGGTTTTTTTGTGAAGCTGAAGGGTATGGGAAGGAGAATGGAACATTGAAGAGGAAGTTAGAAAGTACCTGTCTATTCAGATCTGGTCACTTTTTTACATAAACCCCACACAGGAGGCCCTGAGGAAAATGATTTCCCACAAGGTGGACGTGGTGGACTCTCTCGCTGCAGCAGCTGGTCCAGTTTCTTCACCACCTAGGATTTTTGCTGCAGAGTCTCCATCTTCTTTCTTCGTGTCACCTGTTCCTGTTCTTCATTTTACTTAACTTAACTTCACTTTATTTTTGTAATATTTATGTTTTTTGTAATACCTGCATCAACTCTAAAGCGCTCCTGAGGTAATATCTCACAAAAGCGGCAATATACAAATTTTCCAGTAAATTTATTAATTAAATAAGGGTCTATGTTATCTTTTGGGAAGCTATGTGGAGGGTTCTTTTTAAGGAAATGAGGGTACAAGGAAGGTAAAAGGTATGAGGGTAAAAGTGAAGGTATCAGTCTGCGGCGCAATACGAGCAGAGGAGGTCAAAGGGTTCCCAAACTAACCTCTCTCGATCTGGCACGCCACGCAGATGGTGAGCAGGCGCATCATGAACACACTTCACCCGATGAACCCGGGAACCCATGCTAAATAAACTCCCTCCGGAACTAAGATGCATAACAAGCTCAACAGAATTCAGGTCCAAACTAAAAACTTACCTTTTTAGGCTCTCATACACCTAAACTAAATATACCTCTGAGAGTAGCATTCTTGTATTGCGTATAAAAGATCCTACACTTTTCTTATTGGATTTACATAATTCGAAGCCTATATATACTTATCAATCTGTCTCATACATTGACTAGTCTCTTACCAAGGGAAATAAAATAAAAATTCTTGATTAAAAATTAAATGTTATAAATGAGGTAAATAAAGATTGATTGTTAAATCTAATCAATATTGTTGTTTTAAATTATTGTAATGAATTTCAATTCATTTATGCGATTTGACAAACAACATTTTTTGTCAATCCGTCTTTTGACAATATGAATACATAAAGCTTACACAATTTAAAAATAAATTACGAATTTGTAATATTAAAGGGGGGGGGAGTGTAGAGAAGTTTAAAACTGTACTTGTATGCATTTTTGGATGATAAAATTTTAAAAAATAAAATAAAATATTGACCTCGACAACAGCGCCACCTATCATGTCCAAAAATATCCTATGTTTCTAGCTGGAGCCAACCAAACGCATTCAGATGTTTTTTTTATTGAAATCGGTTGAGATTAGCGTGTACACATTAGGGTGTAACGAATTTAACTTTTTTTTTGTTTTCAAATTCCAAGTTGCGAAAAAGTTGCTACTAGGTACCACAACTTACCACAAAAAGTTTTGGATTTAAAAAAAAATGCTTAGGTCTCCCGCACAAGGCTTAAAGTTTTAATTTTTTTCAAAAAATATTAAAAAAATTTCAATTAAAAAAAATAAAATCGTTTTGTGTTCTGAACTCATTTTATGCCTTCTGTAAGAAAATTAAAATTAATTCCGGTGGTTTAAACTTAAAAAAAAAACATGGTTCATATATGTACACAAAATTACAAAATTTCATGAAAATTAACAAACTTTAGGGCTTGTGCGGGAGACCTAAAATCCATTTTTTATAAAAAAAAATCGTTTCTTACTTATTTTTATGCCCTAATATTACTGTTTTTAACTTGGAATAAACACAAAAGTTACGATTTTATTTTTTTAAATTTAAAAAAAATTGGATATTTTTTGAAAAAAATTAAAACTTTAGGCCTTGTGCGGGAGACCTAAACATTTTTTTAAAAATCCAAAACTTTTTGTGGTAAGTTGTGGTACCTAGTAGCAACTTTTTCTCAACTTGGAATTTGAAAACAAAAAAAAAGTTAAAAATCGATACACCCTAGTACACATTGACACGTGATTTTTATGTACCCTTGAGGTGATTTTTCACAAAAACGGCGCCAGTGTAAAAATTATTATAATTATTGGTACATTACCTATTACATAAATTACTTTACAATGTGTACTTTACTTGTGTAATACATAATTTGTATTCAGAAACAAGAATATAAATAGTGTAACTACGGATGCATTTTTTCATGCCAATGATTGTACACTGAGCAGAATACATACTAGAAATGATGTAGCCACTTACTACCTTTTGGTTACTTTAGTACCTTTCTAGCCCATTTAGCACGTGCTCTTTCTCTATTACACTTGCCTGCGTCGAAGAAGCTACTTGCCTAACATCATCCAAAACGAAGTAGGTATATGGAGAAAACTTGATACGAAATTATATACCTATTTTATAAAAACCTCTTCAAATTATTCGTATTCCTGTCAAAAACAGGACTGCATGCCCTTACTGAATAAAGTGATTGGTTTCATGTAAAAAAAATTATAAAAAAAGAATGTATTAACGCGACGACGTCGTAACACGTGCTCATAATAATCGTTATATTTCCGCATTTCGTCATTATATATTAACAGGATAAACGCAAGTGCACGATCACGTGTTCCTATATATTCTGGAAGTACTAAAATTTTAATAAGAAGCGGCCTGCTGTCCCGTTTTAACAAGTTTTTACTTAATCTCTTTATTCATCGTGTACATACATTAGATCACAATTTAATGCGCCAGTATAGAACATAAATATATCGACAGTATCACGTATCCCCATCCTATCTTTCTCTTCCTCCTTTTCTCCACTTAAACTTCATGTTAGTAATGTAAAACAGATATTGGGAGTAGAAAACACAAATAGATGCAGGAAATGTGAAGAGGATGAAGAGACTCCAATTCACCTATGGTGCCAATGTCCTACCCTGGTGGGAACTAGGCTCAGATACCTGGGGAGACATACAGTAGAACCCAAAGATATTAGAAGAACGAGATATGCTATGTTGGCCGCCGGACCGTAGGCGGAGTACTAACTAATTAGGGTACTTTGAACGGTATCGGGACGTGTACGCACAGAAATCTGTTCTATGTATTAGTGCGGATACCTTAGCGATGCCTTAGCGTAAGCGAAGGTGTGCAGTAGTATTGGTGAACAAAACCGGCGACACTGGGCAAAGCAATTCCACACAGTATGAACTGCTCATAGCACATCTTGTTCTTCTAATATCTTTGGTAGAACCAGAAGACATAGCCACATACCTAATGACAACCCTGGTGAACTTTATTAAAGGTACTGGGTTGTTGTTAAAGGATTGAGGTAAAATGGGAGATAGCACAATGGGCCTATGGCCTAAGTGCTCACGGGAACTAGGTGTAAACCGTCTCCGCTTTAAAAAAAAGGTAAAATAAAATTCCTCTCTAACCAACATAAGCGTAAGAAACTTTTTGGCACTTTTTATAGGTGTGTTGAATTGTCATTTTGATGAGTTATCCGGTCAGCGTGTAATAGACCAAGCCAATATATATTGTGGTGATATATCTAACATTTTTGGCAAGCTTTAATCTTGTAAACTCCTATAAAATGTACATTCATCTTTGCAATGAAAGCTGTTTATATAAAATAAATAAATAAAATTCCAGAGATCCTGGGTTTGATTCCCAGTTGCGATCGTTACCTTTTGTTATCTTCTGTTGCATGTTTCGTTTAGATTTGTTGGTATTATCAAATTCTTCAATGGTTAAATAAAATCCCATTTAAATGTCAAAATAATGATGTAACACAGTTCTGTATTTAAAATGTAAGAAAAGAATGGTCAGAGTTTTGGATCACAAAACACGCCCACATCACATTTCTTGTGTTCTTCGTTATTCACGGTAAGTACCTACCAAACTATCAATAGAGACAGCAAACAGGAAGAATAGATGACGTTATCTAACCAATAAAACATTCGTAAGTCATAATAATCTTTTGACAGCCTTTCGAATGTATATTTTTTGCAATTTGTGTTTTTTTTTCTTTTCACAATGTCGGTATTCGTACTTCCGTTGGTTAAACTCTTGCTAAGATAACCGTATATGGAGACTTCTAATATTGTGCAGATTACATTTCAACGGTCGCTTTCACCGATCAAACTGAGCTAAGTGGCTCAAATGTACATTTTTGGTATCATCATCGCGTAATTTAAGTCATTTTTTTGCAAATAACTATTTTGGCGAGATTTTATTTATTTTTATTTTGTAATGAAAGGCAAACATTCACAGGATACGAAAAACCATATAACATTATTTGAATTCCTCCTACTACCAAGCTGAAAATATGGCTTGTCCAATCATGGAGGACTTAGTTAGAAGATGATTAAAACCGCGACGCTTGGGTAGGAAGTCGGAACCCTACGCATTAGTGGACCGCCCCACCGCTGTGATGTGTTAGCCTAGTTCATCGGAATTAATTAACAGGAACTAACTAAGTTTCCCGGAGGGGTGGGTAGAGATTAACAAGTTTCTAATCATCCAACTTTGGCAAAGTGTTATACAGTTTGAAATTTAATAACAATCTATCGATTTATATAAAGAAGAGTGTCTGTGGCGGGAGGGCGGACACTGACCGGACGGCGTGGATTTAATTTTTATATAAATCTAGATTTTTATTTCAAGATTGATAAAATTTTGCATATTTGACTTTCAAAACTAGAGGAATGTAACTGTCCACATCTGATTTAGAAAAAACTCTTCACATAGCCCGGGCAACGCCGGAGACTAAAGCTAGTGTATCCATCGTTATATATATTTTGGCAGGCGGATTTGGGTACCGCCGCCCCGGGAACCATTTATTGGAACCAAAACCTCTGCCATAGGTCACCCCAAGTGGTTCACTACGTTTCGTGATTTAGCAGGTGTGCCCGTGTTTGTCGAGTAAGGTGTATTCAGGATGCGCCTGCCCATCAGCAGATCGGGAGAGGCTAGTTTAGGGAAACCCTTTGACTGCTCCAACTGGTTTCTCGACCCCTTTATACATTCATATGTTTGTCATTCCTAGACACACTGATCCCTAGATTTGGGAATCCTCGTACCTCTTACATTCTCAGAACTTCCTTTCTCCTTCCACTTCCACAGCCACACAGCATCCCAAAAGATGACATAGGCTAATTATTTTCCTCAGGGCCTCCTGTTTGGGGTTAATGTGAAAAAATATATAATAACCCGCCACAGACAATATTCTTTATAATATAAAAAAAAATTATAATAATTGTGGGCGGGCTTTGTTTTTTATAATAAAAACCAACAGTTTTATTCCGAGATTCATATAATTTTGCACATTTGAACTTTAAAACAAGGTCACAAATCGCAGTCTACATTATATTACCAGCTCTGCGTAAAACCCGGGTAACGGCGGGGACTTAAAACAGAGTTTTTGCCTTGTTAGAAGTTTGTC
This sequence comes from Hesperophylax magnus, assembly GCA_026573805.1. Lineage (NCBI taxonomy): Eukaryota > Metazoa > Arthropoda > Insecta > Trichoptera > Limnephilidae > Hesperophylax > Hesperophylax magnus. The sequence goes on from JAIUSX010000121.1 coordinate 13,816,122, forward strand.
TGGTTACTTTCTCGCATGATTTCATACCAAGATATCGGAAAACCCGCGTTCAACATTAAATAAATAAACTGTCATTAAAGTTTGATCAATTTTAATCAATTACTTTGATTGCCAAGAACTATTGTTCGAAATCAACAGACAATGAATAAAAAATGTAGAAAAATTCCACATTTACACAGGTAAAAAACTGCTCTTATTCTATTAACAGCTCCCTTTCCGAAAACCTTGAGATATTTTAGCATTGCAATATAAACTGTAAACGGTAAAGTGGGGTCAACGTAACATGTTTTTAAAGTACAGTGCGGCTCCTGTTACGCACCTGACCTCGGGGTATAAATGCACCCAATGGAACAATGCGTTCTTGAAATACAATTGATAGCCAATATAGATAATGCAGAAGCAGTTACTTCGCAATCTTGGTAAGTCTAAGTTCATTTGTATGTTAAGTGGTTTAATTTAAATTAAGAATTTACCAAATCTGCATAACCTATTAAAAGTACTTTAGCAGAGAAAGATAAATCCTTAGAAGTGTGTGGGGGCGTGTCCCTGTGCCCGAAGTAATCTACATTTTCCCTTCAATGAAATCGAGCGAACATTATTCTCAATAAACGAAATTCTTTCTTGAAATATTATTTAATTTCAATAGCCTGTTTGGGCTCTAGGAGCCGAAAGGTTGTACGTAATCACATCGTTCGGCGCGTTTAAGATTTAAAATACAAGGCTAAATGACAAAAAAATGACATTTAACAGCCATAACTTATGTTATATAAATAGTTCATACAGCCAAAAAGGGTTGTTTATTTCTTGAAAAAACTGAATTTTCTCATCGAATTTCGTACTATTTCCAAAGTATTTGAAACTTTTTCTTCTTTTTAAAGATGTAGTAAAAATAAATTTAATTTTAGAAACTGGATCAAAATTACATATTTTAACTCCTCACTTAAACGTAAAAAATACGAAATGTAGAAAACACGTTTCTTTTTTTTGGCAAATATGCAAGAAAACTGTCACTTTCCTTTTTAAATCGTTTATTCAATGAAAAATTATAATAAAATAAAATATTATAAAATAATTCCAAGAGAATAACCAAAAAAAAAATATTTTCAAACATTGTTTTTGCAATATAGGTAAACGTTGATTTTTTGGAATCGTATTTATTTTTACATTCAGACGGTATTTATGCTATTAAAAATATATCTTCAATTTAATTTATTGGACAATTTGTATACCGCCGCTTTTGTGAGATATCACTTCAGGGGTGCTTTACAGTTGATGCAGGTATTACAAAGAATATTAATATTATAAAAATAAAGTGAAGTTTAGTTAAGTAAAATGAAGAACGGGAACAGGTGACACGAAGATAGAAGTTAGAGACTCTGCAGCAAGAATCCTAGGTGGTAAAGAAACTGGACTGGCTGCTGCAGCGAAAGACTCCACCGCGTCCACCAACGGTGCCAGCTCGAGGTTCGTCACCCGTCCAGGTATGTGTCTGCTGTTAATAAAGCGCTGACACAATATCCTCACATAGATAACAGAACTTGGCAGCACCGCTGTGACGTTCGGCGAGTCCATCATTCTAGTCTCTATTAATAATAATATTTTGATGATTTACATAGCGCCGTCTTTGTGCACAATCACCTCATCTCTCCTAGCCTATTTTAGTCTCTTCTAGTCACTTCTTAGCTATTCATGCCACTTACTGACCCTTCTCTCGACCCTTTTAGGTTCGTCTTCTAGTCTCGTATTTCTATCTCTTCTAGCTGACTTCTTATCCTAGCCTATTTTGCCTCTTCCTGTCTCTAATACCTAAACAAAATAAAAATCCAACAAAGAAATTAAAAATTTCAATTTCTTCTTTTGTATCGTGGTCCTACGATTTCATACCTTCATCTCAGGCTTAGAGGGCTCGCGTATTGCAAGCTATTATAAACAAAAATCTTTAAACAAAATCAAAGTGAACATAATGTATGTTTGTCATCTGAAACACAAAAAAAAAAAAAAAAAACAAAATATTAAATAAAATATGGCTTATCTGTTTTATAGGTAAGATATCTTCGGTTGAAGAGGTACTTTTTTGAATTTTTATTAAATTCAAGGGGTAACAGCCAATTTCAAAATAATATATCACTTGAATTTTAATATCTCTTTTGTTTTGTTCATTAAATGTATGAATAAAGTGGATGGAATCTTGGAAGTGGAAATTAACCCACTTCGCGAGATCCTAATGAGCTGAAACTCGGCAGATAGACTCGTTGTCGATTCAATCATTATGTATTTTGGTCGCAATCATACATACACAAGTGGACATATACGTATTTTTCCAAAATTGGATAACATTACAGCAGTTAATACGCGAAATAAATGTCGTTCCTACACAATTAGGGTTTGATTCAGTTGTTAGCGTGGTTGAATCCCTGGAGAGGATAGTTTAATCCTCAGTCAAAATAAAAAAAAGTTAATAAGTTCATAACAGTTAAGAGTTAGTCCCTGGGGAGAAAAGTTAAGTTCCACGTAAAAAAAAATGTATTTTTAAATACATCGACTAATAAAAATAAATTAACTATTTAAAAAAAACTTGTTTTTACATGTTGGTTTATTAAAGATTATTTAATATTTAAAAAGTTGAATAAAGTTATAAAAAGTTATATTAATAATTTAATAGTAAAACAAAAGACGAAAATTGTAGTATTATGACATAGCCACAACTGTCCGAAGTCAGTAGGATTATAGCATTACCAGTTGGGTCATTTGTGAATCCATGGGAATAGGGGAGGGCAAGAAGATGTGTAGAGAATTAGACGATTTATATTTTTCAAATGTTTTATAAGAAAATAGAATGTTGAACTCTTAGCACTTTTTAATTTTTATTATTAATTATTTTTACTTAATAAATCCGTTTCAGAAGCCTCCATTAAGTAAAAACGAATGTGTGAAAGGTGTCCATTAAATATAATGTTAAGGAAGTTAGAACAGTTCATGTGGTACATTGGACGGTATTATTAGTTTGTTCACGGACGGAAATGTAAAATTAAATGCAACAAGTCGTATGATACGGAATAATTGTAGTAAATGTACCAAAGCAATCATTAGTTTGTACAAACAACATCTTTCTCAACATAAACATCTAACATCCTTCTGGATATTACAAAAAAAATAGTTAGTAGAGAAAGTGACGACATTTGAGGCGAAAACTCGACAGAACATTATTACGTTTATAATGAATTATTTATTTATTTATCGTTTCTTTACATTGTATTTTTTTTTAAAGTTATAATTTTTAACCTCACTAGGACAAGCCTGTGTTGAGGTTAATAATTTTACAAAATATTAAAAAAATAGTACAAAGATTATAAATAGAGTACAAATATTAAAAAAAAAATAATTCAAATATTAAGATAACAATATTGTTACATTGACGTTTCTGCGAATTGGATACCTACATGGTACCTATCAGCCTATTCATTACAATATAATGCTGTAAACATGTAGGGTGACCATGATATTCAATTGCAATAAAAATGTAACAAACTATTATTTTTTTTAAAACAGAGAAGAAAGAAAGATAGGAAAAAAATTTACATTAAAAAAGAAAAGGATGAAAAAATTAACTTATTTAAAATATTATGCCACAATTTAAAAGGACAAAGATGAAAGAATATGTTGGAAATCCTCGGATGGCAGAAATAATTTAACATTCTTTTTAAATGTACACAAGGAATTTGACGATTTAATGTGATCTGGAAGGCTATTAAATAGAAGTGGAGCCTGGTACAAATAATGTCTCTGCCCAAATGAGGATTTAGGGTGAATTGCCATAAAGTTCAGACCAGAGCCAATTCTTGTAGTACGAATTTGTTGCGTTCTTTTTGAAGAACTAATATTTTAAAAAAATCTGCATAGCGTTTGTAGGATAAATAGTTGTTTTAAATTTGTTTATGCTTTGTTTATTACCTGTTTATAACCTGTTTATAATTTGTTTAAAGTTAAGTACTTTGTTTGTTATTTGATTAGTCTTTATTCTGTATACTTTGTTTTTTCTTCTTGTGTACTTTACATGCACTTCACTCTTTTTTAAAAGAAATACAATCATTCCCGGGTTGTAAATTATAACCTGACATTATTTGATAATCTCCTACTACCATTACAGTAAGTTGTTTGTATCGTTAATGCTTTGCATGTAATTTAATTATATTAATTAATTTTGTATATGTATACATTGTTTGTAGATTCTTCTGTATTGTTTTTTTTTTTAATTCTCTCCGACTCCACTCAGGTTTTTTCATCTGTTGGAATGCTGTGAAGGGTTCTTTTTTAAAGATATAAAGTTCTAGGAAGGTGAAAGGTATGCGGGTAGGGTGGGAATCTAGGGATCAGTTTGTCCAGGAGTGACGGACATATGAATGTGTCCCCAAACCAGCAACTCCCGATCTGGCACGCCACGCAGCTGGTGGGCAGGCGCATCCTGATCACACCTCACCCCATGAACCCGGGCACTCCTGCTAAATAACCGAACGTAGCCAATCACTTGGGGTGACCTATGGCAGAGGTGTTGGTTATCCAATAAATGATTCCCGGACGGCGGCACCCAAACTCGCCTTCCAAATAGTGAAATACAATATTCCAAGTGTGTGTTTCATTTATGGATTCGAACTGTCCAACTGCCAAGCTATCGTCCTACCAATTGGTTTATCGACTACTCTCTATTGGAAACTTCACTCAATAGGTAGGTGAGCTTCAACTTCCCTCCGGACCAATCGTTGATGTCTCCTCAAATCGCACTTCAAACATACATTTTCGGTGCACCTGACAAATTAATCAAAACACTAATGTTGGTAATCGAGCAGTAATTGACTATTACTATGATTACCCGCGTGATTAAACACCAACGTTTTAAATCCTTACAATAATGTCATACTTTTGGGCTTCTTACGAAACCCTTACGACATAATTTTAAGGATATTTAATACGATTATGATCTTACAGTATCTGCCCACGATGTTCAATAAAAAATAATATCTCGCGTTAACCGCAAGAATTCTCTTTTATGAGAGATAAGTTTAGTGTGGTTGGTCTCAAGGCTAAGAAGTCTACCGGAAAAAAAGTACAAGAAGCCCTTTATTTTGAGTCTCACCTATCTGAAATGAATAATGTTATTATAATGATCCCTATTCAGTTTCACAGCAGCTCGAGCTTATGATAAGGTTATATATTATGAGATACTATCGGTACATTTTTTTAAGTGACTACCTCACAAGTCGAGTCCCGACTGCTCTCGACTGTTCTGAGCCAGTTGGACTGTGTCGTAGGTTTTTCTGCCTGACACTTATTGGCTTCTCTTCATAGCTATCGTTTTATCTACTTCGGGAAAACTTCTGAACAACGAAATAATTTCTTTGGTCTCAGACAAGGGCGTAGCTATAGCATTTACATGGCGGGGGGTTGAACCATAGAGGGGGGACCTGTACTTACGACTATTTATTATTTATATCTCATTGATAAAAGAGAAGGGGTTTGTTCGTTCGGTCTTTCGGAACATTTGTATATACAATAGAGGAACCATTGTTAGGTACCTATTTCAAATTAAAGTTGACACAAAATTTAATGAAAAAAACATATTATTCATTATACATATCATAGACATCATATGGCCTCCGTGGTCGAGGGGTAAGGCTCTCGACTAGCAATAGAAGGTCACGGGTTCAAATCCAGGCGTGCTCAGGTAAAAAAAAAATTTCGATTTGTGTTATCACACATTTAATAATTTAAAATATATTTAATGCATATTTGCGGCACGTTCCAGAGTGGAAGATACTCTCAGTATCACCCTGTTGTTAGACCACCATTCAGAATTGAAACATTGCTTGAAATGGCTTAAGCCGTGTTTGATGACAAAATGTGAATAGCCAGGTTATTCACCTTCCTCTTTCCAATCTCCTTTCCTACCGTCTCACCGGGTTCAGATAATTGGGAGCAGTTGGGACTCTTGTGCGGCATCCGCGAGATCATATGCGAATTTTAGAGGGTTTAAAACTGGTTGACAATTTTTTGTAAAATCAAGTACCCCTCTTTAACTGAATTGTATCGGTTTCGCTAACCTCCATGGGATTAGGAAGATTATCTACTTATTTATATTATAGGGACTATTAATAGTAAGTGTTCCTAGGTACTATTGCAAAAAACCGTTATTCATACATATTATGTTAGTTTTTCTAGCCCTTTTCTCATTTTATTGACAATCTTTGTATTTACTTTGTGATATGGCACCATTTTAAACTTAACTGAAGCCATTCATAAAAAAAAAATTTGCTGTATATTAATGATAAGCAAATTAGATAATATTGTACTCCAGATCATTTCCGTTATCGGAACAATCGTCCCGTTAAGTTGCGTGAGATGATATTATAAATATGAATCCTATAAGTCCTCAACTTTGATAAGATATGAAAAAATGTAGGTTATCATTAGATCGGTCGGTGTAAGATGAATCGTCTAGTGTCCGATAGTAGGGGCCAGCAGTTAGTCTAAGGTTGTTGTGATACCCTCGATAATGTATGGCCATATCGAGTTTCTCATCGATGCGATGCGGTTATTGGTTGGCTGGAATGCCGACATTACCTTTGTGAGAAATTGGTCGACTCTCATAATATCTGGAATTGGTAACTTGATCCACCCTGAAGGTAAATGAACGAAGTAAAAATACGCAGTTATTTTAAAAAAAGAAAAAAAATTCCCCTTCTTTATTTTAAATATTTAATTCTTCTACCAACAAAAATTTACTACACTGATATTATATAATATAAATGTGGGGAAACACACACATTACATACTTCTTCTTCTTCTTTCGTATGGTGGGGGGTCAGAGGGGGACATCTAGATCTGCGAGCCATTTTAGGGCCTCAGGCGTCGCCATGTAAACCTCACCAATCCCGCCGGGGAATGAATGGAGCGGGCATTATAACTTTATTATAATACATAATAAAGTTATAAAAAAATTCCTCAATTATATACCAGTAAAAAACTATACCAAGAAATAAACATATTGAAAATTAGAAAAATGTAAAATAACATAACTAACTAACCATCATCCCGTTTCAAACTCAAACCGAACTTGGCATAGACTCCTTGCCTCATTCACATTCATACATCGTCTCATACATACTCTTCTATTATTCTGACTCTTGACATGGCCCGACTCGAGTATCCGATTCACTTGGTCGTGTCATGTCTTCCTCAGGCGTCTCCGACTACTGCTACCATTCACATTTGCACTCCTTTCTTCGCTCATTCGCTCTACATGCCCAAACCATCTAAGCGTCCCTTTCTTGATCTTACTCATTAAACTTACATCAGCCTTGCACTCTTTGCGGATCTCCACATTTCCCACACGATCATTCATGGTTTTACCACACATACGCCTCAGAGATCTCATTTATACATTATTCAGTCTACTTTCATCATTTCGCTGCCAGTTCCATGCCTCACTTCCGTACATCAGGGTAGGTACCAGCACTCCATTGTAGACGGCTAGCTTCGCTTCTTTCATATAACATAATAACATTAGATATGTGCATGTACGCGTGTATATATATATATATATATATAATATATTTGTAAGTATCTAGTATATATAATATATATAATATATATAATATATTTGTAAGTATCTATCTTTTTTCCTAATAATTGATTTCGATGCTCCTTGTTTTTATATACATTCTTGTAAATTTATTATTACTGTAACTAACCAATTACTATTACACAAAGAATATTGAGATGAATAATGAGCTTACCTATAATTAGAAACATCATTATAACAGTGTATAAAAGTCCCGATCCCAAAAGATCCGAAAAGATCCCGGTGTGGCCCTGAAACCGGAAGCATGAAAGTGATAAAATCGAAAGATGGAAAAATGTTGACGAATGAGGAAAAAATAAAAGAGAGATGGATGAAGTATTTCGAGGAAGTCTTTGAAAGCGAAGTGAGTGACAGTGATTCTAGCGGCGAATCAGATATGAATGATGATGGACTGAATGTTACCGAAATTAGCATGGATGAGATAGAAAGATCAATTACGTGTATGAAGAATGGTAAGGCTGTCGGTTTCGACAATATTGCTGCTGAATATTTTAAAGGAGGTAGCCGTATAATTCTCACAGGGTTGTGCAATCTTTTTAACCAATGTTTAAAGGAAGGTTACACGCCTTTAGATTGGAGAAGGGCAGTGATCATGCCATTATACAAAGGTAAAGGGTCACGTATGGAATGTGGGAATCATAGGGCTATTAGCCTGCTAAGTTCAGTTGGCAAACTGTATGGTAGAATTTTGATTGTAAGGGTAAGAAAGGAAACAAAGGATAAAATATGGGATGTGCAAGGTGCCTTTATGAGTGGAAGGGGGTGCATGGACCAGATCTTCTCATTGCGTATGCTCACCGAGAAGTTTCTGGCAAAAAACCAAAAACTTTTCTGTGCCTTTGTAGATCTACAAAAAGCGTACGACCGAGTCGACAGGAAAAAGCTATGGAAGGTGTTGTCCAAGTATGGAGTGAATGCGAATCTGACTCAGGCAATTGCGTCTCTATATGAGGGAAGCGTTGCATGTGTTAGGGTGAACGGTGGTTTTACGGGGTGGTTTGATATCACAAAAGGTGTTAAACAAGGCTGCGTAATGTCACCGTGGTTATTCAATCTATACATGGATAATTGTATGCAAGAATTGAAAGAGGTGGGATTGGGCGCGAATTTGAGTAATCTGAAAGTATGTTGCCTGTTGTACGCTGATGATGCGGTGCTGATTGCTAATAGTATGGATGATCTGCAGTCTCTCGTGTCTAGGATGAACGAAGTTTGCATGAAGAATGAGTTAATGATGAATGTAAGTAAGTCTAAAGTAATGGTGTTTGAAAGAGAAAGTACGAAAACAGTGTGCAATATAGCTGTGAATGAGGAATACTTGGAGCAGGTGGATGAATTTGTGTATTTAGGAAGCATGTTTACGAGAGATGGGAAGGCTGACAGAGATATTGAAAGAACCGTAAATGCAGGTAACTCCATTAATGGAGGACTGAACGCAGTTGGCGCTAACAAAAAATTGTCAAAAGATGCGAAGTTAGCAGTCCACAATGGAGTGCTGGTACCTACCCTGATGTATGGAAGTGAGGCATGGAACTGGCAAAGAAATGATGAAAGTAGATTGAATGCTGTTGAAATGAGATCCCTGAGGCGTATGTGTGGTAAAACCATGTATGATCGTGTGAGGAATGTGGATATCCGCAAAGAGTGCAAGGCTGATGTAAGCGTAAAGAGTAAGATCAAGAAAGGGACGCTTAGATGGTTTGGGCATGTAGAGCGAATGAGCGAAGAAAGGAGTGTAAGGAGAATATACCTACGATGCAAATGTGAATGGTAGCAGAAGTCGGGGACGCCCGAGGAAGACATGGCACGACCAAGTGAATCAGATACTTGAGTCGGGCCATGTCAAGAGTCAGAACAATAGAAGAGTATGTATGAGACGATGTATGAATGTGAATGAGACAAGGAATGTGTGCCAAGACCGAGTTGTTTAGCGGTCCGTCCTCTCTGCCTACCCCTACGGGGAAACGGCGTGATGGTTAGTTAGTTAGTTAGTTAGTTAGTTATAAATGTAAATTACTGTAAAAATTTTGTGATGTGTTCTGTTGGCGAGCCAATAAATAAATAAAAAAAATATATAGCATTATATGCCTTTTAATCCACAAAATACAAAATGGACTTATACACACAACAAAGTATTTTTAAAAACGTCACAGGTACACGAACACTCCACAAGACAGCATAATAAATGGTACACTAATACAGTAAAGTAAAAGCACAAGCAATGGGTATACACATTTACAAATCTTATTCTCGATAGCCTGAAAACAGAGAAACGATTAAATTTATTTAAAAAACTGTTCGATCTTAAGATAAGTGAACAAATTTATAATGTTATTTAATGTGTAATCATTTTTAAGTAAAATATTATGTATCATTGTTCCGTTATATAAAATTATTATTGTTCATTGATAATTATTAATTTTATATACCTTTGAAATATTTAGTTAGTTAGAAAGCGAAATAATTATATTTTTCTTTAAACATAACAAATAATTTAAAATGTAATAAATTAAGAACAGCAATAAAACTTAAATATTAACATTCTAATCTCTTTAAATATCCCCTCCAGTAGATATAAAAATAATGATCTGCTCTACCTCAATCAACACTGAACTAATTATTGATATTATTCACCATTATTCAGAATGTGTAGAGTGGTCATCGTCAAGTCAAGACCTTGATTTTTTTGTTATAAGTTGAAATGATTTACATCTGTCACTAAGCAAGAGAAGAAATCTATCTATCTCCATATAAATAAAAAAGTAAATGTTCGTTTGTTCCAAATTTTAAGTCTCCGGAAGTTCTTCACCGGTTGCTTTGAAACTTTGACACAACGTTGCATTCGCGTGTGTTTTTATATACCTATATTATACAGATGTCACCTGTGATAGGTAAAAATATGCATTTTTAAAAACAGTGCCATCTGTTAAAAGAGAAACAATAGCAAAACGCGCTATTGTTTCTCTATCTGCAAAGACAGACTGAGCCACAGCAAGTCGTGGCGGGGTACAACTAGTCTTAATATATACTATGTCACATGTGACCGGTAAAAACGTGCTTTTTGTCGATTGTGACAGCTAAATTATTTTTTTTAAGAACACCGACATCTGTTGAAAAAATATGTTTTTTTTAAAAACAGCGCCATCTGTTTTACGTAAAAGCAACACCCACTATCGTTTCTCTATCGCCATAGACAGACTGACCCATAAAAACGCGTGGCGGGGTACAGATAATATTATATAATATATTATTGTGATTTCTAGTATAATTTAACATTACACGTGTTGATGCATTTTTTTCTGATTTAAAACCAAACAACAAAAACAAAATTATATCATTGCATGAAAGTTTTTATTGCCATATTTTAAATTTGTTGTTCAGATCAGGACATAAATATATCAGTAAAAAGACACTCTTACAAGATAAGTACATATTACATTTTCACATCTGTAAGGCTATAAAGCTTGAGTAGTAACTCAACCCAAAACTAACTCCAACGACCGAACATAATAAGCTTTATTCACTGCTTTCCCCATATGGCAGTCCAGTGATGCAATCAACAATCAATTCGCATCTGTTATAAAATGTTATATCATATCCGACTTTTAAGACAGCAATACACGTAGGTTTCCATAAACGGAGCGTCAATATTTATTGACCTTTTCTTTCCCAAAAACGATTTGAATTATGTACACGCACTCCGTTTCACGTTTTTTTCGAAGCAACAACTGTATAATCATAGATTTGATTTCATATTGTTATAATGTTTAGTTATCAGTTACCATTAACATTTTTGGGTTTTTTGTATTATTCTCCTTTCGTCTAAATTTCATTTCATTAAGTTCACTTAATGTAGTATCTTTTTATTTTTCTTCACTACATTGTTAAATAGTCTATATAGTATTGTGATGAACTTTAACGTTATTATGTATATATATACTATTATGATGTACTTAACGTTACTATGTCTATACACTATTATGATGTACTTTCACAGCTACACGGAGAAAAATTACTTTTGCTGATTTATTAAAAAATCTCTTCAAATTATTGGTAATCCGGTTAAAAACGGGACTGCAGGTCGCTTCCTGATAAAATTGTAATAAATTAATAATCATTTTCTACAACACCTGCGTTTGTCGTAATAGTATATAATGGCAAAAATTCATTGGTATTTTACTAATAGTTTATCAGGTTCATTCGTTAAGGGCCTGCAATCCCGTTTCTTGAAGAAATTCTTAGTAAATTAGCAATATTTTTTTTATCAGAAAGTTTTCTCCGTGTTCCAATGTAACATACAAAAACACTTGCCAGCACAGGTTATTATGGTGAGATTTGCAAAAAATTAGGTACCTCTTAACTATTTAGATAGCAACGCAAAGAAATCGATTTTCACGATAATGAATAAATTAACAGGTCTCATTAATAAAACATCAGTTTAAGAATATTTAATCGATTTGCTTTGATAATATCATGACGATACAAATAATTTTTGTTATAATGCAAAAATATTCAGATTTTCATGAACACACCGACATCATTCGTAATTTACTAAAATTTTATCAGAAAATCTGTGAATTCATTCGTAAGGCCTGCAATCCCGTTTTTAACTGGAATTACCATAAATTTGAAAAGATTCGTAATGAATCAGCAAAAATCATTTTTCTCCGTGCAAATATTGATTATCATCTTAGCTGATTATTTTACATTCTGCTACCATGTTCGATATTTGTTTTTTTTTGTATTACTTGCACCTATTGTCTTTTTACCTGTAAACTGAGTACGATTTTAGAAAAAAATAAATATTCCCAAGGACAAGAGTATTATGGTGATTGATTTTAGGGGTATTAAGCCGTGTATGTCTATTTTTTTTTGTAAAAAATATTCACCGCTTACGAAAACTAGACTATATTTGAATTCCTCCTAATAATCACCTCAAGGGTACTGCACAAAATTATAAAATTAATACTTAAGCTCTATCTTATTACACTACTACGTCCATAAAAACTATATGGGAAGTGAAAGTGTTAATAAATTCAAAATATGTACTTATATATTTCAGACGGTTGTGGGCGACAATAGTAAAAAAAAGTCACAACAACTCCCAAGTCACGGAGGCGTTACTGAAGATAAGTGTAATTTATACCATGTTTGTGTTTTAAATTCGAAGGTTGATGCTATTTTGAAATAATTTGTCGACAGGTTGTAGGTAGTATATTACAACAAAAATAACCATCGGTACAAGTTGCAATAATTTATAGCAGTCGTTTAAGGGCCCGCTTTCCGCGTAAAGAATTTAGATTTGGGCAACACCCACAAAATTTAGTGTTAAAAGAATCCGACAGAGGTGTCTGAATTCGTATTAGGAATAATTTTGGGGATTATGAAATTAAATTACCGACATCTATTGCAATTTTAGAAAAACAGAACCATTTTTAGTTAGCACCGACCTTAGAGTAATAATGCACCGACCAAATGAGAAGGAAGTCGAAATGAAGATGGTTCTCAAAATATGGGTTTTATTACGGATTTAATTAATTATTTTTTTTTTTAATTTTACAAAAAACATTTACGAAAGTTATTTGTATAGGTATAAAAATTACTTTACTTTACTAAAATACTATTCTCACTTTTATAAAAGTAATTTATAACTTTTATAAAATCAATAAATATATTTTTACATCAATAAGGTTTTAAACTTTTTTACTCGAAAACTATCTTAAAACGTTGGAATTCCAAAAAAAGTTTTTTTTTCTTTTTTACTTGTACTATCAATTAGAATCACCTCCCGAAGTTTGTGCACTTTACCCCCGACATCTTGTATAATATGCGCAATATAATATTTATACACGTGTAATATCTACTTTTGTACATTTATATAAATTATATACACGTTTACATTTTTATGCTCATCAAATTTATTATATTATAAAGATAGATAGAAAGATCCTTAGTGCTTCCTGAGGACTTACAAATCAGAAGACTTTTTTGTAATTATTTATTTATTCATTTAAACAATTCAATAATTATAAAGAGTAATAAAACATGTAAGCAACATAAAATTACATTCTAAAATGTGAAAGGGGCTCTATTTATTTACATTTTTATGAAATTACTACTTTTAATAGTTTTAAGCTTTCAGTGAACTTTCCATTTTATTTTTAACTTCTCTAAATATTATTTGTTTAAATCGTCAAATATAATTTAATCACAAACACAAGATTCACTCAAAATGAAAGATTGGTGGTTCTGAAATGTTCCCATAAATACGGTGAAAGAACCCTAAACTATAAACTTATTACCCTAAACATGCTTCGAGCGAAATGCGGATCTGGAAACCTTATCGTCAATCTGAGCAAAACATACCATGAACGTCAATATAGCAACAGCCTTTGTTCTGCTGCAGTTTCATTAAATGCCGAGAGATCCGTTTACAGTCTCCAAAAAGCAATACTGGGGCACAACCCTAGAAGCAAAGCTAAATGATTGGAATACAGAAAGATAAAAACACACCATTGTCAAAAATATCTTGGCCGTAAATGATTAAATAAAATTAGATTTATTCAGGAAGGCAAGCTATCGATCAAATGATTTGCGAATTCGGAAAAACCGTTATTATTGAGGTTTTATTGATGTTTTGTTTCTCCCGATTTATTCGTATAACCCATTAGTCTACATAATTATCTAGCGGGTTTTCCATTACTTGTGCACTTATGTTAATGTATTTTATGACCGTCTTTGTGTTGCTTATATTTGTATCATGTTGTCTCCCTCTATATTTTGTTATATATATGCACACATTATGTACTTCTTGTTTAGTATTAATTTGTACCCTGATGATGCTTAAGTAAAGCGAAACCGGTCGGTTCTTAAATTAATAAATATCGTGGTTTTAAAACAAAAAAGTATTTTATTTTATTAAATTATATTCCCCACAGTTTCAGAACTTTCAATAGCTTCTTTCGCTCGCATGTTCATTATTATTCTGAATTCCACGTTCGAGTATTGTTATTTGAAACAGATGGCCCGTATATTATTATTACATATTATATTATATTTCGGACATCGTTGCATTGTGAATTAATAAGAACTTGCCCTGTAATTTCTAATGTTTTGGAATTAGTTTTATTTCCCAAAGTACGTATTCTGAAGAAAATAAAATAAAAATTTTTATAACTTTTTACTACACAATACATAAATAAAAATAATAATTAATTTTTATAATAAATTATCGTTTATCGTATTCTGAAAAAAATAAAATAATAATTTTTATAACTTTTTACTACACAATACATAAATAAAAATATGAATTATTAATTTTTATAGTAAATTATCGTTTATAATAAATATCAGCTTATAAATCAAAAATTGTATTTTTTTCTTCTCACCTATTAGATAGGATATAATTTTATGAGATATCATTTTTTCTTTGAAATACGGGATATCTTTCGTGTATTTCCCATCTTTGAAAAAACAATATTTATTAACTCATAAACTTTACACGCGTAAAAATTATCTTTATAGATTCAAATATTTGCACGTAATCGCACGTCTGTAGATCATAGAACGTTGAACGACATGTCTGCCCCCAAAGCCCTCGAGTTGGCGAATGAACTTTTCAAAGAAGATAGGTTAATCTTCAAGTCGGAGCGAGCGCGCTATAATAAATATGATTTAAAAGCAATAGGCGTAAGCGACAGTTGTGAAAATGTTTAATAAATCACGGCGTATTTCAAAAATAGCAAAAATCACTTTTGGGGTCTATTGAGTAGCATTAAAAGAAGCATTGTGATTTTTTTCATACATATAACTTGTAAAATAACAGAAATAAACGTGTTAATAATATTTTTCGGAGCATACTTTGCGATTTATTTCTATCGAGGGAATTTCAAATAATTACCGTTTCGGCTTTTGGAACAAATAGATACTATCTTAAAGAATAACATATATTTTTTTAAGAGCTTAAAAACTTCAAAATTTTAAGGAAAGTATGTCGGAAATTGGATGAAATTCGAATAGTGGGCCCTTAAGGACTTTTTCTTTTATCTTTTCTAGCAAAACATGGTCCGGTTATATATACATTTTTTTATTACCATTGATAAATCAAGGATAAAGAAGGCAACTATGCTGACCATTACATAACCAACTATTGTAAGAACGGCGGCATAAATTAAGAATTATGTATTTTTGAATTTTAGAATGTTACGATGCTTCATCACATCATATTTGGCAGTGTTATTTTACTATTATTAAACCTACTTTAACAATATATAACGTGTGTATTAAAATTTTGTTTTCACAACGTTGATAACCTAACCTAACCTAACGCTCGATAAATATTGACAAGTATTATTAAATTTGAAATATGTAGGTGTAGGTAAAACGAGATTGCAGGCCGTTTCCTAGTATGTTCATGTACCTGCATTTGATTATATATAATAACGAAATTTGAATTTATTAGGATTTTTGTGAACACGAGTTCCGACATCGTGACAATATATTCGTATTTTACTAAAAGTTTATTAGGAAACATATGCATTCATTCGTTAAGGGTCTGCAATCCAGACTTTAAAAGGATTTCCAGTAATTTGAAGAGATTTTTAATAAATTTGCAATATTTTATATCAGTAAGTTTGGCTCAGGGCCGGCAGTAGGCCAGTAGGTAGTAGGTACTTAGTACTTACACGCATATGTCAGATCCCGGCGCGCGGCGGGCGCAAGTAAATTTCATTTGATTAATTTATGTTATTTCACAATTAATTCATTAAAAATAATACATTAAAATGTTCCAGAGTGGAGAATACTCACATAGGTGAAGAACTTCGATATTCGAAACGTTGCTTAAAATTAATTTAGCCGTTTTTTGTGACCAAATTCAAATAGCCAGGTACTTTCTCACCTTCCTCTTCCATATTATTTCCCTCCACATTGCCTACAGCCTCGCAACATACCCCAAACAGGGATACCATAGTCTCACTGGCTCCAAATGCTTGATAGCAGTTGGGTGTTTTGTGCCGTAATCACTTAAAAATATCATACTACCACTACTACTCGTATGTAATCAATACGTCTTCATGATAATTAATGTTAAACTCTCATAATTTAAAATCGAATAATGTAGACGCAGCGATAAAGTAATCTCTTTTCCTATTAATTTAAACGTTTCTATTCTAAATTGTTTTCTTTGATAAGGGCGATATTTTTTTAAATTTAGTTAAGGAAACACATATTGTACATTTTTTAAATGTTATGACTCTCTAACTAGGAAGAATTCCCGTTTTAGGACTGTCAAAAATTAGACGAATTAGTATATATATTTTATACAAAAAAAAGGAGAGAAAAGAAAAAAAGAGAAGTAAGAGAATAAAAAAATAAAAATAAATATCAAAGTATAAAGTTAACTGAGATTTGTTTAGCATAAATTAGTAAAATAAAAGGTACATTATAAAGGAATAAAACATAAAGGTATCGTGGTTTGAATCGCATATTATAGTCCATTTTATATTTAGTTTTTGTGTCTGTTTTTTTTTATTTTTTGTTTTTTTTTTGTTTTGGTTCTAGCTAATTGATGTATCCAATAAATTGTTAATTTACGACGAACACCCGTGTTTTCGTTTTTCCAAGCATCAGGTATGAAGTTGTATTGTTTTGGCCTAAGAATGACAAGTGTCTTTGAGCGAGGGATGTCTGAGTAAGTGATATTGGTTATATATGTTTAATGAAACCATCGATAGGTACTGCAAACACAGAAATATAATATAACACAAGTTAGGAACTACTCTCGTGTAATTCAATCCGTCTTCTAGATAATTAATGTAAAGTTCTCATAAATTATGATCGAATAATAAAGAAGCAGCGGTACAGTAGCCTATTTTCCCAGTAACCCAAGACGTGAACTTGAATTCTACTTTCGTTCTTGCTGATCTAAAATATACACGTTTACGCAAAATTTTATAATAAACTTGTAGATAATAAATTGGGTTAACAGTTATGCGGGAACGCAGTATTTGAGCTGCTTTCTCTATATTTCACACAGGCGACTGTCGCCAAAATTGGCATGATTTGGAAATTATGGCATGTAAGGTAAAACATACTTACTTTATTATTAAAATAGCGCGGACCCTTGAAATGTTGAGTGAAAATAATGTTAAAATATTATATTGTAAGTAGGAATTTTATCGTTTGTCTGAATTCTTCACACAATCAGTTCCAATTTTGAAAATGACACTTACATTCAAAGCAGATCCAATTTTTAGAGGTCTTTGAAATATAGTTTTGCAGAACACGCGCACAACGAGGTTAATATTTTTGATTTAATAAATGTTTTAACTTATTGATCTATCTTATTACCAATTTTTTATATGTAATATTATTGTTTTATTGACGTATTGTTTTTGATCAATTTACACATTTATTTGCTATTTATAGCAACAAAAGTATTTTGATAAATATTCCTCGTGTACTCATTTTTGTGTTATTTTACAGTGAAATATTTAAAAATAGTATAAGTGTAGTATTTTTTGCGATGGGTATTTTTCAGAGCGGTAGGCTCTTTCAGCAACGCCTGGATGAAAGGCCACCATCCAGAATCCAGAAGCCATGTTTAGTGACTAGATGTGAATAGTCAGGTATTTCCCCACATTCTTATTCCCATACCGCTCTCCTACTAAATACCTTCAGCCTCACAACACACCTTAATTCTGGATTCCGTAGACTTACTGGCTCCACGAGGTTGGGACTCTTATGCGGTACTCACTCAAAAATAATGAAAAAAGTGTAATACTAGTAAGACAAAAAACATTCCAGGGTTACGAATACATAATATTTTCGCCAGCGACACTTTTCATGATACTACTATTATGGCTCGGTATATCAGTTGATTTTAAGCTCAGCTTGGTTGGAATGTCGAGCTTAGCACGGCTTGTAACATTATCCCATATAAGTCGTAAGCCTTGATATCACCAATATTACACGTACTGTCTATATTTTAATAGAGTAACAAGTTTAACTTTCTTTGTAAAACCAAACTACAGTCTACGTGAGTCTATATCTATGCTCCCATTGTCTTCGCGAGGTCGCCAACTTTCAAAATGCCAGCGACACAGGTTTTTTTTGGTGGATGTAATTTATGAATTGATTTTTTGTAAAGTTCTCCACTTCAATCAGCATGGTGCTATATGCGAGGATACTAATTTTAAATAGAAATAGTTTTGCTGGAGTAGTTAGTGCTTTCTTCGTGAAATTATGACGAAACAACCGGTGAAAACAACTGTTTGGACGTTGAAACTTTTAAAGCCATTCTTACAATACGTTACCAAACTATTTTAGATTGATTATTAATTAATATTATCTACATTCCTCATTGCACGAACGATATAATGATCAATAACAATAAAATAGATAATCTATGTATACAATAGACAATACTAATAAAATTAGGCAATATGCATATAATTCAGTGAGACGCAAATGTCAGTATTGACATGTGTTACTGCTAGCGTCTCGGCGTCTAAAAAAAAAAATTTTCTGCCGTATATCAGGGCTTGAGCTTCAGATTTCTACGCTTAAATTTGAGCGAGGATACGGACAAACTGATTTATCGGGGTTATAATACTATTTTTTTTGTAGTGGGGGGTGGGGGTGCTTTGAAAAACAGAAAAAAATATAACTTGAAAAGTCGGCAGTGAGCCAAATAAAACTGATTTAGATAAAAAATATTAATTAAGTTACATAATAATTAATAAAGCCATAATGAATGGCTAATCAAACATCTAAAAAATAATGAACTACTCGGACCAATGAATCACCGAGTAAGAAATTTCCAGTCCTCTTTATAAACACCTGAATAGCGTGGCCTTGCAAGGCAGACTGGTCCGGTGTTCAGTTTACCCAGCGGCGGACATTGCGTTGTGTACCAGCTACCATCTACTGAGAGGAAAACACGTTTGTATTATCCGAGAATCCAATACATCTGGGCAAATAGGCTTAGTGGGACATTCACAAGTTTTTTGTAAATGTACAACTTTCCACAATTTATTGACAGTTTTTTTTTCTAAACATTTTTTTCAGATGGTTCATAATAAATTTTCATTATATTTTATCTTTTTAAATTTTCAGTCCCGTACAAAGTAATTCGGCGACTCTGTTTTTTTTATAATTTTTATTCATAATTTTTTTTAAGGTATTTTACATTTTTTTCTTTTTTTTATTTGGGAGGCAGGTATGGGTACCGCCGCCCCGGATACCATTTATGGGATAACCAACAGCTCTGCCATAGGTCATCCCAAGTGGTCCGCTACGTTTGGTGACTTAGCAGGGGTGCCCGGGTTCATCGGATGAGGTGTGTTCAGATCTTGGCGGGGTTGTGCGCCTGCCCACCAGCTGCGTGGCGGGCCGGATCAGGAGAGTCCGGTTTGGGGAGACCCATTGATCTCTCCAGCTGGTCTCTCTCAACACATAGTCTTGCACCGCAGCGGGAGGGATAAAAACTTACGTCCGTAACTCCTGGACACACTGACCACGAGATATCTACCTATCTCTCATACCTTTTTCTATCCCAGAAGTTTTTTCTTTCCTTTCTTTAAAAACACCCTCCACACAGCATCCCCAAAGATGACATAAATCCTGAGAGAAAATATTTTCCTCAGGGCCTCCCGTATGGGGTTAATTTTAAAAAAGGCTACGTACATTTAGAAGGTAGTCTTCTTATTAATATAATAATGTCTAATCTCATAAATTACGTATTTTTTACAATAAATAATCACATTTAAAAAACACACAAGCCAATACAAATAAATATATCTATTCGTAATGTGCCTCACCACGAATATAGGTGATAAAAACATATTGCTTTTGCAAGCGGGGTCCAGAAATGGTCGATTTAAACGTTGAAATGAATTTTTTTATCATGGATCATAACATTATAATTAAAAAATAAATTATTTTGTAGTTTACGCTTATAATTTTCAAAATGTCATTAACAATAAATTGTATTTTAATTCTACTCAAGCAAGACAGCAGTAAAAACTGAAATTTCTTTAAAGCATATTTTTGGTATTCATAATGTAAACCGATTCGTAGTAAAGATTAATCGAAAATATTGATTTTACGGATAGCTTCGCAAAAATGTGCTTAAAGCAGTCTCTTTTAGATGGCAGACTCACAGAATTGTAATATGGTATAGTGATGTATAGTGGGTATGTAAAATACGGTAGAGTGATGTGTTGTCGGTATATAAAATACAATAAAGTGATGTGTAGTGGGTGTATAAAATACGATAAAGTGATGTATAGTGGGTATATAAAATGCAATAAAGTAAAGTGTAGTGGGTAAATAAAATACGGTTGAGTGATATGTGGTGGGTATATAAAATACGGTAGAGTGATGTGTAGTGAGTATAGAAAATACGGTAGAGTGATGTGTAGTGAGTACATAAAAGACGGTAGAGTGATGGGTAGTCGGTATATAAAATGCAATAAAGTGAAGTGTAGTGGGTCAATAAAATACGGTAGAGTGATGTGTGGTGGGTACAGAAAATACGGTAGAGTGATGTGTAGTGAGTATATAAAAGACGGTAGAGTGATGTGTAGTGAGTACATAAAATACGTTAGAGTCATAGTATAATGTAGTGGGTATATAAAATACAATAAAGTGATTTGTAGTGGGTATATAAAATACGGTAGAGTGATGTGTAGTGGGTATATAAAATACAGTAAAGTGATGTGTAGTGGGTATATAAAATACGGTAGAGTGATGTGTAGTGAGTATATAAAATCTCATCGTAGAGGGTTGCACTATGAGCCTGCGAGAGGGTCGAGGCGTACGGGGACCGGCTTCGGCAGTTTCCATTGATGTCAGTCTTTTTCCGGTAGAGCGTTTGGGGCACTTACCCCCAACTAAGTGTTTTTTTCGCTTCGTGGCTCTAAATATAATACGTCAATGTTTGGAGACCACAATTCAATTGAAAAATTTCCTCATAGTTTTATCCGTGTTTCTAGATCTGAAAAGTGTGGTACTTCCCAACCTTATTTCTATACCTCAAATTGGGGACGCCATGTCCCAAACTGGCCTCAAGGCAGTTGCGTCTCTTATGCCGTAATCACATTTAATGATAGATATTAATTATGTGAATAATTGAGGAAAATAAGTACTTGCATAAGCATAATAAGACAAATATGTTGCAATGACGCAGCATGGATATTTTTTGTTATTGAAAAGCAAACGCATATTTGTGGTATAACATTATATAATTTAAAAAACGCTTTGTTGTATGACATTACGATATTACTCGTATATGACATAAAACATGCACTTTGTATGCACACTCTAGTTTATTGATATATCGACTATCGGCAATGATGTTTTTGAAGATAAGTTTTATTTTATTTAATAGATGTTATAGATAGGCCAATTATCGCTTCCCGATGATAACAAATAATAATAGTTACGCCACTTACACAATATACCACTCGTTTTTGCATACAAACCGTTCTACTTGGGGGGAATGTCGTTGCATTTGCTCCCTATTCCCAAATAAAGGCTGCGAAATCGTCTAGTACCTGGAAGAGAATTGTGCAACAAAATGCGCGTTGAGTTCCTTCAACTTTTTCTCCTTGGTTTAGTGATTTGTTCACACACACACTTTCAAAATCAAACTGTCCTTCGATTTACACATACGTGGAGAAAAATGAGTAGGGAAGGATTCGTATGAAAGGGACATTTTTCTGCCAACCTTCGTAACTCTTCTGTCAATAGTAAATTGGGGAAAGTCAACTTTGACGCATTTAAGTAATAAATATTCATTGTTGTCTTTTGGAATTATCTAGCACAAGTCTTTGAAAATCGAATCAGAAAAAAAAATTCTGTCCCTTTCATAAACACCTCGCTTTGAAAGGGACACTAGCATTCCTTGAAAGGGACGTTCATCGAAAGTAGTCTGTTGGATAAGTAGAATTATTTATTTATTAAACAAGCATGACATTGGTTGATAGTTGTATCTAAACATTATACGTGGACATATTTTACATCATACTATTGTAAAAATATCTAAATAAAAACACATCAGTAAGTGTAAAAACAATTAAATTCCAATAAGTAAAACTGTAAAAGAAAAAGCGCTTTGTCAGCTTAATTTGTGGAGTAACACAAATATGTTTAGAAACATATAAATACAAATATATTTACTTTTTCAGGACACGCTACAGATTAGTAAAGAATTGATAAATTCTTGGATGTCTGATGAACAATCTGGGGTTTCTTTTTAAAATCCACTGAGCCCATGCATTAGCTAGCTAGCAACCAGCTTTGCTGTTTTTCGTCCACTCTTCGGAAAATTTATATTGCTGACCTTAGAAAATTGAAATACAAGGTTTCTTGTTTGGATTGTAGTTAGTCCGTGCTTTCCTCGTACTTTTACGTACTTTGACCTCGTACTTTTTTTTGGTTACAACTTCATAGACAACAGCTTCGATTTGTGCTGTAGTTTTCCTTATTTTTGGCATTGTCATAAAAATATAATAAATGTCATTAGAATAAGTCTAATACGAAGGCCTAGGAAAAAATAATCATCCAAGAATGGGACACATGCAATGAAAGGGGGGTCCCTTTCATAATCAGTATACTTGTCCCTTTCAAAGAAACTCATGGTAATCACTTAAGCACGATAAAAAATATTCTTATATTAAAGTAAAATCGGTTATACTTACTTGTAACAATCTAGGATGATCCTCTTAAATAACGATTCAAATTAATTGAAGCAGTTGTTATAACTTCAAAGTAGAATATAAATTCAAAGTGTCTCGTGCAATTTACTTTCGTGGTCCAAAAATTTTCGACACGTCTAATTCTCTACGCTGCTGACGCGGGGCGGAAATTTCTAGTAGAATCCTGTCTATTCCGCAGAGTTAGTGACTTTTTTATTTACTTTTTACAGTTGTTTCTACGAATTATTTTGGGCTGGACGACGAATGTCCCTTTCATGGGAATACCCTATTGGTGTTTTTTTTGATTCCATGATAAATCAACACAATGACAATTCAACACACTTTTAAAAAGTGATATAATGTCATTAGAAACGATAAAGAGTTTATTTAAATTTTTAAAGATGTGATGAATTATCATTTTGATGATTTATCCGGTCACCGTTTTTTTTTCTAAAAATCCTGTTAAAAACGTGATGGTAAGCCATTTCCTAATAAAAATATTAGTACATTCAAAATTTATCGGAGCACATAAATATAATGGCGAAATGCGACAAAAATAGTATTTTAATGAACACGCGCGTGTTTCGACCTAATTATAATACATTCGTGATTTACCGATGGACTGTTAGAAATCTGTCAATTAATTCGTTAAAGGCCTGCAGTCCCGTTTTTAACAGGAATGCAAATAATTTGACCGATTTTTTAATAAATTAGTAATATTTTATATCAGTAAGGTTTCACCGTGTAATTAGATCAAATTACACACCAATAGATAATATAAGTATTTAGGTGTAACAAAAATGTTGTTTCAAAAATTTGCTTAATGTAAATTTTATAAACATACCGACATTCGTATTTTCTCCCTTGACCCGCCTCACAACCTAGCCCGACAGGGTAGCTAAATAGTTTAAATAAACTTTTGTAAGTTATCACATACAGTAAATTTATTATGTCGTTTTATTTAGGCTAAAAAACATTTATATTTCGTTCAACACAACTCAAAGCAACAAAAGGTACCAACGGAAGATGCACATAATATGTGTCCATGTTAGCAACGATTCCTTACAATTTTATTAATAGTACCTACGTAGCCAAAGTTAACGATAAGTAGATACTTTAATTATACCCTTTGGCATTAGTATTTTCAAACAAGATAATAATAGTGACAAAGTTAATAATAAGCCGAGTAGCTAGAAGTGGAAAGACATTTAAATATAATAAGCTACCAGGAAAACCCGGAGGTAATGTGTATTAGAATAAATAAAATTACCATAAATACCTACTTATCACCAAGGCCACCATTTAAAAGGGTATCCACTCAGATGTTTTCCTGGGATATACGCTATTAGCCAAGCAGGAATTTCCAAATACTTTACGCATAATCTTTCCAATTTTGTTTAATGCGATTTTTACCCCCTAATTATTAGCATTTTCTCACCAATAATTTAACTTCAAATCCTTTGCCCATGTTTGCAATGTTAAAGGAACACAGAAAAATCGTTCTGCTTTATCAGATAACTTTCATAATAATATTGTATAAAGGTACCTACCTAATAATAATATAATAATCGCCCTTTAATTAGAGTACTTGGAGACTTTTAGAGTACCGCATGGCTTTTGTCTTGAAATTAAAGGCCGAAATGTTATTGTGAAACCTCAGAAATGCATTGTTTCGAATAAGAGATATCGTTGATTTTCGGAAGTATGTACCTAAATTTACAGAAAAGGTGACGTGACGCATATATTGCCCTTTAAACAATATTTACTAAATTTGTTCGCTACACAACAACAAAAATTAAGACCTATTGGAAAATGCCGGAGTTATTTGCCGGTAGGTAAATGGTGATTCTTGAAGCACACGTTGATGGTGATGGACTTCGACGTCGATCGGAGTGTCTGAAAAAATAAATGGACTTGTTTAAAATTACATAATAGATGTCCCTTAAAAAAGTACCCAGTGGAAAAAATGTAGATATTTAAAAATGCTTTTTTTATTTTTGATTTGACTGAGGATTAAACCTTCCTCTCTAGGGACTGACTAAAACGAGCCAACCGCACTAACACTTAAGCCAAATTCTAATTGGATGGTACTGCGATTTTTTTAGTACTGCTTTAAATTTTTATAATATCATCCAATTTGCGAGGTATGCGTGGGTGTGCGTGTGTGTTCGCATGTGTACCATAAAAAGGAAATAGAATGCATTGTCATCGACAACAAGTCTATCTCCAGAGTTTCAGCTCGATCCGATGTCGCGAAGTAGGTAAATTTCGACTTCAAAGATTCCATTTCATTAATTTATTTATTCATTGATTCAGGAAAACAAAATCGAAATTCAAAAAGATGTATTAAAAAAAAACTGGCCTATAAACCTAACCTAACGTAATGCACTCAACATTTTTTTATCACTTTTCGTGACTATATTTCTTTTCAAATGTGTTTTGAATTTCCAATGTCCTGAGTTGCCCGGTTACCGAAAAAAAGCATCGTGTAACTCACCCGTTAGAAGTGGAGTCACTTTACAATAATATTTAGGGTCACCATATACCTACCTAATACCAATCCTTGCCTAGAAAACCATTCTATTTTACCAAAGATAGCAGAAGCATTATTTCGCGTTTAATTCAAGTTGTTGAAATATTTTCACTGTAATTGCTTTAATTACATTGGATTATGTGTGATTTTTATATCAAATCTGTGTCACTCGAATCTCACGCTTCGGATAAAAGAAAACAGCAAGCCTTCTTCCGCTTTGCCGGGATTTCATCTCATTTCTTGTTCCGGAAATTAATCTTACTGCAGCTGTGGGAAGTAGTACTGGAGATAACGCCATTTGTTACCACATTAATAAAGTCATTAAATAGATTTAGAAATGTTAGAAAAGGAATAAATTTGCAATGATTATAAAAATAAAACGTATCAAGTACATGTTATATTCTTTCGACTGCTATTCAAGATAAAAAGGTACCTATCTACAGATACATTTTTTAGTACCAGAATGTTACTATAATTTTTTCCAAGATTCCAAGAAACAGAGAAATTTTGTTTATTCAGAAATCATTAGACATTTCAATTATACGATAAACACGTTGTCAAGTGTAAAGTGGCAGATAAATATGCCGGTAACTCGCAAAAAAGCATGCCAGTAGCGGTATTCGGCATACCAATGGCATGGCATGTGTACAGTTGGTAAATCGCATGCTTGTAGATTGTACTAAGAGTTCTAAGAGTGGTGGGGGACGCGTGGCATGTCTGAACGCACGCTGTGTACTCTACCAGTAGCTAGCAGAGTGAAAACATGTGTGCGCCATTTTGTTGCTTTTTTGCAAGGTTATATTTACGCGATCAACATGACTAGGTGGGACGATGAAAAAAACTCTGAACTTCACAATGCACTATTGCAGTTATCAGTGCTTGTCGAATACAGGTTCGCCATTTTACAAAAATAAAATTGTAGTTCGTTTCTTATTTCTTCCCGGACCTCCACCTCAGCCAGCTCCGCGCACGAAACTAGAGATACGAGTAGCTAGCACGCCTGTATCAAGCGTGCGTAGGCTTATTGGCCTACAAGCACGCGAGTAATTTGAAAGCCAGATACTCGCCAAAAGCATGCGTTTACACTTGCATGTGTATCTGTGGCTTAATAGTTAGGGTAGGTACATTATCACATAAAAATATGATTTTTATAATCATTAAGTATCTACATTTACAGGTAGGTATCTATATTATTCCAATTTTGAAAACGTTACAAATATTTTAAAAAATCTGTTTGAACGCACACGAGTTCCAAATACGTGAAGCCAGTGGAACTATGGCATCATTATTTAGGGAACGTTGCAAGGGTGACGTAAGTTAGGGAGGGAAAGGTGAAGGGAAGAGTAAGTCTGACACAAACTATTTCGGATCTAATCCCTAAACACAGCTACCTACAGCCGATTATTTTGTAATTTTAATATGAAATAGTCCGTTAAAAATATACTTGTTCCCATAGGCTTTTGAACCCGTTGCCACTGATTTCATAGTCAAAAAGCTTTATATTTTCAAATAGGTATTAATAGTTTTTGTTATTATCTGTACCTAGTTTTGAACCCGCTTGAGATCGGAGTCAAGGATCTTACCGCTCTGCCACGGAGATTGTAAATGAGTCAGGAATAGCATGATAATTTTTTACTTGTAACTTCCTAGCGAGTTTTTTTATATTGTGAAAATTGAAGGGTTGATTGATTGGTCGACGCCCTTCAGCATTGTTTACATAAGCTTCCGCCCTAAAAAGCGAATAAATTTGCAATAGCGAATGCGTCGAGTGCAGTCTTAATTAAATGCACACATGCACCAGACGTTGGAGTGCATTTCGATGGCTGTCGGCTTTGAACGAAACCGCAGAGAAAAAAATACCAACCGAGTGAACCGGATTCCACGTCGGTTTACACCGTACTTGGATGACAGTCGTGTGAAATGTGAAATACGGCCATAGTATCAGATAATTATAATAATTTAGAACAATCCTGAACAATCCTTACGAAAATACAACATAAACGAAAAATCTTCAATCGGATTGTAAATTTAATGGTGACGCAAAAAGTACTAACCATCTTATATAAACTGTAGCATTCTTATACGAATGGAAGGCGCTTATTAAGTTATTTACTGAAATGTTGGTATCAGTTGTGGAGATCAAAGTTTGACGTGCTACTGCTCTGTCATTTGTTTTCCGCGCCAACGTCAGACCAGTCAGCGAGAGTACGTACCGTTGCTTCGCGCCATTCGCGTCTGGTTCGCCGCTGCGTCTTGTTGTGTGTGAAGTTGCTTTGAGTGCAAATTACGAATTTTATACGAGTGTTTAAATTTCGAATGCGTAAACAACCACGAAAATTGTCATAAAAAACAATTATTCTTGGAGTGCCTACTTAATCACATAGTAAAATTCATTTTATTACTTTTAAGTGGTAGGTACTGGAATTGTCGCGATAATAAAAGCACAACTTTTAGTGTTTGTGAAATAATAAAAGGACTGAAAAGTTTGATAACCTTCCACAAGTATTTTATCTTTTCGTTGTTTTGTGATTAGATTATCCTGAGCAAATATAACAACTTTTGGGGAATTTTGTTTTTCAACCCCTGGTACTGTGAGAACTATGTTGGATCTTTGAAAAAAAAGTTTAATATTTTTTTTAATAACAGAAATAATTTTTAAAATGGTTAGTGTTGTGTTATGTCGATCAGGTTCGATCTTTTTGGATGTGATTTGAGTTTGTAATAGTGTTGTGTACTTTATTTGGATTACATACGGAAAACTTCAGGTAAAATATTGACATTTTATGTTACTGCTTTATGATTAATAAAACATTTGGTATTCTATGAAATTTTATTAATATTTATTGCAGTTTTTTCAATTGTAGTACCTGACAACTGAATTCATTGACTGTCTTAACAAGGGACCTAGTTGGACAATAAAAAATGTATTGAAAACTTAGTTGTACAGTATTGCATGCTTTCTCACTAAAATAGTAATTACAATTATTATAATATACTTTCTTTCAAAGTAACACTGATTTTGCTGTTATAATATTATTACCTACGCCACAAAATAATATGTCTAAAATCTAATTCTATGAGAGATTCATAAGAGTAGGTACCTACCTACCAACAACTAAACAGCTATATTAAACGCAAATCTAATCAAATATTTAAAATTCGAATAATTCTTAACTTATACAGCCACCTTTGCGTTGATTTTACAATTGATTTATAACAATTCATTTTTTACAATTGGTTTTACAATCGATTGATTTTTACGTGAGTGAGGAATACCAAAATAATAAAAGTGAAATAAGTAATAGTACAGAAAAAAAAAACAAATATAAAAGGATGAAAGGAAACAGTAATAGAGAATTTATAAAACAAGCAAAACGCGTACTGGCAACATTAACTGATTTATTTAAATTCCCACTCCACGCGTGTCTGTTCAAATAGTTGAATAAAATAAATTTAAAACAGTTAGTTGACATTCTTTATTATTATGTATATTACAGTTATTTATAATTTTAAACAAATTCTATTACAAAAAGTAGAATCTATGTAACTACTTATTATTCTGGTATGTTGTCAACTAGTGTAGAATTTTTTTGTGTAATAAAATTTTATTGTTAGCGTAGGTGTATTAGTTAAAATACTGCGATATTTTATCAGGTAGGCTGTATCATAATAATTCTGCATAATATTATATTAGTTGCTGCCGTGTAATGCCGGTCACAGCAGGTTTTGGAGCTATTTAGATTACTTTTTATTTACTTACGGCCGCGGCCGGAGGGCCGGATGTAATCGATTGCATATTTCGCTTCAAATAATAATGACCACAGAGTTCTTCATACATTGTACTATACATTCATGTCGTTATTAACGTCTTACGGTATAATATTTTAACAATATTATTCAAAATATAATAAAAAAAAAAAATTAAAATATTATTAAAAATTCGCCATTTGGGTGAAAGAAATTGATATTTTCAGGGAGCTCCGAATTAAAAATAATTTTTATCGTATTAATTTTTTTCTTTAAAATAAAACCTTTAACCATAATATTTATAATGGTACATACTGACACTATTCAGTTAAAATCACTTCCAATGACATATTTACGAATGGGGCATTTTTGATCTGGGTTTTAGCGCGTTGATATTATTGTCATTTGATTTATATTAATATTGAGTTCACATTATTATCGTATGAGATATACATGAATTAAAAGACTTTCCTTGATATTCTGGTACCTATTCATTGTAACCCATTACCACGATAATCTAGAATCCGATAACCACCGCAGATAGTTCAGACTAGGTTTTCAATATTTAGGATTTATGGTCAAAATATAAAGACTTGTAATCTTTCAGAAAACCGTTACGTTATTTTTTCATTTGATTACAGTTTAATGTCTTTATTTACGAGGGTATGTGGTATGGTGATACCGCTGATAGCTCCTTTATAACCTCTTTCTCCTACTCATGCAACGTATATGAATGAGAAAGAGAGGTTAATTCTTCAAATGGAATCAGTGGTACGCCTTTTAGGTGTCTGCCTGCCGATTAGAAGTCGTTTAACAAGTAATTGTATTGTTTTGTGAACCGCACAATTTTAAGTGTTTTGTAAATGTCTGTTGTTCTTTGTAAACTTAGGTAACAATGTTTTATAGTCTCACACGCTTTCTTTGCATAAAGGTACGAAAGCGATCGTTAACATAGTCATACTACCTTCCCAAGCTCTTATGAAATACTATTGAAAAACGAAAGTAATAATAATTTACAGCATGGTATTAGTATAATATTCGTAACACCATCAATGGTATAAAGGGTCCTAAGTCCAAAGATATAAGGTTTAGTTTATAATATCTGACTTTCTTGGTTTATCCAATTAACACACATAGATTGCCTTCTTGGAACAATATTTATGCAGTAATAGATTTATAATTGTTGAGAGAGGCCACTGTGCTAAGTTTGCCGAAACGCAAATCAATGAAAATGAACACCAGAAGCAAGAGAAAAATACAACATAAGACATAGAAACACTGCTTTAACTGAAAAATATGACAAAACCTCGGTGAGGTAAACAAGGTAGGAAAAATGAAACCGTTCCCTTCGACAATAGAAACAGAGGAGACGGGCCATGATTTTTGCAATTGGTGAAACGTTATTATAATTGCTTGATTTCAAATGGTGACTAAGTGTGTTGAAACACTAATACGAATACTAAAATTGTGTTTATTGTATTATAAATATTCCAGGCCGCAAGGAAGTTCTCATAATTCCTTTGAATGCGTCGAGCCCTGTGCAAATATACTTGCATATCGTTTGATCCGGCGCGTTGTTTATTTAAAATTCAAAGCAAATCACTCCACTGAACACAGCGTGTTTTGTGTTTTTGATCTAAATACCGTTAGTACAAACGTTATTGACGCGATTTAACAAAGATGGATCAAATCGAAGAGCAATAAACAGGCTGTGGTGCATTTATAACACTACATATTTACCTACACGATGTGTGTTTTTTGTTTATATACAAGCGAAGGTCCTTTTCTCGCAAAAAAAGAGTTGAAATCATATAATTACATCAAATGCATCCATAAAGCTCTTTAATCTCTCGTAGCACCTTTATATCCCGTGGTGGTCCCTTATTAGCTCATTAGTCCAATGGTCAAGTCAACACCGGACGCCCTAAAGTTTAGGCCCTAAACTGACGTTGATCACATCCGCCGTTATAAATTAATGTCAAAACCGAATGAAAGTAGGAAATCCCCGCGGGGACAAGAATATTTGCCAATATAATTAATTACATCCCATCAAATAAGTAATTTTTCTTCCAAACAATCAAAGGCGTCTTCCGTTGATCCATGTAGATCTTGAGTTGAATTAGTGAGGTACCACCAAATTGGTGCTACATTCCTGGCAGTCGAAATGCCTCTCATCCTGTCAGTCTCTTTTTTTGTTTTTTTTTGTGCTCAAGGATGCCGTATTCTTCTCCACATCGTTTTTCTTCGTTCTGCTCCCAACAATCCTTCGTCCTGCAGACTTATTATAGAGATGCCCTTTTGATGGTCGGCTATCTTCCATCCTTATTCCATAATATCCCAGCAGAGCAGTTGTAAATTTATAAATCTAGTTATTGAAGAGGTCCTGTCGCTAAGATCTTCGTCGTTTCCTTTATTTCTGTTGTATCGCACACGTCGTTTGCGAGAATTGTTTTCAATGGAGCTATCATCTGAATGCCTTTATTGTGTTTATTTTGTCAACAGCGTGATTATTTGTCCAGGTAAATGATGTTTGTTTGTGTGTTGTAGGATGCTGAAGCACGTACAGGTGTCCCCGCAGAGATCCCGCGCGGATTCTGTGAGTCTAAGCTCCACAGCCTCCCTGTGTAGTCTGGCCGAGCCGCTTCACAGTCGGGCACCTTCATACACCTCGCTCAGCGACACTTCAGCTCAGGTATGTTGAACTCATTTTCTCATCTACTGTGACCCTGGTACCTGGAAAAAAACCAACTGTCCGTTCCTCCGGTTTAGTGTCCCGTGTAGGTTTTTTTTAGTCAAAGGAATCGAGGTAGACCACCACCGTGGAGAGGCTACTGGTATTGGGTGAACGCAGGCACTACACTACACAACGCAAACACAATCTGCATCATAGTTGAGTAAATAAGTGAGCACATGGACTCCTTTTCCTCGGGATAAGTCAAAAGACTGACTGAACGACAACATGAAGTGTAGAGCAAGCATTAAAGTCGTTCTGGCTTTGCATCTGCGGCTTGCGCTTTTGGATGATGAATTTAATTCTTCTTTTGGACAATTTTAAATGATCTCACGAAACATTTTTATATCGTTTTAATTATAGTTTAAACAATCTTTCTACTTTGTATCTTTATCGTGATCTCAAGTTCTCGTACTAAATGGTAGAAATCCAGTTTTATTGCCATCTACGGCTCTGCTATCTGTTTTATGGACATCTGAAGAACATTCCACTCGTTGAGGTAGGTAATTAATGAAATTAATTAATGTGTAAAGCTACTGACCCAAAACGGGGTCTACATAAACTCACATTCAAGGTCAACGTAATTTGTAATAACAAACTTAAATACGAATATAGAACTTGTACTAAAAATCTTCAATGGTGATTATCGGTTTACGAAGTGTGTAAAGACATCCGCTATTCTACAATTTCTACTTTGATTAGAAGATATTGTGCGATTTTCGCTTTTATATTGCAGGTATCACACCGGCAATATAATAACAGGAAGACTAGACGATAATTGAGTCGAAAGCTATCCAATCAGTCTTAATGGGAACTCTGGTTTATAATGTTAGCAATAAGAGGATTACCAAAGCAGCCACCATCAAATTAAACAGTGATTAAATGGCTAATAAAGACACGCACCTGGTATCATCTCATCTGCGGGCATTCGTAAATCCTTAAGAGATACGGATACGATACGGATATAGACAATAGAATACAGACACGCACTATTCTTTGCAATAATCATCTTGAGAAAACAGTATTGCGTTTTCATTATGTATTTCTAAGGTCATATTTATAAGTAATGATTTTTTGTTCTGAGTAAAATATTTACTTTAATACTAATACTAATATTATATTATATCATTATACCTAGCTCTTTCATTAAAAATTTAGGCGTATTAGATCTACCAAAAAATTTATATATAAAGATGCAAAAGTCGGTCATTTTGAATACATGTAGGATAACGAAAGATTTTTTAAATATTTATGTTGAGGGATCAGTAGGATTTATAGGCCCTGTTAGAAGTTCTACCGAGCCGAACCCTCTGATATGAAAATATCTGGAGTCGGTGAATTATTTTCCCATTTGAAAATTTGAAGTGTTTTTAGGGTTATTTTGGTAAATTTGTATTTTTGGTAAGATTTCCCTAATCGCTGCACTTTTTACTTTTAATAGGTACAAATTATGGAAATTAAGAAACAATGATTTACGTCGTGATAGATGGTAAATGATGCATTATAATTCCGTTTTTATTCCATCAAAGTTCCAAATTTACCTTATAAAACGATACCTTTGCCGCCATTTTGAACTTTTTGTATAAAGAAACACTTTTGTTTCAATCTAAATACGCATAAAATACTTAATTAACTTAAACTAAGAATCTAATAACCTATTTTGTGCATGTAATAGTCGTTTCTTGTAGTAATTGTTGAAACAAAATGTAATTTCAAAAATTTGTACCTAAACATAAAAATAAATAATTACCGTATTTTTTCCTTGAGACAGTAATATATTAAAAATAGAGCTTTAAAAAAATAATGATTATTGTTTTCATTTTCTTAACGTTAAGTAATAGCAATATTTGCCTTACATAATCAACAAGCAATGTATTGTTTAATCCTTTAGGATTGAGCTAATGAAACTTTTGGTTTATAAGTGGAAATAAAGGCGGGACTTGGTATGGGTTAAGTTGGCGACACTTAGTTGGCGCGATTTTATAATGCTTGTTCGTGACCCATCCCCCTTGTTTCTATTATCAATGGTTACAACGTAACGGATTATAATAAACGTTAGTGTTATTTTACACTTCAGTAGCTGACGGAAGGAATGCCTCCCGTAATTTGAATGCATCAAAACAGAACCGTTGATTTCCTTCTAAAGCGCATTGTAGAAGCAATGAAGCAAAAAAGTGATGAGAAATATTTTATAACAATCTGAATTTAAATATTTACCACTTCATTAATTTCGGTAATACTTTGCAACGTTTTTTTTATCACGATTAAAATCAAGACGTTGAATGAACTGAAGCCATTATTCTAAACCACTAGTACCTACTTACTGGATTTACTTTTCGGCTTACTTCAAACTTTTTTCTAAATCTTTTGAAATTGGAAAATATTGAACACCAAAATAGTATTGTTTTATTTTCTGATAGTTAAATGAATATTTTATAGATCCATAACTCATGATGGAATTGATATCGGGAGCTGAAAATAGTTGGGTTGAAAAAGTTGTGCAAATTTCATGACACCAGAGCTCACCGTTCGAGAGTTTTATCCCCATAACTAGTTATGGTATACACATTGCGTGCTAAGGATAATAGTTTAGTTTGACTAGAAATTAAATAATATGAAAAATTTCGTGACGTCATAGCTCACCGTTACGAGTTTTAGCTCCGGAACTCATTATGGTATTCACATTAAGATCAGTTAGACCTGAAATTGTTGTGCGAATTTCACAACGCCAGAGCTCACCATTCGAGTGTTTTAGCTGCTTCAGAACGTGTTTTGTTCTAAAATGCACACCGTAAAATAGTAAATGGGATCATAAAACATTTTTATTGCTTTTTTATTACATTTGAATGGAATTCTTAGGATTATGCAAAGGAAGCTTCCCGCTACTTTTTCTTGAAAAATCCAAACCGGTTTCTTATAATCTACGAAGAGGAAACACGTATTAATATTCCACCAAATTTATGATATAAGATATATTGGAAACATAACTGGTCCGGCCGCGTAGGCGGCTTAAAATGGATTACAAACACTAATTTAAGTCCAAACCGACAATGGAAAAAAGCTGTTGTAAGCTGAATAAAGTTAATAAATCTATTGAACGATTTAAAATACACGTTTGTAACATGTATTTTTTTTACGGAATAGTATTTTGGTGCACGAGATTAGAACGATCGCGTCATCTCTGGTATTTTTGTTAATTTCAGTTTTCTTTAGACCATGTCAATGTAAATTGCCAGATATCAGTCAAAGTCAGATTAAATAGATTTTCCAGCAAAATACGTATTAAAAAATGCGCGATGTTTGTTTTTATTTATATTTTTAACACTATTCAGCAAAAGTATCGTCTTTCTCATCGTCAAATATAATATTTTACACGTGATTGTTTGGAAAATAATCACAACCACTTTTGCGATTTTTGACATATACAATGTTTGCAAAAACGTATTGCCAGAATGTGCCAAATTTATAAATTCAATAATTTATAAATCTAGGTGGATTGATTTGTTTTAAGCAGTTTCATATGTTTCCGTATTAATAATTTGACGAATGGTGTTGTAGTTATGTTCGGTATTCTTTTTATTAATAAATAACTACGAAATTTGGCTGAAGCGGTTTTTAATAATACATCCGAAAACACTAAATAAACGTAGAAAATACAACAAAATGATTTACGAAAGGAAGGTTCGAGAATGTTCCGAAACGCGTCACGTAGGCAAAAATAATTCGATCTCGATGTCGCGGTTGCTGGTACTATACTGACCATTTCACGTTGTCGCTTATCTAGGTGGAAACTAAAAGAAAATCCAAGAAGCTTGTTTGGAAACTTCTAGAATAACGTTCGAATCAAGTAGTGGCGTACCACTACAGTGTTAATTAAATAATATGGTAAATGTAAAATAGGGTGTTAAAGAACGTACGTGACTTACTTTAACCAGGGATTCCTGACGAATACAAATACGAATGTAATTTACTCCAAATTACGTCAGGAATCACTGGTTTAAACACACATTAATAATTTGAGGAATGGTGTTAATTAAGTAA
Source organism: Hesperophylax magnus (assembly GCA_026573805.1). NCBI lineage: Eukaryota > Metazoa > Arthropoda > Insecta > Trichoptera > Limnephilidae > Hesperophylax > Hesperophylax magnus. The sequence continues at coordinate 13,852,511 of JAIUSX010000121.1, forward strand.
AATTGTAAGGATGTAACGATACCGATATATCGGCCGATATAATCGGCATCGCCGATATATAACAGCCGATATCAAGCGCGCGAAAAATGCTTGCGCAAAAATACTTGTCCTGTCCAATGAGCTCAGTGGCTTCAGAACGTCTTTTTTCAACTGCAGGCCTGATACAAAATGATTTGCGTAACAGATTATCTGCTGATAATTAGAATAAACTATGTTTTCTTAACAAAAATCTACCAAAAGTATTTATATTTTAATTACTAACTTTATGTACCTTCCTTTTTTATAACTATGTGATTTATTTCATTCCAAACAAATAAATGCTTTTTTTTTCAATTTAATTTCTGCATTTTTATTGATTATTTTTCTTTCACACTCCGGAGGGCAATTCATATTAGCATCACTATCGGTATCGCCGATTATTTTTGTTAAGAATCAGTATCGGTATCGTATCGGCAAAATCATGTATCATTACATCCCTATAAAATAGTAAATGTATATGCAGCTGTTAAGGAACGTACTTGACTTACTTTAACCAGTGATTCCTGAAGAATACGAATGTAATTTACTCCAACTAACGTCATGAATCTCTGGTTAAAAGTAAGTCAAGAACCGGCATAGGACACCAATCGCACAAGTGGTTAGCATTAGAAACGGCTGCGCACAAACGCGACCTTTTTTTCACAAAACCCTTAACATTTGATTTGAGACCAAAATACGTAATAAAACCTCATTAAAGCTAAGTAGAATAATAAAGCGTTTTTGGTAAATTTTAAACATATTCAAATAGCTTTCAGCTATATAAGTTATAGTTATAAAACGTCCTTCTATATGCAGGATGAAGGTTTCCTTGGTGATAGCCAACTTCTATTTTGTGTAAACTCCGAAGACTTAATTTTATTGACCCGTACAAAGGCTGTAGATATTTAATAAATTGTATAATTTTAATCACCTCTACCACGCTGTGCGCAGTGCAGAGTCGCAATTGTCTCGTAATGTTAATTGTCCACGTAAAACATGTCTGTAATTAGAAAATGTTCGCATACAGCTGTTTTTATGACGTAGTATGCAACATGCGCCAAGTGTTTCCCATGCCTCCATTGCCTTCCGAACATGCAGTTTATATTGTGTATGTCGGTTTATGGGTACCATTAACAGTTACTCTTTGTGATATAAACATATTCTACGTTTTTCATTTTTCCCTTGCGTGAGAAAATGTCTCTTATTACGCGAAACGTCGTGCATTTTTCTATTTAATATCTTATACTGTTTTGAATTAGTTTTGAAAATAAATGCTTTGTCTCCTTTTTTTAGATTAAAAACTCTGATAATCAGGAACGAGCGTCTAGGACGGCCTGGAGGCGCATGTCCACTCTATTATACTCTCAAAATCTCTGTTTATCGAAACCTCACTGTTCTCTTTATATACTATCAACATCTGTCGGATAAGTCTATAACCTTTAGGATCTATCTACAATAGAGCTATGTATGTCTTGTTGCTCAAATTATCACATATTCACGGAAAAAAATGAGTATTGCTGATTGCTGAAAACGTGATATTGCTGTAAACGTGACAGCTTGTTATTTCCTGATAAACACGTGTTCCGACGTCGTCTTTTACTGATATTTTAATAGGAAATCTGTTCATTCATTCGTTAAAGGTCTGCAGTCCCGTTTTTAACAATAATACGAATAATTTGAAGAGATTTTATCAGTAAGTTTTCTCCGTGTACCTAATGCTTTAAAATTATGTTTTATTTGATACCGCACAAGAGTTATCAACTACCTCCCATTATTTGGGGAATACTACGAGGCAATAAGAAGTGGGGTGATAGAGAAAAATAAAAAGTAACAAATGTACCTGTCTGGTATAAAGAAAAATAAAAAGTAACGAATGTACCTGTCTATGCAGATCTAGTCACGAATATTTCCATTTTAAATGATTTTTCTAGCCGCATTTTGAACTCACCACCTCTTGGGTCCATGCAGAGTTAACAATTGTATCGCCATGCCATTAAGGTTGTCATTTTATCCTTTTCTTATATTTAATATAAGCAAAACTATTCCATTACCTGCTAATTTATGTCACCTAGGTATAACTCTTAACCATGACAAAGAATTTGCTTGCATAATATTTGCCAAATCACAAAGTCAGCTACGTAAACCCGAGATGATTACGGACCCATTCGCTGCTTACTTGTTATTTATATGGTAATAAACATGGCCTTTCAAGACCTTGCCTGCAAAAATTGCGCCTCACGGAAAAGGATAAGATTTTATACTGTAAGTGTTGAGAAACTCGAATAAAATAGCAATCGAGCTGCAGTGTTGGTATCAGTACAAGAGTTTAAGTAACCTTCTCGGTGGAGTTTCCATTGTTCCTCTGATTTCTGCCGTTCCGTCCTTGCCTGCTATCAGGGGGCACTGGGACGTGACGTATGGACACCATTGTTTTTTTTGTGTCTTCTGATGTGAAGAAGTCCGATGGATAGTGAATTAATTGAATTAGTCATAAAAGTTATTGATCCTTAAGACCTTCTTTAGGGAATATACATAGTTTCACTCTGATACTGCGAAACAGAGGGTGAACATTCATGAAAACTGGATGACTGATGACTTATTGTGAAATCCCAATGAAGGTCTTCAAACTAGGGACGGGTTGTTTCACAGAAATTAAAATGTAACATCGTCAGCAATCGGCCATTCAGCATCATTTTGTGTTTTAACAGCTGAAAGATACCCGTTAAATGCCGATTCTAAGTCCGTTTCAGCTTTTGAACAAATTGTGATACGCAGAATGTGATTGATTTTTCTTTTCTCAATTTGATTGAAAGCTGAAACGCGCCTAGAATCAGTATTTAACGGGGACCTTTAAAATGTGAAGAAAACAATTGGCGCTAAATGGCCATTGGATGACTTTGTCACACGTGGATTTCTGCGGAACAACCGGACCTGAGAATTAAGGGTTGTGTCACGGAACTTATTATGAAAGTTCTGTGAAAACACTGCCCTTTAATGAATAATAAATGAATGTTAACTGAATGATAAATGAATCTGTAATGAAATAATAACACAAATTGAGTAGTACTTTTGCAGAACTTGAATTGCTCAAGTTCTGTGAAACAACTGGTCCAAGAAGTGTCGTCATATATATACTTTGTTTCTTTCTAATGACACGCCTACGAATAGTTTTAGAGAACATGCTCGTTTCTTTCAAAGATTTGACGTAGGTACCTACCTAATTGACGTAGGTACCTAATTGTAAGTTAATCCGATTTCTTTTTTAACAGGACAAAAATGAAAACGTTATTAAATCATTTCTTATAAAACTTATCCAACATCTTTCAATTTAGCACAGCTTAAGTTTTTTTAGCATTTTAAATCTATTATTAACATTTCGAACAAAACATCGATCTAAAAGAGGTCGAAGAAAGTCTCGAATTGACTAATTGCAGACAAACGAAAAACGTCTCGACTTCGAAATCTAAATGTTATTTTTTATTAATATTTGACATTATCTCTTCAGTTCCCGTTACCGAATAGTGATGTCTTAAATCGACGAAGAAATATCAATAATACGTGATTCCATTTCGAAGTCGAAACAATATTTTTCTTGGAATATAAACGGTTATCTCAGTCGTTAGTGCGTATCCTCAGGCTGAGCTTCGACCGCAATAAATATTTAATACAGGTACTTTCATGTGAAGATAAAATTATGCATCCTTTACTCGAAATAAAATGTGACATTGCGGCAGATTGTGCATGTTTTAGTTTGTAACTAAGCCATGGTCAGGCAATAAAACGTATTTTTTATAGGAGAATTGTGGCAATATCAGGAAAAACAAATAATGGTATTTATTATCTGCGTATAAAAAACACAACTATGCATTTACTTTTCGAATCACTGTTCACAGTTCATCAATTATTAGAAGTAGTGGTGTCATCCAATTTCCGTAAAAACTGGTTTCCATCAGCAAAACAAATCCAACAAATCTGTAGAAAAAAAAACCGCCTTATAATGATTTGCTATTATGCTATGGCATCATACACACTTAAGCAATTAATAAAATATCAACAAATTTATGAGGTCATAACCCATCTGTTTTATAATAAATCTGTGATCAATCGCCACCAATTTAAGTTTAAAAAAATACATAATTTTTGCAAAATGTGCCCTAAATATTACTATAAAAGACTAATAATTAAAAAAAATATATATTTTGATAAAAAAAGACGGTTACGTGTAACTCAACGTAATGACAATTCAACACGTCTTAAAAAGTGATATAAAGTCATCGAAAGCGATGAAAAAAATAACAAATAAACCTAACCTAACTATTTAACCTAGTTTTTGTTTCATTACTTTTTAAATGTGTCTTGAATTGTCGTTTTTATGAGTTATCCAGTAAAAAAAAATTACATAAATATATAAACAGATTTCCGGAAATTTTTACTTCCGATTTCAGGGATTCCAAACCCGCAGGGTTGGTTAAAAGCATCATTATTGTGATGCGCTTAAGTTGCATTTCTGTGAATTTGTGGGCAACTTCTCGCGTAATGAGTATTGAGTAGGGTTCCTAGATCATCCCAGCATACCTGCGACATTCTGAAGGCTGTGTGTATTTATAAATTATGCGGTTGAATACCTCCTGCATTAGTGCTATTATAAGTTGGGTTTAATCAAGCGACAGCCATGAAAAATGCCATGTCTTTTATTATCGTCGGTTCGGCGGGCAGGAAGCGGAGATAAAGCAAATGACTGCCTAGTTGGCTATTAACTAAGGTTTAAAATAATGTATTTATTCAAATTTCCGCTACAAGCGCATTGTCTGATATTTTTACCTTTGATGTTCAGAGAGTCGACGCCCTCGCTGTTGTAATGGTCGCCGTCTTTGTTTGATTTTGAAGGACGCCGTTTCCAATAATATCGCACACATTTCTGTATAACATTATTCTGATACATTTTTACAATTCTTATGTTTTGGTTCCAGAAAAGTAATAACAATAACTGATTTTAGATATTTTTGATGTGCTGAATCTAAAAATAACAATTTTTCTGCAACTACAACCTAGATCTTGACAAAAATGTTCACTTAGAAAAAAGAATCAGTGAAATGATTTTCAAATATTGTCAAATTATTCTTAACGACAGAATGTCTGTCTTTCTTTAAAAAAATATTATTTAATTTATATTATGTAATTTGTATTACTTTTATATGTTTTTACTAATTTATGTTTTTAGTTTATTTTAATGTTTTGTTTATTCCATTTATAATAATTTTAGTAAATACCAATATTAAAAAAGTGCAGGTACATCAACTCCGACTTACAAACCAAATATCGAAACTAGAGCTAATACGCCAAATCTGTCTGCGTAAATCCCCAAATGTGTGTTGGCCAGTGATAATTGTCCAAAGACTGCTAAATGGGTTAAATAATTTATTCTGGGTTGGCACCGCGTCACACAACCGTATTAACACTGCAGTTACAGTCGGTGTTACCTACAGTGACAGTCCTTTACACGAATGTGATAATGCGTTTCCAGTTAATAGTAGGATTTTAAGTTTTCAATAGTTCTGCTTGACGTATTTAGGATTTAGCTCAGTTAGGATAATCGTGCATGTCGTAACTTTGGGCTCCTTTAGACTCTTGAATCTCCTGCAAATGGAACTCTGATGTAAAAACAAAAAGCAATTAGTTCTCAAGATTCCACAATAGTTGCAGTAATGACCTTCACTATGCGTACGCGGATATACATTCTGAAGAGGATCTGTGTGAACACTACGGATAGATAAGTATTATTTTACCCACGATATTTTTTATACGAAGAGAAGGGCTTTGAGCAGATCGCAAATCGCTTGCTTGTGATCTCCGCCATTTCAAGGTTCAAATATGATACGACGCCATCGGTTGTAAGTTGCATCCTTTATGATTTCTGATCTCATCGCACGATCTTCGTTTCGTAACTGAAAACATTGTAGGAAGACATCTTCCATTGTGATACAAAAACGGAGGCAAAACCGATTTCACTGGTTGTATAAGGACAGTTTCTGAATTTTTGGGGGGAAATCAAATACAAGAAATGCATTCACTACAACAACAAAACAGTGTCTGTCGCTACCTTCCACCTGCACGACAATTTTATAAGGAACATGGAAAAATATTAATCAAAAAAATATGGCCTTAGTTTTTAAATCTTGCGCAATGAGCTTTTTATGGTTAATTTAAAAAAAAAATCCAGTCATAAATTGTAGAGTAAAAACATTAATATTTAATATAAATATCAACTTTACTTTTGCCAATAATCTTCTAATAAATGTAACAAACAACAATAGAAAAGCATGATAAAATCGCAAGCAATATGTTTTAATACAGTGTCCACTACGTGCAAAGTTTTATCTTCTCCAAGCTTACACTTTCTAATATAAGTGTATTCGTCTGAAGTGACCTGCCAAAGAAGTATGTTTTCTGTATCTGTTTGTAAATAATTAGATAGAGCCCAGTAAGTCATATTTGTATAACGCCCTTGAGGTGATTTTAAATAAATGCCGCTGCACAATTTATCCATTTATTATTATTACGAACATAAATATCGTTGATTTTGCAATATTTCATATTTCATTGTGGCGAAATAGGATTTTCATGAGTCTAGATTGAAAATATTTAGCAAACACTCAAATCGCAAATACACCCAGAATCCAGATGCCTCACGCACTCTTCTTTGTATCCGGAACTTCTTCCTTTGCCTCTGCTCTCTGGTCCTTTCTCGGGATGTTCCCATGAAGCTGTTAACAAAACTGAAGAAAAAATCCTTCCATAGACAGCAAGTGTTCCGGATGTAATGGTGAGCGTGAGCTCGGCACTCATTCACCATGCACCGGGCCACGTGTGTATTTGTGCACACTTTTATGCAGCATCTCATATGTGTGTGTGTGTAAAGTATAAAGGGCGTAGGGAAATCTCTCATTTAAAATATAATATTCGTTTTATATAAAAAATAATAGATTATCATTTTGAACTTTCTAAAATAACCTATTTTTGCATTGCATATCTCGTAAAAAACCTACGCGACATCGCCAGATTACCGTCAGAATGCACCTACTCAACTTTCCAATTTTTCAACATGACTTTTAATTGATCTGAGCGATTAACAAACAACAGAGTGAGCATTAATAAAAATAATCATTTGATAACTGCCAATTAATCTAATATTCATTGACTTATTATTCTTCTCGTGCATGTTTTGCGTTGGCTGAAATAGATTTATTGTTTGTGATAAACATTTCAACAACAATATAAAACATTAATATATTTGTCAATTAAAAATTGAAATCCATTATTCGCCTAAATTAACATTTTGGTTTATTATCTAACAAATCGATGTTTTTTATTAAACTTTGAAAAAATAATATTGAATCTTGTGTAGACGTCGTTTTAATAGTATTTTCTGAAATAATTAACGATGTTAATTGCCAACCGAAATTTCTAACGAATATCGATTAAATCTGTGTTTGACATAAAATACTTTGTGCGATCAAAATATCTTGAGAATTCTTTATTAAATTGATAATTAAATCCGCAATCCGACTTCTTGTTTCCGTGCTGTTTTTTTTGTTTGAATGATAAAAATCTTGTTTAGTATGTTAATCACATGTTTATGAACTGCCAAATTTTATCTTTTTTATTTCAGAATTTATCTTTTTTCGAACAAATAATAATTAACGTCCAATCTATAAAAATAAAATTATAATTTTTTTTTCTATTTCCGATTTTATGTCCGGGTTAAATCTTCCCCATAGGAAAAACTAAACCCTTCCACTCACTTTTCCACAAATGATCATCTAGTCAATCAACACTATGCAAGTGCATTATATAAGCAAAATAAATAGAAAACAATACAAGAACAACACGTCAACTCACCAGAGATCAAATGGGAAAATAATTCACCGACTCGTTATCCTACATGTATTCAAAATGACCGACTTTTGTATCTTTATATATAAATTTTTTGATAGATCTAATACGTCTAAATTTTTAATGAGAGAGTTAGGTATAATGCTAAAATAAAATTATAAATGTTCGTTTGTTCAAAATCTTAAATCTCCGAAAGTTCTTAACCGATTACTTTGAAATTTTGACACAACGTTGCGTTCAAACACGTGTTTGTTTTTATATATGTAACTGTATTATAGATATATGTCAACTGCGACAGGTAAAAACATGTTTAAAAAATGTGCATCTGTTGGGCATAAAAGCAAAACCCGCTTTTGTTTCTCTATCTGCACAGGCAGACTGAGCCAAAGCAAGGCTTTGAATTGTAAAAGCAAACCCCGCTTTTGTTTCTCTATCTGCACAGACAAACTGAGCCAAAGCAAGGCATTGAGTTGTAAAAGCAAAACCCGCTTTTGTTTCTCTATCTGCACAGACAGACTGAGCCAAAGTAAGGCGTTGAGTTGTAAAAGCAAAACCCGCTTTTGTTTATCTATCTGCACAGACAGACTGAGCCAAAGCAAGTCGTTGAGTTGTAAAAGCAAAACCCGCTTTTGTTTATCTATCTGCACAGACAGACTGAGCCAAAGCAAGGCGTTGAGTTGTAAAAGCAAAACCCGCTTTTGTTTCTCCATCTGCACAGACAGACTGAGCCAAAGCAAGGCGTTGAGTTGTAAAAGCAAAACCCGCTTTTGTTTCTCTATATGCACAGACAGACTGAGCCAAAGCAAGGCGTTGAGTTGTAAAAGCAAAACCCGCTTTTGTTTCTCTATCTGCACAGACAGACTGAGCCAAAGCAAGGCGTTGAGTTGTAAAAGCAAAACCCGCTTTTGTTTCTCTATCTACACAGGCAGACTGAGCCAAAGCAAGGTGTTGAGTTGTAAAAGCAAAACCCGCTTTTGTTTCTCTATCTGCACAGACAGACTGAGACAAAGCAAGGCGTTGAGGGGTACAGCTAGTATTATTTTAATATTCATTAAGACTTTTAGAAAAATTATGTATGGTGTCCCATAAAAAATCGAATATCTTTATCCAAGACCCTATCTAGGTTAGAAACCAATTCTTTAGAACTTTGTGATCATTAAAAAAATATGGGAAAAATAGTAATATTGTTAATTCTGAATTTCAAATATAAAAATAGACAAAAATGACATGTATAATAATTGGGTCCTAATGGTCGAGTGGTTAAAGACGATGAGACCGTTAATTTTTATATTTCTGTGTTTTGTTCTGTTTCATGTTTTGTTTTGATTTATTAGTATTATCTTCTTCAATGGTCATATGTATATTGTATTTTACGAGCCGCCATTGTGTAAACAAAGATTTATCTCCCACAAGGGGTCTTGGGATACAGGTCAGGTAACCCAAAACAAGAAGATTCGTCACCAACTACAAAGAATCTTATTGCTTATTTCACGCTTTCGTATACATAGTTATCTCGTCTTATCACTGCCTTGTAAACGTATACCAAATACCAACTACAATCAAATTCGTATTATTTCGGTCGTAAACCACTTTAGTTTTGAAAATGGTCGTAAAGAAACTGTTTGTTTTGGAGGTTGTTCACTGTGCAGAAAAATGCATTGTCTTGTTTCTAGTTTAATAAGATAATAACTTATTATATTCACACAGTTATAAAAGTGTTTCTCAGCATGAATTCAATTAAATTAAATTGTTGAGCGACAACAGGTTAAAAAGGCATTTTTAGACGATTGTGCACGTATTCCGATTTCATTTCTAAAAGCTCTTCTCGAAATTGCTTTTTACGAAGTCTTTTGTTCGAAAATACGTATTCAAATTGTTTGAATCATGTAGTCCCCCGGGATCTCAGTTTATCACCTGTTACACCAGCATCCCGTGAGAAGAAGACATGTTTTGGTGCAGTTTTGTTCCCAGCTCTTGAATGCTGCGTATTGAATAGTTCCTAGCGCCAGGTGATTCTACTCCTATTCAATTGATCTATTATTTCCAGGAAGCGACGGTACTCGATGATCGTAGTTCCGATTTAATGCATTCATTATTTTTCCTCTTTAACATTTTTTTCGATCTGTTACCCGTGCATTATAATTTTTTTCATTTTGGAACATGCATATTCGTGTGAAAAATCAAAGGTGCGTTCGTTTCATCTAGTTTTGGGTATCAAAAGACTTCCCATGTTTGCATCCTGAAAAAAAACCTAAATTCTTTATTTTTGTATTTTATCAACCAACTTCATATTTTTGATTCAGCAAAGTTCCATAGATTTATCAATAAGAAGGTTGGACAATCTAAACCATAGCAATAAAATATCAAATCCACTCTGATAATATTTAATGATTAAGATTCGATAAAATAAACTGCATTTTTTGTCTGATACCTGGCTTAGGAATTCCTCCAGCAATCTAACTGTTTACTTTGTCAATTTATCGCGTCCTCTGTCGAGGGTCAGATCACAATTTTTTTGTTTCATTTCTCAGTTGCTTGTTTACGTTTTCATTGATCTGTAATTTCACGGTCGTAATCAATAGGGGTCCGGGGTAGAGGATTCTTTATCATAGAAGAAGGATTCTTTCATCTTAATTATTCGTCCTCTCCGTCACAAATTTGATCCTTCCGATGAAGCGATGAGAAGTATCAGTATGTTGTATTTTTTAACCCGTTAACATTTACATTTGTTCATCCCCAAGAAACCTATTATCTGAGTATTTTATAACTTCCTTTATTCTAATCGGATCATCTTAAAATTTTCTGAATGCTCTTTCGAATGAATGTTTTATAATTTTATAATAATTGTAAGCTTTGTTTGCTACTTGAATTTATTAATTTTACATTTATATTTGGTGTACCCAAGTATTTATTTTTAACCACAGATTTTTTGCTCGCTTTTTAATCAAGTCACAGAGTATACTAAAGAAGATTTAAACTTATATTTGGTGGTAAATCCCGTAAGATCTCGTTTACAGTTTTAAACAATTAGTTACGGAAGACAAAAACAGTGACAAGGAACCCTGGTAAGTGATTAATTTACTACAAAAAACGTCGCACAGAATCCAGTGAATTGTTCTGCAAATAACAGCTGATATTTCATAATACCACCGCTGATCCGTCTCAAGTACTGGCCATTTTGAAGGACAAACATTTTAAATTCAAAACCATCCATATCGACATCAAATTTAACATAATTTTCTAAATGTAACCAGCGAAAAATCTGTTCGTCATTCTAACAACAAAAGATGACTACATCGATCTTTTGGTTATGGTTTTTCATTCACCTGTTGTTAGATTTCGCTCCTCAAATGATTGGCCATTTAGTCACCTCGTGGTTCGGTATTCCTCGAACACAAAGTAATATATCGCCTATCAGTGAACTCACCTTGAAATTTGCACTGTTGCTTGTTAAATACATGTACGAGAGTAGGTACATTATAATACACTGCAGTTTCCTTGAGAATCGGAACCACAGGATTTTTTCGCAGAAACAACGTGAATTCAACAGATTAATCAGTTATCAATTATGTGTAGACTTTTGACTATGTATTTCACGTGTAATAAAAATATATTTTTTTTAATAAATGTTTTTTGAGTTATTGAGTTATTTCACAGCGATAATAAATTCTTCAAAATGTTACCTTACATGTTTTATACACGCAGAGAAAAAAGTTTTGCTGATTGATTGAGAATCTCTTCAAATTATTGGTAATCCGGTTAAAAACAGGATTGCAGGTCTTTGACGAATGAATTAACAGGTTTCCTGATAGTAAATTTCTAATCATTCGGAGTTTACTAAAAGTTTATCGGAAAACCTGTTATTATTAACCTGTTATATTTCATTCGATAAAGGCATGCAATCGCGTTTATAACCAGATTACCAATAATTTTAAGATATTCTTAATAAGATATTCTTAATAGCGATTCTCATTCGCAAGAAGTTTAAAATCTGCTCACACGCTTATAATGTCGACACTTTCTCTCAATTGAAATATGTATCTGAAACAATTTGTTATCAATAGAGTTCTAGGAAAACTATTAGAATTGTATTTAGTATTTAGAGCACTTGCCGGACACGCGCCAAAGCAATTGCGCATAGCTCACGACTGCGTCATGGTTCACCTTAATGGAATTAATTAAATACGCAGATATTTGATAAAGATCTAACACATTCAGGTATTTCGGTAGGAGGTGAGGGGCCTATTATTCGTAGAAAGGAATTAAAACAAATTTATGGAGTCGATTCTACGAAACATCCAATGAGAATTTATTTGGCACCATCTAGAAATATCCAAACGTAGGTGTAGTATTAAAAAAAAATAATAAGATTCGTTATTTACAGATGTCGCGGACTGTGAAAAGGTTCGAATTTGTGGGATAAATTTTCGAAACGAGATTATTACAAAGACCCGGGAGATTCAAATTTGTGCATTGGACCAAAAATACAATTAGTAGGTAATTTTTACCACTGGTTAGATCTAAAAATAAGGTTTTCAACTCCGTTATTATTTTACATAAATGAGTTTCTAAAGTGATATTGTGTTGAAATAGAAAACTAGGGTTACACCTGCTAAAAGTACAACATGTTTGCTTATTGCAAATGATTTTTGGAATGTGGGTAGAGTGTAAACATCGGTCATGAACAAATGCTTTGAAACCACTAACAGGAGTAAAATAGCACCCACACGTGAAAACATCCTCAAGCAGTAAGCGTGGGTGTCCCGACCATCACAACTGTTATTGGAAATGACGTATTTATGAACTGCAAACGTAAATCATTAACGTTAATCTGTAGGTGTATCTTTATTTCTCAGCTAGTGAGATTTCTCTCTCTCTGTTGATACTGAGTTCCATAGAAACTAAATTGTTTCCACCAGAGAATGTGCTTGTCACGCGTGGAGTCACAAGAGTGATGCAAGGTTTAAAGTACTGTGGTCAACCAAGCGATAACTTTAGTCTGCTGCGTATCGTTCTGTTCTGGTGTTGAATAAATCGGAACCTTCAAAATTACATTTTTTCATCATGCATCCGATACACGATAATACACTCGTGGTATCTCAAGTTGTTTCAATCCATTCAGATAGCTTTCAGTTTTCTTTAGTCCATAACTACCTTTTTGTGTAAATTTTGAGAGAATTCCTTAAAGCCCTGCAGAAACAGTTACTATTCAAATCTTTTCTTCTCAATTTTGTAATTGAACTATTAAATAAAATAAAGAATCCAAAGATTGACAGTAATAGATTACATTCAAGAACCTTAACATCAATTACGATAAATGAATGATCATGTTGGGCAGCTCTTTAATAAATCCTAAAACAAATATGGTTCCAGAATACTCTGGTAGGTAATCATGTTTCGTATTATTTTTGCTCTCATCAATATAATTATCCAAATGCCGTTTCTCGGATGTATGATGTCAGTTTGGAATTCGGTAGAAAAATGTGCTTTAAATTTAAATAACCGGTTTCTGCGCAACTAAGCTGCGGATGCTATTGATAATTTGTTTTTTTACGTCATAGGCACGGCGCGTAGTGATGCGTGACGTAGCAGAGTTGTAGAGTAATGCCTGCAAAACTCTCTCGGTTAAAACGCTCGCCTCGCCGTTCCTCGCTTAGCCTCGTCGATACTTTACCATGTGTAGAGTCAAATGTGCGATTTGAACCATCATCTTGGATTGGAGAGTGTTGGAAATGAGCAAATGTAGCCACAAAACAATCAATATCCATACAACAACTGACCGATACAAGAATGAATAGAATCCTCTTGACATACTAAATATTGTACATTTTAAGTTGTAGAAATTTCATCGAAGTCTTTCAATTCCTACATTAATCTTGTCAAACCCAATTACTGGGTCAATTGCCAAATTTTAATCCCATCCGTCGTTTAATAGCTTCATGTTTGGTAGTCTCAAATAATTGGCTTATCTGACCTATCCAATGAGGACGGGTGTCGTAAATCGTCCATTGGCTATTTATTTAACACCGGAAGAGATATAAGTTATTCCATTCAAATAATAAAAAACAGCTTTTTTTAAACCTACACCGAACGCAATTTGCATTTTCTCGCCTTTTTGGATGTTAAAATTAGATTCATGTATTCCTGAGTCTATGGGTCAATGATTGAGTTATTGGAATTTCAGAATGCCAGTTCATTTTGAGAGCTGTATTAATTGAATTGCTACGTGTTCGATCCTTCAATATTCTATCTAAAGAATCACTAAAATAACTGCATTTAGCTATTCAATATAACGGTGGTGCAAATCCACTTGAAACTTCGTACATTACGCTTTATGTTTTCAAGTGCCAAATGATGCAATGCATAATATAACATTTGAATTGTTGAAACGTGGCTGAGGAAAAAACTAATGTCAAACGAATGACGATGATTCACGTAGTGGTTACCTAGCCGATGACGTTGTTTCGGAATCTCCAACAGTATTTTCTGTGAATTGCGACTTGCCTTGCCCCCTCTTAGAAACCGTGCTGAAATTCGACGTTTCTTCATGCTTCTGTATGCGAATGAATTCTTTAATTATTCCATCGACTTATTTATTACTTTTTCTTGTGTAGTCTGGACCGGATTTTGTGTTGCGTACTCTTGCATTCCACCGACTGTACTAACACCAGCTTTTGCCTTGACTGTTCTCGGAATTCGTTCTTGATTTAAATATTTTAGTCTGTCTCAATATCAGATGCAATTACCGTCTACCGTAACATATAAATTTGCTGATTGGAATTACTTTATCTTCGGTAAAACCAAATGTGAAGGAATTTCAGAAATTCTTCCTTTTTCAAAGTCTCTTTCTGTCTCATATTTAATGTTTTTGTTATTATTTAACAACTCGCGTACCCATTATAAAAATAGTTTGAATTCGCCTAAATTATCTCTTGACCTTTCAAGTTCATCTTTGAGAATGCGGCCCACTCTTTCACCGAACAAGTCATTGTTATTCCTTTAAATTCCGTACCTCATATAACACTCTTATTATTAACATAACTTTTTAATAAAATGTCACTTTTCTCCCTCACGTAGCGAAAAAACTTATCATTGGAATTTGTAAAGTATTATCTCAAGTCTGTCGTTGAATAAAGTTATTTTTATTATAATAAAATTTTGTGTCAGCGTGTACAACATTTTTCTATGGGTTTTTATAATTTTATTTTTTGTTTTAATTTTATTATTTAATAAATGTTTACATGTTACATTTTTTGACATTTTTTTAACTACCATACTAGGCTAATGAATAAATAATAATACGAATTGAAGCGTATCTTTGGGAATCTAGTATAAACCCATTTGTATATTATTTTTGTACACACCTATTGAAGAATAATAATAGTAGGAATGAAGTATTGTTAGAAAGAGTTTCTCGAGACAAATATCTCGTATTTTTGGCGTATGGAATTGCCAGATTAAACAGAAAATATGTATTAGAAGCTTTTTTCATTATTTTTCATAACTAATCGACCACGTAGGACAACAATGCTTTTTTCGACACGAGTTTCCCACAATGTCTATTCTTTAGACCTCTTACAACTCAATAGGGCACCATGTAAAAAAAAACCTACAAAGCCAATGCTTTGAAATTATTGTGGAGGAATCTCAATGGTATTTTTCACAAGTAATCCGATTTTTCTTCCGTTGGGATCTCGACCAGTAGGAATTACGACTCCCATTGTCAGTCTAACAATTCGAGATGCTTGATTGGATTACTACAATACTTATTATTCAGATACCTACATTCTGGAAAAATCTAGAGACTTGTGGAGAATCTCGAGCGAAAACATTGTGCCAAGTGACGAAGATTTTCTTATTAGATCTGATAATATATTATAAGAAGAAAATAAATTACATTTCAAATATCCTCACTATCCAATACATTTTATTAACGCCTGGGTTGACAACATTATAAGTACGTTTTTTTCTCATTTTTTGTTTCCTGAATTTGTCGATTAGTTCTTTGGGAGGTTTTTTTCAGACTTGACACTAATTCAATTGTGGATTATAATTTTTTCCAAGCGAGGAATTTTAATCAATGTTTGGTGAAAAAAATATCTTTATCTTGTGTATTTCGCCTCGGTTTGTATCAGTCGGATTGATTTGGTATGGGTATAAAATCTATATTTCTCACATCTTGAAAGAGTAATGATTGATTTGATATTGTCAATGAACGACCCCCATTGATCAATTGGAAAATATTTGTATTAATTGTGTTATATATAAAGAGAGTCTAAATTTATTGTAATATCAGTGTGAAATATTGTTCCCGTGTGGGAGGTAGGAAGGGGGGTGTGGCGGCTGTCGATCTCGCCGGAATCCTTCCGAACGCGAACGAGTCGAAGGTGACCGGCGCATGTGCGCAAATGCCTCACTAGTCAATTTACACGACTACTGATTATGGTAAAATCCTACTTACCGAAACCATTAATTTCTTAATATTTTCCAGTACGACTTGTTCAATATCTCAGCGTGCATATCGGCATTTTGAAGTTATCGCCGGAGATCTGTGCCCGGCGAGCGCTTATAACTGACTGATGCCCGTGATATCTCATATCGGACAATGATCTGATATGCGTGGCCCATGTGCCCGTATATCTCGATGTTTGTATTGCCTTTTTATTATTCGTATTATTTGAGATCGCTTATACGTCAAACGTCTTTCTGATATACGACTTGTTATCATCTCTGCATTCAAAGAATTGTCATACATGTCAAATGAATCAACGGCCGTGACAGGTTTTATGCGATCGCTTTCTCGATCTGTAATAAATAATTCATAGAATTTAACTTTTCTGTTTTAAAGTGATTCATAGGTAATAGTATGTTCCAACACTGTAATTTGCATTAAGAAATCACCTCAGGTGAATTGCAAAATTGTATTTCTTTGAATGCAGTATCGGGAATGCGAATTTTTTGTTGAGTGCATATAATCTAAGCCTAGAACAAATTATGTCGCTAACGTGATTTGCGTAAATCAATTAGTGCAGTTGTATTTATTAATTATTTCGTTTCGTGTTTTACGTTACTAATTCTATGAGAGAATAATAAATTTTGTTTAGAATTTTTTTACGTTAATTATCATTCATTATAATTAAGTCACTCATTGAGAGAAATCTTCGTAGGTATAAAAAAAGTTCTTGCTCAGAGCGATGATTTATTGAAACAATTTCATTTGCGATAAAAAGTGACCTCTCTTTTCTTAATGTTAAATCACTTAAGGCTTATGTAGAGACTTTCAGGAATCAAACAGTGGAATACTTTAAAAAAATACCGCCGGAAGTCGGTCGACCTTCTTCACCAATGGACCGCAGACTCTAACTCATGTTCGAATAACAAAACTATATCAAAATCTTAAATCAGTGCACTACACCTATATCTGTATTATAAAAATATACTGAAATTTAATAAAAGATCTTGTAAAAGGTTTTGTAATTCCAATTACCAAACAGTGGTTTCAAAGAATAATTCAGATTTTTATCATCTGAATAATTTTGAATGTCGTCCTCGATAAAAATGCCGTTATTATTTCTGTGAGTTCATAGGAAGTAAACATAGAACATCACAAAAGTATGTAATTTTGTTGACTCGCGATGCACGAAATTACTGAAATATTACCAAAATTCTCTTCTAATTACAAGCCGTATTTTAACGTAATTAACCTGTATCTTCTTAACTGAGAGCATTTATTAAATACTCGTACACAATTCCACGAAATGCTTTATGGAAAACGTACTACGACCTCCCATGTAGCCCGATTACATCTACATACTAAACATTATCACCGTTTAATGATAATTATGTTTATCGACTTTCCATTCCAGCCGAATCGAATTGAAAAGCAGTTTTTTTCAGCATATTTGGTGTTCCTTATTATGATATTGCTTGAAATAGACATACCTACAGTTGAAATGATGGTGTGAAAAACACCAATGCAAAATTAATTATAACTACATTCTAAACATTTTTGTTTGATTGGGATTCTATTCTGAAGCTGTCATCATTATTTTTAACATACCATCTATCTACATGTTGTCCGGAAACTCGCAGTACAAGCGGGAAATTGATGAATCTACATCAAGTTTGCAGTCGATTTTGGGGTATAACTTTTTTGATTTGAGCTTTCTTATTCGAGTAAATGATGACGGTAGTTGGAATTTTTTAGAACTCAATTTTTTACAAAAAATCTATCGCAAGGGAGTTAATTTCGGGGGTTTAAGCGTCGGTATTTTAAACCCGGTATTTGCCTAAAAATGGAAAAAAAGTTTTTGGGGTTTACTACGAGTTTCCAGACACCGTGTAAAAGGAAGAGTGTCTGGCGGGCGAGCTGCATAGCTTTGGTTTTTTTATATAAGTCTACAATTTTATTACAAGATTGACGAAATTTTGGGCACTTGATCTTCAAAACAGGAAGAAGGTCACTATCGTGTACATGAGATTTCGACAACCTATCCCCACCCCCTTGTCCTACCCCTTAAAACAGAATTCCCCTTAAGACACTTCGAAATTTTGCAGACGTGACCTCCAAAATAAGATGAAAATTACTATTTACACCTGATTTAAAAAAAAAACTATGCTTAAAAAAAGCCCGAGCAACGCCGGGAACGTCAGTTAGTTAAACATTTGAAATTATTAAACATGCCTAAGTTTCGTGTAAGTTATAGTTTAATATAGACCGGTCGGTGGCCGAGTTGACATCGCGTTTGGGTCCCACCCAGGCGTAGTGTGTTCAATTCCTCGGCTGGCTAAGTCCTCCATCACAACACAAGCAACATTTTCAGCTTACTGTGGTGGTAGTAGGAGATTTTCAAATATTGTCAGGTTATTCGTAACCCGGGAATGTTTGTCTTTCTTTTTTTAAAAAAAAAATAAAATTAAAATATTACTGTTGAAATATTATTATATCACATACCGTTTCATATACAAGCATTAGGATGTGTGTTTTTCCGTTGGAGCTTTTTGATTTGTTTCATCATTGATGTCACGGCTCCCTAAAAGCCTTATTTCCAAAGGGAGATTTAGATGTAATAATTTATTCATGAACATGTGTCATCAATATACCAGTCGCCCTTTGGTGCATACCCGTGTTTCCGTTCCGGAAGTTATGTAATCAAAGGCGGCAAAAATGTATAGAGATTTAAAAAAAAAAGGTTTCAAAATTGTTTAATTAAATATTCGCCCCCTTTTGATTCAACAACCTCTTTCCTCTAGGTATAAGGAAAGGTACCTACAGGCAACTACTGTTTTTTTTTAAAATTATCTTCTATACTATTACTAGCTGTACCCCGCCACGCGTTGCTGTTGCTCAGTCTGTTTATGCAAATAACAATGGCGCGTGTTGCTTTTACGTCTAGCAGCGTTTACCTGTCACAGGTGACCAAAAATAATGTTTTCATATGTCACAGGTGACATCTTTATAAAACATACACGTGTATTTGAATGCAACTTTCGGAGATTTAAGATTTTGAACAAACGAACATACACATTTTTTTTTATATATATTCATTTATTTGCCAATTGGAATGTATCAATATACTGCTAAAGTCCATGGTTAATTCATAGATAAAGTTGTCAAGCGATTTCTTCGTTTACTTTTACAATAGACGTTAATAATAATATATTACACGACAAGTATAATAATTCATCCACTTCCTTAATGGTTATAAATTCTCCGTAGTTCAATAATTCGTACTAAAAAAGATAATGATGATTTAATGTTGGGAGTACGTCGGAGATTTATTCTTGTTTCTAAATCTATTACCAAAACATCTCAATAAATTGCTGGTTAAAGAAATCTATAAATTTATGTTGTTCTTGGCTTATTAGTAGACACAAGACTGTGACTGTAAGAAGGTATTGGAATTCGTTTATTATTTTTTTATTTGTGTTGCAAATTTATCTCCAAATAAAAAACTTTATCTTTTGATTAGATAAAATATTTACTATAGTGTCAACAATGTCGATATTATTTGATCAATCGTTCTGATAACCTAATTATTGTATTACGTTTGTTTTCTAAATATTTATTTTAATTAGAGGTCGGACTCATTAAACATGTTGGCATGCGAAATGCGTTAGGTATTGATTGAGAAATTTGTGTTGCATTTTTTTTATAATGCGATCATGTTAAGGCGAAGCCTAATGCTAAATCTCTATTTTGATTAATCTTTATGACGAATTGGTGTACATTATGAATACCAAAAAATTTGCTTTAGATATATTGAAAGTTTTCCTATCGTTTTGCTTGAGTAGAATACAAAAAAAAATACTCAATTAAAAATATAAATGTAACCTACTAAAATTTTTTTTTAATAGAAATATATGAACGCGTAAAGGAAACAACTTTTAAAAAATACAGTATTATAGCTGTGACAGTTTCACTTGACTGACTTTTTTATTACTTATAAAATTATTTATAAAATAAGTAAAACCGGTTTTGTGCTTGAAATCGAACGATTCTAGACTCCGTTTGTCAAGCAATTTTAATGCCTATTACCCACAATGTAAGTTATACCAAGAATGTACCCATTTTTGCTTTGTAGCTTGAACTAATTATATTATTTTTTATACAAAAAAACAATACTGAAATGTTGTTATTTGTTATCTATAAGTTTCTACTGTGTTATGCCCTTTTTCTCATAAATCAATTTTCGTCGTATTGTAGTCAAATTATTATTATTGTTTTCCGTTCCGAAAAGGTTTTACCGGACCAACAACTACCTGATTTACCTTTGTGCATGTGATGTGTTTGGAATGTATAATCAGTATTGTGTTAATTGAGAGGAAGGCACGTGTGCACACAAAACCAGATACGTAGCTGCCACGTGTTAATTGTAACCTCTCGCTTTTCTCCGGCAGTAATTCCTAGTTCCTTCCAAATTTTGTCCTTTTCCCTGCGGCATACAGGACTTAAAAAAAATATTGTCAGGCGAAAGGAATTCTAGGATAGAAAGAATGAGGTGAAAATAATTCAAGAATAACATAAATCAGTAAATTTATTATGCACTAAGCAAAGTTATCACCACTCTCCAATTTAGCTCGATTAAATGTAAACATTTATTGATCTGAAAATACCTTTCAAAATATCTCAATAAAATGTGCCAACAACACCTTATCAATTTATTTGTCTAGTGTGTATTTTCTTTGAATGCTATTGGTATCTACAAATAGTTTATCATCTCTTCCAAGGTTTATTGACACATTCGACAATTTTTACTACTTTGATATACGTACTTACTATACCAGTAATATGATAGTGGTCATCAACCCAAAAATCTATATATACAAAAAGCGATATTTACCAGAGTACCTAAACTAACAAAATATCACACCGGCCAACCCATATTATCTGTAATTGGTTAATAATTATTGTTTGTCTACTCAATTGAATTGTAATGTAATTTAAGAGGTTCACTTCTAACTCAAGTATTATGTTATCTTTGATTGTTTAAACAAAATAACAAAGTTTACCAAATGACGTAGTAAGTATATAAGTCCTTTCACGGGCAGCTTGTTTGAGACCACTGTGATAAGACACGTAATAAAGTTATTTCGACACGTGCTCTGATACCAAGTCCGTTTATTTTTCAGTATTTCGCGTTTTAAATACATTTAATATTTCGTCGTCGATAAAAATTGACCCCGAATCTTCAAAGGGCCTAGAACTTTTACGATTATTCCGTGTCGTGTTGATTCAGCGGGAATCTTGAAAGGACCGGGAAATGATTTTATAATAAAAACTATTATTATCAGTTTTGTTTATTGCATTTATTTTGGCAGTCAGTTAAATAATCAAAACCGGATGAAAATAGACACTTGAAAAGGTAAAAAAACGTTATGGTTTTAAATTTATTACGTTTCTGAGTGTTTATTTCCAGCTTTTATCAAAATTCCAACCAATTACGATGGAATATTTCCGATAAATTCAGAGTTTATTGATTTATTCGCATAATGAGCGAGATTTGATCACCCACATATCACCATTTTATATCGGTTGATTGATGCTGTGTTTATCAGAAACCTTGAATAATTTTATCAATGATTCAGCCTGAAAGCCGTGTAGGTTGGTTCGAACAAGATTTTCATCCAGCACAGAATTATTAGGGTTTTAAATGTAAAGGAAGTAAGCTGTAATTTTCTATTAGAGAAATCTTCCAGAACCGAAAATGAATAATTTGTTCTATTGTCCTTCGGTTTTTATGTATTCAAATGGGTACCTAGGTAATTTATTTCTTCATTTGATTACTGAGAAGCGAGGCGGCCGAGCTTAAAAGCTTCGTTTAAATGGATGGGTCTCTCCCTGGGAGTTGGGACCTCAGTACCTTCTGCGGATGTAGGGCCGAGGCCAATTGTAATTTTGTAGATGGGCCGGAAGTGCAAGGAACTTCGGGCCGTCATCATAATTAGCCGAAGCGACAAGCGACGCTTCGTCCTGCTTAGATCCAGCCATACAACACACATGTCATGACCCTAAAGCATTGATGTATTATACATTAGTCTATGCCCTAAAGCCCTAAACGATGTTTGCTTCGTTCCTATTCAAAGGGAATCCATTTAGCCTCGTTATAATAAGCTGAGAACGATCTTATTTCCACTCTTTCTACAAAGTTGCGAGCAATGCTACATATGCATATGCGAGTCGAACTACTGAACTGAACCTCAACTTATGGAAAAGGAACAAAGCAACCGCAAATGGCGCGAAACGCCGCGTGCAGTTCCTTCGTTCTTTTCACGTAATTCTTGGCTCGGGTTGCGTTTCCGTTCGCAAATGTATACGTAAAATAAGAACATCATGGTCAGAGAATGCTGCCGAGATACTATTATGGACGAACGAACCGACAACGGTTCGCGCCGTTTGTGGTTGTTTCGTTCCTTTCCCATGATTCGTGTTTCGGCTAACGGTTCGACTCGTAAGTGCGATCTTGGGAAACGAAACCAATCATCTTTATAATTGACTACAAAATATTTTCTACCAATAATTAAAAATGATTGCTTTCAACACATTATGTTTTATTTTGCAAAAAAACTCGTTGAAATGGATTAAAAGCAAACTTCTGATTGTGTCAAACGAAGAGATTATAACGGAGCTCTCAGTGACAGAATCCCTAAAAATAAGAATGCTTCGCCACAAACTGTTTGAGTATTGAATTATTGTCAATATAACCGTAAGAACCTAATAGTCCGTTATTATTCAAGTGGGTTTTCATGGAGGAAGTTGATATTTTCTTATCGAATCACGTAACAAGTATTTATTTACCGATCAATAGAGGATTATTCGACTATATCAATCAATCTTCCATATCCTCGAGGAAGTGGTACGGATGTTACAACAGAGCTATAATATAAGAATTCCGCTAGGGACTTTGTACAAAGGATTCCCTTGTTATTGTAGTCATTCAATACAACATGTCGATAGTTCATAGTAAACTACTGTTGTCTGATCATTATATCGTCAACAATGCCTAAATCTTATAATAACCGTAACGTAAAAAAACGGATTATTATTTGCAACATCTGCAAATTCTGCTATTATTATTATGATTAAAAAGTTGATGTGAAGGTAAATACCATAGATTTAAACATTATTTAGGCACTGTGACATGATATGTATGCATCATACATCTTCATACAACTTTAAACTCTCTTGTAAGCCAGTGGTCCCCAACCCATGGTCCGCGGCCCTGTTTCGGGGCGTAGATCAAATTATAAGGGCAGCGGAGCAAGAGTCTGCTTAAAAATCAAAATTATGTTGAAAAAAATCTAACATGTATTTATTTGTCATATTGGTTGCTCCTTGACACCAAAGGCGGTCTTGCTTTAACTTAAATAAGGCAACAACTATTCAACCATTTGATGTCAAAAGTCGTTCTCTATCGATCGAAGATTGAAGATCGAGTCGAGACGTTTACCGATCGAGATTCAAGATCCTTTCGATTATTGGAAAAGTGAAAATCGGCGTATATACTTATCTAGTTACTTTGGTGTAACTGTATTTTACTTAGAAGGCATGTTAAACACGATTCAATTAAAATTATTAAATCAAAACAATCAACGTGTCTCCCCCCCCAATAAAGGTTGGAGACCACTGTATTGTAAGGAATGCTGTGTATTATTTCTATTTAATTCGAAAACTTAGCACCTTGCCGTAAGCCCCTCGGTTAGTAGTGTCGCATTACGCTTAATGTAATATTTATATCATCTCCTATGCCTCTGTGTGTGAGAAATGCGTGAAATCTATTCAAGGCTTTTGCGTGGCTCAATTCCTTTTTGCTCTGGCTTTATCGTTGAGATCGCCGCGAGTTTTTATAAGTTTTGCCACGCTTAACATTTCGACTTCTGATAAAAAAATATCAAATTAAACAGAGCTTTTCATTTGCTGCTTGGTATAAGAAACCTTAAGTTATTCCCACACTTCTAGATCCATATTAGTCACAGAGAAAAAGATAATTAAAACAATCAGTTATTCTTGTTTGAAATATATTGTGTTTTGATTTCTTTCTGTTTGCGGCCTCGGTCGTTAGTCTGGCTTGAATGTCGCTGTGAATTCACATAAAATCAGCGAGAATAACGAGGACTGAATACATTCTCATTTAACATAGATCACAGTAGGTGCTTGACTTACTTCCGAGTATGAAAGCGTACCTCAGGGGCGTTTTCCAGCTTATAATTATACTTGGATATTTGCTGAAGACAAAAGACTTTTTATTTCCATTTCTCCGCCATTGTTTCGAAGTTGAGTGTCGAAGGTTAGTGCAGCATTATTACCAGCACAGTATTCACTGACCCTGTTCGCAAACGGCAAACAGTAAGTAACTACCTAAATCAAGAGGAGTTGTTCTGATTATCGGGGAAGTTAATTAGGTATTGCATTCTTTTAGATGCCTGGGAAACGCGCTTTCTATGCCTCGATTAAAC
Organism: Hesperophylax magnus; assembly: GCA_026573805.1. NCBI lineage: Eukaryota > Metazoa > Arthropoda > Insecta > Trichoptera > Limnephilidae > Hesperophylax > Hesperophylax magnus. The sequence continues at coordinate 13,877,378 of JAIUSX010000121.1, forward strand.
AATTGAGTAGATCACACCAATTAGAAACGGAGATTGACTCATTTTAAACAAAATCTGTCGAGAACACCGGGAGCTTTATCTTTATTTTTTTACATAAATCCGCAGATGACATCACGATAACCCTAACAAGAGTTCAGAAAATGTCTTCGTTGTTCATACACGATGTAAGTAAAAATCAGTTTTTTACTTCATTAGCAAATACTTTACGGCTATAAATAATTTTAAAAAATAATGGACGTTTTCGTTGTTTTGGTCTAGTTTATTGGTAGAAAAACATGGCTGCGTACTATAAAGTTGAAAGCGTTGTAATTAAAATTTTTTAAACATGAATTATTATTTTTTTTTTTTTTATAGTGAATACCTCACAAGAGTCCCAACTGCTCCCGTCTGGAGCCAGTGAGACTATGGCATCCCCAATTGGGGGATGTTGTGAGGCTGAAGGTAAGTGGGGAAGGGAAAGATGAAGGTGGGGAAGTACCTGGCTATTCAGATCTAGTCACTAAACACGGCTAAAGCCATTTGGAGCAACGTTTCAATTCTGAATGGTGGTCTTACACCAGGGCGATACTGGTAGTATCTTCCACTCTGGAACGTGCCGCAAATATACTATATTACTATATATATTATTTTAATTAATTAATTGTGAAATAACACAAATTAATCAAATAAAATTTATTTGAGCACGCCGGGTTCGAACCCGCGACCTTCGGAATGGCAGTCCAATGCGTTACCACTGGACTATGCCGGCCGTCAAATACATTATTAACTTCAGAATAGGTATAACAAGGGAATGTGTCGATTATCTAATTTGTCAACTAAACTTATTAAAATCACCATAACGAGGAGTAGTTAATGACTCAACTTGTTTATATAAAGTCATAAATATAATAATATAAATTCATATACCAACCTCGAAGCAATATCTACCGTATTATTGCTACAGCTCGAACACGGAATCACAATTGTGTACTCCGTTCACCGTATACAGAATTTGGGTAATGATTAAATGATGTTGTTGACACATTTAACATTTTAACGCAGAATTTATATCGGTAAGCAGAACAACAAATCTAATTTTTAAACTTATTTTGGTCAAAGAAATTATTTATATCAGGCGCCACTTATGTTTAATATTCTTCCAAATCATATTAAGTCTACCAATTCCTTAGTTAAATTTAAAAAGTTAATTAAGGTTTTTGTATTGACAGACGATTGTCTTAATATTTTTTCATCCTTGTCCTTTCTTAAATAATAAGATTTTATATAAGTCCCATTTGCTAAAAACTGAATGTCACCCTATCTGTCTTTATTATCTACTTTGCTTCTTCTTTTGAATAATGATTAATGATTAGTTATGGTTCAAATATTGTTACAATATACTGTCAAATTACCCATCTGGTAACACATGTAATACTTATTTTTTCTTTAATTTTGAAATATTTTGTGGTATGTAGAATTACTTTATGTTTGTGATTACTCTTATGTATGCTTCACTCAAATGTAAATTGTTAACCTCGATACAGGCTTAGTCCTCGTGAGGTTGATTTTTATGTGAAAAAAAAGTGTTTTATGTATAGTGAGATGCAATAAATAAATAAATTAAACAAGCTCCCTAGCTCTGCTTCGACTTTGACGAGTATTTCATTTATTTATTGTACTATTCTTGTAACCTCCCGCTGTTTCTCATAAGTTAATGACACATGCGAGTAACAAAGAACAGAGGTTACAAGTTACACCGTGTTATCACTCTTATCTAGAATAAACACATCTAGCATGATTGATTATTTTAGTACGCGTGTTTAATTTGTATCAAAAGTCAAATTAAAAGCAAGCAGCCGAATGGTAATTTGAAGTACCAAGGTCGGAGTGCCCGTCTAGATTTATTAAAAAATGATTATTTTATTCATCTAAACAACATAAATTCGGATGGGCGGCTGTGAATCTGAGTTTGATGAAGCTCATCATAATTGCCAGATGGAATGACTTCATCAGATTATTCATCTCGACTGTCCAATCTGTTTTGATTCTGTAGGTAAATATAAAAATTCATCATGCTAGTGTAATGAAGATAAATTTTATAATTACGAATTTAAATTAAAATTGAAAATTATGTAGTTACTAGTTACCAAATTTATGTGAGCTACGCATATGGAAAACATATCATTATTAAGCCAAGGTTTTTAATCATAGGTTTATGTGAAACTTTGTGATTGAACGTTATTAAAAAATAATAAAAATAAATCATTAGGTGGACACTATTTTATACTGACCTCAAAAGGGCACTATTGTGTAGGAAACAAGTTAGCTTTGACATTTATTTATGTGCGTTTAACTGGGTTTTTACAATTACAAGATAATTTTGAAATAATTTGTAAATACACGGCCTCCGTGGTCTAGGGGTAAAGCTCTCGACTAGCAAGCCGAAGGTCGCGGGTTCAAATCCCGGCATACACAAGTACATTTTATTGAATTAATTTGTGTTATTTCAAAATTTACTAATTTAAAATAATATAAAGCATATTTATTCTCAAGTTATTAGAAGATATTCTCAGTTTCGCCCTGGTGTAAGCATAACAAGTCCAACAGAATTCAGGTCTAAACTAAAAACTTACCTTTTTAAGCTGTCGTAACCTTAAATTAAATGTACCATTCCTAAGAGAAAGACCAGTTATATTCAATTTTCCAATTATGTCCTAAATCCTGTATCTAAATTTCGCTAATAAACAATTATATAATGTTAATTACGTGTTATTCTCAAGTGACCTACCAGGTAAGTATTGTACTGTATATTATCTCCATAAATAGTTAAGTAATAACATAGATCACTGTAGAGATGTATTATAAGTTTGTACAGCGCCCTTGAGGTGATTTTGCACAAAAACGGCGCTATACAAGTCATCCAATTATTATTATTAAGACCACCATTCAGAATTGAAACGGTTTTGGCCGTGTTTGGTGACTAGATCTGAATAGTAGTACTGAATACTAGATACTTACCCACCTTTCTCTTCATCACCTCATTCCCCTTCAGCTTCACAATCATACCCCATTTGGGGGTGCCATAATCTCACTGGCTCCACTTATCACTGGTTTCATATAAAAATATTAAACTCTACTAAAAGGAAGTAATAAATACAAAGATAACAATATGAAAAAAACTTAATTAAAAAATTAAAAATTCGAATTAACTAATTATTATTTTGGACAAAAGTTGAACAGTACTTGTTATTAACTATTGACATTTTATTTGACGTCACTCCTTTATTTCAATTTAAAAAAAAAACAACAAAGTTGTTGTAGTCTTCCTTTTTCCTGTTACCAATGATAAAGGCGGGATGCGTCTCGGATCGAATTGGTTCAAAGAATTAACACTAAACGATCTTCGTCGTTCCTCGTTGAACTGATATTTCCGTCTGCGCTATGTAACAAGTACCAAGTACCAAGTAACGAGCCTCCACAATAGACCATAACCACCGCTGTTACATTGTTCCTACTTGACCGATTCGATGACCAACTAGTCTTAATTGCCAATTGAGCTTCGGGGTCATGAGGAACTAAGTACCAAAATGCAACACATTTATTTGTTGAAAGATCGATGTCAAAGATCACGCAATACTCTATTCTAAATTCTAGGAATATATCATTTGGTTTATGTGACATTGAAAATTCGAACACTAATTTAATTTATTTACATTCAATTTCTGACACTGCAGAGATACAACGATAGAAGTATGCCGTGGGCGTGTCTGTGTGCCGAATAGGGTATTTTCACTGTTTTTTTTTTTTCATTCTCGAAAAAAAATACGATAGTGAAGATGTTTTTATGATGACGAATAAATTTTATATAAAGGTTTAAAATATGCCATTTTCGATTTTCCGCCAAAACGACATGTTCGACGTCACGCCGGGCAACGTTGGTGATGTCCGTCTTACCATCCAGTGGAAGTTTCTATGTTATAATGGCGTTGTAGCCAGTTGGAACCGTTTCGGAATGTGCTTTTGTTTAAATCAATAATTACGAATGAAAATAAAATTTTAAAGTACAATTATCAGAATCAAAAAATAAACTTTCGTTATTAATTTATATCATAAATTAATTTAATTCGCCGGTCTGGAGCCTAGGATTCAAATTCTAATGGTCTTATGCAAGTTAGCGACATCGGTTCTCTTTCAAATACGTATAGATTACACTTCTACGAATTTTCTGTTCAGTATATCTTCTGATTTGAAAGTCAAATCAAAATAATATTGAGAGCGCTTTTGGCTTTTGTCTCTTGCTCTTAGATTTTTTTAGCATTTTCTAAATTTTATCGTAATATACAATCTAGTGCCTCAATTTAAATGGCGGCTCTCGCTTTGCCCTTCCAAAGCACTTAGTTACACACTTAACACCAAAATTTGATAAAGTTTTAATAATGGATTATTATTTTTAGATAATTTGATAAAGTTGACAAACGGGGGAGGCCTACGAGACGTCAAATGCCATAATAAAATTTGTACCTTGACTACCTACCTATAAGTAATTAGACCTGATTCTTAATTATTGTCCTTTTTAGTGACATTTTTGCAAATGCATTCCAAAGTCTGACAATGCATTACTCTCATTATCTGAACTGCAGAAGGTCACTTCGCGAACCCAATGTGAGGTTTTATGTGTTTTAATTAAATTACACATTGCACTTTGCCTGCATAGTTCACAGTTGATTGTGGTTGAATCACTTCGTTTGCGTCACTTTTACAATGATTCAGTGTTTGCTGATTTCTTGTGTGGCTTATTTCTCATATTAGTTATTAGCAGATACTAACTATTGAATGAATTTTTTTACATTTTTTTTTTTTTTTAGACAATGTATAGATAGTCCCACGAAGCTGCCACATGGCTGCTTGTCTGCAGGTTCTATCTCATTATACAGTTATAATACAATAAATAAAATAAATAACAGACTCTTACATATAATCGTCCCAAGTACACTAACACTTTGAATGACAATACGATAACATACATTCAAAAATACAAGACAATATAGCACATAGATAACACACATTCAAAGTAAGACATATACGATAACACAATGTAATAGAATTAACATAACACAAATAAAAAGCTTGCTAGTGAACAAAAAAAAAAAAATACATTCATTTATATTAGAATTTAAGCTTTCAATTAATGTCTTTCCTTTTCTTATTTGTTTGCTCTATTTTTTATAGATATACAGATTTTTCATTTATAAGCCACATCTTTACAGTTTTCATGCTTAAACTCTTATTTTCTGAAAAAACAAATTTATTTTTGAGCTTATTAAAAATCACTGGTACACAGTACTCCAGCGTTCGGCTTCCATACTTATTTGTTATTTTAGGTATTTTCAGCCCTTTGTTTTCTGTAAGACGTGTGCTGTGACTATGTACCAGTGGTTTTTTATAAGTACTATCGCCCCAGTTATCTTTAATGGTAAGGAACCAAAATAAACCTTTTATTGGGAGCAGGCCCTCAGCACAATATAAGAGTTGCACATTGTGTCTTTGTCTATACATATTAGGTGATACAATTTTTTTAATGATAGAGGTTTGCAAATTTTGTACATACTTAATATATGTCATGCTTGTATTTCCCCAGCTTCTAATTCCATATCTAAGAATAGATTCTACTAATGAGAAATATACTAGTTTGAGTGTGCTATGAGGCAAGACAAATTTTAATTTATAGAAACTGTTTGCTAGAGCTCTTAGCTGGTTACATATTTTAGTAACTTGCTTATCCCATTTAAATGTGTTATCTACTTTTAATCCCAGATAAGTATACTCGTTGACAAAATCAATTTTCTCACATTGGCAGTTGGATATTATTTTTCTATGGATGCATTCAAAGTTATGTGCGGTTAGTTTGGGGATATTCCACATTTTCAAACTTGGTGATCTGATATACATGCATTTTGTTTTCTTTACATTTATAACCAATCCTACATCGTGTGCCCATTTTAGCAGTTCATCAAAGTCGGTTTGCAATTCTTGAATCGCTATTTGAGGATTTTCATGAGATACTACAAGTGCGGTGTCATCTGCGAAAATGAATCTGCGCGCCTTTCTAAATAGTTTCGACATAGCTATAACATATATAATATATAATTTTGGGCCCAAAATTGACCCCTGTGGGACACCAGACCTAACAAATTTAGATTTACTCATCTCATTCAATATTTTTACCCTCATTTTTCTATTTGATAAGTAGTTATTAAAAAAAGTTAGCAGTTTACCACGGATTCCAATAATTTGTAGAAATTTTATTATTTGTTTATGGCATAGTGTATCAAAGGCTTTAGAGAAATCAATAAAGAGTACAAGTACATGTTTTTGAGAGTTGAGCTGGGTGTTTATGAAATTAGAAAAATTATTAAGTAGTGCGTCACAGCTTTTTTTTTTCTGGAACCCGTACTGACATTTGTCAATGATACCAAATTTATTTAAATATCCATCTAGGTATATTGCTATATATTTTTCGAGAATTTTTTCCAAGGCAGGTAATAGGGAAATAGGTCTGTAATTATTTATAATTGAATGATCACCGCCTTTAAAAATAGGTCTAACAATACTAGTTTTTAATTCTTCAGGTATTTGGCAAGTATCAATTATTGTGTTTATAAAATGAGTAATTACTGGGCTCAGTATTTTTACATGTTTTTTTATATCATACATACGTATTTGGTCCAATCCTGGTGTTTTTGAGTTTTTCAATATTCCGATAATAGATTCGATTTGTTTTACGCTAGCTCTGGGTAGGTACATAGAATGCGGTAAATCGTCTAGCTGGCACGGAGACGCACGGACATCACATTTGTGTAGTAACTCATTTACTCCCTCATCAAAGAAGTTAGCAAAATTTTCTGCAACTTCATCCGTCGGTTTGGTCTTCAAGAAGAATTTAGATATAACTGCGTCACAACTGGATTTGTTTTTTCTTCCTAATATTTTGTTTATTTCGTTCCACGTTTTTTTTATATCCTTAAAACAATTATTGAATTTGTTATTGAAGTACGTTTTTTTTGCATCTAATATTTGCTTATTTAGATTATTTCTGTATTTTTTGTAGTCTTTTTCATAATTCTTGTTTGTTGGCATGTTTTTCCATTTTCTCCATAATTTATCCCTCATTTGTATATTTTCTATGAGAATATCGTTCATCCAACTTTTTTGATTATGGCGATACGTATTTTTTACTAATTTTGTGATACTGCTTTTTTCGTAGATTTTTTTAAAGTGTGATTTAATGTCTTGATATATGATATCCGGATCAGTGTGAATTTTAATTGAGTTCCAATCAGTTTTTGTAATCATTTCTCCAACTTTTTTTTCAGATAGTACAGTGTTGTATTCATGGTGCGATATTTTGCTTTTGTCCTTAGTGTAAAGGTATACTACAGACACGGCAGTTATATAATGATCTGCTATCCTTGTTTCGCATACGCATGAGTTAATTTCACACTTTTCTTTTTCTCTAATATATATGTGATCCAGACACGTCGCAGTTGTGTAGGTATTTACCACCGCTTCTCTCGTAATGTCATATATACATTTCACTAGACCGTAATTAGCCATTAAATTTTCGTATTGCAGAATTATTGAGTCGTGTTTATTTAATAGGTTTAAATTAATGTCTCCAAGTATCAAGATGGTTTCCTTAATATCAATGTTTCGTATTATATTTTCGAGCTGTTGTAGGAAGGTTTTTTTGTTCGTGTTCGGGGGTCGATATAATGCAAATAGATGTATACGTTTGTGTTTGTTTACGGAGAAGGTTCCATAGACGCACTCGAATGTAGTAGCTATTATATCTTTTTTTTCGAATGTATGGTTTTCTTTAATATAAATCATAATCCCGCCTCCCGATCTTTTTGTTCGGCAATAATAGAACGAGTTAAATCCTGATATTTTGTATAGATTTACACTGTTTTCGTCTATCGAGGTTTCACAGAGTATTATAATATCAATTTTATTTAGTTGACTATAAATACTTAGTAGGAATGTATTCCAGTACTTGGAGATAGACCTAATGTTCAAATTAACGACATTTATTGCTTTATCGCCTGTTTCATGTTTGAATTGGGTCCAGTTTTCGAACTTTTGAATCCGTTCGTATTCTATATCTGAGGTCTCAAAATCAATATTAGACGCCATAGTCAATTTTAGCTAAGTCCTTTTGAAGGGCTGCCTTGTAAGCCGGACAGTCCCTATCTCCGGACGGGTGGTTTGCGGGCTTGTGAAATCTCGTGCATGTCGCGCAGACTGGCTCCGTAGTAGCAGAAGGGCATGTCTCACGGGTATGTCCTTCCCGGGCACAGTGCCCACATCTCGTCGTCTCCTTGCAGAACTTGTAGGAATGTCCTATCATCTGACACTTTGAGCACACAGTTAATCCAATAAAATCACGAACACCGCAAACTGTCCAATCAACAAATACGCGTCCTTGCTTGACCAGTGCATGTCTCAGGTATGTGGGGACCACGTAGATTCTATGGCATGCAGGTCCAGTTCGAGGGCCAGCTAGATGACTAAGCTTACATTTCTTTATGGTTTCATTTGTCTCCTCGATATTTTGTATTCCATTTAGGGCACACTCAAGAAAATCTTCATCAGACAACTCCCTTTAACTAAATAGGTACTTCGCATATTCCTTCTAAGAAGACAGGAATGTGGTTTATTTAAGCGATTTGTTATAATCACGTTCAACACAATAACTTTAATTATCTACCTACCTACGTATAAATTTTATTCAGCATTCTAGTGGTAATTTACAGAAATGTGAATAAACATAAGTTTCTAAGGCGGACATGACATGTTTGTAGTGGGAGTAATGTAGAGAAGTATATAACCCTCTAAATGTAAGAACACATTGGGCCCACGTACGCAACGCATTCAAATATCTGGACAACTTAAATCGACATGGGACGTGTGAAAGAAAAATGGCGTTGGTGCAAGGCCTACCAACCAGCTGATACGTTGAAGGCTATGATTGTTTTGGCATTTGGCGTTTTCTGACATTTGTTGCTCGTTTTATTGTTAAAATGGGAGATAAACAACTAACAGATTAATAAGACATTACGTAAATTACCGTTGCGTGCGGTAGGACAAGTGTGCACATTGGTCTTGGAACCTAGTAATGCATAGGTTGCGTACGTAGGTCTAGTGTGTCCTCATCTTCATGCACTCACCTGCGATACTGGAGTGGCCAATTACATTATGCGCTTTCAACATTTGTTTCCACCGTCCCATAATTTGTTATTTAGCGCCCCCTCTAGGGATCTAGGGTCTATCCTATCATCGGTCTCATCTTCTTTGATAATTGAATCGCGTTCTCTTGTAATGTTATTTTTTTCAACCTTTGTACATCACTAATAAATTTTTCTTTTTGTTTCAGGTAAAAATTGTAAAAATCGTGCTACTACGTACAATATTACAAAAATATGTGCTCCAAGTCAGTAAGTTTTCATTGAATTGTTTCTGTCTTGTATTTATTTAGGACTTTTTATTTAGGTCTTAAAAAATCGTTCCCTTCTTTACATTTGCATATTTGCTGTAGATACTGTACTTACCACTCTGTAGAACCGATATTAAATTTTAAAATATAGAACATGAACTGTGGTAACTTCTGCATATATAAACGGTGTCATCTCTGCTTGTTGCTAAGTCATTTAAATAATTAATTATTTATTTAAAAACCTCCAGCTGCCTCTTACTAATAATTGCAATTCTGTGAAAATGATTCAGACGACTCAAAGGTTCATCTTATTTCTTGAAACACTCAATTTATCACCTGAATGCGTCATAAAACCTTTTAATAATTTGCATATTTCTCTTATTTATCAATCTCCTTAAGTATTTGATATTTAGAACCACATCTCTAGAACTATAATTCTTTATGTCTACTTAACTCTAAGTGGGCATGTTGGAACTTAATGGGAATTTTAACAAATTACGGATATAAATCATCCTTTTCAGCTTGTCGTAGTTAAAGATGAGTATGACTCGTAGTTACGCTACTTAAATCAAAACTAATCATTCATTTCTTTGATATAATAATGAGAAGCATTTGCTTGTGTGTGGAAGAGAAGTGTACATTTGTAAAAAAATAACAGTTTTACAATATATTGCATAATTTTGCGAAATAGTGTACATTTTTGTTCGAATTAAGGATAAAAAAATATTTACTTACATACAGTTAAGGTTTCATCGTAATCATGATTGTGAAATTAAAAGATATACAATATATACATTTATGTATATTAAGAAAGAAACAATAAATATTATGGCGAATAAATAGAATATGATTTAATTATTTTTGTGATTTTCAGGTGGACATAGGGGAAGCAATATTTTTATAAATGATTTTTCCATAATATTTTCTGAATATTCACCTGATTGGCTCTTTTCAATGAATAAATCGAATCTATTTATAAATCTAACTCGAACGTGATATTTTTTATGGTGAATATACCGAATACATGTTGTCATCTTTGATGGTATCCGCAGAGGAAATAACGTGTATATCGAACGGAAATTGACTATAGGATTGATCGACGAAAATGGTTGAAAATAACTCGTAATATAATGGAATTGGACGCTGACGACTTATTGAGTTATATTCCTTCCTGTGAATAAGTAGTGCCCTTCACGGGACATTATAAATCCATTTCAATACATTATAATATTCAATTTCTTACCTTTAAACATTTTCAAATACATATTAACTAATTTTCTTTTCTTTGTCCCATTACCTTATTCGAGGTACCTCAGGTACATGTGACTTACCTATACCTACCATATAACTGCTAAACTTTTTGTTTTTTGGATTTTAATTTATGAGGAGCGTGAAAGTTGTGAGATATAATGTTTTATTGGCGTAGAATTTAATAACTAATTTATTGATGGGGCCAATAAAGAAGTCCAACCACCATGTTTCTTGCATCATTTATTGGTAATTATTAATTATGTGATTTAATATAGGCTATTAACTAGCGCCTGATACATATTATCTCGGCTAATAAGTAGGTATTTGATAGCTCCTACATCGGTTGACGCTATGCCTTTAATAGACTTGTTACCTGGGAACGTCATATTAAATATTACCGGTTCGTTCCTTATCACGGTGATTTCTTCCAAAGTCTTCCTCTTAGGATAACATATATTTCCGCTCCGAGAAATTCTCACAGGTATCTTACTATTTTATATTGATACATCTTGCGGTTAACGCCCATTTATCACATATTTTGTTGAAGAGGAATAAGTTCCGTACGATTGTATCAGGGTATTCTCAAGTGGCCTGAGAAAAACGGTTCAGGAATTTGATCTGATTTAGAAATTGATAAAAAAAACTCGTAGGCAGCTGAATACCAGATACCTACTTTGTTATCTGTTCTCTCGATTGGAGAGATTTTTTAAAAATTTGTTTCATGTAAGCCTTTTGGATCTCTTTGGAAATAGGCTTCCCTAAACTGTCTTTAGTATTGTGATTTTTTGTCTTTACACTGCTTTTTTCAGCTCGTCTGTCTATCTCATTTTGTGGTGGTTATGTTTTCATCTTCCTCAAATAAGATTATTATATATACAAATAAGATAGATCATATTAGAATTCCAACTGAGAAAAGCTATATGCTAGATAACTCTTTTTTTAAATGTGGAAATTGTGACAGTTTGAGTAATAAAAAAAAACTAGGAACATGGCTGAAAGAACAAAATGATCAACTTACATACAATATGAAGACTATGTAAAGACAACCTGAAAATAAATACAAGAGTTTAAAAATATACAGGTCGCCTCAGAACAGGAAACCCTATATTATACTTTATACTATCATGTACAAACTTTGCCATTGAAACTAATAAAAAAATATCTAATACCGTTGGCTTGCTTGTAATCCACGTTTTAGGTTTCTATATCTCGCACAGCTAGAATATCTCTTTATGTGACTATCAACTTAATTATTTTTTTATACATTTATCTACTACCAAAAGTTTATTCTTCCAAAATTTTGCTGTGACTGAAAAAAATTAGGTACCTACCTACTCATTTTAACGCCACAACATGGTTTCTAAAACCATATCTTTCAAAAACATTTATTTTCCTCTTTACAAACATCATTTCCTCGATGAAAAGCTCTCTCCGTTTGAAACGTCCCTGGTCCAAATGAGCTTTCATAGAAATAGGGATGGGGCGATGGGGTGCTTTGAATCGCCTTAAACCATTTCAAACAGAAGTTCATTGAGGTTGTTTGCTCCTGAAGCAAGTGAGCAAATATTTATCAGATGATCTTTACAAAAGAAACAGTAATGTGAGAATTGCAGAACAATAATAATTATGTACAGGTGCATGTCAATTTGTCTTTACACATTGCTTTTTTTTTCCTACGAACTTTAGAAATAATAATAATTAAGAACAAGCACAGATGCATTGTTGCGAAATTCTTTTCCGAGATATATTATGTTATTAGTTGCACCGAACAATACGATATGTATCTTGTTCTTGCAGTGTAACTATCTTTAGATCCGTTAACTGAGAGAAAACATTACAACAGTAGGTACCTATTTAGTATCAAGAAACAAGACACAACGCATCACCTGCAATCTTGTCCGATAAACCGGAGAGATATTAACCAATATCACAATACACAATAGTAATTATTACTAATCTACCTGACTTTTTAAGTTTTGCGCTTATGCAATCATTTACATAGTTTTTCTTTTGTCAGCGATATAAAATCAATTTATGAGAATTGCCATGAAATTAGTTAAGCACCTTGCTATTTTATTTTATTTTTTTTTTTTACGCCCGTATGGCTTCTTTTACATAAGTAAATGTGGCATATTCTTAACATGTTGAATAATTTATAACATGATAAAGAAATAATAAAAACAAATTTACAATAAACACAAACTACATCCATACATGAAATAAAAATACAACAAATATATTTTTTACAAATACAGTGATCATATACAGGGTGTATCGGCACGTACCCGACAAACTTTAACCAGCTTTTCCTTAGCACATTTGGAGTAAAAAATGTTATGGGCACTTTGCTGTCCGGTAACATTTTTCTTCAATTTAAACAAAAAAATATAAAAAAATCCACACTCCGTCACTGTCATTGGCATTGTTTCTCGTGTTCAACAGCTGTTATTAGCAAGTGTGTCAAAAAGCGTCTTCGCTCTTTCATACACACTAAATAATAATAGTTAAAAATGAGACGAATGGTGCTATGCCATTTCGTTGTGATTGTAAAAGCGCGCCAATGTAGGTACGTACGTATATTATTCAACGAAACTCGAATAAAATATTGCCAGATGGGTTTTCAAACTGTTACAAAGGATAAAACATTGGTGACATGTGGTGAAAATATGAATGATTTTTTTTTTATTAAAAAAAATGTTACCGGACAGCAAAGTGCCCATAACATTTTTTACTCCAAATGTGCTAAGGAGTAGCTGGTTAAAGTTTGTCGGGTACGTGCCGATACACTCTGTATGTTTACAAACCAAAATTGTCTATATTCTTGGTATACCTTATATTGTAGGTAATAGGCATTAAAATCGTTCGAAAAACGGAGTGTGGAAACGTTTGGTTTCAAGCAAAAAACTGTTTTTTATTTATTTTGTAAATAATTTTATAAGAAAGCAAAAAAGTTAATCAAGTGAAACTGTCACAGATAATCTTGGCTATAATACTGTATTTTTAAAAGTCGTATCCTTAATGGGTTCATACATTTCTATAGAAAAAATATTTTTTTTTGTAGTTTACATTTATATTTTTTATTGAGAAATTAATTTTTATTTGTATTCTACTCAAGCGAAACGACAGGAAAACCTTCAATTTATCTAAAGCATATTTTTTTATATTCATAATGTAAACCAATTCGTTATAAAGATTAATCAAAATAGTGATTTACTGTGTGTTTTAGTGCTTCGCCTTAATATGTTTCACAAAATTCACAAGTTAACATTAAACATATTAATATCACCTAAGTGTCGATTTCCATAGCGTAAAACCGCTGTGTCTGAGAATTAACCATGTAGTTGCGCTTGTGCATACTGCGGTGGAAAAGATTATTGTGTCGTGTGGTTTTTGTGGGTATGTGTAAGTTTATAAGTTCCCGGAGTTCGGAACAGTCTAATTTAGAGGTATGTCTCAATAGCTCATTTAATTTAATTAAATATTTCTTCATCTGCATTGATGATGGACACTGCAAGGGTGTCCAATATTCCAAAAGGTTGGTTGAAGGAGGAAGGGAATCCTAAAAGTGCACAAATTCAGCGGCAAAAATTTTAGAAATCTTCTAATCTGATTTCGAAGCTTAAATCTAAAGCATCAAGGATTCATCAATTTTAAAAGGCAGGAATCACTTGCTTATCATATTTGCACCTGTTTAAGTAGTTGTGGCACTTATGTACATAAATTAACTTTTTTTGTCAGTAACTCTATTATTAAACTATTATGTCAACATTCACGCCAAAAATACTATGAATAATATTAGCAACAACTTATTTAATGGGCCCAAAATGGACTACTGTACCGTAAAAAGATCGTAAGGATCGCCCCACACAGAAATTTGCATGGACTCTTTCGGTGGGTAAATAGGTGTTTATATTTTTGTTTCAATATGGAGAGGTGGCATACCATTTAATATGGAGAGGTGACATACCATTTCAACTGAGTCATTGACTAATTGATTAGCTTGTACCTGAGCAAAATCACGTAAAACATTTACTCAATGAATGTTAACTGTTATTTATAATATTTCAATAATTTTCTGTTGGTTGTTTAATGAATTATTTGACATTCTCTATTCCAATGCATGCTGTCACCGTTTAACTTTATTATGAAAAGTTGTGCAACTTTACTTAGCTTTGATTTTTAGAAAAAAATATATCTAAAAACATCCTATTGACATGAAGATTTATTTTACGACAACTAAATTCTCTCACGTTTAAAGAAATTTCTTTTAAGGCGAAGCACTACGAAGTAATGCAAAATCATGTGTCTTTTGGAAAGTACTTTTATAAGCACAGAAAAAAATAAAGTATCAGGCCTATAAAAACTCCTTCATAGTTTCAAAATATCCTTCTAAAGAATCCCTTTTCGGTTATGGTTTTATTGTATAATGTGGCAAATTAGGTTCTTCGGAAAATTATCGAAAAACATTTAAATATTTGTGCCTGAACTTCGCAAAATAAACTGAAACTCTTTTTGGCGATGTTTTTTTCTTGCATAAATCAAATCAGGCGGTATAGACGATATATGTATTGGGAATTTAATTTTTCCATCTGCATAGTGAGTGTTATCGTTAGCGCCCCGATTCCAAATGTTATACGACGTGGTACATCGCCTTAAGAGGAAGCTACAAGCCAAAAATGTGTATATTCTTGGTATGCCTTGTATTGTAGGTAATAGGCATTACAATTGCTTGACAAACGGAGTCTAAAAACTTTCGATTTCAAGCACGAAACTGGTTTTATTTATTTTGTAAATAATTTTATAAGAAAGCAAAAAAGTTAATCAAGTGAAACTGTCACAAATAATCTTAGCTATAATACTGTATTTTTTTAAGTTGTTTCCTTTACGCGTTCATACATTCCTATTGAAAAATATTTTTTTTTGTAGTTTACTTTTATATTTTTTATTGAGTAATTTATTATTTTATTGGTATTCTACTCGAGCGAAACGATAGGAAAACCATCAATTTATCTAAAGCATATTTTTTGGTATTCATAATGTACACCAATTCGTTATGAAGATTAATCAAAATGTGATTTAGCATTAAGCTTCGCCTTAAGACTTTTATTGCAAGATGTCGATTTTTATTTAAAGTTTTGTAAATTATTAATATTCGCTAAAATTTTTATGAATGTTTTACACGTATCAATATTGACTTACAAAGCCCTAATTATACGTATTGATGTTGGGTTTTGTACACGATACAATACATGCTAATTTTTCATTCGCCATTGTAGATTTATAGAAAGGAGATTACTAGATCATTATTTAATGACACTGTTTCTGTGAATTTTCGTTATTCAGCCTGTGATAAAGCGTCTTGTCTCATCTCACGATAAGATTTGCATGCAACACGGTATTAGAACATGATTCAGTATGCAGTTCATGTTGCAGAACTGATATCAAGAATAATTACACCCCATCGTGTAGCGAGAGTTGACTCCTCCATGACGATATTTCAAGCGACACCATTAGAAAGATACAATAATTAATTATACATGATTTTTAGTAGCCACATATATTATTAATATTATAATACGATCCGTACCGACTACCAACTACCTACTCTTATTATCTTTATTGGAATTGGGTTGTTTTGTTGGTTTGTAAAAGGAGGAAAAGTTGTAAGATAAGATTATTTACTATTGAAACTAGATTGTCTAAGAACAAAATTTTTCTTGAGATACAACATTTACAATAGAACTTATGATGCAATTATTATCAGACCTGGAGGTCTAGCACGGATATCAATTAATCCAAAATACGATATTGACCAAATTTGTCATCTATAGTAAGATAGCGGTATTTGAGATCACGGTCATAATATGATTCCGATAGTCGGTAGACAAAAGCCGCTCCCTTTAGCGCGACTTTTAAGATATTGGTTAAACTGTCAATATGCGCAATTTTTTTTTCCATTTATCATTGATCCCGTTCTAACCTGGAAAAACCAAAGTTATTAGCTATGACTAACGATCTTATATTATGAACTAATTAACTCCCTTTTTAGTGACAAAAGGTATATGCGGACTGCCAAAGTATATTAACGTTATTGTTTCAATGCGACATTGTCAATTTTCTAGTATTTTTAACTTTTACGTATCCTTCTGACGTTTGGGAATGTTAATTCATAGAAAATACCTCCAGTATTGCCAGCGTATGTCGAATGCTTTAATTTATTGCATTATCAATATCAAATATACATCAGCGCGACCGCGTTCGGGAAATCGTCGGTAGTTACGTCTATCGATCTGGAATTGTAAATTTATCGACATCTGTGTGCTAGACCCCCAGGGGGTCCAGTGCGTAGTGGCTGAGGAATATTTTTATGATATTGTTCTTGTATTTATTTACATAGCAACAAAATAAATCATTTTTCACTGTGGACACAAATTGTGAATTGAATAATAAATATTAAATTAGATATGTTTTGCATGTAGCGAGTTCAACACAGAATTGCAAATATTATGAGAACATCTCTAAAAGCTCTTCGACAAGTGTTTGTTTGCCTACTTATTTCCAATTTCGATCACACCTCGGCGCCAACCCTTAACATATTAAATATCTCGACAGTGGGAATCTCCCGTGATATGTTTATAACAACTCGAATATAATCTGTAAACGGAACTCTTAAACTCTGATATTGATACCTGGTGAATATTAATATTCAGAAATATACTTCTACAAGGACGTGAACGGAATCCGGAATGGAAATAACGCCGCGTAACGAACTGAAAGGACATTTGTGACGTATTGATATTTATGCCACAGCGCGACACATCCTGAAGGTTTCGTTTAAAATTCAATAGATGTCGTTTAATTCTAACGAAATTATTATTTGTTAGTGTTTTAGATAAAACAGTTGACCCTTTTAAGAGTTCTATGAAGCATACATATATGCTGTGCAGCACTGTAAGTATTTAGTGGCTTTTTTGTCATTTTTTCTCTTATGACCGCCGTTTCGCCTTCGAGGGTGTTATTAGGACGTGGCTCGAACGAAATCCTTTAGCTTATCATATCAAATGATAACCATTTGGAAACCACACGACAACAAAGGATAGATAATGCCGCCACCATGATTTGAACAGCAATTGCACTAACCACTATCGCAACAGCCTTCAGATCCGCTGTTATCCCCCCAACACACAATTACATATATTTTTAAAGCGGCAATAACCTCATTACTTTGATTTGAGCATTCATCAAATAAATATAATCATTTCGGTTGTCTGGGCTGTGAGTAGTTAGTCCTGCGTGAAATCTAGCTCAAAGATCTCAAATTTATTTTTTAATTTTAATGTCATTTTCAAAATTAGTACATATTACTTAAAGAATTCTGAAGGCGAATAAAAAAACATACTAATTCTGTTGTCTGTGAAGTGCGGTTGTCATTCCTGCTTGAAGTGTTGTTCAATGAACTCAAATTTGGTTTTGAATTTATCTGGAGTTTTCAAAAATAGTACTGATTATTTGAAGAATTCAGATAGCTCTAAAGTACCTATTAAATTTTTAAAAGAAAATTATTTTAGTTCCCATTTTGAAAATCTTCAAAATGCGACTTCAGATTATCCTAGTATTTTAATAAAAAAATATATATCACTTTTTTATTTGAGATATTAGCAGTTTAAAACAATTTACATACGTGAATGCTTACGTTTTTTTCTAAAGTTTTTCAGCTGCCAAACTCATGTTGCCAGGTTTATTGATTTTCATGAGCGCTATATGACGTGTGTTTTGTATAACAAGTGCCCATCTTCGCTTATATTAATACACCTGTGTCGGGTTATTGACAGATTTAGTTATAATAGCGGGTCCACTGTATCACGGTATACATCGTCCACGTTTCGAGGGGCAATCAGCATGTCAATGTTGGTTATAGGATGCTCGAGGCGTACTGAAGCGTCAACTGCGCGTCTGGAATTAACCGATGACCGGAAATGTTGACCTATGGGAAAATTCGATGAATTGATTATTTGTGCTTTTGAAATAAATCATCATGAAAGAGAGCTTTAAAAAGAATACTGTATTGGAATTATTACCATACAAATTATCAACGTATTATTATAATTGAGAGTTTGTTATTAGTATATAATTAATGCAGATCCATGAAAAATCATGGGATGTTATAATTATAGGACTGTTAATTATATTCAAATTTAGAATAAAAATAATTTTACGAAAAAGTATTATATTGTAGGTACGTACTTAATATTTATATTTTTATACTGAAAACATGAGCTGGAATTCCATTATAATATATTGAAACAATTTTTTATCTTTTTTACATTTATTTTATTTTTTTACCGTTACCGTTTATGCTTATTATAGCCATCTTAATTCCTTAACACCTACTTTATCGCTTGTCTGAATTCTCGATACATCAGTTTTCATTTTGAAAATCACAATTAAAATTTATAAAAAATAAAGTTAAATATTATATTGAATGTAGGTACTAATGCCACTTGAATTCAAAACAAATCCGAGTTAATTGAACCAGAGTTATAATCACAGACAGACCAACAACCAAAATTAGTATTTTTGATGATGTACTGTATGGAAGATACTACCAGTATCGCCCTGGTGTAAGACCACCATTCAGAATTGAAACGTTGCTCCAAATGGCTTTAGCCATGTTTAGTGACTAGATCTGAATAGCCAGGTACTTCCCCACCTTTCTCTTTCCCTTCCCCACTTACCTTCAGCCTCACAACATCCCCCAATTGGGGATGCCATAGTCTCACTGGCTCCAGACGGGAGCAGTTGGGACTCTTGTGAGGTATTCACTATAAAAAAAAAAA
This sequence comes from Hesperophylax magnus, assembly GCA_026573805.1. NCBI lineage: Eukaryota > Metazoa > Arthropoda > Insecta > Trichoptera > Limnephilidae > Hesperophylax > Hesperophylax magnus. Next base: position 13,896,938 of record JAIUSX010000121.1, read on the forward strand.
AAAAAAAAAAAAAAAAGTAAGCACTAGTTTCTGATTTCAACCTTAATTTCCTTGGCATAGTAGGTTGATGTAACATCTAAATAAAAAAATAGAATTTGTGGGTTACCTACATAATGATTTATTGATACGGTTTCAATACTTTTGTTTTGGTTGGCATTTCGGTGTTGCAGTTGCATTGGGTCAAGTTTGTCCAGAACGAGGACAACATAGTGTCTCACGGTTCAACTCCACACAAAACACCTTACCTTTTTATTTTTTGTGAACCTATCATCGACCTACTTATTTTTGGCAATTTTAGACACAAAATCATTTTATTGCTGAACTATTATAAGAGTTCACACCGGATACAATAGCGAGCTATGTGCACCAGTTGATAACAAACGAAATGACCTAAAAACTGTATGATTCGCACATTAATTCTATGCGATACTTGTGTGAACTTATCTATGAACAGATTGACAATATTGCTATTATTTATGCGGTTATTTATCTGATAATAAAGACAATATTCTATATTTTCAGTAGTGTGATTTTTTTATTTCTTAAACATTATAAAATTGTGTTGTTAAAATTCATATCATGAAGTTTAGGCGAAAAGAAAGGGATGCTTAGATTATTTGGGCATGTAGAGCGAATGAGCGAAGAAAGTATTGTAAGGAGAATAAATTAAGCGAATGCGAATGGTAGCAGAAGTCGGTGATGGTTAGTTAGTTAGTTAGTTTAAAAAAGGAATAATCAGATGGACAATATTCACATGTCCCACGATTTTAATAACGATAGGTTCTAAAATTCAAAAACAATCACTTCGTACTAATTCGTAAAATTTTTCCGTGAATAGCCAATTTGTTAAATATTCGAGTTGTCATTTTTCATTGATGATTTATTTAATTGATTTGTTCGCGCAGCTGGGCTTTTAGGTTTATTTTTTGTAAATAAAAAAAAAATTAAATGTGCTCAACAACATATAACATTATTTCTTATAGCTTAAATATTTTCATTTAATCCGCAAACATTAAAACTTGGACGTTGTTGAAAATGACAAAAAAAGTAGAACATCATTCACAAATAGTTCAAATAAAATTGATCCCAAAAGTGACTCTTGGGGAACACCGCTGGTCGGCTGGTGGAGATGAATTTATACATATAAAGTTAAGCCATTAATTTTAAAAGCTAATTGATAACTGTTTAACCACATATAAATACCCTGCTATTCCAAATTTCTGAAGCTTTATGCATTTCATTACTCACATCCATATTTATCTGTACTGTGTATTACAAAATACTAATTTATTTTACAATAATTCATTCACAGCTATTCATTGATTGAGTCGTTATTACACTATTATATTAACTATGGAGAATTTTTATTGTATTAATAATGTTTATGGGTACATTTGCAAGCTTATCACGCGTGTATACGCGGGTTTAATAATATAATGTATATACTATATATCCTTTTTCATAATGCACGCAGCGTGGTTTTGACGGATGCAAAATAGATACCAAGGCACTACTATACGAGTATAATATTTCCGAGAGTACATTAGATAATAATTATTGTTTGCTGTAATTATACATGCTATTTTATTTATAAAAAAAAACTATATACTTTGTTGCTATTATTAGAATACCGCTAAAAGCTTAGTAACACAAAGTTAAAAAACATGATAAAACGTTCAACTTAAACGGAACATTACATGTTATGTTATAATTTGTTATCTGAAGATGATTTCTGTTAATTGCAGCATATTATATAATTATAATAATTATGCATATTGCATACGTGTAAGTGGTTATTGTTTAACTTGCATTCAACGGTTGCAACTTTCACTTTGCATAATATTATTATGTTTGTGTTCGTGCGCTGATTGTTTCAACTTGTAGAAATGCATTTTCATTCGAATAGTTGCTTTTTCAAGGTCACTGTATTAATTTAAAAACTAGAAATTTTAAGGAACTATATAAATTATAGGCCAAATACTAAGTTTGAGGAGATTAAATTTTACAAATCGTTTTTTCAAAGATTATATTTTCTTTGATTTTGATTTTCTTTGACGGTACTCCTGATTGTTTACACAACAAATCTGTATTATTTCTCAACCCACGACATCTTTAAGTTCCAATTTCTTGCATTTAATCTACGTGAGTAGCTAAGTAAATATAATTCATTTCTAGCTTTGTAATTTTCCCTTGAGGAGATATTTTACCAGATTTGCCAAAGAATTATTATTCAGAGGTCATTGTATTTAGTACGTCTGGAGTCTGGACTTGAGCAGATATATCAACGATACGGGTGCAATTCAATTAAATTATCTTTCCATCTCGTGTATTGTCTTCGTTAATAATAATTAGGTGCTTAAAAACTTCAGATCATGTTGATAAAACAGCCTTAATCAAAATATGTCTTCTCGCCAAGGTCTCGTTGACCAGTCGTTTGTTGATGAACCAACTAAACACTAACTAAGTGATTTTTACTTTCGTCCAGGTACAGAAGTAAGAATGCCTTTAGAAATATCAAATTTTGATTGAGAAGTTTCTAGCTTAATAATATAATACCTAAAATTCGTGTTATTAACCTGTGTAAGTAGGTACCTCTTTATCTTCTACTACAGGATCTTCATACTTATTACATCTGGACAACTTTCACGTATTATGGCAGTACTAGCCTGACCGGCTGGTAAAAGTACCTACTCGGTCGATCCCCAGTTCCCGGTTAAGGCGATTTTTAACGGGAATAAGTTTTTTTGTACCTGGCAAGGATGTCTGGAATGTCCGGCGCAATTATAAATACATAATGCGTTAAACTTGATAGAACGCGCTTTTGCTAATCATTTCTGTAATAAACTACTATGCCGTTTTTTTATAACGCATTGGAACATAGGTACCCATGTAGTCCTACGTTTATATCAAAAATACTAATTACGATTGTCTGTGTATCCTGCGTCACTCAGATTCAATGAAATCCAATTGGTTTTTTTTTTTTTTTTGAAATTACATGCCAGTTTTTAAATGTTAACTAATTGTGTAAAGAATTCAGACCAGCGCCAGCGTTAAAATACCTACCTGTAATACAATGTTTTATCAGAAATAATATTAATTGTCATTTTCAAAATTGAAAATGATTTGTCAGATTATTCAGATTATCCCGTGAATTTTCACGGGTCTGCGCTAACAATTTAATATTTCAACAGAAAATTATTTTAATTTAATTTTCAAAAGTTAAACTGATTTGTCAGACTCTCGTAACTTTTCACGATGTATGGACGAATGATAACTAGGTACTACCTCTGTAGGAATGTGTCATGTGATATTTGATCAAGATAAATTATGTCTGTATCATTTCCTATGGTATCGAATTTGTACCTGGTTTTATAAGCTCCAGACATGATTAATGCGGTTGAGAAATTGACAATTCTGGGAAACAACCTCAACTATATCATTTAATAGCAACTTGTGTGGCAGAAAGCCGACTGATCGTCATAAATTCTCAAACCATATTATCAAAGCTTTCAAGTTCTGAGATTTCTCCCGCTATTATTCTACTTGCCGTTTGGCGCATACGTTGGTACAGATTTGCGCATGTGGTTTATTTTGAATAAATTGATTCAGCGACCAAGATCAGAATATTTGACCGACAATGTGCGGCCGCTGGGGATTGCATTTTATAAACGACGGCGCCTTTGGAATTACTTGTCTTAATGAATGCATCATAACTGAAGTGAAAGAAATGTGTTACAATTTATCTTCATACGCCCAGCTTCCTTTCTTCGTGAAATGTAACTAGGGATTACGATATCCCGAGATCCCGGGATCCCGGCGGTTTTCTTTTACCGATTATCCCGAAATTCTGCTAATCCCTTGATTTTCTGGATTACTCATAGTTGTACAGTTGACCAGTTAGTAATTGACAAATGCGTCTGGTTCCCACTCGAGCGTCGGTCGTGTCAAATCATAAGTGAATTTCTTGTGTTAACTTTCCTTGTCTAAGGCCGCGGGTTCAAATCCCGGATTGCGCTGGTAAATTATAAATGATTATTTAGTGTTATTTCATAATTTATTCATTTAAAAATAATGTATTTGTGGCTCGTTCCAGAGTTATAGATGGCTTTAGCCGTGTTTTGTTACCATATCTAAATAGCCAGGTACTTGTTCACCTTCCTCTCTTCCATCTTCTTCCTCTCCCCTCTATCTTAAGCCGCACAATATACCCCAATTAATATGGCTGGCTACATAACTCACTCACTCACATAAAAAAAAATATATCATTGCTCAAGTAACATTTTCACGGTATGACTATGGTTATATGAGTTTTTCAAATATTTGTAAGGTCATTCGTAACCCGGGAATGTCGAAACAAAATTATATAAATAAATAGTGAAGCTTATCAATGCTGTTAAATCAAGGGAATAAACGATAGATACTGACTATTCGGTTAAAAATAGAAATACTCGTTTATTCCCGGGAAAAGCTCTAAAACATTCGAAATCCCGAGATTGTAACGAATCCCGGGATTGTGGGTATTCTTTAGTCATAAGTCGTAACATTAAGTGCGTGCTATATAATTATTATATACATTGTTAAATTCTGCATTCACATATAATATATTTAACTCCATAATCATAGTAGATGCATTGTACAGTCAAATGTATAATTTATTTACATACGGACGGAAATTATGTAACTTGCTGTGCCACAATATTGACCGAAAACTAAACAATCCATGTCCACTTTGATTGCTATGGATTGATTACGCAATAATATCCGACGTTCATGATTGCGAATTATACATTTTTCATTTTCGTAATCGACAGCTTAATTTCCTACATAGATTTTATACAAAATACTCATTAAATATCATTTTTATCGTGAGAATGTTGGAAGATTTCAATATTGGTTTCATTTCGGCTTCCGGTTAACTTGCCTATAAAATTTCTCGTTTCTTCGAAATTCTTCAGAGTTTAGAAATATTACGCAATTGCTAACATTAAGCATACACCTCTGATCAAAATTATATGCAGGCTATTCTAATATAATATAAAAACATTTTGAAAACATCGAATAAAAATGCCATAATTCAAAACATATATCAAAGACAGCCATTTGCACTAATTTATTCTAAACCGAATCTACTTAGTGGTTTATGCACCGAATACATAATACTCATTAGAAATGACTTTCATGGAGATTTGAACGAAATACGATGCCGCCACTGACATTGGTACCTTTTGATTTTAGCCCATTTTAGCATCCTCTCTGTCTCTCTTACACTGCCTACATTAGTACAGTATTTTTTGTCCATTTGTAAAGTGTTTCTGTTCGATTGGACGATGTTTTTGTCCATTTGAATAACACCTTTGTCGATTTGGAGGATATTTTGGACAATACTATGTCCAACTATCAACTTTTTGAATTCCGCAACGCTCGTAAAAATACATTTTTTGTACACTCGTACATGCTTCTCCGGTGTGCAAAAAAAGAGCCGTTGTCTGCATGCATTTTTACTGTAAACATTTTTACTTGTAAACATGAACCGTCTTATTTATTCACTAATACGCTGCTGCATCGCTGGTATATATGGTGAGGAGAGCCGTAGAGCCTCAGGTTAAAATATTTACTCATAATAATAATCATATTTGATTTTTTTAGACTGGCACCACTTTGTTCCAATCCTCAAAAACACGGTCATTTTCGCATTTCGCGTTTAGTTGCTAACTTCACGTTTCTTCAGATGACATTTGTGATGTCATTGACCCCGTCTTCTCTGAATTACTTCGAAATTTGGTCAATTTGATTTTGCGTTCCGTATTTGCTTTGGTAAATCGATATTTCGATTTAAAATATTCCTCTGATAGTGCTGCCAATTGGTATTACTACGTTTTTTACATTTTCGTTGCACGACCGATCGATATTTGTCAAATCAAACATATTTTTAATAAAGTTCGCGATATCCGCCTTAATACCATAGTAATACGTCCCTAATCCCAGGGGTCGGGCGGTTTAAAAATCTGTCAGCCACTAATACTGCAGTATTACGGCCGGTATAGGCAGAACGTTTATGTGTAACGTTTTCTAATAACTTGTTCTTATCCCTTCGTATTATCTATTATGAGTAAGACGGAACGAGTATAATACAAGGCAGCGTAATAACAAGAATTATATAATTGTTACGTACGATATGATTAGGGGATATCCTTTTCCTATTCAAAGTATTGTTCTGAGCAAATTCCTAATACATATGACGAAACTAGGTGCGATTTTCCGTTGTTTTTAAGCTATTTACGACGCATGGATAATAATTCCGATAAGTGTTATGTAATAAGATAAATAAATTAATGAAGTTTGGGTTAGTTTTTTTGCTTAAATCAATACTAAGAAGAAATTCTTTAATGTCTGCTTTCAATGTAAATTTAGTTTTTCCTTTTGGCGTTGACACATGCCATTATTAGTATTTGCGGTTTGTTCACATTAGGTGTTGACATATTATTGGTATTTGTGGTTTTATCTTGAGTCATCCGTTTTAACCTGGCAATAAATGATTTAGTATTTATCAGAATCTTTCGCCATTAAGGTAGGCGAAACAATACGGTATGCTCATCATAGCTTGGTCTATTTCAGGATATTGCTCGCCATTCACTACCACTGGGAATGTGTGGCGAGCGATATGCTGAAATAGGCCAAGCCGCGAGAATAAACCGTGGCTGTTATAGGCTTAAATCACATGTTTAGCGATAAGAATACAGAGATGTTTCAAAATATGGTTTCCTTAATTTATTCCATCAGAAAGATAACATTATACCGATAAAGGGATACTTACATGAGTATAATATGAAGTATACCTTTTATCATAAAAAATATACTCACATTGTAGATACGATTTCGTAAAATGAGTGATTAGTATCAGTAAATAATACGGTCACAATAATCGTGAAAACTTACTTATGTTTTGGGTACATAGCTCAGTTGATTAAACATATATACCTATATACTGCCGCTTAGTTAAATGTATTCTTATCATTTTACGAATTGATATTATTATTTTTTTTTAATGAATGACGGGTTACGCATAACCTGAGAATATTTGAAAATCTCCTACTACCACCACAGTAAGCGGAAAATGTTGCTTGTGTTGTGATGGAGGACTTAGCCAGCCGAGGAATTGAACACACTACGCCTGGGTAGGACCCAAACGCTATATCAACATACCACCGACAGATCTAATTTACTGACGTACTTATTTACTCTGACTTTTTCTGTAAAATTTGTAGAAATTCTTATAAATTAATTATACGAAAAGAGAAAACATTGAACGTAAAAATTGATGTCCACAACGCATTATACATAATGTATTACATTCAGCGCTTTTGTGTACCAACGGCGTTGCTCATTTATTAAGAATCTCTTCAAATTATTCGTAATCCGGTTAAAAACGCTATTGTATTCCCTTGACGAATGAATTGATAAGATTTCACTTAGTGAAAGAGGAATGTACTATCACGATGCCGGAACATGTGTTCATGAAAGTCACGGCTTTATTTCAAGATTTTTTTGTAATTTCTAAAAGTTTGTCAGGAAACGGTCTGCAATCCCGTTTTTCATCAGTTGCTAATAATTTTAAGAGTTTTTAATAAATCAGCAATACTCATTTTTCTCCGTGCCTATTCTACAAATTCTGGATTAACTAGATCATCACAAACGTGAGAATCAGAAGAGATTTTTTTTTTCTTTTTTTCATTCCCAATATGTGGTCCGATTCGACACCCTCTTCTCGTGTGAAATAAGCACAGGTGGACGATTACTGCAGGAAGAAAAGGGAAATAATTTGAGACAGGAAGTTTTGCAGCTTCCTTCTCAGGTTAGGGATTTTGCCTCTGGGGTTTGGGCGGCGGTAATAGGTTCTAAGTGTTCCAGGGTGGGTTGTTTTAATCGTTTAAGGGTAGAATTTGATCGCGTCTAAGAAACTTAAGCAATTATTCGGTGATCAGCTCATTAAAAGATTTATAATTGAGATCCCGCTGTACTGTTATGTTTTTCTTGTTTCATTTTGTATTTTACACTAATGGGCAATTTTTCTTCTTACGAGTTCTCTTTTTAATTAAATCGGAATCTTTTCTTAACCAACGACTAATCTAACATACATAACCTATCTATAAATACCCACAGCCTTGGTGTAAATATTACGCGGCGCGTAAGATCAGAACAGTGAAACATATGACTTAATACCAGGGCATTCGTAACCGGGCTCGAGACCGGTTATACCATACCAACGTTGAACGGGCGTGTAATAATCTAATTAGTAAGACCGTTAAGAATTATCGTTCATTTTACGTGAAGAACTGGTTAAATAATATATGAAAGAGTTAGACAAGTATTGACATATATTAATAGTCATTTACTTACATTAAAAATCAAACTAGGAATTGAACCCAGAATTTCTTGTCTTAACCGGGAAAGGCCTTAAACCAATTGAAACTTTTAAACCATTCGAACATTAGGACCTATTTATATCATATTTCAAATTCAGAATCAAAAATATCGTCTTGCAACTAATTTTTCCTATATTTTGTGCATCTACCTTTTTAAATATGATAATCAAATATGACGCTTAATAACAAGTTCACAATGGACGATTGGTTTAAGACCCCTGTCAGGATAAGACAAGAGATCCTAGGCTCAATTCCTAGTTGTGACCGTTATCTTTTTTATTTTTCTGTGTCTTGTTCTGTTTCGTTTAGATATATTAATATTATCTTCTTCTTCAATGATAAAAATATTCGTTTACTAATAATATTTTGATAATCGCAATGGAAAGACAAATAAAATATGAATAGGCACATTTAATCCTGTGCCTGTCCTGCGGTTATTCTGACCACATGTCACGAAGCTGTGTTCAATATAAGTTCTCTCGCAACACCGCCCACCGGGAGACTGGGAGTAACATCTGTTGCGGATGGACTAGGGATGCTGGGCACAGCTTAGTTCTGCAATAAGGGCGGAACTTTGTGCCCCATAAACTTGGAACTGAACACTTACATTTTTATTGCATTATTTAGTTTTGCAACAAAAAATACGAATATCTTTACTCAACTGCACATTTTAACATTACTAGTTTTTTTTTAAATATCTCGTGTCTCAAAACATTTTTAATAAACGTTTATGAATTTATAGTGTATTATAAATTAAAACTTCGAGACTAGAATGATCAAAATACTGATTTTAATTAATTTTAAGCCTAATGTGGTAATTCTTTTGAGCTTGAAACGCGAAATTTAATATCTTTCGCGGTCGATTAGGCATTTAGTGATTTCCAAGTTCGTTTTTTGATACAATCTTAATTGAGTGGAATCAGACGGTAAATATCATCTTTATACTACCTGTTTTTCATATTTCTTAATATCATCATCTTATCTTAATATCAATCGATCAAATCAATCTTAAGGCGATGCAATACGTAGCAATGCAAAATCATGTGTTTTTGGTTTGAAAATTCGGTCGCCTAGAAATGTTTCAGATGCTTTAAATAAGTACCGCGAGTAGAATACATCTTGGCCTTTAAAATAATCGAGTATTTTTTAGATAAATCTTTTTATAAGCCCAGAAAATATAATGTAAAGGCCCATGAAAACTGCTTTACAGTTCAAAATCTCCTACTCACGAACCCATTTTCGGTTATGATTTTATTGTATAATGTGGCAAATTAAGTTATTTATAAAATGATCGTAAAAAAAATAAATATTTATGCCTGAACATCCACAAAATAAAATAAAAGGCACTTTTTGGCCATGTTTTTTTACTTCATAAATGAAAACAGGCGGATGGTGTTAAGCGGGAATTTAAACCTTATCGCCATCTACGTAAGAGTTGTTATTGATAGCGGCTCAATTTAACATATTACACGACGTAGTGCATCGCCTTAACCCATAATTCAACAATAGAACATCATTTTGTAGATTCAAAAAACACTGCAACGCTGAACTTTTGTTTTATTATTTTACGAGTAAAGAACTGTTTTCTTGTTACCATTATTTTTACACCTGTCATATTTTGACCTAAGACAGTACAATATATTTTAAAATAGGAACGTTGTAACCACACAATTTTTATTTTTAATACACCACTATGTTTCTCAGTCTAACATTTTAATATTTTAAATTTTCAACATCTGTGTTTTATGAAAACACAATTTGCTCCATATGATTATGTAGTAATTCGAGGAGATGCAGTCACTTAGCATTCTGGTCTTTCCAAATCAATTGATGATCATAATGAAGCCGACACATTTACTTACACTACCTGATGCACGGCTCAGATAATTATCTTCTTCAAAATCCCTCAATGCAGCGGAAAGGCAAAAATGAAATAATTATTGCGTTCAGAAGCCGGGCCATTTCTTTTATCACAATACCCCGTCGCATCGAGAGCATGATGCGTTCAATATAGTTACCTACCAGAGGCGTGCTGTCTATATAGAACATAAATAACTGTACCTACCTTAAGAAATATTTTTTTCTTCAAGAATGGCAGAATGGCTACTGGCTCACATATATATACTTTAAAATACTAGAATGTTCAATACAGTAGGTACATATTCATAGCTCTATCGAATAGGATACGTAGGGCAAGTCACTAAAAGATTAATCCTATATCTGGCTGTATCTTCTATCTATCTATAATATATTAAACAAAAAAGAGTATCCGTGGCAGCTTGGCTTTGGTTTTCAAACGAATATATAAACAGTTTTATTCCGATGGTGATGACATTTCGCACACTTGACTTTCAAAACAGAAGGAAGGTGAGTGTCCATGTCCATATAAGATTTAACAAAAACACCCAAACCTTCCTCTTACACCCCTTTAAGCAGTATTTTGAAGCTCTTTGATAAAAATTTTGCACACCTGACATTCAAAATATGAGGAAAGTTATTGTCTTCATCTGATTTCTAAAACTCTTTATACAGCCCTGGAATCGCCCAGGCTTCAGCTAGTCTCATATAAAATGGCAATTTGAAATAATATACAACGCATTATAAAGTTCATAACAAAAGTTGAAAAACTTCACCCAATTTACCTAACAGAGCAATGCACGCCACTGGAAACTACCCAACTTGTTTATGGTCCTTCCGTTGAGAGCTACCGCTGAGAGCTCCGTTGTTTCCTCTCTTTCTATTGCATGCGTAGGATATGAGAAAGATAGAGAGGTTACCAGTTACAACGGATCTATCTGTGGTATGCCTTTATCAGCAGTGATGTTCAATATCCGGCCGTTGAATATCTAAGTGTTTTTGTTTAAACATTCTGTAAGTAGTACCGTTATATCACTAGTTACCTACAGATTCATCTTATCATCTGATGATTGTTGTAGGTAGATGATTATTAGTGTTCGCTGGCAGACTAATTAATTTTTTATCTATTAATTCATCATCTGATTCTTCTACTTCTCATTTCAATAGTTAAAAGTAATAAATAATAAATGTATTTTTATAACAAAGAACGGCACAGCGTGAACTCAAAACGTGTGGGGAGTTACTGATCGAAAAATGTAACCATATTCGATCATATTGTTACAGAGGTGTATCAGCACGTACCCTGAGTTTATTTAAAGTAAAAAATCACACGTTGCCTATTATCACACTGCCACACGTCGCAGCGGATAGCGCGATAAAAGCCTGTCCCGTTTGAACTGTGCTGCTGAAACGAGACGGAGTGCTTATCACGTGATGCGCTAGGTCGTACCCAGTGGTGACGTGTGGTGGAAAATATATTTTTTCGTTTTTCATTGAAATGAAAATGAAATGTAGACTATTTACTCCACATATGCTTGGGAATCGCTGGTTTAAATCTTTCGTGTCGTGCTGTTACAACCCTGTATAATTATTAAAATGCCTACCAGAATATCTTATAAAAATAAGAAACAAACAATGTGGCTTCTTATTGTTTGATTGGATTTAAAAGCTCCCTAGCTCAACATGGAGATCGAGTGGCGAGCGATAAAAGCAGCTTCAAAACCAAAAATTGTGAATCAAAAAATGTGCAAATTTCCCAAGTGGATAAGCCTGGAATGGACCAATGAATTGATTTCTACTAAGGTGATTCTTTATTGTTATTTTATTCAGAGTGAGTTTTGGGATATAAACTATATTTTATGGTGCATATTTTATGCTCCCTCGTGAGGTAGAAAGAATCTTTCAATTTTCAGAAGGTGTTGTAAAAGAGATTTACACGGTTTTTTACGATTACTGCATTTTATTGCGGGGGAAGATTAAAAGTTAATATGATATTCCCGACAGAAGAAGGTGAACAGTTTGTTATGGGTTTTTAGGAAACTACCTGCCCTTTATGACCTTTCTTAGAAAAGGTGAAACATCTTGAAATGGGTAAGTATACCTATTGTCTTCGGTTTATGCCGATTCCTTACCCTAACCGACCCAACGAGACGACGCGACGGGGATACAGGATAGAACAGTTAAGAAAATACGATTTTTATAAACAGTATTTATTATAACAGAATTAGCTCCAGCAGGGCTAAACGGCATTTGTAAAACCAGTAGACTCCTAGGTAGGCGATCACTGTAATAGATAATATTCCGATGATTTGTATTTTTTTGCAGCGCCGTTTTTATGAAAAATAATCTCAAGGGTGATGTGTTAGGACTGTTAGGTATTATCAACGCCTTGGCAATTCAGCGCCCGGAGTGGACTGCTTCAATTGCGCCCGCATAGGGCCGGCCCTGAGCTCCAGTTCTTTTATAAGTGGGAATTCAAATTCCGAATTTAGAATATTGAAAACATTATAAAACTCGTTTAATTTTCAAATTCACACTTTACCTAAAAAGTCTACTTGTGTCTGGCTATTCCAGGCAAGATTCTCGGTCATTCGAACTCGATAAATCTATCTTTAATCAATTTTGCCTTTGATGACTGCCTTAATCGTGTAATCTGTATCAATCTAGATTACATTTTCACGGAATCTCCAATGAGCGTGTTTTTTCTAGGCGTAACGGAAGCTAAGTAATTTTATTTTTCGTTTTTAACAAGACGTTATCAATTACGATTACGATACGTGGATTGATGTTAAGTAGGTATCTATAGTCTGTACCAATATTGATTACAGTTGTACAGTGTTTTTTCTGACGTTCGTATCTCGTGATAAATGAATGACAAACCATAATTATTTATCTTTGAACAGATAAACGTTCTTTCACATTCGTCATTGGAATTGGGTAAAAATGATAATGTTGATAAATGTAATATCAATGCAACTAATTGGTACTTAATTTCCTTATTTATACTAAATGTATAAACAAGGAAATAATAATAAAGTAAATAATCTTGATTGGTACAGATTACACGATTAATGCAGTCATCAAAGGCGCCTGGAAGACAATTGATTAAATATAGATTAATCGAGTTCGAATGACCGAGAAACTTGCCTGGAATAGCAAGACACAAGTCAACTACTTAGGTAAAATATGAATTTGAGAATTGAGCGAGTTTTAGAATGTTTTCATTGTTCTAAATTGGGTATTTGAATTCCCACTTATAAAAGAAGTGGAGCCCAGGGCCGGCCCTATGCGTTCGCAATTGAAGCAGTCCTCTCCGGGCGCCGAATTGCCAAGACGCTTGAAATGACACTAAACTGCGCTATATAAATGCTATTTTATTATTATTACTATTCAATTACCTATTATTACTTTTGTTTATTCACTGGGCTCAGTTATATTCATTATTAGAAATAATTTTACCAAACCATACACCACGTATTCTTATGCAACCGCCATTTCTAGAAACTTGTGTTATTATGTTCCATTAAAAATGCGGGTTAGCTAATAATTCACATTTTACATTTGATAACCGCTATGGAGCGAATGGAAATTAAATGGTGTTCCGGCAGTATGGGAAGTTCTATTTCGAACGCCATCTGTCAAAAAAGATGCCCAGCCTCCCTGGTACCGGAAAGATCTAATTGGGAGAATGTGATTCCAATGATACATTCTGCCAAGACTTGGACCATTGTAGTTGGAGTCTATACCACGTTACGTAAATATTTAATGACAATGACCTCACAGAGCATTATGGATGCTGAATGGGAATACTGTACCGTCATCAAACAAAGTTTGTCCACAAATTGTGGAGTTGCAAGATAGCGCAGAAAATCAATCGAGAGCTCATGCGAAATTATAAAAGGTGTAAAAAGTAGATTGACAAGATAACCGGATTTTTACCTTTGCATCGGCTTTTTGTAAATTAAATGTATCTTAAAACTCTGAGGGCTATCAGTTCTGACAGGCCTCAAAAACTTGAATACCAATAACTCGTTCGTATTGTTAATCCCTCGGGTTGTTTGTGCATCCTTTTTCCACTTTGGCATGCAAATTATCAGTTATCACATTTAACGACATGCAATTTTAATGCTAAATACAATACAGGTTGTACTGCAAAAAGTGTGGACTTGCGTGTCGCGTCATTCCCGTCATTACATTCATTGTAGCGATTCCCTAAATCGTTATTTTGCACTATGAATCCAATATCCGCTATCACCTTACCTGCAGTAATGTGATATTTCGTGTGATTGTAATACAATACTGCAAGGTTTCCTACATTTGTGCAACTTTCTACGCCTTCTTATTGACTCCGCTATCGAATTGCCAGGAAATAATGGTAATTACCGTCTGGACCGTAGCTAGACTAGTCCAGAAGTATTAAATCACGCCCTTCTGATACAGGAGTTCATAATTCATAAAAAGCTCAAGTTCGCACAGTTATTGTATATTTACAAAAAAAAATCAGTGCTCATGAATTTGCTTGGATTACCCACTAGTAATTTGTCTTGTTTAAGAATCACCGGATATTGTTTTTTATTTTTTTTATTCGACGGTTCTTTCCAATCTTGAAGTAATTGATTTTTAAACGCGTCTCGCTGGAGGTTTTGCGTTAATTAATATCTTTTTACTTTACTAAAAATAATTGGAACCGAAGAGAAATTTCTCAGGAGCATTCAGTTTCTCACCTTAGCGCCAGTTATCAGATCGATGATTGTTATCATCGTCAAAAATGTCAAGAGTTTTTCTGGCTTATTTGTCCGTTTCTTTATTATAAATATTTAATCCTTTTTTTACATCGTCTGAATCATTGATAATCAAACTCTTGAGTTTACTTTATAAAATGTTCGATTTCAGCCATTTTTCTCTAACCATCGCACATCCAGCCATCGTACGATATGTTTCGATCGCATCTCTGACATCTTACATCCTATACGTTAGATAATAGGTAGGTGTCTACTGTTCTAGATTTTGTTTAGTGTTCAAACCTGAACCCGTGTACCGGAACCCATTCATTAATGTTTATGTCTAATAGCACACATTTACGCGATACCTGGTGAAATTCGATCGGCAAGGTAATTAAATGAATGTAGAGAATGTGAAATAGATCATTTCACATTCTTCAGTAATTAATTGCCATTTGTCTTCGGCTAGCTATTTTGAAGTTTCGTGGTTTCATAATTGGGTTGAGAGATGCTTTTATCAATCGATGAGATGATCCGGGTGTTTGTATTAGTAATTCAATTCGAAAGGATTGAAGTTGTTTGATCCATCAACCTAAATAAATGCGCTGTTGAATGAGAACAGTTTTTAAGTTATATTTTTTCTCTTTTACTAATTATCTCTTGCACCAAGAAGTTTCTTGTTACTCTCGGCTGAGCCATCATGTGTTTGCCACTATTTTAATGTTCTTATCGCACGGAAAAAAAACACAGAAACAAAGAAGTTCTTCTCGTTATGTCACGACTCCTTGTGTAATGCGCAAATGGGATAATGATACGCATGTACTGGTTGTTTGGTTGGGAAGAGGGAGTGTTACCTCATTAGACATATTTATACTAATACCGAGGCGTGGGAAGGTGTTGCACCACCCAGTACTTGCTAAACAGAGAATTGAAATAGATACTTAACTTCTATATTAGCAAACTGAATAAAATTCTTGATAGTGTTTGATAGATCTTATAATAACTTATATCTTCGCATGATCTTATGACGTGGCTTAAAAATTTCCCACAGCATCCACCACAAAATAGGATCAAGACAGGCTTTATCCATAGAGTTATAATACATCATTGGCTCTAACAGGGTATGTTGTGGGATACCCAATATTTATTTTAAACGTGTTTATTACTTCTATATTTTCTATCGGTAGTTCAACCTTTAATTTGGCTGATCAATTAATTCTGTATAATGTACTTCCATGCGACAGCGATATTAGACAATTTCCTTTTGCTTTACTTCCGTGTACTGTTTGTAGAGGTTTGCAAGAGGTGATCGTTAGTAAACTGCTTCCTTTATCTTTTTGCTTCACCACTAAAGCTTTTGAATCATTCTGTATAATCTATAATATATACCTATATATATGTCGTGTTCCGTTCTTCTAGCTTATCAACGCCTTTATTTCCGTACTATGTATTTCAAACTCGTGTATTTATAAATATTGGATTAAATATTGTCGCCACACATTCCAAATACCACACTCAGTCCAGACCTCTAACTCTTACTCTATAGTAGAAAATATTTGTTGGTTTATTGATAATTATCTTATAATCCTAACTGTGTCAATTACAAATAAACCGCAAGCTATGGCACACGAACGCTCTTACTTCCCGTGACAATTTACTCGGTACTTTCTTCATATGATATATCTAGCAATTTGTGAGAAATGTGGCGAGTAGAGCTACTCCTACGCGCAATTTATTGAGCTGCTGTCGACAGATTACAGATCCTAAAATGTAGACCGTTTTTAGGTTGAATTCAACATTTTCCACGTCAGAAAGTTTAGAGGGTATGGGGAAGGTGCCCATTATTCGCTCGATTAGACAAATGTTCTCTTATTTTTTGGAATACACAAAGATTCACGATTTATTAAGGGTAATACATACCGGTTTATTTATTCATCAGAGTGATATTCAACGCAAATGTTTCTTGCTTTTGTGATGCCTGAAAATTACTGGTTGAATCAATATTACTATTTTTGTGAATTACAATTATTATAATACCTAGGGCTATTTACAAAACAAGAAATGGTATAGTTAAATATACATAACCAGTCATTTTATTATAGAAGCTTTATAACGAAACTGAAACCAGTATTCACATATTATTGAAGGTGTATATCTCTACTCGTTATGCTTTGAAGAGATTCAGATTTATGGGATAAATACATAATATCTACCTTTCATCGTAATAACAAAAGGTGTTGCTTACCAAACTGAATATGAATGTAAAGTTTCAGATGTCCTTGAAAAATTAACCGTAAAACAAACAAGCAAGATGTTGGATGTAAACAAGGAATGGTAGGAAAAGGATAGGCAAAATTACTCACTGAGGTAGCATATTTTATGTTTTTAACGACAGCCCCACAATAATTCCGAGCGCCATACCTCAAGGTAATTAATAATAAACTATAAATAAATACCAGAGAAAAACGATATTTTTCTTCACATCAAATAACACCAACAACGTACTTCCTCTTTTTGGTTCAAAAAACAAAATCACTCCAACTTGCACAATTTTCTTGCAGTGTGTTCCATGGCTAGAAGTCGTGGTTAGAGAAATGTAAGAACTGGATAATATTCCGGTAGGAACCAACCATATTGTCATTTCAAGACCGAACAGAAGGGTATGTGTAACATGATGATTGAAAACAACTGGAGCTAGGAGTGTATACCCAGATACTTGACTTGACTAGGGACAGTTGACTTGTTACATTTCTACCTTTCTGCTTGCCACTGTTAAAAAATGGCGTAATGATTATTTAGCAAAGTTGGTGTAATTTTCTCCAATATGGCGTTAGGCGTTAGCGAACTTGGCTGTCGTGACTATGATCTCCTTGCCCCCCTATCTCAGTAGGCACATTAAGGGCAAGTG
Source organism: Hesperophylax magnus (assembly GCA_026573805.1). Lineage (NCBI taxonomy): Eukaryota > Metazoa > Arthropoda > Insecta > Trichoptera > Limnephilidae > Hesperophylax > Hesperophylax magnus. Next base: position 13,914,847 of record JAIUSX010000121.1, read on the forward strand.
TTGCGTAATATGAACGATAGGTAAGTAGGAAGCAGCCACTTTCTTGTAATCGGCCTCTTCCTAGCAAAAGCAAGAGATAAGCGAGATATAAATCATGCAGTGCTGAACTGTTATACTTACTGACATACGGTACACAACTGTAAACCACTACTATTAACCAATAAAAACCAACCACATTGATGACATTAAGTATACCTTTCACACCTTTGGAAAAAACCTTGTAACGGTGTTGAGTTTGTATTGTTGATTGCAGATAATTTTACGGATGGATCAAGTAATATGTTTAACACTTTCTATTTTCTCAAAATTTTCACTAACCGATTCGCAATCATTAACAAGTCAATCAATTGAATAATTATTATTGTAGGCATCTCGGAGAACATTTAAATAATTGCACCTGGGTAAATAATTCCAACTTTCTTTGAACGCGTGCTGCGCTGAGTGATATCTCCCCTGGTACGGTACGGTTATGGATCATGTCATATCCAATGGTGTCAGAATTGACATACAAATAGACATTAGAAAAGACAAACAATGTTTAAAGGACCCATTAGTACAACTACAAGTGCAATTTGACACCTCACATTTGACACCCGTTGGCTCTGAGGGTAAGTCCTCCGCTCTTTTTCAACAATACTTAAAGGTTATATTACCAAGACGTAAAATCCTCTTCCCAAATCTTTACCGTTTCAATCAGAAAATTTGTCATTTAAATTTTTTATTAGAAGTTGTACACATACGGTTTTGTGAGTGAGGCCTCTGTTAACTGTTTTAACCTTTCTTTCTGTTACATGCATCGTTTATGAGAAAAGTTGTGAGTTGTGAGATTACAATGGATTTATCAGCAGTACACCCTTTTTTTAAACTTGGTCAGTTCCATGAATGGTAAGTCATTATATATTTTTATTTATTTCGATTAAGGCTCTATATTGAGTTATTTCATGTCGGTATGGCGTAACAATGACGGAAGGTTCACATTATTTAACGCAGGCTGTAATCTGTCTTCCCGCCATCTTCATTTGTGTCGGACTATATCTATGATTGCTCTATACCAGTCGCCGACATTTTTATCTCCTACGTGATGAAAGCTATATATCATGATGTTCCCATCCGATTCAATATTTGAAATGGATTGAGATTTCATCTTCCATCTGCCCTGATGGACACTATCGGGCTGTCCGAAACTTTAGCTATAGGTAGAGAAAGCGCAACACAGCATAATCCCCCAAAAATCGATCACTATAATGAGATGAACAATTTTTTATTTTCAAGGGAGTAAGTTTGACAAATGACATCAACTTTGCGTTATTTATTGTTTTGATTACCAACGAAGCCAAAAATAAAAACACATCAAAATATTCGTATAAAAATATTTTTATAATCATGGTAGATTAGTGGTAAATAATTTATTTTTTTAAATTATAAAGTTAACAGTTAATCATTATTTATAAACCAATATGCACAGATTCGCTCGAATTAAAAAAAAAACATTATTTCTAATCTTCATACGTCAATAACCGGACCTACTTGTTTTTTTAAAGATTTAAATCTTCTTAAAAATATCACCGCCATTGATTAAATCTGGTCATTGTCTCTCGCTTCTTCTCATTCATCTCCATTCTTACATCTTTGAATAAGGACGAAATGCTAGGATTGTATCCTGTGAAAGGGGTGGTCTTCTATAATTCTATAATAGCCTCGAATCAAATGCATTCCTCAAATAATGCATAATCAAATCCTTTATGGAAATATCTATTCATGAATGGGGCATAGTTGGTCCTTCTAACCTCTCCAGGAATGTTCACGGATGAACCAAGGGCGTTCTTGGTTCAGGATCAACCTATTTCAGATACGACTGAATGGGTTTCGTGTCCCATTTCAGATATTATTTCAACTCAGGATGCGTTTGCCGCTCCTCCTACAATTGCTGAGGAAAGTCATCATCAGGGGGCGTGGTAGTCCTTTGTCATCTTTGGTCTAGCAGAGATTTCCATTCGTGGGTCGCTAGACGATATATTATTTAAGATGAACTGCTACAGGTATTTAGAAATAATTATTGTTAGCTTATTCAATGGGTGCAAATTTATATTTATCATCGAAGGAAATCATTTGTTTTTATTACACTTTTTCGTGAAATTCGGGAAAATAAGTAACCGTTTTTATAAAACCTTTCTTACATGTATCCTATAAAATAAGTTTATACTAACGACGAAGTTTTGTCAGCATAGAAAATGGATTAATTTCCATATTTCCACATTTTATCCACGACTGTTACATCATAAAAAAGAATTTTTATTTAGGAGACCTTGCTCAAATGAATATGGCTAATAATTATTTAATATCATATGGTTTTAATATGTTATAAACATTCGTAAAATTGCTACAAATCCTGAGATATATGGAAAGTCCTTTTCACTAGCATAATTATTCTAAAGAACAGTTTAGAACTAGGTTTGTATGTAAATCATTGGGTGGTTTTTAGTTCTAATAAGTATTAACGACATTGTTTTCTTTATTTCAGGTAAGGAAATACATATGCTTTGTTACGAAGATTGTTGAAGCGGTAAGTACTCGCCGCGGAATTAGAAATCAACCAACGAGAATGCTTGTCCAAAGTGTACGGTTTTTTGGAATTATGAAAACAAATAATTTGATTCAAAACAATCTTTTTTATATAGAATAATATTTTGTCGCTTACCAGTTTCCCGTACAGATTCCTCAATCGATTTTATAAAATAATCCGCCCGCGGCGCTAAATGTTTTGGGAAACCCTGGTCTACCAGTGTAGCGTGACAAAAATGTTCTCATAAGTAGGTACTTGCTTATTTGATGACTTCTAATATAAATGTTTCATGTTTTAGAATCACCTCTTCGCACTACTAAGAAACATTTTATTTATAAACGGTACAAGTACCTACAGCTAAATACAGAGTCACATTTAAAAAAAAAGATTTTTCACACGAATTATATACTAAAATGATTTAAATTAACTAACATTTACAATCAGGCAAAATGTAAACTTTTTTTGAAAGTTCTTTCGGAAGAAGATAGACTTAAAATTAATCTTAATATAGATAGACCTAATGAAGCTACCTATTTGTATGCGAACGTGGATTCAATGCAAATGAAAAATGTTACTATTTAGTATTTATTTAGAAAGGGGAATTTCTTACACGACACACTAGAGAGAAACAAATGTTTATAATTTCACGATGAAAGTACGATTTTATCAATTATACCTGTCAAAACTTTAAATGGTGTGGCATAGATATTTTTTCAATAACTGAAAATATGTCTTTCATTAAGTAATATTTCTTTTATTAAGTTTCACAGTCAGTCGCAGTTATTATATGGTACGTATACATTTGCGAACCGAAACGCGAACCGAGCCACGAATTACGTGAAAGGAACGAAGCCATTCCAAGCAGCGTTTCGCGCCATTTGCGGTTGCTTCGCTCCTTTCCCATAAATTGAGGTTCTGTTCGTCAGTTCGGCTCGCGTATGCGTAGCATTACTTGGAGAACACCTCAGCACTGTTTTTGTTAAATGGACTAATCAATGATATCAGTTAAAAAGAAAAATGTGGAATACTTTTTGAAACAGTTATCGAAATATTAGGTTCTACTGTCAGAAAGTCTTATAATTTGAACATATGTATATACAATATATACATATTATTTTGATTGCTAAATAATATATGATACCTTTCAAAAATTCTCATACTCAGACTGCTGTGAATATTGCTATCTTTGCATCTTTGGCTGTGCATCACAAGGGTCCCAACTGCCTGGAGACAGTGAAACGTTGGTATCCCCAATTGAGGTATGTTGTGAAGCTGAAGGTAATAGGGAGGGAAATGGGGAATTACCTGGCTATTCAGATCTGGTCACCAAACACGGCTAATGCCATTTTGAGCAATGTTTCAATCCCGAATTGTGGTCTTACACCAGTGCGATACTGAGAGAATTTTCCACTCTGGAACGTGAGCATATATAATGATTAATTTGTGAAATAACACAATTCAATCAATTAAAATATACCTGCGAACGCGATTGCTAGTCGAATGTCTTACCCCTCGACCACGCAGGCAAAATCACAACTATTGTAATCTTATGAACCATATGATGTTATCTAGAATGTCAAACATTATATGTTTTGTTGCCACTCAACCAAAGCGAAAATTCTCTATTATTTGTCTTCTTGAAGTCATGAAATATTTTCATAATTATTGTGTTTTAATTTGATAAAATCGAAATGACAGCTTGGTGCGTAATTAAGGGCGACTAAAAGAATGTTAATGAGAAGTTCGTGTTTTAAAGCAAACATTTCAATTATCATTGTTTGTCGCGAATTAAAAATTATCTACCCACGCTTTCTAAATAACCAGCAGGTATATAATCTCACACGTAATGTTGTAGATACTTGTATGTAGCACGGGATGATTTTTTTATTATTAAAAATCCTATTGTTTTATGATTTCATATAAAATGAATGCAACCATTAAAGTGTTAATTATCTTACTCTGGCGTGGATGGCCTAGTTTTTTTTTATCTTCAGGAGGGCATCTGTCTTATGTCCAATATCGATGCTACTAGGTTGAATAACAGGCATATTTAATTAAGATATGATTAATAACATTCTGCTTTATCTGGGCGTACTGCAAACTTAGAGAATTGGACTATATGCTACGTTTATTGGATGCATTATGATGATGATTCATAGAATCATATTGTCTATGTTTAAATCTTTTAAATGAGACCCACATCTTGTAATGGAGCTCGATTAGTGTTTCAAAGAGAAAAAGGAAATCAGTTAGGTCGATGATAAAGTGCCACTTAACTGAATTATTTTCATACAAAACTTAATTGACGCAAATGATCCCATTCATAGTTGGCGTGTTTTAAATATTATTTTTGTTAAATTTTTGGTGGCTTTAATTTATTGTTTTCTTTACTGAGGTTTTCTGAAAAATGTGGATCACACAATTTTGTCTTGATTGGGTTTTTTTTAAATGTTACCTCGCTATTATGTAGACTTAGAGGTCTTCTGTTTTTGGGTAGGAAAAAAATTGTTTCTAAAGTGTACAATACTCTTTTGAACTTTTCAATATCTGATGCAAACATCCTGGGTTTGTTTAGTTTACCCCTAAAATTGTAGGTGACTGTACCAAGCGGTGCTTTAAGATCTTTTCTGTCACTGCCGCTTATCTGCATAAACCATAGACCTGTAGTGGCTGATAGATAGCTGAGAGATCATTCTGCTTCTTATTGGGTAACACTCACCAACAAGTAGTTTGTGGTTCCCACGCACAAATAAGTTCTCAAATCCGTCTCCTCACTCTCATGGACTCCTAGTCTGGTCGCAATACGATTCGAGTGTGTTTTATGTTTGCATATTAACTATATTCCAGATTTCACCGTATTTGTAGTAATAACTTTGTTAATAAATTTGTAGTAATAATTTTTAAGTGCAATTTTTGTGAAATATTTCATAAAGGACCGTACGCTACAAAACTAGGAAATAACTTAAAATCAACATACATTAGGCAAGTTAGACGAGCGTACGTACAAAACATAAAAACTCCGTCGATAAGCACAAGCTTTAGAAGACACCACAAATACCATGTAATAAAAGCAATCAACAATCTTACAATTTTTACACAAGTGCACCAAAAACAGTTCAATTTGTCCATATTACTGCATTTAGGTACAATAGCAACTTGATTCTCACTCCATTTATGGATATGAACTTCTGAGTTTAATTTCGCTTTGAATGAGTCTATTATCAGTTATAAATCATGTGATAGTCTATTCCAAGTGTTCCTATGTGTCCCACCTGAGTTCTCACAATGCAAAATCAATTTGAATCCCAGCTCGCTCTCCATTATAAATAATTATAAAGCGGTGTGTGATCATTAAAGTTTCAAAACATTCCATTATTTTGAGTGAAACACCGCGGCTGCCGTGTAAAATTAATAGCATTTGCGAAATTCGACCGATTTCGTTAACCGAACGACAAAGTTATGTTTATATCAAGCATTTTCTGTCGGGTTGCATAAATAAATTTCCCATAAGTATTTTTTTTTATCGCATATGAAACAGGTTATGTAATATTGTGTGATGGTGCTACTATATAGGTATTATTATAATGTCTAAATCTTCCCAACTTCTGTTGTTGACATTTTAAAATTGCTAATAAGAATTCATAAACGATTGTTTTTAAATTAAAATTTGATTATTTACGCATTTATTCACGCCCTTTTGTACATTTACACGATAAAATTTACATTTTTGAATATAAAATTACGTTGTACAATTAGTTAAAAATGTTAATATGGAAATACATAGAAGATGAAAATAATTGATTAATCATTAGAGACCATAAAAATCTCATTCATTTATTTTCTTATGAAGTAACGGTTACATTATAAAATCGTTGATATTTCTTGGTTTTAGTACAAATTTCAATGTATTATATTTATAAGGCTAAGAAAGGGACGCTTAGATGGTTTAGGCATGTAGAGCGAATGGACGAAGAAACGAGGGTAAGGAGAATAGATGCCCGAGGAACACATTTCACGATCAATGAACCAGATGAGTCGGGTCATGTCAAGAGTTGGAATAACAGAGGCGTTGTATGAGACGATGTATGAATGTCAATGAGGCAAGGAGTGTGTGAGACAAGACCGAGCCGTTTGGTACATCGTCTCTGCTTACTCCTGCGGAAACGACGTGATGGTTAGTTAGTTAAGGGAATTGTTCTTACTTCATCACTTTTCGCTACTCTGATAATTTCTAGTTAGTATGTATTTAAATAACAGGTTGTTCAAAAAATAATGCAATATATTTGTAGCGCATCTGCTTACAGATCAAACTGACCTATTTCCACACAAACAATAAAATGTTAACATTTTAATAAATTTTCTCATTTCATACTGCGGGTAGCTTCATCTTAGATAATTTGCCCTCAGGCGAAGTGACCACAGCAGATAGCAAAAAATACGCGTTTATTTATTTCAGTTTCGTGAATCTACCTAATAGCTAAACCGAATCTTTCATCAGGAATGTGAGCCTCCGGTTATCATGCAAAGAATTGTTGCCAAATGTTTTATTACGTGAAAAGAAAGATTTGACATTTATAAGTATTTTGATTCAAACGTGAGTTTGCCTCAAGTCAAAAGAGACGCGCCCAAATGGCCCTATGTTTGCTTTTCTAATTTGGATAATTTATGTGTTTTTAATTCGTTCTTTGTTCTGAATTTTTTTCTAATCAATGCCGCTTTTTCCATCATCATTACTCCTTGTTTCAATCGTCGCCAGATGTACATAATATTGGACTGGCTCGATCTATTGATTCTGTTGTTATCTATCGGGGACTGTCTGTTACCGTTCACCCCCGACGTTTCCTAAACAGAAGCTATAAAATGGGTAGATGGTAGATACTTGAGACTCGGTTGAACAGAAATAGCTCTCCAATTAACCCTGACGCCACCCCAGGGGCTCAGACTGTGTATTCTATGTGCACGTCCTGTTAACACCCCTGTTTTCTTCCTGTTTTCCTGGTACTTTTTCAAACATAAAAACAAACGTAAATCTAAACACCCTCCTATGGACCTATCTAATGCATCTAGGGTTAGTTGGTTTGTATCTTTTCTAAATTATTATAGTCAACGATACATAAAGTTTCTTTCAAAATAGGTAGGTACGCAGGGGTAGGCAGAGACGACAGATCACCAAACAACTAGGTATTGGCAAACATCATTAACTTTTTGTTATTTGTTTTTGGGGTGTTATGCCGTGTTGCGCTAACTCCTTCTTTAAACAAAGTTTCGGACAGCATTGCAGTGTCCATCATCAGGGGAGATGTGTCATTTCATTAACAAGATGTGTTATTTTATTAACATCATTAACATTCACGCATCGTCTCGTGAATACTCATCTATTATGCTGACTCTTGACCTGGCCTGATTCAAGTATTTTGTTCACTTGATGGTTCAATGTCTTCCCCGGGCGTCCCCGACTACTTCTACCATTCTCATTCACGTCATATATTCTCCTTACACTCCTTTCTTCGCTCACCCGCTCTGCATGCCCAAACCATCTAAGCGTCCCTTTTTTAATCGTACTCACTACGCACAAATCAGCCTTGCATTCTTTTCGAATCTCATTTCCACAGCATTGACTCTACTTTTATCTTTCTTATGCCAATTCCATGCCTACTTTATGCCAATTCCATGCCTCACCGTCATACATCAGGATATGTATTAGCACTCCATTGTGGACTGTTAGCTTCGCTTCTTTGGACAAGAATAATAATATGATAATTTTTAAAGCACAGTTTTTTTGAAAAACCACCTCAAGGGCGCTGTACTAATATTATTTCTTAGGTTTTACAGAGAAAATGCATTCAGAATTTTTGTTTTAATTTACCAATAATTTCAATCTTGTTGACGCAAAGCAAAGGTGGACCAACACGGAATTGTAGAACACGATACTTGCTTGTGAATAATTAGTTGAATATTTTAGTCTCCAAAACAATTAATTGAAAATACCAGTACCTACATAGAACTCACATTTTTTCAACCTTGCAACAAATTGATCAACTGATCACCTTTCTTTGACGGTTTTTTGTTAATTCTGTCATATGACATTCGGACAGACATTTAAACTTAGCATTACGGGAATTATTGTAGGTACTTCAATCGTCATAAATCTTTATATAGCTCACGATGAGATCTGCGTAATAAGTTGTAATTTATTATAATGGTTTGTATTTGTTTATATTCGTTATCGTTTGTTTGCGGTTAGGGGATTCTCGCGCGTGATAAATGGCAAATCTTTGTGTTTAGCCATTTTCACTAGGCTTGAGGACTCCCTCATTACGCGAACCTGTGACGTCATATCTTTAACCTCCTACATTGTTTTTGCTACCGTACATCAATACGACTTGTTGTTCGTCAGCAATGGCGCTCCGCGAAAGTAACAAAAATATTAGTTAATAACAGTTAATATTATGCGAGCTTTGAATAAGAACGTCGGAATTAGGTATGATGCAAGCGATGAATTATTGCCTTTTGCCTACACCCTATTGCAGATAATATCTCAATTTTAAGTTGGGCAGCAACATCGAGTTAAGTTTAATTGTTGATGTGTTATCCGCGGAACACAAACATTAAAGGTTAAGGACATCATAGAATCTGAATTTCCAAGGAATAAACCTTACGATTTTTTAAAGTTCTTGTTCATTCTCTTCGTACAAGGTTTAGATACATACTTGAATTAGTATTATTTGCTTTATTCTTGGATACCATGTATATTTGTATATAAATTGGGAAAATTCATCAAAAGTTCTTACAGTTATATTTTCCTTACTTTAAATCTTCCTACAGTATTTCATCGTGAAATCCTACTTCCCAGATGACTTGAATTATTGTGCCTTTCCAATATTCATACAATTACTACAATTATTGTAAGGTATTTTCGTCGAGCTCGAAAAGAATTGCCTAATCATGTGAAAATGTATATTTTTTCACCCAAGGACTTTCTGCCATTGTAAAAATTCAACGTTCTAAGACACAAGAAATTTTTGAATGATATTTATTCTAGTTAATAAATGGTGTGTTCCCTAACGAGCTGTCATTGGTGCCCCTGGGGACCCTTTCATACTCAAACAGTCATAAGTACGTGAGATTGATGGTCAGCACATGTTCGCCACGTCGAAACTTTTGCTCAACATCTGTACACTGTACTGTTGCCTAACTTCTAACTGTAAAATTTATTTTAACTTTTGTGTTCAGGCCTTCATTTCTCAACAATTTTAACTGGAATTTGTTTTCAAATCTTGGGAATAATAATATTGTTACTTTAAGGGTTCAATGTATTCAACGCTGCCCATGGTTTAGCAAACTGATTGGCAACAGACCCAGTTGTCATTTATTCTTTTTGAGAATTAGGAACATTATAATTGTGGAGTGAAATTTCATATTATTCTGAAATACAAATTGATTGATTTTATGTTACCTAGTGATCATTTTAATTACATGTATTATTTCCAAGAAAATCCATCTCTGAGTCTAATGCTTTCCTTTTAGGCAAAGTTACAAAGATACTGATCAATTCATTGAGGTGAAAAGTCGTTTGAGAGTTTCGTTTTAATGAATTCCACCTAATTCAATTAAAATTTTACCTATTGGTTCTAACACAAACTACGAACTGCTATTAAAACACAATTATTTAATTACTTTCCGATCTGGAAAAAAAATAACTTTCCCCATATTCACGATTTTGTGACAATGTAACAGTATAAAAACTTCATTTTAAAATTCTTTAATTTTTCATTCAATCGCATATGCATGCTAGGAGTGATTTTTAAAACAATTACACCAACCTTTTATATTTCACGCTTCAAAGCATTCTACGACTCGAAATGATTAATGATAAACGGAATACACGGAATAGAAACAGTATTGCTTTTTGCGACATTTATAAATGAAGTTGAACGAACCCAAAGTGCAGCTGCCTAAACAATCATAACTTTTTATGGCCATTATATTTTAATGTCTCTACGCAAATTGAATGCGAACTTGCACAAGGAATGACGGAGAGCTAAATGCAAGCCTTTTTAATGGTAGCTTGTGACACTATAGAGTAATACTTTTTGTTTTCTTTCGTAATACTTAGTATAGTAAAGTTATTTAAAGAAAAAGTATATTTTTTATTCACACGAGAGTTGTTGCCTGTCGTCTCAAGAGATTTTGTATCATCAATGTAGTCATCATTTCTGTGGAATCTCTTGGAACTATCCACCAACATCATCGAATGGCGTCCTTGGTTAGAAAGTTAGAAGGTCGCTCGCAAATGAGATTGATTTACGAACTTAAGACATCTACCTGCTTCAAATAGGTGAAAGCCGTCAAGGAGACGTCAGGGAGATGCTTGCCCAGAGCTGGACGCCAGAACGCTTAAAAAAAATTGCGTTGTGTCACCATGTCTAGTGTGGTAGTCGAAAAGCATGTAAAAACTGTACACATTAATATTTCATGAATAAAAAAAAAAAAAAAAAAAAAAAACCATGGCTTAGTTTTCTCCATTTTCGAAATGGGCGTCTTTCCAGTTCCCAAGTAAAACTATCAATTTCCAAGTAAATTCACCAGCGTTTGGATGAATTATAGTTTTTTTTTCGAAGAAACTTTCATTTATATTAATTGGAAATAGAATATCAAAATACTACTGATGTTTTTTGTTGGATTATACCATGCCTACTAAATACCAACTAAACGCAAACGATGCCAGATAATTGCCTTGTTTACTTTTATTTCTAATTCTTAAATAATTACAAAAATACAAATTACGTGTAGAGTTAACGAGTTTACATGGAAGCACTTTCTCATAATGCGTCCAAAATGATATGATCAATCATTTTGCAACAGAGATAATATATAATTATTATGTATTTTTTACATCTAAGTAACCATGGGATTCGAAATTTCACTTTCATGAATCGCCCATTTGCACTGCTGCACCTGTGAGTCTGTCAGTGATCTCGATTTTCTTAATTTATTCTGTTTGTTTTCACAGTTGCACGTGTTCAATTATTATGGTTAATGTTCCTATTAATACACGGTAAAATGTTATGGGTTATGGCTTATAATTGGTACGGTATGCAGCACACAGCTGAGTGGTTAAACTTTAAATTTTAATATGGAATTAAGCTCGAGTGTTTGAATTCAAACTTATATTTAGCTATTTACCGATAAGTTATTTACCGATATTAAACCTTTTCATTCTGTGTATGGTTTACCTCAATCTGCTGGATATTGTTTACATTTTTTCAGCTTTGTTTACGTTTCCGGGAAAACTGGTGCAAACTCGTGTTTGCGCACCTTATTAGTGGGCTGTGATTCAGAAACAAAGTTTATTATAAATGTTATTGTTAATGGTAGAGGCAGAAATAGAAGCAGACTTCGTCACAATATTTACTTTTACATGACTCAGGTTTTCAGATGATTCAGAATGTGGTTGGGTATTGACTATTAGATGATTTTATTATTATTTTATTTTTTTATATTAACTCCACACAGGAGGCCCTGAAGAAAATAATTTCCCTCAGGGCCTATGTCATCTTTGGGGATGCTGTGTGGAGGGACTTTTTGTGGAGAGGAAGGAGTGAACATGGGTCTTGAAGAGTCCCATGTTGTAGGAGGGAGGAAACACAGAGGCCGGCAGTTCGTTCCACAGCCGAGCTGTTGAACTTAAGAACGAATCGTAGAAGCGACCCGTTCTCATGTGACAAATGTCAACTGTGTACAAATGTTGGGCGCGCGTTTGGCGTGTATCCCGACTACTCACCGGTGCCGAAGGGATCAATGACGCTAGTTCCTCAGAGCATCTTCCATTGTAATACCGATAGAACAAGGACAGCATACCTACCTGACGCCTGTGCTCTAAAGATTGCAGTCCGTTTGTTAAGATTGGGGAATCTATCAAACGGACCGCCCGTTTTTGCACAGAGTCAAGGGTTTTTTTCAGGTATTTAGGGGCTCCGGACCAGAGATGGCTGCCAAATTCGACAGTAGGGCGCACTTGCGATTTGTACAGGGTCAGCAGTTGTGTATTATTAAAGTATCTGCGGGCCCTGTACAGTACGCCCAGCTTCTGAGAGGCCAACTTTACTCTGGCTTCGATGGAGCCCCCGTACCTGAGCTGGTCACTTATAGTTATACCAAGCATATCAATGGAAGGCCTGTTCGGAAGATTGCTTCCGTTGAAGGAGACTAGATTATCATTAGGACATACAGAAACAAATACCAGGATAGGGTAAAAGCGTGAATTATAATGTCTAGCTATCCCAGGAATACATGTTAAAATCATGTGAATCAAAAATGCTTTATTCTGTCCAAGTCGGAAAAACAGAATATTATATAGGTATGCCTGTACATATGGATGAAGTCAGGAGTTTGTGAAGGGCAGAGTTGTAGGGATTTCGATGGTTAGTTAGTTAAGAGCTAAACTCAACAATAACAACAAATTACCACCGCTAATTTATACGATGACTCACCGCTATATATTTACGATAAAATACTTTATAATTTATTTTTTTTTATTTAAAATTACTTAAATTACTTTTTTATTTAAATATTTTTATGAATGAATCAATTAATTCGCCATTATTCACTCATTTACTACACGATTTATTTCGGTTCAGGATTCACTTTATTCGTGACGAAAGGGGGTCACTGTTATTATATCATTAAAAATTAATCATTATTTAACAAACAACAGTAATTAACTTTGCATTAATCATTATTATTTACTCAGTTTCATAATACCGACATTATTGAATGTCGTGGTCTTACAGTAAACAGATTATTTTCCAAAGCTTTGCAAACAAATACCCTATCACGTCCTACTAAAGTAAATTGCGTCCATTAAATTGATTAGATGTGACCGCAAATATATTATAATATAGTATATCCAATAAATGAGTCACCAATAAGTAAGCGTTCTAGGGGTTGATGGTTGGGGGTTGATGGTTGGGGGTTCGTGGTTGAAAATCCTCCCCTATGCTCCCCGTGGATGTCATTGCTCCTGTAATTCAATATCCAGTAATGTTGCATAAGCAGGAGCGGAAACGGTCAATTGTCCTTTTAGAATTGTCACAATTCCTGGGATCTTTTCATTGGTCAATGGGGAAGGTCCGTTTGTCTGATGGTTATCCACGTGGAGTTAGGATGGTTGGTTAGTGGTCATAAATCTAGGATCATTCTCGCCCTAAGTTATTTGTCAAATAGTGCTTTGTGTAGGTACTACACGGATAATTACATAGCACTCGCAAGGATGCCACAATGGCCTTTGTATCTTCTATACAAAATGAAAAAATGCTACTCAATACCGGAAGTTATAATGGGTGATAATGACCGTAAATAGTCACCCATTCTACTTACTATTATTTTTAAACTTAAAAAAAAAACAGGCATGTACCTATTTATTTATTAATCTTAAGTTAGCTCACATCTTCGTGTGTGCTAATAGTTTTATAAACATATAAACATGTACATTGTTTGGCAAACATAATCTTTCTTTAAATATTTCAATAAAGTCACAAAAAAAGAAACATTAATAATTGAGATAGACATATTTTCTTAATTCATTTTTGAACTTATTAATATTTTCTATCACAGCAATTTCCTTCGGGATTTTGTTATAGAGTTGAACGGCCTGGTACATCAGAGATTTTTGGGTGCTTGTTTTTTTTCTTGTTGGCAATCTAATTTGCTTAGAATTTCTCGTCCCGTGTCCGTGTATCTCGTTATTGTAATTTATTTTTCTTTTCAGTTCCTTAGACATCATCCCTAAGTTAATTTTATGTATAAAAATAAGTACATTCAAATACACAGTTTGCTTTACCGTCAAAATATTCAGCTCCTTCATGTCTCTTATCCGTGTGTATATGTTGCGCTTAAGTATTATTCGCATTGCTTTATTTTGCAGTATTTGCATTTTTTTCATTTTCTCTTTATTGCAGAGAAAAAGAATACTTGAACAGTAATTAAAGTGTGGTGATATAATTGTATTGTATATTATCTGGCATGTTTCTTTATTTACTTTGTTTCTGATTCTATCAAGAAATGATATTTTTTTTGCAATTTTTTTCTGCATTTTTCATTATTGCAACAATATTTTCTGCAGATATTAATGCATGGAAAAACACTCGATAAAATGGGTAACTTTCTAATACATATCGTTAGGTAGAATTATTATTAGTTATTAATTTGTTTAATTATGTGTAATTGGGCCCTTGAGGTGATTTTCTCACGAAAACGACGCTATACAAATAATCCAATTATTATTATTAATATTATTCCTTCCTCAATGCTATTTAAAGTTTTTTCTGCTTGAAGTCTTCACCTTAATTTATTACAGTGTACGGAAGGTGAATTTTAATTGTACTTTTACAAAATATCGTTTTTATTAGAATAAAACTCCGTTTAAATTTATAAAAAAATGGAACTCAGTTTAGATGTTGTAAAACGGTTCCTTTTGACACGTGGTCCAGGTTTGGTAAACCCATAACTAATTAGTACCAGTATTTTTAATAAAAGCTTAAAAACTTAATCGTTATTCAAGTTATTTACTTACTATCAAATACAGCATTTCCCATGCGTAATAAACCTGTAAAAATACAATTTTTCTATGTGATTCGTTCCAGATAGGTCTAATGATGTCATTTTTATCTATAATCGTCATGGTTACGTTGCTTCTCTCGCCATCTGATATACATTAGAGTTAGTTAATTACCCACAATTCAGGTTTCTCCGTTGGAATTTAGAGTTGAAATCTCACTAAATATCATCGTTTGAAGGCCGCCACCATCTTAGTCGACTTCCTCGATGGACTACTACATCGAATTATTCATTTATACGTGTGTAGAAGATATAAAAATAAATAATAATTATCTGTTTTTTGTTGATTCAACTAATATTTAATAACCATGGGAAACTTATAAAAAATTGCCATTTAACCAAACTTTTTTTGTTACGCTGCAAGTTTTCCATGATCGATCAAAATGATCTGTGTTTCAAAGTTTTAATTCAATTGTGATTTATGATTTTCCCATCTATTGTACTTCGCTCGATGTTTTTTGAGTGGATTTATACTTGAAATTCTTTTGGTACCCTACTGAGTTTTCGATATTTTACATGCATATATCAAGGACACATGATATAAATTTATATAAAATCCATTGATTTAGATAAGACATGAAGCGAAAAAATAGGTTCCACTTTTTTATATCCAACTGACCTCCAACTCTCCCAATGCTCTAACTAAAACTTCAGAATTCGGTCTACGTGCAACGCTTAGCACGTTCTAATAGTGGAACACGTTTCGTTTCTAATTGTAGCTCTATGCAATATTGCAAATCAGAAAGATATCGTTTGCAAAACTGGGATGTTAGAGCTACAATTAGAGGCGCTACTGTGTACTAGTATCTCGTCGAAACTTGTTCCACTGTTAGAATGCGATAAGCGGTACACGTAGACCGGAATCGGTAGTTTTAGTTAGAGCGGTGGAAGTCAGTTGGAGTTCAAAAATCGGAACCTATTATTTCGCTCCATGTCTCATCTGAATATAATACATCAATGAATATATGCAATTATCACGGTCGGATGCCAATCAGATGCATACATTACAGATTAGGTACGAAGCGAACTGAAATTAACTTTATGTGGATACATAATATACGTTATAATAACTACTTATCATTTTCATACGTATTTGCATTGCAAATTAATTTTGACATACATTGCGCATTATGGTATAGAATCCACATACTTACAATTTACTCTGCAGAACCATGATGTTATTTGTTATGAATCACTTGTTTAAGCACGTACTAAAGTGATACAATCAGACCGTTATATTTTAAATACTTTCATCGGGTAGAAAATAAGAGTAACTCTGCGGAATGCATGACGGTCTAAAAGACCTCTGACAATTAGTTACTTGTCTTCAATTACTTTCATGGACATTAATCCTGGCTTATTTATTATTGCGTAGAATGTCAAACTGTGCCACTCTGGCTGTAGCGAAACTCTGTATGAACAGTTGCATTCCTGACTAAAATTAAATTTAATTATATTACTTGTATAAGACTTGCAAAACACCTACAGTAGTCATGTGGTTACTGATTACTGTATTCAGGTTATTCAGTTATGTCGCAGGAAGTTACAATCACCGTAACTTTACTAGTGATAGCAAGTGCTATATATAATACAGGTTGGTACTTTACATGTACATACTTAAAGGAGAAAATATTGTGACTTGTCTATTCCAACTGTTCCTGTCAGTAACAACTACTTTTTTATGTTGGTTTGTATGTTAACACATAGAGAAATTTTGGGAGATATTTCTCCCAGCCTAATATGGACTCATGCCATATGAAATTCATGGTATCTCATTTTATACTACGGTGAGATATATGATTTAAACAATCCTAGAAAGAGAGAAAATTGCGCTTTCATTTTGCAAACAAAAGTTACCATGGAGCTGATTTTGAAGAGATTTTGATTTTGCAGAGACGAAAATTTTTAAACAATTCTATGAAACAACATTTAGCTTTGTTTTGTTTATTTTAAGTGACGATAACTTTTATAATACTTTGTCTAATTAAATATGTTAAATAGTTTCGTGTAAAGTGGTTATGAAAACATTGGCAAACGACTTTAAAATCTTTGTCATCTAAAAGAGTCTCGTCTTTTTTTGAAAAACAGAATTTCATTTTGAAATACGTCCAGAAACAGTGATTTTTTTCGGATTTGAATGTCATGCGAAAATATTTCCCGCGCAATAAGCATTTTGACAATTCGCTGAGAAATCATTGCAAAATATCAGAGGTTCTAGAGGTTAAAATAAAATTATCATAATAATCAAAAATATGAGCAACACAATACAGTCAGTGTTTTCATACAAGAAAAAATGACACAAAGCTACGAAAATATTTAACATACCCTAGTAAGATTTCCTCGCCTTTGTAAACTTAGAACTTGTAATATTGCAGAAATTCACTGGCCAATAAAGGAACAAAAGAATCATGATGATCGTTTTAACAATTGAATAATATTAGATACTAGGTTTTGACGGCCTCT
This sequence comes from Hesperophylax magnus, assembly GCA_026573805.1. Taxonomy (NCBI): domain Eukaryota; kingdom Metazoa; phylum Arthropoda; class Insecta; order Trichoptera; family Limnephilidae; genus Hesperophylax; species Hesperophylax magnus. The sequence goes on from JAIUSX010000121.1 coordinate 13,932,491, forward strand.
GTGGTGGAGGGGTAACGCTCTCAACTAGCAATTCGAAGGTCGCGGGTTTAAACCCCGGCGCGGGCGTGAGCAAGTAAATTTTATTTGATGACTTTGAAAATAGTATATAGTATACGTGCGGCATGTTTCAGAGTGGAAGATACTCTCAGTATCGCCCTGGTGTAAGACTACCATTCAGAATTGAAAAGTTGCTTGAAATGGCTTTAGCCGTGTTTGGTGACCAGATCTGAATAGCCAGATACTCCTTCACCTTCCTCTTCAACATCTCCTTCCCCTCCACACTACCTTAGGCCTCACAACATACCCCAATTGGGGGTGCCATAGTCTCACTGGTTTCAGACATAAAAAAATAAAGGTAATGTGTATTTCTTTTATAAAAAATAATTTAAGTGGTGTTATTATTACCGTACAAATGTTCCAAGAAGTATTTGGAATAAAACTTTTAAATTTATGGCTTTCAATAATCCGATCTAAAATGTCAGTTATGAAATAGAACTATGAACCCTTTTTGCATGCCTGATGGGATTCAAGAGCTGGGAAGGAATGGAATATACACTTTACGAACCGACACATTATTCCCCTTGAATTCGAGAATTGATCTTCAATAAACCAAGAATGTGCATCAACAAGATATATTTTGAGAGCAACTGGTCCATCTTTGAGTGCATCACAAAATGAGAAGTGACTCTGAGTGAGTGTGAAAGCAAAAATTCTGCATTCTCCTTTACGCTTTGTGGATTATCTCCTCCCATCGGTATTTAATGTGAATCAGCATCTGAACATGGTGCCTCTATGAGTATTCTGTCTGTTTATGACTGGTCTTGCAATCAGCTCTTAACATTCGTATTTGTTTGCACACATTTTGACGGATAGAATTATTTCCCTGTTTATAACAACGAGCGCATGTGATTTTTTGTATGCCGTCTGACTTCCTGAAGATATATGTAATCGTCAGTGTATGTACATAGTTACATAATTCACTACATTGTTACCACGCGAACTACAAGTAAAGTTGACTAGTTACTATGCACTGATTTTTTTCTATTACCAGACAGCTAAAAGCCCTTGTACGCGTTGGGAGAATAAAGGTTCGACACAGATTCAAGCTTGTCTATATAATATTCAAATTCTAAATAATCCATTGGCATTATTTTCAACAATCGGGTTATGAACTGAGCCTTCAGCGTATATTGTGTTACGTTTTTTTTAACATTGTGTTCTTATATTGTTACGTTAGGTTACTTTAAGTTAGGTAAGGTTACATTAGATTAGGTTTGATTAGATTCGGTGTGATTAGATCAGGTTTTATTAGGTTATGTTGGATTTGAACCATCCAAGGAAATTCAAAAATCATCTTTGTTTTTATCGTCTAATGACTTGGTACAACATGTGTTAACCCTCATATCTCCTGTTTACTACTGCGTAACTGCACAATCACTCTATGGATATATGTTTGCTAATAGTCGATATAGAATTACCATAACAATGTTTCGATATTTAATATTCACCATAGTTAATAGATATCTCCTGTTCCTGGTACGATAACAACAATTAAAGTGAAATGTTCCACCCACTTCAATATTGAAGTAACGCACGCCGCGCCGCTCGCGCTGTACTTATTGGTACGCACCGCACTGTGTACAGGGTACACGCGCCATCAATATAGGGCTACTGACTGAAACATTATATTAATTATTACATTTTACAAAATAAACACAACCAGTATTATATTACAGCTATCGGAAAGATAGCTTATAGCGAAAAGATAATGATTAATTAATAAATGTGATACCTAGAGCCATCCTTATTTTTGGGAACCCTTTTTGGGGTTAAAGAAGCTTGGGAATGGGGAAATGTTAGGAAGTATCTGGCTATTCCTATTTGGCCACTAAACATAGCTTATTCCATTTCCAACAATGTTTCGATTGGTAGAGGTGACCTCTTACCAGGACGAAACTGAGAATGCCTTCCACTCTGGCGTAAAATTTGATAAATAATTATTATTAGGAATTCGTATTCAATCATCTACTATCAAATCCTCCTCAATAGCACAAGCTGTATTACATTTTTTAATAATGCAATTTTAATAACTGTTCCCAGAGGCATACCCCAAGGACGCTTTATTGGTCTTCAGATATTAAGAATAAAACATTCTAGTACATATACTGAACTCGTGAGAGACCTGTACTCGTGAGGAACCGAAGACTTCTGCCTATCAGAACGCGCCAGCACCTCAACTGCTTAACGATTCCGCATTGACCATTGACATTCCAACGTCACTTACTGACAGCAACAAGTCTTTTGACGCATGTCACAAAATGTTAAAAGTATCCCAGTGACCCTTTTATACTTATTATATTTACTTTTTATACTTACTTTTTACGTAATATATTGTGCATAACCGTTTTATAGAGAAAGTTTTTTTCATTTCTGATAATTAATAAAATTAATTATTTTTCACGTTGGTTAGGCACCCTATCTTTCATCCTAGTGTTATTAAGCACAGATGCAGCAGCCATATTGCCTTTATCGTGAATCTTGTTATCTTATTATTGTGGTCATATTCCAAGACATCTGAGAAAATGTTTTGATTACGCTGAAACCAGACACTACACGCATTTCTTCATAACATAACATTTCGCCATAACGGCCCTTTGTTCGCCCTTAAAATAACTCTTATTTTTACTGTAATAAATTATACGTTTTGTATAAGTTTTAAGATCTTTAGTATTGTACCCGTATTTACAATTTACACCCACACCAGCAATTAGAATACCATCTACGATGCGACGTCTACCTTATCCGAAATAAACCTGAAAAATTGCGTAGGTAGGTTAATTTCTTAACCTACTTATTTTTGATAAGAAATGTCATGGGATGTGGTCTACGCACGCGTAGGTAAAGGTAAAATAATGGCTTTTTGATAATGTCTATATGTGGGATGCGGCAATAACCCACGTCTTGTGGCTACCTTTTTAATCTATTTAATGTTCATTTTAACTTGTCATCAACCTTTATTGATTTTTATAACGTATAACAAATACAAAGTCCCAAAATACTAATGTTATATTATTATCAGTTATAAATTTGTGTTGTAATTAGGCTTATTAAGTTTGTTCTCATTTTTTTTTCAATTTCTTTATTTCATGTAGTAAGTACCAATCTACCAATTTTCTCTTCATGTGAACACTACTGTAAAAATTATTGTCTCTCTGGATTTTCAGCTACACATTAAGTTAGCGTTAGTGTGAGACTAGCATTACTGTATTCATTTTTTAATGTTGCATCAACTACTGATCAGTATTACCCTGGCAGGTACTGATAATAACGATTGCCCTGCTAATACCAACTTTCGTTAGGAGAGGGCACAAAAGGAAGTCAATAATATTGCTTTCTATATTATCGATATACGGTGAGATTCCAGTCATCCCATCAACAATAATTTAACATCGCCATATACTGTATATATAAAATCCTTTCCTTAAATAAAGCTTGTAGTCTTTAGTCCAAGTCTAGACAGACATAAGTATAATTAATACTATGATCACACATATTATACGCATAGCCATATTTACATGCATATTCGTCTAGACCAGGCCTTACTACTGAGGATGTTTACTGAATTGGCTCTCTGTGTTGCCAGCAATATAAATATTGTTAATACCCTGTTAATTTCAGTTATTATAAACGATGAGCAGTCATAAAATGTATTGTGTATGCAAACAGAAGGTGCCAATGGCGAATAAACATTGGATCGAAGAATTATTAGGTTGATTGTTTATTCTCGATACCGAGATAATTTCGAAGAGGCAACGTGTGTTGATTTTCAACACAGATGTTTCTAATAATAAAACCGAACGTGGTTGTGGTTTGATTAATAAATCTATGGTATGGAATTCATTAGTGAAACGATGAACAAATAACTCTTAATATATATGAATAAAAACCTGCATTTATAAATATATATGTTAAATGTAACTTTACTGTTTTCCGCAATTGTTTGACCTTATCGTTGAAATTATCATTGAAATTCCAGCAGTATTTCTTTGGTTGGGTTTTCCCCATGACTGTAATTTTTCCGTACTAAATGTACATTATTTTGATTCTCTAGTTTTTTGTTCAAAATTTCTACCGTCGCTTTTTCTTTTGTTCTTTGTTATTTTTTACACTAACCGCACACGGGAGGCCCTATGTCATCTTTGGGATGCTGGGTGGAGGGTTTTTGAAAGGAAGGAGAAGAAGTTCTGGCAAGGAAAAAGGTATGAGGGGTGGGTAGGAATCTAAGGATCAGTGTGTCCAGGAGTGACGGATGTATGAATCTATCCTTCCCGCTGCGGTGCAAGGCGATGGCTCGAGAGAGAGCAGTTGGAGAGGTCAAATCTTTTTTGACTCTCAAACCATTGTCTCCCGATCTGGTCTGCTACGCAGCTGACATGGATGGACAGGTGCATCCGCCGCCAAGGTCTTAACACTCCTCACCCTATGAACCCGGGCGCCTCTTCTAAATCACCAAACGTAGTGAACTACGAGTACTTGAGGTGACCTATGGCATGGAGAATCTTTTTTGCGTGGGTGTTGGTAATCCAATAAATGGTTCCCAGGGTGGCTGTACCTAAATTCGTCATCCAAATTATATTTTCATCAATATTAATGCATTTTCTCCAATAAAATGCCAACAGTCTTTAGTTAAACTTCTTTATTTTTACTTCCCCTGCCTTTTATCTTTGCCTACTTGTTCATTCGTTATTAGTTATTAGGTATAATCTGGCATTTTAATGTATACAGATTGTATCAGCGTGTACCGAAAGATTTTAAACAGTGATTCCTGATATTTCCAGTAATATCATATAATATAGTATATGTCATTTTGCAGTACGATATATTTTTATCACACATCGCCGTAGATAACAATACACGCTCTGTCTCATCTGTATGGTACTGCTGGAATGTGATGCGCTAGGTTGTGCGCAGTGGAGATGTGTGATGGATTTGTGTTGTTGTTTTTAATTGAAAAAAATATCATCTCACAGCAAAATGACATCTAATTTTTTTTATAGAAAATATGTTCAGGTCCGCTGGTTAAAATCATTTGGGTACGTGCTGACACACCCTGTATATGTAAAACTATTTACATGGATAAATTACTGTTTATATTTAATTACATAGCTAACACACATAAATCAGCTTGTTTGCATTATCGAGAAACCGCCATGGGAGTAATTCAGATTAGGCATGCAAAGCTTCCGAATTGTATATCTAAGAAGTTTTGGGTATCTCTTAAAGAAATAGCACTGGGTTATGCTTTAATTTTTAACTAAAATTATACCCGGCTTCGCCCTTCATTTGGATTGATAATCACATATTTGTATAAACAATATACCCACATAGCCCCTTATTATTTTTGACAGACAAAAACAATGTTTTGTCTACCTGCAGAACTATCGATACCTAATATAATTCTGTGAATTATCAATAAACTAACAACATTTAATAATTTATTAACAGGACGTGTTGAAAACCTAGATCAATGACATCGATCAAATTTAATTTGGGTCCAACAAACGCGCCGATTGAGTTAAATATTTTTAGAATTTATTAGATTTTTCTTAGAAGGGGCCTTTTTTCCTGTTTTAAATCATATCTCTGGATTTAGACCGAATAATAAGTACTTACAGATTTCCTGGAGGGATTCCATATAAAAGCAAAACTTTGGCGCCGGACCCCAAGATGACGTCAGTTCCGCCACATGCCAAATAATGTGACCCCTAATGTAGAGTTTTGAATATTTATTTATAGAAACCGACTGACTACCATTTACCATACGGTCCTCCTTTGACATTTTTTGCAATGACAGCCGACGATGCTAAATGCCCCGAAGACGTCAGGAGGCGAGGCAAACACATTTTCGAAACAACCAAATGTGTCAATCAAACAGTTTACAAAAAATTATGTAGCGTGTTGGAAACACATTAGTCAGGTTTCCTCTGTGTTGAAATCTTGTTAAAATGATCACGTATATTGCCTGGTTGTTATCAAATCGTTTTTTGAAAGGCTAACTTAAACTTATAATTCTTATTTAGTTTTAACAATTTAATCAAACACATTAGTTTCCCAAAAGGATACATGTTTAGTCAGAGATATAAAAATCTCGGAACCCTGTCAGAAAAAAGGCCATATATCAAAAATAAACATCTTATCTCCAGAGCTGATGAAAGGGGGGAACTAAAACTTGTGTCCCGACCAAACCACAGACGAAGATTTAGAAAAAAATAATAATAAAGGAAGAGTTGAATGGAGCACGAGCTTCAAAATAACCGACTTCCGGAGTTGGGAACACTGAGAAAAGAACGTAAGTCAATAAAAATGCAGCATGGTGACATATCGCTATCAGACAACCCTGTATTTCTAGGGTCATGCAGAAAGAATGCTTTGTTTACATTATAATAATAACATTACGTTTGTGTAGCGCAGTTTTGTGTAATTTACCTTCAATTGCGTTTTAAGTAAAATAAACTTAAAAATATATCAATATTGCCCAAAATTAATACGAGAAATTGGCTAATATTATTACAACCAAAGATAATAGAATACAACGCCTAAGTTGATGTTTTTAATTGGATAACACTCGTAGGTATTAACACTAATAACTCTGTAAAATCTACTTTTTAAACACAATAAATATTAACAAATTTAATCTTCATCCTGAAGCAAAAATCTACTTGTCTGTCTCAAAGGGCGTATGTCATCTTTTGGGATGCTGTTTGGTGGGTATTTTTTAAGGAAAGGAAAGAGAGGAATTTCTGGGAAGGTAAAAGGTTCGAAGGTTGGGTAGGAATCTAGGAATCAGTGAGATCCCGGAATGACGGACATATGAATATATCCCTCCCACTACGGTTCGGTACGATGGTTCGAGAGACCAGTCGGAGAGGTCAAAGGGTCTCCCCAAACTAGCCTCTCCCGATCTGGCACGCCACGCAGCTGGTGGGCAGGCGCATCCTGAACATGAATCCTTTTGACATGTGCACCGATTCATTGTTACGCGGATGACAGTACAGTTCATGATAGCTTTTTATTTGACAAGCCCCCAAAGGGCACACAAACTCCAACGGCTCGGAGGGCTTTGAAGCAGAGAATGGACGGTTATCTCGAGAGTATTTCCTCCTGGGGTAAAAATAATCTCGTCGAATTTAATGTTTCAAAGACCCAATCCTGTCTGATTACGTCTAAAAGGGATCCAAATGATAATCTAGTCTCCTTCAACGGAAGCAATCTTCCGAACAGGCCTTCCATTGATATGCTTGGTGTAACTATAAGTGACCAGCTCAGGTACGGGGGCTCCATCGAAGCCAGAGTAAAGTTGGCCTCTCAGAAGCTGGGCGTACTGTACAGGGCCCGCAGATACTTTAATAGTACACAACTGCTCACCCTGTACAAATCGCAAGTGCGCCCTACTGTCGAATTTGGCAGCCATCTCTGGTCTGGAGCCCCAAAATACCTGAAAAAAACCCTTGACTCTGTGCAGAAACGGGCGGTCCGTTTGATAGATTCCCCAATCTTAACAAACGGACTGCAATCTTTAGAGCACAGACGTCGGGTAGGTATGCTGTCCTTGTTCTATCGGTATTACAATGGAAGATGCTCTGAGGAACTAGCGTCATTGATCCCTTCGGCGCCGGTGCGTAGTCGGGATACACGCCAAACGCGCGCCCAACATTTGTACACAGTTGACACTTGTCACATGAGAACGGGTCGCTTCTACGATTCGTTCTTAAGTTCAACAGCTCGGCTGTGGAACGAACTGCCGGCCTCTGTGTTTCCTCCCTCCTACAACATGGGACTCTTCAAGACCCATGTTCACTCCTTCCTCTCCACAAAAAGACCCTCCACACAGCATCCCCAAAGATGACATAGGCCCTGAGGGAAATTATTTTCTTCAGGGCCTCCTGTGTGGAGTAAATATAAAAAAAAAAAAAAAAAACACCTCAACCCGAAGAACCCAGTCACCCCTGCTAAATCATAAAACGTGGCGAACCACTTGGGTTGACCTATGGCAGAGGTGTTAGAGGGTTATCGAATAAATGGTTCACGGGGCGACGGTACCCAAACCCGCCTCAAAAATTGTAAAAAAAATCTGGTACAGAAAAAACTCACGAACGGTGAGCGTCATGAGATTTATGCAGCTTTTTCTGACTTGAATTTCTAATTAACTGCAATAATCCTCAGATAGTATTGCATCATGAGCTAAGAAGCTTTGAAAAATCCATACGGCTGTCAAATAGGACAAAATAATAATTTTTTTTTTCCTAATTTTACATCCAAATCTAGAACAAAATCAGGCCACTAGGAATTTTAGTAGTGGGAATTTTTATGCAGATTATAATATTATGTTAAAAATTAGTATACTGATTACTGATACTAGTAGATATGGAAGATATATACGAAGATTCCTACTATTAGACCTAGTAGTCATTTTAATCTATTTTTCAGTCTGTGGTCAATCATCTTGTGAGGCAATTCCCCCATCGGAATGTGGAATTTGTTTTATAATATCCTGATTTTGATAACCTTTGCCTCTGCGGTCACTTCCATTACAATCAAACGATTATTCGTGTGTTGTGCGTACATTTCAGTCCGGATGACGTCATCATCCACCACACCACATCGATGCACTTGTTACAATAATGATGTCAATGCGAAACAATGCGCTGGTCCAATAATCCACACATGACAATAATTACACAATTATTATCCGGTTTGTGGATGGTGACTCGCCGAGAAATGGACTTTTAAGGTATTGACGACCGAGTGGTAGCTAAACTCCTTAGGGCATACCTATACACTCTATACAGTGCATTTGAACATTGTTTCAGAGAGAAAAATACTCTCTCCGCCCTAATAGTTTGAAACAGAATAACAGCATGACTGTTATGCTTTAAAATCTAACTTTTGAACAAACGCTAAAATGCGCCGAGAACCATCGGTTAATGGGGGCCGTTCAAGTTTCAAAAAATCAAATTGGCACTAATAAATTATTTCATCTCAATCAAATTTGACGGGGGTTCGGCGTTTGAATAACTCAACCTTATTATAACCCTGATGAGAGACTATCATTTAGAATCGATATGTTGTTTAGTAATAATAATGATTGGATTAGGTATTATATAACTATCACTTATCACAGACTTTTAACAGAATAACTTACAGCTAAGTTTTATTACTAGTGACTTACAACTAAGATTTATCACTAGTGACTTACAACTAAGATATATAAACTAACTACTGAGACTTATAATAACTAGTGATTTACTTCTAAAACTAATTGCTAGTGACTTACAACTAAGGTTTATAACTGGTGAATTAAAACTAATACGTATTTGTGACCCAGTGAGTCTTATTGCATAATACTGCTATATGACTACTTTTGAATGGATTTAGTGAGTAGATCTGTATAGCAAGGTACTTTTCAACATTTCTGTTCTTCTTCTTTTTCACTTCGTTTAGCCTAACAATATTCCCCAAATGGGGATTCACAGTTCAACTGACTTCATGCAGTTGGAACGCTTGTGTGGTAGGTAAGCAAAAGTAGTTACCTATCGGTAGTTTTTTAAGACGACATCTTGCCAAGAAGAAGAAATCTAAAGTGTACTTTTGCGGATGTGATGGCCGGAAGCCATTGAAAGCTGTGGATGCTCCAAGCCAATGATTGCAGAAGACTTGAAGACATGTGAGCTATGTCGCAATTTAAAAACTGGTTGTCTCTTCCTTTGCCCAAAGAATTTATTTCCTATGAGAGTTTTTTCTCCCCTGCGGATGATCAACCTTGGCAGTTCCTGTCTGACGTTTTCTTTACTTGCACTCCTGACGACAGGAAACGGGTGCGCGCGCACGTGCTTTGCCATAGACACCTGCGCCGAACTTTTTAATGCTACCCCTCCTTTATAAAATGGGGACAAAAGTACCGAGATTTTTTGTTAGATTGCTAACCGAATAAACCGCAATGAACAGATGCTCCTTTCTTCCATGCAAATAAGATTAAAGCTCTGAGCCGACCTCATACAAGGATTTGTTATTCTATCTGAATACAAAGGATTTTTACCGGAAGATTGGTTTAATCTGTGCATGAATGCCTCGTATGGGTATTATTTACTCTGATTAATTTTTTTAATAGTCTCTGAATTATTTTCAAAGGAACTTTATGGGCTTTTGTATAGGTAAGAAAACTAGTTTGTGAATTGTCAAAACTACGTTAACATGGCATGAAATTGAGTGAATTACATTTGCAAACAATGTTTACAATTAAGTCACTATGATTGTATCTATGTGGGTAGAATATAGCTTAATTAAGATGTGGGAGTCAAATAGTGCGGGTGTTAAATTGAACACAGTATCGAATGTGAAATAGTCACACGATTTTGGAGTTCATCTACATTTATTTGATTTGCTACACTATTCTGTTTAAATTCTCTGTGAAATGTCTGAGTATCTCGTAGCCACTCGCCCTATCACCATATTCGGTAGTAAAATTCCTTTATAAATAAAGTTATTGTAGCAAATTGTCATTGGGTGTTTGAGATATCTCCTTATTCCATAATTTGGTTCTAAATATATTTGAGCCTTTTTCCCACCGAGGCCACTATGGCATCAATAAAAAAAATACGTCTTTCTGCATCATCTTCACATTTCCTCTGGTTCTTTCTTCCGTATGGGTAGTCTAATCTTATCCTCGACTAAAACGCCCAATGACAACTAAAAGTCTCCACGTCAATAATCATTAAAACGATATTACAAATTTACATTTCTTAACATTTACTTTATTAGCCATTAAGAGGTTTACCGTACACAAACAGGTAATTACGCACATAAGACCAACAACTGAAAATTGAATTATTGCACGGTAATAAATATCCCACCGCGTTGATATTATTGTGTTTCGTAAATCAGACTTTATATTGTAATTTTACACAATATTATGAAGGTGCTCTGTACGGTACATATATACTTATTAGCCCTACAATCTCCACTCGAATCATTTTTAATGAATATATGAGTAGTGGGTACTTACATTAATCTAAGCTATATGTATACCATTTTGGAAAAGTGGCGTATTATCAAATTGCCCAAAAAAACTTAGACACTGAGTAGGGCCATCTTCGCATAACTATGAAGGTGATTTTTAATAAGATTCTGGGTAACAGTGTTAAGGGTCAAGGTGTTTACGATATTTCACACTCTTCGGTAAACACCAAATGAAAAGAGAGAAAAAAGATTTAATTAAAGCATTTGATTAACCGGTTTCAGCCCTGTTACATTATATATGCATGGATTTCATTATTTTTGAAATCTAAGCGTTTATTACATTATGTTCGTAATTTTTGTTATTTGGAGTAATCTTGCGAGGCGGAAAATACGCCACTAAAAATTATTAATGTTTTTTAGTTTCAGAGAGCTGTTTTTAGATTTTAAAAAATGTCTAAGCATGTTGCAGTTCAACCAAGCGAATCCTTAGTGATTCACGTTTTGTAGAGCAATTAGCGATTACTTTTGTTGTATGACTTCCACCAAATGTTTTGTTTTTTGTTTTTGTTTAGCTGTTGAATTCTGGGGTCAGTACCCGCCTTTATAAAGCAATGTGTCTTCGAATCTCTGCCACGCGCCGTTTCACGGTTCCTGATTAACATAATCATCAGATACCTTCGCGTGCTGAAACGGAAACAAGCTCTTTTTTAATGTTCTGAAGCGTAAAAACTATTCCTCCCCTTGTCTTCTTATGCACCCCCCTTGAATTATGATTCATTGTTGCAGTTACATCAAACATAACGTTGACACAATGTTTAATAGTTTTGTTAATACTTTAAACGCAAAAGTATAGGGATTTTAGGGGGTTGTTTTATTTTGGGATGCTCAAATCATTAGGATTCAATGTCGTTTAAAATTATGATGGTATCTTTCAAGAAAATTTCCTTGTAGTTGAAACCATAATTACAGTGTTGACAGTTGAATAATTTATTATTGTTAGTTGCATTTCACCGAAAATAAGTACGAGTGGATTATAATTAATTTAAAGCTAGATAAACGTACTTCTTACAGTATTATAAATCCTTTCTTGGCGAATGGCAGATTAATTTTTTGTAGTGATCGCCTAAGAAAACTTGGCATTTCGGATATGCACGAAGAAAAATGAGTATGGCTGATTTATAAAAATCCCGTGATGGCACGCCATTTCCTAATAAAATATAATTACATTCAGAATAAATCGGAACACGTGTTCATGCAGCTGCGACTTAATTACGAAAATAATTCGAAAATATTGGAATTTTTTTGAATACGTGTTCCGACATCCTCACAAAACATTTGTGTTTTGTAGTTTGTTAGAAACTCTGTAAAAGGCCTGCTGTCCCATTTTTAACTGGAATACGAATGAATTTTAATGAATAACCATATACCTTAAAAATGTTAAAATTGTACAGAAAAACGTTTATTAATCTTCCTGGCAAGTGAAGCTCCAATGTTTGTAACATTAAAATTATGTTTCATTAAGTTTTTCATCGCATTAGTATAGCCGCATAAGGGAAGTTAAAAACTTAAAAAGACGGAAGTTAAAAAGCATCTTTTCTCGCCAATGCGAATCCGGACTGCTTTTTTACTGCAGTCTGAACGCGGCCTATGAATTCAAGAAAGGAAATCTTAACTCTCATCCAAGATAACATGATTGCCAGCTTTGCTAATATTAAATCACGATACCGCTATGGCGGTTCGAAGACTTCCTGCTAGAAAATACGATTCAATAAAATTACAGTTTTTTTCCAATAACGCTTCCAGAATCGATTAAAAAGTGTCAACGAAAACGATTCGCCTTCCTCGTCCAATCGTGTTATGATTTTCCTCTTATTAAAAAGTTATTTATAATTATCGATAAATGCACGAAAGTTGACCGCTTTTTCACTTTCGGGATTTTCTTTTCCTTTCTGTTAGATTTTTGTGCTACTTTTTGCTTTCCGTATACAAATTAATAATTATTATTGTCGGCTATAAAGTGTGTCAGGTTAACAATGAATTAGGAAACTTAACCTAACTTATATTATGAATGTGACTATCAAATAATATTTCCTGTATTTAGGTAATCATCGTGATTTCAAACAAGTTCATAATAGTTCTAATGATTGATAACGCAGATATTTTCAAATAAGAGCAGTAATTAACATTTATGAAATATACTGGTAATATATAGATATATGTATGTAAATAATATACAACATTTTCATGTTCCACCAAACACCTACTTGCCATAAACAGGTAATCTGTAGAGCAGCAAAATTTCTCGAACGGTGATCTGTGACGTCATGAAATTTGCACAGTGTTTTTTGTTTGGAATATTTTAGTCAACGCTTCTATTTTCAACTCAATACTCGCAATATTATTTACATCTTATGGTACTTATACATTTGCGAACTGAAACGCGAACCGATCCACGAATTACGGAAAAGGAACGAAGCAACTGAAAGCGGTGTTTCGCGCCCTTTGCGGTTGCTTCGTTCCTTTCCCATAAGTTGAGGTTCAGTTCGGCAGTTCGGCTCGCTTTTGTATACGTAGCTTTGTAAAATCCATTCTACCATCAAAAAATAAGACTATAAGCCGAGTTATTTGATTCACATTATTCGATAAGAATTCATAAAAATGGTGCTGTTATCTCAGATAAAGTCGGGTAGCAAAACTAATAATTTGAAAATTTGCATAGCGCCGTTTTTGTTCTGTGCGCTATACAAATACCCCTCAAGGGCAATGTACAATTCATAGACTCTATCTAATCGTGTACAAATAGATACGGAAAACATACTTAAATGGCAGTTCACTTCAGATAAACACAGTTTTATTAGAAAATTTAATCTTGGAGAAATGGACACATTAAAAACCATTGCACCTAGTCTGATTTTACAATTGCTATTTTACCTCCTCACTATTGATATTACATTTTATAGAAGATTAGTGGCAAATTTTCGTCTGTAGTTCAATTTTTGGACTGGAGATTTTTTAAAAATGACCTTAAAACTTTAAAATTCTACTTTGGTTTAAACTGAAATCCACATATTAATTTCTCATCTAACTTTTGATATTACTTTTCAAATTTTCTCTGCATGTAAATTCATGGCTGTTAGATCAATCTTAACAACATTGTCCACTTAGTAAAATAATTGTTTCAATAGTCTAACACCTTTTGTGTGGGTAATGGTATTGCTCTTCCAGCAATTAGGGATAAAGCCCCGCTTCGAGCTTCACGGTTTGGCTTTATAACAGGGCGATGGAAATCGATTATTCGGTACATTTTTACAAAAAACTTAACCAATAATGTGTGAGAAACGGGAAAGGAAGCACATCCTCGCACAAATAATTATACATTTTGATAAAAAAAGCAAATAGAAACTTAAAATCCACTTTCAACATCATACAATTTTTCTACCCCTTTTGATATTTTTTCTGATTTTATACACATTGTTTTGCTCGATTGGGATGCATTCCACACACTATAACTTACTGATATGAAAATTGCTGTAAATTACTTTCGTAAAAGCAATTTCGTATGAATTCTAATAAAGGACTTGTTGTTTCGCTTGACTATTCTTAAGTACATATTAATGGACTGCACCTTTTTACTTTGGATCTTACAACTATCTCCCGGTTTTGCTTGATCCGATAACGAGAGTTCCCTTGTCTCAATTACATCAGCCACCGGTATTTTATGCCGGTATCATGAATATAGCAGAAAGGTTCTATCAAATCGACCCATACTTTTATTTTAAACACATTTGAATTGTTCACCCTTTTGACTAGTTAACTGGTTCTTCAGCGTAAGGCTTTGTATAAACAGGTGCTTACTTCGTGCAGCTACTGGCTGATATCATTACTGGGAGGCTCTCAACATCCAGGATACTCAACGTCCCAATAAACGTGTGAATCTCAACTTAAAATTCCAATATTTTTGCTCTTGCAATTTCATAAACCGCTCACCTGTGGCTTGTCCAAAAAAGTAACGTGTTATTCATACAAAACTCGATCTTATTAATACTTCAGTTAATTAACATCATTTGGCAGATTTTTAATTATGTACGGGGACTATTATTTATAAAAGCTGTAAATGGTTGAGACATCGTCAAATCTAAGAAGCCAGCCGCTCATATGTATCTTGGTCAAGCATCTTAGATTAATAAAACAGATACTTCAGATAGTACCGCTTTTCTTCTCGGAGATCCATCGACATTCCTGCCTCCTTCCCGAGCGTTCTCTCTGGGAGCTTATTATTATTTACAAGCTTGGCTTTTCAGTCCGTTTGTTTTTCAGACCGCGAGTTATGCAATTAGGACAGGTCTATCATCTACTCGTATCTGGGGATTCTTTAACTTTTCTTCTCTGCTCTCCTGGTATTTTACAAATTTTCAAATATCTTAGCTAATGAAAAGTTGCTACAAATATCACTCAAATTTGAGCTTTATTATTTCCTACTCTCTTTAGAAAAGCACACCCATAAATAAATTAATAATGAAGTGAAAACCTCTATTGCGGAGAGAGTCCGTTGTACTTAAATGATATACATAAAAATCCCTCTAATTAAGCCTTCACAGCTCGCGACATGTGTAATTTTTCGTTCGTATAATATCCACATAAATAGAATTTTGGAGGTAATTTAATTGTAATTGTAAACTCACAGGTTCTCCTAGTGAGGTGTTCACAAAACACTATTACCACATATCCCATACAGATACTGAGTATCTGCATTTTTGTACAACTTATTATGTAAACTGTATTTATGATAAAAGAAACGCATAAAAAATATCATTAAGTTACGTTCTTGCTCTGTAAGCAAGCTTATTGGATGGTATTAAAAATAGTGTTTAAAACTTTATCTGACCTACTTGTTTTAGCTTCTTTGTTGCGAAAAAAAAAGTATGATGCTACAAAGTTGCAACACATTTTGATGGATTTCTAAACATCACCTTTAGGATGAGTGCTTTATTGAGTTGCCCCTATGTATTTAAAGCAGACATTTTCAATAGCACTGAAGTTATTATTTCTAGTTCCCACAGTTTTAGAACAAAAGTCTTAGAGCGTCTCTTGTTTCAGCGCGCCTGTCCCTCTCTGATGCACTTCCGGCGTATTTGAGAGGTTTCAGCCCTCCGATAAAAGTGTCTTCTTTTCTTTCTGTCCAGTCCATCCTCAGTTCACCGCAGTTCAGTCTATATCAGCGGTTGTCACGGTTCAGTCGGTATCGGCATCGACTCTTTATCTTTCTTGTCTTCGATACGCGTCGGTGTCTCCTCGCCATGTCGCCAAATCGCCAGTGCACATTGCACAGTGGGTACTCGCTGCTTGATTAACTGGTGCATCGCATGAGTGCATCTGCAATCTCAGTTTTCTAAGAAATTTTCAATACAACAGATTTATTATTACCCTTGCGACAAAACGGATATGCGTATTTGGTTGATGAAACGTTTAGTCGTTCAGTGTGAACATTCTCGAAATATTGTGATATGTTTACGAGTGTGGTGAAAAATAATAAGCTTTTTCGTTCTAAGCTTGGTTTTAGTAGTGCTAAATTTGTGTTCAAGTGACAAGTAGTTTTCCGGTGTCTCCTCTGCGTGAGATACGAACCGAATCGCTAATTGACTATTAATTATAACGGAATATCTGTGCTGCAGGATTGAAATGAGTTAATTTTGATAAATCTTTTCACTGCCTACTACGCCGCCCAGAACTTTCCTGTCTTCCTAAAGATCTCTGAAATATCCTCGGCGGACTATTGATATCTTCTTCAACGATGTACAACATTAAAAGGATCGGGGCGAACATCAATCCGGTAGCGTTTGTTTTTAATCCGCGTAATTTACATGTGAGAATTTGTTGATTTATGTGTTGAGTGTTAGCCACTTACAGTTTTTTTTGTTATTTTTTAGCTGTATTTCTCATAATATACAGTGGATCTTTTTCTTATTTGATTACAGTGAAATAAACTACAAACATAAAGACTAAATTTCACTTTTTTGCTTTGGCAAAAAATGTCGGTTTTTACAATGATTGCACAAATTAAGAACGAAAAGAACATGCAATATTTGCAATCGAGATGATTCTAATAAGGTTTTTTATCATTGATATTTCAAATTACGGAGCTCAAGCATATTAAAATTAATTTGTATTTTCAAAATTATACAAAGCAAGTCCACATCTTCGACCACGACCTTAGTTTCAAAGCGGAAAGCTCATCTTCTTGTTTATCGCGTCGAACATTGTTGAAATTGCTATAGCAATGTTTATCGACCAGATATGAACAGCCAAGTTTCCCCATCTACTTATTCCCCTCCCACTCTTCATCCTTTCGACATTTTACAAGCGGATATACCATACACGAAGAAAACTTACTGATATAAATTATTGTAAATTTATTAAGAATCTCTTCAATTTATTAGTAATTCGGTTAAAAACGGGATTGCAAGCCTTTAACGAATGAATTAAGAGGTTTCCTAATGCTTTCAGTAAAACACGAATGTGTTATCGCGATGTTGGAACACGTGTTCATAGAAATTCTAATCTTTTCGCATTTCGTCATTTTATATTATTAAATCAAATGCAGGTGCATGAATACGTGTTCTGATATATTAGAAATGTACTAAACGTTTATTAGGAAATGGCTTGAAATCCCGCTTTTTAATAAATCCTCATAATTATTTTTTTACCGACGTTAGGATCTCCCAATTGGCAATTGCTGAGCCCTCATCTGATGGCATTCGATCAACATGTAGAAGTTGACTAACGGTGCTGTTATTTTGTCCACAGACGACAATCAAGGTGTACGCCAAGTGCCTGCGCCCCGACATCGAGTACAAGACGCTGAGCGTGACCTTCCAGACCAGCAGTCGCGAGGTGGTGGCCATGCTGCTGGGCAAGTACCGCATGAAGCACCGCGACCCCCGCCTCTTCTACCTCACCATGGAGGTGGCCGTGAAGCGGGCGGGCGTGCGCACCATGCTCATGCTGGGCGAAGACGCGAGGCCGGCGGCGCTGCAGGCTTGCCACCCTAAAGGCTACTCCAAGTAAGTACTTTTTGCTACATTGATTTCCCCGGTGAACGAGACTCCTATACTTCTTGCGGTCTGACTCCTCCTTACTCCGATGTACGTTACGGACGCCTTGGTTTTTGAATGACCTCCAAGTAAGACTTATAATTGCCATGGGCAGATGTCTTATTTATAACTTCTTCCGTTAGGTATATTTGGTGAAAAAACGTGTTTTGTAACCTGAATTTTGTTTCATAATGTTCATAATGTAAAAATGTCAAAAAATTCTTAAATGGTTATCTTATTTATCACCCTGTATATATATATACAGGGTGTCCGGGGTGAAACTTCGGGGGGTGATTCCACGTATTTTAGAAGTAGAAAATGCAATCAACTTTTTCGAAATTCCAACGATTTAAGGTCGTTTTTAGGTAAATAAGTTGAATTGTATACATGGGAAAATAAATATTATTCTATGGACAAAGATATGTTATTATAGCCTTCTTGTAACTATATTTCATCCCGTTGAACATATTTTTTAATTTTTTCAAAAAGTGTTAAAAAACAGCATGCAATATCGGTGCATGCGAGTATCTGAGTGACTCAGTTATGATATTATTTTTGCAATTAAAAAGAATTTTCGACCGAGTTGTTCTAGCTGGTATGTTTAAGATGAATAGATTCAATAAATCAGGGCTGTCTATAATTACATTAATAATTTTAATATTCAGCAATTTTATTATTTTATTGTCAGTGTCACGAATATAGGACTCGCTTTTCAGACTGATCTCGAATCACAGAGAAAATGAAAATAGAACCAAGAATACCCGAAGTATGTAGCTAAAATGAGAAAAAAATAACTAGGAACACCGTTGTAAATCAACATAGGTTCACGACACCTCGATTTGAGTAGGTAAACAGAGAAGAAAAACAATCTCAAACTGTATCGCAAGGCAAAGGGCCTTTAAAATGTCGAGTGAGACAGGCCCCTTCCACATTGGTTGTATTCAATGCCCGAATTGGTATATTTTCTACTACGCTAAGCCAAGAAGAAAAAAAATGTTTTTCCCAAGGAGAAGTTCAATATTTTTTGTCTTTCACCATCGAACCACACACTAAGTTTTAATTGGTCACTTCATCCGTCAGCACCGTTGTTATCACGAGCTAACGCTTGTTCTATTCTAGGTTCTCCCTGATGACCCGACGCGGCGGGCTGGTCCGCATCTACGACTCCGCCCTGATGAGCAACTCGCAGTACAAGAGCCTGTTGATCAGTGACCGCACCACGGCTGACGAGCTCCTGGCACTTCTGCTGACCTGTTACAACTCCAGCGAGAAGGTGGAGCAGTTCTCGCTCTATGAGGTTAGTACCTACGGAAATAATTGTCTAATTTTGATTGAAATGTACATTATTGAACTGAATACGAACCGATCTTATTTTTCTTCTACACGTATTAGATATATTATCTTCTTCTATATAAAGGGCAATGTTCGTATTCAAAGTTTGTTCTTATTATTGCTACTGTTTGGCGAGTGGTTTTAATGATAGAAGAAGTCGGTGACGCTCGAGGAAGATATGTATGGAATGTATACAATATAATAGCAAAGCATTGCCTGCTCTGCTAGTTTTGTATAAAATTAAAGCTCGTAAATTTCTGTTCCCGCGAATCGTTGAGTTGAACATTGAAAAGCAGTTAAGTTTAGCATGCTTATGGTGTTGATTCTCGCAGCTTATATAACCTGGAATATTCTTACTATCTCTGTTATTTTTTACATAGTTGGGTAATTTCAAAGGGGTTAATTTGTTTGTTTTGCAAACTAAAATAACAACATAAACCAACGATTCTTTTCTGCACTTATTACGACGCATTTACATGGGAGTTTAACATCTCCAAGCCAATGACAACTACCGCGATAACAATAAATTGCAGTCATTGACGAACCTTTTTGAGGATGTCATTGACTGAAAAATGACGCAAGTAGCTTTTTGGTCTTCAATATTAAAAAGAATTTCTGCAAAGAATCATGAAAACGTGGACTTAATTGTGACTCTTATTATATTCGGGGTTTGCCGCTTTCGATCCTATTAAACTAGTAAGCACCTGTCAGTATCGGATGAAGTGGATATTTTTATGGAAGCTATTATTTTTATTGGTTCAGCTGTGACTGTGTTTGTTGTGCGTGCACCCCAGGCCCCAAGTCCCAGGCTACAGGCCCAGGGTGGCACTATGCCTTAATTACCGAAAACACCGACGCAAATGATCCGACTGAAGTGGGACATTATTTTTAGCGGCCCAAAGCAAACAGAAGTCAAGTGGCGCGCCGGGAGTTTTGTCAGTTTGACAACAAATAATAATAATCCTAACTCTTTACAAAAGGAAGCCGTTCTTCTTGCTCGAGTGTCATTTTCGACACTTGTATTAAGTTTTTGTTCAGAATTGAGAAATAACTTCATTTTTCTACATTCACACCTGCTTGCCATAAATATTTAGGAACTTCACGCCTTTTGACATTCGATTGCCGCCAAAACATATTCCAATTTTTTTGCCTCGCGTGTGTTTGACAGCATTTTTGTTCAAAACATTGAAATATTTTTTTACCATTAATACCCAAAACACATTCTACGCATTATTCAAAATGTTTTTTTTTTAATTGAGAATATTTTTTTCGATAGTTTTGTTTTTGTCAACGTCAAGTCCCTGTTATTGCTTAAAATTGACAGACATTTCCGAAAGATGGGCTATATCGTGATATTGAGAATCGGAGTTAAGAATAGACTATTCCAGTGGCATATTTGGCGTCCCAACTTATGATGGGGGAAGATTTGTAGGTTGTGGTAAGGAACAGTTGGTTTATTATATTTAGTAAGAATTTTAGTTAACTCTCCCTAGATCTAGATCACTTCTTGACTGAAAAGCAAATATGAAGCATCAAAAGTTGTCGAACATTGACTCGTTGGCGTCATGAAAATTTGCCAACGCAACAATATTCAGCTCTCTACGCTATTACCAGCATGATCTAAGGAGCTTTAAAATATACCAATATATATATATTAAAAAATATGCAAGATGCTTGTTTTTTTAATCATACTTTTCAATAACAACTCAATATGATAACAAAAGAAACAGGATGATTCCCCAGCTTCGTCCACATTCTTAAATAAAGCGTAGTGCGGGAGGCAAATGGTGGCTTGGCATCAACGAATGTCAGTGAACTACCAATAAATCACGCCCTTTCTGCGCATAGCAAAAGACGTGCGTCTGCGCACCTTCTTTTGCATGCTCTCTAGATGTAGTAACGAGTCCCAAATAATATAATTAGTTTCTTCCTTATTCTATGTAAAATTGCTTATCAAACTATCATCGGTAATGACTCAACGAACTCCATGTAGGAAGGTCTGTGGACAATACCGTCTTCACCATAAGGGCACACGGGGCCCGTGCCCAGGGCCCCCATTCTCAGGGGACCCCGAAGGACTGACAATTTCTCTCGCGAAACGCGATAATGCGGGCGGTGTGTGCGCATGCGCGCGGAAAAAAAATTGAATGCGATTTTGACCCTTCTGTGTACAGAAGAACAAGGTCAGAATCGCTTGCGCCAACATCATTGATGATATAGCCACTAGTTTCTTTGACCTGGCAACACCAGAAAATTTTTAAATAATTTATCTTTGGAATCGAAATTGCAAATTTGCCGCGATGCAAATCTGATGCGTGATACTTGACAAAAACATCGTAAAACTTATCAAATTAACGCAATTAATGTTGTTTTGGTACATATTTTATTGTTCTAGTTATGTGTTTCGGTCAATAAAATATATGATAGCTCAAAATTAATCCACAAAACATTCAATTTAAAATTCAAAGTGGTTCTTTGTTAGGGAAAGGGAAGGAAAGGGGGTCCCATCAGGTCCGACCCATGACAGGTTAAACTTTCAGTCTGATAGGAGTGAGTGGCGTTATTTTGTTTCGTTTGTTTTTTAAAATTGAGTAAGATAAACAGAAGTTTTGATTTGTTCGTACATTATTTAATTATTTATTTATTTTATTTTAGGGAAATCAACAGTTTATAATTATGTCGAAAAGAACATATTTAAGTGGTTCACAAAAAAGAAAAAAAGTTATAGCTCAAAAAGAAATAACGGAAAAACTTCCAAAGCTCACTTCGTTTTTTACGGTTGAAGAAACAAATAAGCAGAGGGATTATTCATTCTCATCACCGCAAGACAAAATTACCTCTGAATGTCACCAGGAAAAAGAGGTTACGTGTGACGAAAATGACAAACACACAAAATGCTGAACCATCGACTTCAAGCTACTGTGAATTAATAACTGCAAGCTTAGATAATGTTTCTGTGTCTTCTGACCCTGGTACTTACTGTGACGACATTTTACCGGAAGAAGTCCGTGATATTTGGATTCGAAAAGGGCCAGAGTTTTTCCAAAATAAAAATAGTGACTTCTCCGAAACTTCTACAAGTTTTCCAGATTCAAATGGTAAAACGAAAACTAGATACTTGACTAAAAATATTTTTATTCGTAAATTGACGAATAGTGAGTGTTTAGAAAGAAAATAGCTCCTTTATTCACCAGCAAAGAAATCTGTATACTGTTATTGCTGCCGTCTATTTAATACTGGTACTGGACATAATTTAAGTTCTCCCAATGGATATAAAGATTGGAAGCATATAAGTAACTTATTGATAGAGCATGAGAACAGTTTACAGCACAGGGAATTTATGATGAATTATTGTGCAAGAATGAAAACTACTGGACGAATTGATACTGAGTTGCTGTCCCAATATAATACAGAAATGAACTATTGGAAGAATGTTCTCAGGAGGATTGTTGCAGTAGTGAAATGTTTGGCTTCAAGAGGTCTTGCTTTTCGTGGTGATAATGAGACATTAAAATAATGGGAATTATTTGGGATGCTTAGAACTGATTAGTGAATTTGATCCTTTTCTTGCTAACCACATACAAATCTTCGGAAATCGTGGAAAAGGAAGTACATCATATTTATCGGCAAATATTTGTAATGAATTTATTAATTTAATGGGACAGCAAGTTTTGAAAACCATTGTCAAAGAACTTAAATCAGCAAAGTACTACTCTATTAGCGTAGATTCTACGCCAGATCTGTCCCGTGTTGACCAACTGACTTTCATAGTTAGATACGTAAAAGACGGACAGCCTATTGAGAGATTTTTGCAATTTTTGACTATGGATGAACATAATGCGCAATATATAGCAGATACCATTTTAAACTTTTTTGAAAGCCTTGATATTACAGAGCTACGACAATGCATCAAATATGTCTGGAAAGTACTCTGGTGTTCAGTCAAGAATAAAAGAAGTTTGCGAATTTGCGATTTACGTTCCATGTGCGGCACATTCGCTAAATTTAGTGGGTGTTCAGGCTGTTGAGTGTGTTACTGAAGCAGTGACATTCTTTCAATTTGTACAAAAATTGTTTTATTTTTTCTCGGCTTCGACAAAACGATGGAAAATTTTGACAGAGCATTTAGGTGCAAATAGAGTTTTGAAGTCTCTTTCAGAAACTAGATGGTCTGCACGCGCCAATGCTGTTGATGCTTTGCAAAATGGTCATTTAAATATTTCTGAAGCATTGTCTTCAATCGCAAGTGACATCAATCAACCAGGAGATACTAGAAAGGAAGCCCAAAGCCTAGCAAAAAAAATGGAAAAATTTGAGACTGCTCTTCTAACGGAAATATGGAATGATCTTTTGGGAGTTATGAATAAAACAAGTCTAAGTTTACAGAATAGCACTATGACCATGGATGTTGTAACGAAACTTTACGAATCTCTGATCAGTTATGTCAATACCGCACGCAATAATTTTGATCGGTACGAAACGGCTGCTAAAGAAAAAAATCCATATGCTGACTACAAAGATAAATTTGAAAGAACAAGATTTCGCAGCACACGCATCACTTTTTTTGAAGGATCATCAGAGACTGCACAGTTGAGAGGCAAGGAAAAGTTTCGTGTAGATACTTTCATTCCCATAATTGACACATTAAATATACATTTAAAAAAACGTTCGGCAGCATACCAAGAAATTGATAGTCGATTTAGTTTTCTTTGTCAGTTAACAATCGAATTTGGTGAGTTGACCAAAAAATGCAAAGAATTTGCAGAATTTTATCATGAAGACATTAATGGAGATGAGCTCAAAACAGAATGTTTTCATTTAAGCCAATATTAAAAAAAAACATAGCAAAGCAATCAGCGGATTTAAATATCTCAACCTTACATAACCTAATAAAATCAGATAAATTGGAAGAAACTTTTCCAAACGTAGAAATTGCTACAAGAATATTCCTTTGCCTAATGGTTTCCAATTGTAGTGGAGAGCGGTCATTTTCGCAGCTTAAGAGAATAAAAAATGAATTGCGAACAACAATGTTACAAGAACGTCTGAGTAATTTGTCAATTATGTGCATAGAAAGTGATATCCTTAAAAAAATTGACTTTGAGGATATAATAGAAGATTTTGCTCAACAGAAATCCCGAAAGAAACCGTTATCGTAATCGTAACCAAAAAACCAGCAGCATTCTAATTTCATTAATGACATATTATATTATACTGTATTTGATTACCTATAATAAATGGTCATACTTAGTAAAAAAAATGGTATTATAATTTGCTTTTTACTTTCCAAAAGGGCCCCAAATTCTTGTGTGCCCAAGGGCCCCAGCCTAGTTTAAGACGGCACTGTCTGTGGAAACTCGTCGTAGTACAAGCGGGAAGCGTATTTCCTTTTCTGTGTTCATTAGGAGCTCTTTCTAAGCTTGTGTTTAATTGAAGGCGCCCGTCCTTCAGTCATGCACAGGTTTGCAACACAAAATGCACCGCGCTCCGATTTGAACACGAGTTTAGGAAGAGAATTAGCGTAACAAACCCGTGCGTGATTCAAGGCAGTACTTGCCTCCTATTGAACACGGAAAAGGAAATAAGCAAGCGGGAAACTGGTGAATCTACATGACGTAGAAAACCCAAATAACTTATTTTTTAGATCTGAGCATTTTGATTTTTTTTTCTTTTTTTTCGGCAACTAAAGAGTTTGAAGGCTTTTGGAGCCAGTTCCCCAAATCAAAAAAGTTATCACAAAATCCGCCCCAAAAGTAATGTAAATTCACCAGTTTCCCGCTAGTACTAACTATGAGTTTCCGGACACCGTTCTACTTGTCGAAATCTGAAGTAGATACCTAGGTGTAAGTGTAAATTTCTTTATATTGTACATGAAAAAAAAACTAAAAATGTTGTCTGTTTCTTCCAGGTATGCGAGTCCCAAGAGTACCAGCGCAAGTTACACCCTGACGACCTGCCTCTGTTGGTGCAGCAGGCCTGGCAAGCCGGCGTCACCCTCTGCCACTTCCTCGTCAGAAGGAACCCGGACTACAGGCCGCTGCAGAGGAGGAAGCAGGTAAATTATTCACAATTTTGACCACCATGCTATCATTGACCAAAAAACTTTTTTTTCTCTCACATTTCTCCCAAGTTAACCAACATCCAGGGTCCGCTCTGTTGGGAACAAGGCTCAGATACCTGGGAAGAGACATTTTAGAACCAGAAAACATAGCCACATATCCAATGACAACCCTGGGGAACTTTATATAAGGGATCAGGAGGTTACTGTTAAAGGAATGATGTAAAATAGGAGATGGCCTACATACTCACGAGAACTTTACGTCAATCATCTGCTCTTAAAAAAATAATAAAAAAACATCCAGGGTAGGAACATGTAAATGTCCTAATATCTGCTATTCAATGACGTGTTGACTGTAATGAACGATCATGTCCTGCCTTGAATAGTTTTCAAATTTTAATAAACTTTAATGTTGTTGTTACAGATGCTGTGGTCTCATGAATTCCAACCATCATCCAAGCAGCTGCCGTTCTACCAGACCATGCAACAGACGGTCCAATCCTTCTCCAGCCTATCTCTCTCCTCCCCCCTGGTGGACAACAAAAAGTCTCACTCCGAAGATGTCCTGAACAACACCGACTCCAAGATCTACCAGCCAAGGAATAAGAGCATTGATAACATCCTCGAAGAAAACGGCGAGAAGTGGGGCAACTACGTCAACTTCAAATGCGAGAGTCTTAAACCGATGGTCACAGAAAAGTCCCACAGCTGTGACAGCGAGAAAAATGCTTTCTGCACGTGCAAGACCTGCGAGAACAACAATGTCAAGAATTTTGGTAATCCCAGCATGATCTCCAGCAAGAGTTGCCACCAGATTGGGTACTACAGCCCTGTTTACAAGTTTCCAAGTATTGCGAGTTATTGCCCTACCAATAGGCTATCCAGCAAGGGCTTCGATACAGCGAGTTTAAGCAGCATAGAGAGTGACGAGCTGGTCACCAGTACTCCTAATCCTTCTCCAATTGCAACAAGCTTTGAAGCAGCCGCCTTCGAACTTGCAGAGTCTAGAAAATCCCTCCCTCCTCCCCTTCCCGCCTCCTCCAGATTGCCGCCCCTCGCAGCACCAAGAAAAAAAATCAGTCATTCGCATGCAGACTACGAAAATTACTTTTATATTTAGACTAAGAATATTTTTTAACTGTAATAATTTATAACCAAAGTATTAATGTTTAGTAACCTCTGATTACTTTTTAAGATTTTGCCTGTACAAAGTTGTAAATAAGTTAATTCTTACTACGTATTTTTTAAAAATTTATAAAGCTTTATTATTAACTTGAAAAGAGCACACAATACAAATTCGAATAATCAAGTTACTAATATAGGAACTAGCGCAGACCCATGAAAATTCATGGGATACTCTGAATTATCGACAAATCAGTTCCAATTTTCAAAATGGAATATAATACTATTCTGTTAAAAATGTTTTATTGTAGGTAGGTACTATATCGCTTGTCTGAATTCACCGAACAATTGGTTCTAATTTTGAAAATGACACTTGAATTCAAAGCAAAGTTGAATTCATTAAACCAGATTTCAAACAGGACCAATACACAGACAACCGAAATTATTATGTTTGATTATTTTACTTAACCCATTGCGTACCAACACTGTCGCTCAATCGGGTGAACTGTAGAGGTAATTCTGTACCAACCTCGTCTTTCTGTCGGGTCTGAGAGTGTTACAGTTTAAATAAATATATACATTTGTTGATATGTTATGGGCGAATTTATACTTTGATTAAAATAAAGACCGAATCACAAACTTTGGGTTAGACCTAATACATATATGTACCTAATCCTACACAAATACATACCTACTCAATGGGTTAACTGGTACTATATTGTCTGTATTGTTGTAAAGTGAACTGACAAAGTTTTTGTAAAAGTTAACTGTCGAAATAATTTTTTAAAATTTCATAATGGAATCAAAGAAATCCTCTTATAAGTATTTGATCTATAAAACAACCGAACGGTTATATCTCATTCAAAATAATAATCATTTTATTAATATACCAAATGAATTGTAAATTTTTAAATTTTACTGTAGTATTGATTCTCATAGTTACCCTTTCCTTGTAAATAATAAATTATATAGTATAGCCTACCAAATAAAAATATCGGTGTTAAACATATTTTATAAGTAAATGTTAGAGAGCTATGTAACTAATAGATTTCTTGAAAAAACTTGGTGTTTCAGATTACCATATTTAATAAGTTATTTAATTATCTTGCATTTAGTATTTTAATGAAGTGAATGTAAATGTTTGATCTTGTAACAAGTGTGCTTTCTAAGTCATGTGCATTGAGAAGTTCTTTATTATTTATTTATGTAATATTTTATAAGTAAGAGTTGTTTTAAAAAGTCGGCAGCATGACTCAAAACAAGTCAAATCTTTTTTATGTTACTAATTTTATCAAATTTGATTATTATGTTTTATGCATTCCAAATAATGGCGCAGTTTTGATGAGCATTTTATTTTGAAAATCATTATTAAATAAATTGATTGAATTAAATGGTGAATGGGGTTAGAACATCCCAAGACAGGTACATCAGAAGAAGGTTATCTATCAATGTTACTTGTTTCAAAGGAAATAAACTCTCCAATTTTAATGTATGTAACAATTTTCTTTTGCTGAAATCATAAGCTATGTACACACGTATATACATGCTCGACGGTTTGGCTCGATCGAACATTTTGACTTGGAACAATGCTCGTTGTATATACCATAAAGGCGCTCATTCAAATTGTAAATTTCTGTTGAACATTGAGCTAGAGTTTACGGCCCCTTGATCGGGCGAAAAGGAACACAAGTTGAGAGATGTTCGAATGACCATAAAACCATCGAGCATGAACGAGCGTGGGTACATAGCTTTGGGAAATAAAGATGAATTTGCTTGTTAAGAATAACGCTAGTTCAAATATATTTTGGAACCAAGAGGTTACATGTCAATCAAACTAATTTGTATTTGAAAGAAAATTGACAGATCGTTTATCAAATTTTCCATCAAAGAATGATAAGTTATATATTATTAGACACGAAATTGAGTGTTTCTTTGTATTGTGTATTATGATAATGATATAACTTGTTGTGTGCAACATTTCCTCTTTTGTTCCAATGCCACTTTGTGTATTGTAAAACGTTGATGTCTTATGAATGTGAGTTATTGATGTCTTAAAAAATTTAATGGGTAGTTTGACGCTATGCTCTCTCTGCTATCTGAGGTGTTTTAAAGATTAAATAACATTCACCACCGAGTGAATTTTCATCAATATCCAATTTCTACTCTTGTATTTCTATCAACAAACCATTTTTCTTATATCGAAATACGATAAGTTTTTTTTTTACATGTTTCAAGATGTCTATCCAAAGATTAGAAGATAGTAGTTCCTATGAATGATCAACTTTGAAATATGTAATAAATTTAACCATTTTTTTCAAAATTAGTTGTGTTTTCTTTCAATGAGTAAATTCGCTGCAATTATTAAAATGTTCTCTGATAAAAAATAATAAATTATCATAGAGCTAGTTTAGACCAAAGATATATAATGTATGTAGAGTAAATTATTTAAATATAAACGTTATTAGTGTTCTGAGTTTAAAAAATATATATGTTACATGTCTTAAAAATAAATCCTAAATGAATTCTTTGTGTGGAAATATTTCTATAATAAATGTCTTGTGATCAAAAATAATACTGAATTTCATTCTTTTTTTCTCCACTATTTCTGTACATATTGGTTCTATACTCTTTATTCATATCTGTAAGTACACTTGTAATTTTTTATCTCGCAAGTGACTCACACATCATGAAAAAATTATCGATGTAAACAACATTACAATTTACATCGATAATTTTGTTTAAATCGATAAACATACTTATTGGTTTTATACTCTTTGTTCATATCTGAATGTGAGAATAGAACCATAATATTTGGCAGCCGTCAAACTTGTAAGTTTTTATCCCGTAAGTGACTTACACATCAAGGCAACATTATCGATGTAAACAAATAAGTTACTTAATTTATAAAGTGGTAAGTGGCATGATTTTTTTGACACGTCTATTCGTGACCAAGTAACCTTACAGCCTTCTTGCAGCTTATGAAATCAGTTAGATGAGTTGAGACGCTTAACAAAGGCAGGTTTTCATAGGATTTGGCAAGGTATTTCTGACCTCCTTTTCTTGTCTGCCACCAAACTTTTTAATACCGTAAAGAGAAGAGAAGAATTTGAAAGAAGCTGTAAAAATGAGATCCTTGAGGCGCATGTGTGGTAAAATCATGAATGATCATATGAGAAATATGGAGATTTGTAAAGAATGCAGGGCTGATGTAAGCGTAGTGACTAAGATTATGAAAGGTGCTCTTGGTTTATGCATGTAGAACGAATGAACGAAGAAATAATGTAAGTGGAATATATTACGCGAACAGTAGAAGAATTCGGGGACACCTGAGGAAGACATGGCACAATCAAGTGAACAATACTTGAGTCGGGCCATGTCAAGAGCTGGAATATCGAAGAGTATGATGTATGGGATGATGTGTGAATGTGAATGAACCAAGGAGTGCGTGCCAAGACCGAGTTGTTTGGCAGCCCGTCCTCTCTGCTTGCTCCTGGAGAAAACGGCATGATGGTTATAAAACATAGTTTTGAGATAAACGCAATATAAAGATTGGAATGCTCATATGCCCACCTGTATGCCCAACTCTCTTTATCAATTGTACGATACATTTCATTTCAATATTAAAAATACATTGCTATGATTGATAAAAAGTACTCTTTTATTTACAATTTGTTGCAACATTAGGTATTTAATCATAAATTCATTTAAGTAGTTGGAAATCTTATACAAAGTTCACAAATTTACAGTCCGAAACTGGCACAAGTCAGCAATATTATTCATCAAAACGATAAAAATCTTTTACTTAAAACCACGCTTTGACAGTGTTATTTTGTAACATTCAAATAAATATCTGGAAAAAAAACTTTAACATTATAAATTTTAATAACATCAGATGAACACACGATAATTTATTTATTATATTGAATTACGAAAATTTACATTTCTATTGAAAACCCAACAGGTGAAACAGATAGAATCAAATTGCTTTCACCAGTATAGTAATTTTCAAGGAAATATTTTAAATTTGCCATAATAAATATTAAACATATTGGTCATACAAAACCACAACCTCGTCCCCCACCATTATTGTGGCCGGGAGGTTGACTTCTTTCATTATCCAATTTAAGCATTAATTTATCAAAACCTCAAGTAGATATAATATAAAGGTAGGTACTCCATATAGCTACAATATTGGTTCTACATTTTTATAGAAATATTTATTATTTTGAAACTTGAGCAGAATTTTTATGTTTATCTAATAATACAAGGAGAGATTCGGACCATACTTTCGCATATGGGAATGTTTCCAGTAATAACAGCATGTCAAATAAATTACATGTTATATTTATCAAAAGTTAAAGCAAATTTCTTAAAAGTTCATCTGACTTGGTGCGACGGTAATTCAAAATTATCATTTGTGAATTGTTACTAAACTTCTAATATTATCTTGCAGGTTTCTGTTATTTGCCATTTAAATTATTTGTGTAAACTACGAGACTAGGCTTCCAAGGAAATTTGCAATACTACCTACTTTATATTATTTCAATTAAAGGAAACGAGTTGTTTAAATGGTGTGATAGCACAAACAACTTAATGAAGGATTGATATAAAAGCGTTGACAAAAGCCATCCCATAGTAAGCATCCTTATAGAAGAGATTCGCAATCTCTGGGGAGCTAGCCGCATCATTTTATACTTTCACAGAACAGCAATGAAGTACCCATGAGAATTTTATAGTTGTGCACAAGTGGACGAGGGTTATACAGTCATCAGCTGGTGTAGCTATTCGTGGAGCTGTCGCTCAGCTGTTTACCACTGGTTCGCGTTAATTAGCTGTAAAAATTAGACACCAGTCAAGAAACTGGTTGTGTGCCTTAAGCGCGTATAAGCGCTCTAGGTAGCCGTGCTCACAAGGCCGACCGTATAAAATTAGCGCGTTAACATGCTGTTTTATATGACGATTTGATTTGCCGGTTGGTACCTCCATACCCAATACCTTCCGACAAAGAAAGGGTTAAAGTCGAAAAATAAGAACAAAAACTGATAGCTAAATTATGTTATGGTATTAGGGATTATGTGAATATATTTGCTAGAGCTAAAAATCACATCTTGGAAATGGTTTATTTATTTAGAAAACCAAAATTTACAAAAATTAGTCTGCGGTGTGCACATATTTTAAACTACTTGGAGAAGGGATCTTTTAACATATAAATAATGCATAAAATTTTGATTGCGGCATTTCCATCACCCAAAATGGCATCCCCCTGTCAAAAATTCTTTCCGCGGGGCTGAAAAAAGCCTCAGAGTTGGGGTAGGTATGTACTATGTATACTAGTTGTGAAATGTATGGTAGTTGCAAAATTGGAATGACACCATTAAGGGACTGGGACACGGTCAAGCGGCTTGATCGCAAGCACATAGTTTATTGTCTATGGCACTTTGTGACAAGCATTTTGACCGTGTACCGAAGCTGGCTTGCAAGCATTGCGCAATAGTACGTGCTGGCGGCGGGGCTTGATGCGAATTTATATTTTTGTGGGAATAGACAAACGACAATAGACAAATAAATATCACGTATCATAAACAATGATATAAATTGAATAAAATTGTTATAAAATAGGTACTTAGTTATTGTTTTTGTGTTCAATTTGTAGAAATCCATCTAATTTAAAAATTCTGGAAGTATTTTAGTATTTTTTAATAATTATGACAGCGGTTTTCAAGGTCATTAATAATCAAACTGTAGAATAAATAATTTTCTGAATTTTCAATGGCGAAAACATATTTTTTGTATGAATACCGCACAAGATATTCATACAAAAAATAGCTGTAGCCTGTAATACACTTTGCAAATGCTCATGGGTAAAGCGGTACCTTAACTTGTACCATTCTTGACACCAAATTCGTTTCTTTTTATTATTTTATTCAAACATAAAGCTAACGTAAGAGCCAAGAACGCTTTGTCTTTGACAGATTCCATTTTGCCGCGAGTCACGAAATGACAGGAAGGCATAGAAGTACATATACATAGACCACCACGAAATCACAGGAAGGCGTGGCCATGCTTGACGGAGAGGCTTGATGCGGGCTGTCAAGCCGCTAAGCATAGACAATAATAGACAACAATAGACAACAATAGACAAAAAAACTACGTGCTTGCGATCAAGCCGCTTGACCGTGTCCCAGTCCCTTTAGATAAAAAAAATACCTCACACTAACATTAAAAATTGCAAAGTGGATGTTTATATAAATGTGAGTACGTAATAATATATTACTTGGTTTGTATTTCAGCTGGGACGTGTAATTAGCCTTAACCAAGGAAGGGCTTTCTCCCCTTTGAAAATAATATAAGTAATTTACGCACATGGCTATTTTTACCTCAAAGGATAATGATCATTGATTGCCTAAATGTATATAGAAAAATGCAATAACATGAAAGTAATGCCTTCCTGCAAATAGTAAGTCTCATAAATACACTTATTGTTGGCAGATCAATCTATATGAATCATGGGCAACTTTCACAATTAACCCGACGGTAACCAATTTACAAAGAAAATAGCAGGTTTTTGAAATTCAAGCAACAACAATAATTTTGAATTTAATTATTTGTCTAAAGGGACACTGCACTGCCATCTATTGCGCATTTCAGCAAGCACCAAACATTTTAGTGCTCTTCTAAATACATAGAGGCATTAAACAATTCTTGAGGTATGTAAAAAATATGATATGATTTATAATTAATTTGAGACGAAAATAAAAAATAAATGAATATTGTGGTGTTGAACCATTTCATTGTGACCCCTGGTAGGTAGTTAATGTGAACACATAGTTGCTTTTGAGATAATTTTACAAATTATTTTACCTGCAATGTTTTAAAAATAAACTCTCTCTCTTATTTAAAAACTTCATTCAGATAGAGAGAAATTTTCAGCAAGCCTGTTTTCCAAATGCTTGAAACAACATATATTGATACCAAATATTATTAGTATTTTTTATGCAGACACCACATTAGTATTTTTTGACATGAATGGCATTCTTACGACTATTGCGCCGCAGAAAACTGATTCTTGAACTTGAAATGTATTTTTGAGAACAAATCAATTTTAATATCTTAATACATAGAAGTATACATTTAAAAGCAAGCTTTGAGACTTCTCAATCTTTGTCAAAAAATTATACATAATTAAATTGTATAGTGAGGAATAATATGAAAATCGAAAACAAATTAAATTTCCTTAAAACTACATCAAATCAACAAAATGATGATTGTGAACTTCACATATAAATAAAGTAAGTTAATGTCACTTTTCACATAGTTAGCGGAAAGAATTTGAATAGTCACCTATCTCAACAATTATATTTTTTGTTACGTCTTATTTCATGACAATTTCCAATAAACATCACAGCACTTCTTAAAAGTCCCTGTTGGGGACATTAAAGTACCCATAGGTACGTAATATATTAGGTATTATATAGTTAGGTATATTCAAATACATTTAAAATATTTACAATATAAAAAATCTGCACAATGTTCACTCTACGTATGTAGCCCAACTTTCATCATTTTAATAATGTTTTATAAATTTTGTTAATGTTTGTTAGTTTTTCACAGTGGTAGCCAACAGTAGAAGTAGAAGTCATAAATTAATTATTTTTAATTTTAATCATAACTGATAAAAGTGTAATGTTGAAAGTAAGCAGGAACGCTTTCAACTCGCAAACAACACACAGAAAATATTTATCTAATAATAATATTTCTAGAGGAATTTGGGTGATTGGTTTATTATATATATGTTTATATAGAACAGTGTAACCAAAACTCTTTTCATATACAAAAGCTTTCAATATTCACAATAATATCAAATAATTCTTATGATGCATAAAACTACAAAGAAGATATTTATGATAATTCTACCGGATGATAGTCATATTATGGAGGCATAGGTTTTCCTATAAAAAAATGCATGCAAAACTTAGAAGCAATAAATTAAAACTATGTTTTTGCCCATTAACATAGATATTATCGACTACAAATTTCTTTATCTAATAAATCTAGTGTTTAATTATTGTTACTATATAAATCATTATTATGAGTTCTTTTGTTGTCTTTTGTCTATTTCCAAACAATTCTAAAATTAAAACCTAAAGACTAATCTATTGAGCAAAGTTGAAAAATAGTTTTTCATCTATTTGTTTGAATATTTGAAATGTTAAAACAAAATTCAGCTTCAACATAAAACTAAAATACACAAGTTAGTTATAAAAAAATCTACAATTTTTAAATACATAATACAGATTTATTACAAAAAAACAGGGTCAAAGTCTGCGAAAAAGAAATAGAGGTCACCTATGTATATATATTAGAAATAGATCTAAGATAAGGATACACTGGGCCCATGAACGCAACGACAACTTGACCGACTCGACGGAAAAAAAATTAAGTAAGAGCCGCCAAGAATCGGCAAAGCTACAGACTTAATAGAGGCCTACGTCCAAAGCTGGTTGCCAGAAGGTTTGTGAAGAACTACAACAACATAGTTGATTTATCAAGGAAATACCATCAATATGGTAGAAAAAAGAGAAAAAATCATTTCAATTAGATGTAAATAAAATATTGTATCAATTTGTCCCACCAACTATTAAACATTGTTCCATATAATCAAATCACATTCAATTTCTTAAAATGCAATAGGACGAAAGAGTTCATTCCCTGTATCCGGATTCTAGTATTGAATTTCAAATGCATGAAACACTTCATATCCAACATTATATATTATAATTTTCGTTAAGAAAAACCAAGAATAATTTGAGTAAAAGGTTTTTTAATAACTTAAGTAAAAGGTCTTTTCTTCAATTTGGGAATTGAACCCATGACTTCCCACAAATAACAAAAATTGAATACTTAGACCAGTACTTAGGCTATAAAATTTTAAAAGGTTTAATCTGCTAAGTCCGTTGTACGATTATCAATAATGATGCATACATATTTCAAAGCCTTTAATACTATTGGTAAAATGGACCATAATAATTATGTGGCAAATATTTATTTTTCATGCATAAGTAGTGGAATCCTGTGTATCATTTAAACAAAGTTTAGAGATATGAAAATAACATTCTTAGTAATAAAATTTAAAACAATCTTTCTAGATGTATGTATTTGGCACTTTGCTTTATTTCCATCGTTGCTCAAAAGAATAGTCTTCAGATTATGGACGCGTAAACGCATTTATAATTTCTTTTAAGTGTATTTGTCTCATTATATTATTTGTGTTTTTTAGTAATTTTAGAATAATATATATTTTTAAATGAGTTTGGGTATGTATGATTACTAAATTATCATAAATTTATAAAATATATTTATCGGTACAGATAATATTATTATGTATATACATTTTATAGGAATGCTCAGTAATAACAACATTTATCTATAAAATAAAGAAAGGATACATTTTCTTAATAGAATATTTGTTATAATTTTTATTAATTTGTTGTAAAGATTATCATTATCACGTTATCAGAAAATTTTTATTAATTTGTTGTAAAGATTATCTTTATCACGTTATCAGAAACTTTTTTTATACATTTTTAATGACGTTTACCGATAAATAAGTGTTTTTATAAATGATTAGAGGGTTCAATAAAACACAACATTCATAAGCGAATTGTTGAAGATTTGAGAACTTCAAGAAAAATTGATAAGTATGGATGAATGTACAATCAATGTACTTGTCAAGGGGCTTTCCTAGCTTTTATTAAATCATTTTCTCTCTTTGAACGCGTTGCACTGTGAAACTACACTCGGTTAACGACAACCACAAATTAGGAAAAGTAATATTGTTGCTCTACGTATTATTTATTATAAAGCAAGAAGTAGCGAGAAGTACATAAATATAAACCGATGGCCTAAAATAATAAAATTCAGATTAAATATAAATACCAAATTCGACTTAGTTCCTATAAAAAGTTCTAAAGATAATGTCACTTGTGAAATTTATTTAAAAAGGCTTCTATTATTAAATATTTGACAGTGACTTCAGCAGGGATTTCATCCGTCATAGTCTTTGATCACATTCAATTCACTGAAGATATTTAGAAGCGATCGTACCACACTTGTGGCTCCTCTTGGTACTATATGGCGTTCAGAGCTCTTCTTGAGGATCCATATTCGTCACCACTGCCGCCACGTCCGTATCGTTCTTCCGATCTTCCTTCTCTCGCCCCACTTCCCCCTTGTCCACTGGGTCTGTGATGATGTGTCATATTAGAGTGGTTAGGATGGTCCCGCCTGTCTCTGTCGTCATAATCTCGGTCGTATTCTTCTCGTGAGGTGGAGTGGTGGCTCTGTCTGTAGTGGTGTATGGGGGGCGGGTGTTGGTGGTGGTGTGAGTGGTGATACATCATGTCTCTCTCTGATCCATAGTCATCCTCATATGATCGCATTCTCTCCCTGTCCATTCTGTCTCTGTCTCGTTCCACTCTTGCCGAGCGCCCTCGGTGGTAGCCCGAGTGATGTGGGTGGTATGAAGGACCTGCGTATCATTTGCAATATATTAGAAACAATTAGCGTTAATAAAAGTTTAAAGTTTAATATAAAAAGAAAAAGTTATAATATTATCCTAGGAACTCATTAAAAAATAAAACAAAAACTAAAATACATTCAAAATTGAAATGTAAAAAGTAGGAACTCGCTGGCATGTTATATTTATATATTAGGTAACTTTTGTCATGCAATGTTGCCATGAATATTTATAAAATACTGGCATTATGCTCTCACTCATAAAATAATATATTTTCTGAAAGAAATCAATGCTCTAAATAGCATTCACTAAAACAAAACAGTCAAACAAACAAACAAACAAAAAAATCCATAAAAAAGCAATCAAGCTTAAAAAATATAAATATAAAGCGAAGGCCACTTACAAAGTCAGCAATAGAAAGAAGAGTAAAGTTAGAGAAAATGATAAGAAGGCCTATTTTCAGAGAGATGTTTGAATTTCAAGTTGTATGTTGTATGTGTAATAAAACCAAAATGAAAACAATAATAATTATCATATATTATGTATTGACAATTTCTTTATTCTTAATACCATGAGTAAAATGGTTGTGTTTTTAAGATTAAAATATAAGTGTAATTAAGAGAGGAGATTAAGAGAGAACTGTAGAAATATCTTCCCGGTGTTGCAAACTTTCCCTGGACAAGGAAGCACGACCTCGGCAGCAGGGTTGAGGGGCGGGCCCTTTGGAACTGTTAATAAACAACCAGAAATGCAAACAGTCCGTAAGATATATACTTTATGAAAAGTTTCAAATTGTCTAGTATTAAATAATGTTTATAACACGGATTTGATAGCTAGGATCTGTCGCTAACCAGGTGTCTGATATAAAAGACATCCACCTATATTTATTGCAAGTGAAAGTGTGTTTAGAAATATCTGATGGAAGCACCCGAGAACTCCACAGCTCAACAGTTGAACTGTCGAGTTGGAGAGTGTTCAAGAGAGAGAGACGTCATCTGGTTAAGTTATGTTCACAAGAACCCGGTCACAAAAAAAAAAAAAACTTTTTTTTTTTTTTTGTTTCTGTAATGGTCCTGCTTTGGTAACTAATGGTAACTTTGGTAACTAATTGGTATTTTTTTGCAAGCATTCTATTAAACATTTCAGAATAAGGTGGGTCAGATTGCATGGCGGCAATTAATATAAACATTTGACAGGACAATGATTATAAATACCTATATATAATTCAATAATTATAGCTATATTTTCCTCTGGAAAAAGGTATCTAAACAAATTTATCCTCCTTTTTAGCAACCCATTATACAAACTAAAATTGAATGTTCTCTCCAGCACATTTAAAAATAAATATTGGCGAAAATAAAATATGTTAGTTGTTAGAGAAAACAGTCATTAGTGATTAAACAGAGTAGTCAGTGAATTAGTACAGATAACTCAATTACAACATGAAAGGAAACCTGAGATATGTTGCAAACGTTCTTGGATACAAATAATAAATAAAGTGCTGTATTGGGAACTTCTTTCAACGTGCGTGGCCTTTGGCTTGGACTGAAAGTGAAATGAAACAATAATAATGCTATGGCGTACTGATGCAGATACATTTTGAAACATAAAGATACATTTTCAACAATACATGCAAACAATATTGACATTCGCGGCGTGGTAAGGACATACACAACAGTACATTTTAGGAAAGGAAACATTGGATCTATCTTATCACTTCCTTTTTTTTCTAATCGTAATAAAATTATCAAATCATCAAAATAAGATCATAACTTTTCGGTAGTTATAAAATATTAAATAAAATCGAAGATAAACTAGAAAATAACAGTAATACATATTTATTCAATATGAGATTATTGATGTTTTTAGTTTGGGGTATTGTTCAGTGTTGGAATTCCTCCTTGAGCTAACATTTCTGACGACAGCCTTGCAGCGTCGATCATCTTGCAATTCATCATCCCTTCAGTGAACATCTGCCCTGATGATAGACTACTCAAGGCTGTCCGAAACTTCGATTCAAGAAGGAAGAAGAACGAAGAACACAACTCAATATTTACCCCAAAAATTAAAAAAACGTTAGAAGATAGTTTACAAAAATATTTTAACTAGAAGTATTCAAATTGGTCAGCTATACAATTTGACAAATGTGGTAATGCCCTTATTTGAGCAAATTTCAATTCTCAATTTCAACAAGGCTATTGTTACAGTTGACCATATATTTTTTTATCAACTAACTTATAAGAAGTATGTAGATATATAATGTAGGTATGTCAGTTTACCTCTATCTCTTTCATGTTCATATCGATATGGATCATGATGTCCTGTGAGCATAAACAAGGATTTGGGTTCATAGACTTAGATGGAAGTACTTTAAATAGGAATTAATATAATAATACACATTAAATCGGGTACAGTGTTAGGTGGTTTACTGGGGAACATATCTGACAAGATGTGCATAAATATAAGTGAATATTGAAAAACACGTAGATAAAATTCTGTGATTTCTAAAGGGGAAAAAGGAGTATACGTACAATCTAAACTTCAAGGATTTTTAGTGCTTGCTCTGTGTTTACGGGGGTGACAGATATGCAGAATTTGTAAATCACATCAATTCAAATTAGCACACATTATTTTCAGTTGATTAAAATGAAATAAATAAAATTTAATGTATTAAATAATATAACAATCTTTTGGTGGGTACACAACATAGAGGAACTTTTCCCGAGTAGGAACTTTTGCTACAATCCTGCCGTTGAAAGCTATGTTGTAGCTTTTTCCTCTTTTCATAAATAAATAATAACTGTAAAGTAAAATAAGTTACAGCAGAGCTCTCAGCAGTATTTCTATTCCATCCCAACTCAATCTCAGATGGTGTTATGTACTTCCAAAAACCATGTTTAATTTTTTCAGATCTGCCAACATTGGAATAAAATTTTATTGAAATTACCATAGACAAATAATAATATGAATGAGAATGTTACCAGGATTAAAAATGTTTATCATATTGGGGAGTCTTTTTGGCTAGTAACTCACCGCGGAAAAAGTTGCTGCATTTGATTCTGATCCCATTCAAATCAAAATATTTTGATTATTACGGGTACCTACCGTATAAGAATAAAAGATTACTTTAATGTGTGCTTGAGAAATAAATTAAATATTATAAGAACATTGACATACCTGGGGTCTGATTGTTCCTATCGTGCATGTTAGCGGGGGTATTGGGGGTGGGGGGAGTGTTGGGTGAGGGCTGCGGGGAGGGGTTGGCGGGTATGGGGCGGGGCACTCCCCCCACGCTGCTGGTGGAGCCCGCTGGAGGGTGGGTGGCTCGCCAGTATGCCTGGAACATTATTTTAATTAATGAAAAGTGGGCAGTTTCACAGTTTTCATATAATATCACGGACAATGCGCTTAAGTATTAGATTTCAAACTGGGTAAGAGCATAATACTATGAAACCATAGATAATAAAAACAAGGAAGAAGATCCCCTGTTTTTGTTTCTAACTTTCATTGGCTCTGCCGATTTGATCCATGTAGATTGGTAATAGATCGGCGACAGTCAGCACGCTTCCATGCCACATCTCCCCTCATTTCTATTATCTATATTATTGACAATACGCTTTAAGTATGTGATGTATAACGTTAGATTTGAAACTGAAAAGTGCATAATTATTAAAGCTCGATTACGGAAATAATTGAGAAATTGAGGTTTGAGTGATTTAAAGATTCTATATTCTTTAAATAAGCTGAATTATGTATTATAGATTGTTGCCGTTACTAATACCATTTAATTAATTCTGACTTCTTTCTGACACAGCGGCCATGAGGTGACTTTTCACATAAATGGTGCTATACAAATCAGCCAAATTTTATTATTATTATTAATACTTTATTACATTACTACGCTGAAAATTGTTACTGACTGCCTCTTATATTATAACACTGTCTAAAGTATCAAGTACATAACATTGGCAGGACCAGGAAATTGTGTCACCGTGTTGTGTCAATATATCATAGGTCGGTACCTACTCTACTTTGAAGTATTTGTTTCATTGTAGCCGTGTGTCAACATATCTGGGTACATTATTTCCGAGTTTTTATGTCACTAGGCAAGAGTCAATATAACTAAGGTGTTATATTTCTGATATGTATCACTAAAGTGGACAGTTGATATATCCGACCCATTTCAAAGAATTTATATATCTAATGGTGGTAAGTATATTATTCGTGGTTACTTTGAGACAGTTAAACTTTAAGTACTTGTACAATATACGAGCCAGACCCTCATCTTATGCGGCAAAGAGAGTTTTTGAGATACATGTATTTGAGAATGCACGAAGAGTACCCGCGATTCATGCATCACGAAGATTTGCTTGCCGTAACGCGCTACCAAAGTCTCCACTCGAGGAGGAGTGGGGCCCTTGCAGTAACGGCGTACAAAATTCTTAATAATTTAATAGATAGCCCATACCTTCTGGAATGCTATAAGTTGTTCGTACCGAACAACTACAGCCAGGGACGGCACCATGATCTGCTATGTATCCCACGTGGCAGAACGGACATACTAACTCAGAATAGCATGACACGAGGTATGGCGCTATTAAACAACGCCTCCAAGACTATCGATATTTTTAATAGTAGCCTTGAAGAATTCAAGAGGCATGTCAATGATAACATAATAAATAGTCAATGATTATAGTACAGAAAACATTTAGCAGCATGAATCTTAATGTGTACATTGAGTTACATAAATATAGTCTTCATTTCTTGCGAAATCAGTGTAAAATATTGTTCCCGTACGGGAAGTACGAAGGGGGGTGTGGCGGCTGTCAATGCCGCCCGAATCCTTCCAACCGCAAACAAACTCAACGAAGGAAATCGCCGGTGGGTGACCGCTCACCGGGCACTTGGGTTACCGGCACGCCAACTTCAAGTGCTCTGTGAGTTTTTTAATATAAAAAAGTCAATTTAAATTACTACTGATTATGGTAAAACCCTATTTACCGAAGACAGGTTATACCATCGCTTTTTCTATCTTTTCCAGAACAATTTGTGCAGT
Organism: Hesperophylax magnus; assembly: GCA_026573805.1. Taxonomy (NCBI): domain Eukaryota; kingdom Metazoa; phylum Arthropoda; class Insecta; order Trichoptera; family Limnephilidae; genus Hesperophylax; species Hesperophylax magnus. The sequence continues at coordinate 13,974,682 of JAIUSX010000121.1, forward strand.
ATCTTAGCATTCATGTAGGCATTATGCAGTGCTTGTTGGAGACCGACTGAAGCTCGTGTTATCTCTAAGATGCCAATTTATTTATTTATTATTTTTATTTTTTTTATTTTATTTATTTAGTAAAAGATTATACATTTATATTCATTATTTAAGAAATGTTTTGACTGCCCAACTAGGAGGATTCCCGTTTTAGGACAGTCAATTGGCTCAATGTTGTTGGCCATGTTTGGAACGCTGGAGTTTTCTACATACAATTACTAAATAAAATATTAATACCTAATACCTCACAGATATGCAGGCTTTAAATAATTATCTATCCTTATAATTGATAGTTACTTGCAGTATTGATTTTGTTGTTAGTACCTACTTGTAAAGAATCACAACATACCTCTAAGTATTCTGCTATATGTTCACACGCGTCTTCCAGTTGGTTTTCATCCAAAATTACATCAAACATTTCTGGCGGGCATTGTGATAATTTTTCAGATGCCACCATTTGAACTGACAAATTTTTAGTTTGGCCCTTTCCTCTTGATTTAATTAATCTTTGTAAAACCTGAAAAGAGAAAATAAGTTAGTCCTGACCAACAATATATGACATATGTTGTAGTGGAACCTACATACATTATAACCCCTTCATCCCACGGGTCGGTAAGCAATCGACATAAACCAAATGCTGCAAGACCCTGCGTAAAAAGTTCTATATTGAACTGTGCTGCAGGCCGTTACTTTACTATAGTGAACTTAATTTTGTGCACAGGATCTTGCAGCTTTCGGTTTATGTCGTTGCTTACCGAGCCGTGGGACATCGGGCTAAGATTAGCAAATGGGAAGTTTATCGGTCTCTTATAAATTGAATTAAACAATGGTCTAATTATTAATCCCACCAGTCCTTGGAGAAACATAGAAGAAAGTTTAAATGAAAATAAAACATTGAATTAATCATTTGAAGAAGAAGATAACACTAATAAATCTAAATGAAACATTAAACCGAACTAGACGCAGAAAATAAAAAGGAAATGTTTGCAACTGGGAATCAAACCCTGGATCTCAGTCTTACCAGGAAAATGCCTCAAAACTCTTGGCCATTGTAATCTAATTGTTTTACGTTATTTTTGTCAATCTCATATTTTATATTCAGAATTAACAATATTCCCAAAATAAGTGTCCCATATAAATAAAAATCGGATATGTTTATCGTAGACACTATCTAGGTTACAACTAAATTCGTTCGAACTTTGTAATCATTCAAAAAAGATAGCAGTCAAAAATATGGTAAAAATTAGTTGAAGATAATAATATTGTTAATTCTGAATTTTGTGATATGATGCACTTTTACTGAGATAATACAGGCGGAGACCTCTAGCGGCAGAGTCGAAAAATAAGTAATTACAATCAAATGGATGGGTGGATGAAGCTTTACAGGGTCGAAGGCAGATGTCTCTGTGAGGTAGAGAGATGGACCAATCGTAGGCCTCGATTTAATCTCCCACCAATCAAGAGGGTCCAGAGGATGCGAGGCGGCAAGTGGGAGTGGTTTACCGAAGCAGACAAAGGAATGGACTTTGAACCGGGAGGGGCTACCTCGATTTATTACAGGAAAAAACGGGAACCTTGGTAGAGGGTAGTGCGATGACGTCATGGGTTTGGAATGCAAGGGTGTGGCGGAACGGGATCGTAAACCATCGACGAACGAGGGGGACGTGTTGCAAGAAAGGTAAGAGACATAACGCGAAACGAACTGGGGACTGAGAGAAATTGGTAGAATCCTACGTTAAGACATACCGGAAGTGGAAATCATTGGGGGAGAGGGCAGTTACACGCGTCAATTAAAAGAAAACAACAGAAATAAGGGAAAAACAGGCAAATTACGTAAGAAAAGTGAAAAAAAAAAGCAAACATTGAACTCCTATCGTAAGCATGACGTGGAGCCGCAAAGAAACAGCGTTGAGGTTACAGGAGAATGATGGCGCGAAGTTAGTTGCGAGAGGGATACCAAGGGAAAAAAGGTTGGCGATGTCAGACACTCGAAAGCGCTGATTTTGAAAAAAAATACGGACATGGTTTTGGGCCATTAGGACGCTAATAACGATCCAACGAGGTGATAAAATTAACCCGCGTCTTATGGAGACGAAAATACATTAAAATTAATGTATAAACAATTAGTGGGGAAATTATGAGAGAGTACGTTCGGGTTTGTTATGACAGGTGATTAAGGCCTCTGATCGATGCGAGATGAAGTAGGAGAAAAAGACAGGAGATGGGCGTTTGGAGGTACCACCCGAAGTTACACCCAAAATTACAGAGAGGGGTTGTAAGAATCCAGTAATAATTCTTGGGATAAAGTTGATCGAAGGAATAGGCAGGGTATCAAACCGATGCGGACTAGAACGTGGAATAAAAATATGAACGAGGTGATGTAAACTGGGACGTCTCAACTAAAACAAGTATCGATGGAAGCCTTAAATAGAAATAATCGGTGGGAAAAAAAAATGGAATAGCTATATTAGACCGTTTGTAAGGGAAGAGAACAAAATGTTAGAAGTAGGGGACGATCGTACGCGGGATGTTTAACATACACCGTTTGAATTGTCGGAAGTAATTGGTTTGGAAGAAAGAGGGGGAGACGGACGTGTACACCGTTTAAATTGTCGAAGGCAAAGTGAGGAAGATCAAAGCTAAGCTCGTGAAAGCGTTAAAAACAAAGCGTATCACATCATAAATGACGGCCATTAAATAAATTGTGCGGACACGATAGCATTTGAAATTAAATGGCCCGGAATTCACACTACAAAAGGGCAGCTCGCACTAGAGCGTAATATAGAAAACGCCGTATGGGAATACGGGACCGCTTCCCGGTCCGCGTCTGATCTTTCTGTCACATGAGACGAATGCTAGGGTGTTAACTTTCTTGAAATGATCAGAATGGCCTAATTAGCATGATGCGACTATGGACTAAATAGAAAAGAACATACGAGTCGATAAAGGTTAGAATAGCATGTATTTGACGTGATTAATGAGGAAACGGGACTATAAAAGGGCTGAATTTAGAAAAAACGAGAAGTCTTTTCGTGAATTTTTGAGAGAGCTGGAACTCGCCGGGGACCGTTCAAACACGTCGCGCTGATTGGTATTTATTTGTGGACTTAGGAAAATTCCATAGTCAAAGACATACAGTTAGATTCAGTGTTTGGAAAAATAATTAATATCGGACCTTAGAGGATTTTAGAATTTCAAAGAAATAGTTAAACACAGTATTTGGCGTAATAATAAATTAAGGTTGAAAAATTTAATTAATTTAAATTCAGTGAAAAAAAAAGAAGATTAGACACGACACTACGGTGTCGCGTTATAAACCGAGTTGTTAATACGAAGTGTTGGAAGAGGGGAAACGGCTATAATTCGAGATTAACGCGATCTTTCGTTGCGAGAAATTTAAGCTAGAAAAAAAATGATAACAACAATAATTAAAGATAAAATAATTAATATCGGATCCAGAGAATTTCGGACTTCGGAGAATTATTCAGATTCAGTGTTCACGTCAACTCACGAATTCAATCGAAAATGATAGAAATAATAATAATACTTTTAATACTGGTATGAAAAGGGAAAATTAAATCGCGTACTCCACTAACGTGCGATAAATAATAACCATACCTCGTTATAACAAATAGTACGAACATAGCTAAAGATAATCAGGGTGCGCGGTTAAGCTAGGCATTCACAATCTTATAGAGGAATTATTGATAGGTGGACGGAGACAAAAGAACAGGTTGTTTTGCCGTCGATTATCCCGGTGGATTAGAGGAGGGGGGGGCTCAGGTAAGTGATTTGCACAATTATAATAGATTTGCAGGCCAAGGATGGAGACTACTAATCCTGCAGTTATTTGGAAGGCGCCAGTTGGAACCGTAATTATGTTACGTATTATCAAATAACATATGTATGTGTGTATATTAATAAATGCATGAGTTGATAAAATAAATATCATTTATTCTATGACAAAACAATTATCAATTATTCCATGGATTAGGATCGTAATCGGAATTTGTCGTTAGGGTTCATTGTAGGTAAAGTACCTATGTTATCGGGGAGATAATTTAAATAAGGGTGTCGGCCGAGCACGTGTGTAACACGATAATACAAAGGAAGAGAAAAAATATTCATTTCAAACCGGCTTTAAAATAGACAGGGCATTGACTCGAGTTGTGCTGAGGGCAGGTTGATTTATTAGGGTCTGAAAGGGCAAACGGCCTTGAAGATTAACTGGGACACTAGGAACAGCTGAGACTGGAATGCGAGGTTGGTTTCGAAAAAAAAATACGGCGGCTGAATGATAGGCACCTTGGGTAATAAAGACTTGCTCCGAGGATACGTACATAGCTAAAGTCATTCAACGGGAGGATCCCAAAAATCAGACAGTGTCTGAGGAAATTGAAGTAATTTTGAGCAGCAATTGAAAGTCTACGAACATAGCTAAAGCCATTTAACGGGAGGATCCCAAAATCAGACAGTGCCTGAGGGATAATCGAAGCAAATTTTGAGCTGCAATTGGAAGTCTACGAACATAGCTAAATTCACTTAACGGGAGGATCCCAAGATCAGGTGGTGCCTGTGGGAAAATTTGAATAAGCAGGGTGGCAGCCAGGAGAAGGGGGAGACTGGGGACATGGCTAAAGGTCATATCTGAGTTGGTGATCTCTATAAATAAAATCATCAAACAAACAAAACCGTAATATATTATGTGTATCGTAATTATTAGCATTTATATTAGTATTTATGTATCAAGCGAACTGGTTGGAATTCACAACTCCTTCTCGGCGATGCTTGGTCTGGAATGTACTGTATAAATAGTACATTGCAGATTATAAAAACAAAACAAAGTAAATTTATATATATTTCTTGATATGTACTGTCTGCAGGGGGGATGTATGTGGTCTGGTAACTATCGGGATGATACACTACGGCTGCATACACGCCCTCTCAGAGGATGGGAAGCAGCCTAGGAAACTGCTCTCCACAAAGACCGCAAGTATATTTTTGCATATAGAACGAAACCGGTTCGTACTAAGTAGACGTAATTCTCGGAGGAGTTGGAATCTGGGAGCGTGAGACCCTGTTGAGATTTGGACGTAGTATGTGACGACCACAGGAATGGTCAACTAGGACACGGTGACTTAGGCACCAACTAGGAGATTGGGTCGAGTGATCATGCCAAACCCAGATCGATACGGATCATTTTCACGTCTTGAAGGAGGCAGGAGCCAGATTTTTGCTAGCAAAGTAATATTCCGAGTTCGTCATATATGCAATAACCGAATCGTACTAACACGCTTGAAATTAGTCCCATGTTATCCCATCTAGTAGGAGAGGTCGGAGATCCAGAGGTCCCGGAGGACAAATTATGATTGTAATGTACTAACAAATTATGTTTGACTTTCGTTTTGTGTATTAAGGTTTTATGACATGTCGGGAGGGCGGCTTAGGTGAGCTTCTAAGGAGATCAGATTAGAGAAGGTAGACAGTATGGAGAAAGCGGGGGTCTTAGGTATTTTGATCCAATTTCGATTCGTTAACTTTGAAATTAACAATTCTGACTTCATCCCTGTCCTAAAGAGAACTAGGGGTTACCAAACAAAGTAATTAAAAACCCGATACCATAAAGCAAAAAATCACACAACGTTTGGTGGGATTTAATTACAACTAAATACGAGGGAGTTACGTTGAAGGTCGTAACCGGCGTATTAATTAACTAAAGTACATTTGTCTTTATATAAATGTATATATATTACTTGAGAACCATGAGTAGCCTTCGTAGCTACCGAAGGGAGAAAGAGTTCTAGGGATATTTTAATGCCAGTGGCCTAAGGTCACTTAGGTATTACAAAAAAAAATTAAATTCAAAGGGTGAAAGGAACAACAGTCATTTCAATTTGAAATATGAGATAGACAAAAATGATAGTAAAAAAATTAGGTCGTATTGGGCGAGTGGATGTGTGAGGCCTTATCTCGGTAAGACAGAGATTCTGGGTTCGATTACCAGTTGCGACCGTTACCTTTTGATTTTCTGTCACTTGTTCGGTTTCATGATTCGTTTAAATTTTAAAGTATTATGTTCTTCTTCCACGATGATTGCTATTACGTTGATGGGTATAACCATAGACATATGAATATTAGTAGACCTGCCCTAAGTGATTAAAAGCGTATTATTCCCCACTCTCCATACCGGTTCCATTGGAGCCGGCTGGGCTCGCGTCTGGCCTCCCGTGAATTTCGAAAACGTGACGTCATCATTCTTGTGCGAACTATGGTCGAGGCATCATCGGTTCATTTTACGAAATAACACGGCAAATGGTGGCTTGCGCTATGAAAACTTGTAAAAATAGATGTGAAAAAGAGAATAAACCCAATTGTCGTATAACTTTCCATATGTAAGCATTATTTTAAGCATATTCACATCGTATAATATGGATCAGTTGTAGAAACATTTAATATCACATCGAGATATATCTGGACGAAAAATAAAAATTGGTCAACACCTCGACCTCCAACATTGGTCGAATGTAGCGATTCTCAAGTGTGCGCATCTTTGGTTACTGGGAAGTAAATTAAGAACATTTATAAAAGTGTCTTAACTAAATACGTAAACCAAATATTCGACTCTGAAAATGGAAGAATTTTTTTTTGCCGAATTTGGACTTCGCAAATTTGTTCATAACGTGGCGAGTAATTTGCGCTCCCATGTAAAAATGTCTATTCATTCAAAAACAGATCTTACTTTTAAGAACTAAATGGTGATATTATAATGCGAGATGCCTATATACTGTCAGATTGATTTATTGACGAATCACAGTTAGCTTTACCCTCCGCGTTCTTCAACGGTTGATTTTACCCCTCATCTTTAACTTCTAGTCTATTATATTCATATGTCTGTGGGTATAACAATAAAAAGTTATTAAAAAGTAACTCCCATAAAATTAAAATATAATGGTTTAATACAAATGTCTTACCTTTGGACTAGATATTTTGAGGTAAACTATGGTTGGTGCTAGTGATGTTTTGGCAAGTTGTGATGGATGGTTTATGGTATCACAATCTAAGACGACAAGTTGTAATGTCCTCGCTAATTCGAATATTCTCTCTATTTCAGCCTGAAACATCGTACGTACACAACATTATTTGATAAAATGGCTTCACAAGTGCCTCATGTTTGACCCCATCGAGACTACTAAAAATATATAATAAAAGCGCAGATCCGTATCCGATCACAGGATAATAATACTTGTAGGTTTTGTGCAGCTGAATGTTTAAACCCTTCTTTTCAGATAGAATATTAAAAATATAAATAAACCCAAGATTTATTCAGCAGTTTAAAAAAAAATTATAATTAAATTAAAAACAAATTTTGTAAAAACATACAAAAACACAAAAATTAAAAAAAAAAATTGCCCAGGCCGAGAATCCAACCCCTATCAACTGCTTCGCTATGAAGGCTGAAGGTTGAAGGCTGAAGGTTGAAGGCTGTGCTAAGCTGACCATTTTACACCACGAACTATTGTAAGAATGATGGCATAACTTCATTATATGATGTTTGTTTCACAGAATTTGAAGAATTCATCAAAAATTTCAATGTTAATATTCAAGTTCTATGAAAGTATTATTAAAGTTATTTTACTATCAAAGTACTGTGAAACAACAGGACCATGATGAAATAATAACAGAACTTGAATAGAACCTTCACATCACTTGAACTTGAACTTTTTTTATTATATAATGTATACTTTAAGTATATAATGAGTTATACTTAGAACTTCTTGGACTTTATCATAGCTTTACCTGTACTTCCGCTAAACATGTAGATCTAGAGTTGGACCTTTCCATGATGGCTCTTTTAGATGGATTATTTAAGAGTGATCGCTTGGCTAAAGAAATATCTGCCATCACTCTGGTTATTATAATTCTGAAAAGAAGCAAAGGATATTATTACGTTGAAAAGTAAATCAATACTGACTAGAAATGTCCCAAGTTATGATGACTACACAAAAGAAATGGTAACCGTCCTAATATGTACATATGAATTGACTGCGCAGGGTTTTTAAAGTGCCACCAGGTATTTTGAAACCACGCCCTTTCTACGTTATTACCTATGGCATAGAAAACGAGAGATTGAAGTTGTAGGAAGAATCCAGTATAAAATGGGTGGTTCATAAGTCAAGTAGACCAAGTCTAAAAACATTGTTTTTGAGATCACTACATGAAAGATGTGCGAAAAGTTTTAATGTGTTAATTGCAATAGTGAACCGAATTCTCAGTTGACTAGTTTCACCGTAGATGGAGGTGATTGTAGGGAGCGGTTACAACAATTGAATTTCCTTCAGTGCGACAACTGGAATGAAATCAAGAACCAAGTCCATAAAAAAAATATATATCAATATTAACAAAAAAGATTTAATTTTATCTGAAGATTGTTTTGCTAAAAGTAAGTGAATTAAATGTGCTCAATATAACAGCTTTCAGAATTGTGATTATACCTTTACAGAATTAGATACACTCAAATATGTTAAAATCTAATTTAACTAAAATCTAACCAGAATGGACCTAGTTCACTTGGCGTGTTATAGGCTCAAATCATGATATATATATAGTACTGGACGTTTTGAAATCATTGAATATCCCTGAACCCTGTATGATAGACAGTGGACAGTCTTGCCCAAATACAGCTAATTGTCTAATAAACTGATTGAGCCTTATTACCTGATTGCTACAGAAGACAAAAAAGCAGTGCAAATTTCAATAGCATTATAGATGTGTCCACTTAAAAGTTTTTAAAATTTTTATTTATTGATTAGCCCCCATGTTATACAAACAACAATAAATCGGTTTTCGATAAGATTTTGCCAACCCAGATGGTAAAAGTTTAACGTAGAATGAATAATACATACCTTCCCTCAAACCTATGCTTCAAAAAATCAAACAATGCCTTCTGCATCATATCTGTGACTTCATATCCCTTGAGGGAGGGTCCAACTAGTACCACTGGCCTCATGGACGGGACCACGTCATAGGGGGTGGCATTCTCCTGCTTCTTGAAGAACGGTTTCCGCTTCTCCTTGGTCGGGGGGGTGGTGAGGGTGGACTTTCCTATTCGAGCCCCTGCTACTGAGTCCGAGTCTTCACCTGAGACAGAAAAGTATCAAAATCATACAACTGGGAGGAATTGTGACAAAATTACCTATCTAAGAAGACATTCAATTGTGACAAATGTTACATATCTAAGAAGATATTCAATTTTCCAAATATATCTTTTGTAACAAGAATTTCAATATACAATTATTTGATCTTTTGTAATAAGAGTTTCTCTTTTCCAAATCTTTCTTTTATAATAAAAATAGAGTTATATAAAAAGTGATTCTAAACATTACCCAAATTAATGAAAATAAAAGATTTTCGTTTACAAATTGAGTGTTTCTTGTTCATACTGAAAAACTTATTTCATTTAATTGTGGGTAAATGTATACCTAAAGTATATACAGAAAATACACAATTCTTTTAAAATTACATAAAGGGATATCCATATTGATATTTCACTACATTTTCAGAGTTTTAATAATATTATGTTACATAGTTACCTACTTGAATGAAGTTTCTGATATCTTCATTATATTATAATATTTAATTCTTTGAGAGTGTTCATCTATTCTAAAAGGGCGTTTGCCTATATAGGGGGTAGGGGGAACCTATATAAAAAGAAAACATATCCACATAATAATTCAGTAAATAACCAATTATTTACTCATCAGCTGAATTTCCGTAATTTCTATACAGATAATATAGCAAGAGCCAATCATATTAATTTTGTAAAATAAAGCCAATTATTTTTCACAACAATTTTACAACAGATTTCAAAGGTAAATCCACTTTGACAATCAAGCAAATGCAACTTCACACTGTATAATATAAAACGGGCTTCCATCAATAAAATCACACTAAAAAGGATTTAGAAATACTAATTAACAATGAATTCAATTTTGAAAACCATATTTGCAGTTGAGAGGCGTGTTTCAAAACCAAGCAGGAGGGCTTGGTTATCATGGTAGGTATCAACAGTATATAAGACTGTTTGGGATGTTTTCACAAAAAACCAAATGCAACAATTTTAACACCTTGAAAGGTCCCTGTTAAACGCCGATTCTAGGCCTGTTTCAGGGTTTGAACAATTTTTGATCAGTGGAAAAACACAACTGTCATGTTACGCTTGTCAGCTGATCAAAAATTGATAGAAAACTGAAACGGAACAAGAATCGACCCTTAACGGGGACTTTTCAAACGTTAAAAATAGCACTGATTGATGTTAAAATGTTACATATGAATTTCTGCGAAACACCACAACCTGAGAGATCATAGCAATGCTACAAAACTCACAAAGCTTTTGCCCCCTTTCAGTGCGATCTTATTTTTGGAATGCCCCAAAGCCAATTAATTTCTTGTAGTGGTTCCATGCCAAATTTCTGAAACGGGATTGGGTAAAAATTTAATTATATACTAATGGTATTTTGTTTTTGTTTAGGGAGAAATACAGTCTTCTTGTAAAAATGCTTTTTCATGTTTTCTCTATGCTCACTTTATTTACGTCACGTAGAATTTACTATTTTATTTGCTATCCTAAAAGTTCCACACCAAGCACAAGGGTCACTCTGTTTTTGGTGAGGTAAAGTGACAAACTACGAAATTTGTTTTATATATCTACCTATTCCTTTCTGTACTTCTTACTAAAAATAAGTAAACATTTTATAACAAAATAACAAAAATATCAAAAAATCAACCCGTAAAAAACAAATAACGTTTTTTTACTATTATACAATTTCAAATATCTTGGGCCGGCTAGCAGCCAATTTTTTTTTGTTTTCCCGAGGATTGAACCTACCTCCCCAGGCACTGGCTCTTAAACTGCTATGAACTTTACAAAATGTCTTTTAAAACTAAAAGAAATAGTATAACTGAGGATTGAACCTTTCTCCTACAGGGACTGGAATCAACACCGCTAACACCTAAGCCCAATCCTAATTGGATAGTACCGACATTTAAATCGTATATTTATATTGCAGTAAATTTTTAAATATAATGTCATACAATTTCAGAAAAATGCTTGTGTGTATGAGTGCCTCCAAAACCTTATAGAATGGATTGTCATTGAAAACGAGTCTCTCTGCCGAGTTTCAGATCGATCGGATATCGAGAAGTGGATTAATTTCCACTTCGAAAATTCAATCAAAAATTATCCAAATAAAAATATTTCGTGGTATTCGATATATTAAGAAAAATATTCGATATCTTGCAATTTCGTCAGGAATAATTGACAAAATAAACCAGCATAAGCGGAATAGATACGCGTACGCACTTCACCAATAATTGAGCAAATACTAAATAAAATAAAATAAAATATGAGCTTAGGGTAAACAGGAAACAGAATTTCATGAAAGTGGGAGGTACTGTAGAAAAATACAATAATAATTACCTCAATTTGAAAAACAATCAGAATTTTGGCAATGTACTTACTGGGATATAAAATATAATATCATAGTTATATACACATGCTAATACAAATATATTACCATTTGCTGGGACCTTAAATAAAAACATTATAACATTAAGTTTATCAATTAATTATTCTACTTCATAGTAATAAAATCGGTACGGGCGAGGGCTGGGAAGGATGGGCGAGGCTCACGGGAAGTAAAGGAAAGGAACCAAGGATAATGTTTGAGATGTCAGTGATGATGAAGTGACTGAATATGGAAATGCATGAAATGGCCTGAAATTATATTCTAGATGGACGAAACACCGATTTCCAATCAATTTTTACCTTTACAGATCAAAATAGACAGAATCTCAGTTCAAAAACAATTATCCGGGATCTATTGGGTATTCTAAAGGTTCTAGTGAAATAAATCATAACATAAATAAAAACAGGGACGCTAAACTTGCTTGCAAAGGTAATAGAACGAAACACAAATTTAATATAGGTAGGTACATAAAGTGATAAAAGATTTGCAGCGAACTCATAATATTATATTGGCAGGCACACGACATAGACTGTTCATTCCACAACTCACATGGCTTATTAGTTTTACCACAAACATAATTATGAATTATTATTTCATTTACTCCGGAAAACAGCTTTCCAATTCAAACACCATTTCAAAATTTACTGTTTCCACGTGATACTTACCAACGAAAGTTTTTAGTAAACACTGGTATGTACGTGACATAAATTCATTAATATTTAACGGTTCATAAATAAAGCGTGGACTGACAATATGAGAATCACAGTTTGAATGGGAAGATCACTGCACATTAAAATATATAGACATTTACAGCGAATAACAAAACAACAGGCACTTCTAGCAACTCAAAAGCTACCCAATCAATGAACAATATAAACACAACACATTGCAGTCAAAAGTATGAGTTAGCATCATAGATATCGAAATTGATAGACTTGCCCTATCGTGAAATCTGGGTATCATTTCGACTAGCTGGAGACAAACCACGTGACCATATTTTTGGCACCAGAAGGGTTCGACAAAAAAAGTAAAGTTCGCTAAAGTAAGGCATTGGTTTGCATAGCTGTCCATTGTGGGACTTTTCTGCGCTTGATCGGAATGTTCGTAAAAAAGGTAAAAAAACCAAACCACCTTCAAATTGGGTTGGGTAGTGATGCTAAAAATGAGTGAGGTGGGTAAATTATAACACATTTGTAAAAGATGTCTAACTAAACAGCGTAACAAAATATTCAGTTTTGGGAAAAAGTCCGATGTTCAACCGATTTGTAGTTAAGTTTTTTAAACAGCAAGCAATTTGCGCGCCATTGTATAAAAGAACTAAGCAGATTTATTAAATTTTCGCTGACTATTACAGTGATATTACAATGCGAGTTACCTGTATACTGATGGGGATTAATTTACTGACAAATTACAGAAAGGGAGGCGGTCACGTTCCCTCTGGGCTTTGCGTAATTTGGTTTGTTCCTCTATCCCCGATTGGCTAGTTTATCAATTTGGATGTCTATGGTTAGCATGTTATAAACACTGACATTTTTTGTTTTTCTCGATTTTACCAACAAATTTAAAAAAAAAACAACGAAGTACACAATATCAAAGATCACTTTCAAAGTTTATTTTTTCCAAAAGCTTATAAAAAAATCGGTTTGATAAAAATAATATATTAATCATTGAGCTTTGTAAATCTTTTTAACGAAATTAATGAAATTGTGATGGAAAGTCAAATAAAAAATTAAGAAGCGTATGAGAATGAAAGAAAAATACAGCACAAGAAAAACGTTTAGACAAAACCATGATTCATTCACTGTGTTCGGTTATTTTCCTATTCGATTTGCCTCACGATTGAGTTAAAAGGATTTTAAAAATATTGAAGGGTCCATGTAGGTAAAATAAAACTAGACAAGACACACTTAAAAGTTTGAAAATTAATAAGTTCTCGAATAATGCAATATAAAAAAGCTATTTATTTTCATTACAAGATGAAAATCAAACGTTCGTTGATTGAGTTAATAAAAGTATGATAACTTAAAAACATATTTGCTATTATTATCTGTATAAATTTACTCCAGCAACCGAAGTAAACACAGTGGACGAATCATCCCTCATCCCACAATGAAATAACACGGTTGCAGGATTAACTAAAAATAATGTAAAATGGCCTCTCGAATATCCAAGTTTATTATTCAAAACGATAACAAAAAATTATAACGATATTCTTATACATAATATTGAAAACACGTAAAATAATGAACACGCACAGCTTATTATCAGAAAACGCAGGGATTTTTTTAACAATATTTTAGGCGTTCTGAATGAAGAATTTTTTTAGTACACTCATTTATTTTGGTTTAATGTAAAAATAACCCTTGGATAGCCGAAAGTCTGAGGCGAAACTAAATTTTGGTGGAATCGTAAATAGTTTTTTTTTCAATGTATTTTTATTTATTTTGCAGATGAACCGAATTAATTCAATCTGCTATTTTAATTTAAATAAATGCTCTGATGATTAAAGTGTATTTATTAATGTTAAAAAACGAAGCTACAATTCAATTTTTTAACAGATTTCCGATTCATTTTCCACTCCATAAATGATCATCGGGATACGATGGATTACCACAAGGAACATCTTTAGGGTCTCTCGTATTAATACTTAATAAACAAGGACGACGTAAATCATTGTCATTATAGCTGGACAAATTTTGAGAAGCATTTATTTAGATTTCAAGAATTTATTCAAAAAAATGTTGTATGATTGGAGACTGACATTGGAGATGACAGAAAGACATAAACCATTTACGACCCCACGGCATGAAGCAATATCCTTGTTTAACAATGTAGTGTTTGTTGGGCGTGGGGGGCTTCGGACGTACCGGGCGTGGGGGGGGTGCTACCTCTGCTGGCGTCCGGGCCTCCCGGCGCGCCCCCGGGCCCGAGGTTGCCCGAGGAGCTGCCCGCGCGGCCCGCGTACAGGCGCGTGGGGCGTGTCGCTTGCTGCTGCGCGCGCAGCTGCTCCAGCTTCACCGGGGAGGGAATGAAGCCCACCTCGCTGCCCTCCTTGACCAGCCGCCCGATCCACCAGTTGTTGTCGTACTTCTCCTGGAAAGTGCAAGCAATTATCAGCAATATCTTTTTCAGAAAAGCTCCATGTTGAACATAGAATTTGCAAATACCAGCAATATAAATATAGGAAATGCTTCAAGTTTATCAAAGTGCAAAGCTATAAATAATGAAGTAGTGCTGAATCTACCAGCTGTTGTTTTGCATTTCTGGAAATCGCAATTACCAGCAGTCTCAATGTGGGAAAAGTTACAACTTTAACATATGGTAAAGCTATCAACAAAGGACAAAGTATCAGATGAAAAAGAACTGGTTACTGTCTCGCTTTTACTGAAAAGTTTCAAAAACGTCAACACCATCACCGTCAAATATCAACGAGGGAAATACAATTTACAATATGAGACAATGTTTTACTGCAATAGTCGCAAAATGGATAGACCGCTGTAAGGTTTATGTCGTACGTACTACTCCTGGAATTAAATTTCATCAAGATAAATTCACTCCAAATTGAAGAAATCGTCCAATCGAGACATCAGACAGGGAAAGGCTTGAAGATAAAAAAGATGGAGTTAAAAGTATTAAAGGAGGCAAATATTATCTAGACCAAAGCTGCAAATAAGAAAGATCGAAAGAAAAGATATCATATTATTCGATGGTGCACAAAAACTCCATAAATCTAAAACAATATTTAGATGTGCAAAACTTTCGTGCAAATCTTTCGTGAAAGTTCGTATTTCCCTGCTATGCACAGGAAGCATCTGCTAGCTTTTCCACTGCACAGCCTAAGTTAAGTACCTTTATTAAGTGTTGTTATGTGTAAGTATGTACATATATGTACCTTTTCTTACCTTATTGTTTACTGCAGATTTCAATGTTAAATTATAAAATAGATTTTAAAAAGGAATTTTGAAATTTGGACGGTGCCGGAAAGTGACTACAATAATATATAGATTTGAACATGATATATTTGTTTTTCTGGAACTGAAATTGAACATCAGTAGTAGATAAAAATATGTTATATCACCAATTCTAAATTTGTCTGAATACTAGGAAAAGATCACAGCTCAAAGAAAACTAATTTACTGGAAAAGGAAACGAATTATTATTGCATGTTATTATGAAAAAAATATAAAAAATATTATGACGTTGGGGTGCAAAACGTAAACATCTTCGGGGCTACAATATTCCTAGATATTCCATGGTGGCTTCAGTTACATAAATATAAAGCCCGCAATGCGGTTGGCTACAGATGGAAAAAACAACGCCGATTCTTAGGCGACTTATTGGTAACTAGATACCTACATAATACAAGCGAAATCTAGACTGGAAACTTTTATTGGTATTCGCGAAATAGCAAAATGTTAAAACGATATACACTTGGATTCATTTTTCTAACTATATTTATGTATTCTTTTCACTTTGGTTTTAAACAACTGTTATGTTTAATGTAAATAGCGAAAAAGTGTCAAAAATTTAAAATGCAAAATAGAGTACTATTTTTTTCGGTACATGAACGTGTTATTTTTTTTAAATGACACCAATTTACTGTTTATTTTATTTATCTAATAGGGCTTTTACATATAATAATGTACATCATTATTTTTTTAGCTATACAGATTACATAAAAATCAGTGTTAGCAAAATATAGGTTACATAAAATATAAGAGTTTAAAAAGTATAGGTATGATAGAGTTCAAATAAGTGAGACAAAAATTAGAAAATCTGCCAAAATCCTCCAAATCAACGATCATGATAATAGGAAGGTATAAAATTAGTTGATAACAATAGTTTACAAAGTAGGTAGAAATATTTCGCACATACTCCGTTTAAAGTTTGCCAAGTTCAAATTTTTGTCAAATTCATTTATATTGTTTAAGTATTTGTTACCAAGACTCTGTAAACGTTGTATTTGAGAATGAAAACTATAGTTGGAATGAGATGTATGTATGTAAAATAAAGATATTAGCCTAGTTGTTCGTGTAGGTATGCGTAAATTTATTTAATTCAGGAGTTAACAACAATCGAAATTAGAGTTCAATAATAGAACCTTATATTCAAGTCTGTAGTGGTTGTTGGCTGTACCACTATTAGTATAAGGTTCTGTGATTATTCATGCCAATAATATTCCGAGATTGATTACTATGTTTAGTGTTAACCGAACACAAATATTATGGATACGTGGTTACTAGTTGCGAGCTGAGATGTGATAGGGAGATCAAACTAAAGCATGGGCTTTTATACAACTATAACACACCTGTCTCGCTCAACACTGACAGAGTCTAGCACTTGACTTTAATGTACCACGATGTTTTAAAATAGGCGATACAAATTTTAAAGTAGTTACACAGGATTTTTGTGGCACTTAAAATAATACAAAACTTCGCTATCCAATGTTATGTTATATGTTTTGTTTTTGTACGCACCTTGATATGCAGAAAGTCTCTGACATCAAAGGAGATGGCACTTCCGTGGACCGGCGAATCATCGTCCAAACCCCCATCGTAGGACACATTGGTCCTGACGGCAAAGGCTACGGGCTTCGTCTGCAAGGAAACCAAAACACCAGGTAACAAACAATCATCAAAGTCATCGATCAAGACACCAAGTGTCCACAGTGAACATCAACACACCTCCGAAAGATGCCATGAAGTTCTGATGACGATAGACACAAAGCACAGATATGTGTGGCAGGCTAGTCTGTTATGATAGTTAAATGTTGATTTTGTAAGGG
The DNA here is from genome assembly GCA_026573805.1 of Hesperophylax magnus. NCBI lineage: Eukaryota > Metazoa > Arthropoda > Insecta > Trichoptera > Limnephilidae > Hesperophylax > Hesperophylax magnus. The sequence continues at coordinate 13,992,031 of JAIUSX010000121.1, forward strand.
AGGGTGTTAGCTGTAAATGTAGATAATGCAACTACGTACTTATCTGAATCGTGTTTTTAAACAATCATAAAATAAATAATAGATGCAATGTCTATTAATACATTCAGTGAACTTTGAACAATAACATGCAAATGATTGATGATTTATGTTTTAAAATTATGATTTAACCTTTTTGTCATTAAACACCACGCTCCGTCTATATTGGTGGCGGACAAATTAAATAAAAATGGTAAACACTTTTAAGCCCGCCGCACTCGTCTTGAGGTAATTTATTGAAAACCAATTCGAAACATTGCAATCCAAAATTGCAATACAACATAACAATACAACATTTTTTTACAACATTTCATTACAATATTGTAATAGAACATTGAAATACGACAATGCAATATAAAATTATAATACAACATTGTAATACATCATCACAATACAATATTGCAATACAACGGTGTAATACAAGGTTGCAATACATCATTGCAGCAGCACCTCGAGGTGATTTTTCACAGAAAACGGCGCAATGGAAATTATTATTTTTATTGTTGGCCGAAATAATGGTAGTATCAAAGGCTCATTAATACATTTGTTTTAACAAATTTTCAAAAGTGGAAAGGGCAATTTAACCAAAGTTTGTACCTACATGTTTTAATATATATTTTTTGCTTTTCAATACTTTAGTACTTAAGTCAAATTTTTAGTTTACAGCAACACCAGATTACTAGAAGTCGGTTTTTTTCAGTGCAGAGATTGTGGGACTAACTACCATACATCGTCTTATACATACTCTTCTATTGTTGACATGGCTCTACTGACATGAAGTATCTGAAGTGCCATGTCTTCTTCGGGCGTCCCCGACTTCTGCTACCCTTCAAATTTGCGTCATATATTCTCCTTACACTCCTTTCTTAGCTCACTCGCTCTACATGCCCAAACCATCTAAGCGTCCCTTTCTTAATCATTACGCTTACATATGCCTTACATTTTTTGCGGATCTCCACATTCCTCACAAGATCATACTTGTTTTACCGACATACGTCTCAGGGATCTCATTTCTACAGCATTCAGCCTACAATTATTTATAATTTTATGAACTATTCCTACGTAAAATAAATGTGGTCTCGAAATGGAACTAATGGATTTTATACCGGAAATGTTAAAATGATTTTTTTAAATGTTTGTATCTTTATTTTACGCAAATATATTAAGTAAGCTGTTAAAAAATACTACCGAATTAAGCTTACATATTTAATTACTAAATCAGACATTGAATATGGAAATGGGATATAGAAAAATTAGCATTTTGATCTAAATAATTAATTAAAAATATATAAAGTTCGTAAGTTGTATTTAATTGACTACATAAAGTAAATTAATAAATAATATTTGTTTTTAAAGAATAAATTTTTCAATATTCCATAATACGTAACTATGAAAAAGTCAATATAAATTGTGGGACAACAACGCAATGTACAAACTTTGGCGAAAATGCTCGAAAAAGTTAACGTATTAAAATAAAATATTATATAAATATAACAGTACCAAATCAAGATTATATTCAAAAAGATGTACAAACAAAATATATTATGTTCAGCTAGATACTAAGAAGATATTCCTCAAAGACCTTATTGATGGATAGCGGATTTCCCAATAATTAATCTTTATTATTTGCGCGGCGGTCTAAATATTTACTTTTATTTTCTTTGACGATTGTTTAATCTCATTCTAAAAATGCGATACTAGTAGATAAATGAATAGGCAATTGTAACAAATATCTAAATAATTGTTTTGTTTAATATTAAATCTAACCAACTTACCATCTTTTTGGCCTTTCCATGCCGAGGTTGGCAGACCTGATAACAACCCTTAAACATTATATCAACCTCGTGGTACTCATTTTGCCCTCACAGGAATTTGGAAGGTTATCAGTTAATACATTTTAAAAATACTTGTGTTCATTTGTAAAAAAATAAACTATTTAAGTAATCAAGCTATCTAACTTACCATTTTTTTGGCCTTTCCGTGCCGTGGTTGGTAGACCTGACAACAACCCTTCTACTTAAAATCATTCTCATTATAATTTTAACCCCCGCAGGAAATTGGAAGGCTTTCAATGAACTAATTCATTTTTAAGAAACAAGCTGCAAAGCATCTGTGCGTGAAAGAAAGAACAATATAATGAGTCAAAAAACAATAAAATTGTTTTAGTAGTTAAAGATTCGTTCAATTAACTTTTATAGAACATAAGAGAAGCTCGTAGGATGGTGCAGATATGTTCGTCTTCAAATGCTGACATTGAAATGTGTAAATCCGACATTTTTATGTTAATACTGCTGTACCACGTGATGTAACATGAATGTGTGAAGAAGTAATACAAAATAGAAAACATCATATATTTAAAGGCTTTCAAATTGATTTACACATTAGCTCAATTCTCCTTGACATTATGGCTAAACTTTGAAATACTTTGCACGTTTAATAAGCGAATCACCACAAGAGTGCAAGGAGCTAGTTTTTAAAGATTATATTACCCAACTTGCTCTATAATATTAGACTCATTTCGCATTTCTTTTCGCTCACAGAAATTCAATAAAAGGTATTTATTGTTACCCTGAGTCATATTGCTAAAAGCGTCGACTCTAGGCCGAGGGTTGCGTGTTCAAATCCCTTTAAAGTGAACATAAAAAACTAACAGCTACGTCTTTTAATTATTTTTATGTAAGCACTTTGCTCAAGAGGGAAATAAACTCAATTCACTGGCGAAGCTCAAAACTGAAGTTGTTTTAAATAGCTGTATAGCGACTAGATCTAAATAGCAAGACATTTTATCTTATAACATTACCAGTGGCGAGACGTAAGTTTTTACGATGTACTTGATTTTCAAGGATAAAAATATTAATTACAGTAAAAATATATTTCAGAATAAGATTTAAATTGTGAAAAATTTTTGCTCTTTAAATAACACTCTTCCTGTTTTGTTCAAGAGAGTACCTGCAAATCGTAAAAAAAGTCACCGTCCGCCACTGGTGTTATTGCCAAGATCCTTAAAACGTTTATCTTACCCTCCTCTTTTCGTTCCACTATGCGACTTCCTCGAAATCTGGAGCGTAAAAAAACCCATGGTTTCCAGTAGTAGTAGCGGTAGCAGAGTGTATTTTACACTCTTGTGACTTGTTATAAAGATGTAATAGTTCGCAAACCTTGGCTTTCTCTAACTGTCCCAGCGCCTGCCTCTCCTTCTCCCTCCGCAGGGACTCCTTTTCCTCGTCTAGCGACAGGTCAGATGAGGGCTGCGAATAGTTGGAATCAGCCGAGCCCTAAAACACAGTAGGACACAAGTGAGTTGGGCTCTATGACACAGGAGGACACAAATAAGTGTTGGGCTCTATAACAACACAGGGGGGGTACAAGTCGGTTGGGTTCTATGACACAGTAATTATACAAGTAAGTTTGGCTCTATGACACAACAGAAGATATAAAAGTTTGAGCTCTATGACACAGCAACAAATCAATAAATACACAAATAAGTTGGGCTCTGAAGGGCATAATTCAGTTGCGTTCTATGACACTGTAAATATACAAGTAAGTTGGGCTCTATGACACATGATGACACAAATAAGTTGGGTTTTATGATACACAAATAAATTGGGCTTTTTTGGCATAATATGTCACAAGTAAGATTATTTTTATCACACAAGTGTCAGTTGGGCTTTTAGACACAGTAGTAACTATAAATGATAAATGCATACAGATATTAGGGTGAATGAAATAACAACGTAAAAGTTATAATTATATTCTGCTCTATATCACTACCAAAAGTACATTGAGCAACATTTGCTAATGAGCCATGACACGAAAGTATCTACAATAAATGGTTATGACACTATTGTAGGTACCTACAGAAGTAAGTTGGGCTGAGAGCAAACAAGTAGAGGAATATAGCAAAATATTTATACTATACTGAATCGAGACCTATGATATAACAGTAGAAGAGTTTCACTGAGAGTTTTGATGCAAAATACATAAGTTGGGCTCTATGTCATGTAAGTAAAAATCAAGATAGAGTTACGACATTGTCACGGTATTGGAGTAGGCAATCGGTGTGTTATACAACGCGGCACGGAAGTCTGTTTAATATTATTTTCCTGCTAAATACATGTTTGTCCATTAATTTCATAATCATGATTGCGATGTAACCATAACTATGTAAGTACACACAATGCCGTGCAATTAATCGAATGAGAAAAACCATATTATAACCCAACAAGGTAAGGAAAGATTATTATTCAGCAGATAGTATGTGAAACAAATTGGGCTCTATAAAAGTAAGTACAATTCAGAATAAATTTATGACAAGGTTATAATATTATTATAATGGTGGAGAAGTGCATTTGTCGGTTACAAGTGCAGTTACGAGAAGGGTTATCATTTATAATATCTTATTAAAATATAAGTCAGTTGAATTCTACGACACATAGACACGAATCACCATTGGATTAGTTCAGTGAAATCCAATGAAACAACGATAGAAATATAAACGTAGTTAAGATAATGTCGTATATTAATTTATATATGGAAGAAGCGCTTTATGGGGATGAGGAGAAAGATGATAACGCAAGATTTTTGAACAATAATAATGTATCACTGCTGAAGAATAACTGTAGCTCGAGCTACGTTTGATCTAATTTCCCTAATTTTGCAACCGATTTTTTAATTCATGACAGATTTTTTTTTATCAATCATCATAAATACTAACATCGGTTGCGTTCTGCGTAGCTGGTTAATTAACTGGTTCAATGAACTGAAATTGGCTTTGAATTTAAGTGTCATTTTAAAAATCGAACTGATTGTGTGAAGAATTCAAAGAAGCGGTAAAGTACCTATCTGTAATAAAATATTTTTATCAGAAAATTATTTTGGTCATTTTCAAAATTGGAACTAATTTCTCGAGAACTCAGACTATCCCGTGATTTTTCGCGGGTCTGATATAAAAGTGGAAAAAAATTGTAAAGGCTTGAATCAAAAAACGTTATAGGTTTGGAGGCTAATAAACCCAAATGTGATCTCGTCGTGGAAAAAATTGTTTTTCAATTCAATATTAAACAATGTACAATATCAATCTATAGATATCAAATCTAATAATTATGTAATACATACGAAGGGCATGTAATCATTTTATTGTAAGTAAGCTGAAGAGTCACTGTGATCCGGTATTTCAGTTGCTTTTTAAGCTCAGCTAGAGATATATTTACCTGTTAACTTGAACATAAATATCTCCCAAAGCCATTGAAATATACTGGCTTTATCTGGCTTATTACTACCACGGTCTGTTGCTAAACTAGACATAGCAAACAGCATTTTTCACCGTTTCACATTTCCATTACTTAATCCTACATTATTGATGTGTTAGCGGCTTAAAAATGCTTGGCACGAAGTTCAAATTAAATTGGTTCGCTACAAAATTGCATGTAGGGTAATTTGTGTCAACCGTGGGAGAAAATTATAGTGTAAAATATATGGAGAAACTTGGAACAACTCAGCTAACCGCACGATAGTTGCATTGCGGGAAAGGGTAGGTAAACTAATAATAAACCATTCTGTGGAAATGTACAAAAATTTAATGGGTAATTTCCACAGAGTCATTTTTTGGTAATTCATTGATCATCAATAGATTTGAGGCTGACGTATTATATTAAGGGGAACGATTGCGGCCCTTTAATACAAAACTTAAATTTGGATTTGAGTCCAAAATACTAAACAAAACTGAATTATTATTTTTTAATCAAAAGGCGTAGTAAAAATCTACTACAGATATGTGCTAATTTATTTTTTTTTCAAATTTCAAATATGGGCCGATCGAAATCGATATTTCCGATTTTAGAGGCAAGTTTGGCAATTATTTGTGAATTAGTGGTAATTATAAAAAAAACTTATCTTACCTATACGGTTTTCCAATAAGAGGTGTTATTTTGATATTCAATCGTAAAAGATCAATGGTTTCGTTGCTTGTGTGGCACGTAGCGCCGTCTTGTTGAAAGTAAACGCTGTCCAGATCAATACCATCCAATTCCGGCCATAAAAAATCATTAATCATCTCTCGATAGCGCAATCCATTCACGGTAACTGTTGCTCCGGCCTCATTTTCGAAAAAGTAAGGTCCAATGACTCCGCCGGACCATAAACCGCACCAAACAGTCACACGTTGAGGATAGAGAGGTTTTTCAACAATAACTCTTGGGATTTCCGAGCCACAGATGCGACAATTTTGCTTGTTGACGAAGCCACCGAGGTGGAAATGGGCCTCATCACTCAAGATGATTAGCATTTGATTCACTCAAGTGAATTTTAATAATTTCAATGTTGAAGCGTGTATCGTTCCATTTTTATTAATGGCGTAGTTTCTACTGTCAAATGTAAAAAAATTACAGCTTCAAAAGTAACATCTACCGAAATAGCGGGCTATTCAAAATAACACCTCTTATTGGAAAACCCTATACTATGTAACATAAAATTTAAAAAAAAATACATTTGATTGGCTTAAATTTGAATTACAAACCACCGATTTACGTTGGATCACAAATTTGTCAATTTAAATTAAAAATTCCGGGCCAAAAATACACTTTTTTTAGGACATTTTATTTTTTAATTTAATTTTCATTATATTTACATAGAAAGTTCTTATGTCACAAAAAGTTGCCGAATTCGAATTATTTTGTGGCCTATATTTTTTAATTTGAAACACAAATAAATAGTTTTTCAAGAATTTTGGCCTCAAATCGAAATTTAAGTATTGTATGAAGAATGCCGCGCAGTCGTTCCTCTTAAAAAACAGACCGTGTTAAAAAAACCCTTCATGTGTTAAAGATAAACAATGGCGTGCAGTTTTATGGTGATTATGTAAATGTTAATAAAAATATGTGAACAAACGTGGATTGTGTACACACTCGTATATAGCGTGACACGTAGCAGGTGACAAGTAATATGCGAAATCTAATTAACATTCAGCAAGGATAATTTGACAGGCTCAAATAAGAGAATAAATGCGGATAAATTCCAGAAAATTCACAAAATATTTGCGCTGTTCATTAATATTTTATTTGGGGTAGTTATAGATAATATTATTTTAATTCAAAAGTTAAGCGATAAAAAGTAATAGGCTCTTAATTTTATTATTAAGACCTTTTAAAGTTTATTAAATTAAACATTGTAAATTTGCGTACCTACATAAAACTTAATTTGCACATGTACCAGCCGGTTTCTCCGTAAAGGTTGTTTCATGAGGATTTAAAGAGGATTTAAGCCCCCGAATACCCAATTTCTACTGATTTATGACAAGTATTCTCGTTCACTCTGTAAGTTTTTAAATTCAGAAAAACTCATTTTTGGGAAAATCATTACTCTTACGGGCACAAATGCAAGACTTGGGTTCGAACTTTGATAGCCATTTTCTTTGACTCAATGGCGGAATTGTACTTATAATTGTAGTCCAAAGTGTATCTTATCTCTAGCCAACGAAACCGGTTGGCATGTTGTCACAAATTAAAGTAAATTTCAGTGTACACAAAGCTACCGTATTTCAATTAAATAATATTGTTAAATTGTAGTTTTTTTAAAACATTCATTATTCTCGGAAAGCAGAATGGTATGTGAAGTTTTATTTTTTTAATTAACAGTTTTATTAGAGATAAAATAAAATATCTTACCAAAGCCTTATATTTGGTCATATGTTAACACTGCCAGTATTGAAGGAAAGAGGTGCATGCAAATATTGGAAACAAGAAAACATACAGTGTTAAACACAACAACATTCAGTGTTAAACACAACAACATACAGTGTTAAACACAACAACAATACAATGCACAATATCAACAGCATCCATTTTGAAAAAATCAAAAATACATTCAAGTACAAAAATAATAATGGGTCGTGCTGAGGGTTATGTAATTTTTGATTTAAAAATCATCGCACTTTAATAGCTGAGTAATAAAAAACAATTACGATAAGTTATTATGTTTGTAAGTGTAATGTTCTTTTTTTCAATAACAAAACTGAAAGAAAAATAAAATAATTTTGGAAGAGTTCCAGATGTTTAATTTTATGTACCTATTTTATTTAGAATACTCTGTAGTGCATTTTGTATTTAAAAAAAAAACTAAGAAAGTAATGCGTTTTCAAGCATAAACGTATCGCAAGCAAAAATAGACAATAACAGGAACAATATGCAGGCAAATACAGATACTTTGTCATAGAGGTTTAAGAAATAATGTTCATAACAAATACATAAGTAAAGTGTTTAGTGTACTAAAAATGTTCATAATACATTTTGTGAAAGGGTTTGTGTCAAGGGTTTATAATTTCGTAATCTCCAAATCCTTTATAAGAAATCCAAAATACGCGCGAAAAATTCATACGCGGACTTCAATTTATTGTATGCTTCTACTACGTCGATCTCCGCATATACAATACAAAATAACTCTGACACGTATATACATAATACATAAATATATGCTAGTACCTAGTAGTGACTTAAGATCCGCACTGGTGCAAATACAATAAAAAGTATTTTAAATGCAGACGCACAGTAAACAAAAGTAATGATCATAATTAAACCGTGGATTCCTTTAAATTTTCGGAAATTTTGTTTTCTTTGAATTACTTCATATACTGAAGGCAATACACAAGACCGCTTATAAAACTCCTCTACCGGAATATCTTAAAAATACGTTCGCTGAAAGAAAATCTTAAACTTTTTTTAACCCCACGATGAGCAATGTGGCCTGGCCAGACCATTTTGATTTTAAAATTAAAATTAAATGAAAAGTGATTTCTTTTTTTTCGTTGACTTTTTGGCAAGCGGTTTCAATAAACTATATAACTGCGAGCTGCGTCGAATGGTGCTATTGTCGATGATTTTGCGTTTAGTTGGTAGAATAAAAACTTCAAGTCAAAATCTTCAAGGACTATACCACATGGCCTGAACAGGACATCGCATATGACATCAAGGTCTGGTGGGTCTGTGAATTGGATACAAACTACCCGCTCAGAGGTCAAATTTTCACCGGAAAAAAGGTGCAGAAGTGGAGTTGGATTAAACTGACAAGTATCGCTATACCGGCGGAACAGTATAGTTCGATAACTTTTTTTACGTCACTCGACTGCCAGAATTCTGATGGAAAAGGCCATAGTTGGTATTGTTGGCGCAAACAGGGTGATTTCCTGGGTATTTGCACACCTGCCTTTATCTAAAACTAGTTTGATAGCCCACATCTATTATATGGCCTGGCCAGGCCACATTGCCCATCCAAAAGGGTAAAAGTACATCTAGGATTAAATAATATTTTTTACTGAAGGTCTGAAAGGGATGTTAAGTTTAATTACAAATTAACACAAGTGAAATTTTTTTATTCGAAATGCTTTCGAATGTCACAAAACTCAAGTACTATTCGTAATACAAAGATTTTTGGCACATGACTGCCTCTTAATGCCAGCGAAATTTTTGCAAAAGACTCAACTAATGGGGCTTGGCTGATGTCTCTTAAACTAATGAAATGTTTACAACCGTTCATAAGCACTTGATGGAATGGAATAATTGATGAAAGTGATTCACAAGATAAATTATACAAAACAAAGTTCTTGCAAAAGCTGGCTACCAACCAAATTGAAATTTTTGGGTGATTAAGATTTGGTCACTGGAGTATTTACTATGATAATTTCTTTGATTTTTTGATGGAATACGGCGTTTTATTATTATTTGAAATTTGAAGGTTATACCCATCAATTTAATATATTATTGAAGTAGAATATGATATTAACAAATCTTAAAGAAACGCGAAACAGAACAAGACACAAGACAAAAAATAACGATAACTTCAAAAGTTATAAAAATTGAATATTCATTTAGGCTTTTAGTAAAAGTCAATAGTCCCACATATATAAAATTCGGATGTGTTTATCCGAGACACTATCTAGGTAATGTACCAATTCCTTAGAACTTTGTAATTATTCAAAAAGATGGCTGCTAAAAATCTAGGAAATATTAGTTACAAAATAATATTGTTAATTCTGAATTTGAAATATAAGATCGACAAATATGACGTAACTTTTTATTTTCTGGGTCTTTTTCTGTTTCATGTTTCGTTTAGATTTGTTAATATTATCTTCTTAATCAATTTTATTATTATAGTTGAAAATACGAGAATACCAGATAACGTGATGGTATATACAGGGTTTTCCAATAAGAGGTGTTATTTTAATATTCAATCGTAAAAGATCAATGGTTTCGTTGCTTGTGTGGCACGTAGCGCCGTCTTGTTGAAAGTAAACGTTGTCCAAATCAATACCATCCAATTCCGGCCATAAAAAATCATTAATCATCTCTCGATAGCGATCCATTCACCGTAACTGTTGCTCCAGCCTCATTTTCGAAAAAGTAAGGTTCAATGACTTCGCCGGACCATAAACCGCACCAAACAGTCACACGTTGAGGATAGAGAGGCTTTTCAAGAATAACTCTTGGGTTTTCCGAGCCCCAGATGCGACAATTTTGCTTGTTGACGAAGCCGCCGAGGTGGAAATGGGCCTCATCACTCAAGATGATTTGCATTTGATTCACTCAAGTCAATCTTAATAATTTCAATGCCTTGTTGAAGCGTGTATTGTTCCATTTTTATTAATGGCGTAGTTTTTACTTGTCAAATGTTAAAAAATGACAGCTTTAAAAGTAACATCTACCGAAATAGCGGGCTATTCAAAATAACACCTCTTATTGGAAAACCCTTAACTTGACATTCGTTTAGGTAATACCTAATACTTGACGGTGGTATATATCGTATTAAAAAATATATTTAATATGTACATAAAAGGCTTCTAAACATTTAACAATCAATTTATTAACCACCCCCTCGTGAATTTAGCCCCCCCTGAGACCAGCTAGAGAAGCCAATTATTGTTTCACAATTTTTCAGCATAAATTGTCGTCGAGTTACCAAGCCTTCATTAGAAAAATCCCCATTCTCAAAATCGCCAGTGGCGTAATTTGGTATCGCTTTACATGGCGACAAAACACATTATGATTTCCCTCGGGGTTGCCCCTCTAAACACTAAATATTGCATGCAACCAACCCGCTTGGCTCGGAAAGTTATAGGCCAAAGAAACAATAGATTATAAAAATGTGGATGAGTCATTATAATGAATTGTTGTCACGTGGAATAAATGACGATCGAAATATGTTGCGTATTCTACAAGCAATAGAATGCGAGATGAAATGACAAAAACAAAATTATCAATCAAAACCGTCAGATGAGGAGTAGGTTGTCGAATATTAATTACATCAATTACATTTAATTGCACATTTAAAAAAATCGGGCCAATTTTCGTCGGTGGCATGTATTTCTTCTCGGGAGAATTTTTCAATTTATATAGGTGTTTCAGGCTAATAATTATTGTTTACAAATAATTTGTTATCCTTTGTGCTGTACACAAAAAAACCTTGCCTCTTAAACATTAGTTTATCATTAAAAAGATGATATTATTTAAATTCTCCATATTCGTCGTAGAAAAACGTATGACAACTAAGCAAAATGTATGTGTACACATCATAGACATCAAAATTGATGGACTTCCCTCAACATGACATGGACGGGTATCATTTCGAGCTGTGTACCGTGAAAACAGTAATGCTAATTTATTAAAAATCTCTTCAAATTATTGGTTATCCGGTTAAAACCGGGATTGGAGGCATTTGACGAATGAGTTACACATCGATTGAGAAACACAAGCAAAATAAATTTACCGGAGTAGAAGACACTCTCGACATTGGCCTGGTCAAAGATCACCATTCAGAATCGAAATGTCACTTGAATGAATTTGATCAGATCTGAATAGTCAGGTAATTTCCCACCTTCCTCTTTTCCAGCTTCTTCCCCTCCCCACTACCTTCAGCCTCACAACATAACAAACTAATTGGGGATACCATAATTCCACTGGCTCCATGCTGTTGGGAGTAGTAGGGATTCTTGTGCATTATTCAAACTCATAAAGTTTTGTGACATATCCTCTACAGTTATTTTCCGAATGAAATAACCCATGGAATAATAAAGTCTGGCGACAGAGTATCGCGAAACTTCACTTTCCCATTGTTTCAGGGTAATTAACTTTGCATGTCCATTTTGTAAAACGTAATTCAGCCACATACCCCGGCACGTCACTGGAATTGTTACGTCCGACTTAATTGGAGGCACTTTATTTAATTTAATAACAAGAACTGACGAAACATAGCATCAAGCTATCGTATTATTGTTCTGTTTATAATTTATTTATTCAATCATTTATTTTGCTGAAATATCTACAATTTTAACTTTTTTGATTTAAGCATTGTAAAAATTAATGCACCTTTATATTAATGTTGACGATGGGGAATATTTACCTTTTTCCAATGGGTTTATGTACAGTATAGTACAGTGGAAGATACTCTCACTATCGCCCTGGTGTAAGACCACCAATCACTTAGAATTGAAATGTTGCTTGAAATGGCTTTAGCCTTGTTTGATGACCAGATCTAAATAGTCAGGTAATTTCCCACCTTCCTCTTCCGCATCTCTTCCTTCCCCCCACTAAATTCATCCTCTCAACATATTCCTCTCAACATATTCCAATTGGGGATTAAGTACACGGAGAAAAATGAGTATGGCCAATTTATTAAAAATCTCTTTAAATTTTTGGTAATCCGGTAATCCGGTAATCCGGGGATTGAAGGCCGTTATCTGAAAAACTTTTAGTAAATTCCTAATATACTGGAACACGTATTCAAGTAAATGCATTTGCTTTGACGTATATTGACGAAATGCGAAAATATTAGGATGTTTATGAACACGTGTTCGGACATCGTGATAATATATTCGTATTTTACTAAAAGTTTACGAGGAAACCTATTAATTCATTCGTTAAGGGTCTGCCATACCGTTTTTAACCGGATTACAAATATATTGAAGAGATTCTTAATAAATTAGAAATACTCATTTTTCTGCGTGTGCTAAATAAGTTTCGCATTTGAAAAAAAAAGAATGTAAGGTTAGATTTTCTGGCGTATGTAATTCAAGTAAGAGTAATTTTCTCCACGGGTAAATTCTAATTCTGGTAGTGTAATATTTTTCCATGAAATTCACGCCTGTATAATTTCGTCAAGTAACCCTGAATCTTCATGTATTGAATAAATTATACGCTCTCTGTTAATTATATAAGTATTGCGTTTGATGGGTGTTGTTTCAGATGATAAAGTAATTCAGCCATCAATGTTTAAAGAGGTGGATGGAACTTGTGGACTGGTCCATCTAGTAATAAATGGAATTGTTCTACGTGGTGGAGAGGGGTGCAAGGTAAAAACACTTCAATGTTAAACCTTTTATGTAACGTTTATGTACATTCATTCCGTTATATTATTCTAACTTAAATTAAATTAGCTGACAAATCGTAAATGCCTGAAAATGGCATATTATGGCGCGCGGGTGGACAATTCGAATAATCAAGTAACCCCAAGGCTAAATACATAAATAAATTATAATGTGTGGTTTCTACGCAAAATTGTAGCAAGCAAAAAATTTTCATATTCAAGAGATTCTTGGAAATATATAAAGAGCTAGTTCCTCACTATCGATAATCTACATTGTTCATAGATTGTCAAACGGCATCCGATGTATTTTTATCAAGAATTCTTTGTTAAAAATAAACGTTAGATTTTTGGTTTTGAGGGCGATTATAAAAAACAAGAGCACGCAATATCCACAAAAGCTTTTAGTTTTTAGACACGTTTCTAGTTTTTGGAGACGTATTTGCAGTTCTTAAGATTATAAACTACCTCCAGCTGGTTCTGCGAGTACTTCCTGTCGAGAGAAGGCTTTAAATGGAAAGAGCATGGGCTTTTACGCTGAAACTGGAACGAGCTTCGCGGAAACTTTAAAACTTGGCAAATATAAATAGGTAAATGGCCTGCAGTCTGCAGGCCAGTCGTCGTAAAATAGAAAGTTTAAGACTTTTGCGCAATTTAGTGCCATAAATGGCATCTTTCGAGATCTAGAACAAATCCAAATTGTTAAGAAAACGCTGTAAAAACTGCAACTTTATGATGTTTTGTTGCGAAAAGCAGAAGTATGGTGACCTAGATGTTCTTCATTATGTTGTTAACAACTTGGGTCACGCAGTGCTGTATTCGTCACGAAATATCATAAGCCGTTGAGTCATGTGACAGATGTTAGAATAAAACTCTTCTATCTTATTTGCTGTTACGGTCAGACATATAATATAAACAGTTTTAAAAAGAGAGAACAGCAAGCTTTTTCTTTGCATTTTATAGATTAACATAATATACGAGTAACATTCAAAATGTTTTAATTGAATGACAAGCGGGAATATTTCTAAATAAATCTCTAATCAGATATTGTAATTAACTTATATATTGTCTAGACCGAAGAGGTTAACTAACTAATTCACAAATCGTCAGGGATAGGTAGAGGGGCTAGACTGCCACACAGATCTGTTTTGGCTAACTTTCCTTGCCTCATTCACAAAGCAATTAATCTTTACTACGAATCGGTTTAATTATGAATACCCAAAAATGTGCTTTGGATAAATTGAAGCTTTTCCTTTCGTTTCGTTTGGGTGGAATTAAAGTAAAATTATTAATCAATATAGCGTAAAATACTAAAAAACTGTAGCGATTTTTGGCATATTATGCCAAGTTTGCAAAAAGGTTTTCAGCGATTGCTCGTCATAATGTGTCATATTTATAGAACCGAAAAGTATGGGATGGACGGCGAAATCTTTGTGGATTCCGCTATTATTAATTTCATATGTTTCCATATTAATATATTGAGGAATGGTACTAATTAAATAATGTGGTAAATGTATATATATGATACCAAGCGCTCGAAATATCAAATAAAAAAGAATAATATAATTGGAAATGTATTTTGAAAATAATACCATTTAATGGCTAAGATATGACTATTATATATAAAGACTATTTTTTAATAAAATTATTCAAAAATAAACAAAACCACTTTTGTACTAAAATTGACCGCTTCCAGACACCGTTTGCCAGGCGATTTTCATGCCTACTACCTATATTTTTGATAATATAAGGCACACTAAGATAATCAAATTTCTGGATTGTGTATTCCGACCCAAGAATTAGGTTCATTTGATCGTGCCATGTCTTCCTCAGACAGAATTACAGATAATAATACTCATACCTAATTATTTTTTTTTTTTAAATAAACAATGATTCTCTCTGGCGCGGCGTAATAAAAAATCAAACTGCAACAAAGATATTTCGATGACTCAGTGTTTACATGATTATATTAGAAGTAAGTTTTTTGCACCAATTTATCTGGATTCACACTCAATTTAACCTGAATGTACACAATTTGACGTGTTTACAGATGTATTTAAGTTTATTATCAAAAATCTTCAAATCCAAATACAGATCAGGAGAATTAATGATGGGCATCCGATTCAACGTATTCATTAATTTAAGTTATCATTATTTTTTTTTAAATATTTACTGAGTAAAATGAATAATTAATGGTAAAGAGATAAAATAATTCTTATTTTTTTACCATTGTTTTTCTAGATTTTTTCTCGTTTCGAAGGAATTATCTTCATAATACGTGTTATTAACCTTTTGTCACCAGAGCCAGGGATGCTCTTTATAAGACAAACAGATGATATTGACCACCAAGCGATATTTAAAAAAAAAAACATTGACTTGATTTATTCGAAAATGTAAGCTTAAACCCAAAAGCGTTTTACTACAAAATCGACAGATAAATGTGATGTTAATTCACCAGTTTCCGTTTGTACCATGAATTTCCGAACACCGTGCGTATGTTCATATATGCTCCCGACTGCCTGGTGCAAGTGGTACTACGGCATCCCCAATTGGGGTACATCGTGAGACAAAATGGAGTTGACCTTCTCAATTGGTAGAAGATGTACGAAGAAGACATGAAGGAGGAAGTTTGGAAAGAACCTGGATATTCAAATCTGGTCACTAAATACGGCTAAAGCCATTTCGAGGTGATTTACGAATCACGAATACAAATAATCGAATCATTATTATTATTATAAGCAAGATTTCCATTCCTGTTCTTTCAGCGTTTTTCTTTCACCAGGGCAATAGTGCCAATATTTATCACTCTGAAACGTGCTGAAAATCTACTATATTATATATATTTTTAAATGGATTATTATTATATGAAATAAATTAAATTCTGTCGTTCTTATGCTATAAATGTGAGCGCCTAGTCTTAATATTTGATAAGTATTTAAAAAATGTTCATGCTTTTATGGGAAGTGCTCCTTAATTTTCTAAAAGCATTCTTACGCGTTCCTAAACAACATTATGTAACGAGTTTAATATAAGGATATAAATATATTCAACAGAGGCACAGTTTTTCTGTGCTAAGGGCTGGTATTTCAGTGTCAGGAATATTATAGGTGAGCTAAGTACATAATGATTTTAATAGAGGAACGTGTTTCTATATAAAACCTATCTGTTATCACGAGTTTTCAAAACATCAACAATCCCCGTTTACTTTTACGCGGGCTTAATTTACAAGTAAAATACAAAGTCTCCATACCACTCAGCTTAGTGCCATATATCGTAGTAACCTAATTGTAAATAATATAAAAGACATTGTTCAATCTTATCTGATTGTCGAAATCTGCAGTTATGTATCGTAAACGGAACTTCATTATTTTTAGAATTTCTAGGTAAAGCTTTGAAATATAGATGGAATTTTAACAATTCATCAATTTTCAAAGTTGATTTTCAAGTTCTGTGAAGGTTCTAATAAAGTTCTGTTATTATTACAGTTTTTTGAAGTAACTGGCTAATGATGATATAATAAAAAAGCTCGAATAAAACCTTCACTGAACTTGAAGATCAGCTTTAAAATTTGATGAATTGTCAAAATTCCGTCGATATTTCAAAGTTTTAACTAGAAATTCTATCGATAAAAATCTATACAATTTTCACTATACCTAAAATCTTGAAGTACCGTACCTTTGAAACAAGACTAAGATGGCTCTATATCTATCTTTAAGAGTTATTGCGTCTGAAATTATTACCTTATTTATTTGGAAATTATTTACGTGCAATTGCCTCACCCGGCATCGATTTTGAAGAAATTTTCACGTCACAACGAAATAATTTAACCAAAAAAAAATTTACATATAAAATAAGAAATTTTATAGTCAATTGCTATATACATGCACTACAAAATTAAAGGAAGTTAGTATTTTTCCGTTGCCTGTAACATGCTGTGTTCGCCCGGTTCGTGCATGCGTTGGGTATATTTGACCTACATAAAACATGAACATATTTGTTTTGCACCCCGCTGAAGGATGTCACACATGTTTACTACCCGAGTAGATTGAAAATATTCAGGAAGACCAATTTTTGCCCAAATAAGTAAAACATTAAAGACGGGTGGTTTCACAGAATTTGAACAATTCATCAAACTTCAATGATGATTTTCAAGTTCAAATTCGGTGAAACAACCTGTCCTAAATTGAAGAGCATGTTTCATTAAAAAATAATTATTTTGTTATATCTTTTGTCTTCAAGTAGTTTGGAAAAATTCAAGTAACTTCGTTTCATATTCTAACACTAATAAAAATATTGCTAATTTATTTAGGATGGGTTGTTTCATAGAATTTTAACAATTTATCAAATTTCTACGTTTATTTTTGGGTTCTGTGAAAGTCCTGTTCAAGTTCTGGTTTTATAGCACTATAGTTACTTGACAGAAATCAAGTAATAGCAGAACTTTAAAATTAACTATTAAATTTGAAGAATTGTTCAAATTCTCTGAAACAATCCGTCGTAAGAATCTCTTCGAAATTATTCGCAATCTGTTTAAAAACGGTATTGAAGGCCCTTAACGAATTAATTGACAGGTTTCCTGATAAACTTTTAGTAAAATATCCATGTATTATCACGATGTCGGAACTTGTTCGTAAAAATCATAACATATTCGCATTTCGCATAAAATATTTTCAAGACAAACGAAGGTGCATGAATACGCGATCCGATATTATTATGAATTTACTAAAAGTTTATCAGTAAGCGGCCTGTAATCCCGTTTTTAACCGGATTACCAATAATTTGAAGAGTGTAGTGTGCATAATCAACAATAGCGTAACCTTTACCCATTAGACGTGTTTGCAAGATAACAATAGACACAGCGTTTTAAGAAAGTGTAGGAACTATAATTTATTTATTATTTTTGGCAGGAAATTTACAGTGCTTTGAAAAGACTACGAAAAAGAAACAAATAATACGTTTGTTTAGCATTTGTTTTTTTCAATTGACCTACTTAATCGTCTTCTAAAACATTTCGTATTATTTAAATATGTTTTATTCTTAGATGCATAGTTTATTATTGCATAGGCGAAAAATAATGAAGTTTATTTGTGAACTGCATATTTACTAACTAAATGCTAGTCATAATATGTTAAAGGAGCTAAGGAGGTAAAGGGAATCCCCATCTATGTCCATACTAAATAAATCACATACACTGATACGTTTCATTAATAATATAATAAAGTTTTAGACATGGTTCTAATAAATAGTAATTATTTATCAGTTAAGAAAAACATAATATAATTGAATCATTTTATAAAATATACATACTATAAGGATGAAAATAGGTACACAGATATTTTATATAGTTTCTAATTCACTTTTTTTAACTAGTACTAAAACCTGGCCTTTTGTTGTAACATGTTTGTGTTTTTTAAATTCGTTTTGTTGTAATTTCTTCTAAAGCCTTTCTGACCTATATCAACTCTAACTTGGAATTACCTTAAATTGGGAGCTTTTTTAAATTTATATTTTTACAGCTATGGTTCAATCTTTTCCGATCTGATCTAACAGAAGAATGGAGTATTCAGAAGGCAGTAGTTTGAATATGCAATTGTTTTGTTTGACCTGTTTTCCACAGGTGACAATTATAACATCTAGGGTTGAAGCGTTTCTGAACTGTGTTACTTATTATAACCCTGGTTAAAAGAGCTGTTTCCAAACTCCTGAAGAATTTACCCTAGCAGAAAAAAAGTCTGCCTGGATATGGATATTGTCTGTTTGACCTGCCTCACAATACAAAACATCTCAGGCTGAAGCGTTTCTGACCTGTGTGAATATTCGCTAGAAGAAGAAAGGTAGATTAGAAGGCAGGCTATTTAAATACGGAATTGTTCTTTTAGCCTGATTTACAGCACTTATAACATCTCAGGCTGAAGTGTTTCTGACCTGTGTGAATATCCTGCAGAATAAAGGTACCCATCAGAAGAATGATAGATCAGAAGGCGGGCTGTTTAAATATGGAATTGTTCTTTTTGACCTGCTTTACAACACTTATAAGAATTCAGGATGAAGTGTTTCTGACCTGTATGAATATCCTGCAGAATATCTATAAGAAGAAAGATAGATGTGAAGGCAGGCCGTTTAAATATGGAATTGTTCTTAACACTTATAACATCTCAAGCTGAAGCGTTTAAGACCTGTATGAATATCCTGCAGAATATAGGTACCCATCAGAAGAAAGATAGATCAGAAGGCGGGCCGTTTAAATATGGAATTGTTCTTTTTGACCTGCTTTACAACACCTATAAGAATTCAGGATGAAGTGTTTCTGACCTGTATGAATATCCTGCAGAATATCTATAAGAAGAAAGATAGATGTGAAGGCAGGCCGTTTAAATATGGAATTGTTCTTAACACTTATAACATCTCAAGCTGAAGCGTTTAAGACCTGTGTGAATATCCTGCAGAATATAGGTACCCATCAGAAGAAAGATAGATCAGAAGGCGGGCCGTTTAAATATGGAATTGTTCTTTTTGACCTGCTTTACAACACTTATAACATCTCAGGCTGAAGCGTTTCTGACCTGTGTGAATAGCTTGTTATAACCCTGGCTGAAGGAGTTGTATCCAATCATGTTCCGACATGGTCCCGTGCGCTCGGTGCTGGTGCGCACCATCAGCGGCCGGCTCTGGTCCGACGTGGTGTTCTGTTGAGAAGACACTGCGTCTGGCCTGCAGGCCGCCTTCTCCTCCCTGTCCCTTTCCCCTTCCACTGGACCCGGTGACCTCTTTCTGAGGACTTCTATCTTGTTCAAATGCCTCGCTATTTCACTTGTTTTCGTTCTCTTTTGTTCTGCTAATCAGTTTTTCTTTTCAAGTTCCTTCGTTATAAGATAGTGTCCCCTTTTTTCAGGTTTGATGCGCATTCCTTTTTCCCGTATCTTTCGAGGGTAAGCTAAATAGGAAGCTCTTCTAGTGATCGTCTTAATCGAAACCTTTATTTGCTTTGAATTTAAAATTTTAAAGGTTTCTACTGAGTCAAGCTTATAAATTCTTACATGATACTTGTTATTTAAATTTTAGAATATTATTGGCAGGAGAGCTTTATAATTTATGAACTGAACACACAAAGTGGGAAATTGTATAGAATGACAAATCTGTGATTATTTTTATAATAAAGTTTGATCCCAATGCAACATCAGCAGTTGTAGAGCTTATTATTTATTATGGTAATGGACTGAAGCAATTATTGATGCTTTGCAATGAACGGTTTCTGCATTCGATGTAATAAATTGGTTGCTTTGCTAATACAGTAAAAAGATTCGCTGCATTGATGTTATTTTTTTTACTGTGTTTAATTTAGCGTTCTCCTCGGTAAACCGTATTGTTACGTTTAATGGATTAATAACTATATTAGCTATCTAAGTTGTATTCTTTAACACAATGTTGATGTAAACACTTGAATGGTGAGCAGCAATGGCGTTATATGTTCGCTACACTTTAACCTTATTTGTTCGCTTTTGGGGTGTTTACCCTCCTTCAAGGAGACTAGCACCATCGGGCAGCCAGTCGTCCAGCGGGCGCACATGGGGGCAGAGCGATACTACCAGTTGGCGACCAACAATAGAATAATTCACTTATCGGATGATTCTCCACGGAATACATTGAGAATGTCAAACAAAACACATAATCAAATGAAAGGACTGGATCGTGTTTCCATCCACCCGAATTCACGGCACGTTATCACAATAATTATGTTTTCACTAGGATTACCTGGATAAAGCAACTGTCCACCTATCACTCCGATAACAAAATGAATGTTTTTCCACCCTCGGAACTTTAAAAGTCTACACAGAGTTGCAACGGACACAATACTGTGTACAAAATACACGGTGTTTTTGCAAACGGACCGCGACTACTTCACGCCGGAACTCCCGAAAACACTGAAAATTCGGAACGCGACGGCTGAAAACGTCTGAAAACCTTTCGGACCACTGACTTATCGCGCGATTTTACGGTAATGTAGTTGGACATTTAGGGGTTGTTTGTTTGAAGATGGTTGCACAATGGTCGGTTGAATGTGGTGGACAGTTCTGCGTTGTGTAGTAGCGCAGTCCTAGGATGGAACAGTGTCTAGTAGCTAGTGGCTAATGGCTAGTGGCTAGTGACTATAGCGTACAGAGGTACAGACTACGGAGTTCAGGGGTAGGTGGAGGGGTACAGGGCTGGAGGTACAGGGGACTGTTGAGGTGGCGCGCGGCACTGCAGCTGGGGGGCGGGGCGGGGGGAAGGGATGAATGGGCAAAGGGGGCGGGGAGGGGAGGCGTGAAAGAAGGGGGCGGGTACAGTCTTTGCAAAATGTACCAAACATCCGAATTTAAAACAGTCGGCATACAAATTTAATTTAGGAAATTCTTTGCGAGGAAAAGAACTGTTCTGTTTTTTTAGCATTTTTAATTGCAAGATTTTTTTATACATACATAAAAATATAAGATGGTAAGAAAAAGCCCGTGCGTGGGTATTATAGTGTATACAAAACAGTGGTGGTTAATTAAAAAATGCAGTACCTATAAATAGATAAATATGATTCAATCATTTTTTAGGAATTACTACAATTTAAAATATACATATCACGAAGCTTTCTTGTTGTCGTTCGACATGCAGTTAGAAAACGTTCCTTTGTCGGTATGTCCTTATGTATGTCCCTCATATTACACATGCATCATTTCAGCAGTTTTGACAAACCAAATTTCCTAAGTTGGTTGAAATTGCTTTTAGTGATTTATTTTGCTGACATCATATAATATTGTGTTTGAATTTTATAATTTTCAACGTCGTTAACGGTATTTTTACAAAACTGACTTATTTCAATTTTGATCAAATTTGACCGGTGAATGTAATATTTTTCTGCTCAAAATTTTCAATACGATGTTGCAAAAGCTACTTATTCCCATATAAAATAACTTTAAGGGGGACTGTTTCCTGCAAACTTGTCTTATTCCACCCAATATTACTATCAAACAAACTTATTCCATTTCAGCCAATAGAAACAGAGCATTTCAAGTGACAAAAATGGCCGCCTAGTTGGTAATGTACGGCGAGCGATATGCTGAAATAGGCCAAGCCACGATAGTCGAATTAATAATAGTTCCTAGTTCAAATAACCCCAGCGTTTTTCCAGTCGTACTTCATATAAATATGATGCTGGAAATGTATGTAAAATGTAAGTAAGTGGATAAATACATTGAAATATTTACCTTTATTTTATGTTTAGTTCTTGTTTCAGAGAAATTTCACAATAATTACCATTATTTTTCCATTGTGGATTTTTTTGTTAGATATTACCTTGAAATTTTATTTTTATAATTATTGTTCCACTAACATGTACCACAAACATTCAAATAAAAAATTAAGAAAAATTGTTTTAAAACAACTAATTTTTATTTCTTCCATACGAAACATGTATCGCCAACTGTACACGACGTAGTGCGGCGCTTTTCTATCGATCCGTCTCCACCGAAGGTTTCCGACCCGAGCCGAAAGTTGTCGAGCGATTCGAAATTAGCCGAGTCTTTCCGGAGATTGCCGAGCGCCGTTTCGGGGCTGTAGGTCCAACCCCCGCCGGGTGATCTTGCACTGGATTATCCAGCGGGTCAAAGCTTCGGCTGTTCATTAATAGAGCGACTAGTCGCTACTTTATTGTCTTGGATTAAAAGCGAAAAACGTAACATAAATAAATATGTATATGTATTTTATCTTTAAAGATTTTATGTTAGATTTTTAACTAACTAACTAACCATTACGATGTTTCTCTGCAAGGGTAGGCAGATAGGATAGACCGCCACATAAGGCTGTCTTTTTACGCACTCATTGCTTCATTCACATTCAGTCATCATTTTATGTATAGGAACTCTTCTGTTATTCCTACTCTTCACATGTCATGATTAGGTTCTTCTACTTCAGGATAACGTGTATGGTTTCATACATACCCCTCTGTTATTCTTACTCTTAACATCTTATAACTCGGGACGTGACTCAAATCCAGTAGATCAAGCATATTTTCATACATGCTCTTCTGTTGACATGTCATGACTCGGGTCATGACTTTGACCACCCAACTCCAGTATATCAAGCACAGTTTCATACATATTCTTCTGTTATTCTGACAAATGACATGTCATGACTCGGGTAATGACCCCGATGACCCGTATCAAGTATAGTTTCATTCATACCCTTCTGTTATTTTGACTCTTGACATGTCATGACTCGGGTCATTGCCTGAATCGAGTAACTATTCCAAATTAATGATTTACGTTTGTGGAGATCTAACATCCAAGCCATTGATATTTTGAAGCCCACAGCTGGTTGACTCAATAGACCTGTCCATTCCGCGAGTTCGAGGCAGTTCCCAACCAAACAATTATTTTTTTAGCAATCAAAAGGGCAAATTAAATCAATTGTGACCGTTATACTATTTCGGGCCTTTGTAACTTTGTTCAACCATTGCTTGATGCTTACTGGCACTTATCATCGCGGTGTCAGGGTATCGATTCTCCAATCCAGGTCGCTCGCAATCGTCGTCGAAAGTGCATACGTTGTTCGACATTTTTATTCCTGAGTCTCGTCGAAGGTACATACTTATATACACCAAATTTTCAAAAGTTACCAAATTGTTGAATCGTCGAGAATCGAGCCCTGAACGAAGCAAATGAACTTTTTTTAATGATATCATCACTAAATAGTCAATATAGAATCTTAGTTTAATAAAAATGAGTAGAATTTACACGTCAGAATATCACCTCATCAGAGAATTGTTTATTTATTTATTTATTTTTTCATGTTCTCCGTGAAACGGTTATACACCAATATATCATGGAGAAGATTACAAATTAAAAGGTTTACACAGGCAGTTTTACTATTTTGTCACATGCGTTATAAGATAGTTACTGAATTGTCTGTAGGTGACATTGAAAATGTCGATGGCTAATGCAGAATCGTTAAGCATTTGAGTCGCTCTGTGTATTGGCGCGTTCTGATAGGCAGAAGTCCTCGCTTTCGGAGCATATAAGAGTGCATGGGATCTCCCTCGAGTATAATTGTTAGGGACATAAAAGTTAACCTCTTTCAACATAGGCGGATTATGTATTGTACCAGAGATTAACTTAAAAAAGTGTTTGCCTAAAAATATTTTTCTGCGGGCTTCTAATGTATTGAAATCGAGCATTCCTGTTAAGAACAAGGATGGATACAGGAATGGATAGTATGTATATTCCCTCATATACAGGTAACGCATAAACCTTTTTTGTACTTTTTCTATTTCTAAGATATGGTTTTGTTCAGAAGGGGCCCAAATAATGGAGCTGTATTCCAGGATACTGCGGACAAGTGCTTCATATGTTCTCCGTATTGCAATTCCATTAGTAAATGATCTCGCATTACGAAGAACAAATCCAAGCATTTTGTTGGCGCGGGAGACAATGTCATATATGTGGGATTTGAAAGAGAGATTTGCTTCGAAGATCACCCCAAGGTCACGAATCTCGTTTTTGCGTGTTAATATATTTTTATTAATGTGATAAGGGAATAGAAATGTATCTTTGGATCTTGTAAATGTAACTACACTGCATTTCTGGATGCTGAAGGGTAATTTATTTAATTCCGACCATTTGACAAGAGAATCAAGATCATTCTGCAGGAGAATGGAATCGATACAACTTTTGATAGCTCTGAAAAGTTTGATATCGTCAGCAAAGAGTAGATATTTTGAGCGGTTAATGGTCTTGCCTATATCATTAATGAATAAAAGAAAGAGGAGGGGTCCTAGATTCGATCCCTGGGGAATCCCGGAGTTAGTTTTGTATTCGTGAGAGAACTGGTGTCCGTAACTGACATACTGACGACGATTGTGTAAGTAGCTAGCTACGAAAGCGAGAAAATCCTGAGAGAATCCGATGTCACTCAATTTTATTAGTAAAATATCATGGTCGACTTTATCAAATGCTTTTTCGAAGTCTGTATAAATCACATCGACATGTAAAAAATTTTCAAACGATTTATTTATATAGGTGGTGAGATTCATAAGGTTTGTTGAGGGTGATACAGTGGGGCGAAATCCATGCTGATTCTCGGTGATTGTATCTTCCAGGATATACTAACATTAAAAATATTGGATATACAGGTATCCGGGTGTAAAGTGCACTAACTTCGAGGGGTGTTTTTCTGTTTTCCGACTTTTGCACTGGATTAGTATTTATAGTTAGTATAGGTTAGTAGCAGGGATTATTACCTAAGTATTATATATAATATATTAAATTAAAACTCTTAAATGAAATAAGAATTGCTAAAGTAATTAGAAGTAATAAAGAAAGTAATAACAAAGGATAGTAAAGAGAAGTTAAAAACATAATGTGTAAATAACAAAGCAAAAAGAGATACTGTTTAAGTAACACAATGTACAAAAATACATATGTAACTAACTTATGTTAAAGATGAGGTACACAGTAAACGCTTTTGGGTACATATGCAATGAGTAAAGTATATTTCAAGTAGAAAAAATGTCCAAATGATAATCGTGTAGGTATTAATCTCAGTGTGTTCAATACAGGGAAGTATTTATATCTGTTTCAGATAATTTTAGAAAAGATTATTTGGACGCGAATCTAATTATTTTTTATGTAAAATATTTAATTAAGGCTTTTTGCTCTTTTTTAAGAATTAGACATATAAAGATATTAGTTCTGAAATCATCACCCCAACCAAGAGTGATTGGGATAATATTGTGAAATATTTTCAATTTCTGGATAGTTTTAACAATTCAAATTAAAGCAAATTATTAGAAAAATATTGGTAAACATATGATTATCATCACTGAGATAAAATAACGTGACTTCACCTTACAAACAATAGCCAATAGCTTTCTTTGAAAGCCGACATTCAGAAATTATCTGGTTAAATAATGTGACAAAGGGAAATATAGAAATTGATTTTGATAATATACAAACTAACTCCGCAGGGGTAGATAGAGAGGACGGACCGCTTAATGACTCGGTCTTGGCACACGCTCCTTGCCTCATTTACATTCATATATCATCTCATACATACTCTTCTGTTATGCCAACTCTTTCCATGGCCCGACTCAAGTATCTGGTTCATTTCATCGTACCATGTCATCCTCGGGCGTCCCCGACTTCTTCCATTACATTAGCGTCAAATATTCTCCTTACACTCTTTTCTTCATTCATTCGCTTTACATGCCCAAACCATCAAAGCGTCCCTATCTTAATCTTACTCATTACGCTTACACCAGCTTGCATTATTTGCGAATCTCTAGTTTTCTCAGACGATCTTACATGGTTTTACTACACATACGCCCCAGGGATCTCATTCATAATATTTATATTATTTAAGCACCCACCAGATTTTGCTTGTTGGTGGTACTCATTATGTACAAGCGATACAAACTAATATTACCAAACCAACTGTA
This sequence comes from Hesperophylax magnus, assembly GCA_026573805.1. NCBI lineage: Eukaryota > Metazoa > Arthropoda > Insecta > Trichoptera > Limnephilidae > Hesperophylax > Hesperophylax magnus. The sequence goes on from JAIUSX010000121.1 coordinate 14,018,873, forward strand.
AAAGTCGTCTACGTTGTCTTAAATAGACAGTGACATAATTTTTATTATGGGTCAAGTGCAAGAGTACAATCAAACTTTTGGAATAGCACATCTTTAATGCTATATTGTTTTGATGAATATCAATTTGAAGTAAATAAACACAGCAATAAATGTTATGTTTTTGGCGCCAAAATCCCGCATATTCCGCTTTACACCATTCTTATAAAGTTTGGCTGAAAGTTTTTCGTATTTATATTTTGATAAAATTTGCAATATTCAATTTACCCTTCTGTTGTTCTTGTTGCCAAAAGGAGATCTGTAGTTCCGAACGATGGGCTTGCGTAGGTGAGCCATGGTTTGTATTTGCCGCCTTTTCTCCGCCTCTTAAATAAGTAGTAATCCAGTTAAACTAGCACCAATACATCCAATCAGCGCAGGCAGCTTAAAACCAACCTTCTCTCCTAGTAAAAATAGCACTTCATCTTAAGGTTTAACTTAACAGCCCACCCCAACTTCGAGAGAATAGATTCAAAAAGTAGTTGAAAGTTTTCAAGTCATGACTAACGCGGCCGCACCAGTTAACACAGCGTATTTTTATCCCAGGGTGATCTTATTATCGAAGTTCAAACTCGGCAACTCTAAAGAAACATTCAACACTTCACGCGTATAGTTTAAACAGAAGCACGATAACACCACTTTGTATTGACCGACTTTGAAAGTTTTCAGAGTTAACTTTGACGCGGCTTATCGTCGAGTGCCACGGTCAAAAAGTGGACTGCTCTAGGAAAAGTGTACCGTACAGAAATACTCCCGGTATCGAGATGTTGGTTGTACCGACACCGACGCGTTTATCGTACGCGAGTCGGTTGGCTGTTGGACTGATATCTCGTCGTGCGAGCTCTCATCTCGGATGGAACATGACGCTCTTTGATAGTCAGATGGATCGCGCAGTCCCCCGATTCGTGGACGGATTCCGAGGGAGTGGGTTCGTTCGGGAGTTGGTCCCAGATGGAGCTAAAAATACTGAGATTGCTACTAACGCAACACACAGAATTGCTAAGAGCGTGGAAAACAGTGCAACGGACATAAAAGCGACTTAAAAACACTACTGATTCATCGCCTGAATCTAGCTTTTCTACTATTGCTGATATTTATCTTTCCCTTAGTTTATCTTGAGAGGTTCATAATGCGAATAGTTTTGCAGACCTCGTGGTCTTGACACCTGGTTGCAGCTTCGTTTATGAGTCAGGTGCGCTGTTTTTTATCCGAGGACTTCAATATTTACTTAACGCTTTCCCAGAATCTCAACAAAGAACGGAAACTCTTATTTACAGAAAATTATTTAATGTCAGTTAAAAGTACATTCATTAGTATCTTTGTATTAAAATTTCGAGGAAAATCACAATGGAATTCAACGAAGGCCTTTCAAGTGAAAATGGCAGGAAGCTTTAGAATAGCGGTAATCGGTGGAAATGATATTTTCACATCCCATCGGTAACTGCTTTTATTTAAATCATATGAATATTATTTATAGTGTTTGAAAAACATGTTTCCAAAGCGCTAATCGATGTTTCATTGTAATTAGATGTGAATATGACATTTACAAAATACTGCAGGTAATAATTGTTATATGTTTAAACGGTTCATTCTTGTTTCAGTTCTAAATACATACAGCAAACAAACACGGAGATTTTTTCTTTAGCAAACTCCAATTAAATTGATATGATACCGCGTTTTAAATAATAATACATTATTAAAAATACGTATTGCATTTTTAGAAACTTCGATCAGATGAATTAAATTTTAAAGTAATGTGAACATAATGGTTTTCAAATAAATAATATAATACACACATTTAATAACTTCAGGCTAAAAAATATTCCTTACTAATAATGCATCTATGTGTTATATAAAGAGGGGTGTCTGTGGCGAGCGACCTGGCTTTGTTTTTATCCAAATCTAGAATGTTATTCCGCGATTGATGGGTTGTTTCGGAAAACTTGAATAATTCATCATATTTCAACGTTCGTTTTCGGGTTCTGTGAAAGTCCTATTCAAGTTCTTATAATTATATCAATATAGGCTAGTCAAAATAATAACAACTCGAAAAAAACTTTCAAAAAACTTGAAAATTAACTTTAAAATTTAAAGAAATGTTCAAATTCTTCGAAACAACCCGTCCTTAACCTTCAAAATATGTCTAGTTTTCGAAAAAACCACCCCCACTCCTAACATTTCTTGATAAAATTTTGTACAGTTGGCGTTTAAAATAAGAGGAAAATTACTGTCTACGTCCGATTTAAAAAAAAAAAACTCTGCGAAAAGCCCGAGCAACGCCGGGGTCTTCAGCTAAATTAAATAAATTGCAATGTCCTTGTGCATTCATATAAATTATGTTCATTTGTTTTTGTTGACTTAAAATGAGGACAATTCACATGAATTTGATTTATTTTTAATGACTTCATTAAAAAGGCAATAAAATTAAGTAGTGGTCAAAGTGACCGGAAATAATTGCTAAATAAAATCGGGAAAACTATAAGGAACTCTGTAAAATTTTCCATTTAGCTTAAACATTTATTCCATAGATGGCAGACGTGGTTCAGAAATGGTTTGTTTTATTATTACTGACACTGTAAACTCAATGGTTGAGAGAAATGCTAAACTCAGCATTTAAGAAGTGGTAAATATCCCGGATTAACATTGTGTGCTGCAATACAGGATCTTATCCTTTCGCGTTTTCCGGTAGATGGCAGTACTGTCAATTTTTACAGCGTTGGTTGTTCTAAAGTTTTTTTTTTAAATAACGAAATGCGCAGTATATTTTTATCCGTAGACTATGTGCGCAGTTACTAAAAAATATTATCGGATTTGACGATATAAAGTAAAATCAAATCATGTTTAATTAATGCATATTTTAAGGGCCCGCTTTCCGCGTAAAGAATTTAGATTTGGGCAACACCTACAAAATTTAGTGTTAAAAGAATCCGACAGAGGTGTCTGAATTCGTATTAGGAATAATTTTGGGGATTATGAAATTAAATTACCGACATCTATTGCAATTTTAGAAAAACAGAACCATTTTTAGTTAGCACCGACCTTAGAGTAATAATGCACCGACCAAATGTGAAGTCGATATGAAGATGGTTCTCAAAATATGGGTTTTATTACGGATTTAATTAATTTTTTTTTTTTAATTTTACAAAAAACATTTACGAAAGTTATTTGTATAGGTATAAAAATTACTTTACTTTACTAAAATACTATTCTCACTTTTATAAAAGTAATTTATAACTTTTATAAAATCAATAAATATATTTTTACATCAATAAGGTTTTAAACTTTTTTACTCGAAAACTATCTTAAAACGTTGGAATTCCAAAAAAAGTTTTTTTTTCTTTTTTACTTGTACTATCAATTAGAATCACCTCCCGAAGTTTGTGCACTTTACCCCCGACATCTTGTATAATATGCGCAATATAATATTTATACAAGTGTAATATCTACTTTTGTACATTTATATAAATTATATACACGTTTACATTTTTATGCTCATCAAATTTATTATATTATAAAGATAGATAGAAAGATCCTTAGTGCTTCCTGAGGACTTACAAATCAGAAGACTTTTTTGTAATTATTTATTTATTCATTTAAACAATTCAATAATTATAAAGAGTAATAAAACATGTAAGCAACATAAAATTACATTCTAAAATGTGAAAGGGGCTCTATTTATTTACATTTTTATGAAATTACTACTTTTAATAGTTTAAGCTTTCAGTGAACTTTCAATTTTATTTTTAACTTCTCTAAATATTATTTGTTTAAATTGTCAAATATAATTTAATCACAAACACAAGATTCACTCAAAATGAAAGATTGGTGGTTCTGAAATGTTCCCATAAATACGGTGAAAGAACCCTAAACTATGAACTTATTGCCCTAAACATGCTTCGAGCGAAATGCGGATCTGGAAACCTTATCGTCAATCTGAGCAAAACATACCATGAACGTCAATATAGCAACAGCCTTTGTTCTGCTGCAGTTTCATTAAATGCCGAGAGATCCGTTTACAGTCTCCAAAAAGCAATACTGGGGCACAACCCTAGAAGCCAAGCTAAATGATTGGAATACAGAAAGATAAAAACACACCATTGTCAAAAACATCTTGGCCGTAAATGATTAAATAAAATTAGATTTATTCAGGAAGGCAAGCATTACGGTGATCGATGTTAAAAATCTAACATAGCCCTAGAATAACTCCAGTATCTTTAAGAAACCTTTCTCTTAAAGCTCAGAAAAAAACTTTCCATGACAGTTAGATATACCACTCTACAACAAGGCCGCGTACGGTAAAACTGTAAAAAAAAATAAAGTAATAAATAACAAAATAAATATTTCACAACACAATAATTTCATCGAAAATCTTAAATCCGTTTCACCTTTCTACATTTTCTATATTCTCCTTAAGAGTATAATCCTTAGATAATGCCTTTTCAAATTATTCGTGGAAGCTAGAAAAAAAATAAAATCATTGATTATAACTGCACTTCAAGTGACCTTTTAAATAACAGTAAAGGGCTCAAATGATTTTATTGTTACGTCCGTGCCTTTGCATCTTTACAAGACTTGGGCAAAACATTCTGTAGCAGAGTATAGATTTCACATCTGAAACATAATTAAAGAGTTTATTGAAAATAGAACACCAAGGTACGGTTAGTCAAAAAACGTACAATAAAGTTAATTCTGGGAAGAAATTGTACAGTTGACATTCAGGACAGGTTCACTCCCTCCTCCTCAAAAAAGACCCTCTATACAGCATTCTCAAAGATGACACAGGCTCTGAGAGAAATTATTTTCTTCAGGGCCTCCTTCCGACATAAAAAATAACATCACTGAACTAAATTATATTATTGTAGAAAGCAATCACTTTGTGGTTTGACATATTTAATAAAATAAAAAACTTTTTTGTTTTAAAACCACGATATTTATTAATTTAAGAACCGACCGGTTTCGCTTTACTTAAGCATCATCAGGGTACAAATTAATACTAAACAAGAAGTACATAATGTGTGCATATATATAACAAAATATAGAGGGAGACAACATGATACAAATATATTATAGAGGGAGACAACATGATACAAATATAAGCAACACAAAGACGGTCATAAAATACATTAACATAAGTGTACAAGTAATGGAAAACCGCTAGATAATTATGTAGACTAATGGGTTATACGAATAAATCGGGAAAAACAAAACATCAATAAAACCTCAATAATAACGGTTTTTCCGAATTTGCAAATCATTTGATCGATAAAGATCATACATTCTGTCATAGAACCGGTGCTAACATCTTACATAAAAACGGGCATGGTAACAGACTAAACAATTTAGAGGCACTAGAAATTAAAAAAGCTGTAAAAACCAAAAGTCAGATACTTAATAATCAATTAGACATATCAAGTAGTCCAATATTAAGTCTGTTTCCAATAAACCCATAAAAAATTCCCAGTTCTCCTTACCTCCTTACCTCCTTACCACCTTGCCAGTTGATGTTTTGTTTCTCCCGATTTATTCGTATAACCCATTAGTCTACATAATTATCTAGCGGTTTTTCCATTACTTGTGCACTTATGTTAATGTATTTTATGACCGTCTTTGTGTTGCTTATATTTGTATCATGTTGTCTCCCTCTATATTTTGTTATATATATGCACACATTATGTACTTTTTGTTTAGTATTAATTTGTACCCTGATGATGCTTAAGTAAAGCGAAACCGGTCGGTTCTTAAATTAATAAATATCGTGGTTTTAAAACAAAAAAGTATTTTATTTTATTTAATTATATTCCCCACAGTTTCAGAACTTTCGATAGCTTTTTTCGCTGGCCCGTTCATTATTTTTCTGGATTCCAAGTTCGAGTATTGTTATTTGAAACAGGTGGCCCATATTATTATTACATATTATATTATATTTCGGACATCGTTGCATTGTGAATCATTAGAGCAGATCTTAGAGTAATATTACTCTAAGGAGCAGATGTAAAGTGACGTGTGTATTTGTGTACGTAGAAAGTTAATTCGCAAATAAATCACGATCGTATAGGAACAAGAAAAGAGACAAGACAACAAGAAAATTAAATTAATAAAAATTTACCCCGTAATTTCTAATGCATTGGAATTAGTTTTATTTCCCAAAGTACCTATTCTGAAAAAAAAATAATAACTTTTTACTACACAATACATAAATAAAAATATGAATTATTAATTTTTATAGTAAATTATCGTTTATAATAAATATAAGCTTATAAATCAAAAATTGTATTTTTTTCTTCTCACCTATTAGATAGGATATAATTTTATGAGATAACATTTTTTCTTTGAAATACGGGATATCTTTCGTGTATTTCCCATCTTTGAAAAAACAATATTTATTAACTCATAAACTTTACACGCGTAAAAATTATCTTTATAAATTCAAATATTTGCACGTAATCGCACGTCTGTAGATCATAGAACGATGAACGACACGTCTGCCCCCAAAGCCCTCGAGTTGGCGAATGAACTTCTCAAAGAAAGATAGTTTAATCTGCAAGTCGGAGCGAGCGCGCTATAATAAATATGATTTAAAAGCAATAGGCGTAAGCGACAGTTGTGAAAATGTTTAATAAATCACGGCGTATTTCAAAAATAGCAAAAATTACTTATGGGGTCTATTGAGTAGCATTAAAAGAAGCATTTTGATTTTTTTCATACATATAACTTGTAAAATAACAGAAATAAACGTGTTAATAATATTTTTCGGAGCATACTTTGCGATTTATTTCTATCGAGGGAATTTCAAATAATTACCGTTTCGGCTTTTGGAACAAATAGATACTATCTTAAAGAATAACATATATTTTTTTAAGAGCTTAAAAACTTCAAAATTTTAAGGAAAGTATGTCGGAAATTGGATGAAATTCGAATAGTGGGCCCTTAATAATATTGTAATGTCGTTCTGAATATAAAAACAACGTAAAATAATTGTCGCGCACGCACGAATGCATTTAAATACATTTAAAAAAATATATATTTATATTATTAAAAAAGAGAAATAAGTCAAAATCAGTATTTTACCAAATCCTAAAACTACGGAAGTATGCCTACCTACCATTAACATCTATCACTAACCATATAATATTTTAGTAGTAGGTAATATGTTGGTACCTAAATACCCATCTACCATTAACATCTATCATTAACCGTATTATATTTTAGTAGTAGGTAATATGTTGGTACCTAAATCCCCATCTACCATTAAAATCTATCATTAACCGTATTATATTATAGTAGTAGGTAATATGTTGGTACCTAAATACCCATCTACCATTAACATCTATCATTAACCATATTATATTATAGTAGTAGGTAATATGTTGGTACCTAAATCCCCATCTACCATTAACATCTATCATTAACCGTATTATATTTTAGTAGTAGGTAATACGTTGGTACCTATAATCCCCATCTACCATTAACATCTATCATTAACCGTATTATATTTTAGTAGTAGGTAATACGTTGGTACCTATAATCCCCATCTACCATTAACATCTATCATTAACCGTATTATATTTTAGTAGTAGGTAATACGTTGGTACCTATAATCCCCATCTACCATTAACATCTATCATTAACCTATTATATTTTAGTAGTAGGTAATATGTTGGTACCTATAATCCCCATCTACCATTAACATCTATCATTAACCGTATTATATTTTAGTAGTAGGTAATACGTTGGTACCTATAATCCCCATCTACCATTAACATCTATCATTAACCGTATTATATTTTAGTAGTAGGTAATACGTTGGTACCTATAATCCCCATCTACCATTAACATCTATCATTAACCGTATTATATTTTAGTAGTAGGTAATACGTTGGTACCTATAATCCCCATCTACCATTAACATCTATCATTAACCGTATTATATTTTAGTAGTAGGTAATATGTTGGTACCTAAATCCCCATCTACTATTAACATTTATTATTAACAATATTTTAATTTAGGTTTTAAAAAAATATATATACATTTGTTATTTTATGGTAAAAAGCAGTTACTTTGTGGTTTGAAATATAAAAAAAAATAGCTTTGTGTATAACCACGAAATTATTTAATTTATTACGACCGACCGTTTTTACTTAACACAAGCATCATCAGGGTACTTAATTATTGAAAGAAACGTCACTATCTCAATGATAAATTTTAAAAAATTTCTTCAGACAGTTAGAAAGTCCAACGAAGATTTCACATAAGAAAAAATCATCTTTGCTCAACCTTTATTAAAACGATCTCCATCTTAAACCGGAAACGGAACGTACAAATAAATTTACAGACGGAAAAAATAATGCAAAACGGTGGAGTTAAAATACGACTTCGCTACGCTCAATCAATAATATTCAATATTTAATAGGCCACTTGCATGGATTTCATAACGACTTGGAAAAAATCGTGTGGATAGATCTTTTTACTAAGATTACGAAAATGTTAGTAAAATTTTGTAGAAATGTACATTTATTTTTATTTTTAAATAAATAAATCCATTATTTGGGCTCGTGTCGTCACTACATGAAAATGTCCCGTCTACTGAAAATGTTCCTATTAATTTTGTAAAATTCCACACTGATTTAATTTTTTTATATGGCATCACTTTGATTTCAGGCGAATTTTTGAATTCGTTCACTAGATTTATTGTTTGTTCTCTGCGAACTTTTCATTTGGTTTGAATTTTTGACAGATGTGAAGAGAACCCCGTACAATTTAGATGTCGGTACGTGTTTTAGAGGTATAATGGTTATGGTGCTGATTTTATCAAAATCAAATTTTATAATATTCTTATTATTATTATAATTTACAAGTAAAAGTATATTACATTGGATTTATTAATATAGACGTTGTACATTATAATGATTTATGATCAATAAGATGGATCAAGGAAAAAAATATTTATGAGATGTAATATTTTTGGTATGCCTCGTTATTCTGCTGTGTCATTCGTGTGGAAAACGTTCTTTTTTTTAAATGATTTTCGGCTATGTAATCATTGTTTTTTCTCTCCTATAAAATTATGTCCCGTCTTTCCGGTTTATAAAAAAAGGTCTGATTTTTCGGATTGAAATTTTCAAAAAATCCCCAGGGTTTCAAAAATACGATTAAAAAAATAATAATAATACAGAATGTCTTAGAATATTTTCCTTAACCGGAAAAAAAAATTAAAAAATATGATGCAAGTGGCCTATTACGACTTTAAGGGCCCACTATTCGAATTTCATCCAATTTCCGACATACTTTCCTTAAAATTTTGAAGTTTTTAAGCTCTTAAAAAAATATATGTTATTCTTTAAGATAGTATCTATTTGTTCCAAAAGCCGAAACGGTAATTATTTGAAATTCCCTCGATAGAAATAAATCGCAAAGTATGCTCCGAAAAATATTATTAACACGTTTATTTCTGTTATTTTACAAGTTATATGTATGAAAAAAATCACAATGCTTCTTTTAATGCTACTCAATAGACCCCAAAAGTGATTTTTGCTATTTTTGAAATACGCCGTGATTTATTAAACATTTTCACAACTGTCGCTTACGCCTATTGCTTTTAAATCATATTTATTATAGCGCGCTCGCTCCGACTTGAAGATTAACCTATCTTCTTTGAAAAGTTCATTCGCCAACTCGAGGGCTTTGGGGGCAGACATGTCGTTCAACGTTCTATGATCTACAGACGTGCGATTACGTGCAAATATTTGAATCTATAAAGATAATTTTTACGCGTGTAAAGTTTATGAGTTAATAAATATTGTTTTTTCAAAGATGGGAAATACACGAAAGATATCCCGTATTTCAAAGAAAAAATGATATCTCATAAAATTATATCCTATCTAATAGGTGAGAAGAAAAAAATACAATTTTTGATTTATAAGCTTATATTTATTATAAACGATAATTTACTATAAAAATTAATAATTCATATTTTTATTTATGTATTGTGTAGTAAAAAGTTATAAAAATTATTATTTTATTTTTTTCAGAATACGATAAACGATAATTTATTATAAAAATTAATTATTATTTTTATTTATGTATTGTGTAGTAAAAAGTTATAAAAATTTTTATTTTATTTTTTTCAGAATACGTACTTTGGGAAATAAAACTAATTCCAAAACATTAGAAATTACAGGGCAAGTTCTTATTAATTCACAATGCAACGATGTCCGAAATATAATATAATATGTAATAATAATATACGGGCCATCTGTTTCAAATAACAATACTCGAACGTGGAATTCAGAATAATAATGAACATGCGAGCGAAAGAAGCTATTGAAAGTTCTGAAACTGTGGGGAATATAATTTAATAAAATAAAATACTTTTTTGTTTTAAAACCACGATATTTATTAATTTAAGAACCGACCGGTTTCGCTTTACTTAAGCATCATCAGGGTACAAATTAATACTAAACAAGAAGTACATAATGTGTGCATATATATAACAAAATATAGAGGGAGACAACATGATACAAATATAAGCAACACAAAGACGGTCATAAAATACATTAACATAAGTGCACAAGTAATGGAAAACCCGCTAGATAATTATGTAGACTAATGGGTTATACGAATAAATCGGGAGAAACAAAACATCAATAAAACCTCAATAATAACGGTTTTTCCGAATTCGCAAATCATTTGATCGATAGCTTGCCTTCCTGAATAAATCTAATTTTATTTAATCATTTACGGCCAAGATATTTTTGACAATGGTGTGTTTTTATCTTTCTGTATTCCAATCATTTAGCTTTGCTTCTAGGGTTGTGCCCCAGTATTGCTTTTTGGAGACTGTAAACGGATCTCTCGGCATTTAATGAAACTGCAGCAGAACAAAGGCTGTTGCTATATTGACGTTCATGGTATGTTTTGCTCAGATTGACGATAAGGTTTCCAGATCCGCATTTCGCTCGAAGCATGTTTAGGGTAATAAGTTTATAGTTTAGGGTTCTTTCACCGTATTTATGGGAACATTTCAGAACCACCAATCTTTCATTTTGAGTGAATCTTGTGTTTGTGATTAAATTATATTTGACGATTTAAACAAATAATATTTAGAGAAGTTAAAAATAAAATTGAAAGTTCACTGAAAGCTTAAAACTATTAAAAGTAGTAATTTCATAAAAATGTAAATAAATAGAGCCCCTTTCACATTTTAGAATGTAATTTTATGTTGCTTACATGTTTTATTACTCTTTATAATTATTGAATTGTTTAAATGAATAAATAAATAATTACAAAAAAGTCTTCTGATTTGTAAGTCCTCAGGAAGCACTAAGGATCTTTCTATCTATCTTTATAATATAATAAATTTGATGAGCATAAAAATGTAAACGTGTATATAATTTATATAAATGTACAAAAGTAGATATTACACGTGTATAAATATTATATTGCGCATATTATACAAGATGTCGGGGGTAAAGTGCACAAACTTCGGGAGGTGATTCTAATTGATAGTACAAGTAAAAAAGAAAAAAAAACTTTTTTTGGAATTCCAACGTTTTAAGATAGTTTTCGAGTAAAAAAGTTTAAAACCTTATTGATGTAAAAATATATTTATTGATTTTATAAAAGTTATAAATTACTTTTATAAAAGTGAGAATAGTATTTTAGTAAAGTAAAGTAATTTTTATACCTATACAAATAACTTTCGTAAATGTTTTTTGTAAAATTAAAAAAAAAAATAATTAATTAAATCCGTAATAAAACCCATATTTTGAGAACCATCTTCATTTCGACTTCCTTCTCATTTGGTCGGTGCATTATTACTCTAAGGTCGGTGCTAACTAAAAATGGTTCTGTTTTTCTAAAATTGCAATAGATGTCGGTAATTTAATTTCATAATCCCCAAAATTATTCCTAATACGAATTCAGACACCTCTGTCGGATTCTTTTAACACTAAATTTTGTAGGTGTTGCCCAAATCTAAATTCTTTACGCGGAAAGCGGGCCCTTAAGGCCCCTGTAGTAAGCGTTCAAATTTGGTTTGAAAGGGAAATATGTAAAAACGAATGTTAGAGGGAGCGCGCTAATATTAAAAAAAATGATAATAATTAAGCGAAAATGGGGAAAATATTTAATAAAAAAACGACTCGTATTGCATTTAAAGATACACTGTGCATTTTTCATGACTATAACATGTTAAATAACAGAACAAAACGTCTTTTTAATAATTTTCTGAGCTTATTTTGCGATTTTTTTCTATCGAGGGATTTTCGTATAATGAACGTTTTGGCATAACAAATGTATCGACATTATCTTCATAAACAACATATATATTTTTTGGAACTAAAAATATTTAAAGAGTTAACGAGAAACTTGTTATAAATCGGTAGACATTGGGTATGCGGGGTCTTAAAAACTCGGCACAATGTTTTGTCTCCCCAGATACTGCAGCGCTTCCCGTATGTTCACGGAGGGGAGAGTTCCCGGATATGCAGCCCTTATTAGATCCAGGGTGGCAGGAATGAGGGAAAAGATAAGAAGCTCTGGAAATATCCTCACTATGGAAGCCCGCCTCACTCCATCCTCCAGCATTGACGCACACTGGAGAAAAATACTAGCGCCTAATATAGTCACGGCTCCCTAAAGGCTTCAACTTTCTATTATTCTATTTATTTTATCATTTTATTCTATTTTATTTTCAATTTATTCTGATTTTTTTTCTTTGTTTTTCTGTTCTATTTTTTGATCATATATTTTTTTTGTATCTCTATATGGAATGTGTGGGACTGCACTAACCTCCCCACATACCGGAATGAACACTTTTATTTATTTATTTATTTAAAATGGATTAGTTGTAGTTCAAAAAAATTATTATGGTTAATTTGCAAATATTATCTTTTTAAGGTACATACATAATTTGAATACACGTGTTTTTCCAAAGCCACATGCTTTCCATGAGCAAGTTATATTTTTAGTAATTCAATTCAATATTTATTTTGAATTAGAATTTGTCATTCATTCATATTCCTTATTCTGTGAAAATATCGAAATCATGAATGATTAATATTCGTTATAATTCGTTATACTTACAAACCTGATCAAATGTAAGTAAAAATAGAAACAAAGGAATATTCAGTTGGTTTTCCATGTTAACTAAAGCCTTTGTCGTAAACCAGTAAGTCACATTAGAACATGCTTTAGTGTTGCGATTACCGCATTTTTCAAATTCGCAGACTCTGTGCATACATTCAAAATATTTTTCTTGGAATTACTCGTAGGAAAGAACGAAGTAAAGAAAAAAGCTTCAATAGAAATAGCAATCTTGCAGGGCGGCTTGATTTAAGAAATCTTTTAAGCTGATGTTATTTGCAAGTATACTTTTATTTACATAGGTAATTAAAAAGATAAAGAATCTACTCAAGTAAGTTAGAATGCAGATACAATTTTATTGCAACAAGCTCCGCTATAATGAGGAAAATTTTGCCACTGTAATTAGTTCAGAACCCGGTAAACTGTAAATAAATTATTAATTGTTCAATATATTCATAGATAATAGTAACAAAGGGATATGTGGCATGGAAACGTGCTGGCTGTCACCGAACAAAGACCAAACTACACGGACTAACAAACAAGATATTTAAATATTTAAATTCGCTTCCAGATATGTACAAACACATCCACCATAATAAAAAATTGCAAAGCAATGCTTTAAAAGAATATTTTTTAACTACATTTAAAAATGAAAATATGTAACTGTGTTGTCATTTCTTGTTGTATCTTATCCATGTTTTTTTTTTTTTTTTTTTTTTTTTCTTTCTGTACTTGTTTTCTATTGTTGTTTGTTCTACTTAACGTGTCATTATTTTAATTTTTATGCTGTATTGATTGTGAAACTTATATTTGATATCAAAATACCGTTGTAAAATTGTACCTACTACCTCCTACATATGAATTGTAAGTTCCTCCTGTCCTAAAATGAGTTCTGTAACTCATCGGGATTGCTCTAGCAAGAAATAAACACAATAAAAAAAAAAATAAAAATAAAATTGTTAGGATAAAAAACATTGTATAGATAAATTCTAAGTATATCTAATTAGGTGTCGAATTAACTCATTTCACATAAAATATGTAATTGTAAATATATTATGTGTGTGATAAAAGTTAAAAATAAAAATGATGGGATGCATTATTTGAAATTCCCCTAAATATTTGTGTAAATGAGTTTGTGGTACTTACGTATTTATTTAGGATATATGCGAAGGCATATAGGCCATTTCTAGATATATTTTTTGGTTTGGCACTTAGTGCTTTATTTAATTCGGGTATTTATTTGTTACAGCGTAATAGGATATGATTTAAGTCTGAGACTTTCGGTGGAAACTTTACGTAAAGTATTAATTGAAATTACTTCTGAACGTTACTAATGACCTAATAATGAATATCTGGCTTCATTTGTCTTCTTATCCTTTCCCAATAAACATTACAATTCGATGATACAGTAGAACATGTGAATTTCTGTCGTACACAAGTTTAAGTACCAGGCCAATTTGACTTAAGACAAAATTTAGAATAAATGAATGAGTCCTCGCTAAAAATTTTTCTATCAACATATTTTTTAAGAATTACGAATTAACTTCAGAAGAAAGCAAATTACACAAAAAGTCTCTGATAAAGATGGATACTTCTACATATTAGCCATAATCATACCCAAAATAAACAGATTAATCTTTTATGTAAATTTTGATTCATTTGCTTTTTAACACCTAATTTGTATATTATTAATCAATGCTATTTAATTTCTATTTTTAGTTTCTAACTTCAAGATGTGTGTATATTATCGATTAAAGAATGCTTAAGCATTCACCAGAAAAAAATAGCAATTTTTCATCCGACTAAAATTGAACCCATGACCCCGTGTTCAGAGAGCAAGCTATTTACCTCTCCTCTACGAGGTAACCGCAGCCGCCATACATATAACCTATCTAATTAATATTTTTTACGCGGAATATTAATCGCTGGAATTTATTTTGTTGTTCTTGAACACTGCGGCATTTATAAAGTTTCAGTCCATAGTAAGATTGTATTAAGTACCTACTTACTTCATTATGTAGACATTTTATAAGTTTTTTTAATGATTTCTGACAACGTTTTGTCTTAACAGAATGAAAGATCCTATCAGTATTGCCCCGATGAGAAACTCAGAAATCTATATTTAGTGTTCAAATATAAATAGACAGATTTCTACTTTCAAAATATTATCTCTCTTTCTCTTCTTCCTCTTTCTTCAGTACCATAGAGTTTTCCAAATTGAGGTTGTCATAGGACGGGTTGTTTCGCAGAATTTTAAAATTCACATAATTTCAAAGTTGATTTTCAAGTTCTGTGAAGGTTCTATTCAAATTCTGTTATACATCATGATTAGCTAGTTGTTTCACAAAACTTGAAACAAAAGAACTCGAAAATCGTTTGATGAATTGTTCAAATTCTGTGAAACAACCCGTCGTTAGAGTCACTGGTTCCATGCAGTAAGAATACTTATGTTTCGTTTTTAATATGTATGTAATTTTTTTTTTCAATTTAAATGTGCCATTAGAGATTTACTCACTAATATTTTGTTTACATTAACTCAACACAGGAGACCCAGATACCCTCTAGGTCTATGTCATCTTTGGGAATGCTTTGGATCTTTGGAAAACCATTTCAAGCAAATTTTCAATTCTGAATGGTGGTTTTTCACCATGGCAATACTGAGAGTATTTTCCACATTGAAACGTTCCACTTTCGCAAACGTGCCCCAATATATCTTATATATAATTGTAAATTAATAAATTGTGAAATAAATTGCACACCCCGTGACCTCCGGATTGCTAGTCGAGAAAATGGAGGCCGTCAAAATAGTGATAATAGTGGAAAATGTTTCAACTAAATATTATTACGCAATAGCGTCTCTATGACAATTCAAATGATTTTTCACAGGAAGGTATAGTTATTACCTAAAATCCAAGTTTAACGGATAGCATTAAATTTTATAAAAGAATTTCCAAAATGTTTTATTCTATAAAGATAATTATAAAAAAATACCAAGAAAACAAACAAAACATGAAAATATATCCAGAGATGTGAATAAAATCAGGCATGATTAGTACGTCGATTTAATATCCCTTCTGGCAACACAAAAAAAAACAAAATAACTTTTCCAAGAAAACTACGGAACGTCAATAGCCGTACTTGGTCGGGGCCAACACCCACTTCCTTCGGCTGACGGAGTGCCGAGGAAAACAAACCGGGCTAAAGTGGGGCCTGTCCGGACGATAAATCCAATCATGTCGCATTACGAAAGAAACGCCCTTAATGTAAGCAATAAAGAGCGCTTTGACGACCTAAATGTAGGTACTATTTCCGGACAAGTCGGAAAGCTTCCAGCAGGCGGGAAGCGTGAGGAAACGCGGGAGCAATGCGTACAGAATAATAATGCAGAATACATTATGTGATAGTGGTTTTAATGTTCCCAATGTGCATCGGTACTTATCATTTTACTATTTATATTATTTAAACTCCCAAAGCGCATCTACGTGCAATGCAGTAATTTTTTTAAGTTAATTTTTAATTAGTTCGAAGTTTGCCTAGTTTTTTTACATCAGTTCTACAAAGGAGGCCTTAAAGAAAAAACACTATCAGGGCCTATGTCACAAAATATGGCCATATTTGGGGGTGACACAGGCCCTGGAATGTTTTTGAGAGATTTCGTGATTTTTCTAGTTTACTAACGGTGTTCATTCGAATGGTAATTTTCTTTTTAAAAGTCTCTAATTTGTCAACAAACTAAATTTAATTGTAACAAAGAAAATTGACAATATTTGTTTTTGAAAGGCATTTAAACCCCACGAGGCCGTGAGGAAAATAATTTCCCTCAGAGCCTATGTCGTCTTTGGGGATGCTGTGTGGAGGTTTTTTTTAGGGAAATGAAAGAGGTGAAGGATGGGAATCCCTCTCACTGCGGTGGAAGGCGATCGAGTCCGGCTAGAGAGGTCAAGGGGTCTCCCTCAACCAGTCTCTCACGATTCGGCTCACCACGCAGCAGGTGGGTAAATGCATTCGCCGCCAAGACCTAGACAATCCTCACCCAACACGAGCACTCCTGCTAAGTCACCAAACGTAGAAAACC
The DNA here is from genome assembly GCA_026573805.1 of Hesperophylax magnus. Lineage (NCBI taxonomy): Eukaryota > Metazoa > Arthropoda > Insecta > Trichoptera > Limnephilidae > Hesperophylax > Hesperophylax magnus. The sequence continues at coordinate 14,036,068 of JAIUSX010000121.1, forward strand.
AGTTCGGGTTACCTATGGTAGGGGTTACTTAAGCGAAAATGGGGAAAATATTTAATAAAAAAACGACTCTTATTGCATTTAAAGATACACTGTGCATTTTTCCATGACTATAACATATTAAATAACAATACAAATCGTGTTTTTAATAATTTTCGAAGCTTATTTTGCGATTTTTTTCTATCGAGAGATTTTCGTATAATTAACGTTTTGGCATAACAAATTTACCTATGGCAGGGGTTACCAAAAAATGGTTCCCGGGGCGCCGATACCCAAATTCGCCTCCTAAATTGTCAAATATATCTATATCATTTAAATATTTGTTACCAAGGCTACGTTAACGTTGAATTGGAGAATGCAAACTATAGTTGGAATGAGATGTATATATGCTAAATGTTAATGCTTGTCTAGTTGTTCGTATAGCAACATAGAGACGTATTAAATGCAGGAGTTCACAACAATCGAATTTATCAACAATTTTAATAAAAAAAAATGGTTAGGTCGTTTATTTTTCGTCCGTTCTCTAAAGTTGGAATATTTAAAACATTCAATAACGACAGGTAATTTATGTGCTGGATGTTAAGTTTAAAATTTATGAAGCGTAGAAATTTCCTTTGAATTCCTTCCATGAATATGAACATTGTAGATGGGCGACCAAACAATTATAAAACTAAACTTTATGATTTGTAACGATTCCAAGTTTTAAATTATTATTTATGCAAGTCGTAGTGTTTACGTACGCTTATTTACAATTTGTTGAATGTGGGTCGAGAAATCAAGTTTCCCATCCATTATTATGCCAAGATCTCGCATTTTAAATTTATTTCATTTAGTGAAGTAGAGATCATTATTATACTTTTCATTCCGTAACTTTTACCTGTTGTTTATAGGATTCCACCTGTGTAACCCCTTGAAAAATCACGGGATATTATAATTGTAAGATTTGTGCAGCTGGAAGTATTTTTATAAAATTAAGTTTGCATCAAGATCATTGCCTTTCAACATCAGAAATTACTATTGAACGTACACTTGAAAAACTACGAAATCTGTCCAATAATCCGTATTATAAAAAGACAAGACTCGAAGGAAAAATGTAGCACATTATAGTCATAGTCATAGTCACAGAATATGGATATGAACGGGTCGCAAAAATTTAACTGAAAATAGTTCAGTTCAACCGCGTGCGTTGTCTCAGTAATGTGTCTTCACTCCATTAATTCATCTAAACATCTGTGAAGCATTTGAACATACGAATACGCATTTCGTATGATGAATTATTAATTCTTAATCGAACTTGAATAATATTACGCATTACGCAGACTTATTTCACATCATACTCACCCACGCACTAACAACCGAAAATAGTATGTTTAATAAGGTGATTGCACTTCACCCCAGAGTGCAATGCATCCTCCGTTTCGCCACAAGTAAGAGAACACCATACAGAATTTCACTCGATGTTGTTTAAAATGGCTAAGTTGTTTTCAAAAAATATATACATATAGTTATTAATTTAGGACGGGTTGTTTTAGAGAATTTGAACAATTCATCAAATTTGTGTAAAAGTCTTATTCAAGTTCTGTTGTTATATCTTTATAGACAAGTAGCTTGACAGAACAGAAATTATAACATAACTTGAAAATTAACTTTAAAATTTGAAGAATCGTTAAAGTTCTCCGAAACAACCCATCCTCAGTCAAGAAGTCATTATACATCAAATTATTCCAGTATCTACACGAAGAAAAATAATTTTACAACATACCACTTTCTGATAAAATATTAGTCATTCAGAACACGTGTTCTTTTCCTAATAGATATCATGACGGAATGCGAAAAATATCAGTATGTCAATATCAATATTTGAATGAACACGTGTTCCGCCGTCCTCATAAAGCATTCAGTTTTGACTGATTATTTGTCAGGAACTCTTTCAATACCTATATTCGTTATTGCAGTCCCATTTTTAACAGAACAATGAATAATGGAACCAGATTTTGAATAAATTAACAGTATTTCATTTCAGTAAATTTTCTCTGTGTAAGCATCGTACATAGGATCGAATGTTATACAAATTGAAGACTTATTTATTATGTACGCTAGAATGCTACATAAACAAAGGAAGTCGTTCGTTCAGTTCATATGCAATCTTATTATTAAACGCAGAACTCGGATTACGCATAACGGAAAGGATTGCTCAATCCACCTTGCGTGATAATAACGTATTCCCGCAGCGATGGATTGAATATTTGGGCCCCGGCCATGTTAATGTGCGTTAAAAATAAGCAATTTCGTTTACTTTGAAAAATGTTTCATAATACTTTACATTAGGGCGAGGAGTGCGCGAGCTTAAAGCTCAGGATCTTACTAGGAAATCCGTACCGGGGCGTGCAACCGGACGAAAGCTCCAAACGGTTTTTCAAATGGTGCTTTAATATGTATTACATAGATTTTATTTTAGGGAATGTTCAATTTTAAACTGTAAAAATGTCAACTTGTGTATTAACAATATTCCATGAAAATCGTCCAGAAAACCAGAACTATATTTATCCCCAAAAATCCAACTAAAAAAAAGAAAAAACGACAGATGAAGAGTGGATATACCGATTCGACAAGACTTCTATGTAAATTCAATCAGTTTAGTACAATTACAGTTCATAAAGACGCTCCGTCCACACTTTGAATCAATCGTTGATGTGTTTGAAGCATATTATAATCAAATATACGTAAAATAAATATAGCTTTGTTATAAAAATTACAACCCGTCCGAAACTAAAAAAAACTATAAAAACTCTGAAATCTATCGAATGGCATTCCTGTTTACATCTTCTTTATGTAATATATTTAAATAATGTTCCCGCACTTGAATTAAATGTAAAAGTGGCGGAATATTTGTGAATCCCGGGAAGATATCGGCAGTCCCTAATGTACACCTCAGATGGCCCTTGCGTCAGTTGTACTACAGTGTTTATATTCCTCACAAATACACCACAAGCTCAAACGATCGGGAATCTTATTTTTAATTCACCCACTGGCTACAAAGATGGAAAAGTTTCAAAGAGAATGTTTCCCAAAAGACCATTTCGAAACCAGAATTATAAAGAAACGGAATCTGCAAAACACTAACACTTATTACTACAATATATTAATAGAGAAAGTAAAATTACATTTAACCGTTGACGGTTAATATAATGTTATGTTAGTGTTATTTTATTTATGAACAGACACATATTGTGTTACGAATTTTTCTTCATTTTTCGCATCTAAGACAGGGAAAAAAATCTTGGAACAAAGTTGACTTATGTTATGGGCTTGTCTAAATAACTAACTTGTAGAATCTTCCCTCTTGCCCTCAAGCAAAATCAGCATCAATTTTAAAACCTACCATATTGCTTTCCGTAGAACTACCTTGTCCAACTTGTCGACTATATTATAAAATCTACCGTAGTGGCAAGATTCCAGACATATTTAGCGATAGCTCTCAGAAATTTACAAATTCTCTAGAATATCTTCTTTTCACTTGAATTCACTTGTCTTGGTTAATTCTTAAACAAGAAATAGATAAATTGCGTATTGTTGACCACCGTTATAGGATGTTTGGTATATATTCTTCGAAATTTGTCTGTTGTAGACATTATATAAATATAAAATAAAATAACTTCACATTTTCGTATTAAAACATTACCACTTTTTAGCGCTTAATTTAATTAGAAACTATACATTACAGCTACTTGATGACAGAATTAAAATTACTAAAACTCTCATATAGAAGACACGTTTCCGACATGAATTTTGTTTTTAAAATTATGAATGGATTTATTTATATTTATAGTTTTAACACCTCCAACATACCGAGAACATATATATGAAACTACTCGAAAGAAAATTATGTTTGATTGCAACAATAATATCAGAAGCGAGTCATTTAGAAATTCGCTTTTACCTAGATTGTATGCAGTTCGCAATACTTTCGCGAGAAATCGTAAATGTGTTCAACTGCACGGAATATAGTTACAAGAAGGCTATATTAACATACCTCAGAAATAATAACAATTAAGATTAGCTTAATACTATTATTGGATGGGTTCTATATAATTTTTTATGCAAATTTTACTTTTGATTACTGAAGTATTATGTAGGTACATAATATCACACGTTTGTGAAAGCCTATAATGGCGTATAATGTGTAGATATGTATAAAAATAAAGATTTAGAATCTTTATTCCCTTGATTAATCGCACATTGACTGAATACCGAAAAAAAAAATAAAACGTCACTAAACGTTCATCGTCACGGACGTTTTAAATATTCTTTTTTTTGTTGTAGTAGCTTTGATTCAGATTTCAGAGTCACAGCTTTTTCATCGTGGCCGGTAATAATGTTCCCTGTAAAAATGTTCCCAGTTAAAATGTCCCCAGCTTACATTTTCTCTACCATAATGGCCTCGGTGGAAACGTTCTGCTCCAAAATATTCATATTTAATAGTCGCACAGTCGGTTAGGTTACGACATGTTGAGTCTGCTAACCGAATGTGCCAATATAATGCCATTTTATCTATTTCTAATTGGGAACATTTTGGCAAGGAACATTATTACTGAAAAAATTTTTACTGGGAACATTTTTGCTGGGAACTTTATTACGTAGGACCCTTTTTCAAAATCTCACTGTAAATCTACATTTATATAATCCAAGACAGTAAGGCCCCGCCATACAAGAAGTATGAGATGGATTATATTATTTGTAAGTTGGGGGAACTGAAGGTGAATTGTGGGTGGGCGTGGTGGGGTGGGGGGAGTGGAGACGAGGCTTGTTCATGTAGCTCCAGCAGAAGGTATTAATAGCATTATGAAGTTAAGAAGGCAGTTAAACTTATTCTGTACGGTCAGATTTCAGTCGGGCGACATTTATGAGATATGCAGTTTAAACTTAACTCAGTAATGCACCCGCGAGCCTCTAATGACCACGCTGCGCCGGCCCTTCTGCGTCTCTGCGAGCCGTAAAGGCCAGGATGTTGTGGAATTAGATGTATTGATTTAACAATGTTTACAGTACTTTGAATTATATTTGTAACTTGCGCGTAAGAAATTGTTTCTTGCTGCGAATGTGAAACTGAATAGGGTTATGATTGTATTAAAAAATGGTAACCGGTTGCAAACAGAACAGCGAAAAAACGCTTTGAAAAGTGATATAAAGTCATGAAATTTGATGAAAAAATATTTTTTTTCCATATCCTTCAATGACTTCATAATATTACTTTTCAAAGTGTTCTGTTATGTGACACAGGTTAATAACTAAACACAGCTAACGCCATTTCAAGCAACATGCAATATTTAATTCTGAATAGTGGTCTCTCACAAACGCGGTACCTTCTGATGCTCTCAGTATAGCCAGGTTAAAACAATTGATACGTTGCTTGAATGTCTTTAGCCATGTTTAATGACCAGATCTGAATAGCCAGGTACTTCCATACCTTCCTCTTCCTCATCACCTTTCTCTCCCCACTACCTTTAGCCCCACAACGTTCTCGAATCGTGAATGCCGTAGTCTTACTGACAGGCTTAGTATTAGTCTAGTCTAGTCATAGTCTTACTGATAGGCTTAGTCTTAGTCCAGTCTAGTCATTGTCTTATTAATAGGCTTAGTATTAGTCTAGTCTAGTCATAGTCTTACTGACAGGCTTAGTCTTAGTCAAGTCTAGTCATTGTCTTACTGACAGGCTTATTCATAGTCTAGTCTAGTCATAGTCTTACTGACAGGCTTAGTATTAGTCTAGTCTAGTCATAGTCTTACTGACAGGCTTAGTCTTAGTCTAGTCTAGTCATAGTCTTACTGATAGGCTTAGTCTTAGTCTAGTCTAGTCATTGTCTTACTGACAGGCTTAGTCATAGTCTATTCTAGTCATAGTCTTACTGACAGGCTTAGTATTAGTCTAGTCTAGTCATAGTCTTACTGACAGGCTTAGTCTTAGTCTAGTCTAGTCATTGTCTTACTGACGGTTGGGAACAGTTGGAGAAAAAACGTGTAAAAAAATGGGTAAGGGAAACTAAACATTTATTTTATTCCCATAAACAATTCTGAACATAATAAATTCTAATGTTCCCATGTCGGATTTTGAACCCGCGACCTCTCCAGCCATGCAGCTAACCGCTTTGGTGCAATTATTTGTTGTTATTTTTGTAAAAACAGTCGTGAATTTAAGGTGATTATGATTTCAAAGATAAAAAGTAATAAATTCAAAGTTAATTTATTAATTTGAACAAGTTGGCCGAGCTCCCAAAAAGATCACTTCGTGCTCACTGATGGAACTGTTTATTGGTTCTTACCTGCCGGTAGTTTAATGCGTTTTAGTGCCACGTAAATTTGGGAATTTATAACCGAGATAAAATTATATGCATTATTTTCTTTTATGATTTTACGATTAATGTAAGAAAGTATTTTTTTTTTTTGTATTAAATGTCAAATTTGTAGCTCGAAATGAAATATATTGCGACATAAGCAGAGACTGTGATTTTTAATGTTTTGTTTAATGGTTGTAATTAAGGGTAAAATTATGAATGCATCTTATTAAATGTGTACGATAAAAATATGAAAATATCAGCTTATTTTTAGTAATAATATTTGACTAATTTATATAGCGCCATTTTAGTGAAAAACCTCAAGGGCGCTGTATAAATAGTAGGTGTGTGCGTAGGGTAAAGATCTTCGCTATTCACTTATCAAATTTTTCTGTTGGAGATAATAATTTTGGTAGAAATGCGTCGTTTAATTGGAGGCGGGTTTCTTTTAAATCAAACGACGATTATTTAAAACTAGCATAGACCCGTGAAAAATGACGGGGTATTATAATTATTGAAGGCAAATCCTATATTCACAAAGAAGCTGAAAGTATTTACAAAATTTAAAAAAATGCATCAGAATCATTGCCATTAATTGGATTACTGTTTATTGGTTAGGTTTGGTTACTCGTTGATTATGTTTGGTGATTTAGCAGGGGTGTCCGGGTTAATCGAGTAAGGTGTGTTCAGGATGCGCCTGCCCAGTGCCCACCAGTTGCGTGGCAGGCCAGATCGCGAGATGCTGGTTTGGGGATACCCTTTGACCTCTCGGTATCTCGACCCAATTGCCTTGCGCCGGAGTGGGGGGGATATATTCATTGGTCACTTTTGGAGACACCGATCCTTAGATTCCTACCCAAACTTTATTTTACATTTTCATACCTCAATCCTTTTAACTTCCTAGAACTTCCTCTCTTTTTGTTCCTAAAAAAACCCTCCACATAGCCTCCAAATAAATGGGAAATTATTTTCCTCAGGGCCTCATGTGTGAGGTTAATTTAAAAAAAAATCCTTTCAAAAACCAATATTGTTAGTTTTATTTTTTATAATTTGTTTGTTGACAAATTAGAGAGACTTTTAAAGAGAAATTTACCTTTCGAATGAACACCGTCAACTTGAAAAATCACCAAATCTCTTAAAAACGCTGGTAAAATGAAAAGTGCCGCTTCACATTTAAAAAAAAAAATAACACTTTGTTTCAACTTTATTTCTAGAAGAAACAACTTTGACATCGGGGGAGATCGGGGGAAAAACATACATAAAATAGGTTCTTAGTTTGGGTTATTTTCATGATTTGTGTGTTTTTCCTTATCTTCAAACCCTATTATAAATCAGATCAAAAGAAAATGGAGGCAAAACCTTGGAAAACATAAAATTTTGAACTTTGAAAGAAAGAAAACGAACTTTAATGCATCTTCCGCCTACATACATGGACGTCTCTTATGGTAACGAAGCTGAAACAATGTGTTGTTTTTAATTTTTGCTTACTAAGCGTGAGGCTGAATTCCGCAACTGTACTAAATTTTAGCAAAAGAAAAACACAATTCAAAAATACAATTTTTAATTAGGTGGTAGATAATTATTATGTAGGTACCAATTGTATCGCTAATCTGAATCAGGTCCGATTTTAAAAATGAAAAATAAATTCAATGTTAATCCAAGTTCTAGAGTTCAATGAACCAGGGTTAGAGGCAAGAGAAATTAGTGTTTTCGATGACATTTAGGCAGACATTTATTATAGGTAAAGCTAGATTATACAAGCAGGAATGCAGTAACTGCACTTTTGTAATACTATAGATGCAATAAACTAGATTTTCTACGGCCGGGAGGTATATCAATCTTCGGCCACATATACATAAAAACTAAGCAGCTGGATTTTGGTTACAACATTGGCAACAAAACTTTTACATATTTTGAACCAGCCGAATCTCTCGTTGGCTTCGATAAGCCCATAATTTGTCTATAAATACATATTACTGTTTGTGATCAAAACCCACTTGTTTACTCCAGTATTATCAAAATCTTGTATAAGAATAAATTCAAGGACCTATGCCTATATCCACGAGTATATATATTAGGGTGGAGTGATTTTTATTTTTAGAATTTCAAAATCCCTATGCCTATATGTTAAATGAATGACCCTATACTAAAAGAGAAAAATCACAAAATTTTATTGATATGAATCTTGACATCTTCAAGTGACACGGTTAACCTTAAATTTATTAAGAATTAAAAAAAAATGCTACTGCTCTCATAAAGCGCGATTCAAGTAACTTTTATAATTATTATTTATGATGGCACATATTTGACTATTGTTTCTCGCCCTTGTAAGTCTTTCTAGTGACGTCTGTCAAAACAAACAGATCCAAATTTTCTTAGATGCGAAGCGCATGTAACTCAAAATCACGCATAAGGTTCTTGATTCCACACTTATTAACTAAAAAATGCACAACACAAGAAATGATTTGTCGTGTTCTGTATTTGGTGAACCAAAAAAGTTTAAATAACACATGTTACCGACTTACTGCGATGTTATACAATATCATTTGGGGTGAAAAACAATTTACTATTCTTGAAAAACGGAAAAAGTGTTTCAATTAGAGAAGTTTTTTAAATTCACACAGGAGGCCCCGAGGAGAAAAATCACAGGGCTTGTGGTCATCTTTGTGAAATATTAGCAAAATATATATTTTTAAATGTAGTAAAAATCTTCTCCTGTCAATGAAAAAATCACTCCGGCCTAATGTATATTACCTACGGTTGACTATTTATTAGCTTTTATTTATTTATCAATAAAATTACACAAGGAACGAAAAGATTGTGATAAGCGTGGAATAATTAAAGAATACCCAAATACTTTAAAAAATAAATAAAATGCAACTTTTTTTCCTAATGTCTGAAAATAATTATTCACATAACGGACTTCCGTGACCAAATACGCTCGTTAAAATCATGATGTCTTTTGTTTTTTATGCCTTATGATAGTTTATTTTTTGCATACTGGTATTTTACGATCTGATTTGACATTTGCATGATTATTTGCTTAATTTGGGAGATTAGAAACTAATTATTGTCACAACATACCAATCTTCGCTTTGCTTTTCCCACGCAGTTCTATCATAAACTGCTTGTCATTTGACTAATAACTCAAATTTAAATGTTTATTGATTAATTACGAATGTTCTTGGTATCGAAAGTACTTAAACACATGGACCATCTAAAATTTGTATGATTCTATTTAATTTATAAATATATGGTAAACTTTTGGATGCAAACACAAAGGGTGGTACTGCCTCGTTCGAACACATCATTTATCTCACCGGGTCGAGTACGGGGCGGTCTCAGTTGGAGCTGAAAAGTACACAAAAATAGCAGAGACGTTAACTAAACAGAAAAATATAATCGACTTCGAAATTGGCTGAATTTTAACATATTGGTCAAATTTGATAACAATAGTGACGAAATTCCGACATTTTACGAAAAATTAAACCTTTGATAATTATTTTAACCATTATACTAACTATAACAATAAAAAAACACATACTGGTATTTAAGCTAGAAAGTCACCATTGATATTTTTAATGGACTGGCGTTCCTTTTTCAATGTTATAAAAAAAGGTTTTGGTTTTAGAACACGTCGGTAAAATACATAATTACATCTTGTTGTATTTCAGTGACATTTTGTTTTAGTACACGTGAGTGAGATACATGTAATTACATCTTGTTGTATTTCAGTGACATTTTGTTTTAGAACACGTGAGTGAGATACATGTAATTACATCTTGTTGTATTTCAGTGACATTTTGTTTTAGAATACGTGAGTGAGATACATGTAATTACATCTTGTTGTATTTCAGTGACATTTTGTTTTAGAATACGTGAGTGAGATACATGTAATTACATCTTGTTGTATTTCAGTGACATTTTGTTTTAGAACACGTGAGTGAGATACATGAAATTACATCTTGTTGTATTTCAGTGACATTTTGTTTTAGAACACGTGAGTGAGATACATGTAATTACATCTTGTTGTATTTCACTGACATTTTGGCGAAAGTTTAAAAATTTAGTTTCACTTCAGTACTTAAACATATGAATAAATTTAGTAAGTTATTACAAATTGCCACATCGTCATCATCACATGTAAATTTTGTTATTTGTATTTTGAACAGATAATGAATGACTCACTTGCCAAAATCACCATATTCTATCAAGTAAACAGTGTGAGAATTAGCCCAAATTGACAAAACGAACATATCAGCTTATGGCATAATGCCATAGATTAACTAAAAAACTATTCGTCTTTTTGGTAGGTATCTAAATAATCCATTTACGAAAAGATTTAATGATAACTACAAGCTACCAAATTTTAAAATGAAACTATTGCTTACAAACCTTCCCATTTCAAGAATTACGAAGTAAAAATAATGATTTTAATTTGTTTTTGTAACAGTCTGTGAAAATACATTTTTCATGGAAGGATGTAATTTAGAAAAATAGTATTGAACTAGCTAATAACTAATAGTATAAACGTAGGATCTGAGAAGCTGCAAGTATTAATAAAACATTTGCCTCGGGATCCCATGCCTTCAAAAAACTTGCATATATATATATATTTTAAATAATTACAACTTTTTGTTGACAAAATAGAGCGTCGATCAGAAATTGACCTCATGATTGAACACCTTTAGTAAATCTACTTAGTTAGTATTCGAAATTGAAAAGCGCAGACCCTTGAAAAATCACGAAATCTGATTTTACCTGTTTTGTCTGTTTAATTTATGATTAACCCTCAGAAATCCAAATAAAAAACGACTAGCATTTCAAATAAGATTTTTTTCGGTTAAAATATTATATTATAGGTAGGTACTGAATTACGTTTATATCAATTCTTGACACAATCAGCTCCAATTTTGAAAATGATGATTAAATCAAACAGAAATCCGAGGTCATTGAACCAGAGTTACAATCACTGACAGACCCTCGATCCAAATTAGTATTTTTGAAAATTTGTAGGAGTAATGCACGCTGGATATTTCTTGTAAGTATTCAATGAATGATCATTGCATATTATAGCCGAGCGCTACCGAACTAAATGTTGTGTTTCGTAAGTATCCTAAAGCGAGAAGGCGGTAAGTTAGTAGGACCTATAGTTAGAACACTAGTAGTACGCACCATCACACTGTGTAGTGTTGGCGCACAGCCAAGGAAAATGTAAGAAAAATAAAATAAAGTTGTTATAGATGAGGGCCAGAAAATGCGGGAATCCTTTACTGGCGCAGTTCAGCGATACGGTTTTACTGAAAACTCTATCCCTTGTCCGGTTGTTCAATGCGCCGTTACAAAGTTTGTTTTATTACCTTGGATCAAAAAGATCAATACTAATTTACCATTTGAATTTGATTTCACATAGATGAATTTGACAATATTATTTCTAGCGTGAACGTGAAAGTGTTCTGAAGATCTATTTATAAAATATATGGATTTTAATCAACACTTATAAAGCATTCTATGAAACTGCATGTTTCATGGTGACCAATACATAATTGTTATTTTGTATAGCGTGTAAACAATTTAATGTAAGATTTTGAACCTTACTAATAAACGCGTTTCAAACCCTACACAAGTGATAACCAACATGTTGAGTAAATGGTTGTTACTCAGTTGTACGAAATCTAAAATACGTTCATTAGAAAGGGGTGAAAATATAAACACTATTAATAGATGTAGTTTTAAATTAACGTTTTACTTTATATTTTCAAAGGATAGCAGTCCACAAATATTGAGTTCTGATTCTGTACCTGATGTTAGGCATGGAACTAGCAGAGCAAGGACGAAAGTAAACTAAATGAGTCGTATCTGTGGTAAATACACACTTCACCGTATTAGAAAGTGAGGAGATAACGAGTAATGGAGAGGGTTAAGATGGGGAAGCTTAGATGGTTTGGACATGAAGAGAAAATGTGTGGAGTATTGGGAGTGGGACGCTCCAGATAGACTCATTGTGATTTAAATAAGTAAAAAAATGTAAGAGTATATAGTAATAGCGATTATGCAATAGTTAGGTACTAACGTATGCGCTTGAACGCATAATACGCAGGCACACAGCGCACCGTTCTTGCCGTCAGGAGTCTGGGTATCGATTCTCCAATCCAGGCCGCTCGCAATCGCCGTCGAAATTACATACATTGGTCGACATTCTTATTATTGATACTCATCGAAGGTACATAATTACATACGCCAAACGTCAGAAGTCATTCCACTCGAACTGGAACTACCGGAAATTGATTTTATTGGCAAATAAATAATTGTGCGGTCAAAAGGGCTAAATAAAGTGCATGAAAGCAAGAGAGACTTATAATGTAGAATTATTCTTGAAAGCAACCTTGACACGTGCCGTCTAGTTATTTTCACGTAGCGACGTACTAAAACTGGATCTAGCTATTTCTTTGTATTTATCTTGGTCCATTCTCTTTCCTGCGTACCCCACTGGAGAAATGTCGAGGATATACGTAGATACCTAGCTGGCCTCCAGAATATAATAAATAAGATTTTTTCCACAGCATTTATTGAAAGATTGTGGCGCTATAGAAAAACTCTGGTTATTATTATTATGCTGAGAACAAAACAATGATACGACAATTTTAAGTCAATTTTCCTTGCACCGCAATGGGAGAGATGGATTCGTCACTCCTGGACACACTGACTACCAGATCCTACCCAGCCCCACTACATTTTCCCTTCCCAGAACTTTCTCTCTTTCTTTTCCTAAAAATACCCTCCACACAGCATCCCCAATGATGACATAAGCCCTGGTGGGAATTATTTTCCTCAGGGCTTCCTGCATAAACTTTGAATAAAACATTTAAAAACACGTGATTTAAAAAAAAAAAACTTTTTATTAAAAAACCCTAGCATCAAGTGATTTGTTAAAAAAATCATTGTTTATTTTGATTTATTTTTGAGGTATTACGTTGCGGTACACTACCTCTTTCAGCCAACGTTTCAGATGGCATTACAGTATTCATCATCAGGGCATATGTGTAATTAAAACGGATTAACTCGAAGCCGGGAAAACATCAATTGCCTTGTAAAACATCGGCATTTCCTTCCAGTCATTAATGCTTACGGTATTTATATTCTCTTTCAAAAACTGTAGAGTTTTAAAGAGAGCATTGAAAAACCACGCCCATGGCACAACAAGTATGATTGTGAAATTTGTTTTTACACATAACAAGGAAAATATGTGAACTTTAATAAGAAGTGTTGACGAGGATTTCGTAGTTATTTACGTTCTGCATTATTTTTATATTTAACCAAGGCAAAGCCGTCATTATGTGGAAGAGGATTTCCCATACCCAATTTCGCAATCAACCTCATTCTAATTGTGAGAAAAAATGTGTTTCTGATCGTAAGAGTTTTTTTTTAAATCTTCTGCCATTCTAATGTTTTATCGTATATTTTTAGCAGTGGCGGGTGGATATTTCAATTCATGGTCAAGCTTCGAGATAAAATTCGTAATAATTATCGATAAACTTACAAGACAGTCGATTATTATTAAAAAAGTGTCAATACAAGACCAAAATTACCAAAAATTTCGAAGGTGTATCAATACCTGCATAATATAATATAAATAAAATGACATAATATTGTGGTAGGAATATTTAAACTAACTATTACCTATTTTTTAAATAACTTTCTAATTGAATTGGTAAGATCCGCCAAGAATGTGCAGAAATTTGAGAAAGAAGCTAGACGCCAGAAGGTTTGGAAGAAGAAAATTTTTTTCTATTTAAATTACAAAAGTCCCAATTTGGGAGGCGGGCTTGGGTACCTCCGCCCTGAAAACCATTTATTGGATAACCAACATCTTTGCCATAGGTCACCCCAGGAGGTTCGTTACGTTTGGTGATTTCGCAGGGGTGTGTTCAGGATGCGCCTGCCTAACAGTTGCGTGGAGTACCAGATCGTGGGAGGCTGGTTTGGGGAGACCTTTTGACCTCTCCAACTGGTCTCTCTTAATCCTTTTCCTTGCACCGCAGCGGGAGGGATAGATCATTCGTCCGTTACTTCTGGACACACTGATCATTACATTCCACACACCCCTCATACTTTTTCCTTCCCAGAATTTCGTCTCCTTCGTTTCTTTAAAAAGACCCTCCACATTGCAACCCCAAAGATAACATAGGCCTCGAGGGAAATTATTTTCCTCAGAGCCTCCTGTGTGGTGTTAGTGTAAAAAAAAACTTATATTTATCGAAAAAAAGTCTTCGTTCACATTTAAAACCTGCCAAACTACTTATGTACAAACTACTTATGTAGTTTGGCACCATGTACGTATTGAACACTTTTAATATATGCGTAAAATGTTATATTTTAAAATCATATATTTTGTGTATTCTAGTGGTTAAATACAATGTTTTTGTTAAATTAATTATAATGTTGTTGTTTTATTTAATACATATCTAATAATTTTTATCCAATAAATAGATACATTGAAACCTACTAAAAACACGTAACTTCAACGCACGCCACTGAAATTTAGGTCTATCGCATAATTATCCTATGCAAAATACGCTCCATATTAAGTTTTATTGATCTTCAATTAATTCAATATCCATGAGAATTAGACATCTGATTTCCGCTACTCGTTTCGTATGCATGGCCTACATTTTAATCTAAATGTATTCTTACTAATTAATTTAATTAGAGAAATGTGCTTTATTGCTCGACGTAATAAAATAGTTGGTTTATCTCAAATTAGAATTGTCGCAATAAAAATATCACTAATTCAATATTGGTTACTTTAAATAATTGCAAAGAAATCTATGAAAGTATCGATTGCGAAAAATGACACATACCTATAAAATATAATACACCATTAAAATAAAATCGAACACACGTATGTTTCTTTAATTTATTTCATACAGAGCTAGACAAAATTTATTCGAAACGCTATGGTAAATGTTTGATATTTAAATGCGTTTCGAAACACTGGAATTAATAGCAATTCTAACTTATATATTTACTGGTGTTGATAGCGGTTAATTTAACTGTTTACGCGTTGTACATTTTTTATTTATTTGTATTTATATAATGCAGGTACTTTTCTGATTTTCATAAACATGTTACAAATAAATCTATACAATAAAGAATGCTTTAGTATTTTACAAATTTATTACGCATTGGCAACCTAAGCATAGATACGAATATGTTCTTTTAACCGTTCAGAAAGGTATAATAAAATCGAAATATGAGTATTCTGTCTGATAATCAACAAAAGTAATATTTTTTTTTATTTTTTTTTTATAGTGAATACCTCACAAGAGTCCCAACTGCTCCCGTCTGGAGCCAGTGAGACTATGGCATCCCCAATTGGGGGATATTGTGAGGCTGAAGGTAAGTGGGGAAGGGAAAGAGGAAGGTGGGGAAGTACCTGGCTATTCAGATCTAGTCACTAAACACGGCTAAAGCCATTTTGGAGCAACGTTTCAATTCTGAATGGTGGTCTTACACCAGGGCGATACTGGTAGTATCTTCCACTCTGGAACGTGCCGCAAATATACTATATATTATTTTAATTAATTAATTGTGAAATAACACAAATTAATCAAATAAAATTTATTTGCGCACGCCGGGTTCGAACCCGCGACCTTCGGAATGGCAGTCCAATGCGTTACCACTGGACTATGCCGGCCGTCATAATCTATTGGTATAAATTAATCTATATACATAATTGTTTCGAAGTCCCGCGTATCATTATTACTGTTTTTTCTAACTGGCAAAGAAAATGTAACATAAGATATGCAGAAATCCATAGTCGTAAAATTTTTTACATTTGGTATATTTCGAAACAATAAACAACGTAACCGAAAAAAGTGCCCTGCCGAAATGTTTCCTTGAGATGTTTGGACAACAAAGAATTCGGTGCATATATGCAGACATCATTTCGCTATTATTTTACGACCATGCACAAAAGGCGGCCATTATTGTATTCCCGCGTATCGCGTATGTGTTTCGTTTCGGAGATCCAGCCGCCATAAATCAAGCGGCGAGGATAAAGTAAAGACGAAGTGAACCAGGAGCGCATAATTGAAGCAGGGATAACTCGAACAAAAGACGACCTTGGAGAGGAGAATTCTAGCTTCCTGCATCACACAGCCGCCGCGGCCGATTCTAGGAAAGTTGCATCGCGCGGCATTCCGGCCAGAGCGGAGCGTCTTTTTGCGGCGGGCCGGTTAAGGTCACCCAATTTATGCAATGACAACACGGGTCTGCATGGGATTTATTCGGGACCGGGTGTACCGTGTCTGTATACTGTATACCATGTGTCACGAAGGGGTTTATGAGGAAAATTGTGAGATTTCAATGACACATCAACGGTAGGAACTTACACTGGGTAGGGGAAACGTTTGTCTTCTTGTCAAGTTATGCAAAAAATCATAAGAGGTAGTTCGATTTTCACAGTTTCTCAAATCCTATTCAAATTGTATGTGTGGATGTATAAAAAATGACAGTTTCCAGATTACTAGGTACGAATATGTTTACAAATTATTTTATTGACTTTTAAAAAATGAATGTACCTAGATTCTTGGATTACGGTGTGATTTCTGGGCCCACTTCTCTTCGTATTGTTTATAAATGATCTATCTTTATGCTTCGAAAATGTCAAATTCATTCTATTTGCAGATGACCTAAAGCTTTTTAAGATTATAAAATGTTTAAATGATGCACTTATCCTTCAGCATAATATAGATAGACTTGCTAGCTGGTGTGAAATAAACAAATTATTCCTAAACGTAAAAAAGTGTTTCCACATGTGTTTTTACCGTTCACGGACTCCAATAACCATATCGTATTCAATTAACAATAATGAAATTGCATTAGTACCATTTATCAAAGACCTTGGTGTTATTTTTGACAGAAAACTTACCTTTGATCGTCACTGTGAAACAATTTCCAATAAGGCCATGCAAATTCTAGGTTTTGTAATGCGTAACACAAGGAGTTTTCAAAACATTGAGTCAATAAAATTACTCTACTGCTCTCTTGTGAGATCGCACCTAGAATATGCATCTCCTGTATGGTCTCCGATTTATACCTGTAACTTACACCGCTTGGAGAAAGTACAAAGAAAATTTCTTCGATACGTTCAATTCAAATTGAGACAGCCTGTAATTGATATCTGCTACAATACTTTAATGTCTGGTCTAAATCTACCACTCCTTTCTACCCGGCGAACTATTAATGACATTCTTATACTTTTTAAATTACTGAACAATCTCATAGACTGCCCTCAAATGTTAAGTGTTATAAATTTTCGTGTCCCTGTTAAATCAACTCGACTCCACCACCTTTTCCACAGTGACAATCATAGCACTAACTATTTGTATCATTCACCGTTGGCGCGTTTTCACCGCACTGCCAACACGTATACAGACCTTTTTGATATTTTCAAAACCTCACCGTCTTGCATCAAGGCAAAAATACTTGGTTGTGAATGTAACTGATATGTTTGTGAAATGTTAAATGTCTGTTTGTACTGCATCATACTGACATGTTCTTCTTTATGTGTAACATATGTATGGTGTTCTTATACATATACATTCCACATATATACATATATGTGAAATGTATATGTATAGTCATATATACATTCCACATATGTACATATGTGTGAAATGTGTATGTATAGTCATATATACATTCCACATATATACATATATGTGAAATGTATATGTATAGCATCGTATAGAATATAGAATGTATATATGTGAAATGTATATGTATAGCATCTATATAAACTGCTTGCTTCAGATGTCTTATAGTGTTGGCTAACGGATGTATTATTTTAATAAAAAAATGTTACTTTTAATTGTCAAGTCTCTGTCAGCCCTGAATTGTTGAAGCTACTTTGCCATAGTGCCATAGCCAAGTGAAGATAAATTTGATTGTAACAATAAACTCACTACTATTTGCGCTGTTATAATATTTAGCTAGATTATATCTGTTGGCAAGTCACCTTTTCTGTATATTTTATCCTGTTTAAATGAAGTACTTTCTATTATTGTAGCATTCTATGCCTTAAGAAAATTTCAGCTGCATCACATTCAATGTCGTTTTGTATACATATTGTTGTGTTCTTAAATGTAATACTAATATTCGCTTATGTACCACTGTGTACTTATAATCTATGTATCACATTATTGTAAAAGCCTTTTATGGCATTTAATAAATAAATAAATAAAAAATCTACAATATTATTTTAATTTTTATCTCGACAGCTTATTTTAACTCATCCATTTCGACCTTTCGCGCACAAAAAGTTTTAGCATGACTTGAAAATCGTAGTTGTACATACGTGGATGCAATGTAGGTAATGACATGGTAGGGATATTAAATCATTTTGCTCACCCCTATGAAAACAAAAATTATATATGGGAATTTTTTTTAATTAGTTTTCTTTTTCTTGATTTACAACACAAATTTTCACATGGTAAAGTAAATATCCATAAAAGAGGCCTGAAACTATAATATTTTCAACTTGGTACTGAAAACCTATGGTGCCTCTCCTTCTCTCTATAGGTATAGAACCTTAAGGCGACACAATACTATACTGACGGGGTCTGCTCAAGACTTTCAGTTTGATTAATTCCGACGAATTTGTGGCTACATTTTTTCCGACCGATACCCACGGATGTAAGTTATTTATGTTTAAGATTAATTAAAATTAAAATTAATTACTACCATTAAAATATTTTACTGGTAATTATTAATTGCGATATGAAAAATTAATAAAATGATTTTCATTAAAAAATATATATAAAACACTATAAAATTAGCTGTAAACCTCAGCTTTTATTTTTCTAGTTGATGAATTGGTAACTTTCCGGGGTATTCAGTTAGAAACATCTGAGATATTATTAGTGCGTTTATCAGAATTAGTTTAAATAAACCCCGCGGAATGATCAATTTACTAGGCCCGTTAGGACAAATTCGACTAAAGGGTATTTATTGTATATTTTAGGGTGGTAAACAAGTGATATATTTTCTAAAATAAAGTGGTATGTGACAAATAATATACAAATAAATTAGTGGTTCAATTTGATCAGTTGTTTCGTGTAAGATTTAATGCGAAACCGCTAACGTAAATTAGCGCTAATAGTTGACACACTCGAGGTTATTATTAATTTGTGTATTGAATATATATATATATATATATATATATATATATATATATATATATATATATGCAATTAATTAACTATGTAAAATTTTTCTACAGTTAAATAAATATTTATATTTTATTTAATTTTTTACTCGGCTACTAAAAATCAAAATGACAATATGAATTTGAAAGTTTTCTACAGTTATTATTTTACAGTGATTTGATTTAATATACACATAATATTATTATATTAGTAACTTAGGCATCCCTTAGAGACCGAAGATAACACATTCTAACATATTTATACTTTCGACACTGACAATTCGTGGTGGAATTCAATTATAATGATATAATAAAACAATCTGATTTTTTTTTATTTATATCAGACCGGTTTGAAGATGGCCATAATAAGCTGAAACCGGTAACAGTAGAAACATTAAATAAGCAGAAAAGAGTTTCAAAATATCATTAACATTCTTATACAGGGTGTATAAGGACGTACTTGACTTAACCAGTGATTTCTGACATCATGAAGCCGGTGCCTTTTTTTAGGTTTTTTTCAAAAGCTAGCAATTTTTTTTTTCATATGTCGTCACTGGTCACTTAGCCTAATAATCCACCAATTCCTCATCCCGATCCTAACTGTCCAATATCTACTGATTTTTCATGTTTTAAGTTGAAAAAAAACAATGAAATTGTCACCGGACCAAAATTTTATTCTCATTTTTTACTCCAAATGTTAATGTAAAACACAAATAAAAGCACTCGTATTATTTTGTCCAAGATAAAGAAAATCATCTTCATTACAATAATTTAGATATTAATAATATGAATGATATGTATTAATTAATACTTAATATGTACCTACATAGATTTATATTATTTAAATGTTACCTCAGAAAAGACAATTAGTCTATTTTATTATATGTGTGATTTGGAAGTGTCTAGAGACTGTAAGAGAAAGGTGTGTGGGATGGTTTATAAATAATAGGTAATGTAGTTATAATGAGTAATGAGAATGGCGTATTATATTTGTGATAAATGCACAACACTCTGACATCTGAACTATCTTCATAAGAAAATTGATTCACGTATATTGGAAATAAGTAGGGAAGTCCTGTTTAAACTCGACCATTTGGCATTTCAACTTTCTTTAATTTTGTTTGTTACGTTCCGGTTCAAGATCGCAGCCGTTGGATACTACCCTTTTTTATCTTACTGACTTCGCATGATCATTACTAATTAATATTATTGTATCTACGGGCCTGAATAAAGGTTTAAAAAAAATGTAATTGAGATAGTGACATTTCTTTGAAAAAAATGTAAAATTCCTTATTTGATATATTTTTTAAATTAAAATATTTATGGTTTATAATTAAGTAGGTAGGTATTCAAGTACCTTATAAAATCTTACGATTTCAAAGGTAATTTTGGATTTCATTTATTAAATAAGAGAAACTTATAAACACACTTCATGGAACTACTAGTTAGAACCTTTGGTTGGTAGTGCTTACCTAGTTTATATAATTTTTCATATTCTTTTGTAGAACCCATCGACAAATAAAGTCCAGTGCGAGTGTTAAAAATGACACCGAAACCAAAATTATTCCTTCCATAAATTGAGTTATGAAAACATTTATCAAAAAGAAAGCGCGTTATTTCCTATTCAAAATATCGAAAGAAGCATTGCTTTTTAACATTTGTTGGTCTCCAAGGACCAAAATTGTCCCCCAAGATATTATTACTTCGGGTTTACCAATAAGAGATGTTATTTTGAATAGCCCGCTATTTAGGTAGATGTTACTTTTGAAGCTGTTGTTTTTTGACATTTGACAAGTAGAAACTACGCCATTAAGAAAAATGGAACGATACACGCTTCAACAACGCATTGAAAATTGAAATTATTAAAATTTACTTGAGTGAATCAAATGCAAATCATCTTGAGTGATGAGGCCCATTTCCACCTCGGTGGCTTCGTCAACATGCAAAATTGTCGCACCTGGGGCTCGGAAAACCCAAGAGTTATTGTTGAAAAGCCTCTCTATCCTCAACGTGTGACTGTTTGGTGCGGTTTATGGTCCGGCGGAGTCAATGGACCTTACTTTTTCGAAAATGAGGCTGGAGCAACAGTTACGGTGAATGGATCGCTATCGAGAAATGATTAATGATTTTTTATGGCTGAAATTGGATGGTATTGATTTGGACAACGTTTACTTTCAACAAGACGGCGCGAAGTGCCACAAAAGCAACGAAACCATTGATCTTTTACGATTGAATATCAAAATAACACCTCTTATTGGAAAACCCTGTATTACTAATTCTAATTACCAATTACCCATTGGTGAACCTAATTTAAAAGACACGCCATATCTAGAGTTGATATATCTATGGTAGAATGCGGATTAGAGTGAGTTTCATACGTCTCCAAAATACGATGTTTAAAATAAAAATAATGCGTACATGTCTTTGCTACACGTTTGATTGTATTTAACTGTATTCTGATATAGTCCCACAAAGTAAGATATCCACTTGTCAAAACTAATATGTTCATTAATTATTATTTCTTAATCTATTTAATAATTACATTAATAGAAGTGGTATCGCGTGTAAAGAGTTAAATGCCATAAAAAGAATCATATTTATTGCTAAGCTTTCTATAATTCTAAAGCAGTTTCATTGAATTTGTAAGTATCTGTCTTCTCATAATTATTATTAGAAACTTTATGAATATATCCGTTATTCCACTAGTTTTTTTCAGCAAGCATTCATTAATATTCAAATTATACGATAATACAATCTAGATAATAGTCAAACATTAAAAAAATAACATAAAAATCGCGTACTAAAAATAATGCTAAAACTGACAAAGAATTAAAACATATTTATATTATTTCCTAACTTAGCGGTATAGTATGTACAAAATTAATTAGTGTGATCTATATATATATATATATTTTTTTTTTTTATATTAACTCCACACAGGAGGCCCTCAAGAAAATAATTTCCCTCAGGTCCTATGTCATCTTTGGGGATGCTGTGTGGAGGGTCTTTTTGTGGAGAGGAAGGAGTGAACATGGGTCTTGAAGAGTCCCAAGTTGTAGGAGGGAGGAAAAACAGAGGCCGGCAGTTCGTTTCACAGCCGAGCTGTTGAACCTAAGAATGAATCGTAGAAGCGACCCGTTCTCATGTGACAAATGTCAACCGTGTACAAATGTTGGCCGCGCGTTTGGCGTGTATCCTGACTACGCACCGGTGCTGAAGGGATCAATGATGCTAGTTCCTCAGAGCATCTTCCATTGTAATACCAATAGAACAAGGACAGCATACCTACCTGACGCCTGTGCTCTAAAGATTGCAGTCCGTTTGTTAAGATTGGGGAATCTATCAAACGGACCGCCCGTTTCTACACAGAGTCAAGGGTTTTTTTCAGGTATTTTGGGGCTCCGGACCAGAGATGGCTGGCAAATTCGACAGTAGGGCGCACTTGCGATTTGTACAGGGTGAGCAGTTGTGTACTATTAAAGTATCTGCGGGCCCTGTACAGTACGCCCAGCTTCTGAGAGGCCAACTTTACTCTGGCAACGATGGAGCCCCCGTACCTGAGCTGGTCACTTATAGTTACACCAAGCATATCAATGGAAGGCCTGTTCGGAAGATTGCTTCCGTTGAAGGAGACTAGATTATCATTTGGATCCCTTTTAGACGTAATCAGACAGGATTGGGTCTTTGAAACATTAAATTTGACGAGATTATTTTTACCCCAGGAGGAAATACTCTCGAGATAACCGTCCATTCTCTGCTTCAAAGCCCTCCGAGCCGTTGGAGTTTGTGTGCCCTGTGGGGAACTGTCAAACAAAAAGCTATCATGAACTGTACTGTCATCCGCGTAACAATGAATCGGTGCACACGTCAAAAGGTCATTGATGCGCAACAAAAACAAAGTCGGAGACAGAACCGATCCCTGTGGGACGCCAGCATTTATAGAGTGCGAGGAAGAGGTGAAACCGTCAACAACCACCTGAATCGACCTATCCCTTAAAAAGTCAGCAATCCACGTACACAGGGATGCGGGAAGTCCGTAAGAAGGCAATTTGTTGACAAGTCCTCGGTGCCAGACCCGGTCAAAGGCCTTGGATATGTCTAGTGCGACCGTTTGGGTCTCACCGTGACGTTCCAGGCACCGCCCCCAAACATGCGTCACATACGCGAGAAGATCACCGCACGAGCGGTTCCGCCGGAATCCGTATTGACGGTCGTTGATAATTTTGTTCTTCTCGAGGTATGTGAGCAGTTTGTCGTTAATCACACGTTCCATCACTTTGGACAAAACTGATGTGACCGCTATGGGGCGGTAGTTGGCCGGGTTGGAGCGGTCACCTTTCTTGGTAATAGGGTGAATGACCGTTTTTTTCCAACCAGAGGGCACAGTGCCACACTTCAGGGACATTTTGAAGCGCTTTGTCTAAACTGGAACTATTTCCGCAGCACACCTCTGCAATACCAGGGCAGGTATTCCATCAGGTCCACTAGTTTTGTTAACATTGAGCCCCCGTATAACGTGGAGTACATCCCGATGCCGGATACTCAGATTTTTCATATAGAAGCCGCAGTGAGGAACCGACGGCGGAACAGCACCCCCGTCATCGAGGGTCGAGTTTTCCGCAAACATTTTCCCTAATAGGTTAGCCTTTTCGGTGGCGGTGTTTGCTAGTGAGCCGTCAGGTCTGGTAAGAGGTGGAAAACTGGGTTTGCGAAAATTCCGACCTATTGAGCCCGCAAGCGACCAGAATGCTCTGCTGCCATGCGGGCAGGCAGCCAGTTTTTTGCTGATCTGCAGGTCGTGTTCGAATTTTGACCTATTAATGATTCTCTTGCATTCCTTTGCGATTTTTTGTATACTGATCTGTTTTCGGGCGTTCGAGATGTGTTGAAGGCTCGGTAAGCCGCGTTTTTTCGTCGAACTGCTTCGGAGCATTGTCGACTGAACCACGGCTTTGAGCCCACACCAGTTTCTTTAGTAGTCGATTGTATGAAGCCATCCATCGCCGATTTGATGACTTCACCAATCTCCTGGTCACATCTTGAAGGGTCCGATGTCCGAAAACAAACAGCTGACCACGGAAAAGCGTTGAAATGTGCCCGCATACCGAACCAATCTGCTGACCAATAGTGCCACACTTTTCTCCTCAGCCTCTCATTAGTTGGTCTGAGGTTAACGGGGATTGATGTCGTCACTAGGCAGTGGTCGGATGATCCCAGAGGCGCTGTGACGTCAATCTTATAACCGTGTGGCACAGTAGTTAAGAATAGGTCTAACAGATTGGAGCGGTGAGTCTGGACATCAGGAACCCTTGTAGGCTCCTGAACCAGTTGCTCTAATCCGTAGCAAATGGCAAAGGATTCCGTCTGTTGGCCAGCCGAGTCCGTTGGGCCTGAGAACTTCAACCATGGTTTGTTATGAACATTGAAGTCCCCCATAACAATAAACTCGGCCGAAGGGTAGCGGGGCAAGAGATCATCAATAGTATCGCTCAAATGTTTGAAGAGTTCGGAAGTGTCTGATTCGCTATGGATCGGTGAGCGGTATAGACATGCGTAGAATCTTGCCGTACTGGCAAGATTGACGCGCACCCACATTACGTCGAATCTGGAGTTTTCCAGACTCAATAGTCGTACACAGTTGACGTCAGCTCGACTATAGAGGCAGACTCCTCCTTTGAGTCGGAATTTGCTTGCAAGGGTAAAGCCCGGGCAGTCCAGATAGGAGGAGTCTGGCGGCTCGGCTATCTGAGTTTCGGATAGGAAAAGAAGGTTGGGACGTTGGGACAAAAGATGGTGATGAACAGAATTTAAATTTGTGTGCAGACCGCGAATGTTGGCAAAATTTACAAACAGTTTTGGCTCGCACCGGGGACGCCTGCTACTCGCCGCTGTAGAGATGTTAAATTTGTTTTGTTGTGTGTTCATGATTTAAAGTTTTTTTTTTTTTTTTTGTTTTGTAAGGGTATGAGGTGAAAGGAAGGTCTAGAAAGGAAAGGTATGAGGGGTGGGTAGGAATCTGGGGTTCAGGCTGTCCAGGAGTGATGAGCGTTTCGTTCCAGCCCACCCACTGCGGTGCTAGGCGATAGGCTGGGAGAGTCCGGCTGGAGAGGGCATCCAATGCGCCCCAAACGCTGCTGCACGGTCCCCTCCGGTCACGAACCGGCACAACAGCAGTGGCGGGGTTTTTTCACTCGCTGATGGGGCAGCCCACCCTTAGTCGTGAGCCTGAGGGTCGGGCCCCTGTACTATCGAGCGGCCCGGACAGCGGTAACGGGTTGTAAAGGGTCTACATCACCCAGCATCTCCCAACCGGCCCGCCACGCAGAAGGTGGGCCGACGCACCCGCCACCAAGACCTGGGCAAACCTTAACCCATGAACCCGGGCACCCCTGCTAAGTCACCAAACGTAGCGAACCACTTGGTGTGACCTGTGGCAGAGGTGTTGGTCATCCAATAAATGGTTCCCAGGGAGGCGGTACCCATTCCCGCCTACCAAATATACTAATAATTTCTCAAATTTTTCATCTTCTTACAATTCTTTAACTTCTTCATCCTCTTCTTGCAGCCCAAACTAGCTATACATCATTTTTCATATTTTTCTTTTTTATATTATACCTAGTAATGTATAGATTCAATGTCCGCAAACTGTAAAATTCACCCGCCATAACACAGGGTCTTTCCCAGCATGGATGTTAAAATATCACAAAAAACCACATGCACTCTCAAAATCATGTATCATGTATGTGGTTAAGTATTTACTATCCAAAGCAATATGAATATGAGTAAAAAGTTTAAAAAGTAAATGCAATATTGTCTAGATTCCATCATCGTTTGAAAGATTTTTTTTTTAAATTTTTTTTTTATTTATTTTTATTTTTTTTTATTATGTAATAATTAAACAGTTCACAATGTATAATAATATTTGCTAACAATAATGATATATAAAAATTAGTACACATAATTTATTTTTTTTGATGTTTCTCTTTTATGGAAGCAGACGCTTGTGTTTAAAAGAGATGCTGAAAGTCGAGATGAACATTATTGAATTGTATATGGACAAAACTATTTTCATATTCATATTGCCTGCTTATGGGCGCAAAAAAATACTTCGTCTTAATATTCTAAAACATAACTTGCAAAAAGCGTATTTTAATAAAATAATTAATTATGCCATCTTTAAACACTTAGATTTTAACGAACGTCGCGTTTAACATTAAAAAACACTTTTCGGAATTAATGGGATCTGCTTTTACTGATTACGAGTTTACTCCGATAAGTAGCATAAGTACTTACTAGCTGTATAATGTCAAATGTATCAAATGATTTCACATTACGAATATCTTCTTGTACAATTCATAAATTAATGTAGAATCCCGGAGAAAGTGACTGCTAAATTTCAAACGAACACGAGTAGGTACCAAAAACCAAGATGCTTCATGAAAATAAAATTTACGTCCGTGATAAAACCAAATAATACAAAGGTAACTTTCTAATATCAGTAACATCTCCAGTCTATATGGAGAAGCGGACATTCGGTAGGTACCTACTTTGGTTCATGATGGACAAAATTATCGCCGACGACATTTGAAATGAACAAAGTCATAAAACAGTTTACGGAGAGTAATTTAATGTCTTGACAGATAAGTATTAGAGGAATTCACTAACGAATGTAACAAGTCGGATCTTAAAATGCTAATGGAAATAATGGAGGTCATGTTTTGTGAACTCGAAATGCCACACATAAACCTTATCGGTAAATGTCAACTAACGGTAGTTGCTTAGCATAATTAGCGATAACTTTTATAAGAGTACCTAATACAACAAAAACGGTACATATTTACTGACCAAAAAAATTGAAGGAACTGGCTGATTAAGTTACAAATAGTTCCGAAGTATTTTAGAGGTACCTACACATGTTAGATGTTAGTTATTTACATAATATTTATATTATAGATCTTCGGGTCTGTTTGTTTTGTTTTTAGATTGAATAGAAAAAGACACTTTGAGGTGATTCATATCATTGTTTTTTATAAGCATCAGCTTTATTATTATTTTTTTTATTTTATTAAAATCAAATTTAATAATACCTATAATTATTAAGTTCTGCAATTATTTTTTAGTTTTTGTTATTGTTAGAGGTGTTTCGGCTTTCAAGGCCATTTTCTTGCCTTGAAAGGCCACTGTGTTTTTAACCACGTTTAGACGACTTATTTATATGATTCTATTTTACCCCCTCCCAATTTTTATTAGGAATGTAATGTAATGTTATGTGCATAAAACAGATATATATCACTCAAATACTTTGTCGATTTTTTATCAATATTAAATTTGCTGAAAGAACACAACAAATGCGGACAACTAGAATTAGCTCTACATTGAACTTTGTGGCGGTACATACTAAAACTTCTTTTGGTCAAAGAAATTATTTATATCAGGCACCACTTATGTTTAATATTCTTCAAATCATATTAAGTCTACCAATTCCTTAGTTAAATTTAAAAAGTTAATTAAGGTTTATGTATTGACAGACGATTGTCTTAATATTTTTTCATCCTTGTCCTTTCTTAAATAATAAGATTTTATATAAGTCCCATTTGCTAAAAACTGAATGTCACCCTATCTGTCTTTATTATCTACTTTGCTTCTTCTTTTGAATAATAATTAATTATTAGTTATGGTTCAAATATTGTTACAATATACTGTCAAATTACTCATCTGGTAACACATCTAATACTCATTTTTTTCTTTAATTTTGAAATATTTTGTGTTTGTATGTAGAATTACTTTATGTTTGTGATACTCTTATGTTTGCTTCACTCAAATGTAAATTGTTAACCTCGATACAGGCTCAGTCCTAGTGAGGTTGATTTTTATGTAAAAAAAAAGTGTTTTATGTATAGTGAGATGCAATAAATAAATTTAAAATGTTTTGTTACCCGTTAAACCTATTTACTGATAAATAATTGTGACAATAGATTTCATATTCTGTGGGGGTATTTTGAAGTCTGTTTTCCCCACATTATGATGTAGCAGTTATTAATTTATTCAAATGTTTTATATTGCTTAGGTTTTGTAAACATACTTAGAAGCGGGGAATAAATAAATTTCCTTACTTTATTAATTAATATTATATTAGGGTCATGGTTCTTTTATTGATTTATAATTGTTCAAGTAATTTTAATCTAAGGCCCTTTCTTTCTATATGTAAGGGTTTAAGTTAATTGTTGTCAAGCGGGACGTGATTATTTACTAAGAGATATTCTGCGAATTTTGAAAAAGTGCTTTTATTATTACAACACCTTATATGTTTTTAGAATCTAGTTGAGAAAACCCTTCCCGTCTGTGCGATATAAGTAGCGTTGCAGTCGGCGTGGTAACATTTTAATTCATATACGCAACTATTAAGTTTAGGATTTCTACTTTTACAGTTTTTAAGGTTTGTTCCTATGTTATTATTGGTTTAGAAAGCTATTTATATATATATATTACTTTGTATGCAGATGAACAAATCTTTGGTTTTTTTTAAATAATTAATATGATTTTTAACGCCCAAATAACAAGGACCAAGAACATTTAATTGTAGACAATAACATTAAAAAATACTTTACAATGCAAGACAGAAAATAGGTAAGGAATGAAAACATTAATTTTATATTATGCTCGAATCTGAAACACTACTGAGAACAATACTCGTAAGATATAAGCCGATAGAAATGTATTATAGGCTTGCTTAACGTAAGGAATCCATATTCACAAGTTTCTCTTTAACTCTTTTTAAAAAATTAAATGTTATTTTTGAAGATAATATCTATACATTCGATACAATAGTAGTTTACACAAATATCAATGAAATATAAAAAATACTTTTTTCTGATATACCTACTCGTACCAATGATGACTGCATCAGGGAAATATTATCGTTGAAAAATTTTTTCTATCAAGACAATTTAATTTAAATATGAATTAGGTCATATTTAATTCAACAGAGGAGGCACGTGCTGTATTAAGCATCATGCGCCATTTATAAAAATGCAAAACTAAACCATTCCACAACGTCATTAAAGCAACAAAGCATTCCCCGTGGTTATTATTTGAAATGCGCCTTCAAATGAATTCGTGTACAAAACAGATATAAAAGAAAAGCGGTTGCTAATAAATAATATAAGACACGCACCAGAATTGTACCCCTAGAATATACAATATACAGCCAACAACCGCCCTTAGGAAATATTGGAGTCAGGAAGGGATATCTCCAAGCCCCGTAGTTCATAGCCCTTGAATAAGGCAGCAATCAACCCCAAACTCATGAAAAGAAAACTCAATTGCTGCTGACGATTATGCCTGCATAATTGTTTTCAAAATCGGGGGAAAATATTTTCGTTTCTAATTTTATTTCAAAGTATTCTCAATAATGAACATTGTTTAATAACCATATTATTTTGCTTTGTGATTCTTGAAGGATGTACAGAATAAAATAACAAAAAAAAAATTACAATTTAATACACTCATTAGGGTATATGTATTGACGTGAAAATTTTAAAAAGCTTTTTACGGTGTTGAAAAAGAGTAGGTCTTTAACCTCTGCAGATATTATAATCAATCGATCCAACTGCAAGACGTCTTACACGTCAAGCGATAAACAACATAAAACTAATATTATAATCGATTATTAAAGGGTAAAAATAAATAAGGCATAATTTAAAAGCCCCGAAAAGGGGCGTTAATTAATAAATAAATATTGTTTTAAAAGTCTCGAAAACGTCAGAACTGTAGAGAATAATATTCAATAATAATAAATAAATATGTTAAAAATATATTTGTTACATTAAATTGTAGGTTCGTTCATTAAATATATTGGCGCGTCAGATCTAAAGAAGTTTATTAATTTGCTACATTTTAAGAGCAACCATGTTCATGAAAATTCTACATTTCGATTTCGATTTCGATTCTATATGGCAAATATTACTATAGGGTTTTCCAATAAGAGGTATTATTTTGAATAGCCCGCTATTTCAGTAGATGTTACTTTTGAAGCTGTCGTTTTTCAATATTTGACAAGTAGAAACTACGCCATTAATAAAAATGGAACAATACACGCTTCAACAACGCATTGAAATTATTAAAATTCACTATAAAAATGGTAAAAATTTGGCAGAGACGGTTCGTTAAACTCGAACATTTTTGGGTCGTCGTGAAGCACCTTGTCGGACCGCAATACAGAAATTGGTGGAAAAATTTGAGCTGTTGAGACAACTTAGTGATGTGAAGAATAAAACCCGTACACGTCGCTCAAGAACAGCCGAAAATATTGCTGCTGTAGCCGAAAGTGTTAAAGAAAACCCAGGTTTGTCCATTCCTCGTCGTTCTTTGGAATTAGGCATTCCACAAACGTCATTACACCGTATTTTGCATAAAGATTTGTGTCTTAAGGCTTATAAAGTTCAGTTAACACAAGAACTCAAGGCGGCCGATAATCAACAACGTCGTGTCTTTGCTGATTGGGTCCTTGAAATGCGGAATTCCATCGAAAAATCATCTTGAGTGATGAGGCCCATTTCCACCTCGGTGGCTTCGTCAACAAGCAAAATTGTCGTATCTAGGGCTCGGAAAACCCAAGAGTTATTGTTGAAAAGCCTCTGTATCCTCAAAGTGTGACTGTTTGGTGCGGTATACGGTCCGGCGGAGTCATTGGACCTTACTTTTAAGAAAATGAGGTTGGAGCAACAGTTACGGTGAATGGATTGCGCTATCGAGAGATGATTAATGATTTTTTATGGCCGGAATTGGATGGTATTGATCTGGACAATGTTTACTTTCAACAAGACGGCGCTACGTGCCACACAAGCAACGAAACCATTGATCTTTTACTGGAAAAGTTTCAAAATAACACCTCTTATTGGAAAACCCTGTATTTAGGGTAAGAGATATATATATTATGTATTATTCCATTCGTCAAGATTTGAATTTCGATTCTATTACGTAAATAAAAATAATTAGATAACGTTTTTTTCTGTGAAATACTGTTATATTCGTGAGCGTCGTGTTGTTAACACACTATACACAGATGATCATTAGTAAAATGTACATTATGGACATTTTCAACAGAATATAATAATAATTATCACACAAAAATTCCTCCTCTCAATATTGCATATCTTTATATAGAAGAACACAAAGAGGAAACATTCCAAACAATATATTCTCCAGCTAAAAATAACATAATATCTACTGCCTTCATTACAAAGTACGAGGAAATGCGCCCTCTGCGAAACTGCGTTCAAATAAGTAGCTAACTTGACATTGTCGTCGGATTGGTATCTCGAGGAGCGAGCGGGACGTCGCGACGGCCGGCCCGCGAGATTGACAGGGAAGGGAATATAAAAAAGAGAGTCGAAGGCTTTTCCGGTGATGCCCTGGAGTGCTCTGGAGTGGCCGCGGAGTGTCTGGAGACGGATGTGACGTCACGACCTGAATAATTAGATGACGGACATGGGGAAGCTTTCGGCTGACGATGGCGAAACTGAATGCTTGTGGAATTAAATGTGGTAGACGGTAATGTTCTGGAGTAGTCCAGAGGAAAAGAAATCTACAATATACAGAATTCAATGCAAGAGACAAAAGCGGCCCTGTCTGTACAGTGTAACGGCAGGGGAGCCATGTCGCCACTCAGTTGGGCAGCGTTATGAGGCGGGTTAAGTTAGGGGCTCTAGGAAGGGATTTATTAATGCAAGTCTTGAAGAGGCTCAGATTATATGAAGGAGGAAAAACAGATGCCGATAGCTTGTTTCACATATGAGCCATCTTACACAAAAACGATTCGAAGAAGCGGCCCATTCTCATGAATCCAACGTCAACTGTTAACGGGTATTCCGCTCGTGTAAGTCGAGTTTCACGCAAGTGCACCGGTGCACTGGGCATCAATGCTGCTAGCTCCTTAGAGTAGACTCCATTTAAGTACCTGTAGAACAGACTCAGCATACCCACATTGCGTCAGTTTTTTGGTCGTGGTCGCTCTTAGCTAGAGTGATTAAGATTTCTTTTGTAATACTTTGCCCATTTTCGGTATTCCGAAAATTCAAACAAGGAGCTAATTTTCTGTAGTTCATTATAAGCCGTGTTTTTGAATCAGATATATATATTATATTGCGATATGGATAAAATTATGTTTTAAAAAAGCTGTGTGCCAATAATTTTTGGAAAAAGTATCGATTTTATTGTAAGGTAATAAGTGCATAAACCGAAGCAAAATCAGAACATTCTTAATTAGTTATTCTGATTTGACAATATCCCCATAATAATTTCCGTATTGTGAAACAAATTGCTATGGTCAACTTGTTCTGTCTTGTCTGTCCTTTAAGTTGAGATTTCTCGCGAGATTCATTGATTTACTGACGAATTTATTGTTGTGTCAGCAACATTTGGTGTGAGGAAATACCTCGTTTAATTATTCAAATAACGACAATATCAGTTTCCATGGAGACTTGTTCAATAAAAGTTTAACGAGAATCATCGAAAATTACAATTAGTCACGTTTTATAACACTTCTATATTGCTTCTGAGCTGAAACATAAGGATAGAAGAAATTCGATAAAATAATAGTTTATCAAAAATTTCAGTAAAAATATTTGTTTTAAAACTTCACTAGGCATTATTTGAACTATTTTTAGACTTCAGAGATATGTTCAAATGCCGATTCTCCAGCGACAATATTACCACAAACATTGAACAAAATGTTTTTGCAAACATTGGTGCAGGGCCACGAAAATGGAAAAGTAAAAATTGTAGGTTGTTTTGTCCTACATTTTGAAAACATTTGATTGTTGGATACCCGACTTTTTCAAAAAACTTTTTTATTATTTTAAACATCAATAATGAAGCATGATGTATCGTAAAGAGGATTTTGTTACGATACGAGTACGTGTCCCATTGATTATTCCAAGCTATCCTCACTAACTTAGATCGATACATTAATAGAAGTTGATAGACACTGAAAAACATTTCGCCATCAAAAATATAATCACAAAAAAACGACGCAATTTGAAAAAGGGTTTGAATATTTATAAAAATAAACATTCTATTAAATTAGATTCAATTGTTAATTCTGTGATGTTTTCGCATTCGAATATTCGATATCTAAGTATAAGTACGACCAAAAGCATTTTATTTAAAATCTCTTTAAACATAAGGAACTCACTTCAGTATCTATCGCGTATAATCGAGTTCCAGCATTATCTTTGCCAATCTTTTCTATAAAATTCACCAACATCGCGATATACGCAATATTTGTGCTTCTGAAATGTTCAAATTTTCCGATTTTCCGTCCGGTATAATATTATTTGTCGTAAAGTTTACCATCTGTTGTTTTAACGCAGGTAGGGCAAAAGTTATATGATGGAAATTGGCTGCCATTTTGTTAGAAATTAAAAAAATTGGGCTCTGTTTTCACGGAAAGTTAATTTGAAGGTTTGCACAAGACGCTCAGCCAAACGCTTAATTATTCGCGCACATGGTGATGACAGGACAACGAGGAAGATGATGACGAAATTCACGCTGCGTTAAAACAACATTCCGGAAATTGGTCAAATAAGCAGTAACAATAATTTCGCGTACTTCAGAAATTTATCGTTCAATTGGTTGTTGTCAACTAATTCTCCATCTGTCTACACTCGTAAATATCAAAGAACAATGACATTTGACGCTTTTTGAAAAATTATTGCGCATTCACATTATTTTTGACCCACTTTGTATATGGACAGCTATAAGAAAATAAGCTAAGTTGAAGTTTGTTATGTTATCCTACATTGCCCAGAGAATCAAATAAACCGGTAGAAATTGCGACTGCAAAATATTGCTGAAGATGCTTCTTGATAACAGGATAGGACAGCATTTAACCGTACAAACCACAGACACTAAAACATGGAGATAGATTGCGAATCATTATTAGTATGGAACCGCGCGCACAAAAGTGTCACCAACATCGTTCACCCATACACGGAGAAAACTTCCTGATAAAAAAAATTGCTAATTTATTAAGAAACTCTTCAAATTATTCGTATTCCAGTAAACAGGATTGTAGGTCATTAACGAATGAATTAATAGGTATCCTGATAAACTTTAAGTAAAATACCAACGTTTTGTCACGATGGCGATGTCCGAACACGTGTTCATAAAACTCCTAAAATTGTCGCATTTCATCTATATATTATTAAAACAAACGCAGGTGGATGAATACGTGTTCCAATATTATTATGTATTTACTTAAACTTTTTCAGGAAGCGGCTTGCAGTCCCGTTTTTAACATGATTACCATAATTTTGAAGAGACTTACAATTAATCAATTTTCTCTGTGTACTACTGCAAATCCCATCAATTCACAGCGACGCCCTGCTTTTGTTACCTAAACACAAACGCATAACTTTCATTGGCTATGTCGCTTTAACAGTGTGTGCAGTTTGATAGTAGCTCGGCGACAGTCGATACGCTTCCATGACATATCTCATTTTGTTTCTAAAATCCATAATACCATCTTAACGGAGATG
Source organism: Hesperophylax magnus (assembly GCA_026573805.1). Classification (NCBI taxonomy): domain Eukaryota; kingdom Metazoa; phylum Arthropoda; class Insecta; order Trichoptera; family Limnephilidae; genus Hesperophylax; species Hesperophylax magnus. The sequence goes on from JAIUSX010000121.1 coordinate 14,071,146, forward strand.
GTTCATAATGTACAGAAAAATTGTCTTCTTCGGACCCCCAGGATCAAAAAAACCCAAGAACATTTGGCATTGGATGGCGACCAAAACCGATATCGAAAATTCGTTGGAAAATTATCATATTTCAGGAAAAACGAATAATTGATGGCTATTTGTAAGTTACGTAGAGTTTTGCGAATGGCAAAGGGGTGAATAAATTTTATGAAATATTATAAAATTTCAACACGGTAAGTTATGTGAGTCTTATGCTGTGTTAAATGAAGCCAATATCAAAGGCGATTTATGTGTTTTAGAAGATTTATGAAGTGCGTAGGTTGGTATAATTACTCAATTCGTTAGTCTTGTCTTTCCGTTCAGGTGACTGCAGTCGGTTGAAAAATAGATTTATAATTATATTACCATATGTCAACAGCGGCTCCCCCACAATCGATGATGAAAGAGCTAGAGAGACTGTTATAATATTTAAATATCGGCACAATACTTATTATTATACAGGTGTCCCAAAAAGTAGTGTCAGGCAGAAGTTCAGGGATATAGCACTCCTAGGAGTACTTAATTCATCCCCATGTACGATGTTCTGCGATTTTTTATAGTTTTCGAGTTAGGATTTCTATCGTATTTTTTTGTGAAACCTTGGCTTAGAAGTGATTATTGGTCACAGAGACATGAATTACAGATATACATGTATACTTTTTTCTCTAATTAAGTCAATAGTATGTTTTATTATCTCTTGTAAGTCAAGGTTTCACAAAAAAATACGAAAAAAAATAACTCGTAAGCTACAAAAAATCGAGTGATTTGGCTGAACCTGGGAGTGATATACTTCTGGACTTCCGCTCGATACTAGTTTATGCGACATCCTGTATAAACATTAAAAATGAAATACGTTTTCTTTAAGTACAAGAGTCCCATCTACTCCCAGCCGACTAGAGCCAGTGAAACTACGGCGTCCCCAAATGGGTTTTGTTGTGAGGCTGAAGGTAGTGGGAATGGGAAGGAGATATGGAAAAGGAAGGTGGAGAAAAACCTAGCTTTTCAGATCTAGTTACGGAAAATGGTTAAAGACTTTCAAGCAACGTTTCGATTCTGATTGGTGGTCTTTTCGATCGGCGAACTTAAAACGTGACATCGCTCATCGCAATCATCGCAAGACACTTTGAACATACCTTTCGTAACTCTGAGTAAAATCTAAGTGTCATTAGTTACTCAGTTAAATGTATGACAAGCACAAACGTGAGTATTGCAGTTATTTAGCGTCGTCACACGATTTTTTGGAATATTTTTATAGAAGCAATACGTAAACAATAACGGTAATGTAACATTCAACAATGGCTATGAAATGTCGATTGTCGTATTAATGTAGATTTGTGATCCCCATCGTTGTACTGCATCCTCATCAGTCACACAATCAACGCGCCCTTTACGTTCATGTAAGATTTGAGAATTGAGGCGTATTTCCCGCCAAGTAGATGCCTACCTATTGGATGGGTGGGAGGGGTAGGAGGTACCTACCCGAGCTAAATTTAAAATAACCCGCCGAAGCAGAAAGTACCTACTCCAATTTGTTTTGAAGCTGTCTCTCGAAGAGTACTCCATTTCATACTTAATGTGAAGCACGCCAACTTCGGGTGTACCAAATATACCTTTAACCTAACGTCTTCAGGGAACAGAACTCTCTTACATACATACCCAGCAAAGTCTTTTAATGCCCGAACTTAATTTGGACAAAAAAATACTGCAGCTAATCTTTGATGTAAAACTGAACGAATGTATTCAACTACTATTTCCACTCGGGCCTCGTAGTGCTAGATCAGTCGCCAAATGACATGTCCTCATAAAACTCGTTGTATCTCCTTTTCTATTACGGTCAGACATATAATATTAACAGATTTAGAAAGAGATAACACCAAGATTTTTATTTGCATTTAAAAGTTTACCGTAGATGCTTCTGCATAATTTGAAATAATTCTATAACAGATTCAAATAGTTCACCCGGTCAGTGTTTATGAAACGTTTGTTTTACTTTCGAATTAACTAATAAACACAGTTTACAAGAAAATAAACTATTACACATTTATTATTAAAAGAAAACATTTTTTAGAATAAATCAATCACATATTTTCGTATTTATGTTTAAATTTGTTTATATTTTATTCTGATGACTCGCCAAATTGCTTTCCATTGCTTCGCCATTGCTCCGTACATCAACGACTCAGGAATTTTTTTCTAAAGGGGAGTCTTATTTCATTTCTTTTCGTTACTTTAGACATGTTTCAGTTTGTAACAATATTAATATTTGCCGTTTGTAATCAAAATCTCTACGAGTCTTTCATCTGCCTTCAAAAGCAGTTTTTCGTTTATGTGTACCTTCAAAAATGGCAATAAAACTATTTGAAATTTAATGTCAAGATATTTTTTTAAATAATAATAATGATTTATTGTCTTCTTCTCTCCCGTGCTGAGGATTTCATTTACATATTATAATTTAATTATAAGAAATAAATATCACAAAAAAGTAACATATGAATTTAATTATAAACATATATCATGTAGTATAATTTTTTTTTTTTTTTAAATAAGTAAGATAGTGTTTTTTTGTATAGTTCAGTTTAGTAGATTCGGTTTTAGTCTGTGTTTGATATCAGTATATTTTCTATTTCAGATCTCCCTATATTAAGTATCCAGTTTTTTTATTTAAGATTTAAATGTTATAATGTTAAGGTTTTTGAGTGAGAGTGGTATTTTATTGTAGAGTTTAATACTATGATAAAAGAAGCTTTTTTGCCCAAAAGTTGTATTAGTAGTTATTTGTTGGATAAGTTTTTGACCATGAGATCTAGTGTTTCTATTGTTCGTGTTTGTTGTTATTTCTTGGGTTTTGTACTTATGAATGTAAATGAGTATAGTTTTAGAATATAGTTGTTTAATTGACATGATATTAAGATTGGTGAAGATTTCGTCAGTGCTAGTTCTTACAGCAACTTTCAGTATAATTTTCACTATGGCTTTTTGAGTTTTAATTAGTGGATTTAGTATATTTTTATTTGCACTGCCCCATCCAATAATACCGTATTCTAACAGTGATAATAATTCTATCAAATTAATACATTATATTAATTTGATAGGTCGAGGTTTGAAGGAAGACAAACTTTTCCGGTTTTCAAATAACCTAGAAAAGTTGATTTTTTCTAGGTTATTTGAAAACATTTTTGTGTTCGACTGGTCACACCTTGTTAGAATACATGTTTTCTGCAGGGTTGTCGATAGTCTCAGTATAGCCCTGATAAAAACCACCACTAGAATCAAAACGTTTCTCTTAATCGTTTCGTGACCAGATGTGAAATTTAGATACTAACAAAACTTCACATTCCCATCCCCTGCTCACAACTTTATTTTACTAGCTCCGGGCAGTTCGGTCTCTTGTGCGTATTATTATTTTTTCTACATTTTTAAAGATAATTAATTTATAAGATTTAGAAAAAAGGGTAAGGCTCTCGACTATCAAGCCGGGTTCAAATCCTGGCGTGAGCAAGTAAATTTTATTTGATTAATTTTTTTTATATGTACTTCACAATTTATTCATATAAAATAATATGTAGTATACTTGCGGTACAAAGTGTCTAGAACTCTTCTGAGTATCGCCTTGGTGTGAGACCACCATACAGAATTTTTCATTCAAAATGTTGCTTGAAATGGCTTTAGCCGTCTTTTGTGAACATATCTGAATAGCAAGATACTCCCCCTCCTTCCCCTTCCTCATCTCTTCTCCCTCGTCACTTCCTTCAACCTCACAACATACCCCGATTTAGGATGCCCTAGACTCATTGGCTTCAGACGGTTGGAGGAAAAGGGTTCGATTTTGTAAAAGTAGAAATATATATTTATCTACCTACTTATAAATGATAAACTAAAACATTTTGTTCAGAAAATAACAAAAATACAATCGTACAAATACTTTTATTCCCAAAAATCTTCAACTTAAGGATTTCATATAAAGGGTTTTTGAATAATATCAACTTGCTATTCTGAATCAATGACGAGAGAATATAAATATAAACTTAATTAAAAACAACGCCCGTGTATTTGAACAGTCTAACGAACTGGTCACTCGATGAAATACAATTCTAAAAAAACTCGAACAATTAAACATCTTATAACACGTATACGTACTTAGCTACAGTATTATTACCCACGGGTTACCAAGTAGTATAAACTATTTATCTTCACTTTGTCCATAGATAGAACCCGTTCAATTAAAAGAATTTCTTATTAATCATGTCGCTTGAAGTTTCCGAAATATCCTTATATCAAAAAGTCGTAGGGGATCAAGAAGAACGATTGCATTGCAAAGATGATATTTAAAAAAAAATAACTTAATAAACATTCAAACTAACGCTAATATGACGAGAGATATTACATAGGGTATAAGCTCGTAGATCTATGAACAGTAGACCTCGCGTCCAAAAACTATGTTTATAATTATCACTAATTTATTAAATCCAAGTAAGTAAGTAGAATCACTATCTCAATAACTTTCTTCAGGCAAGTAGATACTAGGTACCGTAATACTGAAAAAATGCGAATAAGAAAAACATAATAAACACGACGAATTTACATTTGCAAAATATTTTTTACTGAACTATTAAATGGGCCACCACATTGAAGCGGAAACTGAACGTACTAACAAATCTACAAACGTTGTATATTATGTAATAAATCTTAAAACAGACGAAATGCAAAACGGTCGAGTTAAAACAGGTCATCTCTACGCTCAGTCAATAACGATAAAAATGAGTAAAAAGCATCACATCAAATACCCCAAATAAAAATCACGATGGTGCGTATGGCCGTGAAAATCTCAAATCATATCTAACCAAACCTCACCTAACCCGACGTATTCTTTTATCATGTTTTTTCAATGTTCTGTTTTATCCAGTTACATTACTCCTAATAATGGATAATAATGATTGGATTACTTATGTTTAGCCGATTTCGTGGGGATATCACGTGAAAGGCTTCTTTACAACTTCATTTATTTAACCTATAACTTATCACTTAGAATTATAACTTATAACTTTCAGCTAACATTTATTACTACGACTAAGATTTTTAATTAGTGACTTATTTATAACTAGTACTAAGACTTATAACACTAGTGACTTACATTTAAGACATTAATTCATACTTATAACTTATAACTAGTGAATTAACTAATTTAATATATTCATGACCGAGTACCTACTATATCCTTTTTGTGGAATGTAGTTATTTCAGCATTTATAAACATGTTCTTACTCTCTGCAAGTGTGGAGACTGGCTGTTACTGTTATAGCCTCTAACATTTACTTGGTAACCATTAAAAAACCTAATTATTTAACTTTTAGAGAGAATTATTGCAATTTAATGCCACACCTGGTCTACACTATCGTATATACGTACACTGGCCATGCGTGTGATTCTAGCATTTATATATGGAAAAGTGAGCTTAAATCATGTTTATATCCTTGTATCCATCGACATCACGCGATAAGTGGTGTTGATGGGAAAAAGCTGACGATTGAAAAACGCATCGTACTAATAATAGTCAAATCTAATATATATCTAAAGGAATTATATGTTTTCTTCTCCGATAATTGCATATTCACTTTGTGGCATCATTTTAATTTAAATACAAATAACAAACTTTGTTCAAACCACAATTTTTATACCAGTATAAAATAATTATTGTATTTATCTAACAAATAATTAAATTAAAAATAAATCTAATCAAGGAACAACTAAGATACCTAGATAAATAAAAATATTATGAATACCTACCTATATGTATTAATGGGAAAATAAGTTTGGAAAATAAACTATTAACACTTTTTTATAAATAAAATTACAAATTTATCTATTTTTAATTTCAGTGTATTTTTTATGAAACATTCTTAACTTTTATATAAATATCAAAAGAATGATTTGTGTATAATTTGATATAATTTCCAGTATACGTGAATCCCAACAAAGAAATTTTTGGTTTTAAAACATTTTGATGGTTTATTCAATAAAAATAGTGGTTGAAACAAAGTTTTTTATTTAATTTAATCTAATAATATGTATTGACATTGACCAAAAACAAGTTTTTATGGGATATTCTCATAAAATGCCATGAGGAATATTGGATAGGAACAAAGATGATTAACGGTTCATCTCCTTTCATTCTATTATCTAAGCTTGGTGACACTTCATAAACCTTACCATATGACCTGCAAGACTTGCAAGGCAACCTGACAAAACAAATTCGCAATCCTTAGGCAAATTGCATTCATACATATGTTTTTATGAGCAGCAAGATATATAATATCATGCTGACCATGTATATAAATTTCACTCGTGGGTTTATTCAACAAATTTGAACCTTTTTATAACATTGGAATCTGTACAATTAAATTTCTAAATATGATTTTAATATCGCTTTTCATTCAAGTACTCTTAAAAGTTAAGTATTTCAAGTAAAATTAAATTCAGGAACAACTTTTTAATTAACTTATTTTGAAGGTTCTTAACTTATTTCTTTTCTTATTTTGTACCCATGAGGATTCTTAACTTATTTTGTACCCATGAATGTAATATATCATCGAAGAAGAAGATAATACTAATAAATCTAAACGAAACATGAAATAGAACAAGACACAGAAAAATAAAAAGATAGCGGTCACAACTAGAAATCGAAACCAGGATCTCTTGTCTTATCTGGAGAGGCGTCTTAACCACTTGACTATTGGGACTTAATTTATTAGTATTATATTATTCTTGAACGATAAAATTAAGATGGTTTTTATGTAGTTATCAATATTTTTATAGGTTAAGTGTTTAGCCTTTTATGTGTCCTTTAGGTGATATTTCACAAAAATTACACGATGGAATAAAATTACACATTATTTCAATGCAAATTTTTAACTATAGTGGAACATAAACATTTCAAGGATTTTCATTCCAATTCGTTGATATTTATCTAATTATCTTCTTACTATAATAATCGTTAAGAATACGTTGTTATAATTATGTATGATACAATTACATGCATTAATGAAACATCTTGATAAAGAATGACGAATGTATTCTGTAGTATTTTATGTTTACAGGAACTTGTTTATACTAAGGTTTTTGAGAAATAAACATTTTTTAATATATTATAAGCACGACAGGGAAGCTGTTAAAAGCTTGACAAATGGAAGGAAATTAATTTAATCAAATCAATATTTAAATAACCATTATGCTAATTGATACCTTGGTATTATCATCCAAAGATAAGACGTGGGTTATGGAAAATACTTGATAAATTATTACATCTACAAAGTGCTGATGTATTCAATATTAACGGAAATCTGATTTATTAAAATCAACATATGATATTGTTATTCGAATTTATTAAAAGAATCCGGAAAAAGTTTTTTGAAGTTCTACTAGAATTAAGCGTTGTACTATGGTAGATAGTAATATTACCAAACCATTTATGATTTTTATTTTAATTCAATTCAATATCCAAGTAGTTTCGATATTTCTGTAATGTGAATGACCATCAGAATTCACAATTATTTTCTTGAAATGGTTTAGCGATGTTTAGTAACCAAAAGTCTGATTTTTTCTTTTTTTCATCCATTCTCTTAACTCCCATCTCCGATTCTTTCGCCAAATACCCTTCCTTAACCAACAGTTTTTTTTTTTTTTTTTCGAAATGTGACGTTTTCATTGCAGGGTAAGTTGTTAGACTGAAGGAAATGAAGGAAGAAGATGATTGAGGGGTATGTTTCACTTAAAGTTATATAATAGCCTCCAAGGAGATTGGCATGCAATGAACTGTTTTTATGGCAGGGTAAGTTGTTAGACCGAAGGAAATGAAGGAAGAAGATGATTGAGGGGTATGTTTCACTTAAAGTTATATAATAGCCTCCAAGGAGATTGGCATGGAATGAACTGCTAATTTCAGCGTGCGCAGATGTCGTCTGGTATGACACCAACAAACCTCAATAACAATAAAACGTAACAATAAACCAGTTTTATAATAAAAAAAATCGTTGCAAAGCACATTTTTTTAACCTGAGTTTGCATTGTCACATTGACGTCATATGACGATAATGTTGTCAGTCTGACATAATTATGTGCTTCCCAACATGCCGGCACGTAGCAGATTGACGCGAATTGCAAAACTGTAAAAGACAAGGTAAAAAAAACGCAACGAAGGCCATATTTTGTAGATTTCTATCACATTCTTTTCTCGAATAATGAGATTTGTAAGTTATAGGGAAAGCTCCGAGAAATACGAATTAATTCCGTACCGTACATAAATATCTCGTCATCACGATATTTTTTTTTTACTGAGCATTATGGTGTTTTCATCTAAATAAAATTGCAAGGCGGATAATTTTAATGGCCAAACTTTTTTTTTACATTTGCAGTCCATACTTGCTATCGGAGATCATTGCCTCGCAATATTCGTGTACATGGAATAAAGATTGAGTGCGCTCGTAAATAAGACGAGAAAAAAACAACATGAAAGCTGGTTTGTCGTCACTGGTTTTGAACGTTACCTAGCATACCCGCTTCAATTATAAATGTTCTGCTGTCTTAACTAAATTGCTGTTTTCAATGATTAAACCGTAATCTCTGTATGTTATCGCTTCCACCTATTATTTAAATTTGTTGAAAGATCTTCTTCTTTTTAATTTTCTTAATCGTATTTTTTTCTAAAACTATATAATTTCTAAACTAAATATTTGTAAATGTTTTTAACTGCTGTTTAAGTTAATTCGTGAGAAATAGTTTGGATGCAGGTAAATTCTCTTGTTTTGTATATTCTTGTCAATTGATATCTGTATCTGTTTTTTCTCCTAAATAAAAAAAAAAAAAAAAAACTCTATTCCTTGTTTTTGATATACCATCTTAATTGACAATTTTTCATCAAAAATAAATACAAAAGAAATATTGTATTATACAGGATTTTAAGGTTTGCACTTGACTTATTTTAACTAGTGATTCCTGACATTATTTTCAGTAAAAAAAATTGGTGCATGGTAACTTTTTTTTAAATTTTCTTCAAAACTAAAAAGAATTCTGCCACGTGTCATCACTGGTCACTCATTCGAGTAACAGCCCAATCCCTCACCCTGTCCCCTAACTGTCGAACACCTATTGATTTTTATGTGTTTTAAGCTGATAAAAAAAAACATCAAAAAACTCACTGCAGACCATTTAAATTAACATTTTTTACTTCAAATAATGTAATGAATAACTGGTTAAAGTAAGACAAGTACGTCCCTAAATACCGTGTAAATATGTTTTACTTCAAATAATGTCAGGAATAACTGGTTAAAGTAAGACAAGTGCGTCCCTTAATACCCTGTAAATATTTTTTACTTCAATTAATGTCAGGAATAACTGGTTAAAGTAAGACAAGTACGTCCCTTAACACCCTATAAATATTTTTTTGTTCAAATAATGTCAGGAATCACTGGTTAAAGTAAGACAAGTACGTTCTTTAACACCCTATAAATATTTTTTTGTTCAAATAATGTCAGGAATCACTGGTTAAAGTAAGACAAGTACGTCCCTTAACACCCTATAAATATTTTTTTGTTCAAATAATGTCAGGAATCACTGGTTAAAGTAAGACAAGTACGTCCCTTAACACCCTGTAAATATTTTGATGTACGTACTTTGAATACTTGAATATATATATATATTTTTTTTTTTTTTTTTTATTAACAGTTAAATAATATTTTTTGATACATAGACTTCTATGACAATGCACGTCACAGTGAACCATTTATGATATTGGACTTTCACGTATTTAAGTAGGTAATAACAAAACATGGGATCGATGTGTCAGAGAACGTATTTTTTGGTAACTTTATGATCTCAAATCATTAACGTGGAAGAGAGGAAAAATAAACACACGATATCCTATCATAATGGGTTTACCTAGTAGGTCCATCCACAAAAAATATTTATTTAACCTTCAAATAAGAGAAGATAATACTAATTTTTGATTACAACAAGAAACCGATAATTAAATATTTTAATTAATTTAAAGCACTTTAACACGAAAAACCGCGCCTCACTTAATCAAGGCGATATTTGAAGGCACATTTTAGCCAGAGGTCCTAATAATTGTAAGTACATACATAGTGTGGGTATAGATTCAGCGCTAGAGATTGTATCCGAAATATTGTACCCATTGATATTACACGCCAATAGATATCTAATGTTTATAATATCTACGGGTCAGTGGATACCTAACCTTCTGGAGACCACAAACTACAAAAATCATTATATTAATTACAAATTTTCCTTAAAATGACTGAACATATAATGCAGATGATTGTAGATATCTATTTAATAAATAATTAAGACCCCTACAAAAAAGACCCCGCAAACAAGTTCTTACTCATTACGCTTACATCGGCCTTGTATTATTTGCGGATCTTCACATTCCTGACACGATCATACATACGCCTCAAGGATCTCATTTAAAAAATACTAAATTATTATTACAGAACATAGTAAAATTATCACATAAATTTAATCTTATTTTATGCTATTCTTAAAATAAGTAAAATATCAATTGTTATTTTTTTCCTTACCGGCTGCGCCAAAGTTATTTGTGATATGCGAAGGAGTTATTAATGTCTTCCAAACAGGATAATGTTTCATTAAAATACGCGACATCAGTGTAATAATGGATAATGCGATGACTATCGTCTATCCTAGCGTAGGCACTACACTGTATAAAACTTTGCCTGCTGCCGTCTCACTCTAACACTGCGGAAGTCAAAGCGACAATTTTACTATTAACATCTGAGACAACGTTATAAATAATATACACACGAGACAAAGGAATATTTTAAATAAAGGTATTAACAATCTGGGGTTAAAAACAACAAATCCTTTGGAGTATTATTTAGTTAGCGTAAACCACTATCGGGTTGCAATGCCTTTGCAGCTCCCCGCTATGGCCGCGGCCCGGTCACGGATTCGGTAATAATTATTATTGTCGAATGAGAATCAAGTGTTATAGATGAACAATATTTATAGTCGTTCGTGTAAAGCATTACTCCTGCCGAGTGGCGTCATGAGACTAAGTCGGTACCGGTACCCGCTCAATTAATCGCCGTGCGGTAAGGTGAGCCGTCCAGAGTTGGACGACAAACTACCTTATTTTCAATCATAAATAGATGCAATATAAAATCTAAGCGTGTGTAATTTCATTACACTTCAATAAAACAATAAACCTCTTAATTTAAAAAAAATTAAACGTACTAAATTTGGTTGTTGGTGCATATGTAAATTAGTAATGTGAAATATTCTTGCGTAATCCGGAACATTATTTAAGTTCAATGAACTTTTAATTTTCGAAATTGGAATTACTTTTCATTCATTTTATGAAAACTATTTTATGAATTTATAATTCATTCGAAATGCGCATTTGTTTGGCTTGACAGATTCTTACATGAATAATGAATTGAAGATTCGTTACTGAGACAACGAACTTGGTTTCACTGAACTAGGTCCAGTGAACATACTTTAGCGGTCCGTTCATATACACTTCTTAGAATGGCTATCATTTTCATAAGCGGTGCTATGTTTTTATTCGAATACTACAAATATGACTTTTCTTATATTTTTATAACGACAGATATGGTAATTTTTCAAATTTACAAACATTCGAAAAGTGAACTTCTACTTTGAATATTATTATCTATTTCAGCTTCATAAATCCCACAATTATAATATAATCACAAATTTTAAAAACGCAATAATTCCCCTGCAACGAACAACTTAACAATAATATGTTTAATACTTCTACTAAAATCATTTTATTCGGGAAATGTTGCTTATGTCAATGATGGAGCACTTAGCTAGCAGACGAATTGAATCAATGAACGAAAAAAATGAATTCATAATTATTACCCGGCTTCTTCTGAGTTTTAAGAACATTTTCCGGAAATCCTTTTCCCATTGATCAATTATTGAGCTATTTTGAACAAACATTATAGTACTTCTTCTGCGTTGGTCTAGAAATTGAATACATCAAAACAGAAATATTAGAGAAATAATTTAAAAAAAAACTTTTTTGACAATGAAAAAAAAAAATTGACCACTTAACGATTTGGGGTTTTACTCATTAAGTTATTCCAAAAACAAAAACAGAAAACATTTGTTGTTCCATAAAATAGATTAAAACGTACCTACGTAAAAGGTAAATCCGAGTATAAATTGTCTATTGTTCGATTGCGTTTTTTTATTGTATGTGTTGCTATCAATGTTAGGTAGGTAGGTACCTATTCAAACACGTGATGTGACCTGATCACGAACACCAACGGTTTGTTTGTACTCAATACCACCTGGGGCATAATTCGCATAACATTTCAGAAATTTACAATTACTCATTTACATTTTAATTAAATTCTAATTGTCTCTTTTTTATATGTAGAATGAGGATATACATGAGAATAACCGATTGTTTATATGGAGACATTAACTTTTTGACTGTGTATTAACACTTGGGTTACCGAACTTGTTTGGACGACGTTATTATCCGCTAGAAATTACGATACGTCATATCTACTTTATCTGTTAAATGTAAAAAAAAAAATTTTTTTAGCGATTTACAAATTTTTTAACAATTAAAAATCATGCACGTACACGTAAATGCTAAAGACATATAAATTAAGCTAGTTACGTTAAATAAACTAGAGGTATTTTCTTAAAAATGTATTTGATAACTATTACATACGCCAAATTTGAAAAACTGCAACGAAACGACTTTAAGACCTTAGAAAAATAGTTCTAAATTATTTGGACTTGCGATAGTTCTTCGCCAGAGTGCAAATCGCTCGAACAACGATATATCGTTTGCCGGCATTTGGAGGGTTAAGATCACGTACGCGGCGTTCCCAAAACCGGTAACCTCAGAGATATTCCGGTATTTTACAAAGCAGAAACAATCAACCATCTAAATAGAAACGAACTTAAAAAAAATTATGGGAAAATTTTATGCACCTCGGCGGAGGAGGCTGTGCTGTGTGGACCATTAAGATTTCGTCTGCAGTCGCGGGTGGCACCATTTGTCTCACATTGTCAAGGATTTTCAATCGTTCACGGTCATCTTAACGGTAGGTACGGATTCAAATCGTCTGTATGCAGATTTTTTTCTCTACTTTATGTACCCATTAAATTAGTATGAGCATTAGCTTAAGATATTACAAAGAAATTATTTGTTTGTTTGTTTTTGAATCTTTATTAAGATGTATGAAAAAATTTTCAAGAATTCAGAAGGAAAAATACATAAATTACGAAAAAAGTATAAAATAAAAAAATACGTCTTAATAAATACAGTTTCATTGGTTTAAGGCGATGCCATACGTAGTAATGCAAAATCGTGTGTTTTTGGTTTGAAAATTTGGTCGCCTAGAAATGTTTCAGATGCTTTAATTAAATACTGCGAGTAGAATACATCTTGGCCTTTGAAATAATCGAGTAATTTTTAGATAAGTCTTTTTATAAGCCCAGAAAAAAATAGTGTAAAGGCCTATGAAAACTGCTTTAAAGTTCAAAATCTCCTACTTACGAACCCATTTTCGGTTAAGATTTTATTGTATAATGTGGCAAATTAAGATATTTATAAAATGATCGAAAAAAAATTGAATATTTATGCCTGAACATCCACAAAATAAAATAAAAGGCACTTTTTGGCCATGTTTTTTTCTTGCATAAATCAAAACAGGCGGATCGTGTTAAGCGGGAATTTGAACATTATCGCCATCTACGTAAGGGTTGTTATTGATAGCGGCTCAATTTAAAATATTACACGACGTAGTGCATCGCCTTAAAGCAGTCATTCCGAAAGTGGTCTATACCGACCCCCCCCCGGGGGTTGATATAGACATTCAGGGGGTCCATGCCATTAAACAAAATGGAGGTGCATAGGATGTAAATGGGGGAAGTGATATCTAGGGAAATTATAAATGTTGACGAATTCGTCAAATTCCAGAGAAATATCAAATATTATCTTGAAAATCTCGAAACATTCTAATTTACCCACATTTTGATTTTAAAATATTGGGTGGGGAATTAGTAGAATCTAAAATATTGTGGAGATTCCAATACTAAGCAATCGAAAATACCTCATACAAACAAACCCATTCTGAAATCTAGGGAAATCTCGGTTTGAAAAATCAATAATAGGAAAGCACGGGTCTACCGAAAATAGAAAAAATCGGTACGTGGTCTACTGAACAAAAAAGTAAAGGGACCTCTGGTTTAAAGTAACTAAAATAATCTTAGTAAATATTTTGTAGGGATAGGATTTTTTTCACATATATTGCACAAGGCTTGAGGCTTTTGGTAGGTTATTATAAAGTTTTTGTCCTTTACAAAACACGCTGTTTGTGTACATGTAAGTTTAGTTTTGGAAAGCCTAAAATCTCAGCTACTTCTCGTGAGATATTTGTGAACATTGTCATGGTACATAATATAGGTTGCAGATAATTAGGGAGCATGCTATTTTTAAGCTTGTACATCATTGTCAAGAGGAAACCCGGGCGCTGAGAAATTAGAACGTTAGTAGAATTAAAATTAAAAAACTTTTTCACTTTGTTCCACTTATTTATTATTACCAGGACCGGTTTCATCCTACTACGGACATTTTCAGACTGGACTTTCCAGTCTGAAAATGTCCGTAGTAGGATGAAACCGGTCCTGGTAATAATAAATAAGTGGAACAAAGTGAAAAAGTTTTTTAATTTTAATTCTATTACAATGGAATTCCACCACGAATTAACAGTGCAAAAACTAGACTCATTAGAACGTTAGTTATTAAAAAAAAATTACTTCACCTCAGACTGATAATACCTGTATAAAATCGTCAAAGTCAGGGTTTCATAGCCCCCATTTTTCTCCTCCAAAATTGGACCGATTTAAATTTTTTTGTGTGATGTTTGTAGGTTTTGCATTTGAAAAATACATTGTCTAGCTCAGGGCTTCCCAAACTTTTTTCAACTGTGACGCCCTTGGGAGGTTGCCATATTTTTGCGACGCCCCCCCCCCCCCGGTGATTAAAAATCTAACCCCCCCGCCGCTCATTTGTACCAAAAGATAAAAGCAATTTTTTTCTTTGGTATTAATGAGAAGGATGTGCTTGCTTTTCTGAGCATAGTTTCTCAAAACGAGGTTGAAGTTTCGAAATCGCCACTCTCGTCTCTGCCTCTAAATTTATTTTTGATCTGTACTTATTCTTAATTACTGCAACTGCAGACAAACCTGTCTCACACAAGTATGATGTCGCAAACGGTAATAAAACCCTTAACGCTGCAGTGCTGATGGAACGATATTCTCGCTATAAAGACTGCCTCACGACGCCCCTGGGATGATCCCGCGACGCCCCGGGGCGTCGCGACTCACAGTTAGGGAAGCCCTGGTCTAGCTTGTATACTGAACGTCTGTTGATGGCGTTCAATACATGCAAATTTGAAGGATTTTTAGACGGTTCTAACTCTTACATGAAGAAGCTTATCAAAAAAGTAATACGAAATGCTAGTAGTAGATATTTATTTTACATTAAATAATATTTACACTAGTGCCAAAATCCATAGAGGAAATTGAGAATTTCGTTTGTATGGACAAAACGCCGCCCTCTTTCCTCTTAACGTATTATGTATTGTTTAGTTATCATTATATTTAAATTCTGTAACATAATTCTAACTCTGTTAAAAATGTTACAAATTAATGGAAATCATGTCAGATGGAAATAAATGATTCACCTTGGTGTGATCATACATTACAACAAGGTATAAGAAAATAAGAATAATATTTATTATCAGTAAGAAGGCAAAAAAAAATTAGATGGGTGGTCAGACTCAAGTAAAAATCCTCTATAACCGAGAGTCCTGTAGTCATGAAATTTTTGCAGCTTTGCTGTCTGAAATTAATAGGTCCGTATTATGAATTTTAGATTCCAACACCTTTTCCATTATGAGTTGTGAATTTCTGAAAATCTGTTCAACTCTCAGAATAATGCAAGACTCTATATTCCTTTTTCAATATAAATCATATTATACTAGTCCTGAAACTTAAAAAATTATGAAATCTGTTTTCACTTGTCAAGATTAAACCAAATAAATTTAAACAAAAATTATACTAATTTCAAATACAGAATTAAAATAATTTTCCCGTAAAATTGTCTAAATTCTTGACACAATCAGTTCCAATTTGAAAACGACACAAATTAAAATACTTTTCTGTTTTCTGTACTTCACTACTCTCCTCTTTCCTATATACTTCCTCTCCCTACAACCTTCAGCCTCACAATATACAAAATTGGGGATGTCATAGTCTCACTGGCTCCAGAGGGTTTAGAACAATTGGGACTCTTGTGCGGTTTTACTTTTTTTTTAAGTCATAGAGTTCATTGAACTCGTAGACATCAAAATTCAATAATTGAGTTATAAACAGAGGCACAACCGAAATTAGTATAAATTTGGGGCGAAGCCGGGTAGTATAAAGCCAGCGAATTTTAAATCAGTTGTTGGGTAACGTTCCCACACGCACAAATCAATTCTCATTATTTCACGACAATAAATGGGAAAAAAATTAATTTGCTTATTCCTGCGATCATTTTCGTTAAAATTATGATTATTTCGATAAAACTACAATTTACTGCCTACTATCGTAACATTAATATCAGCATGATCGTAATAAGAAAACATTATCGCAATAAATATGTCGTATTGAAGGTTGAATTAAGTTTATTCAATTATTTATAAGGCGAAGACATAAGACATTTATTCGTTTGCCCAAAAAAACATTACTAAGAACATTTAACATGTTTTAATGTATTTGATATTTGAGAATATAAGTTACGAAATTAGTTTTACGTAATCAATTCAAGTGTAGGACTCATAAATCACCGGGTTATTGTATGGTTAATACCAAAACTTGTTGAGCGGAGCTACCACGGTACATAATATTCTGTGTTATGTAAAGTATGTTCCATAGGCCAGATAAAGTACACACTTTGGGCATTTGATTAAATTTGGGTTTGGACTTGTGAAAAATATATTTATGACACGAGAGAGCTTTATCAAAACCTGAATAATAAAATTTCTATGGAATTCAAATGTTGATTTCTTCTCATGTTCATAAATTAAAATGATTACGAGCGTTTATACTTAAACCATACGCATTAGTATTTTAAATTAAGTTTTTTTTTTTCCTTTTGAGATGATCAAACGCGGGAGTTTTGTAAAAGCGCTAATTGAAATTTTAACATACATCAAATTTCTCTCATATTTATCTATATCAATGTTTTTTAAGATGAATCTAGCGCAGACCCGTGCAAAATCACGGGATATTATAATTGTAGGATTTGTTAATAAACTGAAAATATTTATATAAAAAATACAGACAGATTCATTACCTTTTAAAAAGAACAAATCCTTCTTTCGAACGTTGTATTTACAATAATAGTACAAAAAAATGTAGCGCTGCTTTTGAAAAGGATAGCCATTCAGAGAAAATGTCTGTACGAATGAAATAACTATATGAACGGCCCGCTAAAATATGTCCACTGGACTTATTTTGTGAAACCATGCGCGTTGTCTCAGTAATATATCTTCACTTATTAATTCATCAAGTTTCTGTAAGACATTTAAACAGAATAAATACAATAATCAAATAAAATAATTATTATTTAATAAAATGATTTTGGTACCTACTTTATTGCTTGTTTCAATTTAGGAATTTAAATTATAGTCTGTCCCTTTAGGACCAACCAATTAAAAAAAAAAAATCACTTATCGGATCTAAAACTTGGTTCAGAAATAACGCCAAAAAGCATCTGGTACATACAGATTAACGTACTTGGGTATCTATGTAATCGAAGGCGTTGTGGTTTTAAATATTGACGGTTTAAAATGGGTTAAAAATCTAAAAGTTTGTTGATTTTATTTAAAACATTTTAAAGTAGGTACCTATAAGTATAAATTTAAATCGGTATTCACAAAACTTTCTTAATAATAAAAAGAGAATATTTTGCGTAGCTAATTATATAAATCATCGATTGAAATTGTAATTGATTTTGCAATCACCATTAACGGGACTTAATTTAATATTTCAATCTCACCGCATCCTCTTAGTGTCTAAGTACTTAGCGGTGGCTTAGTGACATAATCCTTTGGAGCGTGGAGGCTTGATGATTCCCACCATCGATCGGCGAGTCTTCTAACAGCTAATGATGAGAAAATAGAATATACGGAACCAGTGGCTTTCGAACAACTGGGCTGAGTGGGCTAGCGAATGAGTCTATTATTATCCGAAATTAAAAAAACTTTTTTTTTTGAAAAATAGCGATCACAGTAACTTTTCACAAAATTTACTCATAAAAACATACATACTCGAATATTTATCAATTAGATACATACAAAAAAAATACTTATTCTAATCTTGAATACATTCGCGAAACATTTTATCTCAGAAGAAAGGTGGTTTAGTAGCGTATTGATTCTCCCCAGATGCAGAGGCATGATCATTGGTAGGTTGATCCTGTCTCTTGGATAAATAAAAAAAGCCTTTGTTGCCTAGCTCTGGTGAAGTTATCGGGGACATAAAACGTAATACATTACAGAACATCAGCATTGCAGTTGTGTCAATTGAACAGCTTATGTTCTACTAACACCGTTGCAATTTTTCTCCCAACGTCTAGTCCTATCATTCCCGCTAGAAAGTCATAGGGACACAATAATGGGTAGTACAAAAACCCTTGTATTTAAAGGTATCGCATAAAAGGTAATCAATTGAGTATAGGGTGGTATAGATTATCCTTACTTTAATACATTATATTTTTATTATTATTACCAGAGGCATTTCCTTGGTATGAAAAATGTGTGCATTGCACTGCTTGTCTTCAGTCTTCACATATATTACAACGACATCTGTGCACCAGTTATCGACTAACGAAAGTACACTCCAGTCATAATTTCACCTATCTTCTGGGATCTAGTACAAGACTCCCGTGTAAGTGCAAATGAGTCATGCAAATTTCATTGTGCACAAAACTTTGCAGCTTTGGGCAGTACGAGACAGCTCGGCCCGCTAAAACGGTGACATGAGCAAGACAGGTTACGCAAACGGCAAATCACGTATTGGAGCAGTACAGATGTATAACCCATCCCATGCACTAGCGACGCATGCGTGAAATGCTTTTGAAGGCAAGGAATACTAATTTACCATTTTAGCGCTACAAAATTCACGCAATCATACGCGGTGTATTTAAAGAGTATCTCGGTATATTCAGCGATGAATCGTGTGAACGCTGACGGAACAGTTTGTATTTATTCAATTAGTTTGCAAACGTTGCTTAGTGGAGTGATTAAATAGCAGCACCCCCGTAATTAATTTGCTACACCTATGTTACATACTAGGTGCATTTTAAAAGAGCAAATTGCTGGCAATTTCAGTCACCAGCCGCCTCTGACTATTTACTACATGTAGACAATGGAAAATTATTCGCAGTTACAATACATATGTGATATTTTTATGACTACGTATCGAGTATCGAAAATAGAAAACATTTTTCACTTATGTTAATCACACTTACTATATTAATGCTATATTTGGATTATTATTACTACGTATCTACAATTGAAAATATTTTTTTGTTAATTATTATGTTTCCCTGTTTCTTAAAGTCTCTATTTAATGATATTTATTCCTTTATTAACGTCTTCGGACTAATGACTCGGTACAGTACTGTGGTACGGTCACTGAATTACCTGTGAAAATCAGACAAATTTATCACATTCACGTTTAGTGTTGTAGTTGAATAAAATTGCTAGAATACCCTTTTTAAAACTGAGAAAACGTGAGAATTTATTGTGTATACTGTCAATAAATCATCACAATGATAATTCATCACATCTTTAAAAAGTTACATAAAGTCATGAAAAGTGATGAAACAAAAACTTTATTAACTGGGTTATGTAGGTTAGGTTAGGTTAGGTTAAAAAAAAAATTTTTTCATCATTTCCAATGACTTTATATCACTTTTTAAAAGTGTGTTGAATTGTCACTATGTTGAGTTATCATGGAACCACTGTCAATAGCTTGTACATGAATATTATAATGTGGGTTCCAGAAGGGAGAATTGTACTCATGTTAACTTTTATCAAAGGCAAAATATAACAGTTTAATACACTTAATACTGTTGAAATTGTAGTTAACCCAGTTATAAATCGCAAAATTTGTGAGCCCCTGTTAGAGATTTCCGTTATATGGTTAACAAAAGAAAGATTTGATTTATAAATAATGCAAAAGTCTTTAATTTGTGTAAATGTCTCAAGAGTATTGTTGTCAATTTTATAATTAAAGATTACTAGATTTTTTATTCGAAAAAAATCTGACTATTTGACATTTTGAGATTTTAAGTCTATTTTGATTGCATCAAATTAACAATTTATTGATATTATCTTGAAGTCTACAGTGATAAATAATTTTAAAATAAAAAAAAAATTTAAAAGTTAAGGTCATTGGCAAAAGTAACATAAATACACCATTAAATATTTTTGTAATATCATTTGTAGATAAGATTGGACCAAGGTGTGAACCCTGTGGGACTCCACCTGTTGCATTATTATTTTCTGACTGGGAGGACTTTATTTTAACAATTTTTTTTCTACCAGTACGATAGCTATATTATATTATTTCACCATCATTGTAGTTTTTGCAAGGTGCTCGCTTAAATGTCGATTTATGTCAAAGATAACATTCTATTTTTAAAAAATATTTTGGTCCGAACAACATTAAAAAGAGTCAAAATGTATCCACATTGAATATTACCTAACAACTTATTTTCCTGGGCTCGTATATATCACGCCACGCCAGTGAACTCTTAGGTATTCCAAAAAGCGATAGTAAAAGTTGCGAAAAATAGCAGAGACATACTTTAGTCTAGTGAAGTTATCCAGGCATTTACTAGTGAATTCAATAAAAAACTAATGGTTTCGTTGAAAATCATTTATTTAAATGGCGATGTTTAATCTCACCAGGAATTTAAGTAAATAGTTAGAGCCAATTTTTATACGAAAAAATACTATGGTATTACCAGTGGAATGAGCGAAAATTAAATTGGATACCGTTTTAATGCATCTTGCCTAAAGCCTCATGGCTCAGGCTGTTTTAGAGGTTCTGAAACTGTGAGAAATTATGGGATACGGTATAATAATAGCGGTAGTCACCTCCTCCAATGTACCTAAATATGATGACAATATTATTTGATGTTCCTCCTTCAATGCGCCTAAATATTATGTTGAAAATATTAAATTTGATTTTTCCTTCTTCAGTGCACCTTACAATTTTAACATCACTATTTATTGTTTCCTCCTTTAATAGTCTAAATATTATATCAACAACATTTGGTGTTTCCTCCTTCAATCCGCCCAAATAGATTGACTACATTTTTGTTATTTCCTCCGTTAATGCACCTAAAAATATTGACAAGATTTGATGTTTCCTCCTTTAATACGTCTAAATATTATAATAACAACAATTGATGTTTCCTCCTTCAATACACCTTAATAGTATATTGACAACATTATATGATGTTTTCTCCTTCAATCTACCTAAATCGTATTTTGACAACATTATTCGATGTTTCCTCCTTCAATACACATAAATAGTTTGTTGACAACAATATTTGATGTTTCCTCCTTCAATACACCTTAATATGTTGACAAAAAATTTGTTATTTTCTCCTTCAATACACCTATAGTATGTTGACAATAGTACTTATAGTACTTGATGTTATATTATATTATAGTACTTGATGTTTCATGTTTTACGAAAAAACGATATTTTGTAAAAACCTTGTAAATAAGTTTGGAAACTTTGCACTATCGGCAACCAATGAGCCGGATCAATCGTACAAAAGGATGGACGGCAGTTAGTGGTTAAACTGTGCAGGGTGAATATTATTTCAGGGGAGGGTACCTTGTTCCGCGATGTTTACAAGCTGAACTAAAGGCCGGTGCATAAGAAATTTGCATGAGTTAAGAATTACTAATGCCATTTATTGAACAACTAGGTATTAGTTTGATCGGCTGCTACCTGATACAGATAAAAGCCATGGACGAGTCGTGAAAGAAACATAAATAATATACCTTAACTTTATTGTAAGGTGGTGTGGAGTAGGTAGGTTAAAAATAATATAACGTTTAACCGAATCCATCAAAACGATCAATTTACTGTCGGAAGACAGCTTTAAATGTACCGCGATGCTCGTCCATTCCCTCCCTGAGAGATACGCAAAATAAGTAGAAATAATTTTAAATTAAAATTATGTCAAAATAAAATATTGAATTATGAAAAATTATTTTGTTGCATATAGTAAGTTCGTATACAAAATAAAATGTTCTATTGAAAAATGACAAGTCAACAACTGTCAAAAATTAAAATAACTAACATTTAAGATCTTGGAAAGATAAACTATTGATTTGTCTGTACCCGTTGGGACACCGGTGTTTTTTCATGTGTGTCTGCTTGTATTATTATTTACCTACTAATAATTTGTTCCAGAACGTGCGTAGAGAAAGATGTTTTTGCCGGGTCTCTTGTTGCACCCCATCGAAAACTTACCCTCGGGTCTGAGGTGCTAATGCAAAGGTTTTCTGAACCATAGTTAGAGGTTTTTATACGCCTTTACGATTAGTAGTTTTAAGTATCTTCTCACCTGAAAACTTAACACTTAATGCTCATTTTATTAATAGACTAACTAATCCTTTGCATTGAATCCTTATTGAAAACGGATAAAGTAAACGGCAAAGTGTTCCACTTGATTTGTTTTTACTTTCCTTGAAGTGGTAACGGTCTATTAAACATTCATAATACAATCCTTTTCTATTTGAGGATATCCATCCCTTGGCCGAAGAGCCTTAGATGACCAAATATCGTAAGGGATGAAGTTATACCAATTACTAAGCAAAACGGAATTCAAAAGGAAGCTAAACTTAGGGCGGCCGCAGTCGTGGCCAAGTGGGATGTCCCTGTTTTCCAAACAGATTTTTTTGGAAAAGACCTTTGTACTACGTTACACTTCCCACACCCATGAATTACTTTACAGAACTTCACCATGTGTATTTTTAGGCGTTTGATCAAAAAGAGACAAAGTGCAAACGTACCTACTTCGAATATGATATTGGTTATTGGGTCTTTTTCCTACCCGTACAATTGTATAGGTATCGAGTTATCTTTGGGTTCACGTAACATTTAAACTAACAAAACTATGTTTGAATAGATTACTTTATAATTTATTGTTCAAGAACGTTTGGCCTGTGCTTTTTTAATGTAAATACCGCACAAGAGTCCCAACTGCTCCCAACCGACTGGAGCCAGTGAGGCTATAGTATTCCCAATTGGGGTATGTTGTAAGGCTGAAGATAGTGGGGAGGTAGGGAGATGGGTAAGAGGAAGGTGGGGAAGTACCTGGCTATATTGGCTCAGATCTGGTCACCAGATACGGCAAAAGCCATTACAAGCAACGTTTAAATTCTGAATGGTGGTCATAAACCAAGGCGATACTCAGTGTATCTTCCACTCTGGAATGTGCCGCAAGTATACTGTGTATTATTTTAATATGAATAAATTGTGAAATAAAACAAATAAATTTATTTACACACGCCGGGATCTGAACCCGCGACCTTCGGCTTGCTAGTAGAGAGCCTCACTCCTCGACCACGGAGGCCGTCGATGTATTAGATACTTTAATTAATATTTTAAATTGAACGATTCATTTAATTTAGTATTTTTAATTCACGCAACACCACTGCTATAATTCAAAGAAGTCGGGTCAGTCTACAGAACACGACGCGGCATCGGAACTGCGGGTTAATTGCCAATGTCTGCAGTCTGCATGCACCTCTCATCAAATCCAGGCTAACTCGGTCTCAAGGACTACACAATAAGGTTCGACATAGGGAAAAGAGTAGACATCGAAGGTTAAATACTTACTTTAGGGTATCATTACTGACA
Organism: Hesperophylax magnus; assembly: GCA_026573805.1. Classification (NCBI taxonomy): domain Eukaryota; kingdom Metazoa; phylum Arthropoda; class Insecta; order Trichoptera; family Limnephilidae; genus Hesperophylax; species Hesperophylax magnus. Next base: position 14,095,203 of record JAIUSX010000121.1, read on the forward strand.
GTAGTGATAATTTACTTATGTGCTCACCCGAAAAAATCAAAATATTTTTATATTTATTTAAAACAACCTTTTAACTTTCCGAATATTATCTAGTTATTCACATGCGATATTAATGGTTAACACAAACTTTCCTTTGCAACCATTACGCCAATTGAATGAGTTGTTCTAGTGGGTTCCCTTAAAATCAACCTTCAAATCAAAATTAGACGTTTCGTTCTATTATTTACTAACACAAATGTAAGTGTGTTTTTCTACTAATACTAATATTAACAAGATAGGTAATTTTCTTTTCCTCAGAAGTTTTCTCTTTGTGAAAGTTAAGAAAGGTACATTTAACGAGCTTTTACAGTATTTTTTCTCAATTTATTTCTAAATTATTGTAACCAAATATAACACATAACTATCTATGTTTTGCTTTTAATATTTTTACTATATTTCAGAGTAATTGACTATTATTAAATGTACCCACATTTAATGAGCTTTTATAGTATTGCCTCTCAAGTTATATCTCAATTATTCTAATCAAATTTAATACAGAACTATTTACGTTTTGTCTTCAATATTTTTACTCCATGTCATAGCAATATTGTCTATTAAGAAAGATACCTACAGTTAACGAGCTTTTACAGTATTGACTTTCAATTATTCTAAACATATCTAACGCAGAACTATGTTTTGCTTTCAATATTTTGACCCTACATCATAGCAATACTCGATTCCCATAAATAATTCAAAATATCGCGAGCTTTTTCAGTGTTGACGTTTGAATGTCTGCCTATCAAAGCTTTGGCATATTTTACTGGTCAATTACGTTAACAGATATCGACGAAAGTGTGAAAAAAGATTAGCTTTTTTATAACCCAGACTTTCACGAATTCTTTGCAAAGCTTCGAATGAAGACCGCAAACAAAATATCAGAGAGATTAATAAACATCGAAGATCAATTTAATTAAATTAATTCAAATTATACTAATGCAATTTTTTGGTTTAACTGCATTTTTTTAACAATTCTATACATTATTGTTATTAAATATCTACATCGTTTATGGTATTATTAGATTAGGGTTTCAGAAGTCGGTATCCTCCAACCCTGGGCCGATAATGATAGGTTCTGTTGAAATAACGTTATGAATGCCTTTATGATATTTACTGCCAGAAGTGGCGCTAGTTTCATATTAATGTTAATAGTTAATAATTTGCACTTATGCGTTATTTAAATGTCTGGTGCCAAATCCGAACAAACATAAAAAAGAATGCATTACACGTTCATTATTTCTTTTATCGTATTACCTAAGTGTTTACTGAAGAGAATTTTCTTTCAGAAACTCTTTACCTCTGGGCCAAGAAGTCGCGTGTTCAAATCCTTTACACCATATTTCAGACATTCATTCGGTAAGATCCCAGAGATAGTTCTGGATCTAGAAGTTAACGGTTTAGAACCAAGATAAATGTTGATAAATATGACCGGTCGGTGGTTGAATTGACATCGCGTTTGGGTCCCACCCAGGCGTAGTGTGTTTGATTCCTCGGCTGGCTAAGTCCTCCATCACAACACAAGCAACATTTTCCACTTACTGTAGTGATTTTCAAATATTGTCAGGTTATTCGAAACCCGGAATTTTTTGTCTTTCATTAAAAAAAATATTTTCTCGTTTTATTGAAATTAAAATTTGATGAATAAAATAAAGTTAACATTTTCACCTGTCATGGGATATCTCAGTAGGTATCTCCTGATATTGCGAGATCAATATTCAGAATTAATAAAATTCCTTAGAATGACTTTAGTATACCTTTATCATGCCTACCACAAATGGCAGGCGCAATCGTCGTTAAAAGATCGCAACGCAAATTGTAATATATATGATGTTAAAATGAGGCGTAAAACCATGTGTGATCGTGTGAGAAATATGGAGATCCGCAAAGAATGCAAGGTTGATGTAAGCGTATTGAGTAAGATTAAGAAAGGGACACTCAGATGATTTTGGGTATGTAGAGCGAATGGACAAAGAAAGGAGCGTAAGGAGAATATATGACGCAAATGGGAATGGTAGAAGAAGTCGGGAACACCCGAAGAAGATATAGCACGATCAAGTGAATCAGATACTTGAGTCGGGCCATGTCAAATGTGTATAAATGTGAATGAGGGATGAGTTGGATGGCTCCCTGCCTACGGTGTGATGATTAGTTGGTTAGTCAATTATTTAAAAAAAAACTGGTCACTGTGGTGTTCTACAACAGATAAAATGCAGTTGTTATTAATGAATGTTAATGTTATTTGTGTTGGAATTATTCGTAAAATTAAATACGCGAGGAACTATGTAGTTTGTTATTGATTCCTGGCTTGAATTTGATTATTTCAATTATTTCAAAATTGCACAAGTACATGACGAGTATATTAACATTGAAAAACACTTTGTATCTGATTTACTGATGTATTTAAAAATTATTATATAATTTTTTAAAGTATTCTGTGATGTCACTGCACTGTGTGATGATGATATTGTTGACATAACTTGTTCAATTAATAATTACTAGACATATTTTTTGTTTATCCAAATGCCTGATTCTATGCCAAAATTAATGGTACTTTTACGTTAATCAACAGAAATCTTGTAATTGTGTCGATTTAAACTTTGTTTTATTGACTTGATATTGTTGGTTGGATTTTTTTTATCTGTGAATACCCGCATAAGAATCCCAACCATCTGGAGCCAGGGAGACCATGGCATCCCCAATGGGGGTAAGTTGCAAGGTCGAAGGTAGTGTAATACCCACACAAGAGTCCCTACTGCTCCCAATCATTTGGAGCCAGTGAGACCTCGACATCACCAATCGGGGTAAGTTGCAAGGTCGAAGGTAGTGTAATACCCACACAAGAGTCCCTACTGCTCCCAATCATTTGGAGCCAGTGAGACCTCGACATCACCAATCTGGGTAAGTTGCAAGGTCGAAGGTAGTCATAAATACATGAAATTGGAAATTGCTGGATATACAACCTACTCAAGTTTGAATAACAAAAAACAAAACGATGGTGTAATTATATACATTAAAAACGAAATAAAAGCCGAAGTTGAAGAAATTATTATCACAAATGCCAATTGTTTAAAAATTAAAATCAGTAAAGAAAAAGCTATATTAGCAATCTATCGATCGCCCTCAACAAGAAACATCGACCCATTCCTTAAATCCGTAGACAAGGAACTCTGCCTTCTTAAAGAAACGAAAAACATATTTATTATTGGAGATGTAAATATAAATATTTTAGAAAATGGACACCCTAAGCGAATTCAATATCTGCAGATGCCAGCATCCCATGGACTGGAAAGCTTAATAAATGTTCCTACTCGAAAAGTGGACAACAGTGAAAGTTGCATAGACCATATAATGAGTAAAACAAAAGACATTACTCAAACTGTTGTATTTAATTCAACTATAACCGATCATTATACAACTATGCTTTCAATAAAAATAAACAAGTCAAATAAAATGAAGAAAAAACCATTAAAATCAGAAAAAACAGAAATCAACTGGAATATCATTAAACATAATCTACAATGTACCGATTGGAAAAAACTGCAAAGTATGAACAATACAAATGATGCATGGAATTATTTCATAGAACTTCTTCAGAATAACATACTATCTAATACCACAAAAATTACTAAGAAAATCTCACACAAAAATGTACATATTAAACCATGGATTACGCAGAATGTTATAAACTGCATAAGAAAAAGAGACGAGTTACACAAGAAACTTAAAAAAATTCCATACGATATACACATGTTAAGATACTACAAAAGATACAGAAACATTTGCAAAAAAGTTATTATGTGTACAAAAGAAACCTACTATAAGAAAAAAATTGTAGATTGTAAACAAAATCCCAGGAAAATGTGGCAAATAATAAATGAAATAACCAGTTCTAAATCTGCCAACGTTACATCAATTGACGTGCTGAATATAAACAATGTTCCCAGGACATACGCTGATAATCCTGACCAAATACTTGAATACGTCAATAATTTTTTCATAAATATAGGATCAAATCTAGCAAAGCAAGTTACAAAATGTAATGAAGATGTACAAATAAACGAACCACCTGAGCAAGGAAATCAGCTCAATTTTAAACAAATTACAGCTGACGATATCAAAAACACAATTTCTTCTTTAAAATCAAATATTTCTTCAGGGGAGGACACAATCTCAACCAACGCAATAAAATATCTCTGTAAAGAACTTATCGAACCACTTACATACTTAGTCAACATGTCTATAACGAATAGCATATTCCCTACAGCCCTCAAAAAAGCGATTGTTATACCAATATTTAAACAAGGATGTAAAAATAACATAAACAATTACCGACCAATAAGCCTACTAAATACATTTTCAAAAATATTGGAAAGAATACTAAAAAAACAACTCTTATCCTACTTAGAAGACAATAAAAAATTATCAAAAACTCAGTATGGATTTAGGGAGAAGTTAAGTACTAGTGACGCCATAGAAAAAATTACTGATATGATCACTAAAAGTTTAGACAGTGGAGAAAAAACTTTGGCAATCTTCATAGACTTACAAAAGGCTTTTGACACAATAGATCACAAAATACTTTTTTCAAAACTTTCAAAAATTGGTATGTCATGTACAACACTAAACTTACTAAAAAGCTATATGACGGAGCGTACACAGAGCGTCCAAATTAATAAGAGAAAAAGCAAACCTCTCCTAATCAACCATGGAGTACCACAAGGAAGCGTACTAGGTCCGATTTTATTTTTAATATACATTAATGATATCTGTAACCTAGAAACAAGAGGAAAAATCATGAGTTTTGCTGATGACACAGTAATTTTATTTGAAGAAAAAGATTGGATAAATACCTACAAAGAAGCTGAACACGGACTTGGTCTCCTGCAAAACTGGCTTAAAAGAAACTCCCTGACGCTTAATGTCAATAAAACAAAATATCTGACATTTTCTAAAACAGCCAGAGGGCAGCCGTCAGAGGACCTTAATCTCAAATTACATTCATGCCAAGTTATTTATCAAAAAAATCAAGGCTTATCATGCCTCTGTCCCACTATAGCACACTCCAAAAGCATCAAATATCTTGGAATTGAAATTGATGATAATCTCCGCTGGAACTCACATATAGATGTAATTACAAAAAAACTAACCAGGTACATATACTTCTTTAGAAACATTCGCAATATCCTCAATATAAACGATATTAAAAAAGTATACTATGCTTTGTGTCAATCACAAATAGAGTACGGAATAACTGGATGGGGGTCTGCCTTGAGCACTCACACAGAGCGGCTCAATATAGCACAAAAAGGAGTATTAAAGACTATACTGAAAGTTCCGCTTAGAACTCCGACAGAAGAAATATTCAAAAACTTCAATGTTTACAATGTACAGAAACTACATTCAAAAAATATTTTATTTAAACTGAAAAAAAACATATCCGAATACTCCACTGCCCAACATAAATACACAACCAGGGCAAAAAGCGAAAATATCCTGATTACTCCCAGTTTGAACACATCCTTTGGACAGAGAAATAATAAATTCCATGCTATAAAATTGTTCAATGCTCTACCAAATGAAACCAAAAAAATAAACGAAATGAGTATATTTAAAACAAAAGTCAAAACATGGCTTAGAGATCAAAGTAATAATCAACTTACAAACATTATGAAGACAATGTAAAGACAATTCAAAACTAAATACAAAAATTTAAGAAAAAATACAGGCCGCCTCAGAACAGGAAACCCTAGTGAGGAGGACTGTGAAAAAAATACAAAAAATATACTTATATTATACTTTAAACCTACATAATGTACAAATTTTGCTATTGATATTAATAAAAAAAAAAATAAAAAAAAAAGTGTAATACCCACACAGGAGTCCCTACTGCTCCCAATCATTTGGAGCCAGTGAGACCATGGCATCACCAATCGGGGTAAGTTGTGGTGCTGAAGGTTGTGAGGAGGTGAAGAGACAGGAGAAGAAGTACTTGACTATTCAGATCTGGTCACCAAATACAGCTAAAGCCATTTCAAGCAACTCAATTTCCAATGGAGGTCTTACACCAGGGCAATACTGGGAGTATCTTTCACCCTGAATTGTGAAACAAATAATCTATATATTAATTCAAATGAACAAATTGAGAAATAACACAATTTATCAAATATTTTTTTCTTGCGTAAGCCGGGATTTAAACCCGAAACCTCCGGATTGCTAGCCGAGAGCCGTACCTCTAGACCACTGAGGCCATCAAGGATGCGTATCTGCGTAAATTATATGTAAATATATGATGTATAACGTTTATATTTATTTGAGGTTACCGACAATATTACCCAAATGCGTATATTTTTTCACTTTCTTAACTTAAAAGTACACATTAAAACTAAAAAAACGAAATATTATTGTTTACTACAAAACTTACATTTTAATTTTGCTCGCTGATGTTAAGAGCAGACAGTCTTTTCTGAAATATGTTCATTTTATTTACTGATCAGATGTCAAGCTATTGGGAGGGAGATTGTATATGTGTACCCTCGTGGCCTATATTTCTTACCAGTTTCAGTCTTTGCTGAATGTGTGTATAGTTTATAATGTTGTCTTGTGTAGTGTTCGTACTTGTAATGTTTTTTATAAATGTTGTGTTCGTGTGTATAAATCCATTTTGGATTTTGTAGATTAATATTATATTAGCTTGACACATTTACATTTGCAGGCGTCCAAAGAAAGAACTGCTTTTTAAAACCAAGATTTTTGTCATCCACATTAATAATTGATATCTACAGCGGCGACTCCCCCTAATGCACAAACAAGGTTGAAGATTTTTAATTGAGTTGTGACTTTTAATTACGCTTATTTATAGCATAGGTACTAAATAAAAACACGGCATTATTGTTTACATATCAGAATTTTGGCGTAAAATTTCAGTTTGGTGCAGAAATATGTGCTAAAATAATGTTTGTTAACCAAAAATGGTAATATTATAACACAATTACTACATACTAATTCACATTGGAAAATTATTCTGAACATACATTTTACTTTATTTCGAGTTGTAATATTTTCAGTTCCAGTTGTAATATTTCCAGTTCCAGTTGTAATATTTTCACCCATAGATGGCAGTATCTTCGACAAAATTCCAAAAACAAGATGTTAAATAATAGCCGGTTTGAATATAGAATAGATTAACCGTGCCAAGACCGTATTGAATTGGTACCTACCCACACCTATCATAATAGTATATTCGCTTTTTAACAATATTATGCATCCCGATATCAAAGGCGTCTTGCGTACTTGCGTACGGAGTCATGTTTCTAAGAGTTATTTCCTCTGAATCACGTCTCTGAGATCAACATTCCGGTTTACAAGATCGTTTCGCCCGAATCTGCTTGACTCACATGGAGTAATAACATTATTTATTTACCGGGTATGACTAATTAAACTATTCTAGTACTTGGCCGAATGTTCTGGAATAAATTAATGAGCAATGAAAAAATCATTTTTAACCATCGCCGAGACAACAAACCAGTTTTGAAATCTGAAATTGAGATGGTGGTGTTTTAATGTACCTACCTACACCGAAATGTCAAAATAAAATATTTATTTATTTATTTAATAATAATATGGCCTTTACCATAACACTTTAGATGTCTATTTTTTATAATTACATAATCATTTAATATATATTGTGACATAAATAAAGGGTTAATTTTTTTTATTTGCAACTATGAAGGGATTACAACTTAGAAATTATAAAATGGCTTAACATTAAAATAAATATTATTAATCTCATTTTTTTTAAATAACCATCTCTTAAATTTATTTTCACAAATTCATAATTATTTTTTGTTTTGTTATTTAGCGTCTCGGTTGCTCCTCGATTCTGTACTTGAAAATATTCTGTGGGCAATGATGGAGGATTTATGACTTATATATATTTTAAACGATGCTTTTTTCGTGTCAATCCCCTTATGGACACTGTATTAGGACCCACATAAAAACCACTGCTTTGCACACGATCATTATTTTCGTTATACGTACGGTTTCACAGATAGTAGCAATTAAAGAATAAATAATTTTTTGAAATGGTACTAATTTGTGAAAATAACAATAACAACGCAAATAGCAAAACAATATGTCACATGAAAGCATCTGTCAATTGGCTTTGCCATTGTCGTCAACACATCATCAAAATGCTCGCGAAATTCACAACACCGAGCAGTAATATTTTAAATATAAAACGAAATTAGCGATATAATGACAGGCTACATATGTCAAATAATGTCCGCCATCTTAAACTGCACGAAAATGTGTAACAAAATAGAACACGTTCTTCTTCTCATAGCGAATGATGAAAAGACCACCCATATGAAAACTGGATAAAAAAAATTATCGTGTAAAACCCCCATTAGTGAGGCAGAGGATTCAGCTAGCGACCCCATTGGCGGGAACCCGACGCTTTGGACCGCTCGACCATAGAAGCGAACTAGCATAAATAAACCACTCACCGTAATAGTACCAACATAACATTCACAATTATTATGTTTGTGAAATGTATTCCATTAGAATTGTATTATGTTTGTTAAATGATAATGTACAATATATAAAACAAAAAACCCTGTAACTAAACAAAATGCTTGCTTATAAGACTGCACGGAGAAAACTTACTGATATGAAATGCTGTTAATTTATTAAAAATCTCGTCAAATTATTTATTTTCCCGGTAAAAATGGGATTGCGTGCCTATACAAGGTTCAGTCAAGTGTTTTGTGAGGACAGCGGAACAAGTGTTTATACAAATACTGATATTAATGCTGACATATTTATATTGTGGCATTCCGTAATGATATCTATTAGAAAAAAAACCGTATTTTCGATATATTCTGAATGACTAATATTTTATCAGGAAGTTTGCATGCTGTCACTTTTTTAACAGAATTATTTTTCTCCGTGTGTATTCAACATATAATATCATTCTCTCTGATGTACATATCTTCAATAATTGACACGAAAATAAAAATTGAAAAAAGTCGATAGACAATGTATTCATATCCAGTGGCGGCTCGTGACTTTTGGGTGTACTAGATGCTAATATTACAAAATTGGCATTATTGATCTTGGTGTAGCTGAAAACGATTTTTATATTTTTTTGGAAATTCGATTTTTTTATGAAGATTTCAAGGAAATTTCAGTTAGGCCGTGCGTCGCACGACTTCCTGAAAATCTTCATAAAAAAACCGATTTTCGAAAAAAAAAATCGTTTTCAGCTATACCAAAATCAATAATGCCATTTTTTGTTATATTATACACCCAAAAGTCACGAGCCGCCACTGTTCACATCCCAACTAAACCTAACTATAAAAAATATAATGAAATGTTACGTAAAGACATATACTATGGAGTATCTCCAGCTATAAGTATATTTGTGTAATACGTGTTAACTGTTATAAATATACCTTTTATTTATTAAATACATAATTTATTTGTATATTGAGGAAATCTATAATGAGTTTCTCTGTTAAGTAAATTGTTCATCCATTTACAAACCAACCACATCGCACACTGTTTATTTATCAAAAATTTATTTATTTTACTGATATGTAAATAAATAATAAGTAATATTAAATAATATATACTGACAAATTATTTCTAAAAAAAGTTTGTAAATTTTCGTTTATTATGTTTGCCAAAGCCATTATTCGCATTACACGCATTATTCTACAGAATAGATAGATACACAGGATTGAAACGTTTCCTGAAATATCTTTTACAGCCAACAACCTTACAACCATCATCATCTATATCGCCTACTTCTTTCAGCCCCTAAATTTCTAAAAAGAATGATGCCATAGTTCTACTGGCTTCGGTCAATAATTGTAACTCTTTCACTGTCACTTAAAATGACCATATAAAAAATGTTTTAAAACAAAATGAAATAATTAAATTTTGTTATTTGGCTTGAATTGATTTTTTGCTTTATAATATAATTTATTATTAATATCATGACTTGAATTTACCTCATATGTACGAAATCTCACTGTGCTTTAAAATTAATTATTAATATTATGACTTGAATTTACCTCATATGTACGAAATCTCACTGTTCTTTAAAATTAATTATTAATATTATGACTTGAATTTACCTCATATGTACGAAATCTCACTGTGCTTTAAAATGAATTATTAATATTATGACTTGAATTTACCTCATATGTACGAAATCTCACTGTGCTTTAAAATGAATTATTAATATTATGACTTGAATTTACCTCATATGTACGAAATCTCACTGTGCTTTAAAATTAATTATTAATATTATGACTTGAATTTACCTAATATGTACGAAATCTCACTGTGTTTTAAAATTAATTATTCGAGGAGCAAATAATTTATCAAATAAGTACTATCGGCATAGACAAAACTTCATTTTATCACCTAAAATGCCGGTTTTCGTGAAACACAGATTACTGAAAAGCCAAAAAACTTGATTTGCAAAAAAAGTGATAAAATCTCATAGACTTGAATGGTCTTTATTGTTTTTTTAACTACCAGTTAGTTAAATTAGCATGCCACAGTTCTTTGACCTCACACCTGATGTCAGTGGACTAATAAACCGTTTTATCAATTCAAAATTAAGGAAAAAATAAAAATACACATTTTAAACGAAAGATGACATACCTATGGAGGACATATTCCCTCACTTTCTGACAGAAATGTTAAATTCCAGTGACATTTTCACTCCTGTCAGAAAATAAAGAAATGGTGTGGTATTTAGAAAAAGCTACATACTCACTTACTGATATTATTGTAGATAAGCGTGATAATTGAGACATGAATTTGGGTTTACGATAATGCTATTTTTTTTTGCAAAATTCCCATTTTAAACGAAAAACGCGAATTACGCCATTTTCGCGAAAGTAACGCTAATTCAAAATTTCCGGACAAACAACTCGAAAATTCTTATTAGTACTTTTCACGCTATTTTCTATAATTTCATAATAAAATGGTAATACGAATAAAAAACAGTAATAATATTTCTTTGTGTGTGGTTTAGACAAACTTGAATATCTATAAAAAGGAAAGAAACTTAACGATGAAGATTTTTAGGAAAATAAAACCGCATTCCGCCACTAACTTTTGTTCAATAAACCGAAAACAAACCTAAAGTTTAGTTTTGTTCCAAAATTTCAAATGAAGATGAATTATTTTTGTACCTGCTATTTAACTAAATTAAATTTTATTTTATTATGATTTTCATTAATTGTAGAACTAAATAGAAAAAATGTATTTTATTAGCGATTGTCTTTAACTGTAGCACTAACTAAAAAATATGGCCGAAACATATATTTTACTAACGATTGTCTTTAATTGTAGCACTAACTGGAAAATATGGCTGATACATGTATTCTATAAACGATTATCTCTGTAGCACTTATTAGAAAACATGGCCGAAACATCTATTATATTAACGATTGTCTTAAATTGTAGCACTAGCTAGAAAATATGGCTGAAACATATATTTTATCATTTTCCGCTACAAGGGAGATGATCTTAATTTTAATTACACACTTCATCGTTTAACCATGTCCTTGATATTTCTAAGATCCTAATAATATTATAATCCGCTTTATGAATTCAAAATTTAGGAAATATTATTATTATTAGAAACATAAACTTGCAGATTATGAATTTGCATTTGAAATACACGAGAAATTCGAATCGGGCGCATGGCGGCAATCTAAAAAATTGCAAATACCGTTTCAAAATATTATTATTTGAACTATGCATGTCAATGGGTCAATTGTGACCTCGGCTCTGTTTATTGTGGCGAGACATGCAACGTTCGCAGTATGTTTTCAGATATTTTAATTAACGCCATATAAAAATGCAATGCGACCATAAAACACCAATATAAAACGGTGTAAAACATTGAACTTTTATCATTAATTGAATTTAAGTGAAAAGTTCTTGGATGGAATTCTTTTTTTCCGGTTACTAACTAACTATTAATAGTTACTGAAAAGTTATATTAATTTTTTTATCACAAAGTTTAGAAGATTCCAATATTTAGAATAACTTTTGATGGGTTAATGTTAAAAGGTATTAACAAAACAGGAACCTAACCTCAACCTATCAAGAGGTTAATGTTAAAAGGTATTAACAAAACAGGAACCTAACCTCAACATATTTAGAGGTTAATGTTAAAAGGTATTAACAAAACAGGAACCTAAACTCAACATATCAAGAGGTTAATGTTAAAAGGTATTAACAAAACAGGAACCTAACCTCAACATATCAAGAGGTTAATGTTAAAAGAATGCAAAACGGTCGCCGTGGTTGAGGGGTATGGCTCTCGACTAATAAGCAAGTAAATTTTATTTTATTTGTGTTATTTCACAATTTACTCATTTAAAATAATATATAGTATATTTGCGGCATGTGGAAGATACTCTCAGTATCGCCTCGGTGAAAGACCAGCATTCAGAATCGAAAAGTTTCTTGAAATGGCTTTGGCTGTGTTTAGTGACCAGATCTGAATAGCCAAGTACTTCTCCACCTTTCTCTTCCCCACCTTGGTCTTCCCAATCTTTTTTCCCTCCACACTTCCACTACCTTCAGTCTCACAACATACCCCGACTGGGGATACCATAAACTGGTTCCAAACAGTTGGGAGCAGTTGAGATTTTTGTGTGGTTCCACATTAAAAAAATACAAACAAACGGAACAAACAAATTTACGGATGAAATGCCAAATGGTCGAGTTAAAAAAGTAAATATTCGGAATACTAACAGTAAGGATTTATTCTTCAGTAATGGAACGAATAATTAATACGTAATAAATAAATATATTTTGTGGTACGATAAATCTAGTTTAGGATAGAATAGACCCAAAAGAAAAAAAAACTCAACTTCACCCATATTCTTTATTCTGTAACGAAACCAGAACGAGAACATCCAAACGCAGCATCATTAAAACAACAAAAAAACTATTCTTCGAAAGTTCGAAAGAAAGTGTTTTCGGATATTGGACTCGGGCGGAATTTCCCCGCTAGATGTCGTTAGTTCCTTTTCCCGTATTTTCTCCGCCGTTCGGTCGCCATCTTGCCCCACGTACAGCGCACGTGCCGCTCAATTCCCGGCTATTTTAAAATCGGGACGCGTGCGAATGCGTTAGTCATAACATGTATTACTATCCCTTCTTCTCCAGCGTCATTTCTCATCTTAAACATCGCATGCTCTGCATTACAAGTATTACAACAGGAGGCGATATACGCAACAAGATCCACCTACGCATTTTGTGCACAACTACTATCTACCGTATCCAGTGGCGGTTCATGATTTTAGTTTTTTTAGAAATTAGACCAAGTTGAACTACTTTTTTTCTTTTAAAAGAACTCTACTGACCGACTGCTCGCCGACCGACAGGAAACTACAAAATGCGGTCTACACTCGGAGAAAAATGAATATGTAAAAGTAAAATTATCCACAATGCTTTTCAAATAAAATAAAGTGATAAGGCAAAGGTAAAAATACATAATGAGTATGAAGGACAACCAGAATTAAGGACAGACAGACCGTCATATTCTACTACTCTGCTTGCTCGTTTGTTCAACAAAACTGGGGGTAAAAGCGGCCTACTGAGGGGCAAGCATGTGCGCGACGAGCAGTCGTCAATAATATGGCACGAGGAACTTGCCATATTTTTTGTTCAATTAGTATGAACATGACCCGTCTTTGTATTTATGTCAATGGTTGATTTCCTACTGAATCCCAATAACCCTATCATGACAACATCAATAATATTTCTACAAGTAATCTACACACGGTCCGGTGGGGAGATTATTAGTAGTCTCGACGTAGTCATTCAATTTATTTCGTTTCACCTACCGACGCTTTTGTGTATACGATTAGATCAATAGAAAGAAACACGTAGTTCACATAGTACGCCTCTAGATATAAAACAAAGTTTTTTTACTACAATACATCTATTTTAAAAGGTATAAATATATATTTTTAAATGGTTTTAATGAGGATTGAACCTCCCTTCACAGGGACTGGACTCAACCGTGCTAACAACTGTGCTGAATTCCCGACATTTATTTCGTACCTTAACTGCTGTGATGTCATCCGATTTCAGAAAAATGCATAAATGTCGGCGTGTGTGTGCGTGATTGATACCAAAATAGTTGATAGATTGTATTGCCATCGACAATGAGTATATCTGCCGAGTTTAAGCTCAATCGGATGTCGAGAAGTGGGTTAATTTTCGCTTCCAAGATTTGCATTTATTAATTCATTCCCGAACACAAAAGTTTAATTCAAGTAAATGTAATTAAAATAATACGATTTTTTTTTATAAGTGTTGATTTTTATCACTGTGGTTTATGAACGCATAAATTTACAGTACGCCCCTGTAGTTACGTTCTAACGTTTATAAATTTCCATATTTTTATAGAGCTATAGGTTTGTTATATTGTGATGTTTCAATATAAATTCTTACATGTATATGACCGTATTGTCAATGATATATATCTGAATCGAATAAAACAAATGCAATCTATTACAGACATAATAATAAAATTGGAAAATATAAAATTATTTCAGCTGAGCTGGGTTACCAATAACCTATAATATTAATAATTCGTCCAACTCCAGTAAAATGTTGGCAATATCAACAACTCAGGTCGCTAGAGGCGCTAGTGTCTGTTGGAATTCCTTTCAATGGTGGTAAAAATTTATTTAGTACTTGGTGGTGGCGTTTTGCGTGATCTAATATATATTTTGACGAATATTGATTAAAAATGTCCCAAAAAGTAGGTTCTCCGTGTGCAGTTTACGGATTTTATAATTACAAACAACAACACTCCAAGTTGTTTTTCAGGATGCCAATGAAAGTTAACAGGTTATTTGTTATTGTCGGAAATTAAATGAATTAATAATAATTAATTAATTACATTAAATATTAAATATCCTTCAGTATTAAGAAGTCCTCATTAAAGTTTTCACTAACGGAATTAATGATAACAATTGTGATTTCTTAAATATTTTATTACCTTTCTAAACCATCAAAGACAGAGCGCTTTAATACTTTGTATGTATGAGAAAAAACAGCAGTGGCGTCGTATGTAGGTTACCTATTTTTTTCGATTGCTAAAAATTTTTTTATAATATATTTTGCTAAAGAATATATAATTAAAGACAAAAAAATATATATTTATACAAATATATATATTTAAAAATCATATTAACACACAACATATAATATAAATATACCGATTTTAAATTTATTTATTTTTATTTAATTTTTTTTTACTTTAATTTTAAATCTATTTTTTTTGTGTAAATTTATCTTTATCTTATGTTTTTTTTTTCTTTACCAACATTGTATATATTTTTTCAAATGTATTATGTATATATTTTTTAAGGATCCATGATAACTCAACACAGTGACAATTCAACACACTTTAAAAAAATGACAAAAAGTCATTAGAAACGAAGAAAATAGTAAAATATTTCCGATCAAATCCAGTAAAACGTATGTAAGAAAATCAAGGCGCACAACTCATGCCCCTAGGAGGCGCTAGTGTCGCATGTTGCCACAGATTGTATGGGAAATGTCAGAAGTTGGAGATATTGTTAATATTACAGGGTATTTGCTGCTGCTTATCACTTCTATAAACGTTGCTTGAAAAAAAATGCATGAAACGTGAAATAAATAAAACGTACCTCATACCTCTTTGTTCAGATTGATACCTTAAGAACATATGAACCGATCCAAGTAAACCAACTTATCGAGTTACATATTATTTGTTTTATGTGATCTAATCGTAGGTAATTGAAACAGTGAAGATGGACCCACAAAAAATGATCAGTACACTACCCATTTTTTGTGTAAATCAAAAAATAACGAAGAAGATACACAGATAGGGATCAAATTATTGGTTATTAGGTTAAACATATGATTGCGGTCCATTTCATGTAATTTTTTTAGTAAATTCAACATATATCGGAACACATTTTCTTCATACACCTGAATTGCCATGATAATATATAATGACGAAATACGAAAATTTTAGAATTTTTAAGAACACAAGTTCGAACACGTATTTTACTGAAAGTTTATCAGGAAACCAATTAATTCATTCGCAGAGGCGTAAAATCCCATTTTAATTGGATTACCAATAATTTTATGAAATTCTTAATAGTTAGCAATACCGATCATATTAATGAATGCTTTGCATTTTCCATTCAATTTGATTATTAGTGGTATTCAATATAGTATCACAGTGCTTTTCCGCCATGTTTTTATAATTATTTATGATCAACTCATCCCAAATATCAAATTTGCTCCTTCTGTTTGCTTGTACTTGTATCGAGGTAATTAATGGAGCCCAGTTCTAGCAGCCTCTTCCTGACATCGAAAATCTTCGTCAATCATCGTAATGAACACGGAGATGACAAGTGGACACTGTTCAACTTTATGACTTATGTATGACTAAATAATTAAATTTCACAGAAGCAATTTCAAAATTATGCAAATTAATTTTAACGAATAAAAAACAAAAAATATCAATAAAACGTTCCGGAATGCTACCTACATTTTACAATTATTTCGCTTCATTCATTAATGCTTTTTTCACGTTATTCCAAAATTGAGACTTCTTTATTAAACCTCTCCGATAAAACTGATCTGATTTGTTTATTTACGCTGGTAATTTGAATAAAAACGTACATAACACATTGCGTCGGCGTATTATTCGGAAATCATGTTGGTTTGTTGTAAGCATGTGGTGTTTACGCGAGCAAGGCATGCCGTACGCGTTAGAGTTGTGAAAACATGAATGCGCTATTTCCAAGTGTATTGATTTCTTCATTTTTTTATTTGTGAATTTGTTTATTTTTGTGTTTTACCTTGCGATTGCGCATCTTCTATTGATCTGATGTGCATCAATTTCGGAATAAAATGATTTCAAATATTGGCTGCCCACAATTTCGGGTAAAAATGATTTGACTTGCGAATTATGGATTAGTTTTTGTAACATTCATTTATTATGTGATGGTCCACACAACATTGTGTTACATACGATATGACCATTGATTTGACCCTTCTTATTTTTAGGCTTTAAATATATATTTCCATAGGTTGCGATCTGGAAAAAAATAACGTTGTCGTAGAAATTCCAGAGAGAAAAGCCATCCAACTATCATGACGCCAAAGCTCAACTTTCAGTCGTAATTTCCACTAAATACGCACAGATGTTCTGTTTGATGACTAAGATAATTCATACATTAAATATACTTGTTTCGGTTGTTCCCGTGGTGAGAAATTTTCAAAATTAGAACTGTTGATTGTGTGAAGGCAAGCGTTTATTAGGTAACTACCTATAATCCGAACATAATTTTAATTTACATTCTATATTTGAAATGCATAATTTTTTAGTTTAAAATGTTGGCAGATGCTTATTTAAGTTTGCTATTCGAAACGTAAATTTGTGACACCTCTCTAATTTGGTAAGAAAAGAAAAAAAACATAATCGTATTTTAAAGGCGAATTGCTAATATATATTTTTGAGCCATTGTGATCTTGAGGCAAATATTTTGTTAGTAGGTACTTTCAGCTTCACCAATCCTACGATTTTAATATTCTGTGACATTTTACAGGTCTGCGCTGGTATTAATACAATTGTTACAAATTCACAGAAGTTTTTCAAATCGTCAACAAATGCTTTTTGTTATGATTTTTATATGAATTTATAACATAATCATTCAGTTCTTTCATCTCAATTACTTTCAAATTATGATTATTCAAATCATGATATCTCTGTGTTTACCTACCGATGTAAAAGCACTGAAACGCCGTGTTCAGCGTAACGTAAATCGGTACGAGCCTAAGATGTTTACAGTTTTCTGTTTTCTATAGTCGTCTGTAATTGATGTTTTCTGTAGTAACTTTTACCCCAAAATATGTTAGCAGCGGGGATCTTCTGAGTAGGTACCTCTTCTTCAGAACAGTGACCCCATATTGCACGTGCCGTGACACAGACAAGTGATCGCATACCGATATGTTTATGGTACCCTGGTGCCTGTCTTATAAGCTGGGAATACTGGCAGAAAGCTTTTCCTCTATGGCTTTCATTTTGGAAAATCGAACTGGGTTGAATGTACGAATTAGGGTTCAAGTTTTCCAAAATGTTTTTACTCTCTTTTGTGTTTAGGATAAAATGATTTTACTCTCTTTTGTGTTTAGTATAAATTTTTTTTACTCTCTTTTGTGTTTAGTATAAAATTGCTTTATTTTCGTGTAAGTGTTTTATAACATCATTTCAGTGACATGCGCATATTGCAACCATAATATTTAAGTTTATTTATAAGTTAAATAATACACAAGGGCTGTACAGTATTAGCCTTACTAAAAAACATGGTGTAAATATTACGCGGCGCATAAGGTCAGAATGGTGAAAAACTTGACTTGTTACCGTGGCGTTTGTGTAGGCTTTACCACACCAACGTTGAACGGGCATGTAAAAATTTGTATGTACGACGGTTAGTGTATGCTGTACATACAGTTGTGTTATTTTTAACATTTATTATTGGTAACGCTATGAGATAAGGCACATTATTTGATTGTTACACTTATATGTTATGTATGTAAAATGATTAATTTACATTTTTCCAGGAACAATAGTTATTATTGTTATTGAAAACCAAAAAAGGGGGGAATATGATCTATATTTCACTCTTTATCACGTAATAAAAAATATTCATATATTTGAAATTTAAAATTTTAGTTCCCATATACATAGTTAAATATTATGTATAAAAACCTACTGATTTATTACTATAATCTAGAAAGAAATATGTTATATAATTTAAATTAATATGAATGGCGTATACACAACATATTACAATGTAAACAAAATAAAAATAATAATTAAAAAAAATTATTATTATTATTTAAATCGCTTCGTGAAGTATGAAAGGTGCGTTAAAATCCAAAACCGTATACATATCAAGTGAAAAATTTGTTTGAGTGATTAGGGAATACTCATCAATTTTGGTTTGATAAATCCTCTGGATCGGTTTGAAACATTAATTTAGGTTTGATAAATCCGTTTTATCTTTTGTATGATTTGATTTCTTTCAAATTTTGACACAACTGTGTCAAAATTTCTGTGGCAACACATCTGCACGGACAGACACACTGAGCCACAGCAACGCGTAGCGGGGTACAGCTAGTTGTAAATATATATATTTATATATATTTTAAAAAGAGACGATCAATCCCGGGTTAAATTTTTCTCTGATGATAGTAGGAGTAAATATTATTTGAAAAACTCCTACTACCATCACAGAAAGCGGAAAATGGTGCTTATTTCATGATGGAGGACTTAGAACCGAGGAATTGAACTCACGCGATGAAACCAGACACGATGCCAACTCAGTCACAGACCAATGCCAATATAATTGACAACCCTGAAATTCTCGCCAAAATAAAATTTTTCGTACCGACCAGAAATACCAGGCAAAGTGCAACATTTTTCTGTGACAATTTTAAAACCAACTATGAAGCTCGTACACCTATAAATAGACTACATCATTTTGGCAATAAATTTTGGAATATTGTAGACATGTTTAAAGATTCCGTATTAGTTATAAAACGAAATCTTTTTGATCACTTTACTGAAATGTATGAATTCACGATTCCGTAGTGAATACACTTTTATTTGTTTATTTCTATGTTTCTTAATACATATTTTGCTTTCCGTAATCCACACTATTAATTTTTATTTACCTTTATATAATCATAAATCATTATTTATTGTAAACTATGTACCTAACACAACTGTATTACTTGTTGCCTATTTTTGTAAAAGCCCATTAGGGCGTTAATAAATAAATGAATAAATAATACATCTTTTTTTATTTAATCTAAAAATGTCTCATCAATATGAGTCACTACCATAAGAATCCCTTGCGATATTTATTGTTAGTCGTATACCCTTACGACTTGTTTATTTAACTTCAAAAAGAGAAATCAAAACATCTTGAAATGCATCGTGCCTATTTTTGAAACTTTTCAGAAGTTCAAAATTATAATTTCGAGGTATTATTATTAGGATAACATAAGCTTTATAATTTGTTTCCTACGTGCGCATGAGAATTCGAGTCGGGTATTCCTTTGCATGTTAGAATGTAATTTCTCAGCGGTCTCATGTCGTTTAAAGCTCCGTAAAGAAAGCTTTTGTAACACGAAATATGTTAATAGATAAATTCTTCTTTTCTTAACTGATAGAAGCACTCCCACAAAATAAACAAATAATCATTAACTTCGTATTCCAATCAATTTATTATATTTTCCATTTATCTATGTTCGTAATTACTTTTTCTTATTACAATCATGGAGTTTTGGTATTAGTAGAAAAATGAAAAAGAAATCGTTATTATTTATAATCAGCATTTCTGTACCCACCGCTGGATGAAGACTCCCCAAGTCTTCTTTCTTCTTCGTTTTATTATGAGTTGTAAGGTAAGGTAAGGTAAATAAATTCAGTTCAATTCAAGTATTCAGATGCATGTATTTTTTTTTCTTCATAGTAAAACAATTTCCACCTAACAGAAAAATTTTAAAGAAAAACAAAAATATGTGGCATTGGGAGTCGAGTCCATTAATTTATTACAGCGATTGTCATTGATCAAATGAACTAAAAATACAAATATCTATCATAAAGATTTTTCTTTTAAATTTGCGATGTCCCTTTGTGAACATTAGATATTTTGAATACGCGCCATGGACCTTAATGGAACTTACTAATAAACGTATTTAAAATTTTACACAATGAATAACAACCATTAAAGCAGGGTAAGGAGGTAAATATCTTATTTTCTAACCGTCTTAATTATTATATTCTTACCCGTCTGATTTAAGCCCAGTTTACTGCCGCTTTACCAATACCTATGCCAACGAAATAAGTTTTTCACAATTTCGACCATACGCGTTACGTAGTGCATATATACACCGCGTGTATATATGTGGGGCGATTGTTTCTTACAGCGGTATA
Organism: Hesperophylax magnus; assembly: GCA_026573805.1. NCBI lineage: Eukaryota > Metazoa > Arthropoda > Insecta > Trichoptera > Limnephilidae > Hesperophylax > Hesperophylax magnus. The sequence goes on from JAIUSX010000121.1 coordinate 14,116,294, forward strand.
CCTACACACATATTTAAATTAGAAAACAAACATAATCTTCGTGCAATTGCCAATCGGCACCTTAGCACTATGACTAATGCGCATTGGGTTATAATTTACCCGGTCGCACCCCCGGCCCCGTTGTAATCATAAAACATAACAACTGGATGTAATAACAAAGCCGTAACTAGGTCAGCTGTTATATCCAAGTTCCCCCTAGCAGGGCAGAATAAGTATTCGAGAGTAAGTTAAAAAGTAGTAAAGCGCCGGGGCCGTAGCTAGCGGAGTGGAGAAGAGCATCGCGGCGCCTGTAGTGGGAGGCTAGGGCGCCGGGACGCCTGTACCATATCGCTCACGACCATTGCTAACCGACCGAAAGGGGAGCGAAATATTGACGTGCGTCCCAAAACTAAAAACTATGATTTTTTGTTTTGTAATTATTAACTTTTTTCTTAAATAAATTATATGATATGATAATACCTATCAAATATTTGTGATGCAAAATTACCATCTTGATAACGGAACTATTGTAATGGAGGAGAAAAAGATTTATCTAAATAAAATAAAGTATTCAAGTTTTTAATATCATCATTTTAAATTCATAGTTTAGATTTCGATTAGGTTTCTACAAAAACACCATCAGGGCAGTGTATGTGTCTATTAAGACTCGTATTTTTAGATAATATATAAGAAAAAAAAATTATTGAACGACCCTCTGTTAATTTTTTTCCCATTGTATATAGCACCCTATTAATCCCCCTCTCATCCCCTCCTTCCCATCTCACCTTGGTCATATTTGTACATCTTTAAACCTGTGATTTTAATAACACAATAAGGACACGTGACATCAAAAGAGATTAGTTTGTAAGTGACGAAATTTGTGTTTTTTCGCGAACATATAAGGAAAAATGTCTCCACTCTACACATCTGCTATATTAGCATATCATAAAGATATTTGAATTTTATCTTTAGGTTAGGTTAGGTATCATATAGTTTTAATAAATTATCCTTCATTACATATCAACTACAGAATTTTCACAAACGTCAACTTCTTATCCTTGCTTAATTTGCTGTGAACCAATGTAAGCCGAATGAAAACAAAATATATTTTTAATTTGATGAATAAAACCTCAATTTTTTATATTTAATCATTCAATATTTTCGTGCAAAATAATAAGTTAATATTGTCTTCAATGATTAAATACTACAATTTGTGGTTTTACTCGTGAAGTTGCTCAAAAAATAAAATAATGTTGCACGTGAAATAAAAATGGATATATTTATCTAAGACACTATTGGAGCATTTAGTTCGGCTAGAATCTTGCAATCATATGTAAAGATAATTAAATAAACAAAAATATGCGTTAAAAAATGATGATATGAAGATGATGTGGTCGAATTAGCTCAGTGGTCAGATAATTTTCCCGGCAAGGAAGAGGTACCTGGTTCAATTCCTAGATGCGACTAAATATTATTCTTTTCTGTTTCTTTGTCTTTTCTGTTTTTTTGTCTTTTCTGTTTCACGTTTTTCGTTTGAAGTTCGGAAATATTGTCTTAAATGATCAAAATATAAGAAATAGTTACTGAATGGAAATGCACTGCAGGTTCACCACCCCTTCATTATAACGGCCGCATCGCAGTAGTTTTAACGGAGGCGAGCTATTTACGTACCCGTAACGGGCGGCGCAGCGCAATGTTTCGCCGTAAAGCGCTGTGCGTAAACGGTAATTGGAGATATACGACTTGTGTGCTTTTCCTGTAATGGCTCTTTCCGCACTTTTACTGGCTGGGCGCTTTGTACCCACTACCGACTACCTACTGCCGATGTTATTGCTGATTGCGCGCAGGGGACTTGTTATTACTATACTGGCGGAAGGATTTCTGGTAATTACAAATTACTTTTCTTTTAAATCAGGTAGTTAAATAATTAAATTAGACTCTAAAAATATAAGCAAAAATAAAAATTATTTTTTACAAAATTTGATAAAATTCGACTACAAATCAACACACAAAAATCCCAGTAAATCTGAAGGTAAGCTAGAAGCTCTGTAAAGTTTCTTGATAAATACAATTATTTTAGGATTTGAAATATATGGAACTGTCTAAAAACAAAATTAAACAACTTATTGCGTTTTTCCAAATCTACATATAATTTAATGTAAATCACAAATAAATAATGGCAACAAACTTGTATTATAATAAAATATCAAAACATATTTTCGATTCACAGCAAAATGAAATATATGTTTTACCAATTGACCGGTGAATAAGTCGCTTGGCGAAAAATGACTCAGAAAACATATTTATTCATTTATCTACTAGCTTTACCCCGGTACGCGTCGCAGTGTATAACAATATTACTTATAACAGAGGGCGCTGATTTACAAAAAAAAGATCTTATTACCTGTTACAGGTGACATCTATAACATATAGGTAAATAAAACAAACGCATGTAAGTTTTTAGATTCTCACGGCCAAAAGCATTTTTGTTATTTGTTTTTGGGGTGTTATGCCGTGTTGCGCTAACTCCTTCTTTAGCCGACGTTTCGGACAGCGTTGCAGTGTCCATCATCAGGGCAGATCCGGTAGATCCGAAGATGTGTCTGCCCTGATGATGGACACTGCAACGCTGTCCGAAACGTCGGCTAAAGAAGGAGTTAGCGCAACACGGCATAACACCCCAAAAACAAATAACAAAAAAACAAACGCATATTCGAATGCAACGTTGTGTTGAAATTTCAAAGGAATCGGTTCAGAAATTTCGGAGATTTAAGATTTTAAACAAACGAATATATATATATTTTTTTTTTATATATGATTTTCGGGAAATTGACAGCTTACAATTTATCATTTTGTACATGTGTAGTATAGCCAACATAAAACCAATTACGGATTTCCTTCTTTGTGACTTCAACTCTATTAAGACAACATAATAAAATATTATGAAATTTATAAGAATATTATATAAAAAAATATTATTAAAAGTAAGAAAAAAAAATTCTGGTGTAATTTAAAATTGCATATTAAGACAAGATTTCATATTTGAATAAATATTAATAATAACAGTAAAATATTGTATACAGAGAGAGTCTGCACGGTAATTTACTTTAAAGTTTTCGATGTTGTTCAAAACAATGTATCAAAAAAACTAATTAATCAAAATGCAAATTGAAAATATAACATTAAGTTCGTGTTTTTCAGTCGCTTTCAGTTTTTTAAAAGCGGGCTTCCGGTTTAACTTTTTCAGTAGTTATGAAATTCGTTCGCCTTAGTCATTGCATAATCGCGTGTTTGTACTGACAAACATCATTAAAATATCTTCCCCCGGAGCTGCGGAAACTTTCAATAAATCAAAGTCAGAAGAATTTTGTTTGTTTCACTGAGTTAATCCGACTTCTTGCCGGATGGGGCCCTCTGGGGCCCTTTGGTCCGGAACAAAACAATCTAGCTTTATTCTCGATATCCTTATCTGGGAGATTAGTAATTTATGAGTGTTTGCATTGTGTATATTCACGTATTTAATCCAAGTTTAAGCTATACTTAACGTAAAACATGAAGATTATGGACAACTACACTTATAAATATCGTCTTCATGTTTAACGTTTCAAGTAACAATAATAATATGGCTTAAGTTTCAATTAATTAATTATGATACATGCAACTTATACTTTTAATGCCGGAAATCGGTAACATCAAAAGCATATTTCCTTTGGAGTTTAAGTGAATTTACTTTGTTGTTGTTAGGTTAAAGGAATTATTATTAAGTACCTTTTTAGCTACACTAAAATGTGCACCTAGGATTGACATATCAAAATTGGTTTTATCATAATATTTTTAGTCAACAAAACGATTTCAATAAAGATGATATTAGCGATTCTTAAACGAAAATTTGAAACAGAAAATGATACGGTTGTATCTAGGACTTGAACCCAGGAGCTTCGCCTTGCCGGGGCACTGCTCTACCAACTGAGCTAACGGGACTCTATATCTTTCGGTCATATTTAACAGTAAAACATATTTAACTGTAAAAACTACCAAGATAATCTTCATTTCCTCACCGCACATTTTTATTGGAGAAATAGGTCCTAGATGCGACCGTATCTATTCTGATTCAAATTTTCGTTTAAAAATCGCAAATATTTTCTTCGAAAATGAATTATTATAATTTGAGGTTTTACTCGTTAAGTTATACAATAAAAATAAGATTTCAATAAAGTTCACCTGGCCATCAAAACATTTAACAATCTCGGTTTCAAATGGTTTCTCCCCAACTGAAAAGTCAACTTGAGAGTAATTTGATACAAACCGATCCATTTTGAGAAAGAGAGCAGCTTACAACCAACGGCGAACAACAAAGTTCAAGCTTTAAGCTTATCCAGTATAATTAGAATAAAAAGCTCCCTAATGACCTGTCACTGGGAATAATTCCACTCCGTGCAGAGCACATACACTCACCGTCTAGTACAGGTTAGTTAGGAACTGTATTTTTTATGTAATATTATAACATTTTTACTGATGTTTTTATGACTGATGCATGTTTATGTAAAATGATTAGGTTACGCGAGGAAAAAGGATTATTTAAAACACTATAATAAACGTATTAATGGAATATTTAAAAATTATTTTACAAGCAATAATTATTTGCCTGAAACACTCATCCACATTGAAAAATCTCCTGATAAAAGGTACATGACGCCAACGGGACTCGAACCCGTGTCCCTTCGATTTCCGGTCGACAGCTCTGACCACTGAGCTATGGCGGCTTATCTCTTATCCGCGAAATAATTCAATATATACTAGTGTTTCATTCAACAATTACTGCTTGTTACATTTTTCCACCTGAAAACAACCAACTTTATTTTATATGAGAAAGGCATTGTAAGTGCTAACTCTCTCACTAGATGGCGTCGAGACAAATTGTCTACATTTTAGGTGAAATACTTGAACTTGTCAAATATTAATTATTATTTTTTGGTAAACTAATGTTTTTAAGACAAGATTTTTTATGCATAGCACAAAGGGTAACAATTATTTTACAAGCAATAATTAATAATTGTTACCCTTTGTGCTATGCATAAAAAATCTTGTCTTAAAAACATTAGTTTACCAAAAAATAATAAGAATATTTAAACATTATAATAAAGTATCAATGAAAATTATCTAGTTTCTTTTATGTACATGGTTGGGTGTGCCAACTAACCAGGAGTTTTAAAATTACGTGACTTATCGTGACGTATTCAAAAGAATTTTGTTTGAGTTATTCCGGATTGTAGTGTGCAGGATGAAAATTGTCGTAATGATAGCCAACCTCCAATAGGAGAGGGCACCTAAATAAGAAGAAGATAAATAATATGTTGACCCAAGTATTTGCTTTTTGTAAAAGGTTTTTCACTTCGAGAGTTTTCGAGAACCTGCGAAAAAAGTTGTGTAATAACATATGAATTTCTTCTGTGTTTAGTTGCAAAATTCGAAGAATGTAAGTATCTATTTTTATACGTATTCTTGTGTGTGTAATTAACACCTTAGGTCAAATTTATTTAGGTATATCTAGGCGTTAGAATCCCATGTCCTTATTAAGTAATGTCGGAGGTCAATCAATATGACGCCAGCATGGAATTACATCGGCACGAAAACAACAAAAACCCTTCCCCAACAACTTGGCAAGACCTCAGTCACTCGTGTGTTTACTCGGAAATCTGTTTAACAATTTGAACCTAAAAGCAGATCTGTATACACCGCATTGAAAAACAACGAAGGAATAGGGGGCCTAGAAGAATCTGGTAAAGTATACAAATTTCAAACTTCCAAGATTGGCGGAATTGCCAGATGAGAAATACCACCCAATTATAAAAACACCACAATTGAGTTAACGTAAACAAGTGCAAATTGTATTTATATTTTCATTTATAGATCCGTCATGACTTCTCCGTCTTTTTCATAAACGGTATGTGTAGCGAAAAGAGAGGTTTCATCGAAGTTCTCGTGGCAGGAGCATAGTTATTTATTTTATTTTTCGGCAGATGTGGTTTCTGTAGTTGGGTAGGTCATGTTTGCGCAACAATTCATGGTCATTAAACACATCTACCAAAACACGCACCGTTATTTTTTTTTGTATCGCACGAGTTATGAATGAAGTTATACTTGTAGAGAATAATATATAAAAGCGAGATAGAGTTCAAAATCAGAATATTATTTGCCCCTAAGAGCTCCGATTTGTTTCTGTTACATCCGTTATTTATAAGAAACTTGAAGATGTTACAAAACCACTTTCAGCATTGGGTACCAACGACCTGTTGTGCCAATAAGAGCACCTCTACTAGTCTTTACCTCTCTTTCGAATACCTGCTTCATTTATAAGAAAGACATACGACAGAGGTATGAGCAGTGCTGTTGGTTATTAACAGAACTGCATTGTCTCCGGATCTAAGTTTTTAGTATTGGTTTGTGAACCTAACCTAACCTAACCAATACCTCTGCCAAAGGTCACCCCAAGTGGTTCCCTACGATTGGTGATTTAGCTGGGGTGCCCAGGTTCATCGGGTGAGGTGTGTTCAGGATGCTCCTGCCCACTAGCTGCGTGGCGTACCGGATCGGGAGAGGCTGGTATAGGGAGACCTTTTGATCTCTCCAACTGGTCTCTCTTAACACATTTCCTTACGCAGCAGCGGGAGGGATAGATAATTCATCTGTCACTCCTGTACAAACTGATTACTATATTTCTACCCACCCTTCATACATTTTTCCTTCCCAGAACCTCTCCTTCATTGCCTCAAAAATACCCTCCACACAACATCCCCAAAGATGACATGGGCCCTGAGAGAAATTATTTTCCTCAGGACCTCCTTTGTGGTGTTGTTGAAAAAAAAAGTTTTTTCATCCACACGCTAACCTCACACTCCACAACAATTTTTGTTCATAAAAAAAAAATCAATAAAACCCAAGCAACCACAAAGAGCCCCATCTGTTGAAATATAACAAAAATTTGATAATGGAGCTGCCGCTGAGGGTTCCGTTTAGCATATGTTTCTTTTACATAATATTGTTTATAAGAAATATGAAGATGTTCCAACTTACAGAGGAGTTATCAGAAGTACATTACGGTTGTCCCCGGTCCCACCTAGGTGTTTCTTTTCCGTTTCTGTTTGTAAACATTCAAAATAGGCAAGCGTGTTTTGGAATGCCCTGTACGACAACACGGCGAGAACGCGGTACGGAGGACCGAAATAAATTGACTTACTACGCTTAGTTTTGTACTCGGTAAGTTCGCCATTAAATCGGCCATTTCAACACAGCGCCGCAAGGAACAGATCTCTTTGATGGGAGATGAGAGTCGCACTGTCTTTTTTCCTCTGAAACTCTGGAAATACTGGCCACGTGTCAATGAGACATTTTTACTAGGCGACACTTGACGTAAATAGTATATTATATGAGTATTATTATTCTTGGAATTTATCTGCACAAAAAAACGGAAAAAATCAATTACATTATATTTGTAGCGGCTTCTAATTTACTTATCACATTTTTACAAATATGCATTTTTTTACAACCTTTTTTCACTTTGAAACAGAGAGGACAATAAACATGATATCTTTCCATATTTTTTTACGGTGACTGGATAAATCATCAAAATGATAATTCATCACATCTTTAAAAAGTTATATAAAATCATTGAAAGTGAAGAAACAAAAACTTTTTTAACTGGGTTAAGTAGGTTAGGTTATGTTAGTTAAAATAATTTTTTTCGTCATTTTAATGACTTTATATCACCTTTTAAATGTGTGTTGAATAGTCACTGTGTTGAGTTATCATGGAACCTTTTTTTACATATAAGTGGATGCAATAAAGCTGCGTAACCCACGAATGAATTAATTTTATAAGCTAAAAATAGTTGCATTGATCTAAAAATTCCAGGCAGCAAATATGTGCAATTTTCATGTCGCCAGAACTCACTGTTCAAGAGTTTTTGTTGCTTCAACATATTGATTTTCTACTTTTTGGTGATGAGTGATATTATACTAGCGTAGACCCCCAAAAAATCACGGGAAAGTCATAGAGGCGCTATTGCGTACTGCCTGTAAGTGAAACGTTTTCCAGTTTTATCATGCGGGGAGAAAAGGGACAAGACTACATGGTTTCTGGTCGTTAAAGCGTTGAAAGTGTTGGAGGTCAAATAGGACTAATAAGATATTTTTTTCCTAAATGGGTTAGTCTGAATTCTCAACAAATAAGATCCAATTTTGAAAATGTCATCCAAAATAATTCTCTGTAAAAAATATTATATTATAGGTAGTATAATTATAATTAGTATTTCAATTTATATAATGTTCAATATTCCTTACACAATATTCCTTACTATTCTATTATTTCCATAATTCTGAAGTTGTGAAACCAACAATGCCTTACTATAGGGAGAAAAATGAGTATGGCTGATTTATTAAAATCCTGTTTAAAATCGTGATGGTACGCCTTTTCCTAATAAATCAGAACATTCAGTATGTATCTGAACACGTATTCATGCAGCTGCGCTTATCCTAATAAATATAATGACGAAATGCTAAAATATCAGAATTTTTATGAACGCGTGTTCCGACATCCTCATAACATTTTACCGACAGTTTGTTGGGAAACCTGTCAATTTCGAAAACTGCCTACAGTCCTGTTATTAACAGGAATTTGACCAGATTTTTAATAAATTAGCAATATTTAATGTCAGTAAGTTTTCTCCGTGTATGAACCTGCTTTAAATTTACGAACCTTCAATCGACCCCGGAATACTAAAACATGCTATGGCACAGTAGTAGGTGCGTTAGAAAATATGTTATTTTTTCCGGTAACATATTGCCAATAAATAAGGGATTTCGACCTACATTCCGTGCGGCTTTTTACATTTTGATTAAATAAATAAATCTTCCGCAATCCCAATGCAATAAATGCCAGCTTTTTCTAATGTATTGCCGGAATACTGACCGTTCGACAATACCAATGAAAGCTCGCAGTGTTAATGGCACAGAAAGCTTTTATTATGTGCGTGCAAGGAGTGTACAGCTTTTCATTATTTTTTCCACCTTATAAGCTGTCATTACAGGGGGAAATAATGGGATTGGCTTTTTGTGAGGAATGAATTTCGATCTACGCGTAATCCACCTTTCCAAAATCTGACTTTTATTATTTGAATATACTGGAATACCGATACGGGTAGACTCGTGTTGGAACACCTTTCATTGTACAAACAAACTTATTTTTCCCCGTGGGAAATAGCTGCCTTCTTTTGGGCTAATTTTTGTTTCAGATGTAATTTTTATTCAATGTGAGGGAGTTCCCAACCGATCTGGAGCCAGTAAGAACACAGCATCCCCAATCGGGGTATGTTGTGAGGCGGAAGGTAGTATGGACGGGAAGGAGATATTCCAAACACGGCTAAAGCCATTTCAGGCAAAGTTGCAATTCTCAATCGTGGTATTACAGCAGGGCGATACTATGAGTGTCTTCCACTCTGGAACGTGCCGCAACTATAATACCTATTATATTTAATGAATAAATTGTGAATTCATCAAATAAAATTTACTTTCGCACGCTGGGATTTGAACCCACGACCTTCGGATTACTAGTTGAAAGCCTTACCCCTCGACCACTTCGATGTAAATGCTTGCTTTATAAGGGTTACTGAGTTCGCATGGAAGATATGTATCTTTACTTGTTCATTTAACCTTGCCGATTTTGTGCAAAAGACGGCTGTTCGCCTGATTGACAATCTGTTGTCGACAGACCGATTAGCGTCTCTAATGCACAGACGTAACGTGTGCATGCTGAGTCTGTTCTACAGGCATTTCAATGAAGCCTGCTCGAAGGAGCTAGTAGCATAGATACCGTTTGCACCGGTGACGGAAACGAGCAGAACACTTATTCACGGTTGATTTTGACTTCATGAGAACGGGTCATTTTTTCAACACGTTTTGTGGAAGTGTGCTCGCATGTAGAAATAACTACCGACATCTTACCTTCTCCATGTAATCCGGGCCTCTTCAAGACTTGCATTAACAAATCCCTACCTTCATCCACTACCTTAACCTGTCTCACAACGCTGCCCAACCGGTTGAAGATATTGTTCACCTGTATTGTATACTGTACAAACAGGGGGGCATTTTTTCGAGGTGTTACAAAGTAAATATTTATAATAAAATACAGATTTCATTTCGATATTTTAAATGGACAAAAAGCTAGTCTCGCCGTTTTTAGAAAATTTTAATAACAATAATATTTACTGTTCTATGGCACCTACTATTACAGTATTTAATATGTAACGTAACAAGAATTAAAGTATTTATTGCGTTGCTCTATAGATCATGTTACATTTCTCAGAAGAATATTTCACTATGTTTCTACACTCCATACCTTCACTTGGTATTTTTACAATCGTAAATCTTCAATTGATTTGGCAAAACTGCTGAAAAAAAACAGCAATATCTAATCATACTAGCTGTGCCAAAATAAATATCTTTCTGTCATAAATAAGTAGGTTGGACCGTATTCTTCGGCATGTGATAAATTGTATAAAAGTAGTTACAAATATAAATCATCCGGTGTTATGTATGTTCTTAAAATACTCGTAGCCAAGGGCCAGCGAATGTTTCATACCCGTATATCTGAAACATGTAATTAACTTAACCGAGATATGAACGTCTCGAACTAAGAAAGGGTAATTGCGTTCATATTATACACTCAAGAAAAAAGGGTGACCACTTCAAACTTTTTGAATATGTGGTTGCATTTTAAAATTATTGAGCCCTTTCCTTGTAGATTTGTATCTGCGTATTAGTTTCACTTTCAGGAAGGAAATAGATGCGGAAAATGCATAGTAATATAAAGGCACGTAGTAAAAATGGAATCATCATTGATTCAAGCCCTTTTCAAAAGAGTTTTGAATGATTTTACTTTTTTGTCAGTGTTTAGATTTAAAGGAATTTTCATGAGTACTTGATGTGAAAAATAGAAAAGCTCGGGAACTGGGCGTATGCTCTCAGCGCAGCGACCATTAAATCGGACAGTTTTCTTTAATTTGTCTGTTAATGTTCACCTCGGATGACATGGAGGACATTTTTAATAAGTTTTTCTAAGAATAGCCAGCATTTGTAATGCGGCCGACTAGCAGGGCGGAACGGAGTGGAAAACAGAACTATGGGAATGCATGCGTGATGGGAAAATAGACATGCACACACGAAAAATCAAGATGTATGGATTGAGTACAAAAGATTTAATAATAAAAAGACGTTGAGAAGACATTTTTAAGGATCTAGTTTTATAGCATTAACTATTTTTTATGGTATCCGGATAAATCATCACAATGATAATTCATCACATGTTTAAAAAATTATATAAACTCATGGAAAGTGATAAAACAAAAACTTTACTAACTGGGTTATGTAGATTAGGTTAAAAAAAATTTCATCGTTTCTAATTACTTTATATAACTTTTTTAAAGTTTGTTGAATTGTCACTGTGTTGAGTTATCATGGAACCATTTTTTATATGACCGTTGATGAGCTTTTTAAAATCATCATGACATCGCGCTTGGGTCCCACTCAGGCGTAGTGTGTTCAATTCCTCGGCTGGCTAAGTTCTCCATCATAACACAAGCAACATTTTCAGCTTACTGTGGTGGTAGTAGGAGATTTTCAAATATTGTCAGGTTATTCGTAACCCGGGAATGTTTGTATTTCTTTTTTAAATAAAAAAAAAATCTTAAAAATAATGATTGAAATTTCTGGAAATGGAATAAGTTTTGGTTGTTTGTCACAATAATTTTTTTTAATATTTTTGTTTTCTAATCATTACTTTATATGAACATAATTTCATATTATTTTACTCATTACAAAAACCAAGTAAAGATTGGTTGTTGAAATAATTGGAACGCTGCTTAAGACCCCGCATTCTGAATTTCTACTGATTTATAACATATTTTCCTAGAATACTTTAAGTAAGTTTTTCAAGTTCTTAAAACAATATATATCATTGTTGAAGATAATTTGTATACATTTGCCGAGCCGAAAAGGTATATGAAATTCCGTCGAGAGAAAAAAAATAGCTCCAAAAATTATTAAAAAAATGAAAAATTCACAGTGTTTCTTTAAATACTACTTAAGACAATTGTCGACAGATTCTTGTTCTATTTTAATTAACTGCTGCTTTATTAAATCTTCGCTTCGCTTACGCCATTGATGATAATCGTTTTTTTTTATATTAGCGCGCTCCCTCTAACATTTGTTTTTACTTTCTCCCCTTCATTCTTTTTTTTCGTTGGAGCCTTAAGAGGAAGCTACAAGCCAAAAATACGTACATTCTTGGTATACCTTATATTGTAGGTTATAGGCATTAAAATCGCTTGACAAACGGAGTCTAGAAACGTTCGATTACAAGCACAAAACTGTTTTTTCTTTATTTTGTAAATAATTTTATAAGAAAGCAAAAAAGTTAATCAAGTGAAACTGTCACAGATAATCTTAGCTATAATAATGTATTTTTTAAAGTTTTTTCCTTTATGCGTTCATACATTTATATTGAAAATGTATATTTTTTTGTAGTTTACATTTAAATTTTTTATTGAGTAATTTATTTTTTTATTTGTATTCTACTCAAGCGAAACGATAGGAAAACCTTATATTTATCTAAAACATATTTTTTGGTATTCATAATGTACACCAATTCGTTATAAAGATTAATCAAAATAGTGATTTAGCATTAAGCTTCGCCTTTTAAGAAGCACTAGCAACAATTTGACTTTTTATGGATTAAAACATAGTTAATGACCGGGCCGGTGTCACCTTACGTCTGACATGTAAAGTTTATCAGGAAAACTTTTTAATTCATACGTAAAAGCCCTGCAATACCGTTTATAACCGGGTCACCAATAATTTGTAGAGATTTAAAAAAAATAGTAAGACTAATTTTTCTCCGTGTACAACTTTTAGTGGTTTGTTCTAATTATTTGTTTTTGTTATCATACGTACTTATGGTAATAAATTTAAGACTAACTAACCATCGTTTCCCCACAAGAGTAGCAGAGAGAACAGACCGCCAAACAACTCGGTCTTGGCACATTCTCCTTGCGTCATTCACATTCATAAACCGTCTCATACATACTCTTCTTTTATTCCGACTCTCGGCTCGGCCTGACTCAAGTATCTGGTTCACTTGATCGAGCCATGTCTTCCTCGGGCGTCCACGACATCTTCTTTGACCATTCACATTCGCTCTAAATGCCCAAACCATCTAAGTGTCGTTTTTAATCTTACTCATTACAGTAAAATAAGTAAAACATTTATTTCTCATCATTAAGCCCATTTAGGCGTTGGCAAATTTATGAAAATGTTGATATTTACGTAAAAATCTCCAAAATCGTTATGTCCTTTTCAACAATTGATCTTTGATGTACCACTGTTGCACTTTTCATGAATACCATTGGTCGACAGCCCAGCACATAACCTTAAATAGTTAGACGTCTCAATGATTTTTCTTGAATCGGATTTAGACAAATTGCCCACATCGAATATAAAACTTCTTTCCATAATATAATCGGAAGACATCATACAGCAAGCGGATACGAACGATTAATTTCTTAAAGTAGCTTCAGGTCTCTTAACACTAGAAAGACAGTTAGTAGCAGTCATTCTGAAGGCTGCCCGATGAATTGTATGTTTCGATATTTTGCCTAAAGTTTATTGTATTCATTTGATTTTTTTTTCACTTTTATGATTCTTTATTTAACGACTATGGTAAAAAATCATCTTATTCACTTTTCAAAATATAATGATTTATATCTAATAAGACTGCCGCCGTCGATATGACGGTTAGAGCCATTAAAAACAAAGATAATATTATTATTTGACTATAAAAAATTTCCTCCAAGTTTACAACATACACATTCCACTTCGGTATTGCATAACATTCAAACTTGATCTGTACGTTGACTGGTCACTGTCTTTTTGGGTATTTTTTTAGTATTCTATATCTAATATTGATCTCTGCGCAAGTATTTCAAGTCGACGAATATTTGTTTTACTTGTGTTTTTGTAGATTATAAATATGTGTACCTAATTAAATATATTAAGAAATTTCATTGATTATAGTTTTATTGATTTAATATTATACCAAAAATTACACTCACATGTGATCAGCCGTCAACATGACGGGCATGGTCTTTATAGGTATGGAACAGTACCCGGTCGTTCTAGTGTTAGGTATAAATAACGAGATTAAAAAGAGCAAGAACACAACACAAATTAATGTATGGATTATGATGCATTGTATTTACATTTATTTATTATACAATAAAAAGTATGTTTATTGAGGTAATTCGGTATTTCGAGAGTGTATTTTTATGCGAATCCGAATAGAATGGTTATCAATATAGAACCGATATATTGATGGTGGTATCTATTGATTGGACCCATTTTAATTTTTTTTTGTATGTTATTTCATCGTAATTCTGTGACCTTTGTGTATAATAGAATATTTTATTTATTTATCCACGCTTTGAAGGCTTTTCCCTGTATATACACATCATTATAGGTTAGTTATTCGGGAGTACAATAATAAGTGTACAGTACATAATATAATAAACTTGAGTATAAAAGATATGCTGGTACAATACAAGTTATCATAGAGAGTTCAAAGGAGTTAAATAATTGTATATAATAACAATAACACAAAATAAGTACTATGCAGGAAGTTACAGATCAATGTGTAGATATTTTTTGTTGATATTTATAAACAGTTTTGTTGTAAAGCATGTTTATATTTAGCAAACATTTATTATACCAGATTTGTTTAGCATAAAATACTATGGAGCAGAAAATATGTATGCTGAAACAGAAAAAAAATAATCGATTGGTGAGCTTTGGGGCCATGGAATTTGAGAAGCCGTTTTTAAACTTTTTAACATAATTTCCATTATGAGCTACGGAGCTTTGTATAGAATCAATTGAACAAGGAAAAAACAAACTAAAAGACGCATAAATAAAAGCTAAATCTTTTTTTTTTGATTGTTCACGAAACAAAGG
Organism: Hesperophylax magnus; assembly: GCA_026573805.1. NCBI lineage: Eukaryota > Metazoa > Arthropoda > Insecta > Trichoptera > Limnephilidae > Hesperophylax > Hesperophylax magnus. Next base: position 14,131,329 of record JAIUSX010000121.1, read on the forward strand.
TTGGCGATCCCTTCGAAGACTAAAGTATTATAAAGTATTATTATTAGTATTCCATTGAACAAAATATTAAGTAATTAAATATTTCATGGAACAGAGGAGACGTCTAGAACAAAGTAATTGAGCGGAGCCTGCAAGTGTATTGGTAAGTATTGCGCATATTGTTAGAGAGTACTGAGGCGCAATTATTATTATTCTTATTATTTTTGCTTGGTGCAAACACCTCGTGACATTGGAGGCAGGCTTGCACTGGGAATAACAAACACTTTCGTTGATGTAAAATATGTATTTAATTATTAATTACGGTTATAGGTAAAATGATCGTAAACAAAATGATCATATACAAAATGAACATAAACAAAATGATTGTAATCAGGTGATCGTAATCAAAAGATCGTAATCAAAAGATCGTAACTTTCTAATGATCGAAAGCAAAATTATCGTATTCAAAATGATCGTAATCAAAGTATCGTAACTGTCAAAGAATTGTGAGAAAACATAGAAAACAAAACGATCGTATGCAAATAACAAGTAATTGATTATAAGCAAAAGATCGTAAACAAATAGTAAGTAAATGACTGTAAGCAAATAATAGTTCTTGTGTGTCATGAAAAAGTAAAAATATTTTATATAATTAACGTGTAAACATTTATTTTGTGACATAATAAATTATAATAGTACACTGCATACTAAACAATACATTGTAATACTCGTCGTTATCATTTTCTTACTCACGATCTTGTTAAAGAAAAATTACAATCAAATTGTAATTAAGATCATTATAAGATTGAGTATTTACCATCATTGTCTTATACACGATCATTTTTAAATTTGGGATAATTGTACTCATATTGACATCTAACAAAGGCAAAATATAAAAATTTAAAACAACAAACTTAATATTTTGTGAAATAATTATACTAATCTGGTAATATTTAAAAAAATCTTTGGCTTTGATTACTAATTTATTAAACGAAGTGGCTTACGGACTATTATTACAAAATTCTGCGATTTATTTTTTATTGCTTTTCCATAATAACAACGCCAAAGAGTGTCCCAACGCCAACGACCTGAAGCTAATGACACTATTTCACTCAAATCGGGAAATTTTGTTAGACAGAATGGTTGTTAGACAAAATGGTTATTAGACAGAATAGAAAATATAGATATGGGATATGGATAATATAGATATAGAGGATGTGGGAAAGAAGAAAGTTGGGAAGTATCTGTCTATTCAAATCTGGCCACTGAACAGGTTAAAGCCATCTAAAGCAACGTTTCAATTCTGAATTGTGGTCTTTCACCAGATACATGGAGTATCTACCACTCTTGGTGAATATAATATTATATAACTATGTGTGGTTTCTGCTGGTTGTTGATAACGTAATTTTTTTTATTAAATTCAATCAAATATCAATGGTTTCCACAAGACGTTTTTGGAAACATATTTTCACAGATTTATCGAAGTCTTAAATTTGGAGCCGTGAGTTAAATTTTAAAGCTTTTTCCGTTTCAAATTTCTAATTCAGCTTTACTATTTTCAGCTAGAATCTTCATTTTCACATCAATCATAGGTTGGAAGGATAAATGTTAATGCGAAAACAAAACACGACCATACCGTGCTATTCAGTAAAAAAGAAGTTGTTTTGAAACTCAAGCGTGGCTGGGTTCAGTATAGTTCAAATCTCCTCTTTACGAGAAACCTTTCGATGAAAGCTCGTCTTTATAATATGCTATTTATTGATACTAACGATATTTTGATGAAAACATTTTGAATCATCATTTTAAAAAGTTGAGTATAATAGAGATCTCAGTTGTCAAATTAGTTTTAGAAAATATAATGTATTGATTTTACCAGTTTCATAGTTCGGTCCAGGTGATGGCGTGTTATGCTCTTTATAAGTCAAAAGAAGTACAAAGGAGTTTGAGATGACCGGTTACTGTAATTATATACAATATTTATTTGCGATTCGTTTTCAATATCACAATTGGAATGATGATTAATCATTGACACACTCCATTAATATCTCTGCTATATATTTATCCAGCATTTACTTATGTAGGTATATTTTATTTTATATTGGTAGAGACTCTTCAATAACAAGATTCATTCTGGAATGGCTCCGCTGACCTGGATTTGTAGCAAGAAATGTCAGCATTGCTTATCGTCTAAACATGTATTATTATTTTTTTAAATACTTTCCTAATAATCAAGCTTTTAAAATATGGCTACAAATCCGGAGGTCGTGGGTCGTTGAATAGCTGTTTCGTGACGCTGAATTGTTTTAACGCTTTTTCCGCTCTAACCAATAAGGAGGCTAGGATTCAAATTTTACTGGTTTGAATCTGTGCTGTGTTGCTTTGAGTTGAATCGAGCCGTAGCGAAAACGTCATCTAATGACAGTTGACAAAAACACCGTACTGAGAAAACAACCGATGTGTCAATTCGATTTTCAGCCGGAGTTAGAATTAGTTCAATCTTTTACGAGTGTCTGTGAATATCTCCACCATACGAGCGCTACCAAAAGAACCATATCATCGAACATCATAACCAACTCTTCCGTAAGTCACATTTGCGAATATCTATCTTTTTGGTTCAGCAAACGGAGCGTTAATTTACATAGGCACATACCTGCCTAGATTATAACCATTATTATCTAACCCACGTGTCGATAGTCTACGTGATTATCGCACAATAGTATATTTCCAGAGTTTGGATGGATTTAGCAGTATATGGTGACCAGATCTGAATAGCTAGGTAAATCCTCACTTTCCTCTTCCTCATCTACTTCCTCTCCCCGCCATTTTCAGCCTCACAACATACCTTGACAATTCGGGATGCTATTGCCTCACTGGCTCCACTTGTACTTTTATGCGGTACTTTTTTGGGTGTGAAAAAACTTAAAAAATTAGAAGAAACCACAAAAATATTTTGTTTTCAGGCTACCATCACTTATTATGTCAACCCGTTAAAGAAATTGATAAACTATTCCACCCAAACTTTTAATTAATGGATTTAAAAATGTACTCATTTAAAACATTCTTTAAGAATCCTTGTAGATATATATAAAATATTTACAATCTTGAATACAATTCGAGACAATATCGGACAGTAAAGAAATACTCAATAAAGGGTAAATTTATATTAAAATGAATTGCTTTATAAATAATACAATATTTGATCTCTTTTGATGAGGGTGTTGGGATTTGTTTGAATGATTTTTTCGCTGTGTACAAGTCGTCACGCGAAGTTCTGACCATGGGTTCTGACACATTGATGATACGTCTAGTGACAGACGATGATTGTTGACTGAATAGTATTGTCTACAGTCTACCAAAATACCAAGTCGATTTCATAAAAAGGATGACTTTATTATTATCAAAAGAACATTACACAACAGAAATCGTAATTTATTTTGTTAATGTGGCGGTATTATTTTCATAGAATGGTCTCTGATTCTTCGACTTCTCTCTGATAATGGATAATGAAGGCTCTGTACTCTAATAATCAGGGGATGACATGTGATCAGTTGAGAGTGAATAAGAAATGAAATATTTAAAAAAAAATCTTTGAAAATATTGATTTCAAAATGAACGCATTCAACGATCACCAAGTGCCTACTTACATTGACTTTTTTATAGACTTTAAAAATAAATCAACACAATAAATTTGGGTAATTAACTTTTTTTGTAATACTGCATAGGAGGAGTTGCAACAACCTTTGTGAAGTGTTAGATTAGATAGAAGTTGTAGTGGGGATGGAAAACCAAGCCACCTTTTGGTTTTGAATGGTCGATCTTTCACTGCAATCATTACATTATATAACACCATTAATTTGATTAAAATATTTGTCTCTACCTTGTAATCTTAGTTACAGTTTTATTTTATGTGATTTGTCTCTACATCGGTATCGCTTATTCTAATTTAAAAATCTTAGTTACAGTTTTTTTTATTTGAATACCGCACAAGAGTCCCAACTGCTCTGAACCCTCTGGAGCCAATGAGACTATTGCATCCCCAATTGGGGTATGTTGTGACGCTGAAAGTGGGGAGGGGGAAAATATAGGAAGACGAAGGTGAGAAAGTACCTGGCTATTCAGACCTGATTACCAAACACGGCTAAAGCCATTTCAAGCAACGTTAACGAGTTATACTCTCAGTATCTTACATATCGAAATTTGATTTTTTTTAAAGTACCGCCGGTTTCTGATAAATCAATTACAACGATTGAATTTTAAGCAATAGGGTTGCTCGCATTTCTCTTTTCGTCATATTATTTAGTTATATCTATTGACGTTACAATATACATAGACGCGCTGTAGATATCTCAAAGTGGCAAACAAAACGTACGTCAATTGAAGTACTTCAACTTCGTAGATTTAGTACTAAACTGTCACGCGTCGCGTAAGGTCGTGTGCTACCGCTAAGTAAATTGCCTTAAAAAGTGCCAAAATGCCCTCGTGTGTGATGAAAAAGTAATTTACTTACTCGGCAAACACTGGTAAAAGCCAAGGAATAACATTAAATACACAGAAATTACTTATTTTTTCGATTATTATAAATAATACAGTTGTTTCGTCGTAGAAAAAATGCGACGCTGACTAGAGTAGAGATCTGGGTGCGCAACAACGCAATTACGAAGCCAGTGCTGTAGCCAACTAAACTTCCGAGCCATTCGTTGGTAATTGAAGGATTGATGGATTGATGGATTTTGACACCTCAAATATTGTTCTAGTCCGCCTTGATGCAACTTTTGAATACGAAAACGTCGCCCGGTCCTATCGTTTATTCCGTTCATACAAATATATTTTTGTTAATGTTTATCGTTGTCATACATGAGCAAAGTTTGAATTAAGAATTTAATGGAAACATAAAAGTGTTTCTTACCTTTGCCATATTTTATCTTAATTTTGTGAGACAATAACAAGTCTAGATTTATTTATTTTATATATATATATTACAAACAATACAAAACAAAATGAACCTTTGTCTGTCCAACTGGGAAGGATTCCCGTTTCAGGACAGCCAAATTGTGTATTTAGTACAAAATATTCTTACAATGGAATAGCAATGCTGTCAAAACAAATTTTGGGAACATTGTTGATTGCATTCGAAGTGACAGGATGGTTTCTTTATCCTTGAAAGAATCGCAAAGATGTAATTTATTACCAGGGTCAATTTGGATAACATTAGTAATTGCATTCAGAACAGATGAATGGTTTCTTTCGGGACATCACATGTCTGAGATTCTTTCCAGGGCATTTTGGAGAACATTTACAATTGTATAGTTAGAATTTCCACATTTATATATCAGTATAAGACATATGAATCCTATAGTACTATATTTTTAGAATTTCTTAGGTGATAGAAATTACACATTACTCGACCAGAATATATGCCGTATGACATATGAATTTCCAATTTTAAAATTTCGAATCTTTATTTATTAAATGGCTATATTGTAACTTCGTTGGTTATATCCTTGTTCGTTGATATAAGAAGTTAAACGTGGAAAAGAACACATTAATGGCTAACTGTATAACTTGTCACCTTTGGTATTGTTAATTATCTCTAATCTGGGTAAGTAGTCGCGGAACCAGGTTGACGAATAAAAGGTAAGTTTTGCTAAATTCATTAAAAGCTTACGGTAGAGCGGCTATAATTCTGACTGTACATTCACGCGGAGAATCGAAGAGAGAATTTTTATTTGATTTTACGGTAATTTTTATGGCAATATTTTATTGGAAAACTGAAAACATATATTCTTGATTAGGGGGAAAGGGGAGTTTTGTGGTTAGGGATGTGACAATGACAAAATTTTCAGTTAGATTTAACCGGACAATATAAAAGTGATCTGGTGAAATTAGATATGTACGAGTACTAAAGACAAATTATTTTTTTGTCCTGCATAATAGCGAAAGTCACAGCATGCCACTGTGGTGAAATTACCATACGATAATATATTTTTAAAATACCATCTGCCTAAGAAGCACTGCAAATAACGGCCTCCGTGGTTGAGGGGCAAGGCGCTTGCCTACCAATCCGGATGTCACGGGTTCAAATCCCGGCGTGCGCTAGTAAATTTTATTTGATTGATTTTTGTTATTTCTCTGTAGAATCATTTAAAATAGTAAAATGTATATTGGCGGCACGTTCCAGAGCGGAAGATACTCTCAGTATTGCCCTGGTGTAAGTCTACAATTCAGAATTAAAACGTTGCTTAAAATGGCTGATTGCTGACCAGCCATGCACTTCCCCACCTTCCTATTTCCCAACTCCTTCCCCCACACACTACCTTCAGCATTATAACATACCACAATTAGGGATGCAAAAGTCTCGGTCTCGTTGACTTTAGACCCAGACGATCGTGAATAATTTGGGTCTATTCACATAAAAAATATGTATGTATTATTATTGTAGGTATTAAATATAATTCTTGATAATCAATTGAGCTTTCAAAATAATGATTATTTTTTAAAAATATTGATATTCGTTGGCAGTGCAATTGACTGTAAAGAATTGGCTGGTAATAGATTAATAGGTACCGTGTTTGTACACAATTCGTAGAAACGTTAATATGACAATATTGTTCTCTCAATATATAATATTGATGTTATTTTTATTATTTTGTATTTTTCTACCTCCACACAGTCTTGTCTTGTGAGGTTAAAAATTCTAACGTAAAAAAGATACAATGTTAAGAAACAATAAACAAACAAAATATGTAATTTCCACAGATGAATTTGAAGATTGGTTAAGTCGCTTTACAAAAAATGTGTATTTTTAAAATTAATCTTTACGAAAAAATTGATATGACCTTCACAACCGTGGCCGACATCGTGTTAGAATAATTATCTGTAACTAGCAGTTAAAAACCCGCTCCGCGGGTTTTTTTCTGCTAGGCCCTGCGGGCGGCACTTGGTTGGGCTTCGCCCAGTTTAAGTGATACTAACAACAGTTACATTTAATAGGTAGATATTAGGTCATTCACAGAGAGAGGGTGAGTATATATTGTTAAAAAACGGAACAGGAAGGCGTTTAGGCATAATAATAATGACAGTTGTTCAGGTAAAACTTTACCTTTCCTGAATAATTGCCTAAATGGCTAAAGGTAAATTAATATAGGTAAATATTCGGAATCGCTGGACACGGAAAATAGGAAATATTTTTAAATAATACCTTCTGATTTACCTTAATTACTATAAAAGGAATCGAACAGCATTTGGGAAAATTTTAATTTTAGCTTTTTTAATTTTTAATTACGTAAAATGAAAATTCGCTTTCGCTGTATGGGATGACAGCCTGAATAATTTCTGTTGATAACATTTTCTTTTGTCGGTATTCCTGAAATGAGCGGCTAGAGACAATTGAAAAACGTAAATTAAAAAAATATAATGTAATACAATATTCCGGCAAAATAGTGCCTACTTAGCACAAATGATTTATTTAACTATTATTTTATTTAACCTCACCTATAATAACCTAACCTAACCTTTAATAATCCAGCCTAACCTATAATAATCCAACCTAACCTATGTCCTAACCTAACCTAAAATAATCCAACCTAACCTATAATAATCTAACCTTACCTAAGCTTACCTCACCTATAATAATCCAACCTAACCTAACCTATATCCTAACCTAACCTATATTATTATTTATTATTATTATTATTATTTATTGGATGATTTTTATAGCGCCGCTTTTGCGAAATATCACCTCATATAATAATCCAATCTAGCCTAACCTAACCTAACCGAACCAATCCTAACCTAACCTATCCTAACCTAACCTAACCTATACAAATCCAACCTAACCTATAATAACCCAACCTAACCTAACCCATAATAACCCAAACTAACGTTACCTAACCTAACATAACCTGACTTATCCTAACCCATAATAATCCAACTTAATCTAACCTTACCTATAAACTAACTTGAACTATACTAATCCAACCTAATCTAACCTAATCTAGCATAACCCAACCTAACCTATCCTAACCTATAATAACTTTTTTTTAAATATTTCCTTACTTGTAAAAGAAACCAAAATACCAAAATAATATTTGCATAGAGTAAATTATGGTAAAAATTCTAGACACTCATATCAGGAATACCAAAAAAAGAAAATGTCATCAATAGAAATTATTCCGGCTGTCATCCAATACAACGAAAGCAAATTTTAATTTTACGTTATTAATCACGTAAAAAAAAAAAAAAAATAATAATTTATTAATTAATAATTAATAATTAATTAATTCACGTAATTAAAATGCTAAAATTCAAAAATTCCCGAATGCATTCAGATTCCTTCTATATTAATTAAGGTAAATCCGAAGGTTTTACTTAAAAATATTTCGTATTATCCTTGTCCAGCGTTTCCGAATAATACCTTAATATATATTATATAAATATTTATACCTGGCAAAATGATTGTTTTATTATACATATAAGTACATGTCAGATTAGAGATTTGTTGGCTAATTTTACAATCAACGAAGCGTTTCTATCTTCCGATTGTCTTTCATGTTATTTTATTGGGTTGGCAGTGCCTATACTTTCGCGTATATCATATCGGTGTTCTGTCAAAATAATGCGAAATTATTATTTACGTAAATAATATTAAATATCAATATTTTTCAAAATCGTACATGCAAAGAGTTGTTGTTTATTGTCATTAAGTTGAATCAAATGTTTGTTTTAGAAACGATGCCATTGCAAAGTTTAAATAAACTTCCAGAAGAAATCTTTTTATTTTGCATATTTAAATATTCGCGCCAGCCCCTCGGTTCGTTCTTTCACCGCCAGAGGAGCGCTCTCTCGGCTATCTTTGACGCGTGATTGGTTTATTTATGGTATCGGCCATGTTGAATGAACGCGTGCTTTTTTCGTCAAACGTCAAACGTAATCACGTAATTGTGGATAATTTTCACTGTAATGTAATTAATCCAATGGATCATGAACTTTCTAAAACATATTTTCTTCGATATTATCCAAAAATTGTATGAGCAGAAACGATATTTTCGAATAAATATCGTATTACATGTGGCGATTCTATTTCAGTATGAAATCGTGTCTTAATCTTTAAAGTCTTATTTAAACACAATTTGAATTTGACCAATCACAGGGCCTACACCGTCCAGACGCTGGAGTATTAATAATATCAGATTGAGTCCTTGCCGGGAATAGTGTTGTATCCAACAAAACTATCAATGTTGAGTTGTTGATGGAATTCTAATACAAATGCTGTTCTTCACCACTTTTCATTTAAAACTCTTAAGAATTGTATTTTAAATATAAAATGTTAATAACTGTTTCATTTTTCCCATCTTTCTCAAAACGAGAATATTTTTGGATACAACGTTATTCCGGGCAAGGGCTCAATCATTACAAACAATTATTTGGTACCTATCTATGCTTTAAATGTAGTATTGTACTGGTTCATACTTATGATGGTATTTTTTAAGATACTTAAAATAAATGCATGATTTAGAATTACTACTCTCCAGACATTAAATGAAGCGACATTCTTAAAATATTTGGGGTGTCCGGTCTCCCTATTTAGATCCTTTCCCAGATGCCAATAGTGCTGCCGTCAAAACAGAGGCACTTCATTAAAGAATCTCACCGAAAAATGAAATAAATTTACTCTGTCGAGGATTTTCGACACAGTGTCTACTTGAATTATAGTAATTGGAGGCGGCTGTCGGGTCATTTCTAACTGGTTAATAATACGGCGCGGGGCATGTCGGTTAAAAATAAGTAAAAAAAGGTTTTGAATTATTCGTAGTATTAAATGTGTAGTTAGAGGTCTAATAGTGTTTGGTTAGAGTGAGTCATTCTGTACCAGACAGTGGATACCGCGAATTCGCTTCAAAAGGCGCACATGCTTTTGATGCATGTACCCTCTTAAAATATGTATTATTCTTTTTGGGTATGGTCGTAGACTTCAACTAAAGGTTTTTTCTGTGGTTATTAGGTATCAATGAAAGATAGCGACTACACTGATGGAATTCAACAACAGGAAACTTGATTTTTTTGCCACATTAAAAATTGTTCAGAGTTGATTTATTACTTTAATTTTTTAAGTATTGTTCATCTCTGAGATGACTTAGGCTATGTTCAGATTGGGCAGAAAATGCAGTTCTGAATGTTTTTTAACACCCATTTGAATTCAGCTTTTGCATCTAATTTGAAAAAATGTTTTATTTTCTATTTGAATTACATTGAAAGAGGAATCAAATATTCCGATCGGAAAATGGCTGAACACTGCCAAATGCAAATTTCAGTGACTTGGTAATTGGTGGTTAAAAACGTTACTTGATATCTCTTTAATTCATTGACTGAGTAATATTTTAACTATTTATTTATTTATCGATCTTAAGTTAGATTACATCTTCGTGAGTGCTAATAATTTTAGAAGTATGTTTATCATGTGTATAAAAATAAATACATTCAAATATATTGTTTGTTTCACTGTCATAAAATTAATGTCCTTTAACATTCTCTTATCCGTGTGCATATATTGCGTTTCAGTATTATTTTTATTGCATTATTTTGCAGTATTTGCATTTTTTTTCATTTTCTCTTCATTGCAGAGAAAAAGAAAACTTGAACACAAATTGATGTGTGGTGCAATGATTGTATTGTATATTGTCTTATATGTTTCTGTATTTACTTTGTTTCTGATCCTGCCAAGTTAACTTTTATTATTAAGTCTTTTTAATTGTATAGTCATAGCAGTTTTAGAGAAGTTTTGCTATAATTCTATAATGACACCTAAATATTTAATTTCTTACAGTTTTTTTACGATTTCTTCATCAATATTTAGGTCCTCGTGCGTATATTTTCTGTCTATGTTTTAATATTTTGTCTTATTAACGTTTTGTTTTAATTTTAGATTTAGCCATTTTGACACAGTATCTAAATGAAATTTCCACAATATAAGTCAGTGCATCATCAGCATTAAAAAAAACACTTTCCCAAAAAACGTGTTTTCTGCTGGTGTACTTTATTCTGTAAAGCAATGTTCAATTAATATAACACATAAAAACACAAGTCAGATTTTTTATGCAGCGGATGTTTCCGATAATCAAAACAAAAATATTACCAACACTTTTTCCTTATATACAAAATTGGGTATTTTTGAAAAAAAAAATACTACGCAGACATTGGTAAGTTTATTTTTGTTGTTTTAAGTTGGATTAAAAAATAATATGAAAATCTTTCGTTAACAGGATAAACGGAAATAGATGTTTAGATACAAATTTAGCGGAAGTTCGAAAAAGTGTTTCTTTCATCTTCATTGCGGTGTCAAAAATAATTACGTGTTACAAATTGTAAGACATTTATTGTATTATTAAATTATGAGGGCTTCTATAGATCGGAAGCTTTTAAAACTGCGTGAAATATAAATCTTATAATATTAAATTATAATAACTATATTTACGGTATTAATTATGGCGATTATTACAGTTTTTGTTAATTGTCTTAGTCACTCTTGACGTGATAAAGCTTTTGTATTTATCTATAAGTAACAAATAGCTTTTTAAAACAAAGAAATATACATAGGTGATTAAACAATGTTAAGCAAAAAAAAAATAATGTTTGTTAAAGTCAGAAGTTTTATTCTACATTAATATTGGAAATAATACAAAAAAAATATATATATATAAATATATATATTATTAAGGATGCAAAGGGAGGAGGAATATAGGATATGGATATATTTTATTAATTTAAATCACAAATAAATAAACTCATAATCATAAAAAATCATATCCGTAATAGATTTTTGCCATAAATTTTGATTTAAAAAAAAAACAATTTTATTGGGTATTATGGTCTCAAATCCGAAATTAAGTTTTTTATTAAAATGGCTGCACAGCCGTTCTTCTTAGCCCGTCGTTGTGTGGGTCGGTAAGGATAAATAACGGAAAATATATCAACATTAACAATAACACCCTGCGCAAAAGCTGCACTGTAAACCATAGCGAACTTTACTTTTCTGAGCACACTCGACAATTTTTTTACAACACTCGGTATAATGTCGATTCCTTACCGGACTTTAATAGAGTGGATTAAGTATGCCAAAGCACACATAGAGTTTTCCGAGTAATATTTGCTATCATAACAACTTCGTGGACCCGATTTGCCTAACTGATAAACTGCAGAGATTCTCTGCCTCGGAAAATTTCTATGTCTTATACTAACTTTGAAGTCTTATAGAATAGAAATCGGTTCAGTCACGACTGATATGTGATGCACTAATGGAACTCTGCAGATTCTGATTAGAATAAATATGAACAAATGCATACTATAGTCATTGATATATTCTATTTAGAAGGGCTATGAAGCGAAAAAATAGGTTCCATTTTATTACCTCCAATCGACCCCCAACTCTCCCAACGCAACTAAAACTTACCGAATTATATATCACGCACAACTTATTCCATTCTAATGGTGGAGTACGCAATCGCGCCTCTAATGGTGTAGCTCTACGACTATAGTCCACCTTGATGTATGTAATATTCACCTTTTTCCCCGGGGACCTTGCGTCATGTGTCTTGACACGTGTGTATTACTCGAGGCAACGCCTAATGCCATCTGATAAAATCATCTCAATATGAGATTATCTCGTGGTGTAAACATACCAACTTCCTATTGCATACCTACCGTAGTCAGAAATATCAATTTCAACCATTTTAATATAGCAATGCTATTTTGATCAAGCTTTTAAAATTCCTTCCACTAGCAAAAAATAAGACTGAACACCATAACTTTCAGATTTTCAGTCAGAAAAAAGTTTTTTACTGGGACGAAGCCGGGTAGTAACTAGAAGATATCACACAAAAATAAAAACATTTGAGCGTCCACCATTAATAATTTTTCGTTCTTCTCTTTGTATTTTATCTACGAGATACAAGAAGAATCTATATTATAATATGTAAAGTGCAATTTTTTTAAAAATGATAATACAATTTGTAAAGTGTACTGGTCAGTACATTACTTTAATGAGAGGTCAATGATGTATCTGATTACGTATTATACCTTCATCATGTTTAATAATAGGTTCAAGGTTAGATTTACATTGCAACGCAAATCTATGATAGTTACCTACTTGCACTACAAAAAACATTTAATCATTTCGCGGAAAAAATAACGCGATTTTCCCAAAAAAATAACGTTAATTTCGTCCGAAAACGATGCGAAATTTTCAGGCTGCTAGTAATAAATAAGGTATTATGAAAATTGACGTTTGGAAAGTTATTTTTACAGAAACCAGAAACAATTCACTTGGGCTCGCCCCGCGTATGTGATCTTAACTGACGCGTGTAAAATTACATACGATAAGGTACGCCGTAAAATGATATTGGATTATTGAGTTACGATAGACAACATTGTCAAAAAACCTGTTTTTATATTTTTTGGTTTACTCCTACGTAATGTTTGTATACCAAACAATATTCATGAAAAACTCGAAATTATCGTTTTGTGGGTTACGATAGTTTACGTAGGAGGGGTCGATATGATTATGATTGACCTCTTCAATTATTCCTTAAAATCTTTACATTTACCTGCTATAATTTACTAAATCAACTTTCTTCATCACCTCACAGTCCTCATACCTACACTTTAAAAAAATATAACTGCTAAATACAACATTTTGTCGCAACCAACCCAATTATGTAGCAATCATTAACAAGTTAATTTATTTTAATATTCCTGTCTACTTTACATTCGATAATTTCTTCTCGCGTGACTGACATATTTCACCACAAAACATACTATTTAATCCACGTGTTCAATTAAGTTTACATGTATTTTTTTATAGTACTGAGAAATAAAATGATAAATATTTATTTTTGATACAACTGACATCATCGCAGGTTCGTGGGTGGTGTGACCGATTGAAACAGTGATTGTATCCAAATTCCTCGATTTCTAAGGTGTAATGAATACGTACCTATTTATCATACCGGATATTTGGCTTTTTCTCTCTCTGAAGCTAATAATTAATTTACATAGTATGATGGCGGTGAGTACTTAGTAAGCCAAACTAATTATAGTATTACCGTTTATGTTATCTGCCTAGTATTGCCAGATTTTAATTATTACATAAATACTAATGGTCAACGATTTATCGAATGAGAATTTAACTGAATCAGTAAGCCATTTTATATTTACCTGCAATACTCGGTTAGCTTTTTTATCTTTATAACGTAGACTGGTATTTACTTAGATAATTTATCTATCACAAAACACCTAGTTGCTCTTTTTTTAAGAATCTTTCTTTATATTATTGGTAATCCGGTTAGTAACAAGATTGCAGGCCTTGAATTAACCTGAATGAATTATCAGGAAACCATTTAATCCATTCGTCAAATGCCTTCAATCCCGTTTTTAACCGGATTACCAAAAATTTAAAGTGATTTCAATAAATTAATAGTATCGATTTTTCTCCGTGTTCAAAGCGAGTACACTGGTCCCAGCGAGAGCCCGTATGCACGTTGTCGACGGTCGTCCACGAGTCTTGTATGAAACGAAACAAGTCCAAAACCTTTTCACAAGTCGTATGAAAACGAAATAAGATATAAGAACGATGACGTCACGTAGATCCGATCTCTCGCTGGGATTAGTATACCTATATAATGCTTGATATCCGTTTGAAAAGAAGTAAGCTGTCATGGCGACTTTTTAGTCACCATTTCAAAAATTTGAAAATATCCAAATGTCAGAAGTACAGTTTAAAATTTGAAATCAGTGTATAATCGCTGTCGAAGAAGGTATCGAATGTAGAAATGATACCTATCATTCACTTATAGCATCAATAATAGGATGTAACAGCACGTACCCGAAGTGATTCCTGAACTGTTTAAAAAATGTGTCATTTTGCTGTTCGATGATATATTTTCAATTAAAAACAAGAAAAAAAAATTCTATCACACGTCGTCACTGATCACACTGCTACACGTTGCGACCAATCACGTGATACGCGCTCTGTCTCGTCTGTTACCGTACTGCCGGAACGAAGCGGAATGCGAATCACCCACAAATGACCCGCTAGGCTAGCCAGTGGCGAGATGCGAAGTAAATATTTATATATTTTTTTGGTTTTTAATTGAAAAAAAAATCGTTATTTGGTAAAAAGACATCTACATTTCTTACTGCAAATATGCTTAGGAATAGCAGGATAAAATCATTCGGGTACGTGTTATGTTACAAAGTTATGTAGGTACCTTCAAGTCAATGTGAGACTTTTTAGGTAGGTATAATCTGCAAGGATTTTTTTTTTCTGCGTATCCCGGCAGTCAATTACCTATTTCATAGTCACCTCAAATAAAGATTTGATTCTCATAACCATGCTCTTCCATGCCCGGGCAGTGATTTTTCCGATGTTAAAATATAATTTTTTAAATTTTTGCGGCTTTTTTTACACATTTTCATGTTATTTTTTATACTAAAAAAGTCTAGTACAAAGCTTTTATTTTTTAGTTTTAACACAAGACAAGTTTCGACATACCTTCTATCTACTCTAAATGTGATGTGAACTGTTGTTGATACAATAATGACAGTTAATCAATAAAGATACCTACTGCTGTTGAATTAAGACATTATGATATTGTGTTGGTCTACTAGATATGAAAGTAGGTCATCAAACGAGAAGGAATTATGTTACGATCTTCTGATAAAGTGCAAACAACAATATTTGAACAATGTGATTATAGGTAGGTATATTATGAATGAGAGAGAGAAAGAGAGAGCGATAGAGAGAGAGAGAGAGGGGGGGGGGGGGGCTCAGCAAAAAATAGATTCAGACGATAGCGAATTAATGATTCATGTAGAATGTCTAATGTTAAATGGGTCTGCGATGTAAGCAGCAATTATTTTTAATTGATATTCTATTACCGAATTAAATCCTGTGTACTGGAGTTTTATTCGCAGTAAATCAACTTATTTAAGTACCACTTTTCCATCAGTAGAAAGTGTAATGGTTCTTGGAGAATGGCTCAAAAATAGAAAGGACGTATCCTTTAGTCTGTTAAAATAGGTATTTCGATTTTAGGAAAGTGAATTCTGATCAAAACCTTAGGTACTTTAGTTACTACCCAGCATAAAATTTGCTTTTCCTTTCTAAAAAACGCTCATTAGAGAACATATATATACATATATTATTAAAATTAATACGGGAAAGTCCAATTACTTCCAATTTTCCAATTATGTCCTAAATCCTGTATCTAAATTCTGCTAATAAATAATAAGTTAATGTTAATTTAGTGTTCTCGAGTGACCTACCAGTTAAGGCGATGCCATAAGTAGTAATGCAAAATCAAAATGTTTTTGGTTTGAAAATTTGGTCGCCTAGAAATGTTTCCGATGCTTTAATTAAATACTGCGAGTAGAATACGAAATTATGGAGTATTTTTTAGATAAGTCTTTTTATAAGCCCAGAAAAAAATAATGTATGAGGCCTATGAAAACTGCTTTGAAGTTCAAAATCTCCTACTTACGAACGCATTTTCGGTTTTGATTTTATTGTACAATGTGGAAAATTAAGTTATCTATAAAATGATCGAAAAAAATTAAATATTTATGCCTGAACATCCGCAAAATAAAATAAAAGGCACTTTTTGGCCATGTTTTTTTCTTGCATAAATCAAAACAGTCGGATGGTGTTAAGCGGGAATTTAAACCTTATCGCCATCTACATAGGGGTTGTTATTAATAGCGGCTCAATTTAAAATATTACACGACGTAGTGCATCGCCTTAAGTATTGTATTGTAAATTATCTCCATATATAGTTAGTAATAACATAGATCATTGTAGAAATGTATTATATATTTGTACAGCGCTCTTAAGGCGATTTTGCACAAAAACAGCGCTTTACAAATCATCCAAATTTTATATTATTATTATGTTTGGAAGATCCAGGAATCACTTTTTTTTAATATTAGCAACGTAAAATAATTTTCCTCAAGGCTTATGTCGTCTTTGGTGATGCTGTGTCTAGGGTATTTTTAAGGAAATGAAGAAAAATAAATTTTAGCTCCAGCTAGCTCCTACAAGGGGTATGAGGGGTGGGTAGAAATCTAGGGAGCAGTGTGACCAGGAGTGACGGATGTATGAATCCATCATCCCACCTCCCACTGCGGTGCAAGGCGATGTTCTGAGAGTCCTGCTGGAGAGGTCAAAAAGGTCTTCTTCAAACAATATATACCGATCCGGCATGCCATGCAGTTGGTAGGCAGACGCATCATATAGACAAACCTCACCCCATGAACCCGGGCATCCCTGCTAAGTCACCAAACGTAGAGAACCACTTGGGGTGGCTTATGGCAGAGATGTTGGTTATCTAATAAATGATTCGAGACTGTTATTACCTTTTATTTTGGCTTAACATTGTACATACTTATCTTTTTACTACAAGAGGTGTTTGTTTCTTAGAAATTGATAAATAAATAGTACACTAACATACTACTGTTAAAAATGTGACTGCATGATCATTCCGCAATAAAATATTTGTCATTTAGACTATATCTGAACACGTTTTCACGCAGGTGCCCTTGGTGCAGGTGACAAGATACGAAATTATTATTATTTTGAAGAATACCTGTTATTATATATAAAACGAATAATTTGGCCAGTTTTTTGATAAATTAACAGTATTTCATATTAGTGAGTTTTCTTCGTGTAGTCTGTGCATGCAACTACTGCTTGACTTCGCCATTTTTTCCACTGTTCCTATCAGTCCGAATATTTAAAGAAAAGAAAAAAACAATGAACACTGTCATTATTGCCGTGCAAAACATTCAATAATAAATCATTAGAATGACAATACCCATCCCAATCATGTAATTACGGAGGATAGACCAAGTAAAACAGTAACAAAAGCACTATATAAAAATGAATCAAAGTGGAATGCTACAAAATTATCTTGCTAAAAATCGTCTTGATTTAATCATAAAACATTTCTATATGGTGTCCGGAAACTAGCGGTAGAAGCGAGAAACTAGTGAATTTATTTCACATTTGGGGTCGATTTTGTGTTTTTTTTTATGTATTTAAGCTTTCCTTTAAGAATTAATCGCGTCCGTAGTCGAAAATTGGTCACTATGGGGTTACATATCAGATGTTTACTGTCTTTTAAAATGCATCGAACAGAGACCAGGCTCCAATTGTTTTTTTAATTTTTTATTTAAAACTTTAAATGATGCTTTTGATGGTCCATAATTGTTTGCGTCGATAAGCTTTCGGATGCCATTACGTAATACTGGGATTTATTGCAATACAGAAATTCCGGGACTAACTACCATATGTATTCCCCATTGCCTAGAATAAATAATTTTGCTGATTCAGTGGATATCTTCAATTTAACACTAAACAAATACAAAAGATTGTTATTGTCTTCATTGTGACTTTTTGCCTTATATTTGTAAAGTGTGTAATATATAATAAAAAATTTAAAAAATAATGCGTTTCTTAGTATCGGTGCTGCATATTTTATTATAGAAATTGTGCATGCTTTAAACGTGTGATTTATTACGTAACTCTTTCGTTACTAATCGCATTATCATAATATGACATTATTAGTTTGCTGGTGGCAAAAAAATATGTAAAATTACTTCGTTTATCAGACAAAGAACAATAATAATAATGTTCTTATAAATAGATAAGAAATAAATAAATAGTGTGTTAATGAAAACGTATTTTAAAAAATAATGAAAAATAGCGTTATATGAAAAACCTCAAACAACTTTTTTTGTCTATGGCGTAAATCGTCCTTCCAGGAGATTTTAATAAAATAAGTAAATTATTGAAAATATTTAAAAGAATGGTCAGTAATTAATCGATTGTCAAATCGTCCTTTAAGGCGAAGCTTAATGCCAAATCACTATTTTGATTAATCTTTATAACGAATTAGTATATACACATTATGAATACCAAAAAATATGTTTTAGATGAATTTAGGGTTTTCCTATCGCTTCGCTTGATTAGAATACAAATAAAAAAATAAATTACTCAATAAAAAATATAAATGCAACGTACTAAAAAACATTTCAATATGAATATATGAATGCATAATGAAAACAACTTTTAAAAAATACAGTATTATAACCAAGATTATCTGTGACAGTTTCACTTGATTAACTTTTTTGCTTTCTTATAAAATTATTTACAATATAAATAAAAAAACAGTTTTTAGAATGAAATCGAACGTTTCTAGACTCCGTTTGTCAAGCGATTTTAATGCCTATTACCTACGATATAAGGTATACCAAGAATATACACATTTTTGGCTTGTAGCTTCCTCTTAACTGGCACTAAAGTTAAAACGTGCTTTTCCGTGTAGCGTAACAATATAATATTTTTAGTATATTTAAAAGATTACATAACAATGAAAAAAGATTAACAAATCAATAAAAAAAAATCTAGAGGATGTTGCCTAAAAGTACATAAATTGCCCTTAGGAAAAAAGGCTTTGAGCGTTATATACCTACTTATGCCATGAAAGATTTTTTTAACACTCGTGTTTCAACTTTACCAAGTAATGCAAAATCATGTATTTTCATGAATTTTGGATAAAAATTTGATTGCCTAAAAATATTTTAGAAGCTTAAATTAAATACTGCAAGTAGAACATATCTTGGCCTTTGAAATAATCGGGCAATTATTTGATTAGTATTTTTTCAAACCCAAAGAAAAATAGTGTATTAGGCATATAAAAAGCGCTTTAAAGTTTAAAATCTACGAACCTACGAATCCATTTTTGGTTACGGTTTTATTGTATAATGGGTTCTATCATACAAATCAAATAAAAAACAATTTTTGTCAATGTTTTTTTTACATAAATCTTAACAGGCGGTTGGTGTTACGCGGGAATTTAAACCATATCGCAATCTACATAGTGTTTGTTATTGTTACCGGCCCGATTTCAAAAGTTACACGACTCGGTGGTTCGTCGTAATTTCAATATTGACCCAAAAGAACCGCATATATGGTATTAAAAAAAAGTAAAAAAGCACTGAAGATCTTATAAAATTTTGCTCAAATGGGAAGTACCTACTTGTATGTTTTATTACGTTTGGTACCCATTAAGTTGGATTTCACAACCATACACAAACGCATTAAATATTTCGACAATCTTTGATTTATCACCAATGTAAGAAAAAATGTAATCTGCGCAAAGATATGGATAAAATTAAAATATGTCCATTAAATCAAGAATAATAAAAAAACTTGTGAATAAATTTGAACTTAATGATAGTACGTGACATTTAATATTCTCGTACACTTATAATCCGAAAGAATTCGAAACTGGTAAAACCGAATAAATAATTTGACAAAATATTTTTTCGATTAAATTGCCTATTAAAATGATTCTAGGTAAATCTTCCCATAAATTCGTATGTGTGTCATTTGTACCCGGGTCGAATAATAAGAACCGGTTTTATCTAAAACGTATATAAAATTATGCTTGCGTCCAGGCAGCCAAATAAATGGCGTTTCAATTATATTATAAGCACTGAAGAAGTAAACATACAGAAGTGTGTTGTTAGCATGTCTGTATGCCAGAATTAAGGTCAATTTTATCTTACTTTATATAAATTTGATCAAAAAAAAAATAATTTCGAAATACTGTCTTGGACAGATGATCAATTAAATTGACCTGTCAGGGAGTAGCCGTCGAAAAGTTTTGTGTATATTGAAGGTCAGTTTTCTTGCAGATCGGTATCGATCGTACTTCTGTAGTTTTTCAGTTCAGTAAAGTCACTATGATAATTCATCAAATCTTTAAAAAGTTATATAATGTGATAAAACAAAAACTTTATTAACTAGGTTAAGTAGGTTAGGTTAAAACAAAAAATTTTCATCGTTTCTAATGACTTTATATCACTTTTTAAAAGTATGTTGAATTGTCACTGTGTTGAGTTATCATGGAACCGGTATTAAATTATAATGCAAATGTGAGGTAAATCAGTGGCTTGCGTGCCAGATAAATTATTGTTGTCTTAATCTAACATCGTCTTCAATTAAAACATTTTCTGACGAAGAGACATTCAACTGTGACAGAAAAGAGATACATAACCAAATCCAAATGAGAGTTTCTAGAGGAACTACGTTCATATTATGTGGGCAATGCAAAGGCGTGGTAATTGTTCAGGTTTCCATAGAATATGTCGAGGGAAAGAGTGCGCACGCACGTAAGAAAACTTATCTTTCATCTTTAGATAAAATTTGTTCCTACCTCCATAATTTTTTATTTGAATGTAATATTATTTATGTTCCCTTACAATACATTGCAGCAAAACGTTATCACTATTAACAAAAGGGGTCAATACGTCGTTTATTGTGCCTTAATTATAGTTTGATAACCTCTTTGAAGGGTTTAAAGCAGTGGCGGTTCTTCACTGGGGGACACTGGGAACCAGTGGTGTGCACAGGGATTTTAATCAGTATGAAAAGTAGCGAACCCATATTTAAAAAAAATTACAACGGACGAAGTAAGTTTTCGCTAACAATGACTTAGCTGCTGACTTTAGCCATTGTTGATTTCAATGTGCATATTACAAGCCAATTACAAAAATATTAGTCCTCGTTTTTACGACAGCACCCATTGCAGAAAAGTAAACCAACATAATACGATATTATTTCGTTAGTAAAATTGTACTAATTAATAGAGATACCAACAGATGGCGGTGATTGCTACCATACTGTACAAAATATAGATAAATAAGAATAATAACATATGTGCATTTGTATAAATGTATTATATATTTGTACAGCGCCCTTAAGGTGAAAAACGGTGCTATAAAAATCATCCAAATATTATTATTGTCCACATTGCCCACACATGTCCTATTTTTTGTCGAATGAAGACAACTTTTTTTTTAAATATGATATGTGGTCATTTGCATTTTTACATCCTACATTTGATAACTTATGGTATAATGAAACCTTATGATAGTGAATAAGGTTGAATTCTCGCAAAATATATTTTTTAAATAAACTTATTCTTTTTTATTATATTATTTTTGATGCGAGTAAAGAGGGTATGCAGTGCTTATACGGAATGCACAGCAGCACGCCCCTGTTAAGGACAATCCCCGCCGGATATTCCTGAAACCTACTAAAATTAAAATTAAATAAAAAACAGTCTTAGCTTCGTCTTCGTCAAAATGAATGAATTCTTTAAGCAAAAAATATAAAAGCGCTGGTGTTCCAAACTAGTTCAAAAAACTTTTTCGAAACTTTCCATCCTGTCGGTCTGCATAAATACATTCAAACACACGCTCTAAAATGATTTGACTCTACACAGGTGTCGATATTCCTAAAGAAAATTAAAATCCATTTAAATGGAAATATAATTCCATTTGAATTTTAAACCAATAGCTAAGTTCAACTAATAAATAGTTTTTGGTTTGGGTAGTCTATTAAGGAACCTCGGCATCGGTGGATCTGTCTAATTATTTCTTTATTTTGCCTTCAGATGAAGAGGGCAGTTTAGGCTATACGTTATGTTAATGTGAAAGGGGATTGAGCATCCAAGGCTTTCTGGGAATTTCAGACCAGACGATATCGTTTCTACCAAATTAGGCACACGTTTAGTGTTAGCACAAATAGTACCTGCCTGCTTCATGTTTTGCACGAAATTACTATTACCGCTGATAAATACGGTCTTTATATAATATTATGTGGGATTTATAAGGTTTATATAAAGTCCTACGCTTATATAAAGACATAATAAAATGCTCTTTACCACGAAAAACATTCCTTGAATACATACAAAGGAATGCATCTTATCCACGTTAAAGCCGCAATTTAATTGCTTTAATGACTGGAACCCAATTTGTCCCCACGGGTCACGAGCTTAAATAAGTATTTGTTCTTAATTCTCCTTATCTAGTTCATAATTTTTACTTTCAGTAGACGAAGTTTTTTTTTAAACTCTTTTTTGAATGAAAATGGGTTTTAGATTGCTTCAATTCTTCCGTCGATAACATAGCAGATATTTTTGTCAAAATGTATTTTAGATTTTTTATTGTTCATAGTAATCTAATTGGGATTTTAAAATAAATTAATTTGAAACCAAACAAATCAAATTAACGAGAACGTTTCAAATTCTAGGTAGTAATATAAGAATTCTATTATGATGGAATTTTGAACAACTAGAACTTAAATTCCACTTATGAGTAGGTACCTCACAGTTTAATAGCCGATAAATTTTCAATATCTATAGTGTCCAATAAAAAAACTTTATAAATGATGCACCTATTCTGATAATGACAGAAATAGTGTTGACACTGTGACTCACGCAAGTCCAAGTCGGCTTGTGTTTTATGGACAAAGAATTAAAACACTTTTATTTGAATATAATAAGAAGTATGTATGCGTATTATTATATAAGATGCATGTACAAAGATTTTCCAAATTTCAAAGGGATAAATTTGCAGACTGTGGTAATCGTGTCAATGAGGCGAAACTCTTTTAAGAATCAAACCAATAGGATTTATGTTAGATGATATTAGGTTAGAATTGTATGAGCTAAAGAAAAATCACCTCTAATCAGGCCAGAACACTGAATCGGATTTTAATTTAAATTAAATCCTCCTGTGCAACACGAGCGATTGGTGTCATATATGTATGTGTATATTTACCATACTATTAAATTAATTCCACAAAAAGTTAATATGAACCTGCTTATTGCGGTTTTGAAGTGAAATGACACTAAACTGCGCTATATATATATTTATTTTTTTATTGATAATTTTTCTCTAATATAGATATAATTTTACAATAAAGCAAACACTTTTTTTATATAAACAATTAAAAAGTAAAGAATAATACATTTAGCAGATTAACCAAAAAAATCTCACATAGGCATCGCCAGTTCGTGGGTATACTTGTGTTTATTAACAGTTAAAATTTTACTCACATACATACATTATTATTGTAGAAGATTAGAAAATAAAATTAAAAAATAAAAAATCAGTGTTTACTGAATTACAATTCAAAATACACGATTGAAAAATATAAAAAAAATAAAATTAAAAATGTTAAGTTACATCAGGTCAGATGTTACAGCAGGTCGGATGTTACGGCAAGTAAATGTGTGTATCAATGGTATTTATCCAAGACTCAATATGATTCATCAAACAGTTAAAAAGTAGTAAATTTTGATAATGAGTAAAACTCAAAAAACCAAAAAAAAAACAACAAAAAAAATTAAAAAATTATATGTTATCATTATAATTATTAGCGCCAATGAATTCACCTTGATTTCACCGCTTATCCCATATATTTAGGTTCTATAAAGTTGGCACATTATGGCAAGCGATTGTTCAAAACGTTTATGCAAACTTAACATAATATGCCAAAAATCGCTCGAGAATATTATGTGCCATTCTACATTAGTACATAAATACTTAATTAAAACTTTTCCATGATAGTGACCGATTAACATTTTTAGATGACAATAGTTCACGTTAGATATCAATCAAATCAAATAAAGATTGCCTCGGCTGTGGAACGATTTCCTCTCTCATACAAAATATTCACTCCTTTCTCTCTTCAAAATTACCTCCACACAGCATCTCCAAAGAAGAAGAACATAAGTTCTGAGGGTAACTTTTTTCGTGGAGTTAATGTCAAAAAAAAAATGCAAGTAGAATAATGTTAGTCGATAGGTAGTAGGTATTAGGTAGAATGTTAGTAATAAAGTCGGTATGTATACGTACGGTCGGTCATGCGCGTAGGTCGGCCCGCAATAATCGTCGGCTCCGGTCGCAAACTTGAGAAGGGCCAAATTGCAAGAGTGCCAAAAAAACCCTCTCGCTCGCAAGGTGCATGAAATGGTATTACTGTAGCCATGGATACAGATACAGTCCAGTTAGCTCCAGCTGCGCCCAACCAACACAACACTACCCAATTACTGAAAATTGGTGAACGGGAAACGGCTAAGCCGCATTATTTCTTGACCTCCGTGGCGTAGTGGTTAAATTTAACTATCTTACCAAAATATCTAGTCCAATATGTTAAAATTTAACACGAAGATGGAGAAATCATAGAAAAAATTTGAAGAACAATAACCTACATTCAAACAACATGAAGATGAGGAAATTAACCAACAAGAAAATGGGGTGTACAAACATTAAGATGGGGAAATCGAGAAGCATGGTTAACAAACATGAAGATGAGAAAAATATTAAATATGAAAATTGGGTCTACGAAATAATGATGACCAACATGACAACCTACAGTCTGCCTCGGAACAGCAATCCTCAGTGAATAGGACTGTGCATACTGCATTTTTTATTAATAATTAATAACAAATACAACCATCTCTCCGTTACCCAGGGATGGACAGAAAATCCATACACACCCTTCTGTTAATAATAATAACAAAAATTTGTCTAGGTACGTTTTTCGTGAAAAACACATATACCTTGACATGGCCCGACTCTATTTTAGTATTTGATTCACTTGATCATGCCATGTCTTCTTACCGTGTCGTTCTTGCTACTGTCTCGCAACAACTGTCCCAGCATATTTCTGGGAATTAATTATTAACAAAATGAATTTTTTTCGTAGGTATCGTAAATACAACGATTCTTCGACATTTACTAAAAACAAAAAACGTTAAAATTTGTGCTTGTTTTAGGATATCTTCTTAAATATTATTAAAAATATTGTGGGATGGGTGTTTTCTGCTGGCCGAATGCAACTTTGTGCATCCCTTAATTCCTGCATTGTGGCACGCTCCTATTTCTCAGGAATAACAAAAACGAATCATTGTTATTTTCAAAGATAAGACATAAGACACTACGATATGTGGAAGGAATACTTTGCATTGTACTTTTTCACTAAATTGACAAACCCAATTTTTGATGATTAATGAGTAATGACAAAAATATCAAACCACAAGAATAATAATAAACATAGGTTCAAAGGTTTTACAAAAAAATATTACCGAAAAACGTACTGTTTAAAATCAATAAAACTCTGAAAAAAAAGTTGTAGGGAAATTTTATACGAATTCACAGACATGGAAAAAAACATTCTTTCAAATAAATAATACATCTACATCCTAAATATAAATTTGCGGATAATATGTATTCTTATAAATATGATCATTATCATCAGCTAACATACATATACATGATGCTGCATCCAGCATCCTTGGTTATTTGCTTTGTACATGAAAATGGGAAATGTAATAAGTGATGGAATCAGCTATTCATTTGAAGTATTCCAAAATGCCTGTTTTGTTTAATTAATTTTCTAAATCTTATTTTTTTCACGAATATGAAAAAAACCAATTGATTTGCCTGCAGCGCATAATATACATAATTTATGTTAGTTAGCCACAATTTGATTGAAAAATTTGAAGCAAATTTTGAATTATTTTGTTGCAATTTTGTTCTTCCTTCAAATTGTCAAACCGATTATCAGTTGAAAAAATAACATTGTTTTTGTAGCTAAAAAAATCATACTCTATATTGAGAACATGTTGTAAATTTGTTTGACATATTTACACGCAGATTGACACTTTTATGTGAATATTTGGTTTGGATTTGTAAAACTAATCTTTTTGTGCATTGACGATCCTTGATGATCCTCCAATATAAAAAATATCGCATTTTTCCAAAAAGAACAATCAGAGCTTTATTCAGTTTACCCTTTAATTTCAAAGCCTCCCAAATCTTACTAATCAAATGATTGTCAGATCTCGTCATTGAAACAATTTAATAAGCGTCTACAAACATCGATTTAACTAATAACAGCCTTGTACAACGATTGGCCGAACAAATCTCACCGCGGGCCCTGCGTTTAACTCCCTTTCCTAGTACACTTTACATTCGCGTGACCGTACAAATAATAATAATAACAATACATTTAATGCTGCAACTTAGCCAAAACATCGCGGAGGTAAAAAATGGCACCTGAGCCTATCCGCACCATCGAGATACGTTTTATTTGTTAGCTACATACCTGACCCACCTACACGACCAGGCCGTCTGTTAGGCAGTAGGTAGTATAGGTGCTAGGTACACACACAGGTAGGGAACACCCCCATACTACCCATATGAAGACCTATCCAATAATATATTATCATTACCTACACAAAGTTAACAAAATAATAATTCAATGGCATGCTTATCATTTTTGAAAGGGACTGTCGCATGGGTTGGGAGTTTTATTGAAGTTGTTAGTCATATGCTTTTTGAAACATGATGCTAGTAAAAAAAATGATAGAATATTTCTTCTCATAAGTAATTGATAGTAAGATAAAAAATATTTTGTTTTATTTGATGTAATGTGGTGATCGTTTTTACTTCTCGTTTTTTAACCTAATTTTCTTTATTGGCATGCTAACATTCCATTTTTCCGGAATTAATATAAAATTGTATGAACCGGTATATAAATGTTTTTTTGAACTCAATGGTAATCTTAATAATTTGCATTTCTCATTCCGCGTCCGTTACTAGGTACTAATTAAAGGTGAGCAAAAATGAATGGGTCCAACATAGATTTATTCTAACTAAAAATCAGTTCGTTCGTTTTGATTGAGCATTTATTGGCTTATTTACTGTGCACCTACCCGGAATAAGCAAAAAAATGTAGAACTTTGGCAATCTTTCTAGCTATCTATTTGATTAATACATAATATGCTACGAATTACTTTGTAAATTAATAGGTAAGTGTTTTGGAGATGATAAAATTCTAAAAAGTAATTCATATTTTATCACGTAAGTTATAAAATCTGTGAGATTTATTTCTAAATAGTCCTACATTACATTAAATTTTAATTTTTTGTTAATATATGCTACATGCATGGCAAACTTTCAAAAGCTTCGTGTTTTCTCTTTCTAAAAGTGTTTTTTTCAAAAGCCTGACCATCATATTAAATGAGAATATTAGATAGAGAGATAGTTTTATTGTGTCAGTTGGTGACATATATAACTCAAGATGATTCAGCGACTTTTGATGTTAATGACAAATATACGTGGTCTGAGTGGTTAAAACAAATAGATGGACAAAAATTTTATCTCGTACTTTTGATAAAATCTTGTCGTGAAGCGTTGATTTATGACAATTTAGTGATTATTCTAAGACAATAAGTAGATACATTCTAAAACCATTAATTGAGTAAAGTACAAGTGCAGTACGACGCCATAAAGCACACTGGTATAACAATATATAATTAATCGCATCATATTTCAGGCGACGAAATCAGCATTCAATGAATTATGTTTTATCGCAGCGCAAAAAAGCTAAACAAACCATTTATTTATAAGAGTAATAGTACTCCTTCGTGTACGTACAGTACACGCCATTGTACATCAGAATACAAACAAACCCCCTCACCCACACCAATGCAGTGCGGTGCACAATACGGGTGGTGTGCGCAAGTGTGTGCGCATTTCGGAGTTATCCCAAGGTGACCAAAACACATAGGGCCGGTGAAGGGCACCCCCCCTCCCCCGCACCCGCCGCAACCCGAACCACCACCCCACGCCACCAGTCAAGTCCAAGGTCAGACGGGGTGGCAAATTACAAAACCTTATTGGATTAAAACAAATTAAGAATTATTAATAAATTTTTTTTCATTTGATTAACAAGCTCTCGTGACATCTGTAAATGTTTTCAAACTTGTTAAATGTTGTTAATTATATAAATTAATGTTAATCTATGTATTAAAATATACCGTGTATTATAGTTTAATCGATGTATTAACCTATAATACATCGATTTTTATTAATAGATGTATATAAAAATACTGAATTTTATTTTTTTGATTTGAGTTTATTTTTTTGTTTGACTATATATAATATATACTAGTTGACCCCGCAATGATTTTCTATTGCTAATGTCTTTCTTGGGCGTCTTCGACTTCTACCACCATTCAATACTTTATACCTCAATGTTACTAAAAAAGAATACATAGATAAATAAATAATAGACTTTAAATCGAGTTCGTATCTAATTCCGGTGCAAGAGATATTACGTTAAGTATTCCGACTTCTTTTCCCATTCAAACAACTTGTGGCACTAATAAGAACAAACGTTGAAATTTTTAGTTATATCAGTTGACTACTTTTAGAGTTTTGCGAGGACAAACAAACGCAGACTATTTTTTTATGGATAAATAGTGTGCTCGGGCATACGTTGTCTTGCAACAGACCGCCTTTTTTAGATCTCGACAACAGTGCCACCAAAAATATCCTATATTTCAAGCTGGAACCAACCATACATATTCACAAAATTTCATTGAAATCGGTTGGGCGGCTTAGGAGATTAGCGTGTACGAACACAGTGAAACATGATTTTTATATATTAAGAAAATATATACATGAATTTTTCTTTTTATTTGTCCCCTATAGACTGCTGGACGAATTTCACTTAAAATTTCAAGGTTTGTTTTTATGAGTGTTGGGAGTGTTGAAAGAGTGTTTTGAATGTTTGAAGAAGTCGGGTACACCTGGGGAATACTTAACGCATTATCTCTGCACTGGAATGGTATACGGAGTCGAATAAAAGTTGATAAATGTAATTTTTTTGAATAGTAACATTTTGGCATACAGTAGTGAACGGTAGTCAAAGTCGGGGACGTTCGAGGAATACATGGCACGATCTAGTGATACAAAAACATATAAAAAGTAAACTTTTCAATTCTTTAAAAAAATATTATTTCCGCCTTACGGCGATGCCATACGTAATAATGCAAAATCATGTGTTTTTGGTTTGAAAATTTGGTCGCCTAGAAATGTTTCAGATGCTTTAATTAAATACTGCAGGTAGAATACATCCTGGCCTTTAAAATAATCGAGTATTTTTTAGATACGTCTTTTTATAAGCCCAGAAAAAAATAATGTAAGGACCTATGAAAACTGCTTTAAAGTTCAAAATCTCCTGCTTACGAACCCATTTTCGGTTATGGTTTTATTGTATAATGTGGAAAATTAAGTTATTTATAAAATGATCGAAAAAAATTAAATATTTATGCCTGAACATCCACAAAATAAAATGAAAGGCACTTTTTGGCCATGTTTTTTTCTTGCATAAATCAAAACAGGCGGCTGGTGTTAAGCGGGAATTTAAACCTTATCACCATCTACGTAAGGGTTGTTATTGATAGCGGCTCAATTTAAAATATTTCACGACGTAGTGCATCGCCACCAGTTTTCAGGTACACTAGAATTAACAACCTCAAAACTTTACTCCAAACAATTCATAAGCCCGAGCAACACCGGGTATACGTCAAATAGTTGTTGATATAAATTAAAATACAGTCTAAGGTCTCACTCTACAATAATATAATATATGATATGGTGTGGGCGATACGCGACGAATTCAAAGAGGGTCTGTAAGCGTAGACAGGGTCCCAGAGTTTAATTACCGCTCATGGTTCATAAAAGTTTATTATTGCGTTCGAGACCCCTTACGCCGGTCACCTTTACCCGCTCAGTACCCGCTCCTTCAAAATATGGGAACAATAAAAATCCTCAGGTCCATAATATTAGGTACACATATTTAAATCCAAGACACGAGGGCCTTTCAAGAAATAACTAAAATAGAATAACATTTTTAAAATGTATTAAATTGTACTATTTAACAAGTCTTTCTACAATCACCACATTAGCTTCTATAACGTAAGTATTACGTTAAACTAGCGCAGACCCGTGAAAAATCACATGATGTTATAATTCTAGGATTGCTTTTCAAAAATAAACATTGTCAATTTTAAAGACGATCAAAATATTACCTCTACAATGAACACCGTTAGTAAACATGAACATTCATGACATCAGTCAAAAATTTAATCAAAAGAAATACTCGATTCCAGTACAAACTTATTAATTATTGAAAAATCACGTGATGTTATAATTGTAGGATTGCGGTTCAAAAACAAACATTGTCAATTTTAGAGAAGATCAAAAATTTACCTTTAGAATGAACACCGTTAGTAAACGACATCCGTCAAAAATTCAATCAAAAGAAATACTCGATTCCAGTACATACTTATTAATTATTTATCAACACAATCAGTTCCAATTTCGAAAACGACACCTAAATTCAATGAAAATCTAAATTGTATAGTTCATCGAACTGGAGTTACAAACAGAGTCACAACCGAAAATCGCACGTTTAATTATAAAATAGAATCATGTTTTTGTTTATAAATCTATAAAAATTATAAATAAATTTAAAAAAACGATTTTAATTCTGAAATTTCTTTTATGGTTTCCATCATTCTGGCGTTGTATTTAACTAATGATTAAAAAAAATGTTTTATGATTTTTAACGTTCACAAAGTTTTCACTTATAAAATTTTACTCAGCAGAAATAAAAGCCGTATTGTGGCAACCCTGACTACAAAAGGAAACAGCCGTCGCAAAGTGCAGCATTCAGTTGCATGGGTCCTGTATTTCGTTTTGTGGCATCGTCCCCGTAACCTACTTCTCGATTCGCCCTACAAGTGCACGGCATACTGCATAGGCACCACACACCACACTCACACCACTACAGGAACATTAGAACATGCTGTAAAAAATGCATGGGCGAACGTAACATACACACATGAACCGATCGTAAACATAAATCTTCAACTAATAAAAAATATCAAGAATTTCTGTTTAATTATGTACACTTTGTAAAAAGGATGAAATCGTCTTCAAGACCAATGTACGACGCCGTAAAAAACATTACAAAACAAATACTAAGTGCCTTTTTTACTGAAATATTTTTAGCCGACCAATCCTTCAGACCTTTTCAGCGATGAAAAGTGCAAGGAATCTAAAAATATATACAATTTAAGGTACCTAATCACAAGGGTTAGAATTGAATATCGAGAAACTCGTTGAAATAGTGTGATCAGTGAGATCTTTTTATTGGGTGGTTACTTTTTAAAATTATTTGTATTGGCTTTTCGGATGTTGCGCAAAGTACGGAGTGCGATGTTTATGGTGCACCGTAAAACGTGTGAATTATAAGGTAAAATTTGGGCATTGTTACTTTACTGTGAGTTTAGAATAAGAGCAATCCTGTTTTTTTCATTCTATCAGCATGCAAATATAAAGTATGAAACCCTTTTTTGTTTACCCGCATTTGGCTTCACGAAGTCGTAAATGTTTTACGATCTAGAAGGTAATGATTAAAAATAATACTTAATAATTTGAGGAAAAAATATTATACATATTACCAATTATTGATACAAATTGTTTGAATATGTAGACCTTGACGAATAGTTTTTAGATTCAAGAGTTGAATTTTTTGTATGGGAAAATAAATATTCTTGTATGGAAAAATATTTTTGTATGGAAAAGTAAACATTGAAATTTCGAAAAATGTCATTTGTTTTTTTTCTTCTACCATCATGTAGAATCACCTCCCGAAGTTAGCACACTTTACCCCCGGACACCCTGTATATATATATACACCCTATATACAGATATTTAGGTATGTAGTTATTTAGTTACTATTACATATCTGAGTGGATATTTCAAAAAACGTCAACATCGTGTATATAAAAAAATATTTATTTATTGCAGATTAAAAAAAAACGAAAGAAAACATATACACTATATTCAGGGACTACGTGTTCGGTGGTTGTAGTTATAATGCGGGTATATAGTCTTCCTGGGCTTCCCTTTTCTAAAGCCACGTTCCGCAGAGTATTGAGTGTTGTATAGTGTGAAAATCAATTTAGATATAACTGTGATATTAAATACATTTTATAATAGTATGTAGGAATATGTAATATAATAATTATGAAACAACAAAAAAAATTCTTAAGAATTATTTACAAAAAAAGGCAAAAATGGTTGATAATAAAATTAATTTCTGCACGATGATTTTAAATTTGTTTTTCGCAGAGTTTCAGCGATACTTTTTCCTATGTCAATGATATGGTATTATACTGCCCTGATGAAGCTACGGTTGTAGCGAAACCCGGTCGGCATTAAGTATTTACCTATAAGTGATGTTTACAAAGTTATTGTTTAATTTTAAATGATAATCCAAGTCTTTAAATATATTTTTGAAGCCCGCCGTATTGGCAATAATTGGTAATTCAAGAGAGAGGGTGTTATATACCTTGATGACAAGTGATGAAAGTTGATTTTTTAAACGTCGTGTTTGTTGTGGGTGGATATATTTTTTGTTGAACTGAATTCCTTAAGCTCGTACCCGGGTTAATAAATTAAAGTTGGATATATAAAAAGCGTGAATCAAATCTCTTTGCCTATACGTAAGTGTTTCAGAGTCATAAAGTTGAGAACGTTAAAGATGTCTTCTGTAGGGGTTTTTAAGGGGACCCTAAGAATAATATTCATAATTGCTATCAGGGCTACGATAACAGGCTGCAAAGTACATGTACTTCCCCATGCAACGATAACTAAGAACGAGAATAAAATACATCGACAAGAAAAAATCAACAGAATTGAAATTTTAACAGTAATGGAGCTATAAAATAATGTCATATGGGCGACATTCCAGATAGACTTGGCGTAATCGAGGATAATTTTTTTATTTTTTTTATTATGCGCAAAGAAGAGTGTAACTTTAGCGTTTTAATGAATAACATTGTTTTTTTAATCATACAAAGTTCTATGCGGTATACGGGCCCGTTTAAATTGGATTTGGTGCATATCCTTGAGACGGCATCTTGGCGTAAAATCGTAAAACTTTGGGGCAATACTCATTCACAGTCTGGCCACATTTTATGACTTCTAACAATAATATTTTATTAGCCGTATATTCGCAAGGAGCCATAACTTGCACTTTGGGCGAATTCCACATGTCTTTGTGCGATATTTCAAGTTAACCTTTACACACACATCGGAGAATAAGTTAAATCCATATACGTATTGCGTGTATGGTAAGTTTCTGACGGTGTGGGTAATTTTGCAAATTTTAGTGTATTTCGGTCTGTGAGCACGTGATGTGTGAGCATTTGAGCATATCTGCAGATAGCGTGATTGAAATATTATCACGTACGTTTTCAGGTATTCATTGCAATGTTACATTTAAAAATAAATACAGGTTTAAGTAGAATGCCCTATAAAACTGATTTCTACCTATTGTAACATGTACATTGTATAAAATAAATACAGGTTTAAGTAGAAAGCCCTATAAAACTGATTTCTACCTACTGTAACTTGTACATTGCATATAAAATCTCTTATAATGTTTTTTTTAAATTAAAACCTAGGTGGGAACTTGTTTAGTGGCATTTAAACTTTGTATTAGTCTTTCAGATCATTTTGTGTGATACTTGTTTCAGTCCTTGAATAATAATTAGGTTTAAAATTTTATTTTCTTTAGGTTTATTACCTTCTTTCGATTTTTGTTCATTTATTATAATATTATACGGCATTTTAATTTGTACATCTATCTTAACATCATTTTATTGATCAATCGTCTGTTTAATATCTTTAATAAAGCATTACTGAATATTAAATGTTATACTTTGTAATAGATATATAAACACAACTGAGGGAAATATTAAATAAAATAAAAACCCTCTTTTCTTTTAAATATGGAGTTTTTAAAAGAAAATTAAGGCATCAGTTTGATGCACACTTTATAACTTAGTGGAAAAAAACTCTATTGCCCAATATAAATGCACGGTTATTGTATAATAACCGCAGAAAATTGAAAATAATATGCTGTTTGTTATTTTCAGGAGAGTCACAATTAAATCGTTGGAGGCATCTGTGATTCGAATACATTACTTACAAATTATAATATAATAAACAAATAATAATAAAGGATTAAAAATTAATATAAGCAAATTATTATTAACCTTAAACATAAATATAAAATGAAAAAAGTATATTGCTACAAAAAATATGATAATGATAATTTTGTAATAACCAGAAACGTCAGAAATGCGTAGAGTAGTACTGAGAAATACGAAAAATTAAACAAATGTTATTATTATTACCCTCAGTGCAAACAATCTAGATGCTCATAAATTCCAACATTCATTACCTTTGCAATTATCGCCAAGAAATTCTTCACAAATGCTACCAAGCGCAACATGCAGATAACAAGCAAATACCAACAATCATAAAGCAGAAAGCATCATATTCCATACAACTCTTACAATATACTACAATGTAGCGAAATATATTAAAGACAGAACGACCTCTGAAACCATCATTACTACACTCATCAATGCATGCACAAACAAAATAAATCTAAAATTATCTGGCAACCTGTTAAAAATATCTTGTAATTTGTTTGGAGCTTTTTTCGGGTAAGGGTGAATGCGTTGCGCCCTTTTGCAAAAGATCCTCGCAAATTTTAGCAGCGCCTTGCTGTAAGTCAGCTGGGCTATAAGCGCATACCAGACGGTTTCTTTTCTGCCTTTTTGGTCGCAGTCGCCTTATAATAATTGCATTAGTGCAGTGTAAATGCACGGACACGTCTGCTAGACAAAGGCGGACTTCAAACGCATTAGTGTACGGACAACTTGCCAAACCTGCACCATTGGCAGGGAACTGCATTTCTTTTATTTAATTATTTTTCCAAAAAATAAAAACACGGTCTTTGGTTTGAGACCGTTTTCTATTTTGAATAAGCAATGCACAAATTAAACAGTATATTTTGACTTCTTATATTTATCAATTTTACAGCTTCGTTTTCACGAAACACCTTACATACGAGATGGTTTATTAACTTTGAAAACAAATAACCATAAAATATTATGCAATATGCAGTTAAAAAATCATAAAGGTATTAATATGAAACAGATAAAAAAAATCGTACTGAACAACAGGACTTCTGCGGTGATGGTAAACATAAAACGGTATCAAAATAATCATGCAAACAATTTATTCGACTTATTTGTCTACGACCAAACTGCACGGACTATCAAAGGAGCGGAGTCAATTTGTTATACATTATTTGGTGTATTGTTAGAAAGGCGGATCGTTGCGTCGCAGTGCGTAGATATGATCTGCAGTCGATGAATAAAGTTGGTGAAACTCTTGCACAAGCGGCTTCGTACAATAGTTCTAGATCTGCCTCCCTGGATTCTATTATCTATGGTTTCACATCATATTTATATTGACATCACATGCTGACATCATATAATATGTTCACATCATATGTTCACGTCAGACGTATTCGTTTTATATGTTTTCGAATTAATAAATTCTAGACTAGATAAATATAAATACGTAATGAATTTTCAAATACCACATGTCTCTAATATTTAAAATTCGTGAAATAAACTTATACCTTCCTTCATTGGATATTCCAGAGTTGCGTACGCTACTGATCCGAAATACGCTTTTGACTTTCCTGGTATTATTTAAATGCTCGAAAAAATGTGCAACAACCTAACGTCTGGTGTATTATTGCAACTTTTTGCAGCAGGTCCTTATTACGCTTGCGCTCTTTGGTGCCTTCCGTGCAATATATTCGGGAGTGGTCATCACCATTAAACTTTATGATCTTCTAGTCTATTTTAATGCAACTTCTCAAAAATGTTAATTTTCAAATTTTACAAAAAAAAATCGTAACCTTAAAATATATCTAACTTTTTGAGAAAGTGTCCGCATATTGCTAACAATTTACTATTACTTGTTTTGAGCATCTATATTTTGAGCGTATGAAGGCTAATCTTGAAAAAGTTCTTTAAAAGGGGATTTAAGACACGGTGATAAAAGGGTATTATTAGATCTGAGGATGAATAACGTCATAAAATGAGTATAAAGACACCTTTTTGCGAGCTTCTACCTGCCTTGTTATTACTTGTCTCTCTCATCCGGGCCATTTTTTTTTGCAAGAGATGTCTGAAGACCTTTTATTTATTTACGGTCCGAGGCCTGAAATAACTCAAGTAATAATTCGTTTTCACTTTCCCTTGCAAAAACTGACGGCCTGAGAATCATTATGGACGCTTAGAAAAAAATACGGCCAAAAAAAACGTAAGCGCATTTCCTCATAATGTTTTGGATCAGCGAGAGCTTTTGACGCCCGGGCGTGCAATGGACTGTAATAATTCGATGGTTACATTGTACATGCTTTTCGGAGCATTTTTCTAATGTTTAACTGTTTGCTATTACTACTGAATAAATACATATTTTACTAACTTCCTTTTTTGTAACAAATAGAGACAAAAAACTCAAACCAACAAACTTCATCACACCATAATGAATATTATAAATAAATTGTGTGGTATTTTTTCTGAAATATTTATAAATATTACGTGCCGCTTTCAGGGCAGTCGAGTTGTTTCAGTTTCAGTCTGTATTTGGTGTCAATCTCGTATTTACTACTTATGATCTTCCTATGTTTTGCATTTATATTTTTATTCGAGATTTTAAATGCTGTTGTGATTTTTTAAAGATAATGGGATTTTGTTGTAGAGTTTAGTAACAAAGTATAGGAAGGTTGTTCGAAATAGTTCGGCTAAAAAAAATATTATGTGTTCTATGAGATAAAATGGACTAACCCAAGAAATATACATACATATTCTTTACGTTAAGAACATTCATTAATACTGTTTAGAGCTATATGAACCTTTATATTTGCTTCTTTACTTAATTCTTCATAATTAACTAAGCTAATGTAGGAAATTTTTACAATGGTTATAATACGAGTACAGAACATATTATTTCGTGTACTAGTGTGCAAAATTTATATCGATCTATTTCTATTATACTATTACCAAAAGAATGTAATTTTTCACAGCCTTCAAAATTTTAAACCACTTAATACATTGTAAATGTTTTAAGAATTATTCAAAATCATGCAAAGGTTAAATATT
Organism: Hesperophylax magnus; assembly: GCA_026573805.1. Classification (NCBI taxonomy): domain Eukaryota; kingdom Metazoa; phylum Arthropoda; class Insecta; order Trichoptera; family Limnephilidae; genus Hesperophylax; species Hesperophylax magnus. The sequence continues at coordinate 14,169,113 of JAIUSX010000121.1, forward strand.
TTTGTGTATGTGTAAATCTTTGTACAATTCCCTTGAGATGATTTTTCATATTAACAAATTATCAATTATCATTATAATATTTTTTACACAGAAACTACGGAAATAATTAATAAATTCTGTTATTCCAATTCTTGATATGACTCAAGCTTCTGGCTTACTTTATCGTGCCTGTCTTCCTCGGGCGTCCATGACTTTTTCTGTCATTCAAATTTATTTTTCTCATATTCCTTTCTTCGTTCATTCGCTCTATATGCCAAAATCATCTAAGCGTCCCTTTCTTAATCCAACTCTGTAAATTATTTTACTTATATCGCAAATAGATTCAACTTTACTGAACAATACTATTTCAACCGTTGAAAATAATAATTGTATGTTTAACCAAAACCTTCCAGATCACAAGGCCGGGACACTGAATCAAATCAGCCTCCTAAATTTGTATGGGAACCTTCAAAAAATGCATTTTTAATTATTTGTTAAATTTAACCAAAACACTTTTAAATGTTTTAATAAAAAATAATAAATTGAAAAAATGTGTCCCATATAAATGAATTTTAAGATATAAAAATAGATCAAGAAAATAATCATCTAATTTACTTCTGATGTGTGTGAGATTTAATACTTAAAATTTTTTGAATTTGTTATTGTTTGCATTAGGTAGTGTCGTTGGTGGTTGCGGTGAAGCGCCCTTGATAAGATTTTCTCACGAAATTAGCGCTATACAAATGATCCACTCATTATTATTACTATTACTACTCTCTTTATTTTGGTATTTCAATGGCATGTGAAATCCCATCGAATTTTTGTCAAACATTTCTAAAAATCGCCGAGGCGACAAATTTATTTCATATTTTTAACCATTTGCTTTGACAGAAATGACCACTTTAATTTGAATACGCATCCGAATGATATAAACACTAATATATTATACAAATTAAAATTTGAAAACAAGCTTCTAAGTATGTGTATGTACTCATTCCCCCTGTCGTAAGTGAAAAAAATTTTAAGTGCGTATATTATAAAAAAAAATCTAATTAAAAATACCTGCGTCCTGTTGAGAAATAATTATCAAATTAATAAAAATTTTATAATAATTAGTAATGATGACATTTTAAGTCGTAAAAGCTTCAGTTGAACACATTAAGAATGCAAAAGTTTAATATTTACCTAAAAATTTATCATCAACACCTAAGTATGTAAAAACATATTTTAAAAGTACTTTGATGAGTCATATTAAATATTTTATTTGACCGAAGAAATATTCGATAATTGCGAAGAAATAATAATATTACTGGCGAGTCTTTAAGACATATTTCATAGTTTCACCCAGTAAAATTAATTCAATTTGTTATTGTACCAATTAATTTTTTTGAATTCCCATGGTGTAATTTGTTGGGTTATGTTGAGATATCGTTGCCTTTTATGTCCTGGCACCTGAGGTTCAAGAATAGTTATCGATCACAATATTTTACCAAACAACCCTCTATCCTATATCGTCGATCAATCAAGACCATGTCCGAAGCAACAATTTTGGATGTGGTTAAATAATTCAAAATTTATATCATTTGTTTTAAGCGTCCGCATTCCGAATTCACATATTTCATATAACATGTTTCACTTGAATATGTTAAGTTTTTAAATTCGTAAAAAAATATATGTAATTTTTTAAGATGATATCTAAACTTTTTTAGAGCTGAAACGGTAATTATACGAATTTCCTTCTAGAGACAGAAATCGCAAAGTATGTTCCTGAAATTATTATAAACTCATTTTGGTCCATTATTTAACATGTTGTAGGTATGAAAAAAATTACAGTGTATCTTTAAATGGTTCCATGATAAATCAACATATCGACAATTCAACACACCTTTAAAAAGTGATATAGGGGGTATTTCACTATGTCGGGCTAAATATCTGAATAGCTATCCGTTGGCTGGCTTTAAAGTTCAGAATAACTTCGTTATTCAACGGCGATCGTTTCACCATTGTTTCGAGCTTCCGGATAGATAACACTCGAAATAGTCTGGCAACATCGCAAAATGTTTGCAGTTTCTACATCTACTGCCACGGCTGTCATGCGTCACAGTCCGCACACCGCGAAGTGTGCATTTTTTTGGTTATGTTATGTTGATTATCAGGTCATTTTAGATAAATTCGTGTCGAATTAATACATTGTTTCTTATTTTGAACACAATCAAATAATTCAGGATGGATCATACAAGCATTGAAATTCATTCAACAAAACTCGACTCACTTCTCAGCTGTCAAACTCGGAATGTTTTGACGCCATCTTCGATTCGAGGAATAGCGCCTAACGTGAAGTTCGAGCACTGATTAGTCAAATCGAACTTTAACCCGAGCGTTAGCGTTATTCAGATATAGTGAAAACGAAAAAATGACTTATCCGCGGATTAGTGCTTAGTCAGAACATAATCAGAGATAGTGAAATACCCCCATAAAGTCATTAGAAACGATGAAAAAAAAAATTAAACCTAACCTTACCTAACCTAACCTACTTAACCCAGTTAATAAAGTTTTTGTTTCATCACTTTGTTAAATATCAGTTTTTTTTAATATTAGCGCGCTCCCTTTAACATTTGTATTTACTTATCTCCCTTTCAAACTATCTTTTGAAGGCTTACTACGAGCCATCAATTAATACAGGCTAGACGTAGATTTGATTATAAAAGATTCAATTTATTAGTTTTTATTGAGAAAGTTCATTTGATATTATATTCTTGAGGTGATGGATTCAAAACCCGGTGAAAGCTTATAGAAAAGTGTTTATTTGATCTGTTGAAAAAAAAACCTGCTTTCGTTACATAGTAAAAGAGACCACCATTACGACTAAATTATGGTATTAAATTGATGATCAGATCAGAATAAATCAATTTCGATCAACTTTTAATGAATGGGTAAGAAATCCATACAAAATGTATTCATAACAATCACAAGCTTAAAAAATAGAATAATTTTTTAATGTCCCTATTTTTTATGTGATCCGCGTACAATTGTAATGTTATATTTCCCATTAGTCAGAAGTCCACTGGAATATGCATCGCCAATTTGGAATCCACAATATAAACTTTACATAGATAGTATAGAACGTATCCAAACAAATTTATAAAATATATTACCTACAAATTCAACAATAACTTTGAATGTACATTTGAAACTTTGCAGCAAAGACGAGCAGTAGCTGACTCAATATTTATACACAGAATTTTAAACAATGACATCGACTGTACCAAACTTCTGTCCGTTATTAACTTTAACATACCTTTGAGACGTACTCGACATACAGTGCTATTCCGCAGGCTTAATTATAAAACAAATGCAGCATCTAATTCGCCACTTAACCGAGCTCTTCATACTCTAAGTAATATTTATCTTAACTCTAACATTGACATTTTTTTGGATTCACTGCTCAAATTCAAACGTGGCATCATGTCAATAATTCAAACTGTTCAATGCGCATACATACAGACACAAACACTCACACATACATTACACATGTCAAACACACACCTATATACTATACACGTCACCTGGTAATTAAGGAATAAACATACCACTTAGCAGACATTACAAGGAAACATATCATAGGTGCTCAACATGAATTATCTTATTCCTGTATATTGTTTTATCTCTGTAAATCATGTACTGTTTTTTTCTATAATATAATATAAAATTTAAAAAAAATATCGCACTTTCAGCTCTTTAGACCTTCCAGCACCTCACTTTTCTTTTCACATATAGAGCATATCTCATACTTGAAAACATCTTTGATATTCATTAAAAAAAAATTTGGTACATAATTTTTTGCCTTAAATTTAGATTGTTTTTTAAACCATTTTATTATTATTAGGCCTTGAGATTTTGTCTTAGAGGTATTAAAAGTGTTAAAATCATCGTTTTATTTTTTATTATTTTTTCTTGTTAAATTCACCCACTTCAAAGCAAGCTTGAAGACATTTCGCAAATAATAATAATAATTAAGATAAATAACACCCCATCTTTCATAAGACGTAATCAAATGGGATATCTTTGGTAGCATCAGGTAGGTACCTTTAAATGCGGATAGATCTCTCAGTTCCACCCTCATACATAGTGAGCCTATCCATTATAAATACAGGTAAATTAGTCAGTGGTGGCGGAACAAGTTTCGTCGAAAACAATGTTCATACATTAGCGAATCATTTTTCTTTCTTCAAATGAAAACACAAAAATGGTCGTATTCTTGTTTCAATATAATTCCAATAATGCCAATAATTAATCATCAAATTTTTATTTCATGGAACATATTTTTATGTCACACTTTGCATAGTTTGAAATATATAAAAAAAAATAATATATAAAAAAAAAATTACCTAGGTAAGTGCTTTTGCTGTCAAATTTAAAAAATAATAATTTAATGTTAATTTTTCTTGATTTTTGTCGTCATTTACGCTATAATCAAGGCAGTCCAGTTCACGGCACGCGACGGTTTTTGAGTATCACGTGATCTAGTCAGTGCCATCGAGCAACGAAAGTTTGCAACTGTTACTGCTGATTTTCGTGGTGTTTTACAGCATGCATATTAACAAAACAGCGTGATTAGACTATTTCAACAGTGAAGTTTACTCAGTGACAGCGCTGACTTCGTAATTTGGCGATCGCGCGCCCGAGCCTTTGCTATAATATCGATGGAATAGAGCACAAATTTGTTAAATGTAATCAACTTTACCTAAACTTATACACGTTTACATAATTTTAAATGTATTGGGTAACTAGGAAATAAATATCTCACATGAATATAGGTAGGTACTTATTAAATGTAAACTAAGTAGGTACATATTTAAAATTAATAATGTATTAATTATGATAGTTTAATCTTTAAATTAAACAAAAACAAATTAACTTCATTCTTCCTCGGCACTTTTGTAAACTACTCGAATGGTGTTGATATTACAAAATTATTATGTTAGCCAGTTAATTTACTAGACTAATTTTAAAGATTTTAATTGTCTGTTTATGTCTAGTTTGACAATAATAAATAGATGAGCATTTTCCCCACACAAGTCAAATGATACACATATCTATTTATTTAAAAAATATATTTTAGCCATTTGTGCTTCCAGGTTTACGAATGTCTAATTTATTATTACTTACATACATTCATATTATTATTTATACACTTTTATTTTGATTAATTTGGCTTCTACAATCTAGCTTGAATTTATTAACTGCTGCATACTTTATAGTTTCCGGGAGCTCATTATACTCGTAATAATGCATTTCTTTGTATAGTTAAGTATTTTGTGAATTGGCTTCGTCCTTTTTTGGCAGCCTAATTTTATTGCACGTCCTTGTGTTATGTCTGTGAATGCCATTGAATTATATACATATTTTTTAAATATAATTAAAATCAAATTTAATAATATAATTATTAAGTTCTGCAAGTATTTTTTGGTTTTTGTTATTGTTACAGCTGTTTCGGCTTTCAAGGCCATTTTCAAACTGTACAGTTTTCAAACTGTACAGTACAGTTTTAAATTAAATTGAGTTCTACGAACTAAACACAAAAACAATAAATATATAAAATTTTGTTTGAAAAGTATTTTGGTAATGGGTTGTTTGTTATTTTATGTATAAATATCATCGCATTCAAGGTTAGCATCTGTTTTACTGTTATCCAGTTTAAATCCTTTAACTATGTTTATTTACTTTAATTTTGAAGATCTATATCTCCTATTATGGTATTATTCACATTGCTGTATTTTGAAGAATTTGCAACTTATTTTGTACTCTGTCAATACATAAGAAAAGAATCATTGATCCGTAGTTAAAATGAGGAGCAATAATGGAGCTGTATGTAATAATAGTTTTTTCTAGAAATTTTTGACGAAATCTTCTTTCATGAGTTTCTACGCCACTGATAATCACATATTATACGTCTGTGAAGCAGTACCTGCCTGAAAAATTAAATCGGCATTTATAAACATTTAAGGTCTAAGAGCGATAAAAAAGCTGTCCATAAAATGTACAGCATTTAATGGCCTATGTGTATATTACGAGGAGGGAAAATACGAACCCGAATCGAGAAAATGATCTTTACACGAGCAGGTAGAAATAACGTGATGATAACTGTTGAAATTGGTAGAAGTCTCAAGTCTGCTCCTTCGGTGGCAAAATGGAAACAACTATACAAATAATACTTTAATTAATAATTTTAATTAATTTTTTTCTTAATTTATTTACCTGTAATACAAGGCCATACGTGGATATTTGGTTTATCCACTGATTGAGGAAAACGATTCAATAATTTCTGTTTTGTTGTACTTTCAAAATACCTTTTTATTTATACACGTATTTTAATAAGTGCCGAGTGTTTGAAAACAAGGAAAATATTTTTTTAAATAAAGTTGTTAGTATTCAGGTAAAAATATAAGTTATAAAATTAAACATTATTAATTTGTTCCTTTATGTGCCTTTTTTAAAGTGTGCGTAATATAAGTATGGTAATATTTATATTGGCAATAGCAATAGTTTTGTTGCTTTAATAGTTGGCAAAGAGGCGTAAAATTTAGTAATCAACGAAATTAAGAGAGTAGTTATGATAATATCTACATAATTTATTGGTTACTAGCACAGATCCGTGAAAAATCACGGGATATTATAATTCCTGTTTTCAGATGTTTTTTTACAAAAACAACGCTGTACGAATTATTATAATATCCTACTTTATCGTTTGTCTGAATAAATAACACAATTAGTTTTTTTTTTCCAATTGTTTTGGCTTTCACCCTCCAAGGGTGTTCTAGACCATCATTTCAAAATGTCAATGGGAGAGAGGGAAGGTTAATTTATTTTATTTAGTTTAAATGGGCAAATTTCAAAATGACATGAATGATGATGATTTAATTATAAACTAATATTCATAAGACTTATGTTTTTTAATGCTTAGCACAAAGGATAACAAAATGTTATAAGCAATAATTTTCTTAAGCCTTGTCTTATAAACAATAATATTTGACAAGTCAAAATATTTCAGCAATAAATATAGATATAATATATCTCGACGCCATCTACTGGGGAATTCAGTACTAACAAAACCTTTCTTAAAAAAATAAATTTGAATGTTTTCAGGTCAAAAAAGTGCAATAAGCAATAATTTTTGTTAAATGAAATATACTATTAAAATTGATAGTAATTAATAAATAAAAATATTGAAGTATTTGGCGGGCTTGTAATAAGCCTACGTAGCTTAATGATTAGAGCAGCTGGCCTGCAATCAGAACGCTGCGGTTTCAAGATCAAGTATTTCAGGCGAATAATAATTGCTTGTAATAATTTGTAATTAATTTACCCCGTTTTTTTCCGTATTTGTCCCGTTGGCGTCATGTATCTTTTATCAGGAGATTTTTTAATGTGGATGAGTGTTTCAGGCTAATAATTATTGCTTATAAAATAATTATTAATTTATCAATTTTTTTTAAGCGTCAGTATTTTTGAAAAATAGTTCCTAGGTTATTAAATGTATTTATTTAGAATTTGAGAATTAGTGTTTAAAAATATATTCCTACAAAACAAAGTACTGACAGCCGGCACATAAATTTTGGGGCATGTTAAAGTGTGGTTGGGTTACAATGGATCATTATTACTGAAAATAATTTGGAATCCCAAAAAAAGTTGGCCATAAAACTATGCGGACCCCTGTGGTGTCAATCACTGCTGGACCCACTTACCCTCCGAAATCGGTAGATTTATCCTACACTTACTTAAAAATAATTTTTTACTTAATTAAACGAGATGAGAATATGAGCCACTACGTAAAAAAGTTACACTGTTCTTTTAACTGATGCACTTTCAAAGTTTTAATGAAATGACATTTTGGTGCTAACCTGTTGACTGTTCGCTGTGTTGTCGGAATACTCTCAAAGCTCATACGAAGCTCGTTTTGAGGATTCATTGTTGAGATGTATTCAGAGTGACGCATCTTTTTGTAAATCGCTCAGAAATTTGTTTAGAAAATAAAGATTTTGTTTCGCATTTTCCTCAATTCTGCTAGTCATGGTGAAGACCGTATCTAAAATTCGCTAATAAACAATGAAACATTGTTAATCTCAAGTGACCTACCAGGTAAGTATGGTACTGTATATTATTTGCATATATATTTAGTAATAAAATAGATAATTGTAGATATGTATTATATATTTGTACAGCGCCCTTGAGGTATTTTGCACAAAAACGGCGCTATACAAATCATTCAAATATTGTTATTAATATTAAGTGCTTTACTTTTACAGTGATTTATTTTTGGGATATTATGCCGTGTTGCGTTACCTCTTTCTTAGCCAACACATCTGCCCTGAAGATGAACACTGTAACGCTGTCCGAAACGTTGTGTAAAGAAGGAGGTAATACAACATGGCATAATACCCAAAAATAAATCACTATAATGCTTTTGGCCGTGAAAATCTGAAATCACATATACTTTACTTTTCTTTACACGATTCCGATAAAAGTAAATTCCGCAAAATTGGTAATTATAACTTTTTTCTAAGCCATATTTTGCATTATTTTGCATTGTCGCCATTTCCTATTTTGACTCGACCATTTGGCATTTCATTTGTCTGTAATTTTTTTTGTTACGTTCCAGTTCCGTTTCAAGATGGTTGCCGTGTATAATCCCATCAGAGCACTCATGGTCACGGTTCCTATTACGAGCTGTCGAATCAAAATAATCAATATTATGGTACCTACTGGCCTGAAGAAAGTTTTAAATAATAATTGTCATTGAGATGGTGACGTTCACAGTTTCTAGATTTTTTTTAAGAATCTTGTGTGACGTTTTTTTTACGAATTGTATAATAACTTATTATAATATTTTTAAAAAATTGTACCAAAAAATACGTAAGTTTATAATCAAGTAGACAACTTACAAATCTTATGTTTTCAGAGAAAATTTGGTTTTGATTTATTCGATAGGAGAAAATTAGAAACATACTTTTTCGGATGTGGTCTAATCGTGTATTCACTGAACTACTAATATTATAATAAGCCAGTTATAATCTGTCATAACTATAATACGTATTTTTGCTCGTTCCACTTAAAATACACAAATGGAACATTTCGATATAAAATTTTTGCATATTGTTCTACAGCGAGTTTCTAGGTCAATGCTTATATTTTCCCGACCTATCGCTCTTCTCATAAGACAGTAAATACGTAGGTATGTAGCTACGTTCGTATGTTTCTACATTAAAAAAAAAAACAATTTGAGAGAATATTTGATATTGATAATCTGATTTAGTATAAAGGTACGAAGAAATATCGAAAACACAAGACTGATCATTTTGACATATCTGCACGTGGAACAAATAATGTGACAGGAATAATAAATTATTTATGTCATGCAGGTACATTAAATAAAATAATTGTATTATAAATTTAATGCCTGAATGATGCTATTAGGAGCAGAGTCATTGATTAATGAATTTATTTCGTTATTTCAATTTTACTACCCTCCTAATATTTGTTTATTTCTTTAATATAATAACCAAATGAAGCATTTTTTCACAAATCAAAACGCAAAAACGCGTACTCAATATACGTCTACAGTAAATAAACAAGTTCTTGTAAAGCAATATCGCAAAATATCAAATTACTTTTTACGTCTTCAGATGCAATAAAAAAATACTTATAGTCAAATAAAACAATTTTTATAAAATCGTTCCCGGCCAACATAAGACATGAGGTATCCGCACCACCATGGCCATCTAACCCAAGTTAATGGAATCATCAATTAAAAAAGTCAAGTAAAACGACCGTACCTTTTTACTGCAGGTATTTCAACCATTTGCAGATCCTTTGCCGACGTAAAAAAGGTCCTTATACATTTGTGGATCCCGACAAAAAATCCGTTTACGCTTTCAAATCGCATTATTTTGGATAATTGACTCCGAGGATGGATAGAAGAAGAGAAGAGGGGATCCACGGGAAGTGTGGGAGCAGAACGGGCAATGAAGCCTCATGAATTTAAAAGTGTTCTCCTTAACAAAAGAGAGGAGATGATTTATTGAAATTAAAAATATAATAAATGGTGTGCCATACGCAAGGATCGTTTTATGTCCCTTTTGTATACCTGCGTTATGTAAGAATGAGCATACGGATCACGGATCGCCGTGCCACCAATTAAATAGTATTCCCAGATTTTTTGTCAATTTCAAAGTCAGTCTTATACCATTTCCACCAGACTTTCAAAAGCAACGCATTTTGGAAACATAATATACGCTATATAGAATTAATTCATCTTTTGATATTCTTCAATATTTTCAAAATGCAAGGTGTTGCATGCTCATTGTAACATACGCTCTGTAATATAAAAATATATTAATGTTTTTTTAATCACATATTTGATCTTCTAGTGAATGGGGGCATCGCAGACTTCTTTCTACTTCCTTAGATTTGGGCGTAATATGCCTCACTGCCTACATGTCAATCTCACTTTCAAACTGAAATATTTTTCTCTGTGTAACGAAACCTATACCCTGACTCAAAATTCCTACTTATTATGCAATGGAATTTGTCAAAAAGATACCTTACACAAAAAATCACAGCAAAGAACGTACCTGTGGTTACTTAGTTGATTGATATATAATAATCATGAACACATAGTTATCTGTATTCAGATATAGCTAATCTATTACTTTCGATATGTATAGTTTAGTTTCTGAGCAATTTAGTCCAGACAGTAATAATTGATTTGCATAAAGAAAAAACCTAAGCAGGTGGTCCATTTGCTGATTGCTGCATAGGCAAGACTTAAAGGTGACCTACCTATGTTAATTGGACTAAATCGCGAGTAATTCCGTCAAGTCGTGAAAATTATTCCAAATCATGACCCAGACTGGGCAGGTACCTACCTAATCCCGATACCTTCAATTATTTTGGGAACACTCAACTCCAGAGGCGGCGAAAAGCGATAATAGCAGTTATTAAATGGCTAAAAGTATTGTAGTTCTCCGATCTAGCAGCACTCGCAAGAAAATAACTTTAATATTTTACCATGTCTATAGGTGAAAGATTTTATTTCCATTGGTAAACGTGTTCCTGCATAATCCTTCTGGATGACTTGAAACGTTGACAATTATTTCAAACATCGTAAATTAATAAAATTTGCGTAATTTCGTAATTATTGCAATAAAAAAAATCAAATGACAAAATATTAATTTATTAAATCAACATCCTGAAAAATATCCTCGGCACGCAGACCTAAGGGAGAAGCTCGATTCTAACAGTAGATAAATAACTTATTTTTATCATAAATAATTTCTTCGATTTAGGTTTACTCCCAGTTATTTTATTATAATGTACTTTATTCATATCAACCTAATTTTTAATTTTGAATTTTTAACAACGGTTTTAAGTTGTTGTCAAGCTTTGTAAATTACTCACTATCTAAATTTAAATATTTTTTTATTGTTATTGACTTCGTGAAAGGGAAGGTATTGATTTTTTTAAATAAGAAACAGTTCTTGACATAATATGTATTATATTAATCTAACCTGGTCGCCGCCACTGCGTTTTAACATAAACCTAAGGTAAGCTCACAATATAATTTGAAAAGGACATTATTCCGAGAAACAGCGCAAGAGAGCCGCGGGCCCGAGTCAGTGTCGGGACAGGCCGACGGCCACGGCCCACCGCCCGGGCCCAGTGCAACTCAGTCCACCCAGTCACACCACCTCGCCACTCCAGTCTCACTGCGCAGGGATTAGGACGGCCCAAGGACAAACAGGATTGTGTTATTATAACGCCAGGATCCGCCAAAGGACCAAACAACACACATGTTGTTATTGCTTCATGAACCATTTTATTCGGATTTTATTGAGGATTTTTGGAGATGAGATTTTATTGTAATTCTCTGGAAAATGATTTAGTTTTTTTGTGTCATGGACCATTAGAGTATTAGGGATTTTTTCATACATTTTTTGACCTTATACTGTAATTATTTTAGATGATCGAAAACGAATTATTCAGTTATTTTTTATTGCTCCATGAACAAATTTATTAGATTTTTTGCAGCCAGTGATATGATTGTAATTTATTGTTTAGAATGTAAACATGAAATTATTCAATTATTTTAATGAACAATGTTTTTTATTTATTTTTCGTACAATAAAATTTGTAAAAGTATTTGGGACGTGAGAGCATTAATTTTTTTCTTCATAAAACATTTTATTAGGATTTTTATAAGACATATTTTATTGAGTTTTTATTGTTATTGTTTGTTGATTATTAAATCATATTCAGTTTTGATTGCACCCTGAATCGTTTTCCTTAATTTTAGACATTGATGATTCCTGAATTTGAGTCCATAAATATTATACATACTTTAATATCCATAATAAAAAAGTATGTAACGCTCTTCAGATATCTATTGTAATAATTATTTGAGACGCTCAAGCTAAGATAACGCAAACTGTTTTTAAGATATTTATTATTTAAATTTATTACTTATTTTTACGAACAATTTGGTCGATGATTCGTTGATTGTTATTGTACTCTTGCTCGGCTGACTGTCCTCTGAAGATTATAGCTAGACTTAAATTATTTTTTTTAAAAGTGGTTGCTTAGCTCAGGCCATTTTTTTCCTGTACATTCCAAACGCATGTGAAAATACTTTATTACAAGTTTGATAAGTGATATAACCTGATAGTTATAATATTATGATGTTTTTTAGTTTAACATAGTACCCAGATCTATGATGTTGCTTAGTTTAACATAGTACCCTGATCTAATAGCTTACGTTATTATATTTAAATTCATGATTAGTTCTATATTTATATTTATGATTATATCTTTATTTATATTCATGATTATATCTATATTCAAATTCATGAATATATCTTTATTTAAATTCATGATTATATCTTTATTTATATTCATGATTATATCTATAACACATCTTCTTATAAAATAACACATCTGCCCTGATGATGGACACTGCAATGCTGTCCGAATCGTTGGCTAAAGAAGGAGTTAGCGCAACACGGCATAACACCCCAAAAACAAATAACAAAAATGATTATATCTATATTTAAATTCATGATTATATATTTATTCATTTTCATGATTATATCTATATTTAAATTCACGATTATATCTATATTTAAATTCACGATTAAATCTATTTTTTTGCATTAACTCCACACAGAAAGCCTTAAGTCGGATGCTGCGAGGAGGGCCATTTTGGGGAGAGGAAGTAGAGGACATGGGTCTTTAAGAGAAGGGAGGAAATACAGAGGCCAGCAAACTGTTCCATCGCCTATAAAACAAATCTTCTGATTATTTATCAAATAAAATATGTATGTTATTATTATAAGTTATGACAATGTTGTGGTGTAATATTAATTTGAAAATACGCCTTCCTAATAATACGCAACATCAGACAAGAGAGGACACGAGACTGTACAAATTGAGAATCATTTCTATTAATTTGGATGATTTCAGAGGTTTTTATAGTTAATATTTTAAAAATGTGGTACCGTCAGTGGTAAATATATCTTTAGCATTGTAACTTATATGGAACTGTGAATTTCTTGTGTATAACTGCATTTATCTATAAATAAGCTGCCTTTAACAAATCGCATAATGCTATAAAAAGTATTAGAGTCAATGCCACGATTACAAAAAATGCATTCGAGGACAATGCGTTCAGCATCCTTCATCCTTCTTCTTGTAGCCATAATGGTGATCATTTGATCATCTTGCCTTAAATTTTTATGCGCACTCTTGACTCTATGTATGAGGGTTAGGTGGGCTATACCGTATAGTGTAAGAGGACGCAGCCTGTGACATGACAAACATTTTCTCAGAGTATTACAAACTGGGCTTAAAAAACATTCAATGTGTTATTTTTATGTTTCAAATCCAATAACTAAAACATTGAAAACGGCGCTCTACAAATCAGAAGAGAAATTTCATTTTGGCAAATAGCACTTAAATTACCTTCTTGTCTTTAGTTCCCTTTCCCTGTGCGTGATTTTCAATACACTCAATAATAAAAATATTTGATGATTTATGTGAAAAATCACCTCAAGAACGCTGTACAAATATCTAATATATTTGTACAATGATCTATCATATTACTAACCATAGACTAGATAAACTATTATCAACTTATGGCTAACAGATTGCATCCACCGGTTCGTCGATCACTAATACAAAACTATATGTACAATCCATTTGATCAATGAACGTAATGCTACTAATGGACATATGTTACAATTTATTTACATTCTGTACAGGCAGATAATATATATACTGGACCATGGTTACCTGAAAGGTCACTTGAGATTATCACTGTTCATTGTCTATAAGAGAAATTTATATACAGTTCGCAGAGGACATAATGGGACACTTGTAATTGGAAATGCTATTATTAATTATTTTATTAAGGTATATTTATGTTCTTTAATGAGGATGTTTAGGTGAGGATAAGCAACTCTTATGTTGGTCGGTACAAAATTACAAGGATTTGATTAGATTTTTCTTCCCAAATGTGATTCGTCCCTTGGTATGAGATATATTGATAAGTGTATATAAGAAGTGAACAAAATTAAATAAAACAAAAGCTATAATATTATAATAATACAAAAAGGGGACAGGGTGTCAATAAAACAATTTAATAAACATAAAACATAACAGAAACAAAACAGAAAGGTTACAATGAGTCATGACCAAAAAATGTTTGCAGTTCATTAAATTGAATTGAATTTGACAATTTGTCGTATTTATAAACCTGAAAAGCGTTTTACAATGCATTGGTTGCTTATTTTGGCATGCATTTTGAATGCATAATTTTGTTATGAAAAGTGTTGTATTGTGTGAATTTTTTTTTTTGGACCCATAATGTTATGATCCGAAAAGGACCGAAGTTAGTCTTAAGAAGCTATAGTCATGTCCACCATAACATCTTGTAGGTATGTTAGAGGCTAGGTACAACAACGTATCATATTTAGTTATTTAATCATTAGCAATAGGTAGGTACTATTGAGCGAGTATGTGTGCCTTGAAAAAGGCACATTTATTTGATTGAAGATGCAAGATTAGTGCAGGTAGGGCCGCGTTGCCGTGTAGCCGGGTAAGTGAATTTACCCTCGTCAACCCGTCTGACGTGAGACCGATAAATGGCTCTGCTGCATGCCTGGCCAAGGGTGGGTCGCTGGGCACAACGCAATAGGCACTAGGCACTACGGACTACTAACTAACGCTATTACTTCTTACTATTACCTACTTGTTCTTGTTACCTAATTACAACTACTCATCAGCTTTAGTGAGTAATATTTTTTTGCCTTGCAATTTCTGAATAAACCCTTTATTTTCTCAGTATTTATTTCTTATAATATTGAAGGAAACTCCATTAAGACTCTGCCTACCCCTGCGGAAAATTGCCTGATGGTTTTTTAGTTAGTTAAGAATCACGGATATAATATGAGATTTACTTTGATATGAAATATAAAAGAAAAATATATCTAATGTTATTATTGAGAATCTTTATATTACATTGCAAACATATACATATGAATATTAGTAGACCTGCCCTAAGTGATTAAAAGCGTATTATCCCCACTCCCCATACCGGTTCCATTGAGCCGGCTGGGCTCGCGTATGGCCTCAAATGAAATTTGAAAACGTGACGTCATCATTCTTGTGCGAACTATGGTCGAGGCATCATCGGTTCATTTTACTAAATAACACGGCAAAATTTTGACTTGTACTATGAAAACTGGTAAAAATAGATGTGAAAAAAGAGAATAAACCCAATTGTCGTATTACATTCCATATATAAGCATTATTTTACTTTATTTTAAGCATATTCACATCGTATAATATGAATCAGTTGTTACTATCACATCGAGAAATGTCTGGACGCGAAACACAAAGCTGGTTGGTTGCTGGGAAGTAAATTATGAACATTTATAAAAGTGTCTTAACTAAATACTCTGAAACTAACTACGACTCTGAAAATAGAAGCTGCCTTACTTTGCCGAATTTGGACTTCGCAAATTTGTTCATAACGTGGCGAGTAATTTGCGCTCCCATGTAAAAATGTCTATTCATTCAAAGCAGATTTTACTTTTAAGAAGTAAATGGTGATATTATAATGCGAGATGCCTATTTACTGTCAGATTGATTTATTGACGAATCACAGTCAGCTTCACTCCCTTCGTTCTTCAACAGTTGATTTTACCCCTCGCCCATATCTTCTCGTCTATTAATTCCTATGTCTGTGATTGCAAAGTATAATAATTGAGATATAATATTGAAAGAATATTTTATTGTATATTTGAATTTTTGTACAATTTGTTTCTAATCTTATATTAACGTGTAATTGGTTAAGCCATTTCACTCCATTTATGAAATAGTTGAGCTGTGGTGGTTTTACAGCAATTATCAAGATTAGTAATCATATGAGGAATTTGGTAGTTTCTGATAAATAAAATTGTTATAATAAGAGGATAGATTTGATTTAGTGGCGTACCGATTTTGAGAAGCACATTGGCAACCTCTGTGTACGACGTCCAGTAATATAACACGGGACGTTGGAATTGACTTTGTGGGAACACTCATACACGAGTATGTCGAGTATTACTTAGTTTCTCAGAGACAGAAGGGTCGAGCTTTGGGGAGAATAAATAATACAGAATCTCTCAGCATTCGCAGTGTACCCGTCAGGCGTCACTTCTCCGCTAAATTACTTTATCTGAAGGTGGAGGTGGATTCCGCCATTAGGTACACGTTCACGAAACACACCTTAACTCCAATATTATGCAGCTTGGGTAAAGAGAACACTGATTTCATGTGTTTTTTTTTTAAATGTCTTTGTTTTACAAAGTTCCTATGACATATGTTTATTACAAGCACCTGCTCAACTACCAAAGCAGTTTTTAGTAGGTCAATTTCACAAAATTAATTACAATACCAAAACACACATAAAATATACATAAAGAAGAATAGCATTTCAAGTAACTAAAAAACAAATGCATGCTTTTTTTAGTTTAGTGGTGCAGGTTGATAAGCTTTTTACATCCATTGGCATCTTCATAAATATAGAAGGTACAAGATAAGCGAATGTTCTTTTGCTGTATTTATTAGTAACTAACTGTACCCCGCATTACTGTGTCTCAGTCTGTTTGTGCAGATAGGGAAAAAATAGCGCGTGTTGCTTTTACGTCCAACAGATGGCACTGTTTTTATTTATTTTTTAAGAATATATTTACCTGCAACAGGTGACATAATATATAATAAAGGTATATAAAAACACAAGTATTCGAAGAACTGAAATTATTTCAATGAATTGTATTGATTGTTTGATTGATTGATTCATATTGATTATTGTATTAAAATTATTATTAAAAAAATTTTGAAAGTATTGAAGAAAGAAATTTGTGAAGAACTTTCGTAGATTTAAGATTTTGAACAAACGAACATATTTTTATTTTTATAGATTTTCGGAATTGACTAAATCTTCATTTTGACTAAATCTTGTGTTGTGTGTGTGATCTACTTTTTCTTTATATATGAAATCCGCCAATATGTGTAGGTTTTAAATTTTCATAAATATTCGAAATTTAAAATAAACAGAACGTTCAATGGGTATAGCTTATAGGTACATGCTATTTCTTACAGCTAACCCAATTAACATGAAGTAGAGTACGTATATGATATTACAATATGGAAATATACCTACCGAAGAGAGAGAAGAAGAGATATTTAATTCCTTCAAAGTATTCATTTAAGCTGACCTGAAATTTGCTTACGACGATTTAAATAGGAGTATATCATGCATTTATTTAATGTTGGATGGAAGGTTGTTATATACTCTAATAGCCATCTACTACAGTCCATTTAGAACTATTGTTTTTTTTTGTTTGTGGTATTAATAAGTTTTCTGTAAATCTTATCGCGTGCTTATGTGTCGAGTGTTTTAGTGGTAACCTGTCTGAAGATGACCACCGAGATAATATTCTTGACACAGTTCCAATTTTGAAAATGACAATTGAAATAATGTTCTGTTAAAATATTAGATAGGTTCTTTACCGCTTGTCAAAATTCTTCACACAATCAGTTCCAATTTGTAAAATGACGCTAAAATTCAAAGCAAATCGCAACTGCAAAGCAACCGAAATTAGTATTTTAAATATTTATTTTAGTTTTTATTAACATTCTTGTGCCAGTCTGTCAGTTCGCGGGAACCCTTTTTTTAACACTTTTTTCCAAATTGGTTGTTGAAAATATCAAATAGTAGAACAGAGAAGTTCGTAGGTATTACAATTGCATTGTTTTCAGTGGAGTTACATCAAAATCACCTTTCTAATACCTATGCGCGTCGTTAAATCATTACGTTCTATCATTTCTTAGTCAATTTCACCTGCAGCGCTTATTTTAATGTGCAATCCTAATTAAAGTTCAACTAACTAGGACACCGATGTAGCAATGCAAATTTTTCATTTATTTAATTTTCTTATGTTGTATCTATTTTTAAAACGCTTTTGTATCCATCTTTACAACAATTTCCATAATCCTGTTGTCCTGGCAGTTGGAACTCTTGTGCTGTGCCTATTGTCGGATAAGAAAGTTATTAATTTGACTCCGTCAGTATAGAGTGAGGAAGAAATACAGTACTGTATATAAGCAAGTGTATTAGCCCCATCTCACTCTATCACATCCCAGCTCTCTACTAAAAAATCACCCGTAATCATTGTACGCATTTATTAATGAACCAAAGAAATCTATATTCCCAGAATTTTAAAATTAATCTTTCACGAGGTATTGATAAAACATGTACCATTTAATAAAATTGTTTTAGCTTGTAGAATCTTCAATCTTTCAAATGGAAGTCTAAATAGAATAGAAACATTTAGAAAAAGCCTAACCGAACAATATTGTCCAATATCTGATCCGTCTGAATTCATACAAGTAAGAAGTACCTACGTTAAAATAATCTCACAGTGGTAATTCGCGTTAATCACGGTCTTTAGCTACCAAAGGCGGTAAAGGGGCAAACGGTTAGGACAAAAGACTAGGAACGAAAAAAGTAAAACTTAATTAAGTATAATGTTTCATAATTGTGCACTAGCTCGGAAGTAAGCACCGCAGTAAGGAATATGTATGCAGCCAGCTTTATAAGCGAGATTAATTCATAGACTTATATGCTCTATTGTGTGCTATTCATTGGGCGATGTAAAGGAGGATGTTTCTTTGTAAGCCCTGATCGTCGGTAGAATAATGAGGGATTTAATTTATTGGACAATTGAAAAGTAAAAAGCCGATTTTAATATCATGTACTTAATAATTATTAAAAAGGGTGAACCGCGAATCTATTATATTGTTGAATAATGTAATTTAAATTGAAACGTTGTGAATTATTTAATATTATATTATATGAGTACCTACCTAAGCAAGTAAAGGATAGAGGTACATACTTAAGTTAATTTAATTGTGTTTATGATTGCCTTTTAACGTCAGAACACAAAGCGCGGAATATTTAACTAACCGAAAAAATACCCTGTCAATTGAGTCATAAAATCCCATCAATTTGGCTAATAAATTACTGCATATTGCATTATATAAGTAGGTGCATATGATTTAACATTTTCAAGGGGAAAAGTATTTTTATTATTTGTTTTTGGGGTATTATGCCATGTTGCACTAACTCCTTCTATAGCCAACGTTTCGGTTCATCATCATTTTCCATTATCAGGGCAGATGTGTGAGTACTGTAACGTTGTCCAAAACGTTTGCTAAAGAAGGAGTTAGCGCAATACGGCATAACACCCCAAAAACAAATAACACAAAAGTAGGTGCATATTTATTTGATGATCATTAAAAAAATTATTTCTTTTATATCACATTTATTTTCTTTATAAGGAGAAAATATTTCATTATCATTGTAAATTAAACAGAATGGAAAATAGTTTTAATTAAAATGGAATTCTATCACGAATTATCATGAATATCAAAAATAGAAATACATTATAATCATCCAAGTATCATTGAAAGATTACTCGAAAGAAAAGTCGATCGCTTACTTACATTGCAGTAATTAACGATATTTGTATTACGTTTTGTTTTTCACATATTCGATATACTTATTAGTATTGCAAACACAAAGATCAAGTATTGCAAGAGCTCCTCTAACTTATTAAAACATTGAAAGCAAAAAAAAATTACGGTCATTCATCCAGATGCTTACAACACCACCTTAAATGTTAAATGTTTAGTGAAACAGTCATTTAGAACTGTTAAATGTTTAGTGAAACATTCAACTAATCGAATTGTGCAATTTACCAGATCCTTCCTAGACGCTAAATAGATACGGTTTACCTCCATACACTATACACAAGGACACTTAAGCTCCATAATATGCAATATACAATATTATACACACTCGGGCGGATAATCATAAAGGATTAGAACTAAGCGGGAATCCTTTGCGGTTTAGAATGCATCAGAATGTGCCGTCTTTGTGTAGGATCGTCCATGCGAAGGTAATTCGCCTCTAGTGCACCTTGGGGTACTCCATGCATAATGCTGCAGATAATCAGATTAATTCGGCTAATGGCAATACAACGCGGCGAACGGGTCGCAATATTTATTTCAAACTGACATCTTTCGCATCTTTTACATCTTTTGTAAAGCTTTTTTGGGATAATGCAATTTAGTAAATGGTTCATAACAATTTCAGCCTAACATACGCCGATAATTAGAGATGGCGTAGTCCCACTGGCTCCTGACAGTTGAAAGCAGTTGGGATTCTTGTGCAGTATTCACATAAAAAAAAAAACCCTGCCCTCAACATTGCTCTTCTGCAGCAGAATTGAATCTTTTTTTAATTTGGGAAGCGGGTGTGGGTACCGCCGCCCCAGGATGCATTCATTGGATAACCAACACCTCTGTCATAGGTAACACCAAGTGGTTTGGTGACTTAGCAGAGGTACAGGTTTCATGGGGTAACGATTTATTGGTCTTGGTGGGGGGTGCGTTTGCATAGGTAGGTAGGTGTAAATCAGGTAGGTGTGCGTTTGCATACCTACCTGATTTGGTTGAGGGAGATCTTTTTACCTTTCCAGAAGGATTTTCTCGACCCATCGCCTTGCACTGTAGTGGGAGGAATGAATTCAAACGTCATTTCGAGTCACACTGACCTCCAGATTCTTACCCACCCCTCGATCTAATCTCCTTCCCTGAACTTCCTCACCTTCCTTTACTTAAAGAAGAACTCAACAGGGCATCCCCATAGATGACTTAGGCCTCGAAAAAAATTTTAGTGAAGGAAATGTTAGTAAAAAAATTTAATATTCTGTTTTCCAAATATTTTTTGTTTGGTTTCGTAATTGACACTATGATCGGATTAACCTTTTGTTTGAAAATGACTCTTTACAACGCAGTTCATTTTAATGTAATCTATTCCATCACGCGATACATTTTATTTGGTTTTACGCTCAGGCGGGCTTTTACATGGATTTTAAGAGCAAAATAAACCTAGTGAGCTGTTGGAAATTATACACAAAATTTTCAAAGCATGATATAACAGTAAACTGGTGAACTCAATATGAAAAAAATATTAGTAAAACGTGTGTCATAACAAAAAATAATATATAAACTAGAACAATATTACATATAAGACAAATCACTAAAACTATAATAATAATAATAATATCTTTATTTAGGAAAGTTTACACATTACAACTATACATGCATATTATGGTGTACATTGATTTGTAACTTTTATATTTAAGGTTATAAAATTAACAGAAAAATACAAACATAATATTGTGAAGGTAAAAAGAAAATAAAAGGACAGTTGAGGATTCTCAAATACCGCCTCACTAGGCTAGCCTGTGTTGAGGCAGAATTTTTCGTGTTAGTTCCTAATACCTTTGAACATACCTATACTTGTATTAAGATGTATTCGCTCAATAATGTGGTGACTTCAATAACTGCGAATTTGGGTAAATTCACCGGTGAAGGCCCTGTTCTTATTTTTGATCCAAATTTTTACATTATCTTTGAAATTTTTTTGTGAATCACATTGTTTTATGCTGTCTGGAAGAATGTTGTAGAGTCTTGTCGCAAAGTATTTAAAGTTTCGTTGACCAAACGTAGTATGTGTTATCGGTATTTGTAGTAAGTTTTTGTTGTTGCTTCGACTACATTAGCAACGCTACTATAAATTGTAGGATTCAACTAAATACTGATATAGATTACGCTTAGTTCTATAAATGAAGTCAAATAAATATATCAATGGTACCCCCAAACTTGTTGCCCAGATCATGCATCCTATTGGTTAGTAAGTGTGATTGTTGGTTGTGTATATATTGCAGCAGAATGTTACATTTTGTCATAATGTTCCTAAATCGGCAAATGGAATTTAACAGTGGCAACGATGGCAGGACTGTCAATCAAGTTATTAATGACTCTATGTAACACAACCAGGTCTGACATAATCGTCTTATAAGTACATATTTACGATTTTTTGTAGTATTAACTAAATTAAATGCACACCTAATTGAAATTAAATCTGTTCAAGGACAAAATTCTTCACGCCGCTGAGTAAGCTTCACACATGCGCGGTTCTAGAATGATCTCGCCTTGCACTGGTCCTTGCAGCCGGGTGATGGTTCGCTGCATACTGCAGTCGAGTAGAGTGGAAAATGACCATAAGTAGCCAGGGCAAAAAATACCCCGTGCAGGATGGGTACGACAGGTTTCCAATGACTGGTCATTATTTATCTTTATTATTTCAGGCATTAGATAAAAAAAGTTCCTTCTGCAGCAGGAGTTCGCAAACTTTTATAATTATTATGGAATAATTTCGCGCATCTGTAAACAATTATTGAGATTTTTGATGCCGCAAATAACATGCAATTTTGTAGGGTTTTGTTGTGAAAAAACTTTTTGGCTACCCAGAAGCACAAGTCTGTAATAAATTGTCTAGAAAAACTTAAAAATTCACATGAGGTAAAATGTGTAAAGCAAAAATGACGCCATTATATGAACAGTAAATTTTAAGCTTGTTCGTAATGTTTACTTTACGACAAGTGAAAATTCAATATAACGAAAAAAAAATCGCATTGTTTAAAAAATCGCGCCAGTTAGCAACTACCGATTTAGGGATTGGATTTTTTTATGAATTTAAACCTTATTATGTATCTTAAGTAAGTAATAAATAAATGAAAAAAAAATCTTGACATTACGTTCGGTGACTTAGCAGGAAAGTCGGGGTTCAAAGGGTGAGGTTTGTCTAGGTCTTGACGGCGGATGCGCCTGCCCATTTACTGCATGGCAGCCCGCATCAGAAGACACCGGTAGAGGGAGACCCCATAACCTCTACAACAGGACTTTATCGAACCATCGCCTTACACTGCAGTAAAAGAAAAGGATTCGTACGTCCGTCACTCCTTGATAAACTGACCCTACCCACCCTTAATGTATTTTTCCTTCCCAGAACTTCTCCTTTATTTCCTTAAAAATACCCTACACACAGCGTCCCCAAAGATAACATAGGCCACGGGCGAAATAATTCGGGGCCTCCTGTGTGGACCTAATGTGAAAAAAGACATTCTCTACGAATTTTGATCTTTTAAATGTTGAACCCCTTTCCAAAGTGAGGATTTTTCACTGCCAATGGGCGGACACATTTTTCCCATATATATCATATATACTTCCCATATATATATATATGGGAAGTATACATATAAAATAAATAAATATATATAAAGGTATATATATATATATATATTTATTTTCAACTACTATTCATTTTTTCTATATCTGCTTGGGCCTATTGAAATCGAATCCTAAAGAACATATAGCTAATATACATGAAATGATTTGTCATGACATATGGTTTAGGCAATTAAAAAAAACTCTTTTTGGTGATATTTCGCAAAAACAGAGTAATAAAAAATAATCTATTTTTGTTTAACTATAAAGTGTGAATAGTTTGGTGGTCGTTAGATCATTATATTTATATTTATTTTTTATTTATGAAAAATAAACCTTTGCATTTACCACCCAAAGCAGTGGTTCGAGTGCCAAAGTTTGCTCAACCCTCTACTAATCATTCACTATCTTGCGCCGCGTGCATATTCCCAGGCAATGAGTACTACATTTTTCTCGGTAGGAATTATGTTTCAGTTTTATTCTTTGGTAAGATTTATTAGAGTACTCTTGTGTTAAAATTACCAATAAACATTGCACATAACATGTGGAAATAAATTATTATTTTGGAAGATGGTAAGAACCTCATTCCCGAAGTAGTCGATCATTTTGCTTATAGTTAATTTTCTACTGTTCGTTGGCAGAAAGCTTCCAAATGATATATCGTATTAAATAGTCAAACAGTGACGGCTCGTTATTGTGTTACCTATGAAACCGGGTAGTAGCCACTAGAATCTTTTGTTTGTTTATGTGAATACCGTACAAGAGTCCTAACTGCTCCTGGCTGTCTGGAGCCAGTGATACTATGGCATCCCCAATTGGGTTACGTTTTGGGACTGAAGGTAGTGGGTAGAGGGAGGAGATGGGGAAGAGGAAGGTAGGCGAGTACCTGGCTATTCCGATCTGGTCACAAAACACGGCTAAAGTCATTTCAAGCAACGTTTCAATCCTGATTTTTTTGGTTTTCACCAGGGCGATACTGAGAGTATCTTTCACTCTGGAACGTGCCGCAAGTATCCTGTATATTATTTTTAATTAATGAATTATGAAATAAAACAAAATCAATAAATATAATTTACTTGTGTACGACGGGATTTGAACTCGCGACCTTGGGATTGCTAGTCGAGAGCTTTACCCCTCGACCACGAAGGCCGTCATAGAAAGCAAACAAAATAAAATTTTACATAAAACTACGGTAGGTATCTGCTCCTGCAATAAGCATTAAAATATTGGCACACGTTTATTTTATTAATGAGAATTAGTTATAAGTACCTTATAACATAATATATCTAATAATGTTATTTATTTTCTCTATTCCAAGTATTCAACTGTTGACAAAAATCTATCATTTAGGAGATATATATTGTATTAGGATTTCATGATAATAACATATCCCATATCCTCTAATTTGCATAAATATTTCCGTATTTCCTGCTAATATTAAAAAGACATGCACGGATCGCATCGTAAAGAGGGACGTTAATAATAGGTAGTAAGCCATTCGTGACAGAAATATCCGAATTACTTTAAAAGAATTTACTATCAAAATAATTATTTTGTTATAAAATCTTATGATCGCTGCAGATGACCAATATGACCATACAGTAACCAAGTACCTACTATTGTACACATAGAGGTGCCAGTAATATTACTGTTACAGATGTACCAGTAATCCAGTAGCGTGCTTTACACTTTGACCATGGGAAGGCTGCAGCTATCAAAATTTCGACAGTTAATAATAGTAATTTGAAAGTAGAGTAATTAATCTAGTTAAAAGACCGCGAAAACACAGAAATCAGTATTTTTCTCGTGACTTGACAAATAATACAAAATATGTATAAAAATGATAAAGATGACATAGACCTTCAAAATGTTAATTCTCTATCCTAGTAGGTTAAAAATGATAATTTACTTTAAGGCGATGCCATACGTAGTAATGCAAAATCATGTGTTTTTGGTTTGAAAATTTGGTCGCCTAGATATGTTTCAGATGCTTTAATTAAATACTGCGAGTAGAATACATCTTGACCTTTGAAATAATCGAGTATTTTTTTATATAATTCTTTTTATAAACCCAGAAAAAAATAATGTATGGGCCTATGAAAACAGCTTTAAAGTTCAAAATCTCCTACTTACGAACCCATTTTCGGTTATGATTTTATTGTAAAATGTGGAAAATTAAGTTATTTATAAAATGATCGGAAAATATTAAATATTTATGCCTGAACATCCACAAAATAAAATAAAAGGCACTTTTTGGCCATGTTTTTTTCTTGCATAAATCAAAACAGGCGGATGGTGTTAAGCGGAAATTTAAACCTTAACGCTATCTACGTAAGGGTTGTTATTGAAAGCGGCTCAATTTAGAATATTACACGACGTAGTGCCTTAAACAAGCCAACATTAAAAGACGTATTTCATGAATAACAACAATTAAAATACTTTTTTGATTATTAATTTATTGGTTCAATTCAAACACAACACAAGAAAATTATTTCCCTAAGGGCCTATATCTTCTTTTGGGATGCTGTGTGATGAGACCTTTTTAAGGAAAGGAAGGAGAGGAAGTTCTGGAAAGTAAAAATGTATGCGGGTTAGGTAGTAATCTAGGAATCAGTGTGTCCAGGAGTGACGGACATATCCCTCCAACAGCGGCGTAAGTCGATTGGTAGAGATACCAGTTGGGGAGGTCTCCCCAAACCAGCCTCTCCCGATCTGACACGCCACGCAGCTGGTGGGCAGGCGCATCCTAAACACACCTCACCAGATGAACCCAGGCACCCCTGCTAAATCACCAAACGTTGCGAACCACTTGGGGCGACCTGTGGCAGAGGTGTTAGTTATCCAATAAATCTGCCTCCCAAATTGCCAGCATCAGTTATTATTATTAGCCTCATCTATCAGCATAACTCGGTCGAAGCGAATATCTACGTTATATTTTATTACGTGTTTTTGTACACAGTGCGTTGATTATACGAGGAATTCTCTATATCATATATTCTCCGCTCTCTTCAAAAAATGTATTCTCAATTTACCCGCACACGAAAGATTTTTGGCATATTATGGCTAACTAACTAACCAACTAACCATCACGCCGTTTTCCCGCAGTGGTAGGCAGAGAAGACGAACCAACAAACAACTCGGTCTTGGCACACACTCGTTGCCTCATTCACATTCACAGGCCGTCTCATACATACTCTTATATTATTCTGACTCTTGACATGGCCCGATCCATGTATCTGATTCACTTGATAGTGCCACGTCTTCCTCGATTTCCCAGATTTCACATTTGCGTCATATATTCTTCTTACACTCCTCCCTTCTTTCATTGGCTCTGCAAGCCCAAACCATCTGAGCTTCCCTTTCAATACTTGCAATATTTGTGGATCTCCACATTTCTTACACGATCATACATGGTTTTACGCACATACGCCTAAAGAATCTCATTTCTAGATCATTCACTCAATTGCAATATTATGGCAGGTTGGCAAAACCTCTTGAGTGATCGCTAAACATAATGTACCAAATTTATAGAACCTAAAAATATAAAATAAACGGTGAAATTTAGGTGGATTCATGGAATTTAAGCAACAATAAGCAAAAAGCGTATGTTTCCATACATTAATATTAATATTTTGAAGAATTATATAAATTAGTTAGAATAGTCAAATCGAAAACCGAACACTCGTCGCTGGAGTGGTTAATGCATATTTTCCACATTAACCATATTCCACATTTCCATATTTCCTAATTTGGAAGGTGGTCAATGGGTACCGCCGCCCCGGAAACCATACTCTGGGTTACCAACACCTCTGCCACAAGTCACCTGAAGTGGTTCGCTACGTTTGGTGACTTAGCAGGGGTGCCCGGGCTCATGGAGGGTTGTGCGTTCTGGATCACACTGATGAATGGGTCGGCCTACTCACTGCGGGGCGGGCCGGGCTGGGAGTGGCCGGTTGAGGGAGATCCAGTAAACCGGTTATCGCTGTCCGGGCCGTTGGATAGTACAGGGGCCCGACCCTTGGGCTCACGACCAAGGGTGGGCTGCCCCATCAGCCAGCGAAAAAACCCTGCCGCTGATGTTGTGCCGGTTCGTGACCGGGGAGGACCCAGCATCTAGCGTTTGGGGCGCACTGGGCGACCTCCACAGCCGGACTCTCCTGCCCATTGCCTAGAACCGCAGTCAGAAGAACATACCTTACATTTGGTGTATCCAGTTGCTCCACTCTCCAACTCCCCACCCAACCTTTTTAACCTAATCCTTCCCAACCCATCCTAAATCCCACAAACAAATAAAACAAACTTAAAAACTATGAACTCACAACAAACTAATATAAACTCAGCGACAGCGAACAGTAGGAGTCCTCAGTGTGGACCGAGGATGAAGGTGAATTTCGCTAACATTCGCGGTCTGCACACCAACCTAACTCCCATCCACCACCACCTTCTCTCACAAAATCCCCATCTCCTCTTCCTTACGGAAACACAGATTGCCGAGCCCCCAGATACCTCCTATCTGAACTGCCCAGGATATCATCTGGAAAGCCTTTTCAGGCCCAAAGGAGGTGTCTGCCTTTACAGCCGTGCTGACATCAGCTGCGCTCGTCTCGCAAATATCGAGAGCGCAAAACACGAAGTGTTATGGGTACGTGTGGATCTCACCGGTATGATGAGAATTTATGCATGCCTATATCGCTCACCAAACCTTGCCGAATCAGACACTGTTGAGTTGTTTAAATACTTGAGTGACACTGTAGATATTCTCTTGCCCCGTTACCCATCGGCCGAGTTTGTAATCCTGGGGGACTTCAATGTTCATAATGAACAATGGCTGAAGTTCTCGGGCCCAACAAACTCTACCGGTAGATCAGCGGAATCCTTTGCCCTTATCCATGGACTAAGCCAACTCGTAGAATCTCCGACCAGAATACCAGACATCCCATCACATCGAGCCAACCTACTCGATTTGTTTCTCACTAGTGAGCCACTCGGGTACAGAGTGGAGGTGACAGCGCCCTTAGGATCCTCTGACCACTGCCTGATTACCACCTCTGTCCCATCCTCCATGAACCGTCAACCCGATAAACATGTAAAGAGGAAGGTATGGCACTACAGGGCAGCAAAATGGGACGGCATGCGGTCTTTCTTCGGCGCCTTTCCTTGGAGTACTGTATGCTTTAGCTCCGAGGACCCATCAATTTGTGCACGCGAGGTAGAAGAAGTAATCACATCAGCAATGGATTGCTACATTCCCTTCTCCGTCAAATCCTCTGGAGCGGGCACAAAACCGTGGTTTGACCATCGCTGTGCTGAAGCTGTCAGACTCAAAAATACGGCTTTTAATGCACTCCAGAAGATTAGCTCCATGAATAACCTTTCGGAATACCGAAAACGGGCAAGGGATTGTAAGAGAGTTCTAAATAGAGCTAAGAGCGATCACGTCCAGAGAATTGCGAAAAAGCTGGCTGACTGCCCCACTGGTAGCCGTGCTTTCTGGTCACTCGCTAGCTCGATCGGAAGAAATTTCTGCAGAACCACTTTCCCACCTCTGACCAAGCCTGATGGTCGGCTGGCTAACTCGGCCCGCGAGAAAGCTGAATTATTAGGCAAAATTTTCGCGGAAAACTCAACTCTTCAAGATAACGGAGAGACTCCCCCTTCCATTCCGCACTGCGGTTTTCAAATGGAGGAACCGAAGATCCGGAACAGAGAGGTTCTCCGAGTCTTGAACGAACTGAAAGTCGACAAAGCCAGTGGGCCGGACGGAATACCTGCCTTGGTCCTCAAGAGGTGTTCTGCAGAAATGACTCCAGTGCTCGCGAAATTATTTAGGCTCTCTCTCAAAGGTGGAAAGGTGCCAGATCTTTGGAAAAAGGCAATCGTCCACCCAATCCCAAAAAAGGGGGACCGTTCCGACCCTTCTAACTACCGCCCCATAGCCATCACTTCCATACTCTCGAAGGTATTAGAAAGGGTGGTTAACAACAAATTGCTCACATATCTCGAGAATAACAATATCCTAAGCGATCGGCAATATGGATTTCGTCGAAACCGATCGTGTGGCGATCTACTCGGATATGTAACGCATATTTGGGGGCGGTACATGGAACGTTTTGGTGAAACCCAAACCGTTGGGTTAGATATCTCCAAAGCCTTTGACAGAGTCTGGCACCGGGCGCTTATCGGGAAATTACCATCGTATGGGATCCACCCAACCCTGCATAGTTGGATTGCGGACTTTCTGAGGGGAAGAACAATTCAAACCGTGGTTGACGGCTCTTCTTCCTCACCGCACCAAATCAATGCGGGGGTGCCACAAGGATCTGTGCTGTCTCCGACGCTGTTTTTATTGCACATCAACGATCTCGTTGAATGTGCACCAATTCACTGCTACGCTGATGACAGCACCGTTCACGAGGGTTATCTTTTTGACAGGCCCCCTTCCACCTATGATGTCCGAACAGCTCGGGAAGTTTTGAGGCGAAAAATTGACCACCACCTAGAGATGGTTCGTGCCTGGGGTAAGGCCAACTTGGTCAGTTTCAACGTCTCAAAAACCCAAGCGTGTCTGATTTCGGCAAAGAGGGAGATCAATGACTGTCTGGTGCAATTTGATGGGAGCACTCTCCCCAATAAAGACTCCATTGAAATGCTTGGAGTTACTATATCAGACCAGCTCAAGTATCGGGGATCCATAGAAGCCCGAGTAAATCAGGCCTCCAAAAAGTTGGGCGTCTTGTACAGGGCTAGGAGATTCTTCAACAGTGACCAGCTGCTGACCCTGTACAAGTCTCAAGTCCGCCCAACTATTGAATTTGGGAGCCACCTTTGGGCTGGTGCCCCAAAATACTTGATAAACCTGCTTGAGTCTGTGCAAAGGAGAGCGATCCGTCTGATTGACAATCCGTTGTTAACAGACCGATTGCCTTCTCTGATGCATAGACGCAATGTAGGCATGCTGTGTTTGTTCTACAGGTATTTCAATGGAGCCTGCTCCAAGGAGCTAGCAGCATTGATTTCTGATGCACCGGTGCACGTGCGCGAAACTCGACGGACACGAACTGAACACCCGTTCACGGTTGACGTTGGCTTCATGAGAACGGGCCGTTTTTACGACTCGTTTTTGTGTAAGTCGGCTCGTATGTGGAACGAGCTACCGGCATCTGTTTTTCCTCCCTCCTATAATCCGAGCCTCTTCAAGGCCCGCATTAACAAATCCCTTCCTACAGCCCCTACCTTACTCCGCCTCACAACGCCGCCCAACCGGGTGGTGACATAGTTCCCCTGTCTGTGCACTGCACAGGCAGGGACACTCTTGTGAGGTGTCACATAAAAAAAAAAAAAAAAAAACCCTTAACCATTTATTTTACCCAATTTTTCCCTCTATTGATTTCTACATGAACATTGTTTTCCATCCTTAAATCTAACTATCCACAGTAAATCATTTATATATCTTCAACACAGCAAAATAATTAATTACGTATTTTCAAAAATGCGTGAAATTTTTTTAGAATTTTGTACTATTTTTAATTTGAAATTTCATTCACCTTTCTAACTTTCAATGATTAAAACTTTCTTATCATTTATCACGGGTACAAGCTGGTACCGAAACTGAAATTCATTTTCATGTAGGTCTATCAATAAAACTACCCTGCTTGCAAAAGAGCAATTTAACCCCTAAATTACACCCCACCAAAATAAACTCGTGTAAGTTTTCTCTAGAACTAACTGTTAACATAAAGTCTTATTTTTTGATAAAATATTTTAGTTTATATTTGTGACCGTGACGTGGTGTCATTAATATTTTTCCAACATCGCAACGGACACATAAAAAACTATGGGTCTTTGAAATTACATTACCATTTTTATGATTTCCGAACAATGAATCCACGCTTTACGGCAAATTCATGGCCTTACGACATTTTTTGTCGTCATTTCCCACTGACGGAAGATACTGACTCGTTAAAACCAGCATTAGGGCGTGGATTGACAAATTCCTCGTAGTACTCGCAAGCTCAGGTACCAACGGAATATTATTATGACCAAGTATTTTGATTAAAAAGATCGAATCATTAACCAACAAACATAGTTGACCTATGTGCATATCTTGCATACCTCAGAATTACAAACAATATCAGTGATTTACAATTTATGCCAGCTTTAATAAAACCTTGTGAATTGCTTTCAAAAACCTAAAACTTTTAACCCTGTTTGGCAAAGCATCATATGGGCTTATATATGGGGGAGGGGGGGATTTAGGGGGGTTCGAACCCTCCCCATCGGTCTCAGTATTGCGTAGGGAAAAAATAATAGTACTTGTAGATAACATTCCTGGGATATAGAGCAATATTTTTTGCGCCATCTTTTTTCATATGCATGCTATAGCTACGCCCATGCTGGTATCAATAATTTTTCGAAATCATTTCTAAATATGAAACAAACACTACGACATCATCCATTTGTTTGGCAATTTAACAGATATTTAAAATCCGTATATATTCCTAGGGACCGCCGGTGGTGCCTTAACTAAGCAAAGGATCCCCGACCCGACCAGGAAATTTATGACAATATATTCAAATAGTACTGCCGAATTATAGTTGTTATAGATCTTGTATTATATTATATCTGTTGTAGATATATTAAAAGACTGATAAAAACTACAAATTTGGCGTTAACCGATCATTTTGTTTTTATAATGCATATTTGGACCAGCACGGATTTGTAAAAATTAAAAATATTAAATTACTCTGTTTTTTTAAATCGAAAGTTACACAAGTTGGGTCTTTTAAAAAAAATCAGGTAAGATTTTTATTTCATTTATCGATGTAGTATTTTTTATCGAGTTATATCTTCAAATACACTGAAAGTGATACATGGGCTCACGGGCAGGAGGCCATCAAACAGAGACTTACAAATTCCATAAATGCAGGTAAATCGGGCTAGATCAACAACAACACGGAGTGATCACATGTAGGGATATAGGGCAATTCGAGAATACACAGCGTCAAATGCCGACCACCTATCCTAAACAAATAATGGATTCAATGCAGGTTTATTACAAGACGGGGAATGGTATTTTTATATGGTAAAATCCGGCAAGTGTGTTGCAGACTAGATGTGCACTAAATGGTGTCGATAAGATAACCGATACTGCATTTTGACCACCCAGGAGAAGTTTGAATTTTATTAGGACAGGTTGATGTGATTTAATGTTGACTTATAATTATTTTCATAGTCACAGTTTCATGTTCTAAATCAGGAAGCAAGGTTTTTTCTACACCGTACCTGTATTGAAAAATGTGAAGACTGAACACTGAAAATTGCGTTAGGAGCTCGAATGCAACACAAATATATTGTATAATTTGACACTGTTTATTTGATACTGATATAGTGAAAGACGCCACATGTATTGTACCATATGTATATCTTTTTATTCAGAATACTAATGGAGGTAAATAAATGTACAAAGCTAATTGAGTCAAAGGACATTTTCTATTTATCACTAAACAAATACAAAATTTTGTTACTGAGGCAAATCAGATATGTATAATAACAATGTATATTTATTAACTACCTATAAGTATTAAATGCGTATACTAACTAACTAACCATCACGTCGTGTTCCGCAGTGGTAAGCAGAGCAGACGGACTGCCAAACAACTCGGTCTTGGCACACACTTCTTGCCTCATTCACATTCATACATCGTCTCATACATACTATTTTATTATTCTGACTCTTGACATGGACCAACTCAAGTATCTAATTCACTTGATCGTACCAAGTCTTCCTCGGGCGTCCCCGACTTCTGCTACCATTCACATTTGCGTCATATATTCACCTTACACTCCTTTCGCTCTTCGCTCTAGAATCCTCTGGGAAGAAAGGCGTTAATAAATAAATAAATGTGTTCTTCAATAATTGTAAAATTACTTTGTGGTATAATTTTATTTATAAGAAAATAAATGCGTATTTCAAAGCGTTTGTATAATAAAATACGGGACCACGACTTATTTACAGTAGGGCGAAAATTTCTTTAAACATATCTTAAGTAGCATTTAAAGAAGCAATGTGAATTTTTTCATACCTGTAACTTTTAAGAACTTAAAAACTTAAAGTGTTCAAGGGAAATATGATATAAATCGGTAGAATATCGGAATTCCGGCCCTTAAACAGATAGTGTATAAGCCCTTCAATTATTACAGCTATTTATTAATAGTAATATGGGATGTGCCAATCTAGTCAAATATTTTGATGATTTTCAAAGCACCGATTTTGGAAAAGCGCTTTAAAATAAATTAATTAACCTATTTTAAACGTATGTAATCTAAGTATAACTAAGAGTTCACGGATAATCATTGAAAACTTATAAATAACTAATGTATTAACCTATAACTGATGGCTTTTAACGAGGTAACAAATTGTGACTACCAACCAATTAATAAACTATACAAGGTTAGGTTAAGTAATTTATTAAAATATGCATATATAATTTTTTGAAAATTTGTTAATTAAATATAATGTAGATAATTATGTACCTATTAAAAAGGCCGGGGGTGTCGAAGGAAACGACCTTATTTCGAAATTCGTCGAACGTTTCACTTAAGAGGAAAGGCTGCGCGGTCTTCTTCATACAAAAATTTGGATTCGAGGCCAAAATACTTGATCAAACTGAAAAATTATTTTCTTATCCAAAAAGTATAGCAAATATCTAGTTGGAATATATGCTGTTTTATTTATTTGTATTTTGAGTTTGGAAAAATATACGCCATTAAAAATTAAATTTTACACGATTTCAGAGGTAATTTTCACATTTCTTTTAAAGTTAATGGTAATTATTAAAAAAATAAAATTTCCCAAATATGAAATTATAATGAAATATAAATTGAAAAATAAAGCATTGTTAAAAAGGCGTTTTTGTGTCGGATATTACAATTTGTGTTCCAACGTAAATCGGTCGTTTGAAAATTAAATATAAACCCATCAAAATGTTTTTTTTTTTTTAATAATTCATATTCTTTATTATATATTTCATTATATTTTCACTGTACAAACGACAAGATTATGTTTTTAGTATTATCATTAAAACACAAATAATTTCCAAACTTGATTTCTTTAATTGCTCATACTTTATAATTTGAAAAATAAATACATAAAGTAGCACAAATTCGTACTAGATTTTTGCTACACCCTTTGATTAAAAAAATAATTATTCAGTTTGGTTGGGTATTTACTTCCTCTTAACACATTGTAAATCTACGTTACATAAAAATGATTGTTTCTTTGTTTGTCTCGTACGCTTCCCTACACCATTCATCCGATTGTGATAAAAATTTCAAAGTTTATTCTTATTAGTGCGATGTGTGTTTAGAGAGTGGTTTGACTTATTAACGTATTATCTCTGCATTAGACTGAGATACGGAGTAGAATTAAAGTTCACATAATCTAGTTTTTTAACAGTAACAATGTAGATTTCATGATGGTAGAAAAAGTAGGGAATTCCCGAGGTAGACATGAATCAAATGTTTTTTTGTGGAAAAATGATACGTAAGTGATAGTTATTTCGCAACAGGTTGTTACCAAATCATTACACATCATCCTATTTTTTCGCTCTCTCCAAAACATGTGGCAGATAAATCAGATTTTCTACCTACCCAGCAAAGATAGGTACCGCGCAACAGTTAAGTACTGTTGTAATTGTGTTACATTGTCCATTTCACATATCAATAGCTCAATGAACCTATTTACAAATATAAAATGTTCCTTTAACAATGCTCTCACCGGACAGGCCGGATGATTTAAATATCAGCGTGTACCAATCAGTATGGCCCCACTATCGTAATGTGGGATCGCCGGGCAATAAACAAAGAACGTATTCCTTGTACGTCTGATTAGGCGGCTCCTAATATATCCGACTGCCGAATAATATATGCCTAATAATTGGTGCCATTATAACATGTGAAAGTTGTTATATCAGGTAAGTGTTAGACAGGACCATCGGCAAATTGTTAAATTATTCATCAATTTGTAAGCTAATATAAAAAGTGCCCCCGCATTCAGAATTTCTTTAACACTTTAAGTTTTTTAGTTCCTAAAATAATATATGCCGAAAATGATTAAAAGCACATTTTGTTCTGTTATTTAATGTGTTATAGGTATGAAAAAATACACAGTGTATTTAGAAATGCAACACAAGCATTTGTCGAAAGATTTTTTTTCTCTTTTTCAAACGAATTTTTTTTCGCTTAATTATTATCTTTTTTTTTAATATTAACGCGCTCCCTCTAACATTCGTATTTGCATATTTTCCTTTCAAATTATCTCTAAATGTTTACTACGGAGCCTTAAGCAATAGAGAGAAAGCTTTAGCACTTTATTGGTGTGCTATGTAAATAAAAACACGCGCATATTTGATATGATTTTCACGGCCAAGAGTATTATCGTGATTTATTTTTGCGGTATTGTGTCCTGTATCACTTCCTCCTTCTTTAACTAACGTTTCGAACAGCGTTACAGTGTCCACCATCAGGAAAAATGTACACTATTAATTGTTATCAATATTTGGCACAATTATTATTGTTTAAATTAATATTTTGAATAACCCCAAAGTTCAGAAGATTCGATTCGATTCCATTGTACCACCCCAGCCAAAAGTACTCCTGTTCCGGTGCGACCGGTACACTAAGGGGCACTGATTTGTTAGTAATTGTAACAGGTGCTCTGAGGATCGGAAGGAAGTTGGAGTTTAATCGACTGGTATACATGACAACTATATTGTTACTCTAAGATGGCAACCTAATAGACCAATATTTGAATTCAGAATGGGCAGGAATAAAGGAACTGATTGGGCTTTGTTTTTTATTCGTTATGGATTCCTTATTCCTGCCACTTCTTACATCTCCTTACTTCTTTTTGGTTCTTCCTTGTTCTTCGTCTCTTCTGGTATCTTATTGTTTCTTCTTTTTTCTTCTTGTCTCTTCTTGGCTCTTTTTGTCTCATCTTGTCTCGAATTGAAAATAAAATGCGTATAAATTTATATAACTTAATAATTATCTTTCGTAGGTGCTTACTCAATCAAACTATCATGACAATATGCGTGACAAACAAAAAATACTTTTTTTAAGGATTTACAATAAATACATTTTTAAAGTTAAAGAGAAGGGTTCATATTTCACTAGTTATCTAATAGGTACATATCGTTTATATTTCAATGCTTTCCAGACATTATTTTTAATTTGCCTGATCTGGATCTGTTTTCCTTTAATATCAATCGGTCAGATGTGACAAAAATCGTCTCACACAAGATTAACGCATTATATCACGAATGGACGTTATAAATAAAACGAATAAGCTGTCATAAGTTACATACATTTTATAACAGGTTCGATGTTAATGTGTATTTTAACGGGTTTAAATTTAAAACGGGCGGGTGACGCGTTGTGGCATAATTGTTATGAAAGGAACCAAATTGCTAATACTAATAAGTCACCTAGAAAAAGCCGTATCTCACAGTATGATTTCTACTTGTTTGGAAATAAATGTTCAGAATTAATTAAATTAAATTATAAGATTTCTAAAAAGTCTCATACGACAGATTTCACAGATTTTGATAAACTACAACGGCCTAAAACAAAATATTTGAAGTATTTGTATAGCGCCGTTTTTGTGCAAAATCACCCCAAGGGCGCTGTAAGTAAGTAAGTAAACTAAGTAAACTTATACCAGATGAAAAAAAGAATCGTCTCGAAGACAGTTACTCTTGTAAGTTTAGGAAATATTACTTCATCAGACCTTACACCTTATTTGTAAATACATCAATTTTAATTTCGATTTGTTTGCGTGAATGAATGAATGCAAATCTTGGAAGCGGAAATTTACTCACTTCTGAAAGCTGAAACTCAACAGATAGACTTGTTTTCGATGACAATGCAATCACGCATACACAGGCGGATTATTCGCATTTCTCTAAAATTGAATGACATTACAGCGATTGATAAACGAAATAAATAATTGTTCTACTCAACTGGGATTTGGCGCAGTTGTTAGCGCGGTTGACTCCAGCATCCGAGGAGGAAGGTTAAATACTCAGGAAAACCATTTGTTTTAATTTTTTAAGTTGTAAAAGACGTTTTAAAAGTTCACAGCAGTTTAAGAAGGTTCAATCATCCGTCAAACCAAAAAAAATATCTTTGAAATTGGCTACAAGCCGGCCCAAGATATGACGCAACTGAGACTAAAATTGAAAATAGATTTTAATAGTACAAAAACTTTGTATTTTATCGTTTGATTTTTTCACAGTTTTTCGTCATTACGCTGACCCTCATTCAGCTAAGGCAAAAGTGATAATCGCCGATATCCTCTGAACGCCCGATAAAAGTGTCCAGTCGATTACGTACCTTTTATTGATTAATATTTACATTCCAAGAATTTCATAAAATTCCTAGATTGATGTAATAATATGATTCGGGCTACCTAGAATCGGAATGCCTACCAAGTCGAGTCTACCTACACAAGAGTAAATAGGGAAAGAACCAAAACACTTGCTCGGAACAAAGGAACACTAAACTACCTGTAATGCCTCACAATATCGAAGAGGCGTTCATTACCGACAGAAAAACGGTCATAAAACCCAAATATCTCGACTATCAGAACGAGTTTTGGTCATCCAAGGCTGTATTTGAAAACGGATGAAAACAAATTCTTGGTACTATACATTTTATTAGGAACAACATCGGATGCTGCGGTCCGGTCGGTCCAGAAGCGATTAATCCTTTTAGTACCTAGTTAGGTACCTGATATGTTTAAAGTCAATGTAGCATGTATCTCGGCAGTGTTAAGGTGAAGTTGAATTAAAAACTAAAGAACTGCTTTTAGTGGTCGTTTTTACAAAATCCGCTGGTCAGAACGAAGATAATGGCTAAAGATTTAAGATAAATTATTCTTGTTTTGAAATTAATCTTTAACCGCCAATTTGGTTCATGGGGGGGGTGACCTCTGTAATATACACCTGCATACATTTACGTATATGTACCTTACCATAGTCAAATATTTTGTGCAATAATGATTCGTGAAGATACTATTAGTGTGCCTAAGTATCTCCTAAAAAAGCTCAGATGGCTCGCGAAATCAAGTGAATTATACAAAGTTTTATATTTACAATTTACAAATATCAGATCTTCTTTGTCTCTAAATCTGAATCATTTTTGATATTATTTCATAACCAGATCTTCAATATCAGTAATAATTGTTTTGTCCATCAAGCCGCTATCCGCATGGGTGGGCAGAGGGTACCGACCGCCCAATAACTCGGTCTTGGCATACACTCCTTGCACATTCATTTATCGTCTCATACATACTCTTGACATGGCCCGACTCAAGTATCTGATTCACTTGATCCTGCCATGTCTTCCTGGGGCGTCCCCGACATCTGCTACCATTCACATTTGCGCGGTCATATATTCTCCTTACACTCCTTTCTTCGTTCACTCGCTCTACATGCCCAAACCATCTAAATGACCCTTTTTTAATCTTACTCATTACGTTTACATCAGCCTTACATTTTTTTCCGATCTTTACATTTCTCACACGATCATACATTGTTTTAACACACATTCGCCTCAGGGATCTCATTTGTACAGTATGCAGTCTAATTTTATCCTTCCTCTGTCAGTTCGATGCCTCACTGCCGTACATAAGGGTAGGTATCAAAGCTCCATTGTGGACTGCTAGCTTTGCTTCTTGCGACAATTCACTTTGACATGCAAATTGAGTTGCAAAATCTGATGTAAATAAATAAAATGTTTTCGGTTTATAATTAACACATTTCAAATCTAATTTGTCTTTAAAATTGGATCATTCTAGACATTCATTCATAGCTAGCGACGATCATCAACTGGTAAGTAATAATTGTTTTTTTTTCTTACACCTTGTGGGTAGGTATTGTATCACAATAGTTTATTAGTTTGTAAACAACATTTGGGGTGTTTAATGTATCTGACGAGTTGCGAATATTTGTCAATTATTATTAATACAAAGGACAGTTACGAGATTTAAGGGCAAAGATATATTAGATTAAGTCGCTACCTTAAAATATTAATGTGGGCATCTTTTTATCGCGTAAATTATAAAGCAAGTAAAACTGGCCAGTTTGATTAGGAAGGACTGAAGGCAGTTGTCGCTAGTAATGAAATGTCCAAAGAAGCGCAGCTATAAGTCCACATTAGAGTGCTGGTAACTACCCTGATAATTGGCATTGAGGCATGGAACTGGCAGAGAAAGGAAGAAAGTAGACCGAATACTGTAGAAATGAGATCCCTGAGGCGAATGTGTGTTAAAACCATGTATGATCGTAAAAGAAATGTGGAGATCCACAAAGAATACAAGGCTGATGTAAGCGTAATGAGAAGATTAAGAAAGGGAAGTGAAGTAGAGCGAATGAATGAAGAAAGATATGACACGATCATGCCAAGAGTATGTATGAATTTGAATGAAGCAAGATGGGTTTGCCAAGACCGAATTGCTTGGTAGTCCCCTCCTCTCTGCCTACTCCTGTGGGAAACGACGTAGTTAGTTAGTTACCTAACTGTGAAGTGCACATAATAGTATTTAAAAGTGACCTCACAAATCTCCTAATAAATCTCGGGTTGACTATACTCGGCAGACTAACAAACTGTGCACAATAAACTACATTTGTTTTAACCATATTTCAAATCAACTATTTATTATCAATAGGACTCATTAGAATATGGAAGTATATATTATAAATAATAATATATCTGATAGAAATATGGTTTATCTTACATAGCTACCCGGTCTACCCTTATAAAAAGTATTAAGTATATCAAACTTTTATGAAATATAATTATGTTTCCTACGATAGGTTACAAACAATCTAATATCCGAATGTGATAAAGTTGTACTGATTTTAAAACTACCGAGGTACGTATATTTTAGCCAAATAGTTTATAAGTATGGTATAAATGTAAATTATCTACCACATAAACATATTTATCATATAATTTTGTGTCGTACTTTAATTATTTGTTTTTTATCGTAAAAAAACATCACGACAACCGAAAAATATATCTCATCCGCCCACACTAAGTACTGCGTAGGTATGATGTATAAAAAATGTACTGAGTACAAATAACATGGAAAGAGTGCCACTATGGGACACAAATGCCACTCACACAAATAACACACGGTAGATAAGTAATTGAAATTACTCGGGTAAGTACCAGGCTCGCAGGTAGATGCAGAAGGTGACTGGAGGTAGTTAGTTGATCAGTGGTATGACAGTGCTAATGCGAGCGGCCGCCTAATGGGTGATTTATCTCGCTATACCCACCTCTCCAACTAAAGGCGCATTGTTACGCCGCACCGGTACAGTGGCGCCGAGTTGCTTATTGTAAAGTATCTACCTGTTGGTGAGCTTTTTGCTTTTATTGTTTTGATCTGTTGAGTATTTCATTTTGGAAATTAGTAGAATTATTTTGGAACTATGATGGTTTTGTTTATCTTCTTAGTTATGCTGTTTTTTGTTATTTGTGGTTAAAGCCAATTTGACAAACTTTCCGTTTTCAGAACTGTACAACTTGCATTCTGCTATTGTAACAAATCTCCAGTTGAACTAGATTGAAGAAGATATGTCTGAAACAATGTATTACAGGTATATAAATATATTTTAATGTATATTTATGAAAATTGTAGTATATCTGCATAATATAACAATTCTCACCTTTTTTGATAGTTGAGAGAAACCATTTATTTGGAACAGCAGTGGTCCTAATATTGATCCCGGGGAACTCCGTAGTTCATAGGAAATAGGTGATAGCTATTTTGATTATGCGAACGAATTGGTTAAAAAAAAGGTCAGTTAATTAACTTATATCTACATGACACTACGGCTAGATGGTTGTAAGGGCACAAAAAAAGGCTTATTACTTTTGTCTCCATAAGATAATAACATAAAGCTGATAGCGAAGGCATCCTCCCCCTATCCTGCTTGGTGAACAATTGATATATCTATAGATCAACAATCGCTGAATCTGTATATCTAAAATTTATTATATTTTTTTATATGTAGAATTTATAAATAATAAAACACCATCACATTAAAACGGCCTGTTTGGTTGACACAATTCAATCTGTTGATTCTGACGTCACGGGTCACGGAACCATTTCACAATGTCCACATTTCGTTCTGCTTTACATAGAGATTGAATCAGTGTAACTAAGGTTTTGTTTGTAATTAAAAATTTCATTTTTGCTTCACAGTGTTGACGAAATCGAAACACTATTTAGGGCTTCAATAATTAAAATTCGTACAGAAAATGAAGGACATCGGTTACATTCGAGGACAGTCAAACAATCTTCCCATAGTTGTTAATTAGTTGAGTGGAATCATAACACAATAATATTTATACGGAAATCTGCTTGTATAATTATGTACTTGATATTATCATATTGTTGATTTAAAAAATTATAGCTTAAAAACAGATATCACAATGAAAAAAATCTAAGAAAATATCACATAATTTAAAAAGAAAATATGCTGGTTGACTTACCAAAGGTAATAAAACATTTAATACATCATGGGTTAAATTTAAAGCATAAATTTATTTGATCACCTAAACGATCACTTTTTTACTTGCGTAAAAACGATTTTTTTGCAGGTTTTAGATCAATGATAAATTGTTTATCAAGTGCGGTAACGGGTATATTTTTACAGTTACAGTAGTGACGAGATTCTGACATTTTACCTGGTGTTTTTCAATATTAAAAGCGTTAAACTTAAGAATACAAATCTTCTCGACTCTCGACGCCGACATACAAAATACAGTGCCTGTTGAATTAAAATGTAGGTTCTTTGTGACCGGTGACGTCACACAGACACCATAGATTATGATTACGGGAGACCCAAAAAATAAAATCTTTTGAAAATTATTTTATCTATTGAAACTAACTATAACAACAAAAATAAATTTGTAATTAAAGTTATAATGTCATTATTTACAGGTTCATAAATACAAAATGCATCACGCTTTATTTAGGTACATCATCATAAAAAGTTTTAATAAAATTATGCGCATATCAACTTGGCATCGATTTGCATGACATACAAAATTTTTAATATATAAAAAAATGAGAATTCTATTAGTGTTAGAGCGAATACAAATCGATTAAAATGAGTGGATTTTGTTGAACTTGTTCTTAAATTTATGTATTACTTTATTAACGACCTTTTTATAGTGAAAATTATATATTAATACAGTACACACTTGATAATTTATTCAATACACCTCGCTCTTATAATAAGAGCAAGGTGTATTAAATAAAATATTAAAATATCTATTTAATTTAATTTCATTTTTACCGTCATCCCAAATTAGTTGCCCACGCCAATGGCGCATTCCGAAGTGGTATCTTTATGCGAAATCATAGAACACAAAACGGAATTGTCTATTGGAATATTCGTAAAACTCATTTATGCGATGGGCCGATACATACAAATATACATTATACTTAACTGCTAGCTGTAAAAGTAATATTTTTAATTAACGTAAATGACAGAACATACAAAAGACAGCGTACGTCGATTTACACTCAAATAACATTCTGGAACACCTAGCGTGTTTATTAATTGTGTAAAGGCTTCAAGTGAAATCTATAATCAATTTACATAATATTGAAAAAATGTTTTAATAGAACTTTGTTCAATGAATTTCGTTTTGACGTGGTCGGTGTCGATAGCCCGGTGGGTAGGGTGCTTGGTAAGAAGTCCGACTGTTCTGGCTTGATGCTCACAGCAGGTACCGACTTACTACCCTTTAAGTAGAAAGTTGTGTATATTCGCTTTGTAAATGCAGACATTGATCTGAACTAAACTATTTGCACGTAAACACCTGAAAATTGTTATTTAATTTTTTTAAGTTAATATTTGTTTTTTTTTAGATATAGCTAATAGAATACACCAAATATTCCGTGTATTACTTAGCAGATGCGTAAATAAACTCATAGTACAAGCACTACGCCGAAAAAATCGTTCCTGCCAATAATGTATTTTGAAGTCATGGCTCTTTCTAAGAAGAACGTTCACAAATAATTGCGATAATAAGAGGTCAG
Source organism: Hesperophylax magnus (assembly GCA_026573805.1). Classification (NCBI taxonomy): domain Eukaryota; kingdom Metazoa; phylum Arthropoda; class Insecta; order Trichoptera; family Limnephilidae; genus Hesperophylax; species Hesperophylax magnus. The sequence continues at coordinate 14,212,947 of JAIUSX010000121.1, forward strand.
TACGGAATTGAGGATCGTTTCTGAAAATAATGTATATTCTTTAAAAATCTCACATATTTATTTTCGATGACGATGGGGTGTGCAAAAATCCTTCCGGGAAAATCTAAATAGAAATATATGAGAAATATTTTAAGCTATTAACAAAATACGCTCTGCCTTAGAAGTAAGCCATGCAAGCACGTTTTTTTAAATTTATCTCATTTACAATTATCAGCATTTTAAATACCGTCTCTAAAGACAATGAACCTGAGTTATCATAAAAAAATCCACAGGCATCCACGACCGATATCATTTCTTTATGATGCATTATGGAGAAAAAAAACTTGATTTCAAATGGCAATTTATATTCGACGTTCCAACTTATTTACTGGCAAATATATCTTGATTTACTGCCGTGTGTAAATGCAATATCACACATACGTGTAATGTGCCACTTAATAATGTTATTTTTATGATAATATTTTTCTAAGAGCAAAGCTATAATTTATTTAATATTTTTACTTATGCTGTATTAGAGTTTGTATGGCGATAATTATTATTATTGTGGGATTAAAAGCGATTCTATATCATTAAAAAAAAAACAGTTTGTAAAAAAATTATTAAATTATGGGAATATCGTAAAACAACGAACATCGTTAATTGAGTATTTTCTATGTGAATATCATAAAACAACGAACATGGATTATGGAGTATTTTCAGTGGGAATATCATAAAACAACTAACATCGACTATGGAAATTTTTCTATGGGAATATCATAAAATAACGAACATGGTTAATGGAGTATTTTCAGTGGGAATATCATAAAATAACGAACATCGTTAATGGATTATTTTCTATGGGAATATCATAAAACAACGAACATCGTTAATTGTGTATTTTATATGGGAATATCATAAAACAACGAACATTGTTAATGGAATATTTTCACATGTTACGAATACCGTTAAAAATGTGTGGAAGATTGAAAGTTTATTTTTATGATTGTGATCAATGTATACTAAAAATGTGTAATTGTAATATTATCATTCATATTTTTTTTATTTTAAAAACTATCTAAAACCACATATTTGGAAACAGTTCCAACTGGCTACAATGTCATTAAGACATAGAGAACGTCTGGTAAGACGGCTGTCATCAACGTCGCCCGGCGTGACGTCACCGCCGCCGAATTCGTGAATAAAAATTAACACGTCGTTTTGGCAGCAAATCGAAAATCGTCATAGAAAATTTAATCCTTAACACAAAAATAAAATTAAAATAAGCAATTTTTTTCTTAAATAAAAAAAATTACGTATTATTGTGATTTATTTTTACTTGTAATATGCAAGTTTTCAAATTTGATCCTGAAACACCACTACAGTTTAAATTGGCATTCCCACATTGGAAATATTATATGACTAAAGAAGTGAGGGATGGAAAATATCAAAAAAGAAGAATGTTTTTAACTGAAAATATTGTAGCCATAAATATTTTCTGCAAACGTTTCTATTCTGAATCTGGACAAGAAAAGGGGACAAGGTTAAATAAAGGCGTATATATTTCAATTTATTAGTTACGTCAGAAAAATATTTTTCAAAATATTTCATTATTCCCCTGTTGGATTTTGAACCCGCGATTTCTTGGTCCAGAATCATGGAGCTTATAAGTCTGCCATCAGGCTCTATGTGCTTCCAATAGTTAACAAAAGTTAAAAATTCCATACAAAAGCTCATTTGTTGGATAGTGCCCACTCCACAGTGCACCTACTTGTACGAATGAAAGGTTCCATGATAACTCAACACAGTGACAATTCAACACACTTTTAAAAATTGATATAAAGTCATTAGAAACTATGAAAAAAAAAATTTTTTAACCTAACCTACTTAACCCAGTTAATAAAGTTTTTGTTTAATCACTTTCGATGAATTTATATAACTTTTTAAGGATGTGATGATTTATCCGGTCACCGAATGAAATGCTTATACAAATATAAGTACTAATGTTTTGAAATATCGTTTGAGTTAGCGTAATAATATTCAATAGAATCTTTTAATTTAGCTTTTAGTGCCTTCAATTCACCGGAAGCATTGAATGAGCCATTGTTGTGACACTTTTTCTAAATGCGAGATTGTGTAGGATACATTTTTTTGGTAAATGGTACATGAATACATTTCCGCCATTCGATAAACAGAGCACCCACTCTTGTTGAAATTACAGATGACATTTTTCTAACATTACCAAACTGGTGGCGATTTCTATTTTTGTTTTAAATATTTTTTGTGTCTTGATGTGTATATGGCTAATAGGTAACTACTCTAACCACTTATACTTTGCGAGGACAAAATTCAGCTCATCGTAAACGCAACATAAATCAATAAACCAGTTTTTTTAACACTTTATCCTATATTTTATTGATTCAATTTCAGTGTTTAGATGACAGAACACCATAGAGACATAAACTGGCGTAGGTACCGACATAAAAAAGCATATATTACTACATCCAAAATACCGCATTGCGTTCAAGACCAATATTTTGCCAAATTTTTACTGCCCATAATAAAAATTTAAATAAATCTGATTACATTTTATGTCTCCCGTCATTAAAATCAAGCAACAGTTTTCTATTAACGGTTTGCGAGAGATTATGGTCGGTACTAACAACTAACACATATTCTACGATACGTGATAAATCTCAACATTGTTCCGCGCTTAGCCCTAGAAGTAAGAAGCTATGAAGCCAAGAATGTGATATGGACTTATCCTGTTTCCAAATGTGAGAAGCGTGTATGGACGTACTCGTAATATAATACTTTAAAGTTTATTGCGCGGGGAGCATTGCCGTCTAATTGAAACCAGTTTTATTTCATGAATTCAACTTATTAATTCTGTGTCTACTGCTCCGATGATGCAACTTCTCTTAAGCATTCGAATAAATCTAAGGTATCTCCGCTTTAATCTCGTTGTAAATGTCGTGCCCACCAAAAGTGTATTTGTCGAATAAAAATGTTCAACATTTACGTTCATAACGAGGCATTACTAGAAATGGAGAGAGCGAACTATCGCCGGCCGTTAAATGTACTTGTAACTTGACTTGTGTTGTAACTTATCGGAGTACTTTATTGTTAAACATTAAAAATGCATTCAATGTTATGTGAGTAATTTCGGGACCGACTCATGCTGCGGTGACAAGATCACTGATCATTCTAGAATTATATTCATATCGTAGAAAGCAGGCTCTATGGATAGGTACCATCATTACATCAGTTTATGGTGGAATTATTTTTTTATCGGACATTACACAAGTAATCCCACTACTCGGACTCAGTAGAACTGAGACAACCCCGTTTGGGAAAAATCGTAATGTTGATGGAAATGTAAGAGGTGACGGTGGAATTTTAATTCATATCTCTTGATGGAAAAGTGATTATTTTATATAATTTTGGCACACATCGCTTTGTTTTTAACGTTCGAAGGTCACACGATTACCTATTCAAGACTAAACTGTTCTGAAACATCCATTGGAAATCGGAAGTAGAAAATCACAATCAGATAAACACCCAGATAAAATGACAGATACAACCCAAGGAAAACTACTTTGGAGAGAAATGTAATATTTTTCCTGAAAACTCTTTCAATAATCGGTTTTTAAACATTGGAAGATAACTGGAATTCAGTATTCAATATAATATATTGTTATTTAATACTAGATTTGCAATCACACGAGCAAACTTTCTTCGGGGACGTGTCTCATATATAAATACCTAAAACCAGCTCAATAATTCTCAATTGGTGTTATTTATGTCAGTATAATAAATGCTACCATCTTAATGTATCCTTTAGCAATTTCTGTATAACTGATACCATTTATTCTGCATTAAAAATCGATTATTTCGCAGTTCGTCTTCCCGCTATTATTTGACAAATAATATCTAATCTGGGCGAGATTCCCAACATCGAATGCAAATAATACTCTTACAAATCTACACGTAAGCTTATAACTTTCAGGTGATCTTGAAATCTTATCATTAATCTTGAGGCTCTGGTCAAGTTAAATAAATTATTGATTGAAACATTTACACCCCCCTACACAGTATCCCCAAAGATGAAATAGGCTATTATTTTTTTTCAGGTATGTAATAATGTGAGCTAATGTAAAAATATATATTTTTGTTGTTGACCAAACGAAAATAAGGAAACGTTTATTTTGGTGTTTCGTTTTTTTTCCTACCGGTAGACATTAGTTACCCCTTACACTTTCTAAGAAAGGAGAGAACGTACAGAAGGTGCGTTCTCCAAATATACGTATTTCATAGTGGTCTCTTTTCACCGTTTGTCTTCATTTGAGGACTTAAAAGATAAATATATTGATAGAATGTTTCTAGATGTAGCAAATTCGTTAAGGCGATGCCATACGTCGTGTGACATTTTGAATCAAGCCGCTAACAATAACACCCCTTATGTAGATGGCGATAAGGTTTAAATTCCAGTTCAACACCATCCGTCTTTTTTGATAAATACAAGAATCGCCAAAAAGTGATTTTTATTTTATTTTGCGGACGTTCAGGCACAAATATTTAATTGTTTTAAGATCATTTTATAAAGAACTTAATTTGCCACATTATACAATAAAACCTTAACCGAAAATGCGTTCGTAAGTAGGAGATTTTGAACTTTAAAGCAGTTTTTATAGGCCTGATACATTATTTTTTCTTGGCTTATTAAAAGACTTATCTAAAAAAATACTGGATCATCTCGAAGGCCGAGATGTGTTCTACTCGCAGTATTTAATTAAAGCATCTAAAACATTTCTAAGTGATCTAATTTTCACACCAAAAAACATGAATTTGCATTACTACGCATGGCATCGCCTTAAGCAACATTGTGGTGTAATTACTATGACAACACCTGCACCTGTGATGAATGACAAAACATTTTAAAGCACTTGCTTAATTGCAACGTAATGGCTGTAAATGAACTCGGGCGATAGTGCGAAGATTGTAATGCACCTTGCAACTGTCAATCATAGACGACTACCATACTTGTGTTACTGTAAAGTGTAAATAGAAATTGATAAATTATAATAAATAATTATCTTTACAAAACACCTGAAAAACTAAGCCAATTATTTAAGTTGGCGCATTTCGACATTGACTTTGATTAACATTTATATTCACTTTGACCGTGTTATTATACAGTCCTCAGGAAGGTAGAGAACTTTCGAAACTAATTACTGTAAGCATTAATTATTCGCCTGAAATAGCCATACAAATTTTTAAAATCTTCCAAGAAAGAATAAATGCCGTTGACGGGAATTGAACCCGCAGCCTTCTGATTGCCGGTCAGCTGCTCTAACCATTAAACTTCATCGGCTTATTTCAAAACGTTCAAATAATTGAATATATACTAGTATTTTTCATTCAATAATTATTGCTTATTACATTTTTTTCACCTGAAAACAACCAAATTTATTTTTGTGCACTAACAAAGCCTTTCCTATGAGTTCCTGTCGTCGTTGGCATTTATTCTTTCTAGGGAGATTGTATCAATTTGTATGGGTATTTCAGGCGAATAATTATTGCTTTTAAGAATATGCTATCTTTTGTGCTATGCAGAAAAAACATTCTCTTATAAACATTACTTTATCTTTAAAAATAATAATTCTGAAACTAGTTTACTTTTTATGCTGACCGGATAAATCATCAAAATGATAATTCATCACATCTTTAAAAAGATATATAAAGTCATGGAAAGTGATGAAACAAAAACTTTATTAACTGGGTTAAGCAGGTTAGGTTAGGTTAGGTTTAAATCTTTATATCACTTTTTAAAGGTGTGTTGAATTGTCACTGTGTTGAGTTACCATGGAACCACTTTTTATATATGTAAATAAAGTGGTTGAATATAAAGTACTTTATTTAAGTATGTTTCATTTAATTATTGATGATTTATATTCACGATTAAGAGTCACGTGTTATTAACGATTACAATAAAATATTTCAAGTAATTCGCATTAAATAATTATTATTTAAAGTATTCTAGTAAGTTCGATTAATTACTAAATGTTTATTTAAGCATCTTCCCGAACGTCAATGTCCCCATGAATGTACGCACTTAATTTACGGCATAAGCCCCGGATTAATAATGCGAAATACATAATAAAATAATCATCGGTAAATTAAATTAAAGAAACGAGAAAATGAACGAATCACAATAATAATTCGTGGTGGAGTATGCAAAGGAGGCATTATCGTTTATACAGCTTATTTCAAACGTAATATGAACTTTTAAACTTCACACGGTAACGCTAATATTATGCAAATTGGGGGTATGGAAGTGAATTTCATATCAAGCGGATTTTTGACATAACCGCATAGGATAGGTAGTTATTTGATTTGGGGAGATTGTCAATGAGGAAAAGAGATGGCCAGTGCATAATTATTATCTGATCATCCTTTCTCATTTGAAATGCGCAGCGTTTATAAAACAAGTCTTTTTTTATTTTTGTGTTAAGTTTTTGGAACTTCTCATTTCATTAGAAAAATCTATTTAAACGTGATATTTTCCTAATTCCGTACCTAAGATATTTATTTAATTATCTAAAGTCCCTTACGACAAGCTCATTTTTGTTAAATCATTCAACCTGTATAATTCTATGCTTTTAATTAAAAATAATATTAATTTGTATGATACCTTTTCCTTGAAAAAAATATTGCAATCTTTACTTATTTTGTCCAGTAATTTGAACTATTAAAAACTTAATACTGTTTAGAGAATCGAATCCAGAATCTCTCCAAGACAATATTTCACTACGGAGATTAAACAAAATTTGATGGAACAGAAAAGGAAGAGATCACGACTTTAGTGATTAAATACATGCATTGAGAGAGAAATAAATAATAAAAAATACCATCAAAAACATACACTACATAAGGTGTTACCTATAGAACTGTGAACAAAATCAATAAACTGAGGAGTTGACATAAATCTTCTTTCTTTCAGCAATTTCTTAACAACAGTCTGGCTATATGGCATTTGAAAAATCTAGTTTTAATGAGGAGCAAACATCTCTTATTGATCTGAAATGTCAAGTTAGTCGTCCTAATGCCGTCTACGAAACGCCCACTGAAAAACTAGGCTCAAACTGAATCCGCCGCGAATACTAACTCTTTTAATTGCCTTGCTTGACAAGTAGCCATCTTGCGATAAAAAAATATCACATGAAATATGTACGCGGGAAAGATTTGAACTGAAAATAATGCCTATGGCCGATGACCGATTAATATTCAGAGCCGTGTTGTGTGGTATGAACACTGACGTGCGAATTGCGAATATCACAGTAAGCGGGTCCGGACTTGGATGATGCGGAAAGTGAACCAAAATGATTATGTTTTAGAGGGAGAAGATGAAAAACTTCACATATCATCAAATCATAATTTAACGCACGGTTCCAACTGCTTCCAACCATCTGGAGCCAGTGAGACTATGGCATCCCAAATTGGGGTATGTTGTGATGATGAAATTAGTGGAGAGGGGGAGGAGATGGGGAAGAGGAATATGGGAAAGTACCTGGCTATTTAGATATGGTAACCAAACACCGTTTGGTTACCAAAGCCGTTTCAAGCAACATTTCGATTGTGAATGGTGGTCTTTATCCTGGCGATGTTTTCCTCTATGGAACGCGCCGAAAATATATAATTTTTAATGAATTCCCTTCAGTACTTACAATACTTTTGTTCAGTTTTTTTTCTCAATATTTACTATGTATATCAATGCGCTAAATACATCTTATTTTTTATTTTCTATAAAAAATACTGTTTTAGAAACTAGATAAAATTATCATTCTGGTGTATACATCTAAAATAATTTTTATATAATAGAATATTAATATCAAAAGTAAAAAATGTTGTCAAAAACACTAACAACATTATTACTTAATGTTTTACTCGAATCGTAGAAAAATTGATAGAACCCAAAAAAATTCAAAAATAAATTTGTTTTAATTGGGGAATTTTTTTCACACTCATATAATAAAAAAATAAGAACTAATGTTTAAATTTAACCCGATTGTTACGATAACGGTGCGAAATATGAATTATTTATTTTGGTTATTCTTAGGATTTTATTAATGGAAATTTTATTAATATAAAGATTTGAAGCAAACTGGAAAGAATTATTATTTATCTTTCTAACATCAAAAAAATTACGTATTTTTGCAACATAGAAAAAAAATATTTGTATTAAATATTGACGCACAGTAATATATGACCCTCAAACGCCGATTTGTGAAACAATACAAAATTTCACTAACAAAATAAAATTTACTCACGAGCACCAGTATTTAAACCCGTAACCTCCGGATTCATAGTCGAAAGCCTTTCCGCTCATCTATGAGAGATCGGAATTCATATATATTATCACCTTTGGTCGGCTGAAGGGTTTTTCTAATTCTTCCCTTAGCTATTTTCCTTGCTCTGCTTATTGCTGGGTAAACATAGGCCTACTTATAAGCGACTTGTCATAGACAATGTTTTTTGTTGTATTTATAAAAAAAATATCATCTGAACCCGTTGCTGTCTAGCAGTTTTAAGTAAAGGACAGTTCACAAAAAGGAATTATTACTTAAAATTATTAATTATATATAGTTAATACATTTAAGTTTTCGCTAATCCGGCCCTGCCGCTAAGCGGGGTATTAAAAACGGATAATTCATAGACAACTCGTATCCTTGTTCACTTTAAAATAAGTGAACATGGACATAAATAGTTTATGGTAAAAAATATCTGGTGTTGGCTAAAATTTATATAAATTACTGTTTTAGTAATGAAGTAGGCACATTAAATAATTCAAGTTTTGTAATTCATTTATTGGAACGGAATAATTATACTATTATTCTATTAATCTTTTATAAGGGGGATTATTGCCGGTGATGGTGAACAACACATATGTATATAAAGCACAAATATGATATGGTTTTTAACATGTATAGTTTTAATTGTAAGGTGCAAAGTGCAAATAGTATTTAATAACCATTTCGAAATTAAGAGATATTTAAGGTTGTTGATTATCTCACCAAACATACCTAATAATTTTTTTAATATATGCACTTTTTTTGATAAAAGCATTTCACAGTGGCATATTTACACATGCATGTTTTAACCCTTTCTTAAAAAAACTTAAGTAAAACACAATTTCTTCACAAATATGTATGTACACGGAGAAAAATAAGTAAAGCTTATTTATTATGAATCTCTTAAAATATTTGGTAAACTGGTTAAAACCGGGATTGCAGGCCTCAACGAATGACTTAACAGGTTTCCTGATAAACTTGAAGGTATTACGAATATATTATCACGTTGTCGGAACACATATTCATCAAAATCCGACTATTATCAAGGCAAGTGCACGTGTATCAATTACTAATTACAGGTAATTTGAAGATATTCTTAATAATTTAGCAATACTCATTGTTCTCCATTTATTATGAAAGTCGTCGATCATGATCATTATCTACGCCGATCTAAATCATCTTTCATTTTGTATTCATATTTTATTGCCTCACTAGAAACCCATTCGGAGAGTTTAGATGCTATAATAAAAATAATTGGATAGATTTTACCGCGGTTTTTGCTGTACTAAACCAACTTGCGAGGCATCATATTTCAACTTTATAACTATATATATATATGTATTTAAATAAGTAAATTAGTAATTCATTTCTATTGTCAGAATGTATGCAAATGGTAAAATTTTGCTTCCGATTAAAATATGTACTTTAAAAAAATATCAAGGACATACGAATTCGGAATGGGAACTAATAACTAGGTAGTTTTTTTTTAATTAATTAACTTCTATCTTATATAGCTTTGGGTAGATTACACTGCATTCAAATGGTATAAGCTAAAAGTCACCTCCCATAATACTCCACCTATCGAGATACTGCAGCGCTACAGAAATGTTCCTGGATGGACTAGTGCAATCATTCAGAGCACTTCTCCACCGCATGGGAAGCTTATAGCGCTGACTACGCTATTCAAATAATAATATAATCCCTATCATGGCTGCCTGGATGGAGTCCCCTGATGGTCCTCTGGAGAAAGGAGACGGTGAAATATCCTACATTAATGACTATATTGCATTGTTACAATTTTTTTCACTTCTTTTCTATCTTTATTTTGTTTTGCTCTGAATTAAGGATTATTGCACTGCACTACCCCTGCATACCTTCTGTAATAAATTATATATATTTTTACATTGAGTAATAAAAAGAATCTTGTTATCAAGTATTATTTTACTAGTGTGGTGTCGGTGGGGTTGAGACTAGACTTTTCAATGCGGTGGGCGAGTAACCGTGTCATTATTATGATCTCGTAAACTTTTACCTACACGAAATTTAAAGGCCATTTTTGACATTTTTTTTGAGCAATAAAATTTCGTTAAGGTAAACCGGCACTTGTAAGCCTCAGACGTGTGTGATAAATTATTTTTTTACTTCACGATAATTATCTCTCTATTTTTTTTAACTATTGATTTTGTTTTATTTATATTGAGTTAGGATTGTCGCAAGGAGGAAAATCACTTGATTATTAAATATACAATAATACGATTTTAAAGTAGGCAGTGTTGACTTTCAAAAAAATTAAAAATTCACTTCTTCTGATAGATAGAGATATTATTATGGTAATGGTTGGCCAATTAAAATCTTAAATAGTGTTCGAAATCCAATATTTTGTTGGAATATCTTGGGTTATAATTTCTTTTATAATCAAAACAGCAATTAAATCGTGAATTACCATTCTGGTTTTTAATTATTCAATACAACCAGAAACCTAGAAAAAAATTTTTTTCACTTAATAAATATTTGGATATAAAATGGTAAAATCGCATCCACAAATTTTGCGTTTTTAAAAAGATATACAGCAACTTAAATTTAGATATCGCGTTGTCACGGGATTTTTGGTTAGTTGTTGAATTCCGCTACATGCAAAAGGCTCTTTGAAAAAAGAAAACTTGATGGGTTTAAGTCGCAAATGTAATACATAGGTTTTTAGGGTTTATTTTGGATTATTTCAATAATTTATGCGTATTTCCTAGCCTGAGAACTTAATTTTGATTGAGAAAAAATGTAACTTTAATGCATCTTTTACCATTTTCCACTACATAAATACGTAGTTATTTCTTGTATTAATTTAGTTGAAACCAAATGCTATTTATATGTTTTTTGCGTATCAAGCGTGCAGCGGAATTTGACAAGTTTATCCAATTATTAATACGTTTTTCTATAGTCCGGTGAAGAGACAATTATTAATTTAACACTCTAATTAAAAGTTGATGAAAAGGATGTACAAAAACAGGTAAAAATTGCATTAGACATAAGGTCAAACAAAATTTTTATAACGGATGTACTAAAGATTTGTTCGTACTAAATTTATGCGTCATAACATCCGGAATCCATACATATGGGCAAATGTAAAACCCACGCTATTTAATTAATTAACATAATCAGATAATTCGTGTGTATTGCTCAAAATTGCAGATCTTCTCTAAGAGATTCGTTACGTACAAGGATTAACACATATTCAAGAAATGATTATTTTTATCATTTTGTTTTCGGGTGAAAAAGTAAATTGAAATCAAGTGGTACTTATATAATCTATTCTAATTCAGAAACAAAATTGCTGTAACAAAATTCAGAAATAAAACAACACTGCTTTCTTGTTTCACAGAATTTGAACAATTCTTCATATATCAAAGTTAGTTTTTAAGGTCTGTGAAAGTCCTATTCGAGTTCTGTCAAAACAACTGGCCCATAATGATATAACAACAGAACTTGAATACGACTTTCACAGAACTTGAAAATTATCTTCAAAATTTATTAATTCTTCAAATTCTGAGAAACAACCCGTACTAAACGAATTTTATTGCGTTGTCACTGTAGGAACTGAGAAATTCAGATTGGTACTATCAGCAGAAGTGATCACCAGTGCACCGGTGCACGCGCCTGAAACTCGACGGACACGAGCGGAACACCAGTACACTGTTTCTTAGACACGTTGTCGTGTAAGTCGGCTACGCTGTCCAATCGGGTGGCGACACACTTCCCCAGTCTTTACGCAGTAGAGATAGGGGCACTCTTGTGAAGTGTTACATAAAAAAGATGTTTTAGTTTTACTTGAGTATTCAGTATTAATTATTTTACTATAAACCTATATATATGTGTGATAGATCATTTCATTTGCTCAGAATTTTGAATTGAAACAATTTATCATCATATAAACTTTTTTTGTACATATCCTCAATTCGGATTTGACATTTTTGACTGATACTTTTAAAAAAAAAAATTATAATAGGTATATATTATTTATATAAAATGTAAAATTTTATAGCTTTAAAAGTATCAGTCAATTATTCTAAAACTACTATAATAATATTCTATTACCTGCGTACTAATATTTGGACTTCACAACATTGAGACCTAACATTCGAAAAGCTGCAAGACTTTTAGCTTCCTTTAGTTCATTGTACATTTTAAAACCTTTATAATAAATATTGTTTTATGTTGCCGATAAATTTGTCTTCGGAAGCCTAAAATCGTTGCAGCTTCTCGTAGGATTGCCATGGACTGTACTATTAGTACTGCACTTTTCAACATGTAATAATAATAATAACACAGCATTTATAAAGCTCAGTTTAGTGTTATTTGTTTTCAAGTGCGTAATCTGGTAACATTTTATTTTTAATTTAAATAATATATAAAAACTAGGGTGCTATCGTCTAAACGTTGCCACACACTTAGAAGATTGAGTTGGCGTTGCTTTGTTTTTATCCTATTATATATGCTACATCATAATATAGGCTTCATGCCTCTTTTCTGAATTATTTCCATTATTTTAAGTTGTGTTTTATTGCTCAAAAAAATGACGCTTTCGGATATGGGTACCGCCGCCCGGGAACCATTTATTGGATAACCAACACCTCTGCAATATGTCACCTCAAGTGGTTCGCTAAGTTTGGTAATTTAGCAGGGGTGCCCGGGTTCATGGGGTGAGGTTTATCTTGGTGGCGGATGCGTCTGCCCACCTACTGTGTGGCAGGTCGGATCGGAAGACACTGGTTTAGGGAGATCCTATGACCTCTCCAACAGGACTCTATAAACCCATCGCCCTGCACCGCAGTGGGAGAAATGGATTCATACGTCCACCACTCCAGGACACACTTAATCCTGGATTCGGACCCACCAGTCATACCTGATTCCTTCCCAGAACTTCCGATCCTTTATTTCCTTAAAAAGGCTCTCCAGACAGTACCCCCAAAGATGACACAGGCCACGAGGGAAATTATTTTCTTAATGTCCTTCTATGTGGAGCTAATGTAAAAAATCTACATGTATGGTAAACAAATTAAATCGTTGCAATCAAAACAATCTAATTAACGCGATATGAATAAACTAATCATCTCATTAATTAGGCGGCAGAGCGACTAGTGATGGCTCAGTCAAAAAGTCTAGCGGAATAATACATTACATTAATAAAAATGTGAAAGTATCCCAAATCTAAAGCGCCGTATTGTTCGACATTTAAGTGCTATCGATTTCCTCAAAGCAACGCTCGCGAAAATGGCATAATTTACATTTTTTTGACAGCAATGGCCATAGGTTTTCTTGGGTAATAACGAATGAGAACAGTGGGCTGTGGTTGCTTAATTTAAACGCAAATGAGGACACTGATAATTAACATAATAAGTACATATGTAGAAAGACTCGTGGAGTGATAAAAATTAGAATCTAAAGTGCATCGGATTACGAACTATTAAAAGTTCGCATTCAAATCAACAACGTGCAAAGAGATTCGTTTCATGGTATCAAAGCTAAGATAGAAACGCTGGAATTATTATCTAGAGGTGATCTTAAATAGTATATTGGAAAGAAAATTCGAATTTTTCGAAGAAAATTTTCTCTGAAAGCGTATTACTTTGTGATGGCATTATTTGTTTTATTGAAACATGAATAACTTTGTTTACAGAGTTATTTGTGTTTTAATTTAAAAAAAAGAGAAAATTCTGGTGACTGGTCAAAGAAATGGTTGTTATCGGGTGTAAAAACATAATTATCGGTGCATTTTGCACTTTAAAACATCGGCAATTGCAAGGCTGCAGGTGCAGGCTTTACTGGATAAAGTGTAGAGGAAGCTTCGAACTGAAATACAAACCATCCTTGCGAGATGATTGTTTTAAGGCATGCAGTTCATATTTAAGACCTCCTTGGAGTCATATTGTCAATCATTTTAAATTACTCAAGTGTAATGTATTATAAAAAGCTTATGGGTTTGTATCACACGTACTCGTATGTTGGTCATTATTATTATTTTCAGATTGATAAAAGATCTGGGTATCCTATGAAAAATGTATTAATCTTAAAATTAATAAACTCCTAGTACTGTAGTCGGAATATGTAAAATTGCAAAGAAGAAAATACAAAGGCCATCAATCTAATATAATATAACCTTGCACAGACTTCAAGTCTGTCTCGTGTTTCTTCACGCCTGTGTAAAAAATGAGCAGGGTTTCATGTACCATAGGTTCGATGTTCATAATTAGATGCAGAATATGTTTAGATGGGAACAAAGCGGCCCCGTTGGCTTTGTTTTATTGCAGTCTCCATCTTTTAAGGTTCTCGGAAGAAGAGCGGCAAATAATTAAAGCCGTTTCGGTGAAATGATTATTAAACTGCATGATCAAGTTATCCGTTCATATTCTAATGTGTTTCAAAGCATTTTTTGCGTTAGTCCAAACTAATTTATACCAGTATTTGTGTTCACGCCGGCGCGCGTTTAGATGCACTATTATAAGTACTAAGTGATGGCATGACGTCATGATTAAATCGGTGATTATTTGTACTTCGTTCACATCTTTCCGAAAATAATAAGTTTTCCTATATTGATATGGGACTGAGAGGTAGATACTCTCAGCATTGCACACCAGACCACCATTCAGAAACGAAAAGTTGCTTAAAATGGTTTTATTTATGTTTCTTGAATAGATTTGAATAGCAATAACTTTCCTAACTTCCTCTTACCCAACTCCTTTCCTTATCTACTCCTTTCTCCCTCACAACATACCCCAACTGGGAATGCTATTGACTCTTTCTTGTGCGGAATTAAAATATTTGTTTTATCTTAAAACTACTCTAACGAGAAGATTTTATTAAAAAGGGTATATTTAATTTAATTGGAATAACTTTAAAAGGTAAAAGTTATCAGTTGAGGAAAACATTGCTAATTCTGTGTTGAATTAAGTGATTGATAAAAATGACATAAAATAATCAGTTCACCCGGAAAGGCGCTGTCGTGGTAAGACAGGGATCCTGGGTTCGATTCCCAGTTGCCATCGTTACATTTTTATTTTTTGTGTCTTGTTCTGTTTCATATTTCATTCATCAATGATTAAATTAAAGTATATTTTTACGATAAGCTTGATAGAAAACTTTCTTAATTAGAAATCATTGAAGACCAGGCCGTTTATCGATGCCTATCATTATATAGAGTATCAGACTTACTTATAAAGATTCTCTAACACGCCGCAGCAGCGTTGGTATAATAGCTATACGAGAAAGAGGGCCATATACTGCTATGGTTAAAATCTTTACTCATAATAATATTCATTCATGATTTTTTTAGACTGGACCACTATGTTCCAATCCTCAAAAACACGGTCATTTTCGCATTTTGCATTTTATTGCTAACTTCTCGTTTCTCTAGATAACATTTACAATACTGTCGAATTGGGGCCGGAATACGCAGTACGCATGAGCGTGATTATGAGTAACGTTTTCTAATAACCCGTTCTTATCCCCCCGTATTACCTGTATTGAGTAAGACGGTTAAAGTATAAAGCATCACAATAAATAGGAGATAAGCCATTTAATACATTACACTCGGCACTGTTAGGTAGGCAGTAAAGTATGCCAAAGAATCACACAGTGGCATCGCTTTGTCTCGTCCGATATCACTATGGTTACCAGATTAAAGAGATTATTTTTTAAAAGCGCCGGATCATAATGCCTAAGTGATGTCTAGTATCTACCTACTACCTACGTGTGAACGTAACCAGAAAAACCCGTTTTTCGACTGGTACTTACTTTTCGTATCGAATGCTATTTTTCTATGTTTTATCCTCGCGGTATCGTATTGTTACACGGCATCATGGGTACTCAACTTTTTTTAGCAACAAAAAAGCTGAATGAAAGAAGAATTTTTTATTAACGTAATTTGATATCAAATACGTTCTACTTTCAGTTTAAACTTAATCAAACAATGAAGAACTATCGCAATGAGATTATTGAACTTCGTCGGGATGGTCTGGTAGCAGGAACTGAAAAAACTACGTTCCTTTAAAACGACACTGAAAATCTGAAGTATCTATTATATTTCAGATTTTTTTTTTTACATCGATGCGGTAGTTAAAATTCCACAGTGAATTAGTGCACCAACTAATTCTATTTGATCAGGTACCACTTTTCATGTCTGCTTCTATTTATTAAGACGAGACAATACCCTAAAATAACATTATTTAATAAGGAATCTTAACGACGTAAGTGAAGAAGCCTTGCACAGAAATATGCGACGCGCGGCGCTTGTGTATTGAAGAAACCTACGGTTGAATTTTCCCAAGCAAATCACTAAAATAAAGTATAAATCTTGACCACATGTGATCTAGTCGTATAAAAACAATATTTGGCGGGCGGCCCGGCGTAATGGACGGACTTACGTTCGACTTTGCCGGCCTAGAAAATGGATCTATCGTGAGGTTCATTTTTATTATTTCTGATATACGTACTACTAAAATCTCAAATGTTTCTAAAAGGATCCCACGGGAAGTTACTAATTCATCATCTAGAAATATAAAATTTTGGTACTTACCGCTAATTTAATAGTTGAAAAACGTTTTACAAAATTTTCAAACCGTTTTACATAAAATATTTTAATGGTAAGGTCCTGTTTTTATTAATCTTAAATATACATAACTAACACCCGTAGAGATCTCTCCAAAAACATTTGATATTTTAGTAATAAGTTCATCAAAAATAATTAAAATGTGAGCGTCGAGCAAACCCCCGTTATTAGAGTATTATGTGGCCTTAAGTTTACTAATACTGCATGTGCATGGGTAAGTAAGTAATGTATTATAGTATAACGTATTTCTTTGTAATGCGTAACATTATTCAAATTCAACGAACTTTTAATTTTGAAAATCGAAACTGTTCATTGGAACTACTCATATCAGACAAGCGGTAAAGAAGGTACCAAAAACATTTTATTTTATTCTAAATGGTAATATGTTCTGTTTACATTTTTGAAAAACCTAAATCTGAATCCCTAATTAAACTTGGTGTTTATTCGAACGATTCTGATCATCTCTCTAATTACTATTTGTCAATAAAAAATGTATTTATATTATGAAGAAAATAGACAAAATCCATTTTTCATGAGCAATAGTCCTGAGGCAGAAATTTTGTAAATGCTATCAGCTTCATAAAGCCTACAATTATAATTTTCCGTCATTTTTCACGGGTCTGCTGCAGTTGTAATATTTTTAGGTGGCATTGTAAAAACATGTCGTATTCGACAATCCTGGAGGGAAACTAATCTATTTTGTAGTTTTTAGAAGGTGATGATCAAGTAATTCCTAGATAAGAAATCAATTATTTTAGATTGGCCTGGTTATTTATCCAATTTGAACCCTGTAAAAAAATGTTGGGCCTTGTGTAAGGACAGGATACGTAAATTCGATTGCACGACCAGAAGAAAGATGACAGAAATATTAATTCAGGCCCGCTTTTGGGATGATAAGATCATGGAAAATTGGCAAAAGTTATAGATTCCATACCGAAATGAGTACAAGCTGTAATTAAAGTAAATTTAGGACTAAGATTAAATAAAATTTGTAATTAAATATGTTAAAATTAATTGATTTTTACAACTAAATTATCTTAGTTAACATTAAATCGCGCAATGTTTCAAGTGACCTACCAGATAGGTATGTTACTGTATATTATCTACCTGTACAAAATATAAATAAATAGTAATAATAACATATGTACATTCTAGCATCACCTTCATCACTCAAATGTATTGTTCATATAGTTTTGTATTAGTGATCGACGAACCGATGGATGCAATCTGTTGCCATAAATTTGTAATAGTTTTACCAGTCTATAGTTAGTAATAGGATAGATAATTGTAAAAACGTATTGTTTGTTTGTACAGCGCCTTTGAGGTGATTTTGCATAAAAACGGCGATAAACAAATCATCCAGATATTATTATTATTTATTTTTTATTCAATAGCTACTCTATTTATTACCACAAATGATTTAATTGAAAGAACTTCCTTTTTCTTCTAGCGCTAGTAAAATTAGAAAGAGTATTTATTGATTTATTTTTAAATGTTAGAATGTTAGTTGTAAGTCTCTACATATGTAAATACATATGTTATTAATACAGTAGTTATAGGCCTTAGTTGTAAGTCTTAGATGTAAGTTACTAGTTTTAAGTCAGTAATTATGAGCCTTAGTTGAAAGTCACCAGAAATAAGTCTTAGATGTAAGTTATTGTGAATGCTAGTTGGAAGCCAGCTGTATTTATTCTTTAAAAAATATATTTGTACAGCGCCCTTGAGGTGATTTTTCACGAAAATGGGGCTATATAAACTAGCCAAATATTATTATAACTATTATTTACTGTAAATTTTTGACATATTCAAAATAATCATGGTCCAATTTTATTTTCATCGTATTTTTTAAACTATGATAAAAGCTGTGTGTAGCATATTTTAAATTGTTAGCCATCTCTATCTTTCTAACAGGGCAATAAAATTTATCGTGCCTTAAAAGTCTGGCATTTTTTTATAGCATCGGCCCTCTCGCTCTACCTCGCAAGAAGAGTGTTTGCACCTTCGGATGAAAATAATTAGACGTCATTTGAATATAAGTTATCCTCGACATTTTTTTTCTATTAATGTCGTACATTTAATGTGCGCCGTTTTTATATCATTTTTCGGCGATAAATTTTTATTGAGACAAAATAAATTCGTTGCGAAAACATTGTACCTGCGTTGTTTGGAATACTCGTTTACGTCGGTAATCGTAGAAAAATCTTATGAATATTAGTTCCTTCTTAGCATATTAACGACACCGTTAAGTGTGGTACATTACGATATGATTCTGGTCACTTTCATGAGAACAACGCATATTTGTACAGACAGTATTGCCCGGTTCTTGTGTTGGTGGATATATGAATATAACAAGAAGTAATGCTCTCTGTCTTTATGACGTCCCATGATGCTGAGAGAGGTCACTGCTTTTAGCTATATAATAAATTACGATAATATTAATACATACGTTTCTTTGAAATGTGGATAACTGCGTATTAATTATTTTAAACGTATCAATTAAAATCGGTAAGTTTCTTGGAACAAGTTAAGAGTTAGTTGTTTGTGGTTAGTTCATTGTTCTTTCCACGGATGCGGGAAGTTTCTTAATATCGATAGGAAATATCCTTGATGTAATGATGACCTTCTTGGTACCTAATATTCCTTAGAAAATTGTTATAATATTCATAGTATGAGGCATATCTCTCTATCTCTCTCTTTCTCACTTTTCTCTATCACGATAGAATTCTGTGTAATTTTATATTTGTGTAGTTGTGTGCATTGTAACTGTATGACTAGTTTTGGACATAACCTCACTTTTCATATTGCAGTATTTTCTTATTATCTTCACGTGTATTACAAATTGATCAGTCAAATATACAAAATATTGATAATGGTGCAAATTTTTAGATTTTGCAAATAAACATTAAACTGATCCCAACATTATACATTTTTGTAATTGTGGCTGGATATTTATTCTAACCTCAGATATTTAATTCTATAATAACTAACGTGTGAGTGTATAATTCAAAAATTATTGACAATATTTAATTATGTTAGCTGCCCGTTTATAGAAATCCGCCATACAACATCATTTTTATACGTAGTTCGGGCTTAGTAGAAGTAAAACAAAAAAATATCTTAAGTATAACGATTTTCCAAACAGTGTTTAAATCATTTTTCTGATTGCAATTGAGCCAAATTTGAATATTTGTGAAAAATGTAATCTAATCGAAATACGACACCTGTCGAAGAATAAATTTACCTTATAAATGGTCGTATTTCTAGAAAAGTGGTACTCGATTAACAGAAAACTGGAAAATAAAATGTAACGGTTAACCAAGTTATACAGTTTTTATCCACCTACATATTTAGGTGACATTCGAATAGGATCTTTGAAATGTACAAAAAATGTAAATGACCACAAAGTGTTGATTTATAGTCCAGTATATGGTACCTGCAGATTTTATTTTGTACGAATATTAAGTTTTTTTACCTTATGACATTTGAAATTTATTACTTTTTTTAGTTTTATGTGTTTACAATAATGCAATGTTCGTATATTCTGACGTAACTAAAAGATTAATTCAGACGTAAAAACGTAATTTTAATTGAAAATTGCTCTATGTAATTCTATCAGTAATTAGCTTTTTTAATATAGAATTTATCAACAAAAAAATTGCTGACGCAAATTTAAATTTACAGAAAAGCATCATGAAAAAGGAGAACGAAAATTTCGCAGGTACAACTTTTATTAAAACTAATCAATGCTGCGATCTCATGATCAGATAAATTTTATTTTTGAAGACATTTTGCGGCTTAGAGTTTAGAGGTAAAGAGATGTCCTAAGATTCGATTGAGATTGTTGGAAAATGTGATAAGGATAATATGAAAAATGCAGAAAAATCTCTCAATCCTCTTGAACATCCGCTTATGTAATGTTAGCAGTCCAATGGTATAACTCACGTAAACGGCACAGTGTTGACCTCCGATGCCTTTCTTCACTTTGGTAAACTCAAGCAAACTTAAATTTTTTTTTCGTACTAAACAATGCATTTGGCTGGGCAGCAATCACAAACTGTTAACAAATTTAAGACATATAATATTTATATATTTTTTAAAGAAAATTTACATTGGATGATACATTTTGAATGTTATTTCAACCGCCATGCAAATTTGTCCCTGTGTTATGGCGTGTGATGTTTACAGATTGAAGATTTTAATAATATACATAATATTTAGTAAATTATACGAATTCGATGAAGTTAATATTTTATGTGATAAATACTCGTTTAATAATTAATTAAATATTGGTAAGTATTATTTTTATATGAATTATAATATTATATGAATAAGTCAATTGAGGAATGTGAGATATGTGTGGAGGGAGATTAGGGGGTTAAAGTGTAGAATGTGTGGGTGGTGTAGTCCAAATGTATTGCAGACGTTAGGATCCATAGAGTTATTTGTGTTTTAAATTTATGGATTGGAGTTTCTTTTTTTAGGATATCAGGGAGAAGGTTGAAGTTTTTAGGAGCTAGGTAGGTGAATTGTCTTTTAACTAATGTAGTATGAGATTAAGGTACATTCTAGTGTCGTTTGATTATATTTTTGGTGGTGTGATTGTATTGTAACAGTGTTTTTTTTTTAATTGTATTTATACAAGAAATGTGTTAGCATAAATTTTAAATGGAATTGATGTATATTTAAGACATAAGTACGTAACTTTTCAATTAAATGACAAAAAAACTATTTTTTGGAAACATAAAATGCCACTAAGTTATGCAATTAATTAAATTCGTTACAAGTGTCGATTAGTTTTATCAACAAACTTCATCTGTTTCCTTGGTTACTGGTCACCGTTCAACTAAATCATCAATACAGAAATATATTACAACCTGTCATTCGTATATCGGCATTTAATAAATTGTTTTCAGATATCACCTGTAGTTAACAAATGTCAAAATCAAAGATCATTTCAATACTTCATCGGCTACTCTGTTTTGATTTGTTGATTCAAGTTTGAACACGGAAGGAATTTTCATTTTTCCCACCTATTCAGATAAAATAAATATGCAGAAAATTATTTTGGAAATATATTAAAAAAAACGGGCCTTTTTGCGTGATGGTTAACATTTTTCACATTTGGCTGAGAAATTACGGGTCCGATTTTGTATTTAGTTTATGGATATTACAGGTATAATGGTATTTGATAACTTGAAAATAAAATAAAATAAACTCCAAAGCAAATTAAAATTAATTCAAATGCCCCTCCATTGTCAGAGATAATCTCCTTAATATATACCTTTTTGATCCGGAGTAAAATGAGTATGACTGATTTAAAATCCTATAAAATTGTGATGGCAAGCCATTTTATAATATTAGTGCATTCAGAATATATCGGAACACGTGTTCATTCAGCTGCGCTTTCCCTGATAAATATTATCAGGAAAATTTTACTGAAATTTGGTCAGGAAATCTGTCAATTCATTCATTAAAGGCCTGCATTACCATTTTTTTTTAATAGGAGTACGAATAAATTGACCAAATTTTTAATAAATTATCAACATCTGTTAGTTTTCTCCACGTGGAGGTAACTTAAACCTGCATATTATAATTTTGCTCTTGTTACTGTAATTTTTTTTCTACATTGTAGTGTAATATTTATTTTTATATCAAATTCTCAATGCATGATGGTACCATTTTTTATGGCTTTATTTCTATTTTGCTTATGGGTGTCATTTGTTATCAGTTTGTTATATGTTCAAACTATAAAAATAATGAGTAAATATGATTACACATTTAAATAAAAAGGATGATCGAAATATTTTAAACAAGTTTGTAAAAGATTCCCAATTCATTCATAATATGAAGTCAAAATAACTTCGCCGTATATAAAAGATATCAACGCTTGGATTGGCGAAACCTAAGTATTTGTTTAACAATCGTCATATATCCACTGGTCGTGTGTAGGTAGACAAATAGATAATTTCACTTACTTTAATTAATTATTCCTGATCGTAACAAATATTTCACAGGCAAAACAATATTATTCAGTGCACAATTATACACTTACCTACCTGTTTTCCTTAATTGAAAAACATGTTATGTTATCAGCATACATTGTATAATTTCGAAACCCAAATGGCAGGTAGCATAAAGCACTGATACAAATGGTAAAAGGTTGGTACAATAAACATTTAAGAAACATAAAACTATATTACATCACTCGACTTACCCGATTTAGGCAGATGGTCAAATGTGACAATAATTCATCACGTAGATACACACACACGAGCGCTTGCATGTAATTATCCGAGTACATTTACATATCCGTTCATGTGTAGGTATGTAATCTATATCTATGTGAAATTTATTAATTTTGTCTTCAAGGAATGTCAGTGATTTACGGCGGTGTTTCGGAATAATTAAACGTTTTACTCGTTCGTAACTTACTGGTTATATCGAAGATGGATACATACGTTGAATCGATTCTGAGAATCAGTGATTTAGATTCAACAAAATTTGGTATCATTAATTTTTGAGTATAATGAAATTGAAGTAACACATACATTAAATACAAGTTGGATATATAAAATACAGAAGGATTTGGAGTTCATAAAATTGTCTGCATGGATTGTTTATAAAAAACCACAATATTGGAAACACAGAGCAAAATACACGTAGATGCATTTTTTGTTTGTTGTAAAGGTGTATAATATTTTAGCAAGTTTTCAAAATGTAAAAAGCAAAGCAAAGGGTAGTGTAATTAACTTCCATATATTGGTATACCTTTAGTATGCAGTATTTTGGCAAGGCATAATTCACAACAATAATAAAAGAAACGCAATCGACGGTAATGTTAACTGACGTAATGTTTTAAATTATGTACGTAGGCGTATTTCATGAGATCGCCATAAATCAGAGATTCCGTTCATGCGGAGAAAATTGTTCGTTAAATACGGGCATTGACTAATTGCGTTTCTTTTAACGGATAAAAAAAGTATTGAAAAGTTTGTACGCACCCAGAAGCCGCCGGCGTTCCGCGGGGCTGCAGCCTTGTCGGCGTGAAGAGTCTCGAACTCGGGTTCCGCCTCAGCGTAGTCCTTGGCTGGGTTGACCTTGAAGCCCTCCTTGCGCTTGTAGTCCAGGTTCGAGGGGGCCTCGTCCGGGTTGTCTTCGTAGTCTTCCCTCTGGTAATCGTAGTCTTCCACGCGGTTCACGTTGTCATTAGTGCGGTTCGTGTAATCGTCGGCGCGCTTGACGAATTCGTCCAGTCTTTTAGGAAAGTCGTCCACGCGCTTAGCGTACTCGTCCGCGCGGCCGGCGTAGCTGGAGTCGCTGCGCTTGACGTAGTCAGCGTCGGGACGCCTGGCGTAGTCCGGGTCGGGGCGGCGCGTGTAGTTGGCGTGGTCTTGCGGGTCCTCGAACTCGTCGTTGCTAGCGGGGTCGCGCAGGTCGGGGTCGCTCAGGGTCTGTCGCAGCAGGCTGCTCGCGCTGGTAGCGCTGCCGGCGGGGCTCGCTTCCCTCCGCGCCCTCCCGCGCTGCCAGACATACAGACGTGCCGTACAAACATGCTCATGCATTGAGTTTTTTGTCGAACAACAGATTCACTCATATCGATTAGTCCTCCCAACGAAAGGCAGGTATGAATCGAGAAAAAAATTTAAGTATTTCCATAAAAACGCATGAATCATACTCGTAATCGCTGGATGGACTAAAAACAATTTGTGAATTAAGAAAATTTATTTTGATATGAGTGACTTTGTTTTTCGGCAAAGTGTAGGATCATGTTATATGACAAAAAATGTGTGAAATTTATGGACAAATTAATTAGTTAATTCTCACATATTTTTATCATTGTATCAAAGTGTTATATTAATATTCTGGTAATGGTTTTAAGTCATAAATTATAACTACACCATGGATTGGGATGGAGGTTTATGTCTCTAAGACATGCACAACAGGACATGAGAAATTTTGATTTGCAACATTTCGGAAAATAATCTAATGCTTGAGTGCAATGCAATGGATTTGATAAGATGTAGATATATTATCAGCGTGCAAAATGGTGAATATATGGCTGTGTGGTAGTTTTAATGCTTTCATCTTGAATTATTTATAACAAATTATCAATTTAATTTAAGGATTTCACGAAACGCTTTTCACACCTAGTGGATATATTGAATGTTTTTATCATCAAATAAAAAACTGCCTGGGAAATTGCATAAAGCAGATAATTTATGCATAACGCGTATTTATTTCATTAAAAATTTATTGCTGGTTCAATGAAAGCAAAATAAGATACGATAACTAAAAAAAACCTTCTCAAAGTCAAGTACAAAAGCAAGTTTAGAAGAAAGGGAAAACCAAATGGAAATGTGAAAATCGTCAAGACTGATTTTTTATCTTAAACAGAACTGGTTGCGTTGCCTGAAAGTCTCTACATAGAATTGTAAACATAGGGGGTATTTCACTATCTCTGATTATGTTCTGACTAAGCACTAATCCGCGGATAAGTCATTTTTTCGTTTTCACTATATCTGAATAACGCTAGCGCTCGGGTTAAAGTTCGATTTGACTAATCAGTGCTCGAACTTCACGTTAGGCGCTATTCCTCGAATCAAAGATGGCGTCAAAACATTCCGAGTTTGACAGCTGAGAAGTGAGTCGAATTTTGTTGAATGAATTTGAATGCTTGTATGATCCATCCTAAATTATTTGATTGTGTTCAAAATAAGAAACAATGTATTAATTCGACACGAATCTATCTAAAATGACCTGATAATCAACATAATATAACCAAAAAAATGCACACTTCGCGGTGTGCGGACTGTGACGCATGACAGCCGTGGCAGTAGATGGAGAAACTGCAAACATTTTGCGATGTTTCCAGACTATTTCGAGTGTTATCTATCCGGAAGCTAGAAACAATGGTGAAACGGTCGCCGTTGAATAACGAAGTTATTCTGAACTTTAAAGCCAGCCAACGGATAGCTATTCAGATATTTAGCCCGACATAGTGAAATACCCCCTAAATCAATTACTAATAATTAACAAGTACTAATTTATAGGATAACTGATGTCGCCTCACTTCTAGATTCTAGATGGACCTAGGAAATTGTTAATCTCTTCAGGAAATAATATCGATCATGAAAATATTTGATCAATTTCACCCGAAGTAAGATAAAATTGACCTTACTTTGCGCACTTTCATTTATTTTCATTATTTAAATTTTTCCATTATTTTTTGTAGGTTTACCTCAACCAAGCATATAATTTTATAGTAAACACGTCAAAGTTCGATATAATATTTAACTAAACGAAATAACCGACTTTTACGCCGTTTACCGCAGAGGTAGGCAGAGAGGATGGGCCGCCACGCAACTCCTTACCTCATTTACATTAAAATATTGTCTAATATATACTCTTCAGTTGCTCTGACATGGACCGACTTGAGAATTTGATTCACTTCATTAGTCCATGACTTCTTCAAGCGTTCTTATTCTACGATTCACTTTCATTTGTGTATTCTTAGTGTACCTCATATCACCACAAATATAGGAAACAGGCATTAGAATCGCTTGGCAAACTGAGTCTAGAAACGGTCGATCTTAGAGCAAAAGTGGTTTTTGTTCATTCTGTGAATAATTCTGTAAGAAAATTTATCAAGGGAAACTGTCACAGATAATCTTAGCCAGAAAATTGTATTTTTGAAAGTTGTTTCATAAATTTCTCAATGCTTATATTTTTTATAATTTAATTTTTTTCAAATATTTTATTCAATAACAATAATAATAAAAAACCTCAACTTATCTGAAGCCTATTTTTTGATCATCATAAGGTAACCGATTCTTAGTAAAGATTAATGGAAAATATTCATTTAGCATTAAGCTTCGCCTTAACCTCTAAATATCTTAATTTTTGAAGATTTGTGTTTTTTTTTATTATTTATTAATATTGTTATTTCACGAAAACAAAGGTAATACCCGAAGTGCGTCAGAGCTGTACCAGATATATCTTCATTGGAATACTGAGTCATGGGAAAACATGATGTGTACCAACTCGTGAGTCTGTGAATCTCGTTTTCAGGTATCCACGCAATCACTCGATATTCTTATGAAGCACGTGAGTAATACGCTGTAATTGTATGCAATGTACAACTTAGGTACACGTACAATATTTATTTGTTTGCCGAACGAAATGCCGATATATGACCGCTATAGTAATGAAAACTACACAGATAATAATGTAATTTATTTCTCATTTGAACGCGATTGTATAAAATTGAACAATAGTATATAAAATACCTGATGGAATAGCGATTTGAAATGATTATAATTTCATTTTAGTACATTTATCAAACGTACACAGACTTTTTCCAAATCAATAATTTATGATTGCTTGATAAATGTTAACAGGTTATTAAAATACGATTAATATTACAGATCCATTTTTCAGCGTGACCCGGAAGTTTTAGAGAGTTTTTAAAAATCAGTTCAGTAATTTTCCCCTTTTTTGAACATCAATTTAAATTTTCGTCAAGAAGTATCAAAATTCTGCTTCAAGGGATGGAAAAATGGGATGGACTGGTTTTTATAAAGTTCATGTTAACAGTGACCTTCTTCTTATTTTGAAGGTCAAGTAAGCAACACTTCATCAATTTCGGAATAAAACTATAGATTTGTAAAAAAAAACAAACTCCTCAAAAATTCTTATTCTCAGTAATGGGGTATATATGTATACCCCTTACTAATAAACATATTTTATATTGTACAAAACTTATATAAACAATTCACGATTATAATAAACTGGTTGTTTACCAGTTGTGTAAAATTAAAAATACGTTTATTAAATAAATTATATTAATTTCCACAAATAGCAAACACTTTGTGGATATACATCATTATTTGGTCACTGGCAGGATAAAGCCTTATGAATAATTATTTTTTTACCGATCACAAGGTAAAGGGAAACAAGCTACATTGGAAATTAATTGTCAAATATTAAGATATTCAGAAGTCGATATAATAACAATCTATTCAATTATGGAACATAATACAACAATAGCTTAATAAACGCTAATTCAGCTGCCTAAGAGTACAAGAATACTCTAAATGTATTCATCTTCGCACACGACGCAATAAGGTGGGACCATTGCCTAGCACGAATTTAATCAACATAATCATCGTCATAACGTTATCATCAGTCATCACCATTATTGTCATCCTAACGCTGATTCTGTACAGTTTTACAATCGAAACAACAAACGAAAGTGGGCAATTTCTAACAGTCACGATAAATTGAGTGGTTTAATGTTATCACCCAGGGGCATTTTATTTAGTTAAATCTTTCATGGGCCATTCTTTACGGGTTTACATAGAGATGAACGCTATCAAAATATTACCACTTTGGGTTCACAGAGTTTAAAGGCTATTGCGGTCAAATGGTTTTAAACCATGCTACTAACGGGAAGGTTATAAAAAAATTAAGTCGGCTTTATTAGAGAGCAGTTATTATTAATGGTTATTTTTAACTGTTTATATAGTGAACAACTTGTAATATTGGCCAACTTATGCATTACAAATTTAAAACTAGAATAACGACTTAATTAGTAACAAAGGAAAAACTTTTACTGATCGATGATAAAAATTCTATAATGTGCGAGTACGAGGGATCTTTTTTTAAAGTTGTGTGAAAATTTACGTCAAGGGAGCATCACAATGAATTGATTTGACCTCTTTTATAGTATAAAAATAATCTCAAATGCCAGGTAAATCAAAATCACTTAAAACAAGGTCAGGTCTCACAGACAATGAACCTCATAAAACAAGGAATAATCGTATCAAGGAATGAATGACAGTAAACGAATATACTTGGATATTTTTTTAAATTTTTATTTAAAATTACCTCAAGGGCGCATCACAGTGAATTGATTTGGCCATGGTATATAAATAATCTAATATATAAGATAAAAGATCTAAAACAAGGTCAGGTCTTGCAGACACTGAACATCATAAAACAAGGAATAACTCTTTAAACTGAATTGGATTTGTGCATGAAATAAAGAAGAACATCAGAAATGCCTTACATACAAATTTGAATGGAAACCAATGTTGTCACTAAATTCCTTTACCTTACATTTCGGTTCTAGCCCATTTAGTACGCGTTCTCTCTCGTATACAATTGAATTACCATTCCATTTGAATTTCATTATAATGGTAAATTCAGAGTTCTGGTCATGAAATTTAAGCGAAGAATGGTCAGACTTGTGGATCACAAACTCCCCAATACAACGGTTTCACACTATGGGAAACCAATACTTAGTTGATGTCGATATATTTAATATTAACTTTGCGAATTTTGTGGATTACGTAAAAGACCTATTTCAATACTATTCCTAAATGGAAGTTATATTTTTGTAAACCAGTCAAATCGCTGTATTTTTTTAATTTATGTTCTTGTTATTTTAATTTTGTTTCTCGCATATACTTATGTAATTTTATTTTTATTATTTCTTTCTTTTCTTACTTATGTTTCAAAACTGTCATTAAATTTGTACCACCCACATGTAAAAGCCCTCTGGGCGTTAAATAAATAAATAAATCACAAAACACGCCCACATGACATATCTTTATTCTTTTTTATTATATGGGTATTTTGGAACTTTGGGTATCAATTTAAAAAATTTGCACGTATCTTATTTATTTATCTTTGTAAAAGAAAGGCGGATTCCGCAGTAAATGAGTATTGCGAATTTATTAATAATCTCTTCAAATTATTTGGTAATCCGGTTTAAAACGGTAATGCAATGATAGTGGAGTTAGCCAGTCAAAGAATTTAACCCACGACGCCTAGGTCTTCGTGGACCACCTACCGAATAAACCCTGAAAATCACACGTCGCGTCGGGGTAATTCACGTAAAATTTGAAATAATTTCATTGACCCCGATGAGCACATGATATTAATACTAATGTTTATTTTTGTAAAATAATCTTAAAGTTCTATTGAATAAGACATGCCTAGCCAGCCCTGCGTTGGATCACCCTTTGATTACATCTATCAAACAGCTAATGGTTAAATTGTAGTCATTAAGTGTACCGCATTGCATTAGCTTTATGAAAAGCGTTAAAACTAAACAATATTTATGTGTTCATTCAAAGTCAGCACACGTAGTAACTACACCTTGAATTATGCTCCTTGAAACAGTGTAAAAATGCGTAGTAAATAAGCAGGAAAGTCCGCATAAAACAATCATATGTTTTAAAGAAGTTCAACGAAAGTTAAATGTTACGACTTTGGTATAAATATTTCAAAAATTCTCACAGTTTTTTTTTTGAAATTTGCTTACTTTTTCTGTATAGTATTTATATGTTCCGGGTTGTGGCCGTTATCTTTTTATTTTTCTGTGTCTTGTACTGTTTTGTTTCATTTAGTTTATTAGTATTATCTCCTTCAATATATATTTTATTTATTTAATTATTGTAATTTTTAATTTAATCTAAAATACCACAGAGGTTTAACATATCTTTATAAATACATTATTATTAATTAGAAATAAAAAGACACATACCTTTTTTTTACCACTTCAATTTTATGTAATATCTGCCGGTTTCGGAAGAACCCTTCCTTCATTAGGAGGATATTAAAAACGAATGTTTTAGACAAATAAGTATTAATTATCAATTTGTTATTTCTTTAAAATATTTTGTATTTTTCTAGTATTGTCCTTTTATAGTATGTAACATGTTGTCTTTCTCTGTCTGTCTGCCTATATTAACTGGATAACTCTATCTTAGTGTTAGTTATTATTATATAATAAATAAAGTTCGATATGCAAAATAATAAATAAATTTCTTGGTTACATAAAAAGTTTTTTTTTCATTTAAAAATTCTAAATATTCCTGGAAAAGCAAAAAAAAAGGTAACTACCATATTATTTGTCAAATACTATTTTTTTTAAAACGCGGTTATATATTAATCATATACGTTGATCGAATATCGCATTTTGAACGAAAATCGTATTTTAATCGAAATCGTATTTTAATCGAATATCGTATATTGATCGAATATCGTATTGTTATAGAATATCGTATTTTGGTCGATTATCGTATTTTGGTCGATTATCGTATTTTGATCGTACTGAAAACAAAATAGGTAATTTAAACAATACTTTCAAGTTACTTCGATAAATTAATGCAAAGTATAGTAAAGCATATAGTTTTTTTCATAGTCTTGTTAAGCGTCTTTGATGTGAATTTCACAAAAATGGCGCAATGTAAAATTATCCTAGTATTATTATTGTTAAATGTCGAATGAAACCTAGTACTAAGATAAGTAATAATATAAAATGAAAATTTGAAGACGAGATACTATTATTTTTTTTTAAATTCAGATGAAAATATACTAACATTGAATTATTTTGATAAAAGGTTGACGAAAAAATAAAAGCTTGAAGGCATCACATTGTAGGTGTATATATTCCTGTCAAATCTGTTAAGCTAGGATTGCGGCCGGTTTCTGAGAATTTTCTGTAATAATCTTATGGATTCTGAAATAAAAAATATATATCCAGTCAATGAACGTCTAGGGTCTAGACTCTAGTCTCGAGAGAATAACAAAAATAATGTACTCGTAAGTTATTTTCAAAGTTGGAAAATGTTTGTTTTGATGTTGTCCTAACGCCACTCATCCACATATCGAATTTCTAAAGTAACTTTTAGAAAACTATTTCACACATTACTTGCTATCGATATTCGGAACAATGTATATGTAATTATATTATTTACTGTATCGCACCCGCCTCTCGTAGTCATACATTGTTACAAACGACTCGGTAATAAAAAAAACCTTCAGTTAAAAGCCTCATTTGGATGCCGGCGGTCGTGATTGAGTCTTCAAAAGGGAATTTACGCCTTGGAGTAAGCGTATGTTATAATATATGTTGAAGCCTCCTCTTGAAAGGATTGGGATTAATGACCGAGTTACATTAATCGGTAGCGATCAGTTACTTAAGAGGCCGGCCAGTTGCGTGGGGAACTTTTCAATCAAGCGCTAAGAGTTTAATAATATTTTAAGAAATATCTTATTTTATATTATTGAATAAAATTGTAAATTATCAATTGGATAGCCCGGATATATCAATGTTGATTCGCTTTCAAGTTCCAACCATTAGACCAAGGTTATCTAGTATGTATTATTGTGATAATTATACTACGGTTTCAGGCTACTACGTCACAAAAATATTACACACCATTACATAGTAACTCTTATTCTGTGTTAGCTGATGTTTTTAACATGCTTCTATTGAAGTATAAAGCTGTACTAATTAAACATTTTAGCAGTGCATATTTTAACAAAGTCACAGCATAACAGGATTTTGTTT
This sequence comes from Hesperophylax magnus, assembly GCA_026573805.1. Classification (NCBI taxonomy): domain Eukaryota; kingdom Metazoa; phylum Arthropoda; class Insecta; order Trichoptera; family Limnephilidae; genus Hesperophylax; species Hesperophylax magnus. The sequence continues at coordinate 14,245,234 of JAIUSX010000121.1, forward strand.
TGCTTTTTGTTTATCTTCATATCTTTCACTAACTTTGTACTGATGTGCATTATGTTTTTTTTCTATTAGTCCATTATATCAAGGTACCCTAGAATGCATTATTGTGACAATTATACTACGGTTTAAGGCTATTATGTTATAAATATGTTTATGATTAGGATCATGTGCGAACTATTTCTACCTACTTTGTAAACTATTGTTATCAACTAATTACCTTCTTATTATATCTTCTCACAATCATCATCGTTGATTTGGAGGATTTTGGCAGATTTTCTATTTTTGTCTCACTTATTTGTACTCTATCATACCTATATTTTTTTAAATCTTATATTTTATGTAACCTATATTTTGTTAACTCTGATATTTTTTATATAACCTTTATTTTGTTAACACTGTGTTTTTATGTAGTCTGTATTACTAAAAAAAATAGGGCGTTGAAATAAAATAAAAATATATTACACACAATTGGTAACTCTTATGCTGTGTTAGCTGATGTTTTTAATATGCCTCTATTGAAGTACAAAGCTGTACTAATTAAACATTTAGTACAGCAGTGCATATTTTAACAAAGTCACTACATAAAAGGTTATTTTTGTTTTTGTTTTGGTTTCATCTTCATTTTTTTCTCTAACTTTGTACTAATGTACATTGTGCTTTTTTTTAGTTTTATCTACATGATATCTAATTTTAAAAAATATATTTTATTTCTTTTTTATATATTGTACTATGACTGTTGATAACCATCCTGTATGTAAATGGTACTTGTGCCGTTAATTCTAAATTTTACCTTCAAGACAAGACGCTCTCTTATTTTTTTATAGTTTCAACCGTTTTTGTAAGTGAATTATTAAAAAAAAATACCAGTAAGGTACGGGGTACCGGTGTCCCGCCTATATTGGAACAAGGGAGAAGGAAGACTACTTGCGGAGCTGTTAATGATGTGAAATCAGAATACGTCGCAAGCACAGACATATGAATATTAAGTCTATGGTCGCAAGTAATTTATTAAAGGGACTGTACTGCTGTCGATGGAACAAGGAAAACATGAGCAATATTACAATGAGCCTGTGGCCCATGGCCTTAAAGCTACGCAGACTATTTTTTTTGTCAGTAGCAAATTTTACAAATATATCCGGTAACGTTACGGAAAGTCCTTGAATCTATAATAGAATAAGTATCATGATAAAAGCATTTTTGATTCCGTTTGGGTCAGTATAAATCGATGTAATGTGATAAGTTTCGTGAATTACAATCATATTTTAATATAGCTGAATCCATTACTTTTGATTTCATAACTAGCACAGACCCGTGAAAAGTCACGAGATGGTCTAAAGTCTAGACAAATTAGTTTTAATTTTGAAAATATCAAATAAAATAATTTTCTGTTAAAAATATTATATTGTAATCATAGGTACATAGGAATGAATTCATCACACAATCTGTTGCAATTTTGAAAGTGACACTTACAATCAAAGCAAAGTTGAGTTAATTCAAAAATATTTCGCGCAAGACTAACTAACGCACAGCACATACCACCGAAATTAGTAAATTATTATTCAACCTTTAGTTTCCAGTTGTTTCATCTATTTCTGATTTTTCACATTTACGTAGTTTAGGTGACAAATAAATTCCAATTTCTGAATGAATTCAATCAAGAAACTAATCATTAATTCCTGATTGAATAATTGAGACTAATATGTGCGCCGCGATGTATAATATCATATGTCGTACGCCACTGGTTTTTTGATGTCTGATGTTGCAACCAGCAGTCCGTACACATACTTCCATTGCCCCATGCCCCTGACAGCTGACGACGGTGATGGGGTCGCGACACGTCAGAGTAATTCACGTCTGACGCGACTAGGTACTCTTGTAAGTTCTACACTTGACATGGCCGCGTCATGAACACGTGAAGAACGGTGGCCTTTTCCACCGCGTGCTGTTTGTGCTCGCGATCATAATGGCCTTTTGTTAATGAAATAATAAATCAGACAATGGAGAGGTGTGCTAAGAAATATGACTATTAAAGTGTTGAAAATAATGGGATCATACGTTATTATTGTGGAGATCGAAACCCATTACGCCGTGCCCCTCACAGTTTTTTAATCGTAATTGGACTGTGCAATGAAATTAAACTATGTTTATTTATCTTGCGTGCACAACCAAAGTAAAACTTTAAATATCCAGTTGATATCAGATCAGACACCGTACGGGTTTATCACGTCAAATCGTTCAAATCAAATTTAGCAAACAATATTTATTAATAAAAAAAAAATAAAAATAAATTTAAAAAAATAAAAAAATAAAATAAATAAAAAAATAAAAAAATAAAATGGAGTTCTACAAATTAAACTTAATAACAATAAACATTTATTAAAATGAATTATTTCCTGCAAATTTGGTTTCCTGCGTATTGACAGCGTGGTCGAGGGTTAAAGCTCTCGACTAGCAAGCTGGACGTCATGGATTCAAATCCTGGCGTGCGCAAGTAAATTTATGTGATGAATTTGTGTTATTTCACAAAATACTAATTAAAAATAATATATTATGCTCTCAGTATAGCCATTCAGAATTGAAACTTTGGCCGTGTTTGGTAACCAGCTCTGAATAGCCAGGTACTTCTCTACCTTCCATTTTTCTATCTCTTTCCCCTCTCCACTACCTTCAGCGTCAGAAAATACCCCCAGATAGGGATACCATAGTTTCAGAGGTTCCAGACGATTGGGAGCAGTTGGGGCATTCAAAGTACTTATGACTTAGTCCTGGACTAAAGAAGGCTGAAGAATCATCGTAGAGGCCAGACAAACTGCAAATCAGAGACTTAACACATTCGTTGTCAAGAGCTTTTGTTACCATTAAAATTACATATGATTGGTCCGCCCATGGGAGTGATTGGCACTGAACCATTTAAAAGAGTTCCAGCTATTCAGATCTAGAGAACTTTGGCATTTCAATTTGGGGAATGTTATGAGATTGGAGGAAGTAAGAAGATGATGGTTGAAAAAGGGAAGAAAAGAGTTGAAAAGCACTATTAAACAATAAATATACAATTCTCTTAACTCAGTACATTTAAATATTTTTGAAAATAAATGTTTTTAAAGTGTCGTTTTCATAGTCTAAATAATTATCAACGTTTTAGTTTTTCAAAGCCCAACAAAACAATTGAAATCTGGCGAGGTACGCGTGACGTCACGCAGGTCGTATTTTCTTTTAACAGTAAGGCCATTCCCAAACGGGTAGGTATGAATTTAACAAATCCCAAAATAAATAATAGCAAGAATCAAATAACAAAAAAAAAATAATGTTTTTAAATACTTTTTGGGGATCCGTATGCGAGTCCACGCAACGTGAAATCACACAAAAGTTCCAACATCGTTATAATTTACGATGTCGGAACACATGTTAGCGAAAATTCGAATATTTTCTCATTTCGTCATGATATAAAAGAAGATGCAAAATCACAAATATATTACATTCGTAATTTACCAAAAGTTTTTTAGGAAACTTGTTAATTCATTTGTAATCCCTTTTTCAACCGTATCATCAATAATTTGAATAGATTCTTCATAAATTTGGAATACTCATTTTTCTCCATGTATATTTTATTTTTTTTATTTAATATTAAATTTACAATTGCATGTTATTACATTACATAAAGTTTTTTTTTTATTTTTTATTACAGTACATCGTGATACACCTTTTTATAGAGCAGATGCTCGTGTTAAAAAGGCGGAGAATTGCGTGTAAATAGTAATTTAACATATTTTTTATCAAGATAATGAAAAGAATTTTTATTTTTTAATATAACAAAATAAAAATTTTATATGCAACAAAATTTTATCAAATAGAAAAGAGAAAATAATGTAGAAGAAGGAAAGAGATAATAATAAGAAATAAGAGAAAAGGATTTCAATATAATAATAATTGAGAGATTATATTGTATTTTTAAGTATAAACGATTTTAATATGCTATTGATATAGTGTTTTTATTGAGCTTTTGAATTTTTTATAATTCGTTTCCAATCTTAAGTTAAGAGGTAATTGGTTAAACCATTTGACACCAAAATATTTATAAAATTGTTGGGCTGTGGTGGTGTTACAGCGCGGGATAGTTATAGAGCCAAGAATACTTTGTCTATTGCTGTTCGAAAAAGTTGTTAAGTTGTCAATGTTGAAACAATCTTTATGTATTTGAAAAAGAGTTATTTTTTTATAAATAATATGAAGTGAAGGGACTTTAAATTCTTGAAATAATCTAAATGTAGGGTAATCATACGGTTTTTTCAAAATTATTTTTACTAATATTCTTTGGATGATTTCTAAAGGTAAGAGAGAAGTTTTGAAAGCTCCACCCCAACCAACAATTCCGTATTGTAATACTGATTGAATTAGTGAAAAATAGATGGTTCTTAATAATTTAAAATTTAGTATGTTTCGTATTCTAAGAAAAATGTACAATAATTTTCTTAACCTTTCTACTATTGCATTGATTTGTAATTTCCACTTTATGTTACTATCTATAATTACACCTAGATATTTTACATTAGTTTTAACAGTAAGTACAGAGCAGTCAGGTTTACATAAATTTGAAATTCTATTACAATTACATGAGTGTATACTTATCTTTAAATTATCAGGGAATGAATTTTTATTAATGGTGAAAGGTATTATAAAAGTTTTTTCAGTATTAAGTGTTAACAAATTTTTATCGAACCATTTTTTTAGTATGTTTATATCTAACTCTGCTGTTCTTTGGGTTTCATTCCAAGTTAATCCCTCAGTTAAAATTGCTGTGTCGTCAGCGTATGAAATAAGTTTTGACATAATTGAGAGTTTAAAAATATCGTTGACATAAATGATGAAAAGAATTGGACCTAGAACAGTTCCCTGCGGGATGCCAAAATTTGTGGTCTGCGAATCACTCAGAGAGCCATTTAACTTTACAAATTGCTCTCTATTAAATAGGTAATTTTCGATCCACGTTAAAGCATTGTTAGTTATACCAATTTTCGCTAGTTTCGAGATAAGATTAGAGTGTGATATACTATCAAATGCTTTTCTTAAGTCGACAAATGTTCCAATGCATTTTTTTTTATTATCTAAAGATTTGTATATTTCAGATGTTAAGTCAACGATAGCATCTTGAGTGCTCATATTTTCTCTAAAACCATATTGATGTGCATTTAAAATATTATTTTCTTTTACAAATTTAAATATTTGTTTTTTTACAATTTTTTCAAATATTTTGGCAATGTTTGAGGTGAGAGAAATTGGCCTATAGTTACTACTTAGATTGGGGTCCCCAGATTTAAAAATTGGGGAAATAATAGTTTTTTTGTAGGTAAAGGGAAAGTTGCCATTTTCAAAACTTGTATTTATGATGTGAGCCAATGGTTTACAGAGTGAGTCAGAATTTTTTTTAAGTATTTCTACAGAAATATTGTCAAAACCAGGGGAAGAATTACCTTTTAATTCATTAACAATTTGTTTAATTTCATCAACATTAGTTCGTTGAAATTGACTCAAGTTGTTACAAATATTGGATGGTGACGGTAGATCTTTATTATCAGTGTTATTTATTTTAAGTGCTAATTTTTCATTATTATCAGTGTTTTTTATTTTGAGTGCTAATTTTTCACCAACTGACCCAAAATAACTGTTAAAAATATTTGCACATTTCGTTGGATCCGTGTTTACATCGTAAAGTTTGTTATCAATATCTGTGATTTTGTTTATGTTAGATTTTTTTGGTTTTTTATTGATAATTTCATTTATAGTTTGCCATATCTTTTTATTATTGTTGCCAGCAATATTGATTTTTTCTTTATAGAAATCTTCTTTGGTTTTCCGAATAATGTGGCATAGTTTATTTCTGAATTTTTTAAAATATTCGTATAGTTTATAGTTTTCTGGAAACTTTTTATGTTCTTTATAAATTTTTTCTTTGTGTCTAATTGAAATTATGATTCCTTGAGTGATCCATGGTTTTAATTTTTTTAATTTAGTTTTTGGAGAGTATTTTATAATGGAAGAGGAAGATTTGATGTGCTTATTCAAGATTGCTTCAAAATTTAGTGAACATAAGTCGGTGTTATTAGAGGATAGAACAGTTTCCCAATTTTCAATATTAAGGTTTTGTTGTAATTTTTCGTAATTAATAATAGTTTTTGGAATATTATTGCGGGAGTAATTATTCACATCTATTTTGTCAGTTTTAAAAGCTACAATACATGTGTGATGATCAGTAATGTTATTTTTCCAAATAATTGTTTTTATTTTTTCAGTTTCATTAGAATTACACCAGATATGATCTATGCATGATGGCCTTTGTCCATGAAATTCTCTCGTATATTTTTTTATACATGGTTTAAAATTTAGTTCCGTTAATGTGTTGATATATTCAGTTTTTTCTTTATTTCTATTGTTTTCAAATTCATTAGATATATCAATATTAATATCGCCTACAACAAAAGCATTTTGAGAGCAATTAGTATTTATAATAGATTTCAGATTCTCGGTGAAATTACTAATGCTCGAGTTATGTGTTCTATATAATGCTATTATATCGTAAAACGTGTGTTTTATAATAATTCGAATATGAAGACAATTTACAAGATCGATATGAATTTCATTAACGGAAATATTCTCATGAATAGATTTTACAAAAACAATGATTCCGCTGTTTTGATTTATTTTGTAAGTTGTGACAAAGTATTTGTAATCAGGTAAATTATAGGTACCTGAGTAGCCGCTAATTCTGGCTTCAGACAAAACCATACAATCCGGTTTATTAGTGAGTTCGTTTAATGCAAGTGTAAAATGATCAAAATTTTTCGAGACACTTCGAATATTTAGGTGAAGGATTGTTAATGCTTTTAGAGGATCTATTTCTAATAATGTGTTATTACATTCGACACTAGTTAGACAAATATTTTCCGTAATATTAAAAGATGAGTCTATCTCTTCAAATAATGAGTCAGACATGGGAGTGTATTAAGAGTATAGAAAAATAAATTTTTGATTTTTACATTATTGTATTGTAGAAGTATAATTGTAGGAAAAAAATGTATTTGAGGAGAAAAAGTGTTCGCCGAGTGAAACATTAGTTTCAGCAAGAAAATTAATAAAAATATGTATGTGGTTATAGCAGAAGAGTGTGTCCGATAAATAGTAATGACATTAAATGAATAATTTATAAAATTTATCTCCAAGTTTAATATATTGACAATATTCACCATTATTTCATTTACACTTGTGACAGCGTAAATATTTGATACAAATATGGCAACGCCGCTATTTCTGTTAATTTTATAATTTGTTGTATAGTACGAGTAACCCGGTATATTATAATTAATTTCACTCGATGAATGCGTTTCTGATAATATTATACAGTCAAGTCTATTTAATTGTTTAATAGTTATTAGAAATTCTTCGAAATTTTTTTCCAAAGATCTAACGTTCATGTGTATTATTATTAGGCTGGCTGTAGGTTTTATATCTATAAGATCGTTTGTATTTTTCACCGTGTCAAAAATCCTTACGTCTATTTTATATGAATTATCTATTGGGTTTATTATAAAGTCGTTCATTTTGAGGTAGTAATAAAAATTAACAATAATGTTGGCGCTGGGAATACACTTCACATTTGCAATTATAATATTACTTGTGTTGACTTGTATATTATCACTGCGTGTTAACACTTTGCGGGAGGGCTTTTCGAAATATTTTTTTGAAATATTGTGCAATTTATTTAGGTTTTCGTTAGACTTGTAATTAATAATATGCATCATTAGTCGTAATCGATGCGATCCCTCGCAATTTTCAGCATTTTGTTTCTATAGTTGCACCTAATACTGTTGGCTGCGTGGTCCGTGGTGTTTTTTTCTCCATATTTAGAATTTTGTCTGGTGCAGTTTACACATGCTGGTACTGTTTTTCCTCTTCCCGGACATTTTGAAAGGATGTGGTCGCCCATGCAGTGTGGGCAAATTGGAGGGCTGGTTCGGTGTAGGCATCTTTTAGCCGTATGCATGAACATACAGCAATGAAAACATTGAGTTAAAGGATCGCAATCTTCAATTTTTACTCGTTGAAACTGTATATTTAGTTTACCGAGTGCAAGGAGACTTTTTCGCATTTTGCCACTGGTTTCCATGATGTAGCTAGTGAAATGGCGCTGCTTTTCGTTTATGTTTGTGTTTTTTATCTCCGTTATAAGTGTGATTTTGTTGTCTTCACTTTCCTTGTAAACATCTTCAATTCCTTCGTTCTGGGTTATTATTCCGCAAAATATTTCGTCTTCAGTAAGATTGGATTTTAATCCTTTTATTATTATTTTTGGTCTTTTCTTTTGAATTTCATTTACCACCAAATCGGTATTCAGTTTTTTTATTTCGGCGGTTAAGGTATTTGCATATTCCTTTTTGGGCATGATATTATTATTTTTTCTTCTTTTGTTTTTCTCAAACCATTTATTCCTATCTTTATGTTACTTAAATTTATTTCTTTTTTTATTATTTTTTCAATTTCTTCTGCTTTAGCATTATTTTTGGTCGACGAAATGATGATTGAGAATCTCTCTTCTTCTCGAGGAGTAATTTTGGTTGTTGATACTTTCTGGGCATATGATGGTGTTGTTGCGCTTTTCATTATTTTTTCAAAGTTTCCCACCAGCTGGTCGTTTTTTTCGATAAGTTTGTCTTGTAGTTGAATTATTTGTTGTTGCATTTTTAATATTTCAGATTTCACTTCATTGTCAAGATCGATAATAATTTTTTCGATGTTTGTTTTGGTTTTTGAGTCTTTAACGGTTTGTATTTTTTGAACTTCATTTTTTAGCGTACTCAAACAACTCTTCTACCGTCATGAAAGTGTTACGTTGCGGTGTAACGAGAGCGCGAAGACAGTGCCGTGGGACGGGCTGCCGTTACGAGCGTAAGACACGAACTGTATATATTTTTTTAATAAAAATTGGGTATGTTTTTCCGAGACACTATCTTGGTTACAAATCAATTTCATTAGTACTTAACGTAACTTTATTTCCATTTAATAAGGTAGATGTCAAAGAAATTAGAATAATTAGTTGCAAGATAATATTGTTAATTCTGAATTTTAAATATGATATCAAAAAATATACGCTTAATAAATAGGTCCCAATCAAAGATATTAGAAGAACGAGATGTGCTATGCGCAGTTCGTACTGAGTGGAATTGTTTTGCCGAGTGTCGCCGGTTTTGTTCACCAATACTACTGCACACCTTCGCTTACGCTAAGGCATCGCTAAGGTATCCGCACTAATACATAGAACAGATTTCTGTGCGTACACGTCCCGATACCGTTCAAAGTACCCTAATTAGGTAGTACTCCGGCTACGGTCCGGCGGCCAACATAGCATATCTCGTTCTTCTAGTATCTTTGGTCCCAATGGTCGAATTGTTTAAGACGCCTGTCCCGGTAAGGCAAGAGATCCTGGATTCAATTCCTAGTTGTGACCGTTATCTTTTTTTTTATTTTTCTGCGTCTTGTTCTGTTCACTATTCGTTTAGATTCATAAGTATTATCTTCTTATTAAATTTTATAAATTGGGTATTTTATTAAAAGTTGGGTAAATTGATCAAGATTGATCTTCTCTCATTGACACTGCAAAACACGATTGCTTGAACTTAGATTCACAATCAGAAGTAGAAATATAAGGATGGGTTGTTTCACTGAATTTGAACAATTCATCAAATTTTAAAGTTGATTCTCAAGTTCTGTGAAGGTTCTATTCAAATTCCGTTACTATATCATTACTGGCCAGATGTTTCACAAAATTGAAATGACGACAAAACTTAGTCTAAATCTTTAAGTATTGTGAAAGTCCTATTCAAGTTCTGTTATAATATCTTTATAGGCCAGTTACTTGACAGAACTAAAATAATAACAGAACTTGAAAAGATCTTTCACAAAACATAAAAATTTATGGACGGGTTGTTTCGCAGAACCTGACCAATTCATCCGATTTCAAAATTGATTTTCAAGTTCTGTTATTATATCATTATTAGCCAGTTGTTTTAATAATTGTATAAGAAATTTTAATAATTGTTAAAATTTTGTGAAATAACCCGTTCTTGGAACTTTTCATTCAAATTCAAATCATATTTGCGAATGATGTAAGCTGTTTGCATATTGAAACCATTGACAAAATACATTTAAAATAGGTATGCAATTACTATGTGCCTCAATATTTTTCGTACGTTATTTAGTTTTTCAGGTTCTAATGCATAATTAATATGAAAAAAATGTACATATATTTAAGTGGCGCGGATCAACGTTGTCTCATGAATGTATGAATGAACAAGTAAAGGCTCTTATCCCAAATAATTTGCATGGATTAACCTTGGCCTCTTATTCAAATTCCGTTGAACTCTGACGTTCTATTTAAAAAGTGTGTTTGGACATTACATTACGCTTTTGCGAGGTATACTTGTTATTTCAATGATTATTAACCGGACTGTACACATTTTGTGTGTATTTATTTTCCTTACGATCCACATATCTTTCTCTTTTTACCAACTATGATCATTTACGTTGAAACAATTTCTTACACTTAAACTTTTTTTATATCTTACAACTGATATAGCACGGGCAGTAATCATAATAACACGTATTTGTAAATGTGAACTTGTATGATAGTTGTAAGTCTCTTAGTTTTAAGTCATATTATAACAGTATTTTGTATTATCCCACTCAGTCATAAATATGTATAGTTTTTAGTAACTAAGTCTTAGTTGTAAGTCACTATTTATCTTAGTCTTAAGGTCCTACACAGAGAAAAATGAGCATTGCTAATTTCTTAAGAATCTCTTCAAATTATTACTAATCCAGTTAAAAACAGGATTGCAGGCAGTTTTCTAATAAGCTTTTAGTAATTTACTAATATATTGGAACACGTGTTCATGCACCTGCATTTGCCTTGATGAGATTTTTTTACGAAAACGGCGCTATATACATGATCCAAACATTATTACTATTATAGACATTTGCGCTGATGCGGAAATCGAATCCACAACTGCCTCGTAGCATACCTACCATTCTGCAGCAAAACACAACTCTGTTTTGGTCAATCATTTCTTGCTTCATTTGCATTCATATATAACATCACACGTAGGTAGATGCTCTTCTATTATTATAAGATTTTTGACATGGCCGGACCTATGTGTTTGATTAACTTGATCATGCCATGTCTCCCCGGGGCAATTCCGGATTCTCTTCCTTCGGTGATCTATATTATCTTACACATATTTTGACAGTCTCCGCAGTTGAGTGGTTTCGATCCTCGGCTACTAATCCAGAGGTCATGGGTTGAGATTTCGGCGCGAGTAAGAAAATTTTATTTGATTTATTTGTGTTACTCCAGAATTAATTAAATATACAAAAATACTGTTACATTTTCGACACGCTCCTTAGTGATAGACACCACATCTCCTTCCCCTCAAAACCACTTTCAGCTTCATAACATACTGAAATGCTTATGCCATAGTCTCTAGACGGGAGCAACTGGAACTCTTGTACAATACTCACATACAAAAAATAAAAGAAATACCGAACTAACGTTATATTTTTTTATAATTATCTGGTAATTTTTAAAACGTGCATTTGAGATATTATTTCTACTGTATTCAGTCTCCTTCCGTCCTTTTTGTACCAATTCCACGTCTTGCCGTTCGATAGTTTCACTTTCCTTTGATAAATGTTCCTGCTTTACTATTCTGCCAATGTAATTATAAAATCTAGATAATAAATTGATTTAAGCATGTTTTTATTTACGTATATTTCATTAATAACATTTTTATTTCAGATGATAATAAGATATTGCCATTTTTTCCCTAAATTATTCCCTTAAATTTTTTATTTAAAATAGTGCAAAAGTGTTGATAGCCAATGCTATTTTTGCATTCAAAATCTAGTTGATGTGAATAATGGTCCCTGCCATCGCAAGACTAACATTAATGTATGTACCAATCGACTGATGTTTTTTTCCGGGGTCAAATACCTGAGGAAGTTTTCGTGGACTATTACATAGATCACAATATTTCTGACTTGAGTTTAAACACTAAATCCTAACGGCAAAGAAAAGTAAATGAACAACATTACTGATACATGATATTAATAACATTTTATTTTAACATAATAATTGCATTCATCTTTTTCTAGCATGATTACTTACCTTGTTTTTATCTAATTATTCCAGTCACCAGTTCTCTTTTTAAATGCTAATCTTTTTTTTGAGCATTACAATCCAAAAAAGTGGAAAAAATGCATGTTTTAATTAAAATTTTATTTTGAAGATAATATACTACCCTTTTAGTTTTGAACAATGGCATTTTAATGAAGAAATTAAAACGTCAATTAAAAACTACATGTATTCATAAGGTTTATATTTCTTCCCACTTACTAATTGGAGTGTTTTAGATTCTGTGCAGCTGAGAAACATCAATTTACTCTAAATTAAGGGTTGGTTATCAGTTGCGTAATATTTAAAATACGTTTATTAGAAGGCTACAAATGATTTATTTGTATTTTTTAAATTTTATTCAAAATAAGTATAATGAATTGGTCACTATGAACCAGCCAGTTGTCTAGTATCAATACCTTGTTAATGTCTTTTAAATAAAAACATGTATTTTAAAAATACAATAAATAACTATTGTTTGGTTGATAATTTCGAAAAGGTAAGCAGCATTCTTAAAATTAAAATAAATACACAATTATTTTTTTTCGGTAGTTACAAATAATAATTTCATTCAGCCGCTCTTACAATATGCGGTGTAATGGTCACCCAGTTGCCTTCTAAACAGTTGATCGGGATACAATTCTCAGCCGTGGTATTTTTTTTTCAATATTTATGTATATTATTATAAGCAATAATTATCAGCCCGAAACACTCATATAAATTGAAAAATCTTCCGAGAAAAAATAAATGCCGCCGACAGGAATCGAACCTCCAGCTTTCTGATTGCCGGTCAGGTGCACCAGACACTATGTTAAGTAAGCTTATTTTAAAGCAGCCAATTTGATAAATATTACTATTTTATTTAACAATTAATTATTATTCAATAGATTTCTTCGTTATATGTATGTATTAATATATTTTTTTATAGCGTCTAAGTATTTTCGGGAAGATTTTAGAAACTTATCATCTGTTGTTTAATATTTCTTACAGTATTACGATTCAATGAGAATAAAAAAAAAGTAAATCTAGATAAAACTGAACACTTATGAGTTATTGAGTTTAGCTGATTTTCAAAGCAACAATATCCTATCTGCTTTTTGGCAAAATGTCGAGTTTTTTGCGTAGAATTTTAATAATAATGTTAATTTCTATTATTTAATTTGAATTATATGAAAATGAAATACTTTCTATCCACCATATTTTATTTTTACAAAGTATTTCAATTTCATATAATTAAATGACGCCACAAAGTAGTTTTGCAAGTATTGAAGAAGTTTTTTATACAAACTATGAACCATAAGATCTCAGTTTAATACAAATGGCCGGTTGAAACTTGTTCCAGGAGCACGAAATGTATACTAGCTAAAAAAAGAAATCAGTAAATTAAAACTATAACCTCGCATTGAAATTGTAATTTTGTTTTAAATTTAGGTAACTTGTGGGTTTACGTGTATGCTATCGTTTTATGGTCCAAGCTAACGTTGTTAATAAAATAGAAACGCTAATATAAAGTGACATTCTAGGTCAGTTTTATTTGTTGATATCCGCAATGACATCAGTTAGCTGAGACCTTGATATTTATAATTCCATACATATGTAGCAAGTACCTACCTAAATAATAATATATTTTAAATGTCACCCGCGACAAGAAGATGAACTATAATAATAACCAGTATTTTATGTGACGGTATTTAAACAAGATTTATTTACGTTATATTTAATCTATTTACTTCGCAATGCCCAGATTACACAATAAAATGGCCACCGAAGGAACAGATAATATTATTAGAATGATAAATACATTTGACCATCAATGTTCAAAACCATTGCTAGCTCCTCCGTCATTGCACATTTTCCTCTTACAGTAACCGGGAAAATTCATATATATTTTATTATTTTAATTAAGGATTGAAATGGCAATAAAACACAACGGGGATAATTTTTTAAACGTCTTATAAATAAAGCAGAAATATTTTTACAAAAGCTGCAAAAACTTCCAAATGTTAAATTTCTGACTTCGTGAAATTAGCACTGCTATTTTAGTCAAAAATTTCTCCGTCAATAAAGTTTTTTTTCAGATCGCAGCGTTATTTCCGTCAAGGCCTATAAAGTTTTGAATTATGTACGCAACGTTTAAAATTACCATATACAAGACGTTATTCTTTAGTCAATATGTTTTAATTTCCCAATTCATTTCAAAAACCGTGTTAATCTGCTATGTAGATTTAATTTTTTTGGTCACATTTGAAAGTTAACTAAATTTAACATGGATAACTTAAATTTAGATTTGACGCCTAATTACCCAACGAAGCTAAATAATATTTTCTTATCAAAAGATACAGCAAACATCTAGTAGGTACGGATACGTGCTATTTTATTTATTTGTATACAGTTAAGTTATGATATACAGACCAATACAAAATTCAATTTAAGTTGCTTTAGAGTCATCTTTGGCATTTATTTGTGAGTCAATTATAATTATTTAAAAAAATCATCGTGTCCTACCTATTGTGATAATATAATTAAATAAAACATCACAAAAAATACGTAGTATTGGGCAGAAAATTATGTACGACAAATTTGTGTTCCAACGTAAATCGGTCGTTTGTAAAATTTACTTACATCAAAATGATAATCTCATCATTTTTTTTTAAATTTATGTTTCATCATATTTGTCAGTAAATGGGATTTTTTTTAAATATTAACAATTAACTCACAAATGATTGCCTAGTTGCTGCCATACATATTCGTACTAGATATTTACTATACCTTTGATTTAAAAAAAATATTATTCTGTTTGATAAATGTATTTTGGCAATTTAAATTAAATTTTAGTATAAAAAGGACGGCGCAGCCATTTATCGTAATGCTATTAACTACTTATCTCATATTTTTTTTACAATTTAATATATTTATTTTTTACACAGAAAAAAATAGCCCTACCTATATTTTGGGGAAAACTTAACAATCTTAAAGGATAAACATATTAAGATTCACCGCATTTTATTTATCCTGAAACTCACAAAAGCTTTTTTGGGTCCCTATGCACAAAAAGAAGCCCGCAATAGATCATTACAGGTGCGGCCGTACCTAAATGCATTGTATCCAAACTGCATTGTGTAAATTGCATTAGCCGGGTCGGTCTGGTATAGTGCGACCGAAACATTATACTGCAGAAAAAACTTTGCCATAAAAAAATTATCACCTCGAACGATAATAATAACAACGAAATAATTAACAACATTTATAATAAATAATAATAATAACAACGAAATTATATATCCTGATAGAGAAATTATATATCTTTATAGATAAATTATATATCCTGATAGAGTAATTATATATGCTGATAGAGAAATTATATATCTTTATAGATAAATTATATATCTTGATAGAGTAATTATATATCCTGATAGAGAAATTATATATCCTTATAGAGTTTCGTGATTGTTCACCTCAAGTGCTCACTAAGTTTTAATAAGATAAAATTAAAATAAGATATGACGCTATATCTATCTATATTATTTATATAAAGAAGACTGTTAGTGGCGAGTGAGGTGATTTGTATATAAATCTACAGTCTCATTCTACCATTGTTGAAATATTGCACACTTGACTTTTAAAACAAGGGAAAGATCACTGTCCACGCGACATTTAGAAAAATAACCCTAACCCCGTTTTCCCATCCCTTAGAGCCGAATTCTCGTTAATAACGTTCTCAATAAGAAGAAAATTACTGTCTAAATCCAATTATAAAAACTTTGCAAAAAGCCCTGGTTACACCGAGGGTTTCAGCTATTTGATAAATATTTTACAATTCAAATAACGGGTGAAGACTAGTAATAGTATAAATAAAAAGATCTATCAATAAAAAATATTATTTAACCTATAAAAAAATCTTTCTGTTTACGAAGGTATTAATAGCCTTTTCAGCGGTGTGATCTAATTTTAGCAGTTCACTTAATAAGCCTTTTTTTTGTAAAACCGAAATTCAACTGCTTGTGCCAGTGAAAATATGGTATCCCAAACTTAGGCATAAAAAAAACCGATTCCAAACAACTTTTTTATTTTTACTAGTATAATTACGTACGTTAATTTAAATTTGTTCCCTTGTGTATTATTTTTCATTACGTGGGCAGATTTGCATTGACAATCTCATCACTCAAGCTTATAGTATCAAAAAGTTTCGGCTGCTCTATAATATAACACACTCTACCTTCGCGTAGGAATGCAAGTATATTTTTAATGCAGGTGCATGAACCTAGCCAAATGCGGGAACCAATCCGATTTTCGTGTCATCCGTAGGTATACCGGCCAAACACATATAGTCAACTAGAAACATTCATAAATAACGTCAAAAAAGTAAAAAAGCTAATCGCATATACTCCCCAGTGTTTAAAACCCTTATAAACAGAAACACCCTTTTTATAAAATCTTCTATTTGAGAGGGTGTTTTGGCAGGTATAAAATTGCACCCGACTTACAGTACGATCACGGTACCTTACATTGGCACCTAATGAGAGGTTTTTATTTACATTCATGTGATATCTTTATGACTTAGGAAATAATGTAGACTTTTTACTCAGTGTCTATATTTAGAATAATAAAGGTGGGTTGACATGACAACATTTCACATGCACGTCCAATCATTGGGTTACTATCTTAGCATTGTGACTTGTATTGTCATGTTTTTTTTCATTTTAGAGATACGGATCGACAAAGGGTACGTTATTCTCTGAAGATGAATTGTGTGTCATTGCGCAAATATATTTTTTTCGAATGTTTTTTTTTTGACGCAGACGTTTTAGTGTGAGAAAATATATTTCACGAGACTAAGGATTCTACGGCAGATTTCGGCAATAAACAGCCATCATTGCAGGTTGCAGGTGTTAATAAATCATTATTTACACTTTAAAACAGCACCAACTACCTGAAGGGGGGTCACTAAGGTCTCCCATATAGGCATGACGGAGCGATCGTGTCTCTTAATATTACTTTTACTCTTTCCAGTAACACTCAGACATTAGTTACTACCTACCGTTTTAAGCGGATATCGCTCATCTTCCACCAGCAGTCAATCATTAAGTAATGCAAAACGGTAAAAGATATGTAATGACGATCCGGAGGGGGAGATTAATTTCGACAAAATTTGAATGATGATGATATTATCTAATATCTCAACAAATAGTAACGTGATATTTTTTAAATGCAGATACATTTCCGCGAATTAATTACTAAAATTATAGATTGCTTGATGTAAAAATTGTGCACGAAACTCTTGTTTGGGGGAAGTGTAGTACCCCGCTCCGGAGTGGGATGGTTAAACATTTTTTGGAGAAAAAAGATAAAACAAAGTTTAGCTTTGAATGAGTAAAAAACATACAAATAAGACGTAAAATCATTGACGGGAATCTTAAATTAAACCAAACGAAAATACGACTATTGAACAGCAAAAGTAATACTCGCGCGTTTCCCAAAAGATGAGATTTTAAAATAAAGGGTGGGCATTCGCAGGTATCAAACTTTAGAAATTCGATTTTTCATATCTATTCCAGAATGCCGAGTAATTTGTAATAAATGAGAAGTTACCTTACCACATTTTTTACGAAGTGAAATATGAGTATGGCTTATTTGTATTCCATTTCTTAACACGAAGGCATTCCTTATGAATTATTTGTTATTTCCATTGAGGGTGTGGGCGTGTAAATCAAGGGAAGAAAGACACCTCACCGAGAGGAAAACTAAATTTGTAAATAAACTTAAAGTTATATTGCATGAGTTTTTACTTTTCGATAACAATGCATTTCTCGCCCCCAACAAGAAAACATTTCTCAGAAAAATAATTACAACAATTTAACAAATAAATTTAGACCTCTCTGCAAAAGGCAGTACTACGAAAATAGTAATTTCCACAAGCGGCTTTGAAATTGTTTTAGGTAAATTTCGCCTCAAGTAATATATACATAAAAATAATTATTGGTTAATTTAGTTTATTTAATTCGTGTTTTTTCACAATGAATTCGGTTAAAATAATAAAGCATATATTTGCGGCACGTTGCGTAGTATAAGATTCTCTCAGTATCGCCCAGGTGAAAGACCACCATTCAGAATTGAAACATTGCTTGAAATGGCTTTTTCCATGTTTTGTCCAATACAAATTGTGCTGGATGGTGTTTAAATCCATCAATGAAATGACCCCACCCTACATATCTGAACTATGCGTCCCGGAAAACACTGGTCAAAGGCAGTCAACTCTTAGATCAGCAACATCATCAGCTGTGGGCAGACTGATGGAACCTGGGTTTATCTGGGCCGAAGGCTTGGAATAAATTTCCTCCGGAACTAAGATCCATAGTCCAACAGAATTCAGGTCTAAACTAAAAACTTACCTTTTTAAAGCTGCAATATACGAGAGAAAGTCCAATTATATCCAATTATGTCCTAAATCCCTTATCTAAATTTCGCTAATAAACAATTAGTTCATATTAATTAAGTTTTAAGTGACCTGCCAGGTAAATGTGGTACTGTATTATTATCTCCATATACAGTCAGTAATAAAATAGATCATTGTATAAATATATTATATATTTGTACAGCGCCCTTGAGGCGATTTTGCACAAAAACGGCTATAAAAATCATCCAAATATTATTATTATTATTTTGTGACTAGATCTGAATAACCAGGTACTTCTCCATATCCTTCCGCTCTCTACTACCTTCAGTCTCATGACATACCCCAATTGGGGATGTCCAAGTCTTACTTGGTCCAGACGGTTAGGAGTAGTTGGGACGTTGTGTGATACTCACATTCTTTTAAGCTTCTCGTTTCTGATTGAGTGATCTTTCACCAGGGCAATACTGAGAGTATCTATACCACTTTTCCCCAAGGAAATAATAAAGAATTTTATATCTATTTGCTTCTGTGGGTGTTTTTTACTAAGTGTCGCGATCCTTCCTACTAGATATGAGATATTTTCACCCACCCTGCACTTAACTGATTAACTGGGCGAAGCAGCCGATATGTTTCGATCACGCCAGTAATAAATACATTCGAATGGAATGCCAGGTCGTTTTATTTGGTCCACCAGGCACCTATTATGAAAAATCTTTAAAGGGTACGTTTCGTTAGTCATTTTTCATGTTTATACGATTGCCGTTGTTTTCGAGGATTTTTTTCACAATAAATTAGTAAAGAGGAGAAGCTTGCAGATAACAATAAGAACATGGCTTTATACCATCAATCAATGTGAGCTTTTTATCTTTTCTATATTTATATATTCAGAAAACTTATTGAAATGATTATAGTTAATATAGGGATAATATGGCCTATTTTTTATTGTTGTTACAACGTGGTACCTACCAACTGGTGAAGATTTAATACATATTTTAATTTTTTTATTATCAAAATTTTAGATCATCCTACAAAACAATAATCTGAACCCATTTACAGACCGCGACATCGGTAAATCCGTATTTTTGGTTTTCAAGGTTAATTTGTATAACCCCATTTTATTTTAAAGTTTTTTTTTTTTTATATACAATATTATTATTTTATATTTAAAAAGATTGTTCATGTAAAAACGTTCTGCGGCGTAGTTATTATTATTATTCGTGACAGCTGTTTCGCCTTCCGAAAGCATTATCAAACTGAGGCCACTTACAGACGATCTATTTGTATTACTTATTTATAGGTACTTGTAGTTAAAATCAAATTTGCTATAATTTTTTTGACCAATTACATTTTTGATTTCCAATAAAATAACTATTGAAAAATAAAATATTGAAAAATGAAAAAATGTTATTTTTATTCAAATCATATGTAATTTATATTTTTAAATATAGGTATCTGTCATAGAGTCATAGGCGTAGTGCTAATTTACTTTTAAAACGGGATAAAATAATCTCCTGACAAAATTTAATCAAAAATGTTTAAAAATACATCGTTTATCGGCATTTTCTACAATTTAATAATCTATCCCAGTACTCAATGCCCGGGTGATGTGTGATGGAACTGAACGTCATAAGCGTTCCTTTCTTTGTAAAGTTGGGATTATTATCCCCGAGCACGAAGATCTCGAGTGATGACGGGCGTTTACTAAACAAACAGTGGACCGGGGTGTATTCAATAGGTGACTAGGAATTGCTCAACAAGGTGACTTCCAACCAACCCACAGGTAAGCATTTCTAATCGAAGTGAAGGTGTTAGGTCATGGCAAGATGCTCGCATTCAGATTATAAATTACCGGGAAAGATATTTTATTTATTACGATTAGACCAGGAATTGCTAACTTTTTTAGCATCCTTTGGCTAATTCTAATCGAGTTGGATATATTTAAAATGATCATGAAAGATATTTGATTTGTTGTAATTTGATGACTAGGAAATGAATTAAAATTAAAAAAACTTTTTCACTTTGTTCCACTTATTTATTATTACCAGGACCGGTTTCATCCTACTACGGACATTTTCAGACTGGTCCCAGTCTGAAAATGTCCGTAGTAGGATGAAACCGGTCCTGGTAATAATAAATAAGTGGAACAAAGTGAAAAAGTTTTTTTAATTTTAATTCTTTTACAATGGAATTCCACCACGAATTAACAGTGCAAAAACTAGACTAGGAAATGATTAAAAAGATAACTTCCACTCAATAGGTAATTTTAATCGAGTTGAAGGTGTTGTCGTATCACGAAAGTCATGCTAGCGTTTAGATTTTAAATGATCGGGAAAGATATTTAATTTGTTGTGATTTAGTATCTAATTGTTCTGCTCTCTTTTATGTAATTCTAATCAAAGTGGAGTGAAATAATGCACGCATTCAGTTTTTATGATTGCGAAATAATGTGTGATTTATTATGATTTTGTGGGTCAGTAAAAACTGCACCGATGTTCATGAAACTTCATTGAATAATTGCATCGTAGCTTATACATTATATTAAACATAAATTGTTTTAATATAATAAATAATGACATGACAAAGTGATAAGCTTTCAGAAGAAATTTTCTTCGAAAAACAAATTTTTTTATTTAATTAAAAAAGCTATATATTCAACCAAAAATGCATTTTTTATTGGGGCGGTCAGCGAAAAGGTGAAATATTACTGTAACATTATGAAAAATGATATATATTTAAGATTATTCAACTGATAATCCAGGGCAAGTATGAAGACATGCCGGGGAATAAGGCGAATCTCATAGCTTCGAAACATACGTAACTGGTACTAACGCAAATTCCCTTTACAGGGTGAAGATTACCCTTAAGGTAGGAGGGGAGAGAGCCCTAAAATATTCGTTATACGGGTGATAAACGCGCTTGAATTTAAATGTGTGAACTTGTTACTTAAGAGAACTACCGCTGGAATACATACGTATGATTTTGTACGATAAAATAAAAAGAATTAAACAATTGACTCCATTTAGGTGTTTTAATGTTTATGACACTTCTGCGTTTACTGCCTTTCAACTATCAATGATTTTATTTCGTTGATCGCCTTAATTCAAATCTTGCGTCAAATATTTTCAACTTGATGCAATTATTAATGAGCTTGTATCTTGTGTTTACCATATAACTACATGTAAGTACTATTAAAATGAATTCATATCAAATCTATATGTGTAAATTGATTGTTGCCAACTCAAAAAGTGATCAAATGAAACCAACACACTATTAAATGGAGAAATGTCAACAACCAATTGAGATGTTACTCAGATATAAAATAAATGTAATCGCTGTAGTGAAATGTGTAGGCCTTTATTCTACGCAAGTACTGTCTGGTGAAATTTAATTATTTTTTTATGGAATGATGCTTCATTTAAGTAGGAACTTCACTAAATGTTTTTATTCAAAATTTGACATGCTACGTAATTAATACAATATTAAGCATAATATACTTATAAGAACTTGCAAATGTACAGAAGTAAAGAGCATCGAAGTAAGTACATATTAATATGCACAAGTATTTAGTGTTTAGAAATTCAATTAAGTAAGTGTCTACCCACTCGTAATACTTGTATCCAAAAAAGGAAAATGGCAGTCAAATCTCTGAGTAGGAAAGAACACAAGACTTGTGTAATAATAATTGATTTGATTCAAAGATTTAATTGAAGGAAATTCTGATTAGGCACCAGGAGTCCATAAAAACGCTAGTTAAAAGATTGACCATTTAAATTGTACCGATTTTCCTGTATTGCCTGAATCACGTCGCACGTTCCCTGAAGACGCATCCTTTGGGCAGGTCGCTTCCAGGAATTAGGGTCCCGAGGGATGTGGTAGGGGAAGTCGGTAACAAGAATACAGGAATATCTGAGGGTATGTTGAATCACCCCAGATAGACTGCACACTGTGTACCACGTGTTAATTGTTTCACAAAGAGAGTGGGCATTTCGGGCAGGTTGATTTTAGAAGAACGTGACAGGTCTCAACTTATGCGATCCGGATAGATAAAAAGTTTGAAGTTGCTTCCAAAAGACGCTTTACAATTATTTATTTTTTATTAAATTATTTACGAATACTGTGTTTATTTTTTCGTCGGGAATCGAACCCAAACTTCGCAAAACAATGTATTTAGTTAGATTTGTAGAAGATCGCATTGAGCTCATTTTTTTTAATTTTTACATCTCCAAAAAATAATCTTTAACAGCTGTGAGCGAAAGGAAAAATGTGGATGAATAAAAACAGTTAAGTACATATTAGGTTGCGTAACATAAGTCGCAACTAAGTTATACAATATAATTATCTAAATGGCGAATTGCATGATTACAAATTTGATTCTAGTATTACTGAAACAAAGGATACAATTCAGTAATATGTTCTTACAAAAAACGCGTTATTAAGGGGGAAAAAATAAAGTGAACTCGTTTCTTTATCGCTTACTTGACTCATCCCCTTTTTCCTTTTGCGCATAAATTGTTTCCAGATTTTTTTAATAATGTATAGTTTTGGGTGGTTGCATAAATTAGTATTGAAAGCATAGAGAACGTTGCACCATGCACCTCAGTTCAGAGTAGCTACTTACATAGTTGGCTATTTCGCTTCCGAATGCCTGCACGGTATGACTCGACTTGTGCGGCTTGCCACCTTCCATCACCAAACCGCTCATCAGATGGCTCTCGTGACCTGAAACAAGTAATGAAGGATAATGTATGAACATCAGATCAACTAAGAACAATAGAAGTAGTACAAAGAAGACTAGCGTTTAGTCGATTTTTTCGCAAATCCTCTTTTCTACATCAGTAAACGCCTACGAGGATAAACAAATTTAATCAGACGTAGTCAGGGTCCATTACAGAGGTTGTAGTACATTTTTTGTCTAGTTAACACGTTATTTGTACAAAATCCAATTATCAATATTACGCACGTAATGATTTTGTTCTTAATTTTTTACACCTATAAATATAACCCATTTACATTAAGAACTCAATTGTTATCATCATCATCATCATCTCAAAAAAACAGACTCGATATTGATAAATTATTGATGTATAATCATGTTAAAGGTAAATAAAAAATATATCTACAAAAATGATGACTGCGTTATTTGAATTGATTATTTTTAATTTAATTAACACATTTATTGATATAATTAAATTATTATTTTTTGGGAAACTAATGTTTAAGACAAGATTTTTTTTTGCATAGCATAAAGGGTAACAATTATTTTACAAGCAATAATTATTAGCCTGAAACACTCATCCACATTGAAAAATCTCCTGATAAAAGATAAAATAAAATCTCCGTGTCCTTTCGATTTCCGATCGACGGGTTCAAGTCTCGTTAGTAATATAATTAAAAACTAGTATCTCTGTGAATAGTAGACCTCGCGTGTAAAAATGTTTATTTCTATTTGTCACTTATTTAATAAAACAAAACCAAAATTTCCTCAGTAATCATAAGATTTGTATGTAGGTTAATAAACGCCTACTTACTTAATTAACCATACTTTTTATGTGATTTTTTTTTTCAATAAGGAATTATACAGTTTGCCCCTAGAAACCTCACTAAATGACGATTATTTTTTAAACTTTCTTCAGGCCTGATAAATAAATCAGTCAACCTTAGCTTCATAGTAAAAGATAGTTATCTGGCTTGCTTGAATAATAAAATGGATGAAGCAGATTTTAGAAATCGGAAACGGAACGTAGAAACAAATTTATAGACAAAATAAATGCCAAAAGGTTGAGTTGAAACAGGGATAGATTAGATAATTGTATGAATGTACTTTATATTTTATAGCACAACAACCACTAAAATTCAGCTTAAAACCACAAAAGGGTTTGTGGTTGGAAGTTGAATTTTGAGAGAAACTTTGATGGATTTCAAGGGTAGGTACCTACTTACGTATATAAGAATTTTGATCTGGTAATTTACGAAATCTTTTTTATTCCCACTGATTACTGGATTTCAGTTAGTATATTCAACAATAAGATATATAAAAAATATTTTTAAAAATCTGTTGTAAATTTATAAAATCATGTATTATACTGAACGATGAAAGCTCAAATGCAAAACTTCGATATGCTCATAGAAAGTAAGCCTTTTCAATCAAAAAGTAAATCCCTCCACTGATAAAATTGTTTTGAAAACTTAGACAATCGTTAGAATAAATATAGGAGGTCCAAATTCCAGCCAAGACCCGCAAGGTCATACAGCATTATTCGTCTGAACGAAAAACCCTTATAATTTAAAATAAAAAACCTTTATGTAAATTAAGTTTGTCCCAAACGCGATTCGATCCTCGCACGAACCCTCTCTAACATCAGAAGTGGGTATGATGTTGGTTCAGTCTAGCGCAAGGAGCCGTGAATTTCTATTATTCTTTGTATCGTTTATTTGAGAAAAAATGGACCTCTACTTGTGTTCGCACGATTCAATACACGATTCTTATTTTAACAGGGCGGCTAAGAAAAAAACAAAACATATTTAATCCGATCTTAAATACTGTTTAGGGTTGAATTCGGTTTAACAACATGCAACGATATTTTTTGCAGAACGAACATAAGAGTTATAATATTGGGCTAATTTATATAATGAAATCACCGCAATAGCGCTTATACATGTAATTAAAATAGGCATCTTACAACTGTCAAAATCTTGCTCGCAAAAAAAATTATACATGGAGCAAATATATTAATTTGATTGAAAAATGCTCATTTAAATAAAATAATATTTTGAACTCTTGGTGTACCATCTATTAACTATTTGTCGTTTGCAAAATTATATTTTTATAAATTGCACCACCTCGCCAGATAATGTGTTTATAAATTGATAATATTCAATCTACTTTAAGTTTCCCCAGAATACCTCGGAGAATTTTTGATAGTGCCGATGAAATGAGGTAAGGAAATTTGGATTTTTTTATGTGTGACGCAAAAGCTGAAGCGGCTCTCGAAATCCAGAGGTGGACATGCATTAGAAAATGTATGAGTGACTAATCTTTGTCTGATTTGGTATAATATTTTATGGTACGCAGCCCCATGAAAAGTTACGGGATATTATAACTCCAATTTTGAGATAGACGTTTTAAATAATTTTCTGCCATTATAGATAATTAGGTAGGTACCTAAATATCATTGATATTTAGATACCTACCTACTTATCTGCTGTCTGAATTATTCTTTATACAAGCAGTTTCAATTTTCAAGATGACACTAAAATTTACAGCAAGTTTGAATTTACTGAACGTTCATAATTTCACGAAGGAATAACGCACATCACAAACAACAAAACCAGTATGTTTTATGAACTATTTTGTCGCATTATAGTTTTGGGGGTTACTGACTCATTGACCCGATGATACAACCGCCTACTGCCGGAAGAAAACGATTTTAAAAGTATTGTTTTCCTCAAGGAATAAAACATAGAAAAAAATTCTTTTCATTATTTTTCGGACTTCCTGTTTGGACATCAACCAGATATTTTACTTAAGCGTTTCTCCTTGCAATTACATATTATTACGTACAGGAAACAACGTTATTAAATATAATACATTTTCGTAAAAAAAATAGGAAGTATCCTCATAAGAAAGTCATGAAAATAATTATGTGTAATTTTATATAAAATCTAAAAAAAATTGTTTTGTGAACACCCGGCACTGCATAACCTAATGTAGCAGGACCTTGAGACAATAGGCAGCGGTCACAAACACACCCATAACAGACATGATACATGCACCCATACACACAAATTCCCTTCACATCTCAAAGGTAGTACTCTATACTGCAGTGTTGCAGTATAGAGTCACAGCCAGATTGTATCGAATTCAGGTGCGAGGGATGAGTTTAGATGCGTTGGATAGGTCGTGTTGTATACTGCGTGGTACAGTTAACTGCTGCAACCGGACGTGCCGATCCTCCGACTGCAATGGACCATTTCGTAAACAAGCAATTATAGGAAATCTTGTGTCTTTCGGATTGCACGTAAAGATCCATAAAACGGATTGTCCTAATTATTTTAATCACAGAATATCGTAACGAAAATGTAATTGTTAAAAGATTGAATACTATATTACCCAATTATGTGATCAAGTTCTGGTAAAGGTACCGAAAAGATTTGCCACGTGTGGCAATGGAATGAAACCATTAGCACGGAAATAAGTTATTTTTTTAAATTGCACTTTTTAAACTCCACATAGGAGGCCATGAGAAAATGTCATCTCTCAGGGCTATGTTACCTTTGGGGATGCTGTGTGAAGGGTCTTGTTTAGTAAAAGAAGAAGAGGAAGTTCACTGAAGGAAAAAAGGTTTGATGGGTGGATATGCATCTGGGGGTCAGTGGGTATAGGATTTTTGTCCTGGACACAGCGGTGCAAAACGAATGGGTCGAGAGAGTCCTGCTGAAGGGGTGGAATGGTCTCCTTCACCAGTCTCTCCCGACCCGGCCCGCCACGCAGTAAGTTGGCAGACACTTCCGCCACCAAGACCTAAAAAAACACCTCACCCAATGGATTCGGACACCCCTGCTAAGTCACTAAATGTAGCAAACCACTTGGAGCGACCTACGACAGATGTTGTTTATCCAATAAATGGTTCCCATACTACATATCCGCCTCCCAAATATATGCCAATAAGGTACCTATACAGACATTTCAGACATATTCAAAACCTTTCCGTCCTGCATCAAAAAATAAGCAAAATTAATAATAAAATATTTATAATTTTAAGTATCTATTTAACCTTTTATTTTTCAACGATGTTCATATATTTAAAAGTCCCACTGGCTTTCAATGAATAAAAAATAAAAATATTTCCAAATACCCAACAACGCACTACAATACGCACACGCTCCCTCGTTATTGCACGGCATCGCCACCCTTAAATATTGCGCCAGGTTTAGTTGGTTGCTAAAATATCGTTTAAGAGATAACAATTAAGTAAATTTATATAGCGCAGTTTGGAGAAGGTTCACCTTTTATACGTTTTTAGCTGGAAAAAAAATATTCACCGGAGACTGAAAATGTGTACATTTTAACTCGAAATAACCTCAGGAATCACTGGTTAAAGTAATTCAGGTACTCGAAAAAAAATAGTATTGTTAAAATATTAAGAATCCCTTCAGATTATTGGTAATCCAGTTGAAAACGGGATTGCAGGCCGTTTCCTGATAAACTTTTAGTAAATTCCTAATACATCGGAACGGAATCCTAATACGTGTTCATGTACCTTTATTTGCCTTGATAATATATAATAATGAACTGCGAAAATATTACAATTTTTATAAAAACTATATTTACAAATATTTTATATGATATATTCGTATTTTATTCGGAAACCTATCAATTGATTCGTTCCTGCCTGCAACCCTGTTTTTAACCGGATTACTAAAAATTTGAAGAGATTCTTAATAAATTAGCAATACTCATCTTAAGTTCAAAGAATTCTAGTTTCTTCTCTTTTATTTTCGTTAAAAAAATATTTTGGATTCGAGCATTCGCAAATGTTGAAATTTTGATTATCTGCTAGAACTGTACGGCATCGTCAAACTTTTCACCTGTGGTAGAACAAGAATTCAATAAAAACTGCTTATTCTTTGGTTCACATACATTATTGTCAGTACTTTCAATTTTCACAGTTAGGTACCTAATGATTTATGATACAAATATTCGCACCTTTATGCATTGCTTTACTTTAAAACGCCGATCTTGCAAATCCCACGTTCATGTAGTGTTTCCATCATTGTACTTGTCACGTTTTGGCAGAGAGAAAGAAAATTGTGCTAAATTCACAATAAATAAAAATACTTGTGTTCAGTATTATTCTATTTTGTCGGTAAATAGAATTCTTTTCAAATTGTAATTTAATTTAACATCAGCGCGCATTATTCACGTTTGTCATTTTATTTATTGCACCTACAACATTATTTCAGGTACCAAAATTGTTTGTTTCCTTTGTCTGAAGTATCGTGACTATAAATTTACAGTATAGTTTACAAAGTCGTTGTCAAAATAATAAACAGGTTTTCTGCCATAGAAATTGACTAAAAAACAATTACATATAGTATTTTATGTAGGTATTCTTATATATATAACAAAATAAGAAATTACTAAAAACTTCAAAGTCAAGGAGGTCTGGACACCGAAAAAAACAGCTCACACTGCTTGAAAAAAAATTTGAAGTCATAAAATATTTTTAAACAAATTTTATATGATTTTATAGTGATGCATTTTGGAGTTATTATGCCGTGTTGCATTATACCCCAAAATACACATATGTCCTGATGATGGACACTGTAATGCTGTCCAAAACATTAGCTAAAGGAGGAGGTAGCGCAACACTGCATAATACCTCAAAAATAAATTATGGCCGTGAAAATCGCAAATCATTTTCAAATTATTTGGTTCTTAAATAATTGCTGTATTAAATAATAATTTGTTGGTATATTTATTTTTAAATAGTAGCGCAAAGAAAGTAAGTGTTCATTTAATTTAATACAAATTAACTAATTAAATACAAAATTGAGTTCTTATTCAAGCTGTCCAAAAAATGACAATATGTACGCTAGGACGGGTTGTTTCGAAGAATATGAACAATTCATCAAATTTCACAGTTGATTTTCAAGTTGTGTGAAGGTTCTATTCAAGTTCTGTTATTATATCAAATAGCCAGTTGTTTAAAAAAACTAAAATAATAACAGAACTTAGAACCTTCGCAAAACTTGAAATACAACATTAAAATTTGATGAATTTTTCAAATTCTTTGAAACAACCCATCACGTTTGTTCCAAAATATTCAATTTGATTACTAAGCAAAATAATTATTACTCGTGTGAAGCCGAATAGTAATTATTAATAATTAGTAGTGTCTATCAAGTAATGAATTGTATTTTATTTAATTACAATAATTACTCGAGTATATCACAAAATAAAGTAATGAATTGTATATTTTTAAATTACAATAATCATGTAATTAATTTCAACAATACAAAAATTAAATTTTAATAATAAAATTAAGTATGAAAAATACGTCTAATGTTTGTAAAATTCAAAATGTACATAAAAAGCTTTGAAATTGATTTAGACGAGAATGGATCAATAGGTATGTTGTATGTGGATAGCTTCAATTTATTACAATAATGCCGTGCATTAGGCATAACGGTTCTTGTCGCCATAGAGAACAATAATAAATCGGGAGAAACTCGTTTGTTATTCCTATTGGTGGCTATTCACAATTATAATATATAGTTCTGTAATTTTAATGGTCATCTGAAATCTACCGAGTGAGTGATTTAAAAATAATGTGAAACCGATGGCCAGTCCGATTGCAGAATACTGTAACGCGAGCAACCTAGTAAAAGTGTTATATGCATTCTTGTTGGGAGGGTGCTCTAATAGAAACCTTTTTGATAGGTGCCAGGTCAATATACTAAATAATCAACTATGCTTTTGCACAGACACTAGATGACTGGAAGGCTGGTTTTTTAACTTAAGCCCAATATGGATTAAATACTTCAATTCACGATACCAAT
This sequence comes from Hesperophylax magnus, assembly GCA_026573805.1. Classification (NCBI taxonomy): domain Eukaryota; kingdom Metazoa; phylum Arthropoda; class Insecta; order Trichoptera; family Limnephilidae; genus Hesperophylax; species Hesperophylax magnus. Next base: position 14,275,404 of record JAIUSX010000121.1, read on the forward strand.
CCATTAATCGAAGAATAAATATTTAAAACAAAAACTTTCAAGGTTTCAATGTTTTTTTTTATTGTGTTTTTACTTAAAAAAAACATATCTGAATACTCCACTGCCAAACATAAATATTCAAACGGGACAATTAGCCAAAATATACTGGTTATTTTCACTTTGAATACATTTTTGGACAGAGAATAATAACATTACATTTATATAGCACAGTTTAGTGCCATTTCACTTCAAGTGCAAAAAAATATTAAATATCATATGATATCAGGGGGTTATAACTTCAGTTTTGTGAAGCAACTGGCCTATAATGATATAATAACAGAACTTTAATACCACTTTCATAAAACTGGAAAAATAACGATGATTTTTGATGAATTACAAAGTTACTTTTTAAGTTCGGCGAAAGTTCTATTCAAGTTCTGTTATTATTTTCATTTTCTGAAACAACTGGCTAAAATGATATAACAACAGAACTTGAATAGAACCTTCATAAATTGTTTCACAGAATTGTTCGAATTCTGTAAAACAACCCGTCCTTAGCATATGTATTGTCATTTTTTGGACCGCTTGAATATGAAAAAAAGGTAATTTTTTCACACTTGCATACAATAATATTATGATTCAATTTATGAAATCAGTTTTATTTATAAATAAATCCTGCTGTGAAGGCACTATATTTTATATAAATAAGGAAAAACTCTCAAAGAAAAATGTTTTTTTAGGTTTAGGCGAGAGCTAGGTGTTATTAAACTAATGTAGGGTAACTATTTAAAACTGCAATTAATATTATAAAAGTGTATATAATATTTTTAATACCATAATTGATATGTTTGTTCATGTTCTCAGCCATGAATTGTACCATAAGCCTCGTCCAATGAATGGTGATTAAAAAATGTAGGTTCTGTCTTAAAAACGTAAATACTATTGCCAAATGATGGAAAAACCAGCCCGCGTCGTGTCTATGACCTATGCAAACCAGATCTACACAGTGTGGGCGCTTTCAGTTTATCGAACCGTTCTTTATGAGTGAATCTATTAAAAAAATGCACACGACAAAAGTCTTGTCAGTGACTGCACCGAAACCAGCAAATCACTAATAAACTTGCCCAAATACGCTTTATACGTATACCATAATCCCAATAGTTTCTCCTTCTGTTTGTATCTATATACATACGAGTATACATACTACGCATTTATATATAACATAATGATTTGGCGATATGTTTTAAAAAAAACTTTTTTTTTCATTAATGATCTTCCTTGAAGTTTCCATTGGAAAAATTAGGTAGGTTTATTGATTTACAGTGTGAGACGTGTCAAAATTGGTACCTATTTTTAATTATTTAACTTTCAACAAGAAATTAAAAAGAAATATTTCCTTTTTCCTATTTATTTTCAAACCCTTATTTGGTTGTTCAGTTTTTTTTCAGTGCCTTTGTCATCTTTGGGAATGCTGTGGGGAGGGTTTTTTTGAGGAGAGAAAGAAGTGAGGAAACATAGACGCCTCTAAATCGTTCCACAACCGAGCCGTTGAACAAATATCAACCGATAATTACCGAATAATTGGGCGAGCGTTTGGCGTGTGTCCCCTATTATGCCGAATGGATCAATGACGCTAGTTCCTTAGAGCATCTTCCATTAAAATACTGGTAGAATACAGACAGCTCTCCCACATGCCGCTTGTGCTTTAAATATTGCAATCCTTTTGTTAAGATGAAAAACGCATTACACTCCCCAAAAATGTACAAATTGAGGGTACCTTGTACCATGGTACCATTGACGATAGGCAATGGAACTTTAGTTTGTTTTTCACTTAAAAAATGGTATCAAAGTTTGTGCCAGCGATCAATAATAATTTAGAATGTACATGAAACCAAAAACCTACAGTTAATAATTGCATTTCTAAATCTGCAACCTTTTCTCATAAACTAAAATAATAAAGCGAGACATTCAAAACAAGTGTATAAAACATTATCCAATAACATGGTACTGTAACACGAAGACGGTTATAGTACCTGCTTTGATTAATACATCTGATCTAACGTGAGAACAGATACGAATTTACCGAGAAAAACATTAATTGCTGCATGCGACGCATTTCCTTGTTTATCAGCTTACCTAATTCAGATAATTTCTTGGAATAAAGCGTAACACCTACAACATTTCTAATTTCTCAAGGATGTGGGATTGTTTATGGTTTATTGAGGTTATAGCTGCAATTTTATCTAGATTTATCAATATTATCATAATTAATAACAAGTAAAGATTTGAGTATGTAATTAAAACTCCTTTTTAAATACTTCATTTTTGAAGGTGCATGCATAGAAAGTGTGTACGGTACATAGCACCGGTCCACTCTGAATAATGTAAACATGTTTATTGTATATTAGTCACGCGAAAATCTATCATTGAATTTAATTAAATGACATACAGTCACTACAGTATTTTCTTTGAGGCTAGTCGAACGACGAAATCATCAACTAAGATATCCTCAAGTACGAACTCACATAAATTTGCTTACACCGGGGTGAATGTGTGTGATTGCCACAGAATAGAAACAATTACTGCAAAACCGTCTTCAAAAAGTCTGTGCAATTGAGTTTCCTGTAAAGTGAAATGAAGTAGAAGTGAAAGCAGATGCTTTCATGGACCATGTCTCAAAAACAGTCACAACTAATCTCCTCGAGTTAAATGCACACGATGATCAACATTCCAAGGAAAGGTGTAAAACAGTTGCCCAATACTGAAGCAACTAAAAAAAATGTACTACAAAATTATAATCCTCAAGTATAACAAACAGAAAAGGGCAGTGTTGGTGGTGAAATGAAGAAAAAAAGCCAAGATGGTAAGTGATCTTTAGACGGATCAAAACTATTAGATTCTGAGAGACTGGGATGAAAAGATATCTGAGAGTAAACGCCGATGGATCGTTGAACATTAAAAACTAAGAATCACTAAATAGAAAAAGAACCGCTTGGACAACCGGAAGAAATTATCTAAGAATTATTGGTCATTGAACCTTTGGTTCTAGATGTTCGGCCTACCTTCAGTCATCTTCAGGATGCCGTTATGATGAACTGGTCTCACCTGTAGCTCCACGTATTCGTACCACGACTCCTGGAAACGATCTCAACTGATTAGCTAAACCAGGTGAGACAAGACAGATATGCCGAATGGAAGGATCTAGATAGCTCTGGCGAGCAACCAATCTAAGAGAAGCTCCCTCCAATTTCAAACCCCTGGTAGCGGATATCGTCACCTGCCAGTGTTGAATGAAAATTATTGACATCGACAAAGCTCGAAAAAGACTCCCACGAGCTGAAAAAACACGAAATAACCTTGTACACTGAGGAAGCATGAAGGAAATAATAATTATTAAATGGATAATTTTTATAGCGCCGTTTTCGTGATAAAATACCTAATTGGCGCTTAACAACTTAGTTTATACATTTTACCTATTCCCCATCATTTAAAAATAATAATAACAATGAGATAATTTATATGGTGCCGTCTTTGTGAAAACTTAAACTTGTGCCTTCGGTTTATTACTAGTGGCTTGAAAATAAGATTGTTAGCTAGTTACTTACAAAAAATACTTATAACTAGTGACTTAAAACTATACATATTTATATTGACACACAGGGCATGGATAAAACATACAAATATAAAATATTCCCAATTTATTAAATTTCTTCAAATCATTCACATTCCGGTTGTAAACGGGACTGCAGGCCTTCAACGAATGAATTGTCAGTTTTTCTAATAAACCATGAGAAAACACTCATAAAAATTCTGATATTTTCGAATTTCGTCATTGTTATCACTATTATTATCAGGACAAACGCAGTTGTATGAACACGTGTTCCGATATATTATGAATGTACAAAAAGTTTATTAGGTATCGGCATGCTATTCTGTTTTTAACACGATTTAATAAATCACAAATACTCGTCTTTCTCCGTGCGGGAAACAACAATATTATACTAATCAGAATCGAATAATGCTTTACGAATTTTAATTTTTTCATATTATTTTTATTTCTCGCTAGAGCAGTCCCGATGAGTTACAAAACTCATTGTAGGAAGCGAAGAACTTACAATATATAGGTGGGAGTTAATAGGTTTAATTTTACATTGGTATTTTGATATCAAAAGTATAAGTTTCAAATACGAAACAGTACAAAGATAGAAAAATATGATAATTATAAGTGTCACATACAAAACAGTACACAAATTTAAAAAGGGAGGTTTAGTAGAACAAACAAGAAGAAAAAAAAAAAGGAAACATACAGGGATATACACATAAGCACAGAGCCAAGGTAGGAATTTAGAAGAAGGTACTTACCCACTAATACATTGGTAAAAATAGATAGAAAAGGAGAGAAAAAGAAACAAAACAAATTACAACACGACAAGAATTACATATTTTCGTTTTTATATGTTTTTAATAAATATTCTTATTAAGATTTACTTTGAATTTTTGGATTATGCTGTCTGTTTTTTTATATATTTCTGCAAGAGAGTTATAGAGTGTGTAGGCTATGCTAAGTAACTACAAACAACTAAATAGTTAGGAATTTCACAACCTTCGTTTTCCTCGGCTACACCCCCTCCCGACTTCAATCATTCTATAATATAGGATATAAATAGGAGATCCCATAGTAAAACTGGGTCCTCGCAATCAGAAGCATTTATACTCATTAAAAAAATACAATAACTACACTACAAAATGTGAACTGATTAACCTCAAAGAGTAAATTAATGGTCTATAAGGAAAAGGGGATGTACGTACATATTACGCAAGACATTTTTGTGTTCGACAAAACATTTTAAGCTTATTATGTTCATATTAATAAGTCATGTTTGATTACAAGTGTGCCAAGGTTATGTCATAATGAGCGTTTTATAGTCACCTCGGAGTCCGTTCAAAGGGTATGTGTTGGATTCAAGAGAGGCGCTTCTCGGCCGTCGAGCGCGTTGGGGGCGCGGAGCATCCTCCCCGGCGTCTCCCGCCCCCCGGGCCCACTAGCCGGCCGCATGAGCCCTCATTCTCCGGAGTATCCGGGGACTACGGGAGCGCCGAACATCAACACAACAAGTGGCAGGAACCGCTTACACCGGCCGATCGAAAAAACTATTCGAATCAAAAACTTTTTTTTGAAAATGGAATCAGCACACTATATTTCTTTATCACTCACATATTTTTTTAAACATTTTAATTTATTACATTGATTTATTGACACTCGTTGAAGAACTTTTTTTACCTTTCAACATTTAAAAAAACATACATAGGTAAATACTGAAAGTAATTGAAATTTTTGGTGTAATTTAATTCTAATAAAACGTTACCCAATGAATCGAATGAAAGTTTTACTATTTCTAACGAATTAAAAATAAACAAGATTGTTAAATTCCTAAAATAAAACATTTTTGTTTCAGGTTTCTTAGGTACTCAAATTACGAAAATGAAAAATTGTAAATTTATGAATAAATTATAGAAATTCAAATGAATTGTATGTTAAAGCCTCTGTGTTTAATTTCTTTATAACAAAATAGCTTGACGGACTCGTTTAGAAAGCGATTCTCCGATAAAGCGAGGTGTTTCGAAGCTCCCGCCATTAGTCAGCGATATGCGATAGATACTAGTGTATGCAATATTAGTACATCAGGATATACGATATTCTGATAAAGTAATTCGCCTCCCCGCCCACTTATTTCCTACACACCTGGGGCAGCTTATCGAGAAACTACCGACAGGCAACTCTGAACCAAGCGCCTTATCTATGTTCATCTGAATATCTAAATACTGAAATCATATTATCACAGATTCCAGCGGATTGTTATGATCTAGCCCGGGTTAATTCCTGAGACAAAATATGGCCGCATTGCGTATAATTGCGTGATTATAATATTAATTAAAAATCTTTGAAAAATACACTCGTTCTTTGGTTTTTTATTAATGCAAAATCTTTATCTTTAACATAAAACACATATATTATTGAGAAATTTGAACAACTTTACGAAAAATGCTGAATTGTAAATATGTGTGTCAAATGGTTTTCAGCAAGCGACATAAAAGTTCTTTGTGTTATTTTAGGGAAAATAACAATATTTTCTGAAATATAGGTAAAATATTAATTCACAGACCTTGTTGGATTAGAATTATAAATAGAAAATGCCATATAAATACACCAAACCACCATGAACACAGTATTATATGCGGCTCACTTAGCCGCAAAGGAATCTATCGATTTGCCGAAACATTTTAGTAATTGATGACAATAATTAAGATAATATGTTGAAAAGCTCCGAACAGAGCCGTAGACCGCACACATTAATATAATAAGTGAGTATTTCAATATACGTTTAGTCCACATACGAAGTCTACAATTTTGACATTTGCGATAACCTCACAAAAAACTCCTTCCACGAAAGCTCTAGAAGAGAGCTTTTCCCACGATCTTTCACGCAATGCACACTGTTTTGTTTGTTTTACGGTAGTATACTTAAGTACCGATAATATTGTAGCAATGGCGAATATATCCGGAAAAACTATATTTTCACCGCTATTTCTCGAATGTCAGTTTTGACATCTGACAAATTCGGGCTCGTTCGGGTTTTTCCGACCCACTTCGCTGCACGCAAACGTCACGAGAAGGCTATCGATCGGCGGATATGGCGTCGAACCGACGGCGTCGGTAAAGAAGGCAGCCTGCATGTTGTCATGTCCGGTAACTTCATATTTATATAGACGAGCTTACCTATTACGAAAATCATAACTCTATGGAAAAACATAATCTTTATTAATTAAATAGTATTAAAAAAGTCGCCATCCGCGTCTGTCTGTTTGCGTTCTTACATATAATATTAACATAAATATATATATATGTTAATATTATATGTTTATAGAAAGTAGAGAAGTCGATGTTTTTTAATCAAGTCGTAAAATAATATTTCGGGCGCTTACATTGATAACGCTGGGTAAACCTAATGAGATACGTCAATATAATATAGTACGGAATTATAATAGGCATAGAAAAGAATCCGTAATGGTATACTTCCCGAGGATAACCTCCATCAACGCCGGATTCGCGTCAGCTAGTTGGCTATAATTTAGGGAGCCTCTTGCAGTATACAGCCTAACCCGTTTTCTTTACGATCTATTTTATCAACAGTCTTAAATTAACTAATTCAGTAGACAGAGAAAGAATTTGAAAAATACTACAATTTCCTATGTACCCTAATCTAAATTTTTCATGATTTCGGTATAAAACGAATATAATCTCGATAAAAAAATTATTAAAATGGAAAAGGATAAATAAAAGTTTTAAGAAAGAATATGTGAGAAGATTTAATAATCGTCAATAATTACACAAAAAATGTTTATAATTGTTAGTTATTGTAAATAATTGGCAGCTTTATAGTTATAACTGGAATCAGTTATGTTGTTTTGTAAAACTTTTGTGTTGCCGAAACTACTGTAAAGTAATGCATGATACCACACGCTTAAATAAAAAACCTCACCTGTAAGGAAAAAACCCATTTTCTTTCTTTTTACAATATCTTGAAATGCCTCTCATTCTACGTTCGAAGTGAATCAAACAGCGAACTCTAATACACATAGATGGCGAGATCGAATCTCAATCGAATATCGATAACTTATTAAAATGAAAACTTATTGGTTTTTTATTGAAAAATAATATTGTTAGCTTTAATAGCTTTAATAGCTTTATTAAATAATATTTAGCATCAGTTCAAATACCAACGGTATGTATACAAATGCTTATGTTTATTATGTACAATTAGAAATTCTAATGAGAAAATATTCTTGTACTTCATTTCAACAGGTTAAAAGAAAACTTAAAAGTTTAAAGTAATTTTTTTTATGTTACTGCATAAAAAAGTAGGTTTCTACTCAATTTTATTTTTGTTATATTTTTTTAGTTTTTATTTTATATACCAATGATATTACTATTCAATTTATAAAAATATATTTATTTGAAACAAGTGTAATCCGTGTTTGCCGTGTAATCATTATTACACGTTTATGAATAAACTTTTTATATAAAAATTGAATAGTAATGTTATTGAACGCATTAAAGAAAAAGAAAATTCTTCTACAAATTAAACTTGAAATAACGTAAATAAATAAATATTTTGTTAGAAAGCAGTCACTGTTTTTTTTTTTTATGTGAAAGCGTACAAGAGTCCTAACTGCTCCCAACCATCTGGAGCCAGTGAGACTATGGCACCCCCAATCGGGGTATGTTGGGGAAGTACCTGACTATTCAAATCTGGTCCTAAAACGGCCAAAGCCATTTAAAGCAACTTTTCAATTCTGAATGGTGGTCTTACACTAGGGCGATACTGAGAATATCTCCCACTCTGGAACGTGACGCAAGTATAAACACTAATTTAAATGAGTTATTTGTGAAATAACACCAATTAATCAAATAAAATTTACTTGTCGATCATAACAAATTAAATAAATAAAATTTGGGGGTTATAAACAAGTAATTGTTTTACTTTCATAAATAAAAAATACTCCTTCCTTTCCTAAAAAGACCCACCACACAGCATCCCTAAAGATGACATCGGCTTTGTGTGGAGATAATTTTAAAAAAAATCATCTCTGCCAACAACCAAAATTGAGCATGTGATTGTTGAATTTTACTATCTGCGCAAGACCTGTTTATTATTCAATTCTATTAATTTCATCATCACATTTATACATAATTTCTCAATTACATTAATTTCATCATCACATTTATACATAATTACTCAATTCTATTATTTTCATCACCATATTTATACATAATTATTCAATTATTTTAATTGCATCATCGCATTCCAAAAGTACAACAGCTTTAGCTTAAACCAAACTTGTAATTAGTTAATACAGTTATTGCATTTATTGCGAATCCATTTTAATATGATTTATTAAAGAATATGAATATTCAAAAAATTCGTCAACTTTTTTGCTATAGGTATAAACATTGGCTAGGTACTACTTACCCTCAAAATTGTGAGTTTGATTTATATTTGCTTAGCGATCGCACAGTTTGATTGGCGAACCCAATGGTGAATAAAGTTGTGTACAAAACAGTACTGCCAGATGAATATTGTGTATTGATTTGATTCATTCATGCTATTATAGTACTCTCTGCCAAAAACCGCATCACGCCATTATTGGTCTACATTTATTTATTCATACCCTGGTAATCTGCGTAGTCCGGAAATTTATAAATTCGCGTACTGAGCCATTGGTGGACTGTCACAATTATTACCAGAATGCAATTTCGCTTTCGTTATGCTTAATGAATTAAAATTTATAACTTGGCATTTTAAATGCAATTTTATTAATCAAATCGACACTTTTTGATGATGTTATAAATTGAATTATGTGAACAGACTAGAAATAATGTATTGATGTTTATTTTGTTGAAATGTTTACTTTACGAGTTAATATTTTCCCACAGTTATTTTATAACAAGGGATTTCGTCACGAATACCTAGACGATCAAAAATCTCAAATTACCAGAGCTATCAACATGAGTAAGTTCTCAACAAAAATCTAATAATACCAGAGCTATCAACATGAGTAAGTTCTAAACAAAAATTTAATAATACCAGAGCTATCAACATGAGTAAAATCTCAACAAAAATCTAATAATACCAGAGCTATCAACATGAGTAAGTTCTGAACAAAAATCTAATAATACCAGAGCTATCAACATGAGTAAGTTCTGAACAAAAATCTAATAATACCAGAGCTATCAACATGAGTAAGTTCTAAACAAAAATCTAATAATACCAGAGCTATCAACATGAGTAAGTTCTCAACAAAAATCTAATAATACCAGAGCTATCAACATGAGTAAGTTCTCAACAAAAATCTAATAATACCAGAGCTATCAACATGAGTAAGTTCTGAACAAAAATCTAATAATACCAGAGCTATCAACATGAGTAAGTTCTAAACAAAAATCTAATAATACCAGAGCTATCAACATGAGTGAGTTCTGAACAAAAATCTGCTGAGAAAATAGAGAGGTAATATCATCCTGATGTCATCGTTTTAGGATCTTCTCTATTTTTCGTTTTCATTCAACACGTATAAGAAGGAAGAGAACGATCTTCGATGACTTCCGTACGACATTTCTCTTTGGTTACTACATATTTACAAGCTTTTAAATCATTTTTGTCGTACACTTGTGCAGAATTCTACCTAATCTTAACAAATTTGAGAGGCAGGTTTGGGTACCGCCGCCCCGGGAACCATTTATTGGATAACCAATACCTCTGCCATAGGTCACCGCAAGTGGTGCACTACGTTTGTACACTACGGGGTTCATCGGATGAGGTGTGTTCATGATACGCCTGCCCACCAGCTGGGAGGCATGCCAGATCGAGAGAGGCTGGTTTTAGGCGACCCTTTAACCTCTTCAACTGGTTTCTCGACCCATCGCCTTGCGCCGCAGCTGGAGGTATACATTCATACGTCCAGCACGCCTGGACACACTGATCCCTAGATTCCTACCCACCCCTCATACTTTTTTTCCTTCCGAGAACTTTTTATCCTTCCTTTCCTTTAAAATGACCTCCTACACAGCATCACTAAAGATGACATAGGCCCCAAAGGAAATTATTTTACTCACGGCTTCCTGTGTGATGTTAATCTTAAAAAATATATTTATATATATGTATATATATATATATAAATTTTCGTAATTATATATTATTGAAATGTCACGTCAACGACTATTGACAAATCTTTAAAATAACTTCTTCTTCTTCTTTTGTATGATGGGGGTGGTCAGAGGGGGACATCTAGGTCTGCGAGCCATTCTAGGGCCTCAGGCGTCGCCATGTGAACCTCATCAATCCCGCCGGGGAACGAATGGAGCAGGCATTCGTTGACCACATGTTCGGTGGTCTGCACCGCACCACATCCACACATCGCCGACTCTTTAAGGCCCCATCTGTGCATCATGTGGGCACAGCGGCTATGGGAGCACCTTATCCTATTGATGGCGGACCAAGTTTCCACCTATCTTCTGGGGTGAGAGGTAATCGGAGGAGCCTCTCCCCTTCCGCCCAGAAGGCTTTCGGGACTTCAAGCGGCATGCCGGGTGGGGGACGACATCTTCGTGCAAAGGTATTGCGCTTTTTTGCGGCGCAATAACTTAAAATCGGCGTAAGCGTCCTTTGATTGTACAAAATACTGAAATATATTCATTAACAGTTAAACATAAAACAATCAAATTTAAAAAATACTCTCGTGGTCGTTCAACTGTGTGAGCATTGCGTGTTATGTAAAAAAAGTACTTTATGGATTGTTGGTATATATTTCTTATTTATTTTACTAGAACAATAGGTTTGAATCTTAGATTTATTATTTACTTTTAAATGACATAATTTTGTATGGAATATTAAAAAAAACATTTCTCCATTGAGTAATTTATATCTACAAGAATCAACTTACATTTTCTTGCTCTCACAATGTCTGTAGCAGTGTCCGATTATATTTTGAATATATTCGTAACACATAAACAAAATACTAACCTAAACCCTGTCGATTGTTGCAAAGACTGTGAATTACAAAGTTTTTCTCTTACTTATGTTATTTTTACTATTAATATAGGACTTCAGCTGTTCAATCAGATAAACCAATTGAAATGTTGAGAGAGAATAAATAGAAATATTAAATTAAGTTTGGGTACGTGTTTCAATAATTACGTGTATGTTTTATTTCTACATTCGAGTGTACAAAATTAACATTTTCAATTATTATTGTTGACCGCGTATCTCAGATTATACAACACGCGAATAATTTATCTCGAGCATGATGTGCAGAAAACGTATATCCGAAGAAAGATCATAGGATCAAACCAGTCCTTTCAAAACTTCCATCGCTTGTTTTTTTCACATTCAGTTTAATCTATGTACACGAAGAAATATTACTATTGCAAATTTATTAAAAATTTCTTCAAATTATCGGTTATCCGATTAAAAACGGGATTGCAAGCAGTTTCCTAATGTATTTTTTAGTAAATTCCCTATATATCAGAACACGTATTCATGCACCTGCATTTGCCTTGATACGATGTCAAAATGCGAAAATATTATTTTTTTATAAACAAGTGTTCCAATATTTTGGTAATACATTCGTTTTAACTAAAAGTTTATTAGGAAATCTAACAATTCATTCGTTAAGGGCTTGCAACTCCGTTTTAACTGGATTACGAATAATTTGAAAAGATTCTTAATAATTGAGCAATATTCAATATTAGTCATTTTTCTCCGTGTATGTTTCTACGTGGCATGGGAAGCTGGACAGAATTCAAGAATTAACCCAAATGAAAAGCTTTTTAAATGTAGATCTGTGGGCGAATCTTTAAAATATCCTGGTCAAATATGGTGACCAATGTAAAAGGTTCATTGCTTCAAAACCTGCGTAATTGAAGTACAGTTATTTTGAGTTGTTCTGGCTGCTATATATAGGGTAAAGAGTGCCTAATGATAGACAACTTCTGGTAGGAGAACGGTCAGAAGAAAATAATAATGATATGAATAATGTAGATGACAGATTATGCTATGTAACTCCATATTGCTCTCCATACAATCCCATACTCATCTGTCACACCTAAAAAGATGATGAGTTAAAACGACGATACACGATTTGATCTGCTAGCCCGGCTATATTTGATAATTATGCGACTCGTACTATGCCAGGAGAAGGGGGTCAGAACAATTTACGGAGCGCCGTAATTACGTAGCTTTTATCTGTCAAAGTGACATTCCATACAAACAAATGATATTCGGCGGTAGTTCCCCAATTGATCTGACCCCCTCTCCTGAGGAAGATTATAGAATAGTGTGTCACCCCAACATATAAATTATGCGCGCATAATATAGCGTAATTTTTCTAAGGCTTATACCAAAATCATGTTAACCAAAGGATTACCGATTTTAAATTCGAATCGAAGACGATAGAAAGACATGAAAAAGAACCCACAACAAAACATTGAGCAGTTGAGCAGCCATAGAAGATAGAAAACGTCTGATTTTTCATTTCGAAAATATGAAGTTTGCGGTAGATTCTAACACATTATTTGTAAGGACTCAAACAAATTCATAAAATAACCATTTCGTATTTCTAGCGATAAAACATTTTAGTACTGTGTTTACGTTAATACGCATACAACCAACTAGCGGTCTTAACATTTATTACATTGAGATGCTATTAAAACGTTTGATTGTTTTATTATGACCAAAAATTAATATACACATAATTAAAAATATTTAAAAAACTTGAAATATATTAATTAGTAGTTGGTCGTTTGTTAAAGAACATATTTAAAGACGCCTAAATACAGTAAAATAATATATTATTACATAGAAGGTATAATTCCATCCTTTTAATCACGGATCACTGGAGTCGTATTGGAATGTTTGAAAAAGCCTGATCTGATCTATTCCGGTACATTGGCGTAGCTCGTAGAGCCTTATGTGTATAGTTGTATGTGTATAGTACTATAGCCCACAGCACAGAGCCTTAGAGCGTAGGGCGTAGAGCGTGAGGGGGGATGGCCCCTCTCATAGAAATGAAAATAACACATTTTATTTCCGGTCCTTCATAGAATCGTGCGTAGACGCGGTAAATGCGAATTCGAACAAATAGAAGAAAAAGAACGAGTAAGAATAATGGAATGAATGCCCCGGGTTCTAAAGCTTTTGTTTTCTTTGTTTTCACTTTTCTTTCTACTGTGGATTTTCGTGAATTTGTACTGTTAACGATAATGAAATCTTTTGGGGGCGCAAATGCGAGTTTAACGAAGCGTGAGGTGTTTTTTTTCTCATTTTTATACTTTGAAATTGCTTTGTTTTAGTTTTTCAGGCAGTAAGTGAAACCAGTTAAAAGAAAAGCAATGCCGCGTGATAAACTCCAGATGAAATATTTCCGTTTCGTACGTTTCCAAAATAGTATCTAAAGAATTATAAACAGTTTTAAAGATTGTAAAAGATTACTCAACTGAAAAATAAAGACATCGTTTGAATCCATTTTAAAATCCATGTAAATATATGTTTTTAAAACCTTTCATTTCGAAAAAGAACCGATAAAATCGATATTTAAAAATAATATTATGTTTTCATCTTCCAAACGAGTTGCTTTAGTATAATTTTTAATATCTTTATTATTTAACGTGTCCTGGTCTATTGCGTCCTCTTTGAAGTACTGTGGTTTCAAAATTCGGCCACCTTGAAAATAAATAATTATGCTAAAACGGCCATCTATTGACAAGTTTTTTAAATGCCATGTGAGACATAGATTCTCTACTATTTAGTTTCCAATAGCGATAATAAGTGGCTTTGCACGGTTTGGTTATGTGTTTGACAATTGCCAGCGAATTGTGGTTTTTTGTGATCTCCGACTTTAAAGTGAAATATAACGGTATGTATTTCGAATTTTTGTCCATTTCTTATGAATTCTAGTGCCCTTGTATTTCATTTGTTGAATTATCAATAAGAAATGTCTATAAATATTTTATTTTTTTGTAAAATCGAAATTTTTTGGTGGTTTTGCTTTTCGACCACCGTACTTGAGGTAATTTTTTTTGTCTTACAACATGGTTATTCTGATTTTATAATTTTACAGATACACCATGCCGAAGAAAGGTCTTCGCCAAGAAGAAATCGCAGGAATACTTTTAGAAGAGATACCTTCTGATGATGACAGTTGTTATGGGTGCTCAGACAATGAGGAAGAGGATCTACAGGAGGAGCATCTAGCAAATGTCACAGTTAGCGCCTCTTCGGACGATGATGATGATGAACTGCCTCTATCTTGTGTGAGGAATCAAATCCCGGCGTCTTCTTCATCTACCACACTCGATCACCCTATAGCAGGCACATCCAGCCCTTCTTGAGGTGATTTTTCACAAAAACGGCGCTCTACAAATTATCCAATTATTATTATTATTATTATTATTTCTGGTTCACAATCACCATCTACTTTTGATGTTCATCTTTCGCGTACGCGTAACCGACCAGTATCGTCTTCTCCATCTGCCCAGTATAGTGCTAATATCTCAATGTCCGTTTTGTCATCCACCGCTGCTGTTCCAGGCACAACTGCATCTACACCTGTCATACCTGCGATTATAGTCGTGCCTAAATGGAGCCGTACGTTCAATACCGCCCCCCCTGGTGAATTCCCTGAAGAAACAGGACTACATAATGACTTTCTTACGATGGAAAATCCCACACCTTTGGAAATTTTTCTGAAATTTTGGACTCCTAGTTTGATTGAAAATATCTGCTTCCAGACCAATCGATACGCACAACAAGTCGGGAAAAATCACCAACCCACAACCGTTCAGGAAATTAAAAAATTCATTGCACTAAATTTAGTAATGGGAATTAAAAAATCCCCCAGTTATAGAGACTATTGGTCATCGTCCCCTGATTTACACGACCCCTATATTTCAAGATTTATGACAGTCCATAGGTTTGGCTGGCTGTTGTCAAACCTTCATCTCAACGACAATTCATTGATGCCTGCTAGAGGTCAACTTAATTTCGATAAATTATATAAAATAAGGCCTTTGTTGAACTGCTTGTCAGACACCTTTGATCGAAATTACAAGCCATCACCTACTTTGGCAATTGACGAGAGCATGGTCAAATTCAAAGGCCGCAGCACATTGAAGCAATACATGCCCAAAAAACCCATTAAAAGAGGCTATAAGATCTGGAGGAGGCCCACCACTTCCCCGCCCTGTTTTAGGTACTGGTGGTACCCCTTCAGAGCTCTCTCAAGGACGCTAATTTTTTGATATAACGAGTCTACATTTAAAATTTCAAAACAAGACCTCCAAAATGTCCATGCATACAATGTTATTCGCAGTATGCAAGTGCTGCGTATTAGTAACCTATAACCTATTAGCTATAAGATCTGGATGATGTGTGCAGAAAATGGATACAACTTAAAATTTGAAATATACACAGGAAAAATTGGTGACTACGCTGAGTCTAACTTAGGGCCAAGAGTTGTCTTAAATTTTTGTCAATCTATTCAAGGTCGTAACTACACAGTTTACTTTGATAATTATTTTAATTGCTACCCCCTACAAAAACAGCTGAAAGATATGAATATTCGCTCATGTGGAACTGTCCAATCAACCAGAAAATATTTGCCTAAGACGAAGGATGATAAAAACCTAAAAAGAGGTGAATATGACTGGTACGTGAGTGATACAGGAATTTCCATGATAAAATGGAGAGATAGAAGAGCTGTACACCTCCTTTCAAACTTTCACAACCCAAAGGATGCCATGCATGTCAACCGTAAAGAGAAAACTGGTGAGATCACAAGGGTGCCATGTCCGTTGGCTCTAAATAATTATAACAACTGCATGAATTATGTGGACAAGTTTGATCAAAAGAAGGCGGTTTACTCGATAAACAGAAAGTCTAAAAAATGGTGGCATCGTTTATTTTTCCACTTTTTAGATGCAACAATTGTAAATTCTTACATTGTTTACACAGAGCTCTGCAAGTTGGGTAAGGCTGACAAAGACAATCCATTGAGGCTCAAAGATTTCAGGAGGCAAGTTTACAGAGGACTTTTGGCTGAAGAGGAGCTGAAATGCACCAAAAAGCGTGGGTCCACATCGGAAGTGGTGGAAATTAAGAGACATAAGCCTTACGTGGACCCTGAAATACGTCTGAAAAATAGCGCCCACCGGCCAGAACATACTACTTCACGTCGTTGTGCGAATTGTAGTACAAAAGACAGGCCCATACGTTCCAACTGGATATGTTGTGTTTGCAAAATACCCCTTTGTGTAAAAAAAGATAAAAACTGTTTTGAAAATTTAAACAATTAGTCATATAAAATGGCCTTTTTTTATTTCTAATAAACTTTTGATATGAACCTAATATTTTTTTCCCATGTGTACTGTGGTATAAAATTTTGACCACCTCATTCCTGAAAAGCCTTCAGTCCAATTTTTTTTTTAATATTTTTTCCTCGTTATTATAAGTTACATCAATTGATTAAAAAAAAAAAAAGGTAAAAAATAAGAAAAAAAAGTTCGTACCTCAAGGAGTTCCTAGATTGATGAAATTTTAGACACTTGTCCTTCAAAACAAGGAATTTCTGAAAACCACCCCACCCCCTTTTCCCCCGCTTTAAATCAAAATTTGTTTACGTCTCGATCAGATCATTTCTCGATTTTGCACACTTGATGTTCAAAATAGGAAAATTACTGTCTACTAATTCTAAAATTTCTGCGTAAAACCCGGGCAACACCGGGAACTTCAGCTAGAAAAAAAAATATATATTCAAAGAAGAGTGTCCAGGGCTTTGTTTTATGGAAATCTACCTTCGGGATAGGCAGAGAGGATGAACCGCTAAACAACTCTGTCTTGGCACACACTTCTTGCCTCATTCACATTTCAACATCGTCTCATACTCTTCTACTGCCCGACTCAAGTATCTGCTTCACTTGATCGTGCAACGTCTTCCGCGGGGGTCCCCGACTTCTTTCAAATATGATCAAGTTAATTACTAGACACACAAACACAAGACTGACCGTCAACTGCAAACTCGCTGTACTAAATTAATTCATATAGCCCCATTCAGTAGGTACTGTCGCGTACTATCACAAATAATCACAAAACCAAACAAAACTTTGTCATTCGGCCAATCGTAAATGATCGGTTCTACCTGTGAAGTGTTCGTTTTTTGAGGCGCGCCTCAATCTAAACGATGCGCGACCATGTCGTATACCTATCATTTCGATACCATGTTAATTCTCCACCCCTCTACCTACTGGAAATCAGCGGCTCTCGGAGGCAGGCCCTATTTCTGCCTCACTAGCGTATTATTGTACTGCGTTGTATAGCCGCTCGGCGCGGTGAGCGGAAATCCACGTGTGGTCGCGTTTCACCGATTACGTAGGACAGTTGTTTAAATATATCTGATATAAGAAAAATTAAACAAGGCACAAATCGAGTTTTGAATAACATATATTATTTCAACGTACTTGAAACCAAAATTACAGTGCGCAAAACTTTTTTAAATAAATTAAGCATAATCTCCCGGTTTAATAAGAACTGTTAAGGCAAAAATTCAAGATGGATTTTTAGAAATTGAAAAACGAGATACCCTTGGAATTAACAAAACAATTCTCAAACTCAAATAAAATCAGATATCCGTCCTCTTTCTATAACTAAAATTTCACTTAATTTCATTTTGCGAGGCAAAACTCATTTTATGCCTTTAGTATCATTATTATCAAAATTTAAGGGTTTCTACTTTTACTGATACACCTATAGCTGGTGTTGATTATAATGGAATTTTTTTGTAACCACTATGCAGGTATGTGACACCTTGCAAGAGCGATCCTGACTGTACATTGTAAAGGGCAGCGTTGTGAAGCAGATTAAGATAAGGGCTGTAGAGAGGGATTTATTAATACTGGTCATGATTATATGAAGGAGGAAAAACAGTTTGCGGTAACACGTTCCACATACGAGCCGTCTTACACAAAAAAGAGTCTAAGAAGCGGCCCGTTCTCACGAAGCCAACATCAACTATGAACGGATGTTCCGCTCGTGTACGTCGATGCACCCGGTGCACCGCGTATCAATTCTGCTAGCTTCTTAGAGCAGTCTCCATTAAAATACCTGTAGAACAGTCTCAGCATGCCCACATTGCTTCTACATATACATTCTTTTGTGTTTTATTTGTTGGTGTTGCCAAAAACCCAGATATGTAACGAAATTTCATAAAAACAGTTACCCAAATGTCGTAAAAAATGTAGTTTATTTGTTAATAAACTGATTTATTACACTAAAACGAAACATTCATACTGAAATTTTGAGTTACGCCACTGTTATTCCCCGGGTCCGAATTAAAGTACCAAATTAATTTACAAAAGTAATTTTTATATACAATTGGACCTTTCAAAAATCATATAATCATTGTCATACTCTGTGTGTTCTATTTCCAAGATAAATTCTGAACAAATTTGAAGCTTTATTACGATAAATCCTAACATTACTTAACATTGTCAATTTTTGAGACGATCAGAAATTTACCTTACGAATGAATAACGTTAGTAAACATGAAAAATTTCGACATCAAACAAAAAATTTAACAAAAGAAATGCAATTTCAAATTTATGATTTATTAATGAATTAATTTGATTTATTAAAAACCAAAAATTTTTGTACCTTCTTTAGCGCTTGTCTGAATCAGTTCCAATTTTGAAAATGACGAAAATAAATTCAAAGCAATTTCAAGATCCAGAGTTCATAGAACCGGAGTTTCAGACAGAATCACCTAAATTAATATTTTAAATAATTATTATTTAACAAATTATTGTAAGCAATAATTATTAACCTTAAACACAAATACAAATTGAAAAAATCTTCCGAAAAAAAAAAATTGAAACCGCACCTTCTGATTAAATTATTATTATTCACTTATTACTAGCAGACGTGTACCTATAATTTATTTCTATAAAAACATCACATTGACAGTGCCGAGGTCATCGAGGTTGAAGTGAATTGTGGAAAAACTTAGGCTTGGTAGATAGCATCTGCCAAAAGTATTATTAATAGGTGCCTACCAATTCGCTCAACCTTTAGGGAATGAACAGTTCTCGTGAAACTGCGGGTACTTAGTTCTATTTGAATTAATCGTTACATTAAAGTTACTGATGATCACGGTCAAGTACTCCTGTAGTACATAATACAGTAGTTGATCCCTCGGACGGAAGACGTTTACAAATGTAACGGTATTAATGCCATTTCTCTCACATCTCGTTCCCCGATAAACAGGCTATACAAACCACCCCATACGAGTACCTAACTGGGGTGTTTATAGAGTTGGCAGTATATCCAGTGGAGTGTTTCTTAGACAGGCGCGCCCAAGAGCAATACTGCCTAATATATAATGCTACTACTACTAATACGGGTTTTTCGTGGGTGTGGGCTAAACCACCTCACCCCAGGCCAGGACACTGAATCAAATCGGCCTCTTATTTTTATTATACCTTTTAATTAAGCAGTTACATAAGATATATAATGGCTCTTATCGTACTTATAGAGGAGCATCTCAAATAAGAGGCCGATTTGATTCAGTGTCCTAGCCTGAATTGAGGTGGTTTTTGTACGGAGTGACTGTATTGAATTAAACAGGTCGTTTATATTTAATTGAATGTTTTAATGGAGTAGCTATGTAACATAGAATGGCTTATATCCTAATATATAAAAGGTGGATCTCATATATATAACAGGCCTATTTGATTCAGTGTCCTGGCCTGATTGAGATGGTTTTTGTACAGAGTGACTGTATAGAATTAAACCGATCGCTTTTTTTTATTATATTTTAAAATGTTTTAATGGATTAGCTATGTAACAGAGAATGGCTCATATTCTTATATATAAAAAGTGGATCTCATATATATATAACAGGCCGATTTGATTCAGTGTCCTGGCCTGGATTAGGGTGAATTTTGTGCAGAGTGACCTATTGAATAAAATTGGCCCTTTATTTTTATTACATTTTAAAATGTATTTATGAAGTAATAAGAATGACTTGTAACATAATGCACGAGTGGATCTCATATAAATAAGAGGCCGATTTGTTCTGGTCTGGGTTGAGATGGTTATGGTGTGGAGTGGCCTATTTTACCATGCACTTAGTTTATAGAGCCATAAATAAGTGTTCAGATGAACACTGGATTGTCCAATAAATAGTAATGGCAGATAATTCAATTCGCAAAAATCTTATTCTTGTAAGAATTGTTTCAATCCATACATTCAAGTGCGATTGTACCCAAACTTTTACAAAATTAAAAATAATATTCAGTAAATAAGTCTTCTAGGCAATAAACTATGAATGGAATGTTGGTATTATTTTTTATAATTATTTTCATCTTAGGGGTATGTTGAGAAGCTAGGGGTAGTGGTGAGGTGATAGAGATAGGGAAGATGGAGGAAGGTGGAGAAGTACCTGGCTATTCAGATATGGTCACCAAACACAGCTAAAGTGATTTCAAGCAACGTTTCAAAACTGAATGGTGGTCTTACACCAGGGCAATACTGAGAGTTTATTCTATTCTGAAACGTGCCACAAGTATAAGTCATATTATTTTAAATGGCTTAATCGAGAAATAACTCAAATTAATCAAATAAAATTTATTTGACAAATATGTGTTAGGGATTTGAATCCGCGATAACCCTCGACCACGGAGACCATTTTAGTGATTATTTTGGGAAAATATTGATATTGTTCAGGAAAGTATATAATATTCAAATACGTAGTTTCTGGTTAACTCCAAAGAAAATCCAGTATTTCGGTATGATAAATCAAAGAAAAAGACTGTTTTATTTTATTTTACAAAACAAATAGTTTAACAGTTTTATATAAATAATTATACATTACATGTTACATTAACCAGTGAAGTTTCCACAAAAAAAATCATGTTACATACAGAAAAAAAATATAAGTAAACAGAAAAACATAAAAATATCTTGATGAAAATAACTGAGATATCTTAGATATGTTACACACAGCAGGGGAGAGGGTACGTAATTAACAATTTGTTATAATTTTCTCCAATGTGCGTTTAGTAATCTGAGCCAAGGGCAAGTGGAAAATATATAGAATGTCAGAAAATATATTATTATATTTTGTGCTTGTCCTTCTGAAAAATGAATGTTGTGTGTAGTTAGCTTTTGAGTGTGGGATGTGGAATAATTTGTTTGACTCCATGTTTCGAACTGGACAGTGGAAATGAACATTTTCCAATGTCTAATAATATCTACAACCACAGATGATTCTACGATTTTACATTCGAAATGATATATTCAAACAATGAGGAATTACAAAAAAAAATACAATTTATAGTAGTCTTGCACTGGCTTTCCAGTTATTTTGGGTTCGTTGTTTTATTTCACAGCTTCTGTGCATGTCAGATCACAGAATAACTATTTTTTGCTTATCTTCGTTCACAGAAATATTTAATCTAATCTTAAATAATAGTTCGTCATCGCGTGTTTGTTATTATTTTCGACAGTATAACATTACTAGACAGAGGTAGATTTATTAGATTGTTAGGAAGGACCTATCTAATTAGTTTAATTTAAAATTCCTAGAATACCTAATACTTACGTTAAATTGCTGCAAAAGTTTATTTTCTCCTCTTATTTAATGAAAATATTAAAAATGGCGCCCCTGTACTGTTTGCCTTAGTTTGGTTTGCGGTGGAAAGTCAAAAGGGAGCTCGATGAGTGATTTCTGAATAAATAACCTGCATAAAGGATCATAAACGTAGGTAAAAATGGCACAAATAGCGTACGTGGGTAAAGAATGAATGACCGTAATGATGGCTTAAAAAATAGGTCCATAAATACCTTAAATCTATTTAAGTTCCTCCCAATTCAGGTTTTTTTTCAATAGCAATAAATAACTATTTATGTAGATATTTTTTTCATCTTCTTTACAATAACATTTCGTACAATTTAACAAGTTAACATAGCTAAGACATAATATATGTGTAAGACCACCATTCAGAATTGAAAGTTGCTTGAAATGGCTTTAGCCATGTTTAGTGACCAGATCTGAATAGCCAGGTACTTCCCCACCTTCCTCTTCCCCTCCCTACTATCTTCAGCTTCGCAATGTACCCCACTGGGGCATTCCATAGTTTCATTGGCCTCAGACAGTTGGGAATCTTGGGCAGTATTTACATAAAAAAGCAAAAGAGGTCCAGCGTTGCATTATTTAACATTTATTTTGTAAATATTTACTATTTAGATTTTTACATACATGTTAATACGCACCTTTATCAAAAACAATACTTCGTTTCATCTAAATTACTGAAAGAAAAAATATTTAAATAATGTATTTGAAATTGAAATATCGTTAAAAGTTATACAGAAACTTTTCCGTCTAGCTTGTGTTCATAGAACTATTATCTACTATCGATGTTGCATTTGACGGTAGGTACTGAAAATTAGAACAAAAATGCAATTAAAAGTTCCAGGTAATTGATAAAAATGAATTGTTAGCTTTTTCAATGCATTATTTTTAATTTCCGGTAAATTTAACCCTCTGCCGCTGACGTTAGGTCTGTCAGACACCGCAAAATATATGTGCAGTTTCTACATTGCCATTTTGTCTCATTTTTCTGTTTTTTTTTTTCTTTTCTTTTTCTGCCATTTCTCTCTCGCTCAGTACCAGGTAGTAGGTACCCGCAGAACCTAGTTGCAGCCGTTAGGTGTCCACGGGTCCTAAATTAATTAGTACTGAGTTCTAGACGTATTATCTACCACTATGTTAAAAAAAAAATAAGTGTGTTAATTTAAGTCAGGAGAAGACAAAATTATGTATATTTTCTTGGATTTTTAAATTTTACTCTTCTATAAATTTTTAAGATGAAAATTAATAAATATTTATTAAGTTATACATATTATACGCCCATATTAGCTTTTACAAACATGTACATAATAATTCAGTGGAACAGTGATCAAAATTAAAATTTTCTTTTAAACCTTCTAGAAGAAAAATATTATGCTAACCTTAATTGTAATTTTTACTGACATTTTTTATTATAGCCTTCTTGTAACTATCTTTCCCTGCAGTTGAACACATCTATTTATATGATTTCCGCGAAAGTGTTGCCAACTTCATACAATCTAAGTACAAGCGAGTATCTAAATTACTCAGTCCTGATATTATTGTTTCATTTAAAAAAATATAAATATCGAGCAAATCTAAGTTCAACATGCCAATGTTGAAGTTGATTAGAATTCTATTAATAATTTTAAAAATAAAATTTTGGTCGGAAACAAGTCTTTTATCTGAGAGTTTTAATAATTTTATTTATTTCGTCAAGTGACTGTAATTTATTTAGTATATATTGGTAGACCGAATTTATAGTTAATATATCTTTTGAATTTATTCTGAAAATTTTTTAATGGAATCTGAGTGGATTTTAAAGTGAGGGGACCAGATGATGATGAGGGGAAGAATTATGTGTTGATGTGAGAAAAAAAATATTATAAATGAGTTTTATTTGACCATTTCCCGCAAAAAACTATTTTAAAACATGTACAATATTTATTTAAAAAAAAAACATCATTCAACCGTAAAACTCATAACTTATAAAATAATTGTACTTAAAATGCTCATCTGTCAGATTACTCCTCAGCAGGATTTAAAAAAAAGTCACCTCAGTGGCAAAGGGTTAATATATATTTTTTACAATAATTAAGTATTGTTTTTTGTTTATCATGCGCATTAAGAGTATGTCTAAATAGAATATTAGTATTATCATTAATTTTTAATAATACAAATAATGTACTACTTAATAATTTTTTTCATCGTGCATTACGAAACGCCATAAATTTTGTAATATTTTTTTTTAATCAGTAGGTAATTCTTTATATTATGTTTAATGATTGACTAATGTTTAAGAAACGAGGTTTTGTATGCATAGCACAAAGGATAACATATTATTTTTAAGCAGTAATTATTAGCCTAAAACACCTATATAAATTAAATAAAATACATGCCGCCGACGGGAATTGAACCCGCAGCCTTCTGATTGCCGGTTAGATGCTTTACAAATTGCGCTACGTCGACTTATTCAAAACCCGACAAATTTGGCAATATGTACTTTTTCTATTCAAAAATTATTTTTGCTAAATAGATTTTTCACAAGAAAACAACCAACATTACTTTTGCAGGAAAAGCATTGAAAATGCTAAACCTCCTACTAGACGGGGCGTCGAGACATTATATCTTCATTTTGGGTGAAATATTTTGACTTGTCAAATATTATATTGTATTTTTTCTCGAAAGAGTTTTTGCAATTTAAAACGGTGTTTGTTTGTTTAAAGTGGCTTAAAAATAATTATTTATACATAAGAAACGTAAAATATATATTATTAGAGTTAGTCATTTCTTTTATTGTAAGCTGAGTCAGTGGAATTTTTTTCTACACGATTATTTGATAGCTTGAGCAGAATCGCGCCAATCCAAAATCCACTGGGCAAAATAATTGTGTAACCAATGCATTTTATCGATTATCTATTACTACTGAATATTCATGAAAAAATTATTTCATTAAATTTGCCGGTTGGCATACCTTAGGTGAACACCTCGGTTAATATTAAAAATATTATCTAGACATCCTAAAATCCTCATTACTGCTTACATAACATCATTATCGTAACGCCATCTAATCGATCTTGATATCGTCAGAAATATTAAAACTCATCAACAGAAGAACGAATTTGTTCATTTGTAATGGAGGGCCAAAATAGTTCACCCGCCGCAGCTAGTGCCAGCCGGAGAGGTCGAATGGGGTGGGGGGGTGAAAAGTAGTTGCATGTACTGGCGCAAGTAGCGGCGGGAGCGGGTTGGGGTGGGGGTGGGGGTGGGGTTACCACTTTGCCCCCTACCCCCTCCCCTCGGCTTGCTTGCACTGCCACAGAGGGAGTGAGGAGCCCGGACGAAGTATTGATTCGGTAAAATGTGATTTTTGCCCACTAGCCAAGCGCACACGGAGTACCTATACATAAAAAGGCTGTACATCAAAATGGTTTTTTGGCCGCTGGGTTCGCGATAGTGCAAGCAGAGGGTGGTAAGTAAAAGGGGCCGACATTCTATACGAGCAAGAAAACGGCAGGAGAATTTAAAAAAAAAGATATTAGAAAATTGCTTATTGCAGCTGCGCGTTTCCTGATAAATATGACTAAATGCGAAAATATTAGAATTTTTACGAACACCTCATAACAGATTCGTGTTTTACTCTTAGGTTGTTAGGAAATCATCAGTTCATTCGTTAAAGGTTTGCGTCACGTTTTTAACAGGAATCCGAATAATTTTACCAGATTTTTATTAAATTAGCAATATTTTATATCAGTAAGTTTTTTCAGTGCAATATATGAAGAACTTCAACCTTAATCGAAGGAATCCTTACAATTTTAAAACCAATAGTGAGTTGATCTTCATCGAAATAACAGGCAAACATATTTATGTAAACCAAATTTCAACAAAGTAGTACAAAACATTTTACAAATGAAAAACGTCAACCAAAACGATGATTTTTTTTAAATATTGTTATTACTATTGCATCGAATAGTGACGTTTTTCCATTAGACCCTTTGGAACACATTGGTTCAAAGTCCACCAAAATCAAAAAAAAGTCCGACAAAATGCAAAAATTCTATTCCATTCTTTTTTCTCCATTATTTAAGGCACACACTTGTCACAAATAGCCATATTTTTATACCAATTCTAAAATAATTAAAGAAAACAACAACACTATGTCCCTACCCCCAATACTTAGCACCTTCGAGTTATAAAATAAATATCTACCTTGAAACTTTACGAACGAGTGGAGGATACTCTCAGTATCTCTCTGGTGAAAGACCACTATTCAGAATCGAAACGTTGCTTTACACGGCTTTAGCCGTTTTTGGTGACCAGCTCTGAATAGCCAGGTACTTTCCGAGCTTTCTTTAATTCATCTTCCTTCGTTCTCTACTTAATTAAAACTTTTTTTACAGCAGCTCCACGCAGGAGGCTCAAGAAAAATAATTTCTCTCAAGGCCTATGTCATCTTTGGGGATGCTGTGTGGAGGGTCTTTTCAAGGAAACAAAATCGTGACAGGCGTATGAAGCCATCCCTTCCACTGCGGTTCAAGACGATGGGTCGAGAGAGTCCGGCTGCAGAGGTCAGAAGGTCTCCCTCAAGCAGTCTCTCCATCCACGCAAGAAGTGGGCAGACGCATCCGCCGCCAAGGCCTAGAAAATCCTCGCGAAATGTCCCTATTGGGGATGCCATAGTTCCACTGGCTTCGGAAAGTTCGGAGCAGTTGGGACCCTTTTGCGGTATTCACATAAGGATCAAAATTAAAATAAATGTAGTTACCTCCACGCTTCAAACTGCTTGCGATTTTTTAAATATAAGTTTAAAAGCTGATCGTCTGTCATCATCGTTTGGCTATATTATGACACAATGTTTCGGATCCGTTTTGTAAAATCTCTTTGAAGTCTCATTACCGAAAGTAAATTGTGTTCATCGTTCATCTGACCGACCAAAAGAAATTAATGAGTTGAGAATGGATGTCCCCTGTAACCCAATGGTTATTGTTTATGAAATTGTTCAAATGAAAGTATAATGCGTAATGTAAAAAAAAATATCAGAAGCATCAAATATAATCTCATTGAAGAAAAAAGCAAATTTAGAGCTGACAAAATCCTTTCATTCGAAAAACCAAAAGAATTTTACAGTCCGTGTGAAATTGAATCAGAAAGAGACTCCAATAAGTTTATCTCTTTTCGCATAACTTAAGCAAAAATATATTTTTTAAAGGCTACTTCACTTTTTACTCCAAAGTTGGGATTTGGGATAAACTTGTTTTATCTCCCCCTCCGTCTCTACGTAGGCAAGGTTTAACGATGTTAGCAAACACACGCCTAGAGATATCCACTACAACTGCGCGCTACTTTTAAAAACTTTTGCGCTCCTTTATTACGTTTGATTCTTCTTCTTCTTCTTGCCTTTGTTTCACTTCCCCCCTTTGGCGGGTTCGCGAGAGATCCGCCATATACCTGCGCTCTGCGCGGTGGGTACCTACCCCACCGATACCTACGTAAGAGGTACAAGTACCTACCTTCTTGCCACGATTTTTCCTTTCAACATCTCTAGCAACTTATGGCCGGCGAGTAGGTACTTGTCAGTTGGAAGAGCATGTAGATACCGAGCCCGGGTAGGTACTATTGCGATATTTGGAGCATGAAAGAGACTACATAAGGGACGCGACTAACGTAATACTATTTAAGAACCTATATTTATTAATCAATTAAAATAATTGGTTTGAACACCAAATAAATAATATGGGAAATTTATCAGGTTAAATGGAATTAACACGAATGGGTTATAGAATTCATTATTGTTTTTTTATTCTCAAAATATATTTTATTATGATTGCTTTAATGAGCTCTTGTGATAAATTTCAATTTAATGAGTATGCTTTCACCTTTCGAAAGATTTTTTGGAAAGGATCATTGTAATGATGTAGGCTTTTCGGGGTAAGTAATGATTCTTATACCTACTTATTGTATCATTTCTTATTTAGTTAAGAAGGAAAATATTAAATATGTACTAAACTTTTGAACTTTTAAACTTACACTTTTAAGAGCTTTCGGAAGCACTCAGTTTACTACAATCACTATTCCTAAAGATTTTCATTATGCAGCCGAAGGTCGGGTAATGTGAGCAGATCGTGTCAAAGCGGTGTCAAAAAATCTGCAGCTGCCCGATTTAGTTGGCCATTAATTATGCAAGCAGCGTCCTTACCGAGAAGTAAGCCCGTCCGGCCGGCCTGAAACATGCGCATTTGGTAGATCTTCAGTAGGAACATTTGGCACAAAAAATGGCCACTAACACATGTTCCGAAATAGGGACTTCACTAATGACACATTACATTTGCGAGCTAGCCCTACTTTGGCCAGGTCAAATAACGCCCACCATTACGCGGGGCTGGCTCGCCTTGCAGTAAAACTATTGCTTTCATCGTCGCCTACATAAAAAGGCAACCACCCTAATAAAACGCTACCCCAAATACCTGCGAACAGCACAACAATGTTAAATGTATTGGCTCTTTCTAGTTCATCTGTCTCTAAAGCTAGAAAAGGTTGGCTCCATGTCTCGTAGTTTTTTGAAATGGTATTTTGTGTTTGGTTTGTGTAGCGCGGTGCAGGTTTAATATATCACTCTTTACCCTATATACGTATCGCGTCAATCTATCCGCATAAGACAAATAGTATCTGGAGGAGGCAAGCCAAACAAACGAATGATTTCTCGGTTGGAAACGGGAAGGAAAGACTTCGTCTTTTTCTAACTAAAGATAATGGGGTCTTTTGTTGGGGGTACGTAGGTCTGGAGGCGGTTTCCTGGGGGATAGAACTACACAGATATATGTAGCTGTACGCTCACAAAACTAGGGAATACCTACATCGGTTGTAAGTATCGCTCTCTTTGTAAACATTTCCGGGTAGTTTTGATAAAGCGTTACGTAATGTTTTTCTTTTTCGCTCGCGCAAAGGGAAGGGTAGAAGTTTTAAAACAGTTTTTTTATAAATTTCTTAAGAATATTAAAAAAGTTTAATAAAATTCATTTGATTTTTTTTGCAAACTTGATAGGCAAACGTAGGTATTAATAGAAAAATCATTTCCATTTCTTGCTCCAAAAGCAATGACCCAATTCAATATGTTGATGTTTTTACACTATTTCTGGAAGTTGAAGCTTAGGAACTATATGATCAAATTAATTTTATTTTATTATTTTGTGCATTTAACTTAATAATAATTATTATTATTATTATTATTATTATTCGATAATCTGTCCAGGGTCGTTTTTGTGAAAAATCACTTCAAGTTCGCTGTATAAATATGACGTCCTAGGCTATATTTAATTATTTTCAAACAACATAAAACATGCTTTCACGCGAGGTAAATAAATGTTTTTAATAGCTATTTACAATTGTTACACATTACTTATTAACAGTGTTGTGGACTATGGAGCTAAAGATTTCTGACTTTCTGGATACGATTGTCTGAAAAGATTTGTTTTGAGTTTAGTTATAAATTCTGTAGTCTGTGATCATTCTTAAATTACGTGGCAATTTATTTCAGGCTTTAGGTCCTGACACTCCGAAAGAACGTTAACCAAACTTAGCATCTAGCGGGCGCTTTGGTTCCTTCAACCTTCTAGATGTAAAATTTATAAGATTTGCATAACTTGTAACCTGTTTTTTCAACATGTTTCGTAAGAAACTTTGAAGAGGTAAGTTATAAGTAATTGGTTAATAGTAATAATTATATTTAGATGATTTGTATTTTTGTGAAAAATTACATCAAGGGCGCTCTACAAACACATAATATTTTCTAAAATGATCTATCTTATTACTAACTCTATGGCTGATAGATAACATCCACCGGTTCGTCGATCACTAATATGAAACTATATGTACAATGCATTTGATTTATGAACGTGATGTACATATATTACAGACTTTATTAAGAAAAAAATATTTATTTAATTCATTTATGCTGTTGGGGGACAATAAACACACCGATATAATACTTGTACCTGCAAAAAGTGAGTTTTTGTATATTAAGATATTTTTCCTTTTTTTCCCAGCTGTAGTGCAAAAAAGCAAACCCATTGCTTATTTACAAATGAGTCGTCGAGAAAATTTCTGTTTTTTGATACATTCACAAGTACTTGAACTTTGAAAATTAATATATTTCACTAACTATCAAAATAATAATGTATAATCGATATATCTTGATATTTAGCATAAAAAATTTAAGTATTTTCCGCAAAAATTCCAGAACGGGATTTGCTGTTTGCAAATCCAAGACTCAAATACGCAGTTGTTTTAAAAAAATATATGTAATGCTTTCCGCTAAAAATCACCTTCAGAATCCTTCCAGTGATCCTAAAATAGATATTAAACATCTGAAATGAAACAATTAACGAAATGATGACTATAATTTTTTTTGCATCCAAACGAAAAGTCTTTTAAAGAAAGCTTATATAAAAATGCATGAGACGGACATGCATACGAATTTAGAATAACAATTTAGATTAAGAAACCAATCACATGAACCAAAAATAATACAGGTACCTTCAGCCAAAATTCTCAAATCAAGACTAGAAGAAACTGTTTTAGTTTGTCCGCATTTTGAGAAGCGCAGGAGCATAACGAGTGCCCCCTGCAAGTTTCTCTGGAAAGGGTGGCTGTGGAGAAGGGAGGTGCAAGTGAAGGCACAACTACCACATTAGGGCCGCACTACGGTACTCTCAAAATCGATATGGTTTGTTTTTAGGACTCTGGGTGGGGCTAAAGGGGGAGAGGAAAAGTTAAAGAGGAAAGAGTAGTCTACAAAACCGCCACGAAAACATTCTGCAATATCACACTATATAAAAAGGTCCAAACCAATTGTCAGCTATAAAAAAACATTTCGTGAAATTGCTATTCCCCTTTGGCGTAGTGTGTAAAATTTCGTAGTTCATTTTGTGAGAGGATGTTTTCAGCGTACCGGGCTAGAGCATCGCTTGCAAGTAAAGTGTACGCAGTGCTACGTCGTAGGCCTGCGCGTGCGTTGCCGCTACGCATCTGTATTACTTGTACTCGCAGGTACCTTGTGCGAGTACTATGCTCTACGCCGAACTGGTGACGTAGCGCCGATCTTAGCCAGTGATGGATTGATAGCTATCGTAGTTTGGCTGTTTCGATTCTACGCCGCCATTTTATGTTTTTTTCGCAGCTCTCAAATACTAATAACATTTCCATTACTACTTTCAAAATGTATTGTCGATTTAAATTTTGTTCATAATGATAAATGTATAATACATAACAGTTATATTAAAAAGATATTTTTGACGTCAATCTTTTACTACACATATAATTAAAATTATTCATTAAATGAAAAATAGTAATGATGGAAATAAAAATAGAATTACGCCATTGAATTCTAGCGTTTGAGGTAATAAAATACTTGTTAATGAGAGTATATCATTTTATAAGTAGTAGCTTCTGTATTTAATAATATGTACCTAAGTATGCATAAAGAGGTTTATTATAAAAATAATCAACCATCCAAATGATTTAGGTACTAAACCATCCCTCAATAAAATAAGTCAAAGTAGTCGATGCGCGGAGCGCTCCGATCAATCCTGAAAAAGGCCTGAAAGTAATTAATCACCCGCGAGTATATTTACATCAAGGCTTCGGTGCTTTTAAAGCCAGTTCTCGGTTCACAATTCACAAACGATCGAAGCATAATATTGTCAACCTTGCAACATTTCGGTCATGCATTTCCTGTTTACGCCGCGACACAATGAAAAATGGAGCGTATTTTATTAGCATTTTGTATGGAAAGCAAGAGTGGTGGTTCTGGGGGAGTGGTGAGGTTTGGGGGGAAGTGGAGTGCGGTGACAGTCTGTACCAGCTCGGGGGTAAACATCCCCCCACCGCTTCCAGCACCCTCTACCCCTTTAGGGGGGGTATGAGGTCAAAAATCAAACGCCCGTTAGTCAGGGCTGTCAAATACATATTCACTTATATTATTATTCGATAATTGTGAGTTATTTAATCATTGAAGATAATATTGACAGCTCTCAAACGAAAAATTTGAAATAGAAAAAGATTCTCAGAATTGAACCCAGGACCGCAGCCTTGCCGGAGCGCCGCTCTGGATTCAATATTTAGATCGAATATTTTTCTTTCATGAGATACAATACTTAATATATTTTGAAACATTATTTGAAATAAATAAGTCCGCTAATCATTTCATGGCCGAACAAAAAACCAATATCAATAAATATCAAACTGCGGCTGCTCAATCGCGATAATATCAACTCTGTATAAATATTGACAAGAGTACCCCCTCTTGAAAGCCTGTGCACAACCTTCTAATGCTATTATTTTTTTTATTTATAAAATATTTATAAAATATTTGCAATTTGGGAGGCGGGTTTGGGTATTGCCGCCCCGGAAACCAATACCTCTGACATAGGTCCCCCAAGTGGTTCTCTACGTTTGGTGATTTAGCAGAGGTGCCCGGGTTCATGGGGTGAGGTGTGTTTAAGATGCGCCTGCCAACCAGCTGCGTGGCGTGCTAGATCGAGAGAGACTTGTTTGGGGAGACCATTTGACCTCTCCAACTCGTCTGCCGACCCCATCGCCATACGTCCGACACTCCACGACACACTGATCCCAAGATTCCTATCCACCCCTTGTACCTTTTTCACTTCCCAGAACTTATTCTCCTTCCTTTCCTTGAAAGGACCCTTCACACAGCATCCCCAAAGATGACATAGGCCCTAGGGGAAAAGATTTCCTCAGAGCCTCCTGAGGTTAATGTACAAAAAAAATAAAACAAACGAATATTTTTTTTTTGTGTATTACAGACTGTGTGTCCATTTACAATACACATGTAACATTAACTAAATATAGATGATACGAAACAATGAAAGAAAAAAGAATAGAAATAACAAGTTATAAATAGTGATTTTTGGCATTGACATGCCTCTTGAATTCTTCAAGGCTACTATTAAAAAAAATTACATTTTCACCATCCGTAATCTGCCTGCAACAGGACTAGGTAGGTAAATTAACTTACCGAAAGCTTACAAAATCCCTAAACAATAGTTAAATCAACCGTACAGCAAGTTCTAATTGCCTTTTGATAAAAATTAAAAGCAATGAAACAAAGCGAATGAATTGAAAAAATGATGTACTACGAATATAAATATACTACTGTTCAGGTAATCCGCAAGTCATGTAAGTCATTCATACACATATTCATACACATACACACTACGCGGGAGTATGAGATGTATAACCATGTACGACTGGAATGCATAAAGAACAAGAAAAAGGAAGGGACGGTTAGACATGCAAAACCATAGTCCAAGTATTATTAGATATGGTGTGTAAATTTTAAAATTAACACCGAAAGAAAAAAATTGGTTAAGGAAAACATTAATCAAAAAGAAAGTGCATTATTTCAAAGTCAAAAAATGGGAAGAAGCGTTGCTTTTTACCTTTTGTTGGGCTGCACGGAGCAAATTTGTCTTCCAGCAAGTTCGTTCAATGAGCTTCATGAAGATCATTTTCCAAACACGAAATTGAAACAGTTACAAATATTTTAGTTAGGGGCTCTCGCTAACTTTATCATAAACAATTTAATCATCTATGTGAAAAATAAAATATATATATACCTTATAGATAGTTTGAAGGCGGTGTATCGACAAAATAACAATTGACAAAAAAAATTACATTTCTTTCTAGCAAAATAACTACGTCACGGAACAAATTACGACAACAGTTGGCTGGTTTCGTGAACGTTTTTAGAAGCTTACGAGCTTACATTAAGTTACAGCAAGTTTACATTAAGTTGGGTCGTTAAGTCTCTATAGCTTGTGACGCAATGCTTTCTGGCTCGCTATTGGTTGATAAATTGACAAATTAAATCATGGAATTTGAGCGAAATCCTTGTAATCTGTTTTAGCGCAAGATGAAAAAAATTATTGATAATCCGGTTATAAACGGGAATGCAAGCCTTGATGAATGAATTAACAAACTTCCTGATAAACTTATATTATCACGATGTCGAAACATGTGTTCCTGAAAATCAGAATATTTTATCATTTCGTCATGATATATTATCAAGGCAAGAATACATTCACATGTTTTCATGAACATGTATTCCGACGTAGTGATAATATATTAGTAATTTACTAAAAGTTTATCGGGAAACCTGTTAATCATTATTTAAGACCGGCAATCCCATTTTTTATCAGACTACCAATAATTTAAATAGATTCTTAATAAATCAGCAATACTCATTTTTCTCCGTTGAACTTTTTTTTTTTTTTTTTTTTTTTATTTAAGTACATAAAACAGGCATGGTGCCCAAGAATTTACATACATGGATGTTTAAATACATAATAACAACTTAAAATTTACATACATGGATGATTAAATACATAATAACAACAAAAATAGTAACAAAATGAATAAGCTAAATATGCAGAAGTAAATAACAAATAAGAATGGGTAAAAGGTAAATACAAATATGTTCATAAACGATTTGTTATTGTCACACCTGTACTGGTGAGACAATGATTAGGTAGGTACAATGTTGCTTCTCATTAAATAAAGGGTTTCATCACAATATCAGCTTAATATGATTAAAGGTAATACATTTTTTTTGAAGTGTTTAAATTGGTCATTAAAAATGTCTATTACATCTAGGTTTGCACTTGCATTTATATCTAGGTTTTCGAAGCGTGGCACCGGAATTCGATGGGGTTTGAGAGGGCCGGCTCCATGCGGGCGTAATTGGAGCAGTCCGCTCCGGGCGCCGAATTGTCAGGGTGCTGATAATACCTAACACTTAAGGCTAAGCTTAATGCTAAATCACTATTTTGATTAATCTTTATAACGAATTGGTGTACATTATGAATACCAAGAAATATACTTTAGATAAATTGAAGGTTTTCCTATCATAGAGTAGAATACAAATAAAAATATAAATTACTCAATAAAAATATGAATGTAAGCTGCTAAAAAAAATTTAAGGTTAAAAAACAGTAATATTAGGGCATGAAAATAAGTGAGAAACGATTTTTTTTTATAAAAAATGGATTTTAGGTCTCCCGCACAAGCCCTAAAGTTTGTTAATTTTCATGAAATTTTGTGTACATATATGAACCATGTTTTTTTAAGTTTAAACCACCGGAATTAATTTTAATTTTCTTACAGAAGGCATAAAATGAGTTCAGAACACAAAAGTTACGATTTTATTTTTTTTAATTTAAATTTTTTTTTATATTTAAAAAAAAAAATTAAAACTTTAAGCCTTGTGAGGGAGACCTAAGCATTTTTTTAAAAATCCAAAACTTTTTGTGGTAAGTTGTGGTACCTAGTAGCAACTTTTTCGCAACTTGGAATTTGAAAACAAAAAAAAAGTTAATAATCGATACACCCTAATGTATATATATATTTACAATATTATTTCATTAATACCATTCCTCAAAATATTAATATTGAAACATATGAAACTGCGTACTGCGGTTTAAAGCTAATGAATCTACCTAGATTTCACCGTTTATCCCATATTTTAGGTTTAAAGCTAATGAATCTACCTAGATTTCACCGTTTATCCCGTATTTTAGGTTCAAAGTTAATGAATCTACCTAGATTTCACCGTTTATCCCATATTTTAGGTTTAAAGCTAATGAATCTACCTAGATTTCACCGTTTATCCCATATTTTAGGTTCTATAAATTTAGCACATTATGGCAAGCGATCCCTCAAAACGTTTTAGCAATCTTGGTATAGTATGCCAAAAATCACTCGAGGAATTTATTACTTAAATCATGTGTTCGGTCATAACCATGGTCAGAAATCATATTATTTATCTATTTTTTGTGCGATGTCATTTTTTTTTTTTTTTTTTTACTTTATTTATTTTCATTTCTTTACACATATTATACATATTAATAGATAGTATATAATAACATTATATATAATACCAAATAGTATACACAAGAAATGAAAACCCACTAAGGCACTGCCTGAGTGTGGGTAATATAAAACGATTACTATATTTCAAGTACCTAAAGTATAATATACATTAGTAGAAATAGTTTTTTTTTGTTAATAGTTATTATAAAAAGTAAAGAGAAAACATTATGTACAATAGTTTATAAAGTTTCAGCAAGTGAGTTGTAGAAAGGATCAATAAATTTATAGTAAAAGCGTTTCAATATCTGCGTCATTCAGCCATAATTTTACCTCTTTAATATATTCTATCTTTTTATTTATCATTTGAGTTTGTAGTGGTCGAAGGTTAAATGTACGAGGACCAATGAAACTGCTATGTGTCTGCATTAATTTAGTATTGGTTTGGGGGGTGTAAAATATATTATTTGTTCTTTTGCTCATTCTGTTTTCATTTATTTTGAAATTATTTTTGTTTTTAAATAAATATTTCATAGTTTGTAATATAAATAATTTACGAATGTTAAATAATTTAGATTCCTTGTATAATAGGTCGGTCGAGAATGTTTTGCTACAATAGAATTGCTACAATATTCAGGTGTACCTTGTTAATTTGTAAGTACCTACTACAGTTCTCTTCTTTCATTTCTACTGTTTCTCAATTTTTTACATTTACATTATTGGATACTAGTATGTAAACAAATGTGATTAGTCATTTAGTTCTCTTCAAATTTCTTTATTTTATATCTAGATATTTTTTGGCAGCCCTGCCCAAGTCGCCCTCTCTTTATACATCATGTTCAGTAATAGTAATACTACTAGTGGGTAGGAAGAGAGAGGGGAGATAGTATGGACTTGTATCGCCTACTTATACCTACTCTACCTTCTAATTCTCCTTCTCCTCCCTACTATGTAATTGTGGAAACATTTCAGCAGCCGGTAATGATCCAAACCGTTTAACATGGCGAACGGAAAGATTTTCCTGAAATAGAACTGAAAATACGTTTATCGAAGTTATTGTATTCATTATACATGGATATTTTATAGCCGCTCGTTGATTCATTGTTGATACTGAAAACTAAACACGATTTCATTACGTTACTCGTATCTAACTACTGGATGAACCTATAAATAAAATTGGGACTAGTACAAATAATCTTTAAAGTTTGTGCCTTGTCATAGTAACTAACACCCAC
Organism: Hesperophylax magnus; assembly: GCA_026573805.1. Classification (NCBI taxonomy): domain Eukaryota; kingdom Metazoa; phylum Arthropoda; class Insecta; order Trichoptera; family Limnephilidae; genus Hesperophylax; species Hesperophylax magnus. Next base: position 14,312,714 of record JAIUSX010000121.1, read on the forward strand.
TATTGATCGAAAGCTCTTTCCGTTTAGTTTGAAATTGTACCGGAAATCGCAACTGCGCTCTTTTTTTAGATCAGTGGGTCGTGTCATCAGGGGATTACCCAATTGCCCAACAAACGCATCTACTCCGGCCAAATATTTTCATGAAATCTGAATGAACTGCATGTCGTATTAATTATTCATGTGGCTCTCTTTATCCATTGATAACAACATGATTATGAGGCGTATGTCAGTAGCGGGAGGCTGGGGGCGGGGGGCGCCCAAAGCGTAGGTGGTACACAGACACAGTACACACTGGCGGCTGCCGTGCGGGGGATGTTGGCGGGTGCGTAAATTATGAATGAACACGGGTGCAGCCTTTAATCATATGCAAATGATCCCACGTGTCTCGCGACTCCCGCGCCCCACGCCCCGCGCCTGTCCCCACCGGAGCGCGAGAGCCCAGCACCCAGCGGCCAGCATCCACGCGCGGACATCTGCAACAATGGCTGCGAACGCATGGAGCGGAGCCCCCGCCCGCAGGTATCCTAGCATAGTTTGGGCGTGTACTATCATTTCTCGCGTTTATTTCGGAAACAAAACGCGTAGCAAAAATAATAGGCGAGCGAGAGAGCGCATCCCCCCTCCCCCGGCTGTGCCCCCCGCTCCCCCTGCCCCCTCCCGGCAGGAGTATTTTGGTCCGTGTGAGCGAGCGGGAGGCATGAAGTACACGAAGCTTTTTTCTCCTCTCGCTGCAGCCGTGACGTGAACCGACTAGCGACTAGCGAGCGCCGGGCATAACGTAGTGGGAGGTTTGCGCGGTCGGACCGTCGGACGAACCAACTTGCGACTGGTATCATGCACGCGCAATGGTAATAATAATATTCCCGATCGCACGCGAGTACTTAGGAAAATAGTGACACCGGGTAGAAACTGCGTTTCGCGAGCGTCTGCGCTATTGTTAAGTGAATAATTAGAGAATCGGACCTTTTTGTTTAGTGGCGGGTAATTTTACAAACAAATTCGCGAGAGGGGGGTGCGGGTCGTGGTGCAATACCGCCTGTCGCGCGTTTCCGGAAGCGCGATTCGCGAGAGCGCGGATTTTCCGCTGCACTTTTCCGATGCAGCTTTCTGTCCACCGATAGCCAGAAAGACTCACAGGTCACGCATTGCTCTAACGGATTAAATGGGCATCCAGTTATAGTTAGTAGTTAGTGCGGGTGGCAGTGATAAGGCTGCGGTTGGTGTAAATAGAGTGAGTGTTGCAGCGAGCAGACTTGCTGCACCGCCCCCCGCCCCCTCCCCCCGCCGATGGCCACCGTATTGATTTGTATCTGGTCCTCATTGTTTCGCTTCGATTCGCTGCACTCGATTGCGTCTCGCGTTTCAATCGGTCGCTCTCTTCATTTTACGCGAAAATCAATTAATGTTTACAAATGAGTTTATTATTTTACTGTGAATATAGTCAATGATTTAAGTACTCATAACTTAACATCATAAAGTGCATCAGTCGTGTTCAATAACAAACAGCGCAAATATTTAAATAAAAAATGTATTTAATCTATTTCGGAATCAGTTCCATAAGAACGGTAATATTTTTGTGATTGTGAGTGCTATAGAATTGATTTTTTTAAATAATAGTGTGATATTATATTTTGCATCGATAGTCGCAAATCAGCGATTAACTCATTTCAAAAAGCACCTAAATTTTAATGCATCTTGTAATTAATTTTTAGTTAGTTTGTTAAGTTCCGAGTAAACAACGATGTTTTTGTTGTAGGATATAGGACATTGGTATGCAATGTAAATAATACTAGTCCTAAGTTCGACGCCGATAAACAAGTGCTTCATGTATTTGCCAAAAAACCAAAATAAACTTGCGTACAATCGAAACCTGTACGAAAGACAGTTTTATAACTTCTTTCAAATAAATTGTTATGTCTCGTGATGTGAAAATAATTTTAATAGACTACTTATTTCAATGAAAACATGTGCAAAAAATCATTGCGTCTGTAACTTCCACAGTATTTCTAGAAACATTTTTTTATGCGTGTCTATTTTTGAGAACGCGCACCCGTTATGTGTTATGTGTCATTTTCCAATAAATCCTTGATTTATTAATTCTGTATTAAAGTTTTATGTTTTTTTATAATATAAATGATACCTTTGTTGAACCTATTTATAAAAACAAAATTATTTACGTAATTTTTTTTTTCTGCAAGTTTCTCATAATAATATTATGTTGCTAAAAAAGTGTAGATTATTACATAAAATTTTACTGTGACACTATAATTTCATGTATTAATGTTCTTCGATCAGTTGAATTACAAATAAATTTGTACGCCGTAACAGCAAACAGTAAATATAGTAAAATCTATTTTAATTTGTATCTAGTTGTTTTTCTGTGTACAATTTATGTAGCACATTATTTACGAGATGTAAACACTCCAATTATTATTATTAGACGGGAGCTTCCATGCGTGTGTAGAATTTGATCCGTGAACTTATTTTTAAAACCCTTTAGGATTTTGCAAAACATTTTAGTTACTCCCTTCAGACCGTTTCCATTTCAAGACCAGTATCAATTTATATTTCAGTTTCAACTTGCATTTAAACATGTGTACCAAAAAACTTGAATTATCTTTTTTCTTTATATTTATTAAACAATGTTTTATTATATTTACAGGTGACGACATCTGAGAACGCAATCAACCATGAAAAGTTTGATAAATTTACTACGAAATATACAATTTAAACACACGACAAGAATACTCGAAACGTTTTGTTATTGTTATTAAAGTTTAAGAGAGCCATAGTGTTAAAAATAATTGTGGCTATACCTAATTGAGTTACTATGCAGTCTGCATCTGCATAATCAAGAGTTGATCAACAATCCAGTAATAAATTGTGAAAGATGTAAGACATTTTATTATATTTGTGAAATGAATACCTACATATATGATTGCGCGATAAGTAGCTAGCTACTGATGAATTGTTCAGTAGCTGTCGGTGAAAAGTTGACCTGAGATATTTGAAGCAAGCGGTGACCTGAGCATCAACCCTGGAAGGTCTACTCATCCCCGTAAAGCTGTCGCCCTGGGCGGGGCCAAAAGACGCGGTGTCTCCCTCCGTGCAATCGGCCATGGCTGCCGAACCTGGTAAGTGCATCTTCATCACTTTTATTATTCCATATAGGCACATAAGTACAGCCTTCCCTACCTAACTCACATATAATTATAAATAATAAAAAAATATTGCTAGAAATCAATCTACACATTCGAAAATACGCGCGAAGTTCCAGCAACGAATCGCAACGACGCGCGCGCCCCATTGATTGCACTACTATATCGTGTCAAAAGCATAAACTAGGTTTGCAAAATGACGCACATGTCATATTCAAATGTGGACTATTCTACACTAAAATGTGCATAATGCGCTTTCGGCACCTCTTTTTATTAGTACAACTTTACTTACGAATTGATTGTAATAATTGCGTTGGCTTTCATGGAAATATAGATTTAAATTATCCAGTAATTGGCGTGTAATGTGCAAAATGAAGCGGTTATTAGGATATTTGACGTGGTTGTAATCCCAATCAAACATCGACTAAGGCCAGTAGCTGAGTCATTCTTAGCTAAAACTTAGTTTTTTTTAATATCTATGAATTCGCTGTTTTTTCTCACTGCCTACCCTGATTAAAAACTCTGTGCACGCCACTGCTTTTACTCCTACCATCAACACCATCGTCAACATTATCATCATCGTCGTCATCGGCGCAAGCATAGATGCATCCAGCATAGGTGCATCGTGGTGAACTCCAATGCCTATTGTTTATGAAATATATTCGTATTACCTACGTACCTAGTCCTATATAGAGAAGAGGACACCGCACATTCCCGACACTGTTAGATATTTTCTTTTTTGCATCACATATTTGTATAATGTATCACTATATCTACAACTTGATACACTATACGGACGGCTAAATGAAGAACTAGCAAACCATCAGACTTTATTTTTTTAAATCGTTTTTTTTGTATCTACAAAATCTACGACTGCAAAATTACAGTTGTCGATCTGTGGGTTTATCTCCATTAGTATTAGATTAGCTCGTATTTAGGTAGGTAAGTACCTACCGAAATGTTTTACTTAAAAATAGAATATGTCCTCATCGCAACTATTTTCACATTAAAAACATTACAATATTTTGAAAATATAGCTTCCCAATCACTGATACATTTTTACGCATCACCTCTAAAAACTTTATGGAAAAATAGGTAGGTATAACTAAAAAAATACTAGGGATAGGTACCTATTAAAATAAAAGTTTTTGGTCGTACTTAAAAACCTTTAAGTCCTAATTACCTGTACTTGTTTTACCTAAATTATTGAAAGAAACTATTTTACTCTCAATCTGTTGCGTTTGTAACGGCCATAAACAAAAAATGTGTTTGGTAAAATGCTTCTGAATTACAGATGCGTACAAAATATGTTTCCAATACGACTAGGGCTCAAATTACTACCTTAAGTAGGTACCTACATGATTTGGTTATTTGGGCACAACTGTTTATGGGACTACGAAGTACGGGTTAATTCGGAATTTGAAAAACGAACGTGATGGAAAGATGAACAATGGAACTTGATTTTTGTTTCTGAAAAGGATAATCTATTTTAGGCGTTTACATGCTTTATAATAATATATCCGGGTAACTAGGTAGGTACATACATGAAAAGGGTCAATTAGTACCTAACTCAAAAATAGGTAGGTAGATACTAGGGAATTACCTATAAAATAAACATTTTTATATTATTTTTTTAGACATGAGAATCAGGTGGACATTATTTTTTTTTATTTATTTTTTTTTTTTAAATGTTTCTTTCATTTCTATTTATCTGTCAAATTTCTTAATACCTATATATTTTCTTCACATTTACTTTAAGAAATAAAATTGGAACAAATTACTGTCACCTCGGCGCAGGAAAAGCGTGGTGAGGTGAATTATATAATAAAAATAATTGATTCTTCTTTAAAGGATATTACGAAAACTAACTTAATTCTAAAATAACTTGAGATGATTAACGATTTGAATTTTTTGATGACAAAGTAAATAATTTGATTTATTTGATTACTGATTAAAAAGTGATGTTATCCGAATTTGCCGTGAATTCATGATTGATTAATCATACTCGGCGCTTATATTTTTTACGAAGTTATATACAGTAATCAGAAGCTCACTATCGCAAGTAATTAATTTAATTTTTTGCGGGACTAAGAAAAATGTATTTAGGTAGGTTTTGCATATGCAAAAAATATCTCGGTGTGGGTCTTTCTTCCCAACGGATTCCTTTACCCTCCTCATCTTTTCAGTGTTTATGTTTTTTATCATTCCGGATTATTATTAACTAGCTGTATGTTTAAAATAGTAAAACTTTCTAAGGCGCTTATTAATATGCCCATGTTTATCTACTTTAATATCATTTATTAACTATGAGAGAGATTACCCGCCTATTCTGCCCCGCAGTCCGTATAAAGCTTGTAAAAAAGATATTCAATTGATATCGAAGCATGTACTAATTCTACGTATATATTTATACTACATGCGAGTACCTAATTAGATATCGTATGCAAGTAGGTACCTAATTAACTTCATATAACCTCAAAAAAATTACAAAATATTTCATAGATAATAAGGTAGGTTCTCGAATATTGCGAAGATGAACAAGCGAGATAACATAAAATCCTATATTTCTCAATAATAAAAATTATTTTCCAAAACGTCTTCATAATATATGTTGAAAAACTACGTCGTGTCTAGGCCGGTAGGTACTTAGGTACTACCTAAATTAATATTTACGATAAAATGATATTATTTAATTTTTTTATGATATTATTTAAGTTATTAATATATATCTGACTAGTAGACCTGCCTAAAGTAAAACTAAGTGCAAGCAGTGGGTCTTATTATATATTTTATTTGATTCAAAATAAATTTTACAAAAGTTTAACTTAAAAAAATATCTATTATGGTAATAGAATTATTACCTAGCCATGGAATATACAAATATATGCAACGTTGGATTATGTTTGAAAATGTTTGCACTCTTGTATACTTACATGTAGGTAGGTATTAAGGGAGCGTCGCTAACTAACTAACTAACTAACTAACCATCACGCCGTTTCCCCGCAGGGGTAGGCAGAGAGGACGGACCGCCAAACAACTCGGTCTTGGCACACAATCCTTGCCTCATTCACATTCATACATCGTCTCATACATACTCTTCTATTATTAAGGGAGCGTCGCTAACTAACTAACTAACTAACTAACCATCACGCCGTTTCCCCGCAGGGGTAGGCAGAGAGGACGGACCGCCAAACAACTCGGTCTTGGCACACAATCCTTGCCTCATTCACATTCATACATCGTCTCATACATACTCTTCTATTGTTCTGACTCTTGACATGGCCCAACTCAAGTATCTGATTCACTTGGTCATGCCATGTCTTCCTCGGGCGTCCCCGACTTCTGCTACCATTCACATTTGCATCGTATATTCTCCTTACACTCCTTTCTTCGCTCATTCGCTCTACATGCCCAAACCATCTAAGCGTCCCTTTCTTGATCTTACTCATTACGCTTACATCAGCCTTGCACTCTTTGCGGATATCCACATTCCTCACACGATCATACATGGTTTTACCACACATACGCCTCAGGGATCTCATTTCAACAGCATTCAATCTACTCGCAAATGTATAATATATACATATTTGAAAACTATGCAAAAAAAAACGTTCATAAGTTGTTCTTTTGGCAGGCACCACAGATCCGAAAATTCGTAAAAAAATTCAATATTTCTTTTTTTATAACTCAGCGGGAATTTCAAAGTACCTAATCATTATTCATTTTCGTAATAGCAACATTATTAATCACTCCTGACATCTATTGAATATTGTCAGAAAACAAAGAAACTGAATATCCCCGCTATTATCGAAAATCAATAAACAAACCAATATTGCATTATTTTACGTAGGTTTTTGTGGTGATCGTTTTTTTCACGCCAAAGTATTCATTTGATCGTGTGAAAATATTAGAAATTAAAAAACATCCACACAATATTCGATATTTTATGCCGTCTTCATGTTTCAAGAAAGTGAGTTTCAAGAGTTGAGTGACGAGCTGACGAGTGACCATTCTACAATCTGGATCTATATTTTTGACGGTTGACGAAAACATTAATATCATTCCATAATTTCTTTGATTAAAGTTGAACGCACTTTCTGATTAGTTTCTCGTCAGTTTCCTGCATTATTCTCATGTATTTCAGGGCCCGCAGAGCAGCAGTATTCCCTGAGGTGGAATGACTTCCATTCTGCCATCCTATCGTCGTTCCGGCATCTTCGTGATGAAGAGGACTTTGTCGACGTGACGCTGGCCTGTGATGGATGCTCCTTCAACGCGCACAAAGTGGTTCTCTCAGCCTGCAGCCCTTACTTCAGAAAACTACTGAAGGCAAACCCGTGCCAGCACCCCATTGTGATATTACGCGACATTCAGCAGAAGGATATGGAGAGCTTGCTGAGGTAGTTTTGAACGATCTTTAACATTAAAAAATACATTTTAAAATTTGAACCTGAAATACTATTAATAATTAGGAGGTACTGATAACGGTAATTATTACCCTAACTGCCGCACTTTTAGGCACAATTAATATAAGAAATAACTTTTAACATGCACAAAATAAATTCTGGGTTTCATTAAGTAAGTTTTGCGTATTTACATTGAAACGAAACTTTCACAAATATCACTCCATACAAAAAGACCAAAATGGGGGCAAAGGGATCGTTTTATAAGGCAACTTTTGAAATTTTATTAAAAAATGCATCTTTTACCACTTATCCCGACATAAATAGTTGTTTCCCGTAGTAATTAAGTTGAAATGAAGAGTATTTTCAATAATCTGTACCTATTAGAAGTGTGACGGTTAGGGAAATATTTACCCTGATAATATACCTACATTATGTTTCCGAATTCAAGAGTCAAAATGAGGTATAATTTGTACAAAATATTTGGTTTAGATAAATATAAAGATCTGTTAATTTTTTTACAGGAGTGCCATATTTATTTTCCACTACTAAAAATTAAATGGTGTTACTGTGGTACTTTCTAGTTTTCCAATGGTACCTTAAATCCAATTAAAGTTATAGTAAATAGCCACGTATACCCATGTACCTTTTTTCAGCTTATGAAGAAATTCACTGATTATGTATATAGTTGATTCACAATTTAAAGTTTAAATACACAATTCTATAAATTTATTATCTGTTCATGCTAAATTGTGGCTTCACATTGTGCACACATCTCAATCTGAATATAACAAAATAGTGGAACATGCTCATAATACAAGACTAACTGCAAGCGATGGACTTGTTATTCTCAGATATCTAAATAAATACGGTCCAAGAACCATGTTACCAAACTCAATAAAAAATTGTGAACTAATTTTTAGCATGCTGAAAAAATGGTTTTGTGGAAAAGACTTTTTGCACTGATCTATTTTTCTCTCTGATATTCTTTGTACTTTTCTGATTCTGTATTCATTTTTTGTTGTTTTGTTTTTTTTAAATTTTATTTACTATGTATTTTATTTTCTTTAATTTTTTAATCTTATGTCTATGATTCAAAATAATAATGTTATTATGGGATTCATCCTAAATTAAAAAATATAAAGTAGATTGATGGTTAATAAGAACCCATTGATAAACTACTGTCTAGCAGTTTAAAGGTACTTCATTGCAATTATGTATTATTATTTTTTTTAAATTAAAACTAAACCATTATATTATATTTTGACAATATTGTTTTATTTTAGGTTCATGTATAATGGTGAGGTTCACATTGGACAAGAGCAGTTGGGAGACTTCCTGAAGGCTGCCCAGATGCTTCAAGTGCGGGGCCTGGCCGATGTTCCTACTCCCGGAATGCCCATCAACAATGTAGAGCACAAACTATCCCCTGTAAGTACCTACCTTCCCATAAAGATTATAATATAACTGGTACAAACATAGAAGAGGGTAGTCTTGAAAATTCTTTATATAGCCATCAAGATTATTATCCATTTATTAAGTACTAAAAATCCTAAATAGTTCCTACCCATAAATGATCTTATCTTTTACCCTCTCTTGATGCACAGTATCCTTGATGTGATGTTTCACAAAAACAACGCTACATAAATTATCCTATTATTGTTATTATTATTATAACAAATTTTTATTAAAAATTGCATGTGTAGAAATTTGGGTGCCTAAAATTAAAAAAATATATATATAATCGTTTTTGATCGTTTTTTTCCAGTCTTCCACAAGTCTTCCTTGGCCCGAGACCACCCACAATAGATCACGAGAACGAAGTCGTTCTCGCAAAGATGCTTCCGGACATTCCCCCCCTCCTCCAAAACGCACCCGATCTTCCGACCTTTACCAAGCACAGCTGAGAAATAGGTAATTAATATCTTAAATATCTTATTCTCCTTCATAAAAATTATCCCTGATAAAATTAATTGTTCTTATGCTGAAAAAAAGTATTACCTGTTGTGAGAATTTTCAGTTATGAAAAAATTAAAGCCAAGTAGGAATTTTTTCCCCTCAATTGATTTTTATGTTTGCTGATGGCAACATTACTTGAGTTTTGAGGAAGGAGTGAACATGGGTCTTGAAGAGTCCCATGTTGTAGGAGGGAGGAAACACAGAGGCCGGCAGTTCGTTCTACAGCCGAGCTGTTGAACTTAAGAACGAATCGTAGAAGCGACTCGTTCTCATGTGACAAATGTCAACCGTGTACAAATGTTGGGCGCGCGTTTGGCGTGTATCCCGACTACGCACCGGTGCCGAAGGGATCAATGACGCTAGTTCCTCAGAGCATCTTCCATTGTAATACCGATAGAACAAGGACAGCATACCTACCTGACGCCTGTGCTCTAAAGATTGCAGTCCGTTTGTTAAGATTGGGGAATCTATCAAACGGACCGCCCGTTTTTGCACAGAGTCAAGGGTTTTTTTCAGGTATTTAGGGGCTCCGGACCAGAGATGGCTGCCAAATTCGACAGTAGGGCGCACTTGCGATTTGTACAGGGTCAGCAGTTGTGTACTATTAAAGTATCTGCGGGCCCTGTACAGTATGCCCAGCTTCTGAGAGGCCAACTTTACTCTGGCTTCAATGGAGCCCCCGTACCTGAGCTGGTCACTTATAGTTACACCAAGCATATCAATGGAAGGCCTGTTCGGAAGATTGCTTCCGTTGAAGGAGACTAAATTATCATTTGGATCCCTTTTAGAAGTAATCAGACAGGATTGGGTCTTTGAAACATTAAATTCGACGAGATTATTTTTACCCCAGGAGGAAATACTCTCGAGATAACCGTCCATTCTCTGCTTCAAAGCCCTACGAGCCGTTGGAGTTTGTGTGCCCTTTGGGGGTTTGTCAAACAAAAACCTATCATGAACTGTACTGTCATCCGCGTAACAATGAATCGGTGCACATGTCAAAAGATCATTGATGTGCAACAAAAACAAAGTCGGAGACAGAACCGATCCCTGTGGTACGCCAGCATTTATGGAGTGTGAGGAAGAGGTGAAACCGTCAGCAACCGCCTGAATCGACCTATCCCTTAAAAAGTCAGCAATCCACGTACACAGGGATGCGGGAAGTCCGTAAGAAGGCAATTTGTTGACAAGTCCTCGGTGCCAGACCCGGTCAAAGGCCTTGGATATGTCTAGTGCGACCGTTTGGGTCTCACCGTGACGTTCCAGGCACCGCCCCCAAACATGCGTCACATACGCGAGAAGATCACCGCACGAGCGGTTCCGCCGGAATCCGTATTGACGGTCGTTGATAATTTTGTTCTTCTCGAGGTATGTGAGCAGTTTGTCGTTGATCACACGTTCCATCACTTTGGACAGAACTGATGTGATCGCTATGGGGCGGTAGTTGGCCGGGTTGGAGCGGTCACCTTTCTTGGGAATAGGGTGAATGACCGCTTATTAATAATAATCTTAATCTATTATCCATTTTAAAATTGGAATTACTTCTTAGGAGATTCAACTAAAAGACTACCCATTTAATTGAATGCAACTAACACTTTATAAGAAAGTTAACCTTTTGATTGATTTTCAGGGTTGAATCACTCACCACTCAAAACCATCGGAGTCCTGATAGATCGCTCAACAATGGATTGGACTTGAGAGACTCTCTCCTAGGACAGGCTTTAGAAGGCGGCCCTCCCTCTCACCCGAACAATATGGTATGTTATTTCATTTTATATACAATATTGTCACAAGCCACCGTCGATGATTTTCAAAATGTCCACTTTTTAATAATAATAATATTTGGATGATTTGTATAGAATTATTTTTTGTGAAAAAAACACCTCAAAGGCGCTGTGCAAATATATAATACATTTCTACGATGATCATCTATTACTAACCATAGACTAGAACTATTATCAACTTATGGCTGAGAGATTGCATCCACCTGTTCGTCGATCACTAATACTAAACTATATGTAATATTTGGCTAATTTATATAGCGCCGTTTTCGTGAAAAATCACTTCAAGGGCGCCAAATGTACAATGCATTTGACCTATGAATGTGATGCTGCGTTAGAATGTACTTAAATTATTATTTGTTTATATTCTGTAAAGGCAAAAAATATACTGGACCATACTTACCTGGGAGGTCACTTGAGATTTACACTGTTTATGGTTTATTAGAGAAATTTAGATACAGTTTGCAAATTTGCAGAGGACATAATTGGAACTATTATTGGTATTTATTTTAATAATATATATGTGAGTGTGTTTAGGAGAGTACAGCAATATTTATATGGAGAGATTCAACAGTACAAGGATTTGATGAGAATTTATCTTCCCAAATGTGATTTGTCCCTTGTTATGAAACAGATTGAAGAGTTAGACTTTGAATAATGCAAATCCAATAAGAAAAGTGTGATTTGGATATATTGTAAAGTTGTAAAATGTTTTAATTACTCCTCTTTGCCTAACATAATGAATATGTGAGAATCTAAGCTTGCACTTTTTGAATTGCGATAATCGTGTGTATTTACATCTAATTATGTATTATTATAAACTAGGTCATCACAATTCAATGTTATGAAAATAAACTCAGTTTACAATGGTTAGTCGAAATTCGAAACCGCTGAAACAGTGTTAGTAATTTTTACTTATTATTTAAAATGGTTATTATAATATATAAATTATTTAGTCTTTCTATTTCAAATTAGACACATGTATTAATTTGTTTTTCGATAGCCAGTGCAGGTAGTTTAACGAATTTTTATACCTGCGGTAGGTACCGACTTACTTACCCAGTTTTCGGAACTATGTGAATGTAAAGATCTGTTTTAACCTGTAAACTAAAGGAACAGAATGTCAAAATTTCGCCGCAGGCCTATTTCTTGAACGTTTATAGTTTTTAACTTCATACAATATGCCGATGGATTTAACAGTATGAATTAACCTGCAATGTTGAAATTAATTGTGTATTTTAATAATGCAAATTTTGTCTTACCTAATAAGCATTCCCCATTCTTCCAGAAAATAAACTCAGACAACTCCCTGCAGGCACAGTCGACAGGCGAGGACTCTTCTTCCGACGCGGCCATGAGTGATACAGAGATGGACCTGCCCCCGCGTCACGCCCCCCAGCCTAAGCTGGAGCCCCAGGACTACTGCGGGGATGATGGCATGATGGGACACAATGGGGGAATGATGGACCAGCAGAGGAACCCCAACTTCCCCGGAGCCTTACTGGGGTTACAAGGTATAGTGATGATTCTTGGCGATGTTTAAAAATTTTCCTTATTTATATCATCGAACCTTTTTCATTGTGCTTTAACCTCTTGAATGCCAGCGTATCCTTAACTGGTTCTGTGCCATAAGCGTTCACGAGCTTTTCTTTGCCGTGTACGACAGGCGGGCCATACAAGATTAGCATGTTTACTCGCCCTTCTTTATTCCTTTGTTATAATAATTTAAATTATGGAACGTATAGAGACATCTATTTGGATGAGCGAGAAACACTTTAATATTACAGTTTATTGATATTACCGACTTTACAGTGATCTAATTTGTTGCCAAAATATTCACAGCCATACTAATATTAATAACTTCTGGAATTAAAAAAGTTAAGGATACGTTTAAAAAATCATTTCTCTGAATATTACTACCTATTCTGGGGAAACTTTTTAGGTAGATTATATACTATTTTTATAAATATATAAGCACATTATCTGGTAAGACTGTACAATTTACAAAAACATAATTTTGCCAAAAAAAAGTTATGATGAAAATAGAATCAGATGGCGCACGGAGAAAATTTTGTATCGGCACTCCAAGATTTAATCAATACTGCTAGCATTGATGGTTTCTATCGTAGTTATTATACAAGTTATAATACTTACATAATAACTGCCATTTTCACTATAATTTATATCCATATCGGTACATATTTCAAAAATAGTCAAGTATATTGAGATTATAGTATTTCTACTTCCTTATATATGATCTGGTTCATTAATATCTGATAAACTCTATAATTAATAGTAAGGTTGTGTTCAAGGTCTGCTCCCTGGTCCCTCCGGCATGCACGGAACTCCTGATAACTTTGGTAAGCTAACACTATTACTTTATTTATGCTGGCATGGAAGTTTGACAAAATTTGTCTCTTATTTTTTAGCATATTCGCTTACACGAAATAGTACACTCATCTTTTCACTTATCATCAACTGCGACGGAAACTTGAATCTTCAATCTAGTTTTAATTTCCTCCTAATAACATTAAATTATATTCTCGGAGACAAATTTTGGAAACAACATGTTTAATACAAATATGCTTTTACATTTGAATTATTTAACAATGATAACCTTTTGAAATTTCAAAATTAGTATTTTTATAACACTATATAATATTTTATTGAAATAATCGAGCAAAACGAATCATACAATATGTGGAGGAATGTACCCAGAGGGAAATGCAAAATTTATACTTGGCTTATTAATTTACTTACATGGCAAAAATAGTTTCAAAGGTTCTATTGTACAATGATATTTTCATTTGATGAATATATGTTGTCAGTTATGCACAAATGTAAAATTGATATAGAATACTTGATGCCCAAACGGGTGAAAAGGGAAAAGAATATAATATGTGCGTGCAGGTTGGTTGAAACGGTGTGGAGTTGTGATAATCATGCGGTGTCCGTCTGCCGCAGGACACGACTGGACAGGGACAGGGGGAGCCACTAACTCTAGCGGGCAGGGGGACCCCCGGCTCGTGCCGCAGACCTCCGGTCTTATGAACTCCTGGGCACAGGCGCCGCCGCACGCAGCCCCCGATATCGGCAAGATGCTGGGAGACCAAAGCTACGGGAAATACCCCATGTACGGGGCTAGCACGGGCCCGGCCCCCGGAGAGCACAGCCCGCAGAACAAGCCCAAGTGCCCCGAGTGCGGGAAGGTCTACAGCAATAACAGCAACCTCAAGCAGCACATTGTCAACCTGCACTCCACGCCCAGCGAGATCTTCCACTGCCACATGTGCTCCAAGGGATTCAAGACACGCCAGTATATGCAAATACACATGCTCTCTATGCACGGCATTCGACAACGCAAGAACTACGATTCCAACTCCTCCTCTCCATCTATGTCTTAATAAGTTATATTATAACAAACTAATGTAATATCAGTGATATCGCTAGGTATAAAGTATGTGTATTAGATGTGTATCAAAATCAATTCACCCAACGCATTAGAGACAACAGATCAGATTAGAGACAAACACAACTCTGCCTCATTCATAGATACTATATGCATGAGTATTGCGTACGGCGTACCTCCCCGGTGCGGTGTATTTGCATGAAGATTACTAGAGTGGTAGAGTGGCGAGTAATGTGACTGACTAACCGCCGCCTCTGTGTTGCAGGGGCGGCACTAATGGGTGGCGCGCCGTCCTACCGGCCGCAGTGCCTCATGTGCGGGCGCGTGTACTCTTCCACCTCCAACCTGCGCCAGCACATGCTCAACGTGCACTCGCAGACGGACCGCGAGCAGTGGCACGGCTGCGCACACTGCGGCAAGAAGTGCAAGACCAAGCATTACCTCATCAACCACCAGCTGCAGGCGCACGGTATTAGGCAAAGACAGGGCACATAATATTGGAGGTAGCTGCCGCCGCCCCCTCTTCCGTGGAAACAAAAGGCTGATTAGATTAACTGGATCTACGACAGATTGGAAATGAAACATTGTACTAAATTGTGAAAGTGCCAGTATTAAGATGTGATAACTATTTGTTCTCGGTGAAAAACTATCATACTTTCTAATGGTTTTCTGAATCTAAATAGTTTTTACGGTATTTTAGAATCATAAACTTGAAAACATACATATTATCTAGTAATATATCTGCAATAGTATATCAGTACAGATAAATAATAGAAAACTATAGTTTATTTTGCTTCCTTCCTCCGAGCTGTGCATAAGAGAGTATTAGTTTTCACAAATGTACGATGGGTATGAATGCAGCGTGTATAAAGTAAAAAACAAATAGCTTTTAAATTTCTGATAAAATGAAGGGCCCTACGTATTTTTATAAAACTTGCATCAATGGTGTTGTCTTTAATTGAATTGCAGTAGATATTCATTTAGCCAAAGCCCCTGCTTTACTATAAAATAGTCAGTAATAAGTTTAATATGGGCATTGCAGATGCCGCAGTTTTGAGGGAGGACTCTACTCCTACTGCCCCCCAGATAGTAAAAGCAGAACCTCCCCAGTACCCCGCTGCGCCCCTCTTTACTCAGAAACAATTATCCCCCTTTCTCGACCAAAGCTATAATTACTTGGAAAGCGAAATTGTGAAAATATTATCAAGCGGTGCTGTGAGAAAAAACAGGGAGCTAGACTGCCCCTTGTGCGGTGTGCCTCTAGCCTCGCTGGCTGAAGCGCGCCATCACATCGATCTCCATTATCCAAGAGACAGTCCCTTATGTCCTGTAGCCACGTGTGCTAGACTTTTTGCCCATCCCAACTCTGTACGAAACCACATGCGTATCAAACACCCGGAACAATGGGATAAAATGAAAACCCTGAAATGGAGTTGTGGCTGGAATGTTTAAAACACAATTCGGCATTTGTATTGAGTATGCATTATTAAGAACACAATTACATTATAGCAGTAGAAATTTAAAGATAACCTAAGGAAGATGGAGCTGAAATCTAATTATTTTTTTATATAAATTCATCCTAATGTAAAATATTGTACCTATGCGCTTTTATTTTCATAATATCTATTTAGATTTGATTCTGAAATTTTAAAGTTTTCTTAAAATCAAGTTGCAAATCAAACCCACCACGGAAAGATCTCAACATTAATTTAGTCGCTGTATTTTTAAGATGAATTCTGTATTTTACTAATAAAGCAAACATGTAGTAGTACAAACATGTACACGCAATGCACTATATGTATCTTTGTAAAAAAACTATCATTTCAAGTAAAGTTTTTATTTAGCCTTAGAACAGACTAAAATTGTATTGTTTTTTACCAAATAATATTTTTTGACTGAGTTTTTCATTAAATTGTAGATTGTACATTAATATATAAATTTTATAAAACTAGATCTGCCATAAAGGCTTCAATATATATTATTATATCAACTGAATAATAATCAGGCACTTACTAAACTATTTTAGATAAACCTTATAGGGGGTTGTTATGATGAAATTTAAATAAAAACAAATGTTCCTCATCTGTAAAACAGAGTACTTTTAAGATTGGATGTTACATATATAAAAACGCTTTTACTGCATGTAACTTAATATGTGAATATTGATTATAATAATCAAAAGAAAATAATGTCAGTGTTTATATTGTAACGATAACTGAATAAATCTGCCAAAATAATACTACTGAGTTTGTATGATTCGTTTTGCTTCCCCATTTACTTATAAACAAAAGATCATTTGCTTCTATGGACAAAACTAGTCAAAAACAATCAAAATAAAATATGATTGTATTTCAAGAAATACAAATATTGGAAATATTGAGTATAACCTGGTATTTTGTGACAGTATCGCGCCGGTCATTGGACATGTTACGAGTTCGGGCGACAGACCCTCGACCGTGCCCCAAATGTGGCAAAATCTACCGCTCTGCACACACCCTCCGCACACATTTAGAAGACAAACACACCATATGCCCTGGCTATCGGTAAGTCGCAATTGAACCCGCTTTTTAATTCAACTTGACAACAAACAAAACGTCTTCTTATTATCTACAATCATTCCATACCTTTGGTTGCATTTTCTAAGCACACAGTGCACTTTCTATGGTTCATGCATTCACAAAAAGACAAATTAAAGATCAGCAATAAACTAACTCCGTTGAAAGAAATACATAATATATTATTAAACACTGATTACATATCAACAAATTGTGGAGAAAATATGAAGTGACTGTTGTCAAATGAACGCAACATATTTATATGACTTATTTCCATAGGTGTGTATTGTGTGGCACTGTTGCTAAGTCCCGCAATTCCCTCCACTCGCACATGTCCCGCCAACACAGAGGAATTTCTACCAAGGATTTGCCGGTTCTGCCCATGCCAAGCCCTTTTGACCCCGAACTAGCAAGCAGGTACTTCAGGCAATACTTCAATTAAATTACTTACTAACACTCTGGAATGTGCCAAACCCTAGTGAATCAGGTATAGAAACATGTGTAAGGTCTATCGTATACAGATACTTATAAGCTATTCGACTGCGATGCAACCACTAGTCGCCTGATATGCTACTCTTTAATGATGGTTTCCGTAAACAATGCTACCTGAATTATACTGAACTTGATCATTTTGTCAAGTGCAACTGTGAAGTTAATAGGATGAAGACAATGTTCTTCTTTATTATAAAAAATATTTAGTGTGGGGAATTTGTCTCCGCCAAGGAACTACATTAGAATGATGTCAAATGGAATTTTTCAACTTCAATTCCGCCTTAACTCCTAAATCCCTTCTTACGTATTCCGGTAAATTATAGTTATATGTATAAACATGGATGTTTTCCCACCTCCAGAAAATTTTTTACATTGAATTAATGTAATATAATATAGTAAAAAGTTTGCATTTAACACCGGTGCTTATAATGAAGAATTAAAAAAATAAATCATGTTCAGACACCATTCTGTCAAATGAGCACAGTAGACGCATATGCAACTTGTGTAGCTTGCGACTAGCACTGTCAGTAGCATGCAACTGACATGGGTTACGTGTACAAAACTTGTTGCTTGTAAGTATCTCTGCGTACAATGGGCCTAAGAGGACGATGAAAGTTAAAGAAGCAAGAGGGGGTCTAACCAATGATTTGAGGCACCGCAACTTCCAAGTCCAGCATTGAAATGTACACAAATGAAAGTAGTAGACTTGAAAATATCGCTTCCCGCACTCAAAACTGGCATTTGAGAACGAATGCATGCGCGCTATGCTTGAACTAACATCTGCCATTGTCCGCTATGTGATTTACCTTAAAAATCAGGTTTTTATATTCTAGATTGCTTGCAAAGGCTGGAGTGAAGATATCGCCGGCTGAACTGAGGGCACGAGCTTCTCCCACCGGACCACGGCGGTCTGACGTCAAGCTGGATGCAAAGAGTGCTCACTCTGCTGCCTCCGAAACCAGCTCCTTGTGCGGAGACAATGATCCGGAAGACCTGACTATCACGCAGCACCGATTCGACATGCTGCCCATGTCTCCTCCTCCAAGTAAGCAGCTAAACAGATCATAACTATTATATTATAATAAATTAGTTAGTGTGTTGTTCTTTTCAGTTAACTTATGTTTAATAGTTTTCGTTTCAGCCATGAACCATCACAATTCAAACACAACAATAACTAAGGTTCCAGCAATCAAGGCAATAGCGGCCAAAAGTATAGACTCCATAGCGCAGAATTTAAGTGGGAAACAAGAAGACTATCCCGCAGCCCTCGGAGGGTCGGCCATTCTAGACACCTACCTGCAGTTCATGGCAGAAAACACATTTGGTAAGTTATTAAATATATGTAAAAACAAAAGAGTTTTCAATCATCGTATCAAGTCTTACAAAAACCTCTTTAAAAAGGTTTTTATAATGTTTACAATAATTTGATAAATTCTAAATATACATTATTCTACAGGAATGGGTATGTCACAAGACCAAATAGCCGCCATGCACGCGGCTAAACTGGCACAGCTGAATGCCCTGGGAACGCAACTAGAGCGCAAGCATCTCAGCTTTAACAAGTTGTCCCCACCGCCACAGGGCCCCCTCCACCACCACTTCTTAGAACAGATGCACCAACATTATGCCAAAAAAGACCTCCGGGATGATGAAGCTCTAGACCTTGGAAAGGAAAAAGACAGAGAAAAAGAAAAGGCAAGACACCGCGAGATCGTCGAGATCGACATAGACAAAGAAATTGAAGATCAGAACAGAAACACTCGCAAATTAGATGTCAGCGAATATGATAAAAGAGAAATTTCCAGGGATATGTCAAGGGATATGTCCAGAGATATATCTAGAGATTTGTCCAGAGATTTGTCCAGAGATGACATCAGAAACGATAAGAGAGATAAACACTTTGGAGACAGCAGCGAGCCAGAAGATGAAGAGTACTCAGATGAAGATATCCAGAAAGATTGTGAATGAGCGAGAGAAGAAACTATGTAATGAAATCAGTATCTCAAATCCTTAGATATTTTCCATATTATTTATCCCGATAAGGGTTTTATATTTTTACTCTGTACTTATATTTTATTTTGAAGATTGTATTTACAAGAAATGTCAATATTGTCATATTTCTTATGAACGCATTTGAAAATTGCTAAGGGTTTGACTTATGTGATTTAAATGGGGATATAAAGCTTTGTACAATATTATTCTGTCTGGTAATATTGGACGGAGTTTTTGAACTGTTAGTATTACTATAAATGCATTTTAGATTGCAAGGGTAAACCGTTAATAAACATTATATTGTATGTACAGTAAAAATCCAAATAATATTAAGTTTAATTTTTACCATAATGATTGGCAAGTGGTCTATGATTTTTGGAAATATACAGATTTTACATTTATTGTTAATTTGAAGACTGCCATAAGAAGGGCGTCTCTCTCAACTAGGGTTTTAGATAAATCTTTCATTTGTTTGTGCCATTTCATTTTGAAAATTAACATTTATATTTTAGGATAGATAAGAGTTTTGTATATAAATTGAACAATTTAGAAAAGACGATTGTTGTATGCACATCCAAGTGCATGATGCTTGTATGCTTTATTTGACATACACAGATTCCATCCATCTACCTCAAGTTATTGTAGTGTTAAACAAATATTCCTCCAAAATACAAACATATAATTCCATCCATCTACCTCATATTGTATGTGAATTTTATTATTTTTAAATACTAAATCAATAATATTTAATTAGTCCAAAGTATGTAATAAGACCAAACTCACAATTCAAAAAGGTTTAAAAAGATATCCCCTTAGGTTAATATAATATATACAATTGTATTACAATTCCAAGCTCCAACCTCAAATACTGCCTCATAAATGTGTGTTTATTTTAATGACAACTTTTACAATTTATTATTATTGTTACATACATATAAATTACTAAGTATACGATCCGTAAATCTGAGCTTCAAACTTGAAATGTATTTAAATTCAAAGTAATAGATATCACTACAATTTAACGCACAGTGAATTATTACATATATGGAAACAAACAGGCTTTAAATATTCATATGAGATGTAACCATTTTGACACATTTACAAATGAAAGCCATTACTAATCACCCCCTCAAGACTAAAGTAACTAGTAAACATGTTGTGCGTGAAAGCAATACGTCAGTCAATCTAGCTGTAACATTTGTAAGAAGTGATACTTCTCCCTTTTAAATGTACCTATATCTTAAAAGATGTTTTAGTCAAATTGTTAAAATATATTTCGTACATATGTATTTTGAATACAAACTGGAAAGCAGTCTGATCAAATGATTGTGTACATTATGTATTGAAGCGTTTATAAAAAATTAAGATGAAAAGTTTGAAAAAAAATTTATTCAGGCTAAAGAATCATGATAGTATACTATAAATCTTAAATAAATATTTTAATAATCAATGTTTTTAAATGGTCGACAGTGTTTAAATGTACTTGAAATATTTTTGATATTATCACAAAAACTTCAAAATCCTTATAGTACAATATAATAAACATTCGTATACTCAAGTAAGTTTGTGTCTTATAATACAATTATTAGATATTTCAGAATAAAGTAAATCATACATTTGTATCATTATTCCCATGATAAGTTTGGTTTTCTGTAAACATGTTAGCTTGTTTTGTATTATTCCAACTATTGTTGAATAATTATTATTTGTCGTATTATAAGTAAATTTGCCCAAAGTGTGGGTGATACTATTTACGCTTATGAGAAAACATTCAAATCAGTTATTTAATAATTAGTATTTTGTATTCTGTTGTGTTGTGAATAAGTAAGGTTTCCTCGAATTGAACACAAGCACGTGAACAAATAATGATTTTACTCTTCGTATGCAGTTATCTGTTATTGAAATACTGGTCTAAGATACTTCATTAGAAATAGAAGAAATATTTATTAAAAATATGTAAGTTACCAATATTTCAACTCGGTCAGCCATTCTCAAATAGTCATTCTGGTCTCACCAGAACTTAACCCCTATAATAAATATTTACTTATAAAATACAAACAATTTTATATATTAAAAACTTACCTCTTACCCGCTGCTAGTGAAAATGTAGACATACTTAGAATGAGAAATTTGTTAAGGACTTGAGAGACTAATATTGTCTGGCATTTACTTGAAATACCTCGTGAGCGTTTAGAGTAGGACCTATGACCTGAGTCAATAAGAAAGTGGGAATGATATATATTATGTAATGGAGTTGTGTTTGTTTGTGGGCAGAAGGTAATGCAGTGCAGTGCCGCAGTGATAGTGGCTAGCGGCTAACGGCTAAATGCTAACGGCCGATGTTGCATTTATAGTAATGTATGTATTGAAAGCTTGCTAAGTAAGGTTTGCCCATGAAAATGTATGTTTTCACTATAGTACGAGTATATCACAATAACTCAAATTTACTCACATGTTTCTATGTTCATTATTGTTCTTGGATGGATTGTAATTACATTATTATATACATTGTAATTTGCCGTGTTAAATTTTATTTATGTTTAAGTTGTTTTGATCAATGTTAAACATATTTGTTGTAATGAATAATATTAATATGTACATAAAACAAATTTTTATGAGAAAACGGGGGATTCGGTATAGATTGGAATAGACAAATTGTAATGAAGATTGTTTTTTTAAGGTGCTCTGATCCACATGGTGAACAGATTTATAACACATTTTCATGTTTTCCAATTCGTAGATATTGACAATTTTATAATCATTTTTGAAGAAGCACAATTAAATTTATGATGATTATTGTACATATTTTAAATGTTTGATTTTGGTAGTTGAATCCAAAACTATTTTATTGAGTTGATAGAAAAAGGGTGATTCGTTTTAATAGCAAAATACATATATACTTCCTGGGATTGTTAATATTGGGACTTAAATTAATATTGGCTACACATTCAAGGCTCTGTGATCAGCCATTACTTTCTGATGATATTTTACTAAATTTCATAAGGTTTAATTATTTTACACCTTTCTGTAAAGCCTGTTTTTAGTTAAAAGTTGATCCAGCCTCGTTTATTGTTTCATTTTATTATAGTCTGGACTTGATGATGTGTTTTGATGTATTTTATACATTTTTGGGGCAAAACCCCTTTTATTATTTGGTTATTGCAAAACAATTCTTAAAATATTCTAGTTGAAGTTTTATTCTGAATTTATATATGTATATTTGTTAAATCTGATTTTGACATTGGTAACAACAAGTAAATTAGTGTCGTAAACAAAACTTTATGAAGCCATATCAAAACATGTACTATCAAACATTTAATTTGAAATGAACAACATTTTTTCCATGCGCCGTATACTGAATGCCGCGTTAGTAAATCTTATACAATTTAGAATATGTAGGAAAGGTAATTTTCCACGTTTTAGAAGTTAACTGTTGAGGGGCGAGGTGCCTTCTAAGTTAATAATGAAAGAGCCTGAAAACACCGCAACCGCGTCATCAACCACAACCACACAGTACATAACAATAACAGTGTGGTGTGAAGTGCAGGAGACTGTGGAATACATTGGCGTGCCTTAACACCAGTTCAAGCAACATCTCCCCACGTTAGTCAGGCGATCTAAGTTCCTATATACTTGCTCCCTATAATGGTAACTGTTAAGTCTGTACATACATATTACCCTTAATTCTTTTATTTATAAGCATAATAAATACTAGTTTTTATAGTATAAACGATCATTTTATAAACTGTACCACTAAATGATCAATTAATATTAACTTGTCGTGATTCATGTGTGAAAGTTTCCTTATTTTAATCAAAATGACGGAATCATGATTGTATGAAGCCAACGTCTTATTTATATTACGTTACTTGTGGTAATGTTCAAAATTTCTTTATGGGCGCTTGACGTCACTACTGTTTGAATCTCATATATTTAATTTGTGTAAACCTCGGAGCATGATGTGTACGTTGTGCGTGATGATTACTGAAAACTGTCTGAATGAATATGAGAAAAAAATAAATCGTAAAAATTACAAAAAAATATTTACAGGTAATGAATGTATACATTTGGATTAAGTCATTGGGCTTAGGAAGGAATCGGTTGTTGGGAAACACCAGGTTAGGCATTGTTCGGCCAGTACATACTGCTTTTCTTTTTAAACTTATACGATAAACAGAGCTTAGAGTAAATACACTCATTCACCGATGCACTATTATAGAGTAAAAGATATCGTACTGGTAAATCAATTTAGCAAAATTTAGACAAAATAGTAAAAAATATATTATGTACCCTGTTCTTTTATGAGCTTAAATAAACATTAGAAAAATTATACTTTCGTACTATGTGGTTATTATTGCCATTAGCAGTTTCATTTTGTCTCCTTATTTTGGTGTATTTATTATTTTCGTTCCTATATTTTAGACATTTTAACAACTAACCTAATTATGTTTTGTCTTTATTTCATCATGCTTCTTATTCATAATAATTATCCCTTTACTTGCCATAATATTGTTTTGTTTAAGCTAAGAATATTACATTGTGTATTGCTTGAGTTGATTTATATTAAATAAGTGTTTAAAATGTTCATTTCTATTTTATTTTGGGTGAATAATCCCCAAGTTTTCCTCTCATCAAACCAAAGATTTATTTAAGATCTGCGTTAAATTACGAAAGCCCCCTCAATTGAAAAATAACTACTGGGAGTAGTCATGCAGTCGAATGCTCTACATAGCCGAGGGGTAAGGATCTCGACTAGAAATCCGGAGGTCGAGGTTTTAAGTAAATTTTATTTGATTGATTTGTTTTATTTCACAATTAATTCATTATTTAAGGCACGTTCCAAAGTAGAAGATACTCTCATTATCGCCCTGGTGTAAGATCACCATTCAGAATTGAAACAATGCTAGATTTAGCTGTGTTTGGTGACCAGATCCATCTCCTTCCTGTTCCCACTGCCTTCAGCCTCACAACATACACAAATTGTGTATGCGTTAGTTTCACTGGCTCCAGATGGTTCGGACTCTTGTGCGGTATTCACATAAAAAAAGTCATGAAATTATAAAACGTTTACAGTCACAACAATCTTAGTTTAGTGTTGGTGGGCGGACAAACCTTAAACCAAAAAGCCCATGGGATAGGTTCAATCACGGTAGGGTAGTTTAGCTTGACAACTAGAAAAAGATGCCTTTCGGCAGTTACACACAAGGTAGGGGTAAGGCTTGTTAGTAGGGAATTAACATAGGACTTTCTTCTGTTAGTAATTGAACAAATTAAGAAATTTGGTATAAACATATTTATTGACTTTCGATATATATCTTATTTAAGTGCACATTATTATTGTAGCATTTCATTTTGGTCAAAATATAAATCAAATTTGTAAGATAAAATATGGTAGTTTTTAATGAGCCGACCAGCATGTTTCAAAAAACAGTTATTTCACAAATAGTTAAATTTAAATAATTTCCCACAATGATTCAATTGAGCCTCTAAAAAAATTAAATGTAAATATTTTTTTAAATTGGGCAAAAACTAATAATTTTTTTTACAGTTATAATTAATTTTATTTATAATGCTTGTTTTTAACCTTCTCGTCGAATTTCCGATTGACTTGATAAATTGGATGTGGCACGCTTTTTGTCAGAAATACATTTTCTTTTAAAACTAATGCGTACGTATTGAATGCACACAGTGTTGGGGGCATTGCTTATTTACACACCATAGTGTGCGCTGAGAGGTGTATGGATTAACCAAGATAGGAATAGCAAGTATTGATATTATATTATTAAGAACTTTCAAAATATTAAAACTACCATTGCCCAATGCATACACAATACACACTATACTCTGATACAATACAATAACATCAACATGTTTTGGTAGGTGGCTCAGCTTAATTATTAAATGATTGATAAAAACATAAAAGCAATAAACCAATTATTGTGTAAAATTTCAATACTCCGCTTACTTCTAAATTATTGAAATAAAAATCGTTTTAACCTTGTACAAGAAATAACTACTTACGTCGGAGGAGATGGGAAGGAAAAACATGCACAAAATAGGTTCTTAGTTTGGGTTATTAAAAAAAATGTCTATATTTTGATTGAACGGAAACTTCTGGCAAACATCGTACTAACAAGATCAAACATGGCATCAAAATGTGGGAAATTTTGTATTTTTTTAAATTGGAACTGCATCTTACTCTCTCCCCTCACGTAAATAATGGTTTTTGTAGTAATTAAATTGAAATTGGGGGTTTTTTGTAGTAATTAAGTTGAAATGTAGGGTTTTATGTAGTAATTAAGTTGAAATGGAAGGTTTTCTGTAGTATTTAAGTTGAAATAAAGGGTTTTTATAAATAATTTTAGCGTATTAACCTCTAAGACAGTGAGTTTTTGAGAGAAGAAAGTGTTCAATAGAATGAGATTTTTTTGTCTCACAAATTCCCATTTTATAAATTATATTCATAATGTGTGTTATCAAAAAACACATATATTACATCAAAATAAGCAAATTAATCAAATATTAACACACTTCGGCCGGGAAAGGTAGTTCTACCCGTTCGGTCGATTGATGCTTAAAGCCGGGAAGGGTAGTTCTCATTTCAATGGCAGAAAAGACGGAATTATTCAATGTTTTTACATGAATATTACATACCAATCTCTTTGTGAAGGTCCCAACTATATGTAAATAATTATCGAATCGTAATGCAAGTCTTTTTAAAATTTATTTTCTTGCCTTTTGTTTACATCGGTATTTCAACAAAAGGATAATATATTATTTCTTAGTGAAATAATTCAATTCCTGGAATGAGGGTTTTTATGACCGTGAAACCCGATTCGAATCTATTTCTCCGTTCTGCACCCACTCAACTCCTATGTGTAAGCGAGCGACAGATGTCGGGCGTATTTAAAGAAAGCAGGTATGAGCAAATACCGATAGGCAGACCGTAATAAACATGTTACAAGGTTAATTGAGTTGCATTTCAAATAATATTCGATTTTCGTTTAGTACTTTTATAGCTATGCTGAGGTACTATGTAGAAATTTTTATTAAAATATTTTAATTATTTTTGAAGATATAGCGATTTTAAACAAATTAAAGAAATTTGCACGGGACCTTTATTTTCGCTGGACCAGCGCAAAAAATACCCAGCCGAAATGTGTTAATAAAAAAATATTATTATTTACAGATGTATTTCTACAAACACCGACGTACACTGTATGTCCATACTCCTTTACGCATATTTATTTATGGACGTACACTGTACGGCCAGACTCGCCTAAAAATTGTGAAGTAAGCGGAGTGTGGAAATTTTACCAATTTTAATTATTAAAGCAAAATAGAAAGTGTTTCTAATCTACAAAAGCCAAATGATATAAGATAGATCAAACAGTTGAATATCTTATTGCCGAAAATAATCCATCGTGCACTAATTCTCAGGAATGCTAACAAGGTACAAGTAAACCAAACCATATTACTGACATTTTTGTTGTTTGTTTTTGGGGTGTTATGCCGTGTTGCGCTAACTCCTTCTTTAGCCGACGTTTCGGACAGCGTTGCAGTGTCCATCATCAGGGCAGATCCGGTAGATCCGAAGATGTGTAAAAATAACAAAAAAACATCTTCGGATCTACCGGATCTGCCCTGATGATGGACACTGCAACGCTGTCCGAAACGTCGGCTAAAGGAGGAGTTAGCGCAACACGGCATAACACCCCAAAAACAAACAACAAAAATGCTTTTGGCCGTGAGAATCTAAAAACTTACCATATTACTGACAAATTGATATTTTATGGTTTTGGTTCATTTTTTAAATTCTCAGCATAAATTGTATTAGAATGTATTTTCAATAGTGATATTGCTTACAATCCTAATTCAGTTCGTTATGATTGAATAATATGTTGATATGATTAACTTCTTTCAAATCTGTAATAATGCAAAAAGAAATTTATGAAAGGTAAATTTAACCAATTGGTGTATGTACTTGCTAAAAAGGTTTTATTTTCAGAACTAAGGAGCAAAACATTCAATTGAATAGTACAAATTCAAGTACATATTGTTTATCAGACACTCGCTTTAAGATAACATTACTTATTGTATCAACACAATATCATACAGAAAAGGTTTATTCAATGCAATCTTAGCGATGACTCTTAAATTAATATATCTGGGGTGTTTGATAATAGTGCGGTTACAGTCTTATTCAAACTTGTAGGTCGAAGTACTTTTTTTTCACATTAAAAATAATACACAAGTACTAATCAAAATTATAAATAGAAAACAAAAGAGTCAATCCTATTAGAATTTTTTTAAATATTTAAATGTGTACATATTTATTTTAATTACTCTTATAGATAATAAAATAATAGTAACCATACAAAATGAAGAGCAAAGCCATTACATAATTGTATACATATACATTAAGAAAAAAAGATCAAGACATTATAAATTTGAAGTGATAATAATCAAAGATTTCGATAGTGTGAAATTCAAATCAATAACTTTTCCCTATGGACTATGAACATAACTTACTGCAGAAATCTTAGTCTTGATGCCAACATCTTTGGAAGAACAGAAAGTCTATTTCTTAGCTAAAGCTATTCCGAGACCGACAATGCCACCAATAACTAGGAGCGCTCCACCGGCTTTGGCCGCCCCCACTACTGCTTCGTGCTCCATCTTCCCTCTGATTTGTTTCTACAAAAAAGTAATTCAATACAATAGGCTGTCTCACACACTCGCTTCAGAGCGCGCATCTCGAGCGGTGTCACTAAATCCAAGGAGAAAAGTAAAATCTGCCAAAATAACGTAACAGTTTGTAGTGCCGTCTAATATGGTTCAGACTCCCACACTGCTGGCCATTGTTAATTCAGCCAAAACATTCATTCTTTATTGACTTGCATTTTAATAAAAAGAAATGTTTATAAACTTTACCTGCAGTTGAAGAACTTGATGATTGGTCGGTTCTGTTCTCAGGATAACATTTAGGATATCATTAGCTTTGGAATATTTTTTTAAGCGAGCATTTCCAATAGCTAAGTAATACATGTAGTCCCGTCTATCATCAGTGTTATTTCTGCAAAGCTCGTTTAGTAAATATATTCCCTGCAAAGAATGGTAATTCATAAAGACAGGTTTTATTTGTTATTAATAATTAAGCGACAGATGGCACAGATCCAGTGTCGTTTTAAACCGTGGGGGGCCCCTGGGCACGCTGAGTTTGAAGACTCCCTCATTTTCGTATCAAGGGGATTAACTAGAGAATTTCAAATAGAAAATTGTTTGGTTCCTTGGTGCTGTGGCAAGTCGGCCTTTTTGAAACCAAAAACATACAGGAAAACAACAAAAACACAAAATAGTGTTTCTTTGCTATGAGTGCTGGGGCCCTCTGAGGCCAGGGACCACTGGGCTCGTGCTCTCGTAAGCAGTTCGACCCATTGCGCCATATTTCATATTAATCCCTCATCGTTGCTAGGTTCCGTGTTGTCAATGGGTATCCAGTGATGCCTTCTGATAATGATAACAAAATGGCCACACAGTTATATTAGTCTTCTTCCCATCAAGGCGGAACATTGTCACCATAAATCAATAAGTATTTACTCTTTTTTTTATGTGACACCTCACAAGAGCACCCCTAACAGTACAATGTAAAAGCAGGGGAGCTATGTTGCCACCCGGTTGGCCAGCGGTTTGAGGCGGCTTAAGATAGGGGCTGTAGGGAGGGATTTATTAATGCGGGTCTTGAAGAGGCCCAGATTATATGATGGAGGAAAAACAGATGCTTGTAACTCGTTCCACATACAAGCTGTCTTACATAAAACGATTGGAAGAAGCAGCCCATTATAATGGAGCCAACATCAACTGTAAATGGGTGCTCCGATCGTGTACGTCGAGTTTCACGCACGTGCACCGGTGCACCGGGGATCAATGCTGCTAGCTCCTTAGAACAGGCCCCATTGAAATACCTGTAGACTCTGTAGAACAGACTCAGCATGCCCACATTGCGTCTGTGCATTAAAGATGGCAATCGGTCTGTTAACATTGGATTTTCAATTGGGTGGAATGTTACAAAAGGAAAAATGTCGTACCTTTCCTATGTCCACTGGGTATTTACTTTTAACCAAACACCAAGCGTACTCAAATTTGGTTTTGTCTGTTACGGCATTATTCTGCATCTCATCAGAATAGGCCTTTTCAAATTTCTGAAAAATAATTCAACAAAGAATGTCATATATTGCAAGTTATTATGACAAGGCCAGAAGAAAGTTAATTTGGTAAACCATAAATCATCCAAATTGCATGACATGGGTAAAATTAATCGATAATGAACACAAATTTGTCAAAAAATCAACGCACAAAGGATTTAAAGAACACGTAAAGACCATGAATCATTGTTTAATTTTCACTTGTGATGCAATTTTACCAAATAAATGGCAATAACAAGTCTTCATACCTCCAAGTCCTCCCGTGAAACAATTTCATCCAGTACGTCGCACATTTTGATTAAAGTATTGATAAGGCAACAGAGTAGACTGGGATCACTGATACAAATATTTTGTGGTTAATTAAATACGATTCACAGACTTGAAAACAAAACGTTGACAAAATGACAAAAACAAGATACCCAAAACGTCAATTCGATCAAGTTTTTGACGTTTCACTTTAACCGTATCTGCAGTGTTGCCAACTCGATTTAAAAAAAAAACTAAATGTCACCGTGGGTGGTTATTTATGATGTCACCATAAAGAGCAAAGAGCGAAAGCTGAAACAAAAACATTTACATCCCAAGGGCTATAGCACTACAAATTGATAACTTAACAATATCAGATCGATGGGCTCAACTTGGGAGTCGCTATATGCACAGCGACTAATCGACAGGGGGCGTGGCCAACATTTCCGAGCATACCCGAAGTGAAGTGTTTCGGCGCTTTATTTGAAATTGGTTCTCCGTTCAGATTTTTTTTGTGACGTCCGTTTTTATGGGAAAGTAAAACTAGCATTATTTGGAGTCAATGTGAAAATTTGGTTGCCATATAGCAAGTTGCCAATTTGCCATATGTTGAAGGATAAGTGAGCAATGAAGGAAGTTGGGCAATTCATTGATACATTTATTTATTGGACAATTTGTATAGCGCCGCTTTTGTGAGATATCACCTCAGGGGCGCTTTACAGTTGATGCAGGTATTACAAAAATATAAATATTACAAAAAAACTGAATTTAAGTTCATACATATAAGCTGCATATTTGATATTATTTTATTAATGGAAAATAATACATTACACCACACAAAGGAAATATAAACATTAAGGGAACAAACCCCTTTAAAAACATGACAGATAAACCCTGAATTGAGCCGATCAGGTTCTGCCTCATCCTGAAATTTATGTTTAGTAAATTGCTCCAACAATAGACACATCTCGTACTGAGGAAACTCCAGCTTCAACAAGCCTGAATTTCTTTTGAATCACAAGCCATGTTACACAAACCTAGCGTAGCCGCTAAACTATTTGAAAACTGGGATGTTTTTCTTGCCTTGACGTGAGCAGGCGGTATAAAAGGGACACTTTCTTTTGAATCACAAACCATGTTACACAAACCTAGCGTAGCCACTAAACTAATTAAAAACTGGGATGTTTTTCTTGCCTTGACGCGAGCAGGCGGTATAAAAGGGACACTTTCTTTTGAATCACAAACCATGTTACAAAAACCTAGCGTAGCCGCTAAATTAATTGAAAACTGGGATGTTTTTCTTGCCTTGACGCGAGCAGGCGGTATAAAGGGGGCATTTTCTTTTTCATAATAAACCATGTTACACAAACTTAGCGTAGCCGCTCAACATCGCAGAAATAGTTAACTTAAGTAAAATTTGAACGTAAAAAAATAAAATCCAGCTAATAAATTTCAATCACAACGCACATTAGGTAATGTGCGTTGTGATTGAAATTGTATGTTAGGTGCATATTAGGTAAATACTAATTTGACGGAATTTAACATTAAAAAAAACTCGGGTATGCTCGGATATGTTGGCCACGCCCCCTGTCGACTAGTCGCTGTGCATATAGCGACTCCCGCTCAACTTCCCAGGGTGCGCCTGTTCTCACATTGCTGGAGGATTGGGGGCGGAGCTACGAAGTTTGCCGAGTGAACACGAAGGCTCAAAGCGGCTCAGAACTACGAAGTTTGCCGAGTGTACACGAAGGCTCAAAGCGGCTCGGAACTCTGAACTACGAAGCAGTGTTGCCAATTCAGCTCCTTTAGAGCTAGATCTGGCTCTAAATCGACGTCGTCAGCTCCAAAAAAATTCATTTAGCTTCTTAGCTCGTTTTTCAGATTTTTCAGCTCTTATTCACGTGAAATAATATTTAAAAAAAATTATATTTGCAATAAAATTATCTCTTGTATGTGCATTCGATATTGGAAGAAATGCAAATGGTAAAAATATTCCAATCTAATAATTTTGATCCGTGCAAATTGTTGACGGATCTAATGTTTGGCATAGAATCCCTGGGAAAAGGAATATTGATCCCTACACGTAAGATCAATATCTTTGAAACGGAAAACGAATATTTGGATCCTCACCCCTACTTAGGTTACTTGGTAAAAAAATAAAGTGAGAGGAATAAAAGAAACAGGAAGGTTCTCTGAAGAAAACGAGAGAGAATTCAGAAGCAGGTGCACTCAGTTCGTTGTTTCACTGATTAAGCAACTTAAGCAAAGACTACCGGAAAATTATGAAGTTTTACGGAAAATAGATCAGTTGTCAGTTTCGAACATTTAAAAACAGCTGAAAGAAAGCATCGCACCTCTGATGAACGGAATGGGCATTTCTGCAGACATCATTGCAAAAGCCGAAGTCCAATGGTTCAAGATCTCTCTAATACCCTGGAGAAGCACATCAAGCACAGTCAAGTTTTGGGCTGAAGTTCTAAAGTATCGTGATGCCGCTGATGAAAATCCTTTCCACGAAATCAGCTCTTTCGCAGTTTCGGTACTTGCTCTGCCGTGGTCAAACGGAGAAGTGGAACGAGTTTTTAGACAGTTAAATGTGGTCAAAAATAAAACTAGAAATAGACTTGGCAATGACATGGTTAATTCGATTTTAACAATTCGATCGGGGCTCAGGCGACACAACAAATGTTGCGAGGATTATGAACTTCCCCCAGAAGTTAAAAAAAAAATTGGAACAATGGCTGTATATGAAAAAAATCCTGATGAAGCCGGTCCTAGCAGTGCGATGGTACAGGAACTGGAACCGGATGACTGCTTAGATTTTTTAGAGGACTAGTCGCTGCCTAACAAAAAAAAAATTATAAAAAAAACAATAAAAATATCCCGAAGACTTCGATATTATCAAAAATAATTGTTTTTTGAAAATTATAAAAACCAACAAAAGTGTATTGTCGAGTGGTTGTTATGAGTTCTTCAAAAGCAGCCCCAACAAGAAGGACAAAAGGTAAGTTTTTTTTTTGTCAAAAATTCTGCAGTCCGCCCCCGAATTTTTCTTTTCAGAAATTCTCTAACAACCCCCCCCCCATGCTTTATGTCACTTTTAAAATTTTAGCTCCTTTTTGGCTCTTTTTTGGGTTTCGCCTAGCTCTACTTTAAAATTCGAGTTGGCAACACTGCAGTACGAAGTTTGCCGTTGTTTGAAGTCTTGAAGTTTATCTGTGGTTTGACGTTCGAAAATCTCTCAAGCAGGGGGGTATAACTCCGCTTAAAAACGTCAACACAAATTATAGACATGGTAAAAATCTATGTTTGTGACGTAGGCGATGCGTATTTTTTTTGTTTCTCGCTCACTTTACCATAAGACTCGTGCGCCAGAAAGAGAGGGTTCGCAAACGGTGTAATGCGTGTTCTCGCCGCTAGGTGGCCGACTCATGCTTCCCGCCATTTCACTTCCTCTAAAAAACTGTAACAAAAGTTTGACAGACGCCGTTGTTTGTCATCATAAAATTGTCAAATATCTGGTTGTGTGAAACAGTTGATTTATGTGTGATAAATAACATTTATGTGCCTACCGATAAAGTCCTTAAAACGTATTGTGTGAAAGGATGTACGGACAGAGACTATTTGACACAAGTTTCCAACCATAACCTCTGAGAGTCCATTTCGAGAATGGTGTTCAGCACGTATCATGACTACATCCTAAAAGGTATTCTATACTGCATCAGCCTATAATAATAATAATATGTTTTGTTAATTCGGTTAATCTAATAATTATATTTATTTCAGAGCGTAACATCTCAACCAGCAGCGTACCCGTTGCTGCACAGGGGATGCTAGTAGAAAATGAAGGTACCTACATATCTGTTTTATATTACTTAAAAGGGAATAGTTTTGTTCGTCTAATATGTCAATCTTTACTTCAATTTATCAAGAACTATGATATATTTTTTTCCAGAAATGAGTGCAGGACCCAGTCATGTCTTCTCTGCAACCAGCAGCGTTGCCCTTGCTGCACAGGGGATGGCAGAACATAGATGTAAAATATCTTGCATAGGTGACCCATATGATCTCACTAAGAAATTTGCTATCAACGCTCTTGAAATTCATTATGTCGTCGAGTATGTACTGAATTATAATTGCGAAAATTTATATCTTGTGCCTGTTATTGAAGAAACCATTGCCAAATATATATGTTTTGATTGGCTTAATTGTAACGAACATAAAAATTTTTTATTCAATTCATTATCAAAATTACTGTACCATTTATAATCAATGCATGGTGTACCGATGTCAATAGAAAATTAATTGGCAAGGATACACTACCATACAATGGACCTGACTCCATGAAAAAAATGGCAGTACTGCAACATTTAAAATATGCTAAATATAGGAAGAAATGGTTGTCATAACTAATTTATTTTAATAAGTTAAAACCAATTAGGACCACAATTTGTTCCTATAAGCGTCTTTTATATCGTAGTACTGCCATGCTCCTCATTAAATCAGGTCCATTGTATGGTTGTGGTGTATCCTTGCCAATTCATTTTCTATTGACATCTCTATATGAGTAGTAGAATAATAACGAAAAAATAAATATACAAGTCAAATATTGTTATCGTTTGTAATTTTAAGCCAAATATTCTCTGATGCGGAGTTTACATTATTCAGTTTGGCTGTATTAGTCTGCAGCCCATTTTCAGTCACCGACTAGTGTTAATAAAAAAAATAGTCGAATTAGTTTATTTCATATGTCTAGTTTATATATAGTTCTACTTTTTTATTACATACTTGACATCATAATGAATATTCTCTCAACACCTTCTTTAAATTTTACTCTTGTATTTGGTGTTTTTATTTGTTATTATTATACCCTATTTATTTATCAGGTGCCAATATGTATTGTTAAAACAATAACCTATTGTTAAATTTACTTTTCTGTTTACACTGTTACATTCTTTATGTTGTGTACTATTCCTAAGTTAAAAATATCTAAAAGGCATATAAAGTTTTTTAAACTAAAAAGTATTATATATTTACTATTTATATATGAAAGGTATAAATATTTAAGTAATAAGATAAGTAGGAGGGAAACAAAAATAATAATAATGTAATTAGACGCTAAAACAGTAGGTTGAATCGTTGACTGCCTTATTGACAATATTTTTTTCAATTGCCGTTGGATGTTGAAAGAAAATAACTATCATTTCCAACAGCTAGTTTTATATTGATACAGTAATTTCACCTTTTAAATGTGTTTTGTGCTTATATTATTGTATTTCATGTTTATATTTAAAAAATAAAATTATTGTACATGTAATTATGAGTTTGCTTTTCAGCTTCCTTCTGATAAAACGCTGTCCTGAGAAAATGAGCTGTAAAGGAAGTTACTTTAAAGGTCATTTCTTTCTTAGGACAGGGCTTTGTCAGATGGGACCTTGTGGTCTTGGGTGACATTTTACTTATGTTTTAGGCTAATGAATTGGGTTTTAGGTAGGTTCCGAAGCAGAATTAAATTGTCTATGGTTGCGCCTTTTTTTAAAATTTCCTCTATCCTTTGTCGATGGTGTGCTGTGACGTCGGCGATGCGTGGTGTATTCAAATTTGCCAGATCTATGGTTAAAACTTGACGAAAGCAAACGTATGGAAAGAGGGCGGAGTTATCAATCTATAGATAGTTGATTTATGCTCTCAAGTATGAGGGAGATTTTGAGTTGAAAGAAACGAAACATGGAGGTCGTTATTAGTAAACATTTACAAGACATAATCAACCCTACGGACGAAAATAAGTATTATTCTGGATACTTCGACAGCCAGGAGAAATACGCTGCATTCAATACTGACTTGAAGGCTTCAGGGTTTTCATTCTCAACCAGAACCAGTTATGGTAGAAAAGGTATGTAGCCCTACCCTACTACAATCACAGAGCGTGCAGCGTCTAGCCCTGCTCTTTTGGCCGACATAAACTAATTTGTATTCCATTTTTTAGGAGAGAAAATCTTCTTTTCATCCCTTAATGGTATCGTTCCTATACCTTTCTTTGGTTCACCATTTTGCATCGAGAAGTCAGAACATCTTCAGTGTTCACAAGGCGAAAACTATTTTAAGAAGAAGAAAGAACCTGATGATTTGGTAAGTATTGCCAGCTTAGGGCTAATTTAGTTGTCCTCTATATAAGATAAGCAATAGCCTATATATAGGCCATTACCGTGCATTTATGGCAGGTGTAATACGTACCTATGCTACACCTGTTCTATCTCTGTTTCTATCTCTGCTCTATATAGCCCTATAGCCTATATGCTGTGCCAACCTTGACCTAGCTAACCTAGGGCCTAGGCCTACCCCTGATAGCCCTATAGGCCTACAATCACATATACGTATGTATTGCTGCTTATAGACCTCAGAATAATTAATTAAAAGGTCCAGATCACACGTCAAATCTACTTCCTATACTGGCCTCCCGGTTGTAAATGCTGAATGGAAAGCGCCCGCATGAGCTATTATTTTGTAGAAAGTTACATATTTGCGTTATTTTTACAGACTGACCACCCGTCATCAGTAAAAAGACGATTTCTGATGCAACCGTCAAAGAAGATTGGGTGCCCGGCTTACCTTTCGGTGAAATGCATCCGTGTTTTTGATGGGTCAGAGTATTCCCTTCAAAAGCAGAATAAAAATGATATGAGAAAGGTAAATTTTCACCAAGAACACATAGAGGGCGATTCCACCATTTGTGGTCCAGATACAGTAAATATCTAACTATATCTCCTATGCAAATAAGCAAATCCTATAGGAAATTTCCTGTTCTTTCCAATGAGACTAATTAGAAGAGTGTAAAAGAATTATTTCTAACAATATAAGACATATTGTTACAATGGTTGTTTTCGTGCAAACAAGCGAATTAAAGTAAATCCATGTTCTAGGACTAACAAATGGTGTAAAAATTAAAATAATTTCTAGCTTTGGTAATAAATCAAATTTTGATATACATATTATGTAAGGGACAAAAATATGTTTGAATTTTTTTGTAATATATAAATACTTGTTTTCTTATAAAAATGAGTTTTACGTTTTATCTGCATTACACACTTTAACACGTTAACTTTTATAGCATAAATTGTATGAAACATCCACATTAAGGGCTGCTTCACAAGGTTCATAATTTAATTTGAAAGTAAGTTACATAGGTTGATTGGACTGGGCAGAGGAGAATCTGAAAAAATGTTAAAAAACGTCACGTAATAAATAGACATAGACTAATCACACACTATATATATCTTCCATTATTCTAATTATTGTTCATACACAATTGAAACATACACAACAGCTCAAGTTCGACTCTATCATAAGATTGTAACGATTAAACATCACAAATTAAAAAATTAATGAGATATATTATAGACATAGACAAATCACACACTTACTTTCACATATTTTTTGGTTTCTTGGAACGGGCAATTTGCCTAGTTAGGAATCAATAATTTCGACCTGATAAGGTACAATAATCAATAATCACAAAATATTTTAATTATATCTTGTATCATATTGTACTGTGTGTAAATTTAAATGAATAAATAAATAAATAAAATACAAGGATAATGCCTGAAAAAATTACAACTTAAAATGTTTAGTCCTTTTTGACTTATGCCCTTTAGAATATCTGTCACACACGTAACGATGCATTGTGACATAGGGTTATTTGCACTGAAACTCCCTAACATTTTTCAAATTAACTACCAAACTTATAAAAATACAACCCAGATTAATTACTAGTGTGATTTTAATGCCCTAGTGTATCATTAACAGTTCTCTTTAAATCACGGATCAATTGTAGATGGGTTTTACGTTATATTTACATAAAATCTATAATTTTGCACTTCAAATATAATGTAAGGTTAATGAACTGCAATCGGTGAATGTAGAACTAGAAGACTGGTGCTTCATTATGTTACAACAGTGTTAATAATGCCAGCAAAGTGATGACCGCTCACTGAACCGAAGTTGACGTAACCGCGTCATGATTCCCTCTGGGAAATACTGGAAATTATATTAAAAATATCTCCGTTGGCTGTCATTGATTCCAGTGGGCCACAGTTTACTTTCGCACTAAATTCAATAGAAAAACCTAAATTATGTTACATAAGCCTATAATTTGACATTAGCGTAGGCCTAGTCATATTATTATCTATCTCATACTAGGGAGTACTTTCTATATCATACTAAAGCATACAAATTTATTTCACTTCCATGTTATCAATGTTTTCCTAAACAATAATGTTTTGGGTGGTCCACTGGTTCTGAATTGGTTCTTCAGACCAAACATTTAGAAACCAGTTTTCAGGAACCAGTATAATTATTAATTACTTAATTAGGCTATAAGAATTTTAAAAAAGCCTTTTTTTAATATGACATTGATGATTAATTTGTTGATATAAATTTTAGATGTAATATTGAATTTTTACTTTGACATTGATTTTCAATTTCTACATCGAAAGGGAATCCTAATATACCATGATAATTCACACGCTCACACTATACCATGCTTATGTCACACACACATAACACTGTTAATTAATTTTATATCAATGTATTTTATTTTTTTTAAATTTAGGTAATCATTCCTATGTGTAGTGTATAGCCTTAACAGCGGCGTATTTAGGCCTAGGCAACATAGGCAATAGCCTGTGGCGGCAAGTTTCAGGTGGCGGCATTTCGCCGAATGGCGAAATGCGTTTTCCACAAGTTTCCCACAAAAAGGCGTTTTCCACAAACACCAGAAGACAGAAACTTGAAATGAAATTATTACCAAAAAAGAAAGAGTTTAGTCCACAATTCATCATAAGGTTGCAAATATGTTAACTGCCTTTACGACCCGCCACAATACCGTCTAGTTCCACAATATGTACGCTTGTGTCATCCGAAAACTCATTATATTTTGAATTGACTGTATTACCACAAAGCAGTCGAGTTTATAAGAAGGTTTATAAGAAAGTAAAACATTTATGAAAATTAGGACTAGAAAAAAAAAATGAAGGGGGGCGGCAATTTTTTGTTTGCCTATGGCGGCGAAATACCTAAATACGGCCCTGAGCCTTAAGCACCACAAATTTTCATACATTTTTATTCCCATAAACTTCACAGAGTTCTCAGTTTAAAGTCAAAAAATAAAAATACGTGGTTTTTCTGATGTCACACACGTAACGCCGACTAGAACTTTTATAAAAAAGTAAATAATGTATACAATACATTTCTCTTTGAATGTCAAACCCCAAATCCTTACCCTAAATGACAGAATTTTTATTTTAGGTCTGTGCACATTTTGTATGCCTGTTATATTGGACTGAAAGTTGGAAATGTGTGTGCCAATGTCACACACTTAAATCTTACTTGTGACTAACACTCAAACTTGTCTCACACAGGTATTGAAGAAACTCAACGAAGATTTGGCAGCAAGTGTTCCACTGAAAAGTACTTTGCGTTACATGATTGTAGTGTCACCTGCAGCGGAACATACACATGCAACTCTTTCGTCCAATTTGAACCAGACTTTGCACCCGAAGTTAAAGACAGAACTGAAGAACATGGTGAAGAGAAATGTTTGTTGTGTTAAAACCATGAAGTTTCATTTAAAGGAATTGGTTAGAAGAATGATTAAAGACGAAAACATTCCTCAACCCGACACACTGAACAGATGCTTTTATCCATCAGATAAAGTTATACAATCTCACATGTATAAGGCGCTCTTCCAAATAAAAAAGAGTAAGTTTGATCAAGAAGCAAATGAGACGACAAGCCTATCGCCAAGAGATGACTCTGCCAGTACGACATCTTGTGACGATGCTATTGATGGCATAGAAGCTGAGACTACGAGTAAGCCTTCTTCAGTGGAACACAACAGAAATCTGGCGCAGAAATACCGTGAAAGCTTGAAGATGATGGCCGATTACTCGTACCTCCTAAACGATGACCCCACGACTATGCTGAAGATGTTAAATTTCAATAATGAACATTTGGCTGAAATGAAGTCAAAACTCCCTACATCCAATGAAGGGCTTATTTTAGAGAATTCTCAGAAGCAGGTTCAAAGGTCACGAACAAATGCAATAAAGAGCAAGTATCTGGAACTTCCACGTAATCAAAGAAAAAAGAAGAATGAAAACAAGTTTGTTGGGCGTGTTGGAGCTGTAGCTGACAGTTGGCGAACAGCCACAGACATTGTTATTCACTCGGATGATGATATGTGTTAGAAACAATCATATCGAGTCATTCCTCGCCACTTGCTATAGTGCAGTGCAACGTGTTCGCATGTTGTGCAATGAATTCCACGATTTCATAACAACCGTGTTCAAAATGTCTTCACGTCCACCGTGTTCAAAATGTCTTCAAGTTGACCATGTAGGTCTTATGCTTGTAAATAAGCTATTTTAAAGTGAATTATATGTGAATTCTTGTTTGAGATGCAACAA
Source organism: Hesperophylax magnus (assembly GCA_026573805.1). Classification (NCBI taxonomy): domain Eukaryota; kingdom Metazoa; phylum Arthropoda; class Insecta; order Trichoptera; family Limnephilidae; genus Hesperophylax; species Hesperophylax magnus. The sequence goes on from JAIUSX010000121.1 coordinate 14,353,374, forward strand.
GTTTAGTCTATACTCCTATAGGTCCTGTGCTTTTAAGTTTTAATAAGCTAATTTTCTGTGAATTATGACCATGTGAATTCTTGTTCGAAATACAACGTGTGTGCGTCCTCTACTGTATCTGCGTACTTATCCTGTTCATCGTTTGAACCACTTTGTAAATAATTTGGTGTTGCATGAAGGCATTATAGTGTACTTCTGTAGTTCCTATTACTTCTGTAGGTCTTCTGTAAGATGTGCGTGGGCTATAATGCTCTTCTTCAGACCGCAGTTTCAATAAACGGAAGTTTTCCGATGTGACGTCAAGCTGTCTGGCCAGGCCTACCGAATTTTAGTTGAGAATATAAATAAATAAACAAATTCTTTATTTCAGTTGAACAATACATTGTTATATAAAGCGTCAAATTAAAATAGATTTATAAATATATTGTAGAAATATATTTGTTGCTGTTATGTTATGTTGTTAGTATATTGCCGGTTCAGTTAGGTCAAAGAGAAGTATTGTAGATAATCTAGCCTTCTACTTCCTGGTTACGAAACCATTACTAGGATAGGTTATTGTACTTTTTATTACTAACCTCCAACTTACCTAGCTCTGGTAGTTTGTATTGATATTTGAAGGTTATGTTTGTATTATTTAAGCTTTCTGCCAGAAGCCTGACCTCACAATTGTTATTTAATCTTATATATTCTAGGTTTTCCGAATAAAATCACAAAGTAGAAGAAATTTGTGTTTAATCCATGACCTATCCTGATATTCCTTTACGATAGGCCTACTTCACTAGTAACTCTTAAGATCATTTAAACTTGAATGCACTACTTGTATTTTTATGACAAAGTGCCTTCTTCGATGTAATTGTTATGCAGTCTTATGGAGAAATAACAACCAACCAAGAAAGCCAAGTTCTCATTGTCACAGGTTTAAATTTGCCGGGCAGATATGAAGTGAAGTTCGGATTTCGTAGCTCCGCCCCCAATCCTCCGGCAATGTGAGAACAGGCGCACCCAACTTCCCACGATTTTAAATAGGTATCCCTTGAACGGTTGCGCTTTTGAGAGCCGAATAGCGGTTCAGACGTTTCAATTTTAGTTGATCACCCGGATTATAAATAAACCAGCATATTACGAGCATGAACTATCTTTCAACAAAGTTGATAAAGATTTTGATTATAAATCATGTCGTTCAATAAAAGTTCATCATTGGAGGGGATCCCTCCACTTTCCAAACGGCGTTATAACAAAACATTTCCTCCTTCACCACATACGTCAAGACTCTATTTTTTTACTAAACGAAGCTATATTTTTAAACGATTCTAGACCCTCTAATATTCCCTATGACCCTACATAGTTACGATACAATACGATACGATTGTACAACCCCAGCCAGGAGCACTTCTATCCCAGTGAGGCCGGTACACCAGGAGGCACTTTTTTGTTAGGACTTGGAATACGTGCTATGAGGATTAGAATGAGGTTGTAAGTTAATCGACCGGTATACATAGCAACCTAATAAGCCAATATTGGAAATTAGGATGAGACTGAGACTGAGCGTTATTTTATCTTCTCTGTGGCTTCCTTCTTCTTGCCTCTTCTTACATTTCCTTGCCTTTTTTGGCTTTTCCTGGTTCATCTTGTCTCTTCTTGTTTCTTTTAGTTTATTTTGGCTTCTGTTTCTTGACTCGTCTTGCACATTCTTACATCTCACCGCTCTTCTTATCTATTTTAGTCTCTTTTTACTCTTCTTGCCTCATATTAAAGGGCTTTAAAATGTTAGTTTTTGAATAATCTTTGGCCACTCTCAGTAGAGAAAAACTCTCAGTAGAGAAAAACTCTCAGTACAAAAAAATCCGAAACCGTTTATTTTTATTTATTTTTTAAAGAAAGACAAACATTCCCGGGTTACGAATAATCTGTCAATATTTGAAAATCTCCTACTTCCACCAAGGTAAGCGGAAAATGTTGCTTGTGTTGTGATGGAGGACTTAGCCAGCCGAGGAATTGAACACACTAATTGGGACCCAAACGCGATGCCAACTCGGCCATTGACTATTATAAACTCAATAAACCTAAAGAACAACTAAATTACATTTGTCTGTTACCATTAAAGAATTTTATAAATTTTTGCTCACAGATGACAGAGCCGGCGAGCCATTTACATAAACGGCCGAGCTGAGTCACGGCTTTTTGGCTCAGTTCGGTGGATTTTGGATTCTCCGAATATCAAGCGAAGGCTGCTAAACCACGCCAGGCCACCTGAGTTTTCCCACACACGGTGAGTTTTGGCTCAGTGCGGGGCTGTTTGGCTCGTTGGCTCTGCCGTGTGTTTTCAGATTTACGATGGCAAAACTGGGCAAAACTGGCGGATCTGTTTATGGATTGACATTCTTGAACGTCAAACGGCTACGTAAAATAATAATACACCTGTCCACAGCTTGGAATGTATGTGTGTAAGGGGGACAGCATGAGAGCGAGACAGCGAGTACGAGACGTATATAAGAGATCGTATGAGCGGGAATGAGCCTCTCAGTCCAGAACCGTGATAGTCTTCTTTCAAATAAATATTATAATACAAGCATTGTTATTATTGAGTATGTAGAGTTAACATACGTTACAGTGGCGCAGCACGGTAGTTCGTAAATTATTAAAAGTTTACGGAGAATCAGATGATTCAAGAAGATTATTCGAATTTTTGGTGATCACAGTATAGTCTGGCGCTTTTGGGCGTTGGATCGCTAAATTTTGAAGGAAGAAGAAGAATAATAAAAGGCTATCAAATTGGAGAATTCACACGCAGCCGAGGCGAGCACGCAGATCGGGCCGGGCAAATTGCGCGGTAAAAACGCAATTTTACACGTGTGTGGGAGCCGACATTGCAACATTTTGTCGAGAGTACACCGTTACACGGGGTACGCAGAAGATCCAGGATCAAGATCGGCATCAAGGGTGAATTGGCCGGAATCCGGGACCGGGGTTCTGTCGCTACAGCGGGAAGGAAGACCTTGGAAGGTGATCGTGTCCGCAGCTGAAGGGAGACGGAGCCAGAAAAGGGTGCTGAGACGTTGGTGATTCACAGGCTCAGGGCAGGGGCTCGGAGCATAACCTCTGGAAGGGCTGAGATACGTATATTTTATTCAACTTGTTTCAGTTCTTCTCCCAATGGAGGCGATTTGTAAGAATTTGGGGACGTTCTGTTACAGAACGGGAGACTGGTCATTGTTCAGGGAACGATTGGATCAGGCCCTCATTTTAAATGATGATAAGTTGTTGTCACCAGAACGCAAAAGAGCATTTTTGCTGAGTTGCCTCACGGAAGAAACTTTCTCTCTATTATGTGATTTATGTTTTCCAAAAAAGGTTTCTGTTTGTTCTTTTGAAGATTTATGTAAATTATTTGATTCACATTGCAAACCAGTTAAAAATATTTTTGAGTCTCGTGAATTATTTTATAAATGTAAACAGTTTCCTAGCGAATCCGTTAAAGATTACGCGGCTAGATTGAGAGGGTTAAGTTTATCTTGTAATTTTGAGCTGAGATTGGAACCATGTTTAAAGGACATATTCGTTGTTGGGATTTTTAATGAAAAATTGAAACACAAGCTATTCGTAGAGGCAATCAATACTTCTTTTACGGATTGCATTAATCTAGCGGCGACGTGGGAACATGTTGTGGCTTTTAAAAAAGTAAATCCGAATTTAAATGTTGTTCATAAGGAAAGCGAGTATTTCCATAAATCCAGGAAAGATAGTCCTTCCAGGAATAAAAATTCAATGCGGAGTAAATCACCGGTTAATGGTACGTTAAAAACTTGTTTTTTGTGTGGAAAAAAAAATCATTTGCAAAGAGATTGCTGGAAAAAAATTTTGTGTAATCATTGTAACAAATCGGGTCATCCTAGTAATTTGTGTAAATACAATAAAAATTATGTAGGTACTAAAAATAAACGGTTGAATTCGGTGTTCGTGGTTAATAATAATGTGGGGCCGGAACCCACATATATAGATTTGTTAATTGGTAACATAATATTGCCGGCGTTGGTAGATACGGGAGCTGCGATAAACGCGATACCATATGAAGTGTATTTAAGATATTTTGTTTCTTACGATTTAGAAAAGTATAATGTTCATTTGTCAGGGTATGACGGAACGCAGTTAAATGTTTTAGGTAAAGTGAATTTAGAGGTGTCATTTTTAGGTAAAAGTGTGAAAATACAGTTCGTAATAATTAAAAATGGTAATTCTACAATAGTTGGTAGAGATTTTTTACAAGTTTTCGGTATCGGATTAAGTGGAATAAATTCTGTAAAATTCAGTGAGATTAATTGTGATAATCATCTTGTTTTTCGTGAAAGTTTAAAGAAGAAATATGCTCATGTTTTTTCAGAAAAATCGGGTAGGCTTAAAAATTATGAGGCAAACATTGAAGTTAATTCGGACTTTAGGCCAAAGTTTGTAAATCCGAGGCCATTACCTTTTAGTTTACGTGAGAAAGTAGAGATAGAGTTACAGAGAATGTTGCATGAAGACATTATTGAAAAGGTAGAAATAAGCGATATTGCAAGCCCGATTGTTGTTGTAAAAAAGAAAGACGCTTCAATTAGGATTTGTACTGATTTCAAAACAACATTGAATACTATGTTAGCGAAGTTGAAATACCCACTACCTCGTATTGACGATTTAATTTCATCTCTGAATGGTGCAAAATATTTTGCTAAGATAGACTTACGAAATGCATTTGGACAAATTTCATTGAACGAAAAGTCTAGAAAATTATGTGTGATTAGTACGCATATAGGTTTATTTGCATATAAAGTATTGCCTTTTGGCTTAAGCACGAGTCCGGCCATCTTTATGCAAGTCATTACGGCGATAGTTGGTGGACTTAGGAACGTTCGTGTATTTTTAGATGATCTACTTTTATTTGGGAATTCTAAAGAGGAATTATTTTCTATTTGTGAAGCAGTACTTAGCAAGTTAAGTGATTGCGGATTAACTATTAATGAAAATAAGTGTTCTTTTCTAGAAACAGAGATAGAATATTTAGGTTATAGAATTTCGCAGAAAGGAGTTATGCCTTTAGAAAATAAAATATATGCTATTACCCAAATGAGTGTACCGAAAAATGTTTCGGAACTTAGAAGTTTGCTGGGAGTTATTTCCTACTATAGGTCTTTTATACAGAATGTGTCAGGTATTTTGTCTCCTTTATACCAATTGTTGAAAAAAGGGATAAAATTTGTATGGTCTCAGGAATGCAATATTGCGTTTGAGCAAGTTAAGAAACTGCTGACGTCAGACAATATTTTGGTGCATTTTGACCCACAATTACCTATCAAGCTAATTACAGACGCGAGTGATATAGGTATATCTGCTATTATATGTCACGTATATGAGAATGGCATGGAAAGACCGATTGCATTCGCTAGCCGTTTATTGTCAAAAACGGAATTGAGGTATTCCATTCTAGATAAGGAAGCGTGTGCAATAATATTTGGTTTAAAAAAATTCTTTCAATATTTATATGGTAATAAATTCGTTCTAACTTGTGATAATAAAGCTTTGGTACATATTTTGAACACTGAAAAACAAGTGCCAATACTAGCGGCAAATAGGCTACAGCGCTATGCGTTGATTTTACAAACATTTGACTATAATATAGAATATGTCAAGTCGGGTGAGAACAAAGCGGATTTCTTATCTAGATTGCCGGTTAATAGTAATAATAATTTAAGTGATTGTATCGACGAGGTCGACGGTAGCGAATATTTCTTAAATTATATTGGTAGTCTGAACGTTGATAAGATTGAATCGGATTTTTTAAATATAATTGAGGCGGAAACGACAATTTCAAAAGAAACGATGAAGCAGTTTTCGATTAAAGATGTAAACATAGCAAGCATTACTGGGTTCGTAATCAATGGTTGGCCGGATAAAAAGTTTTTAAAGGATGACTTGTTAAAATTCTGGTATTTTAGAAATAAATTATCGACTTATGACTCGTGTTTATTTTATAATAATAAATTTGTGGTTCCGAGGGAATTAAGGGAAATCATATTGAATTTCATACATCAATCGCATTTAGGTATTGTTAAATCTAAAAATCTTGCTCGAAATTATTTTTTTTGGTTAGGTATGAACTCAGAGGTAGAAGCAACTGTGAAGCAGTGCGTTCGATGCTTGGAGTGTTTACCCACTCCATGTAAAGTTGAGTTACAGCCGTGGCCAATCAGTGGATTAATATGGAATAGATTGCATATTGATTTCATGGGACCTTTTGGTGGTTACAATTTTTTGATAATCGTTGATGCAACTACAAAATGGATAGACTGTCACATCGTAAATAAAGTAGATTCGTTTTGTACAATAAAAGTTTTGAAAAGATTATTTTCTAATTTCGGAATTCCGGAGCAGATAGTAAGTGACAATGGTACAGCGTTCACTTCAACAGTTTTTAAGGAATTTTGTCATAATTTTAATATTAAATCGTTGACATCTCCTGTCAACCATCCAGCTTCTAACGGACTTGCCGAAAATGGGGTTAGAACGGTAAAGAATTTTTAAAAAAAAATTATGATAAATAATAAATTGCCTGCTGATTTTGAGGATAAACTTTTAACATTTTTGGTTGATATTAGGAATACGCCTTCTATGTCTACGGGGATTGAACCTAGTAAATTAATTTTGGGAAGGAAAATTAGATCAATTTTTAATACAATCATTCCAATATTAGATAATGTTGAAGGTCAAGGTTTTAAAGGGATTGATAACACGATTAAAGATAAGATGTTATTGAGTCAGCAAAAACAAAAAAAGTATTATAGAGGAAAAAAAATTAAAAAGTACTTTGATGTTGGATCTAAAGTTTTAACCAGGGATTTGAGAAGTGATAAAAACAAATGGATTTTAGGAGAAATTTATAAAAGATTGGGGAATAGGGTTTATTTAGTAAAAATTATGTCTACAGGACAAGTGTGGAAACGCCACCATGATCAAATTTCAGAGAGGAAGGTTAGGTGGGGGGAGAGTGACAGGTCTGATGATTTGCTGGACCTGGGTCCACTCTCGGACGTGGACATGACCAAGTTTCCTAATTCCTCTGATTTTTGCAGGTCACCTACACCATGGGAGGGGAGGTTACGCCCTCGAGGACAACGCCCATGCTACACCGAATGAAGAGTCAAGAACATACATAATTACATATAAATTGGAAATTAAATACATAATGGAAATAATTAAATATATTTGGCTTATATAAATTTGTAAAAATAAAAAGATGTAATTATGATTTAAGTGTGGGGGTGTGGTGTATGTGTGTAAGGGGGACAGCATGAGAGCGAGACAGCGAGTACGAGACGTATATAAGAGATCGTATGAGCGGGAATGAGCCTCTCAGTCCAGAACCGTGATAGTCTTCTTTCAAATAAATATTATAATACAAGCATTGTTATTATTGAGTATGTAGAGTTAACATACGTTACACCTTACACACATACACAGAGTGGAAGATACTACCAGTATCGCCCTGGTGTAAGACCACCATTCAGAATTGAAACGTTGCTCCAAATGGCTTTAGCCGTGTTTAGTGACTAGATCTGAATAGCCAGGTACTTCCCCACCTTCCTCTTTCCCTTCCCCACTTACCTTCAGCCTCACAACATCCCCCAATTGGGGATGCCATAGTCTCACTGGCTCCAGACGGGAGCAGTTGGGACTCTTGTGAGGTATTCACTATAAAAAAAAAAAAAAAAAAAAAAAAAACAGCTACTGCTCCCGCTGAACTCCGAACGATTAAATCGATTAATCATTCGATTCTTTTGTTAATTGATTTTTTTTTTTTTTTTTTTATTCTTTATATTGGCTTTCACCCATTAAGAGTGATCTTGGCCATACAATACAACATTTTTCTTATTGATAAATACAACAAATTACAGGATAAAATTGATTACACAACATGACATAACATAACGTAACATAAATAAACCAAACATAACATAACATAACATAAACATAACATAAACATAAACATAACATAAACATAACATAAACATAACATAAACATAACATAACATAAACATAACATAACATAACATAACATGAACATAACATAAACATATCATAACATAATATGAACATAACATATAATAAACATAACATGGGTGTAACATAAACATAACTTAACAAAAACAATACAGAGCTGGTAATAATAGGTAATAAAAATAGGAACCTGTGCACAATAGTAGTGGGCATTTTTGTTATTTAAAAGTACAGATTTTTCCAAAATTAGAAGCATTATTTTTTTTTAAACAGTACTATGAAATGAATATAAACAAATACAATAAAAGAATCAAGAAAAATATACAAATGCATAAAGAATAGTGTTTTAACTCAGTCAAAATATGCAGAGTTGGGATTAGTAAAAATAGATGAAAATAAAGATGAAAATAGGAACCTGAACAAATGAAAGTGAAAGAAATTTGGTTTATATTTATTATTATGGTCAGATATTAAGGCCATTTTTATAAATAAATTTTGCCAACAAATAGTAAATTTCAGTAGTGTTTAGACTAAGAAGGCAGGGTATACTGGTAGGCAATTTAATATCAAGTTTTAACAATTCATGCATGAAGTTTGGAAATTGGTCATTGATAGGACACTCAAAAAAATTATGATCCAGAGTATCCTCTGACCCACAATCACATTACGGCGAACTGACTATGTGGAACCTGGCAAGATGGCTAAGACAACAAGTGTGACCCAGCCGCATTCGGGTTAAGGAAGAAATATATTTTTTAGGCATGGTAGTGTATTTGTGAAACCAGGGCTTAACAGGAATAGAAGGTTGGATTAATGAGTACTGGTGACCTTTTATCAGAGAAGATTTTTTCCATTCAGAAGACCATTGGAGTTGGTACTTAGTTTTTAGAATAGGGAAATGGTCTCTAACCGGAATAGGGATATCACTTAACGGACCATGGGCAGTGGCTTCCTTAGCAATATAATCAGCCATGTCATTCCCAGTAATACCGAGGTGTCCCGGTATCCAGGCTAGGACCACTGATGCATGAACCAGTGACATGGAATGCAGTAGGTTCCTGATCGAGCAGATTAGAGAGTCACTACTGGAATTGAGTGGGGATGCGCTTATTTTTTGTAGTGAGCTAAGCGAGTCTGAAAGGATGAGTGCGTTTTTAATATTTAATGATTTGACGAGTTGAAGAGCTTCTATGATAGCTATGCATTCAGCAGAGAAAATGGAGCATTCTTTGGGAAGTTTGTGTGGGAAACACAATTTTCTGTGAGGAACATAGACACTGGCCCCGCAATGGGAGTCCTGACTGAGTTTGGAGCCATCTGTGAAAAATTTTATGTAATTTGGCCAGTTGTTTTCAATAATTGTGTTAAATTCTGCATTATTTAATTGAGTTGAGTTTTTAATGTTTTTTTTACTTATTCCGATAAATTGATGGACCTTCGGATAGAAAGTAAGGCTTTCATAGGGGTATGAGTATAAGGGAAGAGATTCATTGAGATAGATGTTTCTAGATAAATCCAGGAAAGAGTTGTAGCAATCATAAAAAAGTGGAGGGGTATGATTTTTCCAAAAGTGATTTGTATTAACCTCATACTTTAACGATTGAAGTATAGGAATCAAGGGATGGGATGTTATTGAACATATTTTGTAAACATATTTTTCTGCCAGGCATCGCCTTCTTATATGTAAGGGAGGTTCGCAACATTCCACTTGCATTGCGTTGATTGGAGAAGATTTCATGGCTCCTAAGACAAGGCGAAGTGATTTTGACTGGATTTTATCTAATTTATGAGAATTTGACGTGGACATTGGATCAAACAGACAAGATCCGTAATCGAGATGGCTTCGGATGAGGGCATTGTATAGAAGTTTTAAAGAAGCTGGGTGGGATCCCCACCACACTCCGGCTAGAAATCTAAGAGGATTGATGTTGCTTTCACATTTTGTAACAACGTGATTTATATGAGAGTTCCAAGTAAGCTTGGAGTCCAAAAACATTCCAAGGAACTTAACTTCCTTCGAGATAGGGATCACTTCATCGCCAAATATAAACTGAATATCCGGAAGCTTTCGTCGACGAGTGAAGATGACAACTTTGCTTTTGGCAGGGGAAAGTTCAAGACCATTAATATTTAACCACGCCAAGAGTTTTCTAAGAGCGTTGTTAATTGCTGATGCTGCGATGAAAAGATTGGCGGATATTTTGTAAAACGTTAAGTCGTCAGCATATTGGAGTACGTTGCATATGAAATTAATAGATTTTTCCAGATCGTATGTGTAAATATTATACAGTATCGGGCTTAAGACAGACCCTTGCGGGAGTCCTTTGAATATTTGTCTTATGTGGGGAGAGGATTCGGATCCATCTACAAAAACAGTTCTCTCGGAGAGCAAATTGATAATGAATTGAACCAATTTAGGAGGAATACCAATCGCCAGTAACTTTTCTTTAAGAATGGGTATATTTACATTGTCGTATGCTCCACAGATGTCTAAAAATACTGCAATACAATATTCGTTTTTAGATAACGCTAATTTGACATCTGTAATAAGAGAGGAAAGGTTGTCAAGGGTACTTTTACCCTTTCTAAATCCAAACTGGGAAGGGGGAAGAATATGATTTTTTTCTACAAACCAGTCTAATCTATTCTTAATCATTCTTTCAGCTACTTTGCAAAGCGTTGAAGAGAGAGCAATCGGTCTGTAACTTGAGCCTAGACTTGGATCTTTGGTACTTTTGCAAATGGGAATGATTTTTTGAATTTTCCAGTCCGGGGGAATAATACCAGAGTCCAGGAAGATATTGATGAGAGAGAGAAAGTAGGAAAGGGAATCATCATCAGTGTGGCGGATGAATATGTTCAAGATTTCGTCATTGCCCGGAGCTGAGTCTTTTAGGTCTTCCGTGGCTCTTTTTAACTCGTCTATGGAAAATGGAGCATCTAACCAAGATGAAGAATTTGGGGAGTAAGATAAAACAGGCACTTCGTCAAGATTAGGTACATAAGGGGGAGCAATTTTGTTAAGAAAGTCAGAAATCCAAATATCAGAATTGTGAGATGACTTCGGCAGGGAAAAGGAAGACCTAAACCTGCGAATCATGGACCAAACCTCCCCCGCCGGAGTAGCAGGGAATATATTAGTACAGAAATTACGCCAGCTGTTTTTTTTTTAAAACGAAATGTACGTTTAGCAACAGCTTGGGCATTCTTGGCTTTCAAGAAATTTTCCATTGTCATCTGTTGGCAGTATGTCTTATTGGCCGCTTTCCTCTCCTTCAGCACTCGAAGGCATTCTTCATCCCACCAGGGGGGAGGGTGAGCCTTCGTGCCTACAGGGGATGATTTGGGAATAGAATTGACTGCAGATTTTAGAATGGAATCAGACCAAGATTTGTAAGAGGAGGTGCAGTTATCTGAAGAAGGGGTAGGCAGGGAAAGGGTGTGACCCTGGACAGATTCTCTAAAATGGCACCAGTCGGCTTTTTTGTGATAAATTTTGGCTTTCTTTTAAAGAGGTTAGTATTTAACCCTTGAGCCAGATTTATAATGATTGGATAGTGGTCACTGCCGCAGGGGTCTGATGAAGTTCTCCAGGAAATTATTGGATATATACTTGGGGAACAAAGAGTTATATCCACCGCACTAGGGATCTGCCCAGGCAGACTTAACCTTGTTGGAGATCCGTCATTTAGAAGGCACATGTTCAAGGAGTCCATAAGGTCAATTATTTTGATTCCTGAGGGATCCGTTGATGAAGAACCCCAGAGAGGGGAGTGGGCATTGAAGTCACCCAGAATGACCAGGGGAGAAGATATTTTTCTAAACATGTGGATCCATAATGAAATGTCAAATGGGGTAGAAGGAGGAATGTAGAGGGATACAAACGTAATATTAGAGACAGTAGCTGCCACTAACTGGAAGGATGAATCTGGGGGTTTAATGGAAATAGGGGTGAAGGACAGGGAGTTTTTGATTAGAAGGGCTGCACCACCCTTCCCATCAATGCGGTCGTCCCGCAGACATTGGTAGCCACTCACCTTGAAGAGCTGAGATGGTTTAAACCAAGTCTCAGAGATGGCAGCAATAGAAATTGTGTGTAATTGTAGAAGGCGGATGAGGTCAGCCTTATTGGAGAAGGCGCTTCTACTATTCCACTGAAGAATCCCTGCTGTCAGGGCAGCCATTGGAAACAAGAGAATTTAAGAAGGAGAGTAAAGAGGCAGCGTTGGACGGTAGGGAATTATTGTTATTAATTATAGAGATAAGTAACATGATGAGAGTTTGAATAATATTAGAATTGTCATAAGAAATTATGTTGTTTAAAGAATTGCCATTTGAATCAGGGATAAAGGAATTGCAGTTCAAAGTATTGCTGTTAGGAAAGACGGTGAAATGGGGAGCTGATGTTACCATTTGGGAACAAGAGCTGGGAGTTATGGCCAAGATGATCATATCCGGGGGATTTAAGAGGACGAGAAGCAGATTTTGTCATTACAGTCTTCCTGTATGACGAGTTTGGAGGAATAATGTTTTGAGATAACTGGGGTTGAGAGGCGACTTCAGCAAAAGATTTTTTAGAGGGAGCTATTATTTTAGAAGCGTGGAAGTACGATACGCTATTGGAAGCCATATAACTTTTAATGTTTTTTTGGCGTGAAAGTTCGGGGCAGGATGGATTTATGGCTGTGTGAGAGCCTAAGCAGTTGATGCAGGTAGGGGGATTGGAAGGGAAGGGGCATTGTTCTGCTAAATGACTTTCTGCACATTTAAAGCAGCGAGGAGAAGAACGACATGATTGCTTGGAATGGCCGAACCGACAACAGTTATAGCACTAAATTGTCGGGTATGAATAAATTTCCACTGGGAGAGAGTTGTGGAAAAGGTATACATGAGAGGGAAGAGATTGGCCTTCAAATGTAAGAACTACAGTTTGGGAGGGTTTCCAAACTATAGAATCGGAAGTCTTATCTTTATAATTCAGCCGCCTAGTCTTTAAAACTTTCCCCGAAGATGCTGGGATAATAAGTTCCGTGATAAGTTCTTCCTCGGATAGGTCTGTAGGGATACCTCTCACTAGACCCATGCGGGAGACATTAAATGAAGGGATGTAAGCCTTGTATTTTTTGGCAGAGAGGAAGTCAATGGAATTTATAAATTTATTGGCATTGAGTGCAGTTGTGAACTCTACACAAATGCGGAATCTTCCCTCCGATCTGATACCACCTGGGGAAATGCCAAGTGGTTTTTTTCCTATAAATTTACCAAAATCAAGGGGATGCAGTGAGTGGCCTTGTGTGTTGTTTTGCACATACACGATGAAGGGGGCTTTTGCTGAAGTCGGGTACAGTGAAGCGAGTGGAGGAGCGACAGTCTCTACAGGAACTGTAACCTGAGAAGATTCCTTTTTCGGAAGGACGCTAACTTTTTTTTTTTGGGAGTAGAGGAATCAGTCATTATTTCAACCTCGCTAGCAATGTCATGTTCAAAATTAACAGGGTCAGGATCAGGGGGGACGGGATCTGGTGGTTTCTTCCCCATGGCCAAGGCCATTGGGGCAAAAAGGAATGTATATTAATATAAAATAACACTTACTGGACTTGGTCAGCAATAAAGGCACTCAAAGAGGACAAAAAATATAGTTTTAACCTACAAAAGACAATAAAATTAGATTTTTTTTGTATTCGGACGGAAAAAGACAAGAGAGTTCTTCAACTGTCAAAGTTCGAAAATCGTTAATTGATTTAAATATTTCGATAGTGTAAATGTTTAGATCCTGACTATCACTACTCCGGATTATAAATAAACCAATCACTAGATTGATAACTTCATTCGAACTTTGACAGTTGAAGAACTCTCTTATCTTTTTTCTGTTCGAATACAAAAAATCTAATTTTATTACCGTTTGTAGGTTAAAACTATATTTTTTGTCCTCTTTGGGTGCCTTTATTGCTGACCAAGTCCAGTAAGTCTTATTTTATATAATATACATTCCTTTTTGCCCCAGTGGCCTTTGCCATGGGGAAGAAACCACCAGATCCCGTCCCCCCTGATCCTGACCCTGTTAATTTTGAACATGACATTGCTAGCGAGGTTGAAATAATGACTGATTCCTCTACTCCCAAAAAAAAAAAGTTAGCGTCCTTCCGAAAAAGGAATCTTCTCAGGTTACAGTTCCTGTAGAGACTGTCGCTCCTCCACTCGCTTCACTGTACCCGACTTCAGCAAAAGCCCCCTTCATCGTGTATGTGCAAAACAACACACAAGGCCACTCACTGCATCCCCTTGATTTCGGTAAATTTGTAGGAAAAAAACCACTTGGCATTTCCCCAGGTGGTATCAGATCGGAGGGAAGATTCCGCATTTGTGTAGAGTTCACAACTGCACTCAATGCCAATAAATTTATAAATTCCATTGACTTCCTCTCTGCCAAAAAATACAAGGCTTACATCCCTTCATTTAACATCTCGCGCATGGGTCTAGTAAGAGGAATCCCCACAGACCTATCCGATGAAGAACTCATCATGGAACTTATTATCCCAGCATCTTCGGGTAAAGTTTTAAAGACTTGGTGGCTGAATTATAAAGATAGGACTTCCGATTCTATAGTTTGGAAACCCTCCCAAACTGTAGTTCTTACATTTGAAGGCCAATCTCTTCCCTCTCATGTATACCTTTTCCACAACTCTCTCCCAGTGGAAATTTATTCATACCCGACAATTTAGTGCTATAACTGTTGTCGGTTCGGCCATTCCAAGCAATCATGTCGTTCTTCTCCTCGCTGCTTTAAATGTGCAGAAAGTCATTTAGCAGAACAATGCCCCTTCCCTTCCAATCCCCCTACCTGCATCAACTGCTTAGGCTCTCACACAGCCATAAATCCATCCTGCCCCGAACTTTCACGCCAAAAAAACATTAAAAGTTATATGGCTTCCAATAGCGTATCGTACTTCCACGCTTCTAAAATAATAGCTCCCTCTAAAAAATCTTTTGCTGAAGTCGCCTCTCAACCCCAGTTATCTCAAAACATTATTCCTCCAAACTCGTCATACAGGAAGACTGTAATGACAAAATCTGCTTCTCGTCCTCTTAAATCCCCCGGATATGATCATCTTGGCCATAACTCCCAGCTCTTGTTCCCAAATGGTAACATCAGCTCCCCATTTCACCGCCTTTCCTAACAGCAATACTTTGAACTGCAATTCCTTTATCCCTGATTCAAATGGCAATTCTTTAAACAACATAATTTCTTATGACAATTCTAATATTATTCAAACTCTCATCATGTTACTTATCTCTATAATTAATAACAATAATTCCCTACCGTCCAACGCTGCCTCTTTACCCTCCTCCTTAAATTCTCTTGTTTCCAATGGCTGCCCTGACAGCAGGGATTCTTCAGTGGAATAGTAGAAGCGCCTTCTCCAATAAGGCTGACCTCATCCGCCTTCTACAATTACACACAATTTCTATTGCTGCCATCTCTGACACCCGTATTCAGAGTCGATCCTTTAGTTCAAGAAACCTTCCTTTCCTTTAAAAAACACCGTTTTATATTCAGAGACACGCCTAAAGTCGGTGTGACGTCACTTAGTAAGGAAGCTACCTTTCTCAAGATTTCAAAAAATTTTGTATTCAGAGACGTCACTATGGAAGTCTCTACGACACTGCGCACGCGCATACTTGCTTACTTTGACTTTTAGCTGTCAAAACTCGAGGTTGGTGGGTAGGGTACCTTTGCCTTGCTAAGTCGGTGATTTGTTCCCAGTTGTTGCGGTTGTTGCTGTTGAAAACATAAAACAATGGAGATGCAGATTATGGAAATGGAGATCATGGAAATGGATAACGAGTTTTTGGATTACATCGTTGATCCATACAATACACGTGACGACGTTGGCACGGACAATATGGGCAGCGTGCGGCGTTATTTACGCGATTTTGAAAATCCCGTGGAGTTTTACAGTGACCGGCAATTTAAGGATCGTTATCGGTTGGAGAAAACAACTGTAATGCATATATTAATTCCTCTATTATTTCCGAATTACGCTTTAGTTAATAATAGAGGCTTGCCCATACCTCCTGTTATTCAGGTAGCTATCGCGCTGCGATTCTACGCTACTGGTAATTATCAGGTAAATGCGTCTTTTTTACTAGATATCTATTGTCAAATTATGTTCTACTTTTGTGAAACGAAAATATTATATTTTGTGATGCTGAAACTTGTTATTTACATTATGTCTGTACTGATTTGAAATCGACAAAGAATGAAAGAATGCATATATTATTTAATGAAAACATGATGTCAACCTAAAATTAACCAGATGCCCTTAGATGTACAAAATATCTAGATGGAGTGTTCATCTTGTATTATTTTCAATGTTCATTAACTACCTACATATTTTTATATGATTCCAGATTGTTGCGGGAGATCTACACAAACTGAGCCAACCAACCTCCAGCAGAGTAGTGCAAAAGATTTCCTCCAGATTGGCGCAACGGATAACTGAATTTATTCATTTTCCTCAACGGCCCCAGGACTACGCTGAAAATCGGAAACTCTTCTATTCAAGAGCCCAATTTCCAGGAGTCGTCGGATGTATTGACTGTACACACATTGCCATCAAGAGCCCAAGCCGAACAATAGGGGAATCTTTTCGCAACAGGAAAGGATGGTTCTCCTTGAATGTGCAAGCTGTGTCAGGTCCACGTTTGGAATTTTTGGACATAGTTGCCAGGTGGCCTGGTTCTACCCACGATTCGATTTGAGGAGAAAAGGATTACAGGCATTCTTCTCGGGGACAGCGGATATGGCCAGACAAATTATATGTTCACACCAGTATTAAATCCTGCAAATGAAGGGCAAGAAAAATATAATAAGGCGCAAATTTCCACACGGAATGTAGTCGAAAGATTATTTGGTGTATGGAAGAGGAGATTTCCTTGTCTGAGGAGGAAATTAGAAAATAAACTAAGTAATACTACAAACATTATCGTTGCGTGTGCCATTTTGCATAATTTATGTATATCGTCAAACGACCAGCATTTTGGGCGGTTTGAGGGTATAAATATACCTGTCAATTCGGTGGTGCAGTCTGCTTCAGGCAGAACGATAAGAGATGCATTTATCCAAAGACATTTTACGTGATGTGTAATGAACTGTGAAAGGACACCATATATGTAATGAATAGTGACGTCAGTAATTGTGCCGTGTAATGAACTGTGAAAGGACACCATATCTAATGTATAATAATTGTGCTGTGTAATTAACTGTGAAAGGACACCATATATAATGTATAGTAATTGTGCTGTGTATTGAACTGTGAAAGGACACCATATCTAATGTTATGACTAATGAAGTCATATTTTTTAATGCATAGTAATTGTGCTGTGTAATGTCATGCTGTGAAAGGACACCTTATCTAATGTAATGAGTAGTGAAGTCATATTTTTTATAATATGTTATAATTATGCTGTGTATTGAATTATGAAAGAGCACAAGGGTTTATCTTAAATATATACCTATGTATGTATTAATAATGTCCATTATCAAAAAAATTGAAACAGAATGGAAAATAAATAAAACATTTATTGGAGATTAATATATT
This sequence comes from Hesperophylax magnus, assembly GCA_026573805.1. NCBI lineage: Eukaryota > Metazoa > Arthropoda > Insecta > Trichoptera > Limnephilidae > Hesperophylax > Hesperophylax magnus. The sequence goes on from JAIUSX010000121.1 coordinate 14,371,004, forward strand.
TTTTATTCATATTTATTTATTGGCGAGCTCTTTTTCCAATTCTGCCTTCGCTCTTCTTATTTGTAGTTTTATAAGTTCGTTCTGCAGACGAGCTCCTTTCGACTGCTCCCGAGCAGTCTCGATCTGCTCCCGGGCAATCTGCTGGGCAGTCTCCCTCTGCTCCCGGGCAGTCTCGATCTGCTCCCGGGCAATCTCCTGGGCAGTCTCCCTCTGCTTCCGGGCAGTCTCCTTCTGCTCCCGGGCAGTCTCTCTCTGCTCCCGGGCAGTCTCCATCCTTACTACGTGCATTTCTTCATCGTACTTTGTTAGATTGGTGCTTCTGAGGCAACGCACTTGGCCCTCGTCCCGAACCACCTGCCCACTAGATGGTATCAAGTCTGAAACAACACAAAATGACAAGCTGATTAGTGAAACAACACAAAATTGCAAGCTGATTAGTCATCAATGTAAATAACAGGTTTATTTGTGTAAATAACACTCTGTGCCCCATGACATAGTGCACAGTCGGGAAACACGCCAAACACGCGCCCAACATATTTATTTATTTACACAGTAAAGTAAGTAAGTGTAAAGTAAATATAAAGTGCAAACTATAAATTACAAGTAAAAATTAAAATTTAAAGTAAGAAAAAAAACAGTAAAAATGTAGAAATATAAATTATCTCTAAAAGGTACCCACAAAGATTTAAATATAAAAAGTAAGAAATCCTGGATTATGTCATCCGATTTGATAAATTTTTCAAGTACCTATGATTTCTAGTACATTAAATAGTTTTGGAGTGCAGTACTGGTAGGCATATTATGTTTACATGATGTATTATCGTGGTACCTACTAGCAAACAAATTAAGTTTAATGCATCTTTTGTATGAGGCCAGATTACCGACGAAGTGATCGATATTAGCATATTCATTGCATGTACACGGATGACATTTGTCATCAACAGCTCGGCTGTGGAACGATTTGCTGGCCTCTGTTTTTCCTCCCTCCTACAACATTGGTCTCTTCAAGACCCATTTTCACTCCTTCCTCAAAAACATTCCCCACACAGCATCTTCAACAGGGCCCCTCTTTCTTTATGGTGGAAAACGAGAGGTTAAAGTAAAGCTCTCCGAACTCCGAGCATTATTTGAACCTTTGTACGAAAATGCAAGTAATCACAGCAAATAGAGAGGTAAATATAGTCACCTTTCTTGGCTATAATGCGACGTGTCTTCGTCTTGAGCTGGGGCGTTGAACTTTCCTCCGGTGTTTTTGTTATATCTGAAAATTAAAAACACTTTTGCAATATTTCTATCTCGAAAATTATTTAAGATTTAGCATGACAACTGATAAAATTATGTAATAAGTTCCTACAGAGAAATGCGAACACTACCATCTAACAACAAATCACATTTTGAATTGATAAGAATCAATTATATTATCAAAAATTGACTTACCAAACACCGGCACTTCCGTCGACTGGTCAGTCCATGGCATGCTGAATAAAGCAGACGTGCTGGTGCTGGGCACAGCGGTATCTGAAACTTAAACAATACTTTATAAGAAATAAGGTCAAAGTTAAATAAACAAGTAGCCAAAATATTTCACATAACTTTCTTAAACTAACCGCGATCGCTGTCGTTGCTAAAGCTCAGTTCAACGTTGGTGGCCAAGTCCAGCACGCTGTCAACGGGATGATGCTCATCAGAGACAGTTGGCGACAGCCTGCCCCCTCCCGTCTTCATCCTGCTCCTCTTTTCCTCGCAGAGCTCCATCTTCCTTTTTGACTTAATGTTGTCCCAGCATTTCAGCTGCGCTTGGGTCCGCTAAGAAGGAATTCAATAATACAGTATTATAATAGTATTACGGAATCGGAACAATAGAAGAGTATGTATATGAATGAAAAAAGAGTATCCCTGTGGGGAAACGGCGTGATGGCTAGTTAGTATTTCAATTACAAAAGATACAAACCTTTTGATTGCCGGCGATTGAGTTGAAATCATCTGTCAACTTGGCCCACGCATTTTTCTTCTCGCCAAGTTGCAGATGATTAGTCGAAATGCTGGCAACGGCAGGATATGTGTTTATTAAATCTAATAAACATTGCCTTTCACTCGGCGTGATTATAATACGAGAATTCATTGTTTAAAAAGGAAACTTTCGAGACACTCAACTGAAGATGTAACAGAGACTTTTGACAGGCCGATGTTATTTACTTATTTACGACAGACGCTTGAACTAAATCCATAGACAACAGCATAGATAAACACACAGATTGTCCCAAAACGGGGCATGTTGTTTCCGTAGAAGCAGGACATCGACAAGTTTCGGATGACGTCACACCTTTCTTTCGGCGTAGACAAAAGGTCTCTACCTGAGGAAAGGAAGCTCAAAGTGTGGACTCTGTATAGAAGCGTTAAAGGTAAGGACGGTTCTTACCTTTGCTTAGGTAAGGCTGACACTTGACTTAGACAACTTTAAGGATCGACTCTGAATACGGGTGTGAACCTTGTTGGGGATCTGTCATTCACACCCGTATTCAGAGTCGATCCTTTAGTTCAAGAAACCTTCCTTTCCTTTAAAAAACACCGTTTTATATTCAGAGACACGCCTAAAGTCGGTGTGACGTCACTTAGTAAGGAAGCTACCTTTCTCAAGATTTCAAAAAATTTTGTATTCAGAGACGTCACTATGGAAGTCTCTACGACACTGCGCACGCGCATACTTGCTTACTTTGACTTTTAGCTGTCAAAACTCGAGGTTGGTGGGTAGGGTACCTTTGCCTTGCTAAGTCGGTGATTTGTTCCCAGTTGTTGCGGTTGTTGCTGTTGAAAACATAAAACAATGGAGATGCAGATTATGGAAATGGAGATCATGGAAATGGATAACGAGTTTTTGGATTACATCGTTGATCCATACAATACACGTGACGACGTTGGCACGGACAATATGGGCAGCGTGCGGCGTTATTTACGCGATTTTGAAAATCCCGTGGAGTTTTACAGTGACCGGCAATTTAAGGATCGTTATCGGTTGGAGAAAACAACTGTAATGCATATATTAATTCCTCTATTATTTCCGAATTACGCTTTAGTTAATAATAGAGGCTTGCCCATACCTCCTGTTATTCAGGTAGCTATCGCGCTGCGATTCTACGCTACTGGTAATTATCAGGTAAATGCGTCTTTTTTACTAGATATCTATTGTCAAATTATGTTCTACTTTTGTGAAACGAAAATATTACATTTTGTGATGCTGAAACTTGTTATTTACATTATGTCTGTACTGATTTGAAATCGACAAAGAATGAAAGAATGCATATATTATTTAATGAAAACATGATGTCAACCTAAAATTAACCAGATGCCCTTAGATGTACAAAATATCTAGATGGAGTGTTCATCTTGTATTATTTTCAATGTTCATTAACTACCTACATATTTTTATATGATTCCAGATTGTTGCGGGAGATCTACACAAACTGAGCCAACCAACCTCCAGCAGAGTAGTGCAAAAGATTTCCTCCAGATTGGCGCAACGGATAACTGAATTTATTCATTTTCCTCAACGGCCCCAGGACTACGCTGAAAATCGGAAACTCTTCTATTCAAGAGCCCAATTTCCAGGAGTCGTCGGATGTATTGACTGTACACACATTGCCATCAAGAGCCCAAGCCGAACAATAGGGGAATCTTTTCGCAACAGGAAAGGATGGTTCTCCTTGAATGTGCAAGCTGTGTCAGGTCCACGTTTGGAATTTTTGGACATAGTTGCCAGGTGGCCTGGTTCTACCCACGATTCCAGGATATTTCAAAACAGCGCGTGCCGCCTAAAGTTTGAGGAGAAAAGGATTACAGGCATTCTTCTCGGGGACAGCGGATATGGCCAGACAAATTATATGTTCACACCAGTATTAAATCCTGCAAATGAAGGGCAAGAAAAATATAATAAGGCGCAAATTTCCACACGGAATGTAGTCGAAAGATTATTTGGTGTATGGAAGAGGAGATTTCCTTGTCTGAGGAGGAAATTAGAAAATAAACTAAGTAATACTACAAACATTATCGTTGCGTGTGCCATTTTGCATAATTTATGTATATCGTCAAACGACCAGCATTTTGGGCGGTTTGAGGGTATAAATATACCTGTCAATTCGGTGGTGCAGTCTGCTTCAGGCAGAACGATAAGAGATGCATTTATCCAAAGACATTTTACGTGATGTGTAATGAACTGTGAAAGGACACCATATATGTAATGAATAGTGACGTCAGTAATTGTGCCGTGTAATGAACTGTGAAAGGACACCATATCTAATGTATAATAATTGTGCTGTGTAATTAACTGTGAAAGGACACCATATATAATGTATAGTAATTGTGCTGTGTATTGAACTGTGAAAGGACACCATATCTAATGTTATGACTAATGAAGTCATATTTTTTAATGCATAGTAATTGTGCTGTGTAATGTCATGCTGTGAAAGGACACCTTATCTAATGTAATGAGTAGTGAAGTCATATTTTTTATAATATGTTATAATTATGCTGTGTATTGAATTATGAAAGAGCACAAGGGTTTATCTTAAATATATACCTATGTATGTATTAATAATGTCCATTATCAAAAAAATTGAAACAGAATGGAAAATAAATAAAACATTTATTGGAGATTAATATATTTTTTATTCATATTTATTTATTGGCGAGCTCTTTTTCCAATTCTGCCTTCGCTCTTCTTATTTGTAGTTCTATAAGTTCGTTCTGCAGACGAGCTCCTTTCGACTGCTCCCGAGCAGTCTCGATCTGCTCCCGGGCAATCTGCTGGGCAGTCTCCCTCTGCTCCCGGGCAGTCTCGATCTGCTCCCGGGCAATCTCCTGGGCAGTCTCCCTCTGCTTCCGGGCAGTCTCCTTCTGCTCCCGGGCAGTCTCTCTCTGCTCCCGGGCAGTCTCCATCCTTACTACGTGCATTTCTTCATCGTACTTTGTTAGATTGGTGCTTCTGAGGCAACGCACTTGGCCCTCGTCCCGAACCACCTGCCCACTAGATGGTATCAAGTCTGAAACAACACAAAATTACAAGCTGATTAGTGAAACAACACAAAATTGCAAGCTGATTAGTCATCAATGTAAATAACAGGTTTATTTGTGTAAATAACACTCTGTGCCCCATGACATAGTGCACAGTCGGGAAACACGCCAAACACGCGCCCAACATATTTATTTATTTACACAGTAAAGTAAGTAAGTGTAAAGTAAATATAAAGTGCAAACTATAAATTACAAGTAAAAATTAAAATTTAAAGTAAGAAAAAAAACAGTAAAAATGTAGAAATATAAATTATCTCTAAAAGGTACCCACAAAGATTTAAATATAAAAAGTAAGAAATCCTGGATTATGTCATCCGATTTGATAAATTTTTCAAGTACCTATGATTTCTAGTACATTAAATAGTTTTGGAGTGCAGTACTGGTAGGCATATTATGTTTACATGATGTATTATCGTGGTACCTACTAGCAAACAAATTAAGTTTAATGCATCTTTTGTATGAGGCCAGATTACCGACGAAGTGATCGATATTAGCATATTCATTGCATGTACACGGATGACATTTGTCATCAACAGCTCGGCTGTGGAACGATTTGCTGGCCTCTGTTTTTCCTCCCTCCTACAACATTGGTCTCTTCAAGACCCATTTTCACTCCTTCCTCAAAAACATTCCCCACACAGCATCTTCAACAGGGCCCCTCTTTCTTTATGGTGGAAAACGAGAGGTTAAAGTAAAGCTCTCCGAACTCCGAGCATTATTTGAACCTTTGTACGAAAATGCAAGTAATCACAGCAAATAGAGAGGTAAATATAGTCACCTTTCTTGGCTATAATGCGACGTGTCTTCGTCTTGAGCTGGGGCGTTGAACTTTCCTCCGGTGTTTTTGTTATATCTGAAAATTAAAAACACTTTTGCAATATTTCTATCTCGAAAATTATTTAAGATTTAGCATGACAACTGATAAAATTATGTAATAAGTTCCTACAGAGAAATGCGAACACTACCATCTAACAACAAATCACATTTTGAATTGATAAGAATCAATTATATTATCAAAAATTGACTTACCAAACACCGGCACTTCCGTCGACTGGTCAGTCCATGGCATGCTGAATAAAGCAGACGTGCTGGTGCTGGGCACAGCGGTATCTGAAACTTAAACAATACTTTATAAGAAATAAGGTCAAAGTTAAATAAACAAGTAGCCAAAATATTTCACATAACTTTCTTAAACTAACCGCGATCGCTGTCGTTGCTAAAGCTCAGTTCAACGTTGGTGGCCAAGTCCAGCACGCTGTCAACGGGATGATGCTCATCAGAGACAGTTGGCGACAGCCTGCCCCCTCCCGTCTTCATCCTGCTCCTCTTTTCCTCGCAGAGCTCCATCTTCCTTTTTGACTTAATGTTGTCCCAGCATTTCAGCTGCGCTTGGGTCCGCTAAGAAGGAATTCAATAATACAGTATTATAATAGTATTACGGAATCGGAACAATAGAAGAGTATGTATATGAATGAAAAAAGAGTATCCCTGTGGGGAAACGGCGTGATGGCTAGTTAGTATTTCAATTACAAAAGATACAAACCTTTTGATTGCCGGCGATTGAGTTGAAATCATCTGTCAACTTGGCCCACGCATTTTTCTTCTCGCCAAGTTGCAGATGATTAGTCGAAATGCTGGCAACGGCAGGATATGTGTTTATTAAATCTAATAAACATTGCCTTTCACTCGGCGTGATTATAATACGAGAATTCATTGTTTAAAAAGGAAACTTTCGAGACACTCAACTGAAGATGTAACAGAGACTTTTGACAGGCCGATGTTATTTACTTATTTACGACAGACGCTTGAACTAAATCCATAGACAACAGCATAGATAAACACACAGATTGTCCCAAAACGGGGCATGTTGTTTCCGTAGAAGCAGGACATCGACAAGTTTCGGATGACGTCACACCTTTCTTTCGGCGTAGACAAAAGGTCTCTACCTGAGGAAAGGAAGCTCAAAGTGTGGACTCTGTATAGAAGCGTTAAAGGTAAGGACGGTTCTTACCTTTGCTTAGGTAAGGCTGACACTTGACTTAGACAACTTTAAGGATCGACTCTGAATACGGGTGTGAGACTTGGTTTAAACCGTCTCAGCTCTTCAAGGTGAGTGCCTACCAATGTCTGCGGGACGATCGCATTGATGGGAAGGGTGGTGCAGCCCTTCTAATCAAAAACTCCCTGTCCTTCACACCTATTTCCATTAAACCCCCAGATTCATCCTTCCAATTAGTGGCAGCTACTGTCTCTAATATTACATTTGTATCCCTCTACATTCCCCCTTCTACCCCATTTGACATTTCATTATGGATCCACATGTTTAGAAAAATATCTTCTCCACTGGTCACTCCCCTCTCTGGGGTTCTTCATCAAAGGATCCCTCAGGAATCAAAATAATTGACCTTATGGACTCCTTGAACATCTGCCTTCTAACACCCGTATTCAGAGTCGATCCTTAAAGTTGTCTAAGTCAAGTGTCAGCCTTACCTAAGCAAAGGTAAGAACCGTCCTTACCTTTAACGCTTCTATACAGAGTCCACACTTTGAGCTTCCTTTCCTCAGGTAGAGACCTTTTGTCTACGCCGAAAGAAAGGTGTGACGTCATCCGAAACTTGTCGATGTCCTGCTTCTACGGAAACAACATGCCCCGTTTTGGGACAATCTGTGTGTTTATCTATGCTGTTGTCTATGGATTTAGTTCAAGCGTCTGTCGTAAATAAGTAAATAACATCGGCCTGTCAAAAGTCTCTGTTACATCTTCAGTTGAGTGTCTCGAAAGTTTCCTTTTTAAACAATGAATTCTCGTATTATAATCACGCCGAGTGAAAGGCAATGTTTATTAGATTTAATAAACACATATCCTGCCGTTGCCAGCATTTCGACTAATCATCTGCAACTTGGCGAGAAGAAAAATGCGTGGGCCAAGTTGACAGATGATTTCAACTCAATCGCCGGCAATCAAAAGGTTTGTATCTTTTGTAATTGAAATACTAACTAGCCATCACGCCGTTTCCCCACAGGGATACTCTTTTTTCATTCATATACATACTCTTCTATTGTTCCGATTCCGTAATACTATTATAATACTGTATTATTGAATTCCTTCTTAGCGGACCCAAGCGCAGCTTAAGAAATGCTGGGACAACATTAAGTCAAAAAGGAAGATGGAGCTCTGCGAGGAAAAGAGGAGCAGGATGAAGACGGGAGGGGGCAGGCTGTCGCCAACTGTCTCTGATGAGCATCATCCCGTTGACAGCGTGCTGGACTTGGCCACCAACGTTGAACTGAGCTTTAGCAACGACAGCGATCGCGGTTAGTTTAAGAAAGTTATGTGAAATATTTTGGCTACTTGTTTATTAAACTTTGACCTTATTTCTTATAAAGTATTGTTTAAGTTTCAGATACCGCTGTGCCCAGCACCAGCACGTCTGCTTTATTCAGCATGCCATGGACTGACCAGTCGACGGAAGTGCCGGTGTTTGGTAAGTCAATTTTTGATAATATAATTGATTCTTATCAATTCAAAATGTGATTTGTTGTTAGATGGTAGTGTTCGCATTTCTCTGTAGGAACTTATTACATAATTTTATCGTTAGTTTAAGAAAGTTATGTGAAATATTTTGGCTACTTGTTTATTTAACTTTGACCTTATTTCTTATAAAGTATTGTTTAAGTTTCAGATACCGCTGTGCCCAGCACCAGCACGTCTGCTTTATTCAGCATGCCATGGACTGACCAGTCGACGGAAGTGCCGGTGTTTGGTAAGTCAATTTTTGATAATATAATTGATTCTTATCAATTCAAAATGTGATTTGTTGTTAGATGGTAGTGTTCGCATTTCTCTGTAGGAACTTATTACATAATTTTATCAGTTGTCATGCTAAATCTTAAATAATTTTCGAGATAGAAATATTGCAAAAGTGTTTTTAATTTTCAGATATAACAAAAACACCGGAGGAAAGTTCAACGCCCCAGCTCAAGACGAAGACACGTCGCATTATAGCCAAGAAAGGTGACTATATTTACCTCTCTATTTGCTGTGATTACTTGCATTTTCGTACAAAGGTTCAAATAATGCTCGGAGTTCGGAGAGCTTTACTTTAACCTCTCGTTTTCCACCATAAAGAAAGAGGGGCCCTGTTGAAGATGCTGTGTGGGGAATGTTTTTGAGGAAGGAGTGAAAATGGGTCTTGAAGAGACCAATGTTGTAGGAGGGAGGAAAAACAGAGGCCAGCAAATCGTTCCACAGCCGAGCTGTTGATGACAAATGTCATCCGTGTACATGCAATGAATATGCTAATATCGATCACTTCGTCGGTAATCTGGCCTCATACAAAAGATGCATTAAACTTAATTTGTTTGCTAGTAGGTACCACGATAATACATCATGTAAACATAATATGCCTACCAGTACTGCACTCCAAAACTATTTAATGTACTAGAAATCATAGGTACTTGAAAAATTTATCAAATCGGATGACATAATCCAGGATTTCTTACTTTTTATATTTAAATCTTTGTGGGTAGCTTTTAGAGATAATTTATATTTCTACATTTTTACTGTTTTTTTTCTTACTTTAAATTTTAATTTTTACTTGTAATTTATAGTTTGCACTTTATATTTACTTTACACTTACTTACTTTACTGTGTAAATAAATAAATATGTTGGGCGCGTGTTTGGCGTGTTTCCCGACTGTGCACTATGTCATGGGGCACAGAGTGTTATTTACACAAATAAACCTGTTATTTACATTGATGACTAATCAGCTTGCAATTTTGTGTTGTTTCACTAATCAGCTTGTAATTTTGTGTTGTTTCAGACTTGATACCATCTAGTGGGCAGGTGGTTCGGGACGAGGGCCAAGTGCGTTGCCTCAGAAGCACCAATCTAACAAAGTACGATGAAGAAATGCACGTAGTAAGGATGGAGACTGCCCGGGAGCAGAGAGAGACTGCCCGGGAGCAGAAGGAGACTGCCCGGAAGCAGAGGGAGACTGCCCAGGAGATTGCCCGGGAGCAGATCGAGACTGCCCGGGAGCAGAGGGAGACTGCCCAGCAGATTGCCCGGGAGCAGATCGAGACTGCTCGGGAGCAGTCGAAAGGAGCTCGTCTGCAGAACGAACTTATAGAACTACAAATAAGAAGAGCGAAGGCAGAATTGGAAAAAGAGCTCGCCAATAAATAAATATGAATAAAAAATATATTAATCTCCAATAAATGTTTTATTTATTTTCCATTCTGTTTCAATTTTTTTGATAATGGACATTATTAATACATACATAGGTATATATTTAAGATAAACCCTTGTGCTCTTTCATAATTCAATACACAGCATAATTATAACATATTATAAAAAATATGACTTCACTACTCATTACATTAGATAAGGTGTCCTTTCACAGCATGACATTACACAGCACAATTACTATGCATTAAAAAATATGACTTCATTAGTCATAACATTAGATATGGTGTCCTTTCACAGTTCAATACACAGCACAATTACTATACATTATATATGGTGTCCTTTCACAGTTAATTACACAGCACAATTATTATACATTAGATATGGTGTCCTTTCACAGTTCATTACACGGCACAATTACTGACGTCACTATTCATTACATATATGGTGTCCTTTCACAGTTCATTACACATCACGTAAAATGTCTTTGGATAAATGCATCTCTTATCGTTCTGCCTGAAGCAGACTGCACCACCGAATTGACAGGTATATTTATACCCTCAAACCGCCCAAAATGCTGGTCGTTTGACGATATACATAAATTATGCAAAATGGCACACGCAACGATAATGTTTGTAGTATTACTTAGTTTATTTTCTAATTTCCTCCTCAGACAAGGAAATCTCCTCTTCCATACACCAAATAATCTTTCGACTACATTCCGTGTGGAAATTTGCGCCTTATTATATTTTTCTTGCCCTTCATTTGCAGGATTTAATACTGGTGTGAACATATAATTTGTCTGGCCATATCCGCTGTCCCCGAGAAGAATGCCTGTAATCCTTTTCTCCTCAAACTTTAGGCGGCACGCGCTGTTTTGAAATATCCTGGAATCGTGGGTAGAACCAGGCCACCTGGCAACTATGTCCAAAAATTCCAAACGTGGACCTGACACAGCTTGCACATTCAAGGAGAACCATCCTTTCCTGTTGCGAAAAGATTCCCCTATTGTTCGGCTTGGGCTCTTGATGGCAATGTGTGTACAGTCAATACATCCGACGACTCCTGGAAATTGGGCTCTTGAATAGAAGAGTTTCCGATTTTCAGCGTAGTCCTGGGGCCGTTGAGGAAAATGAATAAATTCAGTTATCCGTTGCGCCAATCTGGAGGAAATCTTTTGCACTACTCTGCTGGAGGTTGGTTGGCTCAGTTTGTGTAGATCTCCCGCAACAATCTGGAATCATATAAAAATATGTAGGTAGTTAATGAACATTGAAAATAATACAAGATGAACACTCCATCTAGATATTTTGTACATCTAAGGGCATCTGGTTAATTTTAGGTTGACATCATGTTTTCATTAAATAATATATGCATTCTTTCATTCTTTGTCGATTTCAAATCAGTACAGACATAATGTAAATAACAAGTTTCAGCATCACAAAATGTAATATTTTCGTTTCACAAAAGTAGAACATAATTTGACAATAGATATCTAGTAAAAAAGACGCATTTACCTGATAATTACCAGTAGCGTAGAATCGCAGCGCGATAGCTACCTGAATAACAGGAGGTATGGGCAAGCCTCTATTATTAACTAAAGCGTAATTCGGAAATAATAGAGGAATTAATATATGCATTACAGTTGTTTTCTCCAACCGATAACGATCCTTAAATTGCCGGTCACTGTAAAACTCCACGGGATTTTCAAAATCGCGTAAATAACGCCGCACGCTGCCCATATTGTCCGTGCCAACGTCGTCACGTGTATTGTATGGATCAACGATGTAATCCAAAAACTCGTTATCCATTTCCATGATCTCCATTTCCATAATCTGCATCTCCATTGTTTTATGTTTTCAACAGCAACAACCGCAACAACTGGGAACAAATCACCGACTTAGCAAGGCAAAGGTACCCTACCCACCAACCTCGAGTTTTGACAGCTAAAAGTCAAAGTAAGCAAGTATGCGCGTGCGCAGTGTCGTAGAGACTTCCATAGTGACGTCTCTGAATACAAAATTTTTTGAAATCTTGAGAAAGGTAGCTTCCTTACTAAGTGACGTCACACCGACTTTAGGCGTGTCTCTGAATATAAAACGGTGTTTTTTAAAGGAAAGGAAGGTTTCTTGAACTAAAGGATCGACTCTGAATACGGGTGTGAATGACAGATCCCCAACAAGGTTCACACCCGTATTCAGAGTCGATCCTTAAAGTTGTCTAAGTCAAGTGTCAGCCTTACCTAAGCAAAGGTAAGAACCGTCCTTACCTTTAACGCTTCTATACAGAGTCCACACTTTGAGCTTCCTTTCCTCAGGTAGAGACCTTTTGTCTACGCCGAAAGAAAGGTGTGACGTCATCCGAAACTTGTCGATGTCCTGCTTCTACGGAAACAACATGCCCCGTTTTGGGACAATCTGTGTGTTTATCTATGCTGTTGTCTATGGATTTAGTTCAAGCGTCTGTCGTAAATAAGTAAATAACATCGGCCTGTCAAAAGTCTCTGTTACATCTTCAGTTGAGTGTCTCGAAAGTTTCCTTTTTAAACAATGAATTCTCGTATTATAATCACGCCGAGTGAAAGGCAATGTTTATTAGATTTAATAAACACATATCCTGCCGTTGCCAGCATTTCGACTAATCATCTGCAACTTGGCGAGAAGAAAAATGCGTGGGCCAAGTTGACAGATGATTTCAACTCAATCGCCGGCAATCAAAAGGTTTGTATCTTTTGTAATTGAAATACTAACTAGCCATCACGCCGTTTCCCCACAGGGATACTCTTTTTTCATTCATATACATACTCTTCTATTGTTCCGATTCCGTAATACTATTATAATACTGTATTATTGAATTCCTTCTTAGCGGACCCAAGCGCAGCTGAAATGCTGGGACAACATTAAGTCAAAAAGGAAGATGGAGCTCTGCGAGGAAAAGAGGAGCAGGATGAAGACGGGAGGGGGCAGGCTGTCGCCAACTGTCTCTGATGAGCATCATCCCGTTGACAGCGTGCTGGACTTGGCCACCAACGTTGAACTGAGCTTTAGCAACGACAGCGATCGCGGTTAGTTTAAGAAAGTTATGTGAAATATTTTGGCTACTTGTTTATTTAACTTTGACCTTATTTCTTATAAAGTATTGTTTAAGTTTCAGATACCGCTGTGCCCAGCACCAGCACGTCTGCTTTATTCAGCATGCCATGGACTGACCAGTCGACGGAAGTGCCGGTGTTTGGTAAGTCAATTTTTGATAATATAATTGATTCTTATCAATTCAAAATGTGATTTGTTGTTAGATGGTAGTGTTCGCATTTCTCTGTAGGAACTTATTACATAATTTTATCAGTTGTCATGCTAAATCTTAAATAATTTTCGAGATAGAAATATTGCAAAAGTGTTTTTAATTTTCAGATATAACAAAAACACCGGAGGAAAGTTCAACGCCCCAGCTCAAGACGAAGACACGTCGCATTATAGCCAAGAAAGGTGACTATATTTACCTCTCTATTTGCTGTGATTACTTGCATTTTCGTACAAAGGTTCAAATAATGCTCGGAGTTCGGAGAGCTTTACTTTAACCTCTCGTTTTCCACCATAAAGAAAGAGGGGCCCTGTTGAAGATGCTGTGTGGGGAATGTTTTTGAGGAAGGAGTGAAAATGGGTCTTGAAGAGACCAATGTTGTAGGAGGGAGGAAAAACAGAGGCCAGCAAATCGTTCCACAGCCGAGCTGTTGATGACAAATGTCATCCGTGTACATGCAATGAATATGCTAATATCGATCACTTCGTCGGTAATCTGGCCTCATACAAAAGATGCATTAAACTTAATTTGTTTGCTAGTAGGTACCACGATAATACATCATGTAAACATAATATGCCTACCAGTACTGCACTCCAAAACTATTTAATGTACTAGAAATCATAGGTACTTGAAAAATTTATCAAATCGGATGACATAATCCAGGATTTCTTACTTTTTATATTTAAATCTTTGTGGGTAGCTTTTAGAGATAATTTATATTTCTACATTTTTACTGTTTTTTTTCTTACTTTAAATTTTAATTTTTACTTGTAATTTATAGTTTGCACTTTATATTTACTTTACACTTACTTACTTTACTGTGTAAATAAATAAATATGTTGGGCGCGTGTTTGGCGTGTTTCCCGACTGTGCACTATGTCATGGGGCACAGAGTGTTATTTACACAAATAAACCTGTTATTTACATTGATGACTAATCAGCTTGCAATTTTGTGTTGTTTCACTAATCAGCTTGTAATTTTGTGTTGTTTCAGACTTGATACCATCTAGTGGGCAGGTGGTTCGGGACGAGGGCCAAGTGCGTTGCCTCAGAAGCACCAATCTAACAAAGTACGATGAAGAAATGCACGTAGTAAGGATGGAGACTGCCCGGGAGCAGAGAGAGACTGCCCGGGAGCAGAAGGAGACTGCCCGGAAGCAGAGGGAGACTGCCCAGGAGATTGCCCGGGAGCAGATCGAGACTGCCCGGGAGCAGAGGGAGACTGCCCAGCAGATTGCCCGGGAGCAGATCGAGACTGCTCGGGAGCAGTCGAAAGGAGCTCGTCTGCAGAACGAACTTATAGAACTACAAATAAGAAGAGCGAAGGCAGAATTGGAAAAAGAGCTCGCCAATAAATAAATATGAATAAAAAATATATTAATCTCCAATAAATGTTTTATTTATTTTCCATTCTGTTTCAATTTTTTTGATAATGGACATTATTAATACATACATAGGTATATATTTAAGATAAACCCTTGTGCTCTTTCATAATTCAATACACAGCATAATTATAACATATTATAAAAAATATGACTTCACTACTCATTACATTAGATAAGGTGTCCTTTCACAGCATGACATTACACAGCACAATTACTATGCATTAAAAAATATGACTTCATTAGTCATAACATTAGATATGGTGTCCTTTCACAGTTCAATACACAGCACAATTACTATACATTATATATGGTGTCCTTTCACAGTTAATTACACAGCACAATTATTATACATTAGATATGGTGTCCTTTCACAGTTCATTACACGGCACAATTACTGACGTCACTATTCATTACATATATGGTGTCCTTTCACAGTTCATTACACATCACGTAAAATGTCTTTGGATAAATGCATCTCTTATCGTTCTGCCTGAAGCAGACTGCACCACCGAATTGACAGGTATATTTATACCCTCAAACCGCCCAAAATGCTGGTCGTTTGACGATATACATAAATTATGCAAAATGGCACACGCAACGATAATGTTTGTAGTATTACTTAGTTTATTTTCTAATTTCCTCCTCAGACAAGGAAATCTCCTCTTCCATACACCAAATAATCTTTCGACTACATTCCGTGTGGAAATTTGCGCCTTATTATATTTTTCTTGCCCTTCATTTGCAGGATTTAATACTGGTGTGAACATATAATTTGTCTGGCCATATCCGCTGTCCCCGAGAAGAATGCCTGTAATCCTTTTCTCCTCAAACTTTAGGCGGCACGCGCTGTTTTGAAATATCCTGGAATCGTGGGTAGAACCAGGCCACCTGGCAACTATGTCCAAAAATTCCAAACGTGGACCTGACACAGCTTGCACATTCAAGGAGAACCATCCTTTCCTGTTGCGAAAAGATTCCCCTATTGTTCGGCTTGGGCTCTTGATGGCAATGTGTGTACAGTCAATACATCCGACGACTCCTGGAAATTGGGCTCTTGAATAGAAGAGTTTCCGATTTTCAGCGTAGTCCTGGGGCCGTTGAGGAAAATGAATAAATTCAGTTATCCGTTGCGCCAATCTGGAGGAAATCTTTTGCACTACTCTGCTGGAGGTTGGTTGGCTCAGTTTGTGTAGATCTCCCGCAACAATCTGGAATCATATAAAAATATGTAGGTAGTTAATGAACATTGAAAATAATACAAGATGAACACTCCATCTAGATATTTTGTACATCTAAGGGCATCTGGTTAATTTTAGGTTGACATCATGTTTTCATTAAATAATATATGCATTCTTTCATTCTTTGTCGATTTCAAATCAGTACAGACATAATGTAAATAACAAGTTTCAGCATCACAAAATGTAATATTTTCGTTTCACAAAAGTAGAACATAATTTGACAATAGATATCTAGTAAAAAAGACGCATTTACCTGATAATTACCAGTAGCGTAGAATCGCAGCGCGATAGCTACCTGAATAACAGGAGGTATGGGCAAGCCTCTATTATTAACTAAAGCGTAATTCGGAAATAATAGAGGAATTAATATATGCATTACAGTTGTTTTCTCCAACCGATAACGATCCTTAAATTGCCGGTCACTGTAAAACTCCACGGGATTTTCAAAATCGCGTAAATAACGCCGCACGCTGCCCATATTGTCCGTGCCAACGTCGTCACGTGTATTGTATGGATCAACGATGTAATCCAAAAACTCGTTATCCATTTCCATGATCTCCATTTCCATAATCTGCATCTCCATTGTTTTATGTTTTCAACAGCAACAACCGCAACAACTGGGAACAAATCACCGACTTAGCAAGGCAAAGGTACCCTACCCACCAACCTCGAGTTTTGACAGCTAAAAGTCAAAGTAAGCAAGTATGCGCGTGCGCAGTGTCGTAGAGACTTCCATAGTGACGTCTCTGAATACAAAATATTTTGAAATCTTGAGAAAGGTAGCTTCCTTACTAAGTGACGTCACACCGACTTTAGGCGTGTCTCTGAATATAAAACGGTGTTTTTTAAAGGAAAGGAAGGTTTCTTGAACTAAAGGATCGACTCTGAATACGGGTGTCAGTCTACCTGGGCAGAGCCCTAGTGCGGTGGATATAACTCTTTGTTTCCCAAGTATATATCCACTAATTTCTTGGAGAACTTCATCAGACCCCTGCGGCAGTGACCACTATCCAATTATTCTAAATCTGGCTCGAGGGTTAAATACTAACATCTTTATAAGAAAGCCAAAATTTATCACGAAAAAGCCGACTGGTGCCATTTTAGAGAATCTGTACAGGGTCACACCCTTTCCCTGCCTACCCCTTCTTCAGATAACTGCACCTCCTCTTACAAATCTTGGTCTGATTTCATTCCTATATTCAAGCCTATTCCAAAATCATCCCCTGTAGGCACGAAGGCTCACCCCCCCCCCCCTGGTGGGATGAATAATGCCTTCGAGTGCTGAAGGAGAGGAAAGCGGCCAATAAGACATACTGCCAACAGATGACAATGGAGAATTTCTTGATAGCCAAGAATGCCCAAGCTGTTGCTAAACGTACATTCCGTTTAAAAAAAAAACAGCTGGCGTAATTTCTGCACTAATATATCCCTGCTACTCCGGCGGGGGAGGTTTGGTCCATGATTCGCAGGTTTAGGTTGCTAACATACGCTAACATGTGCTAACATATGGGTAAACCGGTATCGAACCTGGTTAAATAATTGGCTAAGCTCAGTAGAAAGGTAAAGCAGATGACTCGTGTACGATCAGGGGTGGGCAGTTCTTTGATCAGCAGCTCGTCCATCGGTCAGGAGGTTGGAAAAGGCCATCACAATAATAACACATAGGTAAAAGGCACAAGGTATATTAATCATCTTCTAAAGAAACACAGGCATAAATTGGATCTCTACTCTCTACACTCTCTGTGACGACCGGATGAAACGAGGATCTTTACAAGAAGTTACAAGAATTGAACACAAGAAAGGGGATAGGTTGAAAGCTTACGATTCGCCTTGAGATGTGGTATGGTACATCATGTTGACCAGGTTTCCCGCGCTCAAAAGCGGCGGTACTGTTGATGTGGTGATATTCACTCGGGATTTTACACGGAAACGGGACTCCATTGAGTTTAGTTCGAGCCGAGATAATAAACATGATTGGCAATTGATAGCGAAATGCATCTAGTTAGGAAACTGGCACGAGATCGCGTCCGTTTCTATTATTACGTAATTCCGCGCGCTCGAACATTGCGAGCGTTTGTGGTTCGCTCTGCGAGAGACACACTGTTGCAATCACCGAGGTCCGCTCTCGACTGGCGGCCGTCCGAGGCAGGCGGAGGTCGGGGACTGCGGAGCTCGGCGGTGGCGAGCAGTGTTGAGCCGAGAACGCTCTGGGTGGTCCGTGCCGATCACGCGGCGGCTAGCTGCGTTTGTCACGTACGCCACGACCTTCTGGCATGGAATAGGGTGACCAGGTCCCATTTAATCTAGGGCAACCATTCTTTTAATTTATAGGGAGACTGTATTACGTAACACATTCCCCCTCCGCCAGTAAAAGGCGACGTGGTAATGAAGCTTTAGGCGCTAAAAATCCTCTTCACCTTGTCGTGAGGGAAGTAGAGAGAGAAGAAAAACAGTGTTGATTTACAAAAAAACAAAGAAAAAATACATGGTTATGCAATGGTGAAAAGACAACATACAAGGTTATGCAGTGATGAAAAGAACAAACATACAAGGTTATGCAATGATGACAAGAACAACATACAAGGTTATGCAGTGATGAAAAGAACAAACATACAAGTTTATGCAGTGATGACAAGAACAACATACAAGGTTATGCAATGATGACAAGAACAACATACAAGGTTATGCCATGATGAAAAGACAACAAACAAGGTTATGCAGTGATGAAAAGAACAAAAAAAAGGGACTCTAAAATTTCATTGGTCTGTAAGCTAAGTTTGAAGAGCGTAGTGTTTTCGTAGAGTACCAAGTAGACGTAATTTCACTGAAGTTATAAAGTTACATTTTCACTGTAACTTGACCCATTTGAGATTGCACTCAAGTATCACTAGGGCCATAGAAATTGAACTGTGCTTCTTGGTTGTGGTTGAGAGATGGTGATGCGGAGGGCCAGAAGTATCCGGGTTTTTTGTTGTTGTACCAGCGTGAATTCCATTATGCTGATGTGGTGGAGCAGTGGTTGTCAAGGTGAAATGAAGTTGGTATTAACATGGAGTAATACCAATAAGTTGATTGATGGTTGATGCGTGTAATGGCTATTATGTTGAGTTTGCGCATCGGCAAGTGGTTGGTTTGTACAAATGGCAAGTGGTTGATTTGTACGACTGCCAGTAGTTGATTTGCACAAACGGCAAGTGGTTGATTGCACAACGGCAAGTGGTTGATTTGCACAACGGCAAGTGGTTGATTTGCACAACGGCAAGTGGTTGATTTGCACAAACGGCAAGTGGTTGATTTGCACAACGGCAAGTGGTTGATTTGCACAAACGGCAAGTGGTTGATTTGCACAAACGGCAAGTGGTTGATTGCACAACGGCAAGTGGTTGGTTGCAGGAACATAATTAATCTTGAACTGGCATGTTCTGAGGTTGGTTCTTTTGAATGTGGTTTGAATGATGAGACAACTTGATTTGCAACTGCACGCACGACTCACACCTAATTTGGGTGCGGTCGGGTGTTTTTGGTACGCAGAGATTGGAGAGATGTGAGTGATGGAAGTGAAGGTGGCGAAGAAGAGAATCTCAGCTTGCAGGTGATGAGAAGGGCTGCTGGTCTTCTTTTTAATCCAGGGACAGGTTATTATTAGAGCCAAAATTCTTGAAGTTTACCTGCCTAGTAGACCAATGATGCAAAACGTTTGGAGAGAAATAAATTGTGTTCAAGAGAAAAGACAAAAAGACAAAAAAAACGTCGTTGGTTAGAGAGGAGTGAGAGAGAGAGGCGGCTGAATTATAAAGATAAGACTTCCGATTCTATAGTTTGGAAACCCTCCCAAACTGTAGTTCTTACATTTGAAGGCCAATCTCTTCCCTCTCATGTATACCTTTTACACAACTCTCTCCCAGTGGAAATTTATTCATACCCGACAATTTAGTGCTATAACTGTTGTCGGTTCGGCCATTCCAAGCAATCATGTCGTTCTTCTCCTCGCTGCTTTAAATGTGCAGAAAGTCATTTAGCAGAACAATGCCCCTTCCCTTCCAATCCCCCTACCTGCATCAACTGCTTAGGCTCTCACACAGCCATAAATCCATCCTGCCCCGAACTTTCACGCCAAAAAAACATTAAAAGTTATATGGCTTCCAATAGCGTATCGTACTTCCACGCTTCTAAAATAATAGCTCCCTCTAAAAAATCTTTTGCTGAAGTCGCCTCTCAACCCCAGTTATCTCAAAACATTATTCCTCCAAACTCGTCATACAGGAAGACTGTAATGACAAAATCTGCTTCTCGTCCTCTTAAATCCCCCGGATATGATCATCTTGGCCATAACTCCCAGCTCTTGTTCCCAAATGGTAACATCAGCTCCCCATTTCACCGTCTTTCCTAACAGCAATACTTTGAACTGCAATTCCTTTATCCCTGATTCAAATGGCAATTCTTTAAACAACATAATTTCTTATGACAATTCTAATATTATTCAAACTCTCATCATGTTACTTATCTCTATAATTAATAACAATAATTCCCTACCGTCCAACGCTGCCTCTTTACCCTCCTCCTTAAATTCTCTTGTTTCCAATGGCTGCCCTGACAGCAGGGATTCTTCAGTGGAATAGTAGAAGCGCCTTCTCCAATAAGGCTGACCTCATCCGCCTTCTACAATTACACACAATTTCTATTGCTGCCATCTCTGAGACTTGGTTTAAACCGTCTCAGCTCTTCAAGGTGAGTGCCTACCAATGTCTGCGGGACGATCGCATTGATGGGAAGGGTGGTGCAGCCCTTCTAATCAAAAACTCCCTGTCCTTCACACCTATTTCCATTAAACCCCCAGATTCATCCTTCCAATTAGTGGCAGCTACTGTCTCTAATATTACATTTGTATCCCTCTACATTCCCCCTTCTACCCCATTTGACATTTCATTATGGATCCACATGTTTAGAAAAATATCTTCTCCACTGGTCACTCCCCTCTCTGGGGTTCTTCATCAAAGGATCCCTCAGGAATCAAAATAATTGACCTTATGGACTCCTTGAACATCTGCCTTCTAAATGACAGATCCCCAACAAGGTTAAGTCTACCTGGGCAGAGCCCTAGTGCGGTGGATATAACTCTTTGTTTCCCAAGTATATATCCACTAATTTCTTGGAGAACTTCATCAGACCCCTGCGGCAGTGACCACTATCCAATTATTCTAAATCTGGCTCGAGGGTTAAATACTAACATCTTTATAAGAAAGCCAAAATTTATCACGAAAAAGCCGACTGGTGCCATTTTAGAGAATCTGTACAGGGTCACACCCTTTCCCTGCCTACCCCTTCTTCAGATAACTGCACCTCCTCTTACAAATCTTGGTCTGATTTCATTCCTATATTCAAGCCTATTCCAAAATCATCCCCTGTAGGCACGAAGGCTCACCCCCCCCCCCCTGGTGGGATGAATAATGCCTTCGAGTGCTGAAGGAGAGGAAAGCGGCCAATAAGACATACTGCCAACAGATGACAATGGAGAATTTCTTGATAGCCAAGAATGCCCAAGCTGTTGCTAAACGTACATTCCGTTTAAAAAAAAAACAGCTGGCGTAATTTCTGCACTAATATATCCCTGCTACTCCGGCGGGGGAGGTTTGGTCCATGATTCGCAGGTTTAGGTTGCTAACATACGCTAACATGTGCTAACATATGGGTAAACCGGTATCGAACCTGGTTAAATAATTGGCTAAGCTCAGTAGAAAGGTAAAGCAGATGACTCGTGTACGATCAGGGGTGGGCAGTTCTTTGATCAGCAGCTCGTCCATCGGTCAGGAGGTTGGAAAAGGCCATCACAATAATAACACATAGGTAAAAGGCACAAGGTATATTAATCATCTTCTAAAGAAACACAGGCATAAATTGGATCTCTACTCTCTACACTCTCTGTGACGACCGGATGAAACGAGGATCTTTACAAGAAGTTACAAGAATTGAACACAAGAAAGGGGATAGGTTGAAAGCTTACGATTCGCCTTGAGATGTGGTATGGTACATCATGTTGACCAGGTTTCCCGCGCTCAAAAGCGGCGGTACTGTTGATGTGGTGATATTCACTCGGGATTTTACACGGAAACGGGACTCCATTGAGTTTAGTTCGAGCCGAGATAATAAACATGATTGGCAATTGATAGCGAAATGCATCTAGTTAGGAAACTGGCACGAGATCGCGTCCGTTTCTATTATTACGTAATTCCGCGCGCTCGAACATTGCGAGCGTTTGTGGTTCGCTCTGCGAGAGACACACTGTTGCAATCACCGAGGTCCGCTCTCGACTGGCGGCCGTCCGAGGCAAGCGGAGGTCGGGGACTGCGGAGCTCGGCGGTGGCGAGCAGTGTTGAGCCGAGAACGCTCTGGGTGGTCCGTGCCGATCACGAGGCGGCTAGCTGCGTTTGTCACGTACGCCACGACCTTCTGGCATGGAATAGGGTGACCAGGTCCCATTTAATCTAGGGCAACCATTCTTTTAATTTATAGGGAGACTGTATTACGTAACAAGGTGTTCCTTTTCCCTGCCGAAGTCATCTCACAATTCTGGTATTTGGATTTCTGACTTTCTTAACAAAATTGCTCCCCCTTATGTACCTAATCTTGACGAAGTGCCTGTTTTATCTTACTCCCCAAATTCTTCTTCTTGGTTAGATGCTCCATTTTCCATAGATGAGTTAAAAAGAGCCACGGAAGACCTAAAAGACTCAGCTCTGGGCAGTGACGAAATCTTGAACATATTCATCCGCCACACTGATGACGATTCCCTTTCCTACTTTCTCTCTCTCATCAATATCTTCCTGGACTCTGGTATTATTCCCCTGGACTGGAAAATTCAAAAAATCATTCTCCCATTTGCAAAAGTACCAAAGATCCAAGTCTAGGCTCAAGTTACAGACCGATTGCTCTCTCTTCAACACTTTGCAAAGTAGCTGAAAGAATGATTAAGAATAGATTAGACTGGTTTGTAGAGAAAAATTATATTTTTCCCCCTTCCCAGTTTGGATTTAGAAAGGGTAAAAGTACCCTTGACAACCTTTCCTCTCTTGTTACTGATGTCAAATTAGCGTTATCTAAAAAGGAACATTGTGTTGCAGTATTTTTAGATATCTGTGGAGCATACGACAATGTAAATATACCCATTCTTAAAGAAAAGTTACTGGCGATTGGTATTCCTCCTAAATTAGTTCAATTCATTATCAATTTGCTCTCAGAGAGAACTCTTTTTGTAGATGGATCCGAATCCTCTCCCCACATAAGACAAATATTCAAAGGACTCCCGCATCTCCCGGGTCTGTCTTAAGCCCGATACTGTATAATATTTACACATACGATCTGGAAAAATCTATTAATTTCATGTGCAACGTACTCCAATATGCTGACGACTTAAGGTTTTACAAAATGTCCGCCAATCTTTTCATCGCAGCATCAGCAATTAACAACGCTCTTAGAAAACTCTTGGCGTGGTTAAATAGTAATGGTCTTGAACTTTCCCCTGCCAAAAGCAAAGTTGTCATCTTCACTCGACGATGAAAGCTTCCGGATATTGAGATTTGGCGATGAAGTCATCCCTATCTTTATGGAAGTTAATTTCCTCGGAATGTTTTTGGACTCCAAACTTACTTGGAACTCTCATATAAATCACGTTTTTATAAAATGTGAAAGCAACATCAATCCCCTTAGATTTCTAGCCGGAGTGTGGTGGGGATCCCACCCAGCTTAATAATAATAATAATACCTGGATGACTTTTATAGCGCCGTTTTTGTGCAAAAACACCTCAAGGGCGCTGTACAAACTTATAATACATTTCTACAGTGTTATTACTTAACTATTTATGGAGAAAATATACAGTACAATACTTACCTGGTAGGTCACTTGAGATTAACACTTAATTAACATTATCTAATTGTTTATTGGCGAAATTTAGATACAGGGTTTAGGACTTAATTGAAAAATTGAATCTTTAAAACTTCTATACAATGCCCTCATCCGAAGCCATCTCGATTACGGATCTTGTCTGTTTGATCCAATGTCCACTTCAAATTCTCATAAATTAGATAAAATCCATTCAAAATCTCTTCGCCTTGTCTTAGGAGCCATGAAATCTTCTCCAATCAACGCAATGCAAGTGGAATGTTGTGAACCTCCCTTACATATAAGAAGGCGATGCCTAGCAGAAAAATATGTTCAATAACATCCCATC
The DNA here is from genome assembly GCA_026573805.1 of Hesperophylax magnus. Lineage (NCBI taxonomy): Eukaryota > Metazoa > Arthropoda > Insecta > Trichoptera > Limnephilidae > Hesperophylax > Hesperophylax magnus. The sequence continues at coordinate 14,395,408 of JAIUSX010000121.1, forward strand.
CCTTGATTCCTATACTTCAATCCTTAAAGTATGAGGTTAATTCAAATCACTTTTGGAAAAATCATTCCCCTCCCCTTTTTATGATTGCTACAACTCTTTCCTGGATTTATCTTCAAACACCTATCTCAATGAATCTCTTCCCTTATACTCATGCCCCTATGAAAGCCTTACTTTCTATCCGAAGGTCCATCAATTTATAAGAATAAGTTAAAAAAAAACATTAAAAACTCAACTCAATGAAATAATGCAGAATTTAACAAAATTATTGAAAACAACTGGCCAAATTTCATAAAAATTCTCACAGATGGTTCCAAACTCAGTCATGACTCCCATTGCGGGGCCAGTGTCTATGTTCCTCACAGAAAATTGTGTTTCGCACACAAACTTCCCAAAGAATGCTCCATTTTCTCTGCTGAGTGCATAGCTATCATAGAAGCTCTTCAACTCGTCAAATCATTAAATATAAAAAATGCACTCATCCTTTCAGACTCGCTTAGCTCACTACAAAAAATAAGCGCATCCCCACTCAATTCCAGTAGCGACTCTCTAATCTGCTCGATCAGGGACCTACTGCATTCCATGTCACTGGTTCATGCATCAGTGGTCCTAGCCTGGATACCGGGACACCTAGGTATTACTGGAAATGACATGGCAGATTATATTGCTAAGGAAGCCACTGCCCATGGTCCGTTAAGTGATATCCCTATTCCGGTTCGAGACCATTTCCCTATTCTAAAAACTAAGTACCAACTCCAATGGTCTTCTGAATGGAAAAAACCTCTCTGATAAAAGGTCACCAGTACTCATTAATTCAACCTTCTATTCCTGTTAAGCCCTGGTTTCACAAATACTCTACCATGCCAAAAAATATATATTTATTTTATAACCCGAATGCGGCTGGGTCACACTACTTGTTGTCTTAGGACGGGTTGTTTCGGAGAACTTGAACAATTCTTCAAAGTTAATTTTCAAGTTCTGTGAAAGATATTTTTAAGTTCTGTTTTTATTTCAGTTCTGTCAAGCAACTAGCCTATAGTGATTAATAACAGAATTTGAATAGGACTTTCACAGAACCCGTAAATGAACGTTGAAATTTGATGAATTGTTCAAATTCTCCGAAACAACCCGTCCTTAGTCATCTTGCCAGGTTCCACATAGTCAGTTCGCGTTACTGTGATTGTGGGTCAGAGGATACTCTGGATCATAATTTTTTTGAGTGTCCTATCAATGACCAATTTCTAAACTTCATGCATGAATTGGTAAAACTTGATATTAAATTGCCTACCAGTATACCCTGCCTTCTTAGTCTAAACACTCCTGAAATTTACCATTTGTTGGCAAAATTTATTTATAAAAATGGCCTTAATATCTGACCATAATAATAAATATAAACCAAATTTCTTTCACTTTCATTTGTTCAGGTTCCCATTTTCATCTTTATTTTCATCTATTTTCACTAATCCCAACTCTGTATATTTTGACTGAGTTAAAACACTATTCTTTATGCATTTGTATATTTTTCTTGATTCTTTTATTGTATTTGTTTATATTTATTTCTTAGTACTGTTTTTAAAAACATAATGCTTCTAATTTTGGAAAAATCTGTTCTCTTAAATAACAAAAAATGCCCACTACTATTGTGCACAGGTTCCTATTTTTATAATTTTGTAATTACCTATGATTACCAGCTCTGTATTGTTTTTGTTTTGTTATGTTATACTTATGTTATGCTTATGTTATACTTATGTTATGTCTATGTTATGTTTATGGTAGGTTTATGTTTTTGATATGTTATGTGTATGTTATGTTATGATATGTTTATGTTATGTTCATGGTATGTTTGTGTTATTTTTATCATTATGTTTTATAATCACATTTGTTTACTCTCATATGCTGTGTTTGTTTACAAGATTGCCAATTTCATAGTTCTGTTTGAAAAAACGCCACTAATTTTAGAAAAATCTTTGGTTAAATAACGAAAAGCGCCTACTTATATTGTACACAGGTTCCTATTTTTATAATTTTGTGATAACCTACTGTCACCAGCTCTGTACCGTTTATGTTAAGTATGTTATGTTATGTTTGGTTTATATATGTTATGGTTGTGCGGAAATCTTTCGTTCACAATTGTGCGGGGGGTTGCGGTGCGGTGCGGATGCGATATAGACTAAGCCAAACAAACGAATTGAATTGCCTTAGTGTTTGCAAGAGGAAATGATTGGGAAAGGCCAAAAACTTACCCTGGTCTCGTCCTCCATTATAACGGGATTACAAGGTGAAGGGCATGAGTGCCTACGGAATGGATGTTGTACGGGACGGCACTGTAGTCGCCGGCCGCACAGACGATATAGCGGGAGTGGCCGGCTGGCCGCTTCGACGCCTTGGAAGGATATTGGGAAAAAATGGGGAAAAATGTGGGGAAAAATGTGGGAAAAAATATGGGGAAAAATATGGGGAAAAAAATGTGGGGAAAAATATGGGGAAAAATATGGGGAAAAATATGGGTAAAAAATATGGGGAAAAATATGGGGAAAAATTGTGGGGAAAAATATGGGGAAAAAATATAAGGCAGGGGGAGGAAGGTAGGGGGAAACCTGCGCCCTGACAAGGGACGCTTCGACTATTGTGAAAGTTTCTTCTTGATGAGCGCCAGGGAGCCGGGAGAAAGAAGAAGGCCAAGTTGCAGTGAAGGTCCAGGGCAGAAGAGGCTTGAAGAAGGCAGTCAAGGGCAGTCCAGGAGAGATGTTGATGAAGCGAAGGGTGCTGGCTCTCTGCCGAATTGCACAAGTTTTTCGCCTTTTAAAGGACCAACGGGCCCTGCGCTCCCTTTGTTAGCGAGAAATTCCGAGAATTATTTTTGGGTTCCCGGAATTTTCACAGGGCAGGGCGCCGTTGTTGCGCAACTCGGACTGGAGATGATTTTGACTAGGTCCCTGACTGTTTCTTCAATCCACTTTGCCCGGGTCATTTTTATTCAAATATATTTTGTGAGTTTGCACATATTACAGAGTTAAAAGGCAGCTTTGCACAATATTTAATTTGTGCAAATTTACATATTAAAGAGAGAAAACATATATTTAAAAGGGAAGATTTGCACAATATTCAATTTTGTGCAAACGGCAGGTTTTGTAAAGGAAACCGCGTCTGCACAATTTCAAATTTCATGCAAATCTTCCATGTTTTGTACAGATGATAGGTATTTAATTTATAAGACGGTGTCGGGGGGTCAAGCCTTTGTTTTTTGTCTATAATGATGACTGCTTGACCCCGTGGTTTTATTTATTAATCAACAAGAGTTACAGTTTAATCAGCAGGAGTTACAGTTTATAGAGAGAATTTGTTGCATAAATTCGAATATGCGCAGAGGTGGGTTTGTAAAGGAACTGCCTCTGCGTAAATTCAGATTTATGCAAATTAATTTTAGGTCGGTGGAGGTACGTCCGGTACAGATGTAACAACAGTGTATTAAATAAAAGATAAGGGAAATGAATTCCATGACACAACATTTATTTCTACAACACTTCATTAACCTTTAAATAACATGAGAACTCTTTATTTAGTGACATTAATCTCAGGCGTGTGCTACAACCGAAGGTTGAGAGCAACGATTGCTAATTTAAATATTGCATTGAAAGCGACAAATGGGTGGCATTTATAATAAACTAACCTGATGAATGTGATAACGGGCGCCAAGCGATGCGGTTATGCATAGCTGTTATTTAAATGAAGAGACAAGGATGACCAAAGGTAAAACCACAAAACGGTGTCGTCATCCTTGTTCGTAATCGTGTTGGCTCATAGAGTGGTTCTTGTCTTCCCCGTGTTCACGACGTCCCGGAACCGCGGCCAGATAAATACTAAATTGTCGAGGTGCGCGTCTAGATCGCGAGCCCCGTTCCTCGTTGTCCAGAGTTGCCAGAGTTGCCATAGTTGCGGAGTTGTAAATCAGAGATGGGCACTGAATAATGTTAAGGCTCTGTAGTGGGCAGGAAATGGCTGCTACACCATAAGCCGCTGGTTCTGTTCTCTTATCTGCTTGCATACAATTAACATTAACACTTAACACAAAACAAAACAAGACAGTGACATTCACTGCTGCGGGTAAAAACGTTTCACTGGACGATGTGCTCCAAAATAATCACAGCCGAGTTCAACATATGCGGGTTTCAAGATGACACGAAATGTTCGCGGGTAAGATGCAACGATAACACTGATAACAATAATCCTTGTCTTTGGCCCGGATCACGGAAAGGGGACAAGGGGCAAAGGGGGGTGAAGGGTACACATTTAAGGCTATTCAATTTTAAAACCTAACGCGCAACTATCCCCCCCGCCTTGAAAGGGTGCGAAATCACCCCTTTTAAAACCGCATTGTCATGGCATTTATCATATAAACAAATTAACATAACCTACAGTTATCCTAAATTTCCTAAACTACATTGACTAAACCTAATGCTACTAAACTACTATTATTGAGTTGGCAAAGGGTATAGCCGTATTACTGGGCGAATATAAGATCCCAGCACTGTTCTGACACGAGCAACACGAATTACTCCATCTTTTGCGGGGAAAACTTCATCAATTACAGCTAACGGCCAATGTAATGGTGGGGCGTTTTCAGTTCCCACTATTACTACTAAGCCAACCTTTACTGGATTAGTAGGAGTATTCCATTTTGGACGTACTTGCAAAGTATGCAAGTAATCTAATCTCCATCGCTTCCAGAATGATTGAATTAATTTATCGAGTAAATCATGACGCGATAGAAGGTTCAAATTATCCTTCTCGATTTCCATGGCGGGCAGGTGTTTTAAGGGAGTTGTCGTCAAGAAGTGAGCTGGCGTTAACGCAAGGGGCTCGGAGGGGTCTGAAGAGAGCGTTCTACACAATGGCCTCGTATTCAGAATGGTTTCTACTTGTGCAAGTACTGTAGTTGCCTCTTCAAACGATAGAATCTGATCTCCTATTACCCGGAAAAGATGAGTCTTCATACTTTTAATATTGGATTCCCAATTTCCTCCAAAGTGGGGTGCTATTGGCGCATTCAAATGCCAGCTTATTCTATTATTGGCCAAAATACTTGCGAATTCTTCACCAAAATGTGAAGATGACGAAAATGCGTGCAATTCATTCAATTTTCTCTTGGCTCCTACAAAGTTAGTTCCGTTGTCTGAGTATAAATTTGACACAGGACCACGTCTAGAAAGAAATCGTTTGAATGCGTTCAGAAAACATTCGGTGCTCAAACTTGACGCCAATTCAAGGTGTATAGCTCTTGTTGTCAAACACACAAATAAGCAAATATACGCCTTTTGAGAACGAATTCCACGTCCACGTGATACGGTTACCCTTAAAGGCCCGGCAAAGTCTATACCCACATGCGTAAATGGTTTTATAGACTGAATGACACGACAATCTCTATGATCCGCCATTAAAGGTGCAATTATTTTAGGGCGTAGCCGAAAACACGAATTGCATTTATGTATTCGATTTCGAATTAAACTACGGGCTGACAGTATCCAATATTTTTGCCTCAAAATAGACATTAATAATGCGGGACCCGAGTGACAATGAATTTTATGATAATGATCAACCAACAAATTTAAAACGTGATCCTTTCGCGGGAGAACTATGGGGTGCTTTTGATCATAATTTAAAGCCGAATTAACTAAACGACCTCCCAACCTTATGATTCCGTCATTCAAGAACGGTCTCAAACGTTGAAATACGGGTTTACACGTTTTTCCTTGTTGTAGATTTATCAATTCCCCGGGAAAGTACGCTCGTTGTATTTCGCGCAATATTTTAAGCTCAACGAACTCTAAATCTGACCCACTTATATATTTTCGATATGGCAACACCTTAAGAAAACGAAATACGTAAACCAAACATCGTAATAATTTATTCCACGAGGAAAAGCGCTTTGACAGGGTTAGAATATCATATTCTTCTAAACCAGAAGTCATTACTAACGAAATAGACTTCTGTTTGGGTGGTTCTATCACCATCGTAACATCAAATGTGGTAATGGGCCACCGATCAGGCCTAAATTTCATCCACGGTGGGCCATGAAACCATAGCGGGTGATCTAAAATTTGATTGGGGGTAAGCCCTCGTGACAGACAATCAGCGGGATTATCTGTGCCTGCGATATGATTAAAACAGGTAGCCGATAATTCAGATTGAATTTTAGCAACTCTATTAGCCACGAATGTCCCCCAACGGTGCGGAGAAGACTGAATCCAACTAAGTGCTACAGTGGAATCAGTAAATGCGTATATATTTTCAATTTTCAAGCGTTTTTCTAAGGTTTCTACTACGTTATGCATTAATTTTGCAAGTATTAATGCAGCGCAAAGCTCTAATCGTACGAGAGAAACAATTTTCACAGGAGAAACCTTTGATTTTGCACAAGCAACATGTACTGAAATTGCTTCATGATTTTGGACATGGAAATACACTATACCTCCATATGCCTTTTCGCTGGCATCTGCGAAACCAACAATGGTTACGATGCTACTGGACGTGATGCCAGTATGGCGCGGAATTTGTATTCTATTTAGTGAGGAAAGTTCCTCACAGAATTGCGTCCATATCCTTACAATATCGTCGGGAGGCTCATCATCCCAATCGCATTTGTGTAGCCACAATTGTTTAATTAAAAGCTTGGCATATAAAACGACAGGCGCGATGAAGCCCATAATATCCCATATTTTTGCGACACAAGACAATATATTTCGTTTTGTACAACCTGTTTTAGGTGTAGAAGTGACGAACGAGAATAAATCGGAATTTGGTGACCAGTATAGGCCCAATATTTTATGCATGCTTACTTCATCAAATTCCTTTATCGCTGATAAGCGATGCGAATCTGGAATAGATTCCAGAACATCTTGCGAATTGCTGGTCCACTTGACAAGGTCGAATTGGCCAGTCTTCAATAATGCGATTAACTGAGAGGACGTTTCCTTTGCACCCTCTTCAGTTTCCATACTATATACAAAATCATCCATATAATTCTTCAATAATTTTCTTAGCCTCAGGAAAAGCTTCTCCTTCATCGGAGGCCAATTGCCTGATAGTGCGCAAAGCTTGAAATGGGCTGGATGTAAGACCAAAACAAACGCGGTTAAACTCATAAGTTTTAATATCTTCGCTGGGCGAGAAGCGATACAAGATTCGTTGATATCTTCGATCACTATCTTTCACTCCTATACACAAAAACATTTTGCGTATATCAGCTGAAAGAGCTATTGGGAATACACGAAAATTCATAATTATATTAAATAAATTTCCCTGTAAATTTTCCCCACTATATAAAATATTATTCAATGACACGGAAGTGCTTGTTTTTGCGCTAGCGTCCAGGACTATTCTCAAACTGGTCGTGATTTTATCCTCTCGTACAACTCCATGGTGCGGAATTATGTATGAAGGCAGCTCATTTCCTTCATTTGAAGTGCTGAGAGTCAAATAATCCTTCTCTAAATATTCATTGATAATATTATTATAAGCTTCTCTTAATTTTGGAGAGGCTTCCAATTTACGTTCAAGGCATAAAAAACGTTTCTTTGCCATTGCAAATGAATCCCCAAGGGTTGAAACATCCCCTTTAAATGGCAAAGTTACTATATATCTTCCATTTTCAGGATCTCTTGTGGTTGTTCTTTGATATATTTCCTCACATTCACGAACTTCAGGACTTTTAATAGACGGTACGTTTACCTCTTCTAATTCCCAAAATCTTTTGAGACAAATATCATCTGGTTCTTCTAGCATGGCACGACAAGATACGCTAACATTATCCTCAACCCGAGTTGGTGCTGATCCCAAAATAACGTATCCTAGAACTGTTTCTAAAGCATGCAGATTATGCCTCTGAAAAGGGTCTTGAACCCTTTTGACAACAGGAGATGCGGGAAGAGCTGGGCTCCTAGCAACATATCAATTTCTCCTGGTTCTCCATATGACTCATCCGCCAACGGTAAGTCATTCAAATATGACAATGAAGGTACATCAACTTTGGCGGTAGGTAAGCGCTCTGTAACTTTATTCACAATCAATGAAGTAATGTTATAATTTATTGCTCGATTGAAACGAGAGTAAATTTCGGTCTGTATAGAGCCTGTAATGGGCTTAGACGATCCTCCAATACCCTTAACGGTGGAACAAGACGGGCGTTGATATTCGAAAAATCCTAATTTTCTACAACAATCCCGAGTAATAAAATTGCTCTGAGATGCGCTGTCCAATAAACACCTAACGAGATGTTCATTTCCCTGTGCGTCTATTATTCCCACTCGTGCGGTAGCCTGCAATACAGTACAATGAGTCTTTAGATTATGAGATCGAACAGTTGAAAAAGTACACAAAGCTACATCAGAATCGGAGCAGCCCGGTTTTGGATCATTCAATTGATCAGCTTTCTGGTTTTCAAATCTTTGGGCATTTTGAGTGTCTGACTGCCCCTTGTGTGATGCACCCTGTTCTTCAAAATGTAACATTGTATGATGAAACTTGTCATTACACTTATGACAATTTTGATTTGAATTGCAAGCCCTAGCCTTATGTCTATCACTAAGGCATCTAAAACAAAATCCCTTGCTTTTGATAAAATTGAACCGTTCCCTCACATTCAATTTTTTAAATTCTGAACATTTAAACAAATTTCCGTGCGATTGATTTTTGCAAAGTAAACATTTAATAGGCTGACGATTTTCATCACTACCAGTGCTCATATAGGCTTGCGTCGATCTTTGTGACCGTTTTGACGTTTCACCTTTATTTTCCATCGATTTCCTTGAAGAACCGGTTCTTTGCAAGATCTTAACTTGTTCCCGCACAAATTTCACCAAGTCTTCAAACGAGGGAAATTCATTTTCCCGATTGTATGTTTCGAATCCTTTCACCGAGTCCATATCAAGTTTTTTCAATGCAATGTGTAAGAAAATAAAGTCACACAAATTATTTAAATTTACATTTTTAACGGCTGCCACAGCCGACGCAAAATGATCAATGAAGGATTCCAGATTATTGATATTGGCAACAGCAAAGGATTTAAAATCCAAAATTTGATCGATGTATGCAGAAGATATTACTCTTTTGTCGTTATATTTATCGATCAACGAGTTAAAAATAATTTCGTAATTTTCCGGCGATAAAATGATCCCGGCGAACGTTGATTTAACACGGTTACTGATTTTTCCCAATAAATAATATAACTTTTCTGAATTAGAAAGTGTATCATTATTGTGTACGGTGTTAATAAAACTTGAATAAAATATGGGCCAATTTTTTATTTCCCCATCGAAATACGCTAATTCAATCGGTGGGAGTTTAACACTACATTTTTTCGATTCTGTAACCACCCGTGAAGTGTTTTCCCGATTTAATGATATTTTTCTTTTGATATGTCCGTACATATCGTCGAACTTGAACCATCTTTCAAAATCAGGTTCAAAGTTTGAATCGATTTCCAAATTTAACATATTTATTTGTTGAGATATGTCCTCATACTTACTTCTAGTCAAGTCTAGAGTTTCAACTAACGAAAGAAACTCCTCTAGAATACTCAAGTCGGAAATTTTATTTGATAGTTCAAATAACTTAGTAAGACGTGCATCTAACGCATCTCTCTGAGCCGTCAGTAATTTCAACTTTTTTTCTTTAGTAGCCATTATGTATTTAGCAATAAATAATTAACCCAAATAATTAATTATAATTTAAATAACGCTATAATTTAATTAACGCTAGCGTAATTGATCAAAGTAAACAATTCTTCTGATATGTGTTTCCAAATTAAACTCAATAACAACTGAATTATTATTCTGTTTACTATCTATTATTAGCGGTCGTTAATACATACCTACGTACTTAACGCTAGCGAAGTATGTACTCGTATTATTAGAATTCAGTATTGAATACAAGTACCTACATACGATTCCTTGCGTTAAACCAGGTACCTACATACACGATTAAATTATTGTCAACCTATAATTTGCAACGAGGAATGAAATGTAATTCGTTTTTAATATTAGCTATTTGACGGACTAAATTTTAACCCATTTATAATGCAAATGCCATGATTTTGGTAGAAATAATGATTATAGATTGCAATTGCGAACGAAAGTAATACAATATAATTCGGTTCGAAATTGGACCAATTTGATGGTTGTGCGGAAATCTTTCGTACGCAATTGTGCGGGGGGTTGCGGTGCGGTGCGGATGCGATATAGACTAAGCCAAACAAACGAATTGAATTGCCTTAGTGTTTGCAAGAGGAAATGATTGGGAAAGGCCAAAAACTTACCCTGGTCTCGTCCTCCATAAGCCGCTGGTTCTGTTCTCTTATCTGCTTGCATACAATTAACATTAACACTTAACACAAAACAAAACAAGACAGTGACATTCACTGCTGCGGGTAAAAACGTTTCACTGGACGATGTGCTCCAAAATAATCACAGCCGAGTTCAACATATGCGGGTTTCAAGATGACACGAAATGTTCGCGGGTAAGATGCAACGATAACACTGATAACAATAATCCTTGTCTTTGGCCCGAATCACGGAAAGGGGACAAGGGGCAAAGGGGGGTGAAGGGTACACATTTAAGGCTATTCAATTTTAAAACCTAACGCGCAACTATGTTACGTTATGTTAATTGTAAATGGCCAAGATCACCCCTAATGGGTGAAAACCAAAATAAAGAATTAAAAAACAAAAAAAGATTGATAACTTCGGCATTTAGTAGGGAGAAATTTTGTTCACCGATGACGTCATTACAAGAATTGAGTCATAAGCAAACCACTCAGCAAAGTAGAGGAGACAATACAAAAAAAGCGCGGCCATAGACAATATGATATTCCCTAGGTGGGCACCTAGGGAAGATCATATTGTGCTATTCATCAGCCTAAAATATTATTTTAAAAATAAATGTTAGAAATGTTAACAGATTCTCTCAGGACGACAATGCTCCAACTCACAAAGTGCGGTCCTGCGAAAATGAGCTGTAAGGTATCTTTCCTTACGGAACTTTTTCTCAGGACGGCGCTTTGTAAGTTGAAAATCTGTCGTCCCGAGGCCGTCGTAAAAATAGCTCAAAATTACTTTAAATTTAAATTCCTTTACTTTAAAAGGAAACACATTTTCAAACAATGATTGTGCTTTTCTACGACAGCATGGAATGTTAACATTTCTCTGTTTATCAGAAAAATTAAAAACTTTGTTACATGTTGTGAAGTATTTTTTTTATTTTATTTCATTAAGATAACAGAAACAGAAACAAATAAATTTATAAGCACAAAACACATTTTAAATGTTTACGAAGTCTGCGACTGAAGCTTTTTCTGGTTTAGGCTGGCCGCATACACACGTTTTTCGTATTCGATTTCCGAATTCGTTTTCCGTATTCGGAATTCCGTGAGACTAGCGCAAAACGTTCGTTTTTCTTCATTCGGAATGTATAAACGTCAGTACCAGTGTTGCCAACAAGGGCGATATATCGCCATTTAGGCTACTCAGAGCGAGAATCGGCGCCGAAAAATCTAAAAGGCGACTGGTCGCCAATTAAGCTACTTCAAAAACATCAATTTTAAACATGTCCCGAAATTCTCTAGCCACCCTCCCCATGAATTTGTTTTATTTTCTGGGGACAAATATTTTTTTGAAATTCTCTAGCCACCCCCCCCCCCCCACGAAATTTTTATTTTCACGTAAAAACATCAATTTTAAACATGTCCCACCTAACAGCAAATTCGGCTACTTTACGCTACCTTATGTATGAGAAACGGCGATATTAGGTCAAGATCCGTTGGCAACACTGAATTACGAACGGAAATTTCCGTACGTTTGCGTCGGCACAAACAAACTGTATGCAATAGCTGCGTTCCACATGACGTCATTAGGTTTTTTCCATTCGGTTTCTCCGAACGCGCCGGCTCGCATTCGGAACGTGCGTAAGGAATTTGTTCCGTTCGGAAATAAAACGAACGTGTGCGGCAGTTAATGTATTTTCTACTGATTCCGTGCATTCGGATGTCCGAATACGGAAAACGAATTCGGAAATCGAATACGAAAAACGTATGTATGCGGCCAGCCTTAATGTGTACAAAAAACTATAAATATTCTCACGCAGGGGAGTATCGTGTTTCCGTGTAGCGACTGAATTACTGCCGCTGGGTCCTACAGGAACAGGAACACTGATGTCTGAAAACAAAATGATCTTAGTGGCCAAAGAAAAGGAAGAAAATATCTGTATATTGGATAACAAGTAACACAGAACAGATGTTTACCTTTGTAATCTTCCATGATCTTTTTAGCAGAAGGAACCACACCGCTGGTACCCGGCAAGATGTTATCAAACTCTGAAATAAACATATTTATCGGGTTAACCAAAGTTCGTGTACTAAACATATCATATTGCAAGTAATTATGGTCTTTTATGACATCACACCGTCCTTCAATTTAATTCTTAGGCCAAATTAAGTTACACATTACGTGGAACACTGAAGACAAACAAAGGAATATTCACACCTCTATTTTTGCCATAACGGGTCCGATACTGTCTTAAATCTGGATAACTACCAATGCCGGGTAGATTTAAAGTCGGAAGTGCGCATCTTCGAAGGGATCCATTGGCATTTTTGTTTCTTTTGTAACTTGCGTATTTTGGGTATTTATGACGAGTGGACTGTCTGTCTGTACAGCCCTTCACGCAACACAGCTTTATAATTTTAGACATTTTCACACAACAACTCATGAATTCACGAAAGCAAACAACATAAATAAACCATTCACGCAAACAATCTGAATCTGTCAGAAGGACGCAACCAGGAGGGCAGGTGGGTACATAAATCAACTATCTATAGATTGATAACTCCGCCCTCTTTCCATACGTTTGCTTTCGTCAAGTTTTAACCATAGATCTGGCAAATTTGAATACACCACGCATCGCCGACGTCACAGCACACCATCGACAAAGGATAGAGGAAATTTTAAAAAAAGGCGCAACCATAGACAATTTAATTCTGCTTCGGAACCTACCTAAAACCCAATTCATTAGCCTAAAACATAAGTAAAATGTCACCCAAGACCACAAGGTCCCATCTGACAAAGCCCTGTCCTAAGAAAGAAATGACCTTTAAAGTAACTTCCTTTACAGCTCATTTTCTCAGGACAGCGTTTTATCAGAAGGAAGCTGAAAAGCAAACTCATAATTACATGTACAATAATTTTATTTTTTAAATATAAACATGAAATACAATAATATAAGCACAAAACACATTTAAAAGGTGAAATTACTGTATCAATATAAAACTAGCTGTTGGAAATGATAGTTATTTTCTTTCAACATCCAACGGCAATTGAAAAAAATATTGTCAATAAGGCAGTCAACGATTCAACCTACTGTTTTAGCGTCTAATTACATTATTATTATTTTTGTTTCCCTCCTACTTATCTTATTACTTAAATATTTATACCTTTCATATATAAATAGTAAGTATATAATACTTTTTAGTTTAAAAAACTTTATATGCCTTTTAGATATTTTTAACTTAGGAATAGTACACAACATAAAGAATGTAACAGTGTAAACAGAAAAGTAAATTTAACAATAGGTTATTGTTTTAACAATACATATTGGCACCTGATAAATAAATAGGGTATAATAATAACAAATAAAAACACCAAATACAAGAGCAAAATTTAAAGAAGGTGTTGAGAGAATATTCATTATGATGTCAAGTATGTAATAAAAAAGTAGAACTATATATAAACTAGACATATGAAATAAACTAATTCGACTATTTTTTTATTAACACTATTTTTTTTTTTTTTTTTTTATAGTGAATACCTCACAAGAGTCCCAACTGCTCCCGTCTGGAGCCAGTGAGACTATGGCATCCCCAATTGGGGGATGTTGTGAGGCTGAAGGTAAGTGGGGAAGGGAAAGAGGAAGGTGGGGAAGTACCTGGCTATTCAGATCTAGTCACTAAACACGGCTAAAGCCATTTGGAGCAACGTTTCAATTCTGAATGGTGGTCTTACACCAGGGCGATACTGGTAGTATCTTCCACTCTGGAACGTGCCGCAAATATACTATATATTATTTTAATTAATTAATTGTGAAATAACACAAATTAATCAAATAAAATTTATTTGCGCACGCCGGATTCGAACCCGCGACCTTCGGAATGGCAGTCCAATGCGTTACCACTGGACTATGCCGGCCGTCCAAGGCTGCCCAACCTTTTTAGCAGTTGGGCAAAATTGACGATTTTGAATCACTGGCGGGCCACTGAATACCTGACGGTTCCTATTTCCATGGGGGGGGGGTTGTTAGAGAATATCTATAAAACATAATTCCCCACAAAAAAAATATCTAAATAAGTGCTCCCCACAAAATATTTGAAATACATGATGGGGGGGGTTGTTACGGAACTTCGCTGAGAAAAAATTCCGCACACCCGAACATCATATGTGATATCCCACAGCAATTTTTCGAATTCCATGGGGGGGGGGTGGCTACAGGATTCCATTTCGACGCAAAGAATATTATGTCGAAAACCGGTGTATTTTTGTTTCCAAAGTAAGTTCAACAGGTTAGATTTTTTCGTCGCTGATTCTCGTTCTGAGTAGCCTAAATGGCGATAAATCGCCGTCGTTAGCAACACTGGTGACCGCGCGCAAGCTGCATTGTTTGTTTTGCCGCGGGCCCGCGACACTTTTTCAAATTGGCGGATTGGCGGGTTTTTTGAAAATGTTTCACGCGGGCCACTTATAATTCGTTCGCGGGCCACATTGTGGCCCGCGGGCCTGGGGTTGGGCAGCCTTGCACTAGTCGGTGACTGAAAATGGGCTGCAGACTAATACAGCCAAACTGAATAATGTAAACTCCGCATCAGAGAATATTTGGCTTAAAATTACAAACGATAACAATATTTGACTTGTATATTTATTTTTTCGTTATTATTCTACTACTCATATAGAGATGTCAATAGAAAATGAATTGTCAAGGATACACCTCAACCATACAATGGACCTGATTTAATGAGGAGCATGGCAGTACTACGATATTTAAAAGACGCTTATAGGAACAATTTGTGGTCCTAATTGGTTTCAACTTATTAAAATAAATTAGTTATGACAACCATTTCTTCCTATATTTAGCATATTTTAAATGTTGCAGTACTGCCATTTTCTTCATGGAGTCAGGTCCATTGTATGGTAGTGTATCCTTGCCAATTAATTTTCTATTGACATCGGTACACCATGCATTGATTATAAATGGTACAGTAATTTTGATAATGAATTGAATAAAAAATTTTTATGTTCGTTACAATTAAGCCAATCAAAACATATATATTTGGCAATGGTTTCTTCAATAACAGGCACAAGATATAAATTTTCGCAATTATAATTCAGTACATACTCGACGACATAATGAATTTCAAGAGCGTTGATAGCAAATTTCTTAGTGGGATCATATGGGTCACCTATGCAAGATATTTTACATCTATGTTCTGCCATCCCCTGTGCAGCAAGATCAACGCTGCTGGTTGCAGAGAAGACATGACTGGGTCCTGCATTCATTTCTGGAAAAAAATATATCATAGTTCTTGAAGAAATTGAAGTAAAGATTGACATATTAGAGGAACAAAACTAACAATACTTGTTATGAAAATATTTAATTTAAACATAACAATTAGGTAATTAGGTACTGATTATCACTTCGATTATTGTCTATGGGTTTTTTTTGACAACCACATTTGAGCGCAACATAGTACGATAGGAATTATTCTTGCGGAATCCGACACTTACCGACAGAGCCCAGTTGGGCTCGGACTCTGTGGGAATGTCGGAAGTGCCAAGTTAATTACGATTGTGAATTTTAAAAGTCGAGCGGAGCAAAGGCTCGAATAATTTGATCCCGGCATCCGATCCTGAAACGCGGATTATTGCGATCATGGGCAACATCGCGATTAAATACGATTAATGCGCGATTTAAATCTGAACTCGGGAGAGCGAAACGCGGTCAATGGACACCGGGGTGCGAAATTCCGTTTCAAGAGTAATCCTCAAAAAGGGCGGCAATCCTCACTCGCTTCGCGCGTAATACCTGACAGGAGCAGGCTGTAATTGACAATTTATCGGTCGGATATCATATTTGAGAGCGGAATCGCCTATTTCCCGCCTCACCACACACGCTTTGCGGTCTTCGCTAATACTTGGAGGGATAGTAACCGGAGGCCATCGCAGAGGAACTGATAGTCCCTGGGCTGGGACTGAACGAGAGACGGAGTCGACGGGCTGGTCGCCCGCGCTGGAGCAGTCGCGGACCCTTGAAAGAAGGCGTCTCCATCCATCCACAGTATAGCTAGATAGATAGGGTTACAATATACGGTCTGTGATGGGGGGTAAGTTTTATATAATATCTTTTCTGTAAAAACCTTATAAATGAAATAGAGGTTATTGTTCCTATTAGAGAAATTGGCTTTCATTAATACACATCAGATCTGCTTGCGAATAAGCCCATATGCCCATCCCTGAGGGAGGGTTTCATGTATCTACCACAGCGCTCGGCATACTTTGTCACTCAAAGTTTGGCGTCCCAAGTTTCCTACGGAAACAAAGCCGACCACTGGGTTGGATGAGAATCACTATGTAAGTACCCACGTATCATACTATTCCCTTTTAAGTAATATAAAACAGATATGTACCTCCATGTTCTACTGCCATCCCCTGTGCAGCAAGAGCGACACTGCTGGTTGCAAAGAAGACATGACTGGGTCCTGCACTTATTTCTGGAAAAATATATCATAGTTCTTGAGAAATTGAAGTAAAGATTGACATATTAGACGAACAAACTATTCCCTTTTAAGTAATATAAAACAGATATGTAGGTACCTTCATTTTCTACTAGCATCCCCTGTGCAGCAACGGGTACGCTGCTGGTTGAGATGTTACGCTCTGAAATAAATATAATTATTAGATTAACCGAATTAACAAAACATATTATTATTATTATAGGCTGATGCAGTATAGAATACCTTTTAGGATGTAGTCATGATACGTGCTGAACACCATTCTCGAAATGGACTCTCAGAGGTTATGGTTGGAAACTTGTGTCGAATAGTCTCTGTCCGTACATCCTTTCACACAATACGTTTTAAGGACTTTATCGGTAGGCACATAAATGTCATTTATCACACATAAATCAACTGTTTCACACAACCAGATATTTGACAATTTTATGATGACAAACAACGGCGTCTGTCAAACTTTTCTTACAGTTTTTTAGAGGAAGTGAAATGGCGGGAAGCATGAGTCGGCCACCTAGCGGCGAGAACACGCATTACACCGTTTGCGAACCCTCTCTTTCTGGCGCACGAGTCTTATGGTAAAGTGAGCGAGAAACAAAAATGACGTGACGTGAATATACGCCAGACTTGTGTTTTGTCTCTACAGCGCCGGACGGAAAACCTATGAGGGCTTCGAGAATTATATTGAACAGTTTCCCACATAGCCAGCACAGGCCAGTCATGCTAAGCATAGGCATACAGATTCCGTGTATTTCCAGCAATCCGTTGCCGCGATGGAATCTAAGAAAGGCAGAATGGCGAGACTTCTCGGAATATGTTGACAGGGTTGTGGATAACATACCACCAAAGCCGAATTCCTACGACCGTTTTTCAAACCTTTTATTTATAGCCGCAAAGAAATTTATACCTAGAGGCTACAGAAAAGTGTATATTCCAACATGGAGCTCAGAAAGTGAACAGCTTCTAGCCGAATTCGAGAGGACGAATGACCCAGACACTGCCTCTGACCTTCTCCAGTCTCTGGACGACGGGCGTATGAAACGGTGGAATGAATTAATGGAGGAAATGAATTTCGAGCACTCGAGCAGAAAAGCATGGCAAACACTAAGGCGACTTGGAGCTGCAGATCAGCCAACTAAAACAATGCCCAAAGTGTCACCAAATGCTGTTGCTCAGCAACTACTCCGTAGTTCAAAAACGACAACAAGGTCTAACATAAACCACCAGGTCCAAAAATCTCTGAAGGCGGCGCGGCTAAAATGGCCGGTGAACCCCAACGCTGTGGTCGCCGTTACAGCTGACGATGTAGATATCGCCCTCACTTCAACAAAAGCTGGGAAAGCAGCTGGATGTGATGGAGTTCTCCCAGACTTTCTGAAACATGCTGGACCACGGAAAAAAATATGGATCGCAAAACTATTTACCGAAATTTTCAAAACTGGAGAAATACCAAATACCTGGAGAAAGTCTAAAGTTATTGCGATCCTCAAACCCAACAAGCCAGCAGAGGATCCGAACAGCTACCGGCCAATCTCACTTTTAAGTACCATGTACAAACTTCTAGAGCGAGTTGTGCTCCGCAGACTTACTCCAATTTTGGAGAAAGTGGTCCCACAAGAGCAAGCTGGCTTCAGACCAGGCCGTAACTGCTGCAATCAGGTGTTAGCACTGACAACACACATTGAATCTGGTTTCCAGAAACGGCTGAAGACTGCGGCAGCGTTCATTGATCTCTCTGCGGCCTACGACACGGTGTGGCACAAAGGCCTCCTTGTTAAACTGTACGACACCATAGAGGATGGCAACACAGTACGACTCATTGAGCAACTGCTAACTGGCCGTACCTTCAGGGTTTTTCTAGGAGGGCGAAAAAGCAAAAAAATACCCCTCAATAATGGCCTTGCCCAGGGCTCAGTGCTGGCCCCATCGCTATTTAACATCTACACTCGAGACCTCCCTCACACTGAAGGCAGAAAATTTGCTTACGCAGATGACATCGCCGTCACAGCTCAAGCCAAAACCCTTAAAGCAGCAGAAGATATCCTCAATTCTGACCTAAAGGCTTTGGAAGAATATTTCCTCAATTGGTGACTAAAGCCAAATGGGTCGAAAACAGGTGCGACAGCTTTTCATCTTAGCAATTCACAAGCGGATGCCAAACTCTGTGTTCAGTTTGATGGAAAAAATATTTACCATGACCCCCACCCCCGCTATCTCGGAGTTACTTTGGACAGGAGCTTGAACTACCGGCAACACATGGAAACAGTGGGTAAAAAAACCAGGACAAGGCTTAACTTAGTTAATAAGCTAGCTGGAACTAGCTGGGGATGCGACGCCAACACGCTCAGAACAGCATCCATTGCCCTGGTTTTCTCAACGGCTGAATACTGTGCTCCAGTATGGGCTAGAAGCGCCCACACTTCCATGGTAGACGTTCAGCTTAATGCCACAATGCGAACCATCAGCGGGACTTTAAAATCTACTCCTCTCCCTTGGCTCCCCGTACTTGCAAACATAACCCCGCCAAACATCAGGCGAGAAATTGCAACACTGAGGGAATACAAGAAGGCGCTGCAAAAAAGCGCAATACCTCTACACGAAGATGTCGTCTCCCACCCGGCATGCCGCTTGAAGTCCCGAAAGCCCTTCTGGGCGGAAGGAGAGAGGCTCCTCCGACTACCTCTCACCCCAGAAGATAGGTGGAAACTTGAGTGGCAAACGGCCAACGTGGGAAATGCCCATCTCATACAGGACCCCACCGAGAGACAGCCTGGGTTCTCACTGCCTCGCAAAACCTGGTCCGCCATCAATAGGTTAAGGTGCTCCCATAGCCGCTGTGCCCACATGATGCACAGATGGGGCCTTAAAGAGTCGGCGATGTGTGAATGTGGTGCGGTGCAGACTACCGAACATGTGGTCAACGAATGCCCGCTCCATTCATTCCCCGGCGGGATTGATGAGGTTCACATGGCGACGCCTGAGGCCCTAAAATGGCTCGCAGATCTAGATGTCCCCCTCTGACCCCCCACCATACGAAAGAAGAAGAAGAAGACCATGTCTATAATTTGTGTTGACGTTTTTAAGCGGAGTTATACCCCCCTGGGTGGGTATAACTCCGAGAAAAAAGTGGGTCAGAAAAAAAGACACGGTAATCTCTATGGCTGACGTGTGACGTATATTTTCCACAAACCAGTGCGCACTTCATGCATGTTTATAGGCCGCTGTCATTGGCCGATTTTGAATGGGATTGGCTACGAATGAGAATTATATTGTCTATGGTTACGCCTTTTTTGTAGTTTCTATCCTAATCGATGGTGAGTATGTCGTGTAGTGACGTATATTTTTCAGGAACAGACTTTTATCTATGGCAAACTTTAGGACCCATGGGCTCAGTACGAAAAACCCGAAGATATTGATCTAGTGAGTGGTTCATTTATGCAGGGGGGTATAACTCCGCTTCAAAACGTCAACACAAACTGTAGCCATTTTGAAAATCTATGTTTGTGACGTAGGCGATGCTTTTTTTTGTTTCTCGCTCACTTTACCATAAGACTCGTGCGCCAGAAAGAGAGGGTTCGCAAACGGTGTAATGCGTGTTCTCGCCGCTAGGTGGCCGACTCATGCTTCCCGCCATTTCACTTCCTCTAAAAAACTAAAGTGTCAGCTACACTACTCGCTTCGACGCGACGCTTCGACGAAGTCCTCGACGAAGTTGGCCGAAGTTCGAAGTGCGTGCCCACACACTCGTGCAACTTCGCGAGTAACTCAGTCCAACTCATTCGAGTCCTTTGACTCGGGCGCATTTACTGACAACAATCGGAAGTCGGGCGAAGCGAAGCGAAGTTGCCCGAAGCGAAGTGAAGTTCGTGCCCACAATATCGTATTCGGTCAACTTCGATCAACTTCGCGAGTAGTGTAGCTGGGCTTTATGCAAAGTTTGCTTAGTTATTGGTTCACGACATTTGACAGCTGTCATTCGGCCCGTGGCATCTCTTTCTGTTACGCGACACGTAATCCCCATGATTTATGGTAATCCCTTTCAGAACCAGCTAATAAGATCGTTTATAAAATTATTGATCGAAAACGGTTTTTAAATTTCCGCGGTATTTTGGCCAAAAATGTGTCAAAATGTTGCGCCAACAATGAAGCCAACCTCTGACTCGTAAGTTATTAGTTAATACCAATTTAAGTAATTCAGGATGTTATTATTGTAGATAACATGATTAACTAACTAACCATCACGCCGTTTCCCCGCAGGGGTAGGCAGAGAAGACGGACCGCCAAACAACTCGGTCTTGGCACACACTCCTTGCCTCATTCACATTCATACATCGTCTCATACATACTCTTCTATTGTTCTGACTCTTGACATGGCCCGACTCAAGTATCTGATTCACTTGGTCGTGCCATGTTTTTCTCGGGCGTCCCCGATTTCTGCTACCATTCACATTTGCATCGTATATTCTCCTTATACTCCTTTCTTCGCTCATTCGCTCTACATGCCCAAACCATCTAAGCGTCCCTTTCTTGATGTTACTCATTACGCTTACATCAGCCTTGCACTCTTTGCGGATATTCACATTCCTCACACGATCATACATGGTTTTAACACACATACGCCTCAGGGATCTCATTTCAACAGCATTCAATCTACTTTCATCCTTTCTTTGCCAGTTCCATGCCTCACTTCCATACAACAGGGTAGGTACTAGCACTCCATTGTGGACTGCTAACTTCGCTTCTTTGGACAATTTTTTGTTAGCGCCAACTGCGTTCAGTCCTCCATTAATGGAGTTACCTGCATTTACTCTTCTTTCAATATCTCTGTCAGCCTTCCCATCTCTCGTAAACATGCTTCCTAAATACACAAATTCATCCACCTGTTCCAAGTATTCCTCATTCACAGCTATATTGCACACTGTTTTCGTACTCTCTCTTTCAAACACCATTACTTTAGACTTACTTACATTCATCATTAACTCATACTTCACGCATACTTCGTTCATCCTAGACACGAGCGACTGCAGATCATCCATACTATTAGCAATCAGCACCGCATCATCAGCATACAACAGGCAACATACTTTCAGATTACTCGATAACTCGATAACTCGATAACATGATAACTCGATAACATAATTACTCGATAACATGATAATGAGTTTATTGTGTTTTTTTAAATATTGAATTCATGATTGGGTTATTTATTAATGTAAATATTTGCACCAGCACGAGCGTGCGGGTCAGGACTAATCTTATACTAAATTTGTGTGATAATTATTTGCGATGTGTCACAGTTTTTCTCATCTTTTTGAATTTTCAATGAGATAATGTCACTCTAATAACACCAAATATCAATTTTAGATATGTTTGAGAACGAAATGTCACTTTGTTTGAGTTTATTTTTATATTCAATTTTAAGGATGAAATATCACCAGATGATGACGAACGCGACAATAAATAACAATAATGATGACGAACGCGACAATAATTAATAACAATAATGATGACGAACGCGGAAACGGAAACATTTTGGAAATATAAGGATATTCGTGTTAAAGATGAGAACCATGTTGTTGTTAGGTGTAGATATTTGCGACAAACTTTAATTAAATCCAAAAATGGACTCTAAAAACCATAGTACACTTTTGGATTTGGGTTTGATAAATTCTTTGTTGAAAAAGCCAAAAAACTGCAAATAAACAGCCTCTGGATTTAAAATTTCGTTTGAAGGTTGGTGAAGCGCTTACCAGAACTACAGAATGAAAAAAAAATTACCTTAAAATCTGGACGAAGAAGAATGTGAGCATACCCAAAGTTAACAATACAAGCACAAGGCTGTGAATCTGCTATCAGATACGGGATATGACGGTTATGACCATTTAGCAATATTTGATGATAATATTGGTATATAAATAATTTGACCAATAGAAAATTGAAAATCAGAATGAAAATTTTGTGTGAAAATTGTAAAACCTACGTGTTTCTTCCGCAATATAAACACTTTATTAAATGATTGCACACTCAATCCAAGTAGTTTTTAGTTATTTTGTATTCTTCCATATTAAATTAAAATTTTGCACACATAAATATTTTTGTAAGTAATTTTAACGAACAAATTAATTTTGGTTTGTATGAAGATAGTCCCGACCGTTACGTTCGCGCTGGTGAGTTTATACGGAAAATTGTATTTTCGTTTTATTCTGTGCATTTAAGGGATCATATTATTTTAAAACAAAATTCCGGAAAAAATCTTTTTTTCGTCTTTGGGCTTGAAGGGTTATAGTTTTTTTTTTTTTTTTTTTATTCTTTATATTGGCTTTCACCCATTAAGAGTGATCTTGGCCATACAATACAACATTTTTCTTATTAATAAATACAACAAATTACAGGATAAAATTGATTACACAACATGACATAACATAACGTAACATAAATAAACCAAACATAACATAACATAACATAAACATAACATAACATAACATAACATAAACATAACATTAACATAACATAACATAAACATAACATAACATAACATAACATAACATAACATAACATAACATAACATAACATAACATAACATAATATAACATAACATAACATAACATAACATAACATAACATGAACATAACATAAACATATCATAACATAATATGAACATAACATATAATAAACATAACATGGGTGTAACATAAACATAACTTAACAAAAACAATACAGAGCTGGTAATAATAGGTAATAAAAATAGGAACCTGTGCACAATAGTAGTGGGCATTTTTGTTATTTAAAAGAACAGATTTTTCCAAAATTAGAAGCATTATTTTTTCTAAAACAGTACTATGAAATGAATATAAACAAATACAATAAAAGAATCAAGAAAAATATACAAATGCATAAAGAATAGTGTTTTAACTCAGTCAAAATATGCAGAGTTGGGATTAGTAAAAATAGATGAAAATAAAGATGAAAATAGGAACCTGAACAAATGAATACAAATGAAAGTGAAAGAAATTTGGTTTATATTTATTATTATGGTCAGATATTAAGGCCATTTTTATAAATAAATTTTGCCAACAAATAGTAAATTTCAGTAGTGTTTAGACTAAGAAGGCAGGGTATACTGGTAGGCAATTTAATATCAAGTTTTAACAATTCTTGCATTAAGTTTGGAAATTGGTCATTGATAGGACACTCAAAAAAATTATGGTCCAGAGTATCCTCTGACCCACAATCACAGTACGGCGAACTGACTATGTGGAACCTGGCAAGATGGCTAAGACAACAAGTGTGACCCAGCCGCATTCGGGTTAAGGAAGAAATATATTTTTTAGGCATGGTAGTGTATTTGTGAAATCAGGGCTTAACAGGAATAGAAGGTTGGATTAATGAGTACTGGTGACCTTTTATCAGAGAAGATTTTTTCCATTCAGCAGACCATTGGAGTTGGTACTTAGTTTTTAGAATAGGGAAATGGTCTCTAACCGGAATAGGGATATCACTTAACGGACCATGGGCAGTGGCTTCCTTAGCAATATAATCAGCCATGTCATTCCCAGTAATACCGAGGTGTCCCGGTATCCAGGCTAGGACCACTGATGCATGAACCAGTGACATGGAATGCAGTAGGTTCCTGATCGAGCAGATTAGAGAGTCGCTACTGGAATTGAGTGGGGATGCGCTTATTTTTTGTAGTGAGCTAAGCGAGTCTGAAAGGATGAGTGCGTTTTTAATATTTAATGATTTGACGAGTTGAAGAGCTTCTATGATAGCTATGCATTCAGCAGAGAAAATGGAGCATTCTTTGGGAAGTTTGTGTGGGAAACACAATTTTCTGTGAGGAACATAGACACTGGCCCCGCAATGGGAGTCCTGACTGAGTTTGGAGCCATCTGTGAAAAATTTTATGTAATTTGGCCAGTTGTTTTCAATAATTGTGTTAAATTCTGCATTATTTAATTGAGTTGAGTTTTTAATGTTTTTTTTACTTATTCCGATAAATTGATGGACCTTCGGATAAAAAGTAAGGCTTTCATAGGGGTATGAGTATAAGGGAAGAGATTCATTTATAACGGGATTACAAGGTGAAGGGCATGAGTGCCTACGGAATGGATGTAACAACAGTGTATTAAATAAAAGATAAGGGAAATGAATTCCATGACACAACATTTATTTCTACAACACTTCATTAACCTTTAAATAACATGAGAACTCTTTATTTAGTGACATTAATCTCAGGCGTGTGCTACAACCGAAGGTTGAAGGCAACGATTGCTAATTTAAATATTGCATTGAAAGCGACAATTGGGTGGCATTTATAATAAACTAACCTGATGAATGTAATAACGGGCGCCAAGCGATGCGGTTATGCATAGCTGTTATTTAAATGAAGAGACAAGGATGACCAAAGGTAAAACCACAAAACGGTGTCGTCATCCTTGTTCGTAATCGTGTTGGCTCATAGAGTGGTTCTTGTCTTCCCCGTGTTCACGACGTCCCGGAACCGCGGCCAGATAAATACTCAATTGTCGAGGTGCGCGTCTAGATCGCGAGCCTCGTTCCTCGTTGTCCAGAGTTGCCAGAGTTGCCATAGTTGCGGAGTTGTAAATCAGAGATGGGCACTGAATAATGTTAAGGCTCTGTAGTGGGCAGGAAATGGCTGCTACAATGCCCCCTCAGCCAAAGGACTTATGGCTATAAGTCTGAGGTTCGCCTGACACCTCCTGACAAGTTTGATGCACCCTCCAGCAGCAGAAATGTATGGTGCGGATTAGGCGGGTTGTAGTAGCTTCGGCATTGAAGAGTTCCGAATCCAAATATTCCCTGAAGTTCGGTAAGGTCTGGAGCGATTGAAACCCCGCATGGAGATGACGAGAGAAGGGAGCGGTCCGGATGTCTTTGGTTGACGTATTCTGGAGATGATGAGAGAAGAGTGTAGTCCAGATGTCTTTAGTTGACGTAGTATGGAGATGATGAGAGAAGAGTGTAGTCCAGATGTCTTCAGTTGACGTAGTGTGGAGAAGTTTCCTTGATGGTTGAAGAAATCTAAACCTAACCCTTGGTCACCGTTGAAATAAATAAAAAGAAATATTGAGCAATTGGCAGGCCCTTATCGAAGAAATAATGTATATAAAAGAATCATTGTTCTAAACACAAAGATATAATAGTAATAGCTTAAAACAATCTTTAAAAAGTTGAGCAAAACTTGCAACAGAGTTGTGAATAGCTTAAATGAACAATGCCTGAATATATGACAAGTCAAAACCACCCAAAGTGTCTACGTGACAGCTAGAAATTATTTTAAAATTTCCTATGAAATAATTTTATTTGAATTTAAATCTCCTCGAAAAATGACGGAACAACATTCCAGTGAAAAATTGATAAAAGCATCCAGAAATTAAACCAAACTGAAGATCAGTAGGTAATAGTTAGCTCATCTCGACATAGATGGCAGTAATGTATTTAATGAACAATAATAAATCTTCTTGGAATTATTATACAACAGTGGACCGATAGTTTGTAGAAATTATCTCGAAAATTAATTTAATAAATAATTTCATCTTCATACACATATTCTTCCGTCACCACGTGAACCAGTGGGTGGCTGAAGAATACCGATGAACAATTGACAGAACACCTGATTCATTCCATACTTTTCCGAGCTCTAGAAAAGTAGGGAAGGAATGAAATTACGAAGAGAAATGTTAGGACATGCACTATGATTAAATATGTAAAACATAACACCAATTACAGAACCAACCACCATAAACCTGTGAATGTGATAATGGCTTACCGACTATTGATATTGAAATTTTCATAAAAAAATCAACAAAAAATATCTTAATTGTAAGCCTGATGAGGGCTATCATGTGCTAAAGAGCCTAAGCCATTATAACACCACGACAACTCTCCAAAATAAGTGCTGAAATGACAGCATCTGATAGAAGGTATATTTCCTTCAACATACTGAATCACAACAGAAGAGCTGGTATGCTAATGTGTGAAAACAAAGCTCGAAGCTCATAAGCTTATGATAAGGTCATTCAACAAGACATGACAGCTTAATCAGTAAGGTAGAGCGCAAAATAAGCACATCTTAATCAATGGTACTGACAATAACAGCGGTAAACAATAATCATAACGATGAGAGCGGATCCTCTTAAGAGAAATAGATGTGTATGACAATTTTCAGACAAAACACAAATAACAATAGATAATAATCAATAAAAATGACGACATAGAACATACAAAGCAGGTTGAAAAAGAGGAATGGAGTTCTCCAGGGAAAAGAAAACCATTTCTCCCAATCAACAAAGAATCAAAAGAAAATAAGTTTCCTATACCCACGTGATCAGTGTAGGTACCAGAAACCCGTTCACTTTTGCCTTGTAAATAATAATAAAAACAATTAATTTTCTGCCCTAATTAAATCTTTAATATGGAATGTTCCAATAGGCTTTCCCTTCATATCTGCCAGTTTGTAAACGACGGCCGAGACCTTATCAATAATTTTGCTCCTTAAAAATTTGGGAGCAAGTTTAGCGGAGAAATGCTTAGAAGCATCGGACAACACGAAAGAGCGTCTCCAAACAATATCACCAACTTTGAATTCCACATTCCTTCTACGAAGGTCATAGTGAACTTTATTCCGTTCGTAAGATTGACGTAAACACGTCCTAACTTGGCAGAAAATGTCATTAAGCTCAGAAATATCTTGAGCCCACGTGTCACGTTTCGAGAATGTTAAATCTTCCGAAGAAAAATCAGGTGATTTGTAAACTTTGCCTGAAATAATGGCTTCCCTGCCAAAATTTAAAAAGAAAGGAGTGTAACCCGTTACCTCGTGTACAGCAGTGTTAATAGCAAGCTCTATTTCAGGTAAATGATTTGCCCAAGTTCGATGATCCGTTCCCACGTACGAACTTAAGGCTGTAACTAAAACTCTGTTAATTCTCTCTACAGGATTATTCTGTGGATGATATCTACAGTTAAAAAACATGTGACGTACATGATATCTGTCAACTAAATGTTTCAATTCTTTCGAAATGTATTGGGGGCCATTGTCTGCGATGATGCAATCAGGAACGCCAAATTTTAGGAAAATTTCATCCTCTATAATAGCAGAGACATTTTTCCCATTCGCACTTCTCAGCGGAAAAATTTTTGTAAATTTAGTGAAGAAATCAGCGACAACTAATAGATATTTATAACCTTTTTTGTAGGAGCTGGGAAGAGGTCCCAATAAATCTGTCGAGATAACCTGCCAAGGACGCTGGACCAACTTAGGATCTCCCATAAGACCGGGTGCAGCCTGATTTGAACTTTTCTGTCCTAAACAAGTGTGACATCTAGAAACAAATTTTCTTACGTCTGAGGACATTCTAGGCCAGTAAAATTTCAAACAAATCCTATTCAGAGTTTTCATAATTCCAAAATGGGCGGATGTAGGAGGTACGTGATGTAACGCAATCAACTCTTGTCTTTCATCCTTAGGAACAACTTCCTTCCAATCATTAGGCTTATGCAGGGCTTCCATACTCTGCACATGCTTATATAAAACTCCCTCTACCAGTTTCCACTTAGAAAATAACTCAGGTTTAGCTAAAACGTCACGTCACATTTTATTGTACCACCGATCAGTACTAATAATGGGAGATTGAACAATAGATGATATAACCAAAGGATCGCGAGATAAAGCATCTGGCACAACATTTTCCTTCCCTTTCCTGTGTTCAATAATAAAGTTAAATTGCTGTAATCTGACAGCCCACCGAGCTAATCTTCCAGAAGGTGATTTTAAGTTTACTAGCCACTTCAGACTATAATGATCCGTAATTACTTTTACAGGGATGGGTGACCCTTCAATGTAACCCCTGAATTTCTCCAAAGCAAAAATTAACGTATTAAGTTCTTTCTCAGTAGTAGAGTGGTTCCTTTCCTGAGCCGATAACGATCTACTATGAAGGAAATAGGGTGTTCCCTGTTTTGTTCATCTAATTGAGAGAGTACTGCGCCTAAACCTTCGTTTGATGCATCACAAGAAATTGTAAACGGCTTATTAAAATCTGGGCATGCTAAAACCGGAGCCGCGACTAGAGTTTCCTTTAATTTAGAGAATGCAGCCTGCGCTTGATTATTCCAAGAAAATTTTTTACCAATGAACTCTTTTTTGGTCAAGTTGTGTAACGGAGCAGCAATAATAGAAAAGTTAAAAATAAATCGCTTGTACCAAGATATAATACCAATGAAACGTCTCAAACTCTTTTGTGAGGAAGGTACGGGAAAATCAACCACAGCCTTAACTTTGTCTGGGTCAGTTCTCAGACCATTACTATCTATGACATAACCGAGATATTTAAGCGATTCTCTACAGAATACTGACTTTTCAATGTTAATCGTGAGACCCGCCTCGAACAGTTTACTTTTTACAAGTTTAAGTAATGCTAAATGCTCTTCAAAAGTACTGGTAATTACAATAATATCGTCTAAATAAAAGAAAACTTTACCATCAAATTCTGGGCCAAAGATTTTACTCATGAGACGCATCATTCTCGAACTGGCTCCATGAAGACCGAAAGGCATCGAAGTAAATTGAAAAAGACCCCTTTTAGGAATAGTAAAAGCCGTTTTTTCCCTTGAACTATGTTCTAGTGGAATTTGATAAAACGCATCTTTTAGATCAATAGTGGATAGAAAACGAGCTCCCCCCAAGCTGTCTAAAATATTTTAAATAAATGGTAATGGAAACGCGTCTCTCTTAGATATAGAGTTAACTTTTCTGGAATCTAAACAAAGGCGGTAAGTGCCATTTTTCTTTGGAACTAGTAAAATGGGACTGTTCCAAGCACTACTGCTCGGTTCAACGACCCCCATCTCTATCATTCTATCAAGCTCTTTGTGTACAACTGGGAGCAGGTGAGGTGAAATCGGATAGTAACGCTGTTTCACAGGTGTACTATTACCAGTATCTATAACGTGTTCCTCTAAATGCGTACGACCAAGTTTGTCACCCGAAATGGAAATATATTCTTTAATTACATCATCAAGTAAACTTTGTTGATGAGTGGATAAGTGTTGTTTGTCAACAATACCTCTGACTACAGAAGTAACCCGAGGAGCCGATTTAACTACCTCCGTATTCATATAATTAAAAACATCCGGACAAATGTTAAAAGATTTCCAAAAATCAATACCGAGAATTACATCTGTTTTTATATCTGGCATGACAACAAAAATAAACTCTTTTACAACATTATTACATGTTATAGAAAGTGAGATTTTCAAGTTACAACAAACGGAATGACCCGTCGCAGAAGTTAAAGAAAATGAATTATTGAGCTTAGCCAACGTGGCACCAAGTTTTATAAGTTTTAAATGAAAATTATTACCGAGAATGGAAACATGTGAGCCTGAGTCCAACAGGCCAGAAAAAACAGTTCCGAGTGTAGAAAAGGATACGAAAGGACGGCCGTCCCTGTCAGCCTTCCCTCCGCAACCTGATGCTCCTAAATTTTTGTAGAAATTCCTGACTACCGAAAGCCACTCTTGCCACGCCGGATCGAGAGCAGTGATACTGGTGGAGACGTCTTCCGCCAGCGGCACAGCTAACGTCCGGCTCTCGCGTTTTTTTGACCTAACGCAAGTGCAGTCAGGAGTCTTGACGCCTGGACATCCACAGCGGAAGCAATAAATCTCCTCCAGAGCGAGACAGGGCAAGTTCTTCAACACGTTCAAGAAACTTCCTAATGCAAGTAGTGCCATCGTACTTGATATTCCATAAATGCAGAGGAACCAACGGAGATGTGGGAACAATAATGTCTGCAACCTTGACGGAAGACATGGCGGATTCTTTTACTTGACTCCTTGTATCAGGCATTGTGACTAGATGTACCTAAAGATTAATTGGAAAAAAAAAGAACAACAAGGCAACATTAATCACGTCCGAAGACGGCAATGATAAAAAGTAAAATTCCCAAAAGAGGAAAAATGGGTGTAAAATTATTTGTACCTACACATCTAATGGACAAAAGTTCAGAAATGGACATACACCAATACTATAATTTCAGATGTGGGAATCTGGAACAACATTACAACAATAATAAAATAAAATATACGGGACACCCACCAGTCCCGCAGAGTATTCACGGCCAAAAATTAATTTTAAAATAATTATCGTATAATTATGGTTATATCAAAATATTATAAGAAATGCGGCCGGAACGTCGCGAAACAGAGAGACCCCCATGAGCCGACATAAGAATAACCTTCATCAAGCTAGTTAAAAAAAATGCCACCTGCAAAATTTATTGTCAACTCTCAATGCCAACGAGACCGAAAAAAGTAAAATTAAATGCCAATCGGGTTAAACCACGTGGTGCGCCATTATAACGGGATTACAAGGTGAAGGGCATGAGTGCCTACGGAATGGATGTAACAACAGTGTATTAAATAAAAGATAAGGGAAATGAATTCCATGACACAACATTTATTTCTACAACACTTCATTAACCTTTAAATAACATGAGAACTCTTTATTTAGTGACATTAATCTCAGGCGTGTGCTACAACCGAAGGTTGAAGGCAACGATTGCTAATTTAAATATTGCATTGAAAGCGACAATTGGGTGGCATTTATAATAAACTAACCTGATGAATGTAATAACGGGCGCCAAGCGATGCGGTTATGCATAGCTGTTATTTAAATGAAGAGACAAGGATGACCAAAGGTAAAACCACAAAACGGTGTCGTCATCCTTGTTCGTAATCGTGTTGGCTCATAGAGTGGTTCTTGTCTTCCCCGTGTTCACGACGTCCCGGAACCGCGGCCAGATAAATACTCAATTGTCGAGGTGCGCGTCTAGATCGCGAGCCCCGTTCCTCGTTGTCCAGAGTTGCCAGAGTTGCCATAGTTGCGGAGTTGTAAATCAGAGATGGGCACTGAATAATGTTAAGGCTCTGTAGTGGGCAGGAAATGGCTGGTGAGATAGGTGTTTCTAGATAAATCCAGGAAAGAGTTGTAGCAATCATAAAAAAGTGGAGGGGTATGATTTTTCCAAAAGTGATTTGAATTAACCTCATACTTTAACGATTGAAGTATAGGAATCAAGGGATGGGATGTTATTGAACATATTTTGTAAACATATTTTTCTGCCAGGCATCGCCTTCTTATATGTAAGGGAGGTTCGCAACATTCCACTTGCATTGCGTTGATTGGAGAAGATTTCATGGCTCCTAAGACAAGGCGAAGTGATTTTGACTGGATTTTATCTAATTTATGAGAATTTGACGTGGACATTGGATCAAACAGACAAGATCCGTAATCGAGATGGCTTCGGATGAGGGCATTGTATAGAAGTTTTAAAGAAGCTGGGTGGGATCCCCACCACACTCCGGCTAGAAATCTAAGAGGATTGATGTTGCTTTCACATTTTGTAACAACGTGATTTATATGAGAGTTCCAAGTAAGCTTGGAGTCCAAAAACATTCCAAGGAACTTAACTTCCTTCGAGATAGGGATCACTTCATCGCCAAATATTACCTGAATATCCGGAAGCTTTCGTTGACGAGTGAAGATGACAACTTTGCTTTTGGCAGGGGAAAGTTCAAGACCATTAATATTTAACCACGCCAAGAGTTTTCTAAGAGCGTTGTTAATTGCTGATGCTGCGATGAAAAGATTGGCGGATATTTTGTAAAACGTTAAGTCGTCAGCATATTGGAGTACGTTGCACATGAAATTAATAGATTTTTCCAGATCGTATGTGTAAATATTATACAGTATCGGGCTTAAGACAGACCCTTGCGGGAGTTCTTTGAATATTTGTCTTATGTGGGGAGAGGATTCGGATCCATCTACAAAAACAGTTCTCTCGGAGAGCAAATTGATAATGAATTGAACCAATTTAGGAGGAATACCAATCGCCAGTAACTTTTCTTTAAGAATGGGTATATTTACATTGTCGTATGCTCCACAGATGTCTAAAAATACTGCAATACAATATTCGTTTTTAGATAACGCTAATTTGACATCTGTAACAAGAGAGGAAAGGTTGTCAAGGGTACTTTTACCCTTTCTAAATCCAAACTGGGAAGGGGGAAGAATATGATTTTTTTCTACAAACCAGTCTAATCTATTCTTAATCATTCTTTCAGCTACTTTGCAAAGCGTTGAAGAGAGAGCAATCGGTCTGTAACTTGAGCCTAGACTTGGATCTTTGGTACTTTTGCAAATGGGAATGATTTTTTGAATTTTCCAGTCCGGGGGAATAATACCAGAGTCCAGGAAGATATTGATGAGAGAGAGAAAGTAGGAAAGGGAATCATCATCAGTGTGGCGGATGAATATGTTCAAGATTTCGTCATTGCCCGGAGCTGAGTCTTTTAGGTCTTCCGTGGCTCTTTTTAACTCGTCTATGGAAAATGGAGCATCTAACCAAGATGAAGAATTTGGGGAGTAAGATAAAACAGGCACTTCGTCAAGATTAGGTACATAAGGGGGAGCAATTTTGTTAAGAAAGTCAGAAATCCAAATATCAGAATTGTGAGATGACTTCGGCAGGGAAAAGGAAGACCTAAACCTGCGAATCATGGACCAAACCTCCCCCGCCGGAGTAGCAGGGGATATATTAGTGCAGAAATTACGCCAGCTGTTTTTTTTTTTAAACGAAATGTACGTTTAGCAACAGCTTGGGCATTCTTGGCTTTCAAGAAATTTTCCATTGTCATCTGTTGGCAGTATGTCTTATTGGCCGCTTTCCTCTCCTTCAGCACTCGAAGGCATTCTTCATCCCACCAGGGGGGAGGGTGAGCCTTCGTGCCTACAGGGGATGATTTGGGAATAGAATTGACTGCAGATTTTAGAATGGAATCAGACCAAGATTTGTAAGAGGAGGTGCAGTTATCTGAAGAAGGGGTAGGCAGGGAAAGGGTGTGACCCTGGACAGATTCTCTAAAATGGCACCAGTCGGCTTTTTTTGTGATAAATTTTGGCTTTCTTTTAAAGAGGTTAGTATTTAACCCTTGAGCCAGATTTATAATGATTGGATAGTGGTCACTGCCGCAGGGGTCTGATGAAGTTCTCCAGGAAATTATTGGATATATACTTGGGGAACAAAGAGTTATATCCACCGCACTAGGGCTCTGCCCAGGCAGACTTAACCTTGTTGGAGATCCGTCATTTAGAAGGCACATGTTCAAGGAGTCCATAAGGTCAATTATTTTGATTCCTGAGGGATCCGTTGATGAAGAACCCCAGAGAGGGGAGTGGGCATTGAAGTCACCCAGAATGACCAGGGGAGAAGATATTTTTCTAAACATGTGGATCCATAATGAAATGTCAAATGGGGTAGAAGGAGGAATGTAGAGGGATACAAACGTAATATTAGAGACAGTAGCTGCCACTAACTGGAAGGATGAATCTGGGGGTTTAATGGAAATAGGGGTGAAGGACAGGGAGTTTTTGATTAGAAGGGCTGCACCACCCTTCCCATCAATGCGGTCGTCCCGCAGACATTGGTAGCCACTCACCTTGAAGAGCTGAGATGGTTTAAACCAAGTCTCAGAGATGGCAGCAATAGAAATTGTGTGTAATTGTAGAAGGCGGATGAGGTCAGCCTTATTGGAGAAGGCGCTTCTACTATTCCACTGAAGAATCCCTGCTGTCAGGGCAGCCATTGGAAACAAGAGAATTTAAGGAGGAGAGTAAAGAGGCAGCGTTGGACGGTAGGGAATTATTGTTATTAATTATAGAGATAAGTAACATGATGAGAGTTTGAATAATATTAGAATTGTCATTAGAAATGATGTTGTTTGAGGAATTGGGATGTGAATCAGGGATAAAGGAATTGCAGTTCAAAGAATTGGTGTTAGGAAAGACGGTATTTTGTGGAAATGGGGAGCTGATGTTACCATTTGGGAACAAGAGCTGGGAGTTATGGCCAAGATGATCATATCCGGGGGATTTAAGAGGACGAGAAGCAGATTTTGTCATTACAGTCTTCCTGTATGACGAGTTTGGAGAAGTAATGTTTTGAGATAACTGGGGTTGAGAGGCGACTTCAGCAAAAGATTTTTTAGAGGGAGCTATTATTTTAGAAGCGTGGAAGTATGATACGCTATTGGAAGCCATATAACTTTTAATGTTTTTTTGGCGTGAAAGTTCGGGGCAGGATGGATTTATGGCTGTATGAGAGCCTGAGCAGTTGATGCAGGTAGGGGGATTGGAAGGGGAGGGGCATTGCTCTGCTAAATGACTTTCTGCACATTTAAAGCAGCGAGGAGAAGAACGGCATGATTGCTTGGAATGGCCGAACCGACAACAGTTAAAACATTGAATTGTCGGGTATGAATAAATTTCCACTGGGAGAGAGTTGTGGAAAAGGTATACATGAGAGGGAAGAGATTGGCCTTCAAATGTAAGAACTACAGTTTGGGAGGGTTTCCAAACTATAGAATCGGAAGTCTTATCTTTATAATTCAGCCGCCTAGTCTTTAAAACTTTCCCCGAAGATGCTGGGATAATAAGTTCCGTGATAAGTTCTTCCTCGGATAGGTCTGTAGGGATACCTCTCACTAGACCCATGCGGGAGACATTAAATGAAGGGATGTAAGCCTTGTATTTTTTGGCAGAGAGGAAGTCAATGGAATTTATAAATTTATAGGCATTGAGTGCAGTTGTGAACTCTACACAAATACGGAATCTTCCCTCCGATCTGATACCACCTGGGGAAATGCCAAGTGGTTTTTTTCCTATAAATTTACCAAAATCAAGGGGATGCAGTGAGTGGCCTTGTGTGTTGTTTTGCACATACACGATGAAGGGGGCTTTTGCTGAAGTCGGGTACAGTGAAGCGAGTGGAGGAGCGACAGTCTCTACAGGAACTGTAACCTGAGAAGATTCCTTTTTCGGAAGGACGCTAACTTTTTTTTTTTGGGAGTAGAGGAATCAGTCATTATTTCAACCTCGCTAGCAATGTCATGTTCAAAATTAACAGGGTCAGGATCAGGGGGGACGGGATCTGGTGGTTTCTTCCCCATGGCAAAGGCCATTGGGGCAAAAAGGAATGTATATTAATATAAAATAACACTTACTGGACTTGGTCAGCAATAAAGGCACTCAAAGAGGACAAAAAATATAGTTTTAACCTACAAAAGGCAATAAAATTAGATTTTTTTTGTATTCGAACGGAAAAAGACAAGAGAGTTCTTCAACTGTCAAAGTTCGAATGAAGGGTTATAGTAAAGAGCAAAATGTCAAACTCTAAGCCAATGAGATCTGAGCTTTCAGCCACAAATTTTTTTTCTATGAGAAAATGGATCAGGGCATTAACGGTTTCAAGTAGATAGTTGATTTATGGTTTCAAGGCTAGACCGAAGTTATATGCCCCTGGAGCCAGGTTTGATTTGCGTCCAGTATCATCAACAAATATTTATAGGGGCTATTTGTTATATTTTGGTGAATATGGAACTTCAGAGAGAAAACATTTCGATAATATTAGGAATGGCATCACTATCCACGACACCATCGAGTGAATAACTTGAACTTGTCAACTAAACTCGGGTATTGGTTCATATTTTTTTTAAATAAGAAGGTGCTGGCTAGAGAATTTCAAGAAAAGTATCGCGTCTTCTATAAAATTTCTCCAGAATTTGACTTCATTTCGTTAACATTTCAGAATTTCTCCAAATTTTTGTGGTTTTTCCATTTCCCTAATTTTTCGCTTACATCTAGGGAAATTTCCCTAGACATCACATCACCGTGACCACGCGTCTAAAAACTTTTGTCTTAATTTCAATCATTATATTGTTTTTGAAATAATAAGATTTGTTTGTAGGTAGTAAAATACCTACCAACTTTATTAATAAACACGACGCCATAGTTTGCGTGCGATTAACGTGTGCATGCATGCAATGAATCCCCATATTATCAATTAGTAGTGACCCGCGAGCCGTGAGAACAATCACCGGGTCACCAGCTCATCGGCTCACTCGTTCGCGAACGACTCGGCTCACCAGCTCACTCGCTCACTCGTTCGCAAAGATTCGCGAACCGTGAAAAGCAGTGTTGCCAATTCAGCTCCTTTAGAGCTAGATCTGGCTCTAAATCGACGTCGTCAGCTCCAAAAAAAGTCATTTAGCTTCTTAGCTCGTTTTTCAGATTTTTCAGCTCTTATTCACGTGAAATAATATAAAAAAATTATATTTGCAATAATATTCCAAAATAACGAGGACTTCCCAAAAAAAGAGATTCCCCGAACTCCTGCCCAAGTAAACAGTTACTAAAAATAGCGCCGTTTACACGCACACTTCGGAGCGACCGAGTCCCGCGACACTTCAGGCCGCCGCGCAAGTCTCACAGTGAACTGCGCTGTAATAGACTTAGAAAGACTAAGAAATAGACTTGGCAATGACATGGTTAATTCGATTTTAACAATTCGATCGGGGCTCAGGCGACACAACAAATGTTGCGAGGATTATGAACTTCCCCCAGAAGTTAAAAAAAAATTGGAACAATGGCTGTATATGAAAAAAAATCCTGATGAAGCCGGTCCTAGCAGTGCGATGGTACAGGAACTGGAACCGGATGACTGCTTAGATTTTTTAGAGGACTAGTCGCTGCCTAACAAAAAAAAATATTAAAAAAAACAATAAAAATATCCTGAAGACTTCGATATTATCAAAAATAATTGTGTTTTGAAAATTATAAAAACAAACAAGTGTATTGTTGAGTTTGTTATGAGTTGTTCAAAAGCAGCCAAATTTTCGCCCCCGAATTTTTCTTCTTTGAAATTCTCTAACCCCATGCTTTATGGCACTTTCAAAATTTTAGCTCCTTTTTGGCTCTTTTTTGGGTTTCGCCTAGCTCTACTTTAAAATTCGAGTTTTCAACACTGGTGAAAAGCGGTCTTTGCGAAACGGATCGGATTCACTTCTACTGTCTGTGTTTCTGATCGAGCTGTGTATCGACGTGTCGAAACAATGTATTCGGGAATATTATCGGTATGTTTCGATTGATTTTTTATTATCGACTATTTCGAAATGAATGTCTCGGTTTAACCATCTCTAAATTCAATATTTTGAATGGCTGACAACACTCTCACATTCTGTCAATTAATTATTAATTCGCTAGAATTATTATTTCACATCACAAATACATAACACCGTACATACCTATAGATTTATGCATACCTACATTAAAAATATTTACCTACATATTTAAAATAACACCCACGTACATTATTTAAAATATATTTCAATACGACACTGGTCCTCATTATAATAATAATCAAGGTACTTTATTTTACGTCGAAATGTGCAGTAATAATAATTTAAAACTATTGTTTCTTAGGGTTTTTATGTTATAACTTAATAAATTTAAAAAAAATCATTCTGCTTATGTTTTTGCTTTGAATGGTGGAAGAAGCCCGAGAAAGATATTTGCAATAGCGAAGCATAGCGGGGTCCACCAGTTAATAATATTTTATTTCTGTGTAGTAAAGATTTTAAGAAGATCATTGACATAAACACAGTGAAGATAACCTTTCGTTTCAATATGTTTTATTGAATATTGGTTTAAATGTGCCTTGTATGCAAGTGTTTACACAAAGTAGGCAATTTTGTCAATTGATTATTATTTCCTGCGCCTATATTATTAATTTTAGTAGATAGATATAGTGTCTGCCAATAGTAAAGTGGTATTTTACCAGTCACCAAGCGTAAATTGTATTTCTAGAATAATGTAATTTTCTAAAAGTAATAACTTTTAACCAGCTATTTTTTAAAGTTTGTTTTCTTTTAGGGTAATATGGATTAGTTTTGATCACCATGTCCAATACCCAGAAGCGCGCAAGGTCTAGGCGCAGATTAGCAGCCATTTCTTTCTTATCAAACATTTCTCTGGACGGAACATTCCGCGACACAAAGTTTGGACAGGTTCACAAAGATCCTGCAAGACTCGAGAAAACAGAAGAAAAAATCTCTAATCCTGCACAATGTGAAACCGTAGACGCCAACTCGGATGTATTTTCCTTTTATGACAATATTCAGAACCGAGACTCGCTGAAAAAAACATCAAACTCGGTCGCACAAGCTAGCGGCTTCGGAGTCAAGATTAACAGCTTGGGAAGAAGTCCCGACCATCATTCCGTCAGCTCGGATTCGGAGAGCACTGTCACTCCGGCCAAGGGGCCTCTGATAGCCGCCCACTCGTTCCGTGACAGGTGAGTACTCACTCATAGAGTGGAGTATAATGCAGCAGGGTGGTGGTAATGTTCTGATTGATTTGATCTGAGTGTTGGTTGTGCAGGAGCAGGAGTCAGAGCGAGGCGGGTCGCGGAGGGGCAGTCAGCAGCAGTGGCAGGAGGGCTCCTTTCACGCACGCCCCCAGTGTGGAAGACAAATACAACAGTAGTAATGAAAGCCTCAATATCGGTGATTATAACATATATACCGTCTTATTATTGTGAACCTAAACTTGTAATACTATGACTTGATGTTTTCAGGTCGCTTGAGACCAAACGCTATTCCCGAGTCTCAAAGCGTGGGGACCAGAGAAGTTCGCCTCGTAAAGCCAGCCAGAGGAGTCAAGTTTAAGGATGAGCGCCTTATTTTTGCCACTGAGAAGGGCGTTCCGTTTTTGATATTTTCTTCCATATCCTATACTAAAGGCCAACGTCTTGGAAGGTAAACAATCGATTTTATTTTATTTATAGAAAAATTTGAAAAGTGCTAAACTGCCTGCTTTGGACGAATTAGAGTCGATGCCGTCCACTTGCCCATAAGCATCCAATTATTGCAAACCAGTAGTTGAAGCGTTGTTGTTACGGAATGCTGTGAGTGTCTTCTTTATTAACGGTGAATTTAACCGACAGCGAATGGATTCGCCCGTCCACACAGGTATCAGTGTCACTGGACTGGAGTAAGCGGCATGGAAGAAGTAGCTACTGTATCAAAAATTCGAATTCTAGAAAATGCTGTTTAAATATATCCAGTAGCAACCCAGCACTGGACTCTACATCAGTAGATGGGATGACAAATTTACCTACATTTGTCAAACAGTTTTTCTTTGCTTTTTGTGGGTGGTGGAATATAGTTTCAGGGCAGGTTCGGTTTGGCCTATCATCATGTGCATATGTATGTACTCTATTTTAGACCTGAACTGCGAAAAGATGGAGTCCGTCGGAGGAATACTTCTGGTCCTCGACCCCTGTCTTCCATTAACGATGTGGCCATTGATACATTTGACTTGCTGGGCGTGGAGAGAGGGGAGAACGGGCAGGAGATGTCGTACGGCAACCTTCTGGTCCCGACTAAAGTGTTTGCCCGGGATCACTCCAAGAAGGACAACGAAGGCATTGCAGAACTAATCCACTCTGCCGTCAACAAACATCCGCACGTGGTAGCCAGGTACTTTCCTATCTACTTCACTTTATCATTTGAAAGATCTTGTTCTTAATCTCTTTCCTCGAGGATTGTAATTTTACTACCATTAATTACACTCTTACATTATTACAGGACGAAACTTTTGACTCGGCAGAAGGATAAAAAATGGTAATTTTTCGAAACGTAATTATCGTAGGCTTTCAATAATATTTTGTTTTTTTTTTTATAAAATAAAATTTAAAGTTTAATCTTATAAATGCTTACTAAAATAATGTTAGAACCATTAAACCTATTAACACGCAAAATAATATTAGTTATGTATTATAAATAATCTTTTTTATTTATGTATGGGTGTGGTTATAAAAAACCTTGTTAATTCTCCATAACGCTTGTGCGATCTTCACATAAAAACCATGTTAATTCTCCATAGCGCTTGTGCTATCTTCAAATAAAAAAATAAATTAGGGATAATGTTTTCCCCTCTCCAATCCCTAAACAACTCAATACAAATGTTGGCTATTAAAGGAATTCTGTAGTCCTTTCCTAACAGCGGGTCCGTGAGTTCCGCTGTTTTGGCTTTTACCACCTCTGCAAACTTCGTATTGCTTTGTTCACTCCCCGAATAAGTGGTTTATAAATCTTCCAAATCTCGATATCTCTAGCTTCCTACCTTTCGGACACCTGATTAATGTATATATCCCCTGGGATATGGAAAACGTCCATATATGTGCTTGTCTGTCTCTTTTTCTGCATCATACTCGAAAATCCAGGTTGCATCACAAGTTACCTGTAGGTAGTGAATTTATCAGGAATTTCACACTGAAATTATTAAAATGATGGTTATTGAGAGAGCGTTCAACTTGTGTAGGTAAAGTTTTGATGGTTAATTGGTTGGCGAGCATAATTCAGTGCACTGCCATGCATATTGTTGTTGTGGTTAAAGGGAATTTGGTGAGGAATTAATTGGGTTACATTATTGCCACACCTCGTATCAACCTTTTGCTTTTCCAAATGATGTTGTGCCCCTAGCCTAAGCACTCTGGTCCGAATGCCTCTGTAATGAGTGATGATATGTAGTGTCAACTGAACCTGAATTGGAACATTTCTCTTGTAGTACTTGTAAGTGCAGCTGATCTTATCAATACAAACTAGTGTAATCAATTAATAATATTTAGGTACTTTAATGTGCATAGGTACCTATAACTTTTGGAGTACCGAAACAAAATTTTCGCCGCCTGCCAGCTGATTCCATTTTCGTAATAACGTGTTTGTTTTTGCAAAATAATGTTTTTTGCAAAATATTGTTTTTGTAAATTGTGTTGTCTTACCAGATAACGTGTTTATATATTGTTAAAAATAGCATATAATCTACCATAAGTACTTTCCCCAGAATAGGTGAGAAATGATTTTTTTGATTGTGCCATATGGATACGACGGTACTCAAACAATTAAAGATTACTTAGCTGAGTCGAATCTCACAATCCAAGTGTAGGATTTATTAATGATTTCCTAATGATACTGTCATACTATGCTATACGCGTCAAGCATTTTTTGGGCATGGCCTATATCACCGTATCGCTCGCATACAATCCCATACAGACCTGTCACACCAGACAGATGATGTGTTATAAGTGTGGGCATGGCGATGATGATATGCCGTGATTGGCTAGCCAAGAGATATTTGAAAATGATCCCATCCAAAGAAATGATATTCCGCAGCAGCTCCCCATTAATCCGAACCCTCTCCTGCTGGAGGGATAAGCTTTGTGTGACACTACAACATATAATCTGTATAGGCCATGCCCAAAAAACGCTCAATGCGAATGACGTTATCTGACACAGGCATAATACGTAATCATTTATGTAGTTGATGGAGGAAATCGTGGAAGTTTAGCAATATTTTTTAAATTGTTGTTAAAGAAATAATTAAGTTTCTACATATTATGAGATTTTAATACTACTCCTCCATTATCAGTTAAATCTATCCAATAAGAAGTAGTGTTGCTCAGTTCTCTTCCATAACCATGTTCCTAATACAGGATATAATAATTAACCTATTTTTAAATTGCAAATGAATAGGATGCAAGTGAAAGACAAAAAAAAACTATTTGTAATTGATAATTTGATTTACCTGTATAATGGTGCATTGACCTCTGGAAAACTGTTTGTGTACTAGTGATAAGAATTTAGCGCTGCTAGCATTGGAATTTCGCCCTAGCTGGAATATTTTGATATGCGATTTAAACTTGTAATCCATGAGAAAGTGCATAAATTTTTTTAACAGAATCGCTTGCACTTGAAACACTTTATAGAGTTCATTTTTGATTTCCCTCAAAAAGGGTCTGGAGTTCCAAAGGTTAATTAAAATCCAACAGTTGACATCATCAAATACATCCTCTAATTGAATAGGCTAGAATTCCCCACTTTTCTTATTATGTTTGTATGTATCGAGGAGTGCTATTTTAATAAAAGGGTTGCAGGTAATGGCATGTCATTTAATCGAGCATTGTTTGTATGTAACATATTTGACAATAGTAGGTAGTCTAAGGTTGAGCATAATCTGATTAGTGTTACAGTAGATTCAGA
Organism: Hesperophylax magnus; assembly: GCA_026573805.1. Lineage (NCBI taxonomy): Eukaryota > Metazoa > Arthropoda > Insecta > Trichoptera > Limnephilidae > Hesperophylax > Hesperophylax magnus. The sequence continues at coordinate 14,438,189 of JAIUSX010000121.1, forward strand.
TTTATATTTTTTATTTTCCCACGTTAATATGTATTACATTCAGATAACAATAACAATAAATACAACTTCTGAACACTTATGGTGGTATTGCATGATGTATTAGAATTAGACGGTTGGAACTACTTGTACTTCTTGGTTTATTGTGGGTCAAAAGAATTTCCCCCTTACTAATAAACGTTTTTTTAAATTTTAAACATCCGATAAACAATCATTTACCCTACGTTAATAGTTGTTTATCAGTTGTGTAAATTTAAAAAAATATTTATTAGTAAGGCCTTTTAGTATCCTTTGATTCTAATTCACTGACTGATTTCTCACCACCAGTGCAGTGTGAACCAATTCACGATGCGGCTGAATGCCTTTTGTTGTGGGTTGAGAGGTGTCTGAGTAGGTACATTATAATATTAAAATTTGATAGTTGGATGAATTCAAGAACCGTAGAATATTTACTCAAAAAAAGAACAACGAGCTATTCGCACACATAATTTGAATTCCATCAAGAAAATTTATATAAAAGGAAAGCAGGTGTACCTAACCTACCTTTAACACTAGATATTGTGATTTCCTCCGCCCCCCTCGTTTGCTAGTATGTATAAAATATCCCTTTTGTGTTACTTTATTTCGTATGTAATCATGTAGGACTGCTACTCATGTAATACAAGCCTATTAAAGAAAATCACAAAAAATTGTTATTTATAAAAAAAATGAAATCAAATCTTTATGAATAAAAATATAAATGTTCGTTTGTTCAAAGTCTTAAATCTCCGAAAGTTCTTCATCGATTACTTTAAAATTTTGACACAACTATGCATTCGAATATGCATGTGTTTTTATATACCTATATTAAATAGATATCACCTGTGACAGGTAAAAACATGTTTTTTTTAAAACATCGACATCTGTTGGACTGACATGTTTTTTTTAACATACTTCGGCCGGGAAAGTTAGTTCTACCCGTTCGGTCGGTTGATGCTTAAGGCCGGGAAGGGTAGTTCTACCTTTTGCGCCGGCCTCATTTCAATGGCAGAAAAGACGAAATTATTCAGTGTTTTAACACGAATATTATATACCCATCTCTTTGAAAATGTCCCAACTATATGTACATAATTATCGAATTGTAATGAAAGTCTTTTTTAAAATTTATTTTCGTGCCTTTCATTTACATCGGTATTTCAACAAAAGGATAGTATATTATTTCGTAGTGAAATAATTCAATTCCTGGAATGAGGGTATTTATGACTGTGAAACCCGATTCGAATCTCTTTCTCCGTTCCGCACCTACTCAACTCCTATGTGGAAGTGAGCGAGAGATGTCGGGCGTATTTAAAGAAAGCAGGTATGAGCAAATACCGATAGACGGGCTGTAATAATCATATTAGAAGGTTAATTGAGTTGCATTTCAAATAATATTCGATTTTCGTTTAGTACTTTTATAACTTGGGTAATGTATGCTGAGTTACTACGTAGAAATTTTTATTAAAATATTTTAATTATTTTCGAAGATATAGCGATTTAAAACAAATTAAAGATTCGCACGGGACTTTTATTTTCGCCAGGACTCAAAAAATACCCGGCCGAAATGTGTTAATAAAACAGCGCCATCCGTTGGACGTAAAAACAACACGCACTATTGTTTTTCTATCTGCATAGACAGACTGAGCCACAGCAACACATGGCGGGGTAGAGCTAGTATATTAATAATAATAATAAAAAACTCGGAGTAAACACAACCCCTTGCCCAGAATGTGTTATTTTTTTTTAAAAATTAATCTGAAGAAAACAATATCAATTACGCTTTGACTTTTCTGTTGAACATCGCTCCTGGCAAGGCTTAGATTACATTCATTAGATGAATGTAGATCTTCTGCTCTGCTATTACTAGTGCAGAAATGGTTCGTCATCACTCAGGGAAATGACTTGATTCCAGGTGCTTCTCGTATGAGTCTTCCCAGAGACCAAACATCCCTTCATCTCCGCCTCACACGCACCCCGTCGATGGCAAAACCTTTGACTGGGAAGATACCAGTTTGGTAACACAAAAGTCTGTAAGTATCCAATTCTTGTTTATGATTTGATTGCTAAAATAATCATTGCATTCTAATGGTGGTTTCTATTTGTAGCTGCAGTATACCCCCAATCTGCTGGACGATCCCGAGCTGATTGCCGGCAAGCATAGAACATTGCTCACATTCACGTCCTACATGACTTCTGTCATAGATTATGTGAGGCCACAGGACCTAAAAAAGGAGTTGAATGACAAATTTAGAGAAAAATTTCCTCACATAAAACTCACTCTTAGCAAACTCCGGAGGTAAACATTTCATATTACCTTGTTTACTATTGCAACATTATAGGATTTTTGGCAAAGGACGATCAGGTGTGTGGATGGGTATTTGCTTGATGACGTGTCTTACTTCTCTGCTACAAACGGATGATAGTCTCTCGTTGAAGTATGAAAATTAGTTTTCGTTCAACATAAGACCTGTTTGTAGCCGACTTGAAAGAAGCATCGGGTTCCCGCCCGGGCGTCTTCCCACAGTATCACAGAGTTTTTAATATATTGTAAGGTTATTCGTAATCCCCAAATGTTTCGTTATATAATTTATTTTTATTAAGCACGCATTTTTTCAATAGCTGTTTAGGGTCGTGTATTTGTGATAATAATTTTTCACAATTGCATTTACAGTATTAAACGTGAAATGCGGAAGATCGCTAAGCAAGACGGCAGTGGATTAGACCTGCTGACCGTAGCGCAAGGCTATGTATACTTTGAAAAGTTAATTTTAGCAAATCTAATAAACAAAGACAACAGGAAACTTTGTGCAGGAGCTTGTTTACTGCTCTCGGCCAAACTGAATGATGTAAAGGGAGACCCTCTGAAGTCACTCATCGAGGTAATTCTGTTCATCTATTTGTTCAGTTAGTTAGATTTGTTTAGTAGACTAACATGTGGTATGATTTCAGCGCACCGAGAGTGTGTTCCGGCTGAACCGCAAGGACCTGCTGAACTGCGAGTTCGCAGTCCTAGTGGCCCTGGAGTTCGGACTGCACGTGCCCCCGCACCAGGTCTTCCCGCATTACCAGCGCCTCATGCACGAGTCCTGACCCCTGACCCCCACCCCCCGCCTCCTCGCAGCTAGTCACTAGTCATGTCATACCAAATAATATATATTATGTCTGTTACTCTTTGTTTTGTTACTCCCCCCTCCCTCACGCAGCAAGCCAAGATGGTTCTATGTGAATTACAGCTGAAGGACTGGTATGGGTATAAACTTATGACAGGAGAGATGAAAAACAAGTTTTAAATTAAAAGTTTATTATCAAAAAATGCTAATATTTTTATCAGGCAAAAGATTAGACAACATTCACTGTTAAATTCCTATCGTTCAAAGTAACGTGCATGTTAGTTTTATTCCCTATATTAGGAAAGGAATACTTCCCCAAAATGTTAGTTTCATCCTGCTCGTAAAGAGACACATTGAGGGTATTTTTACTCTCCGGCGACAGTTGAATAGGCACGGTAACTTCAGAGTACAGAGGACTGCCGGCCGGGAACAGGCAAACACTAGTATCTCTGTACTTGGCATAGATGGGAGAAGAGATGCAATCTATCTCCACATGAATAGACTTCAGGTTGAGCTCCGGGAGGCCCAGCAGCAGGGCAGCTTGCTTGGAACAACCCTGGGCCACCACTTCGTCCGGGCTGTATCCCGTCAACACCTCGGCTTGCGGCAGCAGGGCGGCTACGGCAGACTGCAACTTCGGGATCTTCATACTGCCACCACACAATATTATTTTATTGATTTTGCTTTTCAAAGTTTCATCTTTTAACAGGCTCTGAATGGGACTCATGTATGCGGATAATTTAGGAGTGATTAAATTGTCAAATCGTGCTCGAGTTACATTCTGACTCCAATCCACACCCTCATATAGAGACTCAATGAACACGTGAGACGAACTCAGCGTAGACAAAACATGTTTACAATTGTCAGCGTGATGAAAGAGTTTACTCATGGCTCTGCGGTTTTCTTGAGGATTCAATTTCCATTTTTGATAAAACTCGCTGGCTATATAGTCACTTAGCTCGCGAGTTAAGCACTTTCCTCCGATGTCGGCATTGTGCACGCTACCCTCTATGCTGTACATGCCTCCTGCCACACGCACGACGGCAGCGTCGCACGAGGTGCCTCCCAGGCGGTACACCAGCACATAGTCTTCCCCAGGTTTCGGCTCTTCCCCACTGGCGCCCTGTCCCACGCCGTACGCAAGCAGGGCGGCCGCCGGCTCACTCACCACCTGCAGCACCGTGAAGCCCGCTAGCTCCGCCGCTGTCATCATGCGCTGCCGACTGCTCTGCGGCCAGTGGAGGGGCGCGGCCAACACTGCCTGGAGTTCTCCGTCTGTGAGGACAGAATGGCTGGCTATGCTGAACATTTTACCGAACAGCTTTGACGCTATGTCATCGGGAGTGAATGTGACGATTTTGTTAGGTAGTTGAAATTCATATTTTATTACGCTGTCATAACTTATTATTTTACAATCGCTTGCGGCGACAAACGTTTCGGTTTCGGCATCCGTTAAATCGTTGTTGAGGAGCCGTTTATTGTTGGTGATGGTAGGTTTGTTTCTGGATTGCCCACTTTTGGCCGAAGCTCCGATTTCCCATTCGTTTTCATTCAGCGCTAGAACTGCCGGGGTCACCCTGTCTCCTAAGTCGTTGGCGACTACTTCAGATTTACCATCATTATTCAAAACGAGGCAGACAGAGCTGTTGCCTAAATGAATACCGAAACACGCTGACATTTTTTTATCGAATTATCTTGGAAAACCTTATTAACTGCACTAATTACACTATGATTACCATATAATCCCAATTTGGTTTAAATCAACTAAAACACAAGGTTCTTTTATAACCTAAAAACAAACATGTCAAACGCAACGCGACAGAGACTTTTGGAGACTTTCCTGAGATTGAAATTGTAGAGGCAAACAATAGACAATATGTGAGTATTATAATGTAGATATAAGCGCCCTTTTCACCCGTGTTCAAACTAATGTCAGTCAGTATTCAATTGGAGTATGACGCTAATAGAAACAGTAAATATGTTTTTTACTCAGCTTACTGCATAGTTTGCCAAATTCAAATAATTTGATAATAATTATATTTTTATCATCATAATAAACCTGCCAATTTTTCTAGTTTGTTATCTATTGTTATACCAATATTATTTTTAGTTTCAATTTAAAAAAAAAAAAAACGAATGCTATATTTTATAAATAATAGATTACTTATAATAAAATATTGTAAAACAAATTATAGGTTAAAGTTCTATCAACATGACAATTGGCCGCCATACTAAATATGTAAAATATTAATTTTGAATTGAAGGATATGGCTATTAAAAAGCACTATTTTCCATAATCGTTAATGAAAAAGTTGTTGTTTATTGTCATTCAAGGTTTTTTTAATGTTTATTAAAAACGGTAGTCTTAAGTAAAAATTCACGCAAAACATTTCAATAAACGAGACACCCTGAAACTGTCGGAGAAAAAAAATGCTATAAGACTCTATGGAAAGTTGCAGGTTACAGGCAAGAACTATGGTTTCTCGCAATTTATTTTATCTTATGGTAACATAGGTATACATTAAGGTGTTTTGCTGTCAGATGTGTCAGATTGGCTGTCAAATTAGGGTCATTTGAAATAGTCACAGCTTAATATTAACGTTTGAGCCTGATGGAGGCAACTAACACCTCTACGCCACCCTCGGCCAGCAGGGCCACCCGCTTCATGATGGAGGGCGTCGGGGCTCGAGTGATCCGTGGCCCCGACTGGAAGTGGGGAAAACAGGTAAGGTTAAAAAAAGTTTAAAATAAACAAAAACTTTTCAATAACATCATGTAAATTTGTTTATAGTCGTGAAATTTCTCAACGTGTAGTTTTAAAGGTAATTATGCAAGAAAGTAAGCATGGTAGGTTCCTGTAAGCGCTAAAATACTCTTATGTATGTTAATTTTAATCACCTTGTTTGGAATTACTGAATGTGTGTACTTTTTGAGTATGGATTCTTGAAATGAAAATTGAACATTTTTAAGAAACCCAAACTAAGAATCTAGATATTAAAAAAATGTCGAAGAAATAGACTAAAAACCTTTGGTAATTTTTGGATAGGGCCTGACACGCTTATTACGAATATTTTTTAGAAAAAAACTTTATATTCGCCTTAATTACTATAAAAGAAAACTTTTTGCATTTCGGGCGGCGGAAAATTATGAATTTAAATTTTCAATTGCGTTAACCAAAATTTACTTCGCGAATCGATGCGGCGGCAATCAGCTGCCATTAGGTACGTCACTGTTATGTTGGTATCCCTGATACATTGCGTAGATACGACTATGGCTAACTTCGTGGAAGACAAATGGATTTGTATCACAAACCATGTTACACAAACCTAGCGTAGCCGGTAAACTAGTTGAAAACTGGGATGTTTTTCTTGCCTTGACGCGAGCAGGCGTTATTAAGGGGCACTTTCCTTTGTATCACAAACCATGTTACACAAACCTAGATATCCTACGAAGATAGCAACGGTCGTATTTAGCTCTTGTTAATGCATCAGTGATACCAACATAACAGTGCGTTCCTAATGTCGCCACATCGATTCGCGGAGTGAATTTTGGTTTTACGCAATTGAAAATCAAAATGCATAATTTTCCGCCGCCCGAAATGCAAAAAGTTTTCTTTTATTGTAATTAAGGCGAATATAAAGTTTTTTTCTAAAAATTATTCGTAATAAGCGTGTCAGGCCCTATCCAAAATTTACCAAACCTTTTTTTATCATTTATTGTGGGTTATGGTTCTACCAACATGATAGATGGCCACCATACTAATGGCGCGAAATATTCATTTTTATTTGAACTAAATAGCTATCAAATTGCACTATTTTCCATCTGCGACAAGGGAAATAGTCGTTTCAAATTTAAAAATTCAAATAAAATAAAAACACTTCATTTAAACTTCATTATTAAGTGAAACAACAGTCAGGGGTGATGTAAACATCTACAAAATAAATGTTTAAGTTGTTATTTTGGGTTATTTCAATAATTTATGCATATTTCCTAACCTTTAAACATAACTTTGATTGAGAAAAAATGATACTTTAATGCATCTTTTACCATCTCCCCTGACATAAATAGTTGTTTCTTTTAGTAATTAAATTGAAACCAAGTTTTTTAATTTTTTGCATATTGAGCGTGAGGGGAAATTCAACAACTTTATCATCGTTCCTTATTGTAATTAAGTTGAATCAAAGGATTATTTCAATAAAAATGCATATCCACGGTACTCGTAGGTACCAGTTTTTAATGAACTAAACCTCGGTTATCCAGGTGAAGTTTATGGTATATCTCTAGAGAATTTCTACCGGCTGCATCAAAAAACCCTTTGCTTTAGTACATAATCGTACATAAAACTTTTGCAATGACAGTTTAATCCCATGCAATTTGAATTGAAACGTTGCTCCAAATGGCTTTAGCCGTGTTTAGTGACTAGATCTGAATAGCCAGGTACTTCCCCACCTTCCTCTTTCCCTTCCCCACTTACCTTCAGCCTCACAACATCCCCCAATTGGGGATGCCATAGTCTCACTGGCTCCAGACGGGAGCAGTTGGGACTCTTGTGAGGTATTCACTATAACAAAAAAAAAAAAAATTGAATTGGACTACTAACAACCACAACATATCCAACTGATTCCCTTTGCTAGAGTGTGGTGTATTCTATCTCACACTATGCAAGTTGATACATTCGTCTACAGTAAAGCACACTCTGTGGTTGATGGGTCTTGTCAATGTGTTTCTGTAATTTTAAGTGTATGTCTAACTAACTTTTATTATTATTATTTTTTTTTTATTTTTTATTAGGAACATTAACAGGTTTATAACATAACATGCATAGAGAGAGAGAAAAAATAAGTAAAAGAATTAGGTTACAACCCAATAACCAATGTTCACATCATGCAATTAAGATAAAGAAGGTTAAAAAGCAATAAACAAACAAAGAAAGGTTAAAAACAAAGAAATTTTAAAAACTAGGAAATAATAAGAGAAAATGTGTATATATATATACCTGTATAAACACATACATACATATATATACATACACATGCATATACACATACAAATACATACGTACACACATACATATACATAGTTTCATACATACATACCCATACATACATGCATACATACATACATACACACACGTACATTTGATATTAAATACAAATAATATGTAAGAGTGATAATGAATAAATGATGAATGTAATGTACCTAATGCTTTTACCTTATTATTGTTCGGCCTGCATTATGTTAATAAAAGCCATATGGGTTGATTGATTGATTACAGGATGGAGGGGAGGGCCACGTGGGCACGGTGCGCAATTTCGAATCCCCCGAGGAGGTAGTGGTTGTGTGGGACAATGGCACGGCAGCCAATTACCGCTGCTGCGGCGCATACGACCTGCGCGTGCTGGACAGCGCACCCACTGGTGTCAAGCACGACGGCACCATGTGCGACACTTGCAGACAACAGCCCATCTTCGGTGAGTACTCTGCTATAATACATTAAATTATTACCTGTGCGAATGCCTATAATAATTATTATCCAGACTGAAGGTAATATTTTGATATGTGTTGGCACTATTCCACATCCCACACTCAAAAACTAACCAAACACAACATTCATTTTTCAGAAGGACATGCACAAAACATAATAATATATTTTCAGATGCTGATATTTTCGATTTGACCTTAGTTCAGTTTACTAAATGAATATTGGTGAAAATTAAATCAAATTGTTAATTATGTACCCTTTCCCCCTGCTGTGTGTAAGATATCTCAGTTATTTTCATTAACATGTGTAAGATATCTTAGTTATTTTCACTAAGGTGTTATATGTTTTTCCGTTTATTTATGTTTTTTTCTGTACATAACATGAATTTAATATGGAAACTTCACTGGTTAATGCAACATGTAAAATTTATCACCAATAAACTAAAATAAAATAAAATAAATGTTTGTTTGTTGCAGGTATTCGCTGGAAGTGTGGGGAGTGCACCAACTATGACTTGTGTTCCGTGTGTTACCACGGGGACAAGCACCAGCTGCGCCATCGCTTCTACCGCATCAGTGCTCCCGGCGGCCAACGCTGTCTCGTGGAGCCCCGCCGCAAGAGCAAGAAGCAGGCCGTGCGCGGCATCTTCCCGGGGGCTCGCGTCGTCCGGGGGGTCAGTACATACTACTCACTATACACTTATAGAGTAGTCACAGACAACACACTTCAGAAGGCTTAAGGCTTTTCCCCATTTATGCATCATATACACACAGCGACTATGATTGCACCGGATGCGGTTTAGTGAGGCCCACTTCTTCTGACGGAGGGGATCCTTTGATTCCGATGATTTTGTTTCTGATGATGGTTCAGTTCTTATTGCTGTGCATGTGCAGTATATTTTTAGATCATTGTTACCACATTAAACGTAACAATTTTAACTTTGCAGTTGATTAGAGATAGTTAACCAATTTTTGTTTTGCCGTCCCACCATCAAAAGTATAATAAATCCACAGACTGATCATGTTAAGTTGTACCTTCTCAATGCGGCCAGTGATAAATTTGAAAATTCGCCCTTTATAGCTTCTTGAAACTGACAAATTATCATACCGTCTCACAAGAAAAAAAAATCGAACTATTTACGTTTTGTTATACCGAGAAGATTTAATTCTTCGCTCCCGCTGATTGTGGCGATGTACACTATTGATATATTATATACTAATACATACAGAGTGTGGTTTCAGGTTGACTGGCAGTGGGAGGACCAGGACGGGGGCAACGGGCGTCGCGGGAAGGTGAATGAGGTGCAAGACTGGTCAGCCGCTAGTCCGCGCTCCGCCGCCTATGTCGTGTGGGACAACGGCGCCAAGAACCTCTACCGGGTGGGCTTCGAGGGGATGGCCGATCTGAAGGTAAGTTATTACTGGCACCATCATACTCAACTGTAGAATAATTTAATCACAGGAAAATCACGCTCGGGTCGGTTAAGTCTGATTGGTTGAACCCTCTCGTATTAATGTTCCCAAGTGTGAGGACAGTTCTGAAACAACCTGCCATTTGGTCTTAGGTCAGAAACTTGAGTTGATTGAATCACTAAACTCGCCAGAGTGTAAGATACTCTCAGTACCACTGTGGTGTAAGACCAACATTCCGAATGGAAACGTTGATTGAAATGGCTTTAGCCGTGTTTGGTGACCATATCTGAATAGTCAGGTACTCCCCCACCTTCTTCTCCCCCATCTCCTTCCCCTCCCCAAAACCTTCTGCCTCACAACATACCCCAATTGGGGATGCCATAGTCTCACTGGCTCCAGATGGTTGGGAGCGCTTGGGACTCTTGTGCGGTATTCATATAAAAAAATGCTCTTTGTGTAATCATAACTTTGTTCTTTTGAATTGAATACAAGTTGACGAATTATGAATATGTGCATATTATTAATAGAGTTATATTTGGTTTCAGGTGGTGAATGATGTGAAGGGGCAGACGGTGTACAAGGAGCACCTGCCACTGCTGGGGGAGCAGGGCCCCGGCCGCTCGGGGCCACATGGCCTGCAGATTGGTGACCAGGTACTAAATTCATACTAGGGGTTTAGGATCACAGGGGCCTATCTACAAAAACACAGTTATGGGATAAACGCAAATGAAGATTGGCATACTCATTTGCCCAACTGTATCTCTTAAATGGCTATATGTACGAGCTAGAGCTTTGTGTCACTAGTAAATATGATTATGGCATTACCGAAACCAAGCTTAACGCAAAACACCAGTTTGTAGTTAGGCCCCTGTGATCCCAAGCCCCCCATAGAATAAAGAAGAAAACTAGAAGTGCCTTCTATACAAACTTGATGGAAACAAATGTTCCATTTAGGCCAATAGCGCAGCTCTCTGTCTTACTTACACACTCGCCTGACATTGTAGACAGTGGCGGCTTGTACTAACATAAAAGGGTGGTGCGCTAAAAATATAGGTCATGTCAGGTAAAGGGTAAAGGCATGGTAAACTTTACAATGCCTTTACCGGTAAAGGATACTTGCAACTAGCAATTTTGAAGCTTATACCGACCCGCTGTAATTATCGGTTTGCGAACTGTGAACTAAAGTGACGCCATCTCGCTGAAGATTTTAAGAGGCATTGGTGAGCGCCATTCATGTTTGGAGACATTTCAAGTCAACATCCACGCTCTGTGTCTTTTTTTATTATTTATTTATTTATTTTACGCCTGTAGGGCTTTTACATAAGTATGTGTAGTTAATTTTGACATGATGAATAATTTAGAAAATGAAAATAAATAATAAAAATTAATTTACAACTGACATCAAAAATAAGACAGAAAATAAACATCATTTTATCTCTCTTGGCATCCCATTTGGGACCCACCCAGGCGTTGTATGTTCATTTTCTCGGCTAGCTAAGTCCTCCATCACAACACAAAAAACATTTTCCGCTTACTGTGGTGGTAGTAGGAGATTTTCAAATATTGTCAGGTTATTCGTAATCTGGTAATGTTTGTCTTTCTTTTAAAAAAAATAAATTTTCCCAGGTGACGTTTCTCGATGAGCGATATGGAATTCGCTCGCACCATGTGACTTACGACACGTGATACAAAGAACGAAAATTCGAGCCGGTTAAATTTAGCTTAATACTTTTAGAGTATTACATTTATTACTGTTGATAATAATTATTTTTAGACTGACCGAAATTTTGGGAATGCGTTGCTCCAATGCTCCTTAGGACTAGCCGCCACTGATCGTAAATCTCCATCCTTTTTGAATTTCCTAAACACAGTTTTTTATTGGAAATTTAAGCCTCGATTAGACAAATATTTGAATGGGCACAAAAGTAGTATGTGTGTGGTGGTGTTGACTGTCTGGTGTTTTCAGGTGAACGTGGACTTGGAACTGGAGATAGTGCAGTCACTGCAGCACGGGCACGGCGGCTGGACGGATGGCATGTTTGAGTGCCTTGGCACCACGGGCACGGTGGTGGGCATTGACGAGGACCACGACATAGTTGTCTCCTATCCCAGTGCCAATCGCTGGACCTTTAATCCTGCCGTCCTCACTAAGGTAAAAGACCTAATTATACATAAATATATAATACATATGTACTTCCATACCTACTACTAGAATTATGTAACATCAGAAATCAATGGTAGTCAACTCTTGATGAAAATGAAAATTTTCCTTCTGCGCCATCTGATTCTATTTTCGTCATAACTTACATGTTGTTTGCATAAATATGTTTTAGTAAATTGTACCGTCTTACTGGATAATTGTGTTAATATATTTATAAAAATAATGTATAATCTACTATATATATAGTTTCCGAGGAATGCTAGATAAAGTCAGAGAAATGATTTTTTAAATGAATCCTTAAGGATACGCTGGCATTCGAAAGGTTATTTTCCCTTTCCGCCAGTAGTCAGGGCTTGTCTGTTATTTTGTTCTCGACATATCAAATCAGATTAGTGTCTTTTTCTATAAAACGCTTTATTCTGGGCCGCTTTATAGTACATATATATATTTTGAAATACAATGTATTGAGTGAGTTACCAAAATACTAAGTCATTATTGGACTATTGTATGGAGTTAATGGCATTTATTCTTGACATAGAAGCTGTAAATATCATAGATTTACAGGTCTAACGAAGTCAAAAATTTTTATTATTGTAGAAAGCAATCACTTTGTGGTTTGACATATTTAATAAAATAAAATACTTTTTGTTTTAAAACCACAAGTTTTTAATAATGTTTCGCTTTACTGAAGCATCTTCAGGGTACAAAGGGTTTTCAGGGGTTTTGTACTCTGAAAATGCTTGAGTAAAGCGAAACCGGTCGGTTATAAAAATTATTAAAAACTGGTGGTTTTAAAACAAAAAGTATTTTATCAAATTTTTTTTTTACATATCTTGATCCAATACAAGTAAATTTTAAGAAATCAATATACTTAAACTTATGGTTTAAAAGCTGAATTAGATATAGTACACCAATGCAGATTTTAAATTTTTGGTACAAAATTATCTCTGAGGGACCTATTTAAATAATAATATAATATAACATCACATCACATCTAACAATTTTGCAAACTTTTTTTCTGACAATGTTAAGCAACTATTACATAGATGTGACAAAAAAGCTTTTCATATTCAAACACATAGACTTCCACACAGCATGCTCTTAACACAAGCAAAACTTTGTGATATCGAAAAAGTAGTCAGAAGTTTAAAAAATAGTCAATCGCCGGGGATAGATAAAATTAGAATGTCTGACATTAAAGAACACTTTAATATCTTAGGACCTATTTAACTCTATTAATTAATATGATTTTATTGGAGGCAATTATACCCGAAGATCTCAAATGTAGCATAATCCGACCCATCTACAAAGGTGGTAAACACAGTGAAATTGAAAACTATAGACCGATCAGTATTTTACCTGCAATTGAAAAGATCCTAGAAAAATATATATCTGTAAAACTAATAAAGTACCTTGAAAATTTTTCTATTATTGATACCCATCAATATGGTTTCCAAAAAAAGGCACAGATCTACTACTTCAAGAATTTTCAAATAAAATTAATAATGATTTTAACAAAAGAAAACATGTACTCGTATTATTTATTGATAATTCAAAGGCTTTTGATACGATTGATCATAGTAAATTACTTAAAACTCTAGAAACAATTGGAATTACAGGAAACCTACATATATTATTTGTTAACTACATTCAAAATAGAAAGATTTGTGTAAAAATTTTTGATTTTTTAGCAAAAAAAATATTGTTTTCGCAGGCGTACCACAAGGGTCCATACTAGGCCCTACCTTGTATATAATATATGTTACTGCAATGAAATTTATTTTTTCTCATGTAAAACATTATGTTTATGCTGACGACACTGCATTAGTTATTTCACATGTGGATTTATTAATAGCGAGTACTTTACTGCAAATTGACTTTGTCACTCTTCAAAAATGGTCACATGATGTAGGTTTAATAATCAATGCTAAAAAAACGAAGCTTATGCACATCAGATCTCCTCATAATAACATCACCATAACTCCTAAAATTATTTCTCATGATTTTAATTGCATCCATAACTTTGTAATACAACCATGCTCATGTAAAAATATTGGACTTGTTTCAAAATACGTATATCTAGGCTTAACAATTGATTGTAATTTTAAATGGGATATACATATACAAAAAGTCTGCACACGGCTTAGAGCTATAGTGAGCAAACTTTATAGATTGAAGTTTTTTGTTCCACCAAATACCCTTAGAATAGTATACCTGTCATTGGCGGAATCCCTAATAAGATATGGAATAACTTCATGGGGACATTCAACAAAAACAAATCTTCTTTCAGTCCAAAATGTACAATATTCTTTGGTAAAATTATTAAAACAAAACTAAATATGAACAAAGAAATGACGTACCAAAGTCATTACTATACAATTCTGTAAATTTATTATCTGTTCGTGCTTTATTGTGGCTTAAAATTGCGAGTCAGCATACATCTCAATCTGAACATAATAAAATAGTGACACATGTTCATAATACAAGACTAATTGCAAACGATGGACTTGTAGTTCCCAGATACCTGAATAAATACGGTCAAAGAACTCTAGAATACCTCGTTCCAATAATTTACAACATGTTACCAAACTCATTAAAAAGCTGTGAATTGACTCACAGAAGGAAATGTATGTTAAAAAAATGGTTATGTGAAAGAATCTTTTTGTACTAATGTAATTATTTGTATGTTAAAAAAATGGTTATGTGAAAGAATCTTTTTGTACTAATGTAATTATTTGTATATTTTATGTACTTGTTAAAATTGTATATGTATTTAAAAAGTAATTGTTAAAAGAACCCGTTGACAAACTGATATCAATCAGTTTAACGGGACTTAATAGTAAAAAAATGTATTTTTGAAAGTTAATAAATAATAAAAAAAATTTAATAAGTCTGGGGCCAGTGGGTTAATACATTGTTGTGTCAAGAATTTATGTTATTGGCGAATGCATAGATTACTTTTGAGGTATGTGCCAGTGATTTTCCAATAGCAAAAAGTTTTTGCATTTGTATTTTATTATTGGTGATTAAAAGTAATTCCTGAAGAATGAATTGACTTATTGTCATTTATCTTACACAAGTTTATTTTATTTATTTATTTATTTAACGCCCAGAGGGCTTTTACATGGTTGGTAGTATAATTTAAATTTGATAGATACTTTGAAACATAAAAAATAAAAATAAAATTACATTTGATAAAAGCTATGCAACAAGTCATACAAATAGAGTGATAATTTGATAAAAGCTATGCAACTGACTTTTATGCAACAAACTTTTATGCAACATTTGATAAAAGCTATGCAACAAGTCATACAAATAGAGTGTGAACAAGTGTAGGATATCGTCGCTGTAAGGTCCAATACCGTGGAAGAACCATTTGTAAAAATGTTCAAGAGGTACAAAAGTTATATGCGCGCTCTTGTTTGCTCGTTTACTGGGGATGGTTAATTTGCAGTATTTACTTTAACTTTTCTTTGTTTGTTTGGTTATAGGTGAACATAGCCAGCGGGGGCTTGGCGGGGGGAGGTGTGGGAGGCGCGGGGGGCACTGCCTTCGTGGTGGGTGACCTGGTGCAGGTCTGCGGAGACCCAGAGACTGTCAAGGCCCTGCAGCGGGGGCACGGGGAGTGGGCTGAGGCCATGTTGCCGGTAGGTTAACTTCTGTCAATACATACATTTAACTACTCATAGCCTCCAACATAAACTTGTTGTTCAAGTGTCAATTCTGTAGTATGTATTGGGATTATTTTTATGAATTCACAGCTCAATTTGTTATCTTTTCTCATGTTTACTTAAAATAGTTAAGAAATAATCAAGTTCATTTTTTCCACATATGTAGCCTAAAATAATCCATGTCAAATCATGACTTTAAATATGAATGAAAATAATTCTTAATCATCGAAGACAATATTAGAATTTCAAACGATAGATGTGAAAAAAAACAAACAAAAAAAATAAAGGAAGTGAATATATTTAAAACATAGCTGACAGAACAAAGTTATGGTCAACTTGCAAACATTATGAAGATGATGTAAAGACAATTAGAAACTAAATACAAAAAAAAAAACTATAGGCAGCCTCAGAACAGGAAACCCTCGTGGGGAGGACTGTGAAACTTTGAATTTATACTTATATGTATAATCCTTTGTACTTGCATCGTGTACAAACTTTGCCATAGAAACTAATAAATTTTTTTTAACAAAAACCTAAGAATTAAAGTTAATTGCGTAATTAGTAACTACTCAAACGCGATGTCCATTCATCCACTGACCGGTTATATTACATTTTGAGGTTTTACTCATTAAGTTATTCCGCTATAAAAATAAAATAATTCTGTTCACATTATTGCTTTGACAGAACCCCAGTCTCTGTTATAGTTGACCAATGCCATTGATATGGATGTTTTGCAATATCTACTGGTTACAATTAGAGTGTTGTGTTGCAGACCTTGGGCAAGATTGGGCGGGTGCAGCAGATCTACCATGACAACGACCTCAAGGTGGAGGTGTGTAACACTTCCTGGACCTACAATCCCAATGCCGTGACCAAGGTGGCCTCCTCAGACGGGAGTGTGCCGGGCAACTCCTCGGGAGAACGGCTCTCCGCCCTGCTGAAGAAGCTGTTTGAGACGCACGTGTCGGGTGATGTCAACGAGGAGCTGGTCAAGTCAGCGGCCAATGGGGACGCTGCCAAGGTGGAGGAGATCCTTGCAGTGGGAGGCGGGAGCGGCGGCGTGGGGGCTTCTGGGGGGGCTGCCGGAGGAGGAGGAACCCCACCCGCTGCCAGCCAAGCCAATGTGAATGGAGTGTTTGGGGGACACACTGCCCTGCAGGTAGGAAAATGTTTTACAAATATCCTTATTTTCAGATTTATACGCGTTTACTGTGTTGACTTTTCCATGCTTTTAAAATTGCATTATTACCAGTCTCTTTTAACACGCATTATCCTGACCATAAACCTTACGGGTGTTAAAGGTGGGATACTATATAAAATAAGTACACTTATAAGGTTACTTACAAGTATGCATATTTACAATCAGTATATTAACACTCTTAATTAAATTTTGTTATTTTAATGAGAAAGTGGAGAGCGAACACAGCAGCACTTTGTGAGTTGTGGTAATCTCGGCAATTGAGAATGGAATGAATCGGTTCTGCTTGGCCCGTCGCGGTGCAGGATACGTAATGCCAATCACGTCCGCTATTGGTGGACGAGCTGCCAATTGAAGGTACTCTATGGTGAGGTCCCCGATTGCCGAGAATAGAGCTCTGGCTCAGTCTGGTTCGGCAATTTTCTATATCCCTATCCTTTTTAGACTTGGTCTAAAATGTCGCATTATTATTATTATGATTTATTTTTGGGGTTTTATGACATGTTGCACTTTCTCTTTCTTTAGCCAACGTTTCAAACAGCGTTATATTGTCCACCATCAGGGCATGCCCTGATGAGGACCCTGTAACCCCGTCGGAAACGTTAAGAAAAAACCGTTTAAACGTTAACGGCTAAGGAAGGAGAAAGCCCAACAAGGCATCACGATAACCCCAAAAAAAATCACCATAATTCTTTTGACCGTGAAAATCATTCTAAAATTATTATGTACAATGATTATTAAATTATATTAGTGTTGCACTATTGATTAAGGTCGTATGAACACAAAAAAACTGCATTTTTGAATACATCTACTTGAATTTCACTTTTGTTTGCGGGATTGAATGAATGAACATTCAGATTTCTTCAATTAAGACTTTCAATTGAGCTTATACTTGGCAGATAGACTCGTTGTCGAAGACAATACATTCTATCAACTTTTGGTGGCAATAACGTACACACATGCAGATTATATAGGCATTTCTCTAAAATTGGATGACTTTACAGCAGTTAATATAATTAAAATAAATGTCAGTTCTACCAGATCGGCATTTGGCGAGGTTGGTGAAGTTGTCCACTCCAGTTCCTGGGTAGGATCGTTCAATACTCAGTCGAACCAAGTTATAAAATAGATGTATTGTAGTATTTTACAGATCATATAGTGGGAGTGGTATCATCTTGTTATAAACTTCTTGGATTTGTGATAAGAATAAGCAAACAATTCTCCAAGCCCGAAGCAATGACATCGATGTTCAACTCCGTTATACGATCTAAATTAGAATACGCTTCTGCTGTCTGGGCCCCATACCAGCAAAAATACATAGAATTATTAGAACAAATTCAAAAATAATTTCTAAGATATCTTTATATGAGAATGCATGGTGAATATCCACGATTTATGCATCACATAGATTTGCTCTCCTAAACGCACTACGAAAGTCTCCAATCTAGGAGAAATGGGACCCTTAAAGTAACAGCTTTTAAAATCATGAACTATTACATTGACAGCCCATACCTCTTAGAATGCTATAAATTGTTTGTACCGAACAACTACCGTCAGGGTCGACGCCACGACTTGCTCTGTATTCCGCACAGCAGAAAGGACGTTCTGGCCCAGCATAGCATGACAAGAGGTATGGTGCTGCTAAATGATTCCTCTAGGTCTCTTGACATTTCCAACAATTGGCCTTGAAGATTTCAAAAGTCATTTTAGGCAAGAACTCTAAAATATCAGTTATTGTAAAATGTTTCATTTAAAGCTCTGTATATTTCGTGTGTATTGTAATAGGATTACATCAATCTGTAATGCACAAAAAAAAAAACAAAAACTTTGGGTTGATTTTTTAAATCATTCTTTTATCTGTCTGTATATTTTACAAAATTCATTCCCTTTAGAATGCAAATAATAATGTGTTTGTTGTTTGTAGGCTGCCTCACAGAATGGGCACCTGGAGGTAATCCGAGCACTGGTGCGGCATGGCGCGGACGCAGATGCGGAGGACCGCGACGGGGACCGTGCCGTGCACCACGCCGCCTTCGGGGATGAGGCGGCGGCGCTCCGGCTGCTACGGCAAGCGGGTGCCGATCTTAACGCGCGCAACCGCCGCCGTCAAACCGCGCTTCACATCGCAGTTAACAAGGGCCATCTGGCCGTGGTTCGTACGCTGCTGGAGCTGGGCTGCCACCCCTCTCTGCAGGTCAGTCACTCCTTCCTTTAACCATTTTATATGACAAACTTAACAGCGGGACAGATAGAATCTGGCTTTTATTTATTTATTTAGACTTATGCAGTAAATTTCATTACAAGTTATATGAAGGTATATTATATTTTACATACTTAAAGTACTTATTATGTTAATCTTATATTAATATTATGTTAATCTGAAGTGACCTACCAGGTAAGTACAGTACTGTATATTATCTGCCTGTACAAAATATAAATAAATAGGAATAATAACATACGTACATTCTAGCATCACATTCATCAATCAAATGCATTTATTTATTTATTTATCTATTCACTTATACATACAGTTTATACATAGGTATACATATTGACATTGTGTGCAAGTAATATAGATAGATGTTCCATATATAAAACATGGTAGTAGAACGAAATGTGATATGCAACTGTATATGTATACATGATTGAAGCTTAGGTAGTAATGTTCTGTGAACACCTCGCTAGGAGAACCTGTGCCGAGGTGTTCGAATGGGTGTTATTCTGCCGTCATAGGTGGAAACACAATATCCTCCTTGGGAGTCTCCACCGTAGTTCCACCCATGGTGGCAGTATTTTTCATTATTAAGTTAGAAGTTAGAAGCTGTGTTGACATGTTCATCGTAATATTATATAGTAATTTGAGGTAAGTTACGTATCAAAATGTTCTATAGACACACCAAGACATCAACTAAAATAACAGATCACAGACTGGATTGAATCTAAAGGAACACTATTTTTCCAAAACCTATTTACTCCAAAATAATTAATTTAGTATTTGAAGTATACAATTAATTGTAATATAACTTCTGTTTTGCTTTTTTCCCTTTTCAGCTTAACTGCTCAAGTTCACTTCATGTATATTTCTTACTTTTCTTTTCTTTACTCATATATAATATTATGAAGTTTAAATCATGTTCTACATTTGTACAATGTATCTGAACTCTTGCTGGGAGTGAGCCGAGGCCGTGTGCGTGAGATCATTATGGTTTTAGGAAAGATGTATTTTAGGGAATGATGTATTCCTATTACGTAGTTGTGTATTACTTAATATTCTTATATATGATCAAAGGTGTTGGCAGGCACCTGCATTCATTAAAAATTGAATAACCTTTTTTATTTTTGGAATAACTTAATGAGTTAGGACGGGTTGTTTCGGAGAATTTGAATTTGAAAATAAAAACAGAACTTGAAAAAATCTTTCACAGAACTTGAAAATGAACGTTGAAATTTGATGAATTGTTCAAATACTCCGAAACAACCCGTCCTAAGACTTCAAATTATAATATTTAATTATCGAAGACAATATTAGCGATTCCTAAACGATAATTTGAAACAGAAAAAGATTCAGAAATAATATTGTCTTCAATAATTAAATATTACAATTCGAAGTTTTACTCATTAAGTTATTCCAAAAATAAAATATTTATGTGCATCTTTTACATCTTTAAGTCCCCAACATTGGTCATTCGAGCCTGATAATTTATATTAATTGAAAAAATTGTGGTTAATTTAATTATTTCAAGGTTAAATTGTTCATAAAAGTTGATCTATGTGTAAAATTCGCGTCAGCCGTGCTGTTAGCGAAAATTGCCTGTAGGTAGTAAAAAATACTTAACTGGTGACAAATTTGTTAATATTTAAAATAAATTGTTGTATTCTCGGCATTGTTTGTGCAAATTAATTTCTCAATACAATGACTGAAAAAAAAGTACTTTTGTTGCAATCCCGACGTGAGCGAATAGTATCTCGTATTCGTATCACCCAAGAGCTCATAGCGAGCATTTATGATGATAGTAAGAAAAAAGATACGTTTCTTGCTAGATGTGAAAAGTTAAAAGATTGGTTACAAGAATTTGAATCAGTTCAAAACGAGATTGAGGAACAATTACTGTCGTTAGACAAGATTACAGAAATGTCAGAACTAGGAAACATTGCGAATAATGTTGATTCAATGTATTTCGAGATCATGCAAATGAAAAGCGTTATCACTAGTAATAATGAAAATTCAATTCCTAAAACGGCAAGTAATTCGGTGATTCGTGCACCAGTGATAAAGCTGCCCACTTTTGATAGTAACATTAAAAGTTGGTGCTCATTTCATTCATTATTTAAAAGTCTTATACATGACAGCAATGCATATACTAATGTAGAAAAATACCATTATCTTTTATCAGTAATTACAGGGCCGGCACTGGCACTTATACAATCATTGCCTCTTATCGAAGAGAATTATGACATTGCCTGGAATATTCTGGTAAATCAATACCAAAATTCTAGAATTCTTTTCACGCATTATGTTGATGAGATTCTTAATTTCAAAATTTTACAAAACGAGTCTGCGTCAGGTATAGCGCGGTTACTCAGTACGTTTCAAGAGAATTGCGCCGCTATAAAGGCGATGAAGATAGAAAATATCTTTGATAAATTTGTTGGTCATATTATGATACGATCGATGGATCTGACAACTAAACGTCAGTTTGAATCCAAATTGCCCGGTGAAAAGATTCCAGGGTTGGATTCAATTTTGGAGTTTCTAAGAAATCAAACGCGTATTTTAGAAATGTTATCTCCACATACAACAAAAGAGAAAAAAGGTACGTTTAAAACGTTGTTATCTGCCAATAAGAATAATAATAACGTTCATTGTCCATTATGTAGAGGTGCACATTTTCTTTACAAATGTGCATCTTTTATGTCTTTAAGTCCCCATCAAAGAAGGGACAAAATTAAAATTTTAAACCGTTGTTTCAATTGTTTGAAACAGCACCATGTAAAAGATTGTGTATCAAAATTCACATGCCAGGTTTGTAATAAAAAACATCATTCAATGTTGCACATTGCCGCCGAACCATCGGGCGAAAATGAACTTAATAATTCAAGTGCAACCCTGGCCGCAACAACGATTCCGAGCGTTTCTACCGTTTTGTTAGGAAATGTACAACTTGAGGTCCGAAATCAACATAGTGATTATATACCTATCCGCGCCGTCGTGGATTGTGGGAGTCAAGTCTCTCTGATTACTGAAAGATGTGCTAAGCTCTTGGGTTTGTCAATTAAGGCACATCGTATTTCACTGAACGGTTTAGGAAATTCTAGTATAAATTCTTGTCATGGAAAAACAAAATGTTTTATAAAACCTCGAAATAAAAAAGGGCCTATTCTTCAATGTCAAACTGTCGTGATTACAGAAATCACTTCTAATCATCCGTCATATGATTTCCCATCGAGTGTGACGTCACAATTTAAAAATTTAAAATTAGCTGATGAATCATATTACATGTCGGGCAAAATAGACCTTTTGTTAGGAGCTGACGTATACTTAGATATATTTAATAATGGTCATGAAATAATTCACGGCTATCCATGTGCTGTAAACAGTGTATTCGGTTACATTATAATGGGGAAGATGGAAAATTCGTCATTTCAAACGCCTTCATCTTTGTTTGTTGAAACAAATTCGTTAAGCAATACGCTTAGAAAATTTTGGGAAATTGAACTAACACCTTCAATTGTGACGAATAATCCGGACGACGAATTAGCCGAAACAATCTACGCTTCGAATCACTATCGAGAATGTGTTGGTAGATATGTTGTACCATTATTAACAAAATCTGAAATTATGCCTTCTCAAAATTCGTTCAAACTTGCGGAATCGCGATTGAACAAACTAGAAATTCGTTTTAAAAGGGATCCCATGTTAGCAATTAATTATGGAAATTTTATACAAGAATATGAGGGTCTGGGACACATGACACGGGTACCTCGGAATTTAGATGCATTCTATTTACCTCATCATTGTGTTTTGAATCCTGACAGTAAAACTACAAAACTACGTGTAGTTTTTGATGGGTCGGCAAAAACCCAACCAAATAACTTATCTCTAAATGACCTATTATTGAACGGTCCAAAATTGCAAACTGAAATTCCACGTATGATTTTAAATTTTCGTTGTCATAAGTATGTATTTACAGCTGATATTTGTAAGATGTATAGGCAAATATTAATTATTCCATCTCAGCGTAAATTCCAAAATATTTTGTGGAGAGAATCTCAGAATGAACCGGTTATTGATTTCGAGTTACAAACTGTAACGTACGGGTTGTCTAGTTCACCATTCTTGGCCATTCGTACCCTTCGCCAGCTAGCACAAGATGAAGGATCAAAGTATCCTGACGCTGCCAAGGTTCTATGCGATGATTTTTATGTAGATGATTTGGTAACAGGGACAGAAACGATTAGCACAGCCCTCAGACTAAAACAAGATATCATTGGATTGTTAAATCTTGGGAAATTAGAACTTAGTAAATGGCAATCTAATACAACTTCACTTTTGGATCACGTTTCGCAAGAGCACCAGCAAGATGGTCATTCTTTTGATAACGCCGGAACTGATCAAATTGTTAAAATATTAGGCATTCAGTGGAGTCCAACGACTGATAATTTTACCTACAAGGTCGATCTACCTTCAAATGAGATATTCACAAAAAGAACAATATTATCAACGGTAGCTCGTTTATTCGACCCACTTGGGATCATCACCCCAGTGACATTTTTCGCAAAATGTCTATTACAGGAACTATGGAAGTTAAGTGTCGATTGGGACGATCGTGATGTTCCACCACGTATTCGTAATACGTGGAGTAAATTTGTAAGTCAACTTTCATTACTTCGAAAATTGAATATTCCTAGATATTATAACACGGTGATGACAAGTCGTCTTTTCCTTGTAGGGTTCTGTGACGCTTCACAATTGGGTTATTCTGCAGTAGTATATTTATTAGAGCGTAGTAGCAATACCACTCACATCTTAATGGGAAAATCGAAGGTCGCTCCTTTGAAAACCCTGTCAATTCCACGACTAGAATTATGTGGGGCCGTTCTTCTCACGAAACTTGCAAAGTATATTATGTCATCTGTAAAGTTTGCCGAACAAATAGAAAACGTTTTTCTATTTACAGATTCGACTATTGTACTAGCGTGGCTAAAAACACCGCCATATTTATTGAAAACATTTGTCGCTAATAGGGTTGTACAAATATTGGAAAATACACCAATTGCTTTTTGGAAGCATGTTGTCTCGGAGGAAAATTGTGCCGATTCTGGTTCAAGAGGGCTTTTCCCAGCAGACATTATATCACACCCTTTGTGGTTTACGGGACCAAAATGGCTTCACCAACCAATAGCACTCTGGCCTTGTTCAGCTGTGTACAATCAATCTGACGGAGAAATACCAGAACTCAAAACATGCAACCTTAAAACGTTTTCATTTTCCATATATTTTTTGGGTTTTGTTTTTTTTTACCATTGGGATCTATATTTTCTGTTTTTTTTTTTGTTATTTAGATGCCTATACTCTAATTCTCGTTTTGTTTCTTACTCAGATTCTAGACAAAAGGAGTTATTACCAATTTTAAATATTTCTCAAAACCAAAATTTTTGTTATGGTCCAGGAACCATTCTTCGAAAAGTTATACTTAATTTAATAAAAAGTTTTTTTTTTAAAATTGTTTTCTGCGAGGCATTACGGATACCTTGAATGAAAATTTACCTATGTATTTTTAAATTTACCTATTATTAAATTTTGTATCATAATTATTAATTCGTTCAAATTAGGTGGGCGGAAATGTTGGCACCTAGCATCGTGCTACCTACCTTTCTATCCTTTGTAAAATTATTGTTGCCTATCGACCCAACTCCTCTCCTCACCTATGCCGACTTAGTAAACTTTAGTTGAGTTAAAATATTCGTCCTGTCAACATCGTTTGATTACGGAGCCCCTTTATCGACCATGTCGAAAATCAAAGCCATCGTGAGCTTGCGCATTGTGAAATTTGTGATTTGTTGTGAACCAGCGCAAAGAAGGATTGAAAACCGTGGAAGAATAGAAAAAGGTAAGTCGGCATTCCGAACCTTTCCAATCCTATTATTCCGCGTTGCGACGGTGCTTTCCGTCCCCAACAATAGACTTGCAGAAAAAGTCAATAGATGTCGCACATTGAAATAAAAATAAGATATATTTGTCTAAGACACTGTCTAAATTGCATTTAGTTCGAGTTGAATCTTGCGATCATACATAAAGATAGCAGCCAATAAAAATGTCTTCAATAATTAAATTTAATAACCACCCGATTTACCTTTTTCACACTAAAATATCTAATAGTATTAAACTTTATAAATCTAACAAATTAGTATTGCTGGGAATAATTTGGAAATTATAAAGTTTAATATTATTTTATGCTAAAATGGTAAATTGGGCGGTGCTTAGTGCCTATATGAAATGCATGTGTGTGTGGGAATAACTGATGTAGAGTATTTAGTGAATTAACTCTCCGAAGATTAACGATAGTGGTATGATAAATTATATTAAGTACAGTACAATATTAACATAATAATACACTGATTGTATTATAACTAATTAAATTAGTTTAATACTTAAATGCTAAAGGGAGGAGAAAGGAGTTTAGAAGTTATTGATCTGGACACGAGAAAATTAATGAATTTCATATGAGTGATCGGCCTATATATGGAGATATTGCCTTTCTTATCTTTTACAATTTTCTTTGTTTTGCTGACGTGCAGAGAATCTTGATTGAATTATTATTATATACCTACAAGGCCTTAAACATCTCATCAACAAGAGTATAAAGTTCACTCAAAAGTTCAGGTATTAAAATACTGTCCGCGCAATAGGTGCTGCAATTGAAAGTGTTCTTTTGAAATGTCCGTTCGATAGCGGAAGGACATTTCAAAGTATTTTTTGCTTTAAGCTATGTTTAATCACAATCCAAGCAATATTTTTCATCGATTATTAACACATATCTGGCAGGAAAGTTAGTTTAACCCGTTCGGATGACTGGTGGTTAAAGCGGGGAAGATTAGTTGTACTTTTTACGTTGGTCTTATTTTAACGGAAGGAAAGGTAGTTTTTATATGAATATAAAAATATCTTTGTAAAGGTCCCATCTATATAAAGGGCAGTATATTAAACACGTAGAAAGGTAAATTACTTAATAATACGCTTAAATAACACCTTAAGGGTCAAACAATGCACGCGCAGGAAGATGGCTATCTTTGGAGACTGAAACCCACAGTCTTTAAATAGCGATTTTCAGAAGAAAGTTTGATCTTTGTTCTCGCAATCTATCACAGCGAATTTAAAAAAATATATGTTTTCATACTTAAAATTAGTATGAAAAAGTGCTTGACTCCTCGAAAGAGGTATATTCGGAGCTTATTATCCACCCGAGCTATGAACATTTCCGGGTGATCATACCACCAAGTATTAATATGGAAATATATGAACTGCTTATGACAGTTTAACCCCTCCAGCGTTTTAGGGTTGTATATGACCGGGCGTCCATATTTTATAAAAGTGTTTTTATCTTCTTTTCTATCATTCTGAAATACATAATTTTTGTGACGTTAGAAAGAGAAATAATAATTCTTTCCTATTTTGCCTCAAATATTTATACTGGATGCCATTAATAAAATCCTGAAAACAACCAAAATGAATAATTCACATTTTGTGCCGCTATTGTAACAATCGGTTTAACTTTTAAAATTACTTTTATTATATGAACGAGATAAAAGTGAAGTTACAGTTTTCTTACAAATTCCCCAAACAAAACGAATGTGTTTTTGACATATCGAGTTCTCACAATTTTTCTACGATTGGAGCAAAAAGTTAATTAAAAATGTTAGCATTTTGGACGACATTTTTCACGTTTGATACAAAAATTTTGAAATAGAAATTTTTATTTTAAATGCGTACACCCGAAAGATAGTTTTACGTAGTTTCTAAAACAGTATTTGTTTTTACGGAAAATTAAGATGTATATATAGCGCATTTGAAATACACAGAATCTATTGCAAACTGAACAAAAGTGTCGAAAGTACTTGGGTTAAAGCCAATGAATCACCCATATTTTTAGCTTTTATAAAAAAAAAAAATTGCAATATTTATAATTCATTTTAATTTTTGAAAATCACCTACCTAAATTTGGGTACCTATCGCTCCTAGTTACTATCTTGAACTTAAAAGTTCTCCGACAAGAACTTAATACATAGTAATGTTTATAACGATAATACCGTATTATATTTACGGTAAAATTATTATCGAATAAGTATGTGTGTGTTTAACGTTAAATTTCTGGCTCTTCCTGTGCGAATTTTATTACCATTGTATGCATTTTATGAATTAGAGCATTCCATTTTTTTTTTGTTTGGAACAGGTAATAACACTATTCAAAAGAAACATACAATCACCAATGTCCATAAGAAAGTGACTAATGACGTTCAACATTCTAGTATCTTCTGTCTTTTTCGTTTTCATGCAAGTCGTCTGCGAAGGAAGATTTTTATGAATGGCTTTTAGGACGATCGTTGATGACTTGCATACGATCTGTACCTGGGACTAGTTTAGGTAATATAGTCTATGTTTACAATGGCTCTATGTCTCAATTTTGTCCATTTTCTCGCAAACAAATTACTACGCAGATTTCACTTTTCGGTCAGGGCTCCAAGAAAACGCCATTCACGTCGCAGCTAAGGTGAATGTTTCAAATGGAATCTGTGCTTGTTTGTACCGCTCCGAGTTTCGAGACGAATTAGATTTTTTCATAGCCAAGTACAGACAATGCAAGTTGTGCTGATACGTATATATTTTTAATAACATAAACAACACAGATATCAATAAACGAAGAAAGTGGTCTGATACAAACTTTCTAACACTGAATTAAAAAAATATATATAGTATACCATTTTCCATAAAAAATAAACGTAAAGAAATACATATTATGATCCATTCTAGGACAAATAGCTATAGAAAGCAAAGCCGAAATAAATTACTTAGGCATTACAGTAGACCAATGCCTAAAATGTTTTTCACACATAAACATACTCAAAGACAGAGTATGAAACTAACATATATCTTTAGATGCCTAAAAAATATTCTAATTAAAGATTTACTTAAAATGACGTACTTTGCCTTCCTGCTAATCAACAATATAATATGCCATGAATGGAACGAAGTAAGGTATGGGGAGGTCGTACGAAAATATCTGGCCAACCCCATGTTCAACCAGTTGGAGGTTAATGGAGAGTTCCTGCATTTGAATAAGGCAGAACAATACGCGGGGTCACTTGACAAATTTTGCGGGTCACTAAGCCATGCCCTGTTGCAGCAAAATGAGTGCCTCAAGAAATCTCTTCAGGAACTGGTAAACTGGAGTGCAGAGGAAGGCAAGGAATTGTCAGCAGGTTCCCTCTTCAAGAAAGTGGAGTCGCTATTTGCCCCGGATACGCAATATCAGACAGTGACCAAAGATGTCCTGCAGATGGTCTGTGGAAGGAGAGCAAATGCGATCCAGCATCGTAGGGACGCAATCCTTAACGAGATAAAGAGCCGCTACGTACGGGAGGCAGTCAAAAATATTCCTCCAGCAGCGGGTTATCTTTTTGAACCAATGAAGCTAGAATCCCAGATTCAGCGGATGGGAGGACTGGATAAATGCTTCCCACATTCAAGCTTCGACCCTCAGCCATCAACCAGCTCGCAGATGCCCAAGAAAGTGCCAGTGAGGAAGCCTTTTCGTGAGAGCAGGCCCTTTCGGGAAAGCAGGACGTTTAGGGACAACAAGCCCTTCCGAGACAACAAAGCCCCCCGCGGAGGGCGATCTAATCAAGATGCAAGAGGTGCGGACAAGAGGGGACCAGCCAAACCACGAAGGAATTTTGGCAACAAGGATAGGCTATGACTATCCGGAGAAGGCGTTTCAGGGGGGGCAATTGCAGCACTTTATAAGCAAATGGGAAGAATTAGAAGCACCACCAACACTGCTAACCATGTTGCGAGGGTACAAGCTACCCTTTCGGCAGAAACCCCCTCTAAGTATAGTGACAGACACGGTAAGCTCAACTTATAAAACCCAAATCACAGACGAAATGACACGACAAATAGACAAAATGAAAAAGGAAAAGATATTGGAATCAGCTTCAATATCGCCTTCCTTTCTGTCACGGATGTTTCTCATACCGAAGCAAGACGGGTCATTTAGGCCGGTCTTCAACCTTCGTCGTTTGAACAATTTCTTAGCTATTAGCAAATTCAGACTTATTAATGTTAATAAGGTTGCAACATTTATTCAACCAGGCGACTGGATGGTTAAAGTGGACCTTTCTCAAGCCTACTTTCATCTTCCAATTCATGAGAATCATCGCCGTTTTTTGAGACTGATTTTTAATGGAGAACTGCTTCAAATGACATGTTTGCCTTTTGGACTAGCCTCAGCTCCAAAGGTTTTTGCTTCACTTACCAATTGGATAGCGCAAAAATTAAGAGACAAAGGTCTCAGAATAATTGTTTACTTAGATGATTTTTTGATAGTACATCAAAATGAGAATATATTGAAAATGCATACATTCGAAACTATTTCAATGTTACAATCTCTTGGGTGGATAATACAATTCAGTAAATCCACTCTGTGTCCAGTTCAGAAAATTGAATATTTGGGAATTTCATGGAATTCAAGGGACGGCTTAAAAGGCCTCCCGCAAACTAAAATAGCGAAAATAACAAATTTACTGAAACAATACATTAATCTAGGAAGGTGGTCACTTGAGCAGGCCCAGAGCCTCTTGGGTACCCTCAATTTTGCTAGTTTCGCCATTCATAGAGGCAGGCTTAACCTTCGCATGTTACAGTGTGCCAGTCGCAAGCTGCCTGCATTCAAACCGAGACGACTCCATCCCATTCCTCGAACAGCGATAGAGGAGCTGAGATGGTGGAGCAGGTCCCTGCAGACGTGGTCACCAATGCATCAAGCAGTGATTCGTCACACCCTCACGACCGACGCCTCGGACTGGGGATGGGGTGCGCAGCTAGACGACCTCAGATTGAGTGGAGCTTGGTCCCAAACACAACAACCTCTCCACAGCAATGTCAAGGAAATGCTCGCCGTGCTGGCAGCACTTACTCCTCACGGGCCAGAGCTGTCAGACTCGGGTCTCCTGATCCAGTCAGACAACAAATCGGTGGTTGCGTACCTTCGCAACGAAGGCGGCACACGATCCAAGACATTGCTCGAAGCGACTCGTCAAGTCCTTCAGATGACAGACACGTATCGCATTTCACTGTCTGCTCACTACCTACCAGGAAGGTTCAACGAGGTGGCAGATCAACTCTCCAGAAAACGGGAACCTCCGGAGTGGCATCTTTTACCAGCAGCAACAAAATTGATTTTTGCAAAATGGGGGAGACCAACCATAGACCTGTTTGCATCGGAGACAGCTCACGTTGTAGAAGATTATGTGTCCCTAAATGTATTCGACAAAGAGGCAAGTTTTGTCAACGCTTGGACTCGAGAGTGGGATTTTCCTCTAGCTTGGGTGTTCCCCCCTCCATGCCTCATGCCGAGAGTTCTCGCACACCTCAACCGGGCCAAGGGCCTATACCTGATTGTAGCCCCGAGATGGAAGAAAGTATTCTGGAGACCAGACTTGAAAAGTCGAGCGACGAGCCCTCCTTTCACCATAATGAACCTGACAGAAGTGCTGATAGACACCAGAACCTTGAAACCCCCTCCACAAGTAGAGGATTTTATTTTGGAGGTGTGGAAGTGCCGGGGTGGAGTCAGTCATTAACAGATTGGTCGGACAAACAGAAAGAATTTTTAAAGTCAGGTTGGAGAGAATCCACACTTAAAACATATAAACCGGCATGGCTTAGGTGGCAAAAGTGGGCATTAAATCACGGGGTAAACCCGAATGTCCCTACAGGAAGTAACCTGGCAAGATTTTTAACAGATCTTAGTTTAGAAGACAATTTCTCTCCCAGCACAATTCGACTCCATAAATCGGTAGTAACAACTTTCAGTAGCCCGGAAGAAGGAAACCTAAGCTCACACCCTCTAGTCAGACAAGTTCTCAAAGCCGCAGCATTAAGGCATCCTAAACTGTCTAAGCCTCCTATCTGGGATCCCAGAATGGTGTTGACCTGGTTAGAAGCTAACCCACCCAAAAAGTTGAGTCTCTTTGAAGTCTCGAGAAGGGCAGCGACTTTACTTTTGTTAGCTTCGGGACGAAGAGTGCATGACCTGACCTTGTTACAGTGTTCGCCAGACAAACTATCCATAAATAAGGAAGGGGTCTCGTTATGGCCAGTTTTCGGATCCAAAACTGACTCTGCTACATACCAACAGTCAGGTTGGAGGTTGAGAAACGGAAATCAGCCAAATATAGACCCAGCATACTGGATTAAGAAACTGATTGAAACCTCCAAAGAAAGGAGGGAAACAAAGCAGAATTTAACAGAACTCTTCATCACCACATCGGGAGCAGTTAAGGCAGCTTCAAGAACAGTTATCGCCCGTTGGGTCAAAACAATTCTAGAAGAAGCTAAGATCACAGCTGCCCCGGGAAGTGTACGGGCAGCAGTGGCGTCACTTAACTGGCTGGATAATTTTAGATTGGATGACATCCTGGCTCGAGGGAACTGGAGGAGCCGGGACACCTTTGCCAAATTCTACAGAAGGGAAGTTAACACTCCCCTAGAGGTAAATAGGGCATTGTCTGTAGCCTCCCTATTCCACCCACTGTAACACGTGAGTAGGTATTCCAGTTTTTTGACGTATTATAATAGTATCACATTAGCGTTAGTGGTCACCAGTCGATAACAAACAGATCTCAATAAAGGTTTTAAATGACGGTTCAGGCTACATAATAAAATAGTTTTACCTACCAATAAAACTTATATTATGTACCTAACCTCATTTAAAACCTAGGCAATCACTGCCTGGTGAGAACTAATGAGAAAGAATGCCGTAAACAAAAGTCGCATAGGGGACGCTTTACTTTTGTGTAGCATCTGGTGACCACTTGTCCAACACAAGGTGCTGAAAAAGAGCGGGAAAGAGCCACGCGAAAGGGAATTTGAGAATGCTTCTCTCAATAAAGGTTTTAAATGAGGTTAGGTACATAATATAAGTTTTATTGGTAGGTAAAACTATTTTATTATACGATGGGGTGGAACTTAAAAACACAATCAAACCACTTTACATAGCCCAAAAATTAATAATGAACACAACGGCGCAATTCTTTGAGTAAAATTTTTTAATTCGAGAATTTTTTCAGAAATATAAATAACAATTTAAAAGGGTAAGTTTTTAGATTCTCACGGCCAAAAGCATTTTTGTTGTTTGTTTTTGGGGTGTTATGCCGTGTTGCGCTAACTCCTTCTTTAGCCGACGTTTCGGACAGCGTTGCAGTGTCCATCATCAGGGCTACCGGATCTGCCCTGATGATGGACACTGCAACGCTGTCCGAAACATTGGCTAAAGAAGGAGTTAGCGCAACACGGCATAACACCCCAAAAACAAACAACAAAAACAATTTAAAAGATTTTAAATTTCACCTTAAAAACACACTGAATACTAATACACACAAACAAACAAATAACAATAATATTATAATCATTGAAAACAATATTAACGACTCTCAAACGAAAGATGTGAAACAGAAAAGACAGAAAAAGATTTAAACTCATCTAGGAATTGAACCCAGGACCTATTCCTTGCCGGGGAAGTGCTCTGACAATTGAGCTAATTCGAGCATTTCAACTTACGTCGTGTATAACTGTATCATACTTTGACCGAGAGCCACCAACATTTTCTTAATTTTCTTAACTCATGTTTTTTGGCTGTTACTTTAAGTATGATTTTAAGATTCTACCCGAACTAAAGGCAATCTAGAAAGTTTCTTGGATAAATATATCCATTTTTATTTTAATGTGTGTTGTTAATGTTTAGTTTGGGTTAAATATTACAATTTGAGGTTTTACTCAAGTTATTACAACACAAAAAAAGATAATATTATGATAACCCACACCATACACACGAACTCAGCCTAATTACGGGGTACATCTTATGGTTCCATGATAACTCAACACAGTGACACTTAATATGAGTCGTGTAATTTCTATACCCGCTATATCAACTTTCATTGATTTGGCATTGACATTGACTTGTCTAGCAATAATTAAGTAATTTCGATAAATAAAATGGATACAGCGGATTTTGATACTCACTTCGTGATTTTGAAAGTCAACTGAGCCGACATGGCGGGTTTAGAAACTCACGCGTAGATCATTTTGACACACGAGCGTGGCGTCAGAGCAGCGGCCATATTGTATTTTGGCAAAATAACTGCTTGTGATTCGTTGAATCCGATATAGCGGGTTTTGATAGTAACTTTCTGTATGATATAGCGGATTTGGTTTCTCACTCGCAGTTTTAACATGGTTTTTGGTCGCGATAAGGAGGGTTTTGAAACTCAATTTTAGGCTCCTCTTGTTGCTCGCAAAAATGTGAACAAGATGTCATACTCAGATCATTTTGTCAAAAAATCGGATATAGCGGGTATAGAAATTATAGGATTCATATATA
This sequence comes from Hesperophylax magnus, assembly GCA_026573805.1. Classification (NCBI taxonomy): domain Eukaryota; kingdom Metazoa; phylum Arthropoda; class Insecta; order Trichoptera; family Limnephilidae; genus Hesperophylax; species Hesperophylax magnus. The sequence goes on from JAIUSX010000121.1 coordinate 14,471,896, forward strand.
ATCCCTATATATACGATGTGGTGACCGGATAAATCATCACAATTACAATTCATCACATCTTTAAAAAGTGATATAAAGTCATTAGAAACGATGAAAAAAAAAAAAAAATTAATCTAACCTAACCTACTTAACCCAGCTAATAAAGTTTTTGTTTCATCACTTTCCATGACTTTATATAACTTTTTAAAGATGTGATGATTTATCCGGTCACCACATCTTATATAATAGGGTGTCTGTGGGTAAAGTGAACTAACTTCGGGAGGTGATCCTACATGATAGTACAAGTATAAAAGATAAATTACTTATGTCTTTAATTTCAACTTTTAGGGGTACTTTTCAGGTACAAAATTGTGAAATGAAGAGTTTCGAATATAAAAAGTTTTGAGTTTCTAAACTAAAATGTTTCGAAATTAATAAGTTCCGAGACCTAAAATTTCAATACTGAAAAGTTCCGAAACTAAGAAGATTCGAGTTTAAAGGATTTGAAACCAGAATGTTTAGAAACTAACAAGATTCAAAACTAGAATGTTTACCAACAAAAAAGTTTCGGAATTAATATTTTCGAAATCACAATGTTTCTAAACCAAGAAATTTCGAAACTAAAAAGTAACGAATTTTAAAAAGTTTCCAATTTGTATACTAAAAAATTCGAGTCTAAAAAGTTTGAACACCAAAAAGTTTCGAAAATAAAAAAATTCCAAACTGAAAAGTTTTTTTAAATTGAAGAAATTTAAAATAAAAAGGAATTATTTAAAATGAACCGTTTTGAGGCCTCTTCCTTCGCCACACCCCTGAGACTTCTTGTTGCACACTAGTGTGCCGCCGCACACAGTTTGGAGGACACTGGTCTAGTGGTTCATTTAGGTACGTGTAGATTGATTCAGGAGTTCACAACAACCTAATTTAGAATTAATTTTTTTGTTTTGTTTTTTAGCTTACATATTTCCTATTCTTAGGACGAGAATTATCGCAAAATATGCGTATTTTAGCCCTTACATAATTTTTATATTCTTTTGACGGGAATTATTGCAATTTGCACTTTTTAGCCCAGTCAATCTATACAAAAAATCGACCCTAACTGGAACAAATTAGAGGAAAGCTTCATTTTTGCAGGTTAATAGTGCTTACTGCAGGGAGTATTTTCACAAAAGTCCCCACTTCTACCCCGCTTGCTTCCTCCCCTGTGCCCCAAACATTTAAATTGAAGGTTCTACTAAAGCCATTATATCTCCTAAACTGAAACCTATATCAGAAAATTATTTCCAGAAATGAACTTCTTATAAAATTACCTAAAAGTAATGTGAGATAAAACTTTCTGTTATCTGTAATTGTTTAGCAAATAATAATGAGTTTATCGTTAAAAAATATATTTTATTTGAAAATATTTTTTTAAATTTGAAGGTAAACGAAAAAATGCCTCAAATAAACTAATTGACAAATTTAATTAGCTTTCAAATGATGTATAACATTGATTACTTTTGATCTCCCTACTCATCCAAAATAGTGGGTAGACGCAGCACGGCGCACAGTGGGCTGAAAATCGCCTTTCATAGACATAGAGACTTGAATTTTCAAGGGTTTTTTTTGGCAAGAAATGGGTTCTGCTGATCATTACTATGCTATAAAATGTCGTACGAAGCAATTGCGTGTACAAATGAAGGAGTTATAATTTTTTAAAGAAAAAAATGTATGGCGCTGACATTAAAAATGAGGCTATCTCTGGAATCATAAAGTTGGCCGTTCTATCCTTACACACAGAATCCATTTCTAGCCAAAAAAAATACCCTTGAAAATTCAAATCTCTGTCTATGAAAGGCGATTTTCAGCCCACTGTGCAGCGCCACGGCTCTGATCGCCACGCGACCCGGCAGGGCTGAGCGACACGTTGCAATTTGTTGCTTTACCTAGTTATAACAGAAAAAAAAGTCAGTATGTTCTCCTGTGACTAACGGTTTTCTGCCTATATATGAGTGTTTTGCACATTTAACCACCTTCAACAGATAACAATATTGGGAAACTATAAGAAGTATATGTATAAGACGAAGACCCTTTTGATGTATTTTATATAAAAAAAACTCAAATGTAATGTTGTTACAGATGATAATTAATGCTAGTATTGAAATACATGAAAATATTAAATTTAAATAGCCAGTTTGGATAGCGTACTTGGCCAATATTATTATGGTTTATATATATTATTTCTACACCGTCAACCAGCCATTTAGAGTTCAGCAGTTAGAAAATAGATTAAACTTTATGGAAGACTGTTATTTGCGACAACATCAAAAGAGGTAGCTTAAAATCAAAAGTTTTTGATGTTAAGCTACCTCATGAATACCGTGCAAAAATAAATATGGTGGTGACACCAGAAATTAAAGAAATGTTGATTAATGTTTGCAATAAAAGAGATTATGAATGGAGCGCAAAAGTAAAATCGAAATTGTTTTTTTTTTTATATTTGATTGGGTCACTGCAGTAGTTCGCTAGTTCTATAAAAGTAAACCAACTCAGCAATATTTATGGCACTGATCATCCGTATTCAGATAAATTTCCGAAAAAAAACAACTAATGGACTAGGTATTTTCAAGATCGGATTTAGTGTGTATTTCTGGCAGAAAAACTATCATGCGCATGTCGCACTCAAGTTATAAGGTACCAGGTCTGATGGAGAAGAGGATAAAATCTGGAGTGTTTGAGTTATTGTACGTGCTGCTGCAGAAAGAGAATATATTTAAAAATGGGCATATGATTGTGAAAACTATCCTGATGGGTGATGATTTAGTTCCTTAAACCTTGAATCTATTTACACAAACTGTTATATGATAATGGACCTGATATTACAAGATGACGTTCAGAAATTAACCACCCCATAATAGCATCTGTAGGGCCTAGGTCCTCTTGTTATTAATAGGTACAGACAATTTTGTTTTTATATCTACAAATAATGTACGGATCTAAACATTTAATTGAAGGGTTGTCTTCATTAGGCAACAGGTCACAACTCGAGTTTGCATCAGTCATTTGGAATCCTCAATATCAAACATACATTGATGGTATTGAAAATATCCAATCCAAATTTATTAAACACCTATCGTATCGCTTTAGCGATCATCGGTTTGACCCTACCGCTTTATATAAACGCAGAAAAATTTCTGATGCCCTATTCTTATACAAAATCGTGAACAGTCTTGTTGATTCATCATATCTGCTAGAAAAGATTGCATTTCGTTGCCCTGAACACAACACCAGATCGAACGACTTATTTAGAACACCACACTGTAAAGCCAAATATGCGCAAAACTCTTTAATAGGACGTATCTGTAAAACTTACAATGCCTTACGAGATGTAGACATTTTCAAGTGTAACTTGAAAACATATAAAATACAACTTACTAAACTGATAACTTAATTTTTTTATTTTGTGAAATAATCCTATCATCCTAGTTTATTTTATTGTTTTTATTATAATCATGCGAAAACTGTATTACTTCTAACTGTCTTTAATTGTTTTTATAACATTTTGTAATACCTTATAATGTTTATTCTTTATATTTCTTTGTCATTTATAAATATATTGTATAGGTGCAAATATTGGACTAGAATTAATGGAACATTTTTTTATTTTTATTTATTTGGTATTTTTTTTATTTCATTACACATTTCAAAGTTTTCCAGTAATGTTGGCCTCACTGGGTGGCTTGCCCGTGCTGAGGCCTTCATTATTTGTCGAATAGTGTAAATAATTGCTGTTTATGCTAAATATACAGGGTTTTCCAATAAGAGGTGTTATTTTGATATTCAATCGTAAAAGATCAATGGTTTCGTTGCTTGTGTGGCACGTAGCGCCGTCTTGTTGAAAGTAAACGTTGTCCAGATCAATACCATCCAATTCCGGCCATAAAAAACCATTAATCATCTCTCGATAGCGCAATCCATTCACCGTAACTGTTGCTCCAGCCTCATTTTCGAAAAAGTAAGGTCCAATGACTCCGCCGGACCATTAACCGCACCAAACAGTCACACGTTGAGGATAGAGAGGCTTTTCAACAATAACTCTTGTGTTTTCCGAGCCCCAGATGCGACAATTTTGCTTGTTGACGAAGCCACCGAGGTGGAAATGGGCCTCATCACTCAAGATGATTTGCATTTGATTTACTCAAGTAAATTTTAATAATTTAAATGCATTGTTGAAGCGTGTATCGTTCCATTTTTATTAATGGCGTAGTTTCTACTTGTCAAATGTCAAAAAATGACAGCTTCAAAAGTAACATCTACCGAAATAGCGGGCTATTCAAAATAACACCTCTTATTGGAAAACCCTGCATAAATGACTGTTTGTTTCCTAAATAAAATTAATAAAAAATCTAAGTTGACATATTGCATTATGTTGTTTAGATACGATTTGATGAGTTGGAGAGCAGGACCAGTTACACATATTTTTTTGGTAGTATCTCATGATTCACGGCATCAAACGCTTTAAGTAGGTCTACCAGAATTGCTATAGCATAATTTCCATTGTCTATACTGGTTCTTGTTTTATTTTTTTTTTTAAAGAAAGATAAATATTCGACCGGTCCTTAGTTTATCAGGTCATTAGTTGCCGAAAGAGTATTCGATTTTTTTCTGAAACCGTATTGTTTTTCAGATATCAGTTTTTTTAAAAGAAACTTGTTTAGCCTTTCATATATAGGACATGTTCAATTTTTTTTTGATAAAATTGGTAAAATGGAAATGGGCCGGTAATTTTAGGTATCCGTTTTAGGTCCAGATTTGTAAATTGGCATTACCTTCGCAATTTTAAAGCAATCTGGAAAAGTTCCCTCTCTAATACAATGGTTAATTAGTTTTGATATTGGAGAAGCTAGTAGTTCGGACAAACTAAGGATTGTTTTACAATTTATTGTGTCGTAGCCAGCACTTGCATTTGGTTTAAGAGATTTAATAATTCTCTTTATTTCGTGCTCCGTGGTGGGCAGAAGATAAAGTGATTCATTACTATTGTGCTCTAACGTTGTTTCGTTAGCTGGATAGTGTGTGGGCTTATTTTTATTTTATCAGCTAAGGAGGGCCCAATGTTGTAAAAGTAGTCGTTGAAATGTCTGCATATATCATCTTTATTTGAGATTATTTCATTATTGATCATTAACTTATTACATGTTCCACGTTTTCTTGGAATCATTTTCGAAATTTTTGAAAAGAGTGTGGTATAGTGTTTTGTTTCTTTAGTAATATTATTTCGTACATTTAGGAATTCAGTTTTCAATGATAAGTTTGTTGTTTGTTTTTTTAGTTTAAGGTGTAATTTGTTTATTTTTTTAGTTAGTTTTAAGAGGTCTTTGGTTATCCAGTCCGGATGACGTTTATTTTTCGTTTTTTTTTTAATGTACGTTATGGATGAAGTATTAATATATGTGTGAAGGACATCAAGGAGTAGTATATTATGATATTGCATTATCACAGTTTGTTAGTGAGTACATTAGTGTGATATCGGAGGTACGTGATCTATGATTGTGTTAGTATTTTCTGTGATGTGTGTCGCGTGTTTGTTGTTTATTTTGTTCAAAATGCTATAATTATTTAATCTAATTTTGTCGGAGTACTTACGTGTCTGTGTATTTGTTGTGTCAAGTAAATTTATGTTGAAATCTCCAAAGATTATAGACCTTTTGTGTGCTTCTAGTTAAGGGCTAAGTTTATCTAAAAAGTCTTGAAAGTTAGCACTACGTTTTTTATACACTACACTGATGTTTAAGTTATGTTTGTTTATATGTTTCCACAGGAAGTTGTTGTCAGAGTCGTGGATGTTGTTGATTACACAATAATCCATGGTGTCTGATAAATATGGAGACTCCACCATCAGCTCCTTGTGGGCGGCAGGATGCTTCATGTCGGTAGCCTTTCAGATTTACATATTTTACTTCTCCTTCTTTAAGCCAGGTCAACTTTAACTTATCAGTATAATGTTGAAGTTGGAATCTGTGGATTTGAGTAGACACTCGATGTTTTCATGTTTACCTTTTAGACTTCTTACGTTCAGGTACATAAAAGAGAGTGAAGTTTGTCCTCTTGATATACTCGGATGTTTATATTGAGAATTTTATTAAAATTTAATATGTTTCTTAAGTTTTTTCCCATCTTGGTTCCATTCATTGCTTTGAGATTCCAGTTTTTTGGAGTCTGTGTACATTTGATATTAAAGTTATTTTCAGTGCGATTTATTTTTACTTGGTAGGCAATTTGGGGTTAGTGAATCATGTTTGAACATTTGATCTATTTTATTGTAATTTTGTAGTTCAGCTTTGACACGTTTAGTTACCTGTTTTCTGTGGAAATTTGTCGGTGATTTATCTTGTTTACCTAGAAACAGAATAACAGTATCCATTTTTGTTAGATTTTTGCTTTCTCGTAGTATATTTAACATATAATTTTCAATCGCAGCATCCGGGTAAATGTGACTACAGCATTTTGCACGAATCGGCCTTTTTTTCAATTTTTCTCCTCAGTCCTGTTTGTCACCAAATATGATAATATTTATTTTTACGTCCTCCAAAGGCGGAGCTTTCATTATTATTTTAATTCCCCTGGGGGGCACGCCTTGATCTGTTGTTTGTTATAGTGAAATTATATTTTCCGGTGAAGTTATGGTTTTCAGAGTAGGCTGCTGTGGTTTGATTATATCAGCCGACAGCGGTTGAGTATTGCTGGTCGATTTTCCATGGTTTCGAGTATAATTTTTTGTAGAGTTCTCCAATGATTTAATTTCATTAATGTTTTGTTCTATGTTTGTAATTTTAGTTACGATTTCTTGTTGAAAATTTTCAAGTAGAGTGTATATACTCTCGGAAAGTTCGAAGTTTTCGGTTGATTCGTTATTGATTTCAATATATCATCGCTTCATCGATTATCGATTATATACTATCATAGATTGATGTATGGATTAAAACAGATTTCGACGAGTATGAAGGATATATGTTTACATTTGACAAATATTTTGTTTGAAGCATTTTTTCATATTTGCTCGGACAAATAAAAAATTCCACTTAAAAAGAAAAAAAATTATAAAGAATTATTGCTTGTAAAATAATTGTTACCCTTTGTGCTATGCATAAAAAATCTTGTCTTAAAAACATTAGTTTACCAAAAAAATAATAATTTATAAAGAATTTCGCTATCGGAGATAACAAAAAGTTTTATGTAATATAATTTTTAGTTTGTTTTATAAACAGTCCATTGGTGGATTTTTTTGGTAAATGTTTTAGTTTAGGAGATATAATGGCTTTAGTAGAACCCTACAATTTCAATGTTTGAGGGGGCAAGCGGGAGAGGAATGGTGACTTTTGTGAAAATACTCTCTAGGGTAGGTACTATTCACCTGCAAAAATTCAGCTTTCCCCTAATTTGTTCCAGTTTAATGCGTTTATTGACTGGACTATTTGTAGTTCTACATATTTCTTGTTCTTGTGACGGGAATTATCCTATCGTTTATTATTGCTAACAGTATGGAAGATCTACAGTCTTTCGTGTCTAGGATGAACGAAGTATTTATGAAGAATGAGTTGATGATGAATGTAAGTAAGTCTAAAGTCATGGTGTTTGAAAGAGAGAGAGAGTCCGAAATACGGTGTGCAATATAGTTGTGAATGAGGAATACTTGGAGCAGGTGGATGAGTTTGTGTATTTAGGAAGTATGTTTACGTTGATGGGAAGGCTGACAGAGATATTGAAAGAATGGTAAATGCAGGTAACTCCATTAGTGGAGGACTGAACGCAGTTGACGCTAAACTACAAAAAAATGTCCAAAGAAGCGAAACTAGCAGTCCACAATGGAGTTATGGTACCTACCCTGATATATGGAAGTGAGGCATGGAACTGGCAGAGAAAGGATGAAAGTAGACTGAATGCTGTAGAAATGAGATCCCTGAGGCGTATGTGTGGTAAACCATGTATGATCGTGTGAGAAATTTGGAGATCCACAAAGAGTGCAAGGCTGATGTAAGCGTAATGAGTAAGATTAAGAAAGGGACGCTTAGATGGTTTGGGCATGTAGAGCGGATGAGCGAAGAAAATAAGTGTAAGGAGATTATATGACACAAATGCGAATGGTAGCAGAAGTCGGGGACGCCCGAGGAAGACATGGCACGATCAAGTGAATCAGATACTTCAGTCAGGCAATTTCTAGAGTCAGAATAATAGATGAGTATGTATTAGACGATGTATGAATGTGAATAAGGCAAGGAGTGTGTGACAAGACCGAGTTATTTGGCGGTCCGTCCTCTTTGCCTACCCCTGCGGGGAAACGGCGTGATGGTTAGTTAGTTAGTTCATTATTTATCTATTGCTTATTTCCTGTTCTTATCGCGTGAATTATCGTAAGATTTACGCAGGTAAGATTTTTATTTTTTCCCGGAATTGGTCGATACTTATATGTAGTATTTACTATTCTCTTTATTGGCTATATTCTATTTATACCGAAACGACTGCCACGCAACAAGGACATTTATAAGTAAACCAGCAGAACTTAAAAAAATAATTTCATGTAATCGTACATAAATCGTAATGCAGAACCGGAAAATTGTTTTAAAGAGGTCACGTTCAAAAGGATTTGTGAACGTATCGAAGGTTTCAAAAGGTTATTTTCTTTTTTCACAAGTTAAACATTATTATTTTACTTCTAAAAGATGTATCTAAAGTACTATGTGTACAAACCCTAGTATCCCTAGTAATAACTATAAATAAATTAGTGAAAAAATTCTTCACAAGTTCTTTTCGTCCCTGTTCTATTCTGGTTTCCGTGGCTAGTATTTGAGTTACTTGTGTAGTCTTGCGTTATTTCGCTCCTCGCAATCACGTGATACGTTCGACCTGTCGTAAAAGCCAATGCTTAGCAGACGTTTTTAAATAGGATTCTGTCTGAGAGGTGGCACCCGCCCGCGCGAGCCTTCCTCCATTAGTCATACCCATCCATCCCCTTTCCCCTGTTGCCCGGCAAGCAAGAAGCTAGCGGGGCTCTGTAACCGGTGCAACTGCCAACCGCCACAGGACAGGATGGTCAGTTAGCCATTTGCCAAGCGGGTGTAGTGACTAGTGACCTCACGTCTCACTTGACACTCAAACACGTAAAAGTAAAACGGAGCGGGCTGAGAGGGAAAACTAGTTTACTCGTTCATTTAACCGCTCCTCCCGGCACCCCCCTCCCCACTTTGCCTTGACACGAAGTGACCAGCTTGCTTTATTTCACAATCATTTTATAATCATTGAAGAAGATGATAATACTTATAAATCTAAACGAAACGTGAAACAGAACAACACACATAGAATTAATGGTAACGACGGAACAACGTCTCAATCCACCCAGCCATTGTGACCTAATTTTGTCATTTTTGTCGGCACCATATTATGTATTCCAAATTCAGAATAAAAAAAAAACATTAACACTTTTTTCCATAAATTAACTGCATTTTTTTATGATTTCAAAGTTTCTAAGTTTGCGTTGTTCCGGTAAGACCGAGTTCCTACGAGTATTTTATGTTTAGATTTATTAGTATTATTTTCTTATTCAATGATAATATTACATTGATGGGTATAATCTTTAAAAGTAAATAAAAAGTTATTTCAATAAATTTGAATATTATTTTATAACTTTTTTTTTAATAATGTGTTTTACAGATTTATATAATCCTATAGCATGACATAATTTACATAACTTTAAATATTTAACAATAATATATTTTAGAGTGCTTGTTTGAAATCTTCAGAGCAAAAATAATAATAATAAGTGTTTAACTATCTTATTTTTTTGTAACAAATAGGTTTATTTTAAATTTTATTTACTATAACGACTATTTAAACATTGTACATACAAAATATGATGTTAAATATAATATATGTATAGTAAATTGTATTTCTTAGTCCTCCTCACTAGGGTGACCTGTGCTGAGGCGGACTAAAGTTATTCATTTCTGTTTTATTAGTTTTCTATCAAATTCAAAAAAATATTTATTGCACAAAAATACAGAGTACAAACGGTATAGCTTATGGGTTACACCCTATTTCTTCCAGCTAACCCAACAAATGCACATTATATTACATAACCCAACAATTACATGTTAACAAATGTATGTAAATAAAAAACACAGTTTGTTATTTACATACATATTTATTTATTTTTTCATCTCGTTTTTAATGTTTTTTATTAATCTCTTTCAGCCAGATTTTTATTCTTGATTTGTAATCATTCAAATTGTCTATTCGCTTTATAAGGATGTTGTAGGATGTGTGGAGTTTCGTCGCAAAAATAAATATAATTTCTTTGTCCGAATGTGGTTTTATGACCTGGAATATTTTTTATGTCATTGTTATTTGACCTTGTTTGATAAATACGCGGTATTGTAGAGGATTCAGTATTTTTGAATAGTTTCAATGGTACTTTTTTATAATATATTTGTTGTACATTTGGTAGATCAAAACTATTGAAAATTTTCATCGAATGCGTTCTTATTGGTACTTTCAGTATGGTCTTTATGATTTACTTTTGAATTGTGTTCAGGTTATGTATATACTATTTTTATAATGATATTCTCACTGGGATCTCCCGTGCTGAGGATTTCATTTACATATTATTAAAATATTGGTTGTTATGAGTGTTTTTTTCTGAAATAATTTTAAATATATGCTAAAGATATCAAGAGACCTAGAGATTTCATTTAGGAACACCATATCTATTCTGGGCCATAACGTCCGTTCTGGAATGTGAAATATAGAGCAAGTCGTAATGTCGACCCTGGCAGTAGTTGTTCGGTAATAAATAAATACACGTATATGATTGTAGTAATTTGATTACAAAATACCGCCACAGGACGGGATGTAAATACCATTAGAAAGTTTGGAGCCTTCTGGAATGTTACGTAACGCGTTCTGTAGAATCTATAAAAAATTAGTACCCAATGAAATAATGTCAGTTTTTAAATAATACTTAATCTGACTGATAGTTAACACGTTTTTCTAAATTTATTAAAGTATTTGTCTAATTATCGGTAGGCAATACCAGTATATTATGTAATTTTTTGTGGTATGGTGGGAAAGATGTATGTGTCAGTTTTTGCCTTAATATTTGTGGACCGCTTGTAATCTATGTAGTACATGGTGTACACGGAGAAAACTTCCTGATATGAAATACTATTAATTTATTATAAAGCTGGTCAAATTATTCGCTTTCCTGTTACAAATGGGACTGCAGGCCTATAACGAATGAATTGAAAGTTCCTAACAAAGTTTCAGTCAAAAGCGAATGTTTTATGAGGACGGCGAAACATGTGTTTATACAAATACTGATATTTACATACTTATTTTGTCGCATTCCGTCATGATATGTTTTAGGAAAATAACACGTGTTCTCGATATATTTTGAATTACTAATATTTTATTAGGACATTTTTTTTGTACGTTTTTATTTAGTTGTAAAAAATTACATTTTTTAACTAGTATAAACCTTTTAACAAGTTATTTCTATGACAATAAGGACATTTTGCAATACATCTAAAACTTATTCTTTATAGTATTTAGGCATAACCCACGAAAAGCAGTTGGCATGCTGTCACTTTTTAACAGGATTATTTTTCTCCGAGTTACCCGTGCAGTATTTATTATGATCTGGGCGCCGTTAATATGTACCGTAGTAATAAGTGATCGCATATTCAAATCGATCATCAAACTTAAACCATCGGTCTCAAATAGTGATGTTATAGATTGGCGGAATAACCGTAAATCAACTCCATTTATGGCATGTTAGTGGCGCATTGCGCTCACAAACCCTTGATAATCTGTTTAATGAATGCGCACCTTGAGCGAGATAAGATCCAGCAAGCCAGCTTCTAGAACTGGAGTCTGATCGGAGAGGGAATGAATATAATTATCAGGTCTCCACCTGAGGACCGCTGGAGGGCTGTGAAAACTTTTGATTTAGGGCTGAACTCACTGCGGTAGAAGTAATTCCTGTTTGCGTGAGTTTAGCGAATTGAATTAAACTTTCCGGCCAGTGAATGCCAGGGCCGTTGAAACCTTTCTGGACAGAATATTCGTAATATCCATTACAACTTACAAGGAAAAATGTAGATGTATTCAAACTCTTTCTGCGGCGATGTTTGGTCAGGGGTTCGGGCTGAGATATTGCCGAATGTCCAGAGTTTTCCGGTCTGAACTGTAATATATAAAGTCTAGTAAATAAGGCTGCTCACTGTTCATGGTGTTCTGGACCAGGCTCACTCATCTGGACAAATCCGCGATGGCAGAGCATATCCCAAATAGAACAGCCCAAAACATATCGAACTACGCTAATTACAGTCAGTTGAAATTTACAAAAGCTCAATTAATATTATATAAAAAGGACATCGTGTGACGACTTAACACTTGACTTCTTGGTACCCGTCATTAAACAAGAGAGAAAAAATTTCCAGGAACAAATAATAGATCTTCAAAAAAAAGTTGACACCAAACTCGAAAAAAATAATGAACCAAAACGTACGCAATGGTACTAAAAGAACGAACGGTACAAATCGAAGAACCCAAATATGCCGTTATGATTGCTGCAGAAGGCAAAGAAACATCTGAGGACATAAAGAAAATTATTACTAAAACAATGAAAGCACCTAACCTAGGAATTGGTATAAATGAGATCAAAAAAGCATCAAACAATAAAATAATTATGACTTGCTCGAAAAAAGAAGACGCAGACAAACTAAAAACGGAAATAAATAAAATAAAAACGGAATATCTGCTACAGAATTAAAAAATAAGAGACCGTGCATGGTCATTAAAGGTGTGGGAGGTGAGTATAGTGAAGATAATTTTCTTAACGACCTTTTGTTGCAAAACAATGAACTAAGTGATGTCCCAAATAATTCAATTAAAGCAACAGAATTAGTAATAATTCTAAAGAAACAATTAGACTATTCAACTCAAAAATTATTCGATGAATTCAAAGTATTACCAATAAGTAAAATTTATCAAAAAAACGCATTGCTACAAATCCATAAAGACAAACTAACAATAAAGTCATTCAGCATCAGACCGAGAACCTTAGGACAAATAATAATCCCTAAACTTAATACTACAACAGCCCAAAATGCTTTAACGAACTCCCTATAGAAATACAATCGGAGAGGAATTATGAAATTTTTAAACAAAAACTCAAAAAACATTTTACTATTATATAATTTCTAAGTATGTGTTACGATGTGCCAACCTATATTTCCATTATGTACAAAACAAATGCCATCTTATATTTTTCATTATGTATAAAAAAAATATCATTATTTACAAAAAAAAAAAATTGCAACTTATATTTTCATTATGTATAAAAAAAGTAGTCCTTCGTGCATCCAAATTGTAACAACTGATAAGTATGTATAGTACTGTCAATTTGATAGTGCTCCCTCCCTAAACACGAGAATTTCTCAATTAGGAAGGTATTGTTACCACTAATATTATATATTATATATTATGTGTTATATGTATATTGGTCAATAAAAAAAAAAAAAAAAAAACTGAAATATTAAAAAACAAGAAAAGTGACCAACTGCGCAATGTCATAATAGAAACAGCAGGCCAAATCCGAAAGATATTACTTGATAAACAAAGGGTCAATATCGGTTTTGTCCGAGCGCACATAGAAGATTGCAATCCCTTAATGCAATGTTACCACTGCCTTGGTTTCGGACATACTTCCCTAAAATGTCTGAACAAAATGAACAAGCCCAGATGCATTCACTGTGTAAAAGATCATTATTTTAGCGAATGCGAAAAAACCAAAGACATCGTAAAATGCTATAACTGCGAAAAAAACAATGCATCGTTTGGGACAAAAATAATACTGAACACAGTGCAAATAGCGAAAAATGCCTATACCGATAAAGAATGTCTATCATAGCTCATAGCACAGCAGAGAATCGACTATGAATAAGTCATGGATGACTTTATAACCGAAGAAATTGACAAATTAACTGAAGTTTCACAGTATACTTGCGATGAATCAATACAATGTAATGCCTTATTAAATAAAGTCCCGACTGCATTCGTTGTTCTACATCAAAACATTCGAAGTTTACAAAAAAACCTGGAAGAGTTTGTACTAACTTTAAGTCTTCTTGAAATATTACCGGACATCATTGTGTTAACAGAGGCGCATTTAAATATATATAATGCTGACGCCCGATACGATATACCTAACTATACATATCACTCGTCTACAACTCATATTAACAAATGCAGTGGTATTGCGGTGTTTATACTGAATAAACACAACAATGTTACAGTTACCGAAATTACTATGCAATTAGCGAACTGCTTAAAACTAAAAGTGAACAAAATCATTCTCCATGTTATTGCTATCTATCGCACACATGGATCTGATCAACATAATTTTATAATTGAAATGGAACAATTATTACTAACTCTGAAGGATACTTGCAATATCGTCATTGGCGATATCAATATAAATATTGATGACAGTATATGTAGTAATGTGAAAGAAGATTATATAAATGTAATGACAATAATGCTACACGAAATGTGATAGGAAAAACACCTTCCTGCATCGATCACATATGGTGCAACTCAAATAACTTTGAAAAAACCATGTCAATATTATGGAAAATCAATATTACTGATCACTACACTTGTATATTTGTTTACAATATTGATAAAAGAAATATAAAATCTAATCAAATTGGTGAAAAAAAAAATTTGAATTTGGAAATTTTAGGAGCAAATCTTAAAACGGAAAACTGGTCATCAGTATCTGAATCGGAAAATCCAGATACATGTTCAGAAAATTTCGAAACAATTTTTCAAGATCACATAAAGTTATCTACAATAGTAACAGTTTATAAACCAAAATATAAACATAGATTAATAAAGCCATGGATAACAAAAGGATTAGTCATATCAATCAGAAAAAAGAAAAATATTATCAGGACTCCCAAAAATTCCCAAACGACCAAAAAATCATTAATTATACAAGAAATACCGAAATAAACTTACGCTCCTAATTAGACTGACAAAAGAAAAGTACTTTCGTGACAAAATAAAAGACGCTGGTCAAAACAGCAAAAAAAATTGGAAGATCATCAGCACAATAACCAACAAAAACACAAATCGAAAAGTACCTAAAAAAATCTCATATCAGGGAATCACCATTGACACCGAAAAAAACCCAAAACTATGTGGTAATGTTTTTAATAATTATTTTGCTAATGTTGGAACAAACCTTGCTCGTAATATTATCCTTGACAATACACAAACTAACCAACCACAACAAACACATTTTCTGGGGAAGCTTTCCAAACCTTTGTTTCAATAACTGACAAAGATGTTGAAAATATTATAATAGGTTTAAGAGCATCACCAAGTCCTGGATACGACAATATAACGGTTACAACATTTAAAGCCGTACAGCAAACCAATTGCTCATATAATTAACACCAGTTTAAAAAAAGGTGTATTCCCAAATAATTATAAGAAAACTATCGTTACCCCAATTTTGAAATCGGGTGATGAAGAAAATATTTCCAACTATCGTCCAATAGCTCTTACATCAATCATAGCAAAAATGTATGAAAAAATTGTCAAGAAACAACTTAACGACTACATAAAAGACAAAAAGATAATGAGTCCTCATCAATTTGGCTTTAGGAACAATCTCAGCACACAAGATGCAATTGCTAAACTAACATCGACAATCATGCAAAAGTTAGATAATGGAGAAAAGTGCCTCGGTATCTTCATTGACCTCCGCAAGGCATTAGATAGCATATCACATTCCAAACTAATAGAAAAACTAAAGCAAATTGGAATAGATGGAATAGCGCTATCATGGTTCCAAAGTTATTTAAATGAGAGACTCCAATATGTTAAAATAAATAATACCTTAAGTGAACCCGTAACCACCTCTTTTGGCATTCCGCAAGGGACTGTCATCGGTCCAATCCTTTTTACTATTTATGTAAATAATATGTTCACACTCCCAATAGTTGGAGATATCATATCGTATGCAGACGACACTGTACTGATAACAAAGGGAAAAACGTGGGAGGAAACAACGAGGTTAGCAAATTCCAACATAAACACTCTAAAAATGTTGTTTGACCAAAATTGCCTGTCACTAAACACTGAGAAAACATATTTTATCCCATTCTCATTGAAAGAAAAAAACGTCGAAAATAATGTTCGAATTAAAATCCACTCTGCCGAGTGTGAAAATAAAAAAAAAGAATGTAATCATGTGAAATGTTCACCCATAACGGGAAAAATAGCATTAAGTATCTGGGTGTTATAGTTGACAGTCAATTAAAATGGAGCGAGTAAATCAAAAATACTATAACTAGAGTAAGAAAACTAATATATATATTTATTAGATTAATAACAACACTATCATCCAGTATGATTAAAATTATATATTTTTCTCTTGCCCAATCCATATTACAATATGGTATAATCGGTTGGGGGGGACTTTCAAAACTAACCTTTCACCTGTAGAAAAGGTTCAGAGGTTAAGTCATCCTAAGAAAACCATCGATATTTCCAACCACGCAGCTGTTTGACTCGTTTAGGGTTCTTAGCTTAAACAATTTTTTTAAAAAGAATGCACTGTTACAAATTTATAAAGACCATTTCAATTCAACAATTTCTACAAAAATAAGTAACCGATCTAGATCACGTGGTAACTTAGAAATTCCTAAATGTAAAACTAGTGCTGGTCAACACTATTATACTTATCAAGGTATAAAATTGTTTAATGCCCTTCCGGATAAAATTAAAACTGAAAAAAATTACAAAACTTTCAAATCACAAATCAAACAACTTTTAGATAAACCCAACGGTAATCACAAGTTTTAATTTCATTAGATACATTTTTCAAATAATTGTTTTTATGAACTCATTTGTAATTTTTATTGATTAAATTTTCCTAAATTCATAACGTGAAATTGATTAATGATTAATAAAAAAAAATATATACTTAAACTAAATTTATTTTTTTACATATCCTCTAAAGTTATATTATGCGCTTCCTAATATGCGTTTATTGTTGTTGCATTTTATTAAGTACCCATTTCATACAAGATTGCCAACTCGGTCATTGAACAATTTACAACCAGTACTGTACCTACCTTCTATTATTTCGTACCTAATAAGTACATTTTTATTTTTATATCCTATTTTTTGTAAGTTTAATAACTATTATATTATTTAAGTTATATTTTTTAGTTTGTAATTAAATTTCTTATTTTCTTAATTATATTGTGTTATCAAATTTATCATCTAGTTTTATAATTTTATATTTATATTATATTATATTTATTTTTATAATTTACTATTTGTTAATTTTTAGCTACATCAACTAGTGAAATTTTACAACCTATAAACCATAATGACTCCCAACACTCCCCAACTCAAACACGAGAAATAATTTCTCAATTGAGTTGGGCAGTTTTCGTTAAAAAATTTCTAATTTTTTTCGCAATCAGCCTCGAAATATCTACATTTGTAAATTATTGTAATGTGTTTCTACATTCAATAAAAAAATAAAAAAAAACTTCTTTCGTAATACTTAAAATTACGTTCGCCACATTGCTAGCTAATTTTCCATGATAGGTGACTAGCGGATTTGTATATCAAGCAGCAATCATTTCGAACCTTGAGCTCTGGTGTCATAAAAGCAAACAAACAAGGTGCTTAGATATACATTAAAACCATTAAGCCTTTGACAGACCTTCCTTAATAATATGAAAATGAATATCTTAACACCAAAAGGTGAAATGGGTATTTTTTTTAAAATTTTTATTTATTAGCGTTATTAACTGTCTTTATCTCTAAATAGTATAAAACAGAGTATCTATACGTGTTGTCTGTTTGTGCGCTTAGTTCTTCTAAACGACGCAACGGATTTTGATAGGGTTTTCACTATCATTTAGAGAATTTTTTTCGGAAGGTTTATATTTATAATATATGCATATTATATTTATAGAAAGTAGAGAAAAGTTAATGTTTTATAATCAAGTGGTAAAAATTTTTTTAGACGCTTACATTGCTCACGCTGGCTAAACGTTATGAGATATATTAAAGTAGTGTACTACGGAATTGTATATTTTAAAAATGCCAACAGAAAAGTCAATGATGGTATATGTCTATCTTCTAAGGACATCCCACAGCAACGCCGTACACACGTCAGCTAGTACATTCACATTTCACAGTGTTAGGATCTGTTTATATCATTGACCAGTAAAATAACGACATCAAAATTTAAGACCAAATAAAAAAATACATAGCAATATAATATAAGCTGTTCAGATAAAGTGAAATTACATAAATATACAAAAAATTATTTAAAAAAATATATTTTCTAGGTTTAAATGTAAACATGGAGTGGATAAATAACAATAAGAGAAACTGGTGTTATTCAATTCAAATTGCTGTTATTCACACTTATTTTTTCAATTCAAACAGAAAGCAGAGTAGTGTCGGCTAGCCATGGGTACGGTACACTCGCAGTGGCGCGCACATAGTTTTCTATCAAGGTAGGCAGTAAGAAAAACAGTGGAATTAATTGATATAAAAAAAATACTTTCTTTTAAGTTTTCGCTATGAATGGCTGGCTTTAGCCGATGTTCGTTGGGATTAACCAAGCCAGATCAAATATATGCATATTGCAAGCCAATTACTGGATAATTATTTCATTAGCAAAGTACTTTAAGACACCAACAGATGGTACTTATTGCTACATTCTTAGATTGTACCGACAGGGACGGACTTTTTCGACATTAACACAAACTGATCGTCCCTTGAATGGGCATCGCGTACATGTGTAAAATTTTATGTTGAATGAAGACTACATTTTACATTTAATTTTATGTCGAATTAAGACCACACAGGAGGCCCTAAGGAAAAAGAAACTTCCTCAGGGCCTATGTAAGCTTTGAGGATGCTATGTGGAGGGTCTTTTTAAGGCGATGCCATACGTAGTAATGCAAAATCATTTGTTTTTGGTTTGAAAATTTGTTCGCCTAGAAATGTTTGAGATGCTTTAATTAAATACTGCGAGTAGAATACATCTTGGCCTTTGAAATAATCGAGTATTTTTTAGATAAGTCTTTTTATAAGCCCAGAAAAAAATAATGTAAAGGCCTATGAAAACTGCTTTAAAGTTCAAAATCTCCTACTTACGAACCCATTTTCATTTTCATTATGATTTTATTGTAAATGTGGTAAATTAAGTTATTTATAAAATGATCGAAAAAAAAAAGAAATATTTATGCCTGAACATCCACAAAATAAAATAAAAGGCACTTTTTGGCCATGTTTTTTTCTTGCATAAATCAAAACAGGCGGATGGTGTTAAGCGGGAATTTAAAACTTATCGCCATCTACGTAAGGGTTGTTATTGATAGCGGCTTAATATCAAATATTACACGACGTAGTGCATCGCCTTAAGGAAAAAAAGTTCTGGGAAGAAAAGGGTATGAGGGGTAGGTAGGAATCTGGGGGTCAGTATGTTCAATTGTTCAGGAGTGACGGACCGGATCCCTCCCACTGTGGTACAAGGCGATGACCTACCTTCGATGCCCTAAATTATCTAGTGCGAATGTAAGCCGCGCACACCGCTGCAATTCTTAGTTAAATATTTCGCGCATGCTTTTGAAGGTGTATATAGATTTCTTGTAATAATATTATAAATTTTTGTATTATTTATATTTTTATGTGAGTAAGGAAGGGAAGACAGTTCTTATGTGGCATGTATGGTCGGCACGCCCCTGTACACCCGGTACACCTCGGCGGTGCGTGTCTTTCTGGATGGAGTCTACTTCCTACTTGCTTCCTCCGCCATTCCACACATAGCTTCGTTCCGTTTCCGGCCGCGTTCAGCGACGGTGATGCTGGATTTTTTAAACCTTATTTGCTCTACCGCCCTTTGAGAATCTGGAGCCCGGAGCCAAACAACCAACCAACCAACTACAGGCTAATTCTAAATTGGTATCTAGTAGCCAATTCATTATAGAATTTGAAGTTCCATTAATTCCTACAGGCCAGGGAATAAATAATTATATATATACAGTGCATCACGCATTTGATGTGGGTTGTGGATGCTATGGTTCTTACATATTTTTACTGTCATATAACTAAAAATACATAATTACATACTATGTTAGTAAATTTTACTGGAAAATGAATACACATAGAAAAGGTTAGTAAATTTAATTTTACACTGCATAATACCCCAAATCAAACCATATGCGGTCATTCGATTTACGCGGTAGATATTGTAATTTTTATTGATATCTAATATAATAAAAATATAATAAAAATAATGATTGTTGTATCGCCCCTTTCTATTAAAACCATTTTGTAAATTTAATTGTTAGCGATGCATCAGAAGCATAAAGATGTATCTCTTGGATAAGTAGAAACATTATTCCATTCGATTAACAATATTAATTATCATTTTGCCTTATCATCCAGTTGGTTATTATACTGTTCCTAAATATATAATATTATTATACACGATTTGATCGTTTTCAAATCCCACATCTCTCGTACGTAATAAAGACAGACAAATTCCGAATGAAGAATAGCTCATTCCTCATCTTGCTTCGAGCGATTTATGATGTTTTCATATGGAATATGATATTTCTTTCACGTTCGGCGCGCCATGACATTTGATCGGAAACCTAATTTATCGTCTGTCGGAGCGCGATAAGTCACCTATTCGTCAGCGGAGAGCGGGGCCCCACTACACGGGGCTGAAGGGGGCCCCGGGCTGAGGGGGCCACCTCGCAGCGGACGTCCGCCGGAACTGTTCGCTTGTCACGTCCATTGATGCGCAAGCCTTCCGCTGAACGAACTACCTCCACACGAGGCGACACGGGATTCCCTCACATTCCGACATTTAACACAATAAACCCCATTGTTTATTTTCCCCTTCAAATATTCAGCCCGCCAACGAGGTGCTCGCAAAAATGGATTTATGTCAGTTTTTTTTCAAATTCTTTGTAAAAAGCATTCTCCTACTTCCACATCAATACTCGTAGTTCTTTCTAAATGTTGACATTTTGATGAATCGTAGGAAAAGTAAATTTTAAAAAGGGTAATTTTTTGCAGAAAATCCCGTATAAGGGAAATACCCAATTACCCGATGTAAGAAAATATTCTCGGAAAACTCTTTCTCGGGAAAAGGTGGTGCCTTGGGATTTCACGGCATGTATTCAATAAGAGTTTCTAGGCCTTTTGTGTAAGTAAAGTTTAACTGACAAAATGTTAGGTTTTATTTGAGAAGATCCTATACTGAAATGTAGCTCTATACTTTTGCTCGGCAAATCCGATATTGTGTTCCTACTTTATGTAAATGATGGTCGGGCCATAGTCAAATTTTGCGGCTTTCGACGGTTCATAAAGTTTTTATAGCGGACTCCTCCAAAACCCACCCGCTCGAGTTTAGTCCCGGTGACTGAAGATAAATCGCGATAAGCCGCGCTGATGGCGTCAATATACGCCGCCTTCCCTTTAATGTCGCGTTAGAGATGATGCAACACTTTTCTTATTGGACCCTAAAAGACGGTTTACCCTAAATGTATAATCGGATCATCAAATCAAAAAATTCAGCTAAATTTTCAATAAAAGTGTCGATAAAAGTTTTGGGTACTTTATTAAGTTTTATTAGTAGATCGGAAGTTAGTCGTATATCGCGTTCCCCGCCTGCGCCTGTCTAAACGTAAGTCGAGAGTCGTGTAAAGTGCTATCGATTGAATGGAAGTTTCCTATAAATCTCAGAAAGCAAAACAGATTAAGATGAATAATCCCCCCTGAAGGAGCGGGACTTGCCGGGCTCGGGAAGGGGAGGGGGTTGGAGCCGTTTATCTGCGGAAGCACAATCGGGTTATGTATGGCTGTTTAAATCGGTACTTCGTTTCTGAGCTGAATTGAATAAATCACAGGTGATACATCTTACTTAACAATTTCCAAACGTGGCCCATTTATCAAAACACTTCCCCCACATCCCTCAGTCCTCAGCTCTCAGCCCTACCTACTCGGCTTAGCACTCCCGCCTCGGGCACATCACCTGCTCCATATATTTCCAACTGCTAACTATACGTCATGTGGGCCAAGTGTGAAAATATTGCCAATATCCGCCTTTGCCGAATTGTATTCCGCGGGATGTTTAAACACATGATAAACAACCCCCACCTACCTTTGTTTGGAGTAATATTTTTCTCTAGGGTGTATTGTTTGAACCCCCGCCTCATTTGATCGATGATTAGCGCCATTTTCAATTTTTACAATTCAATGGTTTCCTTTAGCTGATTTTCAACCCGTTCAGCGTTTGTTCAGTCATCAAGCATAACCGTTTTTCTCGTCGGCCGATCAACATTGGATCAGGATCCGTTCAAATATCGAAATGGTGCTAATCTCGACTTTAAACCACCCAACCTTAATCGAAAAGTATCTACAACTTTATGTTATGTATTATAATCGGCTCAGTTTGAGTAAACAGAACGTACACCGTCTAGGTTTAATCTGGCCTTTCCAAATGCACAACATGACTTTTATACATTTGAATTAAACACAGTTATCCGATGGACGTTTCAACTGTCGACTCAGGTTTGCGTAGTTTTAAATTTGATTTTAGAAGATAGGTATTGATTTAAACAATCAAAACTTATAAACTAATCTTTTAAGGGTCCAAGTTATTAATATTAATATTAATATTTACTAACTTTTGTAATTGCTGATAATGGTATATGATATTCACAATGAAAGCAATACCTATCTACGAAATTCAAATTAAAATTCAAGTAGAGGTATCGTAAAAACATCTCTTGTTTTTTCTCGACCGAAATTACATAGACGGTTTGCTTAGGTCCCCATACCTGAAATCCTCCCTCGAAAATGCTACGCATTAAGTTACATAAAGTGCCTAAAAACTGAAAAGTCGGTCAATTCCTTTAATTGTGTATGACAAAGTCCAACATTTTTGTGGTTGATTTACAGATCTTTTCAATATGGACATGAAATTCCCAATGAAATTTTTCTAAAGAAGTTCGCAAAATGGTTCAAACTAACTAACTAACTAACCATCACGCCGTTTCCCCGCAGGGGTAGGCAGAGAGGACGGACCGCCAAACAACTCGGTCTTGGCACACACTCCTTGCCTCATTCACATTCATACATCGTCTCATACATACTCTTCTATTGTTCTGTCTCTTGACATGGCCCGACTCAAGTATCTGATTCACTTGGTCGTGCCATGTCTTCCTCGGGCGTCCTCGACTTCTGCTGAGAGTTAATTAACATAATAATAGTACCATGGAAAAAATGCCCATAATAACTATAATGAACTCCCTAAACGACTACAAGATATTTCATAACCATAGAACTCAATGTAAAAAAATGTCTGAAAAATCGTATTTTAATTACATAGATGGAATCGAAGATTCTATACCTTTCAACATTCAAAACTATTTCAATCATGTTAACTCTAAGAAAAATAAACAAGGCTTACCCATCTCAATGCATTTTAAAGAAAAGAGTATTACTGATATGAAAAAAAAAAACTATTAACTATTTTGCCGACTACTTCGAAAGTGTCTATGACGAAGATATCCGAGACAATTACATGCATAAATGAGAGCATAAATATCCCTGCCATACACATCAATATAATATACGTTAAAGCTAAGATTAAATCCCTATACAAGAACAAGAAGACCGGAACCGATAATGTGTATCCCAGTATCCTTATAAATTGTATTGCTTCACTGGCTGTGCCGATTTAGTTATTGTGTAATCAATCCCTTGACACAGGTTGCTTCCCTAACATTTGGAAACGTTGTTATCTGACACCTATATTAAAAAAGGGTAATACATGTGATGTAACTAACTACATACCAATATGTAAGCTATCCGCGATACCGAAACTTTTTGAAAAGCTATTACTAGATAAAATTTCCCCATGTATTAACCACCTCATTGTTCCGAATCAACATGAATTTTTATCGGGCTGATCAACTTTGGCAAATCTCTCATACGTAAATCTCATATATGAAAACTATATATCGAACGCATTAGCTAATAGAACTCAAGTTGATTCCATATTTACGGACTTTATTTAAGGCATTTGAAAAATTGATGGAAAACTATTAGACTGGTTCGTTAGCTATCTAACTAATAGAGTTCTACTAGTAAAAATTAATTCGTTCCGTTCCAACCAATTTACAGCTACAAGTGGTGTACCACAAGGGTCTCATTTAGGTCCAATTTTGTTTTTACTGTTTACAAAACGATATTGTTAATATATTTGATAATGATATAAATGTATTACTTTTTGCAGACGATTTAAAAAAAAATAAAACTACCAAATAACTTTTTTTTTTAAAACTAAAACAGGATAATTAATTGGTGTACTCTTAATCAACTTTATCTTAGCTTAAATAAGTGTCATTGAATAAGATTTTACAAAATAAGCCAGCCAATTATTTATTCATATGAACTTAATAACTCAACCCTTACCTCTGTCGAAGAAATTAATGATTTATGTATTTTATTTATATTTTCGATTTTAAATTAAACTTTATATCTTACATAAAAGCAAATAATAATAAGGGAATGAAAATGCTTGGCTTCATTCTTCGAAACTTCAGAAATATTTAAACCATGAAAATTTTGTATACATGTTTAGTTCGAAGTCAAGTCGAATATAACTCCTTGATCTGGTCCCCCCACTTTCAAGTACATTCCGATTCATTCGAAAAAAATCAACACAAATTCCTAAGACACATTAATTTTAAACTCGGTATTCCCATTGAAAGCATAAACTGTAATTACTTAATGAAAAGATTTAATTTATTAAAACTCTCAGATCAACGAATTATATCCGACTTAATATTTATGTTCAAAATTGTAAATGGTAGTGTAGATAGCCTTGATTTAATTAACCTCATTGCGTTTCATATAAGAGCTACTCGTTCTAAAATTCTGTAATTCCAGGACTGACCATTTCAAATACTCGCTTGTACCTACATTACATGAAGTTATTAATAGGTACGCAGATGTAGCCGATCTGTTTAACTGCACAGAAGCTAGGTACAAAAAGGCTTTACTATCATACCTTTTAAATCATTATTAATTAAACTTAATTCTACTCATACTTGTTTATAATATTTTGAATGTACTTGTATCTCCTTCTAGAGCTTGTAATAATTTTATACTTTCTGTCGTCATTTTATGATCAAATGCCACAGTCATTTGTTATTTTATTTTACATTATTACTATTGTTTTATTGTGCGTTTATTCTGTGACATTTAATTATCGTGTATGGTATATTTGTACCGTGGATATTAAATAAATAAATATCATTTTAAAAATAATAATAAATAAAATTTCCAGTTGAAGCGGCTATCCACAGTTAATCTCTTTCGATCTCTTATGAATCGCAATATATTTTATAGTGTTGTATTATTAAAATGTATTCAAACAAGGCGACGCCGTGGAATTGTGGATTTCCCCACATTGACGAAATGGGAAGTATCGGTTTATGATGTCAAATGACGATCTTTCCATCCCGAGTATCCATTATCGGAAAACACTTAGTCGCGGACATCGGCGGGAAGAAGTTGGAATTTATTCAGGAGAACATCGAGAGTCTCCGGACCAGGATAGTAAGCCCGTAGTCGTTCTCTTTGTTTTCTCCGATTGCTTTTTGCGTTTTTCAATAATAAATCAGGGCTCTGCGCTCGTTGGATATAAACATAAATGTTCAATGGGCTTTAAATGCAAACATAACATATCGGTAAGTAGTTGTCCCTACGCGTTTTACTTTAGTATCTAGATGGCGGATTACTTGTTTTTCTGTGCAAATGTGGGAGCTTTCAGTGCTTTCTTTATCAAAAGTGTACCTGCACAATCTTTAACGATGAAACAATTAAAATTCGCCTTCTATATGGAATACTCGGTATAACAACCGTATAGTAGGCGTCCTTAGAAAATTAGTTCATCGTTAAAATTTTAGAGAAATGTCCCTTTTACGACACAAGTACCTTGGCAGCTCAATTACATGCTCTGGATTACAAATATTAAAACAGAAGAGGACGTTAAAGGTTTGTTGCTAGAAATTGCCTCCAGGGAATAAGCCTTCCCCAATCTAGAATCAGACCATTTAGCCCTTTTTATCAGAAATCAACATTAGAATCCCTGGTGTGACTAGGGAACTAGGGACAGGTCATTGAATCTCATCTGAACACATTTTTTTACATAAACACCACACGGGAGGTCTTAGGGGAAATAATTTACCCCAGGGTACGTCATCTTTGGGAATGCTGTGTGGAGGGTCTTTATCAGGAAAGAAAGAAGTGAACCGTCTTGAAAAGACACATGTTGTATGAGGGAGGAAACACGGATGCTTGTAAATCATTCCACAGCCGAGCTTTTGAATGCAAGAATGAGTGGTGGAAGCGACCCGACTGCTCCTGATTGCGCACCGGTTTCGAAGGGATCAACGACGCTAGTTCCTCAGAGCAGCATTCATTGAAATATCTGTAGAACAATTACAGAATTACCAACTGAGGTCTGTTTCCAAAGACTGCAATCCGTTTGTTAAGATAGGGAAATCTATCAAACGGACCACCCGTTTCTATGCACAGTCGAGGATTTTTTTTTCAGGTGTGTCACGATTTTTTCGTGGTCATCAGTTGTGCTTTATTGTAGTACAAGTATCTGTGGGCCCTGTACAGTACGTCAAGCTGAGAGTTAATTGTGGTTTTGATTTAGGGTCCCTTTGTCTGAGCTGGTTACTTAAGTTTAACCAAACATATCAATGGAAGGCTTGTTGGGAAAATTGCTTCAGTTAAAGGAGACTAGATTGTCATTTAGATCCCTTTTAGACGTAATCAGACAAGATTGGTTCTTTGAAACATTCAAATTCACAAGGATGAGCAATGCACGCTGACTCAAACTCATTAGTCGGCCACCGACAATTAAAGAGCGTTGTGAAGTAGGCCATCCTTAGCAGAATTTGTCGGCCACCCACAATCAAAGAGCGTTGAGAAGTAGGCCACCTTAGCAGGGTTAGTCGGCCACCCACAATAAAAGAGTGTTGAGAAGTGCCTACTTCTCAAGTGATACAGTTCAGTACAGTAGCAGGGTTCGGGATAGCGGTGACGGCCACTCCGAGGAGCGCCGCGCCTGTGCCCCCTTCGGCAGTAAATCATACAGGCCACTAAGTCCCGCTGAGCTCCGCTGAAGGCGCACGAATCTATCGCCTACAATTTATTATTTCACCCCGAAGCCCAGAAGCCGTGAGAGGGTGAAGGCAGCCAGCCAGCTCATTTACTTAAAATAGACTTAAATGGACATTTCTAGGCCTTCGTTATCCTGCTCTATAAACCTGTGTAGTTTTAGAGTTTTTGTTATGAGAGTGAGAACTAGCTCTGTTAGATAGAATGGTAGCGCACAAATTTAGAAATTTAATAAAATTGTAATGTTTTCCATTACTTTGGAATCATCGAGTAACCGATTTTAGAACAAATTAGTACATTAAATTGACTGCTGATTTTGACGGATTGGAAAAATGGAATAAATCAAGAAAATCTGTTTTTTATATTGCTAATATAATACTTCGATATAATATCAACATATTTAAAAAAAAATGGTTGGATATAAACACGCTCACACTGAACACCGAGAAAACTAAATATGTCACACCAAGTATTAATATTACTGGTCAACCTCCTGATGATGCCTCCATCAGAATACACTCGTGTTTGAATTCCGATGAATGTTGTCAGTGCCCCTACATTGAGCGCTCTACTCAGATGAAGTACCTCGGCCTCACCATTGATCCATATCTCAAATTTTAATGGAACTTTCATACCACCCAAATAATTGCAAACAAAATAAGAAAAACTATGCACTTTTTTAGAATCATACGAAACTTTCTCGGCTTTCAACACCTGAAAATGATTTATTTTGCAGTCTGCCAATCTATTATTGAGTATGGTATCATAGCATGGGGAGGCGGCACTTCATCTGCACTAGACCCAATCATAAAGGCTCAGAAAACAATTTAAAAAATAATTCTAAGGCTACCTATAATGACAAACTCGAATCTAATTTTTAATATTATGAATGTGTTTGATGTTCGGCAGCTATATGCAAAAACTATCCTAACTCATCTATACTCAAATCTACATAATTACTACGTAAAAAGTTCAAATACACGATGTACACGAAGCAACAACAAAATCTTACTACAAATTCCGATAACACATACTACGTTTGGTCAACGAAACTTTAAATACTTTGCGACAAGACTCTACAACATTCTTCCAGACAATATAAAACAACGTGATTCACAAAAAAAATTTAAAGATAATGTAAAAATTTGGATTAAAAATAAGAATAGGGCCTTTACCGGTGCATTCACCCAAATTCGCAGTTATTGAAGTCACCACATTACCACCACATTATTGAGCGAATACTTCTTAATACAAATATAGGTATGTTCAATGGTATTAGGAACTAACACTAAAAATTCTGCCTCAACACAGGCTAGCCTAGTGAGGCGGTATTTGAGAAACCTCAACTGTACTTTTATTTTCTATTTACCTTCACAATATTATGTTTGTATTAATAGTTCTTCATTTTTGTTAATTTAATAACCTTAATTATAAAAGTTACAAATCAATGTACACCATAATATGTATGTTTAGTTGTAATGTGTAAACTTTCCTAAATAAACTGAAGAAATATCAAATTATCGACCCATATCTCTTGTCTCAAACATTGCAAAAATTTTCGAAAAGATCGTAAAAAAGCAACTTTTGTACTATATTGAAAATAATAAAATAATAAGTCCTAGCCAATTTGGATTTAGAGAGAAACTAGGCACTCATGATGCTATTGCAGAACTAACTTCA
The DNA here is from genome assembly GCA_026573805.1 of Hesperophylax magnus. Taxonomy (NCBI): domain Eukaryota; kingdom Metazoa; phylum Arthropoda; class Insecta; order Trichoptera; family Limnephilidae; genus Hesperophylax; species Hesperophylax magnus. Next base: position 14,500,852 of record JAIUSX010000121.1, read on the forward strand.
ACTATATACCGTGCATTATATAAAAAAAAAATGCCTTGGCATTTTCATTGATTTACGTAAGGCTTTTGATAGTATCTCCCATACAAAACTAATTAATAAATTAAATGATTTCGGTATTATTGGTAAGGTAAGGTATTGGCTGCAAAGCTATCTAACTCAAAGAAACCAAAAAGTAAAATTAAATAACTCACTAAGCGTGGATGAAATTTTAGAATTTGGAATTCCCCAAGGGACTGTTATTGGACCAATTTTATTTATAATTTACGTTAACCATATATTTAAATTATCACTTAATGGTAAACTTATATCCTTTGCTGACGACACTGCAATAATTATCGAAAAAAAGACTTGGAACGAAATTACCAATGCAGCCAATCAAGATATGAAGGTTATAAAAAATTGGTTCGATGTCAATTTATTATCACTCAACACAGAAAAAAACATATTGTATTCCTTTCACTCTACAAGAAGATGTGCCAAATAACCTAATTAACATAACAATTCATTCTAAAAATTGTGTAAATGACGCTATATGTAATACGGACTGCGCGAAACTAAATCATAAATCTTATATAAAATATCTTGATATCTTAATAGATAAAAATGTTAAATAGAAAGACCATATTAATCTCACTGTTGAAAGAATAAGAAAACTTATCTATATTTTCTATAATATACGAAATATTTTAAATAAGAAAACTATCAAAATTGTCTATTATAAATAAAATAATAATAATACTTGGATGACTTGTATAGCGCCGTTTTTGTGCAAAAACACCTCAATTATGCATTAATTCAGTCCATACTGCAGTACGGGATTATTGGGTGGGGAGGGGCTTTTAAGGCTTCTTTACAGCCCATAATTACAATTCAAAGAATAATTATAAAAATCATCCTCAGGAAACCATATGACTCCCCTACTTTAGAGATATTTCGGGATATTATTTAATGTACCATCTATCACAGAATTGTATAAGAGAATCGCCCTATATCAAATTTATAAAGAATATTTTATTTATAAAATTCACCCCTCAGATAGCATAAGCAATAGATTCAAAACTAATGGCTTAATAGCCATTCCTATGCTTAGAACGACTACGGCTCAGCACCACTATTCGTATTTAGGTGTGAGATGGTATAATATATTATTGTCCAAAAATAAAATTAGTGTAACCGAAACTGTGAATTATGAACAATTCAAAAAGTTAATTAAGTCCCTAAAATTGGATAATGATATATTGTACCCCTAATTTTCTTACACTTACTCAAATCTGTAAAAAATATATATATTAATTTAATTGTCTTTAAAAAACTATTTTTCTAATTTGTTTACCTGATATATTGTACCCTTAATTTCCTCACGCTTACAATCTGTAAAAAGATATATTTTTTAATTATCTTTAAAAACACACTTCTCTAATTTGTGTACCTATGTTAATATTATGTTTGTATTTATATCAAAAGTTTTTGATTATTGTTTAAAAAATCATTAGAACTAAAGGTAAATACTCCTCCCATAAACACGAGCTCCTGGAGCTCAACTTATGGAGTAGTAGAATAATAATGAAAAAATTGTATATATAAGTCTGCATATTGTTATCATTTATAATGTTAAATAATTTACAAGTAATAAATAAAAAATAAAAAATAAATAAAAAAATATTATTATTATTATTATTATTTGGTGGATGAATGTATGACATACAAAAATACAATAAAATACTTTTCCGTACAATTATCTGACTAAGTGTTAAAAAATAAAAAGTTCGAGTAGTAAATTTCCTTAGAATATGATGCAGAATGTCCACCTGCAACCTGCAGGAACATAGTGTTTTTTTTTTCAATTTAAAACTTTTTACTTTATGCAATCTTAGCCAGACAAAATGCCTGCTATATTTTTACCCCAAATAAACTTAGAAATCGCTGATTAGAGACTGTCAGCACGTCCTGATACAATATGCAAACAATTGTCCGTGTGTGTAAGTAAATACCAATAATTGTCGATCATTTCATTTTTAAACCTTTGAAGAGTGTTTAGCTTTTTTTAAAGAAATATTTGATCTGTTTTTTAGTCATTTTCTTGTCTTATTAAGTGCCCTTGAGGTGGTTACTATTATTGCAGATTGATACAGATACAGAAAAAGTTGTGTTATTATTATTGCAGATTGTTTGATACTACGGTAGTGCTTACTAAATTCTAATGTCAAAACCAATTGCCACCTAAATATCTAACCGAAGCGCGTTCAATATTGACATTGTATCAACTTTTATTTTTAAGCAGGATTTGACGTAATGCGTAAAGGTATATTATTTCCTAGATCTGCTGATGAATGTATAAAAAGGGACAGTAAGTGTTGGTCCAGCGCCCGCGTTCGCGCCAGTGCATTGGAGCGGCTGCTGCCCGGTACCGGTAAAGCGGATGTCGTCCGGGGGCGGGGGCTATCCTCCCCCACTTTATATCTCGTTAGTTTTCCCGAAAGGTTTCAGGCATAACTTCCCTTGGCTTTGTTTTCTCCATATAATCCTTTTAGGGTGGATTATTTCTTTTTTAATGCTTATTTTATCCGGTTGCCCTTTAAACCGACAATAAAATGTAAATTTACGCCAACTCTGTGTTCTTTTTTAAATTGAACTTATCGAGTTAGGCGAAAAGTAACCCTCGCCCGCTTTTTTTCTTTTATTATTTTGTATTCCTCAGCATAGGTCTGCCTTTCAAACACAATTATGTATGGAATGTGAATTGAACTCCTTATTCGGTTTTACCGATTTCAGAAATATTCATATTTATCTGTTCACTGTCCATTTATTTATTTTATTTTAAGGAAATCAACAGTTTATTATATGATTGATTTTTTTACATCAAATATATATCTAAATTTATACTGTGAATCTATTTTTCTTATATTTTTTTTAGAATGTCAAATATTCCCGGGTGCCATAACGAATAACCTGACAATATTTGAAAATCTCCTACTACCACCACAGCAAGCGGAAAATGTTGCTTGTATTGTGATGGATGACTTAGCCAGCGGAGGAATTGAATACACCACCCCTGGGTGGGACCCAAACGCGATTCCAACTAATAATATTTTTTAACATTTTAGACAATGCTAGATATTAGGTTCCCCTATTGATGTGTTGACGGAATATAATACCGTTCCTTTTTGCTGTAGTAAAAGCAGTGTTAAAATGTGTTATCTATAATATTACCTGCTAATGTTTGTGTGTTTCTGTTGGCAGGACTCTGAGGGAGACACGCCGCTGCACGATGCGATCTCCAAGAAGCGGGACGACATGCTGACACTGCTCCTGGACCACCAGGCTGACGTCACGCTGTCCAACAACAACGGCTTCAATGCTCTGCATCATGCCGCTCTGAGAGGAAACCCAAGGTTAGTTCCATATCCATATCTACTTTACAACTCACTGGTGCTAAGTGTACCGGAGTCGAATTGCATTATCTGGGCCCCATTTGAAGCATCCTATATTTTACATTGAAAGAGTTCATAAAAAATTCCTACGTTTTTTTTATTTTTACGCCTCTATGGAACATATCCATATTTATATCCATCGAGATTTATTCTAGGTATGACTAACTACCATTCTCTAGAAACTCGTAGATGTTTTGCGTTGCTAAAATATTTCTTTCAATTAATCAATGGCCTCGTCTCTAACGGTGAGATTCTGGCGCAAATCAATTTATTTGTCTCAGAGTCTCTCTCTCGGGCACGTCACCATAACATATTATATTGCCGATTGAGTCGTACAAATCTGTACCCGAATTCGCCAGTGGGAAGAGCGATACGCTATTTAAATATAGGTATTAGATAAAAATTTCGACATATTCTTCTAAAAATTCAATGAGTTTGTAAGGTTTTTGGCGCTACATTCTCACTGTGAAAATGGTACTTTTACAATTAGTTAGATAAAATATCTGTAGTTGTAAAAATTTTGTACACAAATAAAATAAAATATCCATCCCATATCTACCCCACTACCATAGCATTCAGCGTGAGGCTGACGGTAGACTTTATGTGGTTCAAGGGTTGATTAAAATCCGTTTACTTATTAGTGGAATATTAGATACGTATGGATAGATCTAGATAGAGAAATTCACACCATTGAATTAAAGTAGTTTGGTTGAATATCTACAGATTCTGTTCTTCCAGTACGGTGCGGTGGTGTGGTGTATTATTCCTGGTTAAGACGAAGCAAAATATCATGTAAAAAAATAAATAAATCACTCCTGTAAAAACTGCTTTAAAGTTCATCAACTCCTATTAACGATCCCCTTTTTGGTTATGGTTTCATTGTGTAATGTGACAAATTAATTTCTTTACAAAATCATTGTAAAACATTTAAATATTTGTGTTTGAACATCGCAAACTAAAAAAAATAAAAATAATTCACTTTTTTCTTTCTTGTATAAATCACAAAAGGCGACTGGTGTTAAGCGGGAATTTAAACCTTATCATCATCTACACAAGGAGTGTTATTGTTAGCGGCCCTATTCCAAATATTACACGACGTGGTGCATCGCCTTAAGGGGCATAAATCATGCGAACTCTGCGATAATGCGAACGCGAATGCAAGAAGCACAATGATAGTTTATTCCGTATTAGTGGGCACGTATTCCGATTAGCCATTGTTGGAAGTTGCCTCAGATGCCATGGTGGTGTTGGCGGTGGCGGTGGCGGCAATCCCCGAAGACTAAACTAACTCCCTCTAACTACATTGCCTCGCCAACTTTACCAAAGAGGTCTCCTAATAAACAAACTACGCGAATTAACTGCGCGCTGTTAGTATGAGCTTGTTTCGTGTGCACAACGCGACTGTCGATTATATCACAATCTATATACGAGTATCTTCCCTGAAGATAGATACTGTAACGCTGTTCAAAACATTGGCTAAATAATATACTTGTACAAGCTGTTGAAAGAATACAAAACAAATTCTTACGTTTTATAAATTTTAAAATGGGTATTCCAGCTATTATGTTGAACTACAACACTCTGTTAAATTATATGAATATACTCAAATTGTCAGACGAAGAAGAATTGTCACTAACTTGATTTCTATATAAAATTCTAAATGATTTAGTTGATAGTCCGTTATTGATAAGCTTCCGGATTCCACAACGTAATACTAGAAGTCAGGATTTATTTCAGTGCAGAAATTTTGGGACTAACTACCATATGTATTCCTCTTTGCCCAGAATACTAATGGAGGGAAAAAATTATACCAAGTCAGTGGACATCTTCAATTTATCTTTAAACAAATATAAAATGTTTGTTAATGAAGCAATTCAGTTATGTACAATAAATAATATTCATATGTAAAAGCCCAGAAAAGGGCGTTAATTAATAAATAAGGAGGAATACCTAATAACCCAAAAAATCATCAAGATAAGCCTTTTGTCTCGTTTACGCCTGCTTATTGTTAGTTCGCGAGAAAGGGATAACAAAAATATCTTTAACGTCGAAAAAATATTATTAGAAAAGTTTTCAAGTGTATTCGTTACGATGAACTTTTTTAATTTCACTGGAATTTTCTTTTCTGAAATCGCAGGACAAGTATCAAAAATGCAGTATGCAAACAATGCATCTGTGTGAGTGCTTAGTTTGGATAAACTCTATTTGCGATTATTAAAGTGTCCGTTTTCCTTTTCCATTCTTTGTTTCCATTGAGTTGAATGATTTGAACGTCCTCGTATATTAATTCCGTCAAACAATTATCAACATTAATTTCTAGTTTTACAGTTCGCTACTTTGATTTGAAACTGTGCAACACGTTTTGCCTACGGTTTATATGTAATTATAAAAAGGTTTATAATTAAAAATTAAGGATTTAAGACCCCGCATTCCGAATTCCTACCGATTTATAACATACTTCCCTTGAACTTTATGTTTTAACCTCTTAAAAAAATATATGTTATTTTTGAAGATAATCTCTGTAGATTTTCCAAGCCCATAAAAAATAACATGAAATTCCGTCGATAGAAAAAAGTCGCAACGTATGCTATGAAAATTGTTAAAATGACGTCTTGTTCTGTTATTTAACATGCTATAGGTATGAAAATATTCACAGATTTATCAAGAGATTTTAAGGTTTATTTCAAATTTAATTTTATTAAATATTTTCGCTTAAGCCTATTAATTATAAACTTTTTTTTTAATTTTAGCGCCCTCCCTCTAACCCCCCTCGAATCTCCACTTCAAACCATCTTTGAATAATTACTACGGGCCTTAACCAGTTTTCTAAAATAGGAGTTTGCGACCTGGAAGCAAATACACGTATGAGCTGCTAGTTCCATTGTTAAGTCTGTTTGTAGAGATAATAATTCACAATCAACCAAAATACAGCGTCTCTAAACCACAACTAATCTCCTGGGATCTCGACACAGACACACACACAGACTCACGAGTTTCCGGGCTTTGTGCACGCCGTGTCCTCGCTACTAGTCCGTAACACTCGGTGTGGTGCGGTGGTGGTGTTTATTTATCTTACACGTTATCTGTTCTTTTGTTTTACATATATTATGTAAAACATATCTGTACATTCGCTTCTATAGCTGGTAGCCAGCTTATCATTCCGTGAAAAACGAAGAAACGCTAAAATAATTCAGTGGACCAGAGTTTTCAGGGTGGAGAGACGGAATCAGAAGATCGAGTGTATTTTAGAAGGTGGTTCGAGAGGAAAAGCAAGAAGGGTGTGAAATTAAAATTTTCTCTCGTCGCTTTTATTTTCCGGGAACAAGACTCGCCTTCGAAGGAGACATAGAATGCTCCTCGCTACGTCTAATACTATAAGCTCCAACAAAGATTTTTCAAACGCGAAAATTTCGTTTTGTGTAGAAAAAAGAGGGTAAGGAAGCTTCCCAATAAATTGGGCCGCCGATAAGTAGAGATTTCCCACCCCTCCCCCCTCGTCCCGCGCGGCAGATTTGTGTCTCCGCACCCGTGGAGTTAGTATTTGTTAACCGCGGGATTGGATACCACATTCCGCTCACGGCAGCTCATATCGGCCTGTATAAATAATATAGGAAATGTCGGGACGTGACTATGTACCTCCGCTCTGATCGGCCACTCGTGGACCCCCTTTGAGGGGGGATACATCGTGCGCTGATGGGCATCTCGGGAGGTTTCTTGTAGTTGTCAAATTATTGAATGAAATGTGAATCAATACGAATCAGCGGTAAGCATTGCCTCCCGATTTGTCGTATGATTATTTTCTCTGAAGTCTACTCCCTCGGTGTAATTCGTGTTGCGGAATGTTGCTCTTGGCTTAGTTCACGATCTTCTAGGCGTTATTATTTAATTTTTCCCCGCGATGTACGGGTGTGATGTTTTCTCCCATAATATTAAAAGAGTAACATCATCCAGAACTTGATAGTACTGATGTTCACAGCGAACTACTTCCTTAACAAGTACTGCGCACCACTTAACCCGCCCGTCTCTCGGCGCTTGCAGTTTCGTCTTAGCTGACGAAGCACAAAGATCCCCAAATACTGAATAGCCGAGTTGTTCGCCTTTCGCTCCCTCTGAGACAGGATTCCCCCCTTTCCACTGTTTCCTGCACATACTCTAGCGACGGAGCAACGTAGTATTAAATTTAATTAGACCCATTGGTGTACGCTTCTCTGAATTTCTTACGCAAACTTGTAGATTTAACGAATTTGAAAAGTTTCGCAAGTGTTCGCCCCCAGTACCTAGTTGTTCTTTATGTGATCTTTAACGGAGTATTTTACTTAAGCTGGGGTATAACTCTGTCTCGAGATATATAGATGTCAATTTAAACATGAAACAACAAACAAGTTGGGAATCAGCGGGGACTAAAGGTAGAAATAGAATACGTAAGTGTGTTTTGTGATTGCATTACATTGCGACTTATGTCGGAGTTATTCAGAATACCCGGTACATGCAGTACAGACTATAGGTCGATCAGTTGGCAGTTTTGAGTCAACTTCTTCCTGTATGATTTCCTGAACACGGACAGCCAAGATGGCCGTCAATCTTATTCAAAATGATTACTTACGTCCATAATAAAGCGAGCCAAATATGATAATTTGGGAAGAAAATAAATGGGTGAAAAATACCACGAAATAAATGATTTATGATTGTTATGATTTAAAACAGGATGCCTATGCAGTTTCTGGGCATTCGTATGGGAAGGTGTTAGTGTCCCCGCAGGCCCCTAGTAAATCCCCGCCCGCAGCCCGCAGTCCGCAACCCACCCCCAGTAGGTGTAGGGTGGGTGGTGTATTCCGACAAATTGTATTAGATTTGTATCTGGTGGAATTGATGTCCTCTAATAAATTGCGCCATTCGACTCGGTGCGGTAAGTCAGCTGCGAATCCGGATTAATCCCGAGGAATTGATGCCGTTCCTTAGATTAAACTTACTCTCATCGAGAAGGAGAAGCGGCCGAGGCGCGAGTTAGTAAACTCGTTGATCTTCGCTCAAATAAAATCCAAAGAACAACTCTTTTCTCTTTACCCAAATAACTTTTCACTAGAATTCTTTTCAATCACGCTCCCTCTTGGCTAACCTGAAGAGCAAAATCAGACATTTTTATTTGCTATAATTACTATTTATTAATTGCCCCGCACTAAGTAAATGTTTTTCCGCGAGTACAAATCGTGGGTAACATTTATATTGTTATGTTAATCCATAGACGAGTTTAATTAATTACTGACATTTGCACTTCATTCACGTTTCGTACGTAACAAAGGCGGCCAGTGACTGAAACTGTCAGAAGTGATGTTAACTTTCAAAATGTAGTTTTGTGTAATATAGGTATAAAAAATTAATTAATTGATTAAATAAAACTTTTTCATCAGCGTACGCAGAGTTATAATCTGTCTCGCTCATGTCATCATTTCAGCGGGCCGAGTTATCTCGATGCCGCCCGATGCTGTAAAGATTTGGTACAGCAAATAATCTTTTTTTTTCGCTTGTGCGGGAATCTTGTACTATAAAATAGCTTGAATAATGACCTGACGGGAGTGTTCTTTCGTATATAGTTGACTGGGATATAGACGTGATTCTAAGTAATGTGAAGACTGAAGACAGGTAGTTTAATGCACAAATGCACATACCAAGGAACCGCCTCCGCTAGGAACTACTATTTTTAATTTGAATTAATTTGCTAGTTACCACAATAAATGCTTGATAATATAATCCCCCGATTACCCATTCAAATTTAATATAATTTTCCTTGCACAAATCCGAATAAATAATATTCCAGCTAGCATCGTTCTGCACCATGTCTATTGTTCGCTCCGTAAAATCACCACAAACTAGTTTAAATTGATATTCTAATTGGCGCCGGTGACGAAGTGTCCGACATAATAATTTGAATGCAGCTTTTGTAAATGAAACGTGAAAGCGTCACTGAACAGGGGCAGTAGACTGTGGACAGTGGACGGTGAACATTCAAGGCAGCGACTGTAAATCATCGGCCCGCTCGCCCACACCGCGCTTAGAGCTACAGCAGCAGCATTGCCAGCTGCATAAAAAGCCAGCCTACTAGCGGCGCCTATGCCTTGTAGGATACTTGTTCTAATTTCATTGAATTTATTGAAATTTGCAAATAATACCATACAGATACACTCATTTATTTACATTAGCTCCACACAGGAGGCCTTGAGGAAAATAATTTCCCTCTGGGACCTATGTCATCTTTGGGAATGACGTGTGGATGGTTGTTTAAGGAAAGGAAGCAGAAACAAATCTGGGAAGGAAAAAGGTATGAGGGGTGGGTAGGAATCTAAAGGTCAGTGTGTGCAAGAGTGACGGACGCTTGAATTCATTCTTTCCACTGCGGCACAAGGCAGTGGGTCGAGAGAGTCCTGCTGGAGAGGTAAAAAGATCTCCCTCAACCAGTCTCTACATGTCCGGCCCGCCACACAGTAGGTGAGCAAACGCAACCCTCACCCCCACGAACCTTTATGAAACTTCTGCTAAGTCACCTCCTCTCATTTATTTCCTTAAAAAGACCCGCCACACAGCATCACTAAAAATGACATGGGCCTTGAAAGGAGATTTCTTCAGGGCCTTCTGTGTGGAACTTATGTGGAAAAAAACATGATCAACGAACAATACTGCATGTGATAATACTCGTTTTATTTTTAATACAAATTATGCGAACTTCACTCACTAGGAAATGTATTTATGTACATTTTTATAAGATTGAGAAATACTCTTGAGTTGGATAATTTTAAAGTAATGTTTTTCGTGTTGGTCCACTTATTGATTAAGTATGGAATTATTGGATGAGGAAATGCATACAAAAATAGAGGGGGGGGGGGGGGGAATTCTTCAATAGTTAGAGTCATCGCCATAGGCTTCCAAGCGGAGAATTGTTCTGAAATAGTGCACTCGTTTCTTCAGGTTCATTTCGGAGTGCAGTGTCTCGGTAGGCTCAAGGTGAAAGGTTCAGTTGTTTCAGTTCCGATGTATACAGGTATGTGTAAAACGCGTTGATCAGTATTCACAATCTATTTGAAGTTTCGCTAAATCCCTAAAAGCTGAAATATTTGTTTATAGTTTTCATTGGCAGAGCATTGCCATAAATCAAGGATCGCATTGTGTGTGCTGCCGCTCGCTGCACAGCGGAATGGATTGTTAGCCCCGCGAGGGGAGGAGAGGACTGCAATCACTACCATACATCGGGAGATATTTCACGCCAGCAAGAACCAGGTGGCATTTCCACTGCACTCCGGGCTTTGTCTTTTACTCAATATTTTGGTCTCTCTTTATCGCTGGTTCACAGTCAAACGTGATTATTGCTTATTTTTTTACGAATGGTTCAATAAATTCACACTCTTCTTAATTACATTTGATTGTTAGCATACATGACCATTCTCGCCAGATCGCCAGGTATCAACTCACCCGCAATACAAATATCTGGCCCTCAACATGCTTCACGTAATATACCTTCATACCCTTTAAACATTTTCTCTTCGTATATATTTACTCCTCCCATAAACACGAGCCCCTGGAGCTCACCTTATGGAGTTGTAGAATAATTAGGAAAAAATGTTTTTATTTTCCATACTGTACATATAATTCCATAATTTTGAAACTTTTGTATTATTTTGTAATAAATATATAAAAGTTAATCAATTAAAATATATCGATGATATCAATGACGTTTCCTCGCTTTTGTGACATAAAATACTAATTTCCATAACATTATCTAATGAGATATTACGGCCAACTTCCAAATCACTCAAATTCAACAAAAACTCTACTTGAATTTACTTTGGGTTAGATAAATTTTCAAAATTTTCTTTGCCTTGTATTTTCTCGAATACTAACATAATCATATATACCCGTTTGAGAAAACAAATAATTTTCGCGATCGCTGCGTCCAGGTTTCGTAATCACCTAAAAAAAGTATTACAGTGTATTAAAGACCATAGACATATCTCATATATATGAAAAGCGGTGTATTTAGCGTCAACTAGTCCGCAGACCAGTGTCAGCTACTGCTGGTTATGATGGCGCTCAATTCTCTGCTCCGGCTCTCGGTCCTGCCAGTCTGCCAGCGGGGGCCTCTCCATTCATTTCATTGTCGGCTGTTAGATTTATGCTCCCCTTCTCTTTCCCCTTTCCCCCACACCCTGTCCCGCCACCAAACCCACCCTGACGGTGTGTGCATGATTTACGCCTATCGTCTCCGCTTTGTTTGCAGTGGAAATGAAGCTGGATCCAGGCGGTAAAAATCATAACTGAAAAGAAGCGGATATATTGTTTTTTTTATTCTGTTTGAGCTGCGAACTGTCCTAATAATTTCTACAGATGACATTTTAGTTATACTGGTTAATCCTTTGATATAAAATAACAATAGATTAGCCCTCTTATAACCAATTTCAATCTAAAAATAATACCACCTAAGAGTAATTTCATAACACAACTCCCCATCAAATTCCGATGCCTAGCTGGATATAAATAAGTTCTCTACAGTATAAAACAGAGCAAAAAAAGTTTTTGCTCAAATCCTATGATTTAATTTCTTTGTTTATCGGCCAATAGCCAGTCCGAAAAGCAACGCGACACAAGTTACAGAGACGAACTTGACAACTCCACTTGATGTAAACTAGTTGTACAATCTTCTAAAAAGTACGCGAAACCAGCGACGATCGTTCATTTTGTGGCAAAAGGGTCGTCGTAATTTTTTTGCGTGACGTAGCTGTTTTGCTTGAAATAAAAGAAAGTTTTTTTATCGATACGCTGCCAATCAATTATTACTTTTGTCGATACGCTGCCTTGAAGCTATCTACAATGCATATTATTTTTTAGATGATTAAATTGTTAATGTTATGTCAGCGAGAGCCCCTACCTAAAATATTTCTGTCTGCCTCAATTTCGTGTTTGAAAAAAATCATCTTCACAAAGCTCACTAGCGTTGAGATGAACTTGCTGGAAAACAAATTTGTTCCGTGCAGAGCAACAAAAGATTAAAAGCAATGCTTCTTCCGATCTTTCGACTGTGAGATAATGCACTTTACTTTTGATAAATGTTTTCTTAACGAATATTTTTGGTTTGTGTGTTAATTTTCCAAAGATCCACCCACCCTGTCTAGATAATACTAGTCTGTAATATAATACATGTCATTATGTTTTGCTCTCGTATTTTCCCTAACAGTTTTGAAAGTTTTTTATGTCATGTCTCTGGATAGCGGTACATTTATGTCAATAACTAGCGACCTGCCCCGGCTTCGCACAGGTCCAATGTACTAATGTGGTGTCATAAGTTTCCAATTGAATCATATTTGATTTCTGTCCAGTTCGGGTTACATGTTGCACTTATAAAGAAATCGGGTTTACCGTGATGTCATTGCGCCCTGCATGCATTTTTCATGCAAATATCGAGTTGTACTCGTATATATATTGCATTTGTGCGTGCGGCCGACTGTTTGTTGCGCGTGATTTTTCAAATTGCGATATCTAAGATATTAAAACATTTTTCATCTACATTTTCAGCCAGATGTATCTAAAATGACTGATTGGATAAGGATTAAAATTATATCGGTCAAAGACGCTTCTTTTTTGTTGCGCCTAATTTTAAATTTATGGTATCTTCTAAGATATTCATTTAAATGATATGCTGTAAAAGGAACTGCATTAAATGCCCAAATAAACCAACATATTTAATTGGATAAGGATTAATAGTATATTGGTCCAAATAGTATCGCAAACATATATAAAAGATCAAAATGATGACTGTGGGTTATCCTTAGGAGAGATATATATACCGTAGCGGACTTTTCTGTAGGCCTTTTTAACATATACAATTTCGTAGTACATTATTTTGTTGTATCTCATAAGGTTTAGTCAGCGTAAGCAATGTACGCGCCCGAAAATATATATTTTACGACTTTTTTTACAAAACATCGACTTTTATCTACTTTCTAAAAATATAATATGCATGTATTATATACACAAACCTTACATAAGAAATTCTTCAAATGATAGTGAAAACCTATCAAAATCCGTGGCTTGGTTTTTTTAAAATTTTCTTTATTCAGTGAAACGGTTTTTACAATTATTAGGAATGTTTAGACCACCAAGCTAGGCACATGCCTGTGTTGTGGTGGTTGATTATATATAAAATCCACTAAAGAATATATCAAGTATGAAATATAGAAGAAATTAGAAGATATTAAAAGAAATATAAAATATAAAATAAACACAAGTTTAGAAGAACTAAACGCACAAACAGACTGACGCGAATAGCGTCTTTATTTTATACTATTTAAAAATAAGCTGAAATATTTTTACCCTTATTTGACGATTACCCATTATTTTCTATTAGAAAATAATTCCAACCAAATTTAATACCCTTGTTCAGAGCACATTGCGTCATTACAATGTTGTTGATGTCGTTATTCGCGGATTAACTGACGCTGCCTGCAGTGACGATGGCAAGTGGTGCCGGCTGTACTAGTTGGTGTGGTGTGGTGTAGGCACACGAGGTGACGCGCGGGCCCTACCGATCAACTTTTAATGAGATCGCTAATGAAGCCGCTAATTCTCACAGAATATCGATATGTGAAGAACGCAACCAACGCGCTATTTTAGCTGAAAACTACTGCATCTCCCGTCCAACTTAAGCTTAATTAATTGTTTGACTACCAAAAGCTTGTTTGGTTTCAATTTAGGAAACTTAATAATATGTAAATAATTACCTAGTGTGTCCAATTTAAGCTTTTTCTAATATTATTTTGCACTTAATTAATTGTTTTGCTACAATAATTTAACCATCAAGATTTGTTTCGGATTTAGGATACATAATAATACTTAAATAATTACTTACTGTGTCAAATTAAAGCTTTCAAAAATATTATTTGCGCTTAGTTTATTATTTGACTACCACAATTTAATTTAACCATCTAGACACCCAGTTTGGTTTTTTTATTTTTTTTTTTTATTGTGTTTATTTCTTGCTACAGCAATCCCGATGAGTTACAGAACTCATTTTAGGACAGGAGGAACTTACAATTCATATGTAGGAGGTAGTAGGTACATTTTTACAACGGTATTTTGATATCAAATATAAGTTTCACATTCAATACAGCATAAAAATTGAAAATTAAAATAATGACACGTTAAGTAGAAAAAACAACAATAGAAAACAAGGGTAAGATAATGATGGATAAGATATAACGGATATGATAAGATACAACAAGAAATGACAACACAGTTACATATTTTCATTTTTAAATGTAGTTAAAAAATATTCTTTTAAAGCATTGCTTTGCAATTTTTTGTTATGGTGGATGTGTTTGTACATATCTGGAAGCGAATTATATAGTGTATAGGCAATATAGTTCAGTGATTTTAACCCATATTTTGTAGTGTGTGTTTGAGGAATGCGGATTTTATTGTTATTTCGAGTATTGTGGTTGTGGATGTCTTGATTGTAAAGTGGCTTGATGTTGGTGTGAGTTGATTTTTGGGTAATTTGTAGGATGGTGCTTGTGATTTCATATTTAGGAAGGATTGTAATTGGAAGGATACCAGAAACTGAATAGATGTCCCTAACATGAGTGTCCCATGGAAGTTCAAACACATTTCTCAGAGCTCGGTTTTGAACCACCTGCAGGTCAGCTATCAATTTCTTTGAGGCAAAACCCCAGATACAGCAGAGATAGGAAAGGTGTGAATGTACCATGGCATAGTATACTGAAGTTAGTAAAGGAATGGGTAGTAATCCTTGAAGCCTATATAGTACAATTCGAATTAGTTAGTAGGTTCGAATTTAGGATACATAATAATTTGCAAACAATTACCTACTGTGTCAAATTTAAGCTTTTTCTAATATTATTTGCACTTAATTAATTGTTTGACTACCACAATTTAACCATCAAGATACCATTTTTTTGGAAATTAGGATACATAAGAATATTTAAATAAATATCAACTATCTGCAAAGGTACAACAACGAGAGCCTCAGTGTGCGTAAAACAAGTATTGCTAATTTATTAAAAATATCTTAAAATTATATAAAAACTAGATTGCAGACCGTTTCCTGATAAACTATTAGTAATTTCCTAACATATCAAAACACGTGTCCATGCAAGTTTTTAGTTTTTACTAGGAAACTTATCAATTAATTCGTTAAGGACCTGCAATCGCGTTTTTAATCGGATCACGAATAATTTGAAGAGATTCTTAATAAAGTGGCAATATTTTGTATCATTAAGTTTTCGCCGTGTATTGGTATACTCACTTGCATTGATATATTTAATGAACTGATTTTTTAAACTTCAGTCGTCCTTTAGTCAGTTTAGAAATATTCTCACTTGATTCGACAGGTTGCTGGTTCGATTTCCGCCGCAGTGCATAATAATTGACAAAAACACATTTCTCTGAGTTTATTGTTGCTTCGAAAAGAACGCCTACGTTGTACGAGTACTTGTCGTTGTCGTAATCCAGAGATGGAATGCAGCATCTATTGTTAATTAGGGCGTGCCCACCTCCAATGTTGACAACGTAACCCGCGCCGTGCTGTGTCCTCGTGTTGTGTGTATGAAGATCGTAAAGCGTTATGACTGTTGTGAAGTCATTAAACATTACTTGTGGGTTGTACCCTGTCAGCCTGCTGTACGAGTATTGTTGTTGTGTACTGTTGGCGAATTCCCGTATTCTTTAAACACCCATTTATTTACCTGCAGTTAATTGGATTATTTATTAAACGGCGTTTTTCGAGTTGTATTTTGATTTTTTATCTGTGGACAAATTGACGCTGGAGACTACTGGGCAGTGTTTTTAGGGATTGCCATTCGTTTGCTTCGTTTATGAAATTATTGTTCTTAATATATTATTATATTTAACGTGCTTAAATGCAGCGTACCATTCCTTCCACATGCATGTGCTGCCTCGCTTATTTCTGATTATTATAACATATATTAATCTGCCTACTTAACTAGTTAGTCCCGTAGGTTAGAGGCTGTAGGTAAATCTTCACACACGGAGAAAAATGAGTATTGCTAATACTACCAATGATCATATCTTTGGGGAAAATAACTACTCTTAAACCACCTTTAATAATATTTGGATGATTTGTATAGCGCCGTTTATGTGCAAAATCACTCCAAGGGCGCTGAGGTAGATACAATATATTTTTTTAACGCAAAGCTGTGCATCTCAACTGATGTAATTGTAAAATGTAATTGGATTCACTGTTTTTCACAATAAATAAATTCTAATTCTATATTCGGTAAGGGTCCCGTGCACTTTACACTGCGCACCGCTTGCTGCCCGAGTGGCGTATGGTATGGCGTATGCAATGTATGCATGTTGAAAATACGAGAGTTCAGTTTTAATACTCATCTCGTAAACTGCATCTGGTTTTAGGCTCATTACTTTCCTCCTGAACTCCGTTAACGAGCATTCCGCGTTTCGTACACTTCTTCAATTCGAGACTTTTACATTTCTCGCTGAAGGAATCGGATTTAACAACCCGTGCCGAAAACTTTGTTCAAATTCCTCATATAACTTGACGTTATTTTGAGAGTGAAAAGTTATCTCGTAGATTTATCGTTCAATATTCTTACCCTCCCCTCATACCCTTTCCTTTCCAGGACTTCCCCTCTTTCCGTTAAACGAAAAGACCCTCCACATAGCATCCCCAAAGATGACATAGACTCTGAGGGAAATTATTTTCCTCGGGGCCTCCTGTATGGAGTTAATGTAAAATCATGTATAATAAGAAATATATATTTATTCCGAAATGTGGGGATTAGAGTGCAATCCAAGTTATCCAATAATCATTTTTTAAAATTTATATTATTGATACGTTAGAAGTATTTTTTTATAAAATATTATTTGTTCGGAGCCTCAGTGGGTTGAACCCGAGCTGAGGCTCCCAAATAAGACTTCCCTTTAGACAAATAAAAAGGGTCAAAAGCGTTGATGTACGACGCAATGCAGATATATTGGCGAATTGCCATAGAAAATTAAATTACAAGAAACTATAAACAAATTATAATTGAAATTACGATAATATGTGATTAATTACTGATAATTTTAAAAAGAAGTGTATATAAGGAATATATTAGGACATAGATAACTAAATAAATAATATTATGTACCTATCTGATTCTATTGAGTCCTATTCCTTGAGAGTCTCAAGGAAGACTCCGTGATTTTAGCTACCACGGCAGTATAGTATGAATGGATATTCATTTAGCTCAATAATTGATAATACGTATGGGTTATTCAGGTTAACCTGTCTAGGCGCTTTTGTTCGGAATATAGTTTTTCTTCCAGTACATGCAAATGGGCTCAATACTACATTGACTAGGAGAGATAACCTCGATATTATTATAAGGGTGCAAATATATTCCTGGGAGGCACCTATTTCTCGTACCCAGGTACATACCCTCCGCGTCTGCCGCAGGCATCTCAATTCCGCCCTTTCCAGATCTTCTCTGTATTCTTTTCTTCGTGTAAAGCCTTTTTCACGCAACAACGGAATATCGTATGTCAATAATTGAATGGGTTGTACTTTGTACGTTTATACCACCGAACAGATACTCCGGTAGAAGTGTGTTGTGGGCGTGTTTAGTTTGCCCGGAATGAAGTCCGATTTCCCTTCTTTTAAATTGACCAAACTTTTTTCAAATTTCTTTCTTGATATGGTTTGAGATTTTCATGACCAACAGTATTATAGTGGTTTATTTTTGAGGTATTATACCTTTTTGCTCTACCTCCTTCTTTCGTTTTTACACATCTGCCCTAATGATGGATATTGTAATGGACAATGTTGATCACATGATTATCATATTGTTATATGTTATATTATCATATTGCGTTCAGTGTGTTAATTACAATATATCGTATAAATTATTTAGTAGGTTGATCGCAAATAATATATGTATTTATTTATAACTAGTTCCCTCGGCGTTGCCCGAAGTTTATGAAATCAAATCATACGTACGATATATAAATAGTTATGGACTTGCGATGGGTGAAATTATTATTTATTGTTCAATAGGATTCTAGATACGATTGTGGGTTTCTTTTTCGGTACCGATGAGCGAATCAGTTCAATAATAATATCGGCTGACACGGACTTAGAATTCAATACTAGCATTATTTATAACTAGCTGAAGTCCCCGGCGTTGCTCGAATCTTTAGAAATCAAATTTAAATAGTAATTTTTCTCTTATTTAATCAACTTGAAGCCTGTAAAATTTAATCAAGAAATATAAAAAAAAATAGGAGCTTAGAAAATCAAAGACAAAAAATTACAATGGAAATATGTTTAGGATAAGGTTATTCACAAAATTAATTTGATTATTAATAATATTTAAATTTCTATTGACAACTATTTGTTAATAGATATTTAACTATTTGTTAATAGAAATTAAAATTTCTATTGACAACTATTCAAGAAATTTAACTATTTGTTAATAGAAATTTAAATTTCTATTTTTTTTTTTTTAATTGTCGGCAACCTAATAATATTTAGAAATTTAAATATTATTAATAATCAAATTAATTTTGTGAATAACCCTACCCTAAACATATTTCCATTGTAATTTTTTGTCTTTGATCTTCTAAGCTCCCCCCTTTTCCACCTCTCTTCCCCCCTTACTTTCATTTCTACCCACGCCTTTTTCTATACTTCATAATTAGTTTTAGTACAATTTATGTCCTGATGAAGAGAACATCGTTCTCGAAACATGTCGATTTTTAAAAAATAAAGATTATCGTGGTAAAAACAAAGTGTTTTAATTTATTTCATTAATAAAATGGTGCCACAAAGTGAATTTGCAAAATTTGAAGAAGAAATAATATTGTGTTTACATTATATCTAAGGGTATGTTATTATAAGCCTTCTTTTAACAATATTCCATGCAGTTGAATACATCATCTACTATTTCTGCGAAAGTGTTGCCAACTGCATGCAATCTAGGTAAAATGAGTTTCCAAATGACTTGTTCCTGATGTTGTTAGAATATTTGAAATTAATACCATCCATTGAAACGCTGCAATTTGTAGACCACAACTAACTTCAACGTCAACCAAGCGGGACTGGAGTTTTCTAGGGACGGCTCTCAGCGGGCGCCGATCATGTGTCATATTAATGTACATATTATGTACCAAAGTTACTTAAAATGACTTTCATTGTGTTAGGTGACTAGATCTGAAAACCAGATATTTCACAACCTTCCCATTTCCTTACCATACATATAACTAAGTAAACTAGTCCCAGCGAGAGCACATTCAGACTTCATCGTCGTTTAAAAACGAAAAATCGTCTTTATTGAAAACGAACAAGCAAGATACTAGAATGATGGCGTCACTTACGATCTCGCGCTGGGACTAGTATACGCTGAGATCGATTGAAAGGTTTAGCTACATCGAGTAATCCGCCTCGCGAAATTCCCCAAATGGGATGGTAGAGTTCCTCTAGCTTCAGGCAGTTGATATTTTAGTACTTATTAAGTACATTTTAGTACTTAAGGCCCCGTAGTAAGCGTTCAAAGATGGTTTGAAAGGAAGATATGTAATTACGAATGTTAGAGGGAGCGCTCTAATATAGAAATTCATAATAATTAAGCGAAAATGGTATAAATATTTAATAAAACACAAATTTTTAAATTTTTTAAATACAGCAAAAATCTCTCGTCAAATGCTTAGTTGCATTTAAAGATACACTGTGAAGTTTTTCATGCCTACAACATATTAAATAACAAACAAAACGTGTTTTTAATAATTTTCGTACCTTATTTTGCGATTTTTTTCTACCGAGGGAATTTCATATTGACGTTTCGGCATAACAAATGTATAAATATTATCTTAAAAAATAACTTTTTTTTTTGGAAATTAAAAAATTAAAGAGTTGACGAGAAACTTGTTATAAATCGGTGGGAGTTGGATATGCGGGGGCTTAAAGGTTAATAAAATTACTTTGTGATATTGAGTCCCACTCGCTTTAAGCCATTTACACTATATACCAATTCATACCAATAACACCATTTATACCAATAACTAAGTAAACTAGTCCCAGCGAAAGCGCGTACGGACTTCATCGGCGTTTAAAAACGAAAAAGACAAGATACTAGAACGATGATGTCACGTACGATCTCTCGCCTAGGCTAGAATACGCTGAAATCTATAGAAAGGATTTGCTTAAATCTATTATTGGGGTAGTATCTGCTATCGACGAGCTGCTGTCACCACGCCGAATAGACAACACTTTTGATGACTGTTCCACTGTGCGTTCCCAGGCTCCGCTGATTGCCAGCCGAGTAAGAGTTTGTGTGTTTTGCTGATTATGCCCGCTGCGTGGTTGCATTTCATTTTACACGTTATTATTATGTATGAGCCTCTAGGGCTCCGAGTCAGAGCCCCGTGACGGGAGAGATAATGTCTGGGCGGGGGCGCTAATCACAGCGTATTTGTTCGGCTGTGAGCCCGTCATATTGCAGCACGGCTCGTGAACATAATGCCCGATTTATTACTGCATCCCTCCTCAACCCGCCACAAACTACCAACCGCCCGCCACCCACCACCCTGGCGCACCGTGCATACTGATCACTACCATCAACCGATCCATCGTCGGTATGCAATTCGGAAGACTGGCCATTCAAATAACCCGACAAGTGTGAAATTACTACTGCTCTTTCCAGGGAGACAAGTCCATAAGCCATCAGACATATCGACAACTATGCAGAATCGGTACGGCAAACTAAGCTCTCGACTTATATAAATATCGTTAGCACGCCCCAAGCTGCTTAATCGACAATTTCATCAATATGGCAACTAACACATTTTGTCAATGGTGTAGTCAGTTTTTTTTATTGTTTGCGGAATGTCAAATTCAGACAAGTCCGTTTTGTAAAATGTATTATTAATTTATTGAGGCGAGCGAACGGACTCGATAAACTATCAATGTTTTATCAAAGCCAACTGTCAAATGTCATGGGCGATTTGCGGTCATGCTAACAAGAGTTGACGAATTGCCGATAGTTTTGACTTTCTTCATCTTATTTCTTTCAAATCAATAACTAGCAGATTGACAACGGTAGACAAGAACACTCGTGTTCTTACATAAAGGTATCAGATGGCCCTCACTACTTTCATCATACAGTTTTGTAATTGGCATGTTTACCTCAGAAAGCTTCTCCGCGAACATCGTAAAGCAAATAATGCTTTCTTTCTGTGCAACCAGTAGACGCCAAAGTGCACGGAGAGGTTCAACCCCCTGGGTCCTGAGGTATGCCTAGCCAAACCCCTTTCATGTAAAAGGCACTTACATGTTTACACTTACATTACCGTAAATAAATATGTATTTCTCGTTTCAACCCTCAACTTTAAGTTAACATTTATAAAACTTAAACACCTTTTACTTTATTTTACAAGCGATAATTGTTCGCCTGAAACATTGTGGTATAAAATATAAAATAACATGGTATAAAATATTGTGTTCATCTAAGTATTGCAATATTTGTTCTTTTATTATTACTTCAAGTATCTGTTCATATTTCGGTAAGGTGTTTATTGGTCGAAATTCTTCACATTTTCTGGTATTTTTAACCTTTGGGACCGGTATAATGGTAGATAGTTTCCATGACTGTGGAAATTTTCCCTCTTCAATTGTCTGATTAATAAAATTAATTAATTAATAATTGTTACCCTTTGTGCTATGCATAAAAAATCTTGTCTTAAAAACATTAGTTTACCAAAAAATAATAATTACCTTTTACTTTATTATTTAAAGCAATAATTATTAGCCTGAAACACATATATAAATTATAAAATCTTCCAAGAAAAATAAACCCTTCTGATTGCCGGTCGGGTGCACAAAGCCACTGTGCTACGTTGGCTTATTTTTAACCTCCAAATAATTCAATAAATACTAGTATTTTATTCAACAATTTTTGTTTTTTTACTAGGCTGTTGCAGTTCCCTGCTAAATTCATGATTTGGGGTTTCATTGGTAATTTTACCTTTCAGCGACACGCACATTTATATACCTAACCTAGTGATTCATTAGTTTTTTTCTGTTTATTTATATGTGCTCACCCGCGAGGCTTGTCAAACGCGTGGCCAACATCTTTACACGATTGACATTTGATACACGAGAGTCGTATACGACTCGTTGTGATCAGCAGATCGACTGCTTCCTACCTCCTGAAACACAGGTCTCTTCAAGACCGAGATGAATTAAAAACAAAGTGTAGCAACTGCGCCCAAAGTACTAGACACATTTTTTTTGCTAGTTTCATTAGTTTAGTTCATCAGAAACATTTTCCAAAAGATTTTTTTCACGACTATAGGCAAACAGTGGGCACCTACTTAATATGTATGTAAATGAAAAAAACTTTTTGAACCACTTTATTTAAATAGATTAGTTTGGTGTAAAACAAAGTTTTTTTCTCATTTATTATATCAGCACCAAAGTGTTTGTTTCTTTGATAGTCTATATGTACATATAACTAGTTTACTTCACAATTCTAGTTATATAATAATTAAGTATTTAATATTTTATTTAGTGAGATTTTTCTGAATAATTTTGGTACTGTCAATATGTTGTTTTATTTGTTGC
The DNA here is from genome assembly GCA_026573805.1 of Hesperophylax magnus. NCBI lineage: Eukaryota > Metazoa > Arthropoda > Insecta > Trichoptera > Limnephilidae > Hesperophylax > Hesperophylax magnus. The sequence continues at coordinate 14,523,922 of JAIUSX010000121.1, forward strand.
AATTTAGGATGACGATTTATAAAAACTTCTTTAATTAGCGGCGCAATTTATAAAGAGTATTTATTTATACCCCTACTGGGCCTTCATCAAAACGGAACTACACAAAAATACAAATCATCCGAATATTATTGACTACAGTACCGAGCGCCTTTTTTCTCAGGGCTGTGTATATCTTAAAAAGGCCTCACAACCTCACAACTTTATCCCAAACCTTTTCCAAAAGTCCCCGAGCAACGCCGGGTACCCTTCAGCTAGTTATTTATATTTAGTTCAAAAAACATTTTCTTCAGGTACATACAGTAGGTATTTATATCCAAAAGTCTATGCAAGTGGTTTCTTACTCTAGCTAGCGCATTCGAAACTTCTTAAGCGCTCACATGATTCATGGTGTTTGTTTAGAAACCCTCCTCGATCTCTCGGTGGTATGAATGTAAGTATGTATGGGCGTGGGGTGCGGGGTGTGGGGTGTGAGGTGTGGGGTGAGGGGCGTTCGGTGCTGCTCGCGACTACTAAATACGGAAATGCAAAACTACCGCATAAATTACACCCGCTCACTAATTACTCAAACGTTTTCATACACTGGCAAAGTACGGGCGTAAAAACAGCCCGTAAATCTTGGGTAGTGCTCGCTAAGTAGGAAGCCGCTGCGACGGTAACAAAAACGGCTGAGCTGTGTGAACACTGAACGTCCCGCAGGCCGAGTTGCACCAGGCCCCAGGCAATAGGCGCCAGGCATCAGGTCCCAGACATCAGGCTCCAGGCATCCGGATTGACCAGGCACCTTCTTAGCTTTAATCATTTATTTATAATATTGTAATAGAACTACGTGATGTTTGAACTATAATTTCTCGTCATTTTTTTTTTGATTGGCCCTTATTTATATGCAACTACCTTGAAGAGGTCCGAACTTAAAGCCCCAGTATGTATAACTCTTATTTTACAGTTAGTTACGTGTTTGCGGTGTGTTGCAGTCCATAAAGGCTGAAAAGCTGTGGCTAATTATAAAAAAAATCCATTTATTTGGTAAGGAACCTGTTCGCTCATTTATTCAGTTGGCCACAACAATCAGCGGTATATAAAAGTAAGATTTTTTAATGTGAAAACCACAGAAGAGTCTCAACTGCTCCCAACCGTCTGGAGCCAGTGAGATTATGGCATCCCCAACTGGGGTACGTTGTGAGGCTGAAGGTAGAGGGAGGGAAAGGTGATGGGGAAGAGGAAAGTGGGATAGTACCTGGCTATTCAAAACTGGTCACCAAACACAGCTGAAACCATTTCAAGCAATGTTTTAATTCTGAATGGTGGTTTTATACCAGGGCCATACTGAGAGTATCTTGCACTCTGGAACATGCCGCAAATATAATATATTTTATTTTAAATCATTTTATTTTAAATGAATAAATTGTGAAACAACACAAATTGATCAAACAAAATTTGCTTGTGCACTCCGGGATTTGAACCCGCGACCTTCGGCTTGCTAGTCGAAAGCCTTACTCCCCGACCACGGTGGCCGTCAAGATGGCTATATTAAAACATTTAATACACATACATTCATACCTGAATTTAAAAACTGCACAAGCCTACATTTTGTCATAGAGCAATTGGTAAATTTTTTTTTATCTTTGACTCTTAAAGCGAAGCACCACAAAGTAATGCAAAATCATGTGTTTATGGTTTGAAAATTTAATCGCTTTAATTAAATACCGCGAGCAGAACACTTCTTGGCCTTTTAAATAATCGAGCATTTTTCTTCAGCATCAAGTCTTTTTATAAGCCCGGAAAAAATAATGTAACAGGCCTGTAAAAGCTGCTTTAAAATTAAAAATCTCCTGCTTATAAACCACTTTTGGTTATGGTTTTATTGTATAATGTGGCAAGTTAAGTTGTTTACAAAATGGTCGTAAAACATTTAAATATTTCTGCGTAAACTTCGCAAAATACAATAAGTCACTGTTGGGCAATGTTTTTTTTCTTGCCTAAATCATAATTGGCGGCTGTATTTGAATTTGAAATTGCTTGGATTTGAAACTTAATAATATGTGCATCTGCGAAACACATATTATTATTATTAAGTTTCTCGCTTTAAAAAATTAAAAAAAATTCTTTGGAAACTGTCTTTTTAAATAACAAAAATCTACACCAAAATGGTTTGGACCTAGAAAAAAAATGAGAACGCCAGTTTATAAAATTTACATTTTTAATGTATTTACATATATAAATATCTATAGTAGACGAATATTTGCAAGCTACCTTCAAGTTACCAAAATCCATCCTGACAAAAAAGCACCCTCGAAAAGTCTTCATCCAGCATTCGACCGAGTATGTTTGAAATTAAAAATATTTATATATAATGTATTAATTTAGGTGTTTAACTAAATCACTGGTATCTTAAAATAATAAAATTTAGAAAAGATCAAATTTAGGGGTGAAATTATTAGTTTTAAAAGCGGTACACATTCTATTCAAAACCTTCCATTTACACACTCTTTTTTATTTTTATTTTATTTCTTTTTATTTAGGAAGCAAACAGTCGTACAGTAAAAAATTATAACAATAAACATTCATATGTTCTAGACCAATTAAGTTCCATTAAATTAAATGTAGATTTAGTATTTTTTACCTACACAACATATTAAATGGCAAAAAATAAACATAATAAAGAAATACATAAAATTAAAAACAAAAAGAAAAAATACAACTTTTCGCATAGCTATACTATTCACTACGGGTGATAATAATGTACTTTTCACAACAAAAAAATCGACTAAATTAAAAGTATTTTAATTTATTAATTTATTAAGCTGAATTTTATATGATATTAAGTTATGGTTGAAAATGTCTACATCTCGTAAGGCATTGTGAGTTTCACAGATACGTACTATTACAGAGTTTTGCGCGTATTTGGATTTACAATGTGGTATTCTAAATAAATCGTTCGATCTAGTGTTTTGCTTGGGGCAACGAAATGCAATCCTTTCTAACAGATATGATGAATCAACTAGGCAGTTCACGATTTTGTGCAAGAATAATGCATCAGAGATTTTTCTACGTTTATATAAAGTGACAGGGACAAATCGATGGTCACTAAAACGATACGATAGGTGTTTCATAAATTTGTTCTGAATATTTTCAATGCGATCAATATATGTTTGATATTGAGGATTCCAAATTACTGAGGCGAATTCTAGTTGTGACCGTACATATGACATATATAACAGAATTAGGGTGTGTGCTACCGTAAAAGGCTTTGTAATTCGAATAATGAAACCCAATTGCTTATAAGCTTTTTTTAGAATATTTTCAATATGATCCCTAAATAACATTCTAGAATCTAGTATTACTCCAAGATCTCTTATTGTTTCTACTCGTTGTAGAGGTACATGGTTTAGTTTGTAAGTATAATAAATTGAATGTTTTTTTCGTGTAAAAGTAATAACATTACATTTATCTATGTTTAGATATAGTTGATTGTTTTTGCAATATTCCTCAATTTTACCAAGGTCTTCTTGTAATTGGTCGCAATCATCTATGGAGCTAATACATATATAATTATAAATGTATAGAAACATGTATATAAACAAGAATTACTAATAACACGACTCATGTCGTTTATGTATAAAATAAACAAGAGAGGCCCTAGATGGGAGCCTTGCGGTACCCCTGAGGGAATAATTATAATTTGTGACTTGTAACCTTTTAAAGCAACAGCTTGACTTCTATTTTTAACATATGAAGAGAACCATCTCAGAAGATTTCCACATATACCAATCTACGAGAGCTTGTTTAACAGTATGTCGTGATTAACTTTGTCAAAAGCCTTAGAAAAATCTGTGTAGATGGAATCTACCTGTTTCCCATTATCCATAGAGTTAAGAACAAAATCAGTAAACTGTCCTAGGTTCGAATCAACAGATCTACCTTGAAAAAAAACATGTTGATGCGGGCTAATAATAGTATTTTTGCATGAGTCAAAAAGTTGGTTATACACGATTTTTTCCAAGATTTTACTTAAGATACATAGTTTAGAGATAGGTCTATAATTTTCAATGTTGTGTTTGTCCCCTTTTTTAAAAACAGGTGAAACAAAAGCTTGTTTCCAGATGGTAGGAAATACACCTTCTTTAAAAGATTTTTGGAACAGTAGTGTTACAGGAGTAACTAGTGTTTCAGCACAATTAACAATAAAAATTGGGTGTAACTTATCACAACCGGCACTCTTTTTAGTGTCCACATTTTTGAGATGTTTTAACACTAATGGTGCAGTTATATCAATTGAATCAAAATTAATTGAATTTATGGTAACATCATTACTTGTATCAACAATATTTGTGGAAGTATTATTAGTAGTTTTATCGGGGAGAAAGACAGATTGGAAGTAATCGTTAAAAATATTGCAAATTCGTTGACCATCACTTGAGGAAATGTTTTTGTGATACACATTATTAGGTACTTCAGAAGATGTTTTGATTTCACGAAAGTCCAAAAATATTTCACATCTTTCCTTATATTTAACTCGGCTTTCTTTATATAATTAGTATAACACTCTTTTTCTGTTCTTTTTTGGCGAGTCCTGAGTAATGAGAAGGTATAATAATCTGAGGGGTGTGAATAATTTTTAAACTTTCGGTGATACTTTAGCTTTTCTTTGATGATTTTGATTAGGTAGGGAGTGTACCACGGGGGATATTTGGGAGACAGATAAATGGTTTTTGATGGTACGTAGTGATCAATAGCTACATTAATAATTTCGTAGAATTTATCAGTTGCTTCTTCCATACCCCTTGAACTAAAAATATTCGACCAGTCAGATTGCTCCAAAAACTCGTTAATCTTGACGTAGTCAGCTGAATTAAATAATAAGACTTGTCGTGGTTGATGTATTAAATAAGGTTCGTTTTTTAGTCTTATTTCTATTTTGAAAGATTTGTGATGCAAATCTTCAGTTAAAAGGGGTGGAATGCAAGGTTGTAATGAGCAGTTCATGTTGCTAATGGCTAGGTCAAGAACACGTTGATTTACATTTAAGATGTTATTATATTGAAAAAAGTCACAAAGAGATAAAAAGTCTATAACAGTAAAGCTGGCTTCGTCAACAGGTATTTGTGGTATCATCTGTCTTTCAGAATTTAGATTCCAGATAAGTCTAGAAATGTTATAATCACCTACCAGAAGAAAGTCATCATCAGGATAGTTCAATCGGAGCTGACTAGCGGACTCAAAGTGAGCTTTAAGATTTCTAATATGATTCGTACCATGGGGATGGTAAGAGCAGCAAATGTTAATATTTTTATTAGAGGTAGTTGAAGTAATAGTTACCCATATATCTTCAGCCTCTAGTGTGGACCAGCTAGTTTGATGAGTAACATTATATTTGGACTGGACAGCAATAAGAACACCCCCTCCCAATGTTTGACCTGTGAGATTATAGTTTCTGTCACGTCTAAAAACATTATATCTGTCGTCAAAAATCTCCGGATCACAAATATTATCGAGAAGCCAAGTTTCTGAAATACAGATAATATCAAAGTCATTGTTTAGAACAGCCCTTAGAAAATCATGCGTCTTTGTGCGCAAACCTCGTACGTTTTGATAATATATAGTTAAGGAAGCCATATTGTATTACACAGATAAAATATCAGAAAAATACATTTTCCATAATAAAAATAATAATAATGGTATGATGAAGTAAGTATGTGAATTCGATTCATATAGATAAAAAGTGTTCGATACAGATTCAATACCTCACGAGATGTATAGCATGCCATAATCTGATTGAAAGTATTTCTTCATATGAAGCGGTTACTTTGTGATGTGACATTATAATTTAAAATTAAACAATAACTTTGTAAACATCACTTATAAGTGATGTTTACAAAGTTATTGATTGAAAGTAGTTTGTTTACTGACAGTTAGTATATAAAAAATGAAGTATAGTTTAAGTTCTGTGTGCGACTTAATAATATTAAATGCGAAACTAAATGAAAATAAAAAAAAATACTTTGTTTAGATAATGTAAGTGAAATAAAATTAAAATGCGAAACTAAGTGAAAAGAAAAAAGATTTTGTTTGAATAATATAAGTGAAATTATTACAGTATTTATAGAGAGTCATGCTATTTTGCTTATATCTGCTTCAGAGGAAATTCGAATGACAGGAGAGCTGTCACTTTTTCTCATAAATATATTGCAATTTTTTGTCCACAGATATTGATATTGTTTTTCAGCTTTAATTTCCCTGGCTTTCTTCATCAGTAGCTTGTTAGAAGGCGTGAGGTGGTCGTTGAGGAATATGCGCATGGCTGCTCCTGGAAGACCAATATCTGCTGAAGTCAGGGTCCGGTGGCGTCGAGCAGCTGTCAGCAAAGCATCCTTATAATCTCGCCGAATGAGACGTAGAATAATGTTGGACGAAGATGTAGGTGTGGGTGTGACTTTGGGAGTTGCCGTTGACCTAGGCCATTGGCGAACTCTATGGATGAAATCAACGTCTTCTCTTTTTATGGGGAATCCTACTTTTTGGGATATATTGCCAATAATGTCGTTAAAATTCTCTTTTTCTGAGGTCGGGACTCCACTGATTTCAATGTTACAGGATCTGTCCCATTGATCCCTTAGATTGTTTTTGAATTCTAACATCTTTACACGTTCATTCAAGGTTATTATTTCACAATCAAGGGTTTTGACTTTAGTTTCATAATCGTCAATTTTAGTACAGCAGAAGTCAATCGATGTTTTGAGGTCGGTTAATTCGTTTTTGAATTGTTCTTTAATTGATTTAATAAAGAGTTCACTCATTTCTTGAAATTTCTTATCTATATATTTGATTAATTTGTTTGAAGAAACATCATCTTCGTCTGTGTCACTCGATGTCACTGTTTTTTTTCTGCATTTTTCGCTGTTTACTCATATTGTACTTGGTTAATTTGCGAATTTAGAGGCGCGATGACAAGTTGAAATCGTTGGTTTGTTTTTATTTCGCAGTAGCGCCTGTTTGCCACAATCAATTGAGCACTAAGCAATGATGACAACACTTTCAACCAATGATAAACGAGATGACGACACTATCAACCAATGGGGAACCGAACCGATTACACTTATGCTTGCGCCTGCGTGTTTAGATTGTTATTAATTACGGACAATTTATCTGGAATATTTTTGATTATAGATTCACAATATAATACTGTATTCACTATGATGCAGAGTTCTAATTGTTTTGATACGTCAAACACCAGATTAATTACACTTTGAAACACTTTTTGTAAAGTTTGCTTGCAAATCGCTCGTTTTTAAGTAAATTTAATGTGGAGTGTATTTCACTGCCACACACGATGGGTAGGTGTGTGTTAATGTATCAATGCTTTTATCACAATACATCAATGCTTCCTCAGCTTGACATCCAATAACCTATAATTCCTTAACACTGCTTTCATCAGATTTGTATAGTTCAATTATAGAGAGAAACGGAAATAAAACTTTTTATTCTAGTGCTTTTTCAAATAGGGTTGCACCAAACATTATTTGTTACGGGTAAAATAGTAAATTAAAGAATCTGATCTGTCCTCAACGAGAAGCTTAAGACCTAGAACATCTGGGAATATATATGTACCTAGATGCAACACGACAGCTGCACAACACCATTATCAATACTTAGGCCCTAAGCTATTCAACGATTTACCTGATATAATAAAAAGTGAAAAAAACTATTTAAAATTTAAAAAACAACTGACATTACTCTTTTTTGCAGAAAACCTACACAATGATCGATGATTTTCAGATACATATACATACACTGTTGCAATTTATTTATGTACTGTTATTTTTTTTTTACTTTTGTCTTTTTAATACTTAGATACTGTATTTTTGTTGTAATAACGATGCCTACTATTTATGACGACCTTAACTATTTATAAATATTATGTATTTAATTAGTAAATAGACTAGCTCCCCAGTTAGACCCGAGATTTCTCTACTAACTGGGTAATTGAAATGTTCAATGAATATCATGTATAATATATGTATAATCGTGTATTTACTTTATATATACAAATATAAAATAAATAAAAAAAATATTTATGAAATATCTTTTTTCGTAAACAAGACTTTATTATTTGTCAAGTAATTGTAAACATAACAATTATATCATAAATTTTAAATAATATATATGTAAAAATAGTTATAAATACAATTCTGCTCTTGCCAAAAAACCAAAAAAAAACTGTTGGTAATAAGTAGTCGTAAAATTTTAAGCCTACCATTGAAGAAGAAGATAATACTAATGAATCTAAACAAAACATGAAACAGAACAAGACACAGAAAAAACATTATATTATTTATTTATAATCATATTTTCATGGTTTAATCCACGTTTTACGCTTGTACCTAGATTACAAGAAATACGCACATGTGGATTATATATTTAAGTGCACGGAATGTAGGCACAGTAAGTGTGTAATATTTTCAATCAGAATTAATGTAACCTAAGTCTACTTATAAGTTTTGCATGCATCTCTTACTTTTACGTCCTTCTAGACTGTATGTTCATTTTAAACTTTCTGATGTCATTGTATATGATTTATTGTTTGTGATATATTTTTGCTGTTCATATGAAGTTAAATATAGACCTACAATTAAGGCGCTACTGCGTATTAAAATCTCGTAGAAAATTGTTCCACTATTAGAACGCGATAACCGTTGCTCTTAGATCGGATTCAGTAGTTTTAGTTAGAGCATGGTTAGCGGGTTGGGAGAGTTGGAGATAAAAAAGCGGATCCTGATTTTTTCGCTTCATGTTTCATCTTAATATATATCAATGTATGAAATAAACGTTTGTTAGATACAATATAGTACAGGAAGAAAATGAGTATGGCTGATTTTAATGTAATCCTATTAAAAACGTGATAGCAATCCTTTTCCTCATAAAATATGTGTCCATTCAGAATATTCCTATCGAAACATGTGTTCATTTCCTTAAAAATATAACGAATAAATGCGACAATATTAGTATTTATTAGCACGTGTTCCGCCGTCCTCATGACACATTCGTGTTTTACTGATACTTTTTTAGGAAATCTGTCAATTCTTGAAAGGCCCGCAGTCCCGTTTTTAACATTAATGCCAATAATTTGACCAGATTTTTAATAAATTTGCAAAATTTTATGTATGTAAGTTTTCTCCGTGTACCTACAACGTTTTGAAGCAATCGCTTGCATGTTAAGCTTAATATAATGCAATCAGTTTGAGCTTGTAGCCTGCTTACAAGTTATACAATAAACGGCTGAAAGTAGCACAGGGAGCGGAGAGAGCTCGTGCAGGTTGTAAGTTTATTCGTAGACGACACTGCTTTCATTCCGATTGAAATCTTTTAGTTTCCTGCCCCAGTGAAAGCCGCCTATAACGAGGCCTAATGAGGCCGTTTCAAACGTTTTCCTTTCTGCTGGGATTACGGGAGCAATGGAAATGTAGGAGAAGTGGAAAAGAGACTAAATTGGAACGAACCGATCCAGTACAAGAACCGAGTGTGGTTCACTCGTACATCGCGGGATACGGGCCAACTGGCGAGGCAACCAGCCAGCCAGCCAGCCAGCTAAATCGGGGAATCGGTTGAATCGATTTCATTTGCCGGGAACCGGGGATACATGTTCTGGTAATGGAATGCATGAAAGCAATTTCCTGTAATTCTTATTGACAATGGAAGCGTTATGCAAGCTGAATATTGATATATATATATATTGATTCGATACATATTAGGATAATAATAATATATTTCCAGATGGTATTGGCACTCGGATATGACGGATTCAATTTATTAATTCTTTGCAAACTAATCGCTCGGTTGGTTTTTGCCAATTTTCTAACATCCCTCTTATGTATATTACTGGTACTGGTCATAGAGCTAGCGCCGTACTAATATCTCGTCGCAACTTTTTCCACTATTAGATCGCGATAAGAAATGCGCGTACACCGGATTCGGTAGTTTTAGTTAGAGCGTTGGGAGAGTTTGAGGTAAAAAAGCGGAACCTATTTTTTCGCTTCATATCTCATCTAAATATAATACATCAATGGTACTTGTAAACATTTTATGAAGTTTTTACTCAAATTCGAACGATAAATTATTTAAAAAATTTTAACCGGTTACCCAATTAATTTTGTTTGCGGATTTTTAAAAATGTTTGGGGTTTTCCCTCCATGTGGTGAAACTTGCATTATATTTTTGATATACCAAAAACTCTTTTTAATTAATCCATATATTATGGTTTTAAACCGCTTGTTGATATTGTGATTTATTTTTAATGCAGTAATGCCATCCTCGACTTTGGAACCGCATTTAAAATGATAAAGCTCACATTTCTGCCAATAACACTACACTGTATGAAGTACGTACTTCAATTGAATATTTTCTACGAAATAATACAATAGTATGTATATATAATAGAAATGTGGTGATTTAGAACCAACTTTCAAAATTATAACAGCACTCTTAATGTTGTGGTGAAAAAATACATTCACTTTGCTCATAACTATTATCAATATTCCCTTTAATTAAAAATCACTTATATTTAAATGTTTCAAGAGGATTTTAAATGACAATTGAAATGAATTAGATATAAAACGGTTTCCTAACGACGTGTTGAGAAACCCTTTAAGGCCCTTTAATTTGTAGTAACCGTTCAAAGATGGTTTGAAAGGGATATATGTAAATACGAAAGTTAGAGAGAGCGCGCTAATATTAAAAAAACGATAATAATTACGCGTAAATGAAAATATTTAATAAAACACGACTCGTTTGAAATAGAGCAAAAATCTCTCGACAAATGCTTTAGTTGTATTTAAAGACACACTGTGAAGTTTTTCATGCCTATAACATATTTAATAACAGAACAAAACGTGTTTTTAATAATTTTTCGAGCTTTTTTGCGATTTTTTTCTATCGAGGGAATTTCATATAATTAACGTTTCGGCATAACAAATATTTAAATATTATCATAAAAAATAACACATATTTTTTTGGAACTTAAAAACTTAAAGGAGTTAAGGCTAAAATTATAAATCGGTAGACATTGGTTATGCGGGGGCTTAATACATATTTTTATGTATTTTATCTAACAAAATTGCAACTTATATCATAACATTTAACGTAATGCAGTACTTCTTCTATCTGTATAAGAAATACTTTACAATACTAGTATTGGTGTGAACAAAGCTGTCATATATTTAAATTTTTGTTCAGAATTACAACCGATATAGAAGTATGACATTATTGTGAATTCATAACAAGAACATATTTAATTCAGCATAAATTCTCGAGGCACGTAGATTATAAATTACATATTCCATTTCTTAATGTAAATTACAGTGATTTAATGCAATTATTTAAACTAGCTGCATTGTCACAGCGAAGAAAAAAATATGATTTTGTATTATTTTTCAAAATCATTAGCGGACATTCAGACAGCTCTGACGCGATTTCTTGGATAATTTGTATAGCGCCGCTTTTGTGAGACATCACCTCAGGGGATGATAAATTATTGTATACCGAATAAATACAACACCAGACTCCATGCCCCAATTGATGTAGTTGCTTCTCGCACTAATTTTATGTATATTTTTTTTATCTGAGATTACATTGTGTGAGGATTGAAACTTGAAAATATTTAACTTTAAGGTGAAGCTTGATGCTAAATCACTATTTTGATTAATCTTTATAACAAATTTGTGTACATTATTAATACCGAAAATGTGCTTTAGATAAATTGAAGGTTTTACTATCGTTTCGCTTGAGTAGAATACAAATAAAAATATATATTACTCAATAAAAAATATAAATGTAAACTACTAAAAAAACTTTTTTCAGTAGAAATGTATGAAGGCATAAAGGAAACAACTTTTTAAAAATACAGTATTATAGCTAAGATTATCTGCGACAGTTTAACTTCATTAACTTTTTTGCTTTCTTATAAAATTATTTACAAAATAAATAAAAACCAGTTTTTTGCATGAAATAGAACGTTTCTAGACTCCGTTTGTCAAGCGATTTTAATGCCTATTACCTACAATATAAGAAGTACCAAGAATATACACATTTTTGGCTTGTAGCTTCCTCTTAAGAACATTGCTTGCTTCAAAAAGCTAATATAAAAGCCTTAACTGTGTCAGTTTGTTATTATGATTATAAGATTAATATAACTATTATATACTCATGTTCTTTATACAAATAAATTGGAAATATGTTATGTATGTAAAAGCCCAATGGACTTTTATAAATAAATAAAATAAAATAAATGTGATAAATTATATACAGATAGTTTTGTCTATATAAATCGAATCAAACCATTTTGTCGAATTCAGATCTGTTAAAGTCTTGCAATCATCTTCTTCCCTTTCTCCTACTCGTTCCCGCGACATGCCGCGGGTGCCACTGGCGCCAGCATGCAGTAATGGTTCCGAGCAATTTATTGAACTCGCGTGATCATTGAATAAATAAAAAGTTCACTAAAGCGATAAAAGTGACCATAACATGGTAAATTTAAAGATGCCAAAGCGCAAAACTAATCGATATTAAAATAAAATGTTTTTTGACGTCAATCGTCTTTTGGCGCGCCTAGAAGGGTAAAACCGACTCAGAGCGTGTCAAGGCCGGACTTCATTCGAACAGCTCTTCGGCTCTTTCCGCCCGGCCACCGAAACTCTGTGCGGTATATTTGCTTCTATATTCACAAACAAATGGCAATGGATTATTCTAAATGATGTAGAATTTTTAATTTGTAATATTTGCGAATATTTTAATAATAATAATAAAATAATTATTATGTTGCTAAAAATATAAAGACTTGTTTACTTACATTTTCACTTCCTTCAATAAAAATCTTTTTCGATTTTTCACTTCTGCCAGGGGTCCCGTGACGGCTTTTTAAATTTTCAAAATTTATTTTATTTTATAAATATTGTGGATTTTCTCGACTACCACACTAGGCTTATCCCCGCTATGGCGATCGCACATGATTCATGTAAGAATAACAACAATAAAACATAACGTAAAAGGAAATTGCAATGGTAAAACAAAAACTAAATATTTTGTTGTTATATTTTTTGTTTAAACAGCAACCACTGGCCTCAGAATATCCACGAATATAAGGATTGCAGTATCTCAATTTGCGTAACGTTCTCTAGATTTTCTAATGACTAACAATCACAGCCAGTAATCCGAATTGCATCCCTTTGAATAAAAATGATTTACAGGAACGTAATAATAATTGCACTTGGAATGCGCTGTATGTTCAGGCATTAGCGCGGGTGTCATGGCGGGGTGGTGTGTGTGGGGGAGGTGGGAGAAGGAGTAGCACGGGGGCTGTGGCTCGGCATGCTCCTCACGGATGCGGAATGTGGCCCGGTTATTATATTCAATTCTGGTTATCCTCGAGTGCCTTCCGATATTCTGCTGTATATTTTGTGCTTCGTTTGAAGACGTTTGGGAAATGCGCTGCATTTGATTCCATTCATCCGCTGAATTTAATATCTCTGTTAACGCAACTTGAGGATGTGTTATAATTGATGACTAATATTTAACATTTTTTTGCTAGGTAGATACTTTTAAATAATCAAAGAATTATTTTATTTTATGAAAAATATTGAATTTTTGCCATTGAATAAAAGGCTTGATTGAGCGATTGATTCAGCTTCCCGATCATCCATGGACCAGAAGTTCCAATACAAATTCCACCCCTCCCCTTGCCCACCGCCCCCGCACCGAGCCACCCCGTCAAGCTGATTACAGATCGCTCGCTTTGCGGGGCGGTCTCGTTAGTGGAACGCGTTTCGAATCCTATTCGTTACTGCTTTCTGTTCTGAATCTGTGGGTTGCCGCTGCCAGAACCTGCTATATTAACTAGATTCTAGAATAATTGCTACACCCGCTCCTCTACTACGTTGTAGTGATCATCCTGTAGTTTGTTCATCACTTATTCATTGTTCACACTTGGAAACCTCAGTGGGTATAAGACTGAACAAGTTGTAACTTACAACTTACGACTACAATAGACTTACAACCTGTACCCCAGCTCAACTTATCTAGCGGAAAAATCGTTTCGGTTGTCCGACTTATACCTCTCGAACTGCATGCAATGTGTGCAACCTTTTCTTCTAAGAATCTCAATGCACTTTTTTTCGACTCTACCATAGTGATATACGGAGCTTAGAAGTTCTCCTAACCCCTCCATAAATAAGAAAAGACGTTAGTAGGTAGGCAGGTTTCATTTTTTTAAACCAATAAAGAGTTTTCAAGTACTGCAAGTGTGATGACTTAATTTACTTCTGGTTTTTCTCAAAAAATGTGTTTTGCCATAAAATACCGCCATGGGAATATATTATTGTAATTATTGGTTGTTTTTAGTTGTAAGTTAGGTTGTAAATTGTTAGGTTGTAACACAGTGTAAGATGGTCAGGATGGCCGGGGCCACAGTTGAACTGTCCCTGCCATCCCTATTACTCCCTGCACAGTGCGCAGCGCACACCGCACGGCGGTATTGCCTAATACTGATATATTTGTCGGCCGGTATTATGATATTTTAACCGTTCCTGGATATTAGGATATATGCAGCGGACGGAAGTGGTGCCATCTTCTGTCGACGCAACGATTTGAACCAAACACGCTAATCACAATGATTACATAGGTAAATACTTGCTGTAGTGAATAAATATTTTTTTTCCGACATGATCATTTTTTATTTATCGATTTCTTGACGCTCATAAAAAATAATTGAATAATTTGTAGCTGTGTTTTTTTACATAAACGTCGCTGAATAAATCCTCAATTTATTATCAAAATTGTTGACCAAAATTACAAAAGTTTCCCACAATTACTTTTAGATTCTCTAAATTTGAAGTCTGTCAAAATGTAATAACGCACTGTGTCAGATCTCCGAGTGTGGCTTGCAACAAGTGTTGGAACTTGGAACGATACAGCCATATCGACAGATATTAGTAGAATTGCACGTACGGTTCAGAACGAGTGTTCCAAGCGCCGTGAGTATCGAATATATCGGAACACTAATACCTGCGGATCCGTTATCGATACATCTGATATCTGGCGGTATTATAATATTTTAACTGTTACGCCCAGGCCTGGCCGCACAGTTCACCGTGGCGCCTTGCAGTGGGGAGGTTTTCGCCGCCTGAATCTCGCACAGGATTACAGTTCTATCAATTGTGCACTTCCCCATTTCCCATTTCCGTCCCGCCGATTATTTTATACTTCCATAAGTGCTCTCTGGAATTTAAAAACGTTTGATACACTGACAAAAATGCTTTTCGGATTAATTTCATATTTTGTTAATCCGCAAAATATAATCGTTTTATTTCATTGCAACCTAAAATATGTTCTTCTCACGAGAGATTTTTCGGCTCTCAAAATGTCACTACTCTAATAATGTACGGAGCCTAAAAACTCCCAATTACCCTTCCATAAATAAGACACGACGTCAATAGGTACACGAAGAAAAATGAGTATTTAAAATTTATTAAGAATCTCTTAAAATTTTGGTAATTCGGTTAAAAACGGGATTGCAAGCCCTTCACCAATGAATTAATAGGTTTTCTGATAAAAGTTTAGTAAAATACGAATATTATCATGAATTCGGAACACGTGTTCATAAAAATCCTAATATTTTAGCATTTCGTCATTATACATTATCAAGGCAAATGCAGTTGCATGAATACGTGTTCCGATGTATTAGGAGTTTACTAAAATTTTATCAGGAAACGTCCTGCAAATCCATTTTTAACTGGATTACCAATATTTTGAAGAGATACTTAATAAATTAGTTACACTCATTTTTTCTCCGTGTGCGCAGATTTATCCACAGCCTCTGACCTACGGGACATTAGTAGGTAGATTAACATATGTAATAATAAACGGAAATACGTTTCATTTTTTCTACCATTGATTCGATAGTTATTCTTGATTTAAAAATCAAAGATAAGAATCCACATAACTAATCCATAATACTCGCTGGTATGGATACAATTCTGCGTCTCGTGATTATCCCTACGACTGAATTCAATCTCATCTGTATAAAGCCACGTACTCTCGTGGTAATGGAGTCTTAGAACTTTGTGAATTTACAAATCCGTGTCAAATGTTTCCTTATTTAGATGTAAGTATCGTTGAATGTTGTATAAACGAGATTAACTTTTAGCATAGAATAAAGAAGAAAACTAGAAGAGCTTTACGTACAAATTTCATTTGAAACAAATATCCCATTTAGCCAAATAATCCAATAGCACCCTATCTCACTCATACTAGCTGGACATTGTAATTTTCCATCCAATTTGAATTTTATAAACACATTTTTGTTGATGTATGATATTTAAGCTACAAAATATTTGGATCCCGAAACACGTCCACAAGACATTTCTTGTGTTCTTCTTTATTCTATGGTTTCAGTATGTCGACTAGATGATATATACATAATATATAACATAACCTAATATAATGACACCAGCCCGCGCCGCTATCAGCCTCCGCGACGACCGAACAAGGCTTTATTGCACTTTGAGGAAATCTCCACAGGCGATGAGAGAAGTAGCGTTATAAAGGAAATTTCCATTTATATGAATAAAGTAATAGGCGATAACACCCTTAGAACTTCCCACTGCTGCTAAGGAGACGTCCTTTCTCTATTATATCAGATGAAGCCTCCGATGAAGCCTGCGTTAGTTCCATCGTCTCTAAAATGAAGTGACATTTCTGTGAAACGAGCTTAACATTCCTAAATAAATAGTTGCGGTTTTCTCTAAAAAGGGTTTCTGCAGGAAACCCCCATTAAAAATATGAGAAAATAAGACATACTTTCATTATAATCATATGAGCACATTATAAACAGAGCGCCGTTAATTATGCCACCGAAAAATACGATCAACGAGCAACTCGATATTCAAATGGAATCAGCACAAATGTGCTCCGCTATAGTAGAATGTTTGATTTCACTTGACTCCGGAGTTTCATCGGATTGGCCGAGCCCTACTCCCTCGCCGGCAGCTGGACCTTGCACTAAATGTAGTTAAATGTTATTTCACCTTATACCCAAGTAGTTATACAGGGTGTATCGGCACGTACCCGACAAACTTTAACCAGCTATTCCTTAGCATATTTGGAGTAAAAAATCTTATGTGCACTCTGCTGTCCGGTAACGTTTTTTTTAATAAAAAAAATATTATTCATATTTTCACCACATTTCACCACTGTTTTATCCTTTGTCAAAGTTTGAAAACCCATCTGGCAATATTTTATTCGAATTTCGTTGAATAATGTACGTGTGTACCTATATTGGCGCGCTTTTACAATCACAACGAAATGGCACGGCACCATTCGTCTCATTTTTAACTATTATTATTTAGTGTGTGCGAAAGAGCGAAGACGGTTTTCGACATACTTGCTTATAACAGCTGTTGAACACGAAAAGCAATGCCAATGACAGTGATGTAGTGTGGAAATTTTTATTTTTTTTGTTTTTAATTGAAAAAAAAAATGCTACCGGACAGCAAAGTGCCCATAACATTTTTTACTCCAAATGTGCTAAGGAATAGCTGGTTAAAGTTTGTCGGGTTAGTGCCGATACACCCTGTATAGTAAATTTTTGCACATTTTTATTTTCTTGTTCCTGCCTTTCTCCTATGCTTTATTTCAATGGCATTTGTAAAACTTAAATTAAATTAAAACGTAAATTCGATTTTAATGTAGTTTGATTTTCTTTTCGTGTTAAAAAATCAAACCTGTTTTTAGATAAAAACATTATATTCTTTACTTTAGAAAGTTTCGGCAAACACCGTATTATCTTCAAATCCCTAGTTTGTAATAAAGTGTGTTGCGCTTATTCTTGTTTGGTTTCGGCTTTCAACTATTAGCGGTTGCACTAGTTTGTAATAAAGTGTGTTGCGCTTATTCTTGTTTGGTTTCGGCTTTCAACTATTAGCGGTTGCACTAGTTTGTAATAAAGTGTGTTGCGCTTATTCTTGTTTGGTTTCGGCTTTCAACTATTAGCGGTTGCACTAGTTTGTAATAAAGTGTGTTGCGCTTATTCTTGTTTGGTTTCGGTTTTCAACTATTAGCAGTTGCCCTATTGATTTTTTTGCACTTATTCTAGTTAAACTTACCTAATACTACACAAAGGCGAAATGTAGTGATGTTTTTATTAAAAAAATGCGAGCTTGTGTTAAAATGGGCTTGAAATAAAAAATTAGGGAACTTTGTAAAATTTGAATGTAAATATAATATCTTCCCTTGAATTACTAAACCCCCAGTGAAAATCTACTAACCGCCACTTCAGTCACCCACAATTAAAAAATATTCATTACTTTGTTCTATTTGTTTTTCTCATTAGAAAAATAATTTTTTATAGATTCATTTTTATCCTGAAACAAGATATTAACCTAAACGAAATTTTAAATTAGTTATTTTTCTTCCTTAATGCTCCGTATTCCGCTGAACTCGAAGAACCAAAAACGTTTAATTTAATGACCTCTAATGTAATTTCGCCAGAATTCCATCGCAAATGGTTCGTTTTAGCCAAGATTTCCGGATTTCGTTTTGTCTGAAGTGGTTTGAAGTTGCTATTCACATTTTTCAGGTACTACCTAAATAGTGCGTCAGCGGTAATTAATTAATTATCTATTAATATTTTTTGGAAAAAGAAACGGTTACCGGATAAATCATCACATCTTTAAAAAGTTATATAAAGTCATGGAAAGTGATGAAACAAAAACTTTATTAACTGGGTTATGTAGGTTAGGTTAGGTTAAAAAATATTTTTTTTCGTCGTTACTAATGACTTTATATCACTTTTTAAAAGTGTGTAGAATTGTCACTGTGTTGAGTTATCATGGAACCAAAGAAACATACTGAATACTCGTTTATAGGCACACACAAAGATATACTCGTAGAATAAGACACAGTAACTGTATTGCACACCACTTTCTAACTTCTAACTGTCATAGAATAAGACACAGTAACTGTATTGCACACCACTTTCTAACTTCTAACTATCGTAGAATAAGACACAGTAACTGTATTGCACACCACTTTCTAACTTCTAACTGTCATAGAATAAGACACAGTAACTGTATTGCACACCACTTTCTAACTTCTAACTATCGTAGAATAAGACACAGTAACTGTATTGCACACCACTTTCTAACTTCTAACTGTCATAGAATAAGACACAGTAACTGTATTGCACACCACTTTCTAACTTCTAACTATCGTAGAATAAGACACGGTAACTGTATTGCACACCACTTTCTAACTTCTAACTATCGTAGAATAAGACACGGTAACTGTATTGCACACCACTTTTTTTCCAACTATCATGGCTTTTAAGTTTCATTTTGTAGAACACCATTTTAGTTAATCTATCTATCTATATAAATAAAAATGTTCGTTTGTTCAAAACGTTAATACTCCGAAAGTTCTTCACCGATTGCTTTGAAATTTTGACACGTCGTTGCATTCGAATATGCGTGTGTTTTTTTATTATGTAGATGTCACATGTGAGAGGTAAAAACATGCTTTTTTAAAAAACAAAGTGACAAAATTTGTCAAACACTATTTGAAAAATATGTTCTTTTGAAAGTAAACAGCGCCATCTGTTGGACGTAAAAGCAAACACGTTGTATTGTTGTTCTATCTGCACAGACAGACTGAGCCACAGCAAGTCAAATACATATATTATTTAATTTAAAATAAAATCTTTTTTTTAATGACAAAGTTCTGTCAGGTAATTATTACTACGCGTAACAGGTGTTTCGCCCTAAGAAAGCACTATCGAAACTCTCTGATGAACAAAATTATTATGTTCTATTCCATTTTAGTGTAATATGCCTACCAGTTCCTAAACTTTTAAACTTTTATCAGAGAGTATTTGTTCTGTGTTTGATGATTGAGAAATGTTGCTATTTAAAATGTTTAGTTGTTCTTTGATTTACAATAGCATTCAAGATATATAAAATAGGAAAATTTATTATTGTTTTTAGGCTTGTAGATATATTCCCGAGATTGTGTAAATATTACCTATGATTTTTCGGTTATTACTTGTATTATCGTTGATAAATAAAACGATGTTTTCCGAGCGATTATTATAAAATGTTGATACCAGCTTCGTCAGCGCTGTTCACATTATACCTCAATGGTATATTACCACAGCGAATGCGAAATAAAACTACCGTACATTAAATACATACAAGACCAGACTGGAGTACAGGGTGGCCCACTGAACACTGCGCAAATTGTAAGTTTTTTTCGCTTAAGTTTTACATTACTCTCGGTTTGAGGATCTAGTATAAGTGGCAGATTGTACATGAAGTTGAGATGTGTGTACGATGTATAGATCTATTCGTTCCTCCGCCATTTGTGTTTCTCGAAAATATCGTTACGTCGGATTTTGCGTTAAACTTGCTCTGCACTCTCAGCGACTTGTGCGAGGAGCACGAGTGCTCCCTCTTCACTCTTGCATCGCGCACTTGTGTTTTGATTAGATGGTGTCTTGGGGAAGTCATAGAAGAGACAATGATGGAACATTAGACGGGAATAGTTTCCTTTGCGTGGAGCCGCCCGTGCGAGTGGGAGGGTCTGGGGGGGAGGGAGGCGGCAGCATCCTCGGCCGAGGGTTCCATTAGGATATTGCTCCGGAGCATAAAACATCAGCGGCCGCGTTCACGGCGCCATGATCTCCCGCCACTCTGTTCAATGCAGAAGCAAATGAATGTTTTTTTTCCATTTTCGAGATAGCCCGCAAACCCGGCTGTCGGTATTGGCGCCGCTACTGAAACCTTTCCATCTTTAATCACATTATGTTTGTAAGTTGACGTGACCAGCCACCCTTATCTGCAGTTACCCCTCACCCTCTGTCTTCTTGTCGTGTGTGCATTTAACAGTGCTCATTATGGGTGGGGCATAATGGTTTTACAACTAGCTCGTATAAAAAGGTTTCAAAATTCAACCACTAATTCATTGTTTATCTAATTAAGACAATATTAGGGATTTTTAAAAGTAAATTTTAAACAGAAAATCTAATTCGGTCGCATCTAGGACTTCGGAACAGACAAGAGCTTCGCGTAGCCTTGGCGCTGCTCTACCAACTGAGCTAATGGGAACCTATTTCCTTTAGTCATATTTAACTGTATAAATATTACAATTTGAAGTTTTACTCGTTAAGGTAATTCAAAAAATAAACATGAATTAATTAATTAGATTTTTTTTGGTATTCTTGTTTTATGCCTTCAGTGGTAACCAATAATAATACTCTTGACTAACAGCCTACCTTCCCATTAATATATGGGATGTTTATGTTTATGCAGACTGAAAAGCGGTGCTAACGCAGGTACCTAATTAAGTTAGTATTAGTGCAGAGCGGTCTGTAGATACTATCAGAATCGATCTGGTGAATCGAATCGTTGTTTGAAATGTTAAATAAAAGAAAAAAATTAAAAAAAAGAAGTTAAAATGTTGCGTCAAAACGTTTATTTATTTAGTGCTAATATATTACAATATAATAAGAATACCATTAATAATAGTTTATTCCCATTGAATTTAAAAAAAAACCTCATTTTGGGAAAACTCATTATAAAAATATATATCAAAATTTGGCCAAAATACACCGATATCTGTATTTATATTATATATATTATATTATATTTATATTATTGATATATTATCTGTAATTTAATTACAATTGCACAATATTTAAATATTTTTACAAAATTTCTTCATAAAAAAAAAATCAGTAGGTTACCTTATTTTTATGTCTGGTTTAAAACTTCAACAAGTCAAGTTGTTCAAAAAATATATTTCTATTGATTTTTTTATTTCTAACTTAATTTTATATTATTTTTTTTTTCTAATAAAATGTGCGTTTTAATTTTTTTATTGTATTTTTTCCATAGAATTGTGATTTTCATTATTATTATTGCAGGATTTTTTGCAACTGCACACTGTAATTTTATTTTCATTACATGTATCAAAACTTTCCATACATATTTTTTAAATCTACATCGGTTTCTATTGATTCTCTTCTACTCTAATTTTGTATAGTCATCAAAAAGTCGATTTTATAATATAATAAAA
Organism: Hesperophylax magnus; assembly: GCA_026573805.1. NCBI lineage: Eukaryota > Metazoa > Arthropoda > Insecta > Trichoptera > Limnephilidae > Hesperophylax > Hesperophylax magnus. The sequence continues at coordinate 14,546,032 of JAIUSX010000121.1, forward strand.
AATACCTGTAGTAAAAGTTTGCAAGTGAAAATAATGATTGGTATCTGCTAATTTACTGAAGACCGGTAGATACTGTTTCATTTAATTGAATGAGCAAATGAATAACACGATCAATGGTATTCTGCACGAAGGCAAGAAATTAATTAAGTTGCGAGGATATCTCACAACTCATTTATCTCTAAGGCTTCTGTCATACTGGATCTTCCTGTAGCCTACTGATTAATGGTGTTGATATCGGGAGGGGGATATTCCGCATAAAAAGTGGGATTATATTTTGTTTCTGTGAGGTCTCACGTAATTCCCGATAAATCCTTAATATCGTGTAAACGCCGGCTAATGAAAGACAGAGATCTTTAATCAAGCTGTCAGGTGGGAGCGCTTTTATCTCGGAAACCTTTTCTCGCGTATTTCTGGGCCGATGTTGTATTGAAATGGATTTCATTCATCTACGCTTTTTGGGTCATCATTTTTAAAGTTGAACCAAAAGTGATTATATTTTCCTTTGATGAGGTTGTAAATAGATTCCGCTGTAACAAAATTATCAACCATCTTTAAAGAAGTAACATCTTTTTCACATAGATATTTTTTCACATATCATTTCTTGGTAGAATCAGAAACAAAGTAAATAAAGAAACATGCCAGATAATATACAATACAATTATATCACCACACTTTAATTACTGTTCAAGTATTCTTTTTCTCTGCAATAAAGAGAAAATGAAAAAAATGCAAATACTGCAAAATAAAGCAATGCGAATAAATGCGAATAATACTTAAGCGCAACATATACACACGGATAAGAGACATGTTAAAGGAGCTGAATATTTTGACGGTGAAGCAAACTGTGTATTTGAATGTACTTATTTTTATACATAAAATTAACTTACGGATGATGTCTAAGGAACTGAAAAGAAAAATAAATTACAATAACGAGATACACGGACACGGGACGAGAAATTCTAAGCAAATTAGATTGCCAACAAGAAAAAAAACAAGCACCCAAAAATCTCTGATATACCAGGCCGTTCAACTCTATAACAAAATCCCGAAGGAAATTGCTGTGATAGAAAATATTAATAAGTTCAAAAATGAATTAAGAAAATATGTCTATCTCAATTATTAATGTTTCTTTTTTTGTGACTTTATTGAAATATTTAAAGAAAGATTATGTTTGCCAAACAATGTACATGTTTATATGTTTATAAAACTATTAGCACACACGAAGATGTGAGCTAACTTAAGATTAATAAATAAAAAAAATAAAAAAAAATAAATAGATGTTGTTATATGATTTGAAAACAGTCAATCGACCAGCATCATACCCAGGATAAAATAAGAACTGTAGTTATGAATTTTCATGAATGAAGCACCTCAATTGGAAGGATTTGTAGACCTTTAACAGTTTGTATGATATAAATATATAATAAGGATAGTAACCGTGACGTAGCCGTATACAATTTTGAAGAAGAACTTGTAGGGTATATGATAAATAAATAATCACCGTGCGTGGGCTGTGGGATATGGACCAGGCGTCGCGTTTCTGTTAATTGAAAAATAATTGTGTGTGGCGCTTGGCCGCAAAAACACAATACTCGTAACTCCACTAGGATTGTGGCATTGTTTTCCGCTGAGTGGGGAATGATTCGCTACCACACACCCTACACCCGCACCCGTGCAACACTCAAACCCCCACCAAAGTCCTATGTACGCGCACCCAATCAATTAGCTTTTTATGGAAACAACCATTATTATAGTTAACGGTATTTATCCAAAATGAATGAGATAATCCGTGGCTGCTGGGAGCTGTGCGCAGCCTCCAGGCTGGAGCTGTCCTCCGACAGTCGACACGTCCGACGTTAACCGTAATGGAGCGGCGCGCTGCACTTTTTAATAAAGCTAATGGCCGGTGGTTACTGTTACTATGCTTAGTTGGTAGTTGGTAGCGATGGCGCTGTGCTATCCTTATGAGAGATATTAATGTTACACGCTCCGCCAAGGGTTATGTTTGGTCTGCAAGTGGCCAGCTCGGCTGTATCGCCACCCGGACTGCAATTATTTCCATACTTTGTTTTAATGTCTAACGTGATTCGGGTATGTGATATCTCCGATATTGGATGAACTCCACGATGACCCTCTCTCGTTTTATAGATAATTAGAATAATATCAGAAACGAAAGCTGTCGTTATCATTTTATTATTGTTTAATGAATTGGCAACATTCTGCTGCTGCGCTCATATCTGGTTTCACAGTAATTGAGTTGTTTTAAATTCAAAATAAGTTAATCCTTTCTTCTCTCCATATAAGAATCCAATCGAACTATAAATTGATTTATATTTGTTGAATCGTTGACATGTTGGGGAAATTTTGTTCCATGCATCCACTACTCTATTTGCAACGAAGTGTTTCCTAGGATTGGATGCAAAATGAGTTTTATTAAAGAAATTTTCAGTGTCCACGGAGATTTATAATTTTGTTGATGGAGGAGATTTGTTGGATGCCAGGGCAACTACGAGTATTCCAGATGAAATTTTGAAAGTCTCAATCAAGTCACCCCTTTCTCTTCTTTCTTTTAACGGTGGTAATCTTAGTTCCTTGAGTCCATCTTCACATTCCCGATCCTTCGAAGCTCTATTGTATATTTTTGTAAATCGTCTCTGTATTCTTTCTAATAGATCTATATATTTTCCCAAATATGGAATCCATATTTGGAAAGCATATTCAATCGTCATTGCATTTATGAAACAGGAAAATGCAGTGATTTTGCTTAGTTTCATTAATGTTAAAGATATTGTAGATATTTTTGAAGATTTTCATTCTTATAATATTCACATGTACTCATTTACTATCATTGCATTCAATATGTAGGTATTTGAAATTTTTTTATGACTATTACAGACATTGTAGACAAAAGCATTAGTTAACAATAATTATCTGGCATCTCGATGACACATTTTCATTCACACTAGTTTAATATTATTTCTCACTGTGAAACTGGAAATGAAGTCGGCTGATGTATTAATATTATACGGGGACGGCTCGTTCTCATTCACACTAGTTTGATATTACTTCTTACTGTGAAACTGGTAAAAAGCAAATGAATTGCGGTATTTTTTTATTTTATTTTATTTTTATTTTATTTGGAAAACCAACAGTTATAATTATTACAAGGTATGGTGTAGTAAGTGTTAAATTATTTAACCAATAATAGGTTTTCACTAAGGTATTTTAATTATTTAGTGAACATATATAATATTTATGTTAGAAAAAAAGTTACAATTAGCCTATAGGGATGGGATGGCGGAAGGGAGGGGTATGGGATGGATCTAGTCTGTGTAATGTGTAGTATGTACGTAGGTATGTGTATTAATAATAAAAAAAAATAATGATAACATAATTATTTATTGATTTTAGGTTTGAAATTGTGGGGTGCTGAGTTAAATAAGTCGAATTTACTGTATGAAGTATTAAAATTGTATGAAGCACGGTGGATAAAAGCATTTTGTTTTGAGTTAGTGTTACATTGAGGGATGTTTAATGTGTGATTTTGTCTAGTTTGTCTGATGGGTACTCTTAATTGAATTCTTTCTAGTAATTCCGGGCAATCTATCACAGAGGTGGCAATTTTTTGTAAAAATAGTACGTCTGCGGAGTTTCTACGACTTTCCAGTGACGAAATCCTGAAAAACGCTGCTGACTCCTCGTGACTCAGATGAGGACGATAGGCCCGAAAATCAAGGTATCGTAGAAAACGATATTGCACTTTCTCAATCCTTTCTATGTGTGACTTATACGTGGGATTCCATACTTGAGAGGCGTACTCCAGAGAACTGCGTACATACGCAAAGTACAGCATTTTCATTGTATTTACTTTTTTAAAATTTTTGCATGTTCTGAGTACAAAGCCAAGTACCTTGGAAGCTTTTGCAACCATGGATTCGATATGGCGCTCAAAAAGTAATTTCGGATCTAACACTACTCCAAGGTACTTAGCCTCTGTCATTTTGCTCAGTATTGTGCCGTTAAGGGAGTAATTAAAAGAAATGGGATTTTTATTTCGGGTGAAGCTGATGGTGCCACATTTTTTTACATTTATTTGTAGGTTGTGTTCTGCACAATAAATATTTAGGCGATTTAGATCTTCTTGCACGCGGGTACACTCATTGATACACGTGACAGGGGAGAATATTTTCATGTCATCTGCGTATAATAAAGTTCTGGAGTGGTGAAAACATTTCCCAATGTCATTAATATATATATTAAAGAGTAATGGTCCCAATAATGACCCCTGGGGTACTCCCGACGGCACGGTTTCCCAGTTCGATTTATAGCCACCGACAACTACTGCTTGGCTACGGTTTGCAATATAGGACGAGAGCCATCTGAGGAGGTCTCCGTGTACACCGATTTGTAAAAGTTTTCTCAGTATTTTTTCATAATAAGACCAATTTGATATATTGTATTCGTAAGCTCAAAACGAATGATTGATTTGTTAAGTTTTTCAATACTCGTTCAGCATCGGGCAATGAGTTTAAACCATTTTCTATTCTGCCACTTATTCCGAAAGGACTCGACGTCTGCGAAATCAAATAAATGCAAATGAAGCGTTTCCTTTTGTGGGAGTGGAGTTTAAATTAGCCGGGGATGAGTTGGCAAGTTTTTCTCCAGTGACAGCACGAACAGTTTCCCATTTCACTGTCTGCGTACTAATTATAGCCCGAATGGCGAATTGCGAATTCGGACGACCCGCGACCTCCCCCCTCCACGCACCACCCTCCCTGCCTCCTTCCACCGATTCCTCACCCCCAGGCCATCTTCGTGAAATACGTGAGTAAAGAAAGTCAAACTAAATCTATATTAGCAGCTCGCGGTATCAGCGTGCTCTTTAAAAGAAACTTCCAATAAAATGCTAACTCTAACTCAAAGAACAGACTGGAAAGTGTTCCTTTCGAATTAGAGCTAGGGTGGAGCGAAATAGTATAAATGATAGTACGTATTTTCAAATTGCGGTGTCTGAATCGAAATGTATTGAAAAATTGGTTATTCGACGGGCTGACAACACGGGAAAGTTTTTCTTTCTGAAAGTTTCGTGGAGCACCTCTCCCGAGCGGTAGACGCAGTTGCTCCCTCCCCCTACCCTCCCCAACCCCTTGGATAAGGCGAGAGATTTTTCCATAAGATTTGTTGTCACGCCAGACCTCCTTAATGTGCACTCTTCTCGGGTAGCGCGGAGAAAGTTTGGCCATTACTTACAACTCCGCGCCACCGATTGTTCTGACGCCACCCTGTATCTGATTTACTTCCTGCGCCAATGGAAACGTTTCCGTTTGATAGTTATCTGCGATCTTAACTAGAAAACGCCACTTAAATAATTTATTCATACTCTAATTACGTCTCTTTTCTGTCGCAACTTACCACCCACAGTGCCGCGTATCGTCCGTAAATAATCACAATTATTCCAAACTTCATTGTTTTGTCGTAACTCTTGTCGAGATTCAACTACTGGAAGAAATCAACGTAATTTAAGTAATTTTATTGATAAGTGGGAGGTTATTTAGGGCCTCCTGAATGAAGAAAAATGCTAATTTTGTGCTGAATTGAATTTTGTTATTGTTAGTTAATATTATAAATTCAAAAATATTACGAGACCAAGAGTGGATGAAACCATAGTCTTAATAAATTGAAATTGAATCAGCATTTTCAATGCAAATCAAAATACATTTTTTGTCACATTTGGTGAGAGAATTTTGCCACAATAGTAGCGACATATTGTTACTACCAAGTTTATGTCGTCGCTACTCCAAAATTATGATATTTAAATAGGGGTGACCGGATAACTCATCAAAATGATAATTCATCACATCTTTTAGTTATATAAAGTCATGGAAAGTGATGAAACAAAAAGTTTATTAACTGGGTTAAATAGGTTAGGTTAGGTTAGGTTTAAATTTTTTTTTCATCGTTTCTAATGACTTTATATCACTTTTTAAAAGTGTGTTGAATTGTCACCGTGTTCAGTTATCATGGAACCCTCCTCACTCACCCTTAATTTCTTTGGCCTAGCGCACACATGTGCCAAGTGCAATTTGAAAATTCAATTTATAAGATTTTTTTATTTCCGATTTTATGTCCAGGTTAAATCTTCCCCATAGGAAAAACTAAACCCTTCCACTCACTTTTCCACAAATGATCATCTAGTCAATCAACATTATGCAAGTGCATTATATATGTAAAATAAATACAAAACAATACAAGAACAACAACACGTCAACTTACCAGAGATCAAATGGGAAAAAAAATTCACCGACTCCAGATATTTTCATATCAGAGGGTTCGGCTCGGTAGAACTTCTAACAGGGCCTATAAATCCTACTGATCCCTCAACATAAATATTTAAAAAATCTTTCGTTATCCTACATGTATTCAAAATGACCGACTTTTGCATCTTTATATATAAATTTTTTGATAGATCTAATACGCCTAAATTTTTAATGAGAGAGCTAGGTATAATGCCAGTAGCCGAAATAACGAATGGTAATATTTTTATAGTCTGAGAATGCCAAATTCTTTTTATTTCATTTCCTAAATCTGTGTATTTTCTTATTTTTTCATTAGCGGATTTTTGAATATTACAGGAATTTGGAATAGCGACATCAATGATAAAAGTTATTTTTTAATTTTGTCATGTAAAACTATATTGGGTCTATTATGACTAATCGTTCGGTCTGTTAGTATAGTTTTATCATAATATATTTTATAAAATTCGTTTTCTAAAAATGAATTTGGTTCGTATTCATGATTTGGTACTATATTACGGTAGTCAATCAAGTTATGTTTAATTACCAATTTTTGGTGAATTACTTTTAAAACTTGATTGTGCCTAAATGTATACTCGGACGGTGCTAATATAGAACATCCCGATATAATATGTTCTATAGTTTTCGGAAAAGCCAAACATTTTCTACACAAATCATCAATTTGATTTGTATCTTTGATTATATGCTTCCTATATTTTTTAGTATTAATGACTCTATCCTGAATGGCAAGCATAAATCCTTCTATTTCTGCGCTCAACTCTCCAATACTCAACCATTTGTTTGACGAAAATTTGTCAACATACGTTTGGTTGAGATAATTGAAGTGTTTTGCGTGTAAAATTTTATTTGACCAGTAATCTAATAATTCCTGGTTGGGATTTATAAAAATGTTGGCATTCTCATCGTATAAATTTAAAGGTGTAATATTTCTATCTGCCTTGCAAATTATTTTGTGCATTTCTCCAGCTTTTTATTTATTTATTTATTTTTTTATTGGTAATTTTTTTGATACATACAGGTGCATATATAATTACACAAAACATAAGAAGTTATGTATTCAAAACAGTGGTGGATAAATAAAGAAAAAATAAATAGTTCCTATAGTTAGATTGATATGATTTTACTGGATTTTTTTACGTATTTAATAATAAAATAGTTAAAGTTGAAGTTAAATAGAAGTTAATTAATTTTAAATGTAGACGGTAGTGGCATATTTTAGGTATCATATTCGTAGTGCAAATTATAGAAAAAATTCTCTCAATTCCAGATTTTTTCTTACCCAGCTTTTAATATTTATTTTATACGAGAATTATAAGATGTAATAAAGCAAAAAAATTAAGAGAATATTCGCTTTTCTTTTTAATCTAGTTGAAATAAGTCATGTAAATTTACCTTGAAAAAATATTTACAAAGCAATTAATCTTGATAAATGCTTTACAAAATACGTAATTGTTTTTTCTTAAAACTGCAGTTAACATATGTGTGCGCTAGGCCATCGATATATCCATATCCGAAGAGATTTATTCCGGAGCAATATATCTACTCCTCCCACTGGGAGAACCTAATGTAGGTATAATAAAAACTATTGGTATTTATTTTCCCCTTTAAAGAAGATGGCAAATAAAGTATTACGTACTTATTGTTATTTATTGGTGAATTTGTGATAAATATTCGTTGAAGGTGTTAGTATCTATGTATAATTTAGCCGTGTAATGCATTCTGTTTTGACATCTTCCCTTGAAATCTTGTTTTTTCTTTGTTGTCATTATAATAAAATGTCATTTAGTCTAAGAAGATATTATTAACAACTTTCAAGCGATAAATGATAAACAGAAAATCATAAAAAGATTCGGTCGCATCTAGAAATTGAAACCAGGACCTCAGAATTGCCGGGGCTTTGCTCTATCACTGAGCTAATTCGACCCATCTCCTTCGGTCAAATTTAACTGTAGCAATTTTTTTAGCGTATGTTTTTTAACTATTATCTTTATCCACAATTGCAGGATTCTATACGAATTTAGTTGCTATCTTGATAGTGTGTTGCATAACCCTATCAATTTATTTTAATTTTTTTATCATGCGACATCTTTTGACATGCTTACAAGTCTAGGATGAATATTCAATATTTTAGTAGTGAAATAACTTATTTTTACTTTGCTTATAGCAAGTTTCCTGGCAGTGGCGGCTCATCTAAGGAAGTCATTTCGTCAATGATCTCCCAAAAATATGCTGCAATAGTATTAATATAAAAAGGATTTAACAAACTACCCGATTATTAATTTAGTTTTTATTCGTGTAGATTCGTACGTTTTTTCGATTCGTTCCAGTGCCATCAACCGTCTAAATGAGAAGCTATTGTAGGTACCTACTGTGGGTCACTTTAAATTTTGTCCCCAACTAATCTCCTTTATCTCTCTTCGCTATAGAACTAGGAGGTAAACACTATCATGTAACGATATTTTAAAATGAAAAGTTGTAATTTTTGTCAGTGGTTTTGCGGGTGCAATACAATGAACGCGTAGGCACCTTTTTTATCATTGTTTACCTTTTAAATTTACTTATAAACAATGGAATAAGGTTGGAGTGATTTAAAAACTTTTAGGAGGAAAATCATAATCAGATAAATAATCTTAAATTAAACAATATTGTACTACTGGTTTCAGAATATGTGAGTACCGGCAAATTAATTACATACATTTTATAATATTCACTACGCATTAGCAATATGTATTAACATTAAAAAAATCGATTGATTTTCCACTTCTGGACTCCTAGAGCCGGTTCAATTCCTAGAAGCAACCGAATCGTTTTTCTGATTTTTGTGTTTCAAATTTTACTTTTGAGGGTTGTTAATTTTATCTCCAATGATTAAATATTACAATTTTGAAGTTTTACTCAATAACTTATTCAGCCATAAAGCTATTGAAAGATAATTTCCTGAAAATATTATTTTCCTTTCAGCGTGATGCTTACCGCTTATTATTAGTTAACAAGCAACTCTCCGCGTGCTTGTTGTATTTAGAGGCTCCATTTAATGTTATTGGAATAACTTGGGAACTGCAGTGAGAAGTCGCGGTTCGTCGGGCAATAAATAACACGGATGAAATTATAATGTGTTCCCGCGCGCGCCTTTGCGGGGAAAGTTGCGCTCACGCGTGAATGTCCCGAATCCAATTTATAATAAATCGACACCGCTGATAATATTGGATTCAGCACTCCACCTCTGCACCTAAATCAATTTTTCAATTTCGTGGAAAATATTCTCCATTGTTACCTGAACTCGCTCCGAGCCATTTAATTAACTGAGACATTTCCATAAAGAAGAATTCCTCGCTGGTTTGCTTGCCGTTCCCCGATTCCAAACATTTTAATATTTTATCGATTCGTTTCACCAGAAAGATGTATGTTAATAATACTGATGATGGTCTCCGTGGTCGAGGGGTAAGACTCTCGACTAGCAAGCGGGAGTCCGCGGGTTCAAACCCGGCATGCGCAAATAAATTTTATTTGAGTAATTTGTGCTTTTTCTTTAAAATAATATACGGTATATTTGCTGCATGTTCCAGAGTGGAAGATACTCTTTGTATAGCCAGGTACTTTCCCACCTTCCTCTTCCACATCTCCTTCCCCTCCCCGCTACATTCATCCTCACAACATACCCCAATTGGGGATGCCATAGTCTCACTGGCTGTGCAGACGTTTGGGAGCAGTTGGGAGTCTTGTTCGGTTTCACATTAAGAAAACTATTATCACGTAATGAGCTCGGCACATAATTGCAGTCTTGCTGTGTCGTCTATTAAGCGTTCAACCTAATTCACAAAACTCAAACATTTACTTGTTTGCGAAGTCAAATTAAGAAGATAAAATGTTAATTTTTCAATGACACATTGAAACTGATTTTATTTCTGTTTTGTCTCGATTAGTTTGTTTGCTTTTTTTTTCTTTTTTTTTATTCTGTTAATCCACGATAATGATCCAAATAATGATAATTTATATGTCTTGTAATTAAAAATTAAGAGTTTAAACAGTTATAATAAGAAATGATTTTTATCTCATAATAATTCTATGATCTATTCGTATTTTGGAAATTTCCTTATTATTCTAGTTCGTTTATTTTAGACCACCTGTATTATTATAGTACCGTTAGTTTTGCGTACGTATTTTCCAATATTCGCCTACCAATTTGAATATAAGGAAAGGCGTAAAGTTTAGTAAGGGTGGCGGCACACCTCAACTTTTTGCTGAGTGGAAATCGTAAAATAACCGGTGTTATCGCCCGCTGACGTCACAAATTTCCAGAGATGATCCGAGGAAATTGCCTTCCAGCTCCGCTCCAGGCCTGCCTAGGGACACACACTATCTAAAAATACACTACTGGGTAAACATATACTACTGAGCCGCTTCTTTTACGCAAAATCATTTCCGTCATTCGCTATGAAGCTTACAAAACATTTAAATTTCACAAAATTACACCCAAATTGTAGGTTTCATTTTCTTCAATTAGTCAACAATAGTGTCAAAAATCAAACGAAGCCGGGAAATAATTATAGTCAGTACCGAGATTATATAGCAATATTACTCAGATATATATATATTTTTATTTTTTTTTTTATAAATAAATTTAAAATAAATCAAATTTAATAATGTTATAATAATTATTAAGTTCTGCAAGTATTTATGTTATTTTTACAGTTTTTAATGTGACAGCTGTTTCGGCTTTTGAGGCCATTATCAAACTGTCATTAGACATCAATAGACAGTTTTTTATTTATTTATTTATTTTTTTATTTATTCTTTAATATATTTATTATACAATGGTATAGTATATTGTCCTCCACGCTAGGAGTTCACCTGTGTTGTGGAGGACTTTTTCAATTGTAAAGTTATATAATTCTAAAACAGTTTGATAATGGCCTCAAAAGCCGAAACAGCTGTCACATTAAAAACTGTAAAAATAACAGAAATACTTGAAGAACTTAATAATTATTATAACATTATTAAATTTGATTTATTTTAAATTTATTTAAAAAATTAAATGGAGTTCTACGAATTAAACACCAAAACAATAAATAATAAAAAAATAAAAAAAAAAATTACCCAGATAAATAAATGTTTGAATGAAATCGCCATCCTATAGTTATGTTAACTTGTACCTCGCCGCAAGCGCATCACGTAAAACCTGATGGAATAGATTAAGTTACATTATTTGTCAAATAATTGGAAAAATAAAGCTGCACAACAATCATCTATAAAATCATAGCAAGAGTAAAGGACACCCAATTCATCACTGAAAATCTTGCGAAACCGTTTGAATTCACCGTGCACGAGTGCCAATGTGTGAACGTTGTAGCGCCAATATTGTAAATTAGTATTCCTAAACGAACACATTCCAGACGCATTAGATTACGCATCATCAAAGTTGTGCCAAAAATCCAGTACATAATGAATAATTTGACGGGTTTGAATAAGCCGGCGTAGCGCAATTAGTAGAGCATTTGACCGCCAGAAGGCTGCGTGTTCAATTTCCGTCCAAGGCATGTATTTTTTCTCGAAAGTTTTTTCAATTTATATAGTTATAATTATAATTTAAACCATTTTTTTATGTCTAAAAGACATTTGAAAAAATAGATTTCATATGCATTAGTTAGATTATTCATATTAAGTATGTACTTTGGTAACGTAACTACTTTGGTCATAGTTTAAACGCGTAGAAAGTAGAAATAGATAATGTTCAAATGTTCCGATTCGATTTCCTAGAAAATTAAATTTTGACTTGTGGCTACTATGTTGTATGAATGCGATTAAGTCATTACGCGGTTGCCATCTTCGCTTTTTATGGTAAAAGTGTGACCCATCCGCAAATCAAACTAACCCTTTCTAGAAGATTATAGTAAAAATGCTTCACTCTGTGACTGTAAACAAATATTGATCTAGTTCGTTGGGCGCACCTTTTTCATAAACTGTTTTTAAATTGCTTGCCTTTCTCGCGTCTCTGGAAAGGACACCTGCATACTTTGGGTGGTCCAATATCCTATTTTCGCCTTTCCTGTCCGTTAAAATGATTATTTTTATGCGTATTGTCTTCAATAATGCCGACAGTGGTTTATTTTTGATAATGCCGCTTTGAAACGGAAGTATGGATCATTTTACATCATCATTTATTCCATTATATATTTTCATTATAACGTGTATCGTTCGTAATTCGTAAGGCTGCGTATAAACAGTTGACATTTACCTCGAGCCGAGCCACGAATAATGAGCCACGAAGGAAGGAAGCAACCGCAAACGGTTGCGCCCTTTGCACCATTTGCGCCGTTTTCCCTTTTGCACCATTTGTGGTTGCTACGTTCCTTTCCCATAATTCGTAATTCGGCTGGCGGAATTTTTTTCCTGTTTATACGCAGTATAAGCCATTAATTATTTTCGTTATACCTATACGAAAGGAAAAAAAGCAACTGATAGCGGCGTTTCGCTCCATTTGCGGTTGCTTCGTTCCATTCCCACGAGTCGTGGTTCATACGCACGCTTATACTTCAAAGTTATGCCTTTTTATATCATAATGATGCTGTAGTCAGTTGGAACCGGTTTTTAAAATAATAATTGAGCTACTCGGGTGTAGACCATAATAACTGAAATTTTTGCATAAATTGTCAATCAAAGTTGCCTTCAGCATGCTCTGATGCACTGCTATAACACCTGATTTGCTATTAAATGTCACATAGTTTTCATTTGAATACTTGTCACCGGTTTTGTAATTCATAATTTAGACTCCTTTAGTTTTTTAACAAAAAAACACTGCGAACCGTTAAACGGTATTTTTTTACACATTAAATAAAGACTGTACAAGTTCTGATTGGATTTTTACTAATAAAAAATACCTTAAGGGAAACGGCTTCGCGGTCTTTTTCATGCAATAGTTAAATTTGGATTTGACGCCAAAATACTAAACCAAAGTGAATAGTTCTTTTTTTAAGTCAAAAGGTATTGCAAATATCTCGTACGGTATATATGTGCTACTTTATTTAATTGTGTGTAGAATTATAAAAGATATGTCATTACTGAATACAATTTTCATAATTTTATGGGGAACTTTGACAATTTTTTTACCAGATAATAGTAATTATTAAAAAAAATCGTGCCCAACCTACAATGTAAATATAATATAAAAAAGATTTTTGGATACAAATTTTAAATTTAAATACTACATATTTGTGTTCCAACGTAAATCGATCGTCTGTGATTTAAATTTGTGTTTTGTAAATTTCGTATTCTTTTTTTATTTCAACTTTTCTCATGTTTGAAATGAAAAGATTCTACGAACCACGAAGTTACTGCTTTCTACTAAAATATTTTGATTTATAAATATTAATGTGCATATCAAATAAAAAAAAACTTAATGGTAAACTTATCTAGTTTCTAAGTTGGTGTTTTTTTACATCTTAAAAAAGAATATATTGCATATTTAAAATACCTAGGAAATGTTCACTCTTTGCATGACTTTTTATGGCTGTTAATCAGTTAAGTAAATTTTAGGTTATTAATAAGGTTTTTACATACACTGTGGTTTATCGATTGTATTAAATTTACACCACGTTTATTAGTAAGGCTGCTGCTCTATATCAGGTTTATCAAAAGAAAAACATAATTTATGTTTAAATAAAGAATGATTCATTAGATAACTACTTTCCGTCGGACCAACACCTAGACTAATCAGTGATCTTTCTATCACCCATGTACGGTTGGATGTACGAGCATTATTACGCATGTACGTCTCGCCGAGACATCTAACGAGAGTTCCGTGACGAGTCGTACCTTTACATTTGTCTACCTACCCCCGTTATCAGTTATCAGATGGTTAATATTGCACTTATACTCGTGCTCCCTCGAGTAGTCACGCCGAGAGTGCAGGATAGACACTCACAAGTACATACCATATAACACAAGTATGTTACCTTACCTTACTACTGTCTTGTGAAGCTTATTTGCAACATACTATTAGAGTATTGGAGTGTATTAAATTAGGATAGAGCCCAGAGACACCAAGTATGTAGCTTATATCGACAATAAAGCGTAGGTATCTTAGATTAATATGTCCCGCACGTCCCGTATTGGGACACGGTATGTAATAATGGTGTCCGCCATCCCTGGGAGGGGTGGGAGGGCCTCCCGCTTCTCCTCCCTCTCCCCTCTCAGCCGTTCCTTCGGATATTGCGATATTTTTATTAGCTACGCACGAGTTACACTGAATTATTCCTTTTTTTCACTTTCCTTTTGTGTTCTGTGGCACGAAAAATCACATTATTTTCTGTTCCGTGATGCGACATTTATACGAAATACATAAAACATACACACCTACACATGTAATCGCAGGTAAGAAGAGAGATTTGAATATATTCCCCTAAACTTTTATCCTACAGCCCTTCTCTTCGCTACCTATAACGCAAAGGTGTTTACCCTTACAATTCCCGGCTATCGCTTCTCGCTTCTTTAATAATTCATGCCTTTTTACGGTATTCTTCATCGCGTGAACGTATTGTTTGGCAATTATCCCATTCGGTCGTACAGTTGAAACAATGGATGTGTGGAGGATTTTGTAGAAAACTTTCGATGTTCCTTTTGAAAGCGATTTCATTTAAAGCTTCCCCTGATACGATGTTTGCCTGGTACGTCGTGATGGGGAGTTATGTTTTTTAGGTTTTGTTGCCGCGCTTAATAAAAGTAGCGATTTTCCTTCAATAAATTTCAATAGAATTTTACTGCGCAACCGACGTTGCTTTTATTATTTGAAACAGTTTTAAATTTCTCTTTCAAAAGATAAGAAAAAGTTTTTTCTTTTCTCTTCGCGTCGAGAAACAAGTTTCTCCTATTTCCGCGATGTACGAATGTACGTGCTTTGCCACCGCCCCCATCCTCTCTTTATTTTCCTCGTTTGTAGAAATTGTTTTATTCTTTATTATTCAACTGCGCTACCAACATAGTGAAGAGAGAACTATAGTTATTATGGTTACAGAAATGAAGCGAAATTCAACATGCGATTATCGTTAAGCCATTGATTTTGAAAGATAATGTACAATTTACCTAGTTAATTCCACGACCGACGCTGCCGCCGCGCAGATCTTGATTGATCCGAATGATCCTGAATTCCCGGAGTCACGATATTCTAATTTTATGTGACCATTTAATTTTCAGCTCTCTCTCTTATTAAAGTTATTTTTAATAATGCAAATTAGTTGCCAACTCTCCAACGGGGAGCTCTAGGAAAAATGTTTGCCACTAAAGCCAGCTGAAGATGTTTTAATATCGGCGCCCCCACCCACCCCACCCACCTGGCGGGAGAAGGAGACTCTCATAAAGGAGCTTAAGAAGAAAAGTAAACTAATAACCGACCGGTCGCGCGGGGCCTGTTAGCTGTTGGTGGAGGTGGTGGGCGGCCCGGGGGGTAGCTGGGAGGTACGACCACCCCCACCCTCCTCGTATTAATATCGATAAACCACGTTTCTTATTTTGTCATCTGCTACAATGTTGACGTACACTTTGCTGACTTCATCTTCTTTATATATTCTTCCCCTTAAGTCAATTCCGGTTCTTAACAAGATCAAGGGTAACTGTGAAGATATTGCGGGTGACGCATTTACTTTTCTTTCTTTCAGAAACGACCATTAAAGTTTCACTATCGGTAGAAAATCTTTTCTTTCCAGTCGTCAATAGAACAAACATAATTCAACTGCACGGAATATAGTTATAAGAAGGCTATAATAACATACCTCTGTCGTAATTATCAATGTTATTAGGCATAATACCATTCTATTCATAAGTTATCACAGAACCTAAACTATGCACTTACATCAGATATCAGACAGAAGAGTGTTATATACTTAATCAAAACTATATTTTTTCCCAAAATTGTTATGAGATGTCTTACTGACAGCCCTGATTCAATAGAGCTAACTCTTAGTTCTCAGCAAATTCAACCAAATTCAATATTGAAGGTAACAATAACCTCAATACTAAATTACTGTACGGATTGAAAATAAAAATGCTATTGTACCTATGTATACCAGATGTTATTCTTGTTTAATTTTCAACATAAATTCTCAGTAATTATTCTGTTTAACATAATACTGTTTCGTTCCTGTGAACTACTGTAAACATAAATCATGTATATTGTAAAAGCCTTTTACGGCGTCTAAATAAATAAATAAATAAATAAATAATTTTTAAAAGAATTATGGTCTATAGTATGGCATCCTTTTAAGCATATTTAAATACTACAGTGATTGATTTTTGGGATGTTACGTCGTGTTGCACTTGAGATTGTGGTGAAGAATATTAGTGTCGTAAATTGCGATTCCACTTCATAAGTTGGCTTTTGAAGGCGCTGCTGGTCCATTGCTACACACTTAATGAACCAGTCCCAAAACTATGTCAAATGCTACTATAAAATATGAGACAATTAATTACTTAATTAAATCTGGGCTTCCAGAACATAAAATAAGGTTGGAATTTATGTATTTATGCATTTCACGCCTGTAGGGCTTTTACATAAATATAGATAGTATAATTTTGACATGAGAAATAATTTTGAATTCGAAACCAAAATTACGATAGACAAGAAATATATGCACGAAATAAAAATACAACAAATAATTTTTTTTTTAAATACAGTGATCAGGTAGGTTTACAGAGAGACAACCAAATGTTCAAGAATAGGGTTGGAATAGGAGTTTTAATACAACCTACAAAATTAACTAAGTTAACATTAAACATGTAGTACCCAATAAATAGAAACATGATTATAACAATATTGTTCTTTCAATACATAATCTTTGTGTTATTTTTATTATTTGTAAAATTACAAATAATAAAAAACCTCAATACATTTATTTTACAAGCAATAATTATTCGCCTGAAACACTCATCCACATTGAAAAATCTCCTGATAAAAGATACATGACGCCAACGGGACTCGAACCCGTGTCCCTTCGATTTCCGGTCGACAGCTCTGACCACTGAGCTATGGCGGCTTATCTCCTATCCGCGAAATAATTCAATATATACTAGTGTTTCATTCAACAATTACTGTTAATTAGAGTGTATGACATAAGTATTCGAGTGAATTAAGATAGCTTATGCACTTACATATTCTCTTCATGTACATACGGCCGGCATAGTCCAGTGGTAACGCATTGGACTGCCATTCCGAAGGTCGCGGGTTCGAACCCGGCGTGCGCAAATAAATTTTATTTGATTAATTTGTGTTATTTCACAATTAATTGATTAAAATAATATATAGTATATTTGCGGCACGTTCCAGAGTGGAAGATACTACCAGTATCGCCCTGGTGTAAGACCACCATTCAGAATTGAAACTTTGCTCCAAATGGCTTTAGCCGTGTTTAGTGACTAGATCTGAATAGCCAGGTACTTCCCCACCTTCCTCTTTCCCTTCCCCTCTTACCTTCAGCCTCACAACATCCCCCAATTGGGGATGCCATAGTCTCACTGGCTCCAGACGGGAGCAGTTGGGACTCTTGTGAGGTATTCACTATAAAAAAAAAAAAAAATACTAGTATGTATTTAGTTGACAACCACCTGATGGCATTAAAATAGTATTTTTAAGTGTTTTACTTTTTTGCATCCACATATTAATTTTTCGCACAGGTAGGTTAGTAAAATGATGGTAAATTCCGCAGTTGATAGAATTTTTCAGAGAAATTAAATTCTTATTTTTCATTTTTAATTAAACCAATTAATTTAAAAACAACATATTTATAATATATATTGCTAATTTTTTGCATTTATCGCGGCGTAGAAACACATTGAAATTGAATAAGATTAATTTTGACGTTGCAAGAATTTAATTTTGAATCATGTTACTGTAAAATGTCATTAAAACCATTTTAATTATACAAATTAATGTATTTTACCTTTAACTCTTAATGCGAAGCAACACGAAGAAATGCATAATAATGTGTTTATATTACTTAGAAATATTTCAGATGCTTTAGTTAAATACTGAGAATATCACATCTTGGCCTTTTATTAGTCTTTTTACAAACCAAGAAAAAAATATAGTATCAAGCCTATAAAAATTGCTTTAAAGTTTAAATATTTGTGCTTGAACTAAAATAAAACTCACTTTTTGGCAATGTTTTTATCTGGCATAAATCAAAAAAGGCGGCTAGTTTTAAGCGGGAATTTAAACCTTATCGCCATCTATATAAGAAGTGTCATTGTTAGGCCCAATTCAAAATGTTATACGACGTGGAGCATCGCTTTAAAAGATCATACGCTTTATTACAAACTTTTCATTTGCTATTTTGTTTATTCACTGTGTTTTATAGGGTTTGGTTTCTTCGTAATGTAGGCTGTATTTGATTAGCGTGTGACAGCGGACATTAGGACAATCCAATAAGTTAACCTCTAATGCGTATACGTACTGTATAATATATGTATACACTTTATTCGCGGATTGTGGTGAGGAGAGAAGGTCACGGGGTGAGGACACAGTGAGTCCCAGAGGAGTGCGGATGACAGCCGC
Organism: Hesperophylax magnus; assembly: GCA_026573805.1. NCBI lineage: Eukaryota > Metazoa > Arthropoda > Insecta > Trichoptera > Limnephilidae > Hesperophylax > Hesperophylax magnus. The sequence goes on from JAIUSX010000121.1 coordinate 14,564,887, forward strand.
GACCGTGGGCGGCTGCCCTTTAAGTAAAGTACTTATATTGCCTACTTGGTAGTATATTGAATGAGTGAACCCCTAATGCGGATATGTACTGCACAATATATGTATACACTTTATTCGCGGATTCTGGTGAGTAGAGAAGTGTATGTGTGAGGACACAGTGAGTCCCAGAGGAGTGCGGATGACAGCCGCGACCGTGGGCGGCTGCCCTGTAAAGTAAAGTACTTATATTGCATAGTTCGTAGTATATTGAATGTGTGAACCCCTAATGCGTATATGTACTGCACAATATATGTATACACTTTATTCGCGGATTCTGGTGAGTAGAGAAGTGTACGTGTGAGGACACAGTGAGTCCCAGAGGAGTGCGGATGACAGCCGCGACCGTGGGCGGCTGCCCTGTAAAGTAAAGTACTTATATTGCATAGTTGGTAGTATATTGAATGAGTGAACCCCTAGTGCGTATACGTACTGTATAATATATGTATACACTTTATTTGCGGATTCTGGTTAGGATAAAATGGCATGGGGTGAGGACACAGTGAGTACCAGAGGAGTGCGGATGACAGCCGCGACCGTGGGCGGCTGCCCTGTAAAGTAAAGTACTAATATTGCGTAGTTGGTTGTATATTGAATGAGTTCAAGCAAAGCACTGCGTTAGCGTCCGAGGAATTCCCTCCCGACCTTTGGTTCGACGGCATTCCGTCAATCTTCATCCTACAAAACCTACCTCCATATAATAAACCGCCGCCGCAGCAGAAATTCCTTCGAAAAGCAGATTTCTCTGAATCTTATTTGCCGTCCAAATTGACGAGGGTTTCCTCTCAACCTCCCTCAGTCTCGCCCTGACTGATTGGCAGTCGGTTCTACTAAATCTCCTCTAATCTGGCAATGTGTTAGGATCATAATTATCCAAAGATCAAGTCACTGTCGTTGGAGAAGTTCGTCTTTTTCTTGCTTGTCATTTATAGAAAATTGAGATGATTTACAAGTCACAAGATCTTGAATTGATGAATAAATTAGAACCCCATGCTAACTTCCTTGTAATGGCAGAGTAGGTACTAAAAGTTTCCAGGCACACATGTGTGAAACTCTAGAGTGGTTTTACGCAGACGACATGCTGATTTGAGCGGCAATTACAAGCCTTTGTTGAAGTGATCGCGAAGTGGGAGCGGTCCCTCGAGCCCGGAGCAAGAAGTGTAGTGCAGTTTTTAGGTCGGAAGGATCCACTCCCGGCTCGGGCGACTTCGGGTCGGACCATAAACTAAATAGTTTCCCGACACTTCGTGAGAGGGACTCCGGACTCCCTTTCTCTGTTCATGCGACGGAGACTTTAGTCATTATTTAAAAGTTTAGTCGTTTCCGGCAGTAGCAATATCTGCTCTCTAATGGATTTTGTTTTATAACACTCCTTCAAAGTGATAATATGGAATAAGACTGAAATTAATTTTCCCGTTTTGCGCAATTAAGGGTGAACTTTTATTGCGTTTTATGCAATTGTAGAAGTGATAAAATGGCCGCCGTTGTAGTTCACTAATTGTTTGCTCCTCGTTCTACCTAAACTAACTACCCACTTACTATCAATTCCACCCTTGAAAGTTTGCGTATATTTTAGGGTGTTATGTTGTACACGGCGTATTCTGCTATTTCTTCTCTACGAAGGCTTTCCTCTCGCCACACAATCGTATTTTGGTATGATATTATAGCCTTCTTTTAACTAAATTCCGTGCAGTTGAACATATCTCACCAAAATACGACGGTTTCCTCTCGCCACACTACTCGCATCATCATCGCACTTTTGGTGAGATAGAAGAAGGAAGACTTGTTTCCGACTAAACTTTTATTTCAAAATTGTTAATGCTATTATTGACAGTCCTGATTTACTTAGCCAAATTACCTTCCTATATGCCAAATAGACATACTCGATCAAAAGTATTTTTTTATTGCAACAACAAAATTTGGACTCATTAAGATATTCGCTTGTACCTAGACTGCATGTAGTTGGCAATACTTTCTCATAAACGGCAGATGTGTTCAACTGCACGGAATTTAGTTTCAAGAAGGCTTTAATACCATACCTCATAAATAAATATTAATGTTAGATTTTATTATTCTATTGTATGCGTTCTATTTTATAATTTATTTAACAAATTGTACTTCTTTAATAATATTTCACTATATTATTATATATCATTTATAATATCATCTTCATCTGATGTTGAAGAATATATTCCTTTGAGTAACACTCAGTATGTTGGACTTGACTATGACTATGTGTTTATAAATCTGTGCATCGGATATCCAACAATAGGGACAATGACAATGACGGTCAAATGTATGAAGAGATCTGGTAAAAGTTGGTCTTCCCAGAGGTAGATGACATCGCTGACATCAAAATATGTGAGCGAGTAGGGATATAGCTATAGACCCCTTCCATCGATAATATACAAAACTACACATTCGAAAATGTTAACTTTCACAATATATGGTAACGATCACCCTCTTAACACCTTGATCACTTATATGAGCGTTCACTTTTGTGGATTGATTTTTTCTTTTGTATTACCCTCGTAGTTAGAATGCTCGTTTTGTGTTTTAGTTATAACGTATAATATTGATTTTCAGTTAATTTTGACCACTTTTTGGTTAATAAAAACGACTTTGTTTATTATTATGCATCCATTCCTTGTACTATTTTGAACATTATACGAACAAAATTTTGCAAATGGATATGTTTTTTAATTCTTTTATTGACAAATAATTTTTTTTTTTTTACAAAATAGTATTTGGTAATGTGAGCCTCACTGGGTGTTTTACCTGTGATGAGGCCCCCCGTTTCACATGTTTCCGTGTTTAAAATTATGTTAAAGTAAAATAATTAAATGAAATATTAAGAAATAAAATTAAGTAAAGTAACAAAAATAAAATATATAAGCCAGTTATAAAACTATGTGTTTGTAACTATTGGTCCGGATGTGTAATGTGTACTATGTAGGTATAATTTTTTTTATTCTTTTACGATAATATCATTTTTGTTCTGTAATCCGTATCTTAATTTTGTTTGTGAAATGTTTTTTGCCGTCTCATTTCTTGTCAAATGTAAGATTGTTGAATGCTCTTTTATTGCCTGATATTTGTGGTGTCTTTGTCCAAAGCTTGTGCTTATCGATGGAGTTTTTTATGCATTGTATGTTCGCTTGTCTAACAGGTCTATTGAAGTTAGTTTGTGTTTGTTAAAATTTAGTTTTTTTTGCTCAGAAATGTACTTTAGTAGTGTTTTTATGTATATTTGTCGTATGTACGCCAAACATGTTGAACATTTGGTCAATATCAAATCAGTCTAAAAATTTAGATTATTTATCAGTGTTAACCTTGCCTACCTTTAACAAAATTTTGAGTTCCTCGTTGGTATGTCCCATATATCATATGTTCGTATATGTCCGTATGGGCGTATAATATAAATAAATATATAATACAAGACGATAGTTAATTTCCCCTATTGTTATCCATTGATTTTATTTTATTATAGATGAGCGCGCAAACAACTATAGGTATGTTAGAACTATATATTATCATTTTACTTGTGGGTAATTAATACCAACCGAGAGGCATAACTTCTGATGCTAACTGAGCACGGAGAAACGCTACAAATTAGATAGCACGAACTAATTTAGATGGGCGATGCATTATACTGCCCCATACGTCAGAACTTATCGCTATAGGTACTGGAGAGTCTCAGTTATCTTCTCCAGATTGCTTCTATTTCCCCAGACAGGTGAGATGTCCAACTGATGGCAATGTGTTTTCTTCACGTTTGTTGTTCTTTGAGTCATTTAATTATAGTTTAACTGTCAAAAATTTGATTGAAAAATTCATTTGTAATATAATAGATATATAAATAAGTTGTTGTTCAAAAGTATTTAATTTATAATTGCTCGAAGATGTTAACATGATTTTACGAAACTAGTAGACTATGTGATTTCGGTTGTGTGTACGTAATATTATAAAAGGTGTACGTAATTTAAAAAAAACAACAACAAAAAACGGAATTACTTATTGAAGACAAGATTTTAAACGAAAATTTGATACCATAGACATATGATAATATTCATATGTCTATGTTTGATACAGAAAAAATCAGGAAAAGATACGGTCGCATTTAAGACAAGATGCAATAGAATCACTAATATTGTCTTCATTAATTTAATATTACAATTCGAGTTTTACCCATGAAATTATTCCAAGAAAAACATAATCTTTATATTTTCGATAAATCGTTAACTTGTTTTACTTCTTTATGCAATTCTACGATATTGTAACTACAATTTAAAATGAAAGGTATTTAAGAAAAAAAAAATGTGTTTAACTAATGTTTATACGACAAGTTTTTATGCATAACATAAGGATAACAAATAATTATAAGCAATAATTAGTCGTCTGAAATAGCCGACATAGCTCAGTGGTTCAGAGCTCCTGACCGGACATCAGAAGGTACGGATTCAATTCCCGTTGGCGGCATTTATTTTTACTCGGAGATATTTTCAATCTATATTGATATTTCAAGCGACTAATTATTGCTTATAATTATTTGAAAGGTATTTATTGTATCTAATGATATTTTTATATGTACATATTACGTTTCTGCATTGTCTTATCTGTATTCTGTATTATGTTTGTAAAAGCCCCAAGGGCGTTCAATAAATAACTATTAATTTATTACGTCATCCTTGCAATAATTGGTGTTATAATGGTCAGCATTGTTGCCATGCAAGAAGTTAATCGGGGTTCGATTCTCTCGGAGAGATTCGAAGAGACTCGGGACCGCTATTCTGAATACAAACGTCGCACGCTGCTTCAAATGACTTCGGCTATGTTTGGTTACTAGATATGCTTCGAACAGTTGGAACTCTACTGTCACATCACATGCAATAAAAAGAAAGATACTCCACTTTTGTCAGATTAGAACGTACTTTATCACAATTTAAAGTTTAGTTATGTACATACGTAAATATATACAGTGCGTAAAGTAATGTATTATCAGAATGAGCATATTGTTTCTTCCTGAAGTTTGTTAAGGTGGGTATTGTAGCCAATGATTAATAGAATATGCATCGGGGATAGATGGGTTACCAGAAGACTCGCCGAGGAACTATTCGCTAATTCCAGTCCAGTCGCGTGCCTAGAGTAGGGTGGAAAAGAGGGTGGGGTCCCCTGCCTCCCCGCGACCCGCCCGGGTTGCGGCCTTGGCTCGCGTGTTTGATAGTTGTGATAACCCCCCTTAAATCTCGCTTTATATTTAACTTGGCCGTTAATTGCGATATCAAAGGCCTCGCGCAACGGACGAGAAATCGCATGCATATCAGCCAAGAGATTTTAAATGCACTTTGTAAATCATTTCTCCTTTGCAATCTAACTTAGGTATTCAGCATTTTAGTTCTCAGCACAACTATAGGAGGATTTGACGACGCGTGTGGATCGAAAACCTGGCACCTACAAGAGATAGTGCTACTGTACTTCAGTAGCACTATCTAACGTACTTCAGTAACACTATCTAAGATGATGTAAAACTTTTGTTTAAAACGATAATACATAATAACCAAGTACATAGAAAAAATAGAGTACCTGATCACAGTGACCTGCTGACCTGAAGTAAGTCGACGGTGAAAACCGCGAACTTGACACAGTCCATGCGAGTTTTCAGAGTTAAGGCAACAAATAATTTGAGAAGGAATTCATGAAAATATATGCATTCTCACTTGCTTCTAACCCACGCTTTAATAGTAATCAGGACATAATATTTATCGCTGTGTATTTCTTACAGGACTGTCATAAAGTATTTAGGTGGTTCAAATTTCCGTGTTCAAAATTTAACCACTTTAAAATTGGATCCGATTCAATAATACATATCGTTTAATACTTTGTATCAGTGGCGAGTGGTTTCACTAAGAATAACCAACAGGTGGCGCGGATTGCTACTGTTGTAAACTGAGGACAATCTGAATCACTATTATTATTATCTTTATTCACATATACACCATGAATAGACACTTTTTACGGGTAGATTACTCTAGATACAGCCGGTTCCTGTGGTTCTAAGGTGAAACCTTTGATTGCTTTGAGCAAGAGAGCGTTTTTAGAGGAACCTAGTTTTTTTATATGAATAAATGTTACATACATTGACACTGTCAACTTCAACCGGCAGCAATACAGGACACTGTTCTTACCGACGAGATTTTAACATCAAGTAACTAGCAGAGGCGAGAACCTTTCATAATTAATATGACATAAACTTCACAGGTGGCACTAATTGTATATAATCGATTCAATACACTGTGATCAAAATAATACAGCTACGTTCGTGATTTTAATCGAAAGGCACTGCCTTTTTCGATACTAGAGTCTTAGTAAAACATGTGAAAGTATCATAAAATAATATAGAAACTAGTAAAATACTACAAATAATACAAATCACTAAAACTACATTACTATCGCTACTATAATTTGCTACAACGAAGTGCTAGTACAGATTATGCTTAGTTCTATAAATGGAGTCAGTAAATACATAATACTACCCCCAAACTTGTTGCCCAGATCATCCTGGCATCCTATTGGTAGTGAGTGTGTCTGATAGTTGGTTGTGCATGTATTGCAGAAGAATGTTACATTTTGTCTTTTGTTCCTAGTTGGCACATGGAATATACTGGTGGCGACGATGGCAGGACTGTCAATTAAGTTGTCAATGACTGTGTAACACAACCAGGTCTGACATAATTATCCTGTCGGACAGCATTATTAAATGAAATTGTTTCATCAGAATGATATAATTAATATATTCAATTGGAATTTTGAGTTTAAAATTTATTTACCACTACCTAAGAAATTTGTGGCGAACTCGTTCTATATTGTTAGACTGAACTTTATACAAAGGGGACCAAATAGGTGAATTATATTCCACTTGACTTCTAACTAATGAAATATAGAGGGTTCTAATATAATCGAAGGACTTAAAATCAATTAAAGTTCTGCAAAGGACGCCAAGCATCTTTAATGCCTTATTAATTATATCGTTAATGTGCGCAATGAATGTCAAGTTTTCATCGAATATTACACCCAAGTCACGAATTAGTGACACTGGTATTATTATTATTTACAATTATTGATCTCCTTTACCTGCTTATGTATCGTTCATACTCAGTTTATTATATTATGTACTATATACACACACTTATTATTGTATTCCTGAACTTACCTATAACAATGTATACATGTAAAATCCTTCACGGCGTGAATAAATAAATAAATATTATTTATATTTTTCTGTGGGTAATGTAGGGTACGCAGTGCTTATATGCCTATACGTAATGCAAGCCTCTGCTTTATATAAGCACGAAAAGTCTCTTATTCAGAATTTTAATTTGGATTTTTTTTGTTAGTTTTCGTTGTACATATTTTAGATTTATAGGACATTGCCTTACGGCTCTTTGAACAAATTAAAATTTGGTAAATGGCGTAATGAGCGCACCAGTTCTGGGTACCATAGTATGTTACGTTTTAGTGTGCTACGAATCGGGGTTACATAATGCTCCCATGATGTTAATGTTACTAAACAGTTCGCGAAATGAGTTTTATAAAACTTCTTAGAAATAACGTTTTATAAATATTATTCTTTTTCTGAAATATATAGTCACAAAAATTCTAGTTATGAAACTGTTGTGTTCCCACAAACAGTTCTTCAACTCGTCGTGGAAGGAGATTATGAAGAATAAGTTCTTTGTGTTAAATCAGGGATTTATTATATACTTCGCGTATTACAATGGTGACTTGATAGTCGACCTAACTAGGAGCTGGCTAAATGAGATCTGCAAACACCAAGTTTGTCTGGGAGCATTCTAACTGGCCCTGGCCCTGGCGACTATTGGCTACTAGCTGCCATCTTGCGGACTTCCAAGCAAGCTCTTTGCACTGCCCTCTATGAGTGCATCTGTGAAGCTCTTAGCTAACTCACTTCCCAAGAGAAACCAAGTCATAAGCTTTGTTCACTATTTATTGGCTAAGAAACGTTATTGATCTATGTTTTGCACAACACTACTACACTTAAACTGGAGTGGTGTGGTTTAATCAACTAACGACAGAGATGAGGTTAGAACCGGACCATAATAAATTTAAAAATAAAATAAACTTAACTACCTAAACCCTAAACTAAATCTCTTTACATGCATATGTTTTTATGATTTTTTTTCTTCTATATACATATGTATGTCATGTTTTAATTTTTTCCCTTTACACACGAGTGTTAGACTCTCGTAAAGGTAAACATGATTAATTATTATTTGAAATATGTTCTTATTATGTAAATTTAAATAATTATACTGTATTTTATAAAATAAATTTAAAAAAATGTATCTATAGTCTGCACCAGAGCCCCGCAACATGTTGTTGTTTAAAAGAGTTTGGCAATCCCCAAAAAACGTGTAACATCGAATTTCGAATGTTTTCCAAACTAATTTTGATCCAAAAATGGAATTTTTTCGAAAAATTATATTTTTTAAACTTTTTTTCTTTGCTTTTTTTTTATTATTTTATATTCAACAACTTTAAATAAATAGTTTTATTTGTAACTCGTGAGTTATTACAAAATTTCATTAAAATAGATTATACGTACCTGTATTACATTAAATATACATGGCGATCTTTAAAACGATTAAACATACCCACGAACTGGAAAATTCTGCTCTACTCGATCAGCTCGTGAAAGCGATCAATTTATTGTGCTTGTTTACTATTTAATAGTTTGCTTTGTTCAAGCTTGTTTCCGAATAGCATACGGATGCTTGGCAGGAACTAGGAAATAACAACTAAGACGTACTTAAAATTCTGTTTTTTGAGCCCTTTTGCAAGCCTCTTCGCTCGTCGCCCCCAATGCCAACGGAACAACAGCAGAAAGTCCCTCTCGGTCGAGGCGTTGGAGGAGTGCACGAATAAACACGCTGTCCGTGTGTTCAGTAGGAAACCATATCGATACCGTCGGAGTTGTCTGTTTTACTCCCCTTGTTTGTTTTCATTCCATCTTGTTTACCGATGTGAGATTCAGTCGCTCGCAGTTGATAGTGTAAATGGAAGCGTTTCTGCCGGTCCGCAGCGAGGCCGTCGCTGTCTGCGGCGCTCGTACGGGTGAGCCTTCGAGTAGAAATCGGCAGTTTAATTCTTCCCTCCAATCTGACTTTCACTAGGCAGATCACACATGACTACTAGGTTTTCCCAATCTGATCGGAGCATTCGGAACACGAGTACAGCGTCCACAAACACGTACTTAGTTGTTAGTTCTTGCACAAGCAAGCGAACCCTCGAGGGTAAGTGTGATGGACTGGCCTGCATACACTAACAGCCACCAATGGAGAACGATGAACTAACTTTGCTGACTAACCATATATCCACGTCCCTGTTTCGGGTACACCGTGATTGAAAATACTATTTAGATAAGAGTTATCAGACTTCTGTCTATCCTTGCTGTATTAACTCACGCCAAGTTGTTCTGCAGTATCGGCGAGGTCGCGCGTACATTCTGAAGAAATTCGTAAAAAAGGGTATAAATCACTTTACAAATCAACCCGCTTACTCACTTGACGAATGCGGTATTAATATTTAAGTACCTACTTATAAATCTTACGATTTCAGATGAAATTTTGGTTTTGATTGGACAACATTAAAGTTTTGATTTGGACAAAATAAAACAACAGAAAACTAGGATAATTATTTTTTGGACGCGAGATCTACTATTCATAGAACTACTAGTTATATGTTTATAAATCTTAGGTGCCGTTTATTTTTTTCCGAAGAAGATCTATGAGATCTTTCGCATGACTTTAAGCAACCGGCAGATTCGTGATTAACTCTCAAAATAGACAGCGATGACGTATTAATTATCGCCACACAACAACATTCAGAACCTACATTTTTTTTTTAAATTTTCTACGTACGATAAAATTAAGAAATTAAATAAAAAAATAAATTAAGTTCCAAGTTACGCGGGGATTTGGTTAATAAATCCTTCTAAAGCTCACCTGCTAAAAGACTGGCGTTAACGGTGAGTGGAATGTATTTTATCCCGTGCAATTGTATTATTCCAGAATAAATACAAGCTTTGTGTTCGAAGAGGAAAGAAAGCCGCCGACGTTTCATTCCGTGGCATTGTTGGCAGGTCGGATTCACGCACGGGAGATCGCATCTCCGCTCTGCCAGGACTGTGGGCTTGTACCATCATACCGTCTACTAACGATGGGTCATGACTCATTTTATTAAGAGCAGGAACCACGGTAAAAGCTCAATATTTTCATAGGCTCAAAGAATCGACTCAATTGAACGACGGATCAATTGAATGACGGCTCAATTGAACGACGGCTCAATTGAACGACGGCTCAATTGAACGACGGCTCTATTGAACGACGGCTCAATAGAACGATGGCTCAATTGAACGACTGCTCAACTGAACGGGAGCCGCGAGCTCAGAGAGTGTGAGAATACTGTTCTCGTCCGATATAACTCGCTTGATACAGCTCTCCCGGTAGGCCCCCCTCCGATATGGCTCCCAGCTCCCAGCGTACAAATAATCGAACCACGAGAAAAATAAGATGTTAGATAGTTAGTAGGTGTAGGTACACATGTCTAAGTTCAGATGTCAGATTTTTAAAACTATCAGACGCCAGTGTGAGTATGTAATAATTAATACTTGAATCATTTTTTTTTTAAATATCAAAAAGAGCTAGCTCAATAGTACGGCTCGCTTATTGAAAGACTCATCGTCTTCTATGTCAGTGCCTACTGCTGGCGGGCTTCCTCTGCGGCCTTCCTCACGCCCGCCCCATCCTTCTCCCATCTCGTTCTTCCCTCTGGTCCCCTGTTCCGGTTCCGTTTGCTGTGAAGAGTAATAAAAGTCCCCGGCTGACAGCTGACATCCGGATGTGGCATTTTCCAATTTGGGATTCTTTATTTAGGTCTCTTACATTCTGTTTAGCCTTTATTCTAATTAGAGCTTCTCGGATAAAAGCGTTTGTACCTAGAGATGCGCTGCAGTAATATATATTTCCTTACTGAATAAATTTATAATAAATTACCCGCAGCGGGAAGGGATTGGCACATATACACGGTATTCGGAAACTCGTAGTATAAGCGGGAAACTGATGAATCTACATTATATTTGTACTCGATTTTGTGGTATCTATACCTTTTTTTTATTTTAGCTTTCGTTTTAGAGTTAATGGAGTCTGAAATTGGAATTTTTGTTTAAATTTTAAAATAAATGGTCACAAGGGAGTCACATTCTGTTTAATGTCTTTTAAAATGCGTCAAAGCGTGGACCTGGCTCTTAAACTTTTTTTAACCCTTCAGATGTAACCCCTATTTACGAGAATTGTGTTATTGGAAAGAAAAAAAAACTTTTCACAATCTGAAATATGGGTTTTGAAGGATAAACGATGTGTGGTTTTGATATTGGCGGATCAATAATGTTGAGATAATTGATCTTTTGAGACAATGTATGACCGAATTAATTTACAAATAAATCTGTTTGTTTGTGGTTTTAGTTATTTTAAATTTTCAATTTTTTTTATACATTTGTTTTTTTTTTCAAAACTGAGTATTTTTCAGTTAAGTTCTAAGAAATCTACAATTTTAACATTTTTTTTTAATACATTAAATTTTATCAGTAAGTTTTGTTCCTAATACTTAAGTTTCTATATACTATTTTCTACGGTACATAGTTATGCGTATTTCATTATATCATTCATAAATACATAGATATTTGTTTTCACTTTCTACAGAGGTAGAAAGACCTGACTTATGTTTTTACTTTCGAAATAAACGTCTTCACACATCTCAGGACCTTTATATGCCTCTTTGTTCTACCTTCGTTAATAATCCAAAATATTCAAAAGTTTTATTTTATGTGTGCAGTTTGCGATACATTTAGTAATTTGAATGTACGAGCATGTACCAAAATAAATGATAATAAATCGTTTAATTTCCTTTATGAGTCGCGTAAATTCCAATTGACAGGCCGCCACGCGCACTCGTGTGTTTTGATTTGCAGCGGCCGACACTGCAGACAGTTGTAAATTATAGATTTGCGGGGTTGCCAGGTTTCAGGGCATAAAAGCTATTTAGATATTCAGCAAACGAGCGACGAAATTTTCTCAGAGGATCCTGCGTCGCCTTTTTCAAACAAAACTCTATTTTGGATTTGAGGCTAAATTACCCAATCAATTTTTTTTTAAACTTAAAACGTTATCTATAGCAAATATCTATTTTGGATACCAATTTTTTATTTTATTTTAAAATATAATATATGTATGGGCAACTAAGGAATTAGTTTTTTCATGATTTTGGAGGCATCTTTAGTAATCCTAAATAATTTTTATTTTTTTTATTAATGCCTTCAGAGGGCGAAAAAGCTGTCACGCGTAATAATAATTACACCTCAGAACTTGTTTAAAAATAAACTGTTTTTATAAACCCAATAACAATATTATTGAATATATAAAAAATAAAAATAAAAATTGAGTTCTACAAATTAAACTTGATAACAATAAAAAAATCCTAAATAATGTTTTTACGATGTTCTTTAAAATATTTCATTATGTTAAAATATAAGGCTGGACAGGATTTTTTTAAAAACTACTATTTACTGTACCTTACAAAAACTTTCCAAAACTTCCTAAAGATGGTTCCACCGAAGCAGTCGTATGAAAGATACTGGCTAATAATGATGAACGTCACATCTTTTTCTATGTTTTGAGAAAATATCAAATGTTCATTTTGAGTACCGATAACTATTTAACCCCTCCAGTGTTTTAAGTCATTTATGACCGGGCGTCCATATTTTTTAAAAGTATTTTTTATATTTTTTTCTATCATACTGAAATGCTTATTTTTTTGACGTTAGAAAGAAAAATAATAATTCTTTCCAGTTTGCTTCAAATGTTTATACTGGAATCAGTTAATAAATCCAAAAATAGCCAAAATGACTTACTCATATTTCGCGCCGCTTTTCTAACAATCGGTTTAATTTTAAAAATTGTTTCTTAGTTTTTTATTATGTGAACTGGATATAAGTGAAGGTACAGTTTTCTTATAAATTCCCCAAACGAAAGGGATGTGTTTTCGAAATATCGAGTTCTCTCAATTTTTCTATGATTGGAGTAAAAATTTATTTAAAAATGTTAGCGTTTTTGACAAAATTTTTTACGTTTGATATTAAAATTTTATTATTTAGAAATAGTTATGTTTATTTTAAATGCATACACCACAAAGACAATTTTATCTAATTTCTAAAAAAGTATTTGTTTTTACGAAAAATTAAACAAGATACAAAATGTAAATAGCGCATTTGAAATACACAGAAAACATTACGAACTGTACAAAAGTGATGAAAGTACTCAAAGGTAAAACTATAAAAAAAAACCCATGGACAATCTATGGAAAATCATCATTGTATTCCGTGTATGTCAATATTTATTCTTGATGTAACTTAGAACTGTGATCGTTTTGTAAGTTGATAATGTGCTAAGGAAGCTTCTTAAAATATTGGCTCCAAAAAAAGGTTTTTTGGTTATGCACCACTTTCACCATTATCCTGTGACCTTCATTAGACTTTATCATATTATACTTCATAGTCAATGAAGCGGAGCATAGCCGAACGATCAAGTTGAACTCCAGACATTTCTCGATAAGTTGTCGGATATTGAGTACTTACTCATGAGTTCCTCTAACCTTTACATACCCTGCCTGTTCGCGTGGTATTTGTCATTGTAAGTAACTACCGAGACGCTAATTAATAATGTATAACGTATGACCCCTTTTGTGTTTGAGGAATTTCCGATATTGCTTTTATTTGAAAAGTGAGTGTTTTCGTAGTAACACAGTAAATACATATTTAAAAAAAATTATAATGAAGCATTATTTTAGCTCCTAAACGACCGCCCTTCAGAGCCATCTTCCTAAAGTACACCTTTGTTATACGCAGGAGCGGGATTTGGATGAGGATGGAAAGTCCTCACCACCCTCGAGCAGAAAGGGCGGCCGTAGTGCCCTGCCGCCCAGCCGCCGGCCTTGCTGGCAAGTCGCCCTTGTAGCGGAAGTGGAAAGACGCTATCCTGACAGCTTTACGACTTCGGCTAAGACGAGTCTTTATCTGAGACAACGCTTCCTCGGGGGACGGATTTACGCGCTTAATTCGCTATGTGTTCGGGGCTCTGCTAAAAAAAGATAAAATAAGGAAAACGTTTTTTTCGGTCCTGCGAAACTTTTACGTGACTATTTTAGGGTGTTGGACTTTTAAAGAAACTTTGCACAAATTTACAAGCCCCTTAAATAATCTGTCAAATTTTATTGCCTGTGTACGAGTATGTAACATCTTTACATGTTGTTTTACAAGGAATGAGAATGTGGGGGAAACACTTAGATGTTAGTTGCGAGATTATTGGATAATGTGACAGCTGTGCGCCCATCTCCTCTTTATTTTCTTATTACACTGAGAAAGCTTTTGTCTCTAATTAAGTCTGGTGTCTACTTTTAACATGTGGCTTTTATCAGCTCTGTAATTTATAATTTCACCGTCTAATAATTCTAAAATATTTACCTTCAAAACGAAGTTTTTGCTGTAATATTAATTATTTATCTATTAAGTTCATTATAAGATTAGTTTTGTGTTTTAATGTCTTCAAAAATGAATTAACCGACAAAATTTAGATGTAAAAATAATGAATTATTCAAGACAATGTTGGTTTATTCCGTCTGTGCGTTAGTTCGTATAGTCAGCTAGGTTTGAATGACGCAGAGTTATTAGGAGGCATTAGCAGGACCCTGGACTGGCCGCGGCCGCCAGGAGCTAGTTGCTGCGACGCCCCTTCCTTAACCCCTCCCACGGCGCAGCGCGCACTCTGCCGGGCGTTATTAACATTTATAACTTTTTGTTTCAAGCAGTTTTTACGACTTTACTTTTTTGTGTTTTCTCTTGTCTCCATTCCTCGCTGGCGCGACTCGTTTCCTGCTGTTGGAATTGAGATAGTAATCTTTGAAAGTGTCTTACATTTTCTTTGCTTTTAAAACGTCAAAATGTATGTGTGTATTATTGTCTGTCGGTGTGGATATCATTATTTTTCCCCTGCACATATGATTACCTCGCACGCATCACGGGCGAATTTTATTGCCTTCAACTTGGTTCGTGGGATCAACTGAATTTGTGAGACTAGGTTAGCCACATTATGTTTTATTTTATTCAAAGTATTGCTTTGTTACAACGTCCCGACATTTGTTCATAAAACTAAAAAATAATGCTTATTTTTAAAGAGATTTTCATTCTTTATTGTTTTCGCAACAACCTCGTTGTATAAGTAATAAACTAATCCTGCGAGAGGTCGTACGTGACGTCATCGTTCCAGTATCTTCTGTCTTCTTCGTTTTTATACAAGACCTGCGAGAAGGAGGAGGACGTATGAGCTATAGCTGTGGCTAGTATACATTAATTAATTATTATTATTTAAATCGGTACCCCCTTGCCTGAAGCGAAATAGCTACTAAAGCTCAAATCGGTCCTTCGTATCTCACAGCAGCTTGAACATAATTCCTCCTTGCCTTTGAATACTAATTAACAAGAGCTCACGGCGGAAAAACTTTTTTCGCTTCTAAAATGAGCTTACAATACTTTTAATGCTCTCTTTTATGAAGGTATCCAATTTTTCCCGGAAAATTTAAGGAATTTCATCTTGTTTCTCAGCCCGCTTTTCGATGAAAATCAACGAAGTTTATATTTATTTTTTTAGTTAATTAACATTAAGCCTTCAGTTATTTTTCTAAACTTTTAATTTGAATTTTTCATTCCCTGGAGTTTGTTGGATACCGCGCTGGCCCATTGTGCCATTTCCTTTTAAAATTTCCTTAAGTTAATACATGCTAAAAGAGAAACGTTTCGTATAAATACCTACATATTATTGTATTGTAGGTACCTACCCCGGCAATGTTTCAAAAGTGTGCAAGCATACGTTACATCCGATTTTAATATTGAGTAATTAATAATATATGTTTCCCTGCACTAAAGATCCAGATTCTAAGGGTTGGTTAGAATTGCAGACATCTGAAATGCTAAAAATCCATACGATCGAAAACATGATCAAACGTTCATTATTTTTTCCGTTTTATAATGAATATAATTTCAATATGAATTCCGATATTTGTATAAAGTTTTTCAATATCACATTCTTCAACTCATCTCTCCACATAAAATTAAGGATAAAATTCATGATTTTTTCCTTGTATATTATGTTCGAAAATATTAGTATCCCCGCTTAATACATAGAGAATTTTGGCTCGATATATTAAGAGGATCGGCTGCGCGGCCTTTTTCACACAAAACTTAAATATGAATTAGAGGCCAAAACACTTCACCGAACTGTCAAATTATTATTTTAATCAAAATGTATAGCAAATATCTAGTATGAATATGTGCCACTTTATTTATTTGTGCTTTAAATTATAAAATACCAGCTGACGTGTACCCGGCGTTGCCCTGGGTTATAATAATAATTGGAAATGAAATATAACCCAACGGGGCTATCTTTAGGAGATATATACCAATGCGTTCTTTTCTGTAAGCTTTTTTAAGATATACAATTCCGTAGTACATTATTTTGATGTATCTCATAGGGTTTAGCCAGCGTTAGCAATGTAAGCGCCCGAAAAAATATTTTTTACGACTTGATTACAAAATTACTTTTCTCTACTTTCTTAAAATATAATGTTCATTTATCTTATACATAAACTTTCTGAAAGAAATTCTCTAAATGATAGTGAAAACCCTATCAAAATCCGTTTTGTCGTTAAGAAGAACTAAATTTTAATTAAATTTTCATGGTTATATACAACCTTCAAAATTCAAAATAACATTTATTGCACAAAAAGAGTACAAAGGGTATAGCTTATAGGTTACATCCACAGACATAGGAATTAATAGACGAGAAGATAATGGCGAGGGGTAAAATCAACTGTTGAAAAACGAAGGGCGTAAGGCTGACTGTGATTCGTCAATAAATCAATCTGACAGTAAATAGGCATCTCGCATTATAATATCACCATTTACTTCTTAAAAGTAAAATCTGCTTTTGAATGAATAGACATTTTTACATGGGAGCGCAAATTACTCGCCACGTTATGAACAAATTTGCGAAGTCCAAATTCGGCAAAAAAATTCGGTTCTATTTTCAGAGTCGAATATTTCGTTTAAGTATTTAGTTAAGACACTTTTATAAATGTTCATAATTTACTTCCCAGCAACCAACCAGCTTTGTGTTTCGCGTCCAGACGTTTCTCGATGTGATAGTATATGTTTCTAAAACTGATCTATATTATACGATGTGAATATGCTTAAAATAAAGTAAAATAATGCTTATATATGGAATGTAATACGACAATTGGGTTTATTCTCTTTTTCACATCTATTTTTACAAGTTTTCATAGTACAAGTCAACATTTTGCCGTGTTATTTCGTAAAATGAACCGATGATGCCTCGACCATAGTTCGCACAAGAATGATGACGTCACGTTTTCAAATTTCACTTGAGGCCATACGCGAGCACAGCCGGTTCCAATGGAACCGGTATGGGGAGTGGGGATAATACGCTTTTAATCACTTAGGGCAGGTCTACTAATATTCATATGTCTATGGTTACATCCTATTTCTTCCAGCTAACCCAACAAATACACATTATATTACATAACCCAACAATTACATGTTAACAAATGAATGTAAATAATAAAAAAAAAACAGAGGTATTTAATTTATGTAAGGTATTCATTTAAGGTGTAGTGACATTTGTTTAAAAGAAATGTTTTTAGTGATGATTTAAATTTAAGTATGTTGGTTATTTGTTTGATGATACGTGGAAGGTTGTTATATACTTTAATGGCCATGTAGCGTGATCTTTTTTGAAATATAGTTTTGTTTGCTTTTGAGATTAATAAGTTTTCTGTGAACCTTGTAGCGTGTTTGTGTGTTGAGTTTTTTTGTGGGAAAATTTCTGGAGATGATCGAACTAACAGGCATAACTCCATTATATATATGTCCGTCACTGTCAGTAGTTTGAGATTTTTAAAAATTGGTCTACATGAATCCCGGTGATCAAAGTTTGTAATTTTTCGTAGGCACCTCTCTTGGATGATAAAAACATCTTTGGCGTTTACTGAGTTTCCCCAAAAAACTATTCCGTATTTTATCATTGAGTATACATATCCATAGTATGCGGTGATTACTGACTCGATGTTTAAGATATTTTTAAGGGTGCTTAGAACAAAAGAAAAGCTACTGATTTTTGCTACAACTTTAGATACATGTTTTTTCCAGTTTATATTTTCATCGTCATCCCAGCAGTGAACAAGTTTGGAAAGGTTCGATATGATTGTTATTAAAGTTAACATTCATGTTTATAGGTGTAGCTTGCACTGGACAAAATTTTAGAAGTTCAGTTTTGTTTGTGTTAAGCGACAGATTTTGTGATAACAGCCAGTTTGCTATTGATTGACAAGTCTCGTTAACAATTTTAGAGGCTACTTTGGAAATTATTTGTGGGTTAATGATAATTATTTTTTAAATGCTCTATTTACTATACAAATATAATGAAATGCAAAATAAAATAAAAATCATTCATAAAAGCATTTTGATGGGCGTAAATTTTAATTACAAGCAAATTCACAATGAAACACAAATTTGTCGTATGTAAATTAAAATTTCTACCCAAAAATGCCCTTTTATTTTTTATTATACTATCACAGTAGGTAAGACAAGATTATTTTTTTTATTAATTACAATTAACTCACAAAAATGTATAAATTGCCTAAAAATCATACAAAATTGAATTCTTTAATGATTTATATATCATTATTTATAACACAATTATATAGAGTAGCAAATATCCGCACTAGATATTTGCTATATATTTTGAGTAAAAAAAAATATTATTTGGATATTTCGCCCTGAAATCCAAATAAAAGTTTTTTTATGAAAAAGGCCGCGCAGCCGTTCCTCTTAAGCTGACATTTTGTTCTTGACTGGAAAAGGTAAACTCGTTGGTGATGGACACCTTTGCTAAAAATATGTGTATTTTTTATGGTTTACAAGTTTAATTTTTAGAACTCCATTTTAATATACGTGTATTATTATTTAATTTACGAAAAAAACTAATTCAGTAGTAACCAAAAGTTTTCCGGATCTCCACAGTCAACATCTTTATCAGCCTTCACAACTCTCGTAAAAGTGTTTCCAAAATACACAAACTCATCGACGTGTTCCAAGTACTCGAGTAGTTTTCCACAAAAACTGATTTTTTTAAAGAAAATTTAACTATAAACTGTTATACCACCGGGCTTATCTCACAAACTCTTTAAATAAAATAATAACTCCGGGGACAACAAAACACTTTCGACCCAATTTATGATAGGAAACAATTATTAGATCGGATTATTATTAACGGGCGGTAAGAATGCTTTTTGAACTCGACCTTAAGGTTGAAATCTCGTTTTTTAAACTCTCAATCAGAACGAACATTTTTTTCACTTCGTAGATCATTTCAAACATCAGGTCCAATGTTCAATGGTCACCATTTGATTTAATGATATCCTCACTGGGATCTCCCGTGCTGAGGATTTAATTTACAGATGGTTAAAATTTAGTAGTATAGATAATATAAAATAATTATTAATAAATTGAATTGTGTTTTTTTCTGAAATAATTATAAATGTATTACATGGTGTTTTTTAGTTCACTTGAGTTGTTTCGGTTTCAGTTTGTATTTGGTGTCAGTATATAATCTATTTCTGATCTCCCTATGTTTTGTATTTTTTAATTTTTTTTATTTGGCACAATATTTTTTACATTTCAAAGTTTTCCAGTAATGTTGGCCCCTCTGGGTGGCTTGCCCGTGCTGAGGCCTTCATTTTATAATATGAAAATATAATCTACATAATACATTTAAAGAGAAAATAATACATTTAAAATATAATCTTGTGTGTTTGTGAGTGATGTGTGTTTTTATTGGTTTTGTGTATTACGTTTTTTGTAGGTTTTATTTTTATTTTATGCTATGACATTTTGGTATTGTCTTTTTTGTTCTTTAATCCATTTTGTAATTTTGTGTGTGAATTTATTTTTATTTTCCTCAATTTTAATTTCAAGTTTTACACTGTTGAAAGCTTTTATATCATGGTATTGGTAGTGTCTTTGTCCAAAACTTGAATTTACTGTCGGAGTTTTTATGTTTTCTTTGTACGCTTGTCTAACTGGTCTGTTAGTGTTATTTTGTGTATGTTGAAATTTATTTTTTTTGTCACATATGTAGTTTAGTAGTGTTTTAACGTATAATTGGCGTATATCTAGTACGTCACAGCTGTTGAATATTTGGTCTGTATCAGTCAGTCTATGTTTTTTTAGTATTACCTTTAAGATTTTTTTCTGTGCGGTTTCTATGTAATTGATAGCTGAGTTTGTTGCTCGTTTGTTTGTTTGTTTGTTGTTCGTTTGTAGCCTTATATTGGAGATTCTAATGTTAAAATATTTTTGTGAGTTTTGAATGACAGTGGGATTTTGTTGTAGAGTTTAGTACAATAGTATAGGAGGCTTTTTTGCCTAAATGTTGTATTTTTAGTTGCTTGTTGGATATGTTTTCGACCCTGAGATCTCTTGTTTCTAATATATGTGTTAGTTGTTAATTCTTATGTTTTGCATTTATGAACGCAAAGGAGTATTGTGTTATAATAGAGTTGTTAAAGTGACGTGATGTTCACACTGTTGAAGATTTCGTCAGTGCTAGTTCTTACAGGGACTATGTAACAATATATAATCTTTGTGTTATTTTTATTATTTTGTTACATTATTAACCTCAACACAGGCTTGTCCTAGTGTGGTTAAAAATTCGAACGTAAACAATGATACAATGCTAAGAAACAATAATCAATATTTGAACTTATCGCAAATTTGAACATTTTGCAACTGGGCCGAATAAAATGATATTTTTTTCCCTGTGTCATGTTTCGTTTGTTTAAACATAAATTTAACCTCTTGCGGCCTCCGATGGCCTCGGAGGTCAAATTGAAGTATCTGATAATATTATTACTCCAGCGTCTGGACGGTGTAGGCCCTGTGATTGGTCAAATTCAAATTGTGTTTAAATAAGACTTTAAAGATTAAGACACGATTTCATACTGAAATAGAATCGCCACATGTAATACGATATTTCTTAAAAAATATCGTTTCTGCTCATACAATTTTTGGATAATATCGAAGAAAATATGTCTTAGAAAGTTCATAATCCATTGGATTAATTACATTACAGTGAAAATTATCCACAATTACGTGATTACGTTTGACGTTTGACGAAAAAAGCACGCGTTAATTCAATATGGCCGATACCCGATACGCATCGCGGCTAGGTGGCCGACAGAGCGCCCCTCTGGCGGTGAAGAAACGAATCAAATGACTGGCGCGTATATTTAAATATGCAAAATTACTTGAACATCAAGCGTTTAATAATAAGATTTCTTCTGGAAGTTTAGTTCTACTTTGCAATGGCATTTTTCATTATTATTTATAATTTTTTTTTGCTTATTAATTACATCTGATTTTATATTGACATGTTTTCTAATTTCTAAAATTTCTAAATTATTTATTTGCGATGCTTTAATCCTGAGTGAAGTATTTTAAGACCTGAATTTTTATCGAAAGTGTGATTCAAAAGATGATTTGCAAACTCATATTCACTATTTCCATTTAGAACCCTGAGATGTTTTTTAGTTCTGACTTCAAAGTTTCTATTGGTTCTACCTTTGTAAAATAAATTACAATCCAGCCCAATTGAGTTTATAAACTCCTGATTTTTTTGTTTGATTTTCGCAATCTATATTATTAAGAATATATTTATTCATTCTGTTATTAGTGTAAAACGCCGGTTGAATAGTACCAGGAATGTTTATATATATAATTTTAGAAGTGTCGTTATCCACAAACAGAATTCTACGCCATTGTTTATTTATATCTTAAGAACTAGGGTAAAAATACCGTTTGAAGATAATATGTTTAATTATTTTATTTAGTATTTCAACTATCAATTTATTAGAATAACCGTTATTAAATGTTATTTGTCTTATAAATATATTGTTTTATGGTTATATGCAAAAAAAAATTTCAGGTCTTAAAATACTTCACACAGGATATAAAGCATCACAAATAAATAATTTCGAAATTTTAGAAATAAGAGAACATGTTTATAAAAGTAGATGTAATTAACAAGAATTTTTTTTTATAAACTCTCTTTTAAATATTTTCCCACTTAACTGGTCTTTCATATTGTAATTCCTAATTCTTATAAACCCAGCCTACTCTTACCCCTCCCCCCTCCTTCCACTTCTTTTTTCCAATTGTAATCTATATTTAATTTTTGACTTCGGTGTATACTTCGTTCATGAAACATGTATTGGTTGTATATAATAAAGTGAAGTTAAAAATGTTATTTGTTTTTTAATAAAATAAAGTTTAATCGGATAACATTATTTTATCTATTTCCATTGTATATCAATGCATACGTACATAATAAAATGTAAACATTATATTTATTTATTAATTGGACAATTTGCATGGCGCCGCTTTTGTGAGATATCACCTCAGGGGCGCTATATTGTAATAATCTACCTTTATATATAGATTTTTACTCTCCTGATGAAGGTGTATATATAATCTAACTTTAAACTTTATTAGATACAGTAACAGTTTTAGGAAAAGAATTACCACCAGTTGGAGTAAAATTCACACCTTTTAATTAAACCGACTGCTAATCACATTGCACAATTACCCTCCTTTTATCCATAAACACGGGTACAATTAATCAATATGTAATAATGTATTATTTCAGTCAACTTTGTTGTAACTATCTTTAATTGTTTTGACAAACTATACGATATTGATTCAACTTATAGACATTGACGGTTGTAACACATATTTAAGCACTGCAAGTCTCCTATGAGCAAATTATATTAGGTACCATAACAGTTAATATCAGTTGTAGACATGTAGTCAATAATAGTGTTTCATTTGAAATAATCCATCACAAATACGTAAAATTTCATTTATTCAAACAACTGTCATTCTTATTATGCCTAAATTGAGCATGTTATTATTCATTAACTCCTTCCTGTTCCGTGTTTTAACAATATATACTCACCCTCTCTCTGTGAATGACCTAATATCTATCTATTAAATGTAACTGTTGAGCGTTGAAGATATTTGGAGAGCTACCAGAAGAAATAAAATCAGAAGAAAACATAAAAACATTTAAAATTAAATTAAGAAAATATGTGATTGATTCATTTTAAATGTGTTACCATAATTATATGTATATGTATATAAGGATTGTATTAGGACATAGATAACTATGTACCTACTTAAAATACCACAATAAACAATAAACAATAAACTGTTGTTAATATCACTTAAACTGGGCGCAGCCCAACCAAGTGCCGCCCGCAGGATTGCTAGTACCATATTATTACTGTTAAACAACTACATTATATTGACTCCATACCCCATTCCATTGCCGATACAATGCGTGATAATGAAACATTTTCACTAAAGTTTGTACACTGCGTTTATGCCAGTTTCGTAGTCGCCCGTTTTCTCAGATACGTATTGTAGTATATGGGAAAGCTATATATTTTTAATATTATTACATAATTAATTTATTAATATACTTTATTTAGAAAAAAACCAAGTTTGACATTAACCTGATCACGTTTATTTAATTTTAACACTATTTCACGGGCATTTTTATTTCGGAATAGTTTATAAAATTATCTTCAATTATATTAGTGTCAAACCATTTTTTAAATACGTGACCGAAGTTCCCCAGCAACAATAATTTGTATTTATTGTTATAAATTGAAGACACTGACGAATCCACATTATTACCCTCTATTAGTTTTCTATGCAATGAGGAGTACATATTAACATAGTTATTTCCCAAATTTCTGCACTGAATAAAAATCCCGGCTTCTAGTAATCTAGTTTCGGTATAAACTTATAATCAAAATGTGAAAGTTACTTAATGGGAGGTTTAAAAATGATGAAAACATGCACAAATTTTGGAGAAAATGCTTATAATACAAGCATCCATGTATTAGATTATCTTCCAACCCCGACTGTGCCCGCGCCCTGTGCTATGCACCGGCACCGGCACCGTACACTGCACAAGTGTTCAGTGTACATCTGCATGCGCTCGTACCGCCCTGTTATTTGTTCATGCCTTAACCCGGGGCGAGAGCGGTTGTCTTTGAAATTAACGGATTATATCCGTACGACCGCGACCGTTGGAGGCGGGATTTCTGCATACAAATGTGGGAAGCGGCAACGGATTTAGCCCGGAATGTGTGGTTGATTCGCTAGCAAAATGTCTACTTAATCCGATTGTCTCACTTGTATTGCGATTCGCTCCGAGGCACGTGTGAATGTATGCATTAGGTTGGAACACGCCGTGGATTATAGTTATGATGAAATATTATAAGTAACGAGCACGGGGCGTGGGGTTCGATATCCTTATGATTTACCTATGAAGATCCTCCCCCTACGTGAATATTATAATGGCATTATCGAACGCACTACATCACGACTTCCACTCCGGTCACGTGCTAAACTTATATCTAATTCCAAGTTTTCATATATTTCATAAGAAGTTTCTTGGAGCAACGAATCCTGCATTCACATTACCAATGTGATCACGTTTATTGTTTTCTTCTTACCAACCAGTTCTGATAGGATTATGTGATGAGGATTCCTGTAGATGCCTACTACAATAATAAATTTCAAGGCTACCTTTTTCTCGAAAGCCACTCATGTCATAGCTTCATACATTCCCCATTTGCCGTTATAAATCTATATAAATAAAAATGTTCGTTTGTTCAAAATCTTAAATCTGCGAAAGTTCTTCACCGATTGCTTTGAAATATTGACACAACTTTGCACTAGAATACGCATGTGTTTTTTATATATAATATAGATGTCATAAAATACATAAAAGTAAATACATAAACTGTTATACATAAAAGCAACACGCGCTACTGTTTCTCTGTCTGCACAGACTGACTGAGCCACAGCAACGCGTGTCGGTGTACAGCTAGTTGTAAATATAAAATGTAGAATCTCATTAAATAAAACTCCGGCTTCAACAAACTCTTAACATGATATATTAATAATAGGCTCTAATATCTTAGTTAGCAGATGGTTGGAATAATATGCACCCAGACCTGGAGGTTCCCTTTTATTTACTATACACTCGGTCTCTACAATACTCGACAGCTAACGCCATCTATGGGTCACCATAGACTAATATCAAGGATATTACAGTCAGCATTATTTAATAAATATATTAGTCTATTTCATTATGTATACTTTTGTTATCGTGCTATATAAATTTTGTTTATTTCTTATTTTATAAATATAAACTTTCTTTCTTTTCTTTACCTTATGTATACTTAAATGGTACTACTCCCCAACTAAAACACGAGAAACGTTTTTCTCTATTGAATTGGGTAGTTACGTTAAAAATAAAACATTTTGTTGTAACTAGTTTTTAGAACCATATGTTTTTCTTCTGTAAATCTGTCATATAAATGTATTTAAAATAAAATATACATATAAATATATATTATAGGTTCATATAAGTTACGATATAAGTTACGACGGGTAAGGTGTATACAACTCAATGTGTTCATTGTAAGAATTGATTTGGTAGTTAATAATTATGCCATTTTTTCTCTATTATATATGCAAAATTAACTCTTCAACAAATTGTTACCTTCTTAATGGGCTGCTTTTTACATAGGGTATAGGGTACCCTCCATTTTGTTCTGCTTCTAGGAGAGTATTATGGAAAAGTTAAATAAAATTTCAATTTAAATTGTATAACTTTTTTCGTAACATGAAAGGTCGACCGAAATAGAAATAAAACCTTTCAACTTTGACCCACCCCTGGCTGACCACTTGTTGGTACCCCCTGCTATTTACACCAAAATATTGTTTTGATATTTACTTTCCGTGCAAATATCGTCACTGACTCAAAATATTTAGATATTTATTATTATCAAGTTTAATTTATACAACTCAATTTAAATGTTAAGTTTTTCTTTTCTGTATGTTCAATAATATTATTATTCAACTTATACATTTTTTTTGTTGGTTTATAAACAAGTTCCACTATGTAATTATGATCACGCGTGACAACTGTTTCGCCTTCCGAAGTTACTATCATTATTTATTTATCATATTATAGTTTCATAATGATTTAATGAGAAAAGTTTGATTATGCCTTCAGAAGGCGAAACAGTTTTTCCACATAATAATAACTACACAGCAGAGCTTGTTTATAGATAAACTGTTTTTTTAAATTGAATCTATAAAAGAAATACTTAATTATTTTTACATAATTTTTTATTTTTATTTATTAACTTTCAAAAATACAGTTTTTTACTATTAAGTCCCGTTAAACTGATTGATTGTGTTTAAGTTTGTCAACAGGTTCTTTTAACAACTACTTTTTAAATACATATACAATTTTAACAAGTACATAAAATGTACACATAATTACATTAGTACAAAAAAAATCTTTCACACAACCATTTTTTTTAACATACACATCCTCCTGTGAGTCAATTCACAGCTTTTTATTGAGTTTGGTAACATGTTGTAAATTATTGGAACGAGGTATTCTAGAGTTCTTTGACCGTATTTATTCAGGTATCTGAGAAGTACATGTCCATCGTTTGCAATTAGTCTTGTATTATGAACATGTGTCACTATTTTACTATGTTCAGATTGAGATGTATGCTGACTTACAATTTTAAGCCACAATATAGCACGAACAGATAATAAATTTACAGAATTGTATTGTAATGACTTTGGTACGTCATGTCTTTGTTCGTATTTAGTTTTGTTTAATAATAATTATTACAAAGAATATTTGTTTTTGTCCCCGTGAAGTTATTCCATATCTTATTAGGGATTCCGTCAATGACAGGTATACTATTCTAAGGGTATTTGGTGGAACAAAAAACTTCAATCTATAAAGTTTGCTCTTTATAGCTCTAAGCCATGTGCAGACTTGTTGTATATCCCATTTAAAATTACAATCAATTGTTAAGCCTAGATATAAGTATTTTGAAACGAGTTCAATATTTTTACGTGAACATGGTTATATTACAATGTTATGGATGCAATTAAAATCATGAGAAATAATTTTAGGAGTTTTGGTGATGTTATTATGAGGAGATCTGATGTGCATAAGCTTCGTTTTTTTAGCATTGATTATTATACCTGCATCATGTGACCATTTTTGAAGAGTGAGAAAATCAATTTGCAGTAAAGTACTCGCCATTAATAAATCCTCATGTGAAATAACTGATGCAGTGTTGTCAGCATAAACGTTATGTTTTACATGAAGAAAAAATAAATTTCATTGCAGTAACATATATTATATACAAGGTAGGGCCTAGTATGGACTCTTGTGGTACGCCTGCGAAAACAATATTTTTTTTGCTAAAATGATTGAAAATTTTTACACAAATCTTTCTATTTTGAATGTAGTTAACAAATAATTTCTGTAGGTTTCCTGTAATTCCAATAGTTTCAAGAGTTTTAAGTAATTTACTATGATCAATCGTATCAAAAGCCTTTGCATTATCAATAAATAATTCTATTAGGTAGATGTTTTCTTTTGTTAAGATCATTATTAATTTTATTTGATAATTATTGAAGTAGTAGATCTGTGCTTTTTTTTTGTTTGGAAACCATATTGATGGGTATCGATAATAGAAAAATTTTCAAGGTACTTTATTAGTTTTATAGATGTATATTTTTCTAGGATCTCTTCAATTCCAGGTAAAATACTGATCGGTCTATAGTTTTCAATTTCACAGTGTTTACCACCTTTGTAGATGGGTCGGATAATGCTACATTCGAGATCTTCAGGTATGATTGCCTCCGTTAAAATCATATTAATTAATAGAGTTAAAATAGATGGTAAAATGGGTTAAATAGGTTTTTAAATAGGTAGTTAAAATAAGATATTAAAATTTTTTTTAATGTCAGACATTCTAATCTTATCTATCCCCGGCGATTGACTATTTTTTAAATTTCTGACTACTTTTTCGATATCACAAAGTTTTGCTTGTGTTTTAAGAGCATGCTGTGTGGAAGTCTATGTGTTTGAATATGAAAAGCTTTTTTGTCACATCTATGTAACAGTTGCTTAACATTGTCAGACAAATAGTTTGAAAATCGTTAGATGTTTGTTCAGTCGTTTGTTTTTTTTTTAAATATTTTGGTCGCAATTACTTTTGCTTTTCCTGCCTAACAATCTGTTTATTTCGTCCCACGTTTTTTTAGAGTCGGCAAGGTAATTTTTAAATTTTGAGTTGAAGAATTTTACTTTGCATTCACTGATTAATTTTGTAACTTTGTTTCTCGGCATGAAGAATATCCCAATATTTGTTGAGTGATCTCATATTTATTTGGACACAGGTTAGGTTAGTATTGCATTTATTAATATTTTGTGCGTGAATCCAACATTCTAAATTGCTTGAACGGGTAAATTCTACATCAGTATCATTGTCAATATAGTTGAAAGCCATATAAAAATATAATATAATAAAATATTATACTCGTATCATTCAGTATAATGGTTGGAAGTTAAAATATAGCATCTATTAATAAGAAGTAATGTCATATAAACTTTTTAGTGTCAATGTCCTATATATACCCAAATTTGACTAATTTATGATGGTATAACTTATTAACTAAATATATTACGAATATAAAATTAAACCCACCGTAGAGGTTTTGCCAATTGCAACCACTATACCAGAACTCGTATGATGGTCTTCTCGTAAATTAGTTAGAAGGTTTATATTTATTGTGTTGTAAAAATGTCTTCGGGAAGATAACATCTTCATAAACTGATTTCGGTAAACTATTTAATTGACAGTCATACATATAAATTCTTCGCACCGAACAACAAATGACGGCCGGCATAGTCCAGTGGTAACGCATTGGACTGCCATTCCGAAGGTCGCGGGTTCGAACCCGGCGTGCGCAAATAAATTTTATTTGATTAATTTGTGTTATTTCACAATTAATTAATTAAAATAATATATAGTATATTTGCGGCACGTTCCAGAGTGGAAGATACTACCAGTATCGCCCTGGTGTAAGACCACCATTCAGAATTGAAACGTTGCTCCAAATGGCTTTAGCCGTGTTTAGTGACTAGATCTGAATAGCCAGGTACTTCCCCACCTTCCTCTTTCGCTTCCCCACTTACCTTCAGCCTCACAACATCCCCCAATTGGGGATGCCATAGTCTCACTGGCTCCAGACGGGAGCAGTTGGGACTCTTGTGAGGTATTCACTATAAAACAAAAAAAAAAAAAAAACTACCTCCGATGTCGACACCTTCGACGTGCTATGTATTTAGCATCGTAGAAAGGACGTACTACAACACCAGTGTAGTATGCCGAGGGGTATGGAGCTGCTAAATGATATCTATCGGTCTCTCTTGACACTTTCAGCATTGGCCTTGATGATTTCAAGAGTAATATTTAACAAGAACTGTAAAATATATTATTGATATGAAACATCTTTAAAACTGATTCTTCAGTTGCAAGCGTGAAAAGACGGGACGACCCTTGTGACTCGTCTGATTATTCTGCAAGGCCGCCAAAACTCTGTGCGGTATATTTGCTTATATTCTCACCAAAATTGGCAATGGACCCGTTGCAAATTCTAAAAATTTGTTTCTAATTTTTTTAAATTTTTTTTTTATTATCAATATAAAGTTTTTTTACAGGTTTTTTTTCGATGTCTGTCTCACTAGGATAAACCTGTGTCGAGACAGACGTATTTGATACATAAATTAATGTTTACATATTTTTTGATGCATATAATATTTCATTACATTAAATGACATTGTGAAAATGATAAAAAATAATAAATAATAATAATAAATGATAAATTGGTTAATCAGCATCTAGTTGGAGTACATACTTATGAAGGGATTTTTATAAAATTTTTGATCTTGGATCTGTCTTGGCTGATGATCCAAGACTTGATGTCTGTTTTATATTTCAAAAAAAAATTCGTTCAGTCTAATGGGTAGTGGGAGAGCATTATATAGCCTTGTTGCAAAATATCTAAAATTTGTTTTAATTGTTTTATTTTTAAAAATACAAAAACTTGTTTACTTTCATTTTCACTTCCTTCGATAAAAAATAATTTAGAAGTTACACATCTGCCAGGCGTCCTGTGACGGCTATTATTTTATTTATTATAATATGTTTAATTTTAACTTATGTAATTTGTTACATGTTTATTGTAATAAGATTAATACATCTGTAATACAGATTTAAAAAAAAAATTATTCTGTAAAATAATTTGATTTGTTCTTTTGAATTTATTTGGATAAAGTGTCTGCTCGTAGTTTCCCCGTGAAGTGAAAGAAATAATTTTCTGTAATCTCAACATAATAATTTAATGGTAGACATTATTCTCATAAAAGGAATAAAGCAACAAAATGCCGGAAACCGACTCCGTTACCCATTTGTTTTCCAACTTGTTCGGAATGAATGCTGCGTTCAGGTAGGCGGCGGTAAGGCGAGGGGATGGGGTGGCGAGGGTGGGGATGGGGGCACCATCGCCGTAATGCATTTATTCATGTCGTTACCACTAACGATAATTTTATCGGCCGCTCATTTGTCCGGCCTTGCGCTAGTTTTATTGCGTCTCCCCCCCCCGACCACCCTCAATTCCGAGTTCCCACGGAGTGGTAGCGGATTTCCATAATAAACTGCTTCCCCCAATAATGACTGTGATTTTTCATTTTTTTTAACTTTTAAGGTTTCCTCGTATTTCACGCTCAGTTTTTTCTAATCCAGTGGTTCCCAATTATTCTTTCCTGACTAATATCCTCGAGAAAGAACCTAAACGCAAGTACCCTTTGTAGACAAAATTATAATGAAAAGGTATTTATTAACTTAAATAATATTTATTATTATTCTTTGAGTAAAATTTTTAATAATAATGAAAAAAACATTTTGTTTCGTTTAATGTGCACGTCCTCTTTACACATCTCTAAAAAATCTCGCTTGCGGTTTATGTTGGTGAATGAATGAAGATCTGTAGTACCACACGAATCGCGACGCGCTGCATATGATGACCATTTTCACCCCAGCTCGTCAGCGCTACGTCGTCGGTCGACCGACTCACGGTACGCAAGTCGTATTATTTCCGGCCTTAAGTCATCCACGAGCTGAAGTCGGTGACAATGTTTAGTTTTATGTTTGTCATGGCTGAAAAGCCGCTTTTGCTAAGGTAATTTCGTAGTTGTACGCGGATTGGTTGACTCAAAATATATTTCGATGACTTTAATGTTTGCGTGCGCGTACCCTTTCAAGCAACCCCACGTACCCCTGGTGGTACGTGTGTCACTAATTGGGAACCACTGATCAAATCGAAAGAAATTGAGTATTAATTAACCTAGCAGAAAAGTAGAGATTTATTTTATTTATTTATTATTTTAAACGCCCTGATAGGCTTTTACATGATTTACTGAATAATACATTGACAACAAAATGTTTTTATTTTTAAAACAACAAAAACACAATAAATAACCAAAAACATAAAAAAATTAACATAATACATGGTTCACAAATTTTTCCATTTATATGTACAGAATATAAGAAAAGAGATAAAATAAATACACCAATTTTAAAAGTGCAGATGGCATAATGGCATATTGGATTTCTATAAAAAAGAGACTATTATTTAATGTGTTAATTTTTGTACATAAAATCATGAACAACCAAATGCCAAAATATTTTAAGGATGAAATAGTTTTTAGTAGAGATGTTCATAATTACGAAACCAGAAATGTAAATAGGATTAGATTGCCACATATGAAAAAAACAAAATCACAGAACTGCCTAATGTACAAAGGACTAAAAATGTATGATGAAATGCCTGAAAGTCTGAAGAATGAAGGAAGAATGAATGTATTTAAAAAGAAATGTTATATTCATTGTAAAAATATGTAAAATTACAAAATGAAATATGATCTTGTTTATATTAGTTTATATTCAAATGTATAAACTAACTCAATAAATAATTAAAAAAAAAATAAAAATAATATAAATTGATAGAACAGGTTGGTAACACGTAATTTACAAGTGAAAACAAGTAATTTACAATAAGAAGTAAATGGGAAAATAAATTAATTCCTCCTACGCGATACTCCTAAATAATAATATTTTTGAAGTATTGTTACTAATAATATTATGATCGTTTCGGGAGATTATTTGTAACTTTATATAGGCATTTGTGCTATTGTTGAATTGAAGAGTTTTACTGGTCTGCGATGTTTTTCTCTTTTGTTAATTTATAGCAAGAGTTAGCTGCTTATTCTTAAACAAAGATTATAAGCATGGAAATTACATTAGAGTGTTTGAGTTCTTACCATTACAGACGTAGTAAGTAGTTGTGATACCTCTAAGCTACGTGTTTTCCCAAATTCTTTCCCTTGAGAATCGTAAATTTGGTAACGCTGACTGGAACAGTTTCTCGCGCTGATATCTGCTTCTGCTATCTGGAATGCTCCAAAAGCTGGAACGATTAGAAATCTCTGCCATGAGACATAATGTACTCCGTACCCTATCTCTGTTCACCGGAGATAGGTATTGGGATTACTGCATTTGACTATTGAGTATTAGATTAACGACATTACATTTTACACTACTACGTTCCTTGAGAATTTATCTTTTCAAACTACAAGATAATTTATAATGATTTTATTTTGGGGTATTATGCCGGGTTGCGTAATATTCCGTGTTGGTGGGCATTGTAATATTGTCAGAAACGTTGACTAAAGAAAGAGGTACCGCATCACGACACAATACCCCAAGAATGAATCACTATAATTATTTTGGCAGTGAAAATCTGATATCATATCCTACAACACTATTGGCCATTTTAACTTTAATTCCATTCACACAAAATCCCCAAAATGATATGGGCCTTGAGGGAATTCGTTAAATCTTCCTAACCCTTTTAGACAGTGTATACATACAAAAATATGTAGATTTATTAATTTTTCCCACATTACCTTTGCACGATATTTTTTAAAATTTGTGCGAAAGCAGTCACTGCCAGTTTTAATTCGGGTCTTAAAGGCAATTACGAAATAAAAAATAAAATCAAATGCTTAAATATAACTTCTTAATAAATATAAAACTGAGAATTTTTTGTTTAAAAAATAAACCAAAATTTTATACGCCTAAATCACCGTAAGATATTCGTTATCCGTTGCACCCTGCGACATCATTCTCAATTCATCTCTTAACTACAAACACTAAATATTCTTCATCTTGATGCTCACCACTCTTTTAGACACGAGCGCCAGCTTTTATAGAAGAGAAACATTAAAAAATTAAAAGCAGTGAAAACTAATTAATTATTTACTAAAACGAATGAATTATTTTTGTTAACATGAATGATTATACTCTGTAAATTGATTAATTATTTAATGAAGAGAAACAAAAAAAAAATTAACCCCTAAATCACCGTAAGATATTCGCTAGCCGTTGCACCGGGCGACAGTAATCTCAATTCATCTCTTAATTAATTTACGCCTAAAACACCGTAAGATATTCGCTACTGTTGCACCGGGCGACAGCAATCTCAATTCACCTCTTAATTAATTTACGCCTAAATCACCGTTAGATATTCGCTAGCCGTTGCACCGGGCGTCGGCATTCTCAATTCATCTCTTAACTAATTTACGCCTAAATCACCGTAAGATATTCGCTACCGTTGCACCGGGCGACAGCAATCTCAATTCATCTCTTAATTAATTTACGCCTATATCACCGTTAGATATTCGCTAGCCGTTGCACCGGGCGATGGCATTCTCAATTCACCTCTTAATTAATTTACGCCTAAATCACCCTTAGATATTCGATAGCCGTTGCACCGGGCGATGGCATTCTCAATTCATCTGTTAATTAATTTCACGAATTTTTCTTTTCCATAAGTTGTGCATAACTTTTTTTAAGTCTCGGTGGCAGGTTAGGTTAGGTAATTAAAAAAAATTCGCTAGTTCATCCCCTGAAACGCAAACTTCCCGTAGTATTAGAAGTTTTTTTTTTAATCTGGCCGTTTCGTTCCACCCTACTGGACACGCACCTGATTTAGTGCGAGACTTGTCCTGATTTATGAATTGCTCGTGAACGTTTTTTCCCGTCTGACTTGACGGAACTTTAATAATACCGCCCATTGCGCGTTGCGATAGACGCCTGGCATCTCATGTTTATTTATTTATTTAACAGGTTCTCCTTATCGTCAAATCAAAAATAAATCCTTATCTTAATAGCAGAAATAAATTAAGTAAACAAAAATCACCACAATAACATCAATTCAAATAAGTACAATAGGAAACAGCTCTAAACTTTTCTTCTTAAAAAACATTTATTACTATTAAAGTTCCACTTGTATACAATACAACGTTGGACGTCTTGGATGGAATTGAACCCCTAACGTCCGAACAGGAATGCGTACCGACACGGAATGGGAACCACAAAAAACAGTTAAAAAAACACCACACCAAAGGTGCCGCAATACATTCGCGTCTGTACATTGAATTACTATGAAATAAATCAACGCGTAATATTATTTGGACCGCTTGGAGCAGGAGCGGATGCAAAAGATTTAAAGGTGATATTATTATAGCCAGTGGAAAGGCAAGAGGAGCGAGGAAGGGAGAGAGCGCCGGTAAATCCCGGTGATTATTCAGTCACACCGTTGGTTGTATCTCCCTCCCCCCATCCCCCACCCACCCAGAGTCGATTCTCTTTTTGAGCGACCCTCGTGAACAAAGGGGGATTGTTGCCTTTTGTGTAGAGGTGAGTAAAATAACGCGAAACCGTTGGAGTTCTTAAACGGTTGTACAGTTTCGCGGATTTTGGGATAACCGTTAAAAAAGAGTAACTACACGTAATAAACTCGCGCGAAATAACTCAAATAGAGCCCAATTCGTTTGAAATGTTTGAAACAGCTCCCGCAACCCTTGACTAAGCTATTATACCCGTCGTAAACCAATCCAGAAACTCTGTTGCTGACCGTCGCTACAAAACGTTGTCGCGCGAAACGCTTTCTCCTGAAACTCCGTTGCTGACCGTTACCACAAAACATTTTCGTTGCGATAGTTTTTTTAATATTATTACGTTATTTTTAAACTGCTTCCAGTAATTGGTTTTTTAAGTAACTGAAACGATTTCATTAATTTTGAAAAATAAACTGAAACGCCCATCTCTAGTGGGTACTACAACATTTATTTTGGCTGTAATTTTTGCTCGAATTTCAAACAGCGATTTTTGTTAAGCTGCTCCCTTTGGTTGAAAAATGTTTTCGAACTCAATTTGTGGAGGTTAGCAAAAAGTTCCCTGAAAAATGTCGCTACTAAATTCATATCGTTATTGAAGTTTGAATTTTGCTCGGCTTCTCATTTGCAGACTATCGGACAGGAATCGCCGGTCGAAATTAAATACAAAATAAGTAGGTTTAATCAAATACCCTATAATATTAATAATACCTCCAACTTCTGACGTTTCCCAAACATTCTGATAGCAACCTACTAAAGGGCCTCGTAGCTGCATGAGTTGTACGCCTTGGTTTTCTGTCATACATTTTAATGGATTTTATGTGAAATTATATTCTTTATTTTACGTTAATAAATTATAGATATCGAAATTTAAAAAAAATATATATTCCACATACCGCTTTACCTTAAGTTTACCGCTTGTTTTGATCATACTTTAAAATATTAATGCGTCTATGAACTCTCTCTTTGATGGTTTAGAAAGATAATAAATTACTTGTAATTGTGAGAAATTTTACAAAAATATATATTTAATAATATGAATGTATAAAAAATTGTAATATATTAATATTACACATAAGTATATTTAATACATTCAATAATTCAAAACACATACAAAATTCTGTTTTCCTTCAAGACCCGCATTAATAAATCCTTTCCTACAGCCCGTACCTTAACCCGCCTCACTAGGCTGCTCCACGTTTAACATAATCAAGAACATTTTGTTTGCTAGGATTCAACGAAATCATTTCACCAACTATTATTATAGCCTGTCCGTTTTTTACCGGCATCTTAAAAACGGCTTGGGAATGTTTTTGCCGTTTGTTCGTAAACTGAACCACGGAAACAACTTTTTTAAACAGTTTAAATTTTTGTATCAAAATTGAATTTAGAAAGCACAAAATACCGCCACCAAATTTCCAAATACTAAATAAATTTAATTTGCCGCCATTGAAAGAAAGTCAACATCCTACACTATCTTCTTCTAGTGGCTAGATTTGTTGATATTGCCACTATTTCACTGGAGTTGGACGTCCTTTGGTAGAATACATCGACTTAAGAAGCTTGTACAACAAGATTACATCAAGTTGGTAAGTTCATCTCCATATATTGTGATGGGATGCTGTTCAGGATTCCCATTGACCAATAAATGAACTACATCATGGGATTTGAGCGCTAACTACTTTGAGCGTACTTGGTTTTATATTGAAGGTTTTATATTGAAGGTATTATCTAAGCTTTCGATAGAGAGGCAGCGGCATTCGATATGAACTTGTACATATTGTGAAATTACTCTTGGTGCTTTTATTTTTAGATTGAATTTCTGTATCAGAGGGCTATTCTATTGTTTTGGTGTATCGATTGGTATAGATATCAATAAATTAGTGGTTCAAAGTTATTTATTTCAGTAGTAGCTCAATAGATATTCATATTTAATTCGTGGGTAAAGGGATCAGTAAGGCGGTATTTAGGACTGTTGTTGTGTTGGTACAGTGGGAGGGGGTGGTCTGACCGCGACCTCAGAACAATGGCCAGGTCCTCCCATCTCCCATTGTGTCCTCGCGTTGTGTATCTTTTTATTAAATCTCCGGCTCGTTACTGCCCTCCTCCTGTACGCCACTACTCTTGTCCCT
Source organism: Hesperophylax magnus (assembly GCA_026573805.1). NCBI lineage: Eukaryota > Metazoa > Arthropoda > Insecta > Trichoptera > Limnephilidae > Hesperophylax > Hesperophylax magnus. Next base: position 14,602,016 of record JAIUSX010000121.1, read on the forward strand.
GGGGAGAGTGGGGACGGACCGCCCGAATAATCTAGGGCAAGGGGAACTGAAAACAAAATAGAGTATCATTAAAAATTGACGGGCTGTTTTCCTAGATTCTGTTTAATGTATCTATCTGTCAATTACTTTAAGTTGACAAAATTAATCTTGCATTTGGGCGAAAGTCCGACCAGTTAACTGATGGATGTTGAGCTCATTTTTTTGAAGCCCGATCCGCGAATACGCCCACAGTGTTTACTACGAATTCATTTAATGATATTCGAGCGATGGAGATTTCCGTGTGTTCGGTTTTTTTATTCAGCCATTCGATTTAATTAAATATTAACCCTTCAGGCTAATTGTTCGCTTTTGAGAGTAATTCATATGGTTTCACAGATATCGTTGCATCTCCCTTACTGTCATGGTGAGAAATATGATCTAAACGGTGTTAGAAAGAGAAAATACCACGCTTTATATTCATATCTAAAATTTAACCACAGAAAAAAATAATGTTCACCTATATGAAACCAATGTTTCCAATTGCCGTTTTTTCCGACAAACTTTTATGGAATTTTTTATTCACTATTTTTATATTAAACGACAAAAAGGTGAGGTGACAATAAGGTTTGTAATACATTTGTCTTATAAAATGTTTGTGTTTCTTTTTTCGCTATTAGTAATTTTAGTTAAAATAATCTTAAAATCTTATTTAATTTTTTTCATTTATTTATAATCCTAATAACACTTCAAAGCTTATATAATCACATTTGTTCAGAAATATTTAATTAATTAAAATTTTATTGCAAAACTGAAATACTTCGATCTTCTGTCAAAATATACCAGAGGCCTGAGGGGTTAATAAACTTGACAATGGGTAGTTTCATGATATCGGTATACGCTGTTTTCAGATATTGAAAGCTTTCCAGCTGACTTTTATGTGATTTTATTATATTTAATGAATGCTTTAGATATCATAAATGCGAACATTCACTAAGTTAATATCTTGAATATTTATATTAATTGACTAAGTAAGTGCGGTTTGTTTTTCGCACAGAGAAGTCTGTACCCTTGCGGCACTGGCCGTCGTGTCAACGCGCTTTAGCGGGCGCAGTTTATGGCGTATGCTGTACGCACACTGTGCGGTGTCCGGATACTCTACAGTATACAGGTACAGTGCCTGTGTACCCGTAGGACGACAGTGTGCAATGTAGACTGTAGGGTCTTCGTTATAGTCTGTCCTAGTTTCCAAATTGCATTTTGGATGCTGCTACGCAAATTCGTGTGCACGTTCGCAATTAAACCCGCGCCACACGCCATTATTCCAGCGCCGGCTCGTCCCCGTGGACTTGTGTCAGCCTGTCATAAATAAAGTACAAGCTTTTCACCACCGGACTTGCATACTAAATAAACTCGTACTTCACCATCAAACATTTATCCCCAATTATTTTTTGTTTATCTTGAACGGCTATCCACGGTTCGAGGAAACTCGTAGTACAACATCAGTGCAAACTTGGAGTCAATTTTGTGGTATAACTTTTTTATTTGTGATTTCGTTTTCATCAATTATTAATTATTAATATTTGTTATATTCTTTCGCAATTATTTGTCATAAAAAAATCATCAACACCAGCGCAAATGTCAATGCAAAACGAATTGATTAAAGATTATAATAGTTTTCGTCTGCGGGAAAATGTAAAACTTGCTAAAATATATATGTCTTTAAGGCATGAAAGTTTTTAAAGTGGGGCATGGCACAAATAAGGTTGAGAAAGTATACAATTGTTAGTTTGAATATATTTAATGGTTGATTCTGAGAGTGTCATGTTTATTGTACATTTTGCTAACTTTCCGGCCCGAAGTCTATTCAAAGTAAACTCCCTAATCCCTAACCGCATCACGAAGTAAATGAAAGCTTCCTCATTCAAATTCAGCTTTGTTTCGTAATTTTGATTCAAAAGTCACGATTTGACATTTTTCATCGAAATAACGGAAATTGAAAGTACTCGGGTGAAACGTACGGCAACGGATTAACAAACAGCTCGACTTTACTGAAACCCTCGTCTATTTGCTACTGACTACCGTAGGTACTTTTGGCTGTTGACTGTTGATTGTTAATTTCTGATTTCTGACTGTTTAGTGTTAACTGTTGACGTCTGTTTTTCTTGTACCGTTTACTGTTGACTATTTAATGTTGCTGATGACCCTTGACTGCTGACCGTTGGCTGTTTACCTTTTGCTGTGTAATGTGTAGTTGAGTCCGCCCCTGGAAGGACCCGCGGTGTGCCCGGAAGGAAACGTATAATCTAATTTACGCGCAATAAATGCCTAACGCGTTCAACCTGGAGACGCCGAATTAGGTTTTTTTGGGGAGACCCATCAACCCGAAAATAATTAGTTCTTTATGTTAATGTTCTTGTTTTTATGACATATACCGCTTTACATTTAGCTGTAAGTATTTCCCGAAGGGAAAATGAAAATCCCCTGGAAAATATCTTTTGTTCTATTTTAATTTATGAAGACATCGAATTTTCTACCCTCGGTGGTTATTTTTGCAAATAAAAGACATGTCCCTTTGGAAATCCTTAATGTATTTCCCGGTTCCGGCATTGTGAACCTGTAGGCAGGAAGGCAGGAAGACTGGAGTCTGGCAGAGGGACTGAGCGCGACGCGGCCGAGGTGCGGAATTGCCGGAATTCCTTGTACCTACAGCCAATGTACGTAATGTCTTCCCCACGTGTTCCAATTAACGCAGTATGCGTGTTTTATTCCTCATTATAACTTTCATTATACGTGATATACCATTGACAGAATATAAAAGGGTTAATATTGCTGTTATTGTTAACCAAATAATTAAAATAAAATCCGCACTACGCTAACACACCAAATATTACATAAATACCCTATCAATACAAAATATTAGATAAAGTCTCTGAAAAATATTTCCTAAAATATAATAAAATATTACTCTAAACATCTCTTCCAGATATGTATAAAAACAGGCAACGTGATAAAATTTTCAAAGTAATGCTTTAAAAGAATATTTTTTTAAGTAAGTACATATAAAAATAAATATACGTAATTTTTTTTCTTCTTTTGTCTGTTTTTCTCTCCTTTTCTTTTCTCTGTATTTGTAATCATCCATCATTTACTTTTACCTATGTCTTACTGGATAAGTAACTTTCTGTAAATTCCTGCCTTGGCTTTGTGCTTATACATATATCCTTTTTGTTTATTTTTGTTATTGTTTTCTCTTGTCTGTTTATTCTACTAAACCTCTCTTTTATTTTTGTATTGTATTGTATGTGAAACTGAAATAATTTTGATGTCAAAATACCTAAATAAAATTGTTCATTAACTCGTACTTATGTATTGTAAGTTCCTCCCGTTCTAACATGAGTTTTGTAATTGCTAATACAATTTAGTTCATGTCTTCTAGGTCGCTTTGTGTTTTGCGAGTTAAAGCTGTAATATACTGAATATTCTCCAACACAACATAATATTTCACTCGGCTCGTATTTTATTTCATATATCTCTGATGAAAGTTTGCTGTTATTTTCGATAAGAAAAATTATTTTCCTATTTTGGAATGGTTTATTTTTTCCGTGTAAAGTGTTTTATATCGTATTTTCCTCGTAGCATCAGGCGACCATAGTTGAATCCTTCCGAGCTTATTTTCTCGTCAAACAAATTTGCCGGCATCGGTGCGTGACTCCCCAATGCGCCTGCGGAGGGCGGCGTGGCAGGGCGGGAGGGTAACGGCCGTTGCATGTCGTTAAGCAAATAGCTTCGTCTCAAAAACTGCAAGATACTTTGATCTAAGATTGCTTCCTTTGTGAGCGAGCGGGCTCACCCGGCTCACACGGTACACCCAGCTCACACTAGTGCCCTTTGATACAAAGTGTTAGGCGGCATTATAGGTAGCTGCGAGAATTGCCTATGCAAATGTTGAGAAAAATGAAACCACTGATCGCAGCGTCGGGATTGTAATTTCTGAATTTCGATGGTTGAAAACATTAAATATATTGAACTCATATTTCGTTGATATTTATAATTTATTAGCAGACGTGTACCCGGCGTTGCTCGTAATTATGAATGGTTTGAAATTATGTTTTGACCAAAAATACCGTACATAAGAAGTTATTATTATTGATTATTAGTATTAAGGCATGCTTTCCTGGGCGTCCCTGACTTCTTCTACCATTATCTTCCACATCATACATTTCCCTACACCTCTTTCTTCGTTCATCGCATAGGTATGCATCATTTTACCTCAAATAATTATTTGCTTCATGTGTTCCTCGGGCATTCCCCACTTCTTCTAATTTTAAACTTATTTCTAAACACTCCTGGCACTAATAAGAACAAACTTTTAATTTTTTAATGAAATCGGTCCTTTAATTTTGAAGTCAATAAGGCACAAACAAATCTATACATATAAAAATCTCGTATCACTATGTTCATACACGCTAATCTCCGAAACCGCCCAACCGATTTCAATGATTTTTTTGTGAATGTGTATGGTTGGTTCCAGCTTGATATATAATATAGTTTTCGACCCGATAGGTGGCGCTGTTAAAAAAAAATTACAACGATTTTTTTTTTCAGATTACTCATCCCAAAAAATACATACAACCACAAATTTTAACATAGCGGTCTGTGGCAGGACATCGTATCCCCGGGCCCTCTAGTATATATAACTTTAAGATGTTCATTGTTCGTATAAAACAATTTCTATATTATAATCATCACGTTATTAAGGCATGCTTTTTCTTATTTTGTTGCAGGTGAGTTAATATTCTCTTAAAACTCCAATCTGATGGCTTCGATCGACCAGGATTCATTGGCGCTGCACGATGATGGTTAGTTCCAACTTATTATCACAGTTCTCTTCCATTGCTCCCCCACTAATCTAATTTGATCCCACGCATTGAGTACAGAATAATATTATCCGTATTTCGGCAACGTGTTTAGAATTTTCCTTTAGCTTCTAAAACTGTATAAAAGTTTTTACAGAATCAAGAGTTTTCCGCCCTCCGTAGACGAGGAAGTTTCTCTTCCAACTTAAGACAGGCTTTTATAAAACTCGCGTTTCTCAAATACAGACCCCACCTCTCTTTGCGGTTAAGTCTGATTGTTCAAACAATAGGAGGTGTTGTACTTTCAACGTGAACTTCAATAAAATATTACTTTACTTAATAATTCTCGAAACAGTCTCGCCTCATTGACCCAATTCCCGTCACTGCCTTTTAAATGGGGCAAAATTTGTAATATTTAATCGTTGCATCTTACATACTTATTCTTATATATATGTTTTACTTATTTGTTTGTAATATACAAGGAATTTAAAATAGAAATTATAATTTTTTTTAATTGCGGAAAAAAAAACGAAAAATTAAACTCACTAATTTTTATTTTTTTTTTATTTAGTAAAAGATTATACATTTATATACATTATTTAAGAAATGTTTTGACTGCCCAACTAGGAGGATTCCCGTTTTAGGACAGTCAAATTAAGATGAGTATTAACATTTTGATAAGTTGTTTGATAAGTAGGTATAGTATTAAAATAATAATGAAATAATAGGTATTTGTACTTTAACTGGCGCCTAAGCCTACTAACATATTTTGTATAAATATGAATAACAAAGAGAAGAAATAAAATATAATAAAATATCCAATTAAACATAAGATTAACTGCTGCTTGGGTAGCATTCTAATTTGAAAGTACTAGGTAGGTACATATATACACATAATGATAAAGATTAGAACATAAAGGTATCTTTTACATGGTTTATTTTTTTTTTTGAGTTTTTGTTGTTGTTTTTGGTTTGCGTTTGATTTCATTTTTTGTGTAGTAAAAGTTCACTCTCCTTTCTACCTAATTGATGAAACCAATTAGTGGTCGATTTATGAAGAATAGCTGTGTTTTCCTTTTCCAAGCATCAGGCATGAAGTTGTATAGTTTTGGACCTAAGAATAAGAAGTGTCTTTGAGCGAGAGATGTTTTAGTTGTGAGTGGTACAATTGGATTTCTCCGTGAGTGGCGGGTGTCGTGAGAGTGGTTAATAGATGGGTAGAGGTGGCGTTGTTGATGGGTGTTTAAAATTAATTTTCTCATGTATAGTTGTCCAACATCCAGAACTCGGAACTCTTCAAATAGTGCATCGCTATGATATCTTAATGAATTCTGTAATTTATTTACAACGTTTAGCGTGAGCTCCTAAACAGATGACGGAATGATAGAAATGTTTCTCGGCGCTGTTTTCGCTCCTTGTAGACTATATTATATATAGTATCTTATGTATGTATCTGAACATATTTAAGTTTCATATGTATGTTGAGAAACTGCCTGTACTCAAAGTCCCTCTCCTATTTCACCGTTTTGGTATAGGTATCCACTTAACGAAAACCGAGAGAGCATCCTTTTAATCCAAAGCGGAATCCGCCCCCTCGTATCTTCCAAAGCTCGCTCTCGAGCCAGTATATATGCAGCGGTGTATGTGTGGGAAGGCGGGCTAGGATTAAGAAGGGTCGTTCTATTAGTCCGGGAGTTGAAATCGGCCGAAGGATCGACCCGCCCCGCCGCGTCACGTGATCGCTTGCCGGTGTACTGGTAGCCGTGTGTACCCGGCTTAACCCCCGACCCACATGAGGGTATTCTCCGCTCGCAATTTAAAACAAAGTACACATAAAGCTTAGTCTGCTTACTTCTGAACTGAAATATACGTTTACTTTGCCGCTTCGCCTACAAATCTACAATGCATCGCGATCCTTGGAAGATGTTTGTTATATTAAACGTTCTTATCGTTCACAGACATTAGCGGACTATAATTCTGTGCAAATATCATTAATACCAGTCTAAATTTTGAAAAGTTTATTTATTTATACGCCTAAAAAGGCTTTTACATAAAAGTGATTCAACAAAGTGTTGGTATAGATTATGCTTAGTTCTATAAATGGAGTCAATAAATATATCAGTAGTAGGTACCCCCATACTTGTTGCCAGATCATGCATCCTATTGGCCAATGAGTGTGTCTGATAGTTGGTTTAATTGTAGAATAATGTTATATTTTGTCTTGTATTCCTAGTCGGCACATGGAATTCAATAGTTGCAACGATGGCAGGACTGTCAATTAAGTTTTTAAAGACTCTGTGTAACACAACAAGGTCTGAAATAATTCTCCTAAAATATTTAAATTAAGTTGTGAAATATGATTAAATTACTCATTTGCAGGTTGAAGTGAACAAATGCAAGTACTTTTTTAATGAGATAACATAACGGTTAATCAGTGGCGTGCACATACATTTTAATTAAGGTAAGCAGTAGAAACAAAGCGAATTAATTGAAAAACAAAAAACTTACCTCAGACTTTCGCCAAGAATAGCTAAGCTGCTGTCTTTAATGTTTGATTGGGATTACAGCCACATCAAACATCCATATAACTGCTTCATTATGCATACCACAAGTCAATCACTGGATATATTAAATTTCTTATGAAATCATTTCGTTATTAAAGTTGTACTAATGAACAGAGGTACCAACAGATGGCACTGAATGCTAAATTTTTGATTTGTACTGACATCTTCTGATTTTGACACGTTATAGTAGGACGTTGCAGGAAACGCGCGCGGCGCTGCTCAGCTTTGGTAATTTGTTTCAATAATTTTATACATTTTTTCAAATCTTTTTTTGTAGGTTAGGCAGTTTTTTTACATTGACCCCACATAGGAGGTGTACTTTAAGGTATATCATCTTTGGGGATGCTGTGTGGAGTGCTTTTTTAAAGAAAGGAGGAGAGGAAGTTCTAGAAAGGAAAAGCGTATGAGGGGTGGGACGTATGAATCCATCCCTCCCTTGCTGCGATGTAACACAATGGGTTGAGGGAGACCAGCTGGAGAGGTCAAAGAGTCTCCCAAACCGGCATTTTCCGATAGGGCCCGCCATGCATATGGTGGGCAGACGAATCTGCCGCTAAGACCTGAACAAACCTCACCCGGGCACTCCTGCTAAATTACCAAACGTATCGTACCACTCGGGATGACCTGTGTTGGTTGGAGGTGTTAGTTATCCAATAAATAGTTCCCGGGGCGGCGGTACCCGCCTCCCAAATTGATGTGCTTTGCAGTGCGTCTGAGCGTATATGGAATGCACGCCTCTGCGGCCAATGAACTCGACTTACGTTTAATTCACTGCCTCGTTCCGTACAATAATAGATATTGTTGTCAATGCGTAGTGATCTGTTACTATGGTGGTATCAGGTGTCGAGAATCAGGAAGTGGGCGGGCTTAAACCGCAATCCCTAGGTGGTTTCACCGTAATACACATGTTATTCCGGCTTTGGGAAGCGAATCACTTACACAACAATACGCCGAGCCAATGTGATTATCCAGGGCAGAACGTGGACTAATGTCTAAATACAAATCTATCTTATTCCGGTTCTTGTTTCATATCATGTTCTTCGTATCTCCTTCATATAATTATAATACTGCTACATTAATGTGAACGTCAGGTACCTACAAAATGAGTCATTTTCGGAGACTAACTTAACATTAGAAATCTAGCTTTCTTAATTTTTTTTATTTATTAATAATTATAAACGCCCCGATGGTCTTTTACATGAAATATATTTTAATTGACAAAAAACATGAAAATGAACATAATACATGGTCCATATATAGTTGCATTTAAATGTACTTAATATAATGCCTCTATGTATCTTTTTTATGTATCTTTTTAATGTATCTTTTTATGTATCTTCGTTTTAACATACTTATTTTAGCTAGTCTTAAATCCTGTATTCGTCTAGGATAATTTGAAACTTGTAAATTTGACTGTCCTGAAACGGGAATCCTTCCTAGTTGGACAGTCAAAATCATAAAATGTAATCAACATTATATTATAAAAAAAATAAATAAGAAACGAGAAAAAAAGACAAAAAAAAATTCGTAACCAGTTTCAAAAGTGCAGATGGCATAAAAATAATAGTACCGGTTCATAATACACAATTCACAAGTGAAGTCAAGTAATTTACAATAAGAAGAAAATATAAAATAAATGTGATCGCTTCTGAGCGATGCTCCTAAATAATAATATTATCGACATAAAATATCAATCAGGTATGTCTTAAATACTTGTAAACTTATATTATATTATGTATTTGGTTTGAATTTATTTCCATGTGTATGATGGCGAGAAATAGGTGCGTGTGTGTGCGATAGTTCGACCCGGAATTATTGTTGTAGAATAATAGCGCCCTTGAGGTGTTTTTGCACAAAAACGGCGCTATACAAGTCATCCAAGTATTATTATTATTATTATTATACATTTTGCCTGGTTGCTCGATTTGGTAGTAAATAGTTTTCAGGAGTTCACAACAGTCTAGTTTGGAATGAAAATTTTTAAACAACAGAAGATTTATTTTTCTTCTATTTTCTAGGAAATGTATTTTAAGCGTATTTAGTAAGAATGTAAGATTTATGTGTTAAATAGGTATGTGTAGTTTAGAAGTTAATAAATCGTAAAAATTTCTTCTGTACACGTTCAATATTTCTTACATGAATTTGATAGTTTAGAGACCACACTATTGAATTATTTTCTAACAAGCTAGTGACAAATATACGATGTTTTATAACTTCCAATGAATCGAAATCTTTGATAGTTCTGATTATAAATCCCAGTGTTTTCATGCCTTTACGAATTATTTATTGTATGTGATTTCATTGGGTGTTTTCAAGATCCCTAATTTCGTTGACTTTTTCCAAGATTTTGTTGTCTATAGTTTAGTTAATAATAACAGGGTCTTCATTCGACAAAAAGTTAGTGTCTTACATTTTCCAACGTTGAGGATTACGTTGTTAGCGACACAACAATGCAACGTCAACTCAATATTTTAAGTGTGTGGCAACGATTAGTTTATAATACCTTAGTGTTTATTTATAAGCTAAAAAATAAAATGTTACCTGACTATATGTCAAAGAATGTTAGAATTAATAGTGCAGTTCATTTATATCCTACGAGAAACTGCAACGATTTTAGGCTTCCTAAAACACACTTATCAGAAACACAAAACAATATTTATTATAAAGGTTTTAAAATGTTCAATGAACTCCCGGTAATTGTTAAGGAAGCTAAAAGTCTTGCAGTTTTTCGTGGATTATGTCTCAATGTTGTGAAATCTAAATTTTAGTATGTAAGAAGTAAATAATATTGTAGTAGTCGTAGAAAATAATATATTAGGTATAAGATGTAAACTCTTATAACTAAATAAAATATACATTAAAAAAAAATAAATAAAAAAAAACAATTGTGCAATTGTCAATGTTTGAGTGTAAGAATAGGCAGTCGCTAATATTGGACATATCTTCGTATAATTTGATGCCATCGGCAAAAAGTAGAAATTCTACTTTCGAAACAACTTATGATGTCTTTTATGCACACAAGGAATAGAATGGGGAGAAGATGGCTTCCTTGCGGTAGATTACTAGATGCATAAAACAACAGCTTTTTGGATAAGAGTTTTATTATAAAATATAACTATTATTATAAAACGTTTATGAATTTCATTATTAAACAAGACGTAGACATTATAGTTTTAAAATAAAAAAAAATTGTATTTAAACTTCTTTATTATTTTACATATCGAAAGGTTTCGCTTAAACCACAGGATATAATAATAACTAAATACTAAGACAGAGTTGTCGAGTATATATAGGTAATAGGCAAAGGGAGTTAAATACAAAGTGTTTGTTTTATTTAAAAATATATATTTCTATAATAATAAATAAAGGTGACAAAGGCGCTCTTAGCGGTAGGACAACACTTCAAATTAATATGGTTTCATAACCAAACAGAACAGTGATAAATCGGAACCCTTTTGAAAAGTAGAAGAGTGATGGAAAGAAAATTAGCATTTAAACTTTACTTAACCTAACCTAGTTAACAGAGTTTTTTTCCTTCACTTTTCATAACTTTTAAAAGTGTTCTGATTTGTCTCTTTTCTGCTTTGTCGGGTTACCTTCAAATTAATACCTGCATAATTCGAAAAAAATGTTGGATTTAATTAATGAAATGTGAGGACTTTATAATGTATATTTATTATTGGTCATGATATCTGTAAATGTAAATTTTAAATAAAATAATTTAAAAAGTCGTGATAGAACTACAAGTAGTTTTTCCCGGTGTGTATAGTGGCTTTATTAGTATTAATTAAGCGATTAACATATATTATAAAAAATAAGATATTGTTGGCTTGCCCGTCTACCAACCACCACCCACCGCCCGTCGCCCACCGTAGGGGTACGCATCCGATAAATCGCGGAATACCTAACGCGCACAACTTTCAATTCATTTTAGTCGGATGACATCCCTGGTATTTATACTGCGGCAATTAATTTAATCGTGACAATAACCGGGATTTACGACGTCATGCAATTAACTGGAGCTCGTTGCACAAAACAGCCATTTGGTTAGTTTCCTCCCTTCCCGCCTGCTGCCTGTGCTACTCACTGCTGCGGGTTTATTGGGCTGCGCGAGAATTGAAACGACTGGCGGGATGATCAACATGGTCATCATCTGATATCAAATTCTGATCCTTCATTGACTACGATCGTCATTGAATCCAAAAACTGGAAGTTCTGAACTCCACAACACCTGCCAAAGTTCTATCAGTTTCCCTGTTTGTGTCAGGCCGAGAATAGGGCAGGCGGGTAACTAAAGGCCCCGCATTCCTGATTCCTAATCCCTTGAATACTAAATTTATTAAACTCCTAAAATATAGCTGAAAACATAATTATATGAAATTCCCTTGATAGCAAAATACCGCTGAGTTTATTCTGAAAAATATAAAAATACATCAGGTTCTATTATTTTACATCTTTTTTTTATTTTTATTTAAATTTGACATATTTTTGTTTTTAGTTTTAAGACCAAGAACATAAAAAAAATACTTCACAATTCAACATAATAAAATAGATAGCTTCTGAAACATTACTGGAAATACCATCTAAGAAATAAGTCGATTTAAAATCCTTTGGGTTCTAAAATATATCAGTGTGTGTAAATGTACATGTTATACAGGTGTCAGTCGCAAAATAAATAAATTAAATAAGTCAAAGCAGTGCTTGGCAGTTTGCTAAACTAGATTTTTGTTCGGCTTGCCGAAATAAATTCCATTAAGACCTGTTTATATTTACTGATTGATGCGAAAATGTCAATAGAATCCTTATAATCATTATTACTCTAACACTGTATACGACGAATGGGAATATACAATTGTGATTCCGTGGTGGTGTTGTCGCAATAATACGCTAGATAGTGTCTTGGTGTTGGTTTGCCAGGTATGTGGAAATAAATCAAGTATAACAGTGCTCTAATTATTGAATTAATATATTAATTAAGTCATTAATTATTCTACGTTCTGATAATTTTAGTAAATTGATTTGACCTAGTAGATAATCATAACTGACACATTCCCCTATAATACCCATTCTGAAGTTAATAAATCTATTTTTAAATTTCTCTATCATGAGTGAATGAATGTTATAGATATGTGTTTCTTTTAATGCTACGTAATACATCTTTCAAGAAGTTTTGATTCATAACATAATTTCGCTTACGCCCATTATTTAAAATATAAGCGCGCTTCCCCTAAAATTCGTAGTTACATATATCTCTTTCAAACCATCTTCTTCTTCTTTTTGAACGCTTACTACGGAGCCTTAAGTGCTCTGCAAGGTCCCTCCACAGTAGGGTGTATCGATTTTTAACTTTTTTTTTGTTTTCAAATTCCAAGTTGAAAAAAAGTTGCTACTAGGTACCACAACTTACCACAAAAAAATTTGGATTTTTAAAAAAATGTTTAGGTCTCCCGCACAAGGCCTAAAGTTTTAATTTTTTTCAAAAAATATCAATTTTTTTTTAAATTTAAAAAAATAAAATCGTAACTTTTGTGTTTATTCCAAGTTAAAAAACAGTAATATTAGGGCATAAAAATAAGTAAGAAACGATTTTCTTTTATAAAAAATGGATTTTAGGTCTCCCGCACAAGCCCTAAAGTTTGTTAATTTTGATGAAATTTTGTAATTTTGTGTACATATATGAACCATGTTTTTTTTAAGTTTAAGCCACCAGAATTAATTGTACTTTTCTAACAGAAGGCATAAAATGAGACAATATATATATATACATAATTCATGTATACATATATTAAAAATATATACCACATATATACTATATAAATATAATATGTTTTTTACCTGAAAAAAGATAGTTGGACGGTGTAAATTGTATGAGAAAGGTGTTGAAAGAAACTAATGTTATTTGCTATTACTGTTGTTTATTACAATAGTATAAAAGATTATAACATGTCATAAAATGTAGTATAATAACTAAGTATAAAATGTTGCTGATTACTTTCCATACGACATGAGTGGGAGTTTTCTTTTTCTACTGCAAAATTACTTACTTGTTTAAGTATTCGTCTTTTCATCTTGGCTTCAAAACCTTAAATCAAAGTTATGTAGAGTATTTACATAGGCCTAGTGAAAATTTTATAAATGTTATTACAGTTCCCAAATGAAATTTCAATTTAATATGTAAGACGTTATTTAGAAACATTATAAATACAAAATAGTCGAAAAAAAACTTACTTTAATTCTAATCCTTTGCAGAGGTTTTGTACTGGCTCTTGGTCTCGAACGTATTTAGATCTTTACGGTCTACCAGTCTGGCACGGATAAAACCATCTCTTTCGATCAGCCCACATACTCGCTTCGAAGCTTCTGTGACTTCGTTGACAATTCGTTCCACCGCTTGAGTGTGAGAAGGAATTCTAAATTCAACCCTTCTACTTTTGCCAGTTTCCGCAATTGACTCCAACTCTTCTAGGCTCATATCAGTAACAAGAGGGGGTTCGGTTACTGAAGTGGATTGCCAGTCAATCATATCTATATAGTCTTCGGCATCAAAATTGATCTGAGGGGGTTTAAATACCCTTACCCCTTTCCTTTCGGTTGCGCAAGCTTTCTGGATTCTCTTATAAGCCAAGGCTCTGATATGTTTTCGTTCATCGAACAGCATAGCTATGAAACATGCTCTGGGTGAGCCATGAAAGCATTTCTCTGTAACGTTGCATGGACGACTTTTCTTAGCTCATCTTCCAAGTAATTGCTGAAAAGAAACATTTAAAAAAAATGAATGGAAGTTTGCGGGATTTGGGGATTGCACTTAATTGAGAACCATGATGGTATGTAGACCTTCATTATGAACTCTGCAAGCTTTGTTAGCTGAGGGGTCGGATCATCGGTGGCAACATACAAACGAAGGACTCGATTTGCCAGAGTAAGCCACCTGGCGTGCGAGATGTTGCTGGGGTTTCGTTTGGCCAACTCTTCTTTATGGAAAGTAATCAGCAACATTTTATACTTAGTTATTATACTACATTTTATGACATATTAAAACCTTTTATACTTTAGTAATAAACAACAGTAATAGCAAATAACATTAGTTTCTTTCAACACCTTTCTCATACAATTTACACCGTCCAACTATCTTTTTTCAGGTAAAAAAACATATTATATATTATATAGTAAATATGTGGTATATATTTTTAATATATGAATTATGTATATATATATTGTCTCATTTTATGCCTTCTATAAGAAAATTACAATTAATTCCGGTGGCTTAAACTTTAAAAAAACATGGTTCATATATGTACACAAAATTACAAAATTTCATCAAAATTATCAAACTTTAGGGCTTGTGCGGGAGACCTAAAATACATTTTTTATTTAAAAAAATCGTTCCTTACTTATTTTTATGCCCTAATATTACTGTTTTTTAACTTGGAATAAACACAAAAGTTACGATTTTATTTTTTGAAAAAAATTAAAACTTTAGGCCTTGTGCGGGAGACCTAAACATGTTTTTAAAAATCCAAAATTTTTTGTGGTAAGTTGTGGTATCTAGTAGCAACTTTTTTTCAACTTGGAATTTGAAAACAAAAAAAAAGTTAAAAATCGATACACCCTACTCCACAGAGATCTCCGTTGTAACCTCGGTTTCTATTTAGTGGTATACCTTTTAACTTCACATCCTGTGCGTAGTGTGCATGACTATCGCCTATGCTCCACTACTGTATCAACACATTGCTGACCGTTGAACAGTGAACAGCCATAAAGTAAAGCTTTCCGTTAAGCTCAGCAAACAATCACCGAATTCAATTGAACTGTGTTGTTTATGGGTTTATGTGTCCTGCAATCGTGTCGTAATTAGTTTACTTTAATTTAATGCGCCCATTTTCATCTGGGTTTCGTGCACCGAGCTTTATTTTTCACATACATAATTTATTGTAGTTGAAACGGGTATATGTTAACATGGTTATAAGCTTTTTTACGAAAAAATGCTTTAATAGTAGGCGTAAAACAATAATGTACCCACGCCTTGTTATAGCTGCCATAAATTCAATGCGCTTTAGGAAAATTGGCCGAATTTTTCACCCGCTCTTACCGAAAAAAGGTTTCGCAATTTGAAAATATTTAAAACCATCTCATTCTATACACAGTGTGTAATGAAAATTCCGTCGGCCGACCTGTCCCCTGCCCCGCCCCGGGTGCTCCCCGGCCGGTCCGGCGGGGAGGGTGGCCCATGGATTAATTCACTCCTAAGTACGCATCTGTATCTTTCCTCTTTAGAAATTGCGTTTTTTGCCCCCTGACTTCTTAATTTATTTTATTTTATGGATGTCTGAACTGCTGAACAATTTGTTTTTGGGCTGTTAATAAATTTCCGGTCTGACATTTCTAACAAACATTATTGTTGTTGTTGATGTTGAAGGTAGGCGGATTAAAGCGGATTATTTTCCGGTAAATAAGTTTTGTTAATAATTAAATTTTCTTTCTATTGGATAAAGTCGACGCGAGGAAGGCACTACGGGGGCGAGGGTGGTTTGCGGCTAGTGCGGGCGGTTAGCTGGGACGATGGGAGGATCGGTATAACTTATGTATATTATGAATTCCTTCTTGGAGAGCTCATTGTTACATGTATATCGCATGGTATCATTTCTACGCAGAATTGTTTCTTTTACTACGTTACACAACTTTTTTATACACGCTAGACCGGCTGGACGCTAGTCTATATCGAGCTGCTTTCATTTGTGTTTGAAAAACATTTATATTAAATAAATAAGTGAGACTAAGGCCCAGCTGTTTTGCAGAAATTCTCAAGTGGCAAATTCATCAAATGGCCACTGAGCGCTATTTTGTTTTCTTTTTAACAATTTAAATGTCCCCGTTAAAGTTGATTCTGGGCGCGTTTCAACATTCTATCAAATTGTAATATACTGACAAGCTTGAGAACTAGATAGTTGTCCTCTTCTGCTGATCACAATTTGTTCCAAATCTGAAATTACCACCATTCCAAATGTAATTAATTTTCCAATACAATTATATTTGATGAAACAATAATATAGTACCAACACCCTCTTTTACCCAAAATAGTAATTATTATTGTGAATTAATATGAAAGTTTTGCACTCAAATAATCACTAAATGTAATAAAATTCCGTTAATGTAATGAATGAAAATGTCGACTCTGTCGAGTGGAAGTGCACTGTGAACCGACTAATTCTGTTTCATAATTAAATTTATTGCATTTTTTATGTTCTGTGACTTTAATTTGCATATGGGATCGTGTTTTATTTCGCACAAAGCGTGCAGCAATTACAAATCGGAAATGCACACAAAGTTTCATGTTTATATTCAAGCCAACGCCAACGAGTGCATTTGTTAGTGAGTTATGTTATCGCCGCTCTCCGCTCGCTTGGCTGGATGACCTACGTTCTCGTGTGCCACGGAACTTTATTGTATTATTGTTTCTCTAATAACAAAGGTGATATTGCTTCAATTGTAATTATAAGAAATCACTGTTGGAGCGCTGAACAGGTGCACTGTGTTGTTTGAACACTGCTGTTCCTGTGGCGTCTTTTAGTGTTTGTGACAATCCATTAATTTATAGTGATATTTTTACACTGGTAATTACAATGAATCACTGTTGGACCGTTGAACAGGTACTTTGTGTTGTTTGAATACTGCTGTTCTTGTGGCGTCTTTTAGTTTTAGTGACAATCCATTACATTATAGTGATATTGCTTCACTGTTAATTATAAGGAATCACTGTTGGAGCGCTAAACAGGTGTTCTGTTTTGTTTGAATACTGCTGTTCTTGTGGCGTCTTTTAGTTTTAGTGACAATCCATTACATTATAGTGATATTGCTTCACTGTTAATTATAAGGAATCACTGTTGGAGCGCTAAACAGGTGTTCTGTTTTGTTTGAATACTGCTGTTCTTGTGGCGTCTTTTAGTTTTAGTGACAATCCATTACATTATAGTGATATTGCTTCACTGTTAATTATAAGGAATCACTGTTGGAGCGCTAAACAGGTGTTCTGTTTTGTTTGAATACTGCTGTTCTTGTGGCGTCTTTTAGTTTTAGTGACAATCCATTACATTATAGTGATATTGCTTCACTGTTAATTATAAGGAATCACTGTTGGAGCGCTAAACAGGTGTTCTGTTTTGTTTGAATACTGCTGTTCTTGTGACCTTCTTTTAGTTGTAGTGACAATCCATTACATTATATCCCGTCCCCTGTAATATTAATACCTATACACATCCCAATTGCAATTTCACTAATGTAATATTTTTTAACACTCTGTAAATGACGTCCTCCGTGGTCGAGAGGTAAGGCTCTCAAATAACAAGCTGGAGGTCATGGGTTCAAATCCCGGTGTGCGCAAGTAAAGTTTATTTGTATTATTTCACAAATTACTGATTTAAGATAATATATAGTACCTACGTTTGCGGAACATTCAAGGGTGGAAGATACTCTCAGTATCGCCCTGGTGTAAGACCACCTTTAAAATTGAAACGTTGCTTAAAATGGCTTTGGCCGTGTTTGTGACCTGATCTGAATAGCCAGGTACTTCTCCACCCTCCTCTTCCCCATCTCCTTCCCCTCCCCATACCTTCAGCCTCATAACATACCCCAATTGGGGATGCCATAATCTCACTGGCTCCAGATGGTTGGGAGCAATTACGACTCCCTATCAATATTTCATTCTGTGTCCAATATTGACCTGTGATTGGCTTTCCTGATTCCTATCGATTTCCGACAAACGTTTGTACAATGACAATTATTTTCAGCGATATATTATTGCTTCTGTGTTCCAACTTTACATCGCATACCGGTTTATCATTATTGTTAGCATTCCAACAGGAATGTTTGCGATTAACGATAATCGAATACATAGTTATTAAATATGTAAAATGAATTTGCGCAGGGAATAGTACTTTTTCATTCGTCTTTGTCTCGTCCGTAATATTAACAAAAAGTAGTGTAATTAATCTGCCAACATTTTTATTTTCTCAAATCATAGGTAGGTATTCCCAAAACTAACTATAATTCACTGTCAAATGCCATTTATTAGCCACATTCGAGTAGTTGGTAGAATATGAAAAGAGCCCCAAGAGAATCTGCCACATTTTGAACTAACGTGAATACGGGTAAACTAGATACTAAAACAAATCATTGTTTTATAGTTATGATACACTTGATATCAGTACACAGTTTCGATTTAAGCACTTGATAATAATACACAATTATAATTTAAACACAAGTGTTCATCAAGATGATCAAGTAATCTTACACAATTATGATTTAAACACATGATGATAATAAACAGTTATGATTTAAATACTTGATAATAGTTCATATGTATGATTTAAACACTTGATAATAGTAAACATTTATGATTTAAACACTTGATAATAGAACACAATTAATACGATTTTTTCTTTCGAATTAACACAGCGTTATTATATTTTCATGTTTGTATTTCCATATTTACACGAGAAATATTTATTTATTTATTTTATATTCACGGTATAAATATACCATATACAATAATTACATGTCATAGTGTACAAGCATAATCAAACACTAGTAATAATTTAAACAATATTAAAAATTAACTGTAGTATTTGATCGTAAAATGACAACAGAAAGTATAAAATTTATGCATCCTAATTAATATGCAAAACTTTAAAGACTAACTTCTATATTTAACATATTTTTACTTACTTCTTGCCATTAATGATGTGTTTTATCAGTTTTGGTCCGAACTTAGGCGGCCACATAAACCCGATGTAAGTGCGCCACACACCCTCTCTTCCCTTATCTCCCTCAGTAGACAATTTAGTTGGGTTTAATACGATAGGCCAAAAAACAACCGTCTCTCTCGGTTCTGCGAATGGTCAATGTTAAAGGTTTCCTTGAGAATGTGACTTGAAATGAATTTCATTATTAAAATGCGCAACGGTATTCGCGGTTACCTTTGACCACCACAATCACATTAACAGATATGTCAGCAATATGATCATATATAATAATATTTAATATGTATAATACACGATAACGTGTGTGAATAGGTGTAATTTAGCGACTTTTGAATCGATATCTATTCAGAAATATATTTGAAATTCCCAATAGGTTTTTAATTGAGGTATTTTGTTTGTGATCGCAAACCTAAAGCGAGTTTCATTCCCTGTGCCACCTGCCCCGTGCCCTGTGACCCGTGCCCCAGCGGACTCCAGGTTGGGCGATGATTTAGTGCAGGGGGGGGGGGTGGGCGGGTCCATTACCGGGCGGACGCTGCTCCCCTGATTTATATCCCACACACGGGGAACTGCTTCCGCTCTCAGAATGGAAAAATACCGAACCTAAGAGATGCAGCTAGATCAGGAATAAGAATTTCCTCTCCGGTTATTTGAATCGGCCAAAGGATTTTGTTATCTAAAGTGAAAATTCTTAAGCGAGACGATTTTTCTTTTATTTTACAAGCAATAATTGTTCGCCTGAAACACTCATCCACATTGAAAAATCTCCTGATAAAAGATACATGACGCCAACGGGACTCGAACCCGTGTCCCTTCGATTTCCGGTCGACAGCTCTGACCACTGAGCTATGGCGGCTTATCTCTTACCCGCGAAATTATTCAATATATACTAGTGTTTCATTCAACAATTACTGCTTGTTACATTTTTCACCTGAAAACAACCAACTTTATTTTATATGAGAAAGGCATCGTAAGTGCTAACTCTCTCACTAGATGGCGTCGAGACAAATTGTCTACATTTTTAGGCGAAATACTTGAACTTGTCAAATATTAATTATTATTTTTTGGTAAACTAATGTTTTTAAGACAAGATTTTTTATGCATAGCACAAAGGGTAACAATTATTATTATTAATATAATTGTTACCCTTTGTGCTATGCATAAAAAATCTTGTCTTAAAAACATTAGTTTACCAAAAAATAATGATTTTTCTTTTGTTGGTCGCGTGAAATGATATACTAATTTTGTTTGTTGGTGCATGAATAATATGAAATATTCTTGCGTAATGAGTAACGTTATAGTTCGATGAACTTTTAATTTTCAAAATTGGGACTGCTTATTGGTGCTACTTATCATATCAGACAAGCGATAAAGTAGGTACCAAAATAATTTTTATTGATTAATAATTCTTTGTTCAAAATGTTTATTTGTTTTGTTTAAACGTTTCATTGAATAAATATCGTATTTTTTCAGGTTTGCTAACATTCGAATGGTTAATTTCTTCTTTTCAAAGACATTCTGAAGCAAATATTTTTTTTATATGTATTCGACTCATATATCCTATAATTATAATATTCTGTGATTTTTCACTGGTTTGCACTAGTGTACGAGTAAACGTATATATCTAATTGGGTAAAATAAATTTTTGTTGCTATTTATCAGCGAGCGTTAGTGTTCACAATCTTCTTCAGATCTTAAACTCCGCCTTTACCAAGATAGTGGGCGCTGTAATGGCCGCGTGTACCTGAACTGCTCGCCCGGGCGGCCCATTGCTTGGAGCTGGGTACAGATGGAAGGCGAGATAGCGTGTATTTATTCCTTTCGTACATCCTCTGTCGCCCTATACCCCTCCCCGTCTCTGAGTTCCTATTAATTCGGAACGTGCCTAATTCTGGGTCATCCTGCCTGACGTGGAATTGTTGAGATGCTCCACGGCGCATCAGTCTAGTGGGGCGAGAGAGCGTGTAGCCATGTAGCTGTAACATAGATTACCGGATAGTTGTGATAAACGACAGAAAAATTGCCAAACTTTAATACCGAATAAATTTCAGGTATCGTTTACGTCACTAGTTGGCTGGCTGTATACGAAATAAAACCCAATTTATTTATGTTCCTCGAGTATCTCTTTCGTAATTAAAATGTGAACCTTTCATTTGAATTATCTTTTGTAATTAAATTAGCTATCTTTCTTTCCAACTCCGCTTTTCTCATAAAATAAATTCTTATTCTGGCGGAGCATTAGCCATAGACCGGGCGCGACCCTAATGAAGATTCTACGTTTGAAAGCGGTTAGGGATGAGAGCGATGGTAGAGAACGCGGCACGACGACAGAAGGGATAAGGACACGATGCTTGATTCTGCCTGAACTCGGGGTGAGAAATTCGTACTTTCCCGATAGTGCCTCTTTGCTTGGCCGACAGTCGTTTGGAGGATATTTCGCCAGTGAAGAAGGAGAAGTATTTTCTTTGTAATTAGGCCTTTTCTAACGATCACTCGTTACGACCCCACACGGTCTGTTCCAATGATTATTTGAATAGTTTGTAAAGCAATTAGGTAAACGCCTCGCACATTTTATTCTTTTATATTGAATTCGTTAAAAAAACGTACTGTTTCATCCGTTCAAAGATGGTGTAACTATTATTATATTTTTGTAAAATTGCGTCCTGTTTTTCAACAAATAAATAATATCGGTTTATCTACCTAATGTTTGCATACTTAAGCTTAATATAACGTTTGATTTTGATATGTTAAATTATATAAATAATACTAGCTGACGTGTACCCGGCACTGCTCGGGACTTATTCCTCTTTCTTCGTTCAACACTTACGTCTCATTTTACCCTAATTAATTATTTGATTCTTGTCTTCCTCCGGTATCCCCGTCTTTTTTTACCATTCATTAATGTATCATGAAATCAAAATTGTTTCTATTACAACACTACATTATTTCGTCTTTTCATTCCAATTCAAGTCAATGCGTTAAGTTTTTCTCGAGCCCCGACTTCTTTCATTCTACCATTCATAACACTCTCTAAACACACCTGGCGCTAATAAGAACAAACTTTGGAATTTTCAGTGAAATCGGATGAATGGAATAGAGACAAACAAAGAAACATTCATTTATATATCAAGAGATTGAATTGCGAATATTTTTTTTAAGTGCAATAATTTCAAAATACACATACATTTTATACCTATTTGAATGATGTGGAACGAATGTCATTTAAATTTTTCTTTCATCAATATCAATTTGTCGGCAAGTGTCCTATTGATCTTTTCATCCAACACTTGATCAATATTTAGGGTTTATATCACGATTAATTCAATTTCGTCAATTTAGCCTTAAATACCTTTATGTTATGTTATGTTGTTTATGTTGATTATTTTTAAAATTAATCTCTCTACCGAGGTTTTGCATTCCTGTTGTTAGAGGATTTGTGTCTCTTTCGCCAGTAACAGTTCCGGACTAACAGCCTACACTGCAGGCTTATCACGAAGAGCTTCTCCACGGGAGTCCGCCACCAGCTACGTCTCAGTTCTACAAGTGCACTGCTTCACGGCCATACCCCATGGGGTACGTCACATTCCTGGAACTATTTTCTCCAACCAAAATGCTAAACCGGATGAGTCCCCCACCCCCCTTTACAAGAAAAGTTCCTCTTAAAAGTGCATCCGTAGAAGACGCACGTAACTCGTATGTACACCCCAGTGGGCCACTAGACTTAGGACTATACTACGCTTTCGTGCTGTACTGCCAGGTCTGCTAGTGTCTGCTAGGCTAAAGGGCAACGAGCCTTAACTGAATGCAGGGCCACGTCGTAGGTCTATGCCATAAGGTTACGCCATTGGATTACGCCATTGAACTAAATCATTGGGCTACGGAATAGGGCTACGTTACAGGGCATGTCGTTTGGCTACGCCATAGGGCTACGCCATAGGGTTACGTCATAGGGCTACGCCATAGGACCACGTCACCGGGCTGCTCCCGGGGTTGCGCTTTACGCTGTACGATCACTTCATGTGGCTACTGGCTACAGTATATAGCTACACCAAACTAAGCTACATAACTACGCTATATGACTACGCCATAGAGCTGCGCCATGGAGCTACTCTATGGGTCGCCACTAGATGTGAAGCTTTTTAAATATTAAAGGTCATTAGTAGGTTCTGTATATGTCTATGTTTTACAGCTATGACATGGGAAAACGCCGTCGGGCTACAGCATAGTTATAGACTGTATGGCTACGTCATACAATTACGTTTTCTTTTCAAAAAATGAAAATTTCAAAATAAAATAATATTTATTTATTAACGCCCTTTTTAAAATTTTTTTACACATGAATAGTATAAATTATACAATATTTATTATACACAACTGAACTTCCTCAGTAACAATCTTTTGTTTTTGTTTAGTGATAAATTGGAGATGTCCTCTGACTCAGTATAATTATCTCCCTCCATTAGTATTATGGGCAATGAGTGATACGTGTGGTAGTTAGTCCCAGATTTTATGAACCGAAATAAATCCTGACTTATAATATTACACTTGCATACATCCTATCATAAGAAATATTACATTTTATCACTTTTAATATTTTGGGCTTAAGATGACCATAGCAAATGGACACCAGCCCCATCTCAAAAATGTATACAAATATCGATCAAAGCCGCAAAGTTTTTTTGATCATATTGTTTTAATGGAATTGATAATTAATAAAAGTTTTTCTTATTTCAATGTGTTCCGTTTAGTTATTCGAAGTAATTATCAATCTGTGTATTGATTCTAATAATCGCCGTAGAAAGTACATACATTTGTCGACGTTCTTATTTTTGAGTCTCGTCGAAGGTACATACTTACATACGCCAAACGTCAAAAGTCATTCCACTCGAACAACGAGTGGGTCGAACCACTCGTTGTTCGAGTGGAATGACTTCGTTGAGAATCGAGGCCCAGGACATGGTAGTCGAAACGGCAACCATATTACATATAACTTCTTGTTTAAACCAAGCATAACTTGATAAATGTGTTCCGCATTCAAAATGCATTGAAAATCTAAATGTCTTAATAAATATCCTGTTACCTTATACCTACGGTGAATTTTAACAGGTAATTTACCAATATTTTTCTGCATTAGATTTTCAATTTTAAGGTTAAAGTAATAACTTTGTGATTTAACTTAATATTGTGTGAAGTGAAACAATAATTGTCATCTATCCTTTCATTTTATGTTCTAATTTAATTTTTAATCTCATCTCTTATTTGTTTCGTTTAGGTCAAACTGTATCAGGGTTGAATTATAATTATTATTAACATGCTGTTTAGTATTGAAATACTTTTATGATTATCCCAACAATCCGGTTCCTACCTAAATTGCCCTCTCTCTTGTTTTGTTCCATTTTCTAAATGTCTTACCTCAGCCACAATCATCATACATTGAATAAATATTAAACTATTGTCGTGTGTTATACAAAAACCGTTCGTGTTGTGAAACAATACTGATGTTCATCTATAAACTATAGTGCCCACATTACATTCAAGACCAACATCAGAACATCCAAATAAAGCAAGATCATTCACAAGGAAAAGGCCTCCTTTACCCACTCCTATTTTCCTTGTAGTAAACACCAATGTTTGACCTTATTTTCTCACTAAAAATTACAGTCCCTTCGGCGAGTACCAATCGGTACACAACACATGTTATATATTTTAAAGAGCTATGGAGCTTTCAGCTCAAAATACGACCATATTGAAAATTAGACAGGATCTTTTGTTACGTAGTTTTTAAAAGAAAATTACTTTTAAATCTCTGGCGAAGCCGGGTAATAATAACTTGTATAATTAGTGTTATAAAAAACAACGTGTATTACTCGTTCGTTCGAGCTGCAGATTTATGAATGTATTATGTTATATAACACACGTTAGATAGTATTTATTTAACTAACAATTATTTTACAAGCAATAATTGTTCGCCTGAAACACTCATCCACATTGAAAAATCTCCTGATAAAAGATACATGACGCCAACGGGACTCGAACCCGTGTCCCTTCGATTTCCGGTCGACAGCTCTGACCACTGAGCTATGGCGGCTTATCTCTTACCCGCGAAATTATTCAATATATACTAGTGTTTCATTCAACAATCACTGCTTGATACATTTTTCACCTGAAAACAACCAACTTTATTTTATATGAGAAAGGCATTGTAAGTGCTAACTCTCTCACTAGATGGCGTCGAGACAAATTGTCTACATTTTTAGGCGAAATACTTGAACTTGTCAAATATTAATTATAATTTTTTTGGTAAACTAATGTTTTTAAGACAAGATTTTTTATGCATAGCACAAAGGGTAACAATTATTTTACAAGCAATAATTGTTCGCCTGAAACACTCATCCACATTGAAAAATCTCCTGATAAAAGATACATGACGCCAACGGGACTCGAACCCGTGTCCCTTCGATTTCCGGTCGACAGCTCTGACCACTGAGCTATGGCGGCTTATCTCTTACCCGCGAAATTATTCAATATATACTAGTGTTTCATTCAACAATTACTGCTTGTTACATTTTTCACCTGAAAACAACCAACTTTATTTTATATGAGAAAGGCATTGTAAGTGCTAACTCTCTCACTAGATGGCGTCGAGACAAATTGTCTACATTTTTATTTATTTTTTGTAACAAGCAGTAATTGTTGAATGAAACACTAGTATATATTGAATAATTTCGCGGGTAAGAGATAAGCCGCCATAGCTCAGTGGTCAGAGCTGTCGACCGGAAATCGAAGGGACACGGGTTCGAGTCCCGTTGGCGTCATGTATCTTTTATCAGGAGATTTTTCAATGTGGATGAGTGTTTCAGGCGAACAATTATTGCTTGTAAAATAATTGTTACCCTTTGTGCTATGCATAAAAAATCTTGTCTTAAAAACATTAGTTTACCAAAAAATAATAATTAATATTTGACAAGTTCAAGTATTTCACCTAAAAATGTAGACAATTTGTCTCGACGCCATCTAGTGAGAGAGTTAGCACTTACAATGCCTTTCTCATATAAAATAAAGTTGGTTGTTTTCAGGTGAAAAATGTAACAAGCAGTAATTGTTGAATGAAACACTAGTATATATTGAATAATTTCGCGGGTAAGAGATAAGCCGCCATAGCTCAGTGGTCAGAGCTGTCGACCGGAAATCGAAGGGACACGGGTTCGAGTCCCGTTGGCGTCATGTATCTTTTATCAGGAGATTTTTCAATGTGGATGAGTGTTTCAGGCGAACAATTATTGCTTGTAAAATAATTGTTACCCTTTGTGCTATGCATAAAAAATCTTGTCTTAAAAACATTAGTTTACCAAAAAAATTATAATTAATATTTGACAAGTTCAAGTATTTCGCCTAAAAATGTAGACAATTTGTCTCGACGCCATCTAGTGAGAGAGTTAGCACTTACAATGCCTTTCTCATATAAAATAAAGTTGGTTGTTTTCAGGTGAAAAATGTATCAAGCAGTAATTGTTGAATGAAACACTAGTATATATTGAATAATTTCGCGGGTAAGAGATAAGCCGCCATAGCTCAGTGGTCAGAGTTGTCGACCGGAAATCGAAGGGACAGGGGTTCGAGTCCCGTTGGCGTCATGTATCTTTTATCAGGAGATTTTTCAATGTGGATGAGTGTTTCAGGCGAACAATTATTGCTTGTAAAATAATTGTTACCCTTTGTGCTATGCATAAAAAATCTTGTCTTAAAAACATTAGTTTACCAAAAAAATTATAATTAATATTTGACAAGTTCAAGTATTTCGCCTAAAAATGTAGACAATTTGTCTCGACGCCATCTAGTGAGAGAGTTAGCACTTACAATGCCTTTCTCATATAAAATAAAGTTGGTTGTTTTCAGGTGAAAAATATATCAAGCAGTAATTGTTGAATGAAACACTAGTATATATTGAATAATTTCGCGGGTAAGAGATAAGCCGCCATAGCTCAGTGGTCAGAGCTGTCGACCGGAAATCGAAGGGACACGGGTTCGAGTCCCGTTGGCGTCATGTATCTTTTATCAGGAGATTTTTCAATGTGGATGAGTGTTTCAGGCGAACAATTATTGCTTGTAAAATAATTGTTACCCTTTGTGCTATGCATAAAAAATCTTGTCTTAAAAACATTAGTTTACCAAAAAAATTATAATTATTTAACTAACATTTTCAGTCTCCCATATTTTATCCTCTCCAGCTGGTGCCCGACCACATTGGCAAACTGGCCAATTTTTTAGTTAGCTTTTATTATTTTTTTTTAAATCCATTTTAGTATTTTTTTGTTTGGTTTAAGATAGCTAGGTATGTCATGAATGCGGTATGTACATTTTTTACAAGTTTTTTCTCCTCTAAGCGTTTTCAGTGGAAGTGATGAAATAAGTATCTATCTTTGTTTCTTATTTGGTAGAACCGAATGATTTTAAATTCTTTATATTATCCTATCGAAATATATCATTTATTTATTTGAGGAACATAAACAGTCTTAGTAATACAATATGCATAAGAGGATAACAAAAAAACAGACCAATTATTAATGTTCACAGATAGATATTCAGAAACATAAAACTAACCTGTAAACTAGAATATTTAATAAAAATAGAAAAAAAAAACAGAATAAAGCAGCAAATAAGAAAAATAATAATACGAATGTAAATTCAACAAACGATAAACCTATAATATGCCTACGATAAACAGAAATAAAATAAATGTGATTATAACTATACTTAAATAGACTTGGGTTGGAACGGGAAAGGGGAGGAGAGGGATAAGGAAAAGTTGCCACGTAAGTAATATTAAAATATTAGGTACGATCAATTTAACAGTTGTGAATATGAGTTAGAATGTGATACAATGAAATTCTGTAGTGATAGTAACTAGCAGTGAATATGTCAGCACGAGTGTCTATATTTCGAACTGGCGCATGGAAATTTATTTTGTTCAGCAACTCCGGGCAGTCAAATTTTTGAGTTAATAATTTTATACAAGAGCATCTGATCAGCGAGAATCCTCCTGTTGAGTAGTTTCGTGATTCGAAAATGTTTCTCGATTTCGTCGTAAGAGTTGTATATGTTGAATGATTTAAAATTGAGGAATTTGAGAAATCGTTCTTGAACTCTTTCTAACCCTTATCTTTAGCTATTAATATTATCTTTAGCTAATAAAAAATTCTGCTCCGGTAGGACCGAACTACTGTAATGTCATCCGATTTCAGATAAACGCGAACATGTCCGCGTGTGTGCCCGTGATTGGCACCAATGCATTGTCATCGACAACCAGTCTGTTTGACGACTTTCAGTTCGATCGGATGTCGGGAAGTGGGTTAGTATCCGCTTCCAAGATATGCATTCATTCATTAATTCACTAAAACAAAAGTGAAATGCAAACAGATGTACTTAATTAAAAAATCTATCTTTCCGATAGTAACAATAAATAAAACGTAATTAATTATAACGGCCAAGTGATGTTTCTTTTCTCCTTATTGCAATCCCAGCCAGTTTGAAGTTTCGTGCAAGTGGTGAATATTTTGACCCCAGGTGAATACAGACGAAGTTAAGCTGTAGTTAGCTAGCATCATAAAGGCGTCTCGGACGCAGGGGCGCTGTGAACACTGGTGGGTGTGGGGCCCCGCGGAGGTGTACAGTGTACACCTCTCCGCTCATTCTGTACGCTCTGAACCTACTCGTATATACATTATACTCTCCCTGCTGCCAGTGTACCGACTTCCCTAACTGAGCAGTATACAGATGATTATGTTAATTTATGCATTTCAATAAACGTACCACGTTACAGCTCCGTTACAATTATTGTGGAAACATTGGAATATCATATTCACCGCGAGTGAAGTTATCATTGCCTTCCCTGCGACCCACTCCCTTCATCTCAATGGAGCTTTGAGAATAATCTCAACCTTATTCTTTATTTAGTTAACGCTATCTTTCAACGTTTCAGCCAAAGCATACATAATTTTTTTTCTCGCTTGGGTAAAATTGTTTTTATGTATTTGATATTTGGAAAGATTTTCGCTGCCCCGTAAGGCACCTGGACTGTAATATCACGAAATTGCGTTCTAAAAATAATTTGCTATTTTACGTCTAGGGTAAAATGGTCCATAACGTATTAAATTTACAAAGATATATCGTAAACAAGCGTCCAGGTCGTAAAGGAGAGTGAGTTTATTATGTAAATAAATTTCCCCAGGGGACCCCGAATACATTTGGGGTGAAATGAAAGATCTAAATGTGTAGTTCATCTTTTCTTATTATTTATAACCTAAGCGACTGTTTGAACACGGAAGATAAAGATTTATTAAAATATGATGGTGTTCGTTTTGGTTTGAATTTTAATCGTATCTTTTCTTCAACGTTTTCATTGAACTGGAAGGCTGCGAATTGGACCAATATTTCTCCTTGGTTTATACAAGTCGCGGCGGAGATTTATTTTATTAAAATCATTTTTCATATCTCTCTCCCTGCCAGCTGTCAGCGCCCGCCACCCACCCCTATCTTCCCGCGAGACCGGCCTTCTGGGGGGAAGCCCCCGTGATGAAGCGACGGATCTTGATATATTATATTCTTTCTTGACAGTGTGTATCATTAACATTAATTCTACGTCCTCGTACATGTACATATGGTTTACACAGTGCATATTAAATTCCGTTTTAAAAGCTAAAACTCTGGTAGATGCTGGCGAAACGCGTCAAACCGGTCAAATTAAGTGAAATTCGATATATTTAATATCTAGTTACTCGTGCCCTTTGGTTTTTCGATTGATGAAAGGAAGAAAGAAAAATTTAATTCCTTTTGTTTACATAAGCACTGTTTTTATTTATTTATTTTACGCCTATTAAGGCTTTTACATAAATATATAACAATATTTAAGAAATATATTCGTAGATAGTGCAGGAAATGACTGTTTAAAACACATATAAATAAAAATATTGTTGAATTTGATCCACACAGTATGTAGGTACAAAATATAAATATCAAATAATTTTTTCCTTTCAGCCGACAAAATACTCTTAACGTGGAAAATACTGTAATACTGTCAATTTGAATAGCTTTATCAAAATATTCCCCTACTTGATGAAAAAAACTTCCATAAGGTATGCTTATATAATGAAATTGATGTACTAAATATATCAACAACATCGGAATATTTGTTTTCTAGCTGCTGAATCTGTCGCATAGGAGTGTGATATTGGGACGTTGATATAGAATTGCTACAATAATATGGTAGGTACTGTCTTGTAACCGACCTGCTTGGAGTATGAAAAGAGATTACATATAATAAATCATGGGTATCAAACATTGAATTAATGATTTTATACAAACAGGTTGAATCGGAAATGATTCTAAGATCAGATAATTTTATTAAATTTAATGAACAAAGTACGTTATTGTAATTTAGGCACTCTCTAGGAATGCCCATTTTAAAATTTACAAATCTTAAAAAATTATTTTGCTGGGTATTACATTACAAATATTACCAAAATCATGTTGTAACTTGATTGTATTTCCGACATTGCGTATATATATCGCTAAGATATTATTTCGACATTCGAGGAAAAATTCCTGAAACATGGATATGTTTCTATCTGAAAAATGCTGTTCATAATGAAAATTAAGACTGCAAAAATACACACTTCTACACATTTTTCCCGTGAGAGTATCATACATTTAAGGATAATTAATATGGATTGTCGGAATGTCTCATTAACATTTAACACTGACAGTATGAATTATACTGGCTTCCCACTTCCGAGTAAAATCTCTTATTGTAATTTAAGGAACTGGTGAGTAAATATGATTTAAGATTTTCACGGCCAAAAGTATTTTTGTTATTTGTTTTTGGGGTGTTATGCCGTGTTGCGCTAACTCCTTCTTTAGTCAACGTTTCGGACAGCATTGCAGTGTCCATCATCAGGGCAGATGTGTTATTATAACATGGCATAACACCCCAAAAACAAATAACAAAAAAAAAACTGGTGAGTAGTTGATCATTGTAAAATTGTACATGTGTAATATAATTATTAGTCTGCCTTTACCTGATATTTGATAATTATTAATGCCTAATGATAGTACACCTTGCCTAGAACATCTATTTTTGGGGACCACAGATCCCCGAGAGATCTATGAATCACGCTAACGCCAGTTATAAACCCATGATATGCTTTGATAATGTTTAGTTTTGACTTCTGTTGGACTAATACGTACGAAAGTACAGTTGTAGTTACACGTCTTGTAGGTACAGTGTTGTGTATGCAAGTAAAGTTTAGTGTTAGTAGTCGCCAGTCGCAATCCTTGTCTGAATGCCGCCCTGGAAACTTCCCCCGTCGTCTTTCTTCTCCTACTCAACCCTAATTCCTCCAAGAGGCGGTATAACATAACACCTAGTCTTTACCAGGCGTCATAAATTAAACTGCATGGAGTCTCTGTTGGCGAACCTCTCGGCAAAGTGGAACCCGTCTTCAGCGCTCTCGTTCGGCGGAGGAGGAGTAAATCGGGTCCTTTCTGCCCGGGGTGAGAGTTGGGAGACTAGCTGGTGCGGTGTGGTGTGAGGAGGAACTAGCCCGCTGAGATACGATGGCGCGCTCCTTGGCGGGAACATTTCTACATCGCCCAGTCGATCATGTCTGCTGACAGCAGCCCTTGTTTTCTTTGACACATCGCACTGATCGCCTTTTCTCCCACCCCCGTCTCTTATTACAATTATCATTGTTACTAACGGAATCAATGTTCAGTTCGCTGGGCTTATTTTATAGATGGCCTCGATTAATGCACGTATGACATCGGTTCAATTTTCATTAAGTGATTAATTTGGTGAAATTTTGTGGTAATGTACCCCAATTGTATTTTGCTCAAATTCTAAACCTGTAAACTATCTACATACCTTTCTTTAACTGTTACTATAAAATAACTTATAAACAAGGTTTTAACTATTAATAAACCTCCAATATATAATGATATCCCAAAAATAAATTAAAATTTAATAATAATTTTAGTTATATGTAATAAAAGTTTTATTTTTATTTTAGAACTAGACTCATTATAATATCACGCATAGCTAAAAATTATGTTGTACTAGCTGAAGTCTGGACAGCTAGTCCTGGCAGCTGCCCGGGCTTTACACATAGTTTTTCGAAATCAGATGTAGGCAGGGACCTTCCCATTGTTTTGAAGGTCAAGTGTGCGACATTTCATCAATCTTGGAATAAAACTGTAGATTTGTATAAAAATCAACTCCACGCCGTCCTCACGCCCGCCACAGATGTTTTTTTATATAAATAGAAGATAGATTGATATTGTTGAATCAAATATTAGCATGATGTTGACTTTTATGTGTTTTCTTTTAATTTTCATTTTTTATATTTAACTAGTTGACGTGTACCCCGCATTGCTCGGGGATTTATGTATGGTTTGGGGTAAAGTTTTGAGGTTTAGAATTCTAGTGTGCCTGACGACGTTATGTATTTTTAAGGTGAAAATAATATTATTGTACTGTAATAAATATTTGTTTCACTTGATCGTGCCATATCTTCCACGGGCTTCTTCAACCATTTTCTTCTAAGTCATACATTGTCATTATACCTCGTTCTTCGTTCAACACTGACGTCTCATTTTAGCTCATAATAGTTATGTCTTCCTCGGGCGTCCGAATCATTTTATACTTTTCACTTCATGTAGTATCATGAAATCCACATTGTTACTTTCTATACCTTTCACTTCATGTAGTATCATGAAATCCACATTGTTACTTTCTATACCTTTCACTTCATGTAGTATCATGAAATCCACATTGTTACTTTTTATACCTTTCACTTTATGTAGTATCATGAATTCCACATTGTTACTTTTTATACCTTTCACTTCATGTCGTATCATGAAATCCACATTGTTACTGTTAAAAAAACTACATTTCGTCGACTTTAACTCGACTCCTTATATCATTCCAGTGCAGAGATCGTGCGTGAAGTCTTACTCGGGCTTCTCCGATTTTTCTAAAATTCACTACTGTATACCGCATTGTTACTATTAAAAAATTACATTATATCGACTTTTAATTCGATAACGTACTCATTCCAGTGCATTGATAAAGCGTTAAGTCTTTGTCGAATGTCCCTGACTTCTTCTACCATTCAAACTACCATCTAAACACTCCTGACACTAATAAGAACAAACTTTTAAATTTTCATCGCAATCGGATCATTTGTATAGGAAAGCGTACGGGACAAACCAATTACCATTCATTTTTTTATATATGAAGATAATATTATAGATATGGTCCTGCCTAGTAATTATAACTACGAATTGAGCAACGATTAGGAACATTCATTTGTTTAAATTCATATTTTTTTATGAAATAGTACAATGTCCGCTGTTTCCACGATGCTTGAAAAGTTTGCCCCCCTCGCGATGTGTTTTGTTGACTCTCGGTGTCATTTTATGGCAGGCGGAAAAAGTGTCACCGCCACAACTCCCTCCACTCAGAGCTGGCTGCCGGCTGTTGGCTGCTGGCTGTCTGCTAGGCTGGTGCCCTGTTACTGTAGTACCTTTATACTGGGTACTGCTGTAGCCGTAGATGCCTGCTATTCGGCTTGTTAATACGGCCCCAGCCCAGCGACCGCTACGCCATATCCAGCGCCGCTGTCGTAGCCACAGAACGCTTCTCTGAATCCGATATTTACGGTTATCGCTTTCGCTCCGACCGATGCTTATTTATTTTTACTGCTAATATTACATTTATATCGGCCAAAGAAAACAGCGCTATATTTTCCTGTTGTGATTCCCTTCACTAAAAAAAATATTAGTAAAGGATTGAAAAAATAATTCCTTTGGGTTGTATTCCAGCATTGAATCGGATAAATGACAGCCTCACTTTGCAGTATAGAACACAGACCCACGGGCGGGATCCAACTTAGGACTTGTCTTCTGTGGGACTTATTACATAAAATTTATATAAAAAGTTTTGAAACATTATTTTAATACTTAATCTAATTAAAGGTTTATTTTTTTATTGGAATAACTTTTGAAGGATACCCCTCAATGTATTATTTAATCAAAGAATAAAGTTATACTAATAAATCTAAACGTACATAAAAAAAATATTGCGAGACACTATCCAGGCTACGAATAAATTCATATTAAACTTTGTAATCATTATTGCAGCCAAAAATATTCAAAAAATAGTTGAAGATAATATATGTTAATTCTGAAACTCAGAATTAACAATATTATTAATACGAGATCGACAAAAATTACGTAAAAATCGTGTTACAATGGCTTAGTGGTTAGAGGCGTCATCCCGGTAAGACAGAGACCCTGAGTTCGATTCGCAGTTGCGACCGTTAAATTTTTATTTTCTGAGTCTTGTTCTATTTCGTGTTTCGTCTAGAATTATTGGTATTTTCTTCTTCAATGATTCATTTAAAAATGAAATTTGATTTCACTAAAATGGTGTTTGGTAATTTTATTCATGTACATAAAAACATATTAGAAAAAAAATAATTTTCCCACAAAAACCCTTAACACTGATTTATGCGAACAGATAAATATCATATTGGGTTGCAGGTCGATTTAAATTATAAAAAGAAGAATATTTTAGCTGATTTTTACGATTTCAATTTTTCTCCGTACGATAATATTTATTTCTCCCCGTTCTCCAATTTTATTTATTTAAGTATTGTTGTTTTTCTAATATAGTGTATTTGAGGATTCTGAGATTGAGTGTGATTAAAATCTTGTATTTATGCGATTAAGAATACGACACTACTGAATTCAAGGCAAAGTTTACCGTCTTCGTTCGAGAATTAATTTCTTTTATTTTAATCTCATTTCTTTGCGAACGATCCGGAACTTGCTTAGATGGAAGAGTGGCTGCACGCCTACGATTTGAATATTATGTATTTGATTATTCAAATTTATTTTCAAACTTGCACATATAAGAGGCTTATAGGGCCAAGTATTTTATTTATGTATTTTATTATTTTTAAGCCCGTATAATTTTGCGTGATGAATAATTTAGAACACAAGAAAGAAATAGTTAAAATAAAATCACAATCAACAAAAAATACATACATACATGAAATAAAAGTACTAGAAACGAAAATTTTAAATATACAGTGATCAAATAGGTTTACCAAGCGAAAACCAAAGGTTCAAGAATAGGGTTGGAATAGGTTTTTAATATGACCCTCAAAATTCACCAAGTTGTCATTAAACATATCAATATCACCTAAGTATTAATTTCCCTTAGTGTGCAACCGCTGTATCGGAGAATTCGCAATGTAGCTGTGCCTCTGCTCACTGCGGTGAAATAGAGTGTTCTGTGTTGTGTTTTTTTTATGGGTATGTTTAGATTTACAAGTTGCAGGAGTTCGGAACAGTCTAATTTAGAGTTTAGTATTTTAAATAAAAAAATTAAATCATTTATTTTGCATCTGTCTTCTAATTTACGAAATTTTAGACTATTTAATTGGAAATTATAATTGATGTATTTTGGCGGGATATTTAATTTAAATTTATGAAACATAGAAATGTTTTTTTGGATTAGCTCAATATTATTAATATGAATTTTGTAAAGGGGAGACTAAACTACTAACTTGTATTCGATTAATCTTCTGACTAGAGACACGTATACAGAGGCGGCTCTAGGGATCTAGGCGTGGTACGTCATTTGAAAAAAATGTTTGACTAATCATTATTTGATATTGTGAAAAATGCCCACATATTATTATCTATATCAATCTATAGGTAGGTACATCACGAGTCCGCGACTCAAAATACTCATTATGTTAATATAGTAAATTGGAAATAACTGCACAATTTATGTATTACGGCAAATTATTTTAAAGAGATTTAATAAAATTAAAGTAAATAAAATAAAAGTTTGAAACGCCCACCGCAGTATCTAAAGATACTGGGCGCGAAGCTAAGAGTATGGTGATTCCATGGTGCGAAGCGATGCGACGTTTATCAATTCCATTTAAATTTAGACTTGCGACTGTATTTAATAATTATCTTTTAAGTTCTTTGTTTTGTTACATTCATCAGCTTCATTCTACGATAACAACATAAATAATTATTCCAAACTTTTCCCCAACTGTCCAATTGAAAAACAATCGAATGAAAATGAAATGAAAAACCCGCGTATTTTTATGACACCATCTCTTTAAAACATTTGATATTCATCATGCTGTCTCCCTCACGGTCATGATCTAAGCTTTCATTGGTACCTAATTTTTGCTTAGACGAAAGACATAGTGCCATCTCGTTTACTCTATAACGTGCAGAGGGACAGAATATGCCAAATCCGGGGACATTCTTTAAATTGACCCACCGAATCGAGTGGACTTTTCAATGAAAGCTTCTATTAGACACAATAGATGTCACTCACCGCCGCCGCTCGCAGCCCTACATACATTTATATATACCCGCAATACATTTCAAATAAATTAAAAATAAGACCAGTTGTTTTGATGCACATAATTTATTATTATTGTTGTCTTATAATTTTGGGGGGTCAAATACCAATTGACCTAAGGGAAGAACCGCCCCTGCTCGTATAACAGTTTTATGGATTCATATACATATCGATACAGATGTATATTTATGCACCAACAAGTGCACCTTTGAATTAAAAAAAAAATAGATAGTACCTGAGTAACTATTTTAACTACATTGGACATCAAAAAATGGTGTTTAAAAAACATCACACAATAAGAGAAGTAGAAGAGAAATGACACGTAAAATAGTCAGTCACTTAGTAAGTTAGTGATAGGGTATACTGTACATTGTTACCTAATATTTTTTTATCTATCTATTTAAAATTATATATTTTATTGTATGTAAGGAAATATACATATATTGCTTACTAACTATGTAATACTATTCTCAACTTAAAGATTTATTGTAGTTAAGGAAATATACATATATTCTTACTAACTATATAATAGAATTCTTAACATAAAGATTTATTGTATTTAAGGAAATATACATATATTGCTTACTAACTATAATACTATTCTTAACTTACAGATTGTGGTTTCCTACATTACATATTTATTTTGATTAAAGAAATACGTATACATACATTGCTTACTAACTGTATAATACTATTCTTAACTTACAGATTGTTGTTTCCTGCATTACATATTTACTATTCTTATCTAAAGTACCTGCATTGTGATTTTGCTATTATCATGATAAATTATTTCCATCTTTAAATAACTTTTTTTACTTAGCATATATTATATTGTAATTCTTTATTTTTTTCTGCTTCCGATTTTATTTCCGGGTTAAATCTTCCCCATAGGAAAAACTAAACCCTTCCACACACTTTTCCACAAATGATCATCTAGTCAATCAACATTATTCAAGTGCATTATATAAGTAAAATAAATACACAACAATACGTCAACTCACCAGAGATCAAATGGGAAAATAATTCACCGACTCCAGATATTTTCATATCAGAGGGTTCGGCTCGGTAGAGCTCCTAACAGGGCCTATAAATCCTACTGATCCCTCAACATAAATATTTAAAAAAATCTTTCGTTATCCTACATGTATTTAAAATGACTGATTTTTGCATTTTTATATATAATTTTTTGATAGACCTAATACGCCTTAATTTTTAATTATTATTCTTTTCTTACATATTATTCTTGTCTAGGCACATTTTAGTATTGATCACTTTTCTTGAGATTGAAAAGTTTATAATGTTTTTTTATTTGATAATCAGTTTTCAGGCTATCGGGAAGGAAATTGTCAATGTGTACACCCTCATTTCCTATGCTTATTTGACCACTTTCAGTAATTACTGTAGTCTCGTGTGTTTGGGGTATTGGGAATTTTGGTGGAATGTGTCTGAAGATGACCGTGCCGTAGGAATAGATAACTCTATTATCAAACAGGAGCCAGCGACAAGTAATAGAGAACGAGCTGCCCTCCTAAAGTAGTCAAGTTATTGCGGTCTGGATTCCGGTACCTCCACACTCCGCATCGCGTATGAATGACCAGCGACCAAGCGGGGGATTTATGCTGTATGCTGTGTGCTGTACGCTACATTCTACGTGCTGCATGCTTACTTTATGGGTTACTTTACAGTAAGCGGAGTTTACAGCTTTCCATTCATGTTAATGTGAATACCAAAAGCTTTCTGTCTTATACCTTCCTGCACATTGGAACCTGCTGAAGGTAAGCTGCTGAATATGTGATGCTAACTGAACCCCCACCCGCTGATGGCTGCAGCCAGCAACCTTATTTTCATATCTATCTTTTCTTCTCTTACACTACCGAACAAGCATTTATTTAAATAACGATGACGTGTAAAATAATGAATGTAAGTAATAGTTATAATGTCACTGAGAAACGTTGTAATCATAATAATAATATATTTATTTATTTATTCACGTCTCGGAGGCTTTTATATGTATACATTCTTTTAGGTAAGTTTTTCAGGAGTTCAATAATAAGCGTGTAGTACGTAACATTATAAACTGAGTATGAACAATATAATCAGCTACAATACAATAAGGTACTACAAAAGTAGTTACGGAGCAGTATGCAGTACCTTTTTTGATATTAATAAAAATAAACATGAACAGTATGTTGTAAAGCATGTTTGTATTTAGCAAACCTTCATTACGCCAAATCGGGTGTTTTACAAAACATAGCTAAATTAATAAATGCTTAGGTTCTTGGTTTCTTCACAAGAACATTATTTATTATTTTAGTATTTTTTATTAATCTTTTCTGGTAATTTTTGTTCTTTGAATATATTTAGGACAATGTTAGAATTTCAATAAAGCTGAGCAAAATATTATTTTCTGTGAGATCGAATTACTAACTTAGTTTTGGGTAAGTTGAATACTAATATAGTTAATGTGTTGAGAAGAGGGTGCTATCTGAAATTAAAATGCGCATCTCTGAAGAGAGAGGACTAAACAAGAATTCATCGTTCGTTACTTTTAACAGATCCTTTGAATAAATTATTCATTTCCGCGAAGACCGTTAGGAGTCCCGGGAGAAATTTAGACTTTAATAAAATGTACATTTTGTGATCTCGTCTGTCACTCCGCCATCGTCAGCCGCCGCCGCCGCCGCCGCCGCCGCCGCCGCCCACACTCCGGAACCTTTTTATTCAAATATCCAAACTTTTGTTTGTGACGGTTAATTTCTATCTAGATTTAAAATGTGGATTGCTGTTTACATTGCAAAAAAAAAGTTTTTCTGAAAGTTTTTGTAAAATTGTACTTCTCTAAGGATAAATAGCTAGACGATGTTATTTAAAAACAAATTTTAAGTTAGCAAAAAGTTTTGTTCAAAGTGTTGATTAGCAATTTTTTAATGTATTTATTTAACTCACTAACTAACCTTTACGCCGTTTTTCAGAAGGGGTAAGCTAAGAAGATTCACATTCAAACATCGTTTCATACATAATCTTTTGATATTTTGACTTTGGGCCAGTGGAATTATTGATGTCGTTGTAGCTGAAAACGATTTTTTTTTTCGAAAATTCGATTTTTTGTAGGGAGATTTTCAGGAAATTCGTGTGGCCAAACTGAAATTTCCAGAAAATCTATACAAAAAATAAAAATTCGTTTTCAGCTACAAAAACATCAATAATGCTTTTTTTTGTAATATTAGCACTCTAGTACACGCAGAAGTCACGAGCGGTCACTGCTCTGGACATGGCCCGACTAAAGTATTTGGTTCTCTTGATCATGCGTTCCTCGGGCGTCCCCGACTCTTCTAGCATTCCCATTGCGTTTTACATTTTTCTTACATTCCATTATTCCTTCATTAGCTCTACCTGCCCCATTATTTAGTATTAATATAAATTTTAACGCATTAGTGTTCGCACGTGATTTACAATGTTTATTGATGTGGAGAGAAACATAACTACTGCCCCGGAATAAAATGTGGTAATAATTTGTAGTTCGAGCTTTCTCAGCAGGTTGTACACTGTACAGGGCACAGAGTGGAAAGAAAAGTTCACTAAATCAATAATCAATCTGCTGGAAACTGCCGGGCTTTACGAGAGTTTCGCTTCTTTCTTGTTCATGGCATCCTGGCGCTAGTTGCAAAACCACGGAAAGTACAAATGATTGTGTATTTAGTTTTTCACACACAGAATTTAAAATTGCTTACCTGCACTTCTTTTTCCACCTAAAATAGAAATGCTGGCGCTACTTGAAATTGATTTAGCTAGATTTAATTACTCGATTTGATCAACTGCTTACTTCCAAATGTTCATCTTCTTCTTCCTCTGTTTATTTCATACACAATCACAAGTTATCAATACACAATCAACCACGATGAGCCATATGTTTATGATACGAATAAACATTAAAAAAATATTTTAAACGACGTTTTACCCTTTGCGTTTCTCTTTATTTCCTGCCTACGCAGTACAATTGTGTGGGACCTAGGTCCCCTGGTTTGTATAGGTGTAACCTGTATTTAAGTACCTAACTGAAAATAAAAAAAATGACTAAAAATAAAAGATATTTCTATCGTTAAATAAAAAAATACTATTAAACTTGTAACATTTTTAGTGCCTCGTTCAAAAGACAAATATTAAATGATAAAATATGAACCAAAAACGAACCAAGTCTTAAATCCTGACACATAAAACAGGCTTAAAATTGTAAATAACTTCATTCAAAAACACAGGGGTGACGTTCATCTTTGTTCACTTATTAAATAATTGTCCCTTTTTAGGACCATTATTTCAATTTTTATCATTATACTTCTAACTAAATTATATTTTCATTCTATACTCTAACTTATTTCTGATATTTTTTTTTCTTCTAAAAAGCAAACAACTGAAAAAGAAGTAAAAAAACACAGTAACTACACTCATGATAGGTATAGGTACAATATTTACGAAAATGTGCGTGGTGGGGGATACTACTCCCCCGCGAGTGGCGCTTAGGGTTAATATAATATAATCTTTGATTTTCTAAGAGCGCTCGTAAATTGTACATAAGTATAGATAAAGGTAATTAAGTAACTATTGGTTCATAATCTAGCCACGTTAAAGTTCTGCGCGGGCTTTGCAAAGCTTGCTTTGCTTCTAG
Source organism: Hesperophylax magnus (assembly GCA_026573805.1). NCBI lineage: Eukaryota > Metazoa > Arthropoda > Insecta > Trichoptera > Limnephilidae > Hesperophylax > Hesperophylax magnus. The sequence goes on from JAIUSX010000121.1 coordinate 14,643,283, forward strand.
GTGAGACACGTGTCAGTGAGTACAAATGTAAATCTATATCACGGTATGAAATCAAATTAATCATACAATCAAAACAAACAGCCGGCCTGATTTTAAATGAATATTGACAATAATAATAAATGTCGTGGATTTCATTGCTGGACTAATCAAGTAGGCACATGCAGTATAATAAATTAAACAGGATGACTAGTGACTAGCCAGTTGCGAGTAGTCAGTGCGTAAAGTGGAGTGTGTAGCAGTGGCGCGTAGCAGCGATGGCAAATATGTGCTACACTTGACGGGAGCCTCAATAACTTCCTTTCATTTCCATCATTATTTTATTAATTTAATTCCGTAACGAATTTTTATACGGCATATTTCAACCAACCTTCGCAGTGATTAGGTTTGAAATTAGGGTTGATCCGAGAAAAAAATCTAACAATAGTGTTTTTTTTTGTCAAACTTTTTACTTGCTAAACTTACAATTATTACAAGTACTCATATTACTCAATCGTACGCTTGTCTTCGCAAAAAATCTGGATTATGAGGGAATGCTTATTTATTTTATTACACATGTAAACTCACAGAATTGAATTTCATAACAAATTCCATTATTAATCGATACTCATCAGCTGTCATAAGTTCACGATCATGTTTCCGAGGGACTTTACTAATGGTGGAATAGTTCCGTTATCGGAACAAGGAAAGATCTATGCACCCGCGCTCTTGTAAAATTGTCAGGGACATAAAAGCCTTTTTATATAAAATCTCTAGATTTATTTAAAAAAGTTCATTATCAGCAAAGCAACTTTCCATCTGTTGGCATGGCTATCAATACCCAGCAGGATATAAGAACTCTTTGTCAACTAAACGGAAATAATAGATTTTCGTGTTTTTTTTATTACAACTTTGATTTTCACGAATGACACGTTGAGCAAATCATGATTTCCATCCCTGCTGTTGGTGCGGTGGGTAGGTGGGTAGGTGGGTGGCGTACGGTGTAGTACAACGAGGACATCGGACAGCGAGAAACCGCGAACTAATTATCAGCGCCAAATTATCCCTGATAGCCGGACAATATTTTTCGCGCAGTCGTTTCACGGCGGAAATAACGAACCGAGAGGTAGCTACTGGCAGAGCTACTCTCTGTTGTGGACTATTTACGGCTCGCTGCGGTTACACCCATATACTGTTCTGGCTACCCTACTACCCACTCACTACAAATACACATCTACAGTATAGGTAAATTTACTCGCTCCTGCACTGTGCGAGGTAACACGCCTGTTTTACACAATCATAATTGATAAAATACGTGCTCGGTAATCTTGTTTACTGAGTTCGCTTTTGCTGTTATTATCAATGTGATAACCATTATACCTGCAGGTATGGACTGTCCTAGGAGGTACCCACGTGTGTTGTCGAATTATTATTGGGTGCACAATGTCAAAGAACAACGAATCTAGTTTTATTTATTTCTTTCAATCAATTTCATTTTATTCCGTGTTAAAGAGAAATACACAAGTTGAACATGTGTAAATTCTTAGAGTGCCTTATGTCACCACGAACGTGGGTAATCGGGATAAAAATCGCTTGGCAAACGGAGTATAGAAGCAATCGGTTTTTGCAAAATAATGTTTTTTATTTATTTTTTGTATATTTTATTAGAAAGAAAATTGTGACAATTAAGCTAAGCTATTAAATTCAGTTAAAAATGTTGTTTAGTCTTTCTAGTGAAGAAAAAACTAATATATTAAAAGCATGTCTTTGTGTGAGCATCAAATGATAGATTACAGGTAGGTTAGTCTTAATATATAACCAGATGTATTTAAGTTGAGTCGTTCACGGTGCAACAAAATTAAAAATTTACAACTTCATTTTAAATACATATTGGGTAGACATTACCCTTCTAGCTTATTATGTGTAATGTTTACCTGAAATTTAATTTTAAAATTTGTTCTACATTGAATCGTTATTATTCTTTATCGCCTCGTTACTAATTACCAAATTACACAAACAGTGTAGGGTACCGAATTTATGCAATTACCTTAATTATTATAAGTTTATTAATTTTATAGGATATGTGATGCACGTATGTGTAAAACTAACAGGAAAATCAGGACACGTGTAAGGCCGTTGTAACATAATAAACAAAATAAAGAAACTGATGTTTATATTTATGGTTAAATATATAGAGCGCATGGTTAAAGTAAAGACTGTCAGAAGAATACATTAATACGACACACAAGTACGTGCAAAATTTGACGAATAAATCGGAACGTTCAGGAAAAGATTGCAAAGATCTCGATGCAATTATCCAATCTTTCATCAATCAACATTTCAAAGCAAGAAATGTGTATGTCAAAACAGTTGTGACGCGATTGATCCTCTTTTCCCACCCCCGCTGTGGCAGTATGTTTAGTTACTAAAAGTATACATTACAATAGTTTCAGCTGTAACTCACCAAATAACAACTCAATTAACAGTCATATAATTATTTCGAAATCATCTCAATCTTGTGTTTGGTTATTTTTATTATTTGTTGAGTATTTTTATGATAAAATTTTAATAATTTGAATCTTATTTAGATAGAGAAAAACATCAGAAAAAACTAGCTGACAACGAAGAAAAATATGTTAATTTACTATTGAATAGACAATTATCCAAAAATAGCACAGCACTCAAGAAGCAAACAACCAAGAGACCAACAAACGTTGCTTTTGAAGAATTTAAAGCTTTAAGATTTATTAATAATGTCCAGAAAAATATAATAATTCAAAAAATACCTTTAGATTTTATATGCATCTGTTTAAAAAAATACCTTTACAGTTTATACGCTTCTGTTTAAATAAATACCTTTACAGTTTATACGCATCTGTAAAATACCTGTACAGTTTATACTCATCAGTTTCAATTTCGCTACTGAGTTTTGTAAATTATTCGGTTTATCTTTTATTTTTTCTAGTACATCTAACTTCAAGCCTAGCTAAATGATCAATCTTGTATATGCGACTCCAGAGTAATCTTATGATAATGTGTAGTGTCCTTCTGAGTATGTGCCTACTTCATTTTAAGGTCTACATCTACAGTCCGAAGTTTTGGAGGAACTCTGTGTTTAGAGCGACTCGTAATAACGTTGAAAAATACACACATATAGTCTACGCAACTCCTTATACAAACAATATCTTGTATTTACTCCGGTATCGATTTCGATGCTGTCCTTTAGCATTACATCATTATGAACATTAATTCCTGGTAATGTGATTCCTATAAAGCTGACATACCCAGTGTTCATACTATCTAGCGTAGTCATTCCCAAAGTGGTCTTTATCGACCCCCAGGGGTCAATTTAGGCCTGCGGAGGGTCCGTGTCAGTGAAAAAAAAATTTCGGCTGTACATGAAATACAAATGGGGGTCCACGCGAGTGAATCCCATCTAGGTCAATTTTAAGCGACATTTTTTGAAATGATACATTTTTGTGGTTTCGTATGGAATACTTTTCAAAGTACAACAGTGATGTTACAACAATCTAGGGAAATTCTGAAATGTTGACGAAGAGGTCAAATTCTGTGGATATCTCAAATATTGTAGTAATAATCTGAAAACATTTAAATTGTTACGCGAAAATATTGTGGGGAATTAATTATTTCTAAAATCCCTAGCCACTCACTCTTAAATCTAGGAAAATTTGGGTCTGAAAAATTAATATTAAGTAAGAAAGGGGAACAGAAAAAATCTGAACGTAGTCTACGAAACAAAATAGTTTGGGGACCTCTGATCTAGCGTCAATATTGTCTTAGCACAGCAAACCCCAGCCAAGCGTTCTAAAGTTGTACTAAAATCTGCAATACTTTTTTGCCATACTTTAGAATTTATTTCGCTGAAGAATTTGTTTGTGGAACATTGAAAAAGATACATTTTCGTGGTTTATTTTGAATAACATAGTCTTTATGGACCTTCAAAAGTTGGAGTAGTCTTAATGCTTTTATAGTGGGTACCTGATTACCCAGTCCGCCTGGCTGCTCCCGCCGCCTTGGGGGAAAAAGCCATATTTTTGTGATTGATACTAAAAGTGACATTTGTGCCGACGTTAAAAATAATAGGCAGTTTTATAGACGCACCAATCGACTGCTACGGTTATATATTTCTTGGGACCGAGCTATAAAAAATCGATTAGAATCTCAATAAAAAACAGTAGGTATTATTGTAGTTCACATTTTGTGTTTTTTATTACGACGTTGAACAAAGTTAGAGGTGTTTTTGTTCTACTGCTCAAATGAAATGTTCGTTACGTGTCGTAGGCCGTGATTGAGCAAATTCCGATTTGGCCAGTGGGTAGAGGTACATGGGCGCAAGGGCGCACGGGCGCACGGGCGCACGGGCGCACGGGCCGCTATGACAAACGATGAGGTGAGTTAGAAATCACCAGTCGAGCGTCCCCGAATCGGCGTTGACCATTCACTGTATGGACACATCTTCACGTGGCTAATTGTCGGTTCAATTCTAACTGGCCCTGATACGTCATTACTTCATTACGGATAGTGGATTGTGTCGCTAGTCGCTAGTCAGTGCGGTCAATTAATCAGCGCATGTTCACTCTTGACAGCCGATATTTCCCGACAGCGAGGTCGGCATGTAGATACTGTTTATTTGCATCACCACCCAGAGACATTCCTTTCTACAAGGTATCCCAGTCATTCCATTGTTCCTCCGCTACCAGCCAAGGCACGAGAAATCTAACAACCGCGTTTCTTTCTTGTGAGCAGGAAGGATTGTTGTCTTGAAGCGATATATCTCGACGGACTAGCTTTACGCCTTGCAAGGACTCCGGCGAACGAGAAACAATGGCTCCGTCTCTTCGACCTCGTGTACTGACGTTAGAGTATACACAGAGTACACAGGTACCAAAGCGTAGTAAAGTCCTCAGCGCGGGTAGGTCCCTAGTCCCAAGTACGGCTGACTCTCCATGGCCCGTTGTACTCCAGTCTTGTTTTATTCCCGCCGTGTTTATGCTCTGGCGCAAAGTATTCCAAATGGATTTGAAACGTAATTATCCGAGCATTTGCATGCAGTTTCCACTCCCTCTCGCTCCCTCGGGAACTGCAATTATTCCCACTCTGCAACTCCCATTCCTCGCTTGCTCGCACTAGTTAGTCTATAGTAAAACGATTCGATTCTACAGTCAACATACATACATTTATACATCAGTGTATTATGTGTAATGTGCTGATTGAATGCAAACTGAAACAATTGAACGTTTGGAGGTACTCGTACCCGTACGCATGTAACTATGACGTAATTGTATATTTCTAACTGACGTGTACCCGGCCTGGCTCGGGGTTTTGAATGGCTTGGAGTAAAGTGTTGAGGTTGTGAATTCTGTTGAACTGTGTGTAATTTTAAGGTGAAAATAATATTACTGTTTATTTTTTACTTTAAAAACTTATTGCCTGCATAAGTGGATAGTGGGAAAGGGCATTTTGGGGATCTTAGGGGGAAAACGCGGTTAATTTTTGTCATTATGTACTACCTAAGTGTAATTCCATCTTCTCCCTATCTCTGAAGTGTTACGTGTGTCACAATTTTTAATTTTTTACATTTAAGATATTACTTTTGAATTTTCACATGTAGCAATAACTTTTAATTATATGTATATATAACTATAATAATTGGAATAACGTACCTTACTTGTAATACCACTTTATTGTATATATCTTTAATGTATAAAACCAACCGGTTTCGGTTCAACCTGATAAGGATTTTACATCTTCATAAGGATTGTATAACTCTGTAATTAATTATGTAACTATGCAATTAATTTTATTTTTTTGGAATAAATTAGTGAGTAAAACCTCAAATTGTAATATTTAATTATTAAAGACAATATTATCAATTCATAAACGAATATTTGAAACAGAAAAATCAGAAAAAGATACGGTCACATCTAGGACTCGAACCCGGGACCCTTGCCTTCCCGGGGCACCGCTCTACCAACTGAGCTAATGGGACTCTATCTCCTATATATGTTTTATACAACCCTAATGAATTTTCGAGTTTAACCGAAACCGGTTGGTTTTATATATTGAAGATATACGGAATAAAGTGGTTATTAATACTAAGTTATTTTCTCACAGAAATTGTTGTATCTACCATTATGTTGTAGTTAGAAATATGATCTAAACCATGTTAGAAAGGGAAAATACCACGCCTTGTGTTAAAATCTAGAAGTTACCCACAGGAGAATTGAAATGTGCACCTTTCTGAAACCAAAGGTTCCGACCGCAATTTGAAAAAATCTTTCATTTTTATATGATTTTAATTATTTCTGTATGATTCTAATTATTTTTATATGATACGACAAAAAAGTGGAGTGATAGTAACGTTTGTAATACATTTTTCTAATGAAATAAGTGTGTTTTTATATATGCTTTCGTTATCAGTTATTTTAGTTACAATTTTTTTTTGCTTGTATTTTGAATTTCAATATTTAAAAAAAAAGTTTATTTCTAATAATAAAATTTGAAAGTGTATTTCATCACCTTTCGAAAACAGTTTACAGTTTTCGGATACATTAATAAATATTCCGTTTATTTGGATTTTATTGCTAAGTGGAAATACTCTGACAGAATATGTCTGAGGCCTGAGTAGGAAAATCTAATTAACGAACAATCAAAGCATTTACAAACAGCGTTACTTATTTAAAACAATTGTAATTATGCATGCATATTCTGCAAAGGATATATATATATATTTATTTTTTGGAATAACTTTATTGAGTAAAACCTCAATTTGTAATATTTAATTATTGAAGACAATATTAGCGATTTCTAAACCAAAATCTGAAACAGAAAAATCAGAAAAGGATACGGTCACATCTAGGACTCGAACCCAGGACCCTTGCCTTGCCGGGGCACCGCTCTACCACTGAGCTAATGGGACCCTATCCGCTTCGGTCACTTTTAACTGTATCATACTTCGAATAAGAACTACCAACAATGTCTTAATTTTTTCACCGCACATTATTTATTGGCAACTATCTTTATGTATGATCGCAAGATTCAACCCCAACTAAATGCAATCTATACAGCGCACACTGGGGCCAAATACCAGAAGTTGATACAATAAACAAAAAAAATAAATTCAATAGTACGATGTCGCTTCATTTGTTTCGAGGTACCTCGATAGTTGTAGCATTATTATATAGTAGGTAGAAACCTTTGACCATACCCTTCTACCTGTGACACCGCTCAGTACAGAGCGAACACTCGTGCAGATAATACGCCGTTTACAAATGCCAGCATAAACCTCAAGTTCAAGTATTTATTTCGGAAGACACCTATTACGAATCCCAAAAGTGAATATGGAACCATCATGTTCAGGTATTTATCTTATTTTTTCACATTATATTTTGAACATTATTAATTATTTTAATATATAAAATTGTTTATCAAATATATACAAAAATTTAGTCGTGATTTAAAAAAAAATAATATTCTTTTAGAAATTAGTTGAGCTCCGGGCACCTCCGGGCTATTATTCAAACACTTTTAGGACCAGTAACTATTTTTATTTACGAATCACTTTTAAAATCTTGCACATATGTACACTTTTTTAAGTAATGAATTATTTTAATGTGATCGGGAGCTATAATTAAAATGAACAGTTTTTTTAAAAACTCGATAGAAAAAGATAGAACGCGTTTTCTGAGAGAAAGAGTCGTGTCAGTTGGTGACAGATATAGCACAACGCAATTCAGCGGTTTTTTATGCTTCGTGACAAATACAGCACTACGTGAACCGAGCGGAGAAATTATTAATTTTCTTTTTTTCACACAGGTGTGAATTCTGATACCTTATTCATGACAAGACGACAATTATTCACAATAATGAAGAACTCTGGATACCTACACATTCCAGATCAGCTAAATTCGCTGCAAAAGGAAATGGAGTTGAGGACAGGATGCATCGGTGATCCTAGAAAACATATTTCGAGAAGGATAAATCGCTTCAAATCGGAACACTATTCACGATGGTTAGCAGCGCACCGGATTGAAGTAAGATTTCTGGAGAAAAATAAAACATTGCTGGATTCATCAATTTATTTTCCGAATCTTACACTAAAACGCGGTGGTCCCGGTCGCCCGAAAATTATCTTTGATCACAGTACAAAACGAATGAAACGACAAAAGACTCTGGATTTGAGAAAGTTTACTCCTCTAACTGAATTAGTTTATGCCACACATATTGAACTTAGAACTACAGGACAGACAGAGGCGTCTATAGCTATCACTGATATTTTATCGGATTCATCAAGTCCCAGTAAAAGTAGCTTATAGAAAGTCTCTTGAAACAGTTACTATGTCAGGAGAGGATGCTGTAGCACTCGTAGTGGAAGCGGGATTATCTCGACACCAATACAATGTAATAAGATCAAATGCTCCAAAACTATACCCGTCTTATAAAATTGTACAGGCCGCATAAAAGGAATGTTACCCAGTGACTGTAAAAATCAATGTTAGTGATATTTCAGTTCATCATAATTTGCAGACAATACTCAATCTTACCATTAAGCGTTTGGTCTTCGCTCAGGGCAATGTAATACGTACACTTAATTCTAAGGAATTATAAAATATGTTTTCAATTTGTTGTTTTTGTTATCAGATCCTCTGCGAGCAAAAGGAAGCAGCCAAAAAAAAAAAGTTGACCACACTCCCCATAGAAGCGGTAGAACTGTTAATGGCTCCATCATTACAGCCGACAGGTGAAAATTATTCAAGTACTCAGGATGATGATGATGATAGTGACGATTACGATTATTATGATGATCGTGATGATGGTAGTGTTGATGATGGTGATGATGATAATGATTTTGACTCAATCAAGTCGGATAAAGAGAATTGATTTTTTTGTTTTGTTATTTATTTATTTTAATCGGGAATATAAAATATGTACATAATAAAATTTACATATATTATGTATTTAAAAATTTTGTTTTTTTATAACCTTCCTTTCCACATTCAAATTTTTCCTTAAAAACGTCCCTGTGAATAAAGGGCGTTTTTCATCACTCTTGCCCCAGTGTGCAGCGTCTTTTTAGATAAACCTATCTTATTTTTTATTTTATTTTAATGTGCGACATCGATTGACTTTTCTGCAAGTCTATGATGAATATTTATTTTTTGGAATAACTTTATTGAGTAAAACCTCAAATTGTAATATTTAATTATTGAAGACAATATTAGCGATTTCTAAACGAAAATCTGAAACAGAAAAATCAGAAAAGGATACGGTCACATCTAGGACTCGAACCCAGGACCCTTGCAGTTAATAGTGACCGAAGCGGATAGGGTCCCATTAGCTCAGTGGTAGAGCTGTGCCCTGGCAAGGCAAGGGTCCTGGATTCGAGTCCTAGATGTGACAGTATTCTTTTCTGATTTTTTTTCTTTCATATTTTAGTTTAGAAATCGCTAATATTGTCTTCAATAATTGGATATATATATATATGTAGGCAGCTGACTGGTGACGGGCTACGACACGTTGGCTACGGCAGTGAGGGCGGGCTGGTGGTAGAGGCGATAAGGGCGCAGGGCAGGGGCGGCGCAGGTCCACGCTAAAGTGATTAATGAATGTTGCTCCGCCGCAATTGAAAGAAAATAAAGCTCTACTAATAGCGGCGTCCCGGTACCGGGGTGGGGGACCCCACTCCTTCCCCGGGCTCTTAGACCACGTACTGTAGTACCTATTAAATTAGTTTAGTGCAACCGGCGACTTGCCATGGCTGTGCTACGAATTACTGTGACCTTATTCTTGCTCGTATTATGCGGCATAAAATTTGCACTCGCATTTATTTCACATAAACTTATTACAGTAAGGGTTATTACGAAAACCTATACGATGCATGATCTGGCCAAGTTTGGGGTTACTATTGATATTTTTACTCATCCTAATCCTACAAAATATAGTAGCGTTGGTAATGTAGTTTTAGTGATTTGTCTTGTTCTAGTTTCTATATAATGTTATGTTACTGTTACATATTTTAATAATATTGTTACATATCCAGTTCATCAGTTTAACGTTATTTCGTGCTTTGAAAAATTTGTGTATAATTTACGTTAGCTCACTTTTATAAAAATCCATGAAAAGCCCGGCTAGGCGTAAAATTAAATTTTCAAAGTATGAATAATTTTTCTGGTGTAATTTTGTGAAGTGGGTATCACCCTAGGAGTATGGTGTAGTTCTATGGTATCACCTCTAGGTTTCTTTACAATTGTAAAAAATAGCTCAACTCTCCAACTTCTGAAAACTGAGGAACTTGATAATAAGTAGCTTTTTTTACTTTTTTTAAATCGTGAAATTAACGGAAAGTTGGTATTTACAGTTTTGCATTTGAAAAGCGTTTGCTTTATTATTAAACATACTAATTTCGGATATCGGTACATGGATGAGATATGTGTAATTGTATTCCTGCGTAATGCTTAAAATTATTAAAGTTCAATGAACTACTAATTTTCAAAATTGGAACTGATAAGTATAAATCATATCAGACAAGCGATTAAGTAGGTACCAATATTATTTTATTAATTAATTGTTCCTTATTTGAAATGTAATTTCTTTTTTTTATATTTCAAAGGTAGGATAATTTCTTCTTTTGAAAGGCAATGATTCTGAAGTAATATATATTTTTTAATAAATACTTTCAGCGTCACAAATCCCACAATTTTCCATGATTTTTCACGGGTCTTCGCTAGTATTATTATCTATTTATGATTTTGACTTTCTAAAAATATGTATATATGTTTTTTAATTTATTTAACGGCAATATAAAGTAAAGTAAAAAAGATACAATATTAAGTAAATTAAGAATATAAAGTGATGTAGTTTGTTCTCAGTCCTCCTCACTAGGTATTCCTGTTCCTAGGCGGACTGTAGGTTGTTGTATGTGTGTTGATCATGATTTTCTCATCTTCTAATTTGTTGGTTCTCACAAAATATAAAATAAATTAAGCAAAAAGTATTTATGTTTGTTGTCTGTAGGTTGCTTTGGGGTTACTTCATAAATTTAATGATTTCCTCATATTCATAGTTAGCCGTAATTTGATGTATTTTTTAAACTTTTCTATATCCATGGTGTTTTTAATTTCAATAGGAAGGGCATTATATAATTTTATGGGTTTTGAGTTTGCCTCTGAATTATTTTTAGTACTGTGTTAGTCTTAGTCCGAGGAAGAATTTTCCTTTACGGTACTTGCCAAAGTGTGTATGTTTTTAATTATAAGTAGTTATGGCTCAAGATTAGCAATAAACACTAATGGTAGTAAATACAACGCTTATCCCCGCTGTAATAACTTAGAGATTAAGTCATATTACATAAGTTCCCCCGTATCGTGGGATAGTTGTAGGATCAGCAGTATTTCATAATTACACGAGTAATTTAGCTTTGGCCAGTTCTATTATAGTGGATTTAGTGTGTGTCTTGTCGGACCTTTGCAATTAGTTCTAGGAGCGCTTTGAGCAGTCCATATTAGTATGTACCGTGGAACCCCTTCAGCTATGTTCAATTATTGTTGTACCTCTTTGGAAACTTTAATTATAATTGTTATTTCGTTAGTGAACCGTGAAAAGACTTTTTTTATTATTTGTAGTCTCATCAATTTTATATAATTAATTAATTAGAATTGTACTTGCCAACCCTAATAATAAATTTTAATAAAAGATTTCAGTTACTTTTTATGTAAACATTTCGGAATATTCAAATTTGTCCTAAAATGGGTAAAACTTTCAAAACATTTTTTCTTACAAATTGTTAATTTATATGCTAAAAAAAAAAAATTTCTTGCGTCGCTTTATAATTAATTGTATGAAATGATATATTTTGCCTTTGTTAGAAGTCAACTTGAGTGATACTCTTCTGGAACCTACATCTACATCCATGTACAAGCTATTACAAGAATACAATATATTTTTCAAGCTTTCTATGTTTTAAAATCGGAAGTTCACTAAATTTTATAAATATTACACTCTTCTAAATGATCTGAATATATGCTTAAATTGTAATACCGAAGGATTTTCACTGACTTGGTATTTCTATATAAAATTCTTAAGGCGATGCACTACGTCTTGTAATATTTTAAATTGAGCCGCTATCAATAACAACCCTTACGTAGATCGCGATAAGGTTTAAATTCCCGCTTAACACCATCCGCCTATTTTGATTTATGCAAGAAAAAAACATGGCCAAAAAGTGTCTTTTATTTTATTTTGTGGATGGTTCAGGCATAAATATAATTTTTTTTTGATCATTTTATAAATAACTTAATTTGCCACATTATACAATAAAATTATAACCGGAAATGGGTTCGTAAGTAGGAGATTTTGAACTTTAAAGCAGTTTTCATAGGCCTTTACATTATTTTTTTCTGGGCTTATAAAAAGACTTATCTAAAAAATACTCGATTATTTCAAAGGCCAAGATGTATTCTACTCGCAGTATTTAATTTAAGCATCTGAAACATTTCTAGGCGACCAAAATTTCAAACCAAAAACACATGATTTTGAATTACTACGTATGGCATCGCCTTAATGATTGTCCACAATTGCTTCCATTGAAGAGCTTTCGGATTTCATCACGTCGAAATTTATTATCGTGATTTATTACCGTAAAGAAATTATTATTATAAACGTACTACTCATTCCGTAGAAAACTAATGGAGAGTGAGGAAAAGTTAATAAATAAAGATGTAAATGTTCGTTTGTTCAAAATATTAAATCTCCGAAAGTTCTTCACCGATTGTTTTGAAATTTCGACACAACGTTGCATTCGAATACGCGTGTGTGTTTATTATATAGATGTCACCTGTGAAGGTATTTTTTTTTAAACAGCGCTGTCCTGTTGTTTCTCAATCTGCACAGGCAAACTGAGCTTCAGCAACGCTTGGCGAGGTAAAGCTAGTAAAGAAATAAATTAAACAATTTAACGTTTGAGCCACCATATATTTATTTTTTAATAAACGCTGACCGGTTTCGTAACAACCGTTCCTTCATTTTGGTAAAATATACCATATGTACCTCAGGACAATATATAGATTAATATCAGGACAATATATAGGACAATATATTTGAAATATATATATATATATATATATATATATATTATGTAGTAAATATTTTGCCCTGAGGAAGGAACGGCTGTTCCAAAACCGGTCTGCGTTTATTAAAAGATGAATATATAGTAGTTCAAACAAAGTTAAATTATTTTACAAGCAATAATTGTTCGCCTGAAACACTCATCCACATTGAAAAATCTCCTGATAAAAGATACATGACGCCAACGGGACTGTATCTTTTATCAGGAGATTTTTCAATGTGGATGAGTGTTTCAGGCGAACAATTATTGCTTGTAAAATAATTGTTACCCTTTGTGCTATGCATAAAAAAATCTTGTCCTAAAAACATTAGTTTACCAAAAATAATAATCAAAGTTAAATTGTTTAATTTATTTGTAATGGATAACCACAAAGTTATAGCTGCTTTCAAAAGTATATATTTTTTTTTCAATTCGTTAAACTGCGATGATGAAATTCACCAGTTATTCAACAATCAATATTTTTGTCGGAATCCCTTATTTCATCAAATAATATCGACCGGTCAGTGGCAGTGGAGTTGGCATCGCGTCTGGGTTGACTGACCAAGTCGCCCATTATGACACAAACAACATTTTCATCCGCTTACTGTGGTGGTATTAGGAGATTTTCAAATTATTGTCAGGTTATTCGTATCCCGGGAATGTTTGTCTTTCTTTTTAAAAATATATTACGTCAATTATTTGTTTAAAATCAGGCGCAAATGTGCGATTTGTCAAAACTCATTTTCCCATGAAGTAATATGATAATCTTTAAGGTGACACAATACCCTGATAACGGGGATTTGCCCCGACGCTCACATTTTAATTATTTGTGATGTACGTATTACTAAAATCTTAACTGTTTCTGGAGGGATTCCCAGGGATGCAAGTTATTTATATATAAGATTAATAAAAATAGGACCTTACCATTAAATATAACTGAAATACTAACTGACATATAATTATACAACTTACCAATGATATATTATATATATTCTGTAATTTTTTGATGAAATAAATAAATTAATATTATATCTTATGTAAAACGGTTTGCCAATTTTATACAACGTTTTTCAACTATAAGATGAGCGGGAAGCACCAGATTTGATTTTTGTAAACGATGAATTAGTAACTTTCCGAGGAATCTCTCTAGACAAATTAGTGATTTTATTAATGTATTCATAAGAATTAATTAAAATATAACACTCGGAAATATCAAACTTCTGTTCCGATAAAGAAAACTCGCCGTACGTTACTCCAACACTCTGAGGCGCACGTAACTGTATTTGTGTGCAGGTCCCCAAGCACTTACAGCGTTACTCTTTAGTAACGGCCACAGCTTAAGCCGGAAAGGTCGCCTGACTCCCGGACGGTATGTCCAGTAATTTCTATTACATATTTTTTTATTTAATCAAACGATTACTTTTAAAGTTATTAGTGAAATTTTCTGTTTTTTATAATTTGACCTCTTCCACAAGTGAGTAAAGGTTTTTTTGTATGTTTCACCAATAAAAAAGAAAACATTATATTTTAGACATAATTTGAAGTGATTTGAGTGCACGGTGGTTAAGTTTCAGAAAGAATTTGGACATAGTAAAAAAAATATGAAAACAGTTTATTTTGTAGATTTTTTTAAAATTCTACAAAAGTTTTTTTATTTTAATGGTTAAATATTATTTTCAATTAAAAATTCCGCTGTTATGTGTGATTGTTATTTATAATTGGGGCGCCTAAAAATGATTATATAGTAGAACTTTTTTTTCATGTAAAAAGTATTTCAAATATAATAATTATAAATAATGTACATTTTTTTCTTTTTACATATAAATTATATTTATTTGGCTTTCAGTCACGCCAATTTTTGGGCACAGAAAAATTGGAAATGAATGTGAAGAATTCAGACATGCCATAAATACCTTTCTATACCTAATATAAGATTTTAACATAAAATTGCTTTAATTTAAATTGCAAACAGATTTTTCAAGAATTCACAGGGTCTGCCCTAGTATAAGATATTACAAAAAGTAGCTGGTATAAAATTAACAATAAAGTTTTTAATAAAGTACCCAAAGTCATTCGAATATTAAAAAGGGTAATTCATCTTTTAAATTGTACAATCGTGTAGATTATTAAATTATTTATTGTAGATAGAATTGTAGAATTATCTCCCCAAGTTATTGCATTTACTTTCGTTAAAATGATATTCAAAATTAAGGGAAAATTTAACCAATTTATAATAAATCTGTTTGCTAATATATACCTACGTTTCAGTTAAATATGGGAAAACAGAAGACAAAATGAGTTTTATCCCGAACAAAATGACGGCACCAAGGAAAATGTTTAACCGAATGGAGACGGTACTACATAAATAAACACTTAAAAGTAAATGTTTGGGCAAAATTTTCTACAGAACATAATTGTAAAATATCAGCTTAATTAATTTTATATATCTATAAATATGTAGGTATATACATGTATACGCACTCGATAAATTTCCAGCGATTCCTGAGCTTATTCAATTTGGAGTATAAGAAGTACATTCATTTTGGTTTCCGATGACATATTTTTTCCACTTCAAAAGAAAAACAAAGCATTGGACGGTGAAGGTTTTTTGATATCAAAATACTTATATAAAATTTTACCCATTAAATCCCACCTATGTATTGTAAATTCCTCTCGTCCTACAATGAGTTATGTAACTCATCGGGATTGCTCTAGTACGAAATAAAAAATAATTAAATCTAAAATCTGAGATGTAAAAAAACTGTAATGTACAAACTACTTTCTATGTAAAAGTTTTATTAGTAAAAATATTTATTTTTTTATTTTTGTACTGTTTCTTTTTGTACCTGTTTATTTTTGTACCTATTAACTCCCACCTATGTATTGTAAGTTCCTCCCGTCCTACAATGAGTTTTTTAACTCGTCGGGATTGTTTTATCAAGAAAAAAAATAATAACCAAAAAAGAATTTGTGATTTATGAATATTTGGGATGCCTTACATACTGCAGATGATTATATACTGTACGTAGATACCACGATTTTCAAAACACCATGCAAATTATGCAATTCATTAACTGATGTCAACAATAATGAAAATTATTATTATCATTTAAAATTTATAAAACTTGTCCGTGTGAAATCAAACCATGTCACACTGTGCGACATTTTGACCAAGCCGGGGCGTAAACGAAATGTTTTGGGCTATAGTCGCGCCCACTAGAAACGCCCATAACTGATATTATTTTGACGTATTATTTCGTCTTAACTGTTTGAAAATAGGGGTGACGAGAAGTCACTCCTCTTTTTCCTTAGTAACGCAACTGACCGATATAGTATCCTATTTGACATATTACTACTGGCACTAAAGATATTGTACCGGCTACTGTAGCGACTCCGTCTGTCCACAGAAACGGATAATTAAACGCCCCAACGAACGCATCAGTTGTCATTAAATCATAATTATGATTGCTCTAAACGCCTCTGGTCAACTGATGTTCGGCTACAATGGGCAAGATAAGTACTTACATCCCGCGTGAATGCATTTCGACACACCTAAGTCTCTACGTATATACGCCGCTACGCCTCTACACCTCTACACCACTACACCGCTACGCCACATAGTCTGGCATTGGAAGATGATTGTATAATTCCATCCTCCGCGGGAACTGGAAGCCAACATCGTCGGACGGTGAAATGTGGCGGGCTTTTAATTAAAACTGGAATGATGAATCTGTTGTTTTAACATTTGATTCTTTAATTAATTGTTCTCGGCTTCATTGCCGTTGCCCTGATGTGCGATACCCGCCTGTTTAGAGGATCTAATTTCAGTCGAATCCATTTTAAATATTTATATTATATATCACACTAAACAGATGAGCTCTCTACCGTCTTGCGAGGATTCTGACCCGCAGGTACAATTGGTCAAAGAACAAGTTAGAACGTTTTCTCATTTGTTTATTTGTTGAACACTTTTTTTATGACTGATAATGGAGTAGTCTGGTTTTCTTACTTGCACATGTTTCAATATATTATATTAAACTAGGTAAACGCGCTATAAGGGTGGAAACAATATTTTTATATTTGTTTTATAAAATATTTGACGGAAAACTGTGGCTCGTATCGCATGGGGTATGGCCGTAGAATTCCACATTTTCATTCTAGTAGTTGGGCGGCTTCCTCCAAATGTCGAACAGACCCAGACGTAGACGGAGCTGTCGCGCAAGATAAAGAGAAGAATAGACACAATGGAGTAGCTGGAAGCTGCGGCACGGGCGGGAGGGGGAGGGCGGGTCGCGGGGGCGACTCGGTGATGGCCTTTATTGATATTGACAGAACAACATCCTGCGGAATGTACACAGCACACGACACTAGTATTGGCTTTGAGCAACAAGAGACTACCGCCCTTTATATAAGGCTGTACATTTCTTGTGTATGGCACGAACAGTGAGCACGGTGTAGCCGGTGTAATCACGCCCATACTTGAAATATCGCGTTAAAAGAAAACTATTTTTAAAATACCTAGGTATATCATAAAGTGTGTAAGAATCCGAGAGTTTCCACTCGTACTTATGTTTATATTGGCTGTGCTCGAGAGACTTGTGTACACTTGTGTTAGCGTTGGAGTTTCAATATTAGATCAATCACTGACCT
The DNA here is from genome assembly GCA_026573805.1 of Hesperophylax magnus. Taxonomy (NCBI): domain Eukaryota; kingdom Metazoa; phylum Arthropoda; class Insecta; order Trichoptera; family Limnephilidae; genus Hesperophylax; species Hesperophylax magnus. Next base: position 14,661,032 of record JAIUSX010000121.1, read on the forward strand.
GTTAGCTTTTCATTCTCACCGCGAGTTTGGATTTCTCCTTTTAAGTCTGCTTCGCCGCTGATAAATCTTCCACAGCCGTTGGTGCTGAAGGGCCTCGAGTGGCTCGAATCAATATTAGCTCTACGACTGCCACACTTATCATTTATTTTCTTTATGTCGTTCTAACTTCCCGAGTTGGAAAATAGTGGGTTATCGCAAATCATTCACATTTATTATTTGTTAGGTATTTATTTATTTTAATATCCATTGTTTCGATAGTTTATGATGTGACAAATTACAAGAAATAAATGCAATGGACGCTTCACCTATCCCAACACGTTTGTGTATGTGGACCCGAGTTTACTGTCAAACTAATTAATTCTGCCAAATGATCAATCTTTCAGAACTGCTACAGCATCCATTAGCATGTAGACAGGTGAAGGTGGCGTAAAGGTGCGCACACTCTACCACTATCACCAATGCGATCAAGCGACCTATCAAGGAGGGGCCAGCGAAGCCCTTAACGAACTTATCCAGTAATTGATTGTTTTTGTTAGTGCGTTAGCAATAATTCGGCATGTATCCCTGACCTGATTACGTCATTAATAATAGTGAAGGAAGGCGGGCAACGGTTATCTGTCTGAGCTGGTGAGTTGGTCTCTGTGTGCTGGCTGTAGCGGCCATGTCAGCGCGATGTATTTCTGCGAATAGGCCCGCAGACGGGAATAGATGACCCCCGCCCCGCCCTCGCCCTGCCGGGACTGTAGATCGGCACTTATCCTTATGAAGTGCCGCCCTTGCGAATATTTCATCCGAAGGGTACGTTTTATTCGACTTTTGGTCGTAAATAATGGATGTGAATGAAGAATACTGCCGTAGTTTTCATAAAATCTCTTCCGCTCCCTGAAAACATGTTTACTCATGTTGTATAAAGCAAACTTTCTCCAACAGAGTAGGCATTAGTTTGTATATACTGGCGGATACTTTGTTTGTCTGTTTGGCATTTTCATGTTTGGCTTGCATGACCCATTTTATAATATTGTTTTTGTGACATCTATAATTATTAGATATGTAGGTGGTACATAATCTAGTTCTAATGGCTAGACCACAGTTCAACATTTCGCCAAAACTGCGAAGCAGTTAATACATAATTAACAAATATATTATACGGTCGCACCTGGGACTCCAGATTCTCTTATATCATATATCTTACCATTCATAAATGTTAACTTCTTTTCAATATTTTATAATAAGCCATATTCTCAAACATCCGGTAATTGTTTGGTTTCGGTTGCCTCCGTTTTGTACCTTTTTAAAATGTCTGCTCAGAAGATTCTCATTTCTGATCACAAACTGCCTCCTGTTTTTATATTTAATATTCTTGTTTTGTCCTGTCCTGCTGTTATTGTTATTCTAATTTTTTTCATCACTCTGTATAAACAGTATATTTTGTGTTATAATATTAGATCTGCATTGGGTAAGGCACACTGTAGGATTAATTTTAAGAACATTACCACTAATACTAAATTACCGTTTTTAAGTTTGTTATAGTTAAGCGCCCTTGAAGTGAAATTACACTAAACTTCGCTATATATATTCCATGTTATTATTATTATCATTATCGGGCCAACACTCTACCAGTTGAGCTACCGACTCCTATTTGTCTTATTTTATTTTCATTGAGAGTTGTCAATATAATTTTAAATGTTTTAATTTTTATTATTTTTTTGGTGAACATATCCATACCTAAGTAGGTACCTACTATAATCCCGGCGACAGCTTATGAACAGTAAATATGTGTATTTAAATACACGCCTCTACCACGTAGAGGATATTACTTACAAAAAGAAGTCAACATTTATTGAATAGGATACATTCGTAAATTTGGCGGCACCGTATATTTGGTAGATGTCTTCGCCTCTCCACGCGTAAGATTTATGTATAAACTCTGTGTGTATTGTATTGGATGTAATAGGAACCGGGGACTGGGAATGGACTGTGGGAGATGCTATCTCCGGAGAAGTGGCACGGCAGGGAAATTGAACTCGGCTGGAGATAAGCAGCTCGCGACGTTAGTAAAACTCTTTCTAACTCTTAACTCTTGGCCGTCTTTGTATTGTACATGTTCCACGGTCCTTGAGTGGGTTTATTGTTTTGACCGAGTGATTTTCGACCAGCGCAATCGGATAATGACACATTAGCGAGGTTTTTCTCATTTACTATTTGCCATCGCTCACAGTAATCGAGCGATGAATCTCTGAAGCGTACACTGTACAGTGGTACTTAATCTCTTCGAAGGCTAAACCTCCGCCCGCACTGGCCGGCGTAGATAAACTAGCCTAATCCCATCAAACAAACCCAGCTGATTTTATCTCATTTCATCCCAAATTCTGCTTTAGTTTTGATCAATTCCTTACGGTTCTTTGATTGATTTTTGATTAATGTTATTTTATTTCGTTTTGCCCGCTATTGGGTAAAATGCAGCTAATGAAGAAATGTAAGAAATGCTGAAGTGTTATTATAAAGAATGTGCGTTATTCCTCACGCCATGGTGTTCTGGGGTGGAATCAGAATGTTTGTCGAGTTTGACGGAATAATATTTGCATATCCCGTAACATGATGGTTGTGCAAACATGATTAAAGGATACAACGGTACAGTGTGATACACCTCTCAGCCGCTGTACGGACGATATAACCGATCTCCGACTGCGTCTGATTTATTGTAAATTGGTCCACCAACTTCCCCGACCCACACCGCCCCACGCCGCCCGGGAAGCCTCGAGCTATCAGCGTCTCCCATCACAGGATTAGGAGCTAGCCTCGCATTATATTCATGTTACGGTCGGACCGCCCTAACAGGAGACTTTTCCTGATACCCTGTACTTCATTTTTCTCATAAACCGACCATATATTCTAAAGCATTTCCTTCAAAGCCTCTTATGCTTGCTTTAATAATTTATATGTGCTTAGTACTATGCATGCGAGGAAACAATAAGTTTAGACAAAATTACTTAGTACCTACTGTAAAGTAAACACAACGTAATGTTAATTGATTTAGCGTCTCGAAGTCCCGTTTCGACTCTACCACTTTGCATTTTGTCTGTAAATTTGTTTGTGTGTTCCGTGTCCAGTCAATCCTGTTAAGATGGTAGCCGTGTTTGTTATACCATTTTCATTCGACTGTTTAGAGCTGTCATGTCGAGTAATAAACATTACGCGAAGTCTACACGGAGAAAAATGACTATTGCTAATTTATTAAGAATGTCTTAAAACTATTGGTAATTCCGGTTAAAAACGGAATTGCAGGCCTTACCTATGAATTTATAGGTTTCCAGAGTGAATCTTTTTGTAAATTACAAATAAATTATCATGATGTCTGAACACGTCTTCATGAAAATTGTATTTTTCTTCAAAACATTTTTGCGTTACAACGAAAAGGCATGGCAAATCTATAAAACATTATTTAATTTATTTTTTACTAAAAAGGCTTGTTTATTTATCGTAAGGGCGAAAATCGATTTCTCTCCGTGTACTTTTATCTGAACTACTAGTTATAATGTAGAACCCTTGTTAAAATCTACAGGAACTACCACCGTTAGAGCTTGTTGAAAGTAGGTTTCATATTGAAGTATTGACAGTTTTCATTTGGCAATCGGGGGACCTTGCCTTTTGTCTCTCGCAGATCGGACAGGCCGAGGCCGGTCGAGCCCAGCCAGGCGTTTAGCGCGTCCGCGTCCTGCGAGTCCTACCCAACTAAGCTCACTTCCTAACTCTTAGATTAGCCATAACTTTATTCGGGAACATTCACACTTGAAGAGGGCTCCGTCCTGAGCAAATGTTATGTTACCCCCTCTCACCTGGTAAAGGCTAATAAAGGCCGGTAATGGCCGCCCTCCTGGGGCATTAGGGCGACCCCGAACCCCCGATCCCTTCCCTTCGACAGCCGTACAGCCTCACAGCTGGGAAACCTTCCTTCCCATTAACTAGCTGTTTACGTAACCACTATTATTTTATCGTGCTGGTGTTTTATTTGTTTTCTCCCATTGCCTGGATGCTGGATGCCTTTGTAAAATACATTGTTTTTTCCCTCCCCAGCCGAGGCTGAGCGCGGCGATGGTTAAAGCGACGGCTTTTCAATCTTTCTGGCGCGATTCCAGCTCCGAGAAGAATATGACATTCTACGGAAAACTTGTATAATTTGGCGACGTTTGTGTTATCTCACATTTGGCAGAACACAAGCAGTATCCATTACGGATATAATTCATAACTCGCACATTATTTTCGAGGTTTCCATTGTGTAAGCATTTTCCTGCGCTGTATCAAAACATGTGAACAAAAACAGTTTTACTTTAATATAATATTAAACATATATTTTTAAATTACTCAATGCGAGGATAACTTAATGGTGACAGATTCTAATCACTAAATCTGAGCGTTCTTCTCTTTATTTTATCAAAATTCCTTAATAATAAGTATGAAATTTCTTGCGTGCGTATATTACGTTCTTAATGTGATTACATACACGGGGTACTTTTGCAACATGTAAACCCCGAGATGTTTCATATTATACTGTAATATAAACCACGTAAAATTTTAAGGGGTCCACCGAAATTGTTTCAGAACCTCAGTAACGAATGTGTAGGTAGAACTTTGGCTTGTAATCGTCCCCTCTATTGGCCCATAAATACAGCCCAGAATAATCTGACGACAGAAGGTGTACCTTAATCACCACATGACCTGAACCTTACCACCTCGCCGCCTCCTGCTACTTGCCACCTGCTTCTCGTACCTGCTTCCCAACATAACATTATATACACTGGAACTGGAACACTTTAATTGTTACTCTGCTGAGTAGTTATATTGTGTTATGATCATCAGAAGAAAAGTATTATGCTAACATTTATTGTAATTATTACCGAAGTATATTATTATAGCCTTATAAACATCTACAATTGTTGCCAACTGCTTGCAATCTAGGTACAAGCGAGTATATAAATGACTCTGTCCTGATATTATTGTTGCAATTAAAAAGAATTTTCGATCGAGTGAATTTACAAATGACGTCGACGTTTTTAACATAAAAAATTTTTTCGGTATGTAATCCTACCTGAAAACTTTATCATGTCAAAATATTATTTCTGAAATTTTTTGATTATTAGGCATAATTATAGGAATTGTTAACCTTATGCAACTATAGTTTATTTCTATCCATTGGGTAAAGAACTGTATCCATTTTATGTACCCATTTTTTCATTTATTTATTTCAGTAACAAATTTCTTATGTATATATATTAGGTATATTCAAACGTTTTGTATGTTATGAATTAGCGACATACGTCCTGGTAACCTTGATAAGGATTTAGTTATAACAATGAGCGAGTACATGAAACCGAAATGTTTTTTTTTTATAATAATAATAATAATAATAAAAAAATAAAAATTCACATAAAAATCATACAATAAAACATGCGGAAACTTTGACAAGCCAACTAGGAATGGATCCTGTTTTAGGCCAGTCAAATTGAAAAGTTTAGTTCATATCATAATTTAGCACTTAATATAAAACAAAACCGGTAAAGTAAATAACAGCCAGATAGAAGTTATAAAAAGACAGATCACCGCAGGAGTTAGGAGGAAGGTAGAAAAAATGTATCGCTTAATTTAAAAAAAATTAAACCTTTACAAGATGGTGCAATAATTTTTACCGAAACAATGCGACTAAATGTTAGTGATACTGTATTCTGTGAATGTAATCTATGAGGAAAGTGCGATTCTCTACTAGGCGGTCATAACGACTAGCGACTAGCAACTCACCCTCCCTAGCAAAGGAACGTGTCCCTTAATGAAATTTGTGCCCCCGAGGACCAGTCCTGGACCGCTGCTGGTGTCGCAATCATTTCCATTAGACAGGAATTCTTGCCTGACGGGATTTGTGTTTCTCTTCGTTATTACAACCAATGGTGTCGCTGGACCTTTCACCCTTACTTTATCACCAGTCTTATTCCATTCCTCATCTGCATAATATTGTACATAAAATTAAGTTGCCTTTTTACTATATACACTATCTGCACCTTTATTAGTGGGACTATTGTGTATTACTAATAATGGTTGGTAACAATTATCATTCGTTGGTTATATATTTTTACATTTATTTAACTTTTACCCACTTCTCGATATCCGATCAAGCTGAAACTCGGCAGACAGACTCGTTGTCGATGATGATCCACTTTTGATTGCAATCACGTACACAAATGCAAACATATACGCAATTTATCTGAAAATGGATGACATGGCAGCTGTAATGGACAAAATAAATGCCATTTGGCGAGGTTGACCGATTTGTTGATTCCAGTGCCTGGGTAGGTTCAGTACTCAATTGAAAAAAAAAAAAATTTTAAATGACATTTTAAACATTTAAACTTTTGTTTTTTTCGGGTTGATTTTTAAAACTTTATAAAATGACGTTTTGAATGTTTATTTGGTTGCAAGTCAACCTGTGAATTTTCTGCTTTTTTTATTTTAACATGGACACTGTCAATGATAAAATGAAAAAACGCCATATTGATAGTGAAATTTAAAAGAAGAAGATTATGAAATAAATACTGATCTGGTAAGTTTTTAGATTCTCACGGCCAAAAGCATTTTTGTTGTTTGTTTTTGGGGTGTTATGCCGTGTTGCGCTAACTCCTTCTTTAGCCGACGTTTCGGACAGCGTTACAGTGTCCATCATCAGGATCACATCTTCGGATCTACCGGATCTGCCCTGATGATGGACACTGCAACGCTGTCCGAAACGTCGGCTAAAGAAGGAGTTAGCGCAACACGGCATAACACCCCAAAAACAAACAACAAAAATACTGATCTGTTTTTCTATTTTCCACAACACTCATTATAACAAATTATAAATGTACGTAGATAACGTTAAATCAAACTACATACGGGTTGTCCCCTAAGCTATCGATCAAACGAAGTTGAGGTCATTTGCAATCAATATAATCCAAAATGTGGTCATAAAGTTATGTGAATAAATTGATACATATAAACAAAATAAAAGGTAGAAAAAATTAATTAAGAAAATGAGCAAATAAATAAAATATCTTAAAAAATCTATAATACCCATCAGGGGTAGGCAGATCATGATAATTATTAACTTAGTGATTTAATGTGGGGATTAATCGTTTGAGAAAGGTTAAGGTCCGCAAAGAATGCAAGGCGGATATAAACGTATTGAGTAAGATTAAGAAAGGGACACTTTGGGCATGTAAAGCGAATGAGCGAAGAAAGGAGTGTAAGGAAAACATATGACGCAAATGTGAATGGTAGCAGAAGTTGGGTACCCCGAGGAGTCAGAATAATAGATGAGTATATATGAGACGATGTATGAATGTGAATGAGGCAAGGAGTGTGTGCCAAGACCGAGTTGTTTGGCGGTCCGTCCTCTCTGCATACTCTGCTTGGAAACGGCGTGAAGGTTAGATAATTAGTGATTTAGTTTTTTCTTGTATTTTATTTATTTAGAATTTACGGCACATTTATTTCTTTTTTGTTTTGTAGTTTAGTTGTAATAGAAACATTTCCTTGTATGTGAACGATATAATTGAAGATTATGTATAATGTTTTACAATGTTAAGCAAGAATGATGTGTATTTTAAATGTTTTATGTTACCGTAAACAGCGGGAAACGCCGCTTGCAGCTGCTTCGTTCCTTTCCCATAATTTGTAGTTCGGCTCGCGCAAATTTTTTCCTGTTTATACGCACCCTTACAGTGTTTCGTGAAAACCTCACTGAAAGAACCTTCACTTATTTTTAATTGCATTTAATATATTGGACCTGAGGTTATATGGAAGATATCTGCGTCAGAGAAGATAATATTGTATTTTTTTGCTAATTGAAAGGATTGTTGGGATGTTATTATATTTTGTGCATATCGAATATGTGCAAGGAAGCTTAATTGCAATGCCATTGGAATGTCACGAATGACAAACACTAGCGTTGTCTGTGGAAGGCTGGCTGCGGACAGTGGGTGGAGGGACTCACAGAAATGCCGGTGGTCATCTCTCCCTGCCTCCCCTCATTATTTAGCATTGGGAAATATCCGTTCTGGCCGCTATTACTTTGGGCACCATTTGTCACGGAGACCGCAGCTGCCATCTCTGATCCCGGGCGGCCGAGCGGGCAAGGGGCGGAGCCTGCCACCATCCTCCCCCCTGCTCATTACACATTACTTCACATTTACACTATTCAATTCTGACAGTCATGTCGTTTTGACGTTTTATTAGATTTATAATCGTAGTTATTAATAATACTAATTAAGGCTTTGATTATGTACGCAAATCCGGTTCAATGAAGAGCTTTTGCTTTAAATTTAATCATCATTGTTAAAATTGCAAGTCTTTTTATGGAGAATTAAGCCATAAAGTCCCTACCTATAATATAATATTATTTAAATTTCCCTTTACAAAATTTGTCGAGAATTCATGCTATTCCCATTGATGTATTATATTTAGACGAGACAAGAAGCGAAAAAAATCTTTCCACTTTTACCTCCAATTAGTCAAGTTTGTCCTCCAACGCTCTAACGCTGAACATCCGAAAAATATTGAATCCGGTCCCCGCGCACTGCTACTCACGAGATATAAGTAGGCATTAGCGCTATAGTTTAATATTGTGACATATAATTTAATGTTTAATATATTCATAATTTTAGCTTGTGTAGTAGATAATATTATTTATGTATTCAGGCAATACATAGCCTGTGCCAACTAACCAACAAACTAACAACCTGGACAATTTTGCTTTCCCCTTTGAAGTTTAAAAATCCGATTTAAGCAAACGTCGACCAAGTACCAAGACTTTTTTTTGCTACACTTTTTTATGGTATTGGACATCTTATTTCGCAATCTGAAATATTTTCCGAAATAACGCTTATTTAAAATTCGCTTACTTTTCATCATCGCTTTGGTCGGATTAATACACAGAAATTGAAACATTCATGAAATTTCAAAGATAATTTTCAAGCTCTATGAAAGTTCTATTTAAGTTCTGTTATTATTTTAGTTTTGCTAAAAAACTGGCGAATAGTGATATAACAGAACTTGAAAAGAACCTTTGAAGTAGTTAAAACTAGGTGATTATTATGTGTGATTAAAGTGGTATCGTTTTTGGTTGGCGCAGTGTACCGGGCGGCCAAGGAAAGTTTCCTTGCTTCCCTTCCCCACAGCCCCTCAGTGGTGCCGACTTCATGTAAGCTTGTTGACACGAGAATCCCCCCTCCAGTCTGGCGGCCCTACAATGCTAAGGAAGAAATACGACTATAGATTTTCAGCACTTTATAAAATTGAATACAATAACTTTATGGGATCTTCACGAGTGGAGGAAATGCGAGTTCCTGTCAAAACGTTGTTTGTTCCTGCCTTGTTGGGGCTATTATTTTTCTTTGAGTTTTGTTCTTCAATGCTTGCGGTATATATCTGGTAGGTACTACCTAGTGTAATAATTGTTTCGAGTTTCCAGACGTTGGAGCTTCAGTGGCGCCTTGGGAGAATTGTGTACGGTTAAGGAGTAATAAAGGTCCCGATATTAAGTCTGCCGAGCCCCGGAGCCAACACTGCCTGTGTACTGTACAATACTCGTACCTGTGCCGACCAACCAACCTACAAACCAACAAGCAATATGTCTTATTCCCGCCCTGCAGATGGAATAGGACTTTTCACCGTAGAATGTCTGATTGCTTTGTGCGGCCAGTCTACGTCGGAACAGTATTGTATACTTTGCAACAGCACCGTGCTCTTATTTTATTCCAATTCATCTCTTAGAATATACGGAAGTACTTACAGACTGCCGAAGATGCCAACAGAACATTTGAATTCATATTTTCATTCGACAGCCGCTCCGAGTAAATTGGGAGATATTTCACAAAAATGCACATGTATTGTGCCCAACGAAGTTATTAATTTGTGTTGAGTATATTGTCTATTATACAGTGTCCGGAAACGCGTAGTACAATCCGGAAACTGATGAACCTACATCACATTTAGAGTCGATTTGTAGTAACACTTGTTTTGCTTTACTTTCGGTTTCGATTAAATTGAGTATGAAGTTGGAATTTTTTATTCTAATTTAAAAAATAAATCGATTAAGGCGATTAATATAACTTTTTTGATGTAATTAAAATGGGACTCCTGGAATCGGTCCTGAAAGTTTTTTTTAACCCTTTAGTTGCCGAAAATAAAGAACAAAGTTTAAAAACACTCAGAAATGCTCAGATCGAAAAAAAAGGTTTTTTCGGATTCTCTGTGATGTAGATTCACCAGTTTCCCGCTTGTAGTACGAGTTTTCGGACACAGCCTACAGAATATACAATATATAAATTTTTTGTATTTTTAATTAACTCCTCAGGTTCTGAGGGACATAATTTCCTTTGGGGATGTTATTTGGCGGTCCTTTTTGGGAAAGGAAGAAGTGATCCTGGGTCTTGCAGAAACCCATTTTGTAGGAGGGAGGAAGCGCACAGGCCGGCAAATCATTCCACAGACGAGATGTTGTAAGAAGCTAGCTAGTTGTAGCTGTTGTAGCCGAGTCGTGGAAACGACCATTCCCATGTAGTAAAAAATGTCAACTGTGTACAAATGTTGGACGCGCGTTTGGCGAATTTCCCGATTGTGCATCGGTGCCGAATGATAAATTACGGTAATTCCTCTTACTGTTTTCCATTAAAATAACGGTAGCACAAGGATTTATTTATTTATATTTATATTTTAAATGCATATTTACAGAATAAAAAATTCCAATAACAAAGATACATTATACAAATACACAATCATAATTGCCTAATTAGCGATTTAAATTTATTAATGCTCAGGTGGAAAATGTCGATGTCAGAGGCTTATGAGTTTATAAGGACTATCATTCTTCCGAGAGGCATTGCTAATGATAAGTTAGTCCTACATCTCGGAAGAATGAATGGTTTGTGCCTACGCGCTCTTGCGAAGTTATCAGAGACGTAAAATAAATTTTTATTCAAAATTTCTGGATTGTTGATGTGACCATTCAGGATATCATCTAGCATCTATGCTCCAAAGACTGCAATCCTTTCGTTAAGATAGGGGAATCATTCAAAGAATTTGAATCTCTAATTAACTCTAATCTAACACTGATTTTTTAACCCGCCCTTTATTTACATATTCTGTGATGGCAGTCCAATGCACCGGGTTTTTCAATCTAAGATTTTACTAACAAGCAATACTCCCATGCTACTTTAAATTAGTCAAATATTAAAGAGAAATGTTTTTTTAAGAATAAAATGTCATATATTTTATAGCTAATAAATCTGCCTTTGTCAGTCTTGAGACACTAGGTACTATAAAAAACAAACAAAAGAGGTTATTCTTCTAATAAAAAAAAATAAAAACAAAAATAATACTCCTCGAAAATTACTCCTTTTCCCCATGTGCCAAGCAGCTAATGCATGTTGGTACTATATGTTCTGGACACAAATATTTCTTGAAATAGTAGCAAGTATATCTTATCATTCGGTTTAATAATAATCATACTGTCAAAATAAAAACATAAACTTATAAAAAGTCGAAAATTTAAAAATTAAACTATGACTATTTAACTTACGTAGTCTGTTACCCCGGTCTCACGCATCGGGTTGAAACTCCAAGTCGTGCGTCCGCGTCGCCGGCGTTTGGTGGACTTCCGGTGGGAGACCCGCAATGAGGAAAGTACACGAAATCACAACTCATTTCGATGGAGGATAAAAAAGTTATTCGACTTTTTCAAATCACCAGGTCTTACAGACATTTACGTCACCAATGGCGGGTTAGCCGGAAAAGTTTAAAATTGTATTCATTTCATACTTTGCACACGTAGGCGCTGTGTATTTGCCTACGAATGGGGAACTTTTTGAAAACTTTTCCTTTTATACGTGAACTCAACCTAACATGATTTTGACATAAAAATCAAATTGGGTGTTAGTGACAATGACAGCCAATTGGCAATGTACCTGTAGAATACCTTGGTATCCATAGCCCGTAGGCATGCTTTCGAGTTTTTTGAGCTTTTGAATATACATATTATATAAATTTATAACTCAAAAGCTATTAATTCGCAGCACGCGTTACGTTTACTATCTCACCATCTATCAATTGTATCAGATTCAGCCATGTCTATTTTGTATACTGAAATGCAAATAATAAAAAGGTAATATTTAACGTACCTCGTATGTATATATCTGTGTATGTTGCGTCACAATCTTAAAGGAAGTAGATTAATTCCAAAGTACCTAAGTCAATATTTAAGAGCCATTTGTTAGAAAAGGGGATAATCCCCCAACCATATCGTTAGGAGGAGTCACGCGAAATCCTCATCACGGTGGGCGTAATCTACCTTTTTTACTGTATTAAATTTGTGAATATCACTTATTATGTAAATTCTCGTAAAATTCCAGACGCAGAAAATCAGTTCGTTAGATGTCTACCGGGTTGTTCACATTTCGATGCAAGATTATTCCATCAGTCAGCGACAACTTTAATAATAACTCACTTGATATTAGGTCACAATCTCGGGCAAGTAAACGAAGATATTGTATCAAACTGTAAAATTCACCCGCCATAACACAGGGTCATCCCTAGCATGGAGGGTGAAATATCACAAAAACCACATGTACCCTCCAAATCATGTATTAATAAAAAAATATATATTTATAACTCGATATGTATTTTCTTCTGTCCGGCTATGCCTAACTTGCACGGTATAAAATACCCACATCCTCGAGGAATGCAAATTAAAATATTTCTATTTATCAGCAATTTTTCTAATTATAACTAATACGACAATAGATGCATTCGCAGGGAGGACAAGTCGCGATATTTTCTACAGTCGGTCGTTCCTGAATAACACTCAGAATGTAAGACGCACTCCCTGAGAGAACAACTCTAGATATTTCCTTCGCTCGGTTGTGCCTTATTAACTTTCATGATGTACGCACTCCCAGGGAGGACAACTTGAAATATCACAAAGTAGTTAATGGGCTTCAATAAGTTAATCCTAATCAATTGAAATTAAAATATTTCCTTCAGTCGGACATGCCGTAATCACTGTCATGATGTTAGACGCACTTGCAGGGACGACAACTCACGACATTTCCTTCAGCCGGTCATGCCCTAATAAACCTCACATTGTACATATTCTTGGGAGGACAACTAAAGATATTTCCATCAGTCGGTCATTTATTTAATAATAACTTTCGCCTCTCACATTCTCGGGAACGTGACGAAGATATTTTTAACTCTCGTGTGGTCTTCTCTTTGATCGTCGTCGCTCTCTCGGTGCAAATAGAACTAGGTTACTTGCCAATAATTGAAAACCGTTGCCATTAAATAATAAATAATATATTATCAAAACCGTAATACGTGGGAGAGTTTTTACTTTCATCGTTTTACCGTGATGCCGATGCCTGTATTTGCACTATTATATTGATACTGCTCACCTTGGCATTCGGTAGCGCTTCAACAATATAGCCTAACAATAAAAATACGATAAATCCCTAAAAATCAATTAATTTAGTAAATTTCTTCGATAATTGCAAATTCACTTTATGGTGTTATTTTAATTTAAATAAAGTAAATTATTTTGTATAAACCACTATTTAATCAAAATAATCGACATGTTTCCATACCAATGGTTTCTTCGCCAGGTTAACATGTAATGTAATTTTTTTATAATAAAATGATTATATAAAATAAATCAAATTATTATAAAATAGGTAATTATTGTATTTAAATATCATTTTTTTGTAAATTATCACAAACAAATTAAAGATGTATAATGTACTGAGGTGTCTAAATAACAAAAAAAATACACAAAATAAAATATTATGAATAAAGGTATTAATGTGAAAATAAATTTAAGTGATGAATTTATAATTAATTTTTTTTAAATAAATTGAAATTCTATTTATTTTGGTTAAAATATAAATTAAATTTTTATTTATTTTGGTTTAAATATAAATTAAATTGTTATTTTAAATTTATAATAATTTTGAATAATATTTTTTTTATAACAATAACTAATAATCGCCGTTCATTGTATTTTTTTGTCCGCAGGTACCTACTTATTTGTCCATTCTGATTAATTATCATTATATATTTATCCTGACGAAGAAACCATTGGTTTCGAAACTTATAGATTATTTTGATTGAATTGGTTGTGTATACCAAATGATTTGTTTTAGTTATAAAATAAACAGTTAGATTTATCGTATGGTTCAATTTCCATGTTCCACTTTTCTGTACCAACTCTCATCCCTCTCTCTTACCTACCTCCCCGACGCACCCCCACCATAGTTGAGGTTCCCTTTCCTCTACGTTTCCTATGCACTTCAATTCTGACTTTATTTTAGGATTTTATGAGACCCTGAGCAAGTTTCAGGGCAAACTTGTTGGTTTATATATCAAGTTATATTCTCAATAAAGTGGTGTTCGAACAATGTTATTTTATTCAGATTATAATTACGTACACCCACAAAGTGATTGATAATGCTGTCTTACGTAAAGTCACAAGGAGGAGATCCGTAATTGGTTTTATTTTGGCTTTTTTCTTATGTACAATCTGTAAAAATGTAAACTGTTGATTTCCCAAAAAATGAATAAATAAATAATTGTGAAAGTTTAATAAAACAATGCCTTACAAACTATTAATATTATGTTAATTTTCTTTTAGTCTTTACTATAAAGCGTGCGTTTCAAAGCGTATCCAAATAACAGTGATCTTTAAACAACTGCTGTCAAGTTCATTTACACTAGAAATCTAAATTGATAGTGGCCTCATCATATGGAGGCAAACCACGTGACCATATTTTGGCACCTAGAGGGTTCAAGAATGCTTTGAATAATCTATTAAATCAGTCGTACGTTCAACGCCAAAGAGCTCACATTGAAATAACAAGACCCTGCGCAGAAATGTTAAGTTCGCTTAAAAGTTAAGTCAGGCAACTGTTGGCAGCGCAGTCCATTGTGGGACTTTTCTGCGCAGGATCTGAAAACGGTTAAATAAAACCAAACCGCCTTCAAATCGGGTTGCGTAGCGACGTTAAAAATGAGTGAGGTGGGTAAATTAAAATACATTAAAAAAGTGTCTAACTAAATACTGTAACACAATATTCAGTTTCGGAAATAAGCCTGAACTTTCACCCGGACTAGTAATTCATAAGCAGATTTTATTTTAACGAACTAAATGGTGATATTAAAATGCGAGCTGCCTGTATACTGCCAGTTTCATTTTTGACAAATTACTGAAAGGGAGACTCGCGTTATGTTTTTTTCCCCTTTCCCTGATGGGCTAGTCCATCTACAAAACGATAATGAGAGAAGTAAGTATGTGAATTGTGCAGAGATGAGATTGAATGAGAAAAAAATGAATGGTCTAAGCATAGACGAAACATGGAACCACATAAAAGTGAGTCTTTGTGAATCTGCTAGAGAGGTGTGTGGAATAAGTATGCAAGGTAGAAAGAAAGGTGATGCATGGTGGGATGATGATATTAAAGCACTGGTCTCAGAGAAGAAGAAAGCATGGTTATGTCTGATTGCGGCTGGCAGTGCTTCCAGCGAAGAGAAGGATCGAGCGAAAGAAGTATATAAGGAATGTAAGAAAAAAGTAAGAGTTGGAGTGAAAGAGCGAAAGAAACGCCTGGAAGAGGAAGAAGGAATGAAAATGACAAACCATTTCCAAGAAAACATTAAGTTGTTTTGGAAGGAAGTCAAAAGGTCCCGGTGTGGCCCTGAAACCGGAAGCATGAAAGTAATAAAATCGAAAGATGGAAAAATGTTGACGAATGAGGAAAAAATAAAAGAGAGATGGATGAAGTATTTCGAGGAAGTCTTTGAAAGCGAAGTGAGTGACAGTGATTCTAGCGGCGAATCAGATATGAATGATGATGGACTGAATGTTACCGAAATTAGCATGGATGAGATAGAAAGATCAATTAAGTGTATGAAGAATGGTAAGGCTGTCGGTTTCGACAATATTGCTGCTGAATATTTTAAAGGAGGTAGCCATATAATTCTCACATGGTTGTGCAATCTTTTTAACCAATGTTTAAAGGAAGGTTACACGCCCTTAGATAGGAGAAGGGCAGTGATCATGCCATTATACAAAGGTAAAGGGTCACGTATGGAATGTGGGAATCATAGGGCTATTAGCCTGCTAAGTTCAGTTGGCAAGCTGTATGGTAGAATTTTGATTGAAAGGGTAAGAAAGGAAACAAAGGATAAAATATGGGATGTGCAAGGTGCTTTTATGAGTGGAAGGGGGTGCATGGACCAGATCTTCTCATTGCGTATGCTCACCGAGAAGTTTCTGGCAAAAAACCAGAAACTTTTCTGTGCCTTTGTAGATCTACAAAAAGCATACGACCGAGTCGACAGGAAAAAGCTATGGAAGGTGTTGTCCAAGTATGGAGTGAATGCGAATCTGACTCAGGCAATTGCGTCTCTATATGAGGGAAGCGTTGCATGTGTTAGAGTGAACGGTGGTTTTACGGGGTGGTTTGATATCACAAAAGGTGTTAAACAAGGCTGCGTAATGTCACCGTGGTTATTCAATCTATACATGGATAATTGTATGCAAGAATTGAAAGATGTGGGATTGGGCGCGAATTTTAGTAATCTGAAAGTATGTTGCCTGTTGTATGCTGATGATGCGGTGCTGATTGCTAATAGTATGGATGATCTGCAGTCTCTCGTGTCTAGGATGAACGAAGTATGCGTGAAGAATGAGTTAATGATGAATGTAAGTAAGTCTAAAGTAATGGTGTTTGAAAGAGAAAGTACGAAAACAGTGTGCAATATAGCTGTGAATGGGGAATACTTGGAGCAGGTGGATGAATTTGTGTATTTAGGAAGCATGTTTACGAGAGATGGGAAGGCGGACAGAGATATTGAAAGAAGAGTAAATGCAGGTAACTCCATTAATGGAGGACTGAACGCAGTTGGCGCTAACAAAAAATTGTCCAAAGAAGCGAAGTTAGCAGTCCACAATGGAGTGCTGGTACCTACCCTGATGTATGGAAGTGAGGCATGGAACTGGCAAAGAAAGGATGAAAGTAGATTGAATGCTGTTGAAATGAGATCCCTGAGGCGTATGTGTGGTAAAACCATGTATGATCGTGTGAGGAATGTGGATATCCGCAAAGAGTGCAAGGCTGATGTAAGCGTAATGAGTAAGATCAAGAAAGGGACGCTTAGATGGTTTGGGCATGTAGAGCGAATGAGCGAAGAAAGGAGTGTAAGGAGAATATACGATGCAAATGTGAATGGTAGCAGAAGTCGGGGACGCCCGAGGAAGACATGGCACGACCAAGTGAATCAGATACTTGAGTCGGGCCATGTCAAGAGTCAGAACAATAGAAGAGTATGTATGAGACGATGTATGAATGTGAATGAGGCAAGGAGTGTGTGCCAAGACCGAGTTGTTTGGCGGTCCGTCCTCTCTGCCTACCCCTGCGGGGAAACGGCGTGATGGTTAGTTAGTTATTTATTTATTTATTTATTTATTTAAACGCCCATAGGGCTTTTACCTAAAATAATGTACATCTTTATTTTTTAGTTATACAGATTACACATAAAAAATAAAAAAAACAGTGTTAACAAAATACAGGTTACATAAAAAAAAATATCAGAGTTGACAAAATATGTTACATAAAATATAAGAATTTTAAAAATATAGGTATGGATAGATGGATAGAGTAAGTGAGACGAAAAATATAAAATCTGCCAAAATCCACAAAATCAACCATAATGATAATAAGAAAGTATAACAATAGTTTACAAATTAGGTAAAAATAGTTCGCACATACTCCGTTTAAAGTTGGCCAAGTTCAAATTATTGTCAAATACATTTATATTATTTAAGTATTTGTTACCAAGACTGTGTAAACGTTGTATTGGAGAGTGAAAACTATAGTTGGAATGAGATGTATGTATGTAAAATGTTGATATTTGCCTAGTTGTTCGTGTTGGTATGTGTAGATTTATTAAATGCAGGAGTTCACAACAATCGAATTTCGAGTTCAATAATTTTAATAAAAAGGTTAGGTCGTTTATTTTTCTTCTGTTTTCTAATGTCGGAATATTTAAATGATTCAATAATGACTGGTAATTTATGTGTTCTAAAGGGATGTTAAGTTTAAAATTGACGAAGCGTAGAAATTTTCTTTAAATTCTTTCAACATTATGGATATGTACATTGTAGAAGGGCGACCAAACTATGGAGTTATGTTCTATCAGGCTTCTAACAAGGGATATGTACAACAGTTTTATGATTTGTAAAGATTCAAAGTTTTTAATTGTTCTTAATATAAAACCTAAAGTTTTCATACCCTTATTCACAGTTTGTTGAATGTGGGCCGTAAAGTCTAGTTTCTCATCCATTATTATGCCAAGATCTCGCATTTCCTTTACTCTTTCTAAATTTGTTTTATTTATTGAATAGCCAAAAAATTGTGATGTTTTTTTTCTGGAAAAGGTCAAAATTTTGCATTTTTCTACATTTAAATATAAATTGTTTTGTGAACACCAGTTATTTAGCATGTCTATATTAGATTGAAGAACTTGACAGTCGTTTAAGGAAGTTATTTCTTTATATAATTTAATATCGTCGGCAAATAGCAGTACATTGACATTAGTTAGTTAGTTAGCTAGTCCATCAATTTCGATGTCTATGATTTACACAGATTTTTCTAGGTTAACGCAACTATTCTAGCGTCAACATCTTCTCCGTTGTGAGCTATTTATCTTTGATACTATAAGTGTAGGTAAAAATCGTTTAATATCTGAATAGGTATGTAAATGTAAATAATTTTATTATGGCGAGAATATTTCTGTATCGGTTTGTACGTAATGAAATAAAGCCTTGCAAGTAAGATTTGCACAGCGCGCTATAGGTGTTTTTTTTCACAAAAACAGCACTATATAAATGATCAAATTATTATTAATAAACGTTTACCTTGATATGTATTTTTAATAAGATAAAGATTTAGAACTTAAAATATTAACTACCAGTAGCTTTTATCATAAATTTATGGAGAGAACTTCGATGACTGTTAAATAGTCATAATTATTTATTTATTTTTAAATTTCTCACAAGTAACACGATAAACAAGTATTTAATCTGCTTTTTAATTTCCGTTTGTTATAGTTAATAAGTATTAATTTTCATATATTTTACGATTTACAGAGTTTAGCAAAGGTTTGCGACAAAATCAAACCAGAGGATATCGTCATAGAAAAAGATTACTTCTGGAATCTGTAATGTTTGAAGCGAACGGGCTACATTAATTTGTATTGAGTTGAATAAGGGTAGATAAATGTGGCCATAAATGATTGTTTCTCTCTCAATTTATGTAATGGCTTTCCAGCAGAGGCGTGCACAGAGCTTTGGATCACGGTATGCAAAAGGAAAACAGCAAATTCATTGAAAAAAAAACTTACAACACACAACTAGTTTTCGCTAACAGTGGTTAAGCTTTTAATTTTTTTAATATTATCATTCATATGTACAAATTACAAGCCCATTACCGGATGCATACAATTTCCACATTTTTCCTCTAAATAAACACAGACAATATTTTTAAAGAAAGTCAACTTATATTAATATATCATCAATATTTCCTTAGTAAATTTGTACTTATTAATAGAGCTACCGACAGATGGCACTGATTGCTATATTTATTAGCCGTCGCAATTTGTTCTAAAAGGCTCTGTGTATTTAGACACTTTAAAAATAATGTCTTAAATAAATTTTTAATAATATCTTGAATGCGCACACAGAACACATGTACATATTTTGTATATATTAAGGAAACATTGATTTCTCCGGTATGAGCTACATTTGGAATTCTTAGTTTGTGCTTTTAACACGTTATTATAGTGTACGGTCGATACGGTGCGAGAGGCGCTGCGAGTTATACATAGAACTTCGCGCGCATTTTTGAAAGTATAGATTGATTTCTTACAATAAGTTTATGTATACATTGAATAATATTTATATTTTTAGTGAGTGCTTGTGCCTATTTGGAGTACACGCCTCTGTTTTCCAGCTTCAGCCTGCCCGTGCAGAGTGGAGGTTGCCTACTCTGCGAGCGCCCGGTGCCTACAATTACCAGTGCCGCCAGCGCCCGGGCAGAGCCACTCGACTTGATAAAAACCAGCGCCGGTTGATTTTTTCGCTCGACTTGTCTTGTTATTACAAGTTACAAGGGATATCGCTTTAATCCCTTTAGCCAGTCAGTGAGCCCGACACGGCGGGCGGGGGCTAGCTGGGGAGACTGGGGCGGTAGGGCGGGCTAGTAGGGCTGCTGGGCGGGCGGAGAACCGCCGGATTAGTGTATCGGCGGCCGGCCGATCCTGTTATCCGTCACGCCAGATGGCGCTTGGGTGACTAATCCGAACACACTTCTCATTGCTACTCCATCCACTCTGCTTATAATATACATACACACCACACAGTATCATAAATATATTATTGTAATACCATCAATCAACAAACTCCGTTGTTCACTTTGGCTATCAACTCTCTATTGAAGTACTTCCTGTTTTATTATTGGGAAATGGATTTTCTATAAAAGTGTAAAATAGTCACTAAAAACGTTTGCAAACTTAAACAATAAAGCAATGATGTTTTTTGATTCCAGTTTTACTCAATTAATATGCACTCTAAGCTTATTTATTTCACTTAAGATAGTACCTTCTATGTACCATAGTTACAAAACAATATAAATAGTACATACTATGTACCGTGGTTACATAAAAATGTTTTAGTTCTGATTTAATAATAATAATAATAATAATAATTGTTTATTCCAGAATGTGGGGAGGTAAGTGCAATCCCACACAATCCATAAAATATAACTACAATGTTATATACAGAGATACAATTAAGTACAAATAAAATAAAGTATAAACTGTAAGTTTGAGTATAAATAGTACAGATATAAATAGTAAATAGATATAAAATAGTACATACTGTGTACCATTGTTACAGAACAATGTTCTAGTTCTGATATAAAATAGTGCATACTATGTACCAAGGTTACATTTTTTTATTTATTTTTTTTTATAGTGAATACCTCACAAGAGTCCCAACTGCTCCCGTCTGGAGCCAGTGAGACTATGGCATCCCCAATTGGGGGATGTTGTGAGGCTGAAGGTAAGTGGGGAAGGGAAAGAGGAAGGTGGGGAAGTACCTGGCTATTCAGATCTAGTCACTAAACACGGCTAAAGCCATTTGGAGCAACGTTTCAATTCTGAATGGTGGTCTTACACCAGGGCGATACTGGTAGTATCTTCCACTCTGGAACGTGCCGCAAATATACTATATATTATTTTAATTAATTTTAATTAATTAATTGTGAAATAACACAAATCAATCAAATAAAATTTATTTGCGCACGCCGGGTTCGAACCCGCGACCTTCGGAATGGCAGTCCAATGCGTTACCACTGGACTATGCCGGCCGTCATAGTCCAGTGGTAACGCATATATAGCAAAGTACTAGTTCAATAAAATAGTACTTAATATATACCATGGTTAGCGTAGGGAGCATGTCGAATCCATCGCTCAGGAAGTGGAAACACGACCTGCAATAGCCATCCCAAGCTAAGGTGTGAGCTACCGTGGTCAGGCTGAATGACCTGAGGAACTTATTTATTGTTTTTGTGTTTAATTCGTAGAACTCCATTTAATTTGTTTTTTATAAATTTAATTTAGATTAAATTTGATAATATTATATAGAACTAGTTAATAAAATAAAAAATTTTAATCTCCCGCATAACTGTAAATTCATTTCTCTAGACGTAAAATCCCTATTTACCAACATCCCCATTAAAGAATGCCTAATAATAATTGAAAATATCTTGGAAAAATGTAATATCAATCCGGTAATAAGAAAAGAGTTATTCCAGCTCATAAAAATCTGCGTAGATACAAATTATTTCCTTTTCAATGATATCTATTACCAACAACATGATGGTCTCCCCATGGGGTCACCATTAAGTCCACTTCTAGCGGAGATATTTATGGATTATATTGAAAATATAATTCTTAAATCTCCCTTAGCTAAACATATAGTATATTATGTCCGATACGTAGACGACATCCTTATATGTTGGAATGGTACCAACCGACAGTTAGACATCTTTACTAATTGGGCCAACACCGTTAATAATAAAATCTGCTTCACAGTTGAACATGAGATTGAAGGTAAAATAAACTTTTTAGATCTGACAATTGGTAAAAGTAATAATAAACATACCTTTGAAATATTTAGAAAACCAACTTTTACAGATACAACAATAAATTCAAATTCAAATCATCCTTGGTCCCATAAATTATCAGCTTACCATTCAATGGTACATAGACTCATTAACATTCCCTTAGACAATAAAGCTTATATAAAAGAAAAGGAAACGATAAAAACGATCGCGATTAACAACGGCTATGAGGCAAATAACATTGAAAAAATAATAAAAAATATAAAAATAAAATCAATTTAATATATCCGGTAAATAACAAAAATATAGAAAAATTTGCATGTCTCGAATTCCTCGGCCCAATATCTGAAAAAATTGCAAAAGCAATTAAAAAATGTGGTTTAAATATAGCTTTTCGAACAAACAATAATTTAGGAACAAGCCTTAAAAACTCTAAAAGTAAAATCCCTATACTCAATAACAGTGGCATATATGAATTAAAATGTGACCACGCCGATTGTAACGCCACTTACATCGGACAAACGGGGAGGGCATTCTCAACTAGATTCAAGGAACATATACGATGTTATAATAATAAAAACACATCCTCAAAATTCGCAGAACATCTCTTGGTGAATAATCATACCCCACTTAACAACAAGGGTCCTAAACCATTGCATATAGAAAAAAGGGCATTAGATTAAATTTACTTGAACAATTAGAAATCAATAAACGAACGAATGACCCAAACTTAACACTAATTAATAAAGTACGGAAAATAATTTACTCACCACTTCTCAGTATTTTCACAAAACCCAAGCAGTATAATGCACCCAAATAATTCATAGCAATAAAGTCATTAGTAAATAATTAAGAACTCATTACCATTTACTGAGGGGAAAACATAGATTGGTTTAACCAACAATAGATCATATTGTCATCGGTGTAACCAGTAATAAATCACCTTCAAAATTTACATTTGAAATAGCATAAATACGTCGTCTCAATGTGGACTAACCACAGTTTGAAAATGGCCTTGTAAGCCGAAACAGCTGTCACAATAATAAAAAACTAAAACACTTGCAGAACTTAATAATAATATTATCAAATTTAATCTAAATTAAATTTATAAAAAAAAAAAAAAAAAAAAAAAAAAAAAAAAAAAAAAAAAAAAAAAAAAAAAAAAAAAGACCTGAGGAACAGTGTCACGAACGGTGCCTCTGAGAAACAGGGTCGAATTTCGGAGTATTTAGACCTTAACCCAGAACTCGGGGCTCTGCTGGCCTCTGAGTTTTTTTTTTATATTAACTCCACACAGGAGGCCCTGAAGATAATCATTTCCCTCAGGGCCTATGTCATCTTTGGGGATGCTGTGTGGAGGGTCTTTTTGTGGAGAGGAAGGAGTGAACATGGGTCTTGAAGAGTCCCATGTTGTAGGAGGGAGGAAACACAGAGGCCGGCAGTTCGTTCCACAGCCGAGCTGTTGAACTTAAGAACGAATCGTAGAAGCGACCCGTTCTCATGTGACAAATGTCAACCGTGTACAAATGTTGGACGCGCGTTTGGCGTGTATCTCGACTACGCACCGGTGCCGAAGGGATCAATGACGCTATTTCATCAAAGCATCTTCCATTGTAATACCGATAGAACAAGGACAGCATACCTACCTGACGCCTGTGCTCTAAAGATTGCAGTCCGTTTGTTAAGATTGGGGAATCTATCAAACGGACCGCCCGTTTCTGCACAGAGTCAAGGGTTTTTTTCAGGTATTTTGGGGCTCCGGACCAGAGATGGCTGCCAAATTCGACAGTAGGGCGCACTTGCGATTTGTACAGGGTCAGCAGTTGTGTACTATTAAAGTATCTGCGGGCCCTGTACAGTACGCCCAGCTTCTGAGAGGCCAACTTTACTCTGGCTTCGATGGAGCCCCCGTACCTGAGCTGGTCACTTATAGTTACACCAAGCATATCAATGGATGGCCTGTTCGGAAGATTGCTTCCGTTGAAGGAGACAAGATTATCATTTGGATCCCTTTTAGACGTAATCAGACAGGATTGGGTCTTTGAAACATGAAATTCGACGAGATTATTTTTACCCCAGGAGGAAATACTCTCGAGATAACCGTCCATTCTCTGCTTCAAAGCCCTCCGAGCCGTTGTAGTTTGTGTGCCCTTTGGGGGCTTGTCAAACAAAAAGCTATCATGAACTGTACTGTCATCCGCGTAACAATGAATCGGTGCACATGTCAAAAGGTCAATGATGTGCAACAAAAACAAATTCGGAGACAGAACCGATCCCTGTGGGACGCCAGCATTTATAGAGAAAGAAAAAGTGGACCTTCTATTTACTTAGATACTGGTGGAACGAAAGTTGGACCATTCGGAAACTCCCTCTTCCCTCGTGGGGCCTTTAGGGAGGAGTAGAGACGAGATCCTCTTCCCTCGCGAACCCTTCAGGGGACCAGGGGGGAGTGGACTCATCCGTTGAGGGACCTACAGGGAACCGAGGAGGAGTATAAAGGAAAGACGAAGTCCTTTTCCATCGTGAAGACTTTAGGGAACAGAAGAGTGGAGGCCCGCTTCCCTCGTGGGGCCTTTTAAGAAACCAAGGGGGAAAGAACTCTTTCGGAAGAGTGGAGAAGATAGATGAGGCCACCGCCGTGGACTTGCGGGGCCTTCAAGGAACCAAAGGGGAGTGGAGAGGAGAGATGAGGCTCTCTTCCCTTGTAGAGCCATCAGGGAACCCACATTGTGGAAGCAGAATACATAGCCACATATCCAATGACAACCCTTGCGAACTTTATAAAAGGGACCGGGTGACTGTTAAAAGAATGAGGTGAAATGTGAGATAGCACAATTGGTCTATGGCCTAAAGGCCTGAACAAACCGCCGCGTTCAAAGCGCGTCCGCGATCCCGTGCACGGTGGCGATCAGATGTTGTGTATGAACTTGTAGCAACGTGTTCACATCGAAGCGTTCTCAGATTGGCCGCGGCGTCCTGTGCAGCGTCTAGACGCGGCGATCGCTCGCGTCCGCGATCAGTTGCTGCTTGCAGAATCTGCACGCTGCACGCAACGTAATTATCTCCGAGTTTGTGGTATTTCTCATGATGTCGGATACAAATACAGAGAGAATGATCAACGAAATTAGCATCTGCCGATGGTTTTTTCATGTTTTCAGCAATTAAATTACAATTATTATCACTTTCGATATAAAATATAATAAACATAATCGATTAGCTATGAATATTCATATATTTCCGATATTAAATCGCTTATTTTGAGATGTGTATTGACTACACAGCACCGGAACGCGTGTATTTATTTAGCAGAGTTCTATGTTTATATTTTGTACAAAAGAAGTTGTAATTATTATATATGTGTTCGATTAATTTGTTTTATGTAAGCGTTAACCATTCTTAAGAATTTTGTCCCCATTAATCTGATATTTAAAATATTAAAATCGAAAGAAACTCTTGAAATTAAAATTCATTAAAAAATAGTTTATTCAAATATACATAAATTCTAACAAAATTGCATTATGGGTTTCATTTTATCCTACCAAGCCGTCGAAATTATTTATCTTATCAAACCGTCTTTAAAGTAAATTTACACTTTTCAGGGGCTTTTTCACCATCTTCCCAATAGCTTATCTACCCTAATAACGAATATTATTAAAATAAAAATAAAATACTTGTAGTGGTTAAAAAAATCGGCCAACTTATCCAATATATTGCCACTATACATAGGTTCGATTACCGAATTATAAACTCCAACTTAATAAATAAATAAACCGTAAATCGTAAATATTCGTTATTAGGGTAGATAAGCTTCTATCTTCATCATCTGCAATAGCCGCTAGAAGTAATAATTCTTCTTCAGATTCGTCTCCAAACATGATTCTGATTATTTAAATGGTTGCCGCTCCGAGCTATACCTACCACACAACCGACACCACTTACATACGAGTGCCACGGACGCCAGCTGATCGCTAGTTGATCGCTAGTTTGGTGTGAACGGTTCTGCACGCGCACAGAACGCTCACCGTGCACGCCATCGCGGACGCAAAATGATCGCGGCGGTTTGGCCTTGCCTTAAGTGCCCACGAAAACTATATATAAACCTTCTCCGCTCTATAAATAAATAAATTAATAACTATTCCATGGTTACATAACAATGTTCTAGTTCTGTAATAAAAACAGTAGATAATATATATTATGGTTACATAACAATGTTCTAGTTCTGATATAAAATAGTATACACTATGTACCATCGTTACATAATAATGTTTTAATTCCGATATAAAATAGTACATACTATGTTATATGTTAACATATCAATTTTTTAGTGCCGACATAAAATAGTACATTTATATATGTATTATGGTTACATAATAATGTTCTCTTTCTGATATAAAATATTACATACTATGTACCACGGTTGCATAACAATTTTCAAGTTCTGATATAAAATAAACTATAAACAAAAAATATTTGAAACTTCAATTGGAATGTATTAATTTTTAGGTGCATTTTTTCACACCCTTTCGAAATTTTGCACTGAGTGAAGCTCTCATTGTAGACATTTTGTCTTAATTATCGAAATATAGCCAACCTATTGCGCTAAACCCATTAATATTGCAATATTTCTTACTTATATGGCTTTCGTCCGCAAATTAAGTTTAAAGAATTGTGCACGGTTCGTCAATAATTTGATATCCTTCAGTTTTATTATGAAGTCGCAGCAGTCTTAACTTATTTGAAAATTTTCCTCATTAATTACCCGATTTCTATTCAAAACAAAGCTAACCGGAAATTTCTCTTTGAAAGAAACAAGATTAATTATTCAGTAAAGATGAACAAACTTGATAATTCATTTCGCTATGGATTTGCTAAATGTTTGTTTCTGTTGTGAGTCTTCTCCTAACTAATTAAAGGACAGCAACTTAGTTGCCTTGAAAGTGAAGCCTAGGAAGTAGTAGGAATTAATGATGTTGCTTTTGATTACTTCTCTGGATGAATGAAGGCAAGGCATATAAACATAAAATAACACTTGCATTTTAAGGCAGGTGTGACTTCTAAAATTCAAACCGTAATTATGTTTTTCATTCCTGCGATAAGTCTTTCGGGCGTTTAGAAGAAATACATAAACAAGTTTCTCCCTAAGGTGCTATAATGCAGTAACTTCCGATTGTTAACGGGGGCAAAAGCTCCTCGTCAGTGTTACCTACCTCTTCCGAGATTCAAAGAGGAAGGGACTACTCCAGGGGGTTCCTTTCATCAGAAATAAGAGTTCAATGTTCAACGTTTTAGTTTTGCATTAGTTTAGTTTTTTTTATTTTACTTTTAGTCCCATAATTCATAGACTTCAATAAAAATATCCAAGGTTTTTTTCGTAAAGTGTTCCAATGTGTGATTAACACACTACAAAAATCACTTTGAGATTTCGGGTATTATTTAAGCCCTCTAATAAAGTCATTTCCATTATATAATATACAGGGTGCGCCAGAGAAACTTACTTATTTGAAAGTTCAATAAAAACAAAAGCACTGTAGTTATTGTTGTAATTCTTTTTTTATTTGAAAATGCAATATACCAAGTTTTTTTTCATACTGTCTTAAAAATTACATCTTTTAAATGGCGACCCTCACCGCGCATACACTGGTTAAGTCGTTTTTTGAAGTTCTCGTCCACTCTTCTCAGCATATCAATCGGAATATTGGCAATAGCATCGCGAATGTTGTTCTTCAGGTGATCTATGGTCCGTGGTCGATCGACATAAACAAGGGATTTCAAATAACCCCATAAAAAAAATCACATGTAGTCAAATCCGGAGGAGGAATTTCGAAGCGAGCGCGAAAGGCACGTTGCGTAGCAACAACTGAGCGACCGTTACAAAAGAAGCTCTTGACGGCGAAGGCCCGCTGCTCTCTAGACCACAGCATAATGGCAACTGACGAGAATGGGAAACAAACTTGGGGACGTCCCCCTCCAGATGCGCCCCCTCCCGCCCCTCTACCTGCCCAACTCAACGGTCGGGAATTTTTTCAAATAAGTAAGTTTCTCTGGCGCACCCTGTATATGATATTATTGTTATGATCAATGCGAATTAAATAGTAGCTACATAACCAACCTCACAATCTATACGTCTACCCTGTACCGTCTGCCTGCTTCTGTTGATACCGCCGCAGCTGGGGGAGTAATCAAACACCGAGTCTCTAATGAAACACGTGTATTATTGTGTATTTTAATTTTTAAAGAACATCTGTATTTATCCGCAGTGATTTAATTCTGTGACTTCATTATTCTCGATAGTGCGTCTTCATTCTCATAACTGCAAAGAATTTTCATTTTCCTTTGTCGATGGCAGCTACAATTTTGTAGGGATATAATATAATATTTATTCTTAAAAATATTAACTAGTGCGTTACATTAAAAAAAAAAAAAAAAAAATGTATTCCCACGTTGGTAATAAGATAATATTTCTTAAAACCTGCTGACTGCTTTGCGAGACTACCTAATGTTGTAATGCAAACACTTCTGTAGTTATGGTTCAAATTAACTGAAAAATAAATATTCACCAAGAAAAAAAGCGTGACAAACAAATATTTTTGTCCGCTGAAACGCAAACGTAAAAATACTCACTAATACTGTAATGCTGCGTATACATTTACGAGCCGAGCCTCTAATTATGTGAAAGGAACGAAGCAACCGCAAGCGGCGTTAGCGCCATTTGCTGTTGCTACGTTCCTACGAGGCTCGGTTCGCAAATGTGTTCGCGCCTTAAGAATATTAACTTATTCTGATTTGAACACTGACCAGCTATTGAACTCCGTTTCAGAACGTTTTCTTTCTGTCGTTTCTTATTATTTCCATAAACCTTCATCCGAGTTACATTATGAGGGACCCTTAGCACTTGGTGGTCTGCTACGTGGATCTGGATATTTCAAAGAACCATATATTTAACATACAATTATTATCGTTTACTTTTCCTTTGTTCTCTCGGGAAGTGTCGACGAGAGGTTTCGTTTCCGGGTCAGGGTGGAACAGACACGTTTTCCATCGACAGCTTCACCACAATGGGCTCCCAATGCTTCTCGCAGTGTTATGCAAAGTTTCTAATTCATTTTATCATATTTTTTGCCCTTTCTCGTTATGCAGTCCTAGAAAGTAACGCTAAACTTGACAGCAGGGGAAATTTTGAACAGAAGTAAACATTACTAAGTGGAATGACTGAACGTTTTGCAGACGGCGAAATATTCGAGTCATAAATAATAATTGAACGTTTTCTAGCGAAACTTTCGATAACGAAACCCCTGGAAAGTTCGGCATCCCTCCTGCCGACGTTTACAGCTTTTATACCTGATACTTGAGCTATGTTGTGGAAGTAGTGGCAAACGGTAGGTAATATTGCCTCTCAAAGTTTGGCATTTATAAAACGCTAGCTGAACAAACTTCATATTTAAAATTCCCGTGGTATGTACTAACAGCTTGCCTCTTAGCTGATTCGATACTACTAAGTAATATGGTATTTTTAATATTTTTTTTACTCTAGAAAAAATATGATAATGAAGGTACTTTTATGTTGACAAATACATTTTCCAAAACGACTTAAATTTTCAATTTGCAGCCAAAACGACATGTACGTTTTTATTCTTGAATTCGGCGCCGTTGACAGCTCAGAGTACCTGCATTCAATCATAGTTCCATGGTGACAGCCGTCTTACCAGACATTCAGTTTCTGTGTCGTAATGACATTGTAGCCAGTTGGAACCTTTTCGGAATGTGCGGTTTTACATCGTTTTTTAAATCAATTAAAAATTTTAGTACATTAATCATAATCAGAAAAATAAACTTTAAATCTTCCACACATTTTTAATGGTATTCATCGTATATTGTGAAAATACCCCATCTTATAAAATGCTTTCCTACACCTTAAATGCATAAGTATTATTAAAAATTCTAATTTCGGTTGTGCCTCTGTCTATGCCTCCGGTTCAATGAACTTGAGAAGTGAAAAGAGAATTCAATAAATTACCTACATTTTTTTATCAAAAAAATATTTTAATTCCCTTTTAAAGTTTTAGAAAAATTTTCCCATTTAGAAAAAATTGATTCCACTTTTACCTCCAATTAATCCAATTTGCCTTCCAACGCTCTAACCGGTCCACGCGCACTGCTTCTCATGTGATAATAGTGAAATACCTTTCGACGAAATATTATTACGCAATAGCACATATGTGAGTGTCCCGTGATTTTTTACCGGTCTGCGCTAGTATTATAATATTTTAAATCAAACTATCAATATTCCCTGTAAACAGTTTACCTTATTTTTCTGTCTAGCATAATTGTACTTCTTGTTCACATCTCTCACGTCGCACACCAGGAGACTGGAGACGACTCTCTTTCACCAGCACTGTGGAGTACGAATGTGGCATGTAGTTTGCTCCAAGATCAGCGCCTACTGCTGTACCGTGAAGCATGGAGCACGATGAACTAAGTGTGTATATATATTATAAAACTAGTTGGTTAGTGGGTTGTTCGGGTTACCGGCAGTATAAACGATTTACGACTATAGCCTCGGCTGTTTTCCGCAATCCTATCGCAGTTTGGCATTCTCCGTGTATCATATTGTATCATTTACGAGCACTCCGACTAAATTCATATTAATTCTATCGTTTTCTGGAACCGCGTGTAGATTTTACAACTAGTACGTCCCGTTAATATCCTTAGTACTTCCCGACGAAGTGGAAAGCGCCAAGTTCAGCCTTTGCGTATTAAATGGTATGCGATTGTTTTATGTAGAAATTACCATAGTAGGTATTTGGCATTGTAAAATAATTTCAGCCTATTTAATTCGGTTTGAATTGAGTAAGAATAAATTATGGTATTACCCGACACTCGCGCTTACTCGGAGCGTGTTTCTCTCCCGAGGGTTAAACCGTGTTAAGTCATAGCTCTATCGGCTTTACCATTTCAGCTCGTTCCCCGGAGGATCTTTCAACTTACTTAGGTTTCTTGTTGCGGGATATTGAACCAATTTTCTGCGCTACAATTTTCACCCAAATATCGATTTAAACTTATTTAAGTTTGCGTTAAATTCGGACCGGAATAGTTTTCTACACCATCGGCAGAGTTGGATTGGATTCTTTTCAGCAAATAAAGGCCTAATATAATAGTGAATGGTTCTCTTGATAGTTTTATTCATTCGACTCGTATATTAGAACATCTTTTGACTGCTGTAATTTAATAATATGTCAGTTTACCATATTCCTATCTTTGTAGGTGTGAGACATTACACCTCTTCAAGCGGGTTCTGGTGAGGAATGTGGGGTCGGGAGGGGGGCTTGGTTTATTATTTTAACATTATTTCGGCGCACAGTTGGACAGATATTGGGCCCATATTTCATGCCGCTCCCCGACGTGGAAAATAATTACTATTTCGTTGAATTTTTAAATACCATGGAATAATCTTCATATTTGATAATTAACTGAGTTTTTATGAAAATCATACCCTCTAAAAACCAAGTAATTCGTAAAAAAAATCCTTTTTTTATAATTTTTGCATAATTATTTTCAGTTTATCCATGTAGCCAAAACGTCGATTTGAATCCTAGTAAAAGTAGTGTCGTACAACTATTATCCTTGAATTGTCACGCTAGTTCATATCAATGTTCTCTGTGTGACACCTCGGTGATATTTTTGTTTTGTTGTCTCCCCCCCTCCGAATTCCGCCTTCCTTCCCCACCCATCTACCCCCCTGGCTTAGCCTCTCTTCCTGCATTTAAAATAGCCGAGTCCAAATTAATACATACTCATCACGTCGCATGAAAAGCTCGCCTTATTATTATTAGTTCCCACTGAATCCTAGTTCCATGGTTCCCACACTGCTCGACGACCTGCCAGCGACCTGTTATCACTTACTGCAGTTCACACGATTTTAGATTAGTAGTCTCATTTTTTGGAATGAGACTACACAGGTTTTGTGTTCCGAGCACAAGTGTGGCAACCAAAGTGATTAAATAAATCCCAGGGTTGGTAATCTAACCAATGCACAATGGTTAATTGAGGTTACTGGAGGTGCCACACACCGAAATCGTAAATATTAATTAAGTAGGAGGTGTGTGTGTGGTGCTACAAATCCTTTGTGTGACACTACTTACCTATATAATATCATCAGCTGCTAACTTTAACACTACGATGCTTTGTCGATTTACTAAAGGAAATATTTGATGGACTATTATAGTTACTTCATAACACTACTAAAGTCTTATGTAGTTTTTTTACGTATTTTAATTTTAATCGTGTATATATAGACGAACAAGGGTTTTTAATGTCACTTTCCAAACCTTCTACACATAATATCAAGAAAGAAATTCTTTATTAGGACATTTTTAGAAGTTGTAGCCAACAAATTCGTAACCCTTTAAAAAAGTTACATGTCGTTATTTAAAACTAAGGCATTTTAGTATCGGTTTATTTTGAAAGCTTATACTGTTTTAAACTTTAACTTAATTGGATTGCTTTCGCCTTGTTTAATGCTAGTTACACACGAAGAATATAATATGGTGTGGCCCTACAATCCCATACAATCGTCACAAAAATGTTAGCCGGCTGTGACGACTGTCTGTGGCCACGCATATTCATATAATACCCATCCGTTGTAACTAGCTTTAAGCTAATCTCACACTCACTCGAGCGATTTGTGTCATATTTTGGCTAGATTGAAAAAATCTTTTGAACGATCGTTTGCCATAATGTTTCAAATTTATAGAACCTAAAAATTTGGGATGAACAGTGAAATCTAGGTAGTTTCTTTCGCTTTAAACCGCAGTAAGCACTTAAGCAAAGATATAGCAAAGATATTTTTCTTTGGAAGAATATTATTTTTTCCATACAAACAATTCAACTATTTTACCTGTAAACAATCTTAAAACTTTTTTTCTTCATATGAAGCGGTTACTTTGTGATGTGACATTATAATTTAAAATTAAACAATAACTTTGTAAACATCACTTATAGGTAAATACTTAATGCCGACCGGGTTTCGCTACAACCGTAGCTTCATCAGGGCAGTATAATCTTAAAACGTTGGAATGTCGATTAAGTTATTTATCTTTTTTACTTTCATCATCAAGTAGAATGACCTCCCGAAGTTTGTGCACTATACCCCCGGATACCTTGTACATATACACCAAACGCTAGAGTGGATACGTGATGAGAGTATAGCTCTCTTGTGAGACTATATATATATTATATATAATATATTATGCTTTTTATAAATGTGCTGTCAAAACCACAAAAAACTATTAATCTCTCAGCCAAATTATTGTTTTCTGTAGTACACGTTTTTTTGTGATTTACGTATTCCTTAAATATTTTACGGTGCAATTATTAGAAACTGTAAAAAAATTGCTTCGGCTGAAAATGTCCATGAAAAAGAAAATGACCTGATTCCGGTACTCGGTACCTGACAAGATTCTGTCCCGTATTAATTAAATACATAATATTCTAACATCTACTAATGTCAGGAAAAATATCGTACGAATTTTCCGGCGGAAAGGAGAAAATTTTCTTTGTTTATGTGGAGTATAACCTGAACCTGAAATAAAGATTTTATTTGTAGGTTTTCGTGTATTTTAAAAACGTGAGAATCTCTCAGGTAAATCTACAATATTACATGCATGTGAACTGAAAAACAAGAGCATTAATTTATAACAAGAACAATATGCCAGTGAGAAAGTCATATATGTACTTGGGAAAATAAGACTTGTTGCATTTCTCATAATCACGAGAAAGTGCGTTGTTTTAACATATAACGTTTGGTGACTAGACCGGGAAATCTTTTGACTTCTCCAGCCGGACTCTCGTCCCATCGCCTTGCACCGCAGTGGGAAGAAGGGATTCATACGTCCGTCACTCCTGGACACATTACACTACTATCCTACCCCCATACATTTTTCATTCCCAGAACTTCCTCTCCTTCCTTTCTCTAAAAAGACCCTTCGCATATCATCCCCAAAGACGACATTAGCCCTGATAGATTTTTTTCCTCGGTCGTTTTCTGTGTGGAGATAATATGAAACATAGTGTGGAGATAATATGAAAGTAATCACTTTAATACGATAGAATTCAAAATAAAAATATGTCTGTAGCCATGATGAACTTTTGTTTGGATTGAAACTATTATTTGACGCTGTATATTACAGTCAATTGTTTTTAAACAAGTTTATTTTAGTTTCGTTCAAATTAAATACTCCCACAATATACCTAAATCCATAATTATTTAGATAATTTGATATTTATCTCAATTCCCTGACAAGTAACATCGCCCGTCTAGAAACTATAGTGGGCTGTGTTCTGTTCGTGACCCGGGGCGATCTCAGAATATTGAAAGCATTATGAAGTCTTGCTGTCTGATCTGGGACGGATTAGCCATACTGGTAAAGCAGTTAGTCACCCGGATATTAAAAATATAGGATTCCATGATGCTTGATCCCCGACAGTTGAACCCCGACGCTTGCCCTCCCTCCCCCCGACAGTTGTTCCGCTAGAATGTTGATCCCCCGGACTGTTGGTCCCTCTGCGGATATCTCTCGGATACTTGATCCCCCAAAGTTTTATTTCTGCTGTACGTCTTTCTTTATTTATTTATACTGGGTTTTTACAGACGATCTCACTTACGTGAGAACAATCCAGTTATAAAAACTTAGTTAATATTCAAATAGGTTCAACAATTACCAAAATCTACTCAGCCATAGGACACATTAATTTTCATATACCTAAATAAAGATTAAAATATAAAACAAATAAAAATTAAAATTCAAAATTAAAAATATAAATGAAACACAAATATAACAGAAAAGTAAGAGACGCAAGTAATACATAATATAATCAGTGCAACACATTTTTTAACAATATCAGATATTTTTTTTCTGAATCCATATAAATTATCGACAAAAATATCTACTTCAGCACTTGCTAAAGTAAGTATGCAGAGATGGTATACGTCTGTATAACAAAAGTCGGTATACTTATATCTGCCGGCGTCTTGCAAATATTTTTGCTAACAGAACTGCCGTGTCCCTGAAGGAGTTCGCAGTGACAATATACCGCCGAATAACAAAATACGACATACTTATATATGCAGTCGACTTAGTAAAATACTAAGAAGTAATAATTTAATATATATATTTTTTTTATTTCATTTTATTAACGCCTAGAAGGCTTTTACATATACATGTTATGGGTTTTGTTGTTCAGTAGCATTATAAAATATTTTAATTACATAGCATAATAAATTGAGTATGAACTTACATAACAATGTGTAGGGTTATTGTTATGGTGTTATTATTTTATAAACATAAGCAAGCAAAGTTTATTGTACAAAGTACGTCGGTTGAATATTTTACAGAACATAGGTTAAACTAATACATAAACTTGAGAAAAATATAACAGATATAGGTAGGTAGTTAAGTAGATACAATTCAAGTATATAGTTACGGTGTTATTGGAATTTGGACAATGAGTTCGATAAGTTTATATAAATATAGTGTAGTTACAAGAGTACAATAATGTAAGTAGGTAATACACACAAGACAAGTAAGTTTGTTATTATTATTATAAAGATAAACACTACAGTTTGTTGTAAACCATCTTTGTAATCATCAATCTTTATTTTGCCCGATTGGGAATTTTACAAAACAAAGCTTAGTTAATGAAACAATAAAATATGCGTTTGAAAAAAAATTATGAATCTGTTACAAACATTCTAGTATACTGTATTTTAGTTTGTATACTGATTGGTGATGATAAACATCAATTGAGCTATACTTATTACCGAGTATGTGAAGTCTTTGAATAGGTGAGTTTTGAAAATAATTGTTAGCAGATATGGGAACATTATATAGAGCGGTCTGTCGAGTGTCGCGCGTAGGTACACGGAGCGATATAAGACTCGTCAAATCAATGGCGTCCAGTCTGCCATTCGAAATTTTGAAAAGAGATACTAAGTCGCACACTGTGCGTCTCAATGATAAATCGGTTAAATTTAGTAAGTTCATGAGGAAAGTGTAATTAAGATATCCGTTTGGAATTCCTAATTTATAATTAATAAATCGCAGAAATTTATGTTGCACTCTTTCAATTTTTAATTGGTGAATCTTATAAAATGGAGACCAGATTGTTGAGTTATACTCTAGATTACTTCTAACTAAACCAGTGAATAGCAGTTTGAAGGAATTTATTAATTTAAAATCTTTCGCTGTCCTTAATATAAAACCCAAACATTTCATGGCCTTGTTGGTTATTTCGTTTATATGAGGAACAAATGTTAGTTGCCTGTCAAAAATAATACCAAGATCCTTAATATTCTCAACTCTTTTTAGGAAAATGTTGTTGATGCTATATTGATGCGTAATGGGATTTTTGATTCAGGCAAAAGTTATCGTTTGACATTTATCAATATTGAGAAATAGTTCATTGTGGGTGCACCACTCTTGTAGCCTCACAAGATTAAATTGTAGTACGTAACAGTCATGAATATTTGTAATGGTTTTATAAATTTTGAGGTCATCTGCAAATAAGAGAATCATGACTCCATCAAAAACCGTAGTTATATCATTGATAAACAATAAAAATAGTACTGGTCCTAAATGAGACCCCTGTGGGACGCCGGTAAAGACTTCGAACTGGTGTGAATAGTGTGAGTTGAGTTTAACACATATTTTTCTTTTATGCAGATAACTCTCAAACCATCTCAAAATATTCCCTGTTATTCCAAGGGCACTAAGTTTATGTATGAGAATTTTATGTGAGACTTTGTCGAATGCCTTACTAAAGTCAGTATACACTACGTCTGTTTGAAGACGCTTTTGCATTGTATTAAATAGGTATTCCTGATAGATCATCAAGTTTGTAAAAGTAGATCTTTTTGCCATGAAACCATGTTGACGATGTGAAATAACTTTGTTAATCTCAGGCGAGAGTTTAGAAAGCAGAGCAGATTCAAATAGTTTAGGGATTGACGATTGGATACATATAGGTCTATAGTTAGAGATATCTGATCTATTTCCTTTCTTAAAGATTGGAAATAGAAAACTGGTTTTCCATTTTTGTGGAAAGGTACCAATTTTTAGAGACAAGTTAAAAAGTTTAGTTAGAGGTAATGTTAAAACTGATAAGCATTTTGATAAGAAAATTGGAGGAATGTTATCGGGACCAGCCGATTTATTAATATCAAGGGATTTTAATTTAGTTCTAATATCGCTTTCTTTGAATATACATTGGCTAAAATCGATCTTGTTGTCATTGTTAGCTGTAGTTGTATCGAATAATGGAGAGTTGTTTGCAGTATCATAGACTTTATAATATTATATCATTCAACGTTTTAAGATAGTTTTGTACTTTGTTGAAATACGAGATTAAGGGCTCATGGTAGTCGAGAGAACTTACAGAAATTATGAAATATAAAAAATGTTCAATAAACAATCTAAAAAAATAAGGTGGGAGGCATCGAAAAAAAAGTTATTCATTTATATTCCATTAAGTTTTGAAAGCAGTGTTAATATTCGTTGCAGGCAATTTGTCGATATTTCTTTTATCACCTACAAACTGTTTTTACAGCTGATTGTAAGCTGTATCACTGACACAAAACAGCGCCAAACCCTGAAACGACCTTGTGAACGTCGCTAATATTTTTTAATGGAAAATCTTACCCCGTAACACAAACATATTTACTAATATAAACGGTTGCCTACTTTTTCGCTTACTCAAAACATGAGATGCCTCAAGACACACGCACAAACAACTCTCGCCTAAAACCTGTACTGCTCTGAGCTCGGGTTAAAGCGAAACCGTCACGCGATTAATAATTGAGTGATTTTTACGAAGTGTTTTTTTTTTCATATTGGAATTTAATGTCAAACCAAAGTGATTGCTTTCTACTCCGGTAATTTATTTTTGTTTTCTTGTGTTTAAGTGATAAAATGTTGTTACGCACCCCATCTCCCCTACACCCCCGCGTACCCTCGCGCGTCACAAGATGGCGCCCGTTTTTTTGGTCGTTGGATGATTTATGTCTGGTATTTATGACACAGAATGCCGGGTAGGTATCTCAAAATTCTTATATAGCTTTTTCTCCGCTAATAATTTTTGTAGCGATCAAAAATTCTACGTGAGTTTTTATTATTAACAATTCAATTTATTTTTCAGTATATTCTATAAAAATACTCTTTGTTTACCTATATTTTATGATCCGTACAGAGATGACTGCACGTATATCAGTATTAAATAAAATGTTAGGTTAATACGTGTACGTTTTTCAAATACAATTTTTGTACGTTCTCCACGTCGTTTTATTTCCATTCGTTAGTTTTATTCATGGATTACCAAAATATGTATCAATTAGTCCTGTGAAATAAATCAATCGAACCAATTCGTTAGGTTGGAAGGATACAATATGATCGTTTGGAATGTCCTTTTCATAAACACTTTCAAGGAAGTAAATTATCAGTTTAGTCTATTACTATTCGAAATACATAGATAAAGTTAGGCAAGGTTTATTTTTTCTTAGTGAGTTAATAAATTTAAAAATGTTTTTTATATATCTATTGTATATTTAAATAAATAACAGTTTTAAATTTTGCGCAGAACACTGTAACAAAAATTATTTCCTAATGTCGCTGGTGCTTGTGTTTAGGAAAAGAGGGCTAATTATTACTTTTTTAAATGTAGAAACTGATATATATGTATATATATAAAGTTTTGACCATGTAAGAATAAGTACCTACCTACACAGAAACGAGAAACATGAATAACATTTTTTAAATTTAAACAATTATGTAAATAATTTAAGTTTTTTATAAATGTTACCTAATTAAACGCATGATCATTGAAAAATGTCTCCAAAAAAATGTTCATGTAAACATAGATTTTTTAAAAACCAGCTAAAAAAGAACTTACAATTCAACATATTATGGAACTATTCATTTGAACATATTTTGCATTTAAATATATGTAGGTGTATAAGAAAATACAAATATGTTTTTTTTTCAGATTTGAAGACATTGAACCCTTTTATTCTAAAATGAATAGCGAAAACACATTTAAAAGGAGTACAGTATAGTTCCCATAATCTCCGTACAATTAAAATTGAGCTTGTTCGGCTTAACAATTTTATTGGGATTACCAGAACATTAAGAAACAGATGGATTTTTGGAACATTTAAGAATTTGATGTTTTCCGGGACCTTTGAACGTAGATGCTAAATAATAAGTTAAAAGTTTTACTGTTTTTATTTTTTTTTCAATTTAATGCAAATCAAATTTAAAAATATTATTATAAAGTTCTGTTTCATTTTCAAACAGACAGTTTGAAAATGTCCTTGATAGCCGAAACAGCTGTAACAATAACAAAACCAAAAAATACTTGCAGAACTTAATAATAATATAATTTTCATATAGAAAAGAATTAGCTTTGATCCCAAAACATATAAATATTTAAAGAAGAGTATATCAGATAACGCAATAAATTAACTGCCAGTAAGCCATATGATATTTAGGTAAATAAATAGGATTTAAAAAAAATATATATATATTTGAGGACCCCAGTAACCAAGGTGACATTCAGTTGAAAAAAATAAATTTTAAAGGTATATTTTTATGTTGATAACGTTTTTCTGGAATATAATATATCATAGATTTGTAATGTTGAAAGGTAGTTGAATTGGAAATTATAGATTTGTTATGTCGAAAGGTAGTTTGATTAGAATATTTAATTTGGTCATATTGAAAATTATTTGTTGATTTGGTTACTGGAATGTAGCAATAACGATACAATCATCTCCTAGTTGTTTTGCATAATGACAACAATGTCATTTGCAACCAACGTAGATGAACAGGGGATTATTATGTCATCTGTACAGATGAACATGGATAGTCTAAGACCCCAAAAAACAAAAGCAGGTATTCCTAGACAGCGTATGAAATGGACGAACGATGTCAATATGTTCATTGTTCGTTCATATTGTTATGTAACCAAACTAGAAACAGATATGTTGTTATACAGGAAAAATTACATTTGATTTACATTAAATTTAAATAAAAAATTCAATGGAGTTCTACGAATTAAACTCAAAAGCAACATTCTGTCGGATACTGTGGATTCATAAAAGTCATATTCCCTCGCTGTGGGGTTAATATAAAAAATATATAATTTAGAGTACGAGATATTTAGAATACGACATTCAAAGCCTAATTTTCTTTAAAAATTAAAGTATTTATTTAGACGTTTCCAGGTACCTAAGCGTAATTCATGCATCATCTTTCTTTGGTTTGTGGTAATGACAAAATATAAAAGATTCGGAGTGCAGCCGATGCAATGGCGGTGGTGCATGGGGGGTGGCAGACCTCGAGCGTGTAATATGAATGTGCGGAGTGAATAGCGCACACAGTTTACTGGCTACCGGAGCTTTATTCGAGGAATAATGGCGCTGCGAGCATTACAATATTCTCTATTATGGCAATAAATCCAATCATCCCTCCCTCCCACTACCCGACCACCCACCATCCAACCACCAACACACCCAACGTGGGAACCTAAATGTTTGTGGTTTGCACCGATTAAGAGAACATTAAAAAGGTACATATCGCAAGCTAGAAGGTCGTCTATAAAAGTTTTTTCTCATTTATTTGAAGAATTTTATGATAGGTTGGTACTAACATTTAATTACAACTAATCTGGTCCAGACTAATCGATTTACCTAAATGACTTAAACTATTATTATACTTTCATATGAAGCAGCTTCTTTGTGATGTGACATTACAATTTAAAATAAAACAATCAGTTTTATTTTTGTATTGTTATGAAGCTACGGTAATAGTGAAACCAGGGTATCGATTCTCCAATCCAGGACGCTCGCAATCGCCGCCGAAAGAACACACATTAGTCGACTTTCTTATTTTTAAGTCTTGTATAAGGTACATACTTACATACATCAAAAGTCATTCCACTCGAACAACGAATGGGTCGAACCACGAACCGAGTGGAATGACTATGTCGAAAATCGAGGCCCTGGTCGGCAATAGTATATAATATATGAAAGCAATGTTTTCAAAGTTATTATATACTGTGAAATCTCGTCTGTTCAGTGATGACAACTATCTTTAACCTTGCTACAGTCAAATGAATTATGAAAATGATGTACAGGGTGAAAATACAGAAAATCTTCTATACAGGGTATGTATCCGGGGGTAAAGTGCGCTTACTTCAGGAGGAGTTCCATATAATGGTAGATGTAAAAATTATAAATAATTTTTTTATAAATTCCAATGTTTATTTTCCCATAAAAAAATATTTTTCCATAAAAGAATATTTATTTTCCCGTACAAACAATTCAACTTTTTAATCTAAAAAACTACCTTAAAACGTTGGAATTTCGAAAAAAGTTAAGTATCCTTTTTACTGTACTATCATGTAGAATCACCCCCCAAAGTTAGCGCACTTTACCCACGGACACCCTGTATAGAAGATTTCACTTTGGCTTCTTCCAATTTCCTATAAAAATTAGTGCTTTTGCTCGACAATGCTGCTAATGTTCACTTTTGTCTGCAATCTAATCCTAGCTTTCGCAAATCAAAACACTCATAAGCGCATGACAGTCTGTCTTCGGTTTTTTCTTGCATAGAAAAATCAATTGTAAACTGTTGTTCAAATGCGTAAAAGTTGCCTTATTTTTTTACGTTCTTATTTTTCGTGAATCTCATTACAGTTTCAAAATTTTTTCGTGATTGATTTATCTATTGGCG
Organism: Hesperophylax magnus; assembly: GCA_026573805.1. NCBI lineage: Eukaryota > Metazoa > Arthropoda > Insecta > Trichoptera > Limnephilidae > Hesperophylax > Hesperophylax magnus. Next base: position 14,703,066 of record JAIUSX010000121.1, read on the forward strand.
AATTTGCCAAAAATATGTGCGCTCAGTTTAAAGACAATTTGAAAATTATCTCCAAATTACTGTAATTCTGTAAATACATTTGATTAAGTACACCCTTATCAGGGAATAACGACTGCTTTGAATACCGATTAATTTAACTGTGTTTTAATGATCATTGAGAGCTAATGAGCGGCAAAGAATGCCATATAAATTTAATAGTTATTTAATATGGGGAATAATTATTAGGTATTGTTAATCGCAGAACCCCTAGGAGTGTACTCTATTTAAAAGTCATTTACTTTATTAAATATATATTTTTAAATATAATTTCAGTGTCTTTTATATAATTCAAAATGCTTTGATGATCTTTTTAATGATTGATGTCTGCCCGAAGATCCTTCTTTGAATACTTTCCGACACTTCAAAGAGCCACTTTAATTACCGAATTTTTGATAGATGGAATGTAAATGAATATTAATTTCACCTCTTTACTTTTCTCCATTGAATCGAACTCCATTGTGGAAAATCTCCCCTGAAGTCTGGAATAGCTACCTGCATACCGAATTCATCCGCGATCGGAACGAACAGGCTTTATCATTAATTACCTTCGAGAAAACGTAAAGTACTTTTCTTAAATTAAATTATTTAGAACTAATTTTTTTCAATTCCACCTTTCGATTACTTTGCTTTGCTTTCTTACATTTTCAGAACCGATATTTTTATATAATGGAAACAAACAGTACATTTTTTTTTTTTTTTACAGTAATACCTCACAAGAGTCTCAACTGCTCCCGTCTGGAGCCAGTGAGACTATGGCATCCCCAATTGGGGTATGTTGTGAGGCTGAGGGTATTGGGGAGGGGAGGGAGATGGGGAAGAGGAAGGTGGGGAAGTACCTGGCTATTAAGATCTGGTCACCAAACACGGCTAAAGCCATTTCAAGCAACGTTTCAATTCTGAATGGTGGTCTTACACCAGGGCGATACTGAGAGTATCTTCCACTCTGGAACGTGCCGCAAATATACTATATATTATTTTAAATTAATTAATTGTGAAATAACACAAATTAATCAAATAAAATTTATTTGCGCACGCCGGGTTCGAACCCGCCACCTTCGGATCTGTAGTCAAAAGCGTATACCACTAGACCACGCCGGCCGTTGGTTACAGTAATTGAATTTACAGATATTAAATATTTCAAGGTGGGTACAAATATTTCAGGGTTTGTGTGTGTGTATGAATGCGCATTTAACAGTTTATATTATTGACACGATGCTCCTTCTAAATTTGGGCAATGAATCCGAAAAAATGTCGATGATAGAGTTTAGACAAATATTATTGAATGTACGAAGAGCACGGATAATTGGCGAATTGGTTGCAGCATTTGTTTTGTAATAAAGCGTGTGTGGCTGTATGTCGTGTACATCTCATAGGTATGTTAAAATTGATTAGGGACAGAAGTTGTAAGGTGGTATTATTGTTTAAAATTCTATGTATAATGTAATGTAAGATAGTGTTAATTTAAGTAACATAAAATAAAAAAAATCCTAATCAATTGAATCCTAGTTTATCAATAAACAAGATGGACTGTGGTTATTTTCAGATGCACATTCAGACGAGTGAAAAAATATTGTCACTGGCCTGTATTTTGTGTTACGTCAACAGAAGTCAATGCAGTGTTTGTTCTCTGAGCAATTGAATGGAATTATTTATGTGGCGCTAGATTTATTTATTTTATGTCTCATCAAATCTAATTCGTACCTATAGGTAAAATATGAATATCTGGTGTTAGGTAAATATTTATTATTTTTCGAATAGAAAATAATTATATATTATTAGCTCGTTAGTGTGGCCGTTTTGCAGAAGGAGTAATAGAAAGGACTCTACCATGTATTATTCCAGGGAGAGAGCGGAGTTCCTCTGGGGCGGAGGTTGACTAGGACCAGTAGCGGGCTGGTTGGATATTCTCAAACTTTCTCTGTCGGAATTGGATTGGGCGCCCGTGGAGCGGACAGCTGGTGGGGTGGGTGGGGTAGGGTGGGCCAAGACCGGCGGAGCTGCAGCTGCCCATGAATATTCAACGGGGGCGCACTAATGAAGCCCAAACTTCACATTTTTGCATAGCCACTACGGGAGGTGTCGAGACTGTTTTCAACTATGTAAATGCATCCTGTCAGAATGCATATCAGATAGTTGATTCATCGAGACTCGGTAATACAATAACACTCAACATCCTTGCACGTACCGGCGCAGAAGATGCACTAATTCCCACGATCAGTTTTCCGCCACCGCCGCCGCCTATGATGTTCTCAATAAAACCGTCGTCGCAAATGGCTTCCACTGTTTTACGTCCGTTCCGCAGAATGTTGTGGCTAATAAATGCAAATTTTATTATGGCCAATTTCTCTGCACGTAATGGAGGGCCGCAGGTAATTTCCCCACCAAAAGACAGTCCCGGGACTCCGGGCCAGACGTTTTTTTAGACTTGGGTACTTTAAAATTCTTCTCGGATGGAAATGGTTTTATATTTTTACCAGAAAATATGACCCATAACTGCCAGCCCTCCTTACAATAACAATACTTCACTTTTTTATAAAAGAGAATATTTTTACATGCAGAAAGAGAAGTTGGTAATTTACAGCGAGGGCACTATTGCGCCCCGGATTTATATCACCGCAATTCCTCCGCTACCTACTATCTCTACCTTCAATTTATATATTTGTGTTTGTGAGTGGAATGTCCCTGGATACTTTAGCTGAATTGCCTCGCCATCAAAATCTGCTTCAAGAAAATGGTGGGTTTGGTTTGCAAATTACTTCTCAATTATTTCGCCAGCGGCTTAGTGAGATCCAGCGCTGTCCCAATTTTTTTCCCATCCCTTAAATGTCAAATCAGAATGAATTTCGGTTTCCGCTAACTTTTCACCGACTGTTTGGGTGAAAGTTTTTTTTCTTATCGCCGGCAATTGCCCATTAGAAATATCGTTAGAAAAATTCGTTCTCTCTTCCTCCCCCTGCCCGCCCCACCACCTCGCCACCGGAGTGACTGACGTTCTTAGAAACCGTTTCCCCCCAAAATTTAATAGAAAATGAAACGCCCGAGAACATCCTGAGTGAAACCAATTTAAAGTTTTTCCGAACCTATTCGCTGGCACTCATAAGTCTCCCGGGGTATTGCCGGGTATTCCACGGAGATGCTCCACGGAGATGCTCCTCGGAGATGTTCTCTACCACTAGACTACTAGAGACTACTGGCTTCACTGGCTACATACTATAGAATAACTGGAGAAACGATTTCAATTGCAATTTCTTTATTGATATAACACATTATAACACAGACGTGTGAATCTACTGCATTACAAATTTCGTCATTGAATTGCACTGCAATGATATTGTTGTTTATTGTTTCTTTACATTGTATCTTTTTTACGTTAGAATTTGTAACCTCACTAGCCTGTGTTGATATCTCCAATCATTTACAATCGAGTGCGAGTAAGTTAGTTTAGATATTGTACTCGTATACGAGAACCTACCGAAAAATATCTGAATTCGATTAGGTTTGCGATTGCCCCAAATAAATTGTTTCGCTTTATTCATTCATTGATAAACATAATTTCCAAATAAGAAACCTGATTTTTGACGATTTAATTGTTTTAAAAATATGTCACTAATTGAATATCGTTGATTCCAAGTTTCGACACCTTATAATTTTTATTTATTTACTAACCTTGTGTCTAATATTAAGCCTTACATTGCGATATGATTAATGTATTCTTAAGTGAAGCTGGATTTATTATTAATCCACCGTGATAAATCAAAGACACAACAAATTAATTTAAAAAAAATTGTAAATTTAATTTTTTTAGCTTTTTTGTAAATTTTATTTTATCTTTCATATGATTTTGAATACTTATCGCAGAGTTATGTGGCTGATATAAAATCAAAAAGCTGGTCGAAGAAGGATAACTTATGTTTTGGAAGTGCAGGAGTGATAAAGGACCGGTTAGGGGAGATGTGTAAAATGCCAATCCTGGAGCTCTGACGATGGATTGCTCTGGTAAGTACCTCCCCACCGCTAGCTCTACTAGTCCCAGTAGTGCTTGGCGATACCTAACATCCAACTTCATTCTAATTCTAATACATCTTTCTCTCCAAGTGCTCCGCTGTGTTTAAAGCAGCTCGCCAAGATAGATTAGGCAAACGATCAGAATCTCCAACGTATTATCTCTACTCGAGACAAGGAAAATGTTTAAATATTTCCCACGTAGCATTTTCAATGTCGTTCCAAAATGCCGAAGAATCCCGTTTGATGATCATACGTTAAAACGGTTCCCAATCCTTATTCGCAAAATTCAAAGTAAATTTCCTTGAAATAATCTTACAATCACTTCCGCGGCATTGGCACCGGTCCCCGCCTGAGTCGGATGTGAGTATTGAGTACCGAGTACCCTACGCCCTACAGTATCCTAGGGTGGTAAGCAACAGACTCTGCATAAAAATGTGCTCTTCATTCTTTGCAGAGCGACACGGAGATGTGGGATGCGGAGAAACTGAATAACGCAGTTTTGTTAAGTGCCATCCCTCCTAAAAAAATGCGATAAGTTCAGAACGGGGCTACATTAGGTCGCCGTAGTCAGCAGAATTGATTGTGCCCCCCTTGTAAAACAATTTCCCTCACACGGTCGGTAGTTGCGTAACATTGCAAACTTTTTCGTTGGAGATCCATTATGGCGTTACGTGCTTCACATTCCGGGTGGGAACTCGGATGCCGGGCTGAGGAAACAGTCAGAGGGAATGCCGCTTCTCTTGCTTGCATACATACCTACTGCCTTATTACATTAGGAAACTACTCTTCAATCTCTACGAGGAAAATCACTGTCAATGTGTATCCGAATTTATGATTGTTTCTATGCGGGTTGAATTGAGTATCCATCTTGCGTGAGTTCCTGACAAAGTAAATTATCCCCTCACTGAGATCCGTCACCGAGTTAATACCTCGTTGCGGGGAGTAGGTACTGCGCAAGTAGCGCTGTGTGCCGTGTACTGTTGCTGGGCGGGAGGGCGGTGGGAGGCGGTTCGGGAAACAGCCCTGCCGAGAATATGGCGCTAGGGTTTTATGGCAGTCATCTTCCTTATCGCGTCTGCTTCCCGCCCCTATCTTGATATGTTTTGTATTCAAATAACTTCGATCGCAAATTTCTCCTTTTCTTTCCATTATGCTAAGGAGGAAGTTAAATATTGAGTCAACCCCTCCACCTTCGGAAGCAATTTCGCCATATCTTTTCATCCGTTCCTGTTTGTAGGAACAACATTATTTTTAATGAACGTCTTGAATACGCCCTGCCCCCTAATGATTCTACTGGAAGATTGTATGACGGTGTAGTGCGATATCTTTGATATTTCATGTTCAACATTAATTTGTTTCTTTTGAGTTTTATTTAAATTGTCTAAATCGAATGTTTTCATCTTGCCTTATACTCGTATGGAATCTAGAGATTTATGGATCATGTTAGATAATACAATCCCGGAAGACCTTTCGAATATATGTTTACGGAATGCGCGTTGAAAGGACGTGTTTCCATTAAAAGAGAGAAATGGCAGAACAAGTTGCCTCACAGATTTACATCAAATGGACCAAACTGTCACTCGTTCTTGACATGTGATACTAATTCACTTGTTTATAGTGAACTATTTAAATGAGTACCAACTCACCAACATTTTTTTCGGTCATCAAGTTATCTATTTTAACGTATTTGTAAAAAGCATTAGCTTTGTGGTTCGTCATAAATTACAGTATAAACACATACATTTGTTTATATTGTACCTATTTTAAGTTATATTAGTAGTCATTCACCCAAATTATATTATAGAACGAGACTACTTAAATACGTTTAAAGGTCTTATAATGATCATCGTTATTTAAATTTATGTATAACTAGCGCAGACCAGTGAAAAATTACGAGATATTATAATTGTGGGATTGATACATGTTAGATAAAACCGTAGACCCTTAACAAAATTCACGAAATCTGAAGGTATTATCAAGATTAAACCTAAGAAATGTAAATTTAAAAAATACACATTTTAAATATAGAATAAAAATAATTTTATAAATAATTATATTAAAATAAATTCGCAGCAAAGATTATTCGAAAATAGTGATTTCACTGATTGCTTCGCCGTCTTGAGTAGGCGAATACCCTTCGTATTCCATACTAGTGATCATTACCTACTAGTGACTCCATTCCAGTTCGAACTTTGCTCTGTTATTTATTGATTAGGACGGTTATAAAATATACCCTACTAAATTGTTAACTTTTATCCAGTGTAACGATAGACGACCCTTATTTCATTTACATAACTTATTGGTTGTATGTGTTCGTAGAACTGTCACGTTTTATGGAAGAGATATATTTCACGTGAACATTCAAATACCTACGTTATATTGTGCGGTTCCTTGCTTCCCACTGCCCTCTTGCCATTGATGTTATTGTTATTGCGGCAGTATATAAAACAGACTTCACTCCCATCCCGCCAAGTGCGGGTTATCTTGTGCTCTGGGCCATACGAGTATATTTGTACGCGTCCCACCCAGCCCCAATCCCTCGGAGCCTTAAGGCATTAACACGTGCCGTTATGCCAACTTAAGATATTTTAATTCAAATCAATGTCACTTAATGTATTATCTTTTCATATCAGTGAAACCGATTTCATTCGAATGATTATTACTTACCTAGGGCTCACTAGCTTGGTGTATGTGTGGCGTGTTCGAAGCACGTGTGTGTGTGTGTGGGTGAGGCGTGTCTGTGTGCAGACCCTTCACAAAGGGTTGGTCGCTCTATGTGAGGGTAATCAATCCCAACTATCCGAATTAGGAAACCCTCCGCAATAAATATCGCCTATTCATGGACAAGATATACATCGCTACTTCGCTGTGCAAAATGTAATGACGCGAATACATTTACAAGCCGAAGCGTCGTTTACTGTTGCTTCGTTCTTTTCCCATAATTCGCTCGGCTCGCGTTGCGGCTCGCAAATGTATACGCAGCATTATTTCATGCGCCAATCAACTAGCCCGCTTTAATGTAACATGTATTACTGTTACCTAACAGTGCGTAGAGAATTCATTTAAACGATTTTTTTTGTTTTCATCCAGTTTGATGATATGTATTTGTTGTGTGTAAATGCACCAAGGCACAATCCTGACATTTGAGTGGCATTAGAGCATCTAACACCTGAACAAACATAATACTACGCTGATCAGCATGTTACGTTCGTACACGTTAACAGCATATTATGGTCTGCGGCGCAGACTTTGCATTTGACTTTGAGTGTTGAAATGAAATGTGTGATACCACACGGAAAAAACTTACTTATATAAAATGTTGTTAATTTATTAAAAATCTGGTAAAATTATTCGTTTTCCTGTTAAAAATGGGACTGGAGGCCTATAAGGAATAGTTTGAAAAATTCCATAATAAACTATCAGTAAAGCACGGACACGTTATCAGAAAGTCGAAACACGTGTTCTTAAAAATACAATTTTTATCGCATCTATTCCATTATATTAATTCGGACAAGGACACCTGCATGAACACGTGTTCAGATATTTTCTGAAATAGTAATATTATTGGGAAATGGTCATGCTCCTCACATTTTTAACAATTTTAGGATAACAAATAATTATAAGCAATAATTAGTCGCCTGAAATATCAATACAAATTGAAAATAAATGCCGCCAACGGGAATTGAACCCGTGCCTTCTGATGTCCGGTCAGGTGCTCTGAAGGCACATCAGAAGGCATGTGTTCAATTCCGGTTCGCGGCATTTATTTTTACTCGGGAGATATTTTCAATTGGTGTTGATATTTCAGGCGATTAATTATTGCTTATAATTATTTGTTATCCTTTATGCTGTGCATAAAACCTTGTCATATAAGCATTAATTTATCATTAAAAAATAATTTTAGGATAATTTACCCTTCTTCGACCAGCTATTTTGATTTTATATCAGCCAAATAACGTGTTCAGATATTTTCTGAAATACTAATATTTTATATTTTCGTAGAAAGCAATCACTTTGTGGTTTAACATTTTAATGAAATAAAAACAATATTTTTTGTTTAAAACCACGAATTTTTATTAATTTTAAGACCGACCGGTTTCGCTACACTCGAGCATCGTCAGGGTACAAAATTAAACTAATCAATAATACAAAATGTGTCATTATATATACATACAGAGGGAGATAGAAAGTAAAACCAAAATGAAACAACAATATATTAAAAGAAAACAATTAGTGTATATAAATATTATAATAATAGAGAATAGGCATTAATAATTGTAAGGTGATTAAGGGATACTGGGAATTTTACAGTTTACAGGGAATATTCCCAGAATTGGGCTTTTTGACAAATCTAATTGATTATTCAGAATTAAACTTTTGGTTTTAATGGCTTTCTTAATTTCTAGTGCTTCTAGGTTATTCAATTTGTTACTATGGTCTTTTCTATGGAGAATCTTAGCACCGGTGCTTTTGTTGAATGTATGATCTTTTTCAATAAGATGATTGGCAAACTCTGAAAAGCCATTGCTATTTAGGCATCTAAGATGTTCTTTAATCCTAATGTTGACATTGCGCGTTGTCTTCCCGATATAAAACGCTGGACAATTGTTACAATTTAATTTATAAATTCCTGCATGACTAAGTGTGTCATCTTTATCTTTAGAATTGACTAAAAATTTACCTAGATTGTTGTTGGTATAAAACGCCGGTTTGACTTCAGAAGGAAGGTTAACTATACTGCAGGAAGAAAAATTATTGATGAATAGAATACGGCGCCATTGGAAAGGAAGATTATTATTATTAATATTATGTGGACTCGCGAATAAGAAGTTTTTAACTGCTAATTGTTTTAGTTTTTTACTTAAAATTCTATCAATAAAATCTGGATCGTATCCATTATTAGACGCTATTTTTTTAATTATTGATAATTCGTTAGAGAAATTAATATTAGTTAATGGAATCGTGACCAAGCGATAGTTTAGATAAAAATGATCTCACTTTAGATAAAAATGATCTAAAGACTTTATAAATGATCTCACGTCGTTATTTAATATGTGCCTAAGTCAAAACTATTTCCAATTTAATAATGTAATATATCAACAAAAAGAAGGTTTACCTATGGGTGCTCCCACTAGCCCTTTGATTGCCGATATATTCATGAATAACTTGGAGAGTAAAATACTTACCGGTAACTCACCACTTATAAAAAACGTCTTTCTGTGGAAAAGATATGTCGATGACATATTTTGTATATGGACAGGCACGGAACGGCAACTAAATTCCTTCCTCAACCTTATAAATTCTTATCATAAAAATATTAAATTTACATTAGAGATAGGCATTAATTCATCCTTAAACTTCCTAGACCTATCCTTATCTCTCATAAATAATAAAATCGATTTTAACATCTTTCGGAAACCTACCTACACCGATATTGTCATACATAATACAACCAATCATCCTTTTTCACACAAACACTCAGCATTTCACTCAATGGTCCATCGCTTGGTCACGATTCCATTAACTAATATTAATTTCTCTAACGAATTATCAATAATTAAAAAAATAGCGTCTAATAATGGATACGATCCAGATTTTATTGATAGAATTTTAAGTAAAAAACTAAAACAATTAGCAGTTAAAAACTTCTTATTCGCGAGTCCACATAATATTAATAATAATAATCTTCCTTTCCAATGGCGCCGTATTCTATTCATCAATATTTTTTCTTCCTGCAGTATAGTTAACCTTCCTTCTGAAGTCAAACCGGCGTTTTATACCAACAACAATCTAGGTAAATTTTTAGTCAATTCTAAAGATAAAGATGACACACTTAGTCATGCAGGAATTTATAAATTAAATTGTAACAATTGTCCAGCGTTTTATATCGGGAAGACAACGCGCAATGTCAACATTAGGATTAAAGAACATCTTAGATGCCTAAATAGCAATGGCTTTTCAGAGTTTGCCAATCAACTTATTGAAAAAGATCATACATTCAACAAAAGCACCGGTGCTAAGATTCTCCATAGAAAAGACCATAGTAACAAATTGAATAACCTAGAAGCACTAGAAATTAAGAAAGCCATTAAAACCAAAAGTTTAATTCTGAATAATCAATTAGATTTGTCAAAAAGCCCAATTCTGGGAATATTCCCTGTAAACTGTAAAATTCCCAGTATCCCTTAATCACCTTACAATTATTAATGCCTATTCTCTATTATTATAATATTTATATACACTAATTGTTTTCTTTTAATATATTGTTGTTTCATTTTGGTTTTACTTTCTATCTCCCTCTGTATGTATATATAATGACACATTTTGTATTATTGATTAGTTTAATTTTGTACCCTGACGATGCTCGAGTGTAGCGAAACCGGTCGGTCTTAAAATTAATAAAAATTCGTGGTTTTAAACAAAAAATATTGTTTTTATTTCATACTAATATTTTATTAGGAAATGGTCGTGCATTCACAATTTTAACAGTAAAAAATCCGTACTCATTTTTTCTCCGTGCTGCCAGGGTTTCGTGATGTTGACTGCAAAACATAATGCACCTTTCAAAATTGACTTTATAGCTGTCAGGATTATTGATAAACAAATATCACCAACATCTGATCAACGTGATAACGCGAACATATGCACGAGTATTATGTTATCAGTGCTTTCGAATATTTAGTTATGTTTTCGTTCAGTAGCGCTTTATGCATAAAAAGGCAATTAATTAGACAAGTATCTATAGAAGTGTGATTGATGTTCCATTTTCAGATAAAATTAATATTAATGCAGTGTGATCGGATCTAGCATCCAATTTGCATGCCGATATGAAGCCGCTATTGAAGGGAGCATTCAATTTACCATTTACTATTAATGTCTGCATTACCACAGCTACATTACGTATTCCCTCCGAATCACCGTTAATGTGAATTGTTTATAATATTGGTTGATGTAGAATACTATTACTCCTATTATCTCTAGAGAAATTAATCTAATACAATAGTTTTATTAAAAATACAAACAACTTTGTTTACATCACTTTTATTTATATACACCACCTGCACGTTTTGTAAACATAAATAAAAGTGATTTAAACAAAGTAATTTATCTTTTTAATAAGTAAATAATGACATCACAAAGTGATAAGCTTAATAAAGAATTTTTCTTATAAAAATTAATACAATAAATTTTATATCTTTATTTATACGCCTAAAATAGCTTCTAAAGAGTTCCTAACAAATTTTCAGTCAAAAGCGAACGTTTTATGAGGACGGAGAAACACGTGTTAAAAAATACTTATATTGATATAAAAACTGATATTATCGCATTTCGTCATGATATTCATTAGGAAAAAACACGTGTTCTCGATATATTCTGAATGACTAATATTTTATCAGGAAGTTGGCATGTTGTCACTTCAACCAGGATCATTATTCTCCGTGTAGGAGAATATCTATATTACATACGAAATAATAATGTATATTTATATAATTATAAGTTAGAAACAAATAAGTTTATGTGTTCGAATATCTGTATTTAGTGTGTTGTAATAGTTTAAATGTATTCTTTTCTATTTCTGTAATTTTAAAGCTGCCCATCTTGACACTGAAGTGATACATCTGATATTACAAGTAAAATAAAAAATAAAAGTATAGTGTAAATAAATATTCATGTAATAGTAAAATAATATAATAATGAACTGGATTTATAGTAAGAGTTCAACAATCATTTGAACTTTTAATCATTCGGTAATTTAGTGAAAGAGTCAAATTAACCAGTAATCAAACTCATACTCGTAATTAATAATCATACTTGAGATCCTGATGAAGAAACCGTTGGTTTTGAGAGATTTGGTTAATTTTTATTAAATCATGGTTTAAACAAAGTTTATTATTTTCATTTGATCGATAATCAATTCAAATCAGTCAGTAATTTTTAATCATTCAGATGATAAAGCAAAGATATATTTTTTGTTTTTCACTATCGAATCTTTATATCATAACATTTGTCATTCTTTGTGATTTTTACACTACTAGATAGGTAACGTATAAAAGCTCCATGCGGACAATGATGCTTTATCGATCTCAAAGTTTGAGACCCGTGCTTTACACTTAATGTGGAATAAAGCTCTTCAACCTTCCCTACGAGTTTTTGTATAGTTTACCAAGCACCCTGTATTACGGGAGAATCTTTTTATTCTGTCCGTATAAATTGATTTTTATTTTACTCATAACAATTGAAACTCAAAATTGTAGAAAATATATTATTGTGACTGAATGTCCGGCAAATGGCCGATTGCTAGCCCGATATGAATAGGGCATATTTGATAAATGGTTAATTTTTGACGCAAATCATAGAATTTATTGCGGAATTTATCAGTTGCTCTGGTCCACGGTAGGCGGGGTGGCGGTGGAGTTTGGGTTTGAGGGAAGGGGTGGCGGGCTGTGTGCTCCATTCTCCCCGTTCGGCCCATCACACAAAGAGTTCTGGTTATTTATTGTTCACTATTCTGTTCTGTTCCCTGCGAGGCTTTATTCGCCCGGCCATCCCGCCATGCCCGCCGTACCCCGGGTACCTACTAACTACGTGGCCCGGTTGGGGAAGGGGTGAAGAGCGGAGCCATTACCAAACGTCGAGGTTGAAAATCACTTTTATGTTTATTCAATGGGGATATATTATAATGAGAGCCAGGAACAAAGGTGGTTTGTTCGCAATGCAAGTAGTTAAAAGCGTGTTTAGCACATTCGTCCTTGCACCTTTTTTTACAAAGTCAACATGAACGGGAAAACGATGTTTTCACACAGACCCACAATTATTTAGAGCTCTCAAAGTATCCCGGTACATTGGACATTGTAGTCGAGAGAAATGCCCAGACGATCTCGCCACTACATACGCTAAAATAGTTGTTACTGGGACGACCAACTTCAAGATATCACAGAAAACAGCGCAATTACAAGAAAACTTTTATCTTACTATGTAGCGTTTGACTGAGTAGGTTTTTGTAGTTTTATGTACCTATTTGTATAGTAACTAAGTTTTTATGACAGATTCTTCTCACGAACATCTGTAAGAAACAGTCGAAGTTTTCTCTAATGTACGCATGTGCAGTGAACCCCAAAGGATAACTACGGCGAACAAGACTGACTCTTCATTATAATATTACCACATTTTGAACAGCTCGCCACTACTCCATAGTTTAAAAAAAATCCACCGAAAATACGAATGAACATCCCACCACAACTCCATAGTAAATAAAATCCATCGATGGGAATCCGACCCAGCGCGAATTCCGGAACGCATAATGCTAAAAAACCTATGGTAAATTTCATACGACAACGTCTATTTCGAACTGTCCTAGTAGGTAAAGGCAGGCCAAAATTCGTTATTTGTGTGCGCCGCGATGACGTTGTTGGTCTCGTAACGATACTTACGAATATTACCGAATGTATTCGGCTGACATACCATTTGCTCTTCGTTCGTGGGATCCGATACTAGGTACATCACATCACTATTATTTCTAAACTTCATCAACAAATAATTGTGCTGATTCTTTTCGAAACGCTCTTCTAGATCTGCTGTCTTTTAAAATAACGTGACTCCGTACATTCGATGAAAAAGAAAAGCTGCTCACAAAAAGCCGATTTTCTCTTCTTTTTTTAAATCGCTTTAATGTTAAACTCCCATTAATTTAGGCCACAAACCCCCACTGGTAAGAACATAATAAATTTATAAATAAAACTGACAGGGCTGGATCAAAGAGAAAAATCAACGAATGATTTCATCTCACCTCTCAACAAAGGGCTCCCTGCGCTCCGCTATCGCCTTTTTGACATATTATAAAATACGTTCGTTTGTTGTTCTATAAAATAATATCCACAACAAACGAACAACCTTTGAAATAAATGTAAAAAATATATGATATTTATGACAGTCGCCTTAAAGCATTTAAAACGAGTAACTCTGTTATTTGTTCCCAGCTGAAATAGCTTTCGGTGGAAAAAATTATTTCTCTAGTCACTAAAGAGATAATACACACCTTCACGTAGAAACGCCTTCTATGTGGATTTTAATGAAAACCATTGTCACCACTGACTTATTACCTTTTGACTATTAAATCGAGACAGTCAATCAACCTTCTGTTTCGCTTATACTGTCTGATATCGTATTCGCCATTCAATTTTATTTAGAATTTGTACTTAGCAACTGAATTTCTGAATTTGATATATAAGCAAAGAATGTTCAGACTTTTGGATAACAAAACACGCCCACGTCGCATTTCTTGTATTTTTTTCTTTATTCTACGACCCGAGTTGTTATTATTTGGTTACAAAATAGGTATCGTTATTTTTCATAAATGTAAAACAATTTTATTTAATTTAATGCTGCATCATTTAGAATTCCGGTCGACTTGTGAATTTTCTAGTGTATCAAACAGCTATACAAATGCGTACCTACGCAATTTAGCCGTAAATAAACCTTCAGATTTGCCGTGGCATTTAATATGATGCGTTTCAATCACAAATTTTGGCTTACTAAAAAAATTACAATACTTTGACAAAATTACAATTACAAAATTGCTTTTGATGATTTTTTTTTTCATGGTATAAACCAAGGCTGCCCAACCCCAGGCCCGCGGGCCACATTGTGGCCCGTGAACGAATTATAAGTGGCCCGCGTGAACCATTTTCAAAATACCCCCCAATTTGAAAATTACTTGGATCGAAAAATATTTTCGTATTATTGCATCATCCACCAGGAGACGTTGTGTGCAAAGGACATAAAGTTGAATGTTATAATGGAGCCGGTAGTACGCTGCATAAATCACAAACGTTCAAAAGCTCTTCACAGACATCAATTCAGAGTTTTATTTGAAGAAGAAATCAGCGAATTTGAAGAGTTACAACTGTTTTGCGCTGTGCGATGGCTTTCAAGGGGCAACATGTTAAAACATTTCATTTTGAGAGAGTAGGTGTTGGAATTTTTAAGAGATACAGGGGCGTTACCTTTGGAAAGCGATTTACTCAAGAATAGGTACTGGTTGAGTGATCTTGCATTTCTTGTTGACATCACCAAGTATCTCAAATTACAAGGCAAAGATTGTTCACTTCCGACTATGTTTAGCCAACGAAAATATTGACCCTTTTCCCATACTCAAAGATTTGAAAGAGAAGCTCAATATTGCCACCATAAAGTACGAAGCTAAAATTAGATGCTTATTACAGTCGTTTGAAAGCAGATTCCAGGACTTTAAAAGAACCATACAAACTTACAATTTTTTGTTAATCCTTTCACAACCAGTTTGACTGAAATAATTAGTTATCTTGCCAATATCCAGTTGGAACTCACTGCACTGCAAAATCATTCTGCTCTGAAAAACCTTTTTGCAAAAACTATTTTCAAAGTCACAAACTTCTTCAGAAGAAATTGGATATTTCTGGAAATTGGTGCCAAAGGAAGACTTTCCTGCTATAACTGACCTGGCCTTTCAATTTTTAAGTAGTTTTGGATGTATATTTGTGAAAAGTTTTTTCCTAATCTTAATTTTGTAAAAAATAAATACCGCACATCTCTAACTGAGCAACATATGTCTGATTTGTTGCTACTGTCAACATCTGAACTGACTCCTAACATAGGAAAATTATTAAAACAAAAATAATGTCAGAAATCACATTGATTGTACCTACCAATTACTTCGATTTAGATTTTTGTTACACAAAATGTTGTTTCGTTATTTGGCAGTAGATGCTATTTTATTATTTTAATAAACGACAATAAAATTTCAACATGTTTATTTGTTTGTTGCGTAAAACAAGACATTAAAAAGCTTAGATAACAAAAATAGGAACCGTCAGTAGTCAGTGGCCCGCCAGTGACTTTTAAATCGTCAATTTTGCCCAACTGTTAAAATGGTTGGGCAGCCTTGGTATAAACTAATTAAACGTGAATTTATTTATTTACTAAACTTAAAATTGATCCATTTACTGTGTTCTAACATTTTTACATTTTAATTTACACTTACTATTACGTTCGTAATTTTTACATTTACAAAATAATTATCTTTTGTATAAATCTAGGTATATTTTTACTGGAAACTAGGCTGTACATTTGGATGCCTTAATACATTTAAGAATTCTGCGCTTTTTTATTTAATATTTTTAGTCTAATGTTTTCTTTCTGTCTTGTATAGTGCGTGTGTAGAAGTGTTTATTGTTATGTAATTTGACTCTAAAGTAAG
Source organism: Hesperophylax magnus (assembly GCA_026573805.1). Taxonomy (NCBI): domain Eukaryota; kingdom Metazoa; phylum Arthropoda; class Insecta; order Trichoptera; family Limnephilidae; genus Hesperophylax; species Hesperophylax magnus. Next base: position 14,719,345 of record JAIUSX010000121.1, read on the forward strand.
TTGGTAGCAAATTGTCAAAAACTTTGTAGATGAAAATTAAAAGGTAGTATTAAATTTTATATTTGATTAACAGTCATTATAATCTATTTCCTTAAGCATTTTTCTGTATTGATTTATACTTATTACATTTCAAAATGTGTATTATTGCTCTATTCTTGATTATTATCATTCCGATTCGATTAAACTGGCTTCTCATTTTTCTGTATCTTTTGTATTTGTGGAAGTATGCAATATAACAGCAGTGGCTTTGGCTATTAGTCACCTGCGAAGCGCGGGATAACTCCCAGAACTGAGAATAATTAACACCTTAATGTGAAGCTTTAAGTACACCCCTTAAATCCCGGATTGATCTCCCCTTAAAGGAACATAAAACCTCCGGAGCGGGGATGATTTCGGTTCGATCGCTGGCTAATTTAATGTGAATTCGTATTTCGCTCGCGGCTTTCATTTTAAATTATCTAACTTTATACGTTTATGAACTTCTGAAGGGGTAGACGTTATTATCAACTTCACTTACAAAGCGTTTCTTGTATCATTTTTTACTAAATTAATATAATAATACACAATTTCGAATGTCAGTAGCTGATCACTTCCAATGCTCGACTGTGATTGGCATAATAAAATCTCTACGGCTACCTCATCTTTTAAGTATTTTTTTCTATTTTGCGAAACAGTGGTCCACTGGAGCGTTTTGCTTTATAATCCATTTCAGCCTTGATTGCTCGGAAATTTTTAATTGTTTGGTTTGGAAATTTCCCACCCTATTTCAAAAAAATATATCTCTGAATTTTAATACCTAAACATATAAACTGCGTATAATGCTAAAGAGCCATTGAATGCACCTACATTTAATCGTTTTTCGCACGTTTTTAGGGTTGATGAAAACATTATTAAAAAATCGTTAAATTTATAAAGCTTGAATTCTGCTTATTATTTACTTCAAAATTGCCTTTTTTAGGAGCAATATTAAATATTCTGACTTCTGCATGTTGTCTATGATGACCTAGTTGATAAGCACTTCTACAAATTTAAATTCTAACATGATTTTTTTAATGTGTAAACACATGATTAACGATTTATGAGAACAAAATATTCTAGTACATGGAATGTCATTAACAAATAAGTCGGAAGAGATGCGAGATATATTTTTTTAGAATGTTAAACTATTAATTTAGATTTATGAATAATCGAAGATTCCAACACGCTGGAGCTTATTATATAATTCCTATACATGTTTTAAAATATCTCTTCAAATTGCCCACATTTTTGCCAGCGTGAGCTCGCGGGCGTTTGCAAATAGGTCAAAATGTGGCCAAATAAGGTCCAGTGGATAATAAAATCTGTAAGACTACTTCATAACTATTTAAAAAAAAAATTTGTTGCGAAACAGTGCTAATGTATTATAATATTACGATAGCTGAAATATAAGTTTTTTCACCTATGACATTTAGACAAAATCGGCTGCGATCGTTTAAAATGATTTAAATGGCAACACCAATATATGATTATAATTTTTTTAAATAAAAGAAAACCCATGTAAACTGATTATAATTTTTAAAAACCCAAAATGTTAAATAAAAATAAAACAAAATCTAAGTGACATATCGAAATTATAATTTGAAAATGTAAAAAAGAGTTATTTTATTTTTCTTTAAAGCGAAAATCTATGCCAAAAACATTTTGGTACAACACCTCAAAAATAATTCTCAGGAAAACACCTCACATACTTATAAAACCAGAGCCAAACAAACAGAGATACTAACTATACCAAAGTGTAACTCTACCTTTGGACAAAGAAGCTCTGAATTTTTAGCAGTAAAGGTATATAACAAACTCCCACTTAGTATCAAACAAATCAAAACAAAAAACAACTGCATTAAGAACATTAAATCTTGGCTTAAGGAATTACCGGAAAAAGAACTTACTAGCATATTTAAAACATCGTCGTAGAAGTTTCTGGAAACCCTTACCCAAAACATGGAGTCATACCATAGAAGTCGCTGAATAACTTATCCAAAACCTAGTCCCCCTCAGCACAGGATCTCCTAGTGAGGAGGACTACGAATATAATCAACATCTATTTTGTATATATATATTCTTATAAAAATGTAAAAAAAATGTATAATATAGCTACTAATAAAAAAAATAAAAATAAAAAATAAAAAACTGTCAATCTCGAATGTGAAGAACAGTGTTTGAGAAATTTTCGTGTGATTCATTAGACTTTCATTACTATTCATAAGTTTAGTACATGTACTTATGAACGTAGTCATTATGTTAGTACTTCTTCAATAATTGCAAATTCACTTTGTCGCGTAATTTTAAATTAATTAAACTAATAATGTTAAAAAAAAATTATAATAACTAATTATGAACTACACTTGTTAATTTGTCTGTCCTGGAAAGGGAAGCTTTCCTAGTTGGACACGCAAAGCTTCGTGATATGTAATTTATACTTTCTTTTGTATCTATCTATAAATAAATAATGAATACTCATTGCAGTATTTTTGTCTATATGGCCACACAAAAGACATGTGCATTGCAGTAGACAGGTCGGCGTTTGAGCGCCGATTGACCAGGCCATTATAATTTACGTTATTCTGTTTCGAGAACCTAATATTACAGTGATTCTATGAATGAAGACGTGTAAATCCAATACAGCTTAACTAAAATATGTACAAAACTTTTTCTGTAACTTCGTAGACATATTATGTTCTATATATTACATATTATAATATAATACATATTATATTATTAATATGTATCATATCTGCATATTACAAGTCAGTAATAGTCACAATTATTTTACAAGCAATAATTATTCCCCTGAAATACTCATCCACATTGAAAAATCTCCTGATAAAAGATACATGACGCCAACGGGACTCGAACCCGTGTCCCTTCGATTTCCGGTCGACAGCTCTGACCACTGAGCTATGGCGGCTTATCTCTTATCCGCGAAATAATTCAATATATACTAGTGTTTCATTCAACAATTACTGCTTGTTACATTTTTTCACCTGAAAACAACCAACTTTATTTTATATGAGAAAGGCATCGTAAGTGCTAACTCTCTCACTAGATGGCGTCGAGACAAATTGTCTACATTTTTAGGTGAAATACTTGAACTTGTCAAATATTAATTATTATTTTTTTTGGTAAAGTAATGTTTTTTAAGACAAGATTTTTTATGCATAGCACAAAGGGTAACAATTATTTTACAAGCAATAATTATTCGCCTGAAACACTCATCCACATTGAAAAATCTCCTGATAAAAGATACATGACGCCAATAACAACGTAACAATAGTTGATCTAATTTATACTATGCTTGCATCGCAACTTGGCATTAACAATTCAGGGCTGTCATATGTAATATGTAAATTACAAAAATATATATGATGTTCTAATATTAACTCACTTATTTGATTAGGTTTGTCATTCAGCTTAGCTGATGGAGGCTGTTCTGTGTATAGTAGGGCACGAGAGTCTGGGGAAACCGCAGCCCATGGGCTGTAGGGCAGATCTTGAGGGGCGCAAAAGACTCGATGTACATATAACGCTCATTTCCCCGACTCACCGATCGCTTTCCCAATCCACCCCTTTTGGGATCGTAAAATTCCCTTCCTCAGTTCCGTCTGATTATGATCGGAAACTTTGTTTCGTACGGAACGGAGTAGTTTCTTTGGCAAGCGAGTATTTTGGTTTCACTCTGATTTTATTTACTTTCCGATGTCTATTTTTACGTAAGAGGCTTTACGGACGGCCCGGAAACATGCTACTTTATTTTGTAAACAAAGTCCGTATCATTTATCTCTTTCGCAAGATACTCCTCGAGGTCTGCCTCCCTCTACCCCCGCCCTACCCCCATAACCACCCCCCACCCTCTTCGCTTTCTCACATTCTTCATTCGCTTCACGTCCCCGATACGGTTATGCCTCTTTTTATAATAAACGAACCCATGTTCGGGTAAACAAGCTTTTGTGGGTTGAGATAAAGATGTGCCTACTTGTTATATTCTTAGTACAGAATTCGGGCTTTGATTAGATAGTAAAAGAAACATTATACCCAGAACTGCGAAGGATCTTGTATGCGGGTTGAGGAAAGGTGTTATTTATCCGCGAATGTCACCTTTCTTTAATTATACGGCTTTCGCTGTTCTGTTGCCCGATTCTAGTGTAATAAATTTAATAGCAAATTATTTATATTGTTCACCTTTTCTGTAGGTACAGTAGAAAAAACCAGACAAATTACATGGAAATGGCTTTGAATGGCTCGACCGCAAGCTTTTTGTTCCCCTAAAAGGACCTGTAAACGTCCGTTGTGCGCTCTTTTTAAATAATGTTGGAGTTGGCTAATTTGAAGGCAAATTGCCCTCCGGCACCGCGTGCAGCCTGTCCCGCACCGACTTCCAATGGACGTACTGCCCTCCGCCGCCCTCGGCCGCCCTGCGCCAGGTCCGGCGCTAATTTCATATTTCCATTGGAACCTCACACTGGCCGGAACTGCTGTGCACCATTGTCCAGTGGTCTCCAATATTGCTAATAATATAAGTGCTCTCTCTGCTGTCTGTATTATCGCCTTGTTTACTCTCGCCATCGTGGACAACGTCCCTAGTGTAAGGTTCTTCGCCATGACTAAGAGTAAAGAGCCTGAGGACTCGATTCATAGATTTAATAATAGACAAGTTATTAATATACATCACCATAGTGTTCCTTTTTTTTCTGTGTTAACTCCTTACAGTAAACAACATTCCACATCCAGTTTGCTGCAGCTTGTCTGATTTTCAATTTCAAAAGCGGGAACCATTTATTGGATAACACCCCTGCCTTAAGTTACCTCGAGTGGTTCACAACGTTTGGTGACTTAGCAGGGGTGCCCGGGTTTCGTGTGTTGAGGTTTGTCTAGGTCTTGGCGGTGGATATGTTTTCCCATCTGCTGAGTGGCGTGTCGGATCGGGAGGGACTGGTTGGGGGAGACCTTTGACCTCTCCAGCCGGACACTCACTCGACCCATCGCCTTGCACCGCAGTGAGAGGATTGGATTCATGCGTCTATCACTCTTGGAAACATTGACCCCCAGATTTTTACCCACCCCTCATACTTTTTTCCTTCCCAGAACTTTTTCTAAAAACTTTTGTTCCTTAAAAAGACCCTCCACACAGCATCCCTAAAGATGAAATAGGCCCTGAGGGAATTATTTTCCTCAGGGTCTCTTGTGTTGAGCCAATGTAATAAAACAAAAATAATCTTCCACGGCAGCGGATGTGTGATTTAGGCCTGTGCTAAAATTACCACCATTTTATTTAAAAAGTGCTAATAATCATCAACTTACACGTTCTACCTTTATTTCATGTTATACCTATAGTTTCGTTTTTATGCCTAAAGTGGTCCAAAAGTGTTTTTTTTTTATTATTGGTCAAATCATAAGCCAAGCTTTTAAAACCAATTTTTTTTTCATCAACCCCACACAGGAGGTCTTGAGGTAAATAATTCCCTTCGGGGCCTATGTCATCTTTGGGGAAGCTGTGTGGAGGGTACTTTAAAGAAAACATTAGATAACGTTTTGAAAAGGTAAATGTATGAGGGGTGGGTAAGAATCTATGGATCAGTTTGACCAGGAGTGACGGACGAATGATCTATCCCTCCCCCTGTGTCTCAAGGCGATCGGTCAAGAGAGACCAGTTGGAGAGGTTGAAGGGTCTCCTTAAACCAACTTCTCCTGATCCGGCACACCACGCAGCTGGTGGGCAGGCGTATCTGAACACACCTCGCCCGATGAACCTGGGCACTCCTGCTAAATCACCGAACGTAGCGAACCACTTGGGGTCGAACCACAGAGGAGTTGGTTATCCAATAAATGGTTCCCGGGGCGGCGGTACCCAAACCCGCCTCACAAATTGAATTACTGTCTTCGTACCAATTTTCACCATAACCATACTCACATCTGTATGAAAAGAAAAATTCTTTAGGTCCTATTATCGCAAAATCTACTTCGAGTAAGTTCACTGAAGAACTGTCCCTTACATTTTTTTTATTACTTCCACTAAACATGTGACCCTAATATTATTTCATGAAGAAAACTTGTTTACTACGATATACGAGTATATGTGATATACATATAATAAAAATCTCAAAGTTTGTTTTTCGAATGTTTTCTATCTATGCTGCTTATTGCCTTTATTAAGTAAGTTTATTGTCATTCGAAAAGTTTATTACGAAAGTACAAAAACAATATGCATTCCCAAAAGCTTGTAAGGTTGTCTTTTATATAAAGATTTTTTTTTATATTTTGCGTAAACCTTATACCACTAAACATTGTACAAGCCATTTCTCTTCTTAAAATTGTCGAATTTATGAATATTTAAGATAAAATAATAGTCAACCACGTTTGTCTACTCCACCAAATTATTGCGCAATGTAACAAAACACGTAAATATTATTATTTTTAATGACAAACTAATTAATGTTTATAAGAAGTTTACAAATTCTCCGGAGATGGTGTTTTTTCCGTGTTTCAGTCGAATAATTATTGATTACAATATTTTGTTATCCTATGTAAGTGGGAAACTATATATATTTAGTTTTCCACTTAACACGCGTTTACTGTCGTGTTATTAGTCAGTGCCACAGTAAAATGAACATAATGTAAGCATTATCTTAACAATAATTGCTTCCCAGTGCAGTCGCGGCCCGCGTGTTTGTTTGTGTAGAGGGGGGTTTGTGTGTACGGACGTGCGGGCGCGTGGAGGTGTAAGTGGTCGTGCGGGGCTACAATAGCCACCGGAGCAAGAGTGGCCAGAATTAATTTATCGCCTCCGTGTGATGGCGGATTAAAAACTCTTCCCGCTCCCTGATGATTTATGCGCAGTTTTAGCGGAGTTCCGCTGCACCGCGGCCGGAGCATTCACGATGCTTATTATTTAAGTATTCCGCTCCGCGCCGCCCTCGCCGCCCGCCCTTCCGCCCTTCCGCCCTTTCCGCCCTTCCCGCCCTTTGGCAAGGCCCGTATTCTCATTTATGTAATTGAATTATCTGCGTAAAGCTTTCCGCCCGACGTGACAATGTTTTTTATTCGATATTTCTTACTGGCGCTAGTTACTGAGTAGCTACATTCTTTAGTCGCCTTCTAGTTTTGCTTTGAAAACCTTCGAGTAAAAGTAAACTTATACGGTTCCGCTATTACAGCTCTAGGTTCTTTAAATCAATTGGATTATGTTTTATGGACATACTCTCTTCTCAATGGAGTTCATTTGTTGGGACGTATCTACGTTTTATTTATTTATTTATTTATTTATTTATTTATTATTTTATTTACGCCCTAATGGGCTTTTACATGAAAATATACATTTACATTGATTACAATAATTGAACATAAGAAGATAAATGGAGTTAATTGTAAGAAAGCAACACATATAATAAAATTTTGTGCAAATTAGCAAAACACTAATAAGATGGATTCAATATAAAATATACCCAAGCATGAAATAGTAAGTAAAAGAAAGTTCAACATAAAAAGTAAGTAAGTGGGTGTGTTTAAACCCAGTATTAATTGTGTGTTTAACAAATCGATAAACCAATATAAATTAGAGTGTAACTTACTCGTGAGGTAAAGAACATTATAACAGAGATTTAAAAAAAAATAACAAAATAAGAGTTGCACCTGTAAAAAGCAAAAACTAATAGAATTTAGCAATATCGACATGAATAAGAAATAATAAGATCTGAGATGGAACATAGTGTTATGTATAAAAAGTAGTTAGTAGGTATAAGCATATAATTATAAGTGTATAGTAGAGCAAATAAAAAACAAACAAATATGGATATAATTTACTTGAAAGGTTTCGAATGGGAGAAGATGTAATAAAATTATTAAAGCTATAAAAGTTAATTATTAGCCGATAGAATCGAAATAAGTTGCCTTTTAAAGCTCACAAAATTGTCAAAACCAAATATATCTATAAGTTCACAGTATTTATTCGCAAGATTGCAGCTTCTATGCGATATTGCGGCACATTTAAATAGAACAGAGATTTATCGAGCCCGAGCCGTGCAGAGCCCGCGCAACGCCCCTCTCTGCCCGGTGTCCCGTGTCCCGTGTCCCGTATCCCGTGTCCCGTGTCCCGTGTTAGCGGCTTTCAGACAACTCAACCCTTTTCTAGTGATCCTAATCCTCGTCCGTCCACTCTCCGTTGTTTATGGCTCCCCGGACATTCGAGATTAGCTAAAAACTATCAACCGTTCTACCCTCCTTTACTGCAATTGGTCTCTCTCCTTCCTGTACCTACCGAACCAATTCCAACATAAACAGCCTTATCTTAATTGAATTTTCTCTTCCAATGAAAATTTATCGCCAAACCTTTTTTTAACTTTCGTAAATTAATTACACGATTAAAACTTGATAGCCACTATTATCGTACATTTCAACGTTATTTTAATACAATTTTATTGGTTAATTACCTGGAAACTATGCTTTGTTTTTTTGTATTATCTACGTATTATTTGTATAACTCGTCAACAGTGGGAAGCTTTTATCTTCCAATTTATTTAATTTATCGTATATACAGTTCAAAGAGTTAATCTATTTAAAAGAGTGTACCCTTCTACAGATGGAGAATTCAAATGGTTCAACAAAAAAAATACCTTTGCTCACAATAAAAATTCTTCCAGTACATTAGCTTTAAAGATATAAATTACTCGGCTCTGGCTGAACGTGGAAGGATTTTCCTCCGCTTGTTTCTCCTCCCTGAGAAAGAAAATAATCTTCTCTAGTCCTTTCTCGTTTCTGCGAACTTCTCACTTGAATCAACAAATCTTTCCAATTTATATTTATTTATTAACACATGATCAATCTTTTTATAAAAATTATTTGGTAATGTGAGCCTCAATGAGTTTTTAAACCCCCCATTTTTCAATTTTATGATTCTAAATATATGCGTAAATAAAATGGACTGTATTGAAATTAAATTAACTCAAATAAAACCATTTTAAATGAAATATCGAGAAATAAAACAGCAATTAAATAAAGTAATACAAATAAAGGCAGAAATATGTATTTTACAAAACGGTATGTTTAAGAATTAACAGGTAATACATTATATATGAACGAATTTCGACTACCATAATACGGACATGTGCCTAATAAACTATATTATGAATAAAATAAAAAATAAATAGGCAATATGTGTGTAATTATGAGGAGCGGTCGCAATATATCGAAAGTATTGTTGAATTTTATGTTTATATCATATTTGATCCAGATTCATACGTTTAGTTTGTAAAAAAATAAATTGGGAGTTAGCAGGTGTTCAATGTGCGATTTGTGGCGTCGCCTAGACTGCCCCAACTAGCTTCCCGGAGCACTGACAGCCGCTGTCTCGGTGCAGCCACATGTCCCGCTCAATGACCAGTGACTGTGTGTCACAGTCTACACTTCGCCCCTTTTTTCTATAATATGTATTATTTCAGTCTTATGCAAAAAGAAAGTTCTTTGGACTTTTTTGTAGGCCTCCGTTGTACACGTATAGTTATCATTTTCAGATACACTTACCGTCTTACTCATAATAGATAATACGCAGGGAAAAGAACGGATTGGTAGAAAACGTTACTCATAATCACGCCCATGCGTACTGCGTATACCGGCCGTAATATGGCAGTATGAGTAGTTGACAGATTTTTAAACCGCTTGACCCCCAGGAACGTATAACGACCGTGGTAAAGACGGAGATGGCGAAATTTGTTAAGAATCTGATTGATTTGGCAAATATCGATCGGTCGCGAACGAAAATGTAAAAAAAATCAATAATACCCCAAAGCAAATACGGAACCCATAGTCAAATTTCAAATGACATCTAAGGAAACACGAAGCTAGCAAAAAAATAGTCGAATTTAGAAAGTCTGAAAAAATCTTGCATGGATATTATTATGAGTAAACATTTTAACCAGAGCAGTATACGGTCATCTTCCCCGTACAAACATTCTCCTACGCTGCTGTGGAAAATTAGGGAATCTTTGTCAGTAAGACTGATAATGTTTCAAAGCATTGATAACAGTGCTTTTGAAATTTCAACTATATTAAGAGGGTATTTAAACATCCCCTAGATAAGTTGTCAAAATCACTATACACAGAATAACGTTTATTTTCGATTTGCGATTTAATGATTATTTATTGAGTCTGGTACCCAACCCTATGAAGAGTGGCTATGTATATATATATAGAAGTTAGCAGAGTTTTCTACCTTTTGCAAGTATTTATTTAGTGTAATGGATAGTTATCGAGAGGATGGTGAAATACCCCCTATGCGTATCAAACTATTTTGTTTTGCTTTTGTTAAGTTTGTTAAGTTTGTTAAGTCAACTTGAGTACAATTCTCCCGTCTGGAACCCACGTTACAATATTCATTCAATCTATTGAAAGAATACAAAATAAATTTTGATGCTTTAAAAGTTTTAAAGGGGTATTCCAGAAAATTTGTTGAACTACATACTTAAATTGTCAGACATGAGGATCTTCACTACTTTTTATTTCTTTATAAAGTTTTAAATGGTGCTTATTATAAAATTCTAGAATTGCTTGCATTCATAAGTTTTCGAATTCCATTAGTAGTTAATACTGAAAGTCATGATTTATTTCAGTGCGGAAATTCTGTGACTAACCCCACTGCCCAGAATACAAGAGGAGGGAAATAGTTATACTGAGTCAGTGAACATCTTCGATTCACCACTTAATGAATACACTACAATAGATTGTTGCTGTAACACTTTTCCTATGTTTAGAATATGTATGAAATTAATATTACTAATTTATAAGCATATGAAATCCCAAAAAGGGCGTAAATAAAGTAAATAAATATGTCATACTTAAGTAACATTTGTATGCTCCTCCCTTATTATTAACCGTATCATTTCACAAGCTACCTTGCGTCATAAAGCACGCCTTTTTACTTGGCCAATGACTCCATGAATTATTGTAGAATTTTTTTGACTCATTAGTCTTATTGCCGACAAATGCCTTTTAAAGTTATGCTTAAGATTAAGCTCACGCTTTATCCCTCGATTATTCCACTCCCTCTGCGTATCTCCCATGATACCTTATACTGTCTCATCTCTGTTTACGTTTCTGTCTGGTTTTCATACTGATAAAAATATTATTATAAGATTATTTATGTTTTGCATAATATGCTTAAGTACCTACCCACAGAGTTTATCTACTAAAATCTTAATAAGTTAATGGATAATATTTATCACATTTAAAATGAGCCGCCTCTCGCCCGGTTAGCTTTGTACGTTAAATTCGACGGATTCTGATGTTTACGTGAAAGGCTACACATTATAATTTTAAATATTGCACCACTAAAATGAAGTGGTTCCGTTTGAGGTTTATTGAAAATGCTTTAATTAATGACATGAATTTTGAAATAACGTGAATGGCCATTATAATATTTTAGCAGTGGTGTGCGCGACGTGGTTTTTTTTTTAATCCGGAAAAATCAAACCTCGTCACGCTGTGGCCGCCGTTATGACCATTGTGAAATAGATTTGAAGTATTTCATCCACTGAAGGTTGCCAAATACATTTACGAAACTATTTTTATAGTAAGGAGTGTATATTTTTGTATTATCTACTATTAAGGCAAAGCCTAATGATGAATAACTATTTGGATTAATATTTAGGTACTTAAGCTCACCAAAAATAAAAAAGTCATCTCATAAACCATTGTAAATAACAGGAAAAAACCTTCAAATTTCAGATAGTAAAAAATATCTGGGACTACATATCAATAAACACCGATCATTTAAGAAGCTTGTAAAAATGTACTTATGTAAGTTACATGCAGTTAAGGAAAGGTAGTACAGAATTATATTTGGATTTTTATTTTTAATGTGTACTTTTAAGAAGAAAGTGAAATGTTTATATTTCTTTAAACGTAAAATAATAAATAAAATAAAAACTACGAATCGCTTTTCATTATGAAAACCTAAAAATATGTAATATACAAATTTCGCTTGAGAAGATTTAAAATAAAATTGTTAATTACTTTATAAAAAATAAATGTATTTTTTTCTTTAGAAATGTATGAAAGCATATGTTTCTTATATAAGAAACACGAAAATACCGTTTTATGTCTACCTTGATTACGTTTTACTTTCTTATGAAATTATTCACAAAATAATTAAAAAACGCTAAAATCAATAATTTCTAACCGACTAATTTGCCAAACGATTTTTATGCCTATTACCTATATTCGTGGTGGTAAAAGGCACACTAAGAATATACACATTTTTGGCTTGTGTTCCTCTTAAGTTGACATGGTTCTCTCTCTCTTTCTCTCTCTCGTTCTCTCTCTCTTATATTATACACAAATAGGCATTATGCATGTTGTATGAAAACAGACAGGTTCACAATACTGAGCACATTCTTGGTGTGTTCGCTGCCCAGTTCCCCGGGGCACATAGATGCACGACTCGACGCCGGTTGCTGAAGAATCTCAGCATCCAAATGTAGCCATCATCAATTCTCTAACATCGTAAATGTCCAGACTGTCCAGAGAATGCCCAACATTTACGGTTTAGGTTTTGGATGTTAAGGTAATCGATTCGATTTAACAAAGGTAACTTCATTCTTCCCTTACGGGCATTGATTAAATAATAAATTATGTACAGAAACAAAAAAAATCATGATTTCAATTTGGGAGGTGAGTATAGTTACCGCCACCCGGGAACCATTTATTGGCGGGCCAGGTCAGGAGACATTGGTTTAGGGAGACCCTTTGACTTCTCCAGCATGACTCTCGGAACATTGCCTTGCGCCGCAGCGGGAGGGATGGATTCATATGTTCGTCACTCCTGGACGTCCTGATCCCCAGCTTCCTACCCACCCCTCATACCTTTTTTTTCCTTCCCAGAACTTTCTCCTATCCAGCATCCCTAAAGAAGATATGGTCCCAGAGGATTTTTTCCCAGGGCCTCCTGTGTGGAGCTATTGTAAAAAATACTTAATTTTCTATAGATAATCTGGTGCCGTGTTAATAGTTCCTATGGAGTAGGAACCAGTTTTCCTAATCACTTGGCATTGTGCCCGTTTTCGTAAACCAATGTTTGGAAGTTGCGAAATTTATTTTATTTTATTTATTTATTTTATTTACTCCTTTTACACGCCCATAGGACCTTTACATACATGGGTACATTGAAATGTTTTCAATTCTGTGCATAATGGTTATAAACCAGGATGAAAAAAATAATTTTTAACATTACATTGGTTTAAAATTGGATAAAATAAAAATAAATAATTATTGATTATCAGAAATAACAACTTGACAAAAAAAAGTTTAAATAAATTTTGAATATCTAATTTGTTACATTACAAATGTCGATATCGTTGGTAAATTCATTTGCTAAACTATGTAGGCGAGGAATTAGCGAGTTTGCTACATAATTTGTTTGTGAATGGTGACATTGAAATGGGTCCTTATGCCTAGTGTACTCTTAAATTGATCAGACTCAGAAGTTCGCAATAATTGAACTCTGAATTTAAAATTTTGAAAAAGAAACAAAGGTTGCTTATCCTACGCCGATCCTGAGTGGTTGTATTTAATAAAGTAGCGTAGTTAATTTGTTCTGCCGGGACCGCATATGTGAGTGCTGAACATTATCTACGAATTTAAAAAATATATATTTATGTGCGATTTTGACCCTTATGTATAAGGAATTTGTATGAAGAACAAGGTCACAATCGCTTGGGCTATTCTCGTTCTTTACGCAGCAAATACCGGAATGACTTCTAGCTTTTCAGATTTTTTACAAAGAATTTTTCTGTGGAATGCCAACGAAATATTTGACACGTTTTTAGTGTCAAAGCGTCTTCTTTCATTATTTTTGATATAAATTGATTGTGGAAATAATAGATTTGAGGTATCATCAGAAAGATAGTTTTATCTACATTATTTTGATGTAATTTTTATAATATTTCACCCAAGAAAAGTGATAAAAATTAACTTCGTAAGAAATGTCAAAATTTTTACGTCATAATGAATAATTATATTTTTTGCATTATTTATTTACAGGTTTCTTGTACAAAATAATATTATTAGTAACAACAGTTGTATAAACTACCGAAATCTGGAAAAATTGTTATCATATACTTATTTAATGCGACACAAAAAAATTTAAGTGGACACTTGACGTTTGATTTTGGAATTAAATTGATCTTGGAATTTCCTGGCATACCACAGGTTAACTTAAAATTATTAAAACATAAGAACTTTCGCTGAATTCGAAATGCATAACGTATCTAGACTTTATTTAAGCTGTTCCTAGTTTTTAGCGTTCGATGCATTCACTTATCCGCGGAAAAGTATGCAAGGAAGTCCACGAAAGCTTTGCATATTTATAAGGTTAGAGCGAGAATGATAATTGAAGCATGTTGTGAATGAAGTGCCCGTTCACAATTACCCCGGGCCCCGCACCGCCGTTTTGAATAATTGAGCAACATCCATCTTCTCATTGTGATGTAAAGTTCTGACGCGGAGTCTTTTTCCGATTAACATTTTTAAACGACTCCATTTTTCTGCGACGAAAAAAACGAAAGCGTCACACTTGCAACGAGAAAATGCAAATTTTAACAAAGCCAGACAGCTTCCTACTTCGTACTTCCTCTTTCCTCATCTTCTGACCTGTTCCATCAAAGCCATCCGTCGCTATAGCAACCAACTCACTATCCAACTAATAGGGTGCCAGCTACTTATGCAATATGTAATTATTTAGATTTTTCACGCCCAGCTGCGCTTTTACATTTTGGCAGTTTGTTCTATTAGATTAGTGGTTCTGCTTTCCGATACAAATTCAACTAAGACCTATTCATATTTAGTGATTGATGCGTTAAATATATCAACAACGTCATTATAATCACTACCCAAATTCTGTATACGACGAACGGGAGTATACAATTGTGATTCCGTGTTGGAGTTGTCGCAATAATACGGTAGATATTGCCTCGATTTTTTTTTATTTATTTAGAATTTACAAGTTATGTGAGATACAAAGCAGAGTTTCTGATCAAACATTATGCCTAGGTCAAGTATTTGATTACAGATATTAAGTCAACATTACACAATGAATAATTATACATTATTGGGTGTTTGATTTTGTGGAACCTCGTAACTTGGCATTTGTTAATATTTAGTTGCAGTTTATTACTAGAACACCATTTGAAAAAGTTGTTAAGGTTCTCTTGCAAGATTATGCAGTCGTACACATCATTAATGACCCTAAACAACTTCATATCGTCAGCAAAAAGTAAACAAAAGCAACAAAAAGTTATTTTGTGAGGTATATGGAAAGAAATTTAGCATAATAGTTCAGATAATGTTCTGATAATTTTAGTAATCATAATTGACACATTCCCTTGTAATAACCATTCTGAAATTAATGGATCTGGAGAATCTATTTTGAGTGATCTTAAGTGAATGAATAGCATTGCTTGATGCCCACTCTGTTGAGTTTTACTCGATTTAACTCCTTAAATGTACAATTTTTTTTTGGATTGAATATTTTTTATTAACCTGTTGTTCTTATTATGTTGACAGTTTAGCTATTGCAGCTGAATACAAAATACAGCGCCGGTTAAAAACAGCGTATGTATTTTGAGACAATCACAGGATTATAAAATAAATGTTTTTTTGTATGCATAAATTCTGTCCTCGCTGTGTGATTTTTAACTGTTCACAGTTGATGGTGGCTTCACAAGAACGGGTCGCTTCTCGTTCCTTCGACTCGTTTATGTGTAAGACGTCTCGTATCTGGAACGATTTACTGGAATCTATTTTTCCTCCTTCATATAAATCCCTTACAGACCCCAACTTAACCCGCCTCACAACGCTGCCCAACCGGGCGGCGACATAGCTCCCCCGCCTTTATACTGTAAAGATAGGGGCACTCTTTTGAGATGTCACATAATTAGTTTTTTTTTAAACCGTCACTAAGCAATAAATGTTTATATTAATAACCTAATGAATGTACCTAAACATGTTTCTGATGCTCCTGGTATTTAAAAAAAAATTATGATAAATTGTTACATTGGCTTCACTACGGAAATTAACACAAATTGCCCTACGACATTCCTGTGCTCCTTGTATTTTGTTCCTGTCGACAGGTTTACATTTTGACGTTTATTTTATTTATGAAATACCGTAAAAAATTACCGGAAATAGTAATTCCATTTTTAATTTTCTGTTAAATTATTTTATTATTTACCTACTTTATCAATTTTATAATTTTTTTCCCACAAGTCTCAAGATATTAAGTCGCATTTAAAAATGTTCACTTTTCATATCATCTATAATATTATTACGCTAGCGTCTGGACGGTCTAGGCCCTCTGATTGGTCGAATTCAAATCGTATGTTTCGGGCAAATTCCGCGTAGGAGATCTGCAGGCAAAATTCGAGCACTCTGCCCCTCAATTTTAACCAACCGTAAGGTTCATTTCGGTTTGCAGGCGACTGGATCCAAAAAAATTAGACTTTATTATTTATTTATTTGGTACATTATTTTGTTACAATTTATGTTTTCCAGTAATGTAGGCCTCACTGGGTGGCTTGCCCGTGCTGAGGCCTTCATTTTATAATTTGAAAATCTAATCTACATATTACATTTAAAGAGAAGATAGTAAATTTGAAAAGAAAATAATAAATTTAAAATTAAAAACAAAAATACATAATAATACATTTAAAATTAAAAAAAATAATACAATGAAAATAATCTTGTGTGTTTGTGAGTGATGTGTGTTTATTTTGTTTTTGTGTGTTACGTGTAGGTTTTATTTTTATTTTATGCTATGACATTTTGGTAATATTGTCTTTTTTGTTGTTTAATCCATTTTGTAATTTTGTGTGTGAATTTATTTTTATTTTCCTCAATTTTAATTTCAATTTTTAGACTGTTGAAAGCTTTTATAGCATGGTATTGGTAGTGTCTTTGTCCAAAGGTTGAATTTACTGTTGGAGTTTTAATGTTTTCTTTGTACGCTTGTCTAACTGGTCTGTTAGTGTTATTTTGTGTATGTTGAAATTTATTTTTTTTGTTAAAAATGTAGTTTAGTAGTGTTTTAACGTATAATTGGCGTATATCTAGTACGTCACAGCTGTTGAATATTTGGTCTGTATCGGTCAGTCTATGTTTTTTTAGTATTACCTTTAAGATCGTTTTCTGTGCGGTTTCTATGTAATTATAGCCGAGTTTGTTGCTCCTCCCCAAGCAATAATTCCATATTCTATTATTGATTGGCAGAGTGCAAAATATATTGTTTTCAATTGTTTTATTTTATATATGTTTCTTATGTTAAGGAAAATGTGTATTGTTTTGAGAAGTTTATTTGTGATTTGTTTGATGTGAGGTATCCATCTAAGGTTATGGTCAATTACGATTCCTAGATACTTTATTTGTTCTGTTTTTTCTAGAGGAGGGCAATCGCAGATGTTGGTGTTTAAACATTCGTGTATTTTTATGGTGTTTGTATTGTTTTTTGGCTGTCCCGTGCTATTTATACTGTATGTTGTGAATTTTGTCTTTGATATGTTAAGTGTAAGTATGTTTGAGTCTAGCCATGTTTTGACTTGCGAGATTCCCAAATTCGCTATGTTATATACATTATTCCAATCCTTAGATTTGAAAAGTAAAACTGTGTCATCAGCATAGCTAACTATTTCACCGTCTATTTTCATGCTGCAAAGTTCATTTTTGTAAATAGTAAAAAGAACGGGCCCTAGTATGCTTCCTTGTGGAACTCCATATGTAATCGGCAGTGGTTTACTAGTATGGTTGTTAATTTTGACTTGTTGAGTTCTGTTACTCATATAACTTTTAAATAGTTGAAGTTCCTTGCCTTTGATACCCATGTTTTCTAATTTTTTAAAAAGTGAATTGTGGCAGATTGAGTCAAAGGCTTTAGCTAAATCTAGATATATCGCTATGCATTTGTACCCTTGATCTAAGTTGCTATGTATATAATCTACTGTACATGCCAAAGCTTCTTTTGTGCCTATTTTGTCTCTAAATCCATATTGGTTATCCGAGATTAATTTGTTTTCTTCAAGGTATTTTATAATTTGGTTTTTTAATACTCTTTCGAAAATCTTTGATAGCGAGTTTAACAGAGTGATTGGTCTATAATTAGTTATTTCCATTTTGTCTCCGGATTTATTAATGGGGATAACTAGTCCTTTTTTAAGAGTACTAGGAAAGCAGGAGTGTGTTATACTAAGGTTGATTAAGTGTGTTATAGGTTTCAAAATTTCATTTTTTAATATCTTAATGCAATCCGTTGTTATCTCATCTAATCCAGGAGCAATTCGGTTTTTAATGTGTTTATTATTTTGTCAATTTCCTCTTCCGAGGTTGTTTTTATTGTAAATCTGTGTTGTGTCGGTTTTTTATTGATATTTGATCTATTTGTTTGTGTCAGTGTGTTTGTGTTATGCAATTTACGGTTCGCTAAAACTTTTCCTATATTTGCAAAGAAGTTATTCACATGATTTGCTATAGTTTCTGTATTTGTATTGACATCTAATTTTTTGGAGTTAATATTTAGATTTTCAATAGTATTTTTCTGTTTGTATTTTTGTGTGTATGTGACTTCTTTTAATATTTTCCATAATTCCTTTGGGTTATTTTTTTCCTTTTTAAGTTTTTCGCTATAGTATAATTCCTTAGCCACTCTAATAATTTTGGTGCAGATGTTTCTATATCTTTTATAGTAGTTAAGTTGTTCCATGTCGTAGGGTGTATATTTAATTTGTTTTTGAATTTTGTCTCGTTTACGAATACAGTTTAATATTCCCTGTGTTATCCATAGTTTAATTTTTTTTTGTTTTGTGTGTGAGTTTTACTTGTTTTATGATAGTGTTTTTATTTATTTTTACTTTAAAATTAAGACCCTCAAATCGTCGATCAAAAACATCGTTTCTGCTCATATAATTTTTGGATAATATCGAAGAAAATATGTTTTAGAAAATTCAAAATGCATTGGATTAATTACATTACAATGAAAATTATTCACAGTTACGTGATTATGTTTGACATTTGTAAAAAATCACGCGTTCCTTCAAAATGGCCGATACGCACGGCGGCTATAGATGGCCGACAGAGCGCACCTCTTGCGGTATAAGAACGAACCAAACGACTGGCGCCAATATTTAAATATTCAGCTTACAATACAAATAGTTATGCAAAATTACTTGACCATCAACAAGCGGTTAATAAGATTTCTTCTGGAAGCTTATCACTTTGTGATGGCATTATTTAACACAAATAACTTTGTTTACATCACTTTATTATATACAACCTCCACATATTTCATGAACGAAGTTCACCTCATCAGGAGTAAGTATACACTGAAGTCAAAAATTAAATATAGATTACAATTGGAAAGAAGAAGTGGAAGGAGGGGGGAGGGGTAAGAGTGGGCGGAATTTATCAGAATTAGTAATTACAATATCGTTAGACGGGAAAGACCAAGTGAATGGGAAAATATTTAAAAGAGGGTTTATCATTTTTTTTGCTTATTATTATTATTTTATTTTTTTTGTTAGTTTTTGTATACATACATATGTAACATAATCATGAGTAATTAAGTCTGCAACATTGATTAAAAAACTGTAAAAACACATATATGTATACAATATATAACCTTTACAAGAGTTAAATTACTCGTGTGTAAAGGCGGGAACATAGAGAAGTTTATTAAAAATTAAAATTAAAAGTTAAAAATTATAACACAATATATACGTGCATAGATAAAAAATAATAATATTTATAAATATATATAATAAAAAATAATTTTAAAAAAAGAAACTGTCAATTAAGTATTCTTTATCAATTTCCAATGCGATTCTAGGTAGCCAAACTATTTAAGATATCATTGTTTAGTCTATTTTTGAATTTATTAATGTCAGGTTCCAACCTCAGTTCCATTTCCAATTTTTTTTTTTTTTTTTTATTTATTTATCTATATAAAGTTTTTTACAAGTGATTTTTCGATGCCTGTCTCACTAGGGTAAACCTGTGTCGAGACAGACATAGAGTACAACGATGTATATACATATAGTTAAGTGAATATCAATAAGGGTAAATACAGTATAAAAATAATACAAAATAATTTCAATACAATCAAAAGAACGGTTGGGTTAATCCTGTTAAGATTGTGTTTATTACAAATGTGGGAAAATATAAATAGATCATTTTAATTAAGTTTGAATTTGGTCTTATGTAAATAGTACTTGTTGACTATGTGCAATTTGGTTTACATATGCTTGCAATAGTGGGACGCCCTGTGATTGCAATCCATTTCTTTATTTCGTATTTAAATTTTGTCATTGTTTCTAATTGTCTGATCGTAGTTGGTAGTGTATTGTATAGTTTGCAAGCTATGTTTTTAAAATGTCTTTGTCCGAATGAGGTTTTAGCAAAAGGAGTTTGAAGAAGTTCATTGTTTTTGGCTCGGGTATTGTGAATAGTTTGTGTTGGTTTGTATAGTGATTTATTGTTCTGGTGTAAGTTGACCAAGAGGGATCTTGCATACAGTTGTTTTATGTCCATAACATTGATAGTATTGAAGATCGTATCAGTGCTGGTAGAAAGAGGAACCTTAAGGATTATTTTAATGATTAATTTTTGTGCTTTTATAATGGGGTCGAGGGCACTAGAAGAAGCATTACCCCAAGCTAGAATTCCGTATTCTATGTGTGATTGGCAAAGTGAGTAATAGACTGATTTTAAAAGTTTAAGGTCAATAAAATTGCGTGTTTGTTTGAAAAAGTATATAGATTTGCGGATTTTATTCGTGGTGTTATGAATATGTTGTTTCCAATTAAGGTTTGTGTCAAAAGTTATACCTAAATATTTAATATTGTTTACTTGTTCTAAGCATGGGCAGTCACAATTCCGGTTAAGAGATGAATATTTGCATTTGTGTATTTTCAAAGTTAGACATAGGTTTGACTTTGGGATATTTATGAGACTGAATAGTGAGTATTTTGTTTTAGGTATATTAAGAGTTAGTGAATTAGAGTCGAGCCAATGTTTTACCTTTTGAATTCCTACTTCCGCTTTGGCGTATACGGTAGGCCAGTCTTTTGATTGAAATAGAAGGACTGTGTCATCGGCAAAACTGACAATAGTGGCATCGATATCTAGGTTACACAACTCATTTATATATATTAGGAAGAGCGTTGGACCTATAACACTGCCTTGGGGGACACCATAACTAATTGGCAAAAATTGACTCTTTGTTGTTCCGAGTTTAACGCATTGGGATCTGCCAGATAAGAAGCTGGAGAGAAGGTCTAGTTCTTTATTTCTAATACCCATATTGAACATTTTGCGTTCTAATTTGATATGTGAGATTGTATCAAACGCTTTACAGAGGTCGAGAAATACCGATAGACATTTCGAGCCCTTATCTAGGTGGCCATAAATATGGTCAGTTACTGTGGCTATGGCATCGTTAGTGCTTTTATGTCTTCTGAAGCCAAATTGACGAGGCGATAGAAGGTTGTTGGCTTCAAGGTATTCCATCAGACTATTATTCACGATCTTTTCAAATACTTTTGAAAGGGAATTGAGCAACGTAATTGGACGGTAATTGCTGATGTCAAGTTTAGAACCTGTTTTAAAAATTGGGATAATAAGACCTTGTTTTAGAATAGTGGGGAAAAGGCCTTGGCGGAAGCTAATATTAAGAAGATGAGTTATTGGTTGAATTATACCAGGGGCAATTTTTTTAAGTACAGTGTTTGGTATTTCATCTATGCCGGCAGATGAAGTGTTTTTGAGAGAGTTTATTGCTACAGAAACATCTTTCTCTGTAACCGTTTTAAGAACAAAACGTGTTGGGACTTCATCATTGGTAGAGGGGTCTCTAGTGTGAGGTGTATTGTTATCTGTTGTGATTTTTTTTGCTAATTCTGACCCTATATTTGCAAAATAATGGTTTACATGATTGACAATTGTATTAGGGTTCGATGTAGCGTGTATAGTGTTATCTTTGATGTTGAGAGAGTTTAAGACGTCGGTAGCTTTGTGTGAATTGGTTGCTTCCTTGAGGATTCTCCATATTTTTTTAGGGTCATTGTTGCATTCGGAAATTTTCTTACTATAGTATAAATTTTTGGCTTTCCTAATTACTTGTGTGCAAATATTTCTGTATCTTTTGTAGAAATTATGGAGTGTGATATCGTATGGATTCGTGGCACATTTTTTATGTAAGGAGTTGCGTTTCCTAATGCAGTTAATGATTGTATGGTTTATCCATGGTTTAAGGGGTTTGATAGTTTTAGGAATGTTTTTGGTGGTGATTTTGGTGTTTTGGTTAAGGGTGTCTTGTAGGTAGTTAGAGAAGTAATTCCAGGCATCCTCTGTGTTTGTTATATTATGTAGTATGTCCCAAGATTTGGATTTAATCATTTTGTTGAGATTGTCATAGTCAATTGTTTTCTTAGTTGTTGTAGTTGAAGCTTTATTGTGTACATTGTGTTTGGAACCCATTGTGAAGGAGGTGGCATAGTGATCTGTAATTGATGACGTATGAATTTCAGAGGTGTATAGATTGGATGATTTTACCATAATATGGTCGATGCAGGAAGAGGAGTATTGCGTACATCGAGTTGGTGAATTTATAGTGCTTACCATTCCATGAAACATTACTGTATTTAAATAGTCTTGACACTGAGGATGTTCATTGTTTTTTAGAATGTTGATGTTGAGGTCTCCAATTAAAACTAAGTTCTTTATTTTGTTTAGCTCAGTAAGACAGTTATTTAAGTCAAACAAAAATTGAGAAATATTTGGCTTAGAAGGAGAGCGGTAAAGTGCGATGATACCACATCACTCCATTGTATGCGTATTGATTAAACCACATCACTCCATTGTATGCGTAGAAGTGTTGTGCAAAACTGGTATGCATTAATGGCGTACTTAAGCGACCCACTGTGTTATGTCTATTGCTCTCTACGCGTACCATTATTTCTGATTTTATAATGTCATGTTTTCTAATTACTAAAATTTCAAAATTATTCATTTGCGATGCTTTTTATCCCGTGTGAAGTATTTTAAGACCAAATTTATTTATGTTTTAATAAAATAAAGTTTAATAAGATTACATTATTTTATCTATTTGCGTTGTATATCAATGCATATGTACGCAATAAAATATAAACATTATATTTTACTAATCTATTATTTCATTCTTCTTTGTTATACTTTTAAACTTTATTAGATGCAGTAACAGTTGTAGGTTAAAAATTACCATCAGTTGGAGTCAAATTAACACATTTTAAGTAAACCGACTGCTAATCTCATCGCACAATTACGCTCCTTTTATTCATAAACACGGGTACAATTAATCAATATGTAATAATCTATTATTTCAGTCAACTTTGTTATAACTATCTTTAATTGTTGTGACAAACTATACGATATTGATTCAACTTATAGACATTGACGGTTGTAACACATATGTAAGCACTGCAAGTCTCTTATGAACAAATTATATTAGATACGATAACAGTTAATATCAGTTGTAGACATGTAGTCATTAATATTGTTTCATTTGAAATAATCCATCACTAATACGTAAAATTTCATTTATTCAAACAACTGTCATTCTTATTTTGCCTAAATTGAGCATTTTATTATCCATTAACTCTTTCCTGTTACGTGTGTTAACAATTTATACTCACCCTCTCTCTGTGAATGACCTAATATCTACCTTTTAAATGTAATTGTTGTTAGTATCACTTAAACAGGGCGAAGCCCAACCAAGTGCCGCCCGCGGGGCCTGGCGGAGCGGGTTTTTAACTGCTTTTTGTCATTATTACATAGTCTGTTCAAACAATGTTTTTTACGTTTTTTTTTGCATTAATCCATTAAATGGGACGGATGTGATGAGTGGTCAGGTACATTAAATTGACAAGTTCGGGCACTGTTTACTAATTTCAATTTTGAAAATTTCGAGTCCCAGTTCTAGAATTCGTTGAACCGGAGTTTTAGACTCATAACCGAAATTAGTGTTTTCGATTGTTGAAAAATAACATCGTATTTAAATATTACATCTTGTTAGTTTTAGCGATTTTTAGTAAAAGTTGTATATGTAAAATTATTTCAGTAAAAACAAAGCTCATCTTCGAACAACGCGCATCATGCCGTGCTATGTTACTTAATCTAATGCTATTCTCACGCGTTAGCTATACTCTCATAATATATGTGGCCTTGCATATTCACCACATATCTCATTCACATGCGTATTCCCATCGGGAATGTATGGCGAGCGATGTGGTGAAACAGGCCAAACCAACATATATTATAAGAATATCGCGCTCTTGTGAAACTAGCTTTATGCCCTACAAAAAGCCTATAGCGTATAGCGGCCAGTGAAGGTTGAAATTGCAAAACGAAGGAGGTGGCGATCGACTTACTGGCTCTGTGGACCGGTAAGAGGTGGCAAACTGCGACCCGCGATTACATTCTTCTCAATCGTCTTTTAAACTATAATAATAATAATTTGATAATTTATTTAGCGCCGTGTTTGTGAAAAATCACTTCAAGGGCGCTGTACAATTCTTTACGAGTTCCTACTCTATCTAATTTTATTATTTACAAACAGTTACAGAAAAAACATACGAGGGGGTACCCAAAAGAAACGGAACTGTTGTTGCGGGGGCTTAGTTTTTTTAGTATTATATTATTTCTCCAGTCAGTATGCCAAGTACCACCCTGGAAAAGTCATCCTTTCGGCTGGTGTGAATTTAATGGTTTAATTTTGTGTGCACGTCCTTTTTGCGATGGCTGATTTTCGTGAATAGAATACGGTCGTGAAGTGTTGAAAACTGCCACAGAAACTCTTGAAATGTTAAAAGCGGCCTATAAGGATGATGCTACGGGGAAAACTCAAACATTTGTGGTTCTTAAGAAGAAAAAAAACTCTCACATCGAAAAAAGACATCAGCATTGCCTTGAAGTTTGATCTGACTTGACGAGCTTTTTTGGGGGGAGGCCAATTTGGAGTCTTCCATTGGATTGATTGATTTGGAGTCTTCCATTGATTGTCGCTTTCTTTTAGGGTATTATCCATAGCACCACTGTATTGGATAAAATGTTTGGGTCATCTGGAACTCTGTTCACGAAAATCAGCTATCTCAAAAACGACGAGCACACAAAATAAGAGTCACCAAAAAATTCACACCATCCGAAAGGATGACTTCTCCAGCGCAGTGCTTGGCATACTGACTGGAGAAATAATATAATATTACAAAAACTAAGCCATCCGCAACATCAGTTCGGTTTCTTTTGGGCACCCCCTCGTACTTACCCGGCAGGTCGAATCACATTTACACCCTTTTATTAAAATTTTACGATTTTGCTCGCAGAGGACACTTTAGTAAAAACACTGGATATTGATTTTACTTTTGATATTTTACCCTCTATTACTATTGATATATCACATTTATTAGAAGATTAGTAGCAATAGTAGAGTTATTTTTTTTGAAGGACTGGATATTTTAGGAGTCTTTAGGTCTGGAGATTTTTTTTATAAAATGACTTTAAATGACCAATTTCTTTGTTGATTACATTTTTACACATTTAGTTATTTACAATGTCACGGGGACTGTGACGGTGAAAGGTTTCTGACTTTATGGATATGAATGTCTAAAAAGGTGAGTTTTAAGTTTAACTCTGAATTCCGTCGGGTCTGTAAGCATTTTTCAAACATGTGGCAGTCCATTCCAGGTTTTTTGTCCTGACACTCCGAAAGCATGCTCACCGACTCAGTATCTGGGGTGCACTTTGGTTTCTTCAGCCTTACGATAGCTGATGACACTGCTGAAAGGGTTGACTGTCGTGAATTGGTATTTTCTGGAATACACATTTCCGATAAGTAAGCCAAAGCCATTCCGTTAAGTGATTTAAATACCATCCAGCAGAGCTTGAACTGGATTCTTTCAGGTCATTTGACCAAGTGAAGATTTTTGAGACGCTCTGAAATGTGCTTTTGTCTGAAATTCTCAAATTATATATTATTGTATAAAATATTATATTACTATAGGTTACTGTAATTATTACGTTACGTTTTGCATTGATCCACTTTAAATAGGACATAAGAACGTGTGGAGCTTTTATTTAGCAACTCCGGGCACTGAATATTATCGTTACAAATATATTTTTCTTACGCTCTCCCTACCGACTCTGGCCTAGTTGGCCATCGCGGCCCCTGCCTAGCCACAACAACAGCAGCAGGCCCGCTCTCTCGGAGAGCAGAAGCAGAGCGGGAGACCAGGGGGCGCCGCCCCCGCCCTCGCCAGACCGGCCGGCGCCCGATCTCCCCGCACTCCGTCTCCGTCCTCTCCAAATGAACGGGAAACTTTTGTCACGGAACGGACCAGGAAAATATTCTACTTGTGTTTTCTTTTGTACGATATTTTACCATTACTTACTCTGTCACGGCTGTCGCGCGACAAATATTCAAATCCTAGCAGTTTTTAATCTGATTACGAAAGTTTTAATTACTTAAATATTTAAGCACTGTCATTAATAAACTTTGTAAGACTTTTGAATTTCAGGTAGGTGTGCTAACCAATTCAAAGTTTTCTTTGATTTTTATTGTGTTTATTGGTACTAACTGAAAAAAATAGTAGGTAATAAAATAGATCTCACCTTAATGTTTGTGGCGCCCTTGAAATTCGTTGACCTGGTTCATTTGTGTTTTTTCTTTCTTTATTTTTTTTTTAAATAATGTCGTTTTCGGTCAAGACCTTTTTGTAGTGAAATATGCGCCAGGAGTGGTTGAATATTTACACTACAATCAAAATGTCATCCAGCCAGGTCCTGTTGGTGAAGAGTGCTCCCGCCCCCCGGGGGAGGGGGGCTGCAGCTGACAACAGAATGGCGCCCCATTTCCTAGGGCGCCGGTCCACGATTTCCCTTCAAAGCATTTCCAAACCACTCCCCATTACTCGCACTTCTTCTCCTCCCGTACTTCTGTACTTCTGGGGAAGCATCTCACGAATTAACCGAAAATATGTTAGTTTAATCAATTTGTTGACGCGAAATATTTCTCATTCGAGCACTGATAAGTTTTCAGGTGAGCCTACTGTTAGCTCTTTATCAAAATCATGACATCGAAACGATAAAACTTTATTTTGCTAGTATTGATCATAATATCATTGATAAGGAAACTCGATAATCATAGTTTATGTATTTATAACTAGCGCAGTGAAAAATCACATGATATTATAATTGTATTGATTTGTAAAGTTAAAAAATATATATATTTGCCTTAGGATCGTTGCCTTTCCAAAGAAGAAATTTACCTATCAAATCTTGGTAAACTTGAAAAATTACGACATCCATCCAAAATATAATACGAGTTATATTATCTTATCGAACAACAAATGTAGCTTAGTAAAATGATAGCCATTGAATAAATATTTATTTCAAAGGGCTAAAGTATGTCCACCAGATCCAAGTTCGGTGAAACCACACGCGTTGTTTCAGTAACGAATCTTCACTCGATTAGTCTACGCACCTGTTAAACAAAACAAATAGTGTTTCGAATAAAGAATTATCAATTCATAGAATAATTTTAATACCTACTTTATCGATTGTCTGATATAATTGAATAATGTTACGCATTTCGCAGGAATATTTCACATTACTGACTTATCCATGCGCCAACAACCGACATTAGTATATTTAATTATAATTTTTAGGTGCCTTTCATGTGGATTCTTCTTTAAAAGATCATCGTGAGTTTGGGAATGAATTTGTTACGTATATTTATAAAGTTTCTAATAATAATTTACTATTTTTAAAATATTTTTTTTTTCAAATTTGTTTGGACATGTTTTTTAGTACTTCAAGCGGAACGGATGTAATTAAAATTGAAAAAAATAAAGTAGTTGTGTTCGTAACAAAATAACTTGTGATAAGTAGAACACAAGTAAACAGCCCAATGTCAGTGGTAACTTATCTTTACTCTTTTGAACAGAATCATAACTCGAGAACGATAAAGTATTTCAAGCATTAGAAGGGAATACTGCCCCCTTACAGACTGTATGGCAGTACGGGAGCTGGGGAGGCCGTGCGGGAGAGTCTTGTTGATCATGTTTATTGTAGGCAGGGAAAAATAATACCCGCTTAAAAGGAAATTTACGACAAGCCACGTTTGCTATCTTAGGGCGGTTGTTTGCTAAAATAACACTTTAGAATTTAATTATTCGTAATGTGGAAATGAGCCGGTGTTTTGAACGAGGTAATGAAGGTTCTCGGCCCTCGAAGAATCTCTCCCCGGGGAAAATTTGAATTTCCGCCATTTCCCAGAAAACAACAAAGCAGCCCGTTCAACCGCTCAACCTCGCTTAGCCTCAAAACTGAATTTTCCTTTCTTATCGCTTTTACTTATTTATTTACCATGTTTAATAAGTGTGACAAGCTTAAAAATCAATTACCATTTTAATCTTCAAACATTAAGTTCGGCCCGAACGGAAAATGCATGTAACAGAGCTTTCACGATAAATTCACGTCGCACGTAACAGTGCGTGTCGATACGTCCCATCCTGCGGTATGTATGAAATGTATAACTATAATTCTCTTGCACATTTTTCTTATTCAAAATATTTTAATCTCGCATTTTAATATTTTTTTTCTATTTTTTTACATTAACTTCACGCAGGAGGTTTTGAGAAAAATAATAGCCTCAGGACCTGTGTAATATCTGTGTAGTAAGGGGTAGAAAACACATGGGCCGGCAGATAATTCTGCAGCCTAGCTGTTGAACTTAAGAACGAGTCATATTTTATAAGATATATCACGCTAATTCCTCGGAGCATATTCCGTCGAAACACCGGTAGAACAGGGCATTCCCACTTGAAACCTGTGCTCTAAATATTGAAATCCTTTTATTCAGATAGGGGAACATGTACAATTAGGGTATTATTAATAAAAGTATTTTAATTTTTTTACATATATAAATCCTATGCATATACATATCACATAATAAAACATTGGTGTGTTAAATCATCAAAACACGTGTATACTACAATTTACACATTTAAATTAAAATGGTTATTGCCTCGACTGGGAATAGAAGTCGGTCGCAATCGCTCCCCGGGCATAATGTCATTGTTTCATATCTAAATTGCTTCAAAATATCTAAGGCAAAATTCTTTCTTATAAGAATTTGCAATCGGTATAATAAAAAAATATAGATGCTGAAATTTTGTCTAGTAGTTTAGGATATTTTAATAATTTTGTTGATAGAGACTTATTATTATTAAACTCGTTACTAAATAAATTATTTAAAAAATATTGTAATTTTTTTTTTTGATTTCTCATAGCCACAAAACTGGCGCACTGTATGTTACTTATTGTGGTTGTTTATTTTGCGTTTCTTGAATCATTGTAATTATTTAATAAGTTTTTTTATGTATCATTTTTGCATTATGTATAATTAGGTTATATTGGGATATAAACCAATTATAATATATATTTTTTTAATTTTTGTAAAGTTTTTAACCTGTAAATGTTTCTAATAAATAAATTACAATATGTCTAACCTAATTGGGGCAACCAGTCCTAACTTACTTACTAATAAATTTATCTGCTGTTTATTTTTAATCTTAAAATAGTTATGATGCAGGCGCATTCCAAATAATGTTTTATCCACTAGAGCGATAAGGCA
The DNA here is from genome assembly GCA_026573805.1 of Hesperophylax magnus. NCBI lineage: Eukaryota > Metazoa > Arthropoda > Insecta > Trichoptera > Limnephilidae > Hesperophylax > Hesperophylax magnus. The sequence goes on from JAIUSX010000121.1 coordinate 14,749,070, forward strand.
TTTAATTGAATGGCCAAATCAAATTATTAATATGTAAACATCTGAACAGCTTACTGGTATTTAAAGCCAATGAATCTAACTAGATTTCGCCGTTTATCCCATATTTTTAAGTTTTATAAATTTGGCACATTATGGCAAGCGATTGCTCAAAACGTTTTGCACGCTTGCCATAATATGACAAAAATCGTTCGAGTGGATTGTCTGTGTTAATTACTGTCTTAACTGTTCATATCTATATTTCTCCTAAAATATTTATATTTTTAAAATCCCTAGACTATGTACCATTTTTTTTTAAATTAACTTGATTTTAATTTTGGACCCCAGTTTGTTTCTGTGAAAATTTTGTTTTTGCCGAGAGAATGGATAAACCCTTTCCAGGTCGAAGCGCGACGTTCAGTTCATTACTGTCTTTGTTTTCATGATAAACAATGCCACTTTTAATATTACATTCACCGCCAGCATTAAAGATAACTTCGCTAGCTACTGGTCTTAATTGTGTTTTTTGATATAGTGAAACAATTTCTTAATGTTTCTTGGTAGAATTTAATCAACCAAAAATGTAAAATGAAATCATCTCTTTGGAATGTTATTAAATCTGCAAAGGCAGCCCATTGGAACTTGTATCACATAGCGGCTCCCGAGCCTGCGTGGCGGGGGTTTGTCGGGAGGGCGGGGGGCGGGTGATTGATTCGCCCACTGAATATAATGTCGAATAACTTATCTATTAATGGTACTATCCCGGGAATATTATATAAACAATATTACCTCGAAATGAATGACTTTATAATCAGCGCAATTGAGGACTCTTATAAAAGACGAAATTATTTTCGACATGGTGAATGAAATGAATGATATTATAGATACAAAACCAACAACCAGCCCAATAATAATTCACATGAACATTCGTAGTTTGTAGAAGAATTTTTTCAGCAATTAAATCTTTAAATAGACTCGATTCTATAGTTTTATCAGAAACTCATTCATCGACTGAAATTAATTATCAAATACCGGGTTTTTCGTACTATGCAACAACGAATAAAATAAACAAGATTAGCGGAGTTGCTATCTTCATATCTAATGTTTACACTGTCACAAGTATAAAAAATAACGAAAATATATTAAACACGTTTTAGGAATAATCCTTTTAATATCTTTGCTATTTATCGCACGCACTCTTCGGTTCTTACTACCCATATAGATGAATTAAAAATATATTACGACATCATAAAACTATAATTATCGGAGATATTATTTTAAACTTTGCTAATTATTACGATAAAGATAATTGTCTAAATATGCTAGCAGAATTTAATTGCATTTTATGTTTTAATTCTTATACCAGAAACATTATCGGACAACGCCTTTCCTGTGTCGATCACAAATTTTCGATTTACAAATGTCAGAGATACACAAAATATAACGTCTACTGTAATGAAAACAATGCTGTCACGGATCATTTTGCATTTAAAACTACTAAAAAATTAAGACCTTTCCTTTACCAACCCCAACTGCCTTATAATAAGACTGATGTGTACAAGCACAGTATCAATATAAATTCTCTCACAGAAATATTAAGTAACGCCGAAGAATTGCAACATATATATCAATGTAACGATGTAGAAGAATGCTGCAAAATATTCGATGAAAACTTGAGTTTACCCATAAATGCCTCTAGAAATATCACTTCTCAAAGAATATCCTGAGAGCTTAAACCAATTAAAGCTTGGATAACCTACGGATGAATAGTTTCAATTGGACACAGTTGGTACAACACTAAATAAACAATATACATAACAACCGGAAAATATAACATTACAAAAACATTTCAAGGCGTATAAATTTTTTTTATTAATAAAAACACAAAAGGTAATTACCATGAACAAAAATTAACTAAACATGATAGAATGATAAAATGACCTGGGTATCTAGCACGGTCGATCGATAAAGGATTTATTGATACTGTCGGTATCTTGTCGTCGTTCCCAAGCACATCTTACAAACAACAGTTCTCGTCCATTAAATTAAGAACACTTAGTCGTTGTGAACTATTGTTTGTTCATTGGCGATCTGCAGTGGTGCACCAAGTTACCGACATTATCTATAAAACTTTTTTAGATTGACTCTGCTAGTGAAATTATCGAAAAAAAGCCTTTCAAAAATAAAACTGTCAACATCATAAACCACCACAATTCATTTTTTTGTAAAAAAAAAACCCTCCAAAGCCGCAAATGAATTTAACATTTTTTTCGCGAAGGTAGGGAAAAACCTCGCCAGCAAAATTCAACTTAACTCAAGTCGCAATGAACGCAACTCTATAGTAAATAATGAGCTTAAAATTGAACTATTTCAACCAACAAAACCAGAAAAAGTTGAAGAAATCATCACAGGTATGAAAAGAGTTTTTGCCCTTGGTTTTGACGGGGTCCCAATACTAACATTGAAATGAATAAAATCGAAACCTTCTCATATAATCAATGCATGTTTTCAAAGCGGAATATTTTAATCCATGTACAAACAAACTGCAATTATGCCAATATTTAAATCCGGCAATCCGAAAGAAACAACCAATTACCATCAATTTTCTTTATTATAGAATATTGCGAAAGTCTTTGAAATTTTTTTTTTACAAAATAATGACTCCGTTCATGAAGATTAATCACGTAATTCATGAAAACCAGTTTGGATTTACGGAGAACGAAGCACAAAAGACACCATTGGTAGATTATCTAATACAATACAAGATGCTTTAGATAAATCTTTGAAATGTATTGGTATATTTGTTGATCTCCAAAAAGATTTCGACAGCATACATCATATTAAACTAATATAAAAAATGTGTTCTGAGTTATTATAGGTTACATTGCATTAAATCCCGATTTCGATTTACATTATCTGGATGTATCTCATAAACGTTAGCAATTCAAGCGTCTCCAATTACTTTTTACGACTTGATTACAAATCATCGATTTTTCTCTACTTTCTATAATTTAAGTATGCATTTATTATATGTGTAAACCTTCCGGAAGATATTTTCTAAATGATAGTGAGAATCCGTTGCGTAGTTTAGAAGAACTATGCGCACAAACAGACAGACGCGTATTTAGACTTTGTTTTATACTATTTAGAGAATTTGCGACAATATTTTTAATTAAATAAATTAAAATCAAAATATTATTTCGGATATCTAACATTCTAAAATTCAATAATATATGAATATTTCTCAAAAAAAGTGTACATTTTGGAAAAATAAAGTGTGCCTACAAACAGTTCAAAAATTTCACATGTTTTTAATTAATCATACAAAAAAAATATGCCCCATTTTGTAGAATAAATATTAGGCTTTAAAATATCGAAAAATAAACATTACAATCGTATTAATTCGCAAATATTTAAATTTTTTTTAAAATATCGATTTTTACCTTCCATACAAAATAAAATTGCCACCCTACCCACCTCATTTGTTTATACTTCATAAAATGCGATAATAACGTTATAATATGTGATTTTTTGTAAGTTTTAGGGTCTTAATTAAATTTAGTTTCTGTAAAAAGGTAATTTTCTATGGGGTTTCATAATAAATTAATAATTTATGCACAAAAAACAAAGTGAGACATCATCATTTCCTTTGTAGTAACTACTCTTTAGTTACGTTTTATTAGTACTTCCACCGTAATTTTTTAACCCATTCGTAAAATTTAACATGGGCAACACTAGCCTCTTTCTGATTGGTTGTTGGTCTGACTTCTCCGCCATAACATTAATTGTTAAAATCAGTAACAACGTGTTTCTTTAGTGGGACCACTATTTCGTAACAGGAAATATTTTAGCCTTTTTTCACAAAACGGTAAGTCTTTTTCTACTCATCTTTTTGTAACATGTGCGGTACGAACATTGCTAAGCTTACATATTAACACTTTTAAATTTTATCAAACAATTGACTTTTTATAACATAAATTCTTATTACAATTTCGTAACGTTTGTTATAAATTTCGTAACGTAACGAAAAAGTTCAATGTAAAGCTGAGTGTACACAGTTACAACGTGATTAAGAAAAGTAAGTATATTCTAAGTGTGTCTAGCATTTTTATGAAAGTCTTATGTAAGTTTAGTAATAATGTAATATATTATGCACAATGCACAAATATACATATGTATTTAGATATAATAGGAAAAAAATAAAATTTATTATACCATAGAGCAGATCTGTTGATGGCGCTGGAAAGTAGGTAGGTTGTAATACATAGGATGCGCTGGAAATTCCTGATGGTCAATGGCAGAGCAGGTGTCGTCGGACTTGTATGTTTTATTATCGCGATTATATGGCATTATACATAATGACAAGTACTTGAAGATCAAGCTGAGCCGTCCAATACTGGTTTTATTTTAAATAAGCTTGAGGCACTCATACACACTATCCGTTCTACAGGCGCTCTATACAATATTTATAAGTGCCTTAAGTTTTTTATAAAAGCTTATTTAAATATAAATTTATTTTTATTTACTCTGATAAAACCATAACTACAGCATAACTTTTTTTTAGGAATGCCCCCAAAAACCAATGCCGAAAGGCAAAAAGCTTACAGAGAAAGACTGAAAAAGGAAAAGCCAAATAAATATGAAGAAATCCGAATTAAGCATTTAACAAAAGTTATAGAAAATATCAAAAATAAAAAAGAAATTCTTACAGAAGAAGAAAAAGAAGAGCTACGAGCAAAGTGGAGACAAGCCAATGATAAAAGAGCTGAAAGAAAGAAAAAGGCTAATCCTACGACACAAGACAATAATACATTTGAACGTAGAAAAAATAATTAAAAAATCCTAAAGGAAAGACTACAAAAACTGACTGAAGAAAATACTCGATTAAAAAGTCGAAATAAGAATTTAAGACAGTGCTGTAATCGGATGAAAAGGCAAGTGAATATTCTGAAAATATTATTGCATAAACAAACTAAGACTAATAATGATGCTATTCCCATTGAAACTGGATTATATAATAAATCGGAGATGTTATAATAGGAAATAATAATGCCATAGAAAATAACACTGATATTGAAAATATGAATAGTGAAAATGATGATTCTAACAAAATCAAAGATAAACCATGCGGAGTGACTATCTTAAAAACGAAAAACTGGAAAATATACATACAAAAAAGAAAGTGGTTTGTAAAGGCCTTATCTCTAAATCTCTATCACTAAATGACTATATTCATGCGCCAAAGCGGAGTGAAAAACCAAAGACTGAAAAACTGACCAAATGTGTCTCGGAAAGATTTCAATTATTATAAAGATGAGGAAGAAATTTATAAAACGCTAATGGATAGTGATTCAAACTAAATAATTGTATGTTGTTAAATTTTTAATAGTTTAAACAGTGCCTGTTCTTTAATTTCTTAAGATTTGTTGAATATTGTGTTAGGTACTTCAATTTGGGAGCTGATAATTTGATTAAAAAACATTTATTTATACTCCCTTGTTTTTTTTACCCCTTTGGTATAACAAAATACAAATATTTGGGTCGTGAGTTTATGTATGTTTGTAGTATGTACAATAAATAAAAAAAGTAAAAGATAATTACCTACATTTAAAAAAGACGACAACTAATTAAATTTAATAAATAATAAAAAAAAGTTAAATAAAATTTGCCATTGTGTAAACAAGCCTTATGTTTACTATTTAGTTACGTCTTATGACTATTTCGTAACACTATTTCGTAACTACATTTTCGTTACGTACATTTATTTTGAGAAATACTCATATCGTTCTTATATTTTCAGTAAATTCTATAATGAATTTTTGTTTCGGTTATTACAATAGTTGGTGGTGTAATTTAATGGTCAGCATAGTTGCCTTTTAAGCAGTGCCCTTGGGTTCGATTCTAAGCTTTGTGATTTTTTTTCATGTATCTTTATTTTTTTATTTATTTATTTATATCCGTGTTTTTCACGGGTCTGCTCTAGTAGGTAAAATATAATGTGCGATGATTCTGCTTACCGACTTAATAAGAATATTAATTGTAGAGCACTTTGTAATTTTTTAAATGAAGCAAAAATAATAGGGTGAGATTATTTAATTATTAGGAGCCTATTTTGCCCCACCCCCCATCCGCAATGGTGAAATAGTCTCTCATTTGATTGTACGAGTCATTAAAACGGCAGACTGCAGCGGACGAAACAAATTGCTTCATAATGTCTTCGGCTTTTATTGCCTTTTTCATAAAAATAAAAGTCTCGGCGCTCCGAGTAGTTGCTCTTTGGGAACAAATAAATGGAGTTTGCGAACTTTGCAAATTCCAATAGGGGTGCTCGGAGCCGGTGCCGTGCCGTGCGGGGTGGCGTGCGGGGTGGCGTGCGGGTGGCGCGCTCGCCGTGCCCGTGGTGCCCACCAGGATGCACTGGCCGGGGGCGTGCAATCTATTGACTACCCGCCGGTGCTTTGTGCCCTCCACCTGGCGCGGGCGGCTGGCGACCCCGTTACTCAATTCTTCGGGCGCTCTTTATTCTCCGCCCCCTTTATTGGGCACATCGCCATTGATTCTTCTATGAAATAAAAAAAGGCCAACCCATCAGTACTTAAATGCTCAAAGCGTTTAGTGCAAAGCTTTAGTAATCCATACCCGATGAATTGCATTCTAAATTTAAGTTCAAATTCACGAGATAAAACTGAATATTAATCACACTCGAACCTTTTCTTTGAATAGGTAGGTTGGTAGGTTGCTTTGTTTACGATTTTAGCTTGGTAGTAATTTACAAGTAGGTACCTAAGTAGGTCGAGCTGTTTATTATTAATGAGACAATTTTGGATTGTTCTCTTGTCGCCACATATATATATTTTATAAATGTATCAGATTCAGTTTAGGTATTTTCACGAATACTATCAAACAAATTAATACATTTCCGTCTCATTTGTCCGCCCCCAGATGTTCAAAAATTCTTATGTGAATACCGCATAAGAATTAACTGCCTCCAACGGTCTGGAGCCAGTGAGACTATGGTATCCCCGATTGGAGTATGTTGTGAGGCTAACGGTGGTGTGAAGGCGAAGGAAATGAGGAAATGGAAGGTGGGGGAGTACTTGGATATTCAGATCTGGTCAGCAAACACGGCTTAAGCAACGTTTTAGTTTGTGAGTGCTGGTTTTACACCAGGACGATACTCAGAGTATTTTCCACTCTGGGACCTACCGCAAGGATACTGTATATTATTTTTAATTAATAAATTGTGAAAGAACACAAATTGGTCCGACAAAATTTACTTTCGCGCACCGGAGTTGATCCCGCGACTTTCGGATTGCTAGTCGGGAGCTTTACCCCTCGACCACGGCAGGCCGTCAGACGTCAGGCCGCCGTTTTCTAATTACCGAGAATAAGCATTTAAGATCTTGTACCTATAAGGTTCCTGTTTCTTGGTTCCTTTGTTTTTTGCTCGTCGTATGCAGATTCGAATTCCTCATATGTTAAGTTAACGTTTAACAAAGCCTCTTATGGTTATACTTGTTTAAAAGAATTCATAATATACTCTTTCATAGATGGCGCTATTTGAATTAGTTATATGAAAAAACACGGTTTTCAAGTTATGCTTAACTATTAGTTGAATTATTTGTTTGCCCCTTGTACACACGCATATGAAAAAAATAGTTTTGACCGTATACAAACTCAACGGGATATTTTCACAAACTATGAATACTGTTTAAAATGTGTGAACGATTTGAAGTTTATATTTCTGATTATGATTATCGTACTAAAAATATGTAATTTTAATATTTTAAAACCGTTACAGAAAATGTATTAGTCAACATAGAAATTAAATAAAAATATCTTCTCTATTGTAAGTTTTCCTTAATATTTTCGAGAGAAAAACATTTTTCTTTCACTTCTATTATTTTAAGAAAGGCATACAAATACGATATTGGATTTAATCACCGACATAATATTGTATGTTGTGCTTTAAAATAATAGGTTCAATTATTTGTTTGCGCTCGTACATACGCAATATAATTATGAAAAAATAGTTTTGTCCGTATACAAACTCAATTCTTTCAAGAAGTGCATACACATACGATATTGTATCGGTGATTCAATCCTATATTGCATTTGTATGCCATACTTGAAAGAATTTGCATACGAAGAAAACTATCTATTTATATTCATATTGCGTACGTTTACGCAAACATACTAACTGATTAACTTCTGTACATTACGGATTTTATTTTCTAGTCTTTAAGACTCTAAAAACGGGGTTTGCTAGAGGCTCATATTTTAATTAATTCCGACGAATTCGTAACGATAATATACGTATATATATATTTTTAGATCGATCCCCATGGATGGAGTTATTTATATTCAAGAATAATATAAACATTACCTAATCATTAAAATATTTTATGTAAAACGGTTTGAATATTTTATAAAACCCTTTTCAACCATAAAATTAGCGGTAAGCAACAGATTTTATTTTTTTAGTCGATGAATTAGTAACTTACCGATGGATTCCTTTAGAAACATGTGAGATTTTAGTAATACGTTCATCATAACTAACTAAAAAAAAAACAACGAAAAGATCTTTTTTCTAGGCCTGCTAGGGAAAATTCGACCGTAGGTCCGTCCATAATGCCGGGCCGTGTGCCGAATGTTTTTTGACACGACTTCTTTGACATGTCTTTAAGATTACCACTTAATTTTAGAGATTTGTTAGGGCAAATTCAACCGCAGGTCTGTTCAACACCCAGGCCGCCCGTCGCATCTTTTAGTACATGGCTTCTTCACTCACGTTGTTAAGATTCTGACTTTATTTTAGGGTATTGTCCCCTTTCTATAACTGTATTATAACTGGCCGTTACGATTGTCTAGATCAGACAGGTGTGAATTGTATTGAATGGGTTAATATATTTTTTCTACTTCCATGTATTATGTATTACACATAAAATATCAATGTGTCCGGGCTTACGAGCTCGTATACCAATAGGGCCGAAAGATATTCGTAAGATTTTATGAGATGTGATTTTTACTACGCTGTTTAGTTTTATGTGTGTTATTTTTTCATATATTTTCCACCCGCTGCGCTGTTTTTATCGGAACATATATTATATTTTTGAGCCGATTTCTCGTATACTTCTGCCACGATCGGATGATGTCACTGAAGGCACAATACATATATATTGGAATCCGATAGAAATATTAAAAATGTATGAGGTGATTCCTTTCTATGGAACGTTTTCTATTTCACGGAACTTGATTATTCTGACTTTTGCGATATTCCCCGGAAGAGACGCGTAGTTACCGCTGAAGTTGAAAAACTGTTTCGTTTTTCGCATTCTGTCCGGTATTTTGCCAATTTAATTATGATGGAATTGAAGTGGTTTTAACCATAGTTCCTTTATTTTCTCAATTCCTTTTATGTTGTCATTTTAATTATTTTTTTAAAGATAATTATTTTACTTCGCAACGTAGGTACATTAGACCCATGAACATGTTGTTGTAACATCTTATTGAATGAGGTTGAGGAATACCTCACGGGATATTTGTGGGTTGTTCTCGTATTTATCAAACATACTTTTGACGGCCTCCGTTGTCGAGGGGAAAGGCTTTCGACTAGCAAACCAAAGGTCACGGGTTCAAAACCCGGTGTGCGCAAGAAAATTAGTTTCTTTCGCAATTTATTAATTTAAAATAATATAATGTGTACTTGCGTTATGTTCCGGAGAGGAAAATACTCTCAATATTGCCCTTGTGTAAGACCACGATTCAGTATTGAAACGTTGCTTAAAATGGCTTTAGCCGTGTTTGGTGATCAGAACTGAATAGCCATGTACTCCTCCACTTTCTCTTCCCAATATCCTTCCCTTTCCCACTACCTCGAGCCTCCCAACATACCCGAATGGGGATGCCATAGTCTCACTGGCTACATACGGTTGGGATTAGTTGGTACTTTTGTGCGGTATTCATGTAATTTTATAAAACATTTTTCGGTTGTATGTGATGTGCGTTATTTATTCCTGCGTGAAATCTCAGAATTCCAACACAAATTCGCTTTGAATTTAAGAGTCATTTTCAAAATTAGAACTTATTTCGATAAAGTAGAAACCTACCTATAATATAATATTCTAATAAATAATTATTTGAATTTCCTATTTCAAAATTGGTATTAAAATATCCCATGATTTTTCACAGGTTTGTGCTTGTATTGAATAATTTATTATCCTGGCGAAGAAACCAATTGTTTTGAAACATGTCGATTACTTTTGAATAAATAGTGGTTTATACGTAAATTTATCGTGTTATTTTCATAAAATTAGCGCGCTTTACCCCCAACACCATGTATAAATTATAATATTATAGATTTGCTTTCCGTAGTAAATCACTAGATTTGCGGGTGTAACAGTTGTTGTGTAACATTGTACTATGTATATTCTTATTGCTTCACAAAAACACGGAAAACTTTTTATTTTGCGCCATTTTAATTAAAAATAATCAACACTTGGTTTATTTTTATTAGTTTTCAATTGTACTATATTATTGACACTGCGTAAATAATTCGAAAAATCATTATTCTTCTTTTTCGTATTGTGGGGGGGTCGCTCATAGGGGAACATCTAGGTCAGTCATGTGGCCATGTGGACTTCATCAATCCCGCCGGGGAATGAATGCAGCGGGCATTCGTTGACCACACCGCATTCACGTCGACGACCCTTTAAAGCCCCACCTGTGCATAATGTGGGCACATCGGCCTGGCCACGGGAGGGCCTTATCCTGTTGATGGCGGACCCAAGTTTACGAGGCAGTGAGAAACCAGGCTGTCTCTCAGTGAGGTCGTGCACAAAATGGACATTTTCAAGTTTTGATACATATTTACACAATGAACAGTTATACAAATAAAATTACAATGTAGTGTGTATCAAAAAATCCCACCAAGGCAAAGCCTGTGTGTGGGTATTATTCGTACTTATTATCACAATTCTATGCCAACGATAAAACATAAAATTAAATTGTTCGTTTTCTTTGATGATAAATAATATTAAATTAAGTTATCAAAGTTTTTTTTTATTTTTTATATTAACTCCACACAGGAGGCCCTGAAGAAAATAATTTCCCTCAGGGCCTATGTCATCTTTGGGGATGCTGTGTGGAGGGTCTTTTTGTGGAGAGGAAGGAGTGAACATGGGTCTTGAAGAGTCCCATGTTGTAGGAGGGAGGAAACACAGAGGCCGGCAGTTCGTTCCACAGCCGAGCTGTTGAACTTAAGAACGAATCGTAGAAGCGACCCGTTCTCATGTGACAAATGTCAACCGTGTACAAATGTTGGGCGCGCGTTTGGCGTGTATCCCGACTATGCACCGGTGCCGAAGGGATCAATGACGCTAGTTCCTCAGAGCATCTTCCATTGTAATACCGATAGAACAAGGACAGCATACATACCTGACGCCTGTGCTCTAAAGATTGCAGTCCGCTTGTTAAGATTGGGGAATCTATCAAACGGACCGCCCGTTTTTGCACAGAGTCAAGGGTTTTTTTCAGGTATTTAGGGGCTCCGGACCAGAGATGGCTGCCAAATTCGAGAGTAGGGCGCACTTGCGATTTGTACAGGGTCAGCAGTTGTGTACTATTAAAGTATCTGCGGGCCCTGTACAGTACGCCCAGCTTCTGAGAGTAACAATAAAGAAAGTAGAAACAATAAATGAAATGAAAACGAAAAATAACATAAAATTTAAAATTATCAGTGGATGTTTTATACCTGACATAAAAAGAAGGTACCTACTTACTAATGTTTTCAAAAATAAGAATTTGTTTTTCCAATAAAAGTACCTATATAAATATTGTGCTATTTGTACAATCAAAAACAACACTAAGGACGGGTTGTTTCATAGAATTTGAACAATTCATCAAATTTAAAAGTTGAGTTTCAAGTTCTGTGAAGGTTCTATTCATGTTCTATTATTATATCATTATTGACCAGTTGCTTCAAAAAACTGAAATAGTAACAAAACTTGGATAGAACCATCACAGAACTTGAAAATCAACATTGAGATTTGATGAATTGTTCAAATTTCAACGTTCATTTTCGGGTTCTGTGAAAGTTCTATTCAAGTTCTGTTATTATATCACAATAAGCCAGTTACTTGACACAACGGAAATCATAAAAGGACTTGAAAATAACTTTCACAGAACTTGTTCAGAGAACTTGTTATATAAATAACCCGTCCTTATTACCTACTAGGTACTACAGATTTTTTTTTCAATTTCCGCCTATATCCGAAGTAAAAGGTAATCGGTGGAACCTCTCTCCTTCCACACAAAAGGTAATCGGTGGAACCTCTTCCTTCCACACAAAAGGTATTCGGTGGAATCTCTCTCCTTCCACACAAAAGGTAATCGGTGGAACCTCTCTCCTTCCACATAAAAGGTAATCGGTGGAACCTCTCTCCTTCCACATAAAAGGTAATCGGTGGAACCTCTCTCCTTCCACATAAAAGGTAATCGGTGGAACCTCTCTCCTTCCACATAAAAGGTAATCGGTGGAACCTCTCTCCTTCTACATAAAAGGTAATCGGTGGAACCTTTCTCCTTCCACCCAAAAGCATTGTCTTGGATGAAAGACGAAGATGAAATGTCTTTCGGTTTCCTTGTGTCTTTCGACTGTAGGTATTTTTCGTATCAATTTATTTCAACGTTTTAAGGCTGCTATTGGTAGAACCTCTTCCCAATCTTTTGATAGTCAAGAAGTAACACTTTTATTCAATTTTACAATGTTACCGACCAACTCCATATCCTCTTCTAGCTGAAAATAAAATGTTGTGAATAATATTAACAGTACAGAAAAGGGCAATGTCGTAAAAACTTGCCGATGGAAAGGCAAGCCTTACTACCTATAACTTTACTGTACCCTCTATAAAATGGGTATCGAAAGCTATAACTATATATAACGTATCATCTATCCTATCTATAACTATAGATATACTATAACAAATTCATTTCTACAGAAGAATACCCATGTGTAAATGCACCATAAATAATAATCATTTTCTTGCTTTTAAAATTCAAATAACTAATTTATGTAGATATTGCGTACCTTCACAATAACAACACAATATAGCCATAGTCTCACTAATTTCAGATGGATAGGTGCAGTTCAAATTCTAGTCAGTATATCTATTATATTATTAAATACTCTAATGTAATAATCGAAAATACGAGTAGATATTTACAACCTCTTAGAGTACAGTACTTAATATGTTATTTAAGAATATATATACATAAAATAAGAACAAAAATATATAAAAAAATATATTATTCATACATAACACACATATATATAGTGTATATAATATATATATATATATACTGTCGCTGTTACCCCCCCCCCGCTCATCATTTTGGTCTCAAAATTAAGTTTTGTATGAAAACATCGCACAGCCGTTCTTCTTAAGCGGACAGCCTGTGTTGATGTTCAAATATCAATCTTTATATTTTTAAACCTTTCATATAACCTCCCACCTAGAATCCATTAAGTGTGATCTACTCTTGAAAAACAATATTTCTTATTGTTCGGAAACTGTAAAACAACATGTAAAGTTGATGGATACCTTCAATAAATTTGATACCCGCTATGTGTACACATCAAAGGCCCATAATTTCACGTCTGTCAGACAGCTCTCCCTGCTTCCCCCCCCAACTACTCCCACCACTCCCCTCCGCCCCACGCACGCCCCATCGCATCATCCCTTTACGCTCTTTTTTTGTTTTTACGACCCTGTTTATGCTTGATTTTCTGAATATAAATATTCCTACCACCCTAAAGCCACCTTGTACACATACGTATTGTTACGTGAAAAACCGAAATTATCATGAAAAATGAATTAAGGAGAAAAATTCACCCCTCATATAAGGTTTTCTTTTTAAGACTTATTATCTGTTTTAAAAATATATATAATACACGTCGGCTTCGCGCTATTTAATAAGGCACTTCCTACGGCAAAGCAATTTTATTGCTTATATATTTTCTACGGAAAATATAGATCTTAAAATATCGTATCTCGCTAGTATAATATTTGAACATCAGCCCGTAGCAAGCAGCCTCCAGCCCGTAGCCCGTAGCTCGTAGCCGGTAGAGGCGCCTGTAGCGATGGTGGTAGCATTCATCCAATTTACCGTTACAGCGATCCGCGACACCTCTAAAACGGTTTGATTAAAGTCATAAAATCGCAGGCATCGAGAGAAAAAAGTGAACGTGCATGGCGCCCCGCTCGAGCCCCGTGTGGAGAGAGGGCAGGCTGCCTCCGCCGCCCTCCGCCGCCCCCCGGCCCGGACGAATCGTATCCCTCATTACGGTCCAATAACACAGTCGAGTGGGTCCGCGCCGGAGAGCGATTAACCTCGCGGTGTTGTGATAGTGTGAGACCTGATGCAATGCCAAGCGGACTGCGGACTACATAGCTGAGGATTTACATTTTTATCCACAGGATACGGAATTGCTGCTCAGGCTCGACGATTTTATCGAGGGCTGCACAGTGCACAGTTTCTACCGGAGTGCAAGACTGGCTGAAAATTTGCCGCAAATTTTGCAAATTTACACTTCAAACATAATAATAAAATAATTTCTTCTTATTTTGGTTTAGTAATAAGAATATTCACTTCTTTTCATGTTACACATATTTCTAAATGTAGGAAACATATATGTATAAACTAAAACGACTGAAAACCAAATATATATATATTATTTTTTTTTTTGGTAAACTAATGTTTAAGACAAGATTTTTTATGCATAGCACAAAGGGTAACAATTATTTTATAAGCAATAATTATTAGCCTGAAACACTCATCCACATTGAAAAATCTGTCCGACGTTCCGTTGGCGTCATGTATCTTTTATCAGGAGATTTTTCAATGTGGATGAGTGTTTCAGGCCAATAATTATTGCTTATAAAATAAAATATATATATATAATCATTTTCGATTATATATACAACTCGAAACAGAAAAACGTTTCGGTGGTATCTATAGCATTCCCACATTTTTCCTCTGAGAGTTGGTAATATTATCTTCAACGATTAAGTATTACATTTTGGCCTTTTTTAGTTAATTAGTTATTACGCTACAAACATATTGAAAACAATATATTTTGTAATTTTTCAATCCAATATAATACAAAATCATTGTTTAGGGAGGAGCAGCAACAAACTAAGCTATCGGTCATATACGAGTATCGTATAATATAACTTCTATTATTATTCCTACTTTTATATACTTCCTACCTACATTTTTTTCTTTCTTGTACAATATTTTAAATATATTTATACAAGGCATACTTATCTACTGTACTGTTTATGAATATATTGTATGAAAAACGTTATCGCAAGTTTAAAAAAAAATTAACACTTAAACATAGAATGTCTGACAGTCCAAATAATATTCAACATGTTTGACGTACTATACGTAAACACACTACCAAAATACATTTCGACCAAGAAACCAAATTTCATTAAACACAATCTAAACATATTATATGCGCCAGCCAGTTAAAGCGTACGCATAAAACATAAAACCTCCGTCGACAAACACGAGCTTTGGACAAATATACCATAAATTATGTTTCAATCTTACACTTGCTACAAAAGATAAACAGAAAAAATAACGTTAATAAATGTTATATTAAAATATAAAACCGTAAAATGGGAGCCTATGCGGGGGTAAAGCACCCAATGAGGCCTCATTATCAAATTAATGTGTAAAAAAGTTAATATATATTTATATAAACTGTAAAATGGGGGCCTCAACGCAGGTAAAGCACCCAGTGAGGCCCACATTATCAATTTAATAATGTGAAAAAAGTTTATATATATATATATATAAATATATATTATTATGCATTTTTATTTATTACAAAATAGTACAACATTTTAAATTACAACAGTACTATTTTTAGTATAAGTATTTAGTATATTATTTTATATAGTATACTATTTCAGTAGTTTTTATTTTCATAATTATTAACTACTTAAATTACTAACTACTCCATAAGGTGAGCTCCAGGAGCTCGTATGTATGGGAGGAGTAAGTATTTTATTATTTTCAATATAATACATGAGTTGTTTTTTTTTTACAATCTTTTCAAATTCTTTTGCCATGTCTCAATATATATAGGTCGATCATTTGATATTTCTTCAGGGCTGCCTGATATAAAAACAGGTGTTTTGATAGATGTTTATAAACTGATTGGAATATTCCACTATTCAAACTTATATTTATAGTGTGTATAATTGGAGTAATTAATAAATTGTTGTACCGTTTCAATATTTCAACTTTTCAATCATTTATAATATTTTCAATATCATTTATAGTTACCGGTTGGAAAAAGACAGATTATTTTGTTTAATAGAGTCCTTTTCGAAATTATCTATTTTATAACTTTCATCGATCCGTGCGGCTCAGTTATATCCGACGTTAGCGAAATATTTATTAAAGGCATTAGCACATTTGGTCAGTGATGCTCAAATTAATAATGTGAAAAAAAGTTATTGTATCGAATAAATAACTGTATAGGTATTTTATTTTTTTAGAACCAGTTAGAATACATCCCTATCTCTGAGGTACACCTTTTTTACTTAACGAGATTAACAATCTTTACAACTTTGTTTGTTATTATTACTTATTTACCTTAGATATTGGATAGATAAACCGAGATATATTTTCCTTTACACGAGAATGTTAGCTTTATGTAAAATAATTATTTGTCTTATCGGACCTCTTTTCAGAAGATATCCGTTGAACAGGGTTTTATCGTTTTCCAATAGTAAAACTCTCTTATCGCTTTCCAGTAAATTTCCTTCTAATCTACCATCATTTCACTAACTTTATAATTGTCAAACTCCAGCACTGGAACTTGTATCCATTGAAAATTTGACACCCAGTTTTAACAATTTTTATTTTTCTGTCGTTCTGATATGGGATTCTCCTTATTATGTTTACACAACCCTTTAAATAATAACTACACAAAATCGCATAAAGGGGTTATTTTTGATTTTATATCAAATTATTCTTATCCATATTAATGATAATAATTATTTTGCTTGGATGAGAGTGGACCGCTGAAAATATTTTTTTGTTTATGGGATAAGGATAATTTTGTATAAAAACAAAGAACTCTGCCGATCTGTTGAACATTATTTCTAAGCGAATGATGTTGTAGAGATATATGTGAATTGTGGAAGGCCTGGACTGCGTCAAGAAGGACAAATATACTCCGTAGAAATGTTTTTTTTGTTAATCCGCCCAATTCTACTAAAACAATGGTAACCCAATTAAATGTTATTCGTTATTTTATCCGAGGATAACAATGGAACTGGTGTATTTCATGAGATGTCAAAAATTTGATATATTTGATTTTTTGTAGTCTTTTGTTATTATGTTTTTAAGAGGTGGCATGTTGATTTTTTTCACTAGAGTACGCGCTATTCACTTCTAAAAGGTATATGGATCATAAATGTAAAACTGTTGAATAACGCTGATATTATTTATGAGTTCATGGCAATATCTGTCGGACATTTTTTTAATATATTGGTTTATCATTTTGAAATGAAACGTTATTTTTTTTTTCTTTGTTTCAGGTAAGCTACGTCGTAAATAATGGACCGGGAGTTATGCGGAATGCCGTCAAATAATCAAATTTGGTGAGTATCAAAATCATTGGTCGGTATCAAAAGTGATCCTCAGGACGTGTTTATATTTTTTTCTTCTAGTTCATCATAATATGCTTCAGAATTTTCTTAAACGATGCCGTGGATAAATTACTGTGTCACTAAACATAATGAAACGAAAAGTATTTAAAAGATGTACAAAAATACAGGCGTCATCAATATCGAACCTCAAAAAAATCACCGTCGGTTTTCGAAGGGTGGCTCTTTCAGCGAATTGATGGTCAGAGGGTAAAACTCTATACTAGCAATACGAAGGTCGGTGGTTCAAATCCCTGCGTGCGCATGTAAATTTTATTTGATGAATTTGTGTTATTTTACAATTTACTTATTTAAAGTAATATTAAATTAATATTAAAGTAATAGTATATTTGCGGCACGTTCCAGTGTGGAAGATACTCACAGTATCGCACTGGTGTAAGAGCACAATTCAAAATTGAAAATTTTTTTGAAATGGCTCTATACGTATTTGGTGACCAGATCTGAATAGCCAGGTACTACCCCACCTCCCTCTTCCCCATCTCCTTCCCCACCCCGCTACTTTCAGCCTCACAAAATGCTCCAATCGGTGATGTCGTAGTCCCATTGGCTCCAGACAGTTGGGAGCAGTTGGGACTCTTGTGGGGTATTCACATAAAATCAGTTAAAGGAGGATACCAGCCACCAGCCCGACTAAAGGATCCCGTGCCGGCGCATCTTCAGCGCGCGACCGAGCCGGCCCCGTTACTCTAATATTGCGGGGCCTTTACGACGTCACGTCCTAAGAAAACCGTCCATGTTTCTCCGAATGGACGGCAATTTGTCTGAGATTATTTCGTCAATGTTTATTTGCCTACAACTCCTTTTTATTACTCGAAATAAACCTCTTTTATTCGGTAGTTGCGATATTCCTAAATATTGGTTTGAAATCTCCTAAACTACATTAACTGGAAGCAACCATTTACGGTTATTTTCTGTCAAGATATTATGTTATCCACACTCGTCTCAAATCTCAATGATACTGTTGAAATATTATGCGTGTTTCTTCCCTAGCGTCTTTAGATATATGGCTCGCTATTTCTCAGAGGATTACCTCCCCCCCCACACCCCTCCTAGCCCGC
This sequence comes from Hesperophylax magnus, assembly GCA_026573805.1. Lineage (NCBI taxonomy): Eukaryota > Metazoa > Arthropoda > Insecta > Trichoptera > Limnephilidae > Hesperophylax > Hesperophylax magnus. The sequence continues at coordinate 14,767,854 of JAIUSX010000121.1, forward strand.
CAGTCAGAGAGATTCCGTTAAATAAATAGACTCCACATTTATTCCACCTTGCTTGCTAAATTTTATCTTTCTATGAATAAATTTTATTTATATGAAGACAAATAGTAAAGCTAAGGCTTTATAAATTATTACTAAGGATATTACCGAAATAAGAAACCAGTCGATTTAGCCACAGAACTGACTGTAAATTTGTATATTTCCTAAGAATGGGTGTTTCACAGAATTTTGACAAATCGTCAATTTTCTCTTCTGTAGAGGTTTTTTTGTTCTGTTCTAACAGTAAATTTGATGTGCAGTTTCTGGTTCTCATCTCACTTGACACTAGGCCCTAGAACAGGGGTGGGGAAACTTTTCATTTCAAAAGTCCACATTCACTTATCTGATTCAACATAAAGCCGCAGTAAAGAAAACTTTGACACCCCCCCTATAAACTAAATATTTGAATTATATCACAATATTCATTAGTTAGAATGCAATTAAATAAATGTTTTAAGAAAAAATACACATTTACAAATTAATTTATTAATCATCAAGCTGCGTATCTATAAGAAACATACTTAATACATAGTAAATAACGTACATCAATAACAATATTTGTTAATGTTACAGTTTACAAACGTTTAATGGCTAATTTGCTTCTGCCTTTTGTTAGAAAGCATTTGAAAATTTGGTTCAAGCATAGACGTTCGCAGTTGTTCTTCTATATGTGGATCAGTTATTTGAGTTCGTAATTTTGACTTTATTTGCGTTAAATAAGAAAATGATGATTCACAGAGGTAAGTTCTTGAGAAGCAAGAAAGTATTTTTCTGGCATGTTGTCAATTGGCTCTTTTTTAGTATTAAACAATGATTTTAAAATATCATCCACTGAGAGTTCAATCAATTCCATCTGTAAATCTTTAGGTGCCTCGTTGATTTCAACTAGGTGAGGCTGAAACGCCAATTTCATTACTGTTTCATTTTTTTTTCAAAATCGGTAGACCTTTCATTGTATTCCACAATTATTAAGTCAATAACAGCTGCATATTCTCCAAATGACTCAAATACATAATTCTGCTCGTTAACGACCATCGTCAACTGGGGGAAATGTTCATGAATTTCATTTTGAAAAAGAACTATTTTAAAGAAAGATAACTTAATTCGAAATGCTTTAATTTTCTTCCATATATCAAAATAGAATTTGTTTTACCTTGTAAGGAAATATTCAAATCGTTTTGATGTGACATAAAAATTCACACATTCCTCTGAAAATTATTATTCTTTAACTCACATTGCTGATACTGTTCTTCATAAAATTCAATTAACTGTTCTCGCAAAGATAACATTTTGACTAAAACTTGTCCCTGTGATAACCAACGCACTTTAGAATGATACGGCAGATCCATACTAATTATTTCATTGTTTAACTGCAACATGTTACGAAACTGATGATGCTTTGTTGCATTCGCACGAATATAGTGAACAATTTTAATAACTTGTTGTAAAGTATCATTTAAAATAGTAGCTTTGTCACAGAGATTCTGTTGATGTAAAATACAATTAAAGCAAATGAGGGAATCTGGGTGTGTTAATTCTTTTTTGACATTACCAATAAACCCTTCATATTTTCCCGTCATAGAAGGTGCACCGTCTGAACATACACTCTAAATTTTTGAAATTTATCTTTGAAATTATTAAATATATCTATTCTTCGTGTTTTACTCGTAAGGGTCCCCAACGCGTCATGAGTACCCAATGTACTCATGACATTCAAATTCTTCTGTAATACACCGAATGAAATATAAAATCTGTGCTCTGTCGGTGATATCAGTTGATTCATCCAAAGCAATCGAATAATATGTTGTTTTTTTTTTCAAAAGAATTGCATGTAGTTGTTCTGTTAAATTTGAGGCTAATTCGTGCTGCTTATCAGTTACAGTTTTCCTTGAAAGGGGCAATTGTTTATATTTTTCAACTTTATCGGGGTCTTAACATCCTACAACTTCGACAATGCAGTGTTTCACAATTTCAACATCACTGAATGGCTTACCTTTCTTCTCGAGTATGAAAGCCACTTTATATGTTGCTGTAGTTATATTATTTGATGAATACATTTTGCTTCTCCTTTTCATGTTTTATTTTTTTTCAGTAGCTTTTCGCGGCTCTCCTTCTAATTTAAAATACTTGTGGTCCTTATGAGTACTATAATGCTGATGAAAATTGAATTTTTTACATTGTTGATAAAGTAGTATCACAAAGTAAACAAATCATTTTATCTTTAACGGAAACAATATAGTATTCGAATTCCCAGTCCTCGTTAAATAATTTGTTTTTTTCCCTTAGCGATATCTTGGTCTTCTTCGACATGATGGATTGTTACACAAACAAAATTATATAAATTGTGCAACTGTTCAAAAACTTTACATCAAACAAAAAACAGTATATCTTCGCAAAGTGTTCCTGTCAGTGTGGATTTCGTTACGTTAATTTCTGTGGATTTCTCCATAGAAATTGACGTAACGAAGACACGGAGACTCTTACTAGATAGTATATGGATCCATAGAAATGACCATTTGAAGATGGGGATGTGAAACAAAATTCACATGGATATTTAAGTTAAAGCGTTCGGACATTAACTATTCATACAGTACTTACCTGCAGTTACTAGCTATTTGTGATTTATTACACTGGCAAGCCAACTAGTTTTTGTCACTTCCCTGTCGCTCCAAGCAAGCTCACTCATTCTCTCTCGCGTACACGTCGGTAATCTGTGATTTATGAAAAACAAAATTAGTCAAAAGGCCGCCGGTTCCCCACCCCTGCCCGAGACCCTGGGCCGTGGTCCATTCCATAGTGGGCCAGTCCATTATACCTACCTTTTTTACATAATAAAGCCGTATCTCCTGAAAAAATTATTCACAAAACAGACGATAATAAAAATAAGGACTAGGCCACAATGTGCTTGTTTTCCGTGACCGATGGAAAAAAATTGTAGCCCCGCCTCAATGTTTTTTCTTTTAGTCGGATGTTTTTAAATGGATCGATCCGATTTTGACGGAGAACACTTACTAAATTAAATATTCTTAATTTTTCAAAAAATACGTTAAATTAATAGTTTTCCTGTTAAAAACGGGACTGCAGGCATTTAACGAATGAAATGACAAGTTTGATAACAAAATCATAAAATGTAATCAATATTATATTATAAAAAAAAAATAAAAAAAAAAACTGTCAATAAAACTCGAATATGTTATTGGGAAGTTAGAACTCATGATCCTAAAAATTATAATGTTTTCGAATTTCGTCTATAATGTTTATTAGGACAATACCACTTGCGTGTACTCCTGCTAAGGTATATTCTGAATGAATTTACTATTTTATTAGGAAATGAGCATGCAGTCACATAATCATCCGCACTCATTTTTTTGTAATGGTTTTAAAACGTGAAAAACAGTTACAAAAAATAAATTACGGAGGACTTAAGCTAACGAAAAGTTAGTAGATTAAAGACTTTCTGTGCAATTAAATAAATCCAAGCGCACATAATTCCTAAATTTAAATCCAATTATTATTATGTTGTCATCACAACTACATGCAATGGTTTGGATACAATCAATGTCAATATTCAATGTTCTTACGTCCATCACAATGTGCATTAAAATGCGATTGATGGAACTTTAATCGACCCTTCTATACTTTTTCCCCAGGAACATAACCAAAAGTCTGCGAATACGGTTTTTGGATTTTTCTTTCTATAACTCTAGACAATCGCGATAGAACTCTGAAAAATGGTTCCATGATAACTCAACACAGTGACCATTCAAAACACTTTTAAAAAGTGATATAAAGTCATTAATAACGATGAAAAAATAATTAAACCTAACCTCACCTAACCTACTTAACCCAGTTAATAAAGTTTTTTTTTCATCACTTTCCATGACTTTATATAACTTTTTGAAGATGTGATGAATTCTCATTTTGATGATTTGTCCGGTCACCCTGAAAAATAGCTATTATAAGTTTTAAAAAACTTGTTCGGTGATTAAATTGAATTCCGAAGGGCTTTATAGATGGTGCAATTGAAAGAAAAATTTTCAATCGCACAGCGAAGCGATAATTCCGTTGCATTCCAATTTAATTATCCAAGTTAATTCCAATTTTTAATATTGAATATTAAAAATTTATTAAGTATCTGGAGAACTGTTCGTAATCCGGTTATAATCGGGTTTGCAGGCCCTTAGCGAATAAATTGATAGGCATCCTAATAAACTTTTTTATATGATTTATATAAAATATGAACGTTTTATAACGATGTTGGAACACGTATTCATAAAAATTCTAATATTTTCGCAGTTCGTCATTGTATATTATCAAGGCAAATGCAGCTGCATAAACACGTGTTCCTAATTTACTAAAAGTTTTTCATGAAACGGTCTGCACTCCTGTTTTTAACCGTCTTACCAATAATTTGAAGACATTTTTAATAACCAAGCAATACTTATTTTCCTTCGTGTATGGCGTCTACGCGCTCAATCAAAATACACATCGTTTACCCCGTCAATGGGAAGTCTCAATTGTCAATCGCTTAAATCAGTCTTTCCCAAAGAGAGTGATAACGCCCCCTTGTGGGCGCTGAATCCTTTAGAGGGGGCAGTGGAAGGCTCAAAGAAAATTAGGGGGCGTTAAGAAAATCTAGAGGAGCGACGGCAGACAAATTAAATCTATAAAAATCCGAGGGAATCTATATGAATTAAATAATAATAATAACAAATTATTATAAGCAATAATAATAATTCACCTGAAATGTCCATACAAATTGCAAATATCGCCCGAGTAAAAATATATCCCGCGAGAATTTACAAATGAAAAAATATAAAACGCACTAATTATTGGTTAAAATACTGGTACATATTGATTTTTTTTTAAATTTTTTGTTTATTCAGTGTTTTTTATATTTTTTTTACAATTTTTGGGTGTGTTTAAGACCACCAAACTAGGCACATTTATTTGGCAAGTTGGGAATAAGCCGACGTAGCTTAGTGGTTCAGAGCACCTGACCGGCAATCAGAAGATGCGGGTTCAATTCCCGTCAGCGGCATTTATTTTTACTCGGGAGATATTTTCAATTTGTATAAATATTTCAGGCCAGTAATTATTGCTTATAATATTTTGTTACCCTTTATGCCATGCGTGTTCTCGTCTTATAAACATTAGTTTATCATTAAAAAAATTATAACTGTTTGTTTTACTTGCTTATAAAAAAATTAATTCGAGCTTATACGGTTTTTTAGGTGATTTCGAGCCTGACATTAATAAACTCGTCGAAATGCATCAGATTCATCCTCAATTTAGATAAGCGTTAAATTCAAAGCCTTATTTTAATGTTAATATAAATACTTGTGAATATGATGAACTATGAGTTTTATTTTCTCGCATTCAAACATTATTTAATCTCAGAAATACGATATGGGTCACACCCTATCTATCTTATCCTATGTTAAAATGCATGTTTAAAAAATATATTTGCGATAACTGTTTTTAAGAAACGCATCAGATGATAATATAGGTTAAAAAATATCGGGGGCACTAGATTTTTTTTTCAATCTTAAAAATCTGGTGCCCCCGATAAATTGGGTGGTGGTCGAAATAAGTTTGAGAACCAGTGGTTTAAAGTGATATATATATATTGACAATTGATATTGATCCTCCCCGGGAAATTTAGTGGTAAAATAATAATATCTGTTAACCGGGTTCATACTATCACGAAGTTTTAATTCTCTTCCATTAGCTGAGAAGCTGATCAGACAAATCAAATCATAAAACAAATCATAAAACGTGCCCTTTCGATAATTTATATTTTAATCCAAAGAATAATCAACTAAATTAAAGCAAGTCAGATACAGTTTGTATCTATTTTTTTTCCTTTTGTGGTTTCGCTTACATATTTTTAATAGTATAAGTTTTTCTGTTAATTATTTCATCCCGATGTTCTTCTGTGTGAGGTTATGGGGTAATCCGCAGGAAAATGTCTCTGCTCTTTGGCTGTTAAATCTGGTGATAAATATACTTTTATTCGATTCACGAGTAGTATACGACCGTACAATTCGGAAGGTATTTTGTTCTAAATGCCCGAATCCCTTGTCCATACAATAAAAACTAATGCCCGCCCGCCATAGCTCCTTCTCAAACATTCTCGTTGCGTCCCTCAAGTACCTCAAACCATGGCCCGTGGCCGTTCTTTTTTACAACAAAATAAATATGTACGTTTTGTGAAACAAATTTTCCTAATAAAGCATCATATTACTATGTAAAAGTTCATTTGTCGCTTAACTACTATTAAATGTATCTACTTTGGCTGAGCTTTTTTCCCACCTGCTTGGTTTTGTAGACTTTAGTAGCTGGCTACAGCGATGTATTAATTTGGCTTGATACACATATTTATTGATTTGGAAATAATACACTTTCACCACGGATATTACCTAAATAAGAAACCAGTCGATTTAACCACTGAACAGACAGCAAATTCATATATTTACACATTTTTTTATGCAGTGAGTGTCCTTCTTGACAGACTGATAAATTTAATGAAGAGTAAATTAGATGTGTAGTTTCTGGTTCTCAACTCACTAAACACTAAACTCCGTATAGTAGTTTTTACCTATAACAGCTGTTATGCCTGCTGAAGTCATTGTCATACTGTAAAAATCGTACTTGTTTTAAAAGTGTGTCAAAGTATTTAGATAAAAATCCTAATCTGCAAGTTAGTACTCCGAACTAACTCAATTGTGTTACTTTTGCTGCATATACTCTTATGCACCCTCCGCAAGACACGGATTTGGTTGCCTTTACTCTTGTGCACCCCCCGCAAGACACAGATTTGGTTGCCTTTACTCTTGTGCACCCCCCGCAAGAAACAGTTTTTCCGGGGAATTTAAACTAACCTATAAAAAATGTCATCGGACCCGTGTAAGTTTCTGAGTTTGAATTTAGATTCTACTCGCACGATAGTTGTGAAACCTTTCGCAGAACCCGCACCACGGACGGGGCAGAATTGGATTTGGCCAAGGGCCCGGCATCATGGCCAATGAGGTCTGATTTAATATTTTTTATTGGCCCCCTTTGTATTCTGACAAAGCCGCTTCCCTTCCCAGTGCTATCAAACCCTAACAGAAAGGGAAACCTGCCGAGATGGGCCGCCTGCCGCACCTTCTAATACCCTTTAATACGAACCTTCTTACGTGCTATTCATTTTACAATCGATTTTCTGTTGTTTTCCAGCGCTCATCATTCGATACGGTGACCGGGTAACTCATCAAAATGTCAATTCAGCACACCTTTAAAAGGTGATCTAATGTCATGAAAAGTGATGAAATAAAAACTTCGTTAAATATGTTTAATATCCCTTTTAAAAGTTGTGTTGAATTGTCATTGTGTTGAGTTATCATGAAACCATCCGATACAGGGTTGTAGCTTTTTAAAATTTATTATTATTGTTATTTATTTATCTTTGATTCTTCTGGAATTCCACTGTAACTTTATATAAATCACTGTTTACACAAGATAAATAGATATAAATATAATCCCTATTCATACACGATACGGACTAATTGATTCCGAAACATTTGTATAAACATAATAAATGACATTGTATTACTAGTAGTTCAGTGAGCGGATTTAAGTCGCGTAATGTTGATTATTTAGATTTGACGGCTCGTAACGGTCATGCGAACTCTGGCGGAGTAAAATGATACTAACCAGCACGGCTACCATCTTTACAGGATTGACCAAATATGGAACACACAAACAAATTTACAGACAGACGAAATGCAACGTGCTGGAGTTAAAACGGGACTTCGCTACGGCTGGAAATTACAAAGGTGCTAATTGGTTTAAAAAAAAAAAGAAAGTGATAAATTATTCTTATGACAATGGTGGTCGTTTATTACACAGTCAAGCAGAAAAACACTTAAAGCTTGGAAATTCACGCTCGGAGCTTTGAGCTTGTAGCATTAAGTTTTGAGCTTGGAGCTTTGAGTTTGGAGCAGTAAGCTTTTGGCTTTAAGCTAGGAGCTTTGAGCTCTGAGATTGGAACTTTCAGCCTGCAGCTTAAAACTTGGATCTTTGAGCTTGGCGCTTGGAGCTTTAAGCTTGGAAACTCGTGCTTGTACCACGTATAATTTTGATTTGAATTTAAAAAAAATTAATATATAAATTCATCTTTCCGCTCTTCATAATTTGAAATAATTGCCCAGAACACCCTTGATGGGTGAAAGCCAGAAGGCGATATTACTTGTAATATATATTATAAGTAAATGTCTATATATATAGATCCTTCCGCTTATTATTCCCATGAACATTTTATTAGTCCATAAAATATTATATAGGTATAATGTATATCTTACAATACCATAGCAACAATATTGGAATGAAAATGTGACTAATAACCTTATTTGACAGCAGAAAATTAATAGAATAAAAAACATCGACAAAAAGTCGAAAATTTTGGTGCAATTTGTTAATTTTTGTATGCAAAATAACTTTCACCTTTTACTTTTTTCATTATTTGTTCGCTCTTAAAAGTCTCTGTGCTATTTTTACGCTTATTAATAAGATCCACGCTTTAATTTTAACCCAAAACAAGGCAAGGGCATAAGACAGCTCTTAAACAAAAGTGCCAGTTAACACCATTGTAAAGAAATAAAGCTTTAAATTATCGCACGAGCGATATGTTCTGACAAAACTTTATCACATTTTTAATTGCATTTGGCACCTCTCTAAAAATATTTACGCGTACATTTAACATCGTTTTAGGCGAAAAAAAAGAAAGAAAATATATTAATGTTACTACCTTTGAAATATCCATTACGTGAATTGCAAAGATGATTAAGTTAGATTAAATACTATTATTTTTTTAATGATAAACTAATATTTATAAGAAAATGTTTTTATGCATACCACAAAGGACAATAATTTATTATAAGCAATAATTAGTCGCCTGTGATATCAATACAAATTGGAAATTTAGCACTAACAAAGCCTTTCCTACAAAAATAAAGTTGGTTGTTTACAGGTGGAAAAAAAAATAATAAGCAGTAATTGTTGATTGAAGTACTAATACTCGTACATATTGAATTATTTGACGGACATCAGAAGACGCGGGTTCAATTCCCGTCGGCGGCATTTATTTTTACTCGGGAGATATTTTCAGTTTGTAATGATATTACAGGCGACTAATTATTGCAAGATAATCAATTGAGGCAAGAATAAATACATGTTCGAACGTAAAATACTTGGGGCACATTATTAATCAAGACCTATCGGACGATGGCGATATCGAACGACAAAGGAGAAGCCTCAGCATAGTGTCTAATATGATTGCCCGCAGATTCTGCAAATGCAGTGATACCGTTAAAAAAAATACTGTTCAACGTATTCTGTACTGGCCTGTATACGTGTGAGACATGGTGTCACTACCGAACTTGCTCGATAGAACGACTCCGAATTCAATATAATGACGCCTGTAGAATCATATTTGGATACCGGAGATACAGCAGCGCATCGACAATTTTCACAGAATTAGGACTTAATGGATTTGCCGGTCTGATGAGACACTGGGCCACTGGAGCCAGGATGCGTCTAATGGCCTCCGCCAACACGTTGGTGACTGCAGCCTACCAGCACCAAACGCCACTACTGAGTGAGCGCTGCGCAAAGCTCACTCAAGACCACGCCCTGCATAGTTGTTAATTACTTTGTTGTTAATTTATTTTTCGTCATATATTTTTTCAATTTCACATACCTACTGTACAAAAAATGTGTATATATATATGGGACGTGTGGGATTGCACTAACCTCCCCACATCCTGGAATAAAATATATTATTATTATTGCTTATAATAATGAGATTAAATACGTTAGAAAAGTTAATTATTAGCTTAAAGGTTTTCTTTCATATAAGGTTCAGTTTAGAATCAGCCAAAAGGCCCGCCTTCGAATGTGTGTGAGTTCTAGTGTGACTAGAGTGGCTGAACGAAGTCCGGCAAACAGCGTGAACTGTGGAAGTTTAGGACGTGTGGTTCAGAAAATCATTTCAAATGTCACCAGCAGACGTAATCACGCTATAATTTGTGTGGTCGGTCCCATGACAGGTCGCCGCCAGATTAATGTCCCCCTCCCGACCCCAATTTCCCCCCTCCCCATTTCCTTCCGGCCAACACGTGATATAACCTGTCCGCAAATACGCTGAAGCAAATCTTTCATACTTAGTGGATTTATTTATTGATTTATCTTCAGCTAGACTTGTTAGACTTTATTACGTTATGATCATTTTAAGAAGTTTCTAAAGAAATCTGTATCCATTCTTATCTATCTTCTATCGATCCATCTATATATCTATATAAAAATGCAAATGTTCGTTTGTTCAAAAAGTTCTTCATAGATTGCTTTGAAAATTTAACACAACCTTACATTCGAATTCATGTGTGTTTTTATATACCTAAATTATATGTATAGATATCACATGTGACAGGTAAAAACATGTTTTTTTTAAAAACAGCGGCATTTGTTGGACAAATATACTTTTTTTAAATAGCGCAATCTGTTGGACGTAAAAGAGACACGCGCTATTGTTTCTCTATATGCACAGAGAGACTGAGCCACAGCAATGTGTGGCGGGGTACAGCTAGTACATAGAATAAAGAATATAACACTATAAGTGTCTTCCATACTAACTTGAATATAAACAATCGTTCCATTTAGCCCAACCACCCAGCATTTACTCTTGCTTATACTCGCCTGAAATCGTAAATCTCCATCCCATTTGATTTTCAAAAACACAGTTTTATATGTAAATATAGGCCCAAATTAGGCAAATATTTCGATCATGAAACACGACCTCAAGCCACTTCTTGTGTTATTCGTTTTTCTATGTAATAATCGTATGAAGTGTAAGTTGGTTCCGCGTCTCCTGCGGCAATTTTACCACAAATATTATAGAATATAAGAAATAAATGTCAGTCCCACTCAATGACTCCAGTTCCTGGGTAGGAAGATTCAATCTTCAGTCAAACTAAATTTATTTATTATAGTTTTGAAAGACAGTTTTAAAAGATAAAAGATTTTTGTCTATTGTGTATACGTTTGATCAAACAATCTATATTCGAGACAAAGTTAATTTGTTCGAAACGTCTCGGTAATTTAGTAGTCATCAAACAGGCAGCTCGGGAGACCTAATCGCCTTACGTTTGGGCGTTTAATCGCGTCTGATTCCTTTTCGGGCAGTTGGTTGGGGGTAATCCCGACATACTGCCGCGGTTCTCCGGGCTCGGCGGCCGCTCGGCTCGGCGAAGGGATTACACTTCGCCTTGTATTATCGGGATATTGCTATTCGGGGAGGCTCCACCTAAGCTTATCGACACTTATTTTCCAAATAACTCTTCGCTATCATTGTTTTAGAAAATCCAATTCGAAACCATTTCCAACTCAATGCTTAAACCCCCAGCGCAATTCTCTAACCAACCTACTTACCTACGTGCTACGATCTACGAGTTACTGAGTGCACGGTAAAAAAATCGTTTCTATATTTGCCGCTTTTCTCAACTTTGGTAAATGTGGAGAATTAATATTATGCGAATCGACCAATAATTCTAATTTATATTACTTTAAAAGTATTTATATGCATTTCATTATTATCTGTGCTTTCCTCCATAAATTGAATTTATTTTTTTATTTATTGTTTTCTATTCTCGTACGTGCAATTTACATAATAAGTACCAGTTAACAAATTACTATTAACAAAGCCTTTCCTATAAAAATAATGTTGGTTGTTTACAGGTGAAAAAATGTAATAGGCAATAATTGTTGTATGAAATACTAGTAAATATTGTTATTATTTGGTGGATTTCGAATAAGCCGACGTAGCTTATTGGTTTTTAGCAGCTGGCCGGCAATCAGAAGGCTACTGGCTCAATTCCCGTCTGCGGCATTTATTTTTACTCGGGAGATATTTTCAATTGGTATGATTATTTCAGGCAAATATTTATTGCCTATAATAATATTATTTGTGCGATGCATAAAAAAGCTTGCCTTTAGTTTGTCACTAAAAAATAACAAAAAATATTAAGGCGATGCCATACGTAGTAATGCAAAATCATGTGTTTTTGGTTTGAAAATTTGGTCGTCTAGAAATGTTTCAGATGCTTTTATTATATACTGCGAGTAGAATACATCTTGGCCTTTGAAATAATCGAGTATTTTTTAGATAAGTCTTTTTATAAGCCCTGAAAAAAATAATGTATAAGGCCTATGAAAACTGCTTTAAAGTTCGAAATCTCCTACTTACGAACCCATTTTCGGATATGATTTTATTGTATAATGTAGCAAATTAAGTTATTTATAAAATGATTGAAAAAAAAAAATATTTATACCTGAACATCCATAAAAAAAATAAAAGGCACTTTTTGGCCATGTTTTTTTTTTGCATAAATCAAAACAGGCGGATGGTGTTAAGCGTGAATTTAAACCTTATCGCCATCTGCGTAAGGGTTGTTATTGATAGCGGCGCAATTAAAAATATTACACGACGTAGTGCATCGCCTTAATAATCAGCAACTTATCGGTTAGTAGTAGTGTTTTGTGAACACCTCACTAGTAGAACCTGTGCTGTTCGAATGTTGAGAAGGTCTTCGCGTGTTTTTTTTATCAAGCGTTATTATGCCGTCATAAGTAAAAAAACACAGCATGGTCTTTGAGATTCTCAAGGAGGATTGGTTGCTGTGGTCCCACCCATGGCGGCAGTACATATTAGGTTAGTAGGAGTTAAAATACATCAATGAAACAATGTAGTAAGAGTTTAGTGAAAAGAAAAATATACTACACGAAGTGTACTTAATGATGCAGTTAAGACGAAAAGAGAATAAAACAAAACAAACAAAAGTAGATTATAATTAATGCAAATATTTTAAGACATTTCTAAAATAATTATACCACAATAATCGATTTAGTAGATCTAATAATATAATTTACATGCTTAATAAATTGTGTTGTGTTTGGTTTGAGGTGAGTAGGTTTTGGAAAAATCATTAATGAATTATTTTGCCATTCAATTTCCGCCTTCAAATTATTTATTAACCAGATTTAAAACTCTTTGTATTTTTCTTTTTAGTCTTTCAAACCTGCATACATTGTTTATTTTTGTTTATTTATTGTTTGTTTGTAAATATTACATAATACAATTAATGAACTTAAAATGCTTAACATGCTTTTGTAGTTTGTTAGGGGGGATATATGTATACGAATGATGATGATAAATAAACAGTAATAATATATATATATATATATATATATATATATATATATATATATATATATATATATATATAGTAAATAGTAAATAGCAGATAAGCATTATATAACAAGTTAAAATTTGGGTGTGGGTATTTGTACAGTCGCCCCGGGAATCACTAATTGTATAACCAAAACCCATGCCATAGGACGCTACGTTTGGTGAATGAGCAGGGGTGCAGGAGCGGGTGAGGTTTTCCATGTCTTTATGGCGGATACGTCTGCCCAATAGCTGCGGGGCGGGTTGGATCGTTAGAGGCTGGACGAGGGAGCCCTTTTGACCTCTCCAACCGGACTCTCTCGACCTCTTCCGTTTTGTACCGCAGTCGGAGGGATCCATTCATACGTCACTCCTACCCTCCTGTAAATTAAAACTAAAAAATTAAAATAAACGGTTCGTATGGAAAACTGTTAAAGGGTTGTATAAATGTTAAAAAAATAGTAAAAAAATCCTACTGTAATTGTCTGTTCTATAATCTATATTACTTCTTCTATGTAATCTTTATTACTTCTTCTATATAATCTATATTACTTCTTCTATACAAACTATATTACTTCTTATATATAATCTGAAATACTTCTTCTATATTACTTATTTTATATAATATAGCATACTTCGTACCCTGATGTGTGAAGAACCCTTTGGTTTTGAAACATGCTGATAATTTCTTTTAATCTTTTAATTTTTTTGAGAAAAAAAAATGTTCTCTTATTCTGTTCGGATGGTGTTGATTTAAAATAATGTCTCTTTTGTATTTTTCGGTTCGGGTCCAGGTTTTAATTAGTTGGCAGGTCAGGCGACCACTGCGCGTGGCGGGGCAGGTGGCAGGATGGGGCGGGTGGGGGAGAGGGAGGGGCGGCGTGCGCAGCCAGAGGTAATCCTCTTAGAACGCTGCGAAGGGAATTACTTTTGGAATTTGTGTGTTTAACCAGGGCTGGCCCTCGCAGCCTCCCCGCGCAGACCTGAAACTAGACATAGCCTTCCAGGGGAGCTCTCGAGCCTGAACCCTTAAAACGTTGTCATATTCATTAAATCTACATTAATTTACCAGTAATCTTACAATCTTACAACAATATAAACCCATCAATCCAATATATCATTGAAGAAGAAAATAATATATATGATATCTAGGTCCCAATGGTCGAGTGGTTAAGAGGTTATCTTTTTTCTGTGTCTTGTTCTGTTTCATGTTTTGTTTAGATTTGATAATATTACGTATCTTCTTCTTTAATAGTATTTTTCCGTCTACGATGAAGTCAATATTGTACAAAAAGTAACGGTTAAATGTGATTTGAATCGATCGCATGACTCCCAGAAAACACGAGTCAACTGTTAAACAGAGAGCGTGTATATTCGGCCTTCGTGTTTGTTTTATCCTTTTTCACTTTTCCCTCCTAAGTACTTTCATCCGCAATAAAAATATTTTAGCACCGAAACGCGTTGAGCGACTTAAAATAAAATTGTTAACTTTTCTCAGAGGCTGTTTTCTCTGCCAATAGGGGCCGTTTATATTCCGCCCGAATTCTCTCCATCTCTCCTCGGCCGATATAACAACCCCCCTAAGCGTGTAGGTATATTGACGCCGCTGTAGCGCTTCCGACGATCCACTTTATCCTGGCACTGTCTTGTTTTGCCAATATCCTCTTTTGATTGTATTCTCCGCTTTTCGCGCCTCCTCGCGAGGTGCCGAGCCTGAATCACGGGACGCTAATATCATATAATAACACGACGTAGTTTTCTTGCTTGCTATACTCGCTCCCAATGTACTGCCAATATTATAGATATAGCGTTTCCTGTGTTTCGGATCGTATTCAATTACCGCGAGAGCTACCAGTGCCTACACAGCGCAGCCCTGCCACGTGCCATGATCAAAGTATTACACAATTGTTGCTGTGCTCGTGATGTTTGCTATTTGCAGTCGTGGGTGTTTAAACCTTATTTCTTATGAATTCCATTTAGTAAAAAGTTAAGTAGAAACAGCTCATATACGAGTTAGTTTCGCACTTGTCTTCAATTTGATCAAGTTTACAAATGCTCGCTTTCCTCAGGCTCTAAGCGCACATCTCCGGGTAGTGTCTTCAATCCACAATGTAGTGTACAGTCTACACACTACAGTGCCATGTGTGCCTAGGCAGGTACTTGTGTACATCTGCGAGTTCCCGGGCTGAAATTTTATGATGCTACGTCTTCGTCTGTTGTTCTACTTCGAGGCACTTGAGATTACATGCTCAGCTCAGTAATCACCCTCGAACATAGAGTCTCTATTATCTGCTCCCTTTCCTCGCTATTCTCGTGTAAATGTCACAAGCGGAATTTTCGTGTTATTCATGTACCCGCCTCCCACGTGTGCATTGGACACTTACCTGATTATTATTCAATCGTTTTCTTGTTAGTTTGATTATCTCCCTTGGCTCACTTTGCAAACTAAAAATACCGATGGCGAAAAAATGTATAAATACACTCTTATTTTATTACACAAACGTTAATGTCACCTCAGTTTTTTTGTCGTTTCATATAAAAATAATTAATAAAAAATTCACATAATTTTCAAAGTTTTTTCAAATTTCGGTCGGAAACTTCTAAATTTGAATATAAAGCGTGATGTTTTCTCTTTCTAACACCGTTTAGATCACATTTCTCACCACAACAGTAAGGGAGACGTAACTATTTCTGTGAGAGTATACTATTTATTCCCAAAAGCGAACAAATTAACCCATTAAGTGTTAAAGTGAGTGCATTTTTGGTATGGTATAAGAAGTTTCAGAAAAATGTCCTGCGATTGCTCAAAAATATCCAAAAAATGTTGAGCTAATATATCACTTTATTTTGTAATTTTATATATCCTTTGACGGAATAGATTTTTTAGAACTTCTGATTACCTATAACTCAATTATTCTCGGATATTTGAGTTCATCTGTAAAAGTTCATTTGATAATGTTAATGGCTCGTAATCAATATATTGTCTACCGATACACGACACTGTGTAGCATGTTATAGAGAGTGTTTCATATTCGAAAAAGATATTAAATTATATGACCGCTTCTCGCTAGAATGAAACAACGTTTGGTCGCCAAGCAGCTATAATAGGAATATCTTGTAAATGTATTATTCTATGTAACGTACTTTCAATGGTCCTGTTTTAATCGTTCATAAATTAATAAAAACAGCTCATTGATCCAAATTAATAAAAATTAATTCATAAAATAAATAAAAAGATAAATTACTAAAAACTGCTCCACGATCTATAACATTTCGAACAGTTTTATATTTTTTATGAAACAAGGAATAGCCCAACTTTGTATCCTAACGCCGGCGTAACGGTATTTTCTTTGTAAGAAAATTATTAAAACAACCGATGCGTTACACTTCCTTTTCATTGTGAGAACGTCTTAGAACGGACTCTCTAGTAAGTCTAGTATATTATAATAGTTGTAATATGCGACCTTTTTGAGGCTTTCTCCTGATTTATGAATGGCGCGCCGCGGACACCCTAGATCCTGGGCGCCCCCACTCGGCTCTCGTCTCGCCCTCTCTCGCCCTCGCCTCGCTCTCCCTTGCCCTCGCCTCGTCCTCCGTCCTCCAGCCGGGCCCCACTTGACCGTTTATCTTTGTGGTCCTTTGACCTTTTCCAGTCCACTGTCCTGTCATATAAATTTTCGGCCTGAAATACAGCACTTTTTGCTCCCCCAAAAGGGTTGCATACATTACCATGGATTCGACCTATTACGAGCCTACATCGAGGGCTTTTGTTCGGCACACTCGACCATTTTATAATGTATCGTTCCTAACCATGATTCATTCTTTCAAATTGGACGGCCACGTAGACATTTTATTATACGTATTATTAGCTCTTTTGATTTCTCAACCAATCTGAAATATCTAATAAAAAACGTTTCAGAATCGAATGTTGTTTAAAAAATAAATTGGGTTAACATCGAGCATCAATGAGGAGGAATTCACTAGATCAGGGCTTGGCAAACTACGGCCCGCGGCCTGCAATAAATATCGATTCTATATACAAAAGGAAAATGAGGACGAGGTATAAAATTGAGTTCTGATTTAAGATATACAGTTGCTGTTAGTCAAATATCTTACGATGAAAATGGATTAGTTAAGAAAATAAACTCATATGAAATTTAAATAGAACAAATGTATGTGAGAAAAACACAGAAAACACGTTTGATTGAGCTGATTTTGATTAGTCTCTTTCCGTTTGACAGAATTATTACATATTTTTTTACCGCAATTTCTAAACCAACTTTTTGTTGTGTTCCGATTGCGCTCCGTCGAAATATTAGAGTCAATCTTTTCATAGTCTTTCGTTTCGTTTCGATATCGTATTTCTCCGTTTGTTTTGGAATAGACTTCGGCACGAACATAACGGTGCATGCTGATTCTCGATTTTTAGACACTCATTTGTTGGATGTTCTTTTTTTCTATTGCGACTCGTCATACCAGAAAATAAATCTAGCGGTAGCGTTCAAATACTTGCATAGGTAAGATCGTCAATTTTGACTATATTTTGACTGATCGTACATTAGTGAATAATCGGACACCTCAAGGGCCTTTGCGAGTTTAGTATAAAGTAGATCAGCCTTGTGAGTATAAAGATAAGTTTACCACGCTATTGTTATTTCCCACTGACCGCGATAGGTACACCACTGATTTACAGCTGATGTATAACTTAAAAAAAAGATATACCTACACCGTGTTTCACGCTTAACCCGCTAAACTACTGGGGGTTATTATTACTAATCATGATAAGTTCATATTCGTTAGATTCATTCATATTCGCAAAACATCTGATTTATTTGCTCTTTTTCCTTTTTTTATTAATAATTCACTCATTGTAGTTTCAGGGAATGAGCTTCAAATGTGGTTAATATTTTTTATACGTATATTCAAATGACAGGATTCATTAAACATCAATAACAGCATGCTGTTTTCTGTTGCCTAATTTGAATTTTAAGTAATTAGATCCAATATGGTTGGACTACCAATTACTTGGATATAATATTTCTAATAACTGAAATGCTGAAATCATATCGCTTAGTTTGAGTGCAATTTGTAATTACTACCTACAAAATTTTAACCTTCACTTACAAACATTTGACACTGACTAGATCACTCTTTTTGGGTGAGAAGCCATTTAAAGAAATATGTATTATTGGGGCAATATTTAGCATTTAACCTTGTTTGTTTGCTATCAAGAGCCGTGATATCTCTCCAGCGCGCTTCCTTTGGCCGACTTCCCGGGCCTTGCATGTTGCCGTGCCCCCTGCCCCCTGCCCCATACCCCACGCCCCATGCTCTGTGCATGAAAGTTCGTTCGTGATTTTTAGCTTTCTTAATGGCTACTTTTATCGGAAAAGCGAACAACTACATGCTTCCCCTCCCCGACTCTCGCCCCTCTCGCCCCTCCCTCCACCGTCCTCCGCTGCATATCTCCGATCGCCACTCCACGAGGATTTCTGCTATCCGGGAACTGTATTCCGATACGTAAGCACACGATTCATTCTAGTTAGTGCCTTACTAAAACCGTTTATGGCAGAGGGAATTAATACGGGAATTACTATTTTAGTTAATCTTTTTCCGGTGTATTACCCACACTTTATAACATCCGTGGTTATAAAATAATTAGCGCTTGTGTTGAGGCTGTATGTTTATGATAATATTAATTGGACACGACATCCAGCACCAGCTTAGGGGGATAATCACCCCAAGTGTGGTTCACAATAAATAAATTAACTTTTATTTACTCGAATTTAATGCGTCATTAAAAACAGTATTATTTATAATATTGTATTTACGCCCAGCTTGGATTACCTTAATATATATTATTAGTACAGAATATAATATCAGAACAGAATATCTCTTGCATAGATTTATAAGCACAGAAACTGTGAACAAAATGTTTTACGCACAATCTTATCAAAAGTCTGTTTCCCCATAAATTGATCTGATAAATAACCTCTTTCATTTTCCATAAGTAACTATTTATTCTCCAAATATATACATAATATTATGTTTATTATGTTAGTGATGACACAGAACGCGGTATGTGTCGGCCATTTGCCATCTTACATCGCTTACCATTATTTATATGAAACATCATGTCGGATACCATAGATTACATATCTCAAATCGTTCGTTAAAACAGTGCTACAAAAAAATATCGTTAACGCGAAAAAAAAACGACTTTTTCAAAAATTTCAGTTAAAGTAGTCTACACCCGAGCAGCTCAATTATTGATTTCACAAACGCACATTCCGAAACTGTACCAACTGACTACAACGTCATTATGACATCGAAAGCGCCAATGTCTGGTAAGGCAGCTGTCACCAACGTCGCCGGGCGTGACGTCAACGTTGTGGAATTCGCGAATAAAAACGAACTTGTCGTTTTGGCGGCAAATCGAAAAAGTCTCATTTTGAGTCGTTATAGAAAATTTATGCGTCAAGATAAGAATGAAATCAAAATACCTTCACTATCGTAATTTTTTTCTAGAATACAAAAAAACAGTGACAATTCTCTATTGTGTGTTCTTATGAGCACAACCCCCAACCTCCACCTTTAAGGTGTATGTGTAACGCTGCTTGAGCACCGTCTCTGACGTGTCGGATGTACGGCGTGTGTACCTATGTATGTCGTATGCAGCTAGGTACGGGCACGGTTCGGGTACGCTTCTCGCTGCACGGTGCACGCGGGCGGCAGCCGGAAGAATGCGCGGTAATTTATACAGACGTGTGCTGCAAGGCGATACTACCGGAGACCATAAACATTTCCCACTTCCCTAGAAATATTATTCCGAATGCATAAACACCAACCCAAATCGTGCTATGGTGTACCCTACTACTCCCTACCTACCCATCGACCCAACCAACCAACTTGTTCTTTCCTTTTTACATTCATTTTATGAATATTCATGGCTTGTTCGCGGGAATTGTGGTTAGTATGACTTCTGTTGAAACTTATGGCCAATTATCGCACGTGTCTATTATGCACATTCTGTCATATCATGCAGAGTTATTCCAAGACTTAGTTAATGGAACTCTCTGGAATGAATGCGTCCTAATGAGAATTTTGTAACAAAATGTGGTATGAAAGGAAAGCTCCCTGAGAACTTTCACGCCGCGCCATTTTGGAATCTATTTTATATCAGTGCACATGTCACACAGATAAAATTATTTTAAAACTACTGCAGACGCATGAAAAATCACGGAATATTATAATTTTTAGGATTGATAATTGCATGTTTGCTAAAAAGCGCTGATAAGTACTTAAAAAATCACGAAATATGACTTTATTTGTTAAGATTACCTTTGAGAAATTTAATTAAAAAAAACGCATTTCAAATATAGTTATTTTATTATAAATAAAAAGCCACCATCGCAAGCGGGAAATGTTGCTTGTATCGTGATGGAGGACTTAGCCAGCCGAGAAATAGAATTCGATTACCTTTGAGAAATTTAAACAAAAAAAAACGCATTTCAAATATTGTTATTTTATTATAAATAAAAAGCAACCATCGCAAGCGGGAAATGTTGCTTGTATCGTGATGGAGGACTTAGCCAGCCGAGAAATAGAATTCACGTCGCCTGGGGCCCACATGCGATATCAACTCGGCCGATCAAATTACGCAACGTATGTAGGTATCGATTCTCTGAATTCTTTACACAAAGATGTTAGTTACCAAGAAGTTCCAATTTTGAAAATGACATTTAAATTAATTTTCTGTTAAAATATTGTGTTATAGGTAGTTCCCTAATTTATCGCTTGTCTAAATTCTTGACACAAGCAGTTTCTATTTTTAAAATGAATCTCAACCCCTAAGGCTAATTTGTTCGCTGTTGTGAACAGCTCACGTAGGTCTCATGAAAATCGTTGTATCTCCCTTACTGTCGTGGTGAAAAATATGATCTAAACGGTGTTAGAAAGAAAAACACCACGATTTATATTCAAATCTAGAAGTTAACCACAGAAGAATTTGCACCTCTATGAAACCAAAGTTTCCGACTGCAATTTCAGAAAAATTTATGAAATTATTTATAAAACATCGTGAATTATTTTATATGAAAAGACAAAAAAGTGAGGTGACAGTAGCGTTTACATTTGTCGAATAAAATGTGTTAGTGTGTTTCTCTTTTTTCGTTATCAGAAATTTTAGTTAGAAAAAACGTAAGGTGAGCCATTTTAAACCTTTTTTGTGTTTCACAATTTTTAATAATTTTAAAATTATATATTTATTACTATTTTAAAAATAGAAAGCTTCTGAAGGAATATGCCAGAAGCCTGAGTGTTAAGTTCAAAGCAAATCTGAGTTCGTTGAATCAGAGTTACACAGACGGACACATTATGAAACTATTATTTTATGTTTTTGGATCTTGCTACTATTAATTATTTAGTTAGTCTTTAATCCCTTTCCGCAATGGCCATAAATACAAGTAATTCTGAAGAACGTAGAAATTATTTCCAAAATGAAGTAACGCGATTAATTAACGCCTGAAATGGTATTTCCCTGGAGACGTTTCCTTTCAGAGCGAGGCTCCGGAGTCTGGTGTGTGAGATTTGTGTAGAGTGAGGTGGGTAATAGAGTATGCATGCAGCACCCGTAAGGTTTCTCAGATCCCGACTCAACTAGTTAGTTGCCAATACCCTCCCCTGTGCCGACCACCCCGACTCGCAGCTCCCGCAGAATCCTGTCACGGTTTATTACCCGCAACCAGGGCAAGCTTTTACTGCTGCCAATCAAAGCAAGTCGCTTCGCTCAACTTAAATCATTGTCTCACCTCAAAGAGTTATTCATTTTACATTATCATCTTCTGTTCTTATAATTGTGACAAATAAAACATTATGCCGAGTTCTATACCCACGCTTTCCTTTACCTACTCGTAGTTAACCTACGCCAAGGACTTTAAACTAATCCCAAAATTTCTTGCATATGATTAAGTCACTTAATTTTGGTTGTGTTAATGTAATATTCTAAAATTCAAAAATATATTAAAAAATTAAATAAAAATTATTGAAGATAATGAAAGACAGTTAAACGAAAATTATAAAAAGACACGGAGGCATTTAGGATTTGAACCCAAGACCTTCGCCTTGCCGGGCGCTACTCTACCAACTGAGCTAATGCATTTCTAGAATTTAGATATACTAATATCTAGATTCTTTAGTACGAGATGAATCTTGCGATTATACATAAAGATAGCAGCCAATAAAAAATGTGCGGTGAGAAAATTAAGAGTAGTTCTTATGAAATAGGTTCCCATTAGCTCAGTTGGTAGAGCAGTGCCCCGGCAAGGCGAAGGGTCTGGGTTCTACTCCAAGATACGACCGTATCTTTTTCTGATTTTTCTCTATCAAATTTTTCGTTTAAAATCGCTAATATCGTCTTCAATAATTAAATATTACAATTTAAGGTTTTACTCATTGCGTTATTTCAAAAAATAAATATCCAATTCTTGTTTTCAGTAAATATAATAAATTTATGCCGCCATTCTTAAAATAGTTGGTGATGGAATGGTCGGCAGAATTTTTGTCCAAGCTGTTGATTGTGGTACGATTCTTAACCTTGGCAATTTCTTTTTTCATGATGTATGCATGTATATTTAATATAATTTTATTTTTATGTGTCTGCTCTAGTTAAATAAATATATAATAACTTATGCTATGTAATAATATACCCTTGTGTATGTAAGGTTCGTTTATACAACTACGTAAGTACGAATATAAATATATAATAACTTATGCTATGTAATAATATACCCTTGTGTATGTAAGGTTCGTTTATGCAACTACGTAAGTACGAATATAAATATATAATAACTTATGCTATGTAATAATATACCCTTGTGTATGTAAGGTTCGTTTATGCAACTACGTAAGTACGAATATATAATAGGGAAGTGTGCCGTGTGCCCTGTACACTGTACACATGTACAATTTCCAAAGTCCTGTCCATATCGGCCAGTTATCGGCGCAGTTTCCCGCTTGCGCGACAGAAGATGTTCCTGTCTAGTTTTTCTATTAGAAACTTTCCGTCCGCTCACTAACTCGGGTAACTTGTTCGATGGCCGCTGTTCCTAACTTTCGATATTCGCCGTGTTTCCTATCTGTTACTTATATCGCATCAGCGGCAGATGGAAAATTGTCTTCTCTGCGAAAAAACTTTTTAAACCATTTATTTTGGCTCGGATAAGACTTCTAATCTTTGCTAAGATTTCCCACTTTTATTGTTATTCGCAAACTTTCGTTTGCTTTGGATGTTTATTATTTCCTTATTGAACTTATGTAACTTTAAGAATCCTGTTTTGGCATTTACGACAGTAAATGATTGGTTAGTTTTATATCTGATTTTTTTTAGTTAAAATTATTTAAATAGGTAAGTATATGACCCCGCTTCCCTCTATGGCATGGTGGGCGGTTTGAATATTGTACCGCTTGTTGGGTATTTATTCTGGACGCATGAGGAGCAAAACTTTGTAAGTAGAGAAGATTTCCTAAGATTTTGGCACTAAGTTGGCGCACTGGCGGGATTAGGCCGACCTTTTCCCGGGCACATCCCGGCTCCATTCTGGGCACATCCCGGGCACATCCCGGGCAACCCAGGCCGGCCCGGACCTGCTCGTTCTAAAGGCATACAACAAAAAAGGATTTGCGGGATTCATTATCGCCACTGTTTCGAAACATAAAACTTTCATCCGGCTCACCTCACTTTTATTATAACCCCTCGGTTGTTCCGTGTTTATCTGCACTTGGACGTGTACGAGCTTTTTATTTCACTAATGGATAACATCGCTGGACACAAAACACATCACGCCACTCTCTGGGATATTGTCTGTTTTGTTCTTCATGGACAGTCGTTGGTATTCTTTTTAATTTCAGGACTTAACCAGAAAACGACCATCCTTTTTGCTAGAATGCTACGAATACTGGCCATATCCATTACCTGCTTCGTTACTATCGGTAGTAAATATTTTTCTGTATCAATATTAACTGATTTTACCTTCGAATTGAAAGAAGCGTAACTACCAATAAAAATAAAAATGTGTATTTAACCTAGTGTTTTCAAATTGCCTATTTCCGCCAATGATTCTCTACATTACTTTTGATTGCAGCTCTTCCACACAATTGTTCGTTTTTAGATAAAATCTGGATAGCGTTTCGTTCACTCAGTTTTGTAGATATATTATTATTTTTCCTTTTGTGTTTTAAAGCGTACCCACACAAGAAAATATTTTTTATTCAGTTATTTTTTTATCTATCACTCAAGAAAATACAACAGGGGACTTCGAAAACAGTTTTTCTGCTCTGTTCGGAATTTTCGAAATATATAAGTTTCAAAATTTTTCCGCTTTATGAAATTCTGTGATACTTTATCTCAATCCTACAATGTTTGTTATACGTCCTTCGCTGAAGGGTTAAGCAAAGGACCGTGTTTTTTCAACCTACTATTATTGTATGAGGTTTCTTAGCATGACGGTACTGAATTCGTTTGTATTTACTTCTAATATTTTTTTGCATAAACCTATTCCCAAGATAAACTTAATCGACTTACGTTTAAATTACTGTAGTATTGCTATAAAATTAATAAAACCTACATTTTAACGTGGTATTTTCAACCACACAAAAGTAAAAAGTAAATAAATAGTTTAAATTGTAGATACACACTCAATGTTTAGTATTTCGGTTCGGTCGATACGACCAAGCTGTCAGTACTATCCTCTTATTGAGAGATATATTTTTGTTTATGAATATCATAGAGATTTCAGGAACTTCATATATATATATATATATATCTCTTTATTATTTTTTATTTATGCTTATTTATATTATTTTTTAAAATTTTATTTGGTTTTACGCCCTGCCATGCTTTTACACGGATTTGAAAAATTAAAGCATGATATAACTGATAAACTGAATATGAAACAAGATTAATAACACATGTAACAGTAACATAACATAATATAGAAACTAGAATAAAACTACATTACCAACGCTACTATAATTTGTAGGATTCAACAAAGTGCTGGTATAGATTACGCTTAGTTCTATAAATGGAGTCAATAAATATATCAATAGTACCCCCAAACTTGTTTCCCAGACTATGCTTCCTATTGGTTAGTAAGTGTGTCTGATTTTTGGTTGTGTATATATTGCAGCAGAATGTTACATTTTGTCTTGTGTTCCTAAATCGGCAAATAGAATTTAATAGTGGCCACGAAGGCAGGACTGTCAATCAAGTTATTAATGACATGGATACACATAGATATACATTTTACATGGATATACCTAGTGAGCTATCGAAAATTATCATGTATCCTCTTGGTTAGTGATTGTGTCTGATAGTTGGTTGTGTATGTATTTCAGAAGAATGTTACATTCTGTCTTGTGTTCCTAGTCGGCACATGGATTTTAATAGTCGCAACGATGGCAGGACTGTCAATTGTTGTTAACGACTCTTTGTAAAACAACAAGGTCTGACATAATTCTTCGGTCAGACAGTGTTATTAGATGGAATTGATTCATCAAACTGACATAATGATTCAATTGGAATTTTAAGACTATAATGTAGGTACCTAAGAAATTTTTGCTGAATTCTTTTTATATTGTTGGAGTGAATTTCATACAAAGGGGACCATATATTATTATATTTAAAATTGAGTAAAATTGTTCTAATTGATTATTTTTTTCCCTTGTCTAAAAATGACCAATCTGCCGAGGTAAAGTACTCCCTAACATTATGGTATTCAGCTTCGGAGAAGTTATACGATGTGTTAGTTAGGTTTGGAGATCTTCCAGAAATATTTTTTCCTATTATATCTAATGGTGGACGGTGTTTATCGAGAGGAAATAATAATTCGTCAGATTTCTCAACTATTAGTTTTGAATCACTTGAAAACACTTTATCTAAAATTCTATTATTACAATAAAACACAGTGTTCAATTGAGTTAGTCCCAGGATTACGGACATTTCACGAATTTCAGTAGATATAGCGCGCTGTAATTCGCCTTCTTTTGTGGCAGATCCGATGTCATCTTGGCTGGTCCAGTTCGTCAGATTATAATCAACAGCAAATAAGAATTTTGCTTAAGGATATTTAAATTTCAGTATTTCCATTCTCTCATTGTGGTTTTATATATTTGCAAATTCGATGCAGGTTGGATGTAGACACCGATAATAATTTTGCCATTGAGTATATTGAGCATTTCAAAACTGTGTTCAACACTTGTGTCTTAACCGGTAATCTACAGGATAAGATATCTTTAGACACGCATAACATCACACCTCCTCCGTTTGATATTTTGCTCGAATTTGGACTGCGATCAAGGCGATAGTTAGTATATTAATTCACGCCTAATTGTAACGAGCCAATATCAGCATTTGACCATGTTTTGGTGAATAATAAAATGTCATATGAGAAGGTGGGTGAATTAAAGTTACTGCAATTTCGTACGCATTCCTCGAACATTTTGAAAATGTTCATTGAGTCTTAATATACCTATCGTATGTTATGTTTTTTATCTGTTTTTACATGGCTTTTTATAATGTTAAGAATTCCATTAAAATGTTTGATTCGCTAATCAATTTCACCTTTTTTATTTTCTCTCTTCCATTTCTTTCCAGAGGTCAGTTAAATGTTCTCTTTGTTGGAGGGTCCTATCCGGTTTCATTTTTATTCCATTAGCAAATTATTTTTATTAAAATGAATAAATTTTTCCAGGGTCTTCAAATTCTACTTTATTGGGCCTGATTTTATTTGAAATTTTACTACCAAGCTTGTAAATTTTATTGTTTATCTCGTTATTTATTTAACTAACGTCAGCAGTCTTTTTTATCTTCCAAGATATTCTCCATGCTTGAGTTGGAACTAGACTCGGGGATGTTAAGTAAAATCACATTCTTGGTGCAGCTCTTGCGTTCCTCTATCTCAGCGAGCTAGTCACAAATTGGCGTTGTTTGGGGTAATTCTTTCTTTTCTATGATCTTTTCAAGTATCATAACTTTCCCCTCAAGGACTCCTACATTTACTTCTAGATCCTGCATATTTCCAGAAAGGTTAAATAGTTTGGTGAAAATTTTTGCCATTTGATCTTTAGTGAATCTTGATAATATGTAATTTTTTATTATTTATTTCTTAAAAACTTGTTTTTATGCGAGATTTTTTTTCTTCTTTCAGTTAGAAAACTTACGAGAACTTCTACCCATATTACTCTAGGTACTTGGTGACACAGTTTTTCAATAGGGTTCAATAACTTTCATACCTTTTGTATGAACTATCTATTACATAATAAGTAGGAATACTAAAAAAACACAACCTTTCTAGAAAAGCAAGAAAGAGAGGTTGTATTTTTTTAATATTCCCTGCTTCTCTCCCACTAGACACATGTTACATATTTCTTCATTTATATGTGAAATATTTTGACTTGTCAAATATTATTATTTTTAATGATAAACTAATATTTAGGAGTATTAATAGTACTAATAGTTAGGATTTTGCTTAAAAATAATAAATTGTAATTGACTTACCGACATGTCTCTTGTGATAAACACGCGAGTAAATTTGAAGTTATCTTAACTGATGAGAACTCTTTAAATCTCATCCACACATATTTAAATTAGACTTAATGTTCAACCTAACATTTAAAATGATTAAATCTTTGAAACTGTTAGCTTCTTTTTTACAATAACTTCTGTCTTTATTTGCAAGATGCTCTTTCATTTATATCCCCAAAATATGAATGAATGAGTGTTACATTTTTGCTAAAGACTCGCTCGACCTTTATTATTGACCAACGCTAGTAAAATGGCAAATTATTATTATATGTGTATAGCGGAGCTTGCAGTTCGTGTTATTTTAATAAATCTGGCAATCTACTATTGTTTGTAATGCTTGTCGAGAAACATGCTATCATGGCGAAATATTCATATTTCTTTCAAAAAATAGATATGTTGTGGTCTATTACCGTAAAAACTATTTTGAAATTGAAGAACAACTACAGTTAAATAATAA
Organism: Hesperophylax magnus; assembly: GCA_026573805.1. Classification (NCBI taxonomy): domain Eukaryota; kingdom Metazoa; phylum Arthropoda; class Insecta; order Trichoptera; family Limnephilidae; genus Hesperophylax; species Hesperophylax magnus. The sequence goes on from JAIUSX010000121.1 coordinate 14,796,192, forward strand.
AAAAATTGTACTTAATTTTATAAAATATACAATATGTATTATATACCGATGTCTGAACATGCCTATTCAGTTTTTTTGGTTACTCAAGGGGTTACTCAACAATAATTTGTTGAGTAACCCCTGTCGGCCCGCGCCCGCGGCACCGCGTCTCTGTGCTGCGGCCCGCCCCTGCCCTGACCTTTCCTTTTCGTGCCATTCCGCGCCCGGAAACCCCGGTAATCCACGTAGTTTTTTTACAATTATAAAACCAATATTTCCAGCAACTTGGTTCTTTAAAGGTCTGTGATGAAATCATACATATATGCATTTTGCCTTGCTTTTGACGAAGCAAAAGGATTCGATTTCCAGATGAAATAATTGTTTATTTTATCGTTTTATTTTTCTGATAAAGTTCTTCAATTTCAGTTATGAATTTTCCTTTCGTTGGAATTATTAATTTATTTATTATAAACGATGGGGTGGGCTTTTACATGATTTTTACATTTTACACGATTGCATGGTAACACAGAACAAAAACATAACGTTTTTTAGATTTGGATAACAATAAAATACAGGGTGTCCGGGGGTAACATGCACTAACTGCGGGGGTGATTGTACATGATTTTATAAGTAGGAAAGATAAATAACTTTTTTAGAATTTCCAAAGTTTTAATGTAGTTTTTAGGTAAAAAGTTTGTTTTTTTGATATGGGAAAATAAATATTCTCTTCTATAAAAAAATATCTTAGTATTGTATTTATCTTTTTTACTTCTACCATCATGTAGAATCACCTCCCGAAGTTAGTGCACTTTACCTCTGTACACCCTGTATATATTTAGGGACCTTCGTTCTGAAATATTATTTTCAATTACATTAATATTATATTACTATCGCAAACCCGTGAAAAATCACAGGAGAGTCTGTATTCTTGGCGATTCAGTTCGAATTTTGAAAGTAACGCACAAACTCGTATGTTTATATTTTAAGGTTATATGGTTTCCTGGATCTGCACGATCTTACTCTCTTGTCGGGCTCTCACCAACGCGAGGCGGTGGTTTCCTCTGTGGGGCTAAATGCTATACATGGTATACTGCACTAGTAGGTAGTAGGAGACTGAGCAGAGAGTGTAGGCTCTACAACTCTCCACGCACATTTTCCAGTTTTGCATAACTGCTCCCACGGGCGGCATTACCCCTCCCGCCTGCCGCAGCTCCTCCCAGGCGATGCCATTCCCGACTCTTTATTTCTTTATTATTGTAATTCTCCGGATTTACGTCATGTGTGGCAGAGGGTGGCTGATGGCGTGGGGAGAGGGGCGCAACCAACCACCCCGCAGTTCAAATCTGGCCCGACTGTGTTATCTCAGTTCGCGAATCTTCATTGCTTGTATTAAACTTGTGCCGAGTTCTAGCGATGAATTTTTGTATGTTACTCCACTTGTCACCGTAAACTTTATTCCTCGTAAAATTATTCCGGTTTTTTATTAAGAAATTATCTGATCTCTACTTTTTCCTCGTTTCATTATAAAATAATATTTGGTTTAAAATTTTAGGATCTTACGACTGCCAAACTAGTCAGTCACGTTACCTTGATACGATAGATGAAGGTTTTTTTAACAACACCAAATAAAATCATCTCTGTTTAGATCATATCAAAATACGCAGCTCCTTAATTGATACGAAATAGAACTTATGTAGAAATTCTATTTATCAAACAATTTGGTCATATAATGCTGAGGTTGGTAATTTTATGTTGATTCTATTTATTGTTCTGGTACATTCACAGAGCATCAACAGGATCATATTTATAAAACTACCATTGGGAAGTACGTAAGTGTTAGAAATCGACAGTTAAAAATGTCAACCGTTTATGGTTTATCTATCACTAAGTAGAGAAATAACAAAAATATGAAGAGAAGTAACAAAAATACAACAAAAAGATAAAGAAATAGAATAAAAAATTAAGCTAACCCATCACTTGTTAGTAGATGGCTAATTTGTTTTTTTGAATATGCTAGACTGTTTAAAATGCACCTGAAATTTTGGTCTCCGGTGACTTTTTGATGTTTTTTTACAGATTTTTTATTTCAAAACAAAAATATTTTTTCCACATATAGTTCCTGGTTACTCGGCCGAGTAGCCTCACAACCCCTCACCACAACCATAACTGTCCGATACTCACTGACTTCTGTTGTGTTTTAAATTATTTTATTACCTACAGGACACAGTAACATTTCATTGAAATTGGAATGCTTTCTTTTGTATTTTAAATGTGGTATTTATTTATTATTTTTGAAGTGGTCGAAGAAATACTATTTGACTAAAAACGTTCATAATTATCAAAGAATTAGATATTTTGTGTAAGGAATCAGTAAGAAAACTGTCACTTCACTTTTTATGCCATTTATACAATGTCAATCAAAATGTAAATTATTTTTTAACTTTAAAAATCTCGCTATTTAGAATGTTTTATATCACAATACACTTTGATAATTTTTGGATTTTATCCATGGAATCAAGTATAAATATTTGGGAAAAACTAAGAAGAATAGTTATTTATCTTTCCAGCGACGATCAAATCACGTATCTCCGCATTATAGAAAAAAATATAAAAATAGTTTTGGAATGTATTGCCACCCCTGTCAGATCTCTCATTCAGAGACTAATGGAATATGATGTTTGTGGCTAGTGTGTCATTCCGAGGCTTTACACCCTGAATACTCATTCAATAGTAGTGTACAAACGAGACAGTGCATGGAGTAGTAAGCAATATTTTTATTAAATAATTCAATTAATTAATTGGTTTTGTTTTTACTTCTTCAATAGTTGCAAAATTTAGTTGCAGTGTCCACTTTGTGGCGTCATTTTAATTATACAAAAATGAAAATTTCATTTACATATAATTATTTTTGTGTTCAATTCGTAGAACTCCATTTGTTTTTTAAATTTAATGTAAATCAAATTTATTAATGTTATTCTTAAGTTCTGCAAGTAGTTTTGTTTTGTATTATGACTTAGAGGCTTATTTATATGATTTTTATGATGTCTAAAATGATTTATTACCGGTTAAACCGATTTACTGGTAATGTAATTGTGATAATAGATTCTCTATTCTGTGGGGTACTTTGAAGTCTGTTTTCCCCACATTAAATGATGATGTTTTTTTAATTGTTTAATAACGACGTGACTACTTTTAGCTTGTTTAAATATGTTATATTGTTAAGGTCTGGTGAACCTGAGAAGTGAGGAATTGTTGTGTTCCCACAAACAGTTCTCCAACTCGTCGTGGAAGGAGATTTTAAATAATAGGTTCTTTGTGTTAAATCAGGGATTTATTAATACTTCGCGTATTACAATCGTGACTCGATAGTCGACCTAACTAGGAGCTGGCTAAATGAGATCTGAAAACACCAAGTTTGTCTGTGAACATTCTAACTGGTCCTGTTGACTACTGGCTACTAGCTGCCATCTTGCAAGCTCTATGCACTGGCCTCTATGAGTGCATCTGTGAAGCTCTTGCTTCCCAACAGGAACAAATAATTTTCCTTACTTTATTGATTAATCTTATATTAGGATCATTCGTTCGTTTATTGATTTGCAATTTTTCATGTAATTTAATCTCGTTGTTGTAAAGTGGAACGTGATTATTCACTAAGAGATGTTCTGCGAATTTTGATAAATTGGTTTTATTATAATAATATCGCACTAGCAGTTAAAAACCCGCTCCGCGGTTTAAGTGATCCTAACAACAGTTACATTTAATAAGTAGATATTAGGTCATTCACATAGAGAGGGTGAGTATATATTGTTAAAACACGGAACAGGAAGGAG